>JASDFA010000019.1:34185000-38985000 GCA_035772735.1 Datura wrightii
AGACCGATCTGCAAGCTGCAATATCACTGTGGTAGGACATGGTTCACCCAATCCCAATGTTTTGAATAGGGATGCAGGCATTAAATATATGCTTGCACCCAAATCACACAAGGCTAAACCAACTTCTTTGCTTCCAATAGTGACCGGAATAGTGAAAATCCCATGATCCTTAAGCTTTTTAGGAATTTCATTCTTGATTCGGGAACTGCACTCTTTCGTAGAGCAACAATTTCAAACTCTGTATGCCTCCTCTTATTTGCCACAATATCCCTGAGATACCTGGCATACTTTGGAACTTCATGCAAAATCTCCACCAACGGAATATTCACATGAACCTACTTCAACAATTCAAGACATTTACCACAGGCTGTGTCCTCTGTCTTTTTCTTCAACCTTTTAGGAAATGGGGAGGTGGTCTAGATACTGCTAGTTTCGATTGTGAATTACTAGAATCCCCTACCTCAGTCTTGGATTTCACTGCCTGCTCCTCATCAACTTTTCCTTTGCTGGGGACAACCTCACCCAGCTCCTTACCACTGTGCAAGAAAATAGTATTTACATTTTTCTTGGGGTTCTTCTCGGTATTACCGGGGAGTGCCCCCTGTGGTCTATTGTTCTGCTGCAGAGCCAATTGTCCCATTTGTCTTTCAAGCTCATGGATTGATTTCTGCATTTCATTTACCACTTACGTCTACCGCACCATACATTGCTTCATTGTCTCCTCAAGAGAACTGCTCTGCTGCTGGCCCTGTGGCCTTTAATAAGTGTTTTGGGGTATTTGGAAATTTTGGTTTCCTCCCCATGGGAGATTTGCTCCATTTAGGTATCCTTGACTATAGCCATTACCTGCAAACCCTCTATCGCAGCCTTGTTGTCCCACAAGATATACAGACTCGGGATTAAGAGGACAACCTGAATAAGCATGGCTTTCACCACACGCCTCACATGATGGTGGTGGAATTTGTACCTACTGTACCAGATGCACTTGGTCTCCTGCTGTTGTGGTTACCAACTTACTAATCACATTCTCCAACTGGCTAATATCTGCTCTGATTGCCGCTACACCATCCATCTCAAGCATTCCCGGCACCTTTGTTGATGCCAATCCTCTACCTGAATCCTGCTAATCCTGACTCCCTACAGACATGAGGTTTAAGAGAGCCTCAATTTCATCATACCTTTTGGACAGAATTTGTCCCTATGCTATAGCATCAAGAAGTATCTTAGACTCGGGCTTCAGACCCTCAATGAAATTGTGCACGATTATCTCCTTATGTTGCATGTGGTGTGGACAATCCCTCAAGTAACCTTTATAACATTCCCATTCCTGAGATAGTGTTTCTCCATCTCTCTGTACGAATCCGGAGATCTTTCCTCTCAGTTCTTTAGTTCTTCTCGAAGAGAAAAAATGATTGATAAACTTGTTGGAAAGAATATCCTAAGTTGTGATGGATCTGCAGGCTCATTGTGAAGCCACTCCTTGGCCTCTCCTATCAGTGAGAATGAAAAAAAAGTCAACTTGACATATTCATCTAACATATTCTGGTAGTGGAGATATTCACTAAACTCTACAAACGTCATCAGATGCCTGTGGGGATCCTTGTATGGCTTGCCCTAAAATTGATAAGTATTTTGGACCAACCGCCTAGTCCCTTTTTTCAGCTCAAAGTTCCCAGTGATGGCCGGTTTAACAATTGCTTTAGAAGAATTTTCCACATTTGGCCTAGCAAACTACATCACTGGAAGTCCCTCATTCTCTTCACCTGCTTCTTGCTCGTTGTTCTCCATTATTAACCATCGAAAGGTTCTCTCTATTTCAGGATCAAGAGAAGCTAAGTATGGTCCTTGACTTCTCATGCTTGGCATACACCTAAGGCAAACAACCCTGTGAACTTCAACAAAAATAAGAAGCAAACATAAAATACAAACTAGTGAAACAAAATTCTAACCTACAAACGATTAAACAATATTCAAGTCCATGACAATGACGCCAAAAACTTAATGTCTCCTAAGAGCATGCAAGCGCACATGGTCTTCAACTAATATAGGATTGTTAAGTCCAAATATCGTACCCATAGGGTGATCTTGGGAATAACTACATGCCCAAGTGCTATTTTATAGCTTAATTTTGTCATGTTTGTCTAATTATACACTTACATTCTTATGCAATTTTATGTAAATTTGGGTATGCACTAACCAACGTGATTAGTCCTTATTTTTTAGGTGAAAAATGCATATAATGACTAAATAATGATGGGTGAAGTGAAGGAATGAAGTTGAGAGTGAATGGCAATCGATGGCAACAAAATATGCCATGGCAAGGCTAGCCGCTCCAGGCAGCGTGCCACGCTGTGCGTGTGCCGCGCCCAGCGCCGTGCCACGCCAAGGCCATGCGTACGAGATCATCCCTCCAAGGTGCCTATGCGCCAGCGTCCATGCCATGCTAGGCACTGCTGCACGCCGCAGGCCATGTCACGCTTGCCATCGCGAAGGATCAGCGTCGTGCCACGCCGGCTGTCGCGCCATGCCTCGGCCAAACAACTTTCAAATGCAATTTCCAGTATGCTTACGCGTTACCTTTGTGGAACGGAAGAAAATAGGCGTGTTAACCTCCATGCCACGGAGCCATTCCATGACAGGAAAAAAATTGCAAAATCCCATTTACTATAAATTCAACCCTTAGTTCCTAAAATCATTTTGTCACAAAATATTTTCTAGAAACCGTAGAGAAGCGAAGGGAGAAGTGAAGAACTCAGCTAGGGTTCACTAATTTTACATCCTCTTTTACCTATTCTTGTAAGTACTCTACTTTAACGATGTTTTAAAGTTATTGTACGAACATGAGTGGCAAAAACCCTTCCCCTAGGGTTGAGGCTACGCGACATAATTGTAATGCATGAATTCGTTTTGGTTTGAGTTTTTAACTGTTGTCTTGTCTTACATTCTTTATTATGGTTGTTTTTATTCTTGATCACCATGAAAACTTAAGTGTTAAGCTAGGTAAAAGCTTGAAAGAGTAACCCTAGGCAAGAACATAGGAATGCAAGGAGCAAGTTCTTATCTTTCGATATGATTCACAATTAGGATTAATAATATACCTAAATTGCATTGCTTGGTTGATAAAACGGGATGATAGCAAGACACTGACTTAGAATTTTCACTCCACCACTCATAGAAGTAGTTGTGAAGCTAAGTTAGGTTAAATAAATAGAGGTACGAAAGTCCCTAATCAAGAACACAAACCCCATAAACCAAATCCATGTAGTTGAATTGCCCATTAACTAGGATGTCACATCCCCGCTCAACGATGTAGTTGTGAGACTAGTTTTTCGTGTTTAGAGGCTCGAGAGACCATGAACATTGCATTTCCAACTATGTGAGACAACAATAAATAATTTCATACGTAAACCGTTACAAAGTGAAGCATTGCATGATTATCCGGCCTTAGCTCTAGTTGCTTCTTATATTGTTTTCAGATTATTTTCTGACCACCCCAAAACTTAATCATAATTTACCGAAAACTTCTATAATCAACACTTGTGAAGGTTAATCTTACACTTGAACCTCATAATTTGCTGAATTGGTCTAGTCCCTGTGGGTTCGACATCCAGCTCTTAAAAAGGGCCACTGTATTACTTGTACGACCGCGTACGCTTGCGAGTGTGCTGGAGCGCAACACAGGGACTTGTCAATTTAATTGTTATAAGGTTGTCACTTTGATTTCACTAATTTACAAAACAAATAAATTGGAGATTGGTTTGGAAAGTTAAACTATTAAACTTAAAATGTAAAGATTAATTACAAATAAATGCAAGCTTGATTGTATTTCGATAATGACTAGGCAATGGTACTTGGTTAGTTTCACGTTGAGTTTTTCAGACGTAATTAAACTAGCATGATTCTTCCTATAGTTTTTAGTTGCAAGTTACTATCCCATTTTTTGCCACTATCCCTAGCATCCAAGAACTATCTCATGCACCCTAATGCCTATATCCCTATGGTCGCAGGAGAACATAAAATGACGATTATGCCAATTTGTATTTCAACTTAACAGGGTTGAAGGGTATATCTTTATCCTCAACAACAACTTCTATCCTATCACCAATGGGTTCAAGGGTCTTTGAATTCCCGTTCTTTATTTATTTTTAACCCTTTTTATTCCCTTTGCAAAGTTCAATGGAAAGGCAACAAATTACTTATAAGGCGATCAATCTCATAAATAATAAATCAAAATAAATAAATACAAACAAGCATTGAGAAGAATCAAAACCAAGTTTATTACGCTTTCAAACAATCAACCATCCACCATGCCCATAACCCTAGATTATAATTTTAGCCACTCATAGACAAGTGGAGAAACGAAAAAGTAGTCTTCATTATACAAAACTACTAAGTAAAGAAGAGAAAATCTAGTTGTAAAACTTTGTCTTCCTTTCAAACGACTTACAAGTTGTCATGAAAAAATACGGAAAATAAAATGAGCTGAGACTCCTCTCTGGCGTCTCAGCCTCTTCTCAATATCGAACTTTGTCTAAAAATGGATAAAAGATGATTCCCCCTTTTTAACAAACGACCTAGTCCTTATATATACATATGAGCCTTCAAATAACACTTTTACCTTTTAATAGTTGGCTTTAAAATCAATATTTTTTGCCTCGGAATGGGCCTGACATGCTGCCCCTCATATCTCGCCACAAACTTGGGCAAATTTTCAGCTCCAGAATAGCCCTTGCGCACGCCCTTGCCTGAGAATTTTTTCTTTGAAGTTTGAGGGTGCAAGGCGCCAGCCATAGTACTAGACCGTGAATTTATTTTTCTGAAGTTTGGGACTTGGTGCGGGGCAGTAGCCATAGCACCAGACCCGTCAGATTCTCAAATCTTCATTCCTTGCATCATTTTGAGCTCGTTTTGCTTAGTTTTCTGCTCAAATCAGCTAAAATCATTTGTTAGCTTATAAAACACACACATACATGAATTCAATCATAAATTAAGGATTATGAACTCAAAATATAATCAAATATGGGTAAAAACATGGCAATTGGGCATCAAAATATGCCAAACATCACTCTCTTTCGTGGTTGAACAATTTGAAAAGGTTTGTTGTTTCAGACAATGCCTTCTCATGGCAGCTGTCAGGTATGCCAAGAATCTCTGGGTTGCTATTTTTTGGCTGTAAGAAACCAGCTAACTAAGCAGATACCAGAACTTGATTTTTCCAATCTCATAGAACTCAATGTCTCCTATAATGATTTAACTGGTCCAATGCCTAATGTCAAGGGCCATTATAATTCCAACAGTTTTCTAAGTAACCAGGTGGGACGAATACCCTAACTATTTTAGTCTCTATTGACATTTGAACTCTGATCGCCCATATATATCTGCCACTCTTCAATATCCCATAATATTTATATAGGCACATGAAAAATGTAGCAATATAAAATAAATAATGTTGCTTCACTTAACTAATAGTGAAGGGAAAAAGAGCTTCATGTTTTCCTAAATAAACTTAGTCCTACTCCATTTTCAGCCTTTCCAAAAGATACAAGTACTGTGCAAACAAAGAGAGAAATGCCATGAACATAAATCTAGCAAGTTGAGGAAAACATATGGCTGAGCTGGATGGATGCAGATATTAGATTTATTCCTCACAGCAATCAACAACAGCATTACAAGAGTTTGGAGTAAAATTTTTAATTAGAAGATTTAGTTTACAAGGAAAACATTAGTCCATCTTCTCTAAATAAAAAGCTATGACATCTCAAGAACCCACTACGAACATAAAATAGAACATAAAATTTAAGAGAATTTGATAACAAAAACAACTATGAAGCCTCAGTCCCAAACAAGTTATAACTGACCCCAACTTGTTTAGAACTGAGGGTGTTGTTGTTGTTGGTGTTATCAAATTTCACCTCATATTCTTGCAATTTAAACATTAAAAAAACAAGAAAACAATTACAGATTAGTTAAATGGTTAAGCAGTAACAATTTCTAAAAGAGAAAAACTTTCAAATAACTAAAGAAGGGAAAATCATAAGAAGGGAAAGAAACAGATTCTACAACAATACTAGGGTCCCTAATTCCTAGATTATTTAGATCTGCATCCCCAATGTAATGTAGAAGCCAAAAACATAAAGTTTTCCTCCCAGATTCATTTCTTTTTTCTTTTTCCTACTGAGGTTTATCAGAGTTGGAATCAAATTAGTAGGTTACATAATGCACACTTAGTAATGGTCTAATACTGATTTACAAGGACCATTTATGTTGAATTTCATTGATGGATTGCTAAAATATGTAATTTATAAATAAAATTTTAAGAAACAAACAAAAAAAGTGTTCGATACCTTTTCAGATCGTTTGCCTTATCAAGAGGGTTTATGATGGTGGCTTTACATTCTTGAAATTTTCTAGAGAAGCCGTCATTTTTTCTGCTTTTAATTATAATGAATTCACAATGGTAGACGTGAGTTGTGTAGAAATGAGGAATAGAAAGATCAGTTTTACTGTGAGAAAGAAGAGGAAGAGACACAGGAAAATTAATTTCTAAAGAAGAGGAAGAGATGCAGGAAAAATAAAGAATTAAAACATGGCTTTTCAATTTTTTAGATTGATGAATAGAGCGAACAAAAGAGGAAAAATAAAGAAAAAAAAGTCTAAAATTTAACAAAAAAGATAAATATGATTCCTGATATATGAGAGCGCCACATAGGTGAACTAAGTTTCTCCTTTATATAGATATATAGATTTATGATTGATTTTGAGTCTCTTTTTAATTCTACATTATTTTTTTCTAACTTTTAATAATTCAATTAACGATATATGCAATTTTAATAGTATATTCTTGTATGTTATCAAAGTTATTAGTGCATTATCCTTTTTATTAAATTATATGAGGTTTTATAAATTCATATAAATTAATTAAAATACAATCTTCTTTAGAATTTTATTAAATATTGAAATTCAAATATTAAAAATCATTCTACCTAAGACAAAATTAAGTTATAAAGAAATGATTCAATCAATCGATAATATACATTGAATAATTACTTAAGTATATATGAAAAAGTAAATGATTTGGTTAAATATATAAATCTGTTAGTGCACAAGACATTAATTAGTATACGCGATAACAAGTTTGTGCATAGATTTTAAATACGTAAGGAAGTAAATATGGATAAGTAGTGAATTTGTTGTTATAATTCAATTAAAGAAAATAGTTATACATGTTATGAAATAATAAAGAAAAAACAAGAATATTATAGAGAAAGAGAGAAGTTCTTATTTCTCTTGATGGGATGAAACACAATGAAGGAGAACCCCTCTATTTATAGGGACAATTCCTCCTAACTTTTCTCCAAAAGATAGACTTTCACTATAATATAAACACATGTATCCACTACAATACAAATACCTTTATAGATATTCACTATAATACAAATATGTTTATAACACTCCCCTTTGAATGTCTATTTGATAGATAATGTGCCTCGTTAAAACCTTACTAGAAAAAACCCAGTGGTAAAAAATCTAGTGAAGAAAAAAGAACACATATCTAATAATACACATTTTGGCTGCCTCATTAAAAACCTTACAAGGAAAACCCAGTAGGACATAACCTCGTAAGGAAACAAGAGTACAACGCGTATTAACTCCCCCTATTTAGAACATCCTTGAATCTTTGCACCGATCTTGTGGACCATCTTCTTGAAAGTTGCAGTTGATAGAGATTTAGTGAATAAATCAGCCACATTATCACTTGAACGAATTTGTTGCATGTTAATATCACCATTCTTTTGGAGCTCATATGTGTAGAAGAACTTTGGCAAGATGTACTTCTTCTATCTCCTTTTATGAATCCTCCTTTTAGTTGTGCTATGCATGCTGCATTATCTTCATATAAAATTGTGGTAATTTGTCACATTTCAAACCACATTTTTCTCTAATGAGATGTATCATGGACCTCAACCACACACATTCTCGATTTGCTTCATGAATAGATATTATCTCAACATGATTTGCTGAAGTAGCTACGAGAGACTGCTTTGTAGATCTCCAAGATATGACAGTACCTCCACATATGAACACATAACCATTTTGAGATCGAGCTTTGTGTGGGTCAGATAAATACCCAACATCAGCATAACCAACAAGATCGGCACTGCAATTGTTAGAATAATATAAGCTCATATCAGTAGTCCCTTTTAGATACCGCATTATGTGTTCGATCCCATTCTAATGTCTCCTAGTAGGAGCAGACTATATCTTCAGGACCAAGAATTTCCTCATTCTTTTAAATCCTTCAAGGATTTTCATATATTCTTTAGTCTCTCTAGACATGAAAATAATTTCATTATGCGCATATCAAATTTTTCATATATTGCCAGACTTATGAGGAACCTCAAAATAATTGCATTCACCACAAGAGGACCTATCTATATAATGATGTCAGAATTTATGAAAAATCTTTATGCCACAAGAATTTATTTATATCCACTGGCATTATACTTGAATTGCGTATTTTTAATTGGCCAATCATTTATCTGTCCATACTTTTTGGCAGATTTGAATTTAAGATCCTCGTCAATATTTATAATATTGAGCACTATATTATATCAAAGGTATCGTCGATGATCATTTTGATATCAGTTCCAATGCGACATCACTTATTGAGATCTCTTAATTTTTCGTCATTTCATTTACCTGAACCTTTGCCAAGGTTTTATGAAATGTTATCTCGTGGTGCTTTCTTAAAGCATTCGCCTCATCATTATGACCATCTTAATCATTTGCTCCTCTCATTCTTCAAGGAGTTCTATATTTGGAACCGTTTGGTCTATCACGCTTCAAGTGTCTCATAGACCATGTCCTTCAAGGACCTTTTATGGAGCATTTGCAACTGAATTATAAAATAGAGTTAGCAAATATATATAGCAATTAATTTACAATATTTTGCAAGTGAATTATCTACTGAACTTTAAGTTCACTTTTTTTTTTCCGAGGATCTAGATAATTAATCCCACAATCAATTTTCAGCTGCTAATCACTTCTCCCCCTAATGTTAGAAAAACTAATATTTACCCCCCAAACTCATTTGGGGACCCATCTTTGTGCATTATGGTAGAGCAATTGAATCATATATCGCACATTCAAATTTTTAGATGGAATTATTTGGTTCCTGACCCTAAACCAATTGTGATAGGGGAAATCTTGTTGGCTTGATGCATTCAAGTGTTGCTATATGTTAAATAAACATATCTCATACCAAAATTTTATTTGGGAGTTTTATTCTCATAACCAATAATTTATCTGTAATTGGAGGCATACAATTTTTGCTAAACCAACATAGATATGAATCAACATTATTAACATGATTTTATAATTTGGAAATATGCTCTTAATTTAATAATTCGAGAAACAACCTTACAAAAATCAGTTGCAAGTTGATATCAAAACACATGTGACCATAGCATAGATGCATCTGTTAGCAAACGGTTCACATGGTAGGTGAACGGGCCAATATTCACCCTTTTATAAGTTCCAAAATTTCAGGGAATATAATTCCAATCTTAGCTGATCAAGATCATTATATCACGAGAACAAGCAACACAAGAGAATTCTTGAAGAATCTTTTATTTCTTCAACATATAGCCACGTGAATTCTCAATTATTTTTGCATCACATTTGAACCGAGATGGCCAACCAGTTATGCCAACTTATTTCAGTAAACTTCTAGTTTATTTTCATATGTGATTTCATCATCATACCCATATTTATATACTACAAATAAAAAAACGGCGATTAATCTTTTACATAAATATTTATAACCCGCTTCAATTGTAGTAACATGAAGATATTAGATCTTCCCATAATTTATAGTCTCAATTTTTATTTCAATGTCCTTGAAACTTATAAGTTTCCTTTTGAGACTTACTACAATAATTTCATTCCTTCAAGTAGTAAAACATTAGCTCTTCCGGAGCTCTACATTAATTTTGTGTACTACCACATATTCAATCATATCAACATCATTAATAGTTTCTCCACATAGTTTCAACTTAGAAACAATTTTGAATATTGATGAGCTATACTCATGAACAGACTTATAGTCTTGATGGATCCAATCATATCGTGCCTTTGGGTGGATGACCATCTTCAGGTGGTCGTGCCTTTCTTTTAGGCTATTTTACAAAACAAGTGGATCCTTAATCGTGAGATATTCAATTTTAAGAATTTCGTCAAGATGATGACGCAAGAATATCATAGCCTTAGCACGATCTTGATTTGATGCTTTGTTTTCACTTTTAATGGTGTCTCCAAGACCCATTGCATCCATATGGATTTCAGCATCCAATACCCATGAAAGGTAGTTCTTACCCGAACTTTGAAGGGCAACGAAATCAAATTTCGTAAAGTTAGTCATATTAAAAGAAAGAGAAAATAATAACTTGGACTTTCAATTTTGAGACACTAGAGTCGTAGAGCAACAATATCACCAAAGGAATATCACTCCTGTGGTTAAGTAATACATCTTTCGAAAAAGAAATTTTAATTTTTCTTACCTCCAATCTTTCAAAGTGAATTCTCAAGGCAGAGACTCGTGCTGATAACGTGTTATGAAATAATAAAGAAAAAACAAGAATATTATAGAGAAAGAGAGAAGTTCTTATTTCTCTTGATGGGATGAAACACAATGAAGGAGAACCCCTCTATTTTTAGGGACAATTCCTCCTAACTTTTCTCCAAAAGATAGACTTTCACTATAATATAAACACATGTATCCACTAGAATACAAATACCTTTATAGATATTCACTATAATACATATATGTTTATAACAATACACGTTATCAAATGTATTATCTGTATCATAGTTCTATAAAAATAAATTAGTATTATAGTCTTATACTTTTATTTTTTCCTAATTTCTATAATTAACCATCAAATGACTGCATTCGAAGAATCAATCAAGTTAAATTTTTAACTACCATCCAAGAAAAATAATATTATTATATAAATACTCAAATATACTATCTTAGGTTATAGTTGTTTCGTTATTTTCTACATATACAACGTTTGTTACAGTGTATAGAAAGCAATCAAAAACTTATTTCTTTCTTCTTTTACAGGAAGAATAAAAATTTAATACAATTGTTAATTAATGAAATGTAAGAAGTATATACACATACATACAAACATATATACATATATACACACATAAATACACACACACACACATTGTCACGATCCGAACATAGGCCCAAATCGAGACACGGGACAAGGAACCCCAAGAGGCTCCAAGTCGACCCATGGCATAATCATAGAATATCACTTAATAATAGAAACAACTAACAGAACATAATCGAGCGGAAGCTAACTAAAAGAGTCTAATTAAAAACCATAAGAACAAATGTAACAACACTTTGATACAAAGCTGGATCAATCTAGACAAGTCTGAAAGCCTCTACTAAATTGATGAGCTACTGGGACAAGCCCCCAGCTAACTCCTAAAATCTGAAAATTGAAACATAATGAAACTATAAATCGCGTTCCCGAGAGATGAGGACTCACCACAAGCAGCTGAGAGGGGAATGGAGCGTATCTAACCATGAGGCTGGATCTGAAAACCTGAATCTATATCATGAAATGAGATAGAACATAAAGGCTTGCGGTCCGTACTTGGAATACACTGAGTATGCGGGAAGCATAAATAAACTAAAACATGAAAGTATACAAGAAGAAAGTAAATTGAACACATTAATGGAAATATAACTGAAAAGAGATAGAACAACCTTGTTTGAGATACACATATATATATTAACATAATGATTTTATAAGAAACATTTACTGAAATATGATCAACTGATGCGCAAAGGTTATATACCGAAAAAATACTGAGGACCGAAGCTGTGACCGATATCTTAGAGAGTCCTTGACTGTTTAAGAGAAACGTTATTGGCCGTGGAGAGTCCCTGACTGTCTAAGGGAGAGTCCTTGACAATTGAAGAAAAACGTTCTCGGCTGTGGAGAGTCCCTGACTGTCTAAGGGAGAGCATTCTTTGATATAAAGAGTCACTGACTGACTAAGGGAAACATTCTCAACTGATGAGAGTCCCAACAGACTAAGGAAAATATTCTCAGCTGATGAGAGTCTCAGCAGACTAGAACTAGTCTAAATTACTACAACTAATTAGAGACATGAGCATTCAACAAATTACATCATACTTTACGCACATACACAATAATTCAAATCCCGAGTTCTTAGCATATGACGTATATCTTAGATTCATGTAATATCCATAGGTCTAAATTGTACTTTAATTAATATAAATGAGATCATGGTGAAATCACATAAATATTTCATGAAACCCCATTTCGAATTTACTCTAATTCATGATAAAAATTCGATAATCATGCCATTACCATAGGTTCAACTCATACCCTAAATATTTACATCGTAATCATAGTTAAAACATGCACAAACTTCACATCGGTCAAAGCCCATAAGTTCTAATCATGTTCCAACACATACAATACGGCATATGTTTTAGATTTACGGAACCCATATGATTTACATATACTTTAAACAAGGATATAACTTCATGATGAGAGAATATTATTAATTTATGAAATCCCATTTTAAATTCTAGACTAATTCATGGTGAAAATCCCAAATTCATGTTATTCACATATCACACACATATTTTAGGAAAGATATAAGTAACCTCACGAACATGCACTACTACTAATCGTGAGAGTTTTTAAAATTTATACACATGAGAGTTTATGCATAAATTGAAACCCTAAAAACATGCTTTTCTAGAATCATGGATTTAGGTTTTTAAAATAAAAATTTGGGGCACAAGGATGAAAGGATGTCCTTGTTGAAAGCCTACATACCTGCTTCGAAGAAATTCCCATTTGAACTTAACCCTTGAAGCCTTTGAAGAAACCCCAACTGAATCTTTAGGCTTGAGAGAGAAGAGGAAGAAGAATTTGAGGAAATGAGAGATTAGGCTAGAAAAACCCTTAAAAACGTCCCATACAATGCTCAAAACAATGTAGTTTAGGAGTTAGAAGCATAGGATTTTACGAAAGCATCCTTCGAAATTTATAGGAGAAGTCCACCCTGCCAGTCCCCACGAGGCACTCCACGAGTTGTGGGGTTGGCAATGACTCATGGGGCCTTGTCGTGGAGTACACTGGATTCGCTTAATTTTCTTCTTTTCTCTCCCCACGGGTCACTTGACGAGTCGTCAAGTGCACAATGACTCATCCCCTCTTTCGTGCTTACCACTGTCTCGGGACCCCATCCTTGATCTCTAGCCTCCACCCACCTAACGAGTCGTTGCCTGCCTAACGACTCGTTGGGTCATCCGTTACCACTGAACCTCACTATCCCTACTCCTCCTTCCCACGACTTCCGCGATGAGTCATTACCTGACACGACAACTCGTCAGGTCGCCCATGGTCACTAGACCTTGCTGCACCTCCTGACTGCTCCTCATGGGTCTGACCACAACCCGTTAGGTCACCTAATGATTCATTCAACGACTCGTTCTGAGGCAAATTTTTTCCACTTTCCAACTGAATTCTTTCTTTAAGTCTGGGGCCTTCTCTTAGAAACTTTTGCGCTGTTACAATATCTACCCCTTGGGAACATTCGTCCTCGAATGTTGGCTAAATATACTAAAAAGGATAGAGATGTCAAAGTTAATCATTTACAACTGAAACTAATGGAGTATCTGACCTCGGGCTGATCTTACATCTACGAATTGAATATCCAAATCGCACATACATGATAAGGCGTAAGAGGGACCGAAAAATAATAAAACGAACATGGGACTAAATATAACACTAAGAAGGATTCTTCCCCTCCAACTGGCATTGAGATGATACAGACCGAGTCTTTATTCTCAAATTGCTTTCTGACACTGAACTAGAGTAAGGAATTCATGATATCTGGTCTAACTAGAGTAAGGAATTCATGAGCGCGAATCATTCACCACATATAAAACTGAGCACATATAGGAGGTACCTTCATCTACTGGGACACTAAGCAACTAATAAAGAATGAATTCGAGCTAAACATACTAGAAGGCATGAGTCAACACACATAACTGATTTATAACATGAAGATGAGCCTTAAGGATTTATAGAGTAAAACAGGCATCACCATCTGAAGCGGCTACTAAGGAATTCTGGAAGTCTGTACATAGGGATGGGTAGATCCTAGCTTCAACTGAAATACAAGAGAAGTTATCGGAACCTGAAGGGATCGACATACCGTAACCGCTTGGGTTGGAACTCCCCTACTATCATACTCAAGATCCGATTTATTTCACACACTTATCATCTCCCCCTTAGCTTAAAGCCATCATTCTAAGGCTCCTGAATCCTTATTAAGGTTGGGCTAAAATACTAACTCCTAGCTCCTCCTTCACCTCTAACATTCACTGCAAGCCTTATACTCGCAACTATTCATATCACATATTGACAATCTCTTCTCAACAACCATCATAGAGCTTCTTATTCAGTACCGGGGTTCTAGGGCTAGAAACATATAAAGAGTAACACAAGAAATTCATAACACACCTGGGACTACTTCCGGTGACTTTCCCTTATCCTGATGTGCTGCCAAGGCGTAGGAGCAGTTTCAACGCTGTCCACCTCCTGCACTAGACGATGCACCTTGCTAAAATGGAAGAGCTATTGGAGCTACTAAAGAGGTGGCAGAGGCTCTACTCTCGCTTCTCTTAGTTGTTGTGCAATCTCTGTGCTTATGACCCAACTTGCTGCACCAGAAACAAGCATCTGAGCCGGCCATGCATTCTCCCAAATGGTGTTTCCCACAGCTTATACAGAATGGGTACGTAATCTCCCTTACCATGGATTTATATGGAAAATTGGATATCGAAGGTGCTGGGGCCAATGATTTCTGCTGGTAGCGTGAGTTGTGTCCACCACTCGACCTCTGTTGGGAGAACTCTAAATCTCCTATTCTAGCCCTCTTGGTCTCTCTCTTTTTTCTTCACCTGTTTCGTTTCTATTCATTGAGAGAATATCACCAAACGTGGGAAGTCCATGTCCTTGTGCAACATGGCGGTCCTGCACTCTTTGACCAAGGAGTCTGACACTCCATTTACGAACCTGCTCACTCGGGCCCTCTGGTCGGCTACCATCTCCGGTGCATACTTGGATAACCGGGTAAACTCCAATGTGTACTCTTGGATAGTCATGTCATTTTTTCTTATGTTGATGAACTCTGCTTCCTTTGACTCCCTCAACTCCCTAGGGAAAAACCTATCCAGGACGCAGTCATAAATTCATCCCAATTTACGGGGGCTACTCAAACTCCCCGACTGTCTCTCCACTAGCAAAATCATATATAAGTAACTCCTTCAGCTGGTAGGAGGCTAGGTCTGTGCTCTCAGTTCCCGTCACCCCCATGATTTGGGTGATCTTCTGGATCTCTTCGAAGAACTCATAAGGGTCCTCGTCCACCTTTGACCCTAAGAATTCAGGTGGATCCATTTGGAGAAAGTCTCTTACTCTCGCCGCCGCTATGTTTCCATTCTGGGAAACACGAGCCATCGCTTGCTAATTAATCTGAGCGGTCATGGCCTGTGCCAACATCTGAAAGGCTGCCCGAAACTCGGCATGAGTAACATGGTCGTCTATCGGGTTTGTCGGGGATGGTGGTGCTTGCTAGCGCCCACTACCATTTCTTCTTCCATTCGCTCATCTGGGAGGCATTATCTGCGAGTGCATAAAGCACGAGTCAAGGGAGGAACTATTAGAGTTTCATACTCTACGCACGATAGGAATCATGAAGAAAAGGGAATATTCTTAAATGTCTCATAGCCTCTTCGTCATAAGTGTAGCGCGCTTCACACCCATGAAGAAGACTCTACTAAACGCGACTATCAGACACCCTAGGAAACTCTAAACCAAATGCTCTGATACCAAGTTTGTGATGACCCAAACATAGGCCCGGATCGAGACACGGGACAAGGAACCCCGAGAGGCTCCAAGTCGACCCATGGCATAGTCATAGCAATCACTTAATAATAGAAACAACTAATCGAACATAACTGAGCGAAAGCTAATTGAAAGAGTCTAATTAAAAACCATAAGAACAAATGTAACAACACTTTGATACAAAGCTGAATCTATCTAGACAAGTTTGAAAACCTTTACTAAACTTATGAGTTACTGGGACAAGCCTCCAGATAACTCCTAAAATCTGAAAATTGAAACATAATGAAAATATAAACTGCGTCCCTAAGAGATAAGGACTCACTACAAGTAGCTGAGAGGGGAATGAAGTGTATCTAACCACGAGGCTAGGTCTGAAAACCTGAATCTATATCATGAAATGATATGACACATAAAGGCGTGCGGTTTCACAGTACTTGAAATGTACTGAGTATGCGGGAAGCGTAAATAAACTATAACATGCAAGTATACAAGAAGGAAGTAAACTGAACACATTAATGGAAACATAACTGAAAGGAGATACAACAACCTTGTCTAAGATACACATATACATATTAACATAACGATTTTATAAGAAACATTTACTGAAATATGATCAAATTATGTGCAAAGGTTATATACTGAACGATTACTGAGGACAGAAGCCATGACTGATATCATAGAGAGTCCTTAACTGTCTAAGGGAAACGTTCTCGGCTATGGAGAGTCCCTTACTATCTAAGGGAGAGTCCCTGTTACACCCCATATATTCCTAGTGTTTAATCGATGCGTGTGTGCGTACGTTGAGAGTATTGGAGTACGATGCAAGAAAAAAAAGGCCCAGGGAAATGAGTATACAAACACGACATCGAGCAAGTAGGAGGCCGTGACCGAACGCCCAGCGCACCGAGCGCCATGCCGTGCCAGCCAGCCTGGCGCTACGGCCGACGCGTCAGGCCTCCTGATCAGCACTACGAGCGGCACGCCGTGCTCCCTGCTCACCGCCTCAATGAGTATATATAGTGAAGTGTGAAGTTGAGAATTCATTGTTCAATATTTCCTTCGGCCAGAATAAGAGAGGGAACATGGGCTTCGATTGATTTTCACCAAATTACGCTATCAAATGTTGTCCAAATGCAAGTTAACTTTAGGTAACAAGTTCTAGGTATATGAGAAACATCCTTGCGGAGTTATTTCTTGAAAATTCGTTGGGTGTACCAGAACTCCATCGAGTAAAGGTTATCTCAATTGCTCCAAATTGGATTGTAAACGGTCACAGGCAATAGGTAAACATTTCTCCCTTCTAAACTCTCGAGAAATTATAGGTTTTCGGTCGAGTTATTCAGAGTTGAATTATAATTGTTATGACTATCGAAAGTTATCATTAATTCTCGACTTTAGTACTGAAATTAGCACTATTCTCTCAGCATAAGGATTGTAATTGGCTGGAACCGTTGGTTATAAGTTAAAACTCACCAGCTAAACGAAAGTTGGCATTTGAGGTATGCTAAGGTTAATTCCTTTGGCAAGTTATTCTCGTCGTATAATGGTCCTACTTATGCTTTTGAACGTAGATAACAATCCCATGTATTGTATTAGCTGCTGTTTGTAGATAATGCTTATATATGTTGTGGTTAGCTGTTAGAAGACATATTGAGAATAGATTACAGTATCCCCCATCGGGAAAGAGTCTGTTAGGTGTGACCCATACTAAAAGAATTATAACAAGCCCTCTATGCTTCTGTTCAATATGTTTGTAGGATTTTGATGTCTTGTTGTCATGCCTAGGGGCCTAGAAGCTTAGGGTTAGCTGTTGGGCCTGATTTGATAAGTTGAACAACATTGGGCACAGTCGGGTAATATAACTTACAATTGTCACCGGTGTTGTCAGTAAATCTCACCAAGAGGCCGTTGGCATACCTTGACGCCTCCAGGGCTAGAATCTGAATAGGATGGTATTACCTTAGAATCAAGGGCACTAGGATTGCCCAAGTGAAATAAGTGATAGCCTGCCACGTAGTTGGCCACTTCCAGTGACTATTAGTTGCAGTCGACTTAGTACTTTCCATACAGGTCACCAGGAAGTCATCCCAGCTATCCCAGACAGATAGACCCGTGGGAACCACAAGGAGAAAATCTTATCAATAGTTGAATGCAGGGCCAACGCCCTAGCCTACTCTCATAACATACTCAGGAACAGGTTGCTGTGAGTGGCTAGATCCACATAGACTTACCTACGAGGTTAAGAATCATCCAGCAAAGACATAGGAAATCTGAACAGACCAAGTTAAGGTCCAAGGGACTAGAACCATGTTAGTACAGTATCACCTTCAGGCTTAGGATTATGGTAAACTACTTGTGGGAGTTTATAGGCTGACTGCTCAGGAGCATGCCCGGTCAGTAGCAGCCTTACAGTTGTTCTAAGCAAGGGAACTAAGTAATTGATTGTCTGCGACCCTACACTTGTTTATGAGCAATAGTGTTCGAACATGACATTCAGAGTATCATTTAGGCCACTCCAGACCTTGCCCTTTTCAGTCTAGAATATTAGAGATGATTATCACTAGCAGGATCCTCTAATCAGATATAGGTACATGGGGTGTGCCTACTAGCAGCTATACAAATTATTCTAGCGGTTAGCAGCAGTCGCATTAGGCCCAGAAGGCCAAATACGCATTTTGAGTGGCTAGATTGACACTTCAGTATAGCACATCGATTGAGATTACTCTCATCTAGGATAGCCTTCCATCCACAACTTCAAGGTTACTAATTGTGTCATTGCCTATGGGGCTATATGATGTTACCTACGGGGCTATATGATGTTGCCTACAAGGCTATATGATGATGATCAAAGGAGATATATATCATCCCAAGGGACGATGTTGAGGCCCAAGGGCTATATTATAGTCCATTCCATGGCTGGACAATTATTGTATGCTGTATCGGCATCACTGACCCTCGTCGAGCCTGGTGCCCAGGGTGCAGTTATAGGAGCCCATTAGGCTCAAACACAGTTACAGTAGTCCAGTAGGGTCAGATGCGAACCCAAAAGCCAGGTAGGTTGGCTACAACACCAGTAGAGTCATAGAACCTGGATAGGGGTATATAGAATGAATTGTACTTGCTAGGGCTTATGGGGGCCTCTGTAGGTTATTTTTGTGTTGCTTGTACCTTCCAGGCTAATGGGAGTCAGGTCAGGTTCTTGTTTGTACTCTTGTCTGCTAGTTATCGTTATGAATATGTAATTGTGCAATCTTAGCTCATATACGTGTAGTGTTTTACTAAATGCAGGTTTTGAATAAGCAAACTTCCAGGTTACTTTCTTCCCCTTCCTTCTACTTACCTTCTGTCTTTAATAGCTTTTATTTAGCTTATTTACTACCTTACATATTCGGTACAAATTGTACTGATGAAAACCTATGGGGCGCTGCATTACTTGCCTGCAGGTTTAGACAGATAGGTTGTGAGATCTCCTGAGAGCTACTCGGAGTCAGCACATGGGCCAACTCCTTTCATTCGGAGTTGCCAGGTTGTATAGGATTACCTATCTTTGTTGTGCAGTATTTGGGGCCAAGGCCCTGTCCTGACCATTATTTGTATTCTTAGAGGCTTGCAGACTACAATATTCAGTTAGTTAGTTATTGTGGATCGTGTGGGGCCCATGTGTGTCTTATTTTATGTGTTGGCCATATGGGGCATAGTATTGTTGCTTATTTCCCTTTTCGTTATAACTAGACAGCATGGTGGTCTTGTCGGCCCGCATAGGATCCCTACTAATATTTATTAGCTGGGTTAGCTATTTTCTTTTACAAGTGTTGCGTGACCTTATTGGCCCGAGACTGTATTTACAATCGAGATATAGCAGTTTTTTTCTTGAATTTGAGTCATTGGCAGGCACCAGAGGTGCCAGTGCCCAGCCAGGTCAACCTAGATTCTAGTGTGGCACTAGGTGCCAGTCATGCCTCCCAAGGTGGGGCGTGAAAAACTTGATATCAGAGCAGGTCATATCCCAGGGATTCTGCAAGATGTGTCTAGTAGAGTCTTTTTTATAAATGTATTGTGCACCACATTTTCTAAGTAGAAGGCTACGAGGCATGATAGTATGGTTACCCCTCCTTCTTCTCAAATTGTGCTATAGAGCCGAGTTGTATAAGATTGAATCCCTAAGCTTTGATTGTTATGTCTGCCTAGAGTAATACCTGATATAAGAAAAATTTCAGCCAGCTTTAGCCGCAGTAAAGGGTACCAATGAGGGGCCACAATGGGGTGAATATCAGCCTGAAGGTGAAGCAGATGTCTTTTATTTCCCTAACATTCTCCTGGGGCACCAAGAATCTCATAAGGTAATAGATATACAGCACTGTTCCCAGTTCTTTCTGTATCCTCAGAGTAAGAGGTTAGGAGCATAGTATATATATGAGTTGGTTTACCTACTAGATATTTAGAATTAGATAGGGGAGGCAGTTAATGTTGGGTTACCTGAAATATGCAAAGGATTGTGAGAAAGTTGTACCTTTAGCTTTTAGAGTTTGTTGGATTTTGCACCGTAGCCCTGTTATAGAATGATAAGGTCATGTTTCACCTCCTAGCTTGTTCTTTCATGTACAATAGAGAGTTTAATTAACAATGTCACATTGATGAAGAGTGTATGTAACACTTCATAGATGTATTTTGCCTACACTTTACTATGTTTTGAGAAAAAATTATGTGTGTTTTCATGTGTTTAAGTTACATATTTGTGAAAATGGCTAACACACGTGATGAGATATTTTTTAGGGCTTAAAATGATGAATTTAAACGTATTTAAGGCTTATTGATTAAATGTGAAGAAGTAGGATCGAAAGATGCAAAAATTGAAGTTCAAACGAGGATGGCACACAGTCGCGCGAGGCGCAGGCTGTTGGCTCTATAGGCTGTAACTTGGCAGCAAGACAGGCTCACTGGCTGGCGCGAGGCGCCGGCCTCCCAACGCTATGGCATGCGTGAGGCAGCCCCTTCCCTGCACGATGGCAGGCGTGCAGCAGCACTGCCCAGGCGCGTTGGCATGTGCGACGCGACAATGAAGGTGCGACACGGCAAGTGTTTCAAACGCCCCAAAAATGGATTTCCTACTTCAACTAAGAAAAGGAAATTTAAATCCCAAGTCAAATTGATCAAGGAACAAGGAAAACATAAATCTACTACTATACATACCCCATTATTTTCATGCAATAGCTATCAAGTTTGAAAGTTCGGAAGTCTACACACAATTGAAAAGTTTTTAGAGAGAAGTCTTACAATCTAGTTTTGAGAGTTACTTTTATTTTGAGATACGATTGTAAAGTTGTTCTTCCGAATTTTGCATTAATCAAGTGAAGGTTCTTCCAATCATTTTTGTAAGTATTATTTTAAGCTTTTGTCTATGAATGTTATTAAATTACTTATGAACATGATAGGCTAAAACTACCACAACTAGTATTGTGGGAACCATGGTGAATTAACGAACTAGGGTCAACACAAAGTGATTCTAAAACCAATACTAAGCACTTATATTGTATTCTCTTCATCTTTAACGATTCATAATGGTGTACAACATTAGGAAGTTCCCTAATTCTTTACTTTCTTTGGTCGAAGAGGTAGAGATTAGGAAAAGAGAAATACAACGGAGCCTTGATCTGGATGATCATTGTATTAACTTGAGCTGTGGTCGCAGGATAGTTATATCTAAAACTTATTTATAACGGTTAATTTGGAGCACTCATGAGCCTTGGTCGAGTAATTGAGTATAGTCATTCAATAGGAAGTGGTCGATCGTTTGAATGAACCTAAGTTATCAGTTCTTTAAGTAAAGTATTGGAATAGATCACTGGTGTAAAATTTGAAGTAGTTAAGGATCCATGGCGAACACTTACCCTAGTTAATTGCATAAATTTGGAAACAACCACCAACTTCTCAACATTGCTACTTATTTTTACAAATCCCCCCTTTTTGGTAATAATCGACTAACAAGCTTAAGCACTAGTGTTTTTCTACATCCTTTCATATTCCCTGTGTGATCGACCCCAACCTCTAGTTGGGTTCTTTATTGAAAATGTCCGCTTCATACTTCACTTAGAAGTGTGGTTTGAGCGTTATCAAAAATTGGCGCCATTTCTAGGGAATACAGTTTAAGATTAGATTAATTGCTTGTGTTTAACTTTTAGTATTTATTTCCTATTTTTTTATTTTTCTCTTGTCTTATGACGTGTCATAGGTTAGGTGGTAAAACAAGCGGCCAAGATGTGATCATGGTCTCAACAAGTTTCTTATTAAAGTCTGAGTAATCAAGATACCTGTGCCGTGATGCGACGTTAAATCAGGCGCTACTTCGGAGGCAACCCAAGATAAAATTTTTGTTTGTTTTTACATGTTTGTTCAAAGTGTGCAGGTCATAGGTCATAATTTTCAATAAAGATTGAGGTTATATATTGAAGACGAGGAGTAGAGGCCCAGGAAGTTCTTCTTTCACTCTATTACTTTATGCTTATTTGTTTTAGCACTGGGTTCAATGTAGCTAATTAAGTGTGGGGTGGGAGAAGTGAACTTCATATTACTATGCATTCCTTAATTGCTAAATTTTCTACATGGTAGGCCTAGTTCTTTTTTGAAATTTATGACTTATTTTGCATGCTTGTTTATTTGTAGTATTTTTAGTTTTATTTTATTTTGGGTTCCTCCGGTTTTGTTTTCGGTTCTTTTCCAGTGGATAGTCTCTTAGAATTGATTAGAAAGTCTAGATTTTTTGTTATATTTTTTATATTTAGTCATTGAGTCATGACTTTGCCCGATGATGGATGGATGAAGACCGTCTTACGAGTAAATTAGTTATTAGGAAGAACAAGAACTTGGATCCTATGAATGCTAGGTGCTTCACTTTAGGTATCATTGAGACTTTATTAAATTCACTCAAAAATGCATGAAAAAGGTAGAAACACTTAAGTCTTTTGGGAACTTGACTCTTGTACTTGAAAAAATGAGCTTAATTATGTTACGCATACAATATGGATATATGTGTTTATGTGATCTTGATTTCCATTGTTAAACCATCTTGTGCTAATATGTGAGAAATTAGTTTTGATATATTCCATGCTTGTAAATTGATGTCTAGAACTTGTCCGGTGAGTGTGCAAAACAAAATAAGAATGATGAATTTGGGAAGTGATATAGGCATTTCTTTGATAGCCTTATTTTTATCCTATTACCCACCTTGATTGTAATTATCCTAGTTAGTCATGTTGAGCCTTAGCCTATTCTTTTGATAGCCATATTATAAGTTTGAATCCTTTTTGTTCTATTGACTTCTATTTGATCCAAATGACTTCTAGAGCACTTTAATGAATTTTTTTTTTGTAGGAAAGGAGCATAATTGGAGAAGTGAAGGAAAAAGCTAAAATGTGTGGTAAATTGAAAGAAATAAAAAGGTGAAATTTTGCTAAACAAGGAGGGTGATTTTTAGTGGGAAAACAAAAATAAGAAAGAGCTTTAAAAAATTGAAGATGAAACAAAATCATGATTTACTGATTAACCGTACCCATTTGTTTACAATGAACCTGTTTTGGCCTTGGTCCTTCCTTGGACATTCTGAACCTCAACATAATAAAGATACTTAAGTTGAGGGTCACTAGAGTAGGGGTGCATAAAAGGTGGGAACGGAAGGAAAAAAATGTGTGAATAAGCTCATTGTTGAAAGAAAAATCCACACTAGTCACCTAAGTTGAAAAATTGAGAAATAAAAGGAGGTATAAGGAGAAATTTTTGAAATTGAGGAAAGTTCTAAAAACTTCAAAGTGTTGTGAAGTATTAAAGTGCTTAGGGAGCTTAGTCACTATCTTGGCCAAATACTTCCTATCCATCCCTTAACCTACATTACAACCAAATTAAAGTCCTAATTTATCCTTGATTCATAATTCTATATTAGAAGAGTATTACACTAAGGGCAAGCATATGGGTCGTCGTTTGCATGTATGTTGAGTTCTTTGGGAGAGTGAGTGTATTTTGTTATATTTATGATCAAGTTAATTTTATTCTATATCTTGTGTGAAGGCATCTTTCCAAATTGTGAGGGGCATAATGGTAAGACTTTGGTAAATTTTGATTGCTAAATTGCATATAATTCGTGTTGGCCCAAAAATATGTCTTGATGAGTTAGTTTTTAAAAGCTAAGTGATTTCAAACTTTGACATTCTAATGTTGATCCTATATGAATGCGAGTGTGTTATTTGAGCTTCGTTGATATGTCTCATGATCCTAAGTGTAAGTAGACCTGTTCGTAGGATGAATTTGTGCTTAAACTGTGAGAAGGAAAATAGTAGATTGTTCGAGGATGAACAATAGTTTAAGTTGAGGGTGTTTATGAAGGGTGTATTTACACATTTCATTGATGTATTTTTCCCACACTTTACTATATTTTGAAAACAAATTATGTTTGTTTTCATGTGTTTATGTTACATATTTTTGAAAATGACTAACACAAATGATGAGATATTTTTAGGTCTTAAAATGATGAATTTGAAGGTATTTAAGGCTTATTGAACAAATGTGAAGAAGTGGGATCGAAAGATACAAAAATTGTAGTTTGCACGAGGATGGCACACAGTCACGCGAGGCGCTAGGCCGTTGGCGCTAAAAGCTGTGCGGTGTGACAGCAAGGCAGGCTCACTGCCTGGCGCAAGGCATCAGCCTGCCAACACTATGGCATGCGTGAGGCAGCCCCTTCGCCACGCGATGGCAGGCGCACAACAGCATTTCCCAGGCGTGTTGGCATGTGTGACACAGCACTAGGGACGTGACAATGAAGGAGCGACGCGGCAAGTGTTTCAAACTACCCAAAAATGGACTTCCTACTTCAACTAGGAAAAAAAATTTAAATCCCAAGTCAAATTCATCAAGGAACAAGGAAAATATAAATCTACTACTATAAATACCCCTTTATTTTCATGTAATAGCTATCAAGTTCGAAAGTTCGGAAGTCTACACACAATTGAAAAGTTTTTAGAGAGAAGTATTATAATCTAGTTTTGAGAGTTAGTTTTATTTTGAGATACGATTGTAAAATTGTTCTTCCGAATTTTCCATTAATCAAGTGAAGGTTCTTCCGATCATTGTTGTAAGTATTATTTTAAGCTTTTATCTATGAATGCTATTAAATTACTTATGAATATGATAGGCTAAAACTACCACAACTTGGGTTGTGGGAACCATAGTTAATTAATGAACTAGGGTTAGCACGAAGTAATTCTAAAACCAATACTAAGCGCTTATATTGTATTCTCTTCATCTTTAACGATTCTTAATGGTGTAAAACATTAGATAGTGCCTGAATTCTTTACTTGCTTTGGTGGAAGAGGTAGAGATTAGGTAAAGAGAATTACCACGGAGCTCTTGATGATCAGTATTAACTTGAGTTGTGGTCGCAGGATAGTTATATCTGGAATTTATTGATAACGGTTAGTTTGAAAGACTCATAAGACTTGGTCGAGTAATTGAGTATAGTCATTCAATAGGGATTGGTTGATCATTTGAATGAACATAACTTATCAGTTCTTTAAGTAAAATATTGGAATAGATCACTAGTGTAAAACCTGAAGTAGCTAAGGATCCATGGGGAACACTTACCCTAGTTAATTGCATAAATTTGGAAACAACCACCAACTTCTCAACATTGCTACTTATTTTTACAAATCCCCCCTCTTAGGTAATAATCGACTAAAAAGCTTAAGCACTAGCGTTTTTATACATCTTTCCATATTCCATGTGGGATCGACCCCAACCTCTAGTTGGGTTCTTTATTGGCAACGTCCCGCTTCATACTTCAGTTATAAGTGTGGTTTGAGCATTATCTCACATTGCCCAGAATAAATAGTAAAGGAAGGCTAGATTGTCGACTTCGAGAGAAATTAGAAAGTGCTTGAGACTCTTAGTGTTTATAAAGTTATCTAGACCCTTACAGTAGTGAATTAGGAGGGTGGATAAAATTGCTAGTAGCACTCAAGTAAGTGTGAGAGAGTCCATAAATGATAGACTCCCAGCAATATTAAGGTTTAGGTCAGGAATAGGTCGATTCTGCCGCAGTGTGCTAATGGCGGTAGGGCATACCTGCAAGATAATGGCTATGGCCCTAATTTGTTATGTTGAAGGACAGAAAGATTGTATGATCGAAATAGGCCCGAGTGTGGGTCAGAAGGATCTAGGTTGGTATACTTGGTCAGTAATACCTTTGACAGTATAAGGCAGAGGCCACGAACCCCAGATCTCAGCCTAAGTAAGGGGAAAGGCACGAGTATCTAATTCTAGAGGAAAATAGAATTACCTCCAGGTTGAAGTAGATTAATAGAGCATGGTACCACCGCTGAATGTCGAGGAATAAGAATTGGTCTGACATTTAAGAGATAGTGAGGTTATAACCTAGAATGCTGCAATATCACCACCAGTTATGGAGGTAAAGGAGTGGCGGCACGGAGATTCTAACCTAGTGCATCCCAGAGACAAGACCCAGAGGAAAGTCTCTGGCCTTTGAGATAATAAAAGGCGAAGTCGTGAGACCCAGGGGTCGACTTTGCATTCCAAAGGCGGCAGGACTTTGTTAGTAGACTATGACCAAGGTGCACCATGTCCGTTACTCCCTCCACCCAGAGTCTAATGAAGACATGTCAGTTCGGAAAGAGAGACCTACTGATGGCAAGGGAAGAGGGAAGGTATTGTTGAGTTGTAGCACAGAGCTCCAATGACCAGCCAGGGAAGGATGGACAATAGGAATCGAGCAGGCCAATTAAGGAGATAGTCGTTCTTGCAAGGAAGTGGAGAGTAATCAACATGAATATAGTTATGGGGTCATCCCGTACCAAGTGTAAATTGACCTTATTTTAGTCAGTATAGAAAAGCTGACGAGATCAACTTATGTCTTGCTAAATGGAATTATGTTTCAACTAAAGATTATGTCGAGTAAATGCTTAAGGAGTAGTTGGCTATGTGGAGACTTAGTATCTAATAAATTCTGACAGAGAGGTACAACGCACAACTAGGTTCTGGAGAGGTGTCAGAACTGATTGTGAAGCAAGTTAATTTGAGTATGACTCCTTGTCCCAAGGCAAAAGGCCAAACAGCACACCCAATTTAGGTGCTCAGAAATATATCACGGGTGGAGATGTAGGTCCCCTATATGATGGCCTGAAGTAGATAAGTCAGGACTAATCGAACCTGACATAACACATCAGCCAAAAGGGAAAGGTTCAACTCATCGGAGAGTACTTACTGACAGCGCAGGGCCGTCATGAGTCCTATTCCAAAATATGGTTAAAGATTGAAGCAACGATGAGGCATTCATGAAAATTTCATCAATGGAGGGCGTTAGGAGATCTGATAAGAAGGGCAAGCCCAGCCCTAGATTCACTAAGCTCTACCAGACCCCCCGGAAGAACGGACAAGAGGCCTATCAGATAGAGTTTCCTTCGGGGCTAGGATCTACGTATTAACACTGCACAAGCATGTAGGAGATGTTTTCTTAGATTAACCCAATTGAGAATGCTTAGATTACGGGAGAGCCCTCGCACACAAAGGCTTCAATAGTTATACTAGATCGCCAGATCCGTAAGGGCTACGTTGAGAATCAAGATGTGATCCATTAAAAGTCTTAAAGACGAACATGAGTTTATCCCATGGGAAATAAGAAACTAAGGATGACATTAAGTCTGGACACCCTCAGTAGTTCTAGGCTCTACACCGATAGTGCATAAACTTAGATAATTGCAATCAAGGGAAAGTAGTTCAGGTGTTGTATAGTTACTTTTGTTGCCGTTATTATCAATCATATATATATATATATATATTTATATGGTGAAGCTATGTTGTATCTCTGCTTGTAGTGTCCTGTGAGACGCCTATGTTGGACTTTTCTGTGTTTCAGGTTTCTGGATAGTCCATATTACAGAGGAGACTCTGCCAAAATTTTTCTGGCAATAGTTATCAGAGTTGAGTCTTTTAAGCCTAAGAGGACATTCAAGGACGAATGTTCATAAGGGGGGAAGATGTTACACTTTGTAAGTTCCTAGTGTTTAATATATGTGTCCGTGCATATGTTGAGAGTCTTAGAGTACGATGCATGCGGAAAAAGGCTTAGGGAAACGAGTATATGAACACGATATCAAGCGAGCAGGAGGCAGAGACCGGGGACCCGCGCACCAGGTGTCGTGCCATGCCAGCTAGCCTGGCACTACAGCGGCATGTGGTGCCTCCTAGCCGGAGCTATGGGCAGCGTGCCGCACCCCCTGCTCACCGCCTCAATGAGTATATATAGTGAAGTGTGACGTTGAGAATTCATTTTTCAATATTTCCTTCGGCCAGAATAAGAGAGGGAACATGGGTTTTGATTGATTTTCACTAAATTACGCTATCAAATGCCGTCCAAATGCAAATTAACTTCGGATAACAAGGTTTAGGCCTATGAGGAACATCCCTACAAAGTTATTTCTTGAAAATTCGCTTGGTGTACCGGAACCCCGCCAAGTAAAGGTTGTCCGAATTGCTCGAAATTGGATTCTAAATGGTCACAGGCAATAGGTAAACATTTCTCCCTTCTGAACTCTAAAAAATTATGCGTTTTCGGCTGAGTTATTTGGAGTTGAATTATAGTTGTTATGACTATTAAAAGTTATCATTAATTACCGACTTTAGTATTGAAATTAGCCCTATTCTCTGAGCATAAGGAAGGCAGTTGGGTGGAACAGCTGGTTGCAAGTTGAAACTCTCCAGCTGAATGAAAGTTAGTATTCGAGGTATGCTAAGGTTAATTACTTCGGCAAGTTATTCTCATCGTATAATGATAAGACTTATGCTTTTTTACATAGATAACAATCCCATGTATTGTATTAGCTGCTGCTTGTAGATAATTCTTATATATGTTGTGGTTAGCTGTTAGACGGCGTATTGAGAATAGATTACAGTATCTTCTATCTGGAAAGAGTATGTTAGGTGTGACCCACACTAAAAGCGTTATAATAAGCCCTCTATGCTTCTGTTCAATATGTTTTTAGGGTTTTGATGTCTTGCTGTCATGCCTAGGGCCTTAGAAGCTTAGGGTTACTGTTGGGCCTTATTTTGTAAGTTGAACAGCATTGGGCGCAATTGGGCAATATAACTTACAGTTGTCTCCAGTGTTGTCAGTAGAGCTCACCTAGAGGCCGTTGGCGTACCTTGATGCCTCCAGGGACAGAATCTGAATAGGATGGTCTTACCCTAGAATCAAGGGCACTAAGATTTCCCAAGTGAAATAAGTGATAGCCTGCCACGTAGTTGGCCACTTCCAGTGACTATTAGTTGCAGTCGACTTTTAGTACTTGTCATACAGGCCATCCACGAAGTCATCCCAGCTATCCTAGTTAGATATACCCGTGGGTACCCTAAGGGGAAACCTTATCAGTAGTTGAATACGGGGCCAACACCCCAGCCTACTCTCATAAGATACTCAGGAACAGGTTTTCATGAGTGGCTAGGTTCAGATAAACTTACCTACGAGGTTAAGAATCGTCCAACAAAGATATAGGAAATCTAAATAGACCAAGTTAAGGTCTAAGGAACTAGAACCATGTTAGTATAGTATCACCTTCAGGCTAAGGATTATGGTAAATTTCCTGTGGGAGTGTAGGGGATGACTGCTCAGGAGCATGCCCAATTAGTAGTAGCCTTACAGTTGTTCTAAGCAAGGGAATTAAGTAATTGGTCGTTTGTGACCCTACAGTTGTTTATGAGCTATAGTTGTCTGAACATGACATTCATAGAATCTTTTAGGCCACTCCAGACCTCACCCTTTCAGTCTAGAACATTAGAGATGATGATCACTATTAGGATCCTCTGATAAGATACAGGTAGACAGTGTGTGCCTACTAGCAGCTATACAGATTATTCTAGGGGCGAGTAGCAGTCATGTTAGGCCCAAAACGCCAGATACACCTTTTGAGTGGCTAGATTGAGACTTTAGTATAACACATCGGTTTGGATTACTCTCATCTAGGATAGCCTTCCATCCACAACTTCAGGGTTGCTAACTATGTCATCACCTATATGATGTTGCCTACAGGGCTATATGATGTTTCTCCAATGAGTTATGTGTCATCCCAAGGGCCATATTATAGTCCATTCCATGCTGGACTATTATTTTATGTCGTATCGGCATTACTGACCCTCATCGAGCTTGGTGCCCAGGGTGCAGTTACAGGAGCCCACCGGGCTCAAACACAATTATAGGAGTCTAGCAGGCTTAGATGAGGACCCTAAAGCCAGGTAGGTTGGCTACAACACCAGTAGAGTCATAGAACCTGAATAGGGGTATATAGATTGAGTTGTACTTGCCAGGGCTTATGGGGGCCCGGTAGGTTATTTCTATGTTGCTTGTACCTTCCAGGCTTATGGAGACTAGGTTAGGTTCTTGTTTGTACTCTTGTTTGCTAGTTATCGTTATGAATATGTAATTGTGCAGTCTTAGCTCATATATGTGTAGTGTTTTACTAGATGCAGGTTTTGAATAAGCAAACTTCCAAATTACTTTCTGCCCCTTCCTTCTACTTATCTTCAGTCTTTAACAACTTTTATTCAGCTTATTTACTTCCTTACACATTTAATTCATATTGTACTGACGCCCAACTATAAGGCGCTGCATTACTTGCCTGCAGGTTTAGATAGACTGGTTGTGAGATCTCCTGAGAGCTATTCGGAGTTAGTGCATTGGCCAACTCCTTTCATTCGGAGTTGCTAGGTTGTAGACGATTACCTGTCTTTGTTGTGTAGTATTTGGGTAGGTTGGGGCCCTGTCACAACCATTATTTGTATTCTTAGAGGCTTGTAAACTTCAGTATTCAGTTAGTTAGTTGTTTTGGACCTTGTGGTGCCCATATATGTCTTATTTATACGTTGTCCATATGGGGCATAGTATACTTGCTTATTTTCCTTTTCATTATAACTAGACAACATGGTGGTCTTTTCATCCTGCATAGGATCCCTATTGATGTTTATTGGCTGGGTAGATATTTTCTTTGACAGGTGTTGTGTGGCCTTGTCGGTCCAAGGCTATGTTTATAGCCGAGATATAGCAGTTTATTTTCTTGAAATTTGAGTCATTGGCAGGCAGCAGAGGTGCCAATGCCCAGCCAGGTCAGCCTAGATTCCAGCGTGGCATTGGGTGCCAGTCATGCCTCCTAAGGTGGGGCGTGACAGTTCCTAACTGTCGAAGGGAAACGTTCTCATTTGTGGAGAGTCCGACTGTCTAAGGGAGTGCGTTCTCTAATATTGAGAGTCACCAACTAACTAGGGAAAACATTCTCAGCTGATGAGAGTCCCGACAGACTAAGGGAAACATTCTTAGCTAAGGAGAGTCCTAACAGACTAAGGGAAACATTCTCAACTGATGAGAGGCCCGACAGACTAAGGGAAACATTCTCAGTTGATGAGAGTCTTGGAAGACTAGAACTAGACTAAATTACTATAGCTAACCACAGACATGAGCATTCAACAAATTGCATCATACTTTACCACACATCCACAACATTCAAATCCCGATGTCTTAGCATACGAGGTATATCTTAGATTCATGTAAGATCCATAGGTCCAAATCATATTTTAATTAATGTACAATGAGATCATGGTGAAAGCACATAAATATTTCATGAAACCCCATTTCGAATTTACTTTAATTGATGATGAAAATTCCATAATTATGCCATTACCATAGGTTCAACTCATACCCAAAATATTTACATCGTAATCATAGTGAAAACATGCACAAACTTCGCATTGGCCAAAGCCCATAAGTTCTAATCGTGTTCCAACACATACAATGCGACATATGTTTTAGATTTGGAGAACCCATGTGATTTACATATACTTTAAACAAGGATATAACTTCACGATGAGAGCATATGATTAATTTATGAAATCCCATTTGAAATTCTAGACTAATTCATGGTGAAAATATCACATTCATGTTATCACATTTCACACACATATTCTAGGAAAGATATAAGTAACCTCATGAACATGTACTATTATTAATCATGAGAGTTTTTAGAACTAAGGGAAAAAACATGAGAGTTTATGCATAAATTGGAATCCTAGAACATGATTTTCTAGAATCATTGATTTAGGTTTTTAAAATAAATTTTGGGGAATAAGGATGAAAGGATGTCCTTGTTGAAAGCCCACATACCTGCTTCGAAGAAATCCCCACTTGAATTTAACCCGTAAAGCCTTTGAAGAAATCCCAACTGAATCTTTAGGCTTGAGAGAGAAGAGGAAGAAGAATTTGAGGGAATATCTTGAGGGAACAAGAGATTAGGCTAGAAAAATCCTTAAGAACACCCTATACAATTCTCAAAATGATGTAGTTTAGGAGTTAGAAGCATAGAATTTTATGAAAACACCCTTGGAAATTCATAGGAAAAGTCCACCCTGCCAGTCCCCACTAGACACTCCACGAGTCGTGGGGTTGGCAACAACTTGTGGGGCCTTATCGGGGAGTACACTGGATTCGCTTAATATTCTGCTCTTCTCTCCCCACGGGTCACTTGACGAGTTGCCAAGTGCATGATGACTCGTCCCCTCTTCCGTGCTCACCACTATCTCTGGACCACATCCTTGATCTCTAGCCTCCACCCGAAGGCCGAGCTAACGAGTCGTCGCCTGCCTAACAACTCGTTGGGTCATCCGTTGCCACTGAACCTCACTATTCTTGCTCCTCCTTCCCACGACTTCCCCGACGAGTCGTTACATGACACGAAAACTCGTGAGGTCGCCCATGGTCACTAGACCTTGCTGCACCTCCTGATTGCACATCACAAGTTTGACCACGACCCGTTAGGTCACCTAAAAAGTCGTTCCAAAACTCATTCTGAGGAAAAAATTTTCCATTTTCCAACTGATTTCTTTCTTTATTTCTGAGGTATGTTCTTAGAAACTTTCGGGTTATTACACATATACATGCATACATATATATATATATATATATATATATATATATATATATATATATATATATATATGTATATACATACACACACACACACATATATATGTATATACATACATACATACACACACATATATATACATGCATGCATGCATACATAGATACATACATACATACATATATATACACACACACACATTATAAATATATTCTAATTATGGTGAATGTCTATTTCCTTAGAAGGAAAGTTAGCGTTAGTAACTTTGAGACCAAGTTAATTTTTCCCTATAAATAAAGGGATTTTCATTTATTGTAATTCATCCCTAAAGAGAAATAAGAATTACTCTCTCTTCTCTCTTTCTCTACAATATTTTTGTTCTTCATTTATTATTTCATAACATGTTATCAACACGAGTCTCTACCTTGAGCACTCACTTTGAAAAGATCTGAGGTAATTTTTCTCTTCTTGAAATATGCCGAGAAAAGTGGCACACTTGGTGTATTTATGTTGTTGGCTATATTCTTGGGCGTTGTCACTGCCACTGAAAAGGAGCCCAAAAGAGAAAACAAGAGAGTTGTTTGGTACATTAATTCCTTGGTGGGTGCTTCCGCCATGAGAATCTTTTGTCTCATGATATCTTTTGGTGATATTATTTATCTCAATATTTACAAAATAATAATAAAGTGAATAGGATTTAATAACGATAAAATGTTAGTATTATTAATTTTTATGTGTTTTCTAATAACAATATCAATTTTATTTATGGATCGTAGTAACGACTTATTGATCCACTTGGCAATTATGTCTTATATTTGTTCCAGAAGAACAATATTATGAAAATATATTTATCCATAAGAACAATATTGAAAAAATAAATTTGTTCCAACAGAATAATATTATGAAAATATATGATGATATTAATTTGATATTTATTAATGAGTAAGAATGAGAACTTGCAAAAAATATATGATCACTGAAAGTAATAATATTTTCATATTTGTTACAATTACAGCTAAAAATATGTTAGAAAGATTCTCTATACTACATGCATACCTCGATTTACTCCCGAAGTAGAAATATTATCATGACCTGAATGTAGGCCCGGATCGAGACACAGGACAAAGAATCCCGAGATACTCCAAGTCAACCCATGGAATGAACATAATATCTAAGCTCAACATTTTAAATGTGAAATCCAACATATAACATAGCGAAAGTCTGAAAATCTCATAACATCAAACAACTGAATACATAACACAAGTCTCAAGCTGAATACATACTATGCCTGATAAACCTCTACTACTAATGAGTTGATGGGAAAAGACCCCAACTAACTCAGTAAGTCTGAAACTGAAAATAATGAATATAACTAATAAGAAGGGCCCTCAAAATATGAGGACCCACCAACTCTGAATGAAAGATACTAACACTGAAGATCTGGCTAGCGGGGGGATTGAGCTTGAATATCTGAGCCTGTATCATGAAACGATACAACATAGAGTATGAGATTAGTACGTGGAATGTACTGAGTATGCAAGGTAAGTAAAACCTCTAAGTAAGTAAAATCAGAGATCATACATATCATAAACATTCATCATAAGAGTCTAAGAGTAGGAGTTGCATGCTATTATCTGAAAACATGACTTAAATATAACTGAATATCATAACTGAATTGAATGACCCAAAGCTTAAAACTGATAATCATAAGTAAAACTGAATAGGGTTAAACCTACTGAAAACATAATATCTTAATTGATGAACATGCATAATTAAAATCATGAGGAACAATGGGAGACTCGTCATATAACCGACTTTACCACGATAGAGCTTACGTGGTCCCGACTATTACACTCAAGTGGGAAGAGTCATTCAAAGCCTTGCCAAGGCTAAGGATGCTATCATGATATCGATATCAAGATGAAGGCCCCTTGGGGGCAGGGAAAGCTCACAAGGGAGGTCCCAAATAATTTGAACATACCTACGTTGGCATGTAGTTCTGAGGCATAGGGTTGACTGATCCTTATCCTACTCGGTGCTAGACACTACTCCTAAAAACATGAATATGTTTTCCATCATTTCTAAATGAAGCTGAATAATAAACATACATGCATAATTTGAAATCATGACATGAGGAGCCTTGTCTCAAACCATACCACAAGCTGAATAAGAGTGGGATTCTAGACTCCAAAACCATGCGGTAAGCTAATAACATGAAATGTAGATAAATCATGAAACATACTTGATTATATGGACTTTCCCAATACTTAAAAATTCTTGAAATAGACTTTGATTACTCAAAACATGAACATAGACATGGGTAAATTCAAAAATATACTTTCATCATGAACATCTCATCATAACTAGAAGCATAGATCATAATCTCATCTTTGTATGAACTTCCATAGGTGGGCATCTTATTTGTAAAACATTAAAATCATAATTTGTAATTGAAAACATTATAAAACATGCCCATGAATCATAATTTAACATTAGAAACATGCATATAGAATAACTATGATAGATACTTAGAGAATTCATAAGTTGGGTTAAAATCCCATAGATTCATCAACTTAAAAATCACATGAAGTTGAAGAGGGATTGGGCATGGGAGTGAATGGATACACCCATTCATAACCCTACATACCTGAGAAATTCTTATTACACAACCCTTTTGAATGCCCAAAGGAATTTGGGGAAGAACTTGATGAATCCTAAGCTTGATAACTCTTAGAAACTACTAGGCTTTCATGCATGGAGAGGAATAGGCTTAGAATGAACTAAACCCTCCTAAAACACACTTATCTGGGCTTAAAACCACGCATTTTAGGTCTTAGGAACTTAGAAATTTCGAAAAAGCCTTTACTAAATTCATAGGAAAATACACACTGCCAGTCCCAAAGAGGGACTGGATGATCCGTCGCCAACATCACGACTCGTGGTCTATATTCATGGCTAACACTGAAAACTTATCTTATAAGGGTCACCATGAGGGACACCACGACTCGTGGTGTACCTAACAACTCGTGATGACCAAGTCATGACCAACACTGTCCAAATTTTCCACTTCAGGCCAACCTCTGACCACGAGTGACCTAACAACTCGTGGTCCTAACCATGACTCGTGGCCTCACCCGTGGCCAGCCCCAAATCCAAAAATCCAACCAAGTTCACCCTTCACTCCATGAGTCACCTAACATCTCGTGGTGCACCTCACGAGTCACTGGATGACTTTTCCTATGACCTGGTGCAGAAAATCCTATTTTCTCCATTTCAACCCTCGGGTTTGATCTTAGGGCTTTCGAGGTCTTACAATATTTCCCCCTTGGAAACATTCATCCTCAAATGTGTGTAAACATACTGAAAAGCTGATAAATGCAACTGCCATATCAAATACTAAACATTTAAAGCTAAAAACTGACGGAGTGACTGACCTCGGCCTGAAATACATGACTGAACTAAATTCATAAATCATACATACATACATTGACGTGAAAGAAACTGGGGCACATGAATTGAACATGAAACTAAATATAGTGCTAGAGTGGAAACTGATACCTCAAGTTGAAACTGAGTCGGAAGGTAATAGATGCGGGTATTTAGCCATCATATCTGCTTTGGCTTCCCATGTAACTCCCTCAACATGATGGTTCCTCCAAAAAACCTTTATTGAGGCTACTTCTTTGTTTCTTAGTTTTCAAACCTGACGATCAAGTATTTCCACCAGAACCATCTCATAGCTGAGGCTATCCTTCACACCCACACTCCCTACCGGAACAACCAAACCCAGAACAACCAAACCCAGATCATCCATGCACTTTTTTAAGAGCGACGAATGGAAAACTTGATGAGCTAAAGCTAATTCTGAGGGCAACTCCAACTCATAGGCCACATTGCTAATATGTCTCACAATCCGGTATGGGCCAACATAAAGGGACTAAGTTTCCCCTTCTTTCTGAATCTCATCACTCCCTTCATGGGAGATAGCTTCAGAAACACCCAATCATCAACTTCAGACTCAAGTTCTCTTCTCTTCACATCCGAATAGGACTTTTAGCGACTCTGAGCTTTTTTTAGCCTTTCCTTTATAAGATGAACTTCTCCATAGCCTCATGAACCGAATCTGGACCTATCAATGTAGCTTCACCGATGTCAAACCAACTAATAGGTGATCTGCACCTCCTCCTATAAAGAGCCTCAAACAGAGCCATCTAAATGATGGAATGGTAGCTATTGCTATATGCAAACTCAAAGAGAGGCAAATGATCATCCCGACTACCCTTGAAATTGATCACACAAATTCTTAACACATCCTCCAGAGTTTGAATGGTCCTCTTAGCCTAACCATTTGTTTGTAGATGAAAAGTTGTGCTAAGCTTGACCTGAGTGCCAAGTTCCTTTTGAAACAATCTCCAAAACTGAGAGGTAAACTGAGTACCTCTGTCTAATATGATGGATAAGAGTCTGAGAGTAGGGCTTACATGCTATTCTTTGAAAACATGAATTAAACATAACTGAATGTCATAACTGAATCGAATGACCCAAACCTAAAAACTGATAATCATAAGTAAAACTAAACATTGGGTCAAACCTGCTGAAACATAATATCTTAACTGATGAACATGCATAACTGAAATCATGAAGAACAATGGGAGACTCGTCATATAACCGACATTACCATGATAGAGCTTACATGGTTCCAACTATTACACTCAAGTGGAAAAAGTCGTCCAAAACCTTGCCAGGGTTAAGGACGCTACCATGATATCGATATCAAGCTAAAGGATGATAACACTCAAACTCACACCTTATGCTAAAGTATGAAGCTGACGTTGTCAATAAAGAACCCAATAAATAGGTTAGGGTCGAACCCACAGGGAATATGAAAGATCTAGACTAATGCCGGTAAGCGAATTTGTTGGTTAGTTACTCCAATTTGGGGGTTTCAAGAAAATAATAATTAAAACAACGATTGAAATTATGATGCAAATCAAGATTGAAGAATAATTAGGGTTTGTGTTCCCCATGGGTTTAGAACTGCTTTGGGTATACACACGTGATCAATACCAATGCTTACTTGTAGAACTGATAACTAGGGCTCATCCAAACGACTGGTTCGTCCCTATTGGATTACTATACTCAATCACCGGGTTAGTTTTCATGAGTAAATTCAATTTAACTATTATAAATTTGTCCCAAATTTAACTATCCTGCAACAACAGCTCAAGTTAATACAATAATCATCAAGATCAAGGCTTTGTTGTAATTCTCTTTTCCTAATCCCTACCTCTCTAGGCTCAAGCACGTAAAGAATTCGGGTAAGTCCTAATGTTGTACATTGTTAAGAAACATTTAATCATGAAGAGAATACAATACAAGTATTTTGAATTGGTTTTGAATCACTTTTGTGTATTCCTAGCTTGTTAACCCACCATGGTTCCCACAACTCTAGCTATGGAGGTTTTAGCCTCTGATAGTTGAAAGGTTGTGATGTACATTCATCATTAAACACATAATTCAATACTTACAATTGAAGATGAGAGAAAAGCTTCTTTGATTATATCAGAAAAACCTCAATACCAATTGGTAAAGATCAAGAAAGAATCCAAGAAAAGGTTGATCGCAAGTCAATCAACTCAATTCTATGTTTTCCTTTGTATCTCTATTGTTTTCACACCTCTCTCACTACTCTCTAATGTTCCATATCATTTCTCCACTGAAAATAAACATAAAAGGTATTTATACAGACATAAGAATCCATTTCCTAAGCTAACAGGGTGATTTTCTTTAATTGGAGCCGCCTGAGCCACGATTGATCATACGACCCATAGCAAGTTTGTATGGGTCATACCTGCTGTCTGTAAATCCTTGGCTTGCTGAAATTTGCCTAAGTGTTGGGCCTTGGTACGACTCATACATACTTCCTACGAGTCGTGAGTTGCTTCTGTGGTTTGGCTCTGAGAACTCTGACTTTTTTTGAAATTATTCATGAATGTTGTGGTACAACTCGTACCTTTCAACCATTACTCATACTATCTGAAGTTCTACTTAGCATTGAAAATCCTCTGAAGATCACCACTGCTCCTGACATGATTATTACTGTGTTGCCACGGTTCATATTTCCATTTGTATCAGGAGTCTGCCTTTTTAAAATTCTTCTGAATATTTCCATGACTCAAGTTACGGCTCGTACTAAGAGTCGTAGGTTGCTTCCTTCACAATCCAGCCATCTGAAACGTTTCACGGTTCTCAGTATGGCTCGTACCATCAACATACGGCTCATACTGAGACTGTGACTTTAGATCATTTTCTGCACTTTCAGGCTTCTTTTGCACCTTATTTCTCCGACACTTTTTTTTTTGCTATAATCAAAGAAAAAGTGTCTTATATCCATATAAACACACCTAAATTAATGCTAATTTCTTAGTTCTGAGCATCGAAACTGCTATAAACTCACAGTATATCAAAGGACCCTAGGGGGAAGGGGAAGCTCACAAGGGAGGTCCCAAGTAATCTGAACATACCTACATTGGCACGCAGTTTTGAGGCATAGGGTTGACTGACCCTTAGCCTACTCGGTGCTAAACATTACTCCCAAAAACATGCATATGCTCTTTATCATTTTTCAATGAAGCTGAACCATCATCTAGTGACGAAGCTGAATAATAAACATACATGCATAATCTGAAATCATAACATGAGGAGTCTTGGATCAAACCATACCACAAGCTGAACAAGAGTGGAAGTATAGACTCCAAAACCATGTGGTAAGCTAATAACATGAAATTTAGATAAATCATGAAACATACTTGATCATATGGGCTTGACCAATATGCAAACATGCTTGAAATAGACTTTGATTACTCAAAACATGAACATAGACATGGGTAAATTCGAGATCATACTTTCGTCATGAACATCTCATCATAATTAGAAGCATAGATCATAATCTCATCATTGCATGAACTTCCATAGGTGGGCATCTTATTTGTAAAACATTAAAATCATAATTTGTTATTGAAAATTTTATAAAACATGCCATGAATCATAATTTAACATTAGAAACATGCATATGAGAATACCCATTATAGATACTTAGAGAATTCATAAGTAGGATTAAAACCTCATAGATTCATCAACTTAGAAATCAAATGAAGTTGCAGAGGGATTGGGCATGGGAGTGGATGGATACACCCATTCATAACCCTACATACCTGAGAAATTCTGATTACACAACCCTCTTGAATGCCCAAAGGAATTTGGGGAAGAACTTGATGAATCCTAAGCTTGATCACCTATAGAAACTACTAGGCTTGCATGCATGGAGAGGATTAGGCTTAGAATGAACTAAACCCTTTTAAAACACACTTATCTGGGCTTAAAACGATGTAGTTTAGGTCATAAGAACTTAGAAATTATGGAAAATCCCTTACTAAATTCATAGGAAAATACACACTGCTAGTCTCAACCAGGGACTGGACAATCTGTCGCCAACACCACGACTGTTGTCTACATTCATGGCCAACAGTAGAAACTTATCTTCTGAGGATCACCACAGGGGACACCACGACTCATGGTGTACCCAATGACTCATGGTGCCCAAGTCGTGACCAGCACTGCCCAAATTTTCCACTTCAGGCCAACCTCTGACCACGAGTGACCTAATGACTCGTGGCCCTGACCACGACTCGTGGCCTCACCCGTGGTCAATCCCAAATTTAAAAATCCAACCAATTTTCACCTTTCGCACCACGAGTCACCTAACAACTCGTGGTGCACCTCACGGGTCACTAGACGACTCATCCTGTGACTTGGTGCAGAAAATCCTACTTTCTATGTTTCAACCCTCGGGTCTGATCATAAGGCTTTTAGGGTATTACAAATATATTAAAAGAGGTTTTAAGATATCATAATTTAATATGATGAAAACACATTAAAATAATTATGTTTCATTCCCGAAGAATGAGAAATAAATGTTACTCATATATATCTCTGCACCCCTACCTCCTTTATCACTGAGCAGTCATTTAGGGTCCTTAGCTAGTGAACCTTTCGCTGTCTCGGCTGTGCTACTGGAAGCTCTGGGGAAATCGAAATAGGAGAGAACTAAATTGGTTGAATTGTTGTTCATATTGAAAGGAGTCGAGATTGATAAGGATTTTTTAATGATTCTCGAACATTTCATTCCTGAAGAGGTGCATATCTTGCCCGGATCTTCTTCCATAATGGTATGGAATAATAGTATCGTTGGGGTAGATACACAATTCACGTTACATCTAAGAAGCCGAGTCGGTGGGTTGGTTCGGGTGGAGAAAAAAATGAATTGAACTTAAAGGGCATACTATGTGTAATGATTCCCCCATTCATGATAAATAATAAATAAAAAGAGAAAAAGAAAAGTCATTCCATTTCGACAAAAGACTAATACAGATCCACTCTCTGAAGTGATGTGAAAAACTTAGTAAAATCTTAAAATTTACTCCCAGAGTAGAAAATTTGAAATTTACTCCCGAAGTAGTAAGAATCTGACATCTACTCACGAAGTAGTAAAAGGTTGTAATTATGAAGTTTAGACACATGCAGTATCAAAATTTTCTTTCATGATATCAGAAATATCTAAGCAAAATTTGATAATATAAATTAATGATCAAAGTCTCCAGGAGAGCCTAATTATTTGTCTACAAGAATCATGACACTTAGTAGTGTCCAAACAATATCTTATCATAAGAAATAAATTGAAGTTTCTCGAAAAGCTTATATATGATAACACAATTCATGCAAGATCGTATTATTTGAAGTTATATGGTCAAACCACAAATTGTAGTAAACCTGAAGTTTACTAGCAATAAAAATGGTTATCAAATTAAGACTACAAATGATTGAAAGATTAAATATCTTCAAATTACTATGGATAAGAAATATGTATATGAAAAGTTACCCGATTTGTACTACAAATATACGCATGATGAAATTACATGCTACAGTAAACCAAGAGTTTATTGATGTGAAATTTATGACATAGTAAATATGAAATTTACTCAAATAAATCACACGTATCATGGTAAACCTGAGTTTTAATAGTACAGATTATTTTATTAGTTGACATGACTATTTTGGTCATCCTGATATGATGTGTTAATTGAGTATTCAAAATATATTGAAGAACTAAACGATTCTTCAATAAATCTTTGATGTTGCTTGTTCTCATGAAAAGTTGATTATACCAGCTAATGTTGGGATTGAATCCTAAAATTCTGAAAGGCATAAAAGGTGAATATGAGCCCATTCACCTGTCATGTGATGTCTTAAGTTGATGCATCTATAAGATTATCACATGTGCGTTTATTGTCAACCTGTAGTTTGACATTCACAAAGTTTGCTCAAATATTAATTGAGTTAAAAGCATAATTTCAAATTGTGTAATCAAGACAATTCATCTTGATAATACTGATTTATATCCAAGTTGGCTTGACATTAAATGTCTCCGATAAATAGTTAAACCATTGCTTATGAGAACAAAGCTTAGTAGATTGGTCTATGATATAATATATTACATACAATAACATTGTATGTTGACCAATAAATTATGATTAATCCCACCCTGTTCAATTGCTTCAGGGTTAAGAACCAAATAGTTTTTATCTAATAACTTTTGATGTGCAGTATATGATTAATGAATCTATCATGATGCACACAGATGAATTTTTCAAAGAAAATTAGGAATGCATGTTAGTTTTTCTAACATGACGGGGGAGAAAATAAGCAACTAAGAAATATATTGTGAATTATAATTAGTATGATCCTCATTCAAAATAATTCAAGTCAAATGCCTGAAGCATTTGTTGACGTAAAATTATTTTCATATTTCAGCTACAAAAGCTCCTATAAAATTTATGTCCCTAAAGGACAAAGTCTACAGTATGCATAAGCGTTGTAGATCAATCAATTTCTATTGTAATAATCTTTGAAAAAAAGAATGATGCAAATGAATCATATAAGGAGGCATATACTCTTGAAGAGCCTACGATATAACACTTCATGAAACCTCGTGAGAGGTTTAAGTACCTAAGAAAAATATTGAAAGTGATGAGATCTCAGTGTGTTATGTCCAATTGTAAACTGATATAAATTATAAACCATCGACAATATCTTTGACAAAATATAGCGTGCAATATTGTAAAAGATTATGAGGATCTGAATTCTACGTCTATTAAAGCATGTTGATGTAAAAATAATTGTAAAGTGAAACGATGCATCTTGATAAGCGCAAAGCTTATTGGACCTATATTCTAAACACCAGAAGATGTCACGCATTTAAATACTAATGAATGTTGTCACTTGACAAAAATTATATGAAAATTACCAAAGGAGTTAAAATTCATGAAGCATTTACTAGTTTCTATAAATTTGTTTATAATCATTATATGGAGAAAGTCAAGTAAGGTGGATGTGACTTAACCACCGTAGTAAATATTTATTGATAAAGAATAAACTAATAACTTTGTTTACCATTGTGTTTTATTACATTAGGATTTATTGTACTTACTATTTATATTAATGACATAAAAGTCATTAGAACTGTGGCAGAGTTTTTAAAGGAAATTGATTATTTAAAGAAGAAATATGAGGTGGAAGATCTTGGAAAGACAAAATTATGTCTTAGTTTACAAATTGAACATTTGACGAATGATATCTTCGTCCATAAATTTACCTATGCAAAAAGATATTGAAATGATTTTATATGAATGAAGCACATTCATTAAGTACTAGATGGTTGTTTGATCGATCAATGTGAATAAGGATCTGTTCCGACCTCAAACAAAAAAGAATGTGAAAATCCTTGGTCCTGAAGTACCATATTTTAGTGTGATTAATGCACTAATATATCTTTCTAATATGACAAGACTTGACAATATCTATTCATGAAGCAAGATGGGAATGTGTGTGGTTGAGGTCCATGATACATCTCATTAGAGAAAAATGTGGTTTGAAATATTACAAAGGACCCACAATTTTAATGAAGATAATGCAGCATGCATAGCACAACTTAAGGGAGAATTCATAAAAGAAGATAGAACGAAGCACATTTCACCAAAAATTTTCTACACATATGAGTTCAACAAAAATGGTGATATCAACGTACAATAAATTCGTTCAAGTGATAATATGGCTGATTTATTGACCAAATCTCTACCGACCGCAATTTTCAAGAAGATGGTACACAAGATTGGGATGTAAAGATTCAAGGATATTCTCATTAGGGGGAGTTAATACGCGTTGTACTCTTTTTTTCTTATGAGGTTTTGTCCCATTGGGTTTTCCTTATAAGGTTTTCAATAAGACAGCCAAAATGTGTATTATTAGATATTTGTACTCTTTTTTCTTCACTAGAGGTTTTAACGAGGCACATTATATATCAAATAGATATCAAAGGGGGAGTGTTATAAATATATTCTAATTGTGGTGAATGTCTATTTTTTTAGAAGGAAAGTTAGAGTTAGTAACTCTGGGACCAAGTTAATTTTTTCCTAAAGAGAAATAAGAATTATTCTCTCTTTCTCTATAATATTTTTGTTCTTTCTTTATTATTTCATAACTATCTATCTATCTATCTATCTATCTATCTATCTATCTATATATATATATATATATATATATATATATATATATATATATATATATATATATATATATATATATATATATATATATATATATATAAAGATTAGTTTCATAATAACCGGTTATATTCTTCTTTAATGATGTATGTTCAAAGTGGAAAATATTTGTGAAGTGGGCCAGACTCGAACTTCTGAATTGATGCTCTTAAGGTTGGACTGGTTATGCAAGGCTGGAATAGCTTCATCTCTTGAATGGGGTTAGTGAAATTGTATTTATCCTCTTGAATAACTAGGAAAATAATAAAATTTTATTTGAATATTGTAAGTTTCTAGTGTTCTTTATTTATTCTTGTCTCATTTACTATTTATTAGCTTCATTTCGATATAATGATTGTGATTTAATCACTCTATATATATTCGGCTTCCACAACAAACCCTAACAGCGAAAGTGATGTGAGACAGAAACTTATCAATTGTTTAATTCATCAATACTAGTAAATTTATCTGTATTTTGCGCGGTCATAAGAAAATTAAAATAATCTTTAATGGCTTGAAAAAAACTTGTGGATGGATAAAGAGTATACGAATATTTTTATAAGATAATTTCTCTTTTGCCATTAATTTTTTGAAAAATAATATTCATTAATAAAACACTTTGTGATTCTACTAGGAGTTATTGCAATAGCTTAATAACTTGTAAAATTGCACTAACTGTAGGATATTCATGTTTAATTATACTTTTAATTATTAGTACTGTACATAAGTTAAAATCTCAATTTTAAGCTCTTGAAATAAAAGGTAAGATCATGCCGGAGATTTGACTTTAATAACATAAAATTAATGGACGAGTCTATCAGACAACAAATAATATTATAGAACTCTTCAAAATGATTTTTTAAAAATAAATCTCTTAATTATATACTCTATACTAAAAAGAAAAGGTATTGAAAATTAGAGTACTATTGATCTTATACTACTATTGTTTGATAAATGTAAATATTGTAAGTAACAACTGAACAAAATATAAAATTTTAAAAATAAGTACTACGCTGATGAAAGCTTTTAGAAATTCTGCTTCCACCACTATTTTCTTCTCCTTCACCATTTCAGTTTTGCTACTCATTTGGCTTCAATTCAGCGACAACAAAATCTCTCAGATCTTCTCAATCTTAGAACTCAACATGCATAACCTACATATCCTTAGTACTAATCAACATTCACAAATTGATATGTTTTTAGTAGTTATTAAACTAAGGGAGCAAATTTCAGTTAAAAGATAGAAACCTCTTTATAATTTATACTCTCATGCTCTCGAACTTCTTATATGACAATTCATGTCATGGTAATTTAGCATTTAGTATTTCAATAGCGTATTTGAATGCCTTAAACCAAGTTAATTAGTTTCAGACTTTCAGAAAAGCAAAAACGAATAAACTCGGTTGGATTGAGGGCAAATTGATTAAAGGAAAAAAGTACTAATCTTGAATTCTGTTTTCAAAGAACATTCAAATGCAAATTTGATAATAAATCATAACTATCTAACATGTAAATGAAGAATGAATAAATGACGATATGTACATAAAATCACCAGATTGAATTATTAACATCATATTTGAATTAATAGTGCAAGAAAATACAGCTTTGATAATTAATTACAACTATGTTTATTCTAACATTTAGGTGGGCACGTAGAAAAATATTTATAGAAGGTGCAAATCTAAGTTGGATATTATCAGGGTTATTTTTAAAATATAATTACATTGTAAAAATACTTTTTTCCTCCACTATAAAATCCATTATATAATGAAAATAATAAATATTTATAAGTGATCTTTGACATGCTCCAAGTAAGAATAAAGTTTAAAACTATGTCCTTATTAACATGTATTGCCAAGCATCATTTATAGGAATTCATTAAAATTAAAAGTTGAGCACCCCTTCCCTTCTGTTGCATTCCTCCTCCACCTCTCTCGATACATATAATACAACCTCAAACAAATTTAATTTTCTATATTGTATAATTAAATATATTTAAGAATTATAAAGAAATCGTATAATGATAATAAACTCATTATTATAAAGATCATCAACAATAAAGAATAATAAAAATTGGATCAGGAATTATTTAAAAAAATTCACAAACAAATATGTTTTTATGTACCTGAAGAAGTGCTAGTACATATCAAACTCTATTGAATTGTTCAGGAGTCAGATATGATGACAATAAAACAGGATAGATGGAATTTATCTCCCGAAAATATCCAAATTAATATTTACAAGCATAGAAGAACAACTAATAACTTCCATAGTAGAAGATTAAGAAATAAAAAATAAATAGTTGGACATAATTCCACAATAGAAGTTTTAAAAATAAGAATGAAATGGTTGGAAAGAGAATACAACTCCAAACTTTCACCATGGTAAAAGAGTTATTTTAAGTGAACAAATAATATAATTCTGATAAGCACATAATCACCTATGTATAGTAACTTTCATTTACCATTTAAGTTGGGTAAGGGTACAAAAATAATTATAGTAAAAAGTGAATAGTTTCTCCTTCTAGAGGTGTTTTTTTTTTTTTATAAAAGAGGAGGGAGGGAGGGGGGGGGGGGGGTTAATGCCTCCCTATAGTGGTATTTTGGCTCCCTCTATTCCGTCTACCCCCAACAAACAAGGAAAGCATATTATGATTCAATTTTGATACTTCACCCTGTATATTCATTTTCAATTATTTATCTAATATTCTTATATGAGACAAACAGATGAAAATCAATAAAATATTGTAATAACTAAACCCATGTTAATTTTTTTTTAGGTATTGTAAACTCTACCTCTTCTCATATATCGCGTTATAAATGAACTGAAATTAATCACCTTATATTTCATTGTTAATATCTCATTTTCTTCCATTGTATCAATTATGACATAACTTACAAATGGTTTATTAAACTAAAAACCAAAAAATTTAGAGCAATCACAAAGAAAAACATAAAATAATTTACTATGTGAAAGTTGTGTTATTTTCTTAATATACAATTCTATATCCAAAAGTACATATATTATTCTATATTTTTTACTGCATATATGAAAATGTTACTTACATATATTATATGAAGAAGGTTAGTTGAAGATGACAAGTGGCAAAAATAACGAAAAGGAACGAATTTCAACAGGAGACCTATAAGCAAATAGAATTTTAGGATATCGAAAATACATATACATAGATTTTCAACCAAATATGAAAAAGAACAAACACATTTTAGAACTAGAAGAGGATATTTACCTTTAGGAAGTAGGCAAAAATAGAGAAAACCTACAGTAAATCAAGCAAAAGTGTAGAATACAGAATAAAAAATATATATGAAATACCAAGCAAACATCAAAAGATAAGTAAAATACCAACACCAAAAAGAAAATTTACTTTGTGAACCGAGAGAAAAAATAATAACATAGACAACCAAATATGAAAAAGAACAAACACATTTTAGAACCAGAAGAGGAGATTTACCTTTGGGAAGTAGGCGAAAATAGAGAAAGCCTACAGTAAATTAAGCAAAAGTGTAGAATACAGAATAAGAAAATACATGAAATACCAATCAAACATCAAAAAATAAGTAAAATACCAATACCAAAAAGAAAATTTACTATGTGAACCGAGAGAAACAACAATGACATAGACAAACTAAAAGGGAAGTGGAAAAATAAGATGAAGGGGAAAAAGGCAGGCAACACCAATTGAAAAGATAAAAAGAAGAGGAAGACAAGTAGGCATAGTTACAGCGGTTCAAGGCGGTTAGGTATAATTAAGAGAATACAATACGGTGAATGTTGAGTTTTTATAACCTATAACACCAAAAAAGACTATTGGTTATAATAATATAAATAAAAAAATGAAAGAAAACATTAAAAAAAAGAAAAAAAAAGACAGGATAGGATTACTTGATTATGAGATATGCCACATCAGCAAGACTATATCCCTCTTTTATAATAATATATAGATTAGAGGACAAACTAGCAAGGTTCAGTTTATTTAAAAAAAAGGTTTAAATCGATCAATAATATACAATAACATAAGATATTGATGACAGAAGGAATGTGCCAATATCATGTATTGGTGTAGATAGAGGCAAATCTAGAATTTTTAAAAGAATGACTGGATCACAAAAAAAAATATAAGAAGGAGAACAAATGCATTAAGTGGTCATTGATCTCAATGTGTTTAGACAAATATCTTTGTTTTTAACTAAGTGCACAACTAAATCTTTTTGTAATATGGATGTCTGAAGGTAATGTTACATCAATTTTAGATAATATGAACATAAAATATCTAATATTACGGAGATACCACGAATTCACGTGTTTCATAACTTACCTACTAATTCTGCCACTGGGTATAGAGTGATTACAGAGGGTTACAAAGCTGGCAAACTTAACTACTCCCTTCGTATGAACTTATATGATATCTTTTTTAATCAGTTTAAAAAATAACAATATCTTTTCATATTTAATAATAATTAAATTTCAAACTTTCTATGTTACTTTTGATGAAATAATTTATAATAATAATAATTTTTTATGACTTATTTTTGGATAATAATTTTTTAAAAAAAAATTCTCTTAAACTTCACACTCAATCAAATACCTTCATATAAATTATATGCTTAGGAGGGATTTTACCTAAAAGAAATGCTAAGGAAGGAGAAAAGAAAAAGTAAAAACAAAACAAAATACATTTTCAATTAAAAAAAATATAAGGAGTATTAGGTAAACCTACCAAATGGGATGGTTCGATTCAAAACCAGATTGAATCAAATTGAGTTTCGTCCAGATCGGATTGGGTCACTTAAAGGGGGTAGGGTTGGTTTGAGTCATCGATGAAGGGCGTATTTACACATTTCATAGACGTATTTTGTCCACAGTTTACTATATTTTGAGAACAAATTATGTGTGTTTTCATGTGTTTACGTTACGTATTTGTGAAAATGGCTAACACACGTGATAAGATATTTTTTAGGGCTTAAAATGATGAACTTGAAGGTATTTAAGGCTTATTGATCAAATGTGAAGAAGTGGATTGAAAGATGCAAAAATTGAAGTTCGCACGACGTTGACACTGCCATGCGTGAGGCAGCAGCACACTGGCGCTAGGCCAGGCACGGAGCAGCAGCATTCCTTGCACAGCAGCATGCACGACGTGGCAGGAGAGCAGGTGCTATGGCATGCGCGAGGCAGCCTTGTTCTAGCGCGATGAGGCACGCGTAGTAGTCCCTTTCCCCGTGCGATGGAAGGTGCGCAACAACATTGTCCAGGCGCGTTGGCATGTTCTACGTGGCACTGGACGTGACAGTGGCAAGAGGAGACGCGGCAAGGCTTGCTCAACGACAAAAAAATGGATTTCCTTCTTCAACTAGGAAAAGGAAAATTAAAACCCAAGCCAAATTCATCAAGGAATGAGGAAAGCATATAACTACTATAAATACACTTTATTTTCATGTAATAATCAAGCTTTTAATATCAAGCTTTAACTCAAGTTTCAAGTTCGAAAATCTTCACACAATTGAAAAGTTTTTAGAGAGAAGTCTTACAATCTAGTTTTAAGAGTTAGTTTTATTTTGAGATATGATTGTAAAGTTGTTCTTTCGAATTTTGTATTGATCAAGTGAAGGTTCTTCTAATCATTGTTGTAAATATTATTTTAAGCTTTTATCTATGAATGTTATTAAATTACTTATGAACATGATAGGCTAAAATTACCAGAACTAGGATTGTGGGAACCATGGTGAATTAATGAACTAGGCTAAAACCAATACTAAACTCTTATATTGTATTCTGTTCATCTTTAACCATTCTTAACGGTGTACAACATTAGGAAGTGCCCGAATTCTTTACTTGCTTTGTTCTAAGAGGTAGAGATTAGGAAAAGAGAATTACAATGGAGCCTTGATCTTAATGATCATTGTATTAACTTGAGTTGTGGTTGCAAGATAGTTATATCTAGAACTTAGTGATAATGGTTAGTTTGGAACACTCATGAGACTTGGTCGAGTAATTGAGTATAGTCATTCAACAGAATTGGTTGATTATTTGAATGAACCTAAGTTATCAGTTCTATAAGTAAAGTATTGGAATAGATCACTAGTGTAAAACCCAAAGTAGTTAAGGATCCATGGAGAACATTTACCCTAGTTAATTGCATAAATTTGAAAACAACCACCAACTTCTCAACACTGTTACTTATTTTTACAAATCCCCACTCTTAGGTAATAATCGGCTAAAAATCTTAAGCACTAGCGTTTTTCTACATTCTTCCATATTCTCTGTGTGATCGACCCGAACCTCTAGTTGGGTTCTTTATTGACAACGTCCGCTTCATACTTCAATTAGAGGTGTGGTTTGAACGTTATCAAAAAGTGACGCCGTTGCTAGGAAATACGATTTAGGATTAGATTAATTACTTGTGTTTAACTTTTAGTCTTCATTTCCTATTTTTTTTGTTTTTCTTTTATTTTCTAACGTGTCACAGGGCGGCATGGTAAAACAAGCCACCAAGATGTGACCACGGCCTCAACAGGTATATTGATGAAGTATGAGTAATCAAGATACATGTGTTGTGTCGTGACGTTAAATCAGGCGCTACTTGGGAGGCAACCCAAGATAATTTTTTTTTCGTTTTTACGTGTTTGAATAAGTGTGCAGGTGATAGGTCATAATTTTCAATAAAGATTGAGCATAAATATTGAAGACAAGGAGTAGAGGCCCAGGGATTTCTTGTTGTACTCTATTACTTTATGCTTATTTGTTTTAGCACTAGGGATAGTGTAACCAATTAAGTGTGGGGTGGGAGATGTGAACTTCACATTACCATGCATATCTCAATTGCTAAATTTTCACGTGGTAGGCCTAGTTTCTTTTGGGATTTATGATCTGTCTTGCATGCTTGTTTGTGAGTAGTAGTTTAGTTTATTTTATTTTGGGTTCGTTTGATTTTTATTTTTGGTACTTTTCCGGTAGATAGTCCCTTAAAATCGATTAGAGAGTCTAAATTTTTTTTATTGAGTCATGACTTTGCCCGATGATGGATGGAAGACGACCGTCTTAAGGATAAATTAGTCATTAGGAAGAACAAAAACTTGGACCCTATGAATTCTAGGTGCTTCAATTTAGGTATCATTGAGACTTTATTTAATTTACTCAAAAATGCATGAAAAAGGAAGAAACACCAAGTCTTTTGAAAATTGACTCTTGAGCTTGAAAAGAAAAACAATTGGGCTTAATTATGTTATGCATGCAATATGGATATATGTATTTATGTGATCTTGATTTTCATTGTTAAACCATTTTGTGCCATTGTGTTAGTAAGGGATTTTTTATATACTCCATGCTTGTAAATTGACGTCTAGAACTTGTCCGGTGTATGTGCAAAGCGAAATAAGAATGATAGATTTAGGAAGTGATATAAGCATTTCTTTGATAGCCTTATTTTATCCTATTTTATCGACCTTGATTGTAATTATCCTTGTTAGCCATGTTGAGCCTTAGCCTATTCTTTTGATAGCCATATTATAAGCTTGAATCCCTTTTTGTTCTATTCACTTATATTTGATCCAAATGACTCCTAGAGCAAGTTAATGAATTTTTTTTGTATGAAAAGAGCATAATTGGAGAAGTGAAGGGAAAAGCTAAAAAGTGTGGTGAATTGGAAGAAAAGAAAAAGGTGAAATTTTGCTAAACAAGGAGGGTGATTTTTAGTGGGAAAACAAAAAGAAGAAAGAGCTTTGAAAAATTAAAGATGAAAAAAATCATGATTTACCGATTAACCCTACCCATTGTTTACAATGAACCTATTTTGGCCTTGGTCCTTCCTTAGATATTGTGAACCTCAACATAAGAAAAATGCTTAAAGTTGAGGGTGGCTAGAATAGGAGTGTCTAAAAGGTGGGAACAGAAGAAAGGAAAAGAAAAAAAAATGTGTGTGAGTGAGCTCAATGAAAAAAGAAAAATTCTCACTAGTCACCTAAGTTGAAAATTGAGAAATAAAAGGACGTATAAGGAGAAAATTTGAAAATTGAGGAAAGTGCTAAAAAAAATTCAAAAGTGTTGTGAAGTATTAAAGTGCTTAGGGAGCTTAGTCACTATCTTGGCCAAATAGTTCCTACCCATCCCTTAACCTACATTACAATAAAATTAAAGTCCTAATTGATCCTTGATTCATAATTCTATATTAGCGGAGTATTACACCAAGGTCAAGCCTATGTGTCACCATTTGCATGTATGTTGAGTTCTTTGGGAGAGTGAGTGTATTTTGTTATATTTATGCGAAAGTTAATTTTATTCTATATCTTGTGTGAAAGGGCATCTTTCCAAATTGTGAGGGACTCAATGGTAAGACTTTGGTAATTTAGATTACTAAATTTCATATAATTCATGTTGGTCCAAAATGTCTTGATGAGTTAGTTTTCAAAGTTAAGTGATTTCGAACTTTGACATTCTAATGTTGGTCCTATATGCATGAAAGTGAGTTGTTTGAGCTTCATTGATATGTCTCATGATCCTAAGTGTAAGTAGACCTATTCGTAAGATGAATTTTGTGCTTAAATGTGAGAAAGAAAATAGTAGATTGTTCGAGGACGAACAATGGTTTAATTTGAGGTTGTTGATGAAGGGCATATTTTCACACTTCATAGACGTATTTTGCCCACACTTTACTATGTTTTGAGAATAAATTATGTGTGTTTTCATGTGTTTTTGTTACATATTTGTGAAAATGGCTAATACACGTGATGAGATATTTTTAGGGCTTAAAATGGTGAATTTGAAGGTATTTAAGGCTTATTGATCAAATGTGAAGAAGTAGGATAGAAAGATGAAAAAATTGAAGTTCGCACGATGTTGGCACTGCCATGCGCGAGGCAGTAGCACACTGGCACTAGGCTAGGTGCGGAGCGGCAACATTCCTCGCACAGCAGCATGCGCGACGCGGCAGGAGAGAAGGCGCTATGGCATGCACGAGGAAGCCTTGTTCCAGCGCGATGAGGCACGCGCAGCAGCCCCATCTCCTGTGTGATGGCAGGTGCGCAACAGCACTGTCCAGGTGTGTTGTCTTGTGCTACGTGGCACTGGATGTGGAAGTAGCAAGAGGCGATGCGACAAGGCTTGTTCAACGACAAAAAATGGATTTCCTACTTCAACTAGGAAAAGAAAAATTAAAACCCAAGCCAAATTCATCAAGGAATGAGGAAAGCATATAACTACTATAAATACCCTTTATTTTCATGTAATAAACAAGCTTTTAGTATCAAGCTTTAACTCAAGTTTCAAGTTTGAAAGTCTATACACAATTGAAAAGTTTTATAGAGAAGTCTTACAATCTAGTTTTGAGAGTTAGTTTTATTTTGAGATACGATTGTAAAATTGTTCTTCCGAATTTTGCATTAAACAAGTGAAGGTTATTCCGATCATTGTTGTAAGTATTATTTTAAACTTTTTTCTATGAATGCTATTAAATTACTTATGAACATGATAGGATAAAACTACCAGAACTAGGTTTGTGGGAACCATGGTGAATTAACGAACTAGGGTTAGCATGAAGTGATTCTAAAACCAATACTAAACTCTTATATTGTATTCTTTTCATCTTTAACCATTCATAATGGTGTACAACGTTAGAAAGTTCCCGAATTCTTTACTTGCTTTGTTCTAAGAGGTAGAGATTAGGAAAAGAGAGTTACAACGGAGCCTTGATCTTAAAGATCATTGTATTAACTTGAGTTGTGGTCGCAAGATAGTTATATCTAGAACTTAGTGATAAAAGGTTAGTTTGGAACACTCATGAGACTTGGTCGAGTAATTGAGTATAGTCATTCAATAGAGATTGGTCGATTGTTTGAATGAACCTAAGTTATCAGTTCTATAAGTAAAGTATTGGAATAGATCACTAGTGTAAAATCCGAAGTAGTTAAGGATCCATGGGGAACACTTACCCTAGTTAATTGCATAAATTTGGAAACAACCACCAACTTCTCAACATTGTTACTTATTTTTGCAAATCCCCCCTATTAGGTAATAATCGACTAAAAAGATTAAGCACTAGAGTTTTTCTACATTCTTCCATATTTCCTATGGGATTGACCCCAACCTCTAGTTGAGTTCTTTATTGACAATGTCCGCTTGACATTATCAGTCATCCAATAATCAGAATCCGCACGGGTTCATTTGATGTATCAGTTAATCGAAATCGGTTAAACTCAGTAATTTAACATCGATATATAACCAATTAATCAAACCTATTGGATTGGCTTGGCCCGGTTTAACGATATATTTTTTTTTTAAAAATCAGATTTTTGACAGAGGACTGTTGGGCCAACAACTCGTTAGGCCCAAATGGTCAAAAAATGGTTTTTTGGCCTTTTATTTTTAAATTAACCCCACCCACTTTTAGTTATCCAACCCTCTTCGAAATCTATAAACAACCCCTTTTTTTCATATTTTTTCAAAAAAAAACTCTCCTACTCTCCAATATTTCATCATCATTTTTCAATTCTTTTATATCTCTCGTAATTCTTAAAGTGCTAACAAGATTTACCTATTCTCTCAATTAATAGTTTATTGTTATTCTGATTTATTTAGTAATTCTAAAGTCGCAATGAGCAAGTGCAGTTCTGCAACCATCCGAGTGAAATATTCAATTTATTGTGAAATTTGGTACAGTTGTTCCATTTCTTTCTCTTATTTAGTTAATTTTTTTTATTATCATACATTTAATTTTTATTTTTTTCTATTTTGAATTAAAAAGCTGATAAATTTATTCGGGGTAGTAGTAGTACTAGTAATACTAATACTAATAGGGGTAGAGGTGGAAATTCAAGAGTTTCTTCTTCTAATATGTAATACCCTGTGTGTTTAGGTTATTTTTGTTGACAGGTTTCATATGTACGAGTCTAGTTTTATGACTATGTGTATATTCTTCAAATATAGCACACCGTACATTTAGGTCATTTTCCTCGATAGGCTTCAGATGTATGATTCTAGATTTATGACTATGTATTGTATGTCGAGGGAAATTTGAGAGTTGAGGTAGCGTGCAGGAGATGAAACATTGGAGAAAATCAGAAGACCTAGGCATTTTGGCCTACCACAACACGACCTACATCGTGGCAGTGTTGCTTGCCAGGTCTATATATGTTATGAGTTGGTCGGTTGAACATTTTCAATTGATATCTCCTCAACCCTAAGCGGTGGTAAACCCCTATTCCATCAAATCCTCTCAAATCCTAAGTGATTTTAAGACCAAATTGAAGATCCAAACACTTTTTCAAGTTTAGATCGTGGGTGTATGTTTCATGAGTGATCATGTTCTAGTGTCGTTCTCTCATATTTTAGGCAGCTGTTTTGGCTTAACTACTATGGTAAGCTTCTTCCTTTACTGATTATTAGTTATAAAGGTTGATTATAGTTTCATAAAAAAACCTTTATAGTTTCAGAAAAATCGGTAGGTGATTAATTTAAAGTTTCTATAGTTAAGAACGTAAAAATCTCATTGATTGAGTTCTATTGTATTATTTTCTTGTTTGAGCTTTAGTTTCTGCGTATTGAAGGTGTTGAGAGCTACTTTAGGTAGTATTTTGCGGCAGGTATAGCTTGGGTTTCTGTCATGCCCCACCTTGGGAGGCATGACTGGCACTTGGTGCCCTACTAGGACCTGAACTGCTGAGCTGACTGAGCCTAAGCACTTCTGGTGCAAGGCCGACTCTTAACTCTAGAATCAATAAAATTATGGGCTATATAACAGCTATAAATACAACCACTAGCCGACAAGGCCTATAGCCACCTGTGAAAAAGAAACAACTAACTAGAGACAAACAATCATAGGGAGTCCTATGCGGGCCGACAAGGCCACCATGATATCTAGTTATAACTAGAAAGTAAAAGCCGATGCTAAACTGAGCTATGACCGACAAGGCCACCAATCAACAGCTAAACAGGGCCCCACACGGCCAACACACATAGTCTAAAACACATATGAGTCCTACATGGCCGATATCATCTAACCACAGGGAAATAATGCAATCTGCAAGCCTCTAGGAGTAATAAAATGGTCGGGACAGGGCCCCGACCTACCCATACTATACAAACAAAAGAAATAAACCTCTATCACTCAAACTCCGAAAGAAGGGAGTTGATGGTCCTGTACGGCTGACTGGAACTACGAGGGACCTTCTCCTCGTCTATGTGTACCTGCAGGAAAGTAATGCAGTGCCCCAGAAGAGGGCTTCAGTACCACAGGTACTGAGTATGTAAAGCGGTAACTTTAAATAACTGAAAGTAAGAAATAGAACTAACAATGACTGAAGTAAAGAAACGGACTGAAGATGACTGAAGTAGTGAAATCAAGGCTAACATAACTGTAATAAAGAGGGTAGGGGTCATACCTGACAAATGAGGTGTCTTACTGTCTGACTATCAATAACTAAAGCAAGCATAAACCTTACCTAGCTCCCATAAGCCGGAAGGTACAATCAGCACAGAATAACCCATCTGGGCCCCCATTAGCCCTATTAAGGACATCTCAATCTATATACCCCTATCCAGGTCATACTGAGTCAACTACCAGCTATAAGTGTCCTGTTGATCCCATGGGTCTGTAGCTAGGCCCGCTCGGCCCCTGACTATAGCTGTGCCAGAGTCTGGAGTACTCCTGATATCTACACCTCGATCGTAAATGCTCGGCGGGGGTGTGTATAAGGCCAACCATGGCAATATGAGGATCTGGATCCCCATCTTCATCCCTTGCAGACGGCATGCCGCTGTGTAGAGCGACGTATCCTCACCCCTGGCGGACGGCGACACAGTTATTAACCCTGGGGTGGTCACAGAAGCTATACAGTATAATCCAACCCAAAAAAATACAATTTATTGGTCTCGACTGACAATAACAACTATACATGATAACATACTCCTGGCATGCTTTACTGGGATTCATTCTGGATTACTATGCTAAAGAAACTAACTTGCCGAAAGAAAATGCCTTAACATACCTCGTTCACTATTTACCGATTAACGACGAGGTTTGGCTGGTATTCAGCTGTTCTTGCCAACTGTAATCATATTAACAGAAGAATAGGGCTAACTTCATTACTATATTTGAAGAAAACAATAACTTTTATATATATATATACACACACACACACTAACTATACTTCAACTTATTGAAAGACGATCAAAAACTCATAATTTCTCGGGAATCTAGAAGGGAGAAATACTTACTTTAGGCACGTGATCGTATTGACACTAGTTTGAAACAATTCCACTAAATTAGTGGGACGATGATTCGCCGGACGTATTTTACGAAAATAACTCCACACGATATACTTTGCAGCCTTATACTTCACTACCCGGAGTTAATTTGGATTTGGATGGCTTTTAGCAGAGTAATCAGATGAAAATTATAATTACCCTTCATCCTCCTTCTGTTCTGGTCGAGGTTATTTAAGATAATAACATGAAATATAAGGGTGAGGCCTATATATACTTGAAGTAACATACAAGGCAACGTGGCACATTGCCGAACGTGTTGATTCTACTCTGTGCCACGTTGGCTAATGCGGAGGAGCATCTCCGTGCTACTTTGCCCCCCTGGGCAGCTTGGTTCGGCCTCCTCTCGCGAAATCTTAACTTGACACTCGTTCGGCCTTCCCCCAGGCCCTTTCCTTGTACGTATGACATTCTAAAACTCTCAACCAACATGCGAATAGGCCGACTAAATGCTAGAAACTTATGGGGTGTAACATCCTCCCCCCTTAAGAAAATTCTCCCTCGAATGTTAACTTCTACTTGCAAGAACCTTAACCTTGCAATTACTTATTCTGGAAAAATTTTGGTAGAGTCTCCTATAATATGAACTATCCAAAAATCCCAAAACGCAGAAAAGTCCAATACAGGTACTCCACATAATACTATGGCATTCATTTCACAATTGACTGAAGTCAACTACTCCACATATACATGTATATAATGCAATTTATGAAACAATAACAACAACATACCTCTAGCTGCACAATCTGACTAAGTCTGAAACAATTGAGGATATCTGGTTTTCATATCGGCTTCTGCCCCCCAGGTCATCTCCTCTCAGTTCTTATCTCCATAACACTTTAACGGAAGCAACATTTTTAGTTCTTAGCCTATGGATCTACCGATCTAGTATGGCTACTGGAGCTTCTTCATAAGCTAACTCCTCAGTGATTTGGATGTCTTTGACTGGGACAATCCAGGAGGGATCTCCTATACACTTCCTCAGCATTGATACATGAAAAACTTGGGGAACAGATTCTAATTCTGGAGGTAAATCCAATTCATAAGCCACTTGGCCTATCCTTCGGCGAATTTGATAAGGCCCAATAAACCTCGGGCTGAGCTTGCCTTTCTTACCAAATCTCGTCACACCCTTCATCGGGGAAACCTTCAAGAATACCCAGTCACCCACATTAAATTCTAGGTTTCTTTGCCGGACATCAACATAAGATTTCTGGCGGCTCTGAGCAGTCAGAAGACGTTCCCTGATAAGCTTTACTTTCTCTTCTGACTAATGAATAATATTTGGTCCAATAAATGCCGATTCTCCTACCTCAAACCAACCAACTGGAGACCTACACTTCCGCCCATATAACGCTTCATAAGGCGCCATCTGAATTGCTGAATGATAATTGTTATTATAGGAAAATCCAACAAGCGCTAGATGTTCATCCCAACTTCCTCTAAAATCTAGCACACACGCTCGTAACATATCCTCGAGCGTCTTGATGGTACATTCTTCCTGCCCGTCTGTCTGAGGATGGAAGGCTGTGCTTAGGTTAACCTGCGTCCCCAGGCCTCTCTAAAAAGATTGCCAAAACTTAATTGTAAACTGCACCCCTCTGTCAGAGGTAATTGACAGCGGAACACCATGCAATCAGACTATTTCTCTAATATATAGCTCAGCATAATCTTCAGCTGAAAAGGTAGCCCTTACTGGCAAAAAGTGAGATGATTTTGTCAACCTATCAACAACTACCCAGATAGAATCATATTTACGCCTGGTACGAGGTAACCCTACCACGAAATCCATATTAACTGCCTCCCATTTCCATAAAGGCACGACTATATCCTGTGTCAGTCCGCCTGGTTTCTGATGTTCAGCTTTCACCTGTTGGCAATTGGGACATTGAGCTACGAATTCTACTATCCCTTTTTTCATTCCCGGCCACCAGTAAATCTCTTTTACGTCATGGTACATTTTTGTTGAACCTGTATGGAGAGAGTAACGGGCATAGTGTACCTCGCTCATAATTTGCTGGCAAAGCCCTGCCATGTCTGGAATGCAAAGGCGATCCCTATATCTCAAAACTCCATCCTCGGTTACCTAGAAATCTGTCACTTCCCCTTGCTGGACCCTATTTATGAGCTGAACCAGGCTAGGATCTTCATACTGCCGTTCTTTCACTTTCACAACAAATGATGACACTACGGTATTCTATATTACCGCTCCATTGTCTCCTGATTCTATTATACAAACGGCTAAACTGGCTAGCTGATGAAATTCTCAGGCCAATTCCTGCAGCTCGAGCTGTAAATATGCCAGGCTTCCCATGGATTTGTGGCTAAGGGCATCTGCTACAACATTGGCCCTTCCTAGGTGATATAAAATATTCACATCATAATCCTTTAACAGCTCCAACCACCGACGATGTCGTAGATTCAACTCTTTCTAGGTGAAAATTTACTCCAGGATTTTATGATCAGTGAAAATATTTACAGTGACGCCATACAGGTAGTGTCTCCATATTTTCAAGGCATGAATCACCACGGCTAACTCCAGGTTATGGGTAGGGTAGTTCTTCTCATGCCTCCTCAGCTGCCTGGAAGCATAGACAATCACCTTACCATGCTGCATCAAAACACATCCTAACCCAACACCTGAAGTGTAGCAATAGACTGCATAACCCTCTGTTCCTTCTGGCAATGCTAGCACCGGTGCCGATGTCAATCTGTCTTTCAGTTCCTGAAAGCTTTGCTGACATGCCTCAGTCTAATGGAATTTGGCCGCCTTCTGCATCAGTTTGGTTAAAGGAGCTACTAAAGTGGAAAATCCTTCTACGAACCTTCTGTAATACCCGGCTAACCCAAGGAAACTACGTACCTCGGTCGGAGTGGTAGGTCTAGGCCATGTTTTCACTTTCTCTATCTCTTGTGTATCTACCTGTATACCAACATCTGACACAATATGGCCCAAGAAGGCTACTGAATTCAGCCAAAATTCACATTTAGAAAATTTTTCATATAGCTGGCGATCTCTGAGAATCTGAAGCACTGTCCATAGATGATCCCGGTGATCTGCCTCTGAGCGAGAATACACCAGAATATCATCGATAAATACTATCACGAACAAGTTTAGGTATGGTCTAAAATGTTGTTCATCAGGTCCATGAACACAGTTGGGGCATTTGTCAGTCCGAAGGACATGACTAGAAATTCAAAGTGGTCGTATTTGGCCGTGAAAGAAGTATTTGGAATATCTCTTTCACGAACTCGGACCTGATAATATCCTGATCTTAAGTCAATCTTTGAAAAATGCCTCGTTCCCTGTATCTAATCAAACAAATCGTCTATTCTGGGAAGCAGGTACTTATTCTTAATAGTGACTTTATTCAGCTGCCGATAATCTACACACATACGGAGGGAGCAGTCCTTCTTCCTCACGAACAGAACTGGCGCACCCCATGGTGAGGTACTCGGCCTGATAAAACCCTTGTCAAGCAAATCCTTCAATTGTTCCTTTAGTTCTTTGAGTTCAGCAAGAGCCATCCGATATGGAGGAATAGATATAGGCTGAGTGCCTGATAATAGATCGATTGCAAAATCAATTTCCCTTTCTGGGGGAATACCAGGAAGCTCATCTGGAAATATGTCGGGAAATTCACTAACCACTAGAATAGACTTAAGGGTCAGAGGCTCTGCCCGAACATCCTGAACTACGACAATATGATAAATGCACCCTTTTGCTATCAATTTTCTTGCCCGAAGATAGAAAATAAACCTACCTTTTGGTGTGGCTGTACTACCTTTCCACTCCCGTACTGCCTCCCCTGGAAAGTGGAATCGGACAATCTTGGTCCAACATTCGACATTGGAATAGCATAGAGCTAGCCAGTCCATACCCATAATAACATCAAAATCAACCATTTCTAGTTTTATCAAGTCTGCCGTAGTTTGATGACTGGCAACCTCTACTGTACACCCCCGATAGACCCTTTTGGCTATAATAGAGTCACCAACGGGTGTAGACACTGAGAAAGGTCACTGAAGCAATTCTGGCATAATACTAAACTTCCGAGCCACTAACGGTGTAACATAGGACAAGGTGGATCCTGGATCTATCAACACATAAGTAGGATAAGACCAAATGTTCAGCATACCTATCACAACATCTGGTGACGACTCTTACTCCTGTCGCCCCAGTAGTGCATAAGTACGGTCTGGGCCGACACCTGAACTAGAGGCCCCTGATTTGCCTCGGCCTCTGCCGGCTGAAACTGAGGGCCTACGCCCTATCGGGGATACTAGAGCTCGTGATCCTGCCGAGGACCTATCCTGTCAATCCCGATCACCCTGACCCCTAGCTGGACAATTCCTCATCTGATTACCCTCCTGTCCACAAATGTAGTATGCCATGGAACCATACCTGTATGCTCTAGAATGGCGTCGACTGCAAATAGGGCAAAGTGTTATTGTAAACCCACTCTGCTCCACTCCCCTTTGCTGCTGTGAACCTACTGCTCACGAACCTTCGCCGGGCTCTGGCTACCCTTAGCGACTAGACCAGCTCCTCTGCCGCTGTGGTGGAGGCAGGGGTCTAGGCGGCCAATCTGATAACCGTGGCCTAGGTCCTCCCTAGGACTCCTCCTGTAATTCACTCGGTCTGTCTCTGCGGCGCTTCTCCTAACTTATCCTCCTAATCTCCCGTTGCCGCTGTATGATACCCCCAATATTTTGAGCAAAAGCCTGCACACGGGTGATATCAATATCCTCTCACAGTGCGGCTGTGATGCAGGTCTCAACATATTCTGTGTTTAACCCCATAATAAAGCGGTGTACCCTGGCCGACATTATGTCCACAAAGGCTGGCACGTATCGAACCAAGGAATCAAACCGCATGGCATATTCCTGAACAATCATCGACCCCTGCTCTACGTGTAGGAACTGATCAACCCGGGCCTGTCGAATCTCCCGCAGTGGTAATGATCCAAGAAAGACTCTGAGAAGCTGGGCCAGGTCGGAGGGGAAACATCTCTCCCTCGAAAACTCTCCCAACTCTCATACCACAGCACAGTGATGTCCCTTAGTCGGAATACCGCCAACTCAACTGACTCTATAGGTGTTGCATGCATCACCCTGAAAATCCTATGCATCTGGTCTAAGAAGTCCTAAGGGTCCTCGGTTCGATCTGTCCCTGTTAATTGCGGGGAACTTAGTGCTAGGAACTCTCGGACCCTCGAGCTACCAGGCCCTCCTACTGATTCTGCAACTTTAGGTGGCACTGGCTAGCATTGAGCAGCCATCATTTGTGCTAGCATAACCACCGCGTTCCTGATCTCCTGGTCGGATGGTACGAGTATAGAAACTGCCGGAGGCGGAGCTGTCATACCGGCCATACCAAGCGGCTCCTGACATGGTGGAGATTGCTAGGGAGGTCGAGATAATACCTCTGTATCGTCCTCAAATCAGGCCAATTCTGATCGCGGCTGAGGCACCCTGCTGGTGCCTTATCCTTCTGCTACATCTAACCTTCTACCTGTCGTAGGGTGTCGTTGGTTTGACATTATTCTGTAAACAAAAGAGTATAATGAGCTTAGGGATCAACCCTATACTGTACCACTCTATAGCACGACTAAATAAGAAGAAAGAGTAACCATCCTATCACGCCTTGCAGCCTCCTGCCTATAGTATGTGGTGCACAACACATCCAATGACAAGACTCTACTTAGCACGGCTTGCAGACTTCCTGGGATATGACCTGCTCTGATACAAAGTTCGTCATGCCCCACCTTGGGAGTCATGACTTGCACCTGGTGCCCTACTAGGACCTGAACTGCTGAGCTGACTGAGCCTATGCACTTCTGGTGCAGGGCTGACTCTAACTCTAGAATCAAGAAAACAACAGGCTATATAGTGGCTGTAAATACAACCCCCGACCAATAAGGCCTATAGCCACATGTGAAAAAGTAACAGCTAACAAGAGACAAACAATCATGGGGAGTCTTATGCGGGTCGACAAAGCCACCATGATATCTTGTTATAATTGGAAAGTAAAAGCCGATGCTAAACTGAGCTATGACCGACAAGGCCACCAATCAACAGCTAAACAGGGCCCCACACGGCCAACACATATAGTCTAAAACACATATGGACCCCACACAGCCGATATCATCTAACCATTGGGAAGTAATGCAATCTGCAAGCCTCTAGGAGTAATAAGATGGCCAGGACAGGGCCCCGCTTACCCATACTGTACTAACAAAAGAAATAAACCTCTATCACTCAAGCTCCGGAAGAAGGGAGCTGACGGATCTATACGGCTGATTGGAACTACGAGGGACCTGCTCCTCATCTATGTGTACCTACAGGCAAGTAATGCAGCACCCCAGAAGAGGGCGTCAGTACCACAAGTACTGAGTATGTAAAGCAGTAACATTAAACAACTGAAAGTAAGAAATAGAACTAATAATGACTAAAGTAAAGAAACGGACTGAAGATGACTGAAGTAGTGAAATCAAGGCTAACATAACTATAATAAAGAGGGTAGGGTTCATACGTGAAAAACGAGGCGTCTTACTGTCTAACTATCAGTAACTAAAGAAAGCATAAACCTTACCTGACTCCCATAAGCCAGAAGGTACAATCAGCACAGAATAGCCCATTTGGGCCCCCATTAACCCTAGTGAGTACATCTCAATCTATATACCCCTATCCAGGTCATACTGAGTCAACTACCAGCTATAAGCGTCCTACCAATCCCCTAGGTCTGTAGTTAGGCCCGCTCAGCCCCTGACTATAGCTGTGCCAGAGTCCGGAGGACTCCTGATATCTACACCCCGGGTGTAAATGCTTGGCGGGGGTGTGTATAAGGCCAACCAAGGCAATATGAGGATATGGATCCCCGTCTTCGTCCCTTGCGGACGGCATACCGCTCCGTAGAGAGACGTATCCTAACCCTTGGCGGGCGGCGACACAGTTATTAACCCTGGGGTGGTCACGGGCGCTATATAGGTATAATCAGCCCGAAACAATACAATTTACAGGTCTCGACTTACAATAACAACTAGACATGATGACATACTCCTGACATGCTTTACTGGGATTCATGCTGGATTACTATGCTAAAGAAACTAACTTGCCGAAAGAAAATGCCTAAACATACCTCGTTCACTATTTATCGATTAACGGTGAGGTTCGGCTGGTATTCAGCTGTTCCACCCAACTGTAATCATATTAACGGAAGAATAGGGCTAACTTCATTACTATATTTGAAGAAAACAATAACTTATATATATATATATATACTGACTATACTTCAACTTATCGAAAGACAATCAAAAACTCGTAATTTCTCGAGAATCTAGAAGGGAGAAATACTTACTTTAGGCACGTGATCATATTGACACTAGTTTGAAACAATTCCACCAAATTAGGCTCGGCGGGACGACGATTCACCCGGCGTATTTTACGAAAATAACTTCGTAGTGATACTCTCTGCAGCGTTATACTTCACTACCCGGAGTTAATTTGGATTTGGACAACTTTTAGCGGCATAATCAGATGAAAATTATAATTCCCCTTCATCCTCCTTCTATTCTGGTCGAGTTTATTTAAGATAATAACATGAAAAGTAAGGGTAAGGCTTATATATACTTGAAGCAGCATACAAGGCAATGTGGCACGTTGCCCAATGTGCTGATTCTGCTCCATGCCACGTTGGTGAATGCGGAGGAGAAGGTCCGTGCCACTTTTTCCCCCTGGCAGCTTGGTTCGGCCTCCTCCAGTAAAATCCCGACTTGGCACACATTCGGCCTTCCCCCGAGCCCTTTCCTCGTACATATGACATTCTAAAACTCTCAACCAACATGCGAATAGGCCAGCTAAATGCTAGAAACATACGGGGTGTAACAGTATCATCTTAATTCATGTTGGCATCATATAAGGTATATTAAGGCTTTCATCTTCTCCTTTTTAGTATGATTCTCGTGAAATTAAGCTCTTATTATGTCGTATGAAGGTACTGTATTAATTTGGTGGTTGTATAATTTAGTTGATCATATTGTGTTTGGGGTTTATGGGTGATAACCTTTCCTTCACTTGTTGAGGTCGTGAATTCGATCGATATCGTTTGTTTTTAGGTTGTTAGTAGGCATCGATTTTAAATTTTGTTGTAATCTTTGTCAGGGGACTTGTTTAGTTATCTTGGGTAATATTTGTTGAAACCATATCTATCGTCTTTTGATTTCTTGCTGACATGAATTGTCTTGAGGCTCAAGATACCTATAACTGTTGAGTTACTTTGGCATAGGGATCGAGCCGGGACTTAACCGACCAGAGTGTCTTGTAATGTCCGCTCCAAAATAGTAGACCTAGTTATTAGTTGTAGACTTTGATCCAACATGTATTTGAGATTTATTTATGGATTGTGGAATTTCTCAATCACACTAGTGACTGTAAGGCGAGTATATGGCTGTCAAAGTTTCTCGGGCGCACTCGGCTTGTACGTACCGTTAAACCTGTAAGACCTAAGGTTGATGTCCCTTGTAGGTAGGATCATGAGTTGTTTTTATTTGTATTGGATTTCTTTACTTGTTATATTTCCTATATTGATTATTTTCCGTTATTAGTTATGCTTTGTGTACGTGAGTTGGTAGGGAACGTTATTGTTGGGTAATCTAGTATAGTTTGGTATTGGTCTATAGCTATCATTCTAGCTTAGGAATTGGTTATCAGGTTGTTCATCTTTAGTTATTCCTTTGTTGAGCTATTGTGGTATATATCTATTCTCTTCTCTCATTTTCTGACTTACATACTCAATATATTGTCATACCGACGCTCTAGTTAGGGCGCAGCATTCATGCTTGTAGGTGTCGATTGTCAAGAAAATAAAGATCCTCATTGCTGAGTTGAGTTCCTGACGATTGGTAATCTCCAGGTTGTTCATAGTTACTCTTTTTTGATGTCCTTTGGTTTTGTGCATATATTGGGTAGGTTGGGGCCTTCTCCAGATCGTTATTAACTTGGTTGACTCTTAGAGGCTCGTAACCTTATCCTGTAGGATTATTTTTGGATTGTAAGCCTTGTTGGCTCTTATGTATATAATTTTTGAGCTGGTGTTGGCCTTGTCGGCCTTTTGTATCTATCATGCTAGTTTGTTTGTCATTATTGTATATTCTGTTAGTATTATGTCATGATGCCAGGTTTCATCGACTCTGTCTAGTGGGGATTGATTATTGTAGGGTTTGAATGGACACATTTGATATTGAATGTTGGTTACGCCTCTATGAATTTTATTTGTTGCATAATACATGTAGTAATGCAAGTCAATTTTTTACACATATTTCTGAAACATTGCCAGATAATGTTATAGATTATGTTCAAATGTAAGAAAATTATAGCATAGAGGATAATGATAATGGAATTGAATTAGTTAATAATGATACACCATCTAAACCTACTAGTGGAGTTGGTCGAACAAAATTTAGCCAAGGAGAGGGTAGCGACAGGGGCGGTAGGCCACCTTTGCCAGGAGTCAACAAATCATATAAGCAGAAGTAGGGTAGGGAAGTGTTTTTTGCTAATGTTAAAGGGACTAATAAGGTTAAATGTAATCTTTGTGCTCTACCTTTTAAACATACCACCAGATGTAACAGTGGAGGAACATACATACTTACTGGACACCTGAGGAAAAACACCCTTTAGAATGAGGTGTTGATAGCCTTGATCAAACAATCATAGATCTGAAAAGTGGAGGATATAATAAATATGATAAAATGAAGAACCATGAAGAGTTAGCAAAAATGATTTCTTTGAGTTGTCTTTCATTTTTCTTTGCATGTTCGTCATATCTTATTACTTATATTCAAAGAGTTCATAATCCTTAATTTAAAGGTGTTCCTAGAAATATTTACAGAGCTAATATCTTTAGGTTGCATAGATAATATTTAGTTTTCTCACAATACATGTTTAACAATCTTTCTTGTAGAGTCAAATATTGATTATGCTGTTAATGAAAATGATTATTTGAAAATTACATATTATTGAATAGATGATAATGTTACACTGTAAAACTATATTATTGCTTTTAGATATGATGAAGATCAAAATCATATATGTAAATTTGTATGCACTACAATTGTTGAAGTTGTAACAGAATATAATCTTTCTCAAAAAGTGTTGTGTAATACTTTTGGTAATATTTTTAACAATCCGTTGCTGTGTCACTATTAAAATTGCATCTACACCCACCACTTTGATGGCATCTTTTATGTTAGGTGTGCATGTGATGTCTATAGTTTAATTTTTAAAAATGGCCTTGAATTATTTAAACTTGAGATTACTATGGTTAAAAGAGTTGTTGGTGTTATTTAATAAAATAATAAAGCTTCTATAATTAAAAAATTTAAGGCTAGTGTGCTATATATGGCCTTGCTCCTAGATACATTCCTGAAGAAGTTGTTACTAGATGAAATTATACATATATACTCTTGAAATATTGCTACAAGTATAGATTTCCTATAACTGAAGTTGCTAATGATCATTGTACTGATCCTAGTCGTATGTTAATAGCTGAAATTTGAAATATCATTGATGAAGTTGTGCATTTTTTACGTAAATTTTATGTGGCTACTATTGAACATTCTATACCTTAGTACCCTACTCTTGCTAATATTTTCGTTCATATAGTTGAAATTTCTTATTTGTTCTATCAATCGAAGACGAAAGGTAGATATAGAAATATGTCACGACCCAAATGACCGTGATTGGCACCCACACTAACCCTCCGGTGGGTGAACCAACGAATTTTCATACTACCCCCATAATCAAAACATTCATGAAAAAGAAATCAACTATTATGAAAGGAACGATTTCAGATCATTACATAGTGCATACTAAAACCAAATAAGCACTTTTTCAGAACGTGATTATCATTGCACCAGACGTCTATTTTATTAAAACTAAAGAACTAAAACCAAAAACGAAACAAAATACTCGAATGTCTGAAAGAAGGACATCTGCAAGGAAAGAGTGATCTGCGTCCTCATCTGCTCACCTTCTTGATCCTAAAAAGTTGTAGGTTCACAAGTGAGGGCGCGAAGAACTATCGGGCTCGGGCTCTGCACTCAAAAAGAATACAGGGGTAGGGTTAGTACGTGATTAGTACTGGTAGGAATCAGGGCTGACCTTACATTATAACATATAAGTATAACAATAGAGATATTAAAAGGGTCCTCAATTTTAAGCAGAATTACAAGCCATATCACGAACACTAGTTCTACTCAGAAATTAGTCGGCCTTCTTACTAGATTAGGCCTCTTGCTGCAGCGTTCACTTGTCCCGCTACAGCGGCACTGCTTAGGCAGTAGCTTGACGGGTTGCTCCCTTCTCAGTTCATCCATCACACAGTTCAATAATGAGTTGCTCCCTTCTCAACTCATCCATCACATAGTTCAATAAAATCAACAGTTACATTTCACATGTTCCATGAATCCATCAATGACCATAATGAACAACAAACGCAATTGCTATTAAGAATTATAAATCCTCAATTATTCTCAGCGACAACTGCTCAACAACCACACATAGTGACAAAGTCACACATAGCGACAAAGTCACACATAGCATTAACGCCATGTTTATTGTTATCAATTAGCATCATATCCACAATAAGTTAACACATTCTCATAATATGTTTCACATCCACCTTATGAACATAAATAAAATCACAAATAATAAAGGAATAACACAACAAAGGGTAACATATTGGGCACACGCCTCCACCATCTCCCCTTAACACTCAACCACACGAATTGTGTACACACATACTAGTGAGTCTTATTTATGACCAACCAGTCATGACCTAAAGGGGACTCTGGAAATCCATGTACTGTGCCAGTGTGGCACCCACTCCCACTCATATGCTCGTCTGGATGCTCTCCTTGGACACGAGCTACTCAGATATTTTTATTTGCTCGCGCGGATACTCCCCTCGGGCACGAGCCACTCAACATTAAGATGTTAAAATCTTTTCATTCATCATCCTCATAAACCATGCCAAGTGCATCATTGCATCATACATAAAGTTACAATCTACTTCTCAAATAATGCATCATCATTTAAACATCCTCTTATTACGGAGTATGATCACTTTACTAACCATTCATCACACATAGTTACATTAACATATATACACCATTATTTAACAAGTAGTCACAATTCAATATCACATCTTAGTCACATTCTTAAGATAGATTAACAACAATAGGCTCACACAACACATAAACGTCCGAACACCAATCATATATCACATTGCACACTATACATGCCATTATATAGGTCTATCCTTAAAAATCTAACCTACCTCGATCTGGAGATAATAATTCAATTACTCCGAGGGAGCCTATCCTTTCCTCCATGCTTTGAAATATGTGAAATCTACAACACAAGAGTAATTCGTTAATTACCCTTTAATTTAGAGCCTAATAGATCAACCCTTCTCATTTGGGGTGATTTCGAGAGTAAAACCCCAATTCTTCTAGGTTCTAGGCCTATAATTCCCGCGTAACCCTCATTCCCAACATGCAATTCTAAGAGATGATCAACATAATTCAATATCACCCAAATCACCCAACCGTTCCAGCCCTAGTTTAACAACCTAGGGTTTTTCCTCTACAAACTTCCACCATTAAAGGCCTACAAGGATTATAGGATCAAAATCATTTACTTTAGAGATAGAGAATCAAAAATCTTACCTTGGTGGAAGGATTACTGCTCTGGAAGGTTTTTCCGTTCTCCAGACCTCCTGATTGCATTTTTGAAAATAATAGGGTGAAAACCCCATAATTCTCACTTAAACTCACTTTCTGATTCTAGTTGTCTACTACAACAGTTACCCTTTCGCTACTGCAGTCATAGGGCCACTGCAGCGGTCTATACGATTACTCCTCAATTTTCACCACGGTGGAACTCCGACTGTTACCACAATTTCGCTGCAGCAGTCCTCTGGACCAGTAGCTACCTCAAAAAGCACAGTTCTATACTTAGTTTATTTTCACAACCTTCATATTTAATCCTTAGCCAAATTTCTATGTTCTATGCCCTTATCCATCCCGTAAGGACCCCCGTATATCAGTAACCAATTAAAATATCATGCATCCCCGAACGGCCTATGCAAAGGTAGGAAAAATACGTATCGGATTATGTGAACAACTGGGGGTACTTGACCTGCATATCAGCCTTGGTCTCCAAAGTGGCTTCTTCCACCAGACGATTCTTCCGCTGGACTTTTATTGTCGGAATCTCCTTGGAACTCAACTTCTGAACATCCCCATCCAATATCAGTACAGGTTCCTCCTCATATGACAAATTCTCATCCAGCAACATAGAGTCCCACTTGATGATATATGTTCCATCCCCATGGTACTTTTTCAGCATGGACACATGAAATGTTGGACGCACTCCAAACAATCCTGGCGGCAATGCCAACTCATAAGCCACTTCCCTCGCATGTCAGAGTATTTCAAATAGACCAATATACCTCGGGCTAATCTTTCCCTGCTTTTCAAACCTCATCATCCTCTTCGCGAGGGATACCTTGAGCAGTACCTGCTCCCCTTCCATGAACTCCATGTCCCCGACCTTCTTGTCTAGGTATTGCTTATGTCTACTCTAAGCAGCCATCAGATGGTCCTAGATTACTCAAACCTTTTTCAAGGACTCCTTTAACAAATTTGTCCCCCAAGGTCTTACATCAAACTCATCAAACCACCCAATTGGAGACCTGGTCTTCCTCCCATACAAGGCTTCAAAAGGTGCCATACTAATGCTCGAGTGGTAGCTATTATATAGGAGAACTCTGCCAAGGGTAAGAACTTGTCCCAATGACCCCCGAAGTCTATTACAGATGCCCGAAACATGTCCTCCAACACTTGAATAGTTTGCTCAAATTGTCCATCTATCTGAGGATGGAAGGCCATGCTCAGGTCCAACATCGTACCCGACTCATCCTGCAAGGTCCTCCAAAAATAGGAAGTAAAGTGAGTGCCCCTGTCTGATACAATGGAAACATGCACCCCATGTAATCAAATAACCTCCTTTAGATATAGCTTGGCTAGTTTCTCCGCTTTGTAAGTCACCTAGACCGGCAAGAAATGAGCAGACTTGGTCAACCTATTCACTATGACCCAAATTGAGTCAAACTTTCCTAAGGTCTTGGGAAGACCGACCACAAAGTCCATAGCTATTCTCTCCCATTTCCACTCGGGGATAGGCATTCACTGAAGAACTCCTCCGGGCTTTTCATGCTCGTACTTCACCTGTTAACAATTTAAACACTGAGCCACATAGTCCACAATGTCTTGCTTCATCCTGCCCCACCAATAATTTTGTTTTAGATTGTGGTACATCTTCGTGACTCTGGGGTGAATGTAGTACTTCGAGTTGTGAGCTTCTGCCAAGAGAGTTTTAATCAGCTCACCAACTCAGGGAACACACACCCGCCCCTTTATTCTCAAAACCGCTTCATTATTTAATACGGCTTCCTTGACTTCTCTCCGCAAAACTTTATCCCTAATTTTATCTAGCTTTTCATCTTCAAATTGTCTGGTCTTGATTTCCTCCAACAACAAGAATTTAACCTCCAGGTTGGCTAACACTCCATCGGTTTTGGTCAGCGACAATCTTACTAGTTGTTTGCCAAAGTCTGGACTTCCCTGACCATTGACCGTTGAGTAGCCTCCAAGCAAGCCAGGCTGCCCGTGCTCACCGTCTTTCTGCTCAAACTACCACCACATTAGTCTTTCTTGGGTGATATAAGATGGTGATATCGTAATCCATAAGCAACTCCATCCATCTCTTCTGCCTCAAATTGAGATCCTTCTAGGAGAATACATATTGTAAGCTGCGATGATCCGTGAACACCTCACATCGAGCTCCATATAGATAGTGCCTCCAAATTTTTAGTGCGAACACCACCGCTGCTAAATTTAGATCATGCAACGGGGTAGTTCTTTTCATGCACCTTCAGTTGTCTCGAGGCATACACAATAACCTGCCTTTCCTGCATCAACACAACACTCAAGCTAGACTGTGAGGTGTCACAATACATAACAAAATCCTTACCTTCCACGGGTAACACCAGAATAGGTGTTGTGGTTAGTAGGGTCTTAAGTTTCTGAAAGCTTGCTTCATATTCTTCCGACCACTGGAAGGGCACATCCTTTTGTGTCAATCTGGTCAATGCCGAAGAGATGGAGGTGAATCCCTTCAGTAACCGACGGTAGTAACTGGTGAGCCCCATAAAACTCTAAATTTCTATCACATTAGCTGGCCTTGCGCAGGTTTTGACTGCCTCGACCTTCTATGGATCAGCTCGAATTCCCTCCTTGAAAACCACATGCCCCAAAAAGAACACTAATTCCAACCAAAACTCGCATTTGGTGAATTTTGCATACAATTGCTTCTCCTTCAGCAATCCCAGCACAATTCTTAAATCATTTTGGTGCTCCTGTTTGGTCTTAGAATACACCAAGATATCATCAATAAACACAATAATGAAGGAATCCAGGTAGGGTTTGAAAATACTATTCATCAGGCTAATGAATGCGGCCGGAGCATTAGTGAGTCCAAAATGACATGACCAAAAACTCATAATATTTGTACCTTTTCCGAAAGGCTGTCTTGGGGATATATATAGCCCGAATTTTCAACTGGTGATAACCTGATCTCAAATCGATCATTGAAAATATAGCCACTCCCTGTAACTGGTCTAACAGGTCATCTTTTTGAGGAAGAGGATATTTATTCCAAATAGTTACTTTGTTCAACTGGCAGTAGTCAATGCACATCAGCATACTACCATCCTTCTTCTTTACAAATAGAATTGGGGCACCTCACGGTGACACACTAGGCCTAATAAATCCTTTACTGAGCAGCTCCTACAACTACTCCTTGAGTTCTCTCAACTCAGCAGGCGCCATTCGGTATGGAGGAATAGAAATTGGCTTGGTCCCTGGTTCCAGGTCTATACAAATATCTATATCAAGGTCCGGCGGTAAGCCGGGCAAATCTGCAGGGAACACCTCTAACAACTCACAAACAATCGGGACTAACTCTACAGAAGGACCCTCTGAACTAGTGTCTCGAACATGCGCCAAATATGCTAAACAATCCCACTCTATCAACTTATGAGCACGAATATAAGAAATAAGATTCTTAGGAGTAGGGCTATAATTCCCTTTCAACTCCTACCTAGATGACCGTGGATCTGATATAGTGACAGTCTTAGCATAGCAATCAGAATGGCGTGGTAAGGGGACAACCAACTCATTCCCAAGATTATATAAAAATTAATCATGTCTAAGATCACTAGGTTCACTAGAGTGTCAAATCCTATTAATTCAACAACGGAGTCATGAACAACCCTATCCACTAAAACAAAATTCCTAATAGGGGTAGACATACGGATAGGTGTATTAAGAACATCACACACAAGTTCACGATCCAAAGAAAAATAAGTAGACACATAAGAAAATGTGGAGCCCGGGTCAAATATGCAATAGCCATTCTATCATACCTGTGATAACGGTATTTGAAGCCTTTTCCTTCGATCTACTAGGAAAAGCATAAAAATAAACCTGGTTACCAGCCTGAGAACCACCTCGGTTGGGCTGTGCCACCCCTCTACCTGCCTGGGTGCCACCCTTACCTATCTGAGCACGTCCCCTACCCTGCTGAACACCACCTCTAGCTACTGGCTGACGACCTTATCCCAACTATGGACGATCTAGACTGAATGCACCTACCTCCCCTCCCGGCTCCGGCCCGAACTCGAGGAGCTGGGTGAGGAATAATCTATCTGCCCTGTCCAAACCTGGGGCACCATCTACGGATGTGTCCATACTCACCACTCATGGAAAACCTTATCAATAATCGATCTTTGAGAGAGAACAGAAGAAATAGGATGAGCCTCAAAATCAGAACGAACCATATGAGCATTCCCAACTGCACCTGACAGTCGTAGAGTTGCCCCTGGTAGACCTCCGACTAACACTTGTATGGCAGACTGAATAGGGAGCCCGGAGAAGCGCTGTTGTGCTGGAGCCTTCACATAAGAACCATGAAATAGCCAACCCTCTGAGCCTTCTTCTCGGTATTTCTAGCATACACCTCCTGCCTCACCCCTTCAACTGACTTCACGCACTCTACCACCTCCTGAAAAGTCTTACCCGAAGAGACCATCTGCAGAGTTAGTACCTAGAGACCCACATTTAGGCCTTTAAGAAACTACCTAATCTTTTCCTCCACTGTGGGCAATAAGGGTAGAGCATATCTGGACAAAGAGTGAAACCGGGCCTCGTATGCAGTAATTGACTAGCTCCCTTGCTCAATGGTAGTGAACTCATCCCGTCTCCTATCCCTCAGAGTGAGGGGAACATATTTATCCAGGAATGTGGAGTAGAATTGGGTCCATGCCAACGGTGGGGATCCTGCTGGTCTGTACTCCATAAAAACCCTCCATCAAAGCTTTGCATCACCCATTAGCTAGAAGGTGACGAACTCAACACCATACTTCTCTACCGCTCCCATCTTATAAAGATGTTCGTGACAATCTATGATGAACTCATAGGCGTCCTTTGCCTCAGTACCATAAAAGGTGGGAGGCTTCATCTTTGTGAACCTCCAAAATAAGTCGTGCTCTTTCCCTGTCATCACCGGGCATGCCACTGGCCTCAGAAACATCACAACCTCCGATATATCATCAATCCATGGGGCCACAATAGCTACATGTTTAATTCTTGACTGTTGTTCCGAAGGAGTTGTTGGAGCTTCCCCGATATCCACAAGGCCGCTCAGAAGGTTGAGGACCTAAGCTAGGACCTTTGAGGATGCTGGTGCAAGAGGAGCTTCTCCCTGCATCGGGACCTCTACCTCAACTGCCACCCGCTCCTACATTGCTGGTGGCACCGGAGATACAGACCTCTGCCCGATTAGAGCAGGAGCACGAGCCCCTCCTCTAGCCGCAGCGGCTCTATGGCTACGACCTCTGCCCTTTTCCCTACCGCAGATTGGGGCCACTACTGCTAGCTCAGGTGCTGCGTCTCTGTCACCGATTACACATGTTCTCACCATCTGATATGGAAAGAATAAAAGCTATTAGATATGAATTTGGATCACCAGATACCAATTGAAATCAAGTAATCGCATGAAAGGAAAGAAGGAAGGAGTTTTTCTAAACTCCTGCAGCCTCTCTAAGATAAGTTAAGGACGTCTCCGCACCGATACGTGAGACTCTACTAGACCCGTATTAGTGCAATGAAATCAACAAACCTAAGGCTCTGATACCAACTTTTTCACGATCAAAATGATGTGATTGGCACCCACACTAAACCTCCAGTGGGCGAAGCAATGAATCCCGATACTACCCCCTAATCAAAACTTTCATGAAAAAGAAATCAACTATTATAAAAGGAACAATTTTAGATCATTACACCGTGAATGCTAAAACCAAATAAGCACTTTATCGGAACCTGATTTTCGTTGCACCAAACGTCTATTTTATTACAAGCTAAGGAACTAAAACCAAAAACAAAATAAAATGTTCAAATGTCCGAAAGAAGGACATCTGCAGGGAAGGAGTGATTTGCGTCCTCATCTATTCACCTTCTTGATCCACAAAAGTTGTTGGTTCACAAGTGAGGGGTGCGAAGAACTACCGGGCTTGAACTCTGCACATAGAAATAATGCAGGGATAGGGTCAGTACGTGATACAGTACTGGTAGGCATCATCGGCCGACATTATATAATAACATATAAGTACAACAATAGAGATATAAAAAGGATCCTCAACTTTAAGAAGAATTACAAGTCATTTCATGAACACTAGTTCTACTCAGGAATTAGCCAGCCTGCTCACTGGATTAGGCCTCTCGCTGCAACAATCACTTGTCCACCGCAGCGGAGATGGTCCCACTGCAGTGGCATTGCTTAGGCAGTAGCTTGACAGGCTGCTCCCTCTCAGTTCATCTATCACACATTTTAATAAAGTCAACAGTTACATTTGACATGTTCCATGAATCCATCAACGACCACAATGAACAACAAGCACAATAGCTATTAAGAATTATAAATCCTTAATTATTCTCAGCGACAACTACTCAACAACACACATAGTGACAAAGTCACACATAACATTAATGCCACATTCATTGTTATCAATTTGTAGTATATCCACAATAAGTTAGTACATTCTCGTAATAAGTTTCACATCCACCTCATGAACATAAATGAAATCACAAACAATAAGCGAATAACGCAACCAAGGGTAACATGATGGGCACACGCCTCAGCTATCTCCCCTTAACACTCCACCACACGAATCGTGTACACACATGCTAGTGGGTCAAATTTATGCCCAAATAGTCATGACCTGCGGGGGACTCTAGAAATCCATGTAATGTGTCGGCATGGCACCCCTCCCACTCATATGCTCCCCTCAGACATGAGCCACTCAAATATTTTTATTTGCTTGCCCAAATACTCCCCTCGGGCATGAGCCACTCAACATTAATATGTTAAAATCTTTTCATTTATCATCCCTATAAAACATGCCAAGTGCATCATTACATCATACGGAAAGTTACAATCTACTTCTCAAATAATGAATCATCAATTAACCATCCTTCCGTTATGGAGTATGATTACTTTATTAACCATTGATCACAGGTAGTTACATTAACATATATACACCATTAATTAACAAGTTTTTCATGACCCGAATGTACACCCCGATCATAGACACGGGACAAGGGACCCCGAGAGACCCCAGGTCAACCCATGGCACATGCATTCAACTAATATCATTTAAATAAATGAAATATTAAGCATAAAATATCGCGGAAACGTAACCATGACAGAGCATCAGAAAATACCAAACATTTACATAAGCTGAGCACTACTCATTTGTCTGAAAGCCTCTAATACATAAGATGGGTTGATGGGACAACATCCCCAACTAACTCGAGCAATACTGAAACATAATCAACAGAAAATTTTATCAAACGCCCTCGAAACATGAGGATTCATCAACAAGTTGATATCGTAGGATTGTATGGACTATGGATGAGGACGAGCCTGAGATCCGAACCTTGTATCATGAAATGATACAACATAGGAAGTATGCGGTCAGTATGTGAAATGTACTGAGTATGCAAGGTAAGTAAAACAAACATTTTATAAGTAAAGTAAAGTCATAAATAGACATAGGAGAAGGACATCATGCTTGCATCAAAATCTTCATAATAAAACATAAGGCTCAAGACTTTCAAATCATTCATAATCCTAATCGTAAATAACTTTATCATAATATAACTTGAGACAATAACATAAACATAATAATGCATAAAATATGCAAAATAATGCGAGGACTTTTCATAACCAACACAATCATGGTAGAGCCTTTCATGATGCCCCATTGTCTCGCTCAAGTGGGCAGAGCCGACCTTGGCTTGCCAGGCGAGGGTCGTGCATAAGGCGTGATATAATATTTGAAAGGGGATAATTATCAATACGTCATATTTTTACAACCCGCTGTGGCACGTGGTTATGAGACACAGGCGTAGTCCTTTGAACGCGGGGCTGCTCGGTTCCGGACACGGCTCCCAAAAATATGCATATAGGCTCATACATAAATCATTAACATCATGCATAAAAAATCATTGTCTAAGATATAGCATTTATTATCATTGATCCCCTTTAAAACATTTTTAGCCAAGAATCAAGTACTTTTTATCGGCCAACATCATAAATCGATAAATCATGAAATTCATTTCATAAATCGTAAATCATTCTTCAACATGTGGGCATTGCCCGATGCTTCACCATATTCAATTCTTTTAAAACATGCTCATAACATGGGTAACTTGAAAATTATGCTTTTCTATCATCAATAAACTCAAATTATAGAATATTCATCATAAATCATAATTTTCATGGCCTTTAATCAAATGGGCATTTTGGATTTAAAAGCTTGAAACATGAATTAAGGAAAATAATAATAAAACCTTCCCATCATTCATAATTCAATAATTAAAACTCAATTAAATCATACCCATAAAGAGTAATCACATTTTCATGCTTTGGGTAAAACCCCATGGAATTTGAGTAGGAGAATTCATGACTTAACTTGAAATTTGGGCATGGGTGGGGAAGAATTTCACCCATTTTAAAACCCTACATACCTGGGAATAGATGGACTTAAGGGTCCTTGAACACCTAAAAAGAATTTGATAAAAAATTGGGGAAGAAGGCCTTGGATCTCCCAAAAACCTCTCTAAGCTTTTGCATGAGAATGAGCATGCATAATGGCCTTAACCCATCTTATCTGACTCAGAAACATATCCAAAAAGACATAGTTTAGGGCTTAGGGACTTAGAAAATTATGAAAACACCCTTATTAAAATGCAAGAATTTTTGGTCGCCAGTCCCCACAAGGGACCTAACGGGTCGTTGCCACAGCGCACGAGTCGTGTACATGGTCCGTTGAGTCCACTGCCCAAAACATCCAAGGGGACCACAGGGGTGACTTCACAATTCGTGAGGTCAGAACACGACTCGTGGTCACCTCCCGTGGCCTACACCGCCCATCCTATTTTGCCAATCCTACAGGGTTGACACGGGTGACCTCACGAGTTGTGAGGTCTGACCAGGACTGTGGTCAAGCCCGTGGCCTCCTCACTTAGGCCTTGCCACATCATGCTGACCACGAGTCACCTCACGACTCGTGGTCACTCCTCACGACTCACCTCAAGAGTCGTTCTGTGACCTGGTGTGAATTTTTAGTTTTTTTTCCGTTTTCACTTTCGGGTCTGATCCTTGGGTTCCCGGGGTATAACACAAGTAGTCACAATTCAATATCACATCTAATCACATTCTTAAGATAGATTAACAATAATATGCTCACATAACACATAAACATCTGAAGGCCAATTATATATCACATTGCATACTATACATGCTATTATATAGGTCTATCCCTATAAACTGTAGCCTACCTCAATTTGGAGATAATAATTCAATTACTCCACGGGATCCTTTCCTTTCCTCAATGCTTTGGAATGCGCAAAATTTACAACACAAGAGTAATTTGTTAATTACCCTTCAATTTAGAGCCTAGCATATCAAACCCTCTCAATCGGGGTGATTTCGAGAGTAAAACCCCAATTCTTCTAGGTTCTAGGCCTATAATTCCCGCGTAAGCCTTGTTCCTGAAATGCAATTCTAAGGAAATGATCAACACAGTTCAACATAACCCAAATCACCCTACTATTCCAGCCCTAGTTTAACAACTAGGGTTCTTCCTCTACAAACTTCACCTTTAAAGGCCTACAAGGATTCTAGGATCAAAATCACTTACTTTAGAAGTAGAGAATCAAAAATCTTACCTTGGGTAGAAGATTACTACTCTGGAAGGTTTTACCGTCCTCTAGACCTCCTGATTGCGTTTTTGAAAATAATAGGGTGAAAACCTCGTAACTTCCACTTAAATCCACTTTCTGATTCCCGTCGTCCGCTGCAGTGGTTACCCTTCCGCTATAGCGGTCATAGGGCTACTGCGGCGGTCTAGACGGTTACTCCTCAATTTACACCATGGTGAAACTCTGGCCGCTACCGCAGTCTTACTACAGCGGAAATCCCACTTCTCCAACGGGCCCTCGGACCAGTAGCTACCTCAAAAAGCATAGTTCTATACTTAGTTTATTTTCATAACCTTCCTATCTCATCCTTATCCAGATTTCTGTATTCCATGGCCTTAACCACCCCGTAGCGATGCCCGGATCGTTACAAAATGCTATTGAAAAAATGATGACAAAATTTAAAATATTTCAGATGAATGATACTCTAAATTTAATTAGAAGTTTGTACACATATATGAAAATTGCACAAACTGAAACCCCTTATGTCGTGACTTATGTGTATATCCTAAACACATATTTATAACAATTATATATTATTATGCAAATGTAGTTGACACATCTACTGCACCTGATACAAATATTCCTTCTACTTTTGCTTCTACATCTTCTATGATGACAATACAGTAATGTTAATTTTTCTATTTAGAGTACTTTTACTATTTCTCAATCTCACAGTAGCTGGGACATTGATGAGCTTCAATTAGGGAACAAGCCAAAGAAGAATTTTTTTCATTGCAATGGTGAAATAACAACACAAATCAGTTTTCAGTTCTTGCAGCAATGACCTGAGACATGCCAAATGAGCCAATTTCAATTGTTACATCAGAGAGCGCATTCAGCCAAGCAAGATAGTAACTAAGAGATACTCGACACTCATTGGGCAGCAAAATTTTGAAAGTTCTAATATGTTTCAGAGATTGGATTAGATTAGAATGAAGAAATTAAGAAGGTGAAGAGATTGGAGATATATTAACAAGTGGAGGTCCATGTGATACTGCAATAACACCAACACTTCATATAGACATTTAAGAAATTACAAAAAATGATTAAAAATATGTGAAAAATAAAAATTACACTTTTTAAATTTTTTTAATTTAATTTAGATTTGTTAATTAGCTACTTAATGACCTAATCAAATTAAACCCTTCCTAGAAAGTGACTATGTAGATTAGATATTCTTCTTGTATTCACAATTTGTATCATTATGTTTGAGATTTAAAATTTATATTAAATAAACCTAAAGGCTAAAGCCTTGATTTTTATTAAAAATTGCCGTACTCTTAAATCTTAGGTCATAGTTCGTATTTGATAAGTTCACAGTAATTAAAAATTTAAAACTAGTTGCTACTTGCTAGCTAAAATGTTATTCAATTTAATAAAATATATTTACTAAAAGGCTTTGCTAATTTTTTAAAAAAGATTATATTTTTTTAAATATTGAATTTTAAAAAATATGTATTGATGCAGTTTAAGTATGTAAATTTTAAAAAAATAATAAAAACTTATTTTCTAAAATTAACTAAAATATATTTTAATAATAAATCAAATCTGCCCGATCAGATTAAATCCAATCACAAAAATTCAATTAAACCCGTAAAAATCCAACCAAATTAGAATCAATACCCACCAACTCTGTATTCAATCACATTCTGAACCGACCAAGTTCAATTTTAATAACACCTGATCGGTTCGGCTCGATCCCTTTTAACACACTTATTAGTATTAGTCTTAATGTACGCGTCTCGCGCGTGTCTTTCATGTTAATAACAACAAATATACAACATAAATAATATTTAAAAGATGTGTTTGTGTAACAATATAATAATTTAAACAGAAAAGTATAAATTTTAAATTGATAAATAATTATGTTTAAGAGTTTGATCTAATCTAGTAGTTCTTTCTTGAGCTTGTTCTAATACTTGTTTCAATGAACAAAAATATCACATAAATAGTAATTGATTGAAAGGTAAAAAAATTATTCATTTTTACATGAGTACTTTAATGTATTAATTATATGTATATTTCATATTAATTATTACAAAATTTATATTATTACACTTTTAATATAGATGTTAGCATTACGAAAATGCATTATAATATAAAGTTGTACAGTAGAATAGAACATTTAGTATAAATTATTTGTTTAAATAATTTATACTTACAAAATCATATTGTAAGTTATTAGTGGCTTATTTTGACACTAATAAATTGATATTATATCACAAGTGCATTATTTATTTGTAATTGATCATCACTAAGAAAGACTCATTAAAATTAATGGAAATAGCCGCAAATGTTTGTATTAGGATAGACTAGTCTATGTTATACTCTTTAGGGTGTGATCCTTATCCGGACCCTGTTAACGCAGGATACTTTGTGCATCGAGGTGCCCTTTATTCAACTTATATTTTCAGAAGTCCTAAACATTTGATTTGCATTATAAGTGCAATTCTATTCAATGCATAATTATTTATTAAAAGACAAAATCTTAATTGCTTTTAAATTTCTAAATATTAATAGTTTCTATATATTTCGAATGAGGAATGATTTAATACATAAAATTAGATAATTTTAAAATTCTAAAGATTAGAAAAATAATTAAATAACTATTTTGTCAAGTGTGAACTCTGTTATTAAAAGAGTAAAAAAGTGAATAATATTTTGGTATGAAGTTTCAATCGTAAAAGAGTAAAAAAGTGAATAATATTTTGGTACGAAGTTCCAATCGTACTTTATATATTTAATAATAACTAAATTTTAAACGTTTTTCTTTAGCTCAATTCTCTCTCTAGTTCAATTCTCTCTCTCTCTCTCTCTCGGTGTGTGTGTATCTAGTCAAACCTCTTCACTTATATTAAAATGAAAGAAATAGTGTAGATTTAACTAAAAAGATTGAATAACAAGAGTACTCGATTAATTGAAACAACTTAAAGTATGTTATATTTCTATATTGTTATTTTTTAATTATACAATTTTTTATTAAAAAAATTCAATATATTAACGCATAATAAAAAAATATTTGAAATTTTTTGATGAAAAATTAGTTAGTTTAATAGATGAAAGATTAATATAAGTTAACAAGATTTTAATTGCTTTAAAATATTAAATGTTAGGACTTTTAATATAGTTCAAATAAAGAAAAATTTAAGAAGTAAAATTTTGGTCAAAAACTTTAGGAGTTCTTACCTTTTACCAATAAATAAAAATTGAATAGCTATTATTTTAACTAATTTTAAAAATTTAAATATTAAAATAATAATTAAATAATAATTATTCAAAAGAAATAGTAAATGAGAAGTTTATATATTCTGAAATCTTTTAATAAAGAATAAAAATTTTAATCTATATTTTTAAAAATCTTTACAGTTTTAATATAGTATAGATATAAATTAGATCCGTGTAGCATTTAAATGTGACATTAAAAATTGGAAAAAAGTTGAGGGGTATTCATGATGAACGATCAGCATTCTATTTGCATGTGGCGTTGGTCAGGCCTAATTTGATAGGGGAATCCGAGGTAGGCCATTCCAACTATAATTACGCATCGGAGCAGTTGGAAAAGTCATATTTTTGTTTTGTACCAACGGCACTTTTCCATGGTTCTTCTCCCTTGATATAAACTACCAACGATCATTTTGGGACCCATTATTATACTTTATCAAATCTAGCCATAATAAAATAAAATAATTAAAATTTAATAAAAATTAGATGAGTTAAGTTTGATCCATATTTAATTTATTTTAGTTCAAATATTTTTTTAAAAAATTAATAAATTACTCGTTTGTTAATTTAATTTTTTTGACTCGCCTGAATTCAATTTAACTGGATTTATCACCTCTAACTGAACCCATATATTTAATAAAAGAATTCAAAGGGAAAATAATTTCCAAAAGTTAAAAAAAAGAACAAAGAGTAACGCCAAAGCAAATCTTTATAAAGCCCATAGTTTCGTAATATTTGGCTGAACATTAGATAGTCAAGAATTCATTAATCTTTTTAATCTTTTAGGATTCTTAATTAATGGTTTTAAACATCAAATCGCTCCGTGGGACTTACAAGATTATTTGATATGCAGTATAAAATAAAATATCTCATTATTAAATTTGAAATTAGATTTATATTGTGTTTAGTTAACGGAATAAATTTATTTTGAGAAAATTTTATATTGTCAATCAAACACAGTATAAATTTAATTTCAAACTTAATTTTGTGTATCTTGCTTATCTCATCCAACTTGAAATTATTTTATTCAATTTCTGAGGTGAGATAATTAATCAAGAAATTATAATCGCAGGTACAATATAAATCTAATTTCAAATTTAGTTTTAATATATTTCGATCTTATAATATTCAACTTGAAATTATTTTATTCCTACTCTAAAATAAATAAATAAATTTAAAAATTAGTAAAATAATTTAATTTGCATATCAAATAATTCCAATGTCTTTAGTAGAATAGTTCAATGAATGACGGGCAGGATGGACAATGATTTGTCCATAGACAAGAAGAGTAACATGAGTTTGTCTGTTAATTCATAAAATTGAGTGACTTTTTAATGTTTTAGGCAGCTTTGGTACTCAAAATTCTAATGGAATGCCTTTTTATTCTCTTTCACCCGCCTTGATGTACAATTACTCATGATATGGAAAAGCATATACTCCTATATTTTAATTCTTATTAAATTTTTTAATTTGATTGGGCATAATTTTAAAAATTAAGAAATATTTTTGAATTTCATAATTTAAATTACAAATATAGATAATATATCAAAATGCCTTTTAAATCTTATAATTTTAAATATATTATATAAATTATTACAATTAGAGAGTTCTTATATTAATAAACTAATAAAGAGGACAATTAAATATATAAATTAACATGACCGAAGTAATACAAAAATAATGCAACTTCCGATTCAGTGAACACAAAAATTTTAAATGTAATTTGAGTCAAATATGTCAGTGAGTGTCACGATTCAATTCCCCCTTAAACAGTGATGGCACCTGATTATTTACTAGTCGGGTGAACTATGTTCTTTGATAAACAATTCATTGCCTAATTAAAACCATTTGCATTTAATTTAAAATTTGATTATTAGGTAAATTAGTTGAATCTGATTGAATAAGGTCAAACGAAATGTAACTAATCCAAATGATATTAACTTTTTCAATATTGTCGATGAGGCAGTGAATAAATAATTAAAATAACAAATTAGGTAATCAATAATAAATAATTAACAAAATAGGGAAAGAAAGAGATTCTATTGATTCTTCTAGATCAAATGATGAATGTCTTTGAAGAACGAATATGAACAGTTGTGTTTACATAAAGATAATCGTAAAGCTTTTAATAATCAAGTGAAAACTTAGATGGATACTGATAGGCTTAGGACACTTAGGAATCATTGTTGTAATCTAATCCTAGCCCAACTGTGAGTCTTTTGTGCATGTCAAGACTTAAGGGTGGATACAAACACATATACATTATGTAATCTGCAGTGATATATTAAAAAGAGAAGAGAAATAATTTCTTAACTATTTTTTGTTGATTTTCTTTATAGTATTAGAGCCTTGAGTCTAATTAAATTCGGTCCTGAAGTCCCCGTTTGCTCAACATGGCGTCAACCTCAAATACTGGTCTCAATCTTTTATCCACCTCCCTTAATCAACTCATAACGATTTTCCGTATCATATGAAAATCCATCAACTGCCTAGTTTACAGAACTCAAATTCTTCGGCTTAAACCTTAAAGGTGGTGGCTATCATCAAGGATGATGCATGATTACGTGCAAAACTCGTCATAAAAAAGATAAGCGGTTGTTGCAAATATAGTTCAGCTTTTATTGAATCTGGAGTGGATCCCATAGGAAATTATTTTAGTTTAATTTTGTATCACTAAGAATATCAATTTAATCAACTTCGTAAGGATTATTATAAGTAGATTTTAGTAAGAGCTAATAAGAATACAGAAAGAAAATAAAAGTATTCAGATGACCAAAGAAGTGATAACTTTCTCTCAAGAGTAAAGATAGACTTCACCAAATATCAGGACGAACTCTGATTTGCTAACTAGAATCTCACCGAACTAAACTCTATCAATCATGATTCTTTTTCTTACCATATATATCTCTCAACCTTCTCTCGAATGAACCCTAGCCAACAAATTGTTCTAATCACTTAGATCGCATCAAAACTTTGTTATCTCTAACTTGCACTTTTAAATCTCAGTCATTAATCTCTTAATGCTTCAAAAGACATTGCTCAACTAAACCTAATCTCACAATCTCTCTTAAGACCAACAAGATATAATGACACCATTATTTGAGGGCCTTTCAATTAACTCCAAACAATACTTAGTAGAACAAACAGAGAATAAAAGAATGACTCAATTATTATTAACACAAAATCACGAGTTCATCCAATAAATGATTCCATCAATATCCTAGAAATCGAATCTAGCTACTCATACTAGTATTTAAGAGCATAGAATAAATTTTCATAATCAACAACTAAGAAAAGGAGAAGAGATTGGAGTTCCAGATTGATATCCGTCACTCATGCTATTCGTGTTGTTCTTTTCTCTCGAAAGTCGGTCTCCCCCTTGTGAACAAGTTATTTAACTATTTATATCATGTACAACAGAATTCGTTGGATCAAAATACCTTAAAAAGGTCAAAATTTGAACTTCCTTAATTTAAGCCTGGCGTAATGGGGTCCTAATAGTGTGGCCGCATCGCGCATGACTAATTTTTCAGGGGCCTCTTTTTTTCTACTATCTTCACTCCAAAGCTGGCGCAGGAGGGGGATTGGTAGCTTGGCCATGTCACTCACAACTATTTTTTCAGTGATTGGTTTTCTTTTCTTCTACTCTTTTCACATCCAACCAGATTTTGCATCCCAATTTGGTTAGACCATTCTTCTTGGGCTTCTACTCAGAATTAAGCTCCAAATAGTTGTTTCAGCTCTAAATATGCTCATTATCTCAAGCATCATTTCTATATCAACAAAACACACATAATAAGGAAGAAACGATTATGATTGTGATAAAAAAAATAAAGAAAATATATGAAGTCTAAATATAGACTAAAATATATGCATTTTATGCAAAATATCAACGCCCCACAGTTGAACTCGTGCTCGTTCTTGAGCATGCAACCACTCAATAACTCCCTCCCTATGTACAATGAGGAAACCTATGCCGACTTGAAACATATCTTCTTGGGCTAAGATTAATGAAACCATTCAAACATATTATTATGACATATTTCAATCATCAAACATCAAATTCGGATTTATCCAATTAAAGTATAACCATCGGCAAAAAGTCATGTGTAGCTTTAACCAAGAAATCGATTATTTTACCTATCTTTTGTTGACTATGTGTCCTCATCAGCAAGAGAGTTGCCTCAACAATTTCTCATAAGAGCATAGTTGAGACACATCCAGGCACAAAGAACAAATTACACTCACACTCCTAAAGGACTTCACATGCAACATATGGGATGACCCATAAGCTTGCTCATAGTGTCAATACTCTACTAATATAAGAAAGTTGAAATTAGGATCAAGTAGGACTTATCGGGTTATAATGTAGGTTAAGATACAGGTAGGAAGTATCTTGATAAAAGAAGCAACTATCGTTCCTAAACACTTTAATACATCATAATTTCCTACATTTTTTTGCATTTTTCAACTTACTTATTCTTCACTTTGTCTTCTTACCCCCGCTTTTCTTATTTTCCTAACCTTTTTAAGCATTAGTCATTAGAAGGGATCCATCTATAATAAATTTTGATATCTTTATAACTTTTTTAAATATTGTTTTCTCTCCCTACTAACAACGTCTATCACATAATTGCACTTTTTTTTCACTTCCAAACGTCTTTCAAGTGCTTATTTATACCAAAGTGCTTCATGAGTTATCGACTCAAAATTAAGGTCAATAAGAACAAAAAAATTTAGCTTAAGATGTGGTTATCAAACAAATAGGTTAAAAGCTTAAAAAGGGTGGCTAGAGATATCATATGCAGGTAGATAAAGAAAATGCTAAAAGTGTGGTTAGTCAAAGAAACAACTATATCATCTCCTAGACTCAACCTTCTTCATTTCATTTTGCACACACACTGAAAAAGTTCTAGACATCAACATGAAAGTATGAAATATGAACAAAAGCATCTTACACACATATGACACATTTTAGACTCAAGATAGATCCATATCGACTCTCAATTAAAAAGCCAACAACAAAAATTCAATGCAAGTATTATTAAGTCGACGTAATTTTTGTAAGAGTAGGGAATTAAGCGTGTGAGTCTCAAATGAGGCTATCCAGTCAAAATTATGCCTAACCGAGTACTTAACATTGAAGCATTCTCTTCTGTCACCATTATACTGTAATACCCCGAAAGTGACTAAGACTAGACTGGGGATTTGAAATGTGATCAGCGGACAAATAGGAAGAATCATCTCAGAACGACTCGTGGGAAGAAGTAACGAGTCGTAGGATCTCTCTTGGTTAGCCATCTGCTGAGGAAAAGTTGATGGAAGTAACTACATTAATGACTCGTGGGACCTAGTATGATTTGTGGATTGGATTCGTTGTTTGGTTTTGGACTATTAGTGTCACGACTCGAACGGATGCTCGGATTGTAGACACGGGACAAGGGACCCCGAGAGACCCTAGAATTACATGCCAATGTAGGTTGATACTGTTTTGTTATTGGGACCTCCCTTGTGAGCTATCCCCGGATGATTGGCCCTTCAGCTTGATATCAATATCATGGTAGCGTCCTTAGCCATGATACGGTTTTGGACGACTCTGCCCACTTGAGTGTGATAATCAGGACCATGTAAGCTCTATCGTGGTATGTCAGTTAAGTGACAAGTCTCCCACTATCTATACTATTCATATTTACATATGCATTATTCATGGAAGTTATCTTACGCATGTATGTTCTAAAAGTAAGGTTTGACTCATTGTTCAGCTTTTAAAATAAATGTCATGTTTCATCTTTGAGTCATTCGAGTCAGCCATGATGTTATTTATGCATGGTCATGTTATGATAAGATTATGATTTCAGAAAGAATGCATGTATGCCTTTCCTCTCATGTTGAAAGCTTATGATATGTATGGAATGTTTTAGATGATTTACCTTACTTAAGTGGTTTTACTTACCTTGCATACTCGGTACATTCCATGTACTGACCGTATACTTTCTATGCTGTATGGTTTCATGATACAAGACCCGGCTCGTAACTTCGTCCCCGTTCTTAGACAAATTTCTGGAGTTAGTATCTTCTCAGATTGGTGAATCCTCATCCTTCGAGGACTAGACTATTATTTTCCTTTATGAATTTCCAGTTTCAGTATTGTTGAGTTAGTTGGGGTCTTGTCCCATCATCTCATCCAGATTAGAGGCTTTCAAACTTATGTATGTGTAGCTCCAGATATTACTCTGATATGCTTTTGTATGAGACTTTTGCTGAGTTTATATTTATGGTTTCTTCATGTTTAGTGATTGAGTTAGTTGAATGCTTATACCATGGGTTGACTTGGGGTCTCTTGTCCCGTGTCTGCGATCTGGGCCCCCGTTCGGGTCGTGACAAAGTTGGTATTAGAGCCACAGGTTTGATGTTTCCTAGGGAGTATGAAAGCCACGTTAAGTAGAGTCTTTTTCATGGGTGTGAAGCAGCCACACTTATGACGAATAGGCTACTAGACATTTAGGAAATGTTCCCTTCTTTCATGATCTATGTCGTGCGTTGAAAGGTCTTTTTGTCCTTCTAATTTGTGCTATTCGCGATTGCAGAATTATGGCACCTCGAAGAATGAACGGGAGGAGGAATGGAGGTAGTGAAGGCCATGAGGATCGAAACGGTTATGGGCATCAGCCAGGCCCACCAGTTCAGGAGCCTCAGGCACCGGAGCCAGCGGTTCATGCTGAGTTTCGGGCTGCTATTCAAATGCTTGCGCAGGCCTTGACCGCTCAGGTTAATCAGTAGGACGTAGCGCATTTTCCTCAAAATGGCAATGTAGTGACGGTTAGAGTCTGAGACTTCTTTAGAATGAACCCCCTAGAGTTTCTAGGGTCCAAGGTTGATGAGCACCCACATGACTTCATTGATGAGATTGTCAAGATCACCCAGGTTATGGGGGCGAGTAGTGTTGAGTGCGCGGAGTTGGCCTCCTACCATTTGAAGGGGGTTGCACATATTTGGTTCTGGCAATGGAAGGATAGAAGGGTCGCAGTAGCAGGTCCGATCACGTAGAAGGAGTTTCAGAATGCATTCCTAGATCGGTTCTTCCCTTAGGAGATGATGGAACTCGAGGCAACTGAGTTTGTAAACTTGAAGTAGGGGAGGATGACGGTGCTAGAGTATTCCCTTGAGTTCACTTGCCTATTGAAATATGCCTCGGAGTTAGTGACTGACCAGAGGGTGCGGGTGAGTAGATTTATGCATAGTATAGCAAGGTATTTGGAAAAGGAGTGCCATATTGCTATGATTCACCAGGATATGGATTTCTCTCACATGGTGTTGTACGCCCAGCAGATGGAGGCGGCACATTCGAGAGAGAGGGAGGCCAAGAGGGCCAGGACTGAGGATCACAGATTCTCTCAACAGAGCTCCGGTGGTGGGCACCGATAGTAAACTCACCAGAGGTCATCAGCCCTGACATCTTCAGTATTGAGTGTGCTATCCAGGCCCAGACATGATCAGACAGGGCAAGCATCAGGCTCGAGGGGTCAGAGCAGCAGACCCGCAGATTCTAGCATCCCAGCTTGTCGCAGATATGGTCGAGGACACACAGGCCAGTGTTTGGCAGGTTCAGGAGCTTGTTATGGTTGTGGGCAGCCCAGATAGATGCTTAGAGATTGTCCAGCTAAGAGACAGGATCAGGTTGGGGGCCGAGGACCAGCTTCTAGTTCAGCAGCCTCCCCCTGATGCTTAGCACACCAGGGGACATTGACTTGCATAGCTGGTGGTCAGCGCCAGAATAGATTCTATGCCTTAGCCACTCGTCAGGAGCAGGAGGCCTCACTAGATGTAGTCACCGGTATGTTGAGAGTTTTTCATGTTGATGTGTATGTATTGCTAGATCCGGGGGATACCTTGTCTTTTGTGACACCATATGTAGCTAGTAGCTTCACAGTCAGTCCCGGTGTCTTGTCAGAGCCCTTCTTAGTTTCTACTCCAGTAGGTGACTCAGTTATGGCTAGACGGGTGTAAAGAGGTTTCCCAGTCTTAGTCCTTCATAAGGTTACCTCAGTAGATTTGATAGAGTTAGCCATGACCGATTTTAATGTTATTCTCGGAATGGATTGGCTATTTGCATGCTATGCTTAAGTTAATTATAGAACCCGGTCAACAGAGCTTAGATATTCGGGTGAGCCAGTATTAGAATGGAAGGATAGTTCAGCTGTGCCTGCAGGTCGATTCATTTCCTACCTTAAGGCTAGAAAGATGATTTCTAAGGGTTGTATGTACCATCTAGTTAGGGTTAAGGCTGTGGAGTACAAGACCCCGGCTATCCAGTTAGTACCAGTAGTACATGAGTATCCAGAGGTCTTTCTTGATGATTTGCCAGGTGTCCCTCCCGAGCGGGAGATTGATTTCGATATAGATCTTCTTCCAGACATGCAGTCTATATCTATTCCGCCTTATAGAATGGCTCCAGCCGAGGTAAAAGAGTTGAAGGATCAGTTCAAAGACCTATTAGACAAGGGTTTTATTAGGCCGAGTAAGTCTCTATGGGGTGCACCAGTGTTATTTGTATGAAAGAAGGATGGTTCGCTTTGGATGTGCATTGACTATCGGCAGTTGAACAAGGTCAGTGTAAGAACAGGTACCCTTTACCTAGGATCGATGATTTGTTTGACCAACTTCAGGGTGCCAAGTGTTTCTCCAAGATTGATCTCAGATCCGGGTATCACCAGCTCAGGGTTCGGGAGAGTGACATCTTGAAAACCGCTTTTAGGACTCGATATGGTCACTACAAATTTGTTATGATGTCCTTTGGACTAACTAATGCCCCTGCAACTTTTATGGATCTAATGAACAGGGTGTTCAATGCATATTTGGACATGTTCATGATTGTGTTCATTGATGACATCCTTATATACTCTAGGAGCGAGGAGGAGCATGCCGCTCACTTGAGAGTAGTGCTTTAGACCCTCAAGGATCGTCAGTTATATGCAAAGTTCAGCAAATGTGAGTTTTGGTTGGATTCAGTGGCATTCTTGGGCCATGTGGTATCGAGTGAGGGCATAAAGGTAGATTCTCAAAAGATTGAGGCGGTAAAGAATTGGCCCAGACCGGTGAGCCCATCAGATATCAGAAGCTTTTTGGGCTTAGCGGGTTACTATCGGAGATTTTTGGAGGGCTTTTCATCTATTGACGCACCTTTGACCAAGTTGACTCAGAAGAAGGTGAAGTTTCAATGATCATAGGCTTGTGAGAAAAGCTTCCAAGAGTTGAAGACTCGACTCACTTCAGCACTAGTGTTGACCCTACCTGAGGGTGCCGATGGTTTTGTAGTGTATCGTGATGCTTCGCTAGTCGAACTCGGGTGTGTGTTGATGCTGCATGGGAAAGTGATAGCTCATGCCTCGAGAAAGTTGAAAATTCATGAGAAGAATTACCCAACCCATGACCTTGAGTTAGCCGTGGTGGCATTTGCATTGAAGATATGGCGACATTACTTGTATAGGTTCCACGTGGATGTATTCATGGATCACAAGAGCTTGCAACATGTGTTCACGCAGAAGGATCTCAATCTTCGGCAAAAGAGGTGGTTGGAGCTACTAAAGGACTACGATATGAGCGTCATTTACCACCTGGGTAAGGCTAATGTAGTAGAGGATGCATTTAGTAGGCTCTCTATAAAGAGTGTGTCCCACGTGGATGAGGGAAAGAAGGAGTTGGTGAGAGATGTCCATTGACTTGCGAAGTTGGGAGTTAGATTGGTCGACTCTACCGATGGCGGCATTGTTGTGCAAAATGAATCAGAATCGTCCTTGGTAGTGGATGTGAAAGCTAGGGAAGATGAGGATCTGATGTTGGTAAAGCTGAAGGAAGCCGTTCAGAGTGAAAAAGTGGAGGTTTTCTCCCAAGGGAGAGATGGGGTGCTGCTGTACCAGGGTCGCCTATGTGTTTTAGATGTTGATAATTTGAGGGACCGAATATTGCATGAGGCACATGCGTCTAGGTATTCCATCCATCTGGGTGGCACCAAGATGTATCATGATCTGCGGAAACATAGTGGTGGAACGACATGAAGAGGGGTATTGCAAAATTTGTAGCCAAGTGCCCGAACTGTCAAAAATTGAAGGTCGAACATCACAGTCCGAGAGGCGTACTTCAGGATATTAGCATTCCCACTTGGAAGTGGGAAGAGATTAATATGGATTTCATTACAGGCCTACCTCATACTCGTCGACACTATGATTCTATTTGGGTGGTGGTAGACAGGTTGACCAAGGCTGCATACTTTCTACTAGTCAAAACCATAGATTCAGCGGATGATTATGCCAAAATTGTAAATTTTGGAGTTGGTTCGACTTCATGGAGTGCCCTTGTCTATTATTTCAGACTGAAGTACTCAGTTTACCTCTCAGTTTTGGCGGTCTTTTAGGAAAGGGCTTGGGACGTAGGTTAAGCTCAGCACAACATTTCATCCGCAATTGGATAGTCATGCAGAATGGCAGACTCTCGAGTACATGTTAAGTGCCCGTGTGATGGATTTTAAGGGTAGTTGGGATGATCACTTGCCCTTGATCGAGTTTTCATATAATAATAGTTATCACTCCAGTATCTGAATGGCATCGTTTGAGGCTCCCTATGGGCGGAGGTGTAGATCTCCCATCGGATGGTTTGTGGTTGGTGAGGCAACTATGATATGGCTAGATTCAGTTCACGAGGCTATGGTGAACGTTCAGTTGATAAGGGACAAGATGAAAACTACTCAGAGTCGTCAAAAGTCATATGCAAATGTGAGAAGAAGAGATTTGGAGTTTGAGGTAGATGATTGGATATTTCTAGAGGTATCTCCCATGAAGGGATTCATGCAGTTCGGAAGGAAAGGGAAACACAGTCCCCGCTACATTGGTCCCTACCAGGTTATGAGAAGAGCTGGTAAGGTAGCTTACGAGTTGGACTTGCCCTCGGAGTTATCTTCAGTACATCCCGTCCTTCATGTATCGCTCTTGGAAAAATGCTTGGGTGATCTATCTTTAGTTGTCCCGGTGGAAAGTGTTTCTGTGGGAGATAGCCTTAGTTATGAGGAAATTCCAGTTGCAATCTTGGATCGTCAGGTTTGAAGGCTGAGGAACAAAGAAGTAGCTTCGATGAAGGTGTTATGGAGAAATCAGCATGTTGAGGGAGCTACGTGGGAAGCCGAAGAGGCTATGATGGCTAAATACCCACACCTGTTCCCTACCGGCTCAGTTTCAGTTTGAGGTATCCGTTTTTGCCCTAATTATCTAATCAGTTTCCATGTTCATTTCATGTGCACAAGTTTGAATTATGGTATGATAAATGTATTTGATGTTCGAATTTAGTTCAGCTATGTAGTTCTTTTCAGAGGTAGTCATTTCATTAGTTTTCGATTTAAATAATCAGTATTTGCATGTGATGATTGCTTGTTTCTGAGTTTTCTATTTGTTTCTAACATTCGAGGACGAATCTTCCCAAAGGGGGAGATATTGTAATACCCCAGGAACCCAAGGATTAGACCCGGGAGTCAAACGAAAAAAATCTGGGAAATGATGTTTTAGTTGCAGGATGAGTCATTGGACGACTCGTGAGGAGACTCCACGAGTCGTCAGGTGGCTCGTAGGAAGGCCTGGATGAAATGAAGGTTTGAGGTCCCCATGGGCATGGGAATGACTCGTGGTCAGCCACCATGAGTCATCAGGTTAACCGTGGGGTGAAGTTGAGAAATAAATGGAAGGATCGACCAATGTACCTAACAGAAGGGACCCCACGAGTCGTGGTCAGTCCCAACGACTCGTGAGGTGAGTCATGAGAAAGCAGTTTGAACTTTATTTGAGAATGAGACAGTGTACATGACGGAAGGTGACCACGGGTCATGGTCTCGAGGAACGAATCATTAAGTCCCCCATTACGAGCCCTAAGTGATCTGTTATCCAGTGTACCTGACAGACGACTTGACGAGTCGTGGCCCTTAGTGACGAGTCGTTAGGTCCCTCGTTGGGACCCCCTGACAGTTAAATTCAGCGATTTTAGTAAGGCTTTTCCATAATTCCTAAATCCTAGGGGCCTATACTACGTCATTTAAGGATCGTTTTAGAGGGTTTTTAGCAGGGGAAAACCTATTCTAAGCCATTCTTCCCATGCAGGCAAGTTTGAAGGTTTGAAGAGAGGATTCAAGGCAAAATCTCAAGGTTTCCATTGGAATCTCAACTTGGGCAATTAGAGGGTGTTAGAATTCGCCATTCCCAGGTATGTATGGCTATGAGTGCCTCCTTCCACACCCATGCCCAGTCTCTATCTAGTGTAAGAAATTCTCATGATCAAGTTATGGGGTTTTTACCCAATTGCATGATTCTTCAATTTTTATACATGGATATGATTAGATTATGTTTATATGGGTGAATTGTGAAGCTTGGGAAGATTTTAAATTGTTTTCAACCCAAATTATGATTTCTAAATTATGAAATTGAATGCCCATGGATGAGAAGTTCATGAAAGAAGAGAATGATGTTGAATGTGTTATATTGATGATATTTGATGATGAAAAACATGTTTCTAAAGCTACCCATGATTTTGGTATTGGTTTCAAAATAAAGTGAGTAGATATAAGTTTGATAAAGCTTTGGGCAATGTCCACATGTTGTTTTAAAATGGTGATTTTCCTGAAATAAGCTTACCGCATGGTTTGGAGCGAAGTCTCCCAAATTTTCATAATTTCTAGCTTGTGGTATGTTGAGTTAAATATTCCTACATATAGCTTACCACATGATTTGGAGTAGATGCTCCCATTTATACTTGAGCTTGTAGAATGCATGTCATTATTGAGCTTTGTCAAAGGACAATGTTGAGCTTCATTTTCATATGATGTCGAGTCTATGCATGATTACATTATGAACTTTGTCGATAGACAATGTTAAGCTTCATTTCATACGATGTTGAGTTATGCATGATTTCATATTGAGCTTCGTCATTAGACGATGTTGAGCTTCAATAATAAACGATGTCGAGCTTTGTTATATACGATGTAGAGCATTGCATGTTTTTGGGAGAAGAGTCTACCACCGAGCGGGTTAAGGGTCAATCACCCTATGCCCCAGAACTACGCGCCAACGTGGTTGATATTGTTATTTTATTGGGACCTCCCTTGTGAGCTATCCTCAGCCGATTGGCCCTTCAGCTTGATATCAATATCATGGTAGCGTCCTTAGCCCTGACAAGGTTTTGGATGGCTCTGCCCACTTGAGTGTGATAGTCGAGACCACGTAACCTCTATCGTGGTATGTCAGTTAGGTGACGAGTCTCCCACTGTCTATACTATTCAGATTTATATATGCATTATTCATGGAAGTTATCTTACCGCATGCATGTTCTAAGAGTAAGGTTTGACTCATTGTTTAGCTTTTAAAATAAATGTCATGTTTCAGCTTTGAGTCATTCGAGTCCATCATGATATTATAAAGCTATGCACGGTCATGTTATGATGAGATTATGATTTCAGAAAGAATGCATGTATGCCCTTCCTCTCATGTTGAAAGCTTATGATATGTATGAAATGTTTTAGATGATTTACCTTACTTAAGCGGTTTTCCTTACCTTGCATACTTGGTACATTGCAAGTACTGACCACATACTTTCTATGCAGTACCATTTCCTGATACAGGATCCGGCTCATAACTTCATCCCCATTCTTAGATAGCTTTCCGGAGTTAGTATCTTCTCGGATTGGTAAGTCCTCATCATTCGAGGACTAGACTATTATTTTCCTTTAGGAATTTCCAATTTCAGTATTGTTAAGTAGTTGGGGTCTTGTTCCATCATCTCATCCAGATTAAAGGCTTTTAGACTTATGTATGTGTAGCTCCGGATATTACTCTGATGTGCTGTTGTATGAGACTTCCACTGAGTTTATATGTATGGTCTCTTCATGTTTATTGATTGAGTTAGTTGAATGCTTATGCCATGGGTCGACTTGGGGTCTCTCGGGGTCCCTTGTCCTGTGTCTATGATCTGGGCCCCCGTTCGGGTCATGTTAGTCCTGTATCATGAAACGATACAACATTGAAAGTATGCGGCCAATACGTTAAATGTATCGAGTATGCAAGGTAAGTAAAACTGCTTAAGTAAAGTAAATCATTTAAAACATGTCATATCATATCACAAGCTTTCAAATCTGAGAGGAGGGCTTGCATGCATTCTTTCTGAAATCATAATCTTTTTATAACATGACAATGAATAGCTTCATAACATCATAACTGGCTCGAATGACTCAAAGCTGAAAAATGAGTCAAACCTTGCTTTTAGAACATGCATGTATAAAATAATAACCATGAGTAATGAATATGAAAATTTGAATGATATAGACAACGGGAGACTCATCACTTAACCGACATACCACGATAGAGCTCATGTGTTCTCGACTATCACACTCAAGTGGGCAGAGCCGTCCAAAACCTTGCCAGGGCTAAGGATGCTACCATGATATCGATACCAAGCTCATGGGTCATTTGGGTCGGGGATAGCTCACAAGGGAGGTCCCAATAATATAATAGTATCAACCTACGCTGGTGCATAGTTCTGGGGCATAGGGTGATCGACCCTTAGCCCGCTCGGTGCTAGACTCTTCTCCCAAAACATGCAAAGCTCTACATCATATACAACGAAGCTCAACATCGTCTATTGACGAAGCTCAACAATGTAATCATGCATAAACTCAACATCGTATGAAAATGAAGCTCAACATTGTCTATTGACAAAGCTCAATAATGAAATCATGCATAGATCCGACATCATATGAAAATGAAGCTCAATAATAACATACATCTCAATTGTGAATTCATGCATATAAGAAGCTTTATGTCAAAACACACCACAAGCTCAAAGATAAGAGGGAGCCTTTACTTTAAAACCATGTGGTAAGCCTACTTTAGAGATACTACATCATCATACTCGATATATGGGCTTTGCACGAAACTTTATCATGCTTGAATCTACTCAATTCATTTTGAAAACAATATCATAATAATGGGTAGCCTTAGAAACATGCTTTTTCATTATCAAATCTCATTATCGTCATACATTCATCATCATTCTCTTCTTTCATGAACTTCTCATCCATGGGCCTTTAATTTCATAAAACTAGAAAACACAATTTTGATTAAAAACTATTTAAAATCTTCCCATGCTTCACAAATCATCAATAGAAACATAATCTAATTCTACCTATGTATAGAAATTGAAGGATTATGTAATTGGGTGAAAACTCCATAACTTGATCATAGGAATTTCTCAGATCTAGATAGAAATTGGGCATGGGTGTGGATGAAGACACCCACTCATAACTCTATATATCTGGAAGGGATTGATTCCACCAAATATTTGATTATCTAAGAGGAAATTGGGTGGAAACCTTGGATACTAGCCTTGAATCACCTCTTCAACCTCTCAAGTTTGCATGTATGGAAGTAGTTAACTTAAAATAGGTTTTCACCTCTTAAAACCCCACTAAAACGAGCCTTAAACGATGTAGTCTAGGACCCTAGGACTTAGGAATTATGGAAAATCCCTTGCTAAAATCGCAAAATTTGGCTGACTACCAATCCCCACGAGGGACTGGACGACTCGTGCTCACAGGCCACGACTCATGGCCATGAGTCGTCTGGTTCACTGCTCAAAACAACTAGGGGACTCACGATAGACACCACCACTCTTGGTGGGTGACCACGACTCGTGGTCACTATTTGTGGCTTCTACTGCTTAATGCCTCCTTACCGAACAACCAGCCTAGGCCACGGGAGACCTCACAAGTCGTGAGGCCTGACCACGACTTATGGTCATGACCGTGGTCTTCTCAACACACGATGCCAACCTTTCTGGACCACGAGTCACTTCATGACTCGTGGTCACTCCTCACGAGCCTCCTTATGATTTGTTCTGTGATCTGGTGCGAAATTTCAGTCTTTCTCCATTTTGACTCTCGGGTCTGATCCTTGGGTTCCTGGGGTATTACAATCAGGATGGAAGGCATTGTGAGGAAACATGGATCGTGGTAAGGACTCATTGGTTAGATCTGGGGCGACAGGGTTGGAAGGTACGGGTCAAGGTACGACCCATTGTGAGGAAAAATGAGTCATTACTCATACCCATAGGAAGGAGCAGGGAATTTTCCTAGTTGTGGTAAAGGATGGATCCAATGACTCATTTGATGGTGGTATGAGTAATTGTAACACCCTAAAAGTCTCTAAGACTAGATGAAAACAAGTAAGTTGAGATACTTCAATGCCCCAAACTTTTGGACTAAGTTTGGAACCGTTCTAGGTGTACAAATAGGTCTGAGCCTAATGAATTGTATGGATACTAGGTGTTAATATCAATTCTCAAGTGTTAGAAGTGCAATGGATACAAATTAAGGTCATAAGGAGCTTCTAGCAAAAAGTTGAGTTGAGAGCCTTCTTACCGAATGAGTTTTCGTACAAATTCTAGCAAGGGTTAAATTCTAATGACTATAGATCCCACTTTACAAAGTGTTTTTGGGTGATTCAATATATCATATTGAATCCCTTTGAGTCTTCTTTCCAACTCATCTGACCTTGTGTAAATCGGAGTTCGGAGTAAAAACTTATGAGCAATTTGGTGAAACTACACCAGCATCACAAAAGGATTCATTAGGTGACTCGTTAAGTCACCTAACGACTCGTTAAGTGACCCGTTAAGTGGCCAAAATTGCTGGAAAACTTCTGTTTCAGAGGGGACTTCATGACTGGTCAAGTGACCCATTAAGACACCTCACGACTCGTTAAGTGGAAAAATTTCTTGGAAATCCCAGTAGATTTCATGGATTGGACTAACGACTCGTCCAGTACCTCACGAGTCGTGATGTCTCTCATAAGGACTGGCAGGGTCCTTTTTCCTGCAAAATTTCAAGAGTGTTTTCATAAAATCCTAAGATTATAACTCCTAAACTATGCCGTTTTGAGTACCATATGGGACGTTTTTAAGTGTTCCTCCTAGCCTAAATCCTCATTCCATCAAAAGACAGTCTCAACCTCTTCTTCCTCCCTCTCTCAAAACTCAAGAATCACCTAGGGCTTCTTCAAGGGCTTCAAGGTTCAAGTTCAAGCAGGGGATTCCTTCTAATCAGGTATGTGTATTTTCAACAATGACTTCCTTTCATCCTGTGCCCCAAATTTTTATACTAAAAACAAAAATTCCTTGATTCTAGAAAAGCATGCTTTAGGTTTTTAATTTATGCATGAATTCTCATATGTTCTCCCCGAATTATAAGACCCGTCATGGTTAATAGTCGTGTATGCTTATGAAGTTACTTACACCTCGAATTATGTACATGATATGTGAAAAGAATGATTTTAGAATTTTCACCATGATTTAGCATAAATTTTGAAATGGGGTTCATTAAATATTCACATGCTCTTACCATGAACTCATTAATATGTTTAAAGTATGAGTCGATAATATAGGTTCCATAAATCTAGAATATATGATTTAATATATATGTTGGGATACAATTAAAACTTATGGGCTTGGGTGAATATGAAATACATATATGCCTTCACTATGATTTCGGGTATGTGCTAAAGTATGATTTGGACCTATGGATCTTACATGAATCTAGGTATATACACCATATGCTATGAACACGGGATTTAAATGTTGTGGATGTTTAAAGTATGATCTGATCCTATAGATGTCTCATGAATGTAGAATGTATGATTTAAACGATGATTCGGGACTATGATGATAAAACATGAGAATGATCCTTTAGACTTTTGGACTTATTATTAGTAGAAAGTAGACTTAATCAACTCTAAATGAATTCAGTATAATGTAATTAGTTGAATGCTCATGTCTCTGATTAGCTGAAGTAACCTAGACTAGATGAATGATGTCAGACTAGTGACCTCCATGTTCTAGTATAATCGGGACTCTCCATATCTGAGAATATTTCTCTTAGTCAATCAGGGAATCGCATTAGCCGAGAATGTTTCCCTTAGTCAGTCAGGGACTCTCCATAGCAGAGAATGTTTTCCTTAGTCAGTCAGGGACTCCCCATAGCAGAGAATATTTTCCTTAGTCAGTCAGGGACTCTCCACAGTAGAGAATGTTTCCCTTATTCAGTTAGGGTCTCTCCATAGCTGAGAATCCCTTTGTCAGTTCAGGACTCTCCATAGCACATAATATTTTCCTGGGTCAGTCAGGGACTCTCCACAGCAGAGAATGTTTCCCTTAGTCAAGTAGGGACTCTCCATAGCCGAGAATGTTTCCCTTAGTCAGTCAAGGACTCTCCATAGCAGAGAATGTTTCCTTTAGTCAATCAGGGATTCTCTATAGCCGAGAATTTCTCCCTTAGTCTACGATATCAGTTCAGCTCAGCTCCGTATAATTTCACATTTTTGTTAAAATCAGTTTAGCAGGATTTAGACTCAATTATCAGCAGATAGTCAGTACAGTGTATGATATTAGTTACAACTTTAGTTCTCAGTATATGTACAATACATGACCCTTATGCATCAGTTTGACTATACTTCAGTAAATATTTTCAAATAAAAGCTTAATGTCAATATATATGTATCTTAGACAGGGTTGTTGTTTTCTAGTTCAACTACATGTCAATGTATCTAGTTTACTTCCTTCTTATATACTTTACGCTTCCCGCATACTCAGTACATTCAAAGTACTGACCGCATACTTTATGGGCTATATCGTTTCATGATAGATTCAGGTTTCTAGACTCAGCCACGTGGTTAGATAAGCTCTATTCCCATCTCAACTTCTTATGGTGAGTCCTCAAATATCGAGGATGCGGTTTATGTTTTCTATTTCATTTATGTTTCAGTTTTTAGACTTTTTGAGTTAGCTGGGGGCTTGTCACAACAATTCATCAATTTAGTAGAGGCTTTCAGACTTGTATAGATAGATTCAACTTTGTATCATAGTTTTGTTACATTTGTTCTTATGGATTTTAATAAGACTCTCTCAGTTAGCTTTCACTCAATTATGTTTTATGTTAGCTATTTATCTGATAGTGTTATGCTGTGATTATGCCATGGGTCGACTTGGAGTCTCTCAGGGTTCTTTATCCCGTGTCTCAATCTGGGCCTATATTCGGGTCATGATAGTTGTTGTGTGACCGTGGAAAACTCCAGAAACTCAGGAATGAACCCACAAGTCGTGGTATCAGGGTACGACTCATGGTATGAGTCAGTGCTTCGGCAGTGATAAGTTTTTGTGCTAATTTAATAAGGATATTTTCATAATTTCTATGCTCCTAAGACCTAAACTACATCATTTTAAGCTCAGTTTGGAGGATATTAAGAGGGTTTAGCCTATTATAACCTATTCCCTCCCCACACATACAAGTTTAGAGATCTCTAAAGGAGATCAAGTCTAGAATTCTCCTTGTTCTTCCACAAATCTCTTGGGATTTCAAGGAAGGGTATAGAATTAGCTTACCTAGGTATGTAGGGTCATGAATGAGAGTTTCTCTTCACTCTCATGCCCAAATCTCATCTCAAGTTCATGAATTCAAGTGTATGATTCTATGGGGATCAACCCAATTCTATGAAATTCTCTATAATTAATTCATGGGTCAATTCCCTTCATATTTTAAATGATATTTTAAGATTCATGGACAATTTTTATACCAATTTTGATTACAATTCATGATTTCAAATTTTAAGAACATGGTGCCCAATTATGCAAGTTTCATGAAAAGTTGGGTTTATGCTTTATGCTTCCAAGTATGATGAAATGTCTAGCATGTATGAATGTTTACAAATTACCAATGAATATAATTTATGATTTTACTTATGATGTCTATTTTATGCAAGCATGAAGTTATGATTTAGGCAAGCCCACTCAAGTTAAGCAAGATCTCATGATTAGCCAAGGCTAATAAGTTCAGTTATCTCATGTGTTGGAGTCAAGATTCCCCATTTAATAAGATTCAAGTTATGTTTTGATCTATGATTATATGAGCATTATACATATTTTGGGAGTAGTGTCGAGCACTGAGTAGGCTTGGGGTTCCAAGGTTCCCCAGTCTCATGAACTACACGCCAATATAGGTATTCTTTGGGGCCTCTCAAGAGTGCATTTCCCCTGGTCGAAGTGCCCACCATGATATCACACTTTACTTAATCCTTCTCCCTGGAAAGGATTGGGATCGCACTCCTCACCTCTGTGGCATGTTGGCCATCGCGGAGGTGAGCCTCCGTGACACGCTGGCCATTGCGGAGGTGAGCCTCCATGACACTCTGGCCATCACGGAGGAGGTCTGTCAGCCTCCTTTTGCGGTGGTTCAACGTGTCTCTTATCCGATCTTTCCCCGGTCCTTTCCCTAGCATGTATGGCATTCTAAAACTCTTAACCAACATTCGAATAGGCCGTCTACATGTCGAGAATTTAGGGGGTGTAACAATAAATAATGTAACAAAGTCAAGATTTGATCTTTCACGATCTGTAAGAAAGATGGCCTCCATAGTGGACCATGGATTCTAGTACAAGAATACTGGAAGTTACTCCCAGGGGGTATACTATTTTCAATATTCATCTAAAACCAAATTTCCCCCTTATGCAATAAAATCTTCAATCAAGAAACAAACTTTTAAGTACAAGCATTGTTGTGATACAAAATTGCAAGAGGGGTCTTACTTTGAACAACTGCTTGATGAAGGAAAAAGGGAAGGTGGGGAGAGAGACTAAAGTCTGCATCTCCTCTTATTGGAACTTAAGTTGTAGTTGGGGGAAGAAAGGGACTGCTCAGTAGGATTAACTCCTATAAATACTAAGGGCTGCTACACTACTGATAAAAGGGTCTTCAAATGGACTAGACCTTTTTGTACCATCACATAAATTTTATTTTCTTTATATATAATCTCTTAAGTAACAAAATTTCTGTGACTGGTTTTGAACTTTGAACTTCTTATTTTATTCTTAATGAGATGATTTACATGTCTTAAATGGGATATTTGTTAACTGTTCTAGTGTAGTTTGTTACTTCAAAATGATTAGAAATAATCATATCCTTTTACGTAGTGTTGACAAAAGGTAGCTTCATGACTAATAATTTCTTTCTCTATATTTCTGTTACACCATTACTATTTGAGAAATATTATATTTTTTTTACTATAATGAATGTGACAGCCTGTAGTACTTCTATTGTAATATTTGAATATGTAAATCTTATTTGAAAAATGGAATTTATGACATAGTTGTAGTACTTCTATTGCCCATTATAATATTGCTTACAAGTATCCACTAAAGTATCTAAATGCACATGTTACATACGACACCTTTTCTCACTTCTTGTTCTTTTTCATCATGATATTTGACATTGTCTTCTTGAAATTTTAGAAGAGTAACAAAATTCTTTAATTGCCATGGACAATAATAGGAGTAGAAGTTGGATAAATTGCAATAAACTTAGTAAAGAATATTTGTATGGAGTAGAGAATTTTCTAAATCAAGCATTTTTTGAAAAATGTGAGGGAGAGAGTAGAAGTTGGATAAATTGCCATAGACTTTGTAAAGAATATTTTAATGGAGTAGAGAATTTTCTAATCATGCATTTTCTGAAACATGTGAAGGAGTTACAATTCCATGTCCTTGTATGGAATGTGTGCTACACTATGAAGTAAATCAAGTAATGACATATGATCATCTTGTGGTTAATGGTATTATACCATCATACGATACTTGATTTTTCCATGGGAGTATATCGATAAATCAAAAAAGACTTCACAAAATGATGATAGACAAGAAGCTTTTAAGAGTGATGATATGAGACAAATGATACATGACACTTTTGCAGATCATACCCAGTTCTCAAATAATAACATTAGCGACAGAGGAGAGATAGAGCCAACCATAGAAGAAAATACTCATAATCTACATCAACCTCATCCAAGGATTGATACGTTTGAACAACTCATGAAAGATGCAAATGAGGAATTATATTCTGGATGCAAGAAATATAGTAAACTTTCATTTTTGCGATAAATTTACCACATAAAAGTGATTTTCAATAGTATATTGTTGTTTTGTTCCTCACCATTTCTTTAGTAAAATACATCTATTTTCCACTTTGAATTTGCTTTGGGAGTTTTGCTAATTCATTTGCAGATTTAAATTTTTTAAATAATTTTCTTGAAGTAAGTTTTAGCAATAAAACTTCATGTTCTACAATTTGTCATTAATTTTTAGTTATCAATCATCACTAATCTTATTTTTTGGTTACGTCTTCGTTCATTTTTTTCACTATTATTAACTTATATTTGGTTACTTAATTGAACAGGACATGATCAATGAAAAGTTAAGTAATAGTGAGGGATGGGAAGAGCAACCTCCTTTCTCTGTTTCTTGAGAAGGAGATGTGTATTCTCAAGTGTTAGGAAATGAAAAAACTGGTTATGTTCGCGGTTTAGGACTTGGTTCAACTCCTTTTATATTATGGGGTAGTAGATCTTTTTTTGAAAACATTGTTGAAGAGGATTCGTCGAATGAGGTTGTAAAAAAATTAGAACATGAAGTAACAATGTTAAAAGATTTAAATGAGAAACAAAATGAAGAAATGAGTTTTTGGTCAAAGAAAATCAATAAAAGTTGCTATCTAAATTAGCATGGATGAGAAAAGTAATGAGCAGAAATGCTCATAATGAGTTATCTATGAATCAGACTATCAATTGAGTTTTAGATAGTTAGGTAACCCAATTTAACTGTTTGCGACATTTATTGAAATTTTAATCTTACTAAAATAATGTTATCTACTTTTTAGGTTTCCAAGCCAACAATCACCATGAACAAGTACAAAAATCACCACAAATGTTGTTTAAAGGACATAGTGTTGCTGAAAATAATCCATATTCTCACGGTATTATTCGTTTATCTTAATATGTTAATATAGTACTCCTAATATGAATTCGCAATATGTTGCTGTTGTTGACGCTAAATATTTGATTCTACCAACTATTTTATAGAGTTTATATATATTTTTCTTCTTAATAGTGAGATAACTTATCCGTTTGAATTATTATGATTTGAAGGATACAGGTGATGAATTGAGTGAGAGATTGTTGAATTATGTAACTTTATCTTAAGCATTGTTATAACTTGAAGGATATGTACTTTGGATGTCCTCCATCTTTTGTTTCTTTATTATACTTAATCTTTTGAGATGTTAGAGGTTGGGATGTGCTTTTAGATAGAGTTTCTTTTGATTGAAAATTTTGTAGTCTTATTTATAAGGGAGATTTTGAAAAAATTTTAAAAAAATTGAAGACCCTATTTATGTCACCCATGAGCAATATCACTATAAGATTACTCCTAGTATAAGAAATTATACTTTCTTCTTAAAGTCTTATAGTTATTAAGATATTATGTTAGTTTATCATTTTTTATTTAAATTTTATTGGCTAGGGGAATGAGAAACCTCAACTTAGAAGGATCTGGTGAGAGATTATGTGTGTGCAAGATTATTTAGAATCATAATTTTTTCCTAATTATATTTTAACTTGGTTTTTCAGATCAACTTCCATGGTGCTTCCAACCATGCTCTCTCCTCTCAGATAGGCTTGTGCGAGGATGGACCTCACTGCTGTCCACGATATTTTGCTTAAAACAGGTTATAAAGATGAGGAGGGTGCTAAAAATGAGGTGATCTCACTCGTTATTACTTTTTATACTGATGTAAAGGGTACTATAAAATCAGCAAACTTGATGCAAAAAGATCATGACATCGGGTATAATCTATAGTAAGAAAAACGCTAATTTTCCTCTATGGAATTCAATATGTTTCTTTTCTCTTAACTTTCTTTTATTTTCTCCTGTTGGTCATTTTTTTTTATTTTTTTCCCGTCCTCAAGTTTAAGCATTTATTATTCATTAAAAAAAGTTTAGTGATTTATATGTTCATCTGTTTCATATACGTAAATAGTAACAAGGGATGTTTATATACCTGAGACTTCTAATTGTTGTGTTCGGTAGGGAAACTTATTTTCATCAATTGAGTGTTTTAATTGTTAGATCTGCTAGACATGCAGTGATCCAAAAGAATGCATAACAATCTTTATCTACTAGATATAAAAGTGCAATAAATGCATTTTCAGAGCATGTGTTGCAGATAAATGCATATAGACTATAGCATAATGGTCTTTTGTTATTTGGTATCTCACAAGCTTCAAGAAAAAAGAATTTTCTTAGTATAAATACTCTATTATGACTAGGGAAAAGCAATAGAAAAAAACAGAGATACTCTTACCCCTATTTTCCTTTACATACCTCATTATAATCATACTTTCTAGTCTTGGGACAAGGAAGAAACTCGAAAAAGATTGAATGATATATTATATTAAGGATGTTAGATGCTGTGATGTGCTTTCAAGATAAAATTATTTTGTAAACAGGTTGAAATTTTGGTAATCTTATTTACAGGGGAGATTCTTGCAAATTTTTTAAGAATTTGAAGAGTTAGTAAAATTTGATGTTGTGCATCATCAAGAGTGTGATTTGTGTTATTTTATTTGTGTGGAAAGTGGGATGACTTACCCATTTGGAGTTCTTGAAGTAAATTCTACTTGTTTGTTGCTTATCTATTTGGTGTCTCTAAAAATAAATTTCTTATTTTTTCGTAAATGAATTTGAGGTGATCTGTTTCACTTTTGACATGAAAGAATGTCGTGTAGATTTTTTTAAAGTTCAGGTCTCTTATAAGTTCATACTGATGTTTGTAATGTTCATATTCTTCAGTGCTCAACTTGACTTTGTTGTCCTCCAACTACTTAGGATATCTTTCTTCAATTTCTTTCGTGGGTTCGTGAAGAATTTCTTTTGATAAAAATTGCTGCATCATGGTCTCTCTATAGACTCCATGTCTTGAGATCCAGAAGACTCTTCAAATTGTCTATGTTCTTGGTTTTAGTCTATTGACCAAAACTATCTAAAAATCCGATCTTTATGAATCTTTTTTTAAGAGAAGATGCAAAAGGAATAGGAACACAAAAGGTTGGGTTCGAAGGAACTGTACGCTGCTCTTTTTGGGCTTAACCGCTTACCTGGGGTTTTACTTTTCCAAGAATGTTGTGTAGATGAAGCTGTTAATTAATATTATATTAGATATATAAGATGTTGGAATGTTCTTTCAAGATAAAATTGCTTTTGTAAGCAGGTTGAAATTTGGTAGTCTTATTTACAGGGGAGATTTTGATAAAATTTTAAAAATTTAAAGAGTTAGTAAAATTTGGCAAAATTTTGAGTCTGACCAATTTCACAATATATTAGATTTATAAGTACTACTTTTTTTACATTAGATTTCATTATTTTACATTCACTCATTTTATTATTTCAGGTCATACAATAGATGTTCGAATAGCAGGTGAAAGATTTCAATGATATGAAGAGTTGCGGACTTTTTATTTTTGATGGCTATGCATTTAGAAATTTGTTATTGCGTAGTTGACAGGAACAATTACAATGATATTAGCTATTTAGTTTAAATACATAATATTATTTTTTTAGTTTGTTAATTGCATTAGTATTATGAATTAGTACTTGCTTTTGTTTATCTTGAGTTAATGAAATATATAATATTTTTATGAATTATAATAGTGCATTTTATTAGCATTTGCCATTATAAATATTGATATAGCCATTTCAAAAATGTGTTTAGCAACCACTATAATTGTCGCTACACAATAGCCGTTAATCTATGTAAATTTCAGCTGCAATTTATTTAGATTTAGTGGAAAAAAAAGATACACCAAAAGTGTTTATGGAGCCATTTTGGATTGAATTTAGTGGCCATTATAATTGATGCTATCAAAAGCTATTAAATTAGGTAAGTTTTAGCGATAATTTAATTGGATTTAATAACAATAAAAATAGACAATAAAAGTGTTACACAATCATCTTGAGAATAGATTTAGTGGCCACGATAATTGCCACTACACAATAGCCATTAAACATACCCTTTTTGCAGCCATTATAATTGACGTTAAAAGGCGTAGTAGGTCATTTTGAAAATGTATTTAGCAGCTATTTTAATTGTCACTAACAATTTCCATTAAAGCATTTCAATTTTAGCGGTAATTAAACCACATTTTATCGGCCGTTTGGTATATTGTCACTAAAGCTTTTAGCGACCCCATGTACCGAGGCAAAAGCCTAATTGCCGGTAAATGTTATAGTGGCAATTGTTATTGCTGTGAAAGGCAATTTTAGTTACCGCTAAAGGCCGTTTTTGTAGTAGTGTTTTTGCCATCAAGTTTGGGTTAAGGATGATATGTCCAAGACTATGACTCTCCAGTTAGTTCCTATAGTGTGTGAGTATCCGAAGGTGTTCCCAGATGATCTACCCGGAGTCCCTCCCGAGCGGGAGATCGACTTTGGTATTGACGTTCTTTTCGATACGCAACTTATATCTATTCCTCCTTATAGAATGACTCCAGCTGAGCTAAAAGAAGTTGAAAGAACAATTGAAGGATATCTTAGACAAGGGTTTCATCAGATCTAGCTAATCTCCATGAGGTGCACCAATTATCTTTGTTCGGAAGAAGGATAGTTCTCTTCGTATGTGCATTAACTACCGACAGTTTAACAAGGTTACAATCAAGAAAAAGTATCCTCTTCCCAGGATTGATGATATGCTTGACCAACTTTAGGGTGCTAAGTGCTTCTCAAAGATAGATCTCAGGTCCGATTATCATCAGCTCAGAATTAGAGAGAGTGACATCCTGAAGACCGCTTTCAGGACTTGGTATGATCACTATAAGTTTGTAGTTATGTCTTTTGGACTAATGAATGCTCCTGTAGCTGCTATGGATTTTATGAACAGGATGTTCAAGCAGTATTTGGATATGTATGTGATTGTCTTCATAGAAGATATTCTCTTCATAGATGATATTCTCATATACTCTCAGAGCAAAGAGGAGCATGCCAATCATTTTAGGATTGTGTTGCAGACTCTCAAGGATCGCCAGTTGTGTGCTAAATTCAGCAAGTGTAGATGGACTCTCAAAAGATAGAAGCAGTGAAGAATTGGCTTAGACCAGTTAACCCTTCGGATATCAAGAGTTTTTTAAGTTTAGCTAGCTACTATAGAAGGTTTGTTGAGGGATTTTCATCCATTGGGGCACCATTGACTAAGTTGACGTACAAGAAAGTCAAATTTTAGTGGTCGGATGCCTGTGAGAAGAGTTTTCAAGAGTTAAAGACTTGACTCACTTCAGCCCCAATTGACCATACCCTAGGGAACAGATGGATTTGTAGTGTATTGTGATGCTTCGAGGGCTGTTCTTGGTTATATATTGATGCAACATGGTAAGGTCATTGCATATGGCTCTAGACAGCTTAAGAATCATGAGAAGAATTACCCTACGCATGACCTAGAGTTGGCAGCAGTGGTGTTCGCATTGAAGATTTGGAGATAGTACTTGTATGGGGTGCATGTGGATGTATTCACGGACCATAAGAGCCTTTAGTATGTGTTAACTCAAGGACCTAAACTTGTATCAAAGGACGTGTCTAGAGGTTCTCAAGGACTATGACATGAGTGTCTTTTATCATTTGGGCAAGGCCAATGTAGTGGCATATACTCTTAGCAGAGTATCCATGGAGAGTGTTTCTTATGTGGAAGATGGAAGGAAAGAATAGGGGAAAGATGTGCATCGGCTTGTGCAATTAGGAGTTTGCCTTGTGGATTCGACGAATGGTGGTGTCGTTGTTCAGAATCGCTCAGAATCCACTTTGGTGACTGAGGCCAAGACTAGCAAGATGAGGATTCTATTTTGGTAAAGTTGAAGGAAGTAGTTCAGAATCAAAAGGTAGAAGTCTTCTCCGAAAGGGAGATGGTGTACTTTGATATCATGGTCATTTCTGTGTTTCGAATGTTGATGACTTGAGAGAACAGATGTTTCATGAGGCTCACGATTCTAGATATTCTATACATCCAGGTACCACTAAGATGTACCATGACCTACATGAGATCTATTGGTGGAATGGCATGAAGAAGGACATAGCGGAATTCGTGGCTAAGTGTTCGAACTGTCAATAAGTGAAAGTGGAGCATCAAAGACCAGGAGGTGTGCTACAAGACATCAGTATCCCCACCTGGAAATAGGAAGAGATCAATATGGATTTCATTACAGGGTTGCCTCATACACGTCGATAGAATGACTCTATTCGGGTGGTTGTGAATAGGTTGACTAAAGCAGTTAATTTCCCGCCGGTCAAAACTATCAATTCAGCTGAGGACTATGCTAAGTTGTATATCCGAGAATTAGTTCAGTTTCATGGTGTTCCCTTTTCCATCATATCAGATAGAGGTAATCAATTCACCTTGTAAATTTTGAAGTCATTTCAAAGGGACTTTGTACCAGGTCAAGCTTAGCACAACTTTTCACCCCAAGATGGATGGTCAGGCCAAGAGAACCATCCGGACTCTTGAGGATATATTGAGAGCATGTGTGATCGACTTCAAAGGTAGTTGGGATGATCATTTACCTCTTATTGAGTTTGCTTACAAAAACAGTTACCACTCTAGTATTCAAATGGCTTCATTTGAGGCTCTTTATGGGCGGAGGTGTAGGTCGCCTATTGGTTGGTTTGAAGTAGGTGAATCAATGTTGATAGTGCCAGATTCAATTCATGAGGCTATGGATAAAGTTCAACTAATAAGGGAAAGGCTGAAAATAGCTCAGAATCATCAAAAGTCCTATGCGGATGAGGAGGAGAGAACTTGAATTTGAAGTTGATGATTGGGTATTTTTGAAGGTATCTCCCATGAAGGGGGTGATGAGATTAGGAAAGAAAGGGAAGTACCTTCAGTAAAGGTTTTGTGGAGAAATCAGCTCTTCGAGAGAGCCATGTGGGAAGCCAAAGCAGAATTGATTGCTAAATACCCGTATCTTTTTCTTTTCGGCTCAATTTTTGCCTGAGGTACCAGTTTCCTCCTTAAGTACTCTATTCCGTTTCATGTCTAGTTCATGTCTCCCAGTTTCCTTTATGACAGTGTATGTGTGTTTGATTCATGAATTAGGTTTCGGCCATGAATTTCAGTCAAGAGTCAGTTACTTCGAAGTTCTCAGCTTCAAATTTTCAGTATTTGGAATGACAACTTGTTTCCCCAATTATTCAGTATGCTTACACACATTTGAGGACGAATGTTCCCAAGGGGAGATATTGTAATACCCTTGAAGTGCCTAAGACTAGACTGGGGATTTGAAATGTGATCAGCGGGAAAATAGGAAGAATTTCCTCAGAACGACTTGTGGGAAGAAGTAATGGGTCATAGGATCGCTCGTGGTTAGCAATCTTCTCAGGAAAAGTTGATGGCAACGAGTACCGTAACGACTCATGGACCTAGTATAGAATCATGGATTGGAGTCGTTTGGTTCGGATTGTCAGGATGGAAGGTATGATTCATGACACATTTTGTGGTGCAGAACCACGAATCTTGGTAAGGACTCATTGGTTGGATCTGGGGCGACAGGGTTGGAAGGTACGGGTCAAGATACGACCCATTGTGAGGAACAACGAGTCGTTACTCACACCCGTAGAAAGGAGCAGGGAATTTTCCCAGTTGTGGTAACAGATGGGTCCAACGACTCATGGGATGGTGGTACAAGTCATTGTGTGATCCATGGAAAACTCCAAAAACCCAGGAATGAAGCAGTGGAAACAAAAGAAGGAACCCACGAGTTGTGGTATGAAGGTACGACTCGTGGTGTGACCCGGTGCTTCTGTAGTGATTGATTTTTCTTTGAATTTAATAAGGGAATTTTCGTAAATCCTATGCTCCTAAACCCTAAACTATGTTGTTTTAAGATCATTTAGGAGGATTTTAACAAGGTTTAGCATATTCTAACCTATTCCCTCGCCATGCATACAAGTTTAGAGATTTCCAAAGGAGATCAAGTCTATAATTCTCCTAGTTCTTCCCCAAATCTCTTGGGCTTTCAAGGAAGGGTATAGAGTCAGCTTACCCAGGTATGTACGACATGAATGAGAGTTTCCCTTCACTCTCATGCCCAAATCCCATCTCAAGTTTATGAATTCAAGTGTATGATTCTATGGGGTCTTAACCCAATTCTATGAAATTCTTTATGATTAATTCATGGGTTAGATCCCTTCATGTTTTAAATGATGTTTAAGATTCATGGAAAAGTTTTATACCTATTTTGATTACAATTCATGATTTCAAATCTTAAGAGCATGATGCCCAATTATGCAAGATTCATGAAAAGTTGAGTTTATACTTTATGCTTCTAAGTATGATGAAATATCTAGTATGTATGAATGTTTACAAATTACCCATAAATATATTTATGATTTTACTTATGATGTCTATTTTATGCAAGCATGAAGTAAAGATTTGGGCAAGCACACACAAGTTAAGCAAGATCTAATGATTTAGCTAAGGCTAATAAGTTCAGTTATCTCATACATTAGAGTCAAGATTCCCCATATGATAAGATTCAAATTATGTTTTGATGTATGATTATATGAGCATTATACATTTTTCGGGAGTAGTGCCGAGCACCAAGTGGGCTTGGGGTTCCAATGTTCCCCAGCCTCATGAACTATGCACCAACATATGTATGCTTTGGGGCCTCTTAAGAGAGCATTTCTCCCAGCCCAATGGTCCACCATGATATCACACCTTACTTAATCCTTCATCCTGGCAAGGCTTAGGATGGATTTCATCTATGTGGGCAAGATGTGGGATTATCATGAGCTCATACATGATGGTTGTCGGTTAAGACGAGTCTCCCATTGTTCCTTATGGTTTCAGTAATGTATATACTATAAGATATTATATCATATTTTCAGTAGGTTTGATCCAAGTATCAATTCATGAGATTTTACCTATGATTTTAGATATGGAAAGCCATATGCACTTATTTAAGTTTATGTTTACTCATGTTTTCAGATATCAACATACAACCTTTATTCTTAGAATTTTACGATGTTATGATTTAAGATATGCATGATTCAGTTTTATTACTTAGCCTGGTTTACTTACCTTGCATACTCAATACATTCCAAGTACTGACCATATACTCTATGCTATATCATTTCATGATACAGGCTCAGACGCTCAGATTCAGTCCCGTCGCTAGTCAGATCCTAGAGTTCAGTCCAGACAGCATATTGGTGAGTCCTCATCCTTTGAGGACTTTCATTTATTTAAGTTTTGTCATTTTTAGTTTTAGAGTTCTAGTGAGCTAGTTGGGGTATTGTCCCATCAACTCGTCAGTATGTTAGAGGCTTTTCAGACATAGTTTGTATATTCAACTTCGAATTCAGTGTTTTGACATTTTCGTTGTTTAAATGTTTTACTATTCAGTCTTCCACTATTTTAAAATTTAGTCTTCCACTTTAGTTATGTTGAGCTTTGGTTTTCATGTTCATTCCATGGATATACTTGGAGCCATTTATGATTCTAGGTCTCGTGTCTAGATCCGGGCCTATGTTCGGATCGTGACACGTACTACCTAATGACTACATTCTCTCAAGAAGATTGTATATGATCCATCATCGGAAAAGTCTAATTCTACACCCAGGAAACATAAATCATTCCTATAAACACAAAAACTACCCGGTTCAAAAGCCGCTCACCCTCTAAAAAGAATCAAGGCCAAACAAAAATTAAGGAGTGGATGATTTATGCTACTAATAAGGGCTGAAAAATATAACTAAGTACACACACACACACACACACACATACACACACACACAGACACACACACACACACACACACACACACACACACACACACACACACATATATATATATATATATATCATATTCATCAATATTACCCTACCCCACATTTAAATCCTGCAGTTCCAACAATGCGTATAAAGTTTGACAAACATAAATAAAGGGTTGAAGGGACTCCCTAGAGGCTCTAGGCCTCGTCATCACCCATCGAGTTGACATCCTCATCAGGTGGGAGCTTAGCTTCCTCATCTATCCCTACAAAACTGCGCGTAGTGGGGTCCACGGGTACCATTTGATGCAATTCTCCATGCTAGCCTCTCCATTCTCAATAAAAAAATTTTAGATCGGCAAATAATAGCTAGACGAATTGTTCAATCTGAGTTTGCCCCTGTTCAGTAGTAAGGGCTGCATCGCCCCGAGTGGTTGTCACTGCCATTCAAAATTTTTTGTAGGCTGCGTTAGATCAACATCGACCCTATAATTCTCAGGTACAAAATCAAGTCGCAACATTCTGGTCATGCTGGGATATATGAGTCATCTATTTCCATTATTTAAGATTTTAGCCATTTCAGCTAGCAAATGTTTTCTATGTGGATGTCCAAAGGGTTCATAATGGCACAAATCAGATAGGCCCACTGTTTTGACACTTTGGAATTATTTTTGATTGGGAGAATTCAACAATATATCAATAGGTGTACTACCTTTGTTGCCACCACAAAGCTTGCATGTTTAATGAAATTGTGCTCCCATGTGCATCGCATACCCAAGTAATCTTAGAATTCTGCCCATATAGAGTATGGAGGGCTCTATATTCTAATCGCAGAGAAAATGCCTCAAAATTAGCGGGGGGTATCTAAAGAAATTACATCATGCTATTGATGGTGTGATAAAAGAATGATACCTGTTTCCCTAGACTGTCACTGTATAATCCTGTCCAAGTCAAAGCCCAACTCCTAGTTAGCATATAATTTATTCACCATACCAATGTTTGGTGAACCTATAGCCGATGTCAAAGACCTCAACCCCATGGAAGTGATGTTTTCATAGAGGAAATAGAACCGTTGAGACAATAATACCATATCAATCCTATTTTAGGAAAAAGGTCTACCGTAGGCATAAAAGAGAGATACCATTGTTTCACATAGGCTGCTACCGCAGCCAGACCAAATTGTCTCTTTGGACTATCCTCATACTGATCAGATGTTCTCAACTAGGATATAACATTTTGTCTTTGCCCTGCTTCTAGACACAACTTGTGAGCAACCAATATTTGTTTATTTAGCACTTTGAGACATACTGCATGCAACAAATCAGACATACGGTGTGAGCACTCAATGTAGTAGTATATTCACAATTATACAACACTAACGCCCTACGTAATGGTTAAAGAATGGATGTTCTTCAGACTACCCACACTTGCACTCTAGACATTTTTATGTTCAAAGTGATCCTTGGAAGTAAGTATTTAGGGTATTGGTCGACTGGTTCATGGAGCTATCTTTCCCATTGAAAATGATAACTTTGAAAACGACTATGCACCCTACACTTATTTAACATTACAATCAAGAAGCATGAAAAACCAAATATTCACAATGCATTTATCCCATTCAACCTTTTTATCAATCACCTAATGTGCAAATAATGGTGTGATAGGTCTTCCTCTAAAGGTGCAATTAAATGGAAACCCAAACATACATTGGAAATATTACTTCAAGTTTCAAGTATGATTTTCACGTAATATCATCTCAACCTAAAATATTTAATACAATTTACATTAAAGTGGTAGAACATATCCATAGGGTTAGGAAAAAGGATGTTTCATGGTGGAGGAGAATCACTAAAATAATATTACCTCTAGTATGGAGCAAGGGAGACGAGAAGTACATTATCTTGATTATTGATGAACTTGAGGAAGATATTAGAGGTTAATAATGGAGGTTGGGGAGAGCTTGAGAGAAGAGAATAAGAATAAAAGTGAGAAGAGAAAGAAATATAATAAGGGAAAGGGGTTTGGGGTCGATTTTAGAAGAGAAATTTTTCTCTTAACTTTTTTTTGCAAAACTGATGTTTTAGAAATTTGGGTGTATGTGGCGCGAGCCTGATAGTGTGGTTGCGTCACACACATTTCAATTATTTTTTTCAAGTTTTTTAAGGAAGTGATGTTCTATAAATTTAGGCGTACGCTGTGTGGCCTGATAGCATGGCCGCATCAAGTCAAGCCAAATTTCCATTGTTACAGTTATCTAGCTCAATTTTCTTTATGTACCGACTGTTTCTTACTTATGTACTTTGCACTAGGTGTTTTCTCCTATTCCCATTGCTCCACAACTCCGGTTATCTGTCAAGATACATTTTTCCCTCGACCCATTAGTATGAAAATCACCAAATAAAATGACAAAAATAAATAAAATAATGGTTGGATTGCCTCCCTACTAGCACCTTCATTTAGGTCTTGGCATAGAAGTATTATTTATTCATTACACCTTGTGTAGCCTCCGAGAAGTGCTTGATTTGCATGACCTAACTCTCTTTTCAAGGATCTATCAACTTAACTCTTGAGACTAGTTTTTCCTCATTCATTATGCAAATATAATGCTTTGTTCATTGTTCATTTACCCTAGATTTATTAGTTTCATCCTCAGATTCGATTTCAACGGCCCCTTGAGCAATACTTGTATCATTCAAAATGGGCTTGACCATCTTCTTTTTAGCTTTCTCAGAAATAACATCAACCTCAAGTTGTATAACAACACCTTGTCTCTGAGCTTAAATTCCTTTTGAGGATGTTCTTATCGTGAATCATTTTCATTTTACTTTTCTACAACTTTATACTCTCAAAGGCGTGGTAGCTAAACTTATCAAGTTGATATAACTCTGTTATTCTATCTGTGTCTGCTGCTTCTAGGTCAAAGTGCAAATATCTTAGCACCCAGAAATCCTTGTGCTCTAGATCCATAGTTAAATAGCTCACCTTAATGAACACCAATTTATATGAAAACATTCCAATTGGATTTTTGAATGCAGTCAGGTAGCCTTAGAGTGCATCATCTAGCTTTTTCGGCGAGTCTGTTCGAGTGGAGTTCATTTTCTTGGTTAGGACACTCTTTATCTCTCTATTTGATACTTCCACCTATCAACTTGTTTGCAGATGATATGATGTGTCAACCTTATAGATAACATCATATTTTTCCAACAACTTGGCAAATTCCCTATTGCATAAATGAGGGCCACCATCACTGACTATGGCCCGAGGAGTGCAAAAAAGGGTGAAGACATTTTTCTTTAAGAAATCAATGTCTCCCTTTGTATAGTTCATCGGGAGAGAAGCCGCTTCTTCCTATTTGGATACTTAGTTGCCTATGTCTATTATTTATTTATTTCCATAGAAGCTAACAATGACCCCATAAAATCATTCTCTACACATCAAACAGCTCCACCTCCTGAATGGGGTTTATCGGCATTTCATGATGGCGAACATTTCCAGTTCGCTGGCATTCATCATAATTTCTTGCCTATGTATTAGCATCCTTGAATAGAGATGTACAATAGAATCTCAATTCTTGCACCTTGGAAACTATTTTGATTCCTCCAATGTGGCCCCATATATGGATACATGTCAAGCCTGCAAAATAAAATTTTGATCTTTTTTGGAGATACACCTCCAGATCATGTTATCCACATAGATTTTAAACAGAAAAGGTTCATCCCTGAATTAATAATAACAATATTGAAAGAACTGTTTTTTGGGAAATATGAGAGATCATAAGGTTCAATACTACTTGCTAGGTAGTTTGCAATGTCTACATACCATGGCAGCTTTTCGTGAGATGCCTTAAGCAATAGTTCAGCCGGAACGGTTTCCAGGATATCTTCCACATCACCTTTCTTTTCAATTCCTTCCAATCTAGATAAGTGATCCGCCACTTGATTTTTAGAGCCCTTCCCTTTTTTTATTTCAGGTCAAACTCTTGTAGGAGTAAGACCATCAGATCAGCCTTTGTTTGGACTCTTTTTTTCTATCAGGTACTTAATTGTTGCATGGTTAGTGTAGACAATGTCCTTAGAGCCAATCAGGTATGACCTGAATTTGTCGAAGGAAAACACCAAGGCTAGAATTTATTTTTCAATCATGGTGTAGTTGAGTTGAGCTCCACTTAATGTACATCTAGCATAGTAAATTGGGTGCATGATTTTATCTCTTTTTTGCCCCAATACTGCTCTAACATAATAGTCTCTAGATCATATGTAATTTCAAATAGTTGCTCCCAATCGGGTGCAACAATGATTTGTGCACTCACCAACCTCTTTTTCAGCTCCTCGAGAACTATCCTACATGCATTAAAAAACACAAAAGAGTGATTTTTTTCAAGAAATTTACACAACGGGTTAAATTTTTTGAAGAATCTCTAATGAAACACTTATAAAAGCTTGTGTGCCCAAGGAAACTCCTAATTTCCCTAACAGATATAGCTGATGGAAATTTTTCTATCACCTTAATTTGTGCTCTATCCACTTCTATTTCCTTATAAGAAACTTGGTTCCCCTAGACTATCTCTTCATATACCATGAAATGACACTTCTCCCAATTTAATACCAGCTTTGTCTCTTCACATCTTTTCATCACCCTTTAAATTTTGTCAAGCAATCATCGAAGGCATCCCCCACTATCGAGAATCATACATAAAGACTTCTATGATGTCATTCACCATGTTTGCATCTTTGAAAGGTGACTGGATATCACAACCTGAGCATGGCCCTCGAATCGAGACATGAGATTTAGAATCACAAAGGCTCCAAGCTAACCCATAGCATAAACGTAGCATGAATAAGGGCATAACTAAAGCGGAAATAAAATATGAACACAATATAAGTGGAATTTTGCATATCATGAAACATAAGAGTAGACATGAGTCAACAACGCTGAACCATCTATACATAGCTGGTTGAAAAGCCTCTAACCACACGATGAGCTGATGGGAGAACACCTACAACCAGCTCGCTCAGTCTAAAACTAAAGGACATAATAAAAGAGACATGAACCAAAACTGCTGTTCTTGGATCATGAGGACTCACTAAAACTGGGATGGTACTGGACTGAAGCAGGAGCAAGCTAATATGAAGACTGAGACTAATCACCCAAACCTATATCATGAGACGATATAACATAGTGTATGCGGTCAGTATTTTGAATGTACTAAATATGTAGAGGAAGTAAAACACGCTAGAAAAATGATAGTATGAAATCATGAATATAAAACAAGATAGAACATGAGAGTAAGGGCAACATGCTAAAAATCATATTCTTGAAATAATCATAATCATGAGATATATGTCATTAGCCAAAATGTAATGACCCAAGGTTTAGAAATACAATTCATGTAGTGTACCATTCTTAAACTCATAAGTGAAAACTCATAAACGAATCAACGGGTCAAATATGATATAAAATATAGTATCGTAAGTCATGAACATGAGGAACTTAAAACATGAGGAACAATGGGAGGCTTCATCATAATCGATACTATCATGATAGAACTTACATGATGCCTCAATTGTCTCACTCAAGTTGGCGAGCCGTGGTTGCTAGGGTAGAGAACGATTAAGGCATGATATCACCGGTGCACCCTCGTGCTGGGGAAAACACTCTCCTGAGAGGCCCCAAATATGAATATATATACCTACGGTGGCACAAAATTATGAGACTCGAGGTCTTCTTGAACCCCTAACCTACTCGGTGCTAGACACTACTCCCAAAACATACACATGACTCATAATCAACATCGTGAAAACATACTTTATCTTGCATGGGCTAGTTTAAAATAAGAAAATCATAATCATACTTGACATACGTGAAATAGCCATAGAAAATACTGCCACAATTGGAAATTATGAATAAACTTGATTTTTCATGAAATTCATACATACTTCAATAAGGATTCATAATTCAAAATCACAAAATCATAAGTTCAAGAATTCGTAAATAATCATGCATACTTTGGTAATTCATCATACTTGAAATCATGGGTCATAAGCTTGAAATTTCTAAATCATGCATAATAGGGAAAAACACCATAAACTTGAAATCATCAATTCATGAGGAATTTGAGGGTCAAATATGCCCTGATAACCATAATTCATCAATTGTAACATGACAGAATTGAACCCATGGAGAGATCATGGAAAATTTTATTAAAATGGTTCTAACCCTAGAATTTCACAATTTAGAATTTGAGAAGTACAGATCATGGAATTAAACTTAAAAAGGGCATGAGGATTGAAGGATTTTCCCCATTCATAACCGTACATACCTGGCTTTAAGGAATCTTTAGCTTGGTTGAAGACTCAAAGGGAATTGAGATGAATGAGATGATGAAACCCTAGCTTGACTTGAGAGAGGACCTTCAACTTATAGTTCTTTGGAAGGAATGAGGACTTAGGCTGGGTTAAAACCGTTAATACACCCTTTAAGAAATCCAAAATGATGTCACTTAGGGATTAGAAGCCTAGGAAGTTATGAAAATACCCTTGAGATCTCACTTCAAATTCATGTCTGTCAGTTGTCATGACTCGTAGCTCGAGTCATTGGTTGTCACCACGACTCGTGGTGATAGTTGTTACATGCCAGCTTGATTTTTCCACTTCTCTGATCCTCATACAATGGGCACTCATTATGAACCATCACTGGCTACCACGAGTCATCTTGTGATTTGTGGTCAGTGGACAACCCTTGCATTTCCTCTGGTTCTCCATCCTATGACTCCAAACCACAACCCATTACAAGGTCCCATAAGTTCTTACTTGACTCATTACTTCGGGGCCTTCTTCTGCAGATTCTGACAACGACTCATGACCATGAGTAGTACCACCCTACCACGACTCATGGTGTGGAATCGTAGTCTAGGGAATGAAAAATTGAGAAGCTTACCACGACTCTTCCAACGGTCCATAACATGCAACCACAACTCGTATGACGAGTTGTTCTGAGGAAAAAATGCAATTATTTTGTCGATTCTACTATTAGTCTAGGGCTTTATCTTAGGGGCTTTTGAGGTGCTACATTATCTCCCCCTTGGGAACATTCATCCTCGAATGGAGACTTAATAAGCAGGAAAGATGGGGAAAGAGATGCAATCCCAAACTGAAAGCTATAAACTGAAAATTGCCAGAACAACTGACTCCGGACTGAGATATATGACTGAACTGAATTCATGAAACATACATACATACTATAATATGAAAGAAACTTATAAACATGAACTTTACATGAAAATGAATAGGGTACTAAGGAGGAAACTAGTATCTCATGTTAGAACTGAGCCGAAAAGGAAAAGATGTGGGTATCTAGCCATCATATTTGCTTCGACTTCCCATTTAGCTCCCTCAATAATTGATTTCTCCACAAAACCTTCTCGAATGATACCTTCTTGTTCCTCAACTTTCGAACCTGATGATCAAGGATCTCAATCGGAACCTCCTCATAGGTAAGGCTATCCTTCACCCCAATGCTTTCTACTGGAACAACTAAAGATGGATCACCAATGCACTTTTTCAACAGAGACACATGGAAAACTGGATGCACCGAAGCTAATCCGCTATAGCTCCAACTCATATTCTACCTTGCCAACTCACCTTGGAATCCTATAAGGACCAATATATCGAGGACTAGGCTTCCCCGTCTTATCGAACCTCATAAATTCCTTCATGGGAAACACCACCAGAAATACCCAATCACCAACCTTGAACTCAAGCTCCCCCACCTAACATCTGCATATGATTTCTGTCGACTCTAAGGTGTCTTCAGCATCTCCCAGATAAGCTGAATGTTCTCCATAGTGTTAGGAACTTAATCTGGCACTATCAATGTAGCCTCACCTACCTCGAACCATCCAATAAGTGATCTACATCACCACTTGTAAAGAGACTCAAATGGGGCCATCTGAATGCTGGAGTGATAATTGTTATTATAGGAAAACTCAATGAGAGGCAAGTGATCATCCCAAATACCCTTAAATTCAATTGCACATGCTCTCAACATGTCCTCAAGAGTCCGAATGATCCGCTTGACTTGACCATCTGTTTGCGGGTGAAAAGCTGTGTTAATATTCACCTGAGTACCAAGGCCCCTCTGAAACGACCTCCAAAACTGAGAGGTGAACTGCGTACCCCTATCTGAGATGATGGAAAAAGGAAATCCATGCAACCGAACCAACTCCTAAATGTAGAGTCTAGCATAATCATCGGCTGAATCAATAGTTTTGACTGGTAAAAAATGTGCTGATTTGGTCAACTTGTCTATAATCACACACATAGAATCATATTGTCGGAGCATATGAGGAAACCTTATAATGAAGTCCATATTGATTTCTTATCCCTTCCAAGTAGGAATGCTGATGTCTTTTAGCATACCTCCAGGTCTCTGATGCTCGGCCTTCACTTGCAGGCAATTCGAACACTTTGCAGAAATTCCACTATGTCCTTTTTCATTCCACTAATAGACTTCCCATAGATCACGGTACATGTTGGTGGTACCTGGATGGATAGAGTATTGAGAGCCATGATCCTTACTCAACATCCGCTCTCTTAAGTCATCTATAGTCCGAATGCACAACCGGCCCTGATATTGGAGCACACCATCTCCTCCTTGGGAGAAAACCTCTACCTTTTAATTTGCAGATAGCTTCCTTCAACTTTACTAATGAAGGATCCTCATTATGCCTTGCATTAACTTCCTTCATCAACAAAGATTCCGAACCATCCTGAATAATAACACCACCATCTATCGAATTTGTAAGGAGAACTCCTAAACGAGCAAGCCTATAGATATCCTTCACCAACTCTTTCCTCCCATTCTTTACATGGGACACACTCTCCATGGATAGCCTACTAAGAGCATCCACCACTACATTGGCCTTACCTGGATGAGAAAGGACACTCATGTCATAGTCCTTGAGAAGCTCTAGCCATCTTCTTTGCTGAAATTTTTGGTCCTTCTGAGTAAACACATATTGAAGGCTCTTTTGATCTGTGAACATATCCAAATGCACCCCATATAAATAGTGCCTCCAAATCTTCAAGGCAAACACTACAGCTGCCAACTCTAGGTCATGCGTCAGATAATTCTTCTCGTGAGTCATAAGCTATCTAGAGGCATAACAAATGATCTTACTTGTTGTATCAATGCACAACCAAGGACAATCCTTGAATCATCAAAATACACAACGAAACCATCTATGCCCTCCGATAGAGTCAATACTGGGCTGAAGTGAGTTGAATCTTTAACTCCTGAAAACACTTCTCACAAGCATCAAACTAATGAAAGACCTTCTTTTGGGTCAACTTAGTCAACGGTGCTGCAATGGATGAAATCCCTTTATAAGCATCCTATAGTAGCCAACTAAGGTAAAAAAACTCCTAATATCCGTGGGACTAAGAGGTCTAGGACAATTCTTCACTACCTCTATCATTTGAGAGTCCACCTGCACACCCTTATTAGACACCACATGACCCAAGAATGCTACTTAGTTCAGCCAAAACTTACACTTGCTAAATTTTGCAAACAACTAACAATCCTTGAGAGTCTACAACACATTCCTCAAATGAGCGACATGATCCTCCTCGCTCCGAGAGTATATGAGGATATCATCTACGAAGACAATAACAAACATATCCAAATATTACTTGAACACCCTATTCATCAAATCCATAAAAACTGAAAGAGCATTCGTTAGTCAAAAGACATAACTATGGACTCAAAGTAACCATACCGAGTCTGGAAAGATGTCTTCAGAATGTCACTCTCCCTAACTTTAAGCTGATGATAGACGAATCGAAGATCTATCTTTGAAAAGCACTTAGCACCTTGATGCTGTCAAAAGGTCATTAATCCTGGGGTGGGGATAGTCATTCTTGATTATGACCTTGTTCAACTATCGATAATCAATGTACATTCTAAGGGAACCATTCTTCTTTTGAACAAAGTGGAATTGAGCACCCCATGGGGACTTACTAGACTGGATGAAACCCTTATCCTAGAGATCTTTCAACCATTCTTTCAACTCCTTTAGCTCGGCTGGAACCATTCCTTAAGGAGGAACGGATATGGGCTGCCTATCAGGGGGAAGGTCAACACAAAAGTCAATTTCCCGCTCGGGAGGCACTCCTCCATAGATCATCTGAGAACACCTTCGAATACTAATGTTGGGCATATTCCTATGCCTATTTGCAATGTTTTTACCGATGCTTTTCCTTGTTTTGAGTTCATAATCCATATAAAATGCATGAATTCATGTTTATATGTGTCTTGTGAGCTTACAAACATTTTTAGATGTTTTGAGTAGGAAACCAAGGAAAAAAAGACTCCAAAATTACCCAAGGTGTTAAGAAAGAAGAGTTCGCGAAAGTTGTCCTGATGAGATGGCTGGTGTGGTGCGCCAATCCCTAAACTTCAGAGAAATCTGCACAAAAGTTGGTGCTACAGGTGGGGTGGCGCCAAGTCCCTAACTTCAGAAGAAAATTTTGATTAACGCCTTGGCAAGACGAGTGGTGTGGTGCGCCATTAGCATCCCAAACTTAATAAATTTTTCCAACTCTTTGGTGCTTTGGATGGCGTGGCGCGACAAAGGGGTACAGATGCTCTGAAATTTGACTAACACCTCGGTGCATTGGCTGGCGTGGGGCAATCAAAGCAAAACTTTAATGGTAAATTGAGCCAAACCTGGCGCACTAGAGGGTGCGGCGTGCCAGGCCATTATGGGATGAATTTTTACTGATTTTGAAGCTAATTACTTGATGGCAAAAACATCATTTGAGGTCTCACTTATGAATATAACATCAGGTCATTTGTTAGCTATCGTACATCACATTTTGGGATCATAATTTGGAGGAGAGACAAGCACTTAGGTTTTTCTTCTTTTCTTTATCGTTTATACTTCAAATGATGATTATGTCTTTGTTTTTTTGCAAGAACGTGAGTGGCTAAACTCATATTCTAGTATTTTGTCCATAGATGATGGTCGAAGTTTGATAGAATGTTTATTGCTAGTATTGATTCTTCTTAAAGGTTATTTATTCTTACTTATGTTAATTTCTTATTCGTTAGACTGATCACCTTTTCGATAAATATGTTGGCTTTTGACTGAACTCAAGAGAGGGAACTAAAAGGGTTAAAAATAAGAATAGAAAAGGTATTCAAATACTCTTGTTCGACTAAGCTCAAGATAGAAGTTATTGATGAGAATAGGAATATACCCTTCAACCTAGTTTAGTTGATATACAAGTGGCCACAACCATGTGATGCCCCACCTTGGGAGGTATGACTGGCACCTAATGTCACACTGGAATCTGAACTGACCTGCCTGGGTTTATGCACTTCTGGTTCATGCCTGCAACTCAATTCAAGAAAATGACGAGCTGTATCTCAGCTATAAACACAGCCTCAGGCCAACAAGGCCACATAACCACCTGTAAAAGAAAACAGCAAACCAGCAATAGGGCAATAAGGGGATCCTATGCGGGCCGACAAGACCACCATGCTATCTAGTTATAATAGAATGAAAACAGGTAGTCATAATCATGCTATGGCCGAAAAGGCTACTTACTAATAGCTAAACTAGGCCCCACACGACCATCACGCAAGATAAAACATACATAGGCCCCACACGGAAAACAACAACAACCATCAACTGAGAAACTGCAATCTGCAAGCCTCTAAAAGTGGAATAATGATCGTCAGGGTCCCAACCTACCCAAAAGCTGTACAACAAAAGAACAAAACTTTTCTAATTATCAAATCCACTTAAAAGGAGATGACGAGAATGTAGACTCTGTCTGGAAACTAGGAAGGTCCTGAATCGCATCTATCTGCACCTGCAGTTAAGAAATGCAGCACCCAAAAGATGGGCGTTGGTACAATATGTGCCAAGTATGTGAGACAGTAATGAAAATGACTGAATAATACTGATAATAGAACTGAAATGATCCATAGAAAGGATAAGAGGTATAACCTGAATAGCCTCACAACTTGTTGTATAACTAATAATAACTAATGCAAATAAGGACCTTACCTGGCTCGAATAAGCCTAGAAGGTACAACTAGAACAAAATAACCCGCTTGGGGCCCCCATAAGCCCTGGAGAGCACACTTCAATCTATATACCCCTAGCATGGTGAATATGACTCAATGGGTAACTACATCCAACCTACCTAGCCTATGGGTTTACAATTGAGCCCGCTGGGCTCCTGTAGTTGTGTCTAAGCCCGATGTGCTCCTTGTACCTTGGGAACACAAGGATCGATGGAGGGTCATTGATGCCGATGCACCATAAAATAGAAGCTCATTCATGGATGGACTGTAATATGGCCCTTGGGCATGAATATATTCCCGTCGGACAACATATAGCTCCTTGGAGCGATCCATATAGCCTTGTAGGTGATGACATAGCTAGTAACCCTGAGGTTGGTCGACGAAAGGCTATATAAGGTAGGGTCAGTCCCAAACAACATGGCAAACCCTAGTATTAACTAAAGGTAGCAACTCACCACAACATACATTATACTGGTCTTCTTACAAGGACATAAGTTATATTACTATGCGAGGGAAGCAACTTGCCGAAGGAATTATCCTTAACATACCTCGAAGGCTGATTCTCATTTAACTAATTAATTTAAACCTGTAGCTGACGGTTCCACTCAACTGCAACCCTTACGCTGAGAGAATAGGGCTATTTTCAATACTAAAATTCGACAAACAATGATATCTTTCGATAATAATATTAACTATAATTCAACTCTGCATAACTCGGCTGAAAGCTTAAAATTTCTTAAGAATTTAGATGGGAGAAATGCTTACCTATTGCCTTTGCCCGTTTAGGACTCGATTTAGAGTAATTCCGACAACCTTTACTTGGCAGGGTTTTGGTACACTGAGAGCATTTTCAAGAAATAACTCGGTAGAGATGCTTCCCGTAGGCCTACAACTTGTTATCCAAGGTGAATATGCGTTTGGACAAAGTTTGATGGCGCAATTTAACAAAAATCATGTTTTCTCCCTATTCTTGGTCGAGGAGTATACTGTAAATGATTTAAAATCATCAAAGAGGGGCCTTATATATTGATAGGGCAGTAGGAGGAGGGGCCTCGCTCAGGCCATTGCGCCAGGGGGCTTTCACCGCCGTGCTTCCCAATGCACTGGGTGGCTGCCGCGCGATGCTGCTCATCGCGCAGGCCCTCTCAGCCTGGACTCGTCCGACCCTGATACTCCACTCGATGATGTCCTCACTCGTCCTGCCTCCGAGGCTCCTCCCGTACGCGTCAAGCTCTCATTACTCACCATAAGCCCACGCACACGTACACTAGCTTCTAACATCTTATGGGGTGTAAAATCATCCCCCCCTTAGGAATTCATCCTCGAACGTAATCTTTGGGCTTAAAAGACTTAGTTCTTTTAACTAATGCTATTAAATTTTTGGAAACGTCTCCCCTATAATCTATACTATCCGGAAACCTGAAACCTAGAAAAGTCCAACATAGGCGTCTCACAGGATGCTATAAACAACTACTCCACAACATAGAGGTGAACAACTAAATAGTACTAATAATAGAAGCGACAAGTAGTATCTGAGAATCAATCTCACCCCAACTGTTGGGTATGGAATAAGTGAGGATATCTAGGCCTCATGTTGTCCCCAACTTCCCAAGTTATTTCTTATACATTTCTTTTCCTCCATAGGACTTTAACGGAGGTTACATCTTTAGTCCTTAACCTATGAACCTATCGATCTAGTATAGCAACTGGAGTCTCTTTGTAGGCTAACTCTTTAGTAACTTGAACATCCTCAACTGGAACAACTCGAGATGGGTCCCTTATGCACTTTCACAACATTGGCATGTGGAAGACTAGATGGACAGATTCTAGCTATGGAGGCAGTTCCAGCTCATATGCCACTCGTCCTATCCTTCAGAGGATCTGATACGGGCCATTAAATCTAGGACTAAGCTTTCCCTTCTTACCAAATCTCATCACGCCCTTCATTGGAGAAACTTCGATATGTCCAATCATCAACATTAAATTCCAAGTCTTTGCTCCGCACATCAGTATAGGACTTCTAACGACTCTGGGCGGTCAGTAAGTATTCTCTGATAAGTTTCACTTTTTCTTCTGATGGTGGATCATCTCAGGTCCGATTAACCCTGACTCCCCTACTTTGAACCATCCGATGGGGGACCTATATTTTCTCCTATATAAGGCCTCATAAGGCGCCATCTCGATTGCAAAATGATAACTGTTATTGAATGCAAATTCGATAAGGTGTATATGCTCGTACCAACTTCCTCTAAAGTCTAGCACACACACCCGTAACATATCTGTATGAGCATGGAAAGCTGTACTATGACTAACTTGTGTCCCCAAGCCTTTCTGAAATGACTGCCAGAATCTAGTTGTGAATTGTGTCCCTCTGTCAGAAAAAATAGATAATGGAACACCATGTAGTTGAACTATCTCCTTGATATATAACTCAGCATAGTCTTCGGCTGAAAAGGTAGTCCTGACTGGAAAAAAGTGGCTGACTTCGTTAGTCTGTCGACAATGACCCATGTAGAATCGAATTTACGCCTGGTGCAAGGTAACCCTATAACAAAGTCCATATTGATTACTTCCCATTTTAACATAGGAATCTCTATCTCCTGAGTCAATCCGCCATGTTTCTAATTTTTAGCCTTTACCTGCTAGCAGTTAGGACACTGTGCTATAAATTCAGCTATACCCTTATTTATTCAAGGCCACCAGTATATCTCCTTTATGTCATGGTACATATTCATCGAGCCTGGATGAAGAGAGTAACGAGAATAATGTTCCTATGCCATTATCAACTGGTAGAGCCCTGCTACATCTGGAACGCAGAGGCGACCTCTGAATCTCAAGACCCGGTCTTTCGTTAACTCAAAGGTCGTTAATTCACCTTGCTGAACCTTATCTCTGAGCTGTACCAAGTTAGAGTCCTCATACAACCATTCCTTTACCTCCACAACCAGTGATGATACTGCTATATTCTAAATCACAACTCCATTATCCTCTGAATATACTACCCAGACTGCTAAATCGGCTAACCGGTGTAGCTCTCGAGCCATTTCCTGCTGTTCTGGCCTCAGATGTGCTAAACTGCCCATGGATCTGTGACTAAGGGCATCTTCTACAATATTAGCCTTCCTTGGGTGATACAAAATGTTCACGTCACAATCTTTAAGAAATTCTAACCAACAATGTTGCCACAAATTCAACTCTTTCTACATGAAGATATACTGGAGGCTCTTATGATTAGTAAAAATGTCCACATGCACACTTACAGGTAATGCCTCCATATTTTTAAGGCATGAACCACTGCAGCTAACTCTAAATCATAAGTGGGATAGTTCTTTTCATGCTTCCTTAGCTTCCTTGAAGCATAAGCAATTACCTTACCATGTTGCAACGAACACACCCTAACCCAATACCTGAAGCGTCGCACTATACAACATAACCCTCTGAACCTTCTGGAAAGGCTAATACTGGTTCTGATGTCAATCTATTTTTCAACTCTTGGAAACTCTGCTCATAGGCCTCGGTCTAGTGGAACTTGACTGCTTTCTAAGTCAATCTGGTCAATGGCGCTGATAAGGCAGAAAATCCTTACACGAACCTTCTGTAATACCCAGCTAACCCTAGAAAGCTACGAACATCAGTTGGAGTTTCAGGTCTAGGCCATGTATTTACTGCCTCAATTTTCTGTGAATCAATCTAAATACTAGCATCTGATACAATATGGCCCAAGAAAGCTACATAATTCAACCAAAACTTACATTTGGAGAATTTCGCATATAACTGGTGATCTCTTAGGATCTGGAGTACCGTCTACAGATAATTTTGGTGTTCAACTTCTGAACGGGAATACAGCAAAATGTCATGAATGAATACTATCACAAACAGATCTAAATATGGCCTGAAGATGTTTTTCATCAAATCCATGAAAACTGCTAGGGCACTCATCAATCCGAAGGACATAACCAAAAATTCGAAATGACCATACCTGGTCCTGAAAGCTGTCTTCGGGATATCTTTCTCTCGAACCCCCACCTGGTGATATCCTAACCTTAAGTTGATTTTGGAGAAATATTTCTACCCCTGCAGCTGATCAAAAAAATTATCTGTCCTTGGAAGAGGGTATTTATTCTTAATGGTAACCTTATTCAACTACCGGTAATCTATATACATGCGTAGGGAACCATCTTTCTTTCTTACAAATAGAATTGGCACACCTCATAGCAAGGTACTAGGCCTGATAAAACCTTTATTTTACAAGTATTTCAACTATTCTTTCAATTCTTTCAATTCAGCAGGATCCATTCAATACGGAGGGATGGATATAGGCTGAGTACCTGGTAGCAAGTCGATAGAGAAATCAATTTCACATTTTGGGGGATACCAGGAAGTTCGTCTGGAAACACATCTGGAAACTCATTAACCACTGGGATGGACTGAAGAGTCGGGTATTCTGCTTGCATATCCTGAACCCCAATAATATGGTAAATACAACCTTCGCTATCAACCTTTTTTCCCAAATATAGGATATGAAACAACCTTTTGGCATAGCTGCATTGCCTTTCCACTCTCGCACTACCTCCCCTAGAAAGTAAAATCAGACAGTCTTGGTCCAACACTCCACATTGGCATAACATGGCGCTAGCCAATCCATACCCATAATTATATCAATATCAATCATTTCTAGCTCCACTAAATCTGATAAAGTCTGGCACTCGACAACCTCTACCGTGCAACCCCAATAAATCCTCTTAGTAATAATAGAATCACCAATGGGTGTAGACTCCAAGAAGGGTCGCTGAAGAAATTCTTGCATTATACCAAACTTTCGGGCCACTAATGGAGTAACACAGGACAAAGTGGAACCTGGGTTTATCAAAGCATAAACTGAGTGAGAGAAGCTGTCAAGCATACCTGTCACAATATCAGGTGATGACTCTAACTTCTTTCGTCATGGTAAAGCATAAGTACAATCCGGATCACCGCCCGAACTAGATGCCCCTGACCTACCTTGGCCTCTATCGGTTGGAGCTGAGGGCCTGCGCAATGCTGATGGTGTTGGGGCATGTGACCTTGCTAATAACCTATCCTGGCGGTCCCGATCACCCAGACCTCTAGCTGGACAATTCCTCGTCATATGACCCTCTTGTCCACAGGTATAAAAAGCAGTAGAACCATGCCTGCACATCCCAAAATGACGTCAGCTACAAATAGTATAATGTGGCATAGTGGACCTTCTCTTATCTAATCCCCTGTGCTGCTAGGAACCTGATGCCCATGAGCTCTCGCCGGGTCCTGACTGCCTCGACGGTCTAGTCTACCACCCTGCTGCTGCGGAGGTGGGGGTTTGGGTGGCCTGCCTGATATTCACGACCTAGGTCTACCTGGAATTTTGCCTGCATGTCACTGTGCCTAGCCCTCCTACGCTGCTCTTTATTTATCCTTTCTACCTCCCATTGTCGCTGCCTGATCCCTTCAAAATTCTGAGCGAAAGCCTGAATGCAGGCAATGTCCATGTCCTTCCGTAAAGTAGTTGTAACATAAGTTTCCATATACTCTTGGAGCAGCTCCATAATAAACTGATGTACTCTGGCTGGTATGGTATCCACATAAGCTAGAACATATCTGGCCAAGGAGTTAAACCTCATTGCATATTCCCGGACACTCATCGATCCCTATTCCAGGTGCAAAAATTGATCCACCCGGGCTTGTCGGGTTTCTCGTGGTATGTAATAATCTATGAAGGCCTCTGAAAATTTAGACCAAGTCAGAGGGGGAATATCTTTGTCTTGGGACCTTTCCCAAATCTCATACCACAACACCGCTATGTCCCATAATTGAAATACTGCTAACTCAACCGACTCAGTGGGCATAACATGCGTCACCCTAAAGATCTATCGTCAGTATAATATCCTGGAAGTGCCTAAGACTAGACCAGAATTTAAAAATGAAAAGTAGTAGAAAAATGGAAAATTTTCTCAGAATGGATTGTTGTATGGGTCTTTGGTGGGACTAACGACCCATTGGATGTTCCCGTGATGAGATACTGCAGGTCTGGAGTTGGGAGTAACAGGGTCTAAGAACGATCCATTGTTTGATGTAATGGGTCATTAGATGTGAGCCATTTGAGGTGGTTCTAGTTCAAGGAGGAAGTAATGAGTCACGTGATGACTCATCGTTGGGAGCAACGAGTTGTTGTAAGTGCCCGTTGGGAGGAATCCCGGGAGATGGTTAGTGGTGTCAACGAATGATTACCACGAGTTGTCAAAGCTAGGTACGACTCGTGAAACTTATTATCGTATCAGGTTTGGGGTCCGGTATTTAGGGTGTAACAATGAGGGGTGTAATAGACCGTTAGAGCCAGTAATGGTCCGTTGTGACGCCCGTTGTCACTGGTAGAGCAGTTTTTCCAAGAAATTTATTAAGGGTATTTACATCATTCCTAAGCCCTAGGGTCCTAAACTACGTCATTTTAAGCTCGAAATTGAGTGTTTTAAGAGGGGTTATGTCATTCTAAGCCTATCCTAATTCATGCATGAAAGCTTAGAGGTTTCGAGAGGTGATAAAGTCTAGATTCTTCAAGTTCTTTCTCAATTCTCTTTGGTCTATCAAGGAAGTGTGAGAATCAGATTCCTTCAAGTACGTAAGGCTATGAATGGGTGAAATTATCCATGCCCATGCTCAATTCCCTCTCAATTCATGATGTTCTAATTGATGATTCCATGGGTTTTCTACGCAGTGCATGAATTCCTAAGTTTTAATCATGGGTATGATCTAAGCATGTTTTAAATGATGAATTATAATTAATGGGCAGATTTTACAATATTTTGAATTTTAAAATTATGTTTTCAAGTTTCCTAAATCATGATGCCATCTAAGAATGTTCGTGAAAGTTAAGATCTATGAGTTATAAGTTCAGGTATGATGAGATGTTTATGAACAACATATGATTTCGATATACCCAATTTTATATTCATGTTTTCAAAGTGAATCAAGTTGATTTCAAGCATGTTAAAGTTCCCATATGATCAAGTATGTTTTATGATTTCATGAATTAGCTTACCATATGGTTTTGGAGTCAAGACTCCCATTATTTTCAACTTGTGGTATGTTTTAAGCCAAAGCTCATGTTATGTTTTCCAATTATGCATGTATATTGTTATTCATCTTCGTCACTTGGCGATGGTCAACTTCGTTGAAAAACGATGGAGAGCATATGCATGTTTTTGAGAATAGTGTCTAGCACTATGTAGGCCAAGGGTCAGTCAACCCTGTGCCTCAGAATTATGCGCCAATGTAGGTTTACCTTTATATTTTGGGACCTCCCTTGGATCTCTCCCCTACCCCTAAGGGGCCTTGAGCTTGATATTGATATCATGGTAGCGTCCTTAGCCCTGACAAAGCTTTGGAAGACTCTGCCCACTTGAGTGTGATAGTTGAGACCACTTAAGCTAAATCGTGGTAATGTCGATTATATGACGAGTCTCCCATTGTTCCTCATGATTTGAGTTATGCATGTACATTAGTTGTGATATATATTTTCAGTAGGTTTGACCCAATGTTTATTTTTCCTTATGGTTAATAGTTTTCATCTTTGGGTCATTTGATTCAGTTATGATGTTCAGTTATGTTCAGATAATTATTTCAGAAAAAATAGCGTGCAAGCCCTACTCTCATAATCTTATCTTGAATATGTTTTATATTATGCATGATTTATGATTTCACTTACTTAGCGGTTTTACTTACCTTGCATACTCTATACATTCCACGTAACGACCGCATACTTTATGCTGTATCATTTTATGATATAGGATCCGATGCCCAGGTTCAGTCCGGTCGGTAGTCAGATTTCAGGAGTCATCTTTCCTCAACCACAATTAGTGAGTCCTTATCTTGGGAGGGCCCTTATTATCAGTTGTATTATGCCTTTTCAATTTTCAGATTCTAGTGAGTTAGTTGGGGTCTTGTCCCATAAACTCGTTAGTGTTAAAGGCTTTTCAGACATAGTTGTATTTCAGCCTTAGAAGTGCTCATGTACTCAGATGTTATGTTTTGTTAGACTTCTTCTATGTTATTTATGATGACCTTTTGCTTACTCATGATTGATTTAGATGTATGTTCATGCCCTGGGTCGACTTGGAGTCTCTCAGGGTTTCTTGTCCCGTATCTCAATTCGGGCCTATGTTCAGGTCGTAACAAACCTAGTATCAGAGAATTAGGTGTTGAAGTGTCCTAGGATGTCTGATACCCGTGTTAAGTAGAGCATTTTTTATGGGTGTGAAGTGCGCCACACTTATGACGAGAGGCTACGAGACATTTTGGAAATGTTCCCTTCTTTCATGATCTATGTAGGGTGGTGAATGTCTCTCTATCTTTCTAACTCGTGTTATACGTGTTTGCAGAATCATGCCTCCCCGTAGATTTAATGGAACGACAAACAATAATGGAAATGGCCACGGGGATGGCAATGGAGATGGACACCAATAGGCCCCACCAGCCCATGTAGAGCATTTACCCGAGCTGGTTACCCATGTAGAGTCAGGGAAGCCATTCAGATGTTATCCTAGGCCTTGATCGCCCAGGTCAATCAACAGGTGGTAGCGTATGTCCCTTAGAATGGGAATGCGGGGGCAGCGAGAGTTAGAGACTTTCTGAGGATGAACCCTCCCGAGTTCCTTAGATCAAAGGTGGACGAGGATACACACGAGTTCATTGAGGATATTTTGAAGATCACCTAAATTATGGGGGTGACTAGGTAGGAGTGTGCTGTTTGACCTCATATTAGTTGAAGGGGGTCACACATATTTGATTCAAAAAATGGAAAGATAATAGGGAAGTCGAAGCAGGCCCTATAAGTTGGGATGAGTTTCATGCCGCTTTTCTAGATTATTTATTTTCCCATAAGATGAGGGAGCTGAAAGTGTCCGAGTTTGTGAATCTTAAGCAGGGAAAAATGACGGTTCAGGAGTATTCCTTGGAGTTCACATGTCCGTCCAGGTATGCACCTAAAATGATGGCGGATCAGAGGGCTCGTATGAGAAGGTTTGTAGACTGGATAGCAGATTCCTTGGTCAGGGATTGCCGAAGCGCGATGCTGCTCTAGGATATTGACTTCACTCGAATTGTCCTGTATGCCCAGTAGATGGAGGTGGTACAGATGATCCAGTGGGACAGGGAGGCCAAGAGCGCCAGGACTGATAGCATCGGATTCTCCCAGCAGAGGCCTAGTGGGCACCGTCAGTAGTCCCACTAGAGATCTTCATCCTCAGCGACTTCGGCTATGAGTGTGCCATCCAGGTCCCGGCGCGATTAGAGGGGACGAGCATTAGGCTCGAGAGGTCAGAGTAGCAGACCCGCAAAGGCTATCCTTCTAGAGTGTGGTATATATGGCCGGAGACACATAGGTCAGTGTTTGGTGGGTTATAGGTGCTTGCTTCGGGTGCGGGAAGCCCAGACACATGCTTAGGGATTGTCCAGTAGCCAAAAAAGGTCATGATAGGGGCTGAGGCCCAGCTTCTAGTTCAACAACTCCTCTAGCACACCCAGCCCAGCAGTGAGCATCTACTAGTATAGGTGGCGGACAACGTCAAAACAGATTCTATGCCTTAGCATCCTGCCAGTTGAGGAGGTCTCCCTGGATGTAGTCACTGGTATGTTACGAGTATTCCATTTTGATGTATATGCATTGTTAGACCTAGGTTCTACCTTTTCTTTTTTAACGCGCTATGTTGCTCAGTCCCAAAATCTTATCAGAACCCTTCTCAGTCTCTACTCTAGTTGGTGATTCAGTTGTAGCTAGACGGGTGTATAGAAATTGCTAGGTTACAGTCCTTCAAAAATTCACCTCAGCAGACTTAGTAGAGTTATTCTTGACCAATTTTGATGTTATCCTCGGTATGGACTAGCTATTTGCATGCTATGCCTCAGTCAATTGTAGAACTTGGGTAGTAGAGTTCAAATTTCTGGGTGAGCCAGTATTAGAGTGGAAGGGTAGTTCAGCTGTGCTTGTAGGTCATTTCATTTTCTACCTTAAGACTAGAAAGTTGATATTTAAGGGTTGCATGTACCATCTAGTTAGAGTTAAGGATGCTACGCCCAAGACCCCGACTATCCAGTCCATTCTAGTAGGGTGTGAGTATCGAGAAGTCTTTCCAGATGATTTACCGGGAATCCCTCCTGAGCGGGAGATTGATTTTTGTATTGACCGTCGTCCCGACACGCAACCTATGTCTATTCCTCCCTACAGAACGGCTCCATCTGAGCTAAAGGAGTTGAATAAGCAGTTGAAGGACCTTTTAGACATGGGATTCATCAGACCGAGCAACTCCTCATGGGGTGCACCAATTCTCTTTGTCCGAAAGAAAGATGGTTCTCTTCATATGTGCAATGATTATCGAAAATTGAACAAGGTCACCATTAATAATGTTACACCCCGTAAGTTTCTAGCATTTAGTCGGCCTATTCTCATGCCGGTGGAGAGTTTTAGAGTGACATATATACGAGGAAAGGGCCCGGGGGAAGATCGAATGAGTGCCAAGTTGGGATTTCACGGGAGGAGGCTGAACCAAGCTGCCCAAAGGGGCAAAGTGGCATGGAGCTGCTCCTCCGCATTAGCCAATGTGGCACGGGAGCAGAATCAACGCGTTGGGCAACGTTGCACGTTGCCTTGTATGCTGTCAAGTATATAAGGGTCAGACACTTAGAAATGAGATTATAAATCATAAATCACGACCAGCAGAGAATAGAGACGAAGGAAAACACTTAATTTTCATCCGATTACGCTGCTAAATGCCATCCAAATCCAAATTAACTTTGGGTATCAAAGTATAAGGCTGCAGGGAGCATTTCTACGGAGTTAGTTTCGTGAAATTCACTCGGCAAATCGTTGTCCCGCCGAGCCAAAGTTGTTGGAATTTCTCCAAAATAGTGTCAATATGATCCCAGGCTTAAAGTAAGCATTTCTCCCTTCTAGAATTTCGAGAAATAATGAGGTTTTGACCGTGTTCCTTTAAGTTGAAATATAGTTAATATTTATATATAAAGTTTTCCTTTTTGCCGAATTTAGTGTTAAAACTAGTCCTATCTTTCCAGTAACACAATTTCAGTTGGGAAGAGCTATTGAATACTAATTGAAACTCGCCAGTTAATTGATAAACAACAAACGAGGTATTTAAGGAATTTTCATTCGGCGAGTTAGTTTCTTCAGCATAGTAATCCAGTATGAATCCCAGTAAAGCATGTCAGGAGTATGTTATCATGTCTAGTTGTTATTGTCAGTCGAGACCGATAAATTGTATTGTTTTGGGCTGGATTATACTTGTATAGCTTCCGTGACCACCCTAGGGTTAATAGCTATTTTGCCGCCCGCTAGGGGCGAGGATACGTCGCTCTACGGAGCGACATGCCATCCGCTAGGGACGAAGATAGGGATTCAGATCCTCATATTTCCGTGGTTGGCCTTATACACACCCCCGCCGAGTGCTTATGCCCGGGGTGTAGATATTAGGAGTCCTTCGGACTCAACCACAACTATAGTCGGGGGCTGAGCTGGCCCAGCTATAGACCTAGGGGACTGATAGGATGCTTATAGTTGGTAGTTGATTCAATATGACCTAGATAGGGGTATATAGATTAAGGTGTACTCACTAGGGCTAATAAGGAGGTTATTCTGTGCTGACTGTACCTTCCGGCTTATGGGAGCCAGGTAAGGTTTATGCTTGCTTTAGTTACTGATAGTTAGACAGTAGGATGCCTCATTTGTCAGGTATGACCCCTACCCTCCTTATTATAGTTATGTTTAGTCCTGATTTCACTACCTCAGTCATCTTCAGTCTATTTTCTTTACTTCAGTTATCGTTAGTTCTATTTCTTACTTTTAGTCATTTAAATTTATTGCTTTACATACTTAGTACCTGTGGTACTGACACCCTCTTCTGGGGTGCTGGATTACTTACTTGCAGGTGCATATAGACGAGGAGCAGGTCCCTCGTAGTTCTAGTCAGCCGTATAGAGCCATCAACTCCTTTCTTGTGGAGCTTGTGTGATAGAGGTTTATTTCTTTTGCTTGTACAGTATGGGTAGGTGGGGCCCTGTCCCGACCATCTTATTACTCCTAGAGGCTTGCAGATTGCATTACTTCCTGTGGTTAGATGATATCGGCCGTGTGGGGCCCATATATGTTTTAGACTATGTGTGTTGGCCGTGTGGGGCCCTATTTAGCTGTTGATTGGTGGTCTTGTTGGTCATTGATCAATTTAGCATCGGCCTTTACTTTCTAGTTATAACTGGATATCCTGGTGGCCTTGTCGACCCGCATAGGACTCCCTATGTTTTGTTTGTCTCTGGTTAGCTGTTTATTTTCATAGGTGGCTATAGGCCTTGTCGGCCGGGGGGGGGGGGGCGGAGGTGTATTTATAGCCGCTATATAGCCCGTCGTTTTCTTGATTCTAGAGTTAGAGTCAGCCCTGCCCAGAGGGGTTTAGACTCAGTGAGCTTAGCAGTTCAGGTTCTAGTAGGGTACAAGGTGCCAGTCATGCCTCCTAAGGTGGGGCGTGACAAATAATAGGTATCCTCTCCCCAGGATTGATGATTTGTTTAACCAGCTTCAGGGTGCTAAGTGCTTTTCAAAGATAGATCTCAAATACGGATACCATCAGCTTAGTGTTCGGGAGAATGACATCCCGAAGATAGTCTTTCAGACTCGGTATGGTCATTACGAGTTTGTAGTTATGTCTTTTGGACTAATGAATTCTTTTGCAGCTTTTATGGATTTGATGAATAGTTTGTTCAAGATGTACTTAGATGCGATCGTGATTGTGTTCATAGATGACATCCTTATATACTCTCGGAGCAAGGAGGAGCATGCCACTCATTTGAGGTGGTGCTACACACCTTGAAGGATCATCAGTTGTATACAAAATTTAGAAAGTGTGAGTTCTGATTGAATTCAATGGCATTTTTGGGTCATGTGGTGTCGAGTGAGGGTATTCAAGTAGACTCTCAAAAGATAGAAGCGGTGAAGAATTGTCCTAGACTGGTGAATCCTTCAGATATCAGGAGTTTCTTGGGTTTAGCTGGTTATTATCAGAGGTTTGTTGAGGGGTTCTCATCTATTGCAGCACTGTTGATAAAATTGACCCAGAAGAAAGTGAAGTTCCAATGGTCAGAGGCTTGTGAGATGAGCTTCCAAGAGTTGAAGACTCAACTCACCTTAGAACTGGTGCTAACCCTACATGAGGGTACCGATGTGTTTGTGGTGTATTGTGATACTTCAAGGCTCGGCCTTGGTTGTGTATTGATGTAGCATGGTAAGGTTATAAAATATGCTTCAAGGCAGTTAAAGGTTCATGAAAAGAATTACCCGACTCATGATCTCGAATTGGTAGCGGTAGTATTTGCCTTGAAGATTTGTAGATACTATTTGTACGGGGTCCATGTAAATGTGTTTACGGACCACAAGAGCCTACAATATATGTTTACCCAAAAGGATCTGAATCTATGCCAAAGGAGGTGGTTGGGGTTACTCAAGGATTATGATATAAGTGTCTTGTACCATCTAGGAAAGGCTAATATGGTAGCGGACGCTCTTAGTGGGCTTTCGATGGAGAGTGTGTCCGATGTAGATGAGGAGAGGAAAGAGTTGGTGAAGGATATGCATCGGTTTGCATGGTTGGGAGTTTGTTTGGTTGACTCGACAGATGTTAGAGTTACTATTCAGAACGAATTAGAATTATCCTTGGTGACTGATATAAAAGCTAGGAAAGACGAGGATCTTATCTTGGTGAAGTTGAAGGAAACTGTCCAGAATAAGAAGGTAGAGGCCTTCTCCAATGGGGGAGATGATGTGCTTCGATATTAGGGTCGCTTGTGTGTTCCCGATGTTGATGATTTGAGAGACCGGATGTTGCACGAGGCTCATGGTTCCAGATATTCCATATATCCAGGTGCCACCATGATGTACCGTGACCTATGGGAAGTCTATTGGTGGAATGATATGAAGAAGGACATTGTAGAATTTATGGCTAAGTGTCTGAATTGTCAGCAAGTGAAGGTTGCTCACACTAGAGACCAGGAGGTGTGCTTCAAGACATTAGTATTCCTACTTGGAAGTGGGAGGATATTAATATGGACTTCATCACAGGGTTGCCTCACACTCGTCGACAATATGAATCCATTTGGGTGGTGGTGGACAGGTTGACTAAAGCAGCACACTTCCTACCGGTCAAAACTACGGATTCAGCGGAGGATTATGCTAATAATTATACATTCGGGAGCTAGTTCGGTTGCATGGAGTGCCCTTGTCCATCATATTGGATAGAGGTACTCAGTTTAACTCCCAGTTTTGGAGATCATTTCAAAAGAAACTTGGTACTCAGGTCAAGCTCAGTACAACATTTCACCCGCAAACAGATGGTCAGGCGGAGCAGACTATTCAGACTCTCAAGGACATGTTGAGAGAATGTGTGATTGAATTCAAGGGTAGTTGGGACGATCATTTTCTTCTCATTGAGTTTGCGTATAACAACATATGTGATTCCAGCATTCAAATGGATCCATTTGAGGCTCTTTATGGGCGGAGATGTAGATTGCCTATTGGTTGTGTTACACCTAGTAAAATGTTAACGATTATTAGGCGTGCGCGTGGATTTTAATGAGTAAAGAGAGCTCGATGCGTGTGGGAAAAGCCTCAGAAGCAAGGTCGTGCGAGGCTAGGCCGCGAGGGGCCATCACGACACGCCAGCCAGCCTATGCACTGGCCAGCGCGGCGTGCTAGGCCTATTGCCGATTTGAGGGGCGCGGCGCGGCACAAGGATGTGCACTATGGCCAGCGCGAAGCACCCCTGTGCCACCGGCCGTGTGTGTGTATATATATATATGCCCCTCACTTATTTTAAAATCATTTCAAAAGAACCCACGACGAAAGATCAGAGAGGGCATGCACTTTTCATGAAATTTTTATACGATTACTCTACCAAACAGAGTCCAAATGCAAATTAACCTCGGGTAACGAGTTCTAGGCCTCCAGGAAGCATTACTACGGAGTTATTTCTCGAAAATTCACTTGGAAAACTGGAGCTCTGTTCGGTCCAAACTACACGCAAGTGCACGTGGTCATACAAGTAGTAAAGTGGCTTTATTTCAAGCCAAGTATCGATCCCATAGGGACTGAATTATGGTAGTAATTATCCTAATTTTTAGTGAACGATATCTCTATGAATGTAGACAACCAAACAAATAATGTTTTATGAGTAACTATTAATAGTTACTAAGAACCTAAGTAAAGATTATAAATTAAAGTTTGAACAATAGCAATGAACAAGCTGAGGTTAAGGCAAACATGCATGGATGTAATTTATTCATTAGAATCAGTTAATCTTCTCTTCAGTTGTTAGTCAGGACTTAATAACCTATGGATTGGATCTTTTGACTCCTCTCAAATTAAAGAATCATGAGACTTACATTACACATTTTTGTGATGCAAAACCCCATGCTCTAGCCATACATAACAAATTCCATAAATGACTAATATGACATTACAAATATATTTCTATTCTGAATGTAAATATTCTCTCAATTTCCTCAACAACGAAAAGATCATATTCCACCAATTCACATCTATCCAATTAATTTCCCTTTCAGAATCAAAATTGGACTTCTAAGATATACATTAACATTGGCCATACATTAATGTAGTAAAAACAAGAATTGATAGAACAACCATTATAGAGAAGATGAAAACTGAAATAATTAGTAATTACATTTCTCTACAATTATCCTTAACCTCAGCAAGAGGTAAATTAGCCACTCATTTTTGGATTAAACATCTTCAAACAAGTACAATTCATACAAGCAATTGAAATTAAAGAGATAAAGGAAGAGAATTAACCCTAGAAATTCTTCCTCTCAACTGCTTGCTAACTGTTCGGTGGTTTGCTTATAGGTTTAAAACCGACACGCAAGTGCACGTGGTCAAACAAGTAATATAGTGGCTAAGTAAGCCAAGTATCGAACCAAGGAGACTTTGGATAAGTAAAATTGCTTAAGTATACTATATTCTAGCTTACTTCTAATTATGCTGACAACAACGTAACCAAAAGTTAAATAATTTTTGTTTATAAATTATATACTAAAACTATTAACAAATATTTACTGTGAATTGAAACTATGGATATCAGCATGCCAAGGTTAAGAACAAGTAATGAACTTGATTATAATCATAATTTGGTTATTCTTCTCTTCTAGTTGCTAGCCAAGAACATTAGCCTAGAGATTAAAACTCTCGTATTTAATCTCACTTAAGAATCATAAACCATCCGTCTACATTTCTGTGATCAAATGCAATTTATGACCTAGCAATAAAATTTCGGTTCCTAAATTGACTAATACGGCTTTCAAGTATATTTCTATGAGGAAAGCACATCAAAACCCAATTTTCCCAAATCAAGTTAAGAACAATACCCTATTAATTCACAACTTTCCAATTTCGTGCTCTCTCGAGTGAAATCGGACTTTTTAGATGTACATTAATGTCGGCCACACACTAATGTAGTAGAAACAAGAATTAATAGAACAACATGGACGAAGAAGAAGAAAACCATATAATTAATAATCAAAATTCATCACCATTGTTCACAACCTCAGCAAGGAAGAGAATTACCCACTCATTTGTGAAATTATAGGTTTTTGGTTGAGTTACTCAAGTGAATTATAGTTGCTATTGTTATCAAGAGTTATCATTCTTCGCCGAATTTAGTATTGAAATTGTTCCTATTCTCTCAGTATCAGGGATTCAGTTGGATAGAACGGTTACAAGTTGAAACTCTCTAGTTAAATGAAAGTCGACACTCAAGGTATGTAAGGCTATCCTTTTCAGCAAGTTACGTTCATCGTAAGTTAGTACGACTCGTGTGTCTATAGTACTTCAGAGTAAACCTATAGTGGTCAGTTGTTATGAATTGAGTGGGATTATAACTAAGACATAGTAACCCTCGTCAGGGTTAACCCTAGCCAACTTGATTGTTGTATACAATATTCGGGGACTTGGATGTTGTTGCCTACTGGGTTAGGCTCACGAGTGGTATGATGTCCGAAGGGACCTAGTGAGGTCGTGAAGGCCGTATTCAGTTTTCTGATATTCTATTATGACCTAGAATCGAGCCAAGGCTCGGGGTCCAACTACAACAGCTATATTATATCCCATAGTCCAGCCAAGGATCAGGGCCCAATTTCAGCAGCTACAGTTATCCATAGTCGAGCAAAGGCTCGGGATCTAGTCACAACAGTCACCTGATAACCTATAGTCGAGCTAAGGCTCGGGGTTCAGTTACATAGCCCAGATGGCTCAGACACAGACACAACTACAGGAGCCTATCAGGCTCAGATACAACTTTAGAGAACGAACCAATCTTGAGTTACAGTATGCTTTCGAACCTTTAGCATCCATATAGCAGGGGTGTGCATTTCTTGTCGTTTTCGGGGCTTATGGGGGCCCAGGCAGGTTATTCTATGTTGTTTTTACCTTACAGGATTATGGGGCCCCAGTTAGGTTCTTGTTTGTATATGTATACTTGTTAGTTAGATGTTTCAGATGGTGAGAACATTCAAGTTAAACTCTTACCCTTATTCATGATTACTTTAATTTTATCAGCTTTCATTCAGCTATCATTTTACTGCCTTACAGATTCGGTATATATTGTACTGACGCGATGGGCGCTGCATTACTTGCCTGCAGGTGTGGATAGACGCAGTTCGGGACCATCTTAGTCATCAGCCAGAGTTAGCAGTTCATTCAGCTCTTTTCCTCGGGAGTTGATAGTTAGAAGAGGTTTTGTTCTTTTATTGTACAGTTTGTGGGTAGGTCGGGGCCCTATCTTGACCATTATTCCACTCTTAGAGGCTTGCAGGCTACAAATTTCCAATATTTAGCTTTTGTTGTCAACCGTGTGGGGCCTATGTATGTTTTATTTCACGTGATGGCCGTGTGAGGCCTTGCTTAGCTATTAGTTAGAAGCCTTGTCTGCTATAGCATAGTTTTAGTTGTCTGATTTCATTCAGTTATAACTAGACAACATGGTGGTCTTGTCGTCCCACATAGAATCCCTGTTATTGTGTTGTTGTTGGTTAGCTGTCTTCTTTTACAGGTGGCCTTGTCAGCCAGAGGATGTATTTACAACCCATATATAGATTGTCATTTTCTTGAATTAAGTTACAGGCATGCACCAGTAATGCACCAGGCCAGTCAGGTTAGTCCCAGATCCCAGTGTGGCACCAGGTGCCAGTCATGTCTCCTAATGTGGGGCGTGACAAAATTAGTATCAGAGCAGGTCATATCCCAGGGAGTCTGCAAGTCGTGTCAAGTATAGTCTTATCTATGGGTGTGTTGTGCACCACATTCTATAGACATGAGGCTACGAGGCATAATAGTGTGCTGACTCGTCTTTCTCCTCTAGTCGTGCCATGAGCTGTGTTGTATAGGATAACTCCCTAAGCTTATGTTATTCTACTTATTTATAGATAAATTTCTGATGCATGATGGACCGTGATTGGTCGAGAATTGGATGTGGCAGCAGGAGAGGGCACTAGTAGTGGGCCCCAGGCAGAATCATCCCAATCTGAGGGCGATAGGGAGACATCATCTCGATCTCCCCAGTACTCACCACTGTACTCAGAGCCCGCTAGGGCAATTGATATACTAGTACCACCCCAACCATTCCTATACCATCAGATCAGGAGCTCAGGGTGCATTCTATATGTTAGTTCAGATGATGGCTGCCCAGTGTCAGCCACAACTAGTAGTACCAGCTACCGTTGAGCCCGCTGAAGGGCCCGGTAGTTTGAGAGTCCGTGAGTTCCTTTCTTTGAGGCCCCCATAGTTTATAGGGACAGATCATAGAGAGGACCCCTAGAATTTCATAGATTAGTTGTTGAGAATATTCAGGGTTATGCATGCCTCGTCCATAGAGTCAGTTGAGTTAGTAGTATTCCGATTGCGAGATGTAGCAGTCCTGTGGTACGAGAGCTGGGAAGATCCTGGGGTAGAGATGCACCTCCAACCACATGGCCTAGCTTCTCTGAGGCTTTCATAGACTATTATTTTCCCCGAGAGGTCTGATAGGCCGGAGTAGAGCAGTTTTTGCATCTGGAGTATGGCAGAATGAGTGTTAGAGAATATGCATTGAGATTTGATTCTTTAGTCAGATATTTTGTTATATCCTGGGTGCTCAAAGACCGGACCTGGGAGTTGAAACGGGGAAAAAGTGGAAATTTTTATTTCAGTCTCAGGATGAGTCATCTCACAACTCGTGAGGATAGCCCACGAGTCGTCAGGTGACTCATGGGGAAGGCCTGAGTTTTGAGAAGAAGTCCTGGAAGAGTTGAGACCCCATGGGCGAGGCCACGACTCGTGGTCAGGACCCACGAGTCATTGGGTCAACCGTGGGGAAGAAAAAATTGTTGGGAAAAGGAAAATGGGCAGTGTAACTGAAGGGAGTCCCCACGAGTCGTTGTCAGCCTTAACGATTCGTGGGGTGACTAGTTAGTAGGCTTGGAGTCCAAATTTTGGGAATGAGACAGTGTACCCAACTACTGGTGACCACGAGTCGTGGTCACCCTTGACTAGTCATGAAGTGACCCATTACGAGCCAAATATGATAAATTATATAGTGTACTTGACGAAAAGAGTGACGAGTCGTGGCCTTGAGGACGAGTCGTGAGATCCCTCCTTGGAAACTCCTGTCAGTCTTTTCCTGCAAAATTAGTAAGGGTCTTTTTGTATTTCCTAAGTTCCTAAAGCCTAAACCATGTTGTTTTAGCCTATGAAAGGTGGGTTTTAGAGGGGGAAACTATCCTAAAGTCTTCCTTCACACATGCAAGAGAATAGAAGAGTGATAAAGAGCTGATTAAAGGTTGATTCAAGGTTTTCTTCTTCAATTTCTTTCAATTCCTTTTTGGGCATTCACAGGAGAGTAAGATTCAGTCTCCATCAGGTATGTAGGGTTTTGAATGGGTGATATCTTTCATACCCATGCCCAATTCCTCTCTAAAGTGTGAAATTCCTATGCCTAATCTATAGGATTTTAACCCAATGCATGTTTTTCCTAAATTCTCTACAAGGGTATAAATTAAATATGTTTCTTCTATTGAATTATGAAGCATGGACAAGTTTCATATTGTTTCAATCAAAAATAATGTTTCTAGTTTTATAAATCAAAAAGCCCATTGATGAAAAGTTCTTGAAAGATGAGATTTGTGATGGATGTATGATGATAATGAGATATTGCGATGAAAATCATGATTTCGAGTTACCCATGTTTATAATGATGTTTGTGATATAAATTGAGTATTATCGAGCATGATAAAGCCTTGGGAAATGCCCATATCCTAAGTATGAATGATGTTTTGCCGAATTAAGCTTGCCACATTGTTTTAGAGTGAAGACTCCCAATTATATTTTCAGCTTGTGGTATGTTTTGACCTAAAGCTTCTCATATGCATGATTTCATATTTGATATGTATTTGATTATTAATCTTCGTCAATAGATGATGTTGAGATTTGTTACAAAATGATGTAGAGCACATGCATGTTTTTAGGAGTAGTGTCTAGTACCGAGTAGGCTAAGGGTTGATCACCCTATGCCTCAGAACTACATGCCAATGTAGGTTTATACTATTATATATATATTACTTTGGGACCTCCCTTGTGAGCTATCCCATTCCCTGATTGGGCCCCGATCTTTATATCGATATCATGGTATCGTCCTTAGCCCTCGCAAGGTTTTGGACGTCTCTACCCACTTGAGTGTGATAGTTGGGACCACATAAGCTCTATCATGGTATGTCGATTAAAAGATGAGTCTGCCATTGTTCCGCATAATTTCGATCATGCATGTTTATCATTCTTGAAATATATATATATATTTATATATTTTTGAAAGCAGGTTTGACCCAATGTTCGGTCTTTTTATGATTATTAAATTTCAGTTTTGGGTCATTTGATTCAGATGTAAAGTTCGGATGGATCATGATTTCAGAAAATATATGCAAAGCCCTACTCTCAGGTTCTTGCTTTGATCATATTTTATAATATGCATGTTTTAAATAATTTACTTACTTGAGCGTTTTTACTTACCTTGCATACTCGGTACATTCCACGTACTGACCGCATACTCTATGTTGTATCATTTCATGATACAGGACCCATCTCTCAGCTTCAGCCCCGCTCTTTTTCAGCAATCAAAGTTAGCAGTTGCATTGTTGGTGAGTCCTCATCTCCGGAGGACTAGGTTATCCAATTTTTCCTTTATGTATTTCAATTTCATCTTTGTTGAGCTAGTTGGGGTCTTGTCCCATCAACTCGTCATGTTTAGAGGCTTTTCATACATATGTATGTGTTTAGCTTCGGATTTCATATTCTGATTTCATATTCAAGTTAGACTTCCACTATAACTATATTTTCGATTATTCAGTTTATTGGTTGATTTAGATATATGCTTATTCCATGGGTCAACTTGGGGCCTTTCGGGGTTCCTTGTCCTGTGTTGTGATCCGAACCCCCATTTGGGTCGTGACAAACTTGGTATTAGAGCAATAGGTTTGATGTGTCCTTGGTTGTCTTAAAGCCGCGTTAAGTAGGGTCTTTTTCATGAGTGTGAAGTGCGCCACATTTACGATGAAGAGGCTAGGAGATGTTTAGGAAATCTTCCCTTATTTTATGACTCTATTTTGTGCCATGAGTTCGACTCTCTCCCTTCCTCTAACTCGAGCTATACGTGTGTGCAAAAACATGTCGTCTCAGAACAACAACGAGAGTCAGGCAGCCCTACCAATCCTAATGAGTCCTATGATCGAGCATGTTACGGATGAAGAACTCGGGGCCGCAGTTCGAGTGTTGATACAGGCCATGATCACCCAGCCTACCTAACAAGTTATTGCACCTGTGAACCCTACCGGAGAGGCGGTGACTACTAAGGTTCAATAACTCACGAAGACTAGCCCGCCTAAGTGTGGTGATACGATTTTGGGTATAAAGCATAAGGGGAAGAAGAGAAGGAGTAAAAGGCCCAGGACCGAGGACTTGGACGGCTCCCAGAAAGGGTCTAGTATTGGGAGTCACCTTTAACCCCGTCAGGAGTTACCAGCTCAAGATCGAGGGTACAAGCCCCGGGTAAGGGAGATCACTTATTCACTTTGCAGGCATTGCATGAAGCACCACCTAGGAAGGTACCTAGTGGGTTTAGATATATGCTTCTATTGTGGTAGTTCTGGGCATAAGTATAGGGATCATCCCGTGGCCAAGAAGGATGGCAGGAAAGCCTATGCCCCAAATCCCCCTCTAGCAGTTCTATCTAGTTAGTCAGCATGCCTAAAATGTGGTAGAACACATGTAGGACGGTGTTTGGCAGGTTCAGATGCTTGTTACAGGTGTAGGAAGGTCGGGCACATGCGCAGGAATTTCCCTTTTGTCAAGAAAGGCGAGGGTAGATCCGGTGTGCCAATCGCTGGATTAGCAGCTCCAACAAGTCACCCACCCCAGTAGTATATGTTACCAAGAGCCAGTGGCAGTCATCCTCAGATGTAGTCCCAAGTATGTTATAAATTTTCCCCTCGAACCTACCATGATTGTTAGTTCCGAGTACTACTATCAGAAGTACAAATCCCTTTGTGTAGTTTAAGATGAGATTTATATCGTGGAAGGTACAGAAATGGTAAGTTAAGGGCCCAGTCAGGTTTCGAGTTTTCTAGTAAGAAGGTCATATAGATAGTATCTGGGGGTATTCTATCCTTTCTCCTTTAGATGTTCCCTTACATATTGCTCGATGCTATGCTCGACTTTTGCTAAAGTTCAGAACCCCAAATGATAGGCAACCTCATCCGTCAGCGATCCCAGTAATACCCTTTCAGTATTATATCATGACCATCGTATTGTATGCGATCAACTCATAAGATCATGCAATGTCAGGTATATGCTCAACTTAGATTTCATAAATGATTCGTGCTCATGATTCCCTTACTCTAAACCCTATGGATGTCTCCCATGATGGAAATGATGGTGATGATGTCAAATTTAGGATAACTCCCTATCCCGACTATAGATGCCGGGTATGTAAAAGTTCAGAAAGCAAGGTTATTAGCCAAGCCTAGGGGCGTACCAATCCACATGGACTTTTTGTGATTGTCGATCCATTTTCCTAAGTTGAACCTTTCCATTTCTTTGTTATGCTATTCATGATTTGCCAAGGTGAATGATATCGTTCCTGAGACAACATAATGAAGATTGGGTGATTTTTGATTTCTAAGGGTTTGAAGTGTGAGGGGTTGACTAAAGCTAGAAAACCAGGTTGTCAAGCTCGAATTTGGATTCTGAAAGCTTTATTGGTTCTGAATAGTGATTTATGATTTAGTTGGATAGTTGCATGGATTACAAGGTGATTCGAGAGTGATTTGAACCTTTGGTTGAATTTATGAGCTTGAGGAAACTAGGTGTGACCCCGGTAAACTTGGAGTCAAATGACCTTATATGGATAACTTAAGGGTTCCAACCGACCTGGAAAATGGGTTTCATGATAGGATTGCGTGTGGGGTTGTGACCAGAGGATTTCAGATGGATGTCAAGTGGGTTCGAGCATATTGTGTGGTTTTCATGATCTTAAGCATAAAGGAGGGGAACCAGAGGTTTGGGACTTAAAAATATTTTTGGCAGGCATTATATGAGTTTTTTTGGTTGCCTCGACCAGTGGTGGTGTCATAGTTCAGAGCGGATCTGAATCATCCTCAGTGACTGATGTAAAAGCTAGCCAAGGTGAGGATTCTAGATTGTTGAAGTTGGAGGGAGTGGTTTCTGAGCTGAAGGTAAAGGTCATCTCCAAAGGGGGAGATGGTATACTTCGATATCAGGGTAGTTGCTATGTTCTAGGTGTCGATAGCTCGAGATTCACTCAAAGTTGCCAAAATTCCTATATTGATGTGAGAAGTAAAGAGCTTGAGTTCTAAGTGGATGCTTGGGTGTTTTTGAAGGTATCTCCCATAAAGGTAGTGATGCGGGTTGGAAGGAAAGGAAAACTCAATCCCCGTTATGTTGGTCCCTACTGGATTATTAGAAGAGATGGTAAGGTAGCGTGTGAGTTGGACTTGCCCCCAGAGTTATCTTTCGTGCATCCTGTGTTTCATGTATCGATTTTAATTAAATGTTTCGGAGATCCATCTCTAGTAATCCCGGTGGACAGCGTTGGTGTAAAATATAGCCTTAGCTATGAGGAGGTTTCGGTGGAAATATTAGATTGTCAGGTTCAGAGGCTAAGGAATAAAGAAGTAGCTTTAGTTAAAGTATTATGGAGGAATCAACATGTTGAAAGAGCTACGTGGGAAGGCAGAGCGGATATGATGGCTAAATACCCACACTTATTCTCTACCGACTCAATGTCAACTTGAGGTATTAGTTTTGACCTTCAACTCTATTTAGTTTCATGTTTAGTTCATGCGCACAAGTTTCTTTTATGTATATGGGTGTGTATGTGATTTGCGAATTTAGTTCAGCTGTATATTCTGAATTGGAGGTAGTCATTCCGTCAGTTTTCAGTTTAAATGATCAGTATTTGATTTGAATATGATAATTGCATGTTTCTATTTCCTGCTTGTTTCCTACATTCGAGGATGAATGTTCCCAAGGGGGAGATATTTTTATACCCCTGGAGCTTAAAGATCGGACCCAGGAGTTGAAACAGGGAAAGTTTGGAAATTGTTATTTCAGTCTCAGGATGAGTCATCTCACGACTTGTGCGGACAGCCCATGAGTAGCTAGGTGACTCATGCGAAAGTCCTGAGATTTGAGAAGAAGTCTTGGAAGAGTTGAGACCCCATGGTGAAGCCAAGACTCGTGGTCAGAACCCACGAGTCCTTGCGTCAGCTGTGGGGAACGAAAAATAGTTGGGTAAAGGAAAATGGGCAGTGTACCTGACGGGAGTCCCCACGAGTCGTTGTCAGCCTTAATGATTCATAGGGTAAGCCATTGGCAGGATTGGAGTCTAAAGTTTGGAAATGAGACAATATACTCAACGACTGGTGACCACGAGTCGTGGTCACCCCTAACGAGTTGTGAAGTCACCCGCTATGAGCCCAAGAGGATAAATGATACAGTGTACTTGATGAGCAGAGTGACGAGTCGTGGCCTTGAGGATGAGTCGTGAGGTCCCTGGTTGGGTCCTCCTAGCAACCTTTTCCTGCGATATTAGTAAGGGTCTTTTCATAATTCTTAAGTTCCTAAAGCCTAAATTATGTCGTTTTAGCTTGTGAATGGTGGGTTTTAGAGGGGAAAAATATCCTAAAGTCTTCATTCACGCATACAAGAGAATAGAAGAGTGATAGAGAGCTGATTAAAGGGTGATTCAAGGTTTTCTTCTTCAATTTATTTCAATTCCTCTTTGGGCATTCACAGGAGAGTAATATTAAATCTCCATCAGGTATGTAAGGTTTTGAATGGGTGATGTCTTTCATACCCATACCCAATCCCTCTCTAAAGTGTGAAATTCCTATATCTAATCTATAGGGTTTTAACCCAATGCATGTTTTTCCTAAATTTTCTTCATGGGTATAAATTAAATATCTTTCTTCTATTGAATTGTGAAGCATGGCAAGTTTTATATTGTTTCAATAAAAAATCATGTTTCTAGTTTTATAAATCAAAAATCCCATTGATGAAAAGTTCTTGAAAGATGAGATTTGTGATGGATGTATGATGATGACGACATATTGCAATGAAAAACATGATTTCAAGTTACCCATGTTTATAATGATATTTTCGATGTAAATTGAGTATTATCGAGCATGATAAAGCCTTGGGCGATGCCATATGTTAAGTATGAATGATGTTTTCCCGAATTAAGATTACCACATTGTTTTGGAGCGAAGACTCCCAATTGTATTTTCAGCTTGTGGTATGTTTTGAGCTAAAGCTTCTCATATGCATGATTTCATATTTGAGATGTATTTGATTATTGAGCTTCATCAATAGACGATGTTGATCTTCATTACAAAACAATGTAGAGCACATGCATATTTTTTGGAGTAGTGTCTAGCATTGAGTAGGCTAAGGGTCGATCACCCTACGCCTTAGAACTACACGCCAACGTAGGTTTATACTATTATGCATATATTACTTTGGGACTGCCCTTGTGAGCTATCCTCTGCCCCGATTGGGTCCTGATCTTGATATCGATATCATGGTGTCGTCTTTATCTCTAACAAGGTTTTGGACGGTTCTACCCAATTGAGTGTGATACTGGAGACCACGTAAGCTCTATCGTGGTATGTCGGTTACAAGACGAGTCTCCCATTGTTCCTCATAATTTCGATCATGCATGTTTATCAATCTTGATATATATATATATATATATTAACATATGTTCGAAAGCAGGTTCGACCCAATGTTCAGTCTTCTTATGATTATTAAATTTCAGCTTTGGGTCATTTGATTGAGATGTAAAGTTCGGATGGATCATGATTTCAGAAAATACATGCAAAGCCCTACTTAGATTCTTGCTTTGATAATATTTTATAATATGCATGTTTTAAATAATTTACTTACTTGAGCGGTTTAACTTACATATCATACTCGATACATTCCACGTACTGACCGCATACTCTATGTTGTATCATTTCATGATACAAGACCCGGCTCTCAGCTTCAGCCTTGCTCTTAGTCAGCCATTAGAGTTAGAGATTGCATTGTTGGTGAGTCCTCATCTCCCGAGGACTAAGTGATCCAGTTTTTCCTTTATGTATTTCAGTTTCATCTTTGTTGAGTTAGTTCGGGTCTTGTCCCATCAACTCATCACGTTTAGAGGCTTTTCATACATATGTATGTTTTTAACTTCAGAGTTCATATTCTGATGTCATATTCAAGTTAGACTTTCGCTATAACTATATTATCAATTATTCACTTTCTTGATTGATTTAGATGTGTTATTATTTCATGGATTGACTTGGGGCCTTTCGGGGTTCCTTGTCTCATGTTACAATTTGGGCCTATCACGACCCGAACATACACACGGATCGTAGACATAGTACAAGGGACCCCGAGAGACCCTAAGTCGACCCATGGCACATGCATACAACTAATCTCATTCAAATAAGCGGACTGATAATCATAAAAACATAGCGTAAACATAATTATGGCATAGCATCAGGAAATACTAGACATATACATAGTTGAGCACTACATACTTGTCTAAAAGCCTCTAATACATAAGATGGGTTAATGGGACAACATCCCCAACTAACCCGACCAATACTGAAGCATAAACAACATGAATGTCTTTCAAACAGACCTCGGAACATGAGGACTCACGATTAAGCTAGAAACGCAAGCTGAGATGGACTAAGGGTGAGGATGAGCCAGAGATCCGGACCCTGTGTCATGAAACGATACAGTATAAAAAGTATGCGATCAGTACGTGGAATGTACCGAGTATGAAAGGTAAGTAAAATCGACATTTAAACTAAAATAAAACTCATAAGTAAACGTAGAAGAAGGACATCATATATATATATATATATATGTCATAAACTCCGTAAGAAACCATAAGGCTCAAGACTTTCAAATCATTCATAAAGCATACATAATCATAATCGTAAGTAAACATTACCAGAACATAACTTGAGCCAATAACATAAATATAACAATGCATAAAACATGCGGAACAATGGGAGGACTCATCATAACTGACATCATCATGGTAGAGCCTTTAATAATGCTCCAACTATCTCACTCAAGTGGGAAGAGCCGACCCCGGCTTTCCAGGCGAGGGTCGTGCATTAGGAGTGATATCACATTTGAGAGGATTGGTATCAATACAATATATTTAACATTAGAACCCACGGTGTCACGTGGTTATGAGACACTGGAGTCCTTTAAACGCCGGGCTGCTCAGTGCTAGACACGGCTCCCAAAAACATGCATATAGGCTCATACGTAAATCAGTAACATCATGCATTAAAATTTATTGGCTAAAATATAAAATTCACAATCATTGATCCCCTTGAAAACATGCTTAGCCAAGAATCAAAGGCCCTTTTCATTGGCCAACATCATAAATCGAAAAATCACGTAATTTGTTCATAAATCGTATATCATTCTTCAACATATGGGAATTTGCCAATACTTTGACATACTCAATTCTTTCAAAAACATATACTCATAAATATGAGTAACTTGAAAATCATGCTTTTCCAACATCTATAAACTCAAAATATTGAATATTCATCATAAATCATAACTTTCATGAACTCGCATCAATGGGCATTTTAGATTTAAAAAGCTTTAAAAAAAATTTTCAACAAAATAATATAAAACCTGCCCATCATTCATATTTCGACAATTAAAACTCAATTAAACCAAACCCATAAAGAGAAATCACATTTTCAAGCATTTGGGTAAAACCCCATGGAATTGTATAGAAGGATTCATGATTAAATTCAAAATTTGGGCATGGGTGTGGAAGAAATCATCCATTCTAAACCCCACATACCCGAGGTGGACTGATTTTACTCTCCCTTGAATGCCCACAAAGAAATTGGTGGAAGCCGTCGATAAGAAGACCTTGAATCTCCCTAAAACCTCTCTAAAAACTCTTGCATGGGAATGGGTATGCATTAGGGACTTAACACATCTTATCATACTCAGAGAAACATAGAAAAAGACGTAGTTTAGGCTGTAAGAACTTAGGAATTATGAAAACACCCCTATTAAAACATAGGAAAAACATTGCCAGGGCTCCTAACGAGGGATCTCACGATCGTTACCAAGGGGCACGACTCGTGGCCAGGACCCATGAAGTCCACTATCCAAAACACTCAGGGGGATCCCACGAATCATGGTGGCTGACCATGACTCGTGGTCACCACCCGAGACCCCCACTATCCCAAAACCCTAATCAACCCTTTAATGTAGACCACGGGTGAGCTCACGATTCGTGATGTCTGACCATGACTCATGGTCAGGCCCGTGGCCTCCTCAACCTGAACTTGCCTAGCCTACTGACCACGAGTCACATCACGACTTGTGGTCACTCCTCACGACCCATCTCATGAGTCGTCTTGCAACTTGATGCGAATTTTCAGTTTTTCTTTGTTTTGACTCCCGGGTCTGATCCTTGGGTTTTCGGGGTATAACAATATCTCCCCCTTGGGAACATTCATCCTCGAATGTTAGAAACATGCATAAATGTTAGAAACATGCATAAATGCTAGAAACATGCATAAAACTCAGAAACAAGCAATCATCATATGCAATTACGGATCATTTAAGCTGAAAACTAACGGATTGACTACCTTCGAAATGAACTACATAACTATCCCGAATTTAGAACTCACATATATTCATCATAACATAAATCAAACTTGCGCACATGGAAAGAATCATGAAAACTAAATAGAGTTATAGGGCAAAGTTGATATCCCATGTTAGATCTGAGTCAGTAGAGAACAAATGTGGGTATCTAGCCATCATATCCACTTCGGCTTCCCACGTAGCTCCTTCAACATGTTGATTCCTCCATAATACCTTAAATGAAGATACTACCTTTATCCTTAGCCTCCGGACCTGTCATGTTCCAATATTTCCATTTTTTAACCCATTTCTTGGGTAAAGTCTCCCAACTATATTTGAAAATGAATTGGTTATCCATAAAAAGAAAGAAAGTTTTCGTTTAGTTCCGCTTCTTGCTCTTCCAATTCAGAAAGACTTGTCGGAAATCGCTTGTCGGTCCAATATTTTAACCGAAACTTCCTCATAGATAAGACTATCTTTTACACTGATGCTGTCCATTGAGATAACTAAAGCTGGATCTCCCAAACACATCTTCAAAAGAGATAGATGAAACACAGGATGAATGGAAGATAACTCTGAGGACAACTCCAACTCATATGCCACCTTACCAACCCGTTTCACTACCCGGTAGGGACCAATAGAATGAGGGATGAGTTTCCCCCTTTTTTCCAAACAACATCACTCCCTTATGGGAAATACTTTCAAAACACCCAATCGTCAACCTCAAACTCAAGATCCCTCCTTCTCACATCCATCTAATACTTTTGGAGACTAGGAGCTATTTTCAGTCCTTCCCTTATTATCTGAACCTCCTCCGTAGCTCCATGAACTGATTTGGCCCTATCATTGCTGCCTCACCAACCTCGAACCATCCGATGGGCGATCTTCACCTCTGCCCGTAAAGAGTCTCAAACAAAGCCATCCCAATGCTGGCATGGTAACTAATATTGTCGGCAAACTCAATAAGAGGAAATGATCATCCCAACTACCCTATTATTGATGTACCCCATCTCCCCTTTTGGAACAACCTCTTCCTCCTGATCTGAACAACCACCTTCGACCTTACTAAGACAGGATCCTCACCTTACCTAGCCTTGCCCCCTGTCATCAATAAACAAAATTTCTATCCATCCTAAACCATGACACCACACCTTATACTTAGAATCAGGCTAAACACACAAAACATTCAAATCCACCCGCAGCTCATCTGAAATCCTCCGAACATAACCCAATTATGCAATCCAACCGTAAAACACATTCCATACTTGTTGGAATCATCAACCACTGATTTCAGGTTGTTTTATCCAAAGTCTACCATGGTCAAACTCAACCTCCTTAAAGCTCCCGACTTAACCAAAAAGTTCAAATTACTCATGAATCACCTCGTGACCACGCAACTACCCCTATTCGAGCTCGTTAACTTTAAATGTTGCTTTGGTCAAACCTCTCAAACTTTAGAACTCCAAATAATTGAGAATCTTAACAAATCTTCATTGGATCATCTTGGAAATTGTGTCATCCATCCCATCAAGTCATAAGTAGCGAAATACAAATACGAAAAGGTTCAAACTAGGGAAATGGGTCAAAATCACAAAATGAGCATGTGGGTTGTTGCACTTCTAGGTTTGGTTGATCATTGCACTTTCTAAACTTCTACATTCCTGGAACCTATAATAGTGGTAGGGAGTCATCCTGGATGTACACATCTTAACCATCATTTACATCGTGGGTAACACCTATAGAGCCTAGAGTAAGGAAATCATGAGCACAAATTACCCAAGGAATCTAAGCTGGGCATGTACCTGATATAACACGTTCCTCATGAGTCGATAAGGAAGATCTAAGGAATGAGTTTATAAAGAAGAGCGTACTAAGGGATATGATCTCACATAGGCAAAAAGGGTCATGACATAAAGATGAATTTATGGAGTCATGGAGTAATGTTGGAATTGCTGACTGACGGGGTTGCCCATTATCTTAGAGTTTTGAATGTAAGCATGGGTTGAGCGTAACATCAAGCAACATATGAGAGAAACATCTAGATGAGAATGGGTTAACTATCCCTAAGTACCATCTCTAGAACTTCTTTGCTAAAACTTAAGACTCGACATGACCCTTCACTTACCATCTCTGTCTTGGATTAGAGCTATCATTCTAAGGCTCTAGGACCCTTTGTAAGAGTTGCTCTAATATCACTAGCTCCAGACTACTCATTCATACCTTTAGCTATTGCCTACCTCCCACAAAATAGATCTCATACTAAGGTGCATACAGAAATCCCGTACCTTGTATAGTAAGCTCTCGAAACTAGAGATCATCGAAACTTATAACATACTTGAGACGTACATTTGAGGTTGACAACCACTCGCTCTTGACACCCTATGCTGTGGAGGTGGGTGACTTGCAGGAACTGTAAGAGAGGGATTCAGAGCACGTCCTTTCTGACCATCTATCTTGGTTGCAGTGCGATCCCTATTTTTATGACCAAGTTGGCCAAAAAGGCAAATATCTGAACCTGCCAAGCATTCTCCTCAGTTGTGCTTTCCAGAATGCCCGCAAGTTGGGAAAGTAATCTTTCTCACGCGGGGCTTGTATCCCCAAGCTTAGGCTTGAAACTTCTAATGGATTTGAGAGTGACTCCCCCTACTCAGTGTCACCAACCCTAGGCCTCTTGTTCTCCCTCCTGCCCCCTCTACACTTCCCAACCGCCCTCGAGTTACCAACCTCCGGTGGGCTCTCCTTCATGAGTCCTTGAGTCCCAATAGCTGCTGCTTCCTTGATAGGGTTCACCAGTGCAATAGCCCACTGGCCAGGATGGGTGATCATAGTTCGCATCAACACTCTAATAGAAGCTCTGAGCTCCGCATCGGTAACCTGCATGGAATCCATCGGAGTTAGTGGTGCTGGCTGACTTCCATTGTTGTTCTAAGAAGACATGCTTCTGCACACGCGTATCGCACGAGTTAGAGGAAGGGAGAGAGTTAAACTCATGGAACGAGGTAGAATCATGAATGAAGGAAATATTTCCTAAACGTCTCATAGCCTCTTCGTCATAGGTGTGGCGCACTTCACACCAATGAAAAAGATTCTACTTAACGTGGCTGTCAGATACCCTAGGACACTTCAAAGGTATGGCTCTTATACCAAGTTTGTCATGATCGGGACATACACCCGGATCATAGACATGGGACAAGGGACCCCCAGAGACCCCAAGTTGACCCATGACACATGCATACAACTAATCTCACTCAAATAAGAAGAATGATAATCATAAAAATATAGAGGAAACGTAATTAGCATAGCATCAGAAAATAGTTGACATATACACAGCTGTGCACTACACACTTGTCTGAAAGCTTCTAATACATAAGATGGGTTGATGGGACAACATCCCTAACTAACCCGACCAATACTGAAACATAAACAACATGAAAGTCTTATCAAATGGCCCTCGGAACATGAGGACTCACCAATAAGCTGAAAGCATAAGTTGAGATGGACTAAGGATGAGGATGAGCATGAGATTCGGACTCTGTATCATGAAATGATACAACTAAAAAGTATGCATTCAGTACATGGAATGTGTTGAATATGCAAGGTAAGTAAAATAGACATTTAAATTAAAATAAAACTCATAACTAAACATCGGAGAAGGACATCTTGCATATATCATAAACTCCGTAAGAAAACATAAGGCTTAGGGCTTTCAAATCATTCATAAAGCATACATAATCATAATCATAAGTAAACATTATCAAAACTTACTTGAGCCAATAACATAAATATAACAATACATAAAACATGCGGAAAAAAGAGAGGAATCTTCATAACCGACACTATCATGGTAGAGCCTTTCATGATGCCCCAACTATCTCACTCAAGTGGGAAGAGCCAACCCTGTCTTGCCAGGCGAGGGTCATACATTAGGCATGATATCACATTTGAGGGGATTGGTATCAATACAATATATATAACATTAGAACCCACGGTGGCACGTGGTTATGAGACACCGACGTAGTCATTTGAACGCCAGGATGCTCAGTGCTAGACACGGCTCCTAAAAACATACATACAAGCTCGTACATAAATCAATAACATCATGCATTAAAATTTATTGGCTAAAATATAACATTTACCATCATTGAGCCCCTTTAAAACATGCTTAGCCAAGAACCAAAGGCCTTTTTCATTGGCCAACATCATAAATCGATAAATCCTGTAATTCATTCATAAATCGTAAATCATTCTTCAACATGTGGGCATTGCCCAATACTTTGACATACTGAATTCTTTCAAAAAAATATGCTCATAAGCATGAGTAACTTGAAAATCATGCTCTTCCATCATCAATAAACTCAAAATATTAAATGTTCATCATAAATCATAACTTTCATGAACTGCATGAATGGGTATTTTAGATTTATAAAGCTTGAAATATTTTTTTCAAGAAAACAATATAAAACCTGCCCATCATTCATATTTCGACAATTAAATTAAATCCATAAAGAGAAATCATATTTTCTGCCTGGATAGGGAAAATTTGCCCAAATTCCAGAGAGGGTCCGTGTTTGCTCCGTGGCATGGAGGCCTGGCTCCGCGATGCACGTCGTGCCACGTTGAGCCTTAATTCCCGGACCTCCAATTCCAGTGAGGGTCCGCGTTCGTAGCGTGTCACGGAGGCAGTGCTCCGCGATGCACTCCGTGACACGTTGCTCGTTATTCCAAGAAAAATTCCCAGCAGTATAAATAGAACACTTAGGTTCATTTTTCAATATTCTGACTTGGTGGAGCAAGGACGTGGGTTACAGGCAGTTGAGGGAAAAAAATATCAGGGTTTTTTCTCTCTTTCTTTCTTCTTTAATTCAATTGCTTGTATGATTAACACTCAATTTAAGATGTTTAATCCACAAATGAGTGGCTAATTCCTCTCCTTGCTGAGGTTATGAACAATTGTGATGAAATTTGATCATTAATTATTTGGTTTTTCATCTTTTCTTCCATGTTGTTCTATTAATTTTTGTTCTTACTGCATTAATGTGTGGCCTACGTTAATGTAAATCTAAAAAGTCCGATTTCACTCGAGAGAGCAAGAAATTGGAAAGTTGTGAATTAATAGGATATGTTCTTTACTTGGTTTGGGAAAATTGAGTCTTGATTTGCTTTCAGGATAGAAATATACCTGAAAGTTGTATTAGTCAATTTAGGAACCGGAATTGTATGGCTAGAACATGAATTGCATTTGATCACAGAAAAGTAGACGGATGGTTCATGATTCTTAAGTGAGGTTAAATATGAGAGTTTTAATCTCTTGGCAAATGTGCTTGGCTAGCAACTGAAGGAAAAGATTAACCAAATTATGATGACAATTAATTTTATTACATGTTCGTTTAACCTCAGCATGCTCTCATTCATAGTTCAGATTCAAAGTAGATAATTGTTTTTAGCTTTAGTATAAAAATTATAAAACAAACTATCAAACTTTTGGTTACACTGTTGTCTGCATTTTTAGAAGTAAAATATAGTACACTTGAGCAAATTGCACTTCATCCAAGTCTCTGAGGGATTGATACTTGGCTTACTAAAGCCACTTACTACTTGTTCGACCACGTGCACTTGTGTGTCATTTTGTATACCCACAATCACGCAAACAAGTTTTTGGCGCCGTTGTCGGGGACTTGGCAATTGGTGAATTTGTTTTAAGTGTTAATTTACTGAATTTTTATTTTCTTAGTGTTGACAACTTGGTCTTAGCCTGTATTTTGCAGACTTAATTGTTGTTGAACACTGGCAAGAGACAAGGAGCTGGTGGAATCGTATATAGAGCCAGAAAGGATATTTCAAAGTAAACGAAGAGAAGCTCTACAAAGAAAGCTGCAGTTGCTCAGACAGACGATCATGGAGCAACAACAGAATCCACCGGTAGTACAGGTAGTGTTAGTGCCCGAAGAAGCAGCAGCACGGCCGGTTCATGAGGTGGCAATCCCACATGCCAATAATGTTACATCTAGTATCCGCAAACCTGAGCCGGGAGGGAGATTTGAACTTAAACAGAATATGGTGCAGTTATTGCACATGAGCGGGCAGTTTACCGGTCTCCCTCATGAAGATCCACAGCAGCATCTCCAAAATTGTTTGGAGATAAGTGACACTTACATCCCCGCTAGAGTGTCATCAGACTATGTTCGGCTTACGTTGTTCCCATTCTCATTATTGGGAGAAGCCAAGAGGTGGTTGAAAGCTGAGCCACCGAATTCTATTTCTACGTGGGATGATCTTGCACGGAAGTTCTTGATACAGTTTTTTCCCTCTGGTAAAACAACAAGACTTAGAAGTCAGATTCTAAGTTTCAAATAGAGAGAGGGAGAAAATTTATATCAGGCCTGGGAGAGATTTAAATCCATGTTGCGGGATTGTCCTCATCATCATCAGTCCAATGATGTGCTGGTGCACACATTTATAGAGGGTTTGGAACCCCACACCAAAATATTGCTAGACTCAGCAGCTGGAGGGAAAGCGCTGGAGAAAACTTATGAGGAGCTGTACACCTTGTTGAACCGTATTTCGCAGGGCAATCCAGAATGGAATGTTGATTCATCAAGAGGTGGGACAAGGAAAGTAGCAGGAGTGCTAGAAGTGGATGGGTTTACAGCTATCGCTGCACAGATAGCTGCATTGCAAAATCAACTTAACACCCACTTCAGCAACATGACATTGAACCAGCCTCAAGCCTTAGTTAATGCAGTACAACAGATGTGGTGTGAAGTGTGTGGAAGTAGTGAGCACTCAGCTGAGTGTTGTGGAGCCAATACAGACTCGGTAAACTTTGTGGGTAATGCATAAAGGAACCACCAACAGTATGGTAGTAGCTACAATTCCAATTGGAGGAATCACCCTAATTTCTCATGGGGTAGCAACAACCATCAGGGCCAAAGTTCGGGTCAGGGTGTGCAAAGGAACCAAGGCGGGCAGCAGAATTATCAAGCTCAATTCAGAAACAACAATGCTCCTCCTCCACCACCATCACCCAGCATTGAGGAGATGTTCAAGACCATGATAGCTAACCAAGCTCAATTGCAGGCTGACTATGTGAAATTGGCAGCCGAAGTGAAAAACAACCAGTTAGCTACCAAGGCACTTGAATATCAATTTGGGCAATTTGCTAGTGCCCAAAACACAAGGTCTAGAGGAGGAGTGCCGAGCGACACGGATCCCAATCCCAAGCAGGTAAATGCAGTTACCACAAGGAGTGGTTTGCAGCTGAAAGAGGTGGAACCAGAAAGGCCACCTCAGTAGTCGGGAGCAACAGAAGTTGAGAGGGAGCAAAGTACTGAGAGGGGGAAGACTAAGGAAGCTGAATCAGAAAGACCTCCACCCCCCGTTCCCTCAACGACTAAAGAAACACAAGGAGGAGGCGTGTTTCAAGAAATTCATGGAGGTGCTGAAACAGGTACATGTTAATTTACCTCTTGTTGATGTCTTCCAGGGAGTGCCGAAATATGCTAAGTATATAAAGGAAATCGTGGCAAACAAAAGTCGGTTGACTGAGTATGCTACGGTGGCTCTAACGGAGGAGTGCACTTCCCGGATCCAAAATAGACTGCCCACAAAGCTAAAAGACCCTGGGAGTTTTTACTATCCAGATTAATATTGGGCAGAGCATCCGAGCTCGTGGATTGTGTGACTTGGGATCGAGCATAAATTTGATGCCATCTTCGGTATTCAGAAAGTTGGGCCTAGGGAGTCCTAGACCCACAACGGTAATCTTGTAGTTGGCGGATCGATCCTTAGCCAGGTTGGATGGCATTGTTGAGGACGTTCTGGTGCAAGTTGGCTCCCTAATTTTCCCGGTAAATTTTGTCGTGCTGGACTTTGAACCAGACGCGGAAGTCCCATTTAATTTGGGACGTCCTTTCTTGGAAACCGGGAAAGCACTAATTGACGTAGCTACGGGGCAGCTAACAATGCGAGCACATGACAAGGTGGAGGTGTTCGATGTGTACAAGGCACCCAAGCTCCTGACGGTGCATGAAGAACTCTCGGTGATCAATGTGATTGATCAAGGCGATGATAAGCAGATGAAGGATTCCCGAGAGTTAATGGGAAAACCACCGGAAAGGTGTAAGCACTACTGGGGGGAGGACGGTGATCGAGAGAAATCGTCCATCACCCTAGCGGACTATTGAGCTTAACGACGTCGAGCCGCGACGGTAAACCAGGCGCTGCATGGGAGGCAACCCGTGAAAAAAATTTTTTCTTTCATTTTATAAAGTGTAAATAGATTTTTCTTTTTCTTTTTCTTGATTTACTACAAAAATTTTCGTTTTAGTTTTTGTTTTACTTGTATTTAGAGTGAAACCTATAATTCTAACCAATTTTGTATAGTGAGATGAATTTCAGGTCAAACGTAGAAAAATATGCACGGAATCGCGAAGGAAAAGTCGAGGTATGAAAAATTAATAAAAAGTGGCAGACAGTGAGCTGAGGCGACAGCTCCGTGTCACGGAGGTTGACCTACGCGTTACCTCCGTGACACGTTGAGGTACAATCTGGAATTTTATAAATTTCCAGAATAGTCTCACGATGGCTCCGTTTCACGGAGGCAGTGCACCGCGATGCACTCCGTGACACGTTGCCTTATATATCGCGACGGGTCACACCGGGTCGCCGAGTGACCCGCGCGATTTCCTTACTTTTTAACCCCGAAAACCCTCCCTTTTCCCTCATTTTTTAATCCCTCCGCGACCAAACCCCCCAAAACCCATCCCCTATCAACGTGACACGGGGTAAGGCAAGAAATTCAATGATTCTTCTTCGACTCTTCAAAGACAAGGTATGTTCTTCGATTCCCTCTCAAATTCTTATCGATTTTCTTCGATTTTGAGCATGGGAGGTGAGCTAAATTGCCCTACATAGTAATTAATCATGAATTCGAGTTAATTGTTGTTGATGAATATTCGGAATGTCGTTATGATTGCTTGAACTTGTCGATTGCATAACTTAATCGAATTTTTGATAATCTCAATTCTAGGGCTTGTATGTTGAATTTGAAGTTGAAAATGTATTGAAATTGTGAATTTTATGCCGGGATGGATGTGTTGAATGAGATGAGTCGATGTACAAATTGTTAGGATGTTAATAGAACGACGGATTCTCGGGTTGGGGGAAATGTTGAAATTTGTAAGAATTGGTTGATTGTATAGGTTCATGTAGATAAATTTTTGTTGTTGTTTTTGTTTCTTTGTTTTTCGTTGCTAAGTGTGATGGGTAAAATGTTAGCGATGGTAGTGATTGTGATTAGCTTTACGAAGTCTGAGTAGTATGCAGAAGTTATACCGTTGAATTTTTCGAACGCACTAAGCATGATTGTATAGTTGTTTATTGTGTGTAAATAAAGATAATCTTGTCGTAGTGTTGTAACTGTACCTAAGGACTAAGTGTGGGGTAAACTAGTGTAACCCGACCTTAGCCGAAGTTAATATCAGCGAGCTTAACATTGATCTTGTTTACTTGGGTTGAAAGGTAAAATGGCTAGCCGGCAAGATAAAGGAAAAGGCGCATCAACTTCAGGCGCTAGAAGGAAACGAATCAGACTGGGCACAGCAGTTCCACGCGGCCAGCGCCGCCAATACGGAACGAGATGGGTGACCGATAAGGGGAAAAAGTGGTACGAAGCACAAAGAAAACAAATATTTCCCTGAGGAGCACATAACACGGGAACCATTGGCACAGGAGTTCCCTATAATGGTCCACCGGATCGAGGCAGCTGGGCTCAAGTTCATCTTTGAAGAGCCCAAGGAAAGCAATCTGCACTTGGTTCAGGAGTTCTATGCCAATTGGAACCCGACGATCAGAAGTCACACCATCAAGATCAGAGGGCAAATAGTCACTTTGGAGCCCCACCACCTCAATGCCATCATAGGAGCGCGGGACACAAACGCCCACGTACTCCGACAGCTGAACATTACCCCACCGTATGCGGACATCAGACGCACGTTGTGTGGGACCCGATCAACAGCTAGATGGAGCAGACACAAAGAAAGGGGTTACCACCAGACTTTGCCCTATTCACAGATGAACATGGAAGCCCGAATCTGGCTGAAGATAGTCTGCTCATGCCTAATCCCGGGGGTACATATGACAGATGTAACCCGGGATCGTGTATGCCTGGTGTACGCCCTGATGAAAGGGCTGGAGATCAATGTAGGGGCCGTAATTATCTCCACCATGAAGAGAGCCCGGTTGCACCTAGGGCACAGGTATGGCTTTGGTGGACTACTGACCACCTTCCTCAGGGGCCTCGATGTTGAGGAGGAGGCCCTTGACTATATCCCGCAGTTGGAGCGGCGGGCCTTAGACGTTACTAAAACTAAGGCTCCCGACACCACCCACGGGCCAGTGCTTACACTTGGTGAGCTACATGCTCGTGATGACCAGTATATGGCTCGGATGTATGGGATGCAGATGCTCCAGCTAAGGATAGGTGGGAGGCCGGCGATAGAGGAGGAGCTATGGCAACTCGAGCTAGATTACCCCTTCGGCGAAAACGCCAGGGCTCTAAGCCGAGTGGGGCCAGGATTTGTAGAGCCCACGGACGATGATGTCCCCACAGACGAGGAGACACGTCGGGAGGACTCCGATGTGGAGTCCGATGATGACGACGGAGGCGACTCGGACATGGGAGATGAAGCAGCAGCACCCGACGAAGAAGTGGAATACTTTGACTGATCAGGGAGTTCCACCACCCGATTTTGTGATAATTTAATTTTTTTGAACACTGGGGACAGTGTTCGAACTAAGTGTGGGGTGGGAGTAGTTAGGTGCTGGGCTGGGCTGTTTTGTTTGTATGCTCTCTTTTGTTGTCATGTATGTTGTTTGTTCCTGTGAGTGTGAATTGTTAAGTTGTTCTATATTTGTAAATGTTTGTTAAATTGATGTGTGTTGCTGAATGTTGCTAGCTGATTCTGATTCTGTACATATTTTTGTTATCGAAATGATCGATATTTTTAAAAAAAAAAATTTAAAAAATTTTTTGTAAATAATTTTTCTATCGAAATGATTGATATTTTCAACATTTTTTAATTCTTGGGTTTCTCGGCGTTTGTTTTCGGTTCTTTTACCGAGAATGGTCCCATTGAACCGAAGTCATAGTTAGTGACCGTTCTCTATGATGGATGGATGACAACCGTCTTAAGGGAAATGTAGTCGTTAGGAGTAGATTTTTTCAATTATTTTTCAATTTTTAAGTTTTTTTTCTTTGGTGGATTGCATCCCGGAACCTGTAGTTACTGGATGGTTGCGAAATCCTGGTTGCGTGTTGTACAGGATATTTAAAATGCAAAGGTGATTCGTATGAAATCATGCAACTTTGTAAATATGTTGAGATACCTAGGCTGTAGAGTTCGATTCCGTGTGATTGAGGCTTAATGTTTGAATTCATGTAATTAGCTGATTGAAGAGTCTGTGAATACATCTTGAATCGAGCATGTGCAAAAAGTGTGAAGTGAGGTGGTGATATTCCATGCTATTGTGAAGTGTCTAGAACTTGCCTGGTGTGTGTACAAAACGAAATGAAGGAGGTGTATTGTAGGAAAGGATGTAGGCATTTCTTTGTTTTAACCGAGAGTTTCTATTTTTCCTTGTCGTACACACCTTGATTGTATACCCTAGTCAGCCTGTTGAGCCTTTAGCCTATTTTTTTTTTGTCAAAAAGTGTAAACCGAGCTTAATTCCTTCTTTTCATTAGCTGTAAAGTCTATACAAAACTCTTAAGCGCTTAACAAGAGAAAATCATTTTCCCAAAGTGTCAAAGAGTGAGAATGGTGAAAAGAAAAAGAAAAGCAGAGCGATAGAAGAAAAGAAAAGGTTGAAGGTGCACTTGCTATAAATAAACGATAATGAAGGTGCATGAATAATCTTTGTTGTTGTGTCAAGTGTGCTTAATGCAATGGGCCATACTAAAGAAAATCATCAAGAATGGGATGATGGAAAAAAAAGGAAACAATGTCCATGAGTTGATGGGATGTGTTGAAAAGGCGCTTAAGGATGCTAGTGGCTATTATTGGCTAATCCAATATTTACTAGTTCCGTAGCTTCCATTACAACCCGTTCAAGTCCTACGTGATCTTACATCGCACTTCTTTATATTAGTGGAGTAATACACTAAGGGTAAGCTTATGGGTCATGAAATGATGCATGTGAATTCTTTTGGGAGAGAGAGCGAAATTGTTTTTACATGCCCCTGCTTGAATGTTTGTGAGTCATATGATCAAAAAAGGGAAGATTCTCTTGTGTTGTGAGGGCACATGCTTGATGAAAGATTAATTTTTGTGTCGTATATCTTGATCAGCTAATTTGCATGAGTTTGCCAATATAGAGAGTCGATTCTTAAAGTCTAGGAGGTCTTAATGTATTGAAGGTCATTGCATTAATAATACCATGCATGTTTCTTAATGATTTGCTGTATTGAATAATCGGTATGACCGTAGCGAAAATTGTCGAAACGAAGTAGCGAGGATGGGATGTAAATTGCATGAATGGTATGTTTGTTGTTCGAGGACGAACTAGGAATTGAGTGTGGGGTAAGTGATCTTGGGCAAATTTATATGCGCAAGTGATACTCAAAAGTACCATTTTAGCATTGTTTATCTACCAATGTGTATACATTCTCATGTAATTGGTAATAAAATGTGAATTTATACTAACCAACATGATTAGCATTGTTTTGCAGGTAAAATGTGATTTCGGGAAGCTTAAATGCATGTTGGATGATATCGGAGTTGGACTTGGATGCGAGCAAGGGAAAAGGCATTGGAGAGCATGAATTAAAGGGGCTCCGAGATGGAGCCGTGTCACGCTGCCATCGCGGAGGCATTCTGCCTGGATAGGGAAAATTCACCCAAATTTCAGAGAGGGTCTGCGTTTGCTCCATGGCACGGAGGCCTGGCTCTGCGATGCATGCCGTGCCATGTTGAGCCTTAATTCCCGGACCCCCAATTCCAGTGAGGGTCCGCATTCGTAGCGTGTCAAGGAGGCAGTGCTCCACGATGCACACCGTGACACGTTGCTCGTTATTTTGGGAAATATTTCCAGCAGTATAAATTGAACACTTAGGTTCATTTTTCAATATTCTGACTTGGTGGAGCAAGGACGTGGGTTACAGGCAGTTGAGGGACGAAAATATCAGGGTTTTTTCTCTCTTTCTTTCTTCTTTAATTCGATTTCTTGTATGATTAACACTCAATTTAAGATGTTTAATCCACAAATGAGTGGCTAATTCCTCTCCTTGCTAAGGTTATGAACAATTGTGATGAAATTTGATCATTAATTATTTGGTTTTTCATCTTTTCTTCCATGTTGTTCTATTAATTCTTGTTCTTACTGCATTAATGTGTGGCCAACGTTAATGTAAATCTAAAAAGTCCGGTTTCACTTGAGAGAGCAAGAAATTTGAAAGTTGTGAATTAATAGGATATGTTCTTTACTTGGTTTGGAAAAATTGAGTCTTGATTTGCTTTCAGGATAGAAATATACCTGAAAGTTGTATTAGTCAATTTAGGAACTGGAATTGTATGGCTAGAACATGAATTGCATTTGATCACAGAAATGTAGACGGATGGTTCATGATTCTTAAGTGAGGTTAAATATGAGAGTTTTAATCTCTTGGAAAATGTTTTTGTCTAGCAACTGAAGGAAAAGATTAACCAAATTATGATGACAATTAATTTCATTACATGTTCGTTTAACCTTAGCATGCTCTCATTCATAGTTCAGATTCAAAGTAGATAATTGTTTTTAGCTTTAGTATAAAAATTATAAAACAAACTATCAAACTTTTGGTTACATTATTGTCTGCATTTTTAGAAGTAAAATATAGTACACTTGAGCAAATTGCACTTCATCCAAGTCTCTGAGGGATCGATACTTGGCTTACTAAAGCCACTTACTATTTGTTCGACCATGTGCACTTGCGTGTCATTTTGTATACCCACAATCACGCGAACAGCCGTCAGGTATGGGCAAGAGTTCATAAGCGTCAGGCTCGCAACAGCAGAGGGGCCCAGATCAGATAGGATCAGCAGTACCACGATGCAGTACCTATCCTAGGGTGCATTTGGAGCAGTGAAGGTATGATTCCACCACCTCTTATTCCTATGGGCAGGAAGGACACATAATGAGAGATTGCTCGACTAGACGCCAAGGTTGTTAGGACCAACATAATAGATCCTCAGTAGGTTCATATGCTCCAGCACCTTCGGTAAGGCGCAGGACCTTAGCTCCAGCCGACAGAGGCTGAGGTAGATCAAGGGCATCTAGTTCTGGCAGCGGTCAGGATCACACATATGCACTACCGGGACGACATGAGTTAGAGTCGTCACCAAATGTTGTGACCGGTATATTAGATGTTTGCTCTCACTCAGTTTATACGCGGTCAGGATCACACATATGCACTACCGGGACGACATGAGTTAGAGTCGTCACCAAATGTTGTGACCGGTATATTAGATGTTTGCTCTCACTCAGTTTATACTTCGATAGAACCAGACTCCACTTTGTCATATGTTACTCTGTTAGTGGCTTGAAAGTTTTATATAGTGCCAGAATTTCTTCAGCGATCCTTCTCAGTATCTACACTTGTCAATTGACTCTATTATTGCAAAAGAATTTACCAGGGATGTACAGTAGAGGTTGTTGGTCGCTAGACCTTAGAACATCTAGTAGAATTAGAAATGATTGATTTTGATGTAATTATGGGTATGGATTGACTGGCACCATGTTAATCCACTTTAGAGTGTTAGACCAGAATTGTCCAATTTCATTTCCCGGGAGTAGTAGTAATAGAACTACGCCAAAAGGTAAGTTCATATCCTAGCTTCGGGCAAAAAATTTGAGCAAAAGGTTGTATTTACCATATTGTTAGAGTTCGGGATATTCAAGAAGAATCCCCGACTCTCTAGTCAAATTCAGTGGTTAATGAGTTCCCAAACGAACTTCCTAGTAATCCCTAGAGCGGAAAATAGAATTCTCTATAGATTTGTTACCAGATACTCAGCCTATATCCATTCCTCCATATCAAATGGCCCCTACTGAGTTGAAGAATTGAAAGAACAGTAGAAAGATTTGTTAGATAAGGGTTTTATCAGGACGAGTACTTCAACAGGGGGTGAACCAGTTCTATTTGTAAGGCAGAAAGATGGCTCCCTCTGCATGTGCATAGATTATCGACAATTGAACAAGGTTACTATTAAGAATAAATACCCACTTCCTAGGATAGATGACTTGATTGATCAGTTGCAAGGGACAAAATATTTTTCCAAGATTAACTTGAGGTTAGGGTATCATAAGGTGCGGGTTCGGGAGAGAGATATCCCAAAGACAGCTAAGCCATTTTTTATTAACATAATGACATCGGGCCCTTATTGCAGCCCACTCTACTGAATCAGCTGCTTTATTTTTGGTAACAACAATTAAGAATTGTATTCCCCTACTTGCCGCGTCAAAAACTAAATCACAAGCTTCTGATAAAAAACGAGCAGTTCTAGTAAGATTTGTAATATGAATACCCTTACGCTTTGCAGAGATATAAGGCGCCATTTTGGGATTCCATTTCCTAGTACCATGACCAAAATGAACTCCTGCCTCCATCATCTCTTCCAAATTTATGTTCCAATATCTTCTTGTCATTTCTCCCCATATCCCCCTTTTTTTATTCTTTTTTAAAAAAAAAAAGAGACAAGGAACCCTGAACTGAAATAAATAATTGTTCCGATGGAACCTTATCAGGACCAGGTATGTTCATTTTGAGTTTATGGTCGTTCGTGTTGACAAATGCACCAGCAGTGTTCATGGACCTAATGAATAGTATCTTCAGGCCATATTTAGATCTGTTTGTGATAATATTTCATTGATGATATTCTGGTATACTCCCGCTCAGAAGCGGAACACAGAGATCATTCGCAAAAAGTACTTCAGATCCTCAGAGACCACCAGCTATATGCAAAATTTTCTAAATATGAGTTCTGGTTAAATTCTATAGCTTTCTTGGGCCACATCGTGTCAGAGGCTGGTATTCAGGTTGATTGGAAGAAAATAGAGGCATTAAAGACATGGCCTAGACCTACAACTCTAACAGAGGTTCATAGCTTCCTGGGAATGGCCGGGTATTACAGAATGTTTGTGGAAGGATTTTCTACCCTCTCAGCACCTTTGACTAAATTGACTCAGAAGGCAGCCAAATTTTAGTGGATCGAGGCCTGTAGTAGAGTTTCAAAGAATTGAAAAATAGATTGACATCAGCACCAGTGTTTGCTTTGCCAGAAGTTTCAGAAGGTTATGCTGTATATTGTGACGATTCAGGCGTCAGGTTAGGGTGTGTTTTGATACAACATGGGAAGGTGATTGCGTATGGTTCAAGGAAATTAAGGAAATTTGAAAAGAACTATCCCACCCATGATCTGGACTTTGCTGCAGTGGTTCACGCCTTAAAAATATGGAGGCACTACTTTTGTGGTGTACATGTGGACATTTTTACTGATCATAAAAGCCTTCAGTACATTTTTACACCGAAAAAGCTGAATTTACGACAGCTCCGTTGGTTAGAATTGTTGAAAGACTATGATGTGAATATCTTGTATCACCTAGGGAAGGCCAATATTGTAGAAGATGTCCTTAGCCGCCGATCCATGGGAAATTTGACACATCTGAGACCAGAATAACAAGAAATGGCCCTAGAATTGCACTGGCTAGCCAGTTTAGTAGTTCAGATAGTGGATTCACAGAATAATGGGGCTATAATTTAGAATACATCAATATCATCCTTGGTGGTAGAGGTAAAAGAGTGGGAGTATGAGGATTCTCATTTAGCACAGCTCAGAAATAAGGTTTGGTAAGGTGAATTATCAGCTTTAGAGGTAACCGAAGATGATGTTTTGAGATATAGAGGTCGCCTCTACTTTCTAGATGTAGCAGGGTTCCACCAGCAAATTATGGCAGAGGTAGACTACTCTCGTTACTCTCTTCATCCAGGTTCGACGAAGATGTACCATGATATAAAAGAGATATACTGGTGGCCTGGAATGAAGAAAGGTGTAGTCGAATTTGTAGCACAGTGTCCTAATTGCCAACAGGTCAAAGATGAACCTCAGAAACCTGGCGGCCTCACTCAAGAGATGGTTATACCTATGTGGAAATGGGAGGAAATAAATATGGACTTTGTGACAGGACTACCCCATACCAGGCGTAAATTCGACTCTATTTGGGTTGTTGTTGATATGTTGACGAAATCAGCTTCCTCTCTGCCAATTCGGACTAGATTCTCAGCTGAAGATTACGCAGAGCTATATATTAAAGAGATAGTCTGATTGCACGGTTCCTAGCATCTATCATTTCAGACAGACGGGCACATTTACATCTAGGTTTTAGCAATTATTTCAAAAAGGTTTGGGGACACAGGTTAATCTGAGTACAACATTCCATCCTCAGACAGACGGTCAGGTAGAGCGCACCATTCAGAAGCTCAAGGATATGTTACGGGCATGTGTGCTAGATTTTGGAGGAAGCCAGGATGAACATTTACCCATTATTGAATTTGCATATATAACAACTACCATCTGCAATTAAAATTGTTCCTTGAGAGGCATTATATGGGCGAAAATGCAGGTCCCCCATCAGATGTTTCGAGGTAGGAGAAGCAGAGTTAGTCGGACCAGATATGATTCATCAATCAAAAGAGAAAGTGAAACTTATTAGGGAGCGGTTACTGATAGCCTAGAGTCACCAAAGTCCTACCCGATGTGTAGCATAGAGACTTGAAATTTAATGTTAACGATTGGGTATTCCTTAAAGTGCCGCCGATGAAGGGCATGATGAGATTTGGCAAGAAAGGCAAGCTCAGCCCAAGGTTTATTGGGTTGTATTGGATCCTTCGAAGAATAGGCCGAGTGGCATATGAGTTAGAGTTTCCTTCAGAGTTGAGTATGTTCACCTAGTCCTTAACGTGTCTATGTTGCAGAAGTGTATAGGGGACCCGTCCTGAGTCGTGCCAGTTGAGGATATTAAAGTTACTGAGGAGTTAGCATATGAAGAAATTCCTGTTGTAATATTAGATAGACAGGTTCATAGACTTAGAACTAAAGATGTAGCCTCTGCTAAAGCACTATGGAGGAATAGAAATAAAGAAGAGATGACTTGGGAAGCCGAGTTTGACATGTGGTCTAGATATTCTCACTTGTTCAAAGATTGATTTAGATTATGCAGTAAAGGTTATGTTGTCATTTAGTTTTTATTTTACTGCTTATGTTATCAGTGCTGTTTAGTTGGCTACATCTTACTGGTGAAATAGCTGTTTATAGCATCCTGTGATGCACCTATGTTGGACTTTTCTGCGTTTCAGGTTTCTGGATAGTCACTATTATAGAGGAGTCTCTGCCGAAATTTTTCTAAGTATTAACTAAAAGAGTTAACTCTTGTAAGCGTGAAGATGACATTTGAGGACGAATATTCCTTGGGGGGGGGGAGGATGTTACACCCTATAAAATGTTAACGATTAGTAGGGGTCATGGATTTGTTATGACTAAGGAGAGCTCGACATGTGTGGGAAAAGCCTCGGAAGCAAGGTTGGTAGAGGCTAGGCTGTGAGGGGCCCGGACGACATGCCAGCCGGCCTTTGCACTGGCTAGTGTGGCACCCCAGGCCTACTGCCGCTTTGAGGGGCACGACGCGACAAAAGGATGGGCGCTATGGCTGGCGCGAAGCATCCCTGTGCCACTGGCCATGTGTGTATATATATATATGCCCCTCACCTATTTTCAAATCATTTCCAAAGAACCCACGACCAAAGATCAGAGAGGGCACACACTATTCACCAAATTTTCATCTGATTACGCTACCAAACGCCGTCCAAATGCAAATTAACTTCGGGTAACGAGTTCTAGGTCTATGGGAAGCATTACTACGAAGTTATTTCTCAAAAATTATATCGGAAAACCGGAGATCTGCTGGGTAAAAGTTTTTATAATTGTTCCAAATTGAATCCTAATCGGCCACATGCATTAGGTAAGCACTTCTAACTTTTGAACTTTAAAAAAATTATAGGTTTTCGGCCTAGTTACTCTAAGTGAATTATTGTTTCCATTGTTATCAAAAGTTATCATTATTTGCCAATTTAGAGTTGAAACTGGCCCTATTCTCTCAGTATCAAGGCTTCAATTGGATAGAAGCGCCGTTTACTAATTGAAACTCGCCAGTTAAATGAAAGTCGGCACTCGAGGTATGTAAAGCTATCTTTTTTGGCAAGTTACGTTCGTCGTAAAGTTAGAATGAATCATGTCTCTATAGTACTTAAGAGTAAACCTATTGTGGTCAGCTGTTATGGATTGAGTGGGATGATAACGATGACATAGTAACCCTCATCAGAGTTAACCCTAGCTAGCTTGATTGTTGTATATGATATTCGGGGCTTGGATATTGTTGCCTATAGGGTTAGGCTCGTAGGAGCGGTATGATGTCTGAAGGGACCAGAGTGATACCGTGAGGGCCGTATTCAGTTTTTAGAGCTTCTATTATAACCCATAGTCGAGCCAAAGCTCAGGGTCTAGCTACAACAGTTATATTATTGCCCATAGTCAAGACAAGGCTTGGGTCCCAGTTGTAGTAGCTACAGTATGATCCATAGTCGAGCCAAGGCTCAGGATCTAGTCACAATAGTCACACGATGACCCATAGTCGAGCCAAGGCTCGGGGTCCAGTTATATAGCCGAAATGACTCGGAAACAGACATAGCTATGGGAGCCTATCAGGCTCTGATACAACTTTAGAGAACGAACAAAACTTGAGTTGCAGTATGCTTACGAACCTTTAGTAGAAAGATAGCAGGAGTGTGCATTGTTTGTACTTGTTGGGGCTTATAGGGGCCCAAGTAAGTTATTCTGTGATGTTTGTACCTTCCAGGCTTGTTGGGGCCAGCTAGGTTCTTGCTTTTATATGTATATTTGTTAGTTAGATGTTTCAGATGGTGAGAATGTTCAGGTTAAACTCTTACCCTTCTGCATGATTACTTCAGTTTTATCAGCTTTCATTCAGCTATCATTTTACTGCCTTACATATTTGGTACATATTGTACTGACGCCTATCCTTGGGGCACTGCATCACATAACTTTAGGTGCGGATAGAAGCAGTTTTGGACCATCTTAGTCATCAGTGGGAGTTAGCAGTTCATTCAGCCCCTTTCCTTAGGATTTGATAGTTAGAAGAGGATTGTTCTTTTGTTGTACAGTTTATGGGTTGGTCGGGGCCCAATCTCAACCATTATTCCACTTTTAAAGGCTTGCAGGCTACAGATTTCTAGTAGTTAGTGATATTTGGCATAATGACATGCCCAAGTGCTATTTTATAACTTAATTTAGTCAAGTTTGTCAATTTAATTAATTACATTCTCATGTGGTTTTGAATATTTTTGTGTATGTACTAACCAAGTCCTTGTTTTGTAGGTGTAAAATTCATATGAGGGACTAAATAATGATGGTTGAAGTGAAGGAATGGAGTTTGGGTCTAATTGCAAAAGAATGCAAGTGGACATGCTATGGTAAGGCTGGCCACGCCACGCAACGTGCCATGTTATGCGTGTGCCAGCCAGCGCCGTGACACACTCATGGTATGCGCGCGAGATGTTGCAGTCAAGGGAGCCTGCGCATTGGCTCCATGCCACGCCAGGAACTACTGCGCGAGCTGGGCCGTGCCACGCAGGCGACGCGCAGGCACTTCGCTAAATACCTGCTGAGCGACAATTCCAGTGGGCATACGCGTTGCCTCCGTGTCATGGAGGAAAATCAGGGCGTTAGGGTCAGTGACACAGAGAAAGTACATGGTCGACCAAAAATTGCAAGTTTTTCATTTAATATAAATAGGACACTTAGCTCCTAAATTCATTTATCATGAAATTTCTTGAGAACAACGGAAAGGAGCAAAGGGAGAAAGGAAGAAATCTACCTAGGGTTCCTTAATTTTCATTATCTTTTATCTATAATTCTTGTGAGTACTTTTCTTGAGTCATGTTTTTGAGTATTCGTATGAACATAATTTGCTAATACCCTTCCTCTAGGGTTGAGGCCACATCATATGATTGTAAATGCATGAATTCTTCATTGGTTTGAGTTTTAGTTGTTATTTTTTCTTACATTCTTTATTATTATTGTTTTTATGCTTGATCGCCATTAAGGAAAACGCGTTAAGATTAGGTAAAAGATCGAAAGAGTAACTCTAGGTTAGAACATAAGAGTGTAGGGAGCAAGTTCTTATCTTTACGATAGGATTCACGGTTAGGTAGAAATCATACCTAATTTTCCCTGCTTGGTTATTAAAACGGGATGAGCTAGACACTGACTTAGAATTGTCACATCACTGCTCATAGAAGTAGTTGTGAAGCTAAGTCAGGTTAAATAATTAGAGGTATGAAAGTCCATAATCTAGGGCACAAACCCCATAAACCAAATCTACGTAGTTAAATTTCTCACGAATTAGGACGTCACATCCCTGCTCAATGATATAGGTGTGAGACTAGTTTATCGTGTTCAGAGGATCGAGAGACCATGAACATAGCATTTTAATTACGTGAGACAACAACTAAAGTTTTCATATACAAACCGTTGTGAATTGTAGCATTGCATGATTATTAGGCCTTAACTCTAGTTGCTTCTTATATTGTTTCTCGATTATTTTATGATCAAACCTAGACTTAATTAGAATTTCCTAAAATTTCTTTAATCAACACTTGTGAAGGTTAAATTAACACTCGAACTTGATAATTCACTCAATTAGTCCAGTCCCTGTGGGTTCGACATCTGCAGCTCTTGAAAAGGGCCACTGTATTACTTGTACGACCGCGTGCACTGGAGCACAAACAAATTTCTGGGCCATTGCCGGGGATTGGTGAAGTTTAGTGAATTTTTATGTTTTTTGTGATTTTTAATTTCCTTAAGTGTTGAAAAACTTGGTCTTAGTCTGCTATATTGCAGGTAACAGGTTGTCCTTGCAGAGTTGGCAAGGAATAGAGAGTTGGTGGAACCTTTGTTGGAACCTGAATGCCAACTGCATTTGCTCAGGAGGGAAGCTCTAGAGTGAATGTTGAAAAGGTTACAACAGTAGTTGCAATAACATCCACCAATGGGGCAACAGAGTTGTTACCTAATCAAATGGCAGCCCGACCAGTTCGCGAAGTGGCAATCCCACTAGCGACAAATGTGACCTCCAGTATTTGCAAACCGGAGCCCGAAGGGAATTTTGAGCTTAAAAAAAACATGGTGCAACTGCTACATTCTAGTGGCCAGTTCACTGGAATGACTCATGAGGACCCACAATAGAACTTACAGAACTTCTTGGAGATCAGTGACACTTCCATTCCCACCTGAATGTGAACTAACTATCTCTGACTCACACTCTTCCCATTTTCATTACATGGAGAGGCTAAAAGGTGGTTGAAGGATGAGCCACCGAATTCCATTACTTCTTGGGATGACCTAGCAAGGAAGTTCCTCATTAGATTCTTCCCCTCAGGCAAGACTGCCAAGCTCAGAAGTGAGATATTAAGCTTTAAGCATAAGCCAGAAGAGAACTTGTACTTGGCTTGGGAGAGATTCAAGTCATTGTTGAGAGACTGCCCCCATGACTAGCAGTCCAATCAGGTGCTAGCCCATACCTTTGTGGAGAGTCTAGAGCTACATACAAAAATCTTACTAGACTCTGCATCGAGTGGGCAAGCATTGGAGAAGACTTATGATGAGTTGTACACTCTGTTGAACAGGATTGCTCAGGAAAATCCAGAGTGGAATAGTGAATCATTGAGAAGGGAAGAAAAGAGAGTAGAAGGTATGATAAAGTTTGATACTGTCAAGGCCTTGGCCGCACAGTTAGCATTATTTCAGCATCAGATGATGACTCAGTTTAACAAACTGAGTATGAACCAACCGCAGGGACATGTGAATGCAGTTCAGTAGGCTCCTAGTTGGTGTGAAATCTGTGGTAACAATGGGCACAATGTAGAATTGTGCAGGCCGAATCTGGAATCTATCAATATTGTGGGGAATGTTCAGAGAAAAAATCAGAATTTTGGGAACACCTACAACAAGAATTGGCAGAGTCACCCAAACTTTTCTTAGGGTGGTAATTAGAGTCAGAGCTACAAGTAACCTCAGCAGCAGTAGTTTCAACAGCAGAGTAGGCAAAGCGGTGGCCAAATGAGCAAAAGCAACATTGAGGAGATGTTGCAAAAGATTATGGCTACTCAAACCTAATTGGTAGAGAATTAGGCACATATGGCTTCAGAAGCGGATGGGCCAATTAGCAGCTGCTCATCACACCAGACCTCAGGGAGGGTTACCCAGTGAAACAGACACAAACCCCCGACAGGTCAACACCATCAGTCTAAGGAGTGGCAAGCAATTGGCTGATGCACCACCAAAGGAAAAGAGAAATGAGGTGTAGTCGGAGCTGGCCAGAAAGGGACCATCTACTAACAAGGGAGATAATTAGAGTGCTATACAACACAATGCACAATCATCATTGCATCCAACACAGAGACTACCACCGCCATTCCCACAAAGGCTCAAGAAGAACAAGGAGGAAGAATGCTTTAAAAAGTTCTTTAATAGTTTCAAAGAACTTCACATAAATTTTCCCTTACTTGATGTTTTGCACGGAATGCCAAAGTACGCTAAGTACTTGAAAGATGTGGTGGCCAGCAAAGTTAGATTGATGGATGTCCTGACAGTGGCACTGACTGAGGAGTGCAGCTATAGGGTAATAAGAAAGATAACGAAAAATCTTAAAGATCCAGGGCGTTTTACCCTCCCCATACAAATTGGTAAAGCTGAAGTGATAAGAGCTCTTTGTGACTTAAGGAAGTAGTAAATCTAATGCCCCTATCTTTGTTTAACACCTTAGGGTTTGGTCAGCCGAGGCCAACACAAGTGATGCTATAGCTAGCATACAAGTCCCAAGTGGCACCAGAGGGAATAGTTGAGGACCTTCTCACCAAAGTGGGTAGGTTCATTATACCCGCTGATTTTATCATTGTTGATTTTAAAATTGATGATAAGGTAGCCTTGATATTGGGACGACCATTCTTTGCCACTAGAGGAGCAATCATAAATGAAAGAGCAGGGACCCTTAAAATGAGGGTCGATGATGAAGAAGAGCTTTTCAGAGTTTACCAAGAGATCTATCCACTAGCACACTACACTGACCTTTGTAAGGTCAGTGTGTTGTCAGAGGCTAAGTGTGGGGTGGAAGATTCCATAGGTCCACTGCCGTAGGAGATGAGCATATTTTAGCCCAAATCTGATGGAGAGCTTAAGTTAATAAAGAAGTGGGAAAAAGAGAGGGACAGGCTAGAGGCTGTTCCCTTGAAAAATAAAAAGAGTAGAAGATGGTTCTCAAAAGGGAACATTGGTTTGAGGATGTCCTGAGAAGGATAGTCCACGTCGTGCCACGACGTAAAATCAGGTGCTGCTTAGGAGGAAACCAAAGGGTACCATAGGTACAATTTTATTTTTCTTTTGTTGTAAGTTTGGTTATTTTTCACTTTTTGTTGTTTTTGCTGGTGAATTAAGCATAGATTGAGGGGAAGTCTGACTACCCTTAGAAGAGAAAGCTAAAGAGCGTGGAAGAAGATGAGTGTGGAGTCGATAACCCACATGTGCAAAAATGAAGAAAAAACATGTTGTTAGCTAGGCCTAGAGGCCTCACGGAGTATTTCTCACCTTGTAGCATTTCTATTTAAATGTTTTGGGGATATAGCATGATTCAAGTGTGGGGAGGGAAATTTCTAAATTTTGTGCTTAATGAATTTGGGTGAAATTAGTGCTTGATATGGTATTGATTGATGAAAAAGTTTGAGTTGAGCATAATTCACCCACCCGTGGGTTTTTCTTTTCAATTCTTTTTCGACAGGGGGCATCTGACTCGATGAATAAATTTTTTTGTCTATACATAACTGTTTTTAGTACTAGTTAGGGACTGTTCCCAATGATGGATGGATGACGACCGTCTTGAGGGAAAATTAGTCAATAGGTTTGGTTGTGAACCCTAAGTTGATTGATGGCTTGATGTTCTTGTTAGGTGCTATATATGATCGTGAGATGCAAGTGTTGTTAATTTTGAAGCATGCTTAAAAATTGTATAACTCTATTTGAGACACCTAGGCTCTTGAATGTAACTCGATGTGCTTAAAGCTGAATTTTGCATTCTTGTGATTAGCTGAGTTAAGAGTCTGTGGAATTTGTCTTGAATTGAGCATGTGCTATGAGTGTAAGGATTTTGAATATTCATGCTATTCTATAGTGTCTAGAACTTTCCTGGTCTGTATACAAAGAAAAATGAGGGATGTCGATTATAGGAGATGATTTAGGCATTTCTTTGAATGAGCCAAATTTTAATTCATCACTTTACCTACCTTGAATGTCTGATCCTAGTTAGCCCCATTTATCCTTTATTCTTTGCTAGCCACAAAATGAGCTTAATCCTTTCTTTTCATTATCCTTGAATTTGATCAAAAACTCCTAAGCGCTTAAGTGAAAATGCAAAAGAAGTTAAGGACTGAGAAGGAAAATAGTAGTTGTGGGAGTTGAAAAGAAGACTAGAGGTACACTTGTTCAAAATGAATAAGATTTAGTAGGGATTAAAAGAAGAAGAAAGAAAAAAAATTGCTCAAGTACTCCTTACTAACAGCTTAAGTGTTCCTAATGAAATGGGGAAACAGAAGAGGAAAATGGGTGTTGAAAAGAATAAAGGTGAAGTAAGAGGATGGAAATTCCTAATGAAAGTGTGATGTATTAAAAGAGATTAGGGAAAATAGTCACTATTACTGACCATGATAGTACCTACCCGCCCCTTAGCTTACATTACAGCCCACTAAGTCCTACTTGGTCTTACTCCCTTAGCTTACATTACAATCCACTAAGTTCTACTTAATCTTACTTTCAAACATTCCTAAATTAGTGGAGTAAAACACTAAAGGCAAGCTTATGGGTCAATACATGTTGCATGTGAACTCTTTTTGAGAGTGAGAGTATTTCTTATTCATATACCCATGCATGTTATAATTTGAAAGCATATGAGCGAAAATGGGTAACTTTCTTGTGTGAGGGCACATGTTTGATGAAGGATAAAATTCATGCCGGATTTCTTGATTGGTTGATTTGCATTAGTTTGCTGAGGTTAAGAGTTGATTCTTGAGGCCAGGAAGTCTTAACAAAGTTATATGTGATTTTAATGATTATATTTTGCATGCTCTATTTTTAACTTGCTATCTAAAACATTTGTTGTAGCCTTAGCTTGAATTGTCTTGCTTCAATTAGCTATGTGTGAGTCCTTCATATGCATGAGAAGTAAGTTGTTCGAGGACGAACAAGGCTTTAAGTGTAGGGTAGTGATCTTGGGCGTAATTACATGCCCAAGTGCTATTTTATAACTTAATTTAGTCAAGTTTGTCAATTTAATTAATTACATTCTCATGTGATTTTGAATATATTTGTGTATGTACTAACCAACATGATTAGTCCTTGTTTTGTAGGTGTAAAATGCATATGAGGGACTAAATAATGATGGTTGAAGTGAAGGAATGGAGTTCGGATCGAATTGCAAAAGAATGCAAGTGGACATGCCATGGCAAGGCTGGCCGCGCCAGGCAGCGTGCCACACTGTGCATGTGCCGCGCCCAGTGACATGCTACGCTCATGCCATGAGCACGAGCTGCAATCCAGGGCGCTTGTGCATTGGTGCCATGCCACACCAGGCACTGCTGCGCGAGCTGGGCCGTGCCACGCCAGGTGACGCACAAGCACTTCGCTACAGACCTGCCAAGGGATAATTCCAGTGGGCATATGCGTTGCCTTTGCATCACGGAGGCTAATCAGGGCTTTAGGGTCCGTGACACGGAGAAAGTCCATGGCCGGCCAAAAATTGCAATTTTTTCATTTAATATAAATAGGATACTTAGCTCCTAAATTCATTTATCAAGAAATTTCTTGAGAATAATGGAAAGGAGCCAAGGGAGAAAGGAAGAACTCTACCTAGGGTTCCTTAATTTTCATTATCTTTTAGCTATTCTTGTAAGTAATTTGCTTGAATCATGTTTCTGAGTATTTGTACGAACATGAGTGGCTAAAACCCTTCCTCTAGGGTTGAGGCCACGATATAATTGTAAATGCATGAATTCTTTGTTTGTTTGAGTTTTAGTTGTTGTGTTGTCTTATATTCTTTATTATATTATTTTTATGCTTGATCACCATGAAAACAAATGCGTTAAGCTTAGGTAAAAGCTCAAAAGAGTAACCTAGGATAGAACATAAGAGTGTAGGGAGCAAGTTCTTATCTTTATGATAGGTTTCGCAGTTAGGATAGAAATTATACCTAATTTGCCTTGCTTGGTTATTAAATCGGGATGAGCTAGACATCTACTTAGAATTATCACATCACTGCTCGTAGAAGTAGTTGTTAAGCTACGTCAAGTTAAATGATTGGAGGTATAGAATTCAATAATCAAGGGGCACAAACCTCGTAAACCACATCTATGTAGTTAAATTGCTCACAAGGTAGGATGTCACATCCCCGCTCAACAATGTAGGTGTGAGACTAGTTTGTCGTGCTTAGAGGCTCGAAAGAACATGAACATAGCATTTTAATTATGTGAAATAACAACTGATGTTTTCATACGCGTACCATTGTGAATTGTAGCATTGCATGATTATTAGGCCTTAACTCTAGTTTCTTCATATATTATTTCTCGATTATTTTGTGAGCACACCTAGACTTAATTAGAATTTCCTAAAATTTCTATAATCAACACTTGTGAAGGTTAAATTATCACTCGAACTTGATAATTCACTGAAATAGTCCAGTCCTTGTGTGTTCGACATCTAGCTCTTGAAAAGGGCCACTGTATTACTTGTACGACCTGATATGCTTGCGCAACACTGGAGCGCAAACAGTTAGCTTTTATTGTGTGTCGTGTGGGGCCTATTTATGTTTTATTTCACATGATGGTTGTTTGGGGCCTTTCTTAGCTATTAGTTAGCAGTCTTGTTAGCTATAGCGTAGTTTAGTTGCCTGATTTCATTAAGTTATAACTAGCAAACATGGTGGTCTTTTCGGCCCGCATATGATCCCTGTTATTATGTTATTGTTTGTGAGTTGTCTTCTTTTATAGGTGGCCTTTTCGGCTAGAGGCTGTATTTACAATCGAGGTATAGCTCGTCGTTTTCTTAAATTAAGCTACATACGTGCACTAGTAGAGCACCAGGCCAGTCAGGTTAGTACAGATCCCAGTGTGGCACTAGGTGGTAGTCATGCCTCCAAAGGTGGGCCGTAAAAGGATGGTTTGAAGTCAGTGGAGCTGCGATGATAGGACCGGATTCAATCCATGAGGCTGTGCAGAAAGTTCAGCTTATATAAGACATGTATAAAATAGCTCAGAGTCGCCAAAAGTCCTATGCGGATGTGAGAAGGAGAGAAATTGAGTTTGAAGTCGACGATTGGGTGTTTCTAAATTTGTATCACATGAAGGGGATGATGAGGTTTAGAAAGAAAGGGAAACTCAGTCCCCATTATGTTGGCCCATACTGGATTGTGAAACGGGTTGGCAAGGTAGCATATGAATTGGAGTTACCCTTAGAACTATCCTCAATCCATCTAGTGTTAGATGTATCGCTCTTAAAGAAGTGTTTGGGTGATCCAGCTCTAGTTGTTTCGGTGGACTGTGTTGGTGTGAAAGACAGCCTTAGTTATGATGAGGTTCTGGTGGAGATATTGGACCGGCAGGTGCATAACCTAAGGAATAAAGAAGTAGATTCAGTTAAGGTTTTATGGAGGAATCAACATGTTGAGGGAGCTACGTGGGATGTCGAAGCTGATATGATAGCTAAATACCCGCATTTATTCCTTTTCGACTCAGTTTCAGCTTGAGGTATGTTTCCTCCTTAATACTCTATTCAGTTTCATGTTTAGCTCCTGTATCCCAGATTCTTTCATATAAATGGATGTATGTGTGATTCGAGAATTTAATTCAATATTGTAGTTCAATTCGGTCAGTCAGTCCGTCAGTTTTCAGCATGTATGTTCAGTATTTGTGATTGCATTTCTTTATTTAATGTATGTTACCCACATTCGAGGACGAATGTTCCCAAGAGAGAGCTATTATAATACCCCAGAAGTGCCTAAGACTAGACTTTGGATTTAAAAGTGAAAAGTAGAATTAATATGGAAACTTTTCTCAAAATGGGTCATTATACGGGTCGTTGGTGGGATTAAAGACCTGTTGGATGTGCCTGTGATGAGATACTGCAGGGATGGAGTTGGGAGTAACAGGTCTGGGAACGATCCATTGTTTGATGTAACAAGTCATTGGGTATGAGCTGTTATGGGGTGGTATGGTTCAGGGAGGAAGAAACGAGTCACATGACGACTCATCATTAGGAGTAATGAGTCGTTGTAAGTGCCCGTTGGGAGAATACTGGGAGATGGGCAGTGGTGTTAACGGATGGTTACCATGAGTCTTTAGAGTTGGGTACGACTCGTGGAACCTATCATGTTGTCAGGTTTGGGGTCCGGTATTCAGGGTGTAACAACGAGCGGTGTAACAGACTGTTGGAGCCAGTAACAGTCTGTTCTGATGCCCGTTGTCACTAGCAGAACAGTTTTTCCAGGAAATTCATTAAGGGTATTATCATCATTCCTAAGCCCTAAGATCCTAAACTATATCGTTTTAAGCTTGAAATAGAGTGTTTTAAGAGGGGTTATGTCATTCTAAGCCTATCCTAATTCATGCATGCAAGCTTAGGGGTTTTGAGGGGTGATCCAATCTAGCTTCTTCAAGTTCTTCTTCAATTCTCTTTGAGCTATCAAGGAAGTGTGAGACTCAGATTCCTTCAAGTATGTAAGGCTATGAATGGGTAAAATTGTCCACACCCATGCCCAATTTCCTCTCAATTCATGATGTTCTAATTGATGATTCCATGGGGTTTCAACCTAATGCATGAATTCCTAAGTTTTAATTATGGGTATGATCTAAGCATGTTTAAATGATGAATTATGATTAATGGGAAGATTTTACAATGTTTTAAATTATAAAATTATGTTTTCAAGTTTCTTAAATTATGATGCCCATCTATGAATGTTCATGAAAGTTGAGATCTATGAGCTATGAGTTATGAGTTCAAGTATGATGAGATGTTTATGGATAACATATGATTTTGATATACCAATGTTTATGTTCATGTTTTCAAAGTGAATCAAGTTGATTTTGAGCATGTTAAGGTATTGGGTAATCCCATATGATCAAGTATGTTTTATGATTTGATGAATTAGCTTACCACATGGTTTTGGAGTCAAGACTCCCATTATTTTTAGCATATGGTATGGTTTGAGCCAAGGCTCCTCATGTTATGATTTTCGATTATGCATGTATATTACTATTCATATTCTTCACTAGACGATGGTCAACTTCGATGAAAAACGATTGAGAGCATATGCATGTCTTTGAGAGTAGTGTCTAGCACCGAGTAGGATAAGGGTCAGTCAACCTTATTCCTCAAAACTATGCTCCAACATAGGTTTACATTTATATTTTTGGACCTCCCTTGGAGCTTTCCCCTAACCCTAAGGGGCCTTGAGCTTGATATCGATATTATGGTAGCATCCTTATCCCTAGCAAAGCTTTGGACGGCTCTGCCCACTTGAGTGTGATAGTCGAGCCCAGATAAGCTCTATTGTGGTAATGTCGGTTATACGACAAGTCTGCCATTGTTCCTTATGCTTTCATCTATGCATGTACATCAATCATGATATATGTTTTACGTAAGTTTGACCCAATGTTCAGTTTTACTCAAGATTATCAGTTTCAACTTTGGGTCATTCGATTCAATTATGATGTTCAGTTATGTTCAGATCATGATTTAAGAGAAATAACATGCAAGCCCTACTCTCAGAATCTTATCTTGACTATGTTTTATATTATGCATGATTTATGATTTCACTTACTTAGCGGTTTTACTTACCTTGCATGCTCGGTACATTCCACATAGTGACCGCATACTCTATGCTATATCATTTTATGATACAGGATCCAATACCTAAGTTCAGTCCCGTTGCTAGTAAGATTTCAGGAGTTAGCTTTCCTCAGCCTCAGTTGATGAGTCCTCATCTTGTGAGAGCCCATATTATCAGTTGTATTACGTCTTTTCAGTTTTCAGAATCTAGCAAGTTAGTTGGAGGTCTTGTCCCATCAACTCGTCAATGTTAGAGGCTTTTCAAACATAGTTGTATTTCAGCCTTAGACTTTCACATGTAATCAGATGTTATGTTTTGTTAGACTTCTGCTATATTATTTATGATGATCTTTCGCTTATTCATGATTGAGTTAGATGTATGTTCATGCCATGGGTAGACTTGGAACCTCTCGGGGTTTCTTGTCCCGTGTCTCGATCCGGGCCTATGTTCAGGTCGTGACAGTAACTGGTCCAAAAAGTCCTGAGGGTCCTCTCCACACTCTGTCCTCGTGAATTTCGGGGGACTCAAGGCAAGGAATTCTCGGACCCTCGAACTTCCAGGTCCTCCAGTAGATTCAGCAGCAACTATGTAATACCCCAAAGGCCCAAAGATCATACCCGCGAATGGAAATAGAGAAAACTAGAAAACTAGCACCACGTCATAGAACGAGTTGTTCTGTGACCCGTGGGGTAGACCACGAGTCATGAGGAGACTCGTGGTGAGGCTAAAGGTTTGGGTTGAATTTGGAATTTGAGGTCCCAACAAACCTGACCACAAGTCGTGGTCACTCCCTACGACTCATTGAGTCAGTCGTCGGAAAAGGGATTAAGGAAAGTGAAAGGGGCCTGGCAGTGTACCCTATGGAAGTTCCCCATGTGTCGTGGTCGTTCACTATGATTCGTGGGATGGGTCATGGGCAGAAGGTAACTAATGACCTGAGGTTTGTGGTAGCGGAGATAACGAGTGGTGACCACGAGTCGTGGTCATCGGTAACGATTTGTATGATGGCCCGTTATGAGTTCTAGGTGAAACCTCAATAGTTTAACCAACAATTGATGTAACGACCTGTGGTTGGTAGCAACAACTCGTTAGGTCCCTCGTGGTGAATAACGAGCAGTAATTTTTTGTGAAATTATTAAGGTTATTCTCGTTATTCCTATGCTCTAAGGTCCTATACTATGTCGTTTTAAGCTATTTTCAGGGTGTATTAAGATAGGTTAAGTCATTATAGCCTATTATAAGTCCATGCATGCAAGTTAGGGAGTTAGAGAGGAGATCAAGCTTAAGCCCTTCCAATTCGTCTCAAATTCCTCTTGGGCAATCAAGGAAGTGTAAGAATCAGCTTTAATAAGGTATGTAAGGTTATGAATGGGTGAATCCGTTCACACCCATGCCCAATCTCTCTCTAAATCATGAAATTTCTGTATTGATTCTATGGGGTCTTAGCTCAATGCATGAAATTTCTAATTGACTACAATGGCATGATTCAATGGTGTTTTTATTATCGAATTATGAATTATAGGCATGTTTTATGTTATTTTCATAAAAATCATGTTACGATCTTTATAAATTTATTATCGAATTATGAATTATAGGAAGGTTTTATGTTGTTTTCACAAAAATCATGTTACAATGTTTATATATTTAAATGCCCATTTATGAGAAGTTCATGAAAGTTGAGATTTATGAATAATGTTCATGTGTGATGAAGTATTAATGATGAAAAGCATGTTTTCAAGTTACCCATATTTATAATCATTTTTTCAAGTGAATTGAGTAATTTCAAGCATGTTAAAGTATTATACAATGTCCATATGTTCAAGTATGATTTATGATTTATGATATGGATTTCATGATGAATCGATTTATCAAGTTGGCCGATTTATCAGCCCTTGATTCATGGCTAAACATGTATGTGTATTGGGATCAACGATGTTAATGTTTATTTGTCTATGAATCTCATGAATGATGTTGATGGTTTATGTACGAGCCTAATGTGCATGTTTTTGGGAGCAGTGTCTAGCACCGAGTAGCCCGGCATTCAAAGGACTACGCTGGTATGTCATAATTACGTGCCACCGTAGGTTCATGTTGATACATTATAGTGTTAATGGATCCCCTCTTTCATGATATCACATAATGCACGTCCCTTGCCTGACAAGCCTATGACGACTCTGCCTACTTGAGTGAGATAGTTGGGGCATCATGTAAAGAAATACCATGATGGTGTCGGTTATGATGAGTCCTCCCATTTTTTCGTATATTTTTATGCATTGTTATGTTTATGTCACTTTGGCTCAAGTTATGATCTATAAAGTTTCTCTTATGACTATGATACTAAATGGATTACGGATGTTTTAAAAACCTTGAGCCTTATGTTACATTATGATATTTATGTTATGAGCATGTTGTCCTACTCTTATTATCTCTATGAACTTTTATGTATTTTAAATATACGTTTTACTTACTCTGCACACTCGGTACAATTCCATGTACTGACCGCATACTCTATGCTGTATCGTTTTATGATACAGGTTCTGACCTTAAGACTCAGTAGCGTCATTAGCTCGTTCTGGGAGTTAGCATCCCATTAATTGGTGAGTCCTCATCTCCCGAGGACTAGTTGACATCAGTTATCCCTTATGTTCAGTTTTCTAGACTTGTCAGGTTAGTTAAAGGTGTTGTCCCATCAACTCATTAGATATGTTAGAGGCTTTCAGACTATGTGTAGTATTTAGCTGTCATGTGTGAAGTGCATTTCTCTTTCCATGTTATGTTACGATTATGCTTACGCTGTTATTATGATAAGTATTCCACTTTACTCAATTGATTTATATATGTTCATGCCATGAGTTGACTTGGAGTCTCTCGGGGCTCGTTGTCCCGTGTTGTGATCCGGGTCTATGTTCGGGTCATGACAAACTTGGATCAGAGCAATAGGTTTGAAAAGTCCTAGGGTGTCTAAAATCCGCATTAAATAGAGTCTTTTTCATGGGTGTGAAGCGTGCCATACTTATGAAGAAGAGGCTATAACACGTTTAGGAAATATTCCCTTCTTTCATGATCTATGTTGTGTGATGAAATGTCCCCCTATACTTCTAACTCGTGCTATTCGTAATTGAAAATCACGGCACCCCACAGAATTAACGGTAGAAGGAATAGGAATGGAAATGGCCACGAGGATGGCAACGGATATGGGCACCAACATGCCCCAACAGTCCAGGAGCACCATGCACCAGAGCCAGTTGCCCATGCTGAAATCTGGGCAGCTATTCAGATGCTAGCGCAGGCCTTGACCGCTCAGGTCAACCAGCAGGCGGTGGCGCATGTTCCGAAAAATGGAAATGCAGCAGCAGCTCGAGTCAGAGATTTCTTGAGGATGAACCCACGAGAGTTTCTTGGTTCCAAGGTGGATGAGGATCCACATGAGTTTATTGATGAGATTGTGAAGGTCACGCAGGTCATGGGGTGAATGGAGTTGAGTGTGCTTAGTTTTCCTCATATCATTTGAAAGGGGTCGCACATATCTTGTTTCGATAGTGGAAAGATAGTAGGGCTGCCGGAGCCGGCCCTGTCACTTGGGTGGAGTTTCATGTTGCTTTCCTAGATCAGTTCTTCCATTGTGAGATGAGGGAGTTGAAGGCAGTCGAGTTCGTGAATCTTAAGCAGGGAAAGATGACGGTACAGGAGTTGCCCTTGAGTTCACTCGCTTAGCAAAATATACCCCAGAGTTAATGGTTGATCAGAGGGCGCGAGTGAGCGGGTTTGTTTATGGGGTGGCGAACTATTTGGAAAAAGATTACAGGACCGCTATGCTCCACCAGGATACGGATTTCCCAAGTATAGTATTATATGCACAACAGATGGAGGCGGTGCATATGAGGGAGAGATAGGCCAAAAGGGCTTGTATAGAATGCTATGGGTTCACTCAATAGAAATTCGGTTATGGTAACCGCCCTCAGATTCAGTAGAGGTCACTAGCTCCAGCACCATTATCAGCTAGTGTTCCATCCACACCCAAGGGTGATCAGAGGAGCAGGGCTATATGTTCAAGGGACCAGAGGGGCATGTAGGTAGAGCGCACATTTCCATCCAGCGGGAAGTGTGGCAAGAGTCATGCCGGGGAGTGCTTACTCAACTCAGATATCTGTTATGGGTGGGGTAGGTCCAACCAAATGTGTCGAGCGTGTCCATTTGATAGAAAAGGTGATGGTAGAGGCTGTGCACAAACTACCAGGTTAGCAACATCTCCAACACGCCCAGTTCCTCATGGGGCATCCACTAGTGGGGGTGGCAAGCAGCGCCAAAGCATCTTCTATGCCCCCGCCTCGCATCAAAAGAAGGAGACTTCATCGGATGTGGTTACAGGTATGTTACGAGTGTTTCACCTTGATGCTTATGCTTTGTTAGATCCAGGGTTACCTTGTCTTTTGTGACACCTTATATTGCTAGTAGCTTTGGAGTCAGTCCTAAAATTCTGTCAGAACTATTCTCATTCTTTACTCCTGTTGGTGATTCAATTGTAGCTAGGCGGGTGTATAAAAGATGCCCAATCACAGTATTGCATAAAGTCACCTCGGCAGACCAAGTAGAGTTAGCCATGACTGACTTCGATATTATTCTTGACATGGATTGGTTGTATGCATTTTATGCTTCTGTTAATTTTAGAACCAATGGGGTGGAGTTTCACTTTCTGGGTGAGTCAGTCTTAGAGTTGAAGGGTAGTTCGGTCGTGCCGATAGATCATTTTGTTTCCTATATTAAGGCTAGGAATATGATTTCTAAGAGTAGTGTATACCATCTAGTTGGGGTTAAGGATGTTGAGTCCGAGACCCCGACTATCCAGTTAGTTCTGGTGGCATGTGAGTATCCAGAAGTGTACCTTGATGATTTGTCGGGTATTCCTCCCGAGAGGGAAATCGATTTTGGTATGTACCTTCTTCCCGACACACAACCTATATCTATTCCTCCTTACAAAATGGCTTCAGTTGAGCTAAAAGAGTTGCAGGAGCAGCTGAAGGATCTTTTAGATAAGGGTTTCATTAGACCAAACAAGGCCCTGTAGGATGCACCAGTTTTCTTTGTCCGAAAGAAAGACGGTTCTCTTCGTATGTGTGATTAATTATCGACAGTTGAATAAGGTCACCATCAAGAACAGGTATCCTCTACCCAGGATTGATGATTCATTTGACCAGCTTTAGGGTGCCAAGTGTTTTTCGAAGATAGATCTCAAATGTGGGTACCATTACCTTCGAGTTCAGGAGAGCGACATCCCGAAGGCAGCATTCAGGATGAGCTATGGTCATTATGACTTTGTAGTTATGTATTTTTGACTACCGAATGCTCCTGCAACTTTTATGAACTTGGTGAAAAATGTGTTCAATCCATATCTGGATATGTTCGTGATTGTGTTTATTGATGACATCCTGATATACTCTCAGAGTGAGGAGGAGCATGCCGCTCATTAGATTGTGGTTCTACAGACTCTCAAGGATCAAAAATTATATGCCAAATTGAGCAAGTGCGAGTTTTGGTTGAACTCCATGGAATTTTTGGCCCATTTGGTATCAAGTGAGGGCATAAAGGTGGATTCTTAGAAAATAGAAGCGGTGAAGAATTGGCCTAGACTGGTAAATCCTTCAGATATCTAGAGCTTTTTGGGCTTAGCTGGCTACTATTGAATGTTTGTTGAGGGTTTTTCATCCATTGCAGCGACATTGAACAAATTGACCCTAAAGAAAGTGAAATTTCAATTGTCAGGGGCTTGTGAGAGAAGCTTTCAGGAGTTGAAGACTCGACTTATTTCAACACTAGTGTTAGCCCTACCCGAGGGTACCGATGGGTTCATGGTGTATTGTGATACTTCAAATATCAGACCTGGGTGTGTATTGATGCAACACGAAAAAGTTATAGCATATGCCTCCAGACAGCTGAAAGTTCATGAGAAGAATTACCCGATCCTTGATCTTGAATTGGTCGCAGTGGTATTCGCCTTGAAGTTATGGAGACATTATTTGTACGGGGTTCATGTGGATGTGTTTATGTATCATAAGAGTCTACAGTATGTTTTCACTTAGAAGAATATCAATCTTCGGCAAATGAGGTGGTTAGAGCTACTTATGGAATATGATATGAGTGTCCTTTACCATCTGGGTAAGGAAAATGTAGTAGCAGATGCACTTAGTAGACTCTCCAAGGAAAGTTTGTCCCATGTGGATGAGGGAAAGAAGGAGCTGGTGAAAGACGTGCATTGACTTGCAAGGTTTGGTGTTTGGTTGGTTGATTCGACTGATGGCGGGGTTATTGTTCAGAAAGGATCTGAAAAATCTTTTGTGACTGATGTAAAAGCTAGACAAGACGAGAACTTGATTTTGGTAAAGTTAAAGGAAGCCGTTCAAAATCAGAAGGTAGAGGTCTTCTCCAAAGGGGGAGATGGTGTGCTTCGATACCAGGGTCTCTTATGTGTTTCGGATGTTGATGATTTGAGGAGCTAGATGTTGCACAAGGCTCATAGATCTAGGTATTCAATCCATCCATATTCCTCCAATATGTACCGTGACTTACGGGAAGTCTATTGGTGCAATGGAATGAAGAAGGACATCGCAGAGTTTGTAGCTGCGAAAGTCGAGCATCAGAGACCGGGAGGTCTGCTTCAAGATATCAGTATTCCTACTTGGTTCTTTAAGATATCATTATTCCTACTTGGAAGTGGGAAGAAATCAGTATGGACTTCATAACAGGGTTTCCTCGCACTCGACGACAATATGACTCCATTTTGGTTGTTGTAGATAGGTTTACCAAAGCCACTCATTTTCTACTGTTAAAAACCACGGAGTCGACGGAGGATTATGCCAAACTATACATTTGGGAGCTAGTTAGGTTGCATGGAGTTCCTTTATCCATCATAGCAGATCGAGGTACCCAATTTACATCTCAATTTTGGAGGTCATTTCAAAAAGGTCTAGGTACTCAGTTTAAGCTCAACACAGCATTTCACCCACAAATGGATGGTCAAGCGGAGCGTATAATTCAAACTCTCGAGGACATGTTGAGAGACTGCATTATTGACTTCAAAGGTAGTTGGGATGATGTTATACACCGAAATCCCAAAGATCAGACCCGAGAGTTGAAATGAAAAAAAACTCAAAACTGGAACCAGGTACCAGGACAGGTCGTGAGGTGACCAGTGACAGAAGCCCACCAGTCGTAATGTGACTCATGGGGAGGCCAGGTAAGGAGGTTAGAAATTTGAGAAATAGGATCCCACGATGTGACAACAACTCGTGGTCAGGTCCCACGACTTGTTAGATCAGTCATGGGGTAGGTGAGTAAGAAAAGAGAAGGAATAGAGACAATTTACATGACGGGAGGACCCCACGAGTCATGGTCAATTCCCATGATTTGTGGGGTGAGTCATGAACAAGCAGGGACAAATATATATGAGACTAAGGTAGTGTACCTCATGGATAGTGACCACGAGTCTTGGTCACCCGGAATGAGTCGTTAAGTCATCCATGACGAGCCCAGGAGACTTGAGAGGTAGTGACTTCAGGAACCATGCAACAAGTCGTGGCCAGAGGGGACGAGTCGTTAGGTCCCTTGTCGGGACCATCCGGTAGTTATTTTCTGCAATTTAGTAAGGGCTTTTTCGCAATTTCTAAGTTCCTAAGGCCTAAAATACGTCATTTTGGGTTATGAATGATGACTTTTAAAGGGGTTAAGTTCATTTTAGGCCTTATTCATTCATGCATGTAAGGTAAAAGGTGAGACAGGGTGATCAAGCTTAGTATTCTTCAATTTCACTTCAATTCCTATTAGGCATTCAAAGAAGTGTAAGAATTAGCTACCAACAGGTATGTAGGGTTATGAATGGGTGATTCCTTTCACGCCCATGCCCGGTCCTTCTCTAAATCATGGATGTTGTATATCTAATCTGTGGGGTTTTAACCCAAATGCATGAATTTCCTAATTCTGTATGTGGGTATGATTTAATTATGTTCCTACTACTGAATTGTGAAGCATGAGCAAGTTTTCTATTTTTTTCAATGAAAAATCATGTTTCTAGATTTATGAATTAAAAAGCCCCTTGATGAGAAGTTCATGAAAGATGAGATTTGTTATGAATGTATGATGCTAATGAGATATTACGATGAAAGCATTTTTTAAAGCTATCCGTGTTTATAGTTATGTTTTCGATGTGAATTGAGTATTTCCAAGTATGATAAAGCTTTGGGCAATGCCCACATGTCTAAATATGAATTATGATTTTTCCGAATTAAGCTTACCACATGGTTTTGGAGCAAAGACTCCCAATTATCTTTTAGCTTGTGGTATGTTTTGAGATAAAGCTTCTCATCTGCATAATTTCATATTTGAGATGTATTTGAGTATTGAGCTTCGTCAATAGATGATGTTGAGCATCATTGCAAAATGATGTAGAGTATATGCATGTTTTTGGGAGTAGTGTCTAGCACCAAGTACGCTAAGGGTCGATCATCCTATGCCTCAGAACTACGCGCAAATTTAGGTTTATAATATATATATATATATATTATACATTGGGACCTCCCTTGTGAGCTATCCCCTGCCCTGATAGGGCCCCAAGCTTGTTATCAATATCATGGTATCGTCCTTAGGTTTGACAAGGCTTTGGATGGCTCTACCCACTTTAGTGTGATAGTTTGGACCATGTAAGCTCTATCATGGTATGTCGGTTAAAAGATGAGTCTCCCATTATTCCTCATGATTTTCAGTTATGCATGTTCATCATTCTTGAGATTTATACATTTGTACATGTTCTAAAGCAGGTTTGACTCAATGTTTAGTTTTACTTATATATATTAGATTTTAGCTTTGAGTCAATCGATTTAGTTATGAGGTATCTTATGTTATGATGAGATCATGATTTCCGAAAGAATGCATGCAGCCCTACTTCAGATTCTTAGTGCTTATGTTTATATTATGCGTTGTCTTTAAATGATTTTATTTACTTAAGAGGTTTTACTTACCTTACATACTTGGTACATTCCATGTACTGACCGCATACTCTATGTTGTATCGTTTCATGATACATGATTCAACTCTCAGGCTCAGCCCCGTTCATAGTCAGTCAGTAGAGTTAGCACCTTAGTGTTTGGTGAGTCATCATCTCTCGAGGACTAGACTTATTCAAATTTCCTATGTGTATTTCAGTTTTTAGTTTTGTTGAGTTAGTTGGGGTGTTGTTCCATTAATTCATCATGTTTAGAGGCTTTCCAGGCAAAGGATGTATTCAACTTCAGATTGTGTATTATGTAGTTATGTTTAATTTGGACTTCAAATAGCACGAATTAGAAGGATAAAGGACTTTCATCGCACGACATAGATCATGAAAGAAGGGAACATTTCCTAAACGTCTCATAGCCTCTTCGTCATAAGTGTGGCGCGCTTCACACCCATGAAAAAGACTCTACTTAACGCAACTTTTAGACACCTTTGGACACTTCAAACATTGGCTCTGATACCAAGTTTGTCCTGATCGGAACGTACACCCAGATCGTAGACACGGGACAAGAAGCCCCAAAAGACCCTAAGTCGACCCATGGAATGAACATATATCTAATTCATTCACATGAGCGGAAGGCTTAACATAAAGCATATCAGAAACATATTGAATCATGACATATCAAACCGGTAGAATCACTTAGACATATATAAGCTGAATTCTATACGTTGTCTGAAAGCCTCTACTACAATGATGTGTTGATGGGATAACATCCCCAACTAACCCGAACACGTACTGAAACATAAAGTAGAAACATGTCTATCAAGCAACCCTTAAAACACAAGGATTCACCAATATGCTGAAAGAGAACTCTAAGATAATCTAAGGATGCGGGAGAGCCTTAGAGCTGGGTCCTTATCATGAAATGATACGACATAGAAAGTATGCGGTCAGTACGTTGAATGTACCGAGTATGCAAGGTAAGTAAAGCAGACATTAAAATATTTAGAACTCATAAATGATCATAAGAGTAGGACATCATGCTTAATCGTTAATGTCAGAACATAAGGACCTAACGACTCGTGGTGCCTGACCACGAGTCGTTACCACGCCTGTGGGGAACCCTTTTCCTCCAAACATCCCAACTCTCCCCTGGCCTCCCCACGAGTCACCTGAAGACTCGTAGGTTGTCCTATCGAATCATCCAAAGACTCATTCTGTGCCTGCAACATCAGTTTTACATTTTCCCCGTTTTGACTCCCGAGTCTGGTCCTTGGGTTCCCGAGGTATTACATAAAGTAAGATCATGAGTATAGGATTAACTAAAACATGAAAATAGGGTAAATTCTAAAAGCATGATCGAGTGATTTTCGTAAACAAGAGTTATTCATCATAGGCTGAACCATAATACAAAAGGTTTTGAAGGTAAAAGCATATAGTTCAACATGTTTGAAATCATAAGTAGAATATCATAATTTAATTAATGGGTCAATATACTATAAAACATGATATCATCGGTCCTGCATATGCATAACTTAAGACATGAGGAACAATGAGAGACTTCATCATAACCGACACCTTAATGAATGACACATGAGGCCTCAACTATCTTGCTCAAGTGGGTAGAGCCGTCTTAAGCCTTGCTAGGGAAAAGAATGATAGGCATAATATCACTCGTGAACCCCGTCGGACTAGGGGAAACACTCACCGGAAAGGCCTCAAACATGAATAAATAAACCTATGGTGGCATGTAGTTCTGAGACCTGGGTGGGCTGGAACCCCGGCCTACTCGATGCTAGACACTACTTCAAAAATATGCATATTTATCATAAACATAATAATGAAACATACTTCGTTTTACATGAGCAAGTTAGAAAACATGAAAATCATAATTATACTTGACATACGCGAACTAGCCATGAAAATGATGTCGCTGATTTGATCATGAAACATAATCTTGAGATTCATGAAATCATGCATACTTGAATAAGATATACATAACTTGAAATCATAGGTTCATAAGCTTGAAATTCATGAGCTTATACATAACTGGGTAAAATCATTATAACTTGAAAACATGAATTTATTAGAGATTCTAGTAGAAAAACATGCATTCATAATCATAAATCTTAGTTGGAATATATGAGACTTGAGTTCATAAGACATCGTAAGAGATTTCATGACAATTGGGTCTAACCTTAGAATTTGCCAATTTGAAAATTTAAGAGTAGAATCATGGAATTGAATATAAAAATGGGATGAGGGTGGAAGAATTCCCCCATTCATAATCCTACATACCTAAGCTTGAAGAATCTTTAACTAGATTTGGAGATCCAAGGGAAGTTAAGGAGAAGATTGATGAAGAACCCTAGCTTTTCATGAGGGGATTTGATCTTCACTTAGAGGTGTTAGGAGTAGAATGAAGGTTTAGAATGGGTAAAACCCCTTAAACACCCATTTAAGAGTTTAAAACAACTTAGTTTAGGAGTTAGGAACATAGAAATTATGAAAACACCCTTAATGACTCGACTGTAAAATTGACTCTGCCAGACATAATGTGTGACCTAAAGACTCAATAGGCCACTTGAGGGGTAGCTAGGTGCCACTCGTCACCACTGGTAAGAATGGTCATCCTTCTGGTCTTTTATTGATGCCTCTACTTAATGATTCGTCATGAAACTTAATGGATCACTTAAGAAGTAGTTAAGACCCTCAAAACTCCAATTTTTCACAAACTTTGTACGCCTAATGGGTCACTTAATGACCTGTCAAGTGACTTAATGAGTTACTTGATGACTCGTTCTGTAACCTGGTGTAGGTTTTCTTGTTTACTCTGTTTAAGTCCTCGGGTCTGATCTTAGGGACTTTTGGAGTGTTACATTATCTCTTCCTTGGGAACATTCATCCTTGAATGTAGATTAAGCATACTGGAAAGCTAGGGAAGGAACTACAATCCCAAAACTGAATAACTATTGCTGAGAACTGACAACCTGACTGACTCCGAATGACTGAACTAAATTCATGAAACATACATGCATACTATTGATAACAGTCAAACTCACACTTCCTGACAAAGTATGAAGTGGACGTTGTCAATGAATGTCACAACCCGAACATAGGCGTGGATAGAGACACGGGACAAGGAACCCCGAGGGACACCAAGTCGACCCATGGTGTGAACATAGAATCTAAGAGCATACAACAAGCGGAAAATGATAAAATAAAACATGCTTAAGAGGAAGTCTACATACATATCAATCTAAAACAGAGTCAACTAAGACAACCTGATTTCTACATAATGTCTAAAAAAGCCTCTACATAACTGATGAGCTGATGGGACAACACCCCAACTAACATAACAATGGATAACTAAATGTCCTCAAAGATGAGGACTCACCAACACTGCCTAGACAGGTCTGAGGGGAAAGCAAGACTAGTGATGCGGCTAAGACTAATCCCTCAGACCTGTATCATGAAATGATACAACATGCGGTCAGTACTTGGAATGCACTGAGTATGCAAGGTAAGTAAAAATGAAAAGTTAAAATACATAAGAGTGCATAAGAGTCGGACAACATGACTGTGAAGCAAATGTCGTAATGTAAACGTAAGGGCTCAAGGTTTTCAAACCATTCATAATTTCAATGATAAATCCTAGTCATAAGAAAAACTTTATAAAACATAACTTGAGCCAAAGTAACATGAACATAACCATGCATTAGTCATGAGGAACAGTGGGAGGACTCGTCTAAAGCGACACCATCATGATAGAGCTTACATGATGCCCCACTATTTTGCCCAAATGGTTAGGACCGCCTCCAGCTTTCCAGGAAAGGGGATGTGCAGTATGCTGATATCATAGTGATCTAATAATATATGTATATACCTACGGTAGCACGTAGTTCTAAGACCACGGGATTTACCTGAACACCAAGTCTACTTGGTGCTAGACACTACTCCCAAAAATATACACGTGAGGGCTCGTATAGTAATCGTAAAATCATTCATGAAGTTCTTGGCCAAATAAATAATAACATAATGGATCCAACTTGAAATACATGATAAACTATGAATAAGGTTCCATGAGTTGGCCAAGAGTCATAAATCCATAAATGATGAAAATCATGTATACTTGTAAAAATTTATATACTTGGTATTCATAAATCCATGAAGAGTACTTGAAGAGAAATTATAACATGAATCATAAATCATAATTTACACTTAGTAAGATCAAAATCATAATAGAATCATAACTAGAATTTTAATGAAACTTACATAATTGGGCATAATTCAATTAAAAATTGAAACTATGAATTAATAATCATAATAGGTATAAAATCTGCCCATAGATCACAAAACATGATTTGATACATTAAAAGAATTGACCCATAGACAGATCATAGAGAATTTCACAAAAATTAGAGATAAACCCCAATAGATCATGAGCTTAAATCTAGACTTTAAAATCCATGTAATTGAGAAGAATTTAGAGCATGAGAGTGAAAGGAACTCTCATTCATTGTCTCAAATACCTGGGTAAGTCTTATTTACACCCCCTCTTGAAAGCCCAAAAAAGATTGGAGAAAAATTTGGGAATTCTTCAAGCTTGATCTCCAAGGAAGAACTCTAAACTTGCATGCATGGAATGGTAAGGCTTAAGATAAGTTTCACACTCTTAAAACCCTTCTAACTGAGCTTAAAACGATTTAGTTTAGGACCTTAGAGCTTTGAAATTACAAAAATACCCTTAATGAAAAGTCTGGAAATTTTGCACTGTTAGTGTCCACGGTCGATACCACGAGTCATCCTTCGATACCACGACTCATGCTATCTATCCTTTAATTCCTCCATTTCTTAAATTATTAGGTCCTAATACAACGATTTAACAAAATGGGTCATTACTAGAAACGCCGATCCGTTACCTGGCTAGATTCCAACTTAGGTCTTTAACCGCGACTGGATAGGACGAGTATGTTATTAGTCCAAATGACTCGTCGTTTCCATCCGTTGCCACCAATGCTCACCTTCTGGAAGTCCTCCCAACGGGAATATACCATGACTCGTTGTCCCGTACAATGAGTCATACCATGACTAGTGCCAGTCACCTTAACAAGGGCCACTCTCACAATGATTCCTTACCAACAGTCATGGGAGCTTCCCATGACACGTACAACGGGTCATCTTGTAACATTTTTCCCAAATTTTCTATTGATCTCATTCCCAAATCTTGAGTCTAGTCTTAGGTACTTCGGAGATATTACAATATCTCCCCCTTGGGAATATTCGTCCTCAAATGTGAATGAACATACTGAAAGCTGGGAAATCAAACTGATATCTCAATTACTTAACATGTAAAGCTAAAATCTGACGGAGTTACTAACTTGGACTACAATACATGACTAAACTAAATTCAGGAATCACACATATATACACTGACATGAAAGAAACTAGCGCATATGAACTGAACATTGAAATGAATAGTGTACTAAGGAGGAAACTAGTACCTCAATCTGGAACTGAATCAGAAAGAGTAGTATGCGGATATTTAGCCATCATATCTGTTGTGGCTTCCCCATGTTGCTCCCTCAACATGCCGATTCCGCATCAAAACCTTTATTGAAGATACTTCCTTATTTGTTAGCATCTGAACCTGACGATCAAGTATTTCCATCGGAAGCTCTTCATAGCTAAGGCTATCCTTCACACATATGCTCACTACTGGGAAAACAAAAGTCGGATCACCCGTGCACTTCTTTAAAAGGGACACATGGAAAATTGGATATAGTGAAGCAAATTTTGAGCGCAACTCCAACTCATAAGCCACCTTGCCAACACGTCTCACAATCTAGATACGGGCCAACATAACAGGGAATGAGTTTCCTCTTCTTTCCAAATCTCATCGCTCCCTTCATGGGAGATACCTTCAGAAACACCTAATCATCAACTTCAAACTCAAGTTCTCTCCTCCTCACATCTGCATAGGACTTTTGACGACTCTGGGCTATTTTTAACCTTTCCCTTATAAGCTGGACTTTATCCATGGCCTCATAAACTGAATCTGGTCCTATAAATGCAGCTTCGCCGATCTCAAACCAACCAATAGGTGATATACACCTCCGCTAATAAAGAGCCTCAAATGGAGCCATCTAAATGCTGGAATGGTAACTTTTGTTATACGCAAACTTGATTTGAGGTAAATGGTCATCCTAACCACCTTTGAAATCAATCACACATGCTCTCAACATATCCTCAAGAGTCTGAATGGTCCATCTCAGCATGACCATATATCTGCAAGTGAAAAGCTGTGATAAGCTTGACCTGAGTTCAAAGTCCCTTCTTAAATAATCTCCAAAATTGGGAGGTAAACTAAGTACCTCTATATGGTATGATGGAAAAGGGCTCTCCATACAACCGAACTAACTCCCAAATATACAACTTAGCATAATCCTCTGCTGAATCGGTAGTTTTGATCGATAGAAAATGAGCTACTTTAATCAACATATCAATAACAACCCAAATAGAGTCATATTGTTGATGAATATGAGGCAACCCTGTAATTAAGTCCATATTGATTTCCTCCCACTTCCAAGTAGGAATACTAATGTCTTAGAGCACACCTCCGAGTCTTTGATGCTCAACCTTCACCTGTTGACAATTCAGACACTTAGCCGAAAACTCTGCTATGTCCTTCTTCATGCCATTCCACCAACAAACTTCCCGTAGGTCAGGGTACATCTTGGTGGCACCTAGATATATAGAATATCTAGCACCATGAGCCTCATGCAACATTCGCTCCCTTAAGTCATCAACACCCGATACACACAAACGACCTTGATATTGTAGTACACCATCTCCCCCTTGGGTGAAAACCTCCACCTTCTGATTCTGAGCAGCTTCTTTTAGCTTTACCAAAATAAAATCCTCATCTTGTCTAGCCTTTACTTCAGTCACCAAGGAAGATTCTGATCCATTCTGAACAATGACACCACCATCTATTGAGTCAGTAAGATGAACTCCTAGTAATGCAAAGCGATGCACATCCTTCACTAACTCTTTCCAGTCCTCACCTACATGAGACACACTCTCCATAGAGAGTCTTCTAAGAGTGTCTTCCACCACATTAGACTTACCCAGATAATAAAGGAAATTTATATCATAAACTTTAAGAAGCTCCAACCACCTTCTTTGACGTAGATTTAAATCCATTTGAGTAAACAAATATTGTAGGCTTGTTTGAAAGTTAAATACTTAAAACAATAATTGGAAGAGAACGTGCTCTGAATATCGATGAACAATCATAAGAAAACATGATGAAATCAAGTGTTGATCCTAAGAACTGCTCTCCAAAACTTGATAAAAATTCACAAATAATACTTTTCCCACGTCTATACTACTTTCTTTCTAGCTTTTCTACTAAAATAAAATATAAAAGGTATTTATACAGACATCAGAAACCATTTCCTAAGATAACATGGAATTTCCATATTTGGCCCCGGCTTGTCTAGCGATTGAATCTATGACCCTTAACAGGATTGTACGGGTCATACCTGCCTCTTGTAGATCATTGACTGTTGTATATTTGTCTAAGTGTTGGTAGCTGGTACGACTCGTACCATGGTCCTACGAGTCATACAATTCATTCGTGGCTTTGCCCTGAGAACTTTGACATCTTCTGGAGTTTTCCACAAGTGTTGTGGTACTCCTCGTACCTTCCTCATACGACTCGTACTTACTTGTTGCATCTTAAGTTTTGCCGTAGGTTCCACCCGTACCAAGATTCTGCCTTGTGCAAATTTCTCTAAAGATTTTCGCGACTCTAGTTACAACTTGTACCATTTTAGTACGGCTCGTACTAAGAGTTGTACTTTGCATTCCTCTTATTCCAGCCCTCTGATTTTCACCACAATTCTCAATACGACTCGTACAATCAAGGTACAGCTTGTACTAAGACTTGTACTTGGATAATTTTTTGCACTTTTATGCATCTTTAGCACATTTTTACTCCAACACCTATTTTCCCTGAAAACAAAGTAAAAGTACTTCATATTCATAAAAACATATCTAAGTCCATGTTATTTTATTAGTTTTAAGCATCGAAAGTGCATAAACTCACAGAATATCAACCATGACATGAAAGGAACTGAGAGGCATGAACTTGACATGAAACTGAATAGAGTACTAAGGAAGAAACTGGTGCGTCATGCTAGAACTAAGCCGGAAGAAAAGAGATGCAGGTATTTAGCCATCATATATGCTTTGACTTCCCATGTAGCTCCCTCAACATGCTGATTTCTCCATAAAACCTTCACAGAAAATACCTCCTTATTCCTTAACTTCCGAACTTAGTGATCAAGGATTTCAACCTAAAACTCCTCATAGGTAAAGCTATCTCTAGGACCAATGCTCTCTACAAGAAAAACTAAATTTAGGTCACTAATGCACATCTTCATCAAGGACACATGGAAAATTGGATATACTGAGGCTAACTCTGTTGGTAGCTCCAACTCATAAGCCACCTTGCTAACCTCCGAATCCTATAAGGACCTATATATAGGGGATAATCTTCCCCTTTTTGCTAAACCTTATAACTTCCTTCACGGGAGACACCTTCAGAAACACCCAATCATCTACCTTAAACTTTAGCCCTCTCTTCCTAACATCAGCATATGATTTCTGTCGTCTTTGAGCTATTTTCATTCATTCCCTAATATGCTAAACCTTCTCCATGGCCTTATGAACTGAATCTGGCCCAATCAACATTGTCTCACCTACCTCGAACCATCTAATAGGTACATCTGTACCCATAAAGAGCCTCAAATGGAGAAATCTGAATGCTGGGGTAGTAAGTGTTGTTATAGGCAAATGATTATCCCAACTACCCTTGAAATCAATCACACACATCTCTCAACATGTCCACAAGAGTCTGAATAGTCCACTCAGCCTGACCATCTATCCAATTTGTAAGGCGAACCCCCATGCTAGCAAGCCTGTGAACATCCTTCACCAATTCCTTACTCCTATCCTTAACATGGGACACACTCTCCATGGATAGTCTACTAAGGGCATCCACCACTACATTGGCCTTACCCATATGATAAAGGAAACTCATGTCATAGTCCTTAAGAAGCTCTCGCCATCTCCTTTGCCACAAATTTAGATCCTTCTGAGTAAACATATATTAAAGGCTCTTGTGGCCCTGTGAACACATCAATATGCACCAAATCTCCAAATCTTCAAGGTAAACACGACCGCTACCAAGTCAAGGTCATGTATCAGATAATTCTTCTCATGAGCCTTAAGCTATCTCGAGGCATAAGCTATGACCTTTCCATGTTGCATGAATAGACATCCAAGGCCAATATGAGAAGCATCACATCACACAACAAAGCCATATGTGCCCTTGGATAGGGTTAAAATGGGAGCTACAATGCACCGTGCCTTTAAATCCTGAAACTCTTCTCACAAGTATTGAACCACTGAAATTTGACCTTTAGGTCAACTTAGTCAAAGGTGTTGCAATGAATGAAAATCCCTGTATGAACCTTCTGTAGTAGCTAGCTAAACCCAAAAATCTCCTAATGTAGTATGGCTAACAGGCCTAGGTCAGTTCCTCACCGCCTCAATCTTCTGAGAGTCTACCTGCACACCCTCGCTAGATACCACGTGACCCAAAAATACAACTTAATTTAACCAAAAATTACACTTGCTAAATTTTGCAAACATTTGGAAATCCTTAAGAGTCTGCAACACAATCCTCAAATGAGCGACATGCTCCTCCTCACTTGGCGAGTATATAAGGATGTCATCTATAAAGACAATGATGAACATATCTTGATACTGTTTGAACACCTTGCTCATCAAATTTATGAAAGTTGTAGGAGCATTCGTTAGTGCAAAAGACATAACTACAAAGTCATCGTGACCATACCGAGTCCTAAAGGCTGTCTTCAGAATGTCTCACTTTCTAACACTTAGCTAATGATAGTCGGATTTGAGGTCTATCTTTGAAAAGCACTTGCACCCTAAAGATGGTCAAACAAGTCCTTAATCTGGGGAGGAGATACTTAATCTTTATTATGACTTTATTAAATTAGCGATAAATGATGCACATCCTAAGAGAACCATCCTTATTCTGAACAAAGAGAATTGGAGCACCACACGAGGACTTATTAGGCCTGATGAAACCCTTATCTAAGAGATCTTTCAACTATTCCTTTAACTCCTTTAGCTCGGCTGGAGCCATTCGAGAAAGAGGAATGGATATAGGTTGCGTATTAGGGAGAAGGTCAATACAAATGTCAATCTCTCTCTCACTCGGGACTACTGGTAGTTTATCTGGGAACACCTTTGGATACTCGCATACAACAGGAACTGATAGGAGAGTCGGTGTCTCAGATGTAGAATCCTTCACTCAAACTAGATGATATACAAAACCCTTAGAGATCATATTCCTGGATTTAAAATAGGAGATAAAGAGACTACAGACACCACTGAACTACCGTTCTACTCCAGGATTAGCTCACTCAAAAATTGAAAATCTACCGATTGGGTTTTGCAATTAAAAGTTACATAACATGCATAAAACCAATCCATACTAAAGATAACATTAAAATCTGTTATGTATATGTACACTAAGTTGGCTGAGGTGACTTTCTTAAGAACTTTGACAGGGAAATTTTTGTATACCCGTCACGCTATAACTGACTCACTGATAGGTGTAATGATTGACAAGCCTTTTGAGAGGATTTCGGGACTGACACCAAAACTAATAGCAACATAAGGAGTCACGAAGTATAATGTGGCCCCTGGGTCTAGCAATGTATAAATATCAAGATGTAAGACTCATAACATACCAGTGATCACATCAGGTGAGCTCTCTTGCTCCTGACAAGATAAAAGTGCATAGAATATGTTCTGGCACTGTTCGCCAGCTGCACTAGAAGATGTGCCCTGTTGAGATGGGCAAGCTGCTGGAGTTGCTGAAGTAGTGGATGGGGCACGACCTCTACCTTCACCCTATTTGGCTGAAGGATAATTCCTACACATATGCCTGAGCTTCCCACACCTGAAACAAACATTTGAGCCAACCAAGCACTCTCTTGGGAGGTTCTTACTACACTTCCTACAAGCTAGGAAAATGTGCTCCCCTGTCAGGATCCTCTAACCCCTAGAACCTGATGCTATTACTCTCCGATTACCCTTGGTCCTGGACGGAACACTAGCTGATGATGGAGCTGGGGTTGATGACCTCTGATGGGATTCTGGGTGATGTCCACTACTGGACCTCTATTGGGATTACCCAAAGAGTCCTAGCCCTCTTGGCCTCTCTCTCTTTCTCCTTCATTTTCTCCTCATCTATCTGCTGAGCATATATCATTAGTTGAGAGATGTCCATGTCACTGATCGGCATAACGGTCCTAGACTATTTTACCAACGAATTTGTGACCCTATTCATGAACTTGCTCATACGAGTCCTTGGATTATAAACCATCTCCAAAGGTTATTTGGATAGCTTGATGAACTTCAGGGTGTACTCCTAAACAGTCACGTCATTCTACTTTAGATTGATGAACTTGGCTGCCTTTGCTTCCCTCAACTCTCGGGAAAGAACGTATCCAAGAATACTTTAACAAACTCATCCCAACCAATAGGAGCTGTACCTACCCCACGACCCTTCTTCCACTGTCAGAACCAAATATGAGCCACCCCCTTCAGCTGATAGGAGGCCAAGTCTACATTCTCTTCTCCCATAACACCCATATTCTGGGTAATTTTCTAGATCTCCTCTATGAACTCCTATGGATCCTTCTCTAACTTCGAATCATGAAACTCTAGCGGGTTCATTCTAGTGAAATATCGCACTCTAGCCGCCACTGCATTCCCATTCATCTGCACATGAGCCACAATCTGCTGGTTGACCTAGGATTTCATAGCCTATTCTTGCATCTAAAAAACATCCCTAAACTCAGCATGGGTAACCTGCTCATACTGTAACACCCCAAAAGTTTTTAGATCAAAACCTAGACTTAGCATGAAAAACATGAACGAAACAAAAAATTTTTATCCCAGAACGACTCAATTAACGAGTCATTATAAGTGACAACGACCCATTTTTGAGTTGTTGTCAGCTCTATAGTTCACTTTCCTCAATACGACAAGCGATACAATGATCCATTGTATCTAGTAATGGGTCATCACTTAGTCGTAGCCTGGTCTAGAACTTGCTAAATTCTCCTCTTAAATAATGGGACAGACAATGAGTCATTGTTTGATATAACAACTTGTCCTATGTAGTCATTGAGTGAGATCAAGAATATGCTCAAGTTACCCCAATGACAACGAATGGAAACAGGGACCTATTGTTTTAGGTGACAGGTCCTCCTTTCCGTCCATTTGGGGATACCCAGAGTTGGTTCCAAATCTCTCTCAGTGACAAAGAGTGGAACCAACAACTCGTTATTTCATACCATAAGTCGCTGTTCCTATCCGTGGGTTAAAATCCACAACTTGTACAGAATGTACAATAATGACGAAGAGTGGAGGCAATGACCTATTGGTCCAACCAATGAGTCGTTGTGTCATTCGTCCTATGAATCCAGAGGAGGGAAATTTCTAGACCAAAAATAATGAATTCCACCAATGAGTCGTGGTTTCATTCAACAACTCATTTTGTGACCTGTTAGATCCCGATGGGCAGATTTTTCCAGACTTTTTCTTAGGGGTATTTTTGTAAATTTTAGCTATTTTAGTTACTAAAGTATGTTGTTTTGGGGTAAGTTATTAGGGGTTAAGGGGAGTTAGTCAATTCTTCTCCCTCATTTCTCTTAGAATATCTTAGAAATAGAATGTAAGAATGAGGGTGTCTCTCCAGCAAGAACAGGGTTTTAATCTTCTTCTCGGATTCTCAACGATTTTCTCTTGGAATTCCTTCTTCAGGTATGTACGAATTCAAAAAAGGGATTCTTCCATCCTTGTGTCCCTATTTGATTTCATAAAACTTTTTAAATTCCATCCTTTTAGAAGAACTGAAGCAAGGGTTTTCTGTTAGTTGAGAAACTCCTTAAATCTTGTTAAATCTATAAATTTACATGTTTAGTCCTAGCTGAAAATTCATGCCCCAGTTTATTTAAATGTGTTGATTTCTTAGACTTGATAGTTAGTTTGATTTCGAGTAAAACTTGCATGAATCCGAATTCAGATATGGATGCTATATTGTATGATATTGTTTACTCAAATTATGAATGTTAGAACAGATGCATGCATAGAAAATTAATGTTTTGGGTATGTTCAGCCTCAGAATGTTAGTCAGTACTATGTATTCTCCATAAATGTGAGCTGATCAGTTTGACTTCTTGTCAGTATTTTAAAGAATTCAGTTACCTCAGTAGTCTCAATTTATCAGTTTATTAGATGTTCTTTAGACTGTTACAACACTTTCAGATAAAGTAGCTCTAACAAGTCTTAGAACATAATTTCTTTTAGGTCCTTAGATTCTTAGAACACTTCCAGATAAGTAGTTCTTACTTAATTCTTAGGACATTAGTTTTTAGCTATCAACATAGTTAGACACATGGATTTTCAGTAGGATTAGAACTTAGCACCGAGCGGGCTGGGGTTCAGCGCACCCAAGTTCCCAGAACTATGTAGCCGTCGTAGGTTATTAGCCCGAATAGGCTCCAGACCATGATCACTTAGTTCAGCTACTATACCTTTGCAAGGTACAATGGGCCTTCTCCGATGGGGGATATACATCGGAGTCCATGTTTAACTCACGTAGTTACATATTGGTTATAGTATCCCTCATAGTGCAGTACAGTTCAATCCAGTTTAGTTATGATTTTTAGTTTAGTTCAGTTTCATTAGATTTAAGTTTCTTTTTACATTATTTTGGTGCAACTTACTATTACCTATTATATGTAGATTTTAGTTTCTGCTCACATACTCTGTACATTCAAAGTATTGACACATATTTTCTATGCTATATCTTTTTATATCACCACAACTAGTCACTTTGCAAATTTCTAGAAGTTTCAGTGGTGAGTCCTTATCTGCCGAGGGCTGAGTTCCATTTCTAGTTATTTGTTTTATTTAGTTTCAGGCATTAGAGTTAGCTGGAAGACTTGTCCCAACAACTCATCAGTTTATTTTTTAGAAGGATTTCAGAAAATATTTATAGATTCAGCTAGATTTTTCAGATTATTTTTAGATTACGTCATTTATTCAGTAGCAGTTATTTCTTTTATCAGCTTCCGCTCTTTTATGATTATTCTTAGTAGATTAATTTTTAAGTAGAATATGCTTTACCAGGGTTTTCATGGGGTCACTTATGACTCTAAGTGTCGTGTCGCGTCTAGGGTGTGAACTCGGGTCGTGAAACACTGAGGCTTCTTATGTGTTGCAGGATGGTGGTATGGATCGTAGGAAGACCCATGTCTCAGCTCAGAGGCTTCTTTTTCTAGACCTCGGGTTTGAACCACGAGTTATAGTTTGGTGGTATAACTCATGGTCATGGAGTTGTAATATGTTATGGGGTTGGTAGATATTGGTCCTACGAGCGGTTATATGACTCATGGTGAGTAGTTACGGGTCCTGATAGGGGAGCGTGAAAATCTTCAGAGAGTTGGAGGAAATTTGAAATGGCTAGTTACGGGGGCTAACCGCGAGTATTAGGTGGATTGTACGACTTGTGGTACGGGTTGTAGCAGCTGACAATGCAGTTTTTTCTTCCGAATTCATTAAGGGTTTTTTTAAAAAATCATAAGCTCCTAACTTTATAACAACGTCATTTTAAGCTTTGAAAGGAGGGTTTTAAAGGGGTTTAACTTATCCTAATGTCTTAGACTTTCATGCATGCAAAATTAGAAGTTCCCATTTTAAGATCAAGCTTGAAATTCCTCAATTCTTCCCCACATCTCGTGGGCTTTCAACGTCAAGTTTAGATTTAGCTTACCTAGATATGCAGGGATATGAATGAGAGCTTCCTTTCACTCTCATGCTTTCACAACTCTAACATAGTCCTGGATCTAGACACAGAACCTAGAACCATAAATGGCTCCAAGTTGAACCATAGAATGAACATGACCTCTAAAGCTCAACATGAATAATTGCAAAAGTCTGAAAAACAATAATGTCTGAACAAATGGAATACATAACACTGATCTGAAGCTGAATACATACTATGTCTTATAAGCCTTAATAATTTGACGAGTTGATGGGACAAGACCCCAACTAACTCACTAATAAACTGAAACTAAGAATACTGATAATAAACAGATGAAAAGGTCCTCGAAGGATGAGGACTTACGAACATGCAGAGAAATGCTAACTCTGAGGATCTGGCTAACAGCGATACTGAACCTGAACGTCCGAGCCTGTATCATGAAATGATATAGCATAGAGTATGTGGTCAGTACTTGGAATGTAACGAGTATGCAAGGCAAGTAAAACAGTTAAGTAAGTAAAACGTAAATCATCCGTATCATACAACACTTGATCATAAGATACTTAGAATAAGGCTTGCATGCTATTATCTGAAAACATAATTTAAACATAACTGAATATAATAACTGAATCAAATGACCCAAAGCTGAAACCGATAATCATAAGTAAAAACTAAACATTGGGTCAAACCTGCTGAAAACATAATATCACGATTGATGAGCATGCATAACTGAAATCACGAGGAATAATGGGAGACTCGTCATATAATCGACATTATCACAATAGAGCTTAAGTGTTCCTGACTATTACACTTTAGTGGGAGAGCCATCCAAAGCCTTTCTTTGGCTAAGGGCGCTACCATGATATCGATATCAAGTTGTTGGCCCCTCGGGGGCAAGGAAAGCTCACAAGGGGGATCCTAAGGAAATTGAACATACCTACATTGGCACGTAGTTCGAAGGCACAGGATTAACTAAACCCTCAGCCTACTCGGTGCTAGACACTACTCCCAAAATATGCATATGTTCTCCATCGTATTTCAACTAAGTTGAACCATAGTATTTCGATGAAGCTGAATCATAATAGCACATGTATAATCTAAAAAGATAACATGAGGAGCCTTGGCTCAAACCATACCACAAGCTAAAAAGTGGGAGTCTAGACTTCAAAACCATGTGGTAAGCTGATAACATGAAATTGCAGTCATGAAACATACTTGATCATATGGGGTTGACCAACTTAAACATGGTTTGAAATAGACTTGATAGTCAAAAACATGGATACAGACATGGGTAATTCGAAGTTATACTTTCATCATAGACATCTCATCATACTTGAAAACATATATCATAATCTCAACTCTTCATGAACTTTCATAGTTGGACATAACATTTGTAAAACTTTGAAATCATAATTTGTAATTGAAATCATTATAAAACATGCTTATGAATTAAAAAAACATTAGTATAATTAATAGAATTTACCCATGATAGATACTTAGAGAATTTCACAAATTGGTTTCAACCCCATAGATTCATCAACCTTGAATTTCCTGAATTTAGAGGAGAATTTGGGCATGGAAATGAAGGAATACTCCCATTCATAACCCAACATGCCAGGGTACTTTGATTTCAGAATCTCACTTTGAAACCCAAGTGAACTGAGGAAGAACCTAAGGAATCATCTAGTTTGATCTCCAATGAGTTCCTTAATCTTGCATGCATGGAATGGGAAGGATTAGAATTGGTTAAGCACCCCTAAAACCCTACTAACTAAGGTTAAAATGATGTAGTTTTGGACCTAGGGGCTTAGGAATTATGGAAATGCCCTTACTAAAAAGCCGGAAAATTACACACTTCCAGTCACAACGAGGGATACCCCGACTCATGGTGTACCTAACAAATCGTGGTGACCCACTCGTTAAGTGCACTGCCCAAAACCAACCATCAAAACGTACTCCTAATCGCGACTAACTCCACGAGTCGTGGAGTCACTTGACGACTCGTGGCTGCCTCTCGTGGTCACCCCCATACCAAGAATCGTTGCCACTCATCCCCTCACTTTGCGAGTCACTTGATGACTCGTGAAGTCCTCCTACAGGTCACTAGATGAATCATCCTGTGGCCCAGTCTATATCTTCCTGTTTTCTTCACTTGAACACTCGGGTCTTATCTTAGTAATTTTTGGGGTATTACAATATCTCCCCCTTGGGAACATCGTCCTCGAATGTGAATGAACATACTGAAAAGCTGGTGGATAGAACTATCATCCCAAACACTGAAAATCTAAAGTTGAAAACTGACGGAGTGACTGACTCCAAACTTAAATACATGACTGAACTGAATTCATGAATCATACATACATGCACTGACATGAAAGAAATTGGAACACACGAACTGAACATGAAATAGAGTAGAGTACTAAAGTGGAAACTGATACCTCAAGTTGAAACTGAATTAGAAGGAAAGAGATGCAGGTATTTAGCCATTATATCTGCTTTGGCTTCCCTCCTAGCTCCCTCAACATGCCGATTTCTCTATAAAATCTTTACTGAAGCTACTTCTTTATTTCTTAGCTTTCGAACCTGACGATCAAGTATTTCAACTAGAACCTCTTCATAGCTAAGGCTAACCTTCACACCCGTGCTCTCCACCAGAACAACTAAAGTCGGATCACCCATGCACTACTTTAACAGAGATACATGAAAAACTGGATGTACTGAAGTCAATCTAAGGACAACTCCAACTTATAAGCCACCTTGCCAACACGTCTCACAATCCTGTATGGGCCAATAAAGCGAGGACTAAGTTTCCTCTTCTTTCTGAATCTCATCACTCCCTTCATGCGAGACACCTTTAAAAACACCCAATCATCAACTTCGAAGTCAAGTTCTCTCCTCCTCACATCCCATAGGACTTTTTGCGACTTTTAGTTGTTTTCAACCTTTTCCTTATAAGATGGACTTTCTCCATGGCCTCATGAACCAAATTTTGTCCTATCAACATAGCATCACTGACCTCAAATCAACAAATAGGTGATTTACACCTCCACCCATAAAGAGCCTCAAATGGAGCCATTTGAATACTGGAATAGTAGATGATGTTATATGCAAACTCAATGAGAGGTAAATCTTCATGCCAACTACCTTTAAAATCAATCACACATTCTCTCAATATGTCCTCAAGAATCTGAATGATCTTCTTAACCTGACCATTTGTCTGTGGGTGAAAAATGGTTGTAAGCTTTACTTGAGTACCAAGCCCCTTCTAAAATGATCTCCAAAACTGGGAGGTAAATTGAGTACCTCTATCTGATATGATGGACAAGTGTACTCCATGTGTTATAACCCATAAGCCCAAAGATAAGACCGTGGAGTGAAATGGAGAAAAATTGAAAATCTGGCATCAGGTCACAGAACGAGCTGTTCTATGACTCGTGGAGGCAGACCACGAGTCGTGATGTGACTCATGTTGAGGATTAGGGTGTTAATTGGATTTTTGGGAGTAAGGGTCACCACATACATGACCACGAATCGTTGTCAGGCCCCACGACTGATTGAGTCAGTCGTGGGCAGTGACCTTGAGAAGATGAAGAAAAATGGCAGTGTACCCAATGAAAGGTCCCCACAAGTCGTGGTCAGTCACCACGATTCGTGGGATGGGTCGTGGTCAGTAGATGGAAATTATTTGAAATTTAGGGTAGTGCATGTGATGGGTGGGGACCATAAGTTGTGGTCACCGGTAATAATTCGTGATGTCTCCCACAATGAGCCCCAGACGAACCCTCAAATAGTGTACATGACGGATGATTCCACGAGCCGTGGCCAGGAGTGATGAATCGTCTAGTCCCTCGTGGGGACCGGCAATCAGTTATTTCCTGCGAATTTAGTAAAGATTTTTCCATAATTACTGTGATTTTAGGGCCTAAACTACGTCATTTTAAGTTATGAATGATGAGTTTTAAGAGGGTTAAGTTTATTTTAGGCCATTCTTACTCATGCATGCAAATTTAGAGAGTTAGAGAGTTGATCAAGCTTGTTCTTCTTCAAATTCTCTTCAATTCATCTTGGGCAATCAGAGAAGTGTAAGAATCAGCTATAATCAGGTATGTAGGGTGACGTGCCCTTATTCGCGTATCCGCAAGTGTACGGGTCGTGCAAGTAATATAGTGGCTCTTCTTAAGAACTGGAATGTCAAACCCATAGGGACTGGAACCATTCCTCTAACTATCCATTACAAGTGTGATCTTAAATACCGAAAATGTTGGTTATAGAAGTTTTCGAGGGAGATTGTTTAATTAAGTCTAAATTTGGTCAACGAAATATTCTGAATGCACTCTAGGAGCAACATAGTGTTAAAACCAGATAATCATGCGATGCTACAATTTGCAATGGGTTAAGTATGAAACTATCGATTGTTGTTTCACATAATTAGAATTGCATGTTCATGGTCTTTCGAGCCTCTAAACACGACAAACTAGCCTCACTGCATCATTGTGAGTGAGGATGCTACTTCTAGTTCGTGGGCAATCAATTATGTAGTGGTTTACGTGGAAATGATTAGGGACTTCCGTGCATCTAATCATTTAACTCAACTTAGCCTCACAACTACTTCTTCGAGTGGTGATGTGATAATCCTAAGTCGGTCTTTAAATACCCCTGTTTTATCAACCAAGCAAGGTGTTAGGTATATTTCTATCCTAACACAAAATTATATCGTGAGATATAAACATGCTCCTCACATTCTCATGTTCTGACCTAGGTCACTGCTTTCTTAAGACTATGCCCAAGCTAACGTATATGTTTTCATGGTGATCAATCATAAAGACAACCAACAATCCAGAATGCAAGACGGAAGAAACAATCAATAACTTAATTCCAAAAAAATTGCATAGAATCACAATCATAATTCATGGCTTCAACCCTAGAGGAAGGGTTCTAGCCATTCATGTTCGTAAACTACAAGAAACTACAACTAAATTAACATACTTACAAGAATTTGGTAGATTAGAAGGGAATTTGACAAACCCTAGATGAGTTCTCCCACTTCTCCCTTCACTCCTAGTTAGTTTTCTAGAATAAAATCTTGACAAAATGATTTTAGGAGCTAAGGGTTCAATTTATACTATGCTGAAAAAATGCAAAATTTGGCCTGTGGTGGAACAGTAATGTGTCACGGAGCTGAACGCCCTACTTTACCTCCGTGACACGGAGGTAACGTGTACCCTCACTGGAATGTTCCAAAAAATGCAATTTTTGGCCAAGTGTTGCCGCGTTGGCAGCGTGCCACGGCCCCTATCGCGCAGGGTGCCAGTTATTGCATGTTTTCTTGTTGACTTTCACGTTTTGCTCTTGATTCCATTCCTCCACTTTACCAAATCATGAATTAGTTCCTCAAATGCATAATTAACCTTCAAAAACAAGGACTAATCATATTGGTTAGTATATATTCACATTTACATAAAATCACATGAGAATGCATATAATTAATTCGATAAACAAGATAAAACTAAGTTATAAAGCTTCACTCGGGCATCATATTTTGCCCACGATCACCTACCCCACACTTAAAGCCTTCTTTGTCCTCCAACAAACCTTTTACATCTCATGCCTATGGAGACTCACCCATAGCTAATTTCGCAAGAGAATTCAGGCTACGACTGTACTGATTATATAAGATAGCAAGTTAACAATAGAGCATGCACGATTTAATCATTGAAATGAAATACAACTCCGCTAAGACTTCTTAACCTCAAGAAGCGACTCTCACTCTTAGCAAACTCATTCAGATCAACTGATTAAGAAATCCCACATGAATTATATCCTTCATTCAACATGTGCCCTCACGGAACGAGAGTTACCCATTTTCACACGCAAAAACTTTTTAAATCACAACATGTGTGGGTACATGAATAGAATTACGCTCACTCTCACAAAGAATTCACATGCATCATGTAATGACCCATAAGCTTGCCTTTAGTGTTTTATTCCACTAATTTGAGGATGTATGAATGTAAGATCAAGTAGGACTTCTTAGGTTTTAATGTAGCAAAGGGACAGGTAGGTACTATTATGGCCAGTAATAGTGACTATCTGGCCTAAGAGCTTTTAATAGATCACACCCTCATCACTAACTTCCCTTCCCTTAGTTCACCTTTTTCTCCTTTCAGCTTTCTTTTTCCTCTTTTGTTCCCCCTTTTTTTAGGTACTTTTGGCTTATTAGTAAGGAGTTCTATATGTAACGTTTCATTAATTTATTTTCTTACTCCCTACTAATACTCAACCATATTCAAACAAGTGCACTCTTGACCTTTCTCAACTTCCACAACTTCCATTTTTCCTTCTTTTTCATTTTTTTCTCACTCCTTTACTCTTTCAGATTATTCACTTAAGCGCTTAGGAGTTTTGGATCAAATTTAAGGCTAATGAAAGAAAAAGGATTAAGCTTACGTTGCAACTATCAAAGAATAGGCTCAAGGCTCAATGGGGTTAACTAGGATTAATTATTAAGGTAGGTAAAATGAGGGATAACAGTTAGGTTCCTTCACAGAAATGCCTAAATCGTTTCCTACAATTCTCATCCTTCATTTCGTTTTATATACACACAAGGAAAGTTCTAGACATTTCACAATAGCACAGAATAGTGAAAAACCTTACACTCATGGCACATGCTCAAATCAAGACACATTCAACAGACTCTTACTCAGCTAATCACAAGAATTCAGGATTAAGCTTCAATCATATTGAGTCAAATTCAAGAACCTAAGTGTCTCACAGCAAGTTATACACTTGCATGCTTCAACATTGAACATACTTGCATCTTACAATCATTTATAGCCCATAACAAGAACATCAAACATCGATTAGCTACGGGTTCACAAACCCACATCCTATCGACTAATTTTTCCTCAAGATGGTCGTCATCCATCCATCGTCAGAAACAGTCCATAGAAATAGCTAAAAACATTATATACAGACAAAGAAAAGAAAAAGAAAATTTTTATTCTTTAGTTCAAAGGCCCCCCGCCGGAAAAGAACCGAAAAGAAAAACCAACGGGTGATGAAGTCATTCTTAATTCACAAAAAATTTTCAAATTTCTCCCAAATTTCACACAAGCATTACATTCACCAAAACTTGTTAAGAACAAAAGTTTTGAAATTTTTCTCACCCCACACTTAAATCATGCTATGTCCTCATAGCATCAAATTAACATTTAAAGGATGAGAAATACTCACTGAGCCTCTATGCCAAGCTAAAAGCATGCTTCTCTTCAAGTTTTCAGAGGTGGGTGTTCGACCCCATACTTCTTCTATTCCATGCTCTTTAGCTTCCCCCTCAACGGGTACTCAGACTTCCCTCCATCTGTGCTTAACTTTCCACCAAAAACACAAACAAAATGAAAATAACAAAATCAACACAAAATCAAAATTACAAATTGTACCTGAGGCACCCTTGGGTTGCCTCCCAAGCAGCGCCTTATTTTACGTCGTGGCATGACGTGGACTGTCCTTTTTAGGACATCCTCATACCTGGGTTCTCTTTCAAGAACGATCTCATTTTCTTTTGTTATTTAGAGGAAACAGCCTCCACTCTGTTCCTCTCTTTCTCCAACTTCTTCTCAATTTGAAGTCATTCCATGAAGTTATGGAGTTCGGTGGCTCATCCTTCAACCATTTTTTCACCTCTCCCAACAATGAAAATGGGAAGAGGGTCAATCAGACATAATCTATGGACACGCCTGTGGGGACAAACGTGTCACTAATCTCTAAAAAGCTCTGTAAGTGCTGCTGAGAGTCCTCATGTGCCATTTCGGTGAATTGACCACTAGAATATAACAGCTGCACCATGTTCTGTTTAAGCTCAAAGTTCCCTCCATGCTCCGATTTACGGATACTAGAGGTCACATTCGTCGCTGGTAGGATTGCCACTTAGCGAACTGGTCTTTCTGCCATTGCTTTCGATGACAATTGTGCTTGTCCCGCAGGTGGTTGTTCTTGTACCTTATCTTGAAGTCTCTTCAGCTTTTGCTCTAGAGCAACTCTCCTTTGCAAATGGATTTGACATTCAGGTTCAAGCAACGGTTCCACAAGCTCTCTATTTTTAGCCAGCTCGGCAGGACAACCTGTCACCTACAATAAGTAGACTAAGAACAAGTTTCTCAACACTTAAGGAAATTCAAAAATCACACAAAAATAGATAAATTATCAAAAATTTGCCTAGTCTCTGGCAACGGCGCCAAAAACTTGATGTGACCTTATTCGCGCGTCCGCAAGTGTACGGGTCATGCAAGTAATATAGTGGCTCTTTTTAAGAACCGGAATGTCGAGCCCACATGGAATGGACCCATTCCTCTAACTATCCATTACAAGTGTGATCTTAAATACCGAAAATGTTGGTTATAGAAGTTTTCGAGGGAGATTTTTTAATTAAGTCTAAATTTGGTCAACAAAATATTCTGAATGCACTCTAGGAGCAACATAGAGTTAAAACCAGATAATCATGCGATGCTACGATTTTCAATGGGTTAAGTATGAAACTATCGATTGTTGTTTCACATAATTAGAATTTCATGTTCATGGTCTTTCGAGCCTCTAAACACGACAAACTAGCCTCACTGCATCATTGTGAGCGAGGATGCTACTTCTAGTTCGTGGGCAATCAATTATGTAGTGGTTTATGTGGAAATGATTAGGGACTTCTGTGCGTCTAATCATTTAACTCAACTTAGCCTCACAACTACTTCTTCGAGTGGTGATGTGATAATCCCAAGTCGGTCTTTAAATACCCCCGTTTTATCAACCAAGCAAGGTGTTAGGTATATTTGTATCCTAACACGAAATTATATCATGAGATATAAACATGCTCCTCACATTCTCATGTTTTGACCTAGGTCACTGCTTTCTCAAGCCTATGCCCAAGCTAACGTATATGTTTTGATGGTGATCAATCATAAAGACAACCAACAATCCAGAATGAAAGATGAAAAAAACAATCAATAACTTAATTCCAAAACAATTGCATAGAATCACAATCATAATTCATGGCTTCAACCCTAGTGGAAGGGTTCTAGCCATTCAAGTTCGTAAAACAATAAGAAAGTACAACTAAATTAACATACTTACAAGAATTTGGTAGATGAGAAGGGAATTTGACAAACCCTAGATGAGTTCTCCCACTTCTCCCTTCACTCCTAGGTAGTTTTCCAGAATAAAATCGTGACAAAATGATTTTAGGAGCTAAGGGTTCAATTTATACTATGCTGAAAAAATGCAAAATTTGGCCTGTGGTGGAGCAGCAACATGTCACGAAGCTGAACGCCCTACTTGACCTCTGTGACACGGAGGTAACGCGTACTCTCACTGGAATGTGCCAAAAATTCAATTTTTAGCCAAGTGTTGCCGCGTTGGCAGCGTGCCACGGACCCTAACGCGCAGGGTGCCAGTTATTACATGTTTTCTTGTTGACTTTCACGTTTTGCTCTTGATTCCGTTCCTCCACTTCACCAAATCATGAATTAGTTCCTCAAATGCATTATTAACCTTCAAAAACAAGGACTAATAATGTTGGTTAGTATATATTCACATTTACATAAAATCACATGAGAATGCATATAATTAATTCGATAAACAAGACAAAACTAAGTTATAAAGCATCACTCAGGCATGCTATTTTGCCCACGATCATAGGGTTATGAATGGGTGAATCTGTTCACACCCATGCCCAATGTCTCTTTAAATCATGAAGCTCCTATGGTTATTCTATGGGGTTTTAACACAATGCATGGAATTCCTTATTCTCTATATGGGTATGATTTAAATCTGGTTCTACAATTGAATTATCATTTATGGGCCAGTTTTATGATGTTTTCAATAAAAATCATGTTCAAGCTTTATAAACTAAAAGGCCCAATTATGAGAAGTTCATGAAAGTTGAGATTTATGATGAATGTTCATGTATGATGAACTATTGATGGTGAAAAGCATGTTTTCAAGATACCCATGTTTATAATCATATTTTCGAGTGAATTAAGTATTTTTAAGCATGTTGATTTATTGGGCAATGCTCACATGTTAAAGTTTGATTTATATTTTTTCCCAATTGAGCTTACCACATGGTTTTGGAGCGAAGACTCCCAATTATTTTTAGCTTGTGGTATGTATTGAGATAAAGCTTCTCATATATATATATATATATATATATATATATATATATATATATATATATATGTAATTTTAGATTTGGGATGTATTTGATTATTGAGCATCGTCAATAGACGATGGTGAGCTTTGTTGAAAAATGATGGAGAGCATATGCATGTTTTTGGGAGTTGTGTCTAGAACTGAGAAGACTAAGGGTCGATCACCCTATTCCTTAGAACTACACGCCAACATTGGTTTATACTTAAATATCTATTACTTTGGGACCTCCCTTGTTAGCTCTCCTCTGCCCGATTGGGCCCCGAGCTTGGTATCAATATCATGCTCTCGTCCTTTGCCATGGCAAGGCTTTGGATGGCTCGACCCACTTGAGTGTGATAGTTGGGACCACATAAGCTCTATCGTGGTATGTCGGTTAAAAGACGAGTCTCCCATTGTTTCTCATGATTTAAATTATGTATGTTTATCACTCATGTTGTATATATCTACATATGTTCTCAAGTAAGTTTGATCCAATGTTCAACTTTATTTATGACTATCAAATTTCAGCTTTGGGTCAATTGATTTTAGTTATGATCTTATGTTATGTTGAGATCATATTTTGAGAAAAATAGCATACAAGTCCTACACTCAGATTCGTCTTTGCTTATGTTTTATATTATGCATTTATTAAATGATTTTACTTAACCAAGCGGTTTTACCTACCTTGCATACTTGGTACATTCCAAGTACTGACCTCATACTCTTTGCTGATCTTTCATGATACAGGCCCCGACATCCAGACTCAGCCCCGTCCTTAGCCAACCTTTTAGAGTTAGCATGCGATGCTTATTAGTGAGTACTCAACTCCCGAGGACCATGCTTTATCAGATTTCTCTATGTATTTTCAGTTTTCAACTTAGCGAGTTAGTTGGGGTCTTGTCCCATCAACTCATCAGACTTAGAGCTTTTCAGACAAAAATGATGTATTCACCTTCAGATTTTGTGTATTTTGATGTTATGTTTATTTCAGAGTTCCGCTAAGATTATCATGTTAATTTTTCAGTTTCATTGTTCGAATTAGATGAATGCTTATGCCATGGGTCGACTTGGAGTCTCCCAAGGCTCCTTATCCTTTGTCTCAATCCGAGCCTCCGTTCGAGTCGTGACAAACTTGGTATCAGAGCAATAGGTTTGAAGTGTCCTAGGGTGTCTGAAAGCCGCGTTAAGTAGAGTCTTTTTCATTGGTGTGAAGCATGCCACACTTATTACGAAGAGGCTATGAGGCATTTAGGAAGTGCTCCCTTATTTCATGATCTATGTCGTGCGATGAAATGTCTTCCTATCCTTCTAACTCATTCTCTTCGCAATTACAGAATCATGGCTCCCCGAAGAGTAAACGGTAGGAGAAATGGGAATGGAAACGACCACGAGGATGGCAATTGAGAGGGGCATCAACAACCCCCACCAGTGCAGGAACACCATGCTCTGGAGCCGGTTGCCCATGCTGAATTTAGGGCAGCTATTCAGATGCTCTCGCAGGCTTTGACTGCTCAGGTCAATCAATAGGCAATTGCGCATGTCCCACAAAATGGTAATGCGGTGGCAGCTCGAGTCAGTGATTACTTGAGAATGAAGCCACCAGAGTTCCTCGGGTCAAAAGTAGATGAGAACCCACATGAGTTCATTGATGAGATTGTGAAGATTACCCAGGTCATGGGGTGTGAATGGAGTTGAGTGTGCTGAGTTGGCCTCATACCAGTTGAAAGGGGTCGCACACATCTGGTTTCGATAATGGAAGGATAGTAGGGCAGTCGGAGCAGGCCCTGTCACTTCAGAGAAGTTCTACGTTGAATTCCTAGATCGGTTCTTCCTCGTGAGATGATGGAGTTGAAGGAAGCCGAGTTCGTAAATCTTAAGCATGGGAAAATGACAGTGCAGGAGTATGCCCTTAAGTTCACTCGCCTATCGAAGTACACCCTAGAGTTAGTGGTTCATCAGAGGGTGTGGGTGAGTAGGTTTGTTCATGGTGTGGAGGGCTATTTGGATAAGGATTTCAGGACCTCTCTGCTCCACCAGGATATGGATTTCCATCAGATAGTCTTATACGCCCAGCAGATGGATGCGATGCAAATGAGAGAGAGAGAGGCAAAGAGGGCCAAGACTGATAGATACAGATTCTCTCAGCTGAGGTCAGGTGGTGAGCACCGATAGCAGACCCACCAAAGATCTTCAGCCCCCAGCATCTTCAGCATTGAGTGTGCCATCCATGCCTAGCCACAATCAGAGGGGGGAACATCAGGCTCTTGGGGTCAAAGCAGCAGAACCGTCGATTCTAGCATCCCAGCTTGTTGCAAATGTGGTCAAAGGCACACGGGTGAGTGCTTGGTGTTCGGCGTTTGTTATATGGGTGTATAACTACACGCAAGTGCACGTGGTCGAACAAGTAGTAAAGTGGCTCAAGTAAGCCAAGTAACGATCCCTCAGGGACTGGGATGAGGTAACAAATTACTTAAGTGCTACTATATTGATTCTAAAAATGGAGACAACAGTGCAAAGAAGAGTTTGATATATTTCGATTTCTAATTTTATCTTAAGTCTACAAATATTATTAATTTGAGTCTGAACTATGAATGTGAGCATGCTGAGGTTAAACGAACATGCAAGGAAATAAATTATCGATGTAGTTTGGTTAACTTTTCCTCCGGTTGCTAGTCAAGAACTATTGCCAATGGATTAAAACTCTCGTATTTAACCCAACTTAAGAATCATAAATCGTCCACCTACATTTCTGTGATTAAACGAAATTCATGTTCTAGCCATACAAAATTGGTTCCTTAATTGACTAATTCGACCTTCAGGTATATTTCTATCCTGAAGGTAAATCAATTCTCAATTTTCCCAAACCAAGAAAAGATCATATCCTATTGATTCACAACTTTCCAATTTCTTGCTCTCTCGAGTGAAATCGGACTTTTTAGATGTATATTAATATAGGCCACACATTAATGCAGTAAGAACAAGAATCAATAAAACAACCATGGAAGAAAAGATTAAAAACCAAATTGATCAACAATCACATTTCAGTACAATTGTTCTTAACCTCAGCAAGAAGAGGATTTAGCCACTCATTTGTGGATTAAACATCGTTAAATGAGTGTTAAACATACAAGGAATTGAATAAAAGAAGAAGGAGATAGAGAAAAACCCTGAGATTTTCGTCCCCTCAACTGCCTGTAACCCACGTTCTTGCTCCACCTAGTCAGAATCATGAAAAATAAACCTAAGTGTTCTATTTATACTAGTGGGAATTTTTTCCCGGAATAACTAGCAACGTGTCATTGAGTGCATCGCGGAGCACTGCCTCCATGACACGCCACAGACACGGAGGCTCACTGGAAATGACTGTCCAGTTAATAAAGCCCAATGTGGCACGGCTTGCAATGCGGGGCTAGGCCAACGTGCCACGGCCTCAACGCGTACCCACACTGGAATTTGGCCAAAAATTCCCTCTCCAGGCAGAAGGCCTCCGCGATGGCAGCGTGACACGGCTCCACCGCGGAGCCCCTTTAATTCTTGATGTCCAATGCTTTGTCCTTTGCTGACATCCGAGTCCAACCCCGATCATTCCCAACACGCATTTTAGCTTCATGAAATTACATTTCAACTTAAAAACAACGCTAATCATGTTGGTTAGTATAAATTCACATTTTATTATCACTCACATGAGAATGTATCAACATTGATAGATAAACAAGGCTAAAATGACACATTTGAGTATCACTTGGGCATATAAATTTGCCCAAGATCACTTACCCCACACTTAAATCCTTGTTTGTCCCCGAACAACAATCTTACGCCTCATGCAGTTTACACCCCATCCTGGCTACTTTGGTTCGACAATTAAGGCTATGGTCATACCAATTTTTCAATACAGCAAATCATCAAGAAAACACGCATGGTCCTGTCAATGCAATGACCTTCAACACATCAAGACCTCCTAGACATAAGAATCGACTCTCGATATTGGCAAACTCATGCAAATCAGCTGATCAAGATATCCGACACAAAAATTAATCTCTCATCAAGCATGTGCCTTGACAATGCAAGAGAATTTTCCCCTCTTTTTCTTTTTTTTTTTAATCACATGAACTCTAACGGTTACATGCAGGGGCATATAAACACAATGTCACTCTCTCTCCCAAAAGAAATCACATGCATCATGTCATGAACCATAGGCTTGCCCTTAGTATATTACTCCACTAATATAAGGAAATGTGATGTAGGATCACGTAGGACTTTAACGGGTTGTAATGTAAGCTACGGAACTAGTAAATATTGGGCTAGCCAATAATAACACTAGCATCCTTAAGCGCCTTTTCAATACATCCCATCAAACTCATGGGCATTGTTTCTTCCTTCATCCTCCCATTCTTGAAGTCGGTCTTTAGTTTAGCCCATATCTTATTAAGCACACTTGAATCGATAACAAAGATTATTCGGACACCTTTATTATATTTTATTTATAACAAGTGCACGTTCAACCTTTTCTTTCCTTTCATCACTCTGCTTTTCTTTTCTTTTCACCATTCTCACTCTTTGACACTTTGGGAAAATTATTTTCTCTTCTTAAGCACTTAAGAGTTTTTGGATAAATTTACGGCTAATTAAAAGAAGGGGTAAAGCTCGGTTTACACATTTTGACACAAGAAAAAAAATAGGCTAAAGGCTCAACGGGCTAACTAGGGTGTACATTCAAGGTGGGTGCAATAATGAAAAAGAGAAACTTTCGGTTAATACAAAGAAATGCCTACATCCTTTCCTACAATACACCTCCTTCATTTCGTTTAGTACACACACCAGGAAAGTGCTAGACACTTCAAAATAACATGGAATAAACAAAACTTCACTTCACACTTATTGCACATGCTCAATTCAAGACGTATTCACATACTCTTCAATTAGCGAATTACAAGAATTCAAACATTAAGCCTCAATCGTAATGAATCGACTCTATGGCCTAGGTATCTCAACATATTTACAAAGTTGCATGCTTTCATATGAATCACCTTTGCATTTCAAATATCATGTACGACACGCAACCAGGATTCTGCAACCATAAAGTAACTACAGGTTTTAGGATGCAACCCACAAAAGAAAACAACTGAAAAATAAATGAAAACTCTACTCCTAACGACTACATTTCCCTTAAGACGATCATCATCCATCCATCATAGGGAACGGTCACTACTAGGACTTCGGTTCAACGGGACCATTCTCGGTAAAAGAACCGAAAACAAACGCCGAGAAACCCAAGAATTGAAAAAAAAATTTAAAAATATCGATCATTTCGATAAAACAAAAATATGTACAAAATCAGCTAGCAACATTCAGCAACACACAACAGTTTCACATTTAATTACAATACGGAACAACAGCTTCACAATCACAAATTACAGGGTCACAAAAGTTTTCATCAGGCACAACAACAGAACAGAACATACACAACAACACAACCAGCACCTAACTACTCCCACCCCACACTTATATCGAACACTTTCCCTAGTGTTCACATAAATTAAAATAGCACAAAAATTGGGTGGTGGAACTCCCTGATCAATCAAAATACTCCACTTCTTCATCAGGTGTTGTTGCTTCATCTCCCATGTCTGAATCACCCCCATTTCCATCATCGGACTCCACATCGGAGCCCTCACGACGTGTCTCCTCATCTATGGGGAAATCATCATCCGTGGGCTCTACAAAAGCTGGCCCCACTCGGCATAGAGCCTTGGCATTTTCGCCAAAAGGGTAGTCTAGCTCGAGCTGCCATAGCTCCTCCTCTGTTGCTGGCCTCCCATGTATCCGTAGCTGGAGCATCTGCATCCCGTACATGCGAGCCATGTACTGATCATCTTGAGCATGTCGCTCGGCTAGTGTAAGCACTGGCCCGTGGGTGGTGTCGGGAGCCTTAGTTTTGGTGACATCTAAGGCCCGCCGCTCCATCTGCAGGATATAGTCAAGGGCCTCTTCCTCAATGTCCAGGCCCCTCAGGAATGTGGTGAGTAACCCACCAAATCCGTATCTGTGCCTCTGATGCAACCGGGCTCTCTTCATGGCGGAAATAATCACCGGCCCCACATTGATCTCCAGTACTTTCATCAGGGAGTACACCAAGCATACACGATCCCGGGTTACATCTATCATATGCACCCCCGGGATTAGGCAGGAACACACGATCTTAAGCCATATCCTGGCTTCCCTGTTCATCTCTGAGCAGGGCAAATTCTGATGGTAGCCCCTCTCCTTATGTCTACTCCACCTAGCCGTCGATCGGGTTCCACACAAAGTGCGTCTGATGTCCGCATATGGTGGAGTGATGTTCAGCTGTCGAAGCACGTGGGCGTCTCTGTCCCGCACCCCTAAAATAGCATTGAGGTGGTGGGGCTCAGAAGTGACTATTTGCCCCCTTATTTTGATGGTGTGACTTCTGAGAGTCGGGTTCCAGTTCGCGTAGAATTCCCGAATCAAGTGCAAATTGCATTCCTTGGGCTCTTCAAAAATGAAGTTCAGCCCAGCTGCCTCGATCCTCTGGACAATCCTGGGGAACTCCTGTGCCAACGGTTCCCTTGCTATGTGTTCCTCGGGGATGTACTTGCTCTCCTTGTGCTTTGCGTACCACTTCTTCTCCTCCTCAGTCACCCACCTGGTTCCATATTGACGGTGTTGACCGCGTGGAACCGCTGGTGCTGCTGGGACCGCTGTGCCCAGTCTGATTCTTTTTCTGCCGGCGCCAGATGTTGACGCACCTTTTCCCTTGTCCTGCCTGCTTGCCATTTTTCCTGTCAACCCTAATAGACAAGATCAATGTTAAGCCAACTAAAATTTGCTTCGGCTAAGGTTGGGTTAAGCTAGGCTACACCACACTTAGTCCTTATCCAAAATTACAACATTAAGGCAAGATCATGCTTATTTACACAAACAACCAACATAACATAACAAATATGCTTAGTGAATTTGGAGAATTCGATGGTATATATTCTATGTACTACTCAGACTTCGTACAGCTAACCACAATCATTACCATCGATAACATTTTATCCCATCGCACTTAGCAAGGAAAAACAAAGAAACGAAAACAAAAAGAATTCATCTACATGAACCTATACAATTCACCCAATTCTTGCAAATTCCCATATTTCCTTCACCCGAGAATCTGTCGGTCTTTTAGCATAGTAACAGTTAGCACATCAACTCATCTCACTCAACATGTACAACCAAGCATGAATTTCACTAGTTCAACTAAATTTTTCCATTTCCAACTCAAAGGCAAGCCCTAGCTATGATTTTATCCAAAAATTCGATTAAACTATGCAATTAACGAGTTCAAGCAATCACAATGATACTCCGAACATCCATCAACAATAAGTCAATTGAATTTAAGCTTAATTTCTACTTAGGGCAAGTTTAGCTCATATCACATGTTCAATATCGAAGAAAATCGACAAGAAATGAGATGGAATTGAAGAACATACCTTGAATTCGAAGAATTGAAGAAAACTCGATGAAATTCTTGGCCTAAGTCTATGTCACGTTGAGGGGGGAGGGGTTTTAGGGAGGTTGGTCGTGGAGTGTGTGAGAAATAAGGAAAATTGAGGGGGAATCAGGGTTTAAAAGTGGGAAATTCGCGTGGGTCACCCGGCGACCCGGTGTGACCCGTCGCGATATACACTGCAACGTGTCACGGAGGGTAACGCAGAGCATGCCCTCCGTGACACGGAGCTGTCGCGAGGGTGTTCTAGAATTTTTTAAAATTCCAGATCTACACCTCAACGTGTCACGGAGGGTAACGCGGAGGCCCTCCTCCGTGACGCGGAGCCATCGCCCTAGCTCACTGTTTTGCCACTTTTTATTATTTTTCATACCTCGAATTTTCCTTTGCGATCCCTTGCACATTTATCCTCCGTTAAACCTGAAATTCATCTTACGACAAGAAATTTGTTAGAATTATAGGTTTCACTCAAAATAAAAATAAAAATAAAAATAAAAACTAAAAATTTTGTTGTTAATCAAGAAAAAAAAAGAAAAAAGAAATCTATTCACAATTTACAAAGAAAAATTTCACGGGTTACCTCCCGTGCAGCGCCTGGTTTACCATCGCGGCTCGGCGTCATTTAGCTCAGTCATCTTCTAGGGTGGAAGACGTTTTCTCTCGACCACCGTGCTCACCCCAATAGTGCTTACATCTCTCCGGTGGTTTTCCCATTAACTCTCGTGATTCAACTATCTGAGCATCATCACCTCGATCAATCACGTTGATAACCGAGAGTTCCTCGTACAAAGTCGGGAGCTTGGGGGCCTTATATACATCGAACACTTCCACCTTGTCGTGTGCCCGCATGGTTAGTTGTCCTACAGCTACATCAATTAGCGCTTTCTCGATCGCCAAGAAAGAACGTCCCAAAATAAATGGGGCTTCCGCGTCTGGCTCAAAGTCCAGCACGACGAAATCTACCGGGAAGATAAGGGAGCCCACTCGCACCAGCACATCCTCCACAATGCCATCAGGTCTGGCTAAGGACCGATCCGCTAGTTGTAAGATCACTGTTGTTTGTCTAGGACTCCCTAAACCCAACTTCTTGAATACCAATGACGGTATCAAATTAATGCTCACTCCCAAATCACATAATCCGTGAGCTCGGATACTCTGCCCAATTGTAATTTGTATAGTAAAGCTCCCAGGATCTTTGAGCTTTGTAGGCAAATGGTTTTGTATCCGAGAAGTGCACTCCTTCGTGAGAGGTACCGTAGCATACTCAGTAAATCGACTTTTGTTTGCCATGATGTCCTTTATGTACTTTGCATACTTTGGCACTCCCTGCAAAACATCAACATGAGGTAAGTTAATATGTACCGGTTTCAGCACCTCCATGAATTTCTTGAAACACGCCTCCTCCTTGTGTTTCTTTAATCTTTGAGGGAACGGGGGTGGTGGTCTTTCTGATTCAGCTTCCTTTTTCTTCCCCCTCTCATCACTTTGCTCGCTCTAAACTTCTGCTGCTCCCGATTGTTGAGGTGGTCTTTCTGGTTCCACCTCTTTCAGCTGCAAACGACTCCTTGTGGTCACCGCATTCACCTGCTTGGGATTTGGATCTGTGTCACTCGAAAGTCCTCCTCTAGGACTGGGATTTTGGGCTCCAGCAAATTGCCCAAATTGATATTCAAGTGCCTTAGCAGCTAACTGGTTGTTCTTCACCTCGGCTGCCAATTTCACATAGTCAGCCTGCAATTGAGCTTGGTTAGCTATCATCGTCTTGAACATCTCCTCAATGCTGGGTGATGGTGGTGGAGGAGGTGCATTGTTGTTTCTATATTGTGCCTTATAGTTCTGATACCCTCCTTGATTCCTCTACGCCCCCTGACTCGAACTTTGCCCTTGATGGTTGTTTCTACCCCAAGAGAAATTCGGATGATTCCTCCAGTTTGAGTTGTAGATGTTGCCATACTGTTGGTGGTTGTTCCTCTGTACATTTCCCACAAAGTTCACCGAGTCAGGATTTGCTCCACAATACTCAGCTGAGTGCTCACTGCTCCCGCACACTTCACACCAAATCTGCTGCACTGCATTCACTGGGGCTTGAGGCTGGTTCATTGTCATGTTACTAAAGTGGGTGTTGAGTTGATTCTGTAAAGCATCTATCTGTGCAGCAATAGCTGTAAAACCATCCACTTCTAGAACTCCTGCTGCTTTCCTTGTTCCCCCTCTTGATGAATCAGCATTCCACTCCGGATTGCCCTGCGAAATACGGTTTAACAAGGTATACAACTCCTCATAAGTTTTCTCCAGTGCTTGTCCCCCAGCTGCTGAGTCTAGCAAGATTTTTGTGTGGGGTTCCAAACCATCTATAAAAGTGTGCACCAGCACATCATTGGATTGATGATGATGAGGACAATCCCGCAACATGGACTTGAATCTCTCCTAAGCTTGATATAGATTCTCTCCCTCTCTCTATTTAAAACATAGAATTTGACTTCTAAGTCTTGCTGTTTTACCGGATGGAAAGAATCGTATCAAGAATTACCTTGCAAGATCATCCCAAGTAGTAATAGAATTTGGTGGCTCAGCTTTCAACCACCTCATGGCTTCTCCCAATAGTGAAAATGGGAACAATGTAAGCCTGACATAATCTGATGACACTCCAGCGGGGATGTAAGTGTCACTTATCTCCAAAAAACTTTGTAGATGCTGCTGTGGATCCTCATGAGGGAGACCTGTGAACTGCCCGCTGGTGTGCAGCAATTGCACCATGTTTTGCATGAGCTCGAACCTCCCTCCTGGCTCAGGTTTGTGGATGCTAGATGTGACATTGTTAGCATGTGGGATTGCCACCTTGAGAACCGGCCGAGCTGCTACTTCCTCAGGCACTAACATTTCCCGTACTACTGGTGGATTCTGTTGTTGCTCCATGATTGTTTGTCTGAGCAACTGCAGCTTTTTCTCTCTAGAGCTTCTCTACGCTGACGATGAAATAGTCTTTCAGGCTCTAAATATGAGTCCACCAGCTCCTTGTCCCTTGCCAGTGTTCAACAAAGATTATATCTGCAAAATACAGTCTAAGACCAAGTTGTCAAAACTAAGAAGAAGAAAAAAATATAGTAAATTAACACTTAAGAAAAATTCACCAATTGCCAGTCCCCGGCAACGACGCCAAAAACTTGTTCGGCATTTGTTATATGGGTGTATAACTACACACAAGTGCACGTGGTCGAACAAGTAGTAAAGTGGCTCAAGTAAGCCAAGTATCGATCCCACAGGGACTGGGATGAGGTAACAAATTACTTAAGTGCTACTATATTAATTCTAAAAATGAAGACAACAGTGCAAAGAAGAGTTTGATATATTTTGATTTCTAATTTTATCCTAAGTCTACAAAGATTATATAATTTGAGTCTGAACTATGAATGTGAGCATGCTGAGGTTAAACGAACATGCAAGGAAATAAATTATCGATGTAGTTTGGTTAACTTTTCCTCCAGTTGATAGTCAAGAACTATTGCCAATGGATTAAAACTCTCGTATTTAACCCAACTTAAGAATCATAAATCGTCCACCTACATTTATGTGATTAAACGAAATTCATGTTCTAGCCATACAAAACCAGTTCCTTAATTGACTAATACGACCTTCAGGTATATTTCTATCTTGAAGGTAAATCAATTCACATTTTTCCCAAACCAAGAAAAGATCATATCCTATTGATTCACAACTTTCCAATTTCTTGCTCTCTCGAGTGAAACTGGATTTTTTAGATGTACATTAATATAGGCCACACATTAATGTAGTAAGAACAAGAATCAATAGAACAACCATGGAATAAAAGATTAAAAACCAAATTGATCAACAATCACATTTCAATACAATTGTTCTTAACCTCAGCAAGAAGAGGATTTAGCCACTCATTTGTGGATTAAACATTGTTAAATGAGTGTTAAACATACAAGGAATTGAATAAAAGAAGAAGTAGATAGAGAAAAACCCTGAGATTTTCATCCCCTTAACTGCCTGTAACCCACGTTCTTGCTCCACCCAGTCAGAATCATGAAAAATGAACCTAAGTGTTCTATTTATACTAGTGGAAATTTTTTCCGGAATAACTAGCAACGTGTCACGGAGTGCATCGCGGAGCACTGCCTCCGTGACACGCCACAGACGCGGAGGCTCACTGGAAATGGACTGTCCTGGTAATAAAGCCCAACGTGGCACGGCGTGCAACACGGGGCTAGGCCAATGTGCCACGGCCCCAACGAGTACCCACATTTGAATTTGGCCAAAAATTCCCTCTCCAGGCAGAAGGCCTCCGCGATGGCAGCGTGACACGGCTCCATCGTGGAGCCCCTTTAATTCTTGCCGTCCAATGCTTTGTCCTTTGCTGACATCCGAGTCCAACCCCGATCTTTCCCAACACGCATTTTAGCATCACAAAATTACATTTCAACTGCAAAACAACGCTAATCATGTTGGTTAGTATAAATTCACATTTTATTATCACTCACATGAGAATGTATCAACATTGATAGATAAACAAGGCTAAAATGACACATTTGAATATCACTTGGGCATATAAATTTGCCCAAGATCACTTGGTAGGTTAAATTGCTTTCTTTGGGTGTGGGAAACCCTGACACATGCTCAGAGATTGTGTAGAAGCGAGACAAGAGTATGGTAGGGCTAGAGGCCTAGCTTTCAGTTCAGCAGCTCCTCCTGCACTCTCAGCACAGCAAGGTGCATCTATTATGTCGCCCAAATTACATCTTGCAATTGAGATAAAAATCAGTCAATGTAAAATATAGAAACCAACAGAGAGGTTTAGGTCGATCACACAGGGAATATGGAAAGTACTTAAGTTGATGTGAATAGCTTTTACTATCATCTTACTTATTTCCTACAGGGGAAGTTTTGAAAAATAAAATAATGAATAAAAGTAGAAACTAAAAGTTGATTACGTCAATTTTTGTTGTATTCAATTAAGGTGGCTAGGATTGTATTCCCCATGACTTCATAACCACAAGGTTGTATTCTAGTCTTCTATACCGGTGTTTAGCATGCAATATTGGTATGTTAAATTCACCTAAATGGTTGGTCCCCTATTTCGATGATTATCACCATGCAACTTGGTTTGTATACGGGTGTATACTTAACTAACTCGTACCTTTAATATAGGATTAGCTATTCCCAGACAAGGTTAAGCTATTAGATAAGGGTTCATAGCCTTAAATATCCGGTGTTAAACTATTTTTCCCATTCATTATCCCATTGGTCTTGTGAATAAGAATAAGACAATATCTAACGTTTGAAATCGTTATGAATCAATTAAAATTAAGAGAGACACAATACATGCATAAACTCCGTTCAAGAATCAATAAGTATTTTTATCTATGTGTGTTAATTCATCATGGTTCCCACAATCCTAGTTATGAGTTTAGCTACTCATATTTGTGTGATCACAATTAAAAAATAAAGAATAATTCATAATTGCAACTTACATAAATTCATAGGAGAAAACCAAGTGAATTGAATAAAATTCCAAAACCGATGAATAAATTCCAATGTTGCTTTTGATTCTCAAACTCATGAATAAAATTATAAACTTTGTTTTTTGAACCAAGAATAATAGTACACAACACAAAAATCCTCATAAAAACTATAATACTGAATTCTCTAACGAAAATAAACCTAAATAAGCTATTTATAGTTCCAAGAAAACCTTTTCCTAATTAAAATCGGAACTCAGGTCATCAGTGATCACGGGCTAAGTAATGAATCGTTTGGACCTCAAACGAGTCATGATCAGTCAAGAACAGTTGTCCTCAGCATTAGGCCCAGTCATGGCAATGGGACACCTAACGACTAGTTGTGTCTGGGCACGAGTCGTTAGGCCTCTCGTGGTCTAGCTCCTTCGATTATACTGTGCACCCTAGGATTCCTTCCACTGATCTACTAATGAGTCGTTTAGTCAACTAACGACTCGTGACACCATCCGTCATCTCCACTAGCTATTTCTTTAAAAATCTTCTTCCAGTCTTCACAACTGGCTTCACGACTCGTTACCAGATGTAAGGAGTTGTGCCTTCAATACGTGAACTGCACTGTTCCTTCATCTTCAAATGTTTAACCTATCCCACGGCCTTGGCAATGAGTCGTGCACAATGATGACTCGTGATATGACTAGCAGCTACACTTTGAGTTTTTTTTAAGCCTTACTACACCCATTTCACTTCCGAACCTGTTTCCCTGTAATATTAAACACAAAACGCATCATACCTACATAAACATACCTGGAATGTGCATAGTTTCTTGGTTTTAAGAATCAAAAGTGTTGTAAAATCATGCATATCAACACCCTTAACTTAGAAGTTTTGCATGTCTTCAGGCTAAAACAAAATAAAATAAGAAATTTCGACGCTTCAATCAAAATAACTCTACTAAACCCCTGGCAATCGTTTCTTCAAATTAAACCAATTTTTATAACCCCTCCCTTATATTACAAAACTGAATCATAATGCATATGTGAAATTCTCAACCACAACACAGAGGAATCAAAACATGGCAATATACTGTCACCTGCAACAACGCAAATAATTTTAGCACACTGGTCTAGACAGTTAGCAGACGATTTTGTTTACCAAATTCTCTCACCACAAAGAAGTCCCATACAAACACAATGTGTTTATGATCATGAAATATTTATCTTGGGACTAGGTAAAACCACTCTCTCACACAAAAAACTGCTAGCTGTGTGCATGCAATACCATAGGCTTGCCTTTATTTTCAATACTTCGATTTGCAGATAGGTAACTAAGATCACTATTGGACTTTTTAAGCTTGTAACTTAGGCTCGGGTTCAGGTATGGTTCATGTGGGATTAGTAGCTTAACCCTCCTTGACACTACATACTTCTTGACTCCACTTTTAACCTTTTTTTTCTTATTTTCTCCTCTTTTTTCCTTTACTTGCTTCTTCTTTTATTTTCATTTATAACTACAAGTGCGGTTCCTCTTCTTTCAAGCATTAATTGATGTCACATTTTTCTTTTCTTTTCTTTTCTTGCTCTTTGACAACATTTATATTTCTTTCTTTTCATTCATAACACACAGTGCACCTGCTCTTTCATTTTCATTACCCAATTTCATTCCACCCTACTCTTCTTAATCACCCCTATCATAGCCACCCTCAACTTAGGTGATTTGCCTGAGTTGAGGTTCACAGTATCCAAGAGGGGACCAGGGCAAAAATAGGTTCATTCTTAATCAAAGCAGGAAGGTGAATTCGTGTAAACAAAAACAAAGGTCAATTTAAGCTCAAACATTTGGATCAAGGGATATTTATTTTCTTTTGAAAGGTCTTTAAGGCTAAAGTGGGCTCATTAATAAAAAATGGCCTATGATCCTCTCCTAGTTTTCCATCTTCTACCTCAGTATGACTGATCAAGAAAGTTCTAGATTGACACACAGAGCAGAATTCTACTATTGAACCTTACTCAAACAATGCACAGGACAACATCCTCACTTTTACTAACAGCTAGTTCAGATACAGTCACGCAATGGTAAACATGTTCACAGTAGTAATGCCATGCAAAGATTCACAAAGGTTATACTTGTCTCTAACACACATACTTAACAAAAAATTAGGAGGGGTATCATATTTATCAGTTCCAACAATTTTCAAAAATTTATGCTCATTATACTCATAACTGACTCGAGTTCACCTACTTTTCTTTTGACTGACACACAACAGACACAAAAACCTAAATATACCGGTTCTACTAGATAAGGAACACCCGAGGGAAAAGATATATGTGAAAGAAAAATCCTTGGGTTATGTTCAAAAAAACTACATAGGTATCCCTTCCCCACCTCAATAAAAAAAAAGCATGCATCGTCCTCGATGCACATATAAACAAAAGTAAGAAAAGGGAATAGGGAACATACCTATGCAACCTAGCCATCTATGGCTTGGTAATCTCCTATGTTACAGGACTATGCTAGTGCATTTTAAGAACCAAAGGAGAACATCCCTTCTGCACGAGCTCTCGCTGCCTCAATTTCAGCTCCCTATCAAGCCTCCTCTCTCGATATCTGTAGCGCTCTCTCCATCTTACTCCACTCTTGCTTTTACTGATGGAGCAAAGAGTCATCATCCTCAAAATTTGCCTCCTCTCGAGGCCTTTTTCCCTTATCATGTGCCATCGGCTTCTCGGTAATGAAATCAAACACTGGTGATAGCTCTTCTTCTCTTTCATCGTCTATCATGGGAAGCACAGGTGGGGGTAATGTATCTACCTGTCGAGCGGCGAAATCCCTCACCTCAACTCTGAGTGGTGATACCTCCGCATACCATTTTTCCAATTTAGGCGCCTGTAACTGTGCAAGGTGCTCATCCATGCGTCTATCAAAAGTATCCAACTGGCCATTCACAGAATTAGATAATGCCTCAACTCCTTCGACACCCAAGGCTTTACCTGCTTCATTAAAACTTTAACTTGTAAAGCCGTGTGTTCCTGCTGCTTTTTGCCCTTAGCCAACCGCCTAGCCATGTCAAATGAAAATTCCTGCGAAATCATAACTAGGTTAGTTGTAGGGGCTCGTGGAGGAGAAATTGGTGGTCTAGAAGCTGCTGCAGTGGATTATGACTCAGGAATATCAGCTGGTGTGGAGGTGCCTGCATCTATAGCCTTAGGCTGGCTACCCATCTCTCTACCCTTAGTAGGCTCATGTACCAAGTTTGTTACACCCCGCCTTGGGGGGTATGACTGGCACCTGGTGCCCTAATAGGACCTAAACTGCTAGACTATTGAGCCTAAGCACATCTGGTGCCTGGCTGGCTCTAACTCAGATTCAAGGAATCAACGGGCTATACAACGGCTGTAAATACAGCCTCCGGCCGACTAGGCCTATAGCCACCTGTACTATAACGACAGCTAACCAGAATCATGTCAATATAAGGGAGCCTATGCGGGCTGACAAGGACACCATGCTATTTAGTTGAGTCTAAACAAGTATAACAAATGCTGAACAGCTATGTGACCAGCGAGGTCATCACTACTGACTGGATAAGGCCTCACACAACCAATATAAACTACTAAACATACGCACGGCCCCACACGACCGGCAAAACTAATCACAGGGAAATATGTACAATCTGCAAGCCTTTAAGAGTAATAATAAAAATGATCGAGACAGGGCCCCGACCTACCCATACTGTACAACAAAAGGAAATGGTATAAACCTCTGATTATCAAGCTCCGGGTGACAGGAGTTGATGACTCTGCGCTGGCTAGGATCACGAGGGATCGCCTCCTCGTCTATGAGTACATCCAGGCAAGTAATGCAGCGCCCCACTAGGCGTCAGTACCACTGGTACCGAGTATGCAAAGCAACTGGAATAATACAACTGAATACAGATAACATAACTAACAAGTCTCTAAGCAGAAGGTAACTGAATTTGAAGAGCAGATAGGAACTAGATCAAACCTTTCTGCACTGATAGGCAGGAACGTGTCCGTAGTCACGGCGGCCTGCTGTCTATTAACTAGTATATATATATATAGCACATAAATACATATACATTTAGCAAGCAAGAGCCAATACCAACCCCCATATGCTAGATGGCGCCAAGCAAGCAAACAATCTATATACCCCTACTCGGGTCAAAACAAACAAAAAATAAGTCACTCCACTCATCTGCTCACTCGGAGCTCCTCTACTGGCCCCCTGGGTCTCCGGCTTTAGCCTTGGCCTCCGATATATGTAACTGTGTCTGAGTCCAGAAGACTCCTGTACTGCATCTATAACAGATAGGGTCTGTTTCCCTGGAGACAACTCAACAGGGCTATCTAAAACAGGAACTGTATTTATTCCCTGGACATAACTCAACAGGGAATATCTGTACTGGACAGTACCCTGGACACTGCTCAATAGGGTTGTCTGTACTATAGTGCTGATTAGACTGATATGGGGAAAGCTTCATCGCATCTTCGTCCAAGCTGGGGACGGTATGCCACTCCTTGGAGCGATGTAAACCCACCCACTCAGTGGGCGACACAATTACCAACCCAGAGGCGGCGAGGACGCTCAATAAGGTGCCTTCACGCCACATCAAGTCTCAACAACCAATTAGCACATATAAATAGCAAGCATGTATAATTGAAAAAGACTATCTGAAATCTGATTTCTTATTCAGATCTCTTTCTGTATTATACTAATTCTTTACTGATTATATTGATTCTAAAATCTTTATTTAACTGTTTGGCTAATCTGTAGCCGGGATAACATCTGTCTCAATGGCTAATCTATAGCCATAAAACTGTCTGTCTATCTGATTTTACTTTGTTAGCCTATATTCTAAAAATCTGTATCTTTTTATTCTACAACATGCTTGCTAATCATGCAATACGCTATACTGAATTTGGAATGCTAACTCGCCCTTTGGCGCATGCTTCACTAACTTTTGGACTGAATACGATACAACAACACAACTCAGAATCTATTAGACTCACTTAATTCTCAACATTCAACTCCGAGATTTTCAATATGTGGAGTTTACTACGATTTACCAAGCTAAGGCTTACTAACTTGCCGAAGAACAACTTCATATACCTTAACCTCGAGTTATCCGACTGTCAGACGAGGCTCGGTCAGTACTCCAGCTATTTCTCCCAACTACGTTCATATACACGTTAGTTAGTTCTAAATACAACTTTATTCTAAAGGAAGACGTCACTTTCGATATAATTACAGCCTAAACTTAGGCTTATCGAAAGACGATCGAAAACATGCTATTTTCAAAAGTCCAGAAGGGAGAAGTATTCACTTTATTGCTAGGAGCACATAGACACTAGTTTGGAGCAATTCCACTTACCTTAGCCCTCTAGCTCGAAGATTCGTCGGCTGTATTTCACGAAACAAAAAACGTAGGAATGCTCCCTACAGCTAAATACCTCGGTATCTGGAGTTAATTTAGATTTGGACTACGTTTGGCAGCATAATCGGGTGATAATATATTAACCCTCTTCGTCTCTCTCCGTTTGCTGTGATTTCTTTGGAAATTATAAGGGATGAACTGATTTAAAACCGAAGTGGGGCTTTATATACTTGGGCCTGGACAGGCCCAATGTGTCACGGAGCCAACGCGGAGGCTCCACCTCCGTGACACGTTGCCATCGCGGAGGGGCTCTACCCCGGCTCCTTCCGTGATGGTTCGACAGGTTTCTTGTCCGGTCTTTTCCCGGGCCTTTCTCTAGAACATATGGCTTTCAAATATGCTTAACCAATGCGCGAATAGGCTATCTAGGTGCCGGGAATCTTATGGGGTATAATAACCAAATCAGTGAACTGTGCAGCATCGGTCTGCATATCGCTGCCAAATGCCTTTGCTAATATGGTCGCTCCAACGAATGCGGCAGACTGACTCCTCGCTCTCGATACTGGGTTTGTCTCATCACTGATCAACCCAATATCTGTAATCTTCTGGACCACTATCCTCTGGTCAACTGATGGTAACTCCGACACTTGTGACTCCTGACAAAGTCTATTAATCATACATGGGAAGGGAATCGTAGTACCGTCAATTATTGTCCGCTCTCTAATCTCTTCAGCGATGTACCGCTGGAAATTAATGGCGTATCCCTCCATAATTTTGGCTACCAATGCTGCTCTTTTAGGTGAGAGAATATTATCATTGCTGGTAGGTACCAGCCTATGCCACACCAGTGACCACCAAAATTTAGCTTGAAAATTGAGTATGGCCTTCTTGATTTGAGACTCGGTGTTGTGCAACCATTCAACCAACGGACCTCTTGTGGAAATGACCCTACATATCCAAGTGTATTTCCTAATTTGCTCCACACTATTTAACTTCGTTGTGTTGACTTTCTTTAGCTTGAATAGTCTGTATCGAACTTGGTTGTGTTCATCAGGGAATGATAGTCTAGCCCATACAATAAATTGTAGATGGTCCTCTTAGAGATATCCACTGGTGTCTCCCGAACCAACACCTGAGTCAAAGCTGACCACTTTTTCCAATCCTGACCACCTAATGCTAGACTTTATAGTGTGGCTGCGTATGATGCATTTTCGGAATGTTTCGCAACTACACGCAAGTGCACGTGGTCGAACAAGTAGTAAAATGGCTAAAGTAAGCCAAGTATCGATCCCACAGGGACTGAACCAAGTTAATAATCGATTTAAGTATTAATGAACTCTAACTCTAAAAATGCAAACAACAATTTAAAGAAGATTTTGAGAGTTTATTTCCTAATTTATACTAATCTAAGACAAAATGATAAAGTGAGTCTAAACTATAGTAATAAGCAAGATGAGGCCAAAACGAACATGCAGGGAAGTAATTTATCGGTATAATTCGGTTAATCTTTCCTTCGGTTTCTATTCAAGAATTATTGCCCATGGAGAGAAACTTTTGTATTCTACCCAACTTAAGAATTATGAACCTTCAACCGACATTTCTGTGATAAAAGAATTTCATGTTCTACCCATACGAAACCGATTCCTTAATTGACTAATACGACTTTCAGATATATTTCTATTCTGAAGATAAATCAATTCTCAATTTTCCCAAACTAAGAAGAGATCATATCCTACCAATTCACAACTTTCCAATTTCTTTCCTTTTCAAGATAAAACTAGATTTTTTATATATACATTAACATTGGCCAGACATTAATGCAGTAAGAACAAGAATTGATAAAACAACCATGGAAGAAAAGATGAAAACCAAAATGACCAACAATTACATTCCACTACAAATGTTCTTAACCTCAGCAAGAAGTGAATTTAGCCACTCATTTGTGGATTAAACATCATCAAATGAGTATAAATCATACAAACAATTGAGATAAAAGAGAAATACATAGAGAAGAACCCTAGAATTTTCGTCCCCTTAACTGCCTGTAACCCACATTCTTGCTCAACCAAGCTAGAATAATTAAAAATAAACGTAAGTGTGCTATTTATACTAGTGGGAATTTTTCCTGGAATAACAAGCAACGTGTCACAGAGTGCATCCTGGAGAACTGCCTTCGTGACACGGAGCTAACGCAGACCCTCTCTGGAATCAGGTCCCTCAGCATTTTACTCCTCAGCGTGCCACAACATGCAACGCGGGGCCTGGCCAACGTGCCACGGTGCCGTCGCGAACCCTTACTGGAATTTGATGTTCCAGGTAAATATCCCCAACGTGCCACGACTTGTATCACGTGGAATTGCCTCCGGGTCACGGAGGCAATGCAGACCTTCGCTGGAAATTTGCCAAAATAAAATCATCCGAGGCAGACTGCCTCCGCGATGACAGTGTGACACGGCTCTATCGTGAAACCCCTATATTTGTTGCTTTTGCTTGACCCTTTCCACTGCTCTCTTTCGAGTCCATTCCTGATTTTCACCAACATGTAACTTAGCTTCCTAAAATTACATTTTTCTTGCAAAACAACACTAATCATGTTGGTTAGAATAAATTCGCATTTTAACTACAAATCACATGAGAATGTACAAATAACGATAGATATACAAGATGAAATGAAGCAATTGAGTATCACTTGGGCATATAATTCTGCCCAAGGTCACTCTATAGAATTCTCAGACTAGGCAGAGGCTATAGCTTCCTGATGGCTCAGTCAGCCACCCAAACCTGTACTTATCAAACACAGCCTGCATCTCTGGGAGGTCCTTAAGCCCTATGGTGACTAGCCTGGGCTCCTCGTAGATGCTCCTCTTTGGATGTCCTTTATCATTTGGAGCAATGTCTCTGTTATAGATAGCCCTTACACCATGAACACACCATTTCCTAACTTCCCTTGGTTTATCATTAGATGTGTTTGAGGTCTCAGTCAATTTATCATCTGAGTTCCTTTGCTGAGCATGTGACTCTTTAGCTAGCTCTTTGGTTTGCCAGCTGCAGTTCCCTCTGAAGCAATTGTGGCTGTAGCCTTGGCATTTTCATCAGTACGGCTCGGCGGATCCCTTTCCAGTGGAGTAGGAGCATCGACTAGGGTTGTTGGATTTGTATATTGAGGAGCCCTATCCCTGGTTGATCTCCGCACCAGTTACTCTTCTGACACTTCATATTCCTCCTCCAAGCCACTTGACTCTTCAGAGGAGGATGGCTCATCCTGAAGTCTGCGCTATGATGGTTGACTCATCTCCAGCACTAGTTTCTTTGCCGGACCTTTCTTCAGTGTACCCCTCGGAGCTATTGTACCTGTGGAGAAGTTGTTAGTATACCAGATGAGATGAAACATAAGAACGTTTAACTGACTCTCAATGGACATAACGAGGGACTCTCCTGAGGTCTTTTGTTGTCTCAAACTATGGTTCCTTCATGTTGGACCAGTGTACTTAATGACTGGTCACAACGAGTTGTTACCTGAGGAACCGACTCGTTAGGTCAGTCATTAGGTGCACTAGTAACTAGGTTTTATTCCACTCAAGATGAGCCATATGACGAGTCATGAGATGATACTACGACTCGTTACATGGCTCGTGCGTAAGAGTTTTACATATAGATTCTGTTTTGTCCTACATGTTCATCATATACATTCATCATCATACATATTCCTCATCGAAAATAAAGATTCCGCAAGCACAGCTTCATCCAATTCATCAAGGTTTCGAAAAAAAGTTTGTTCAATGTCTTACCACTATGCTTTTCGGGAAATTCATAAGATCAGGTCAAATTAAAAATTCATTATATGGGAAAACTAAGGGAGAAGAGAAAGCACAAGCAATCACTCACAATAATTTAGAGTTTCACAGGAACAAGTCGAATTTTGCAATCTTGTGAAACCACGAACAGGTGAGTGCGGTCGTGTGTGTGTGTGAATGGATGAGAGGGGCAATTTTATCCTGCAATGGTGAATTTGTTGGTAGTTTTGAAGTTAAGTGTCGTGGGTTTAATCCTAGGTAATAATTAGGAGTGCAAGAAGGTCGGGTTTTATATGATTGAAAAAACTTACCCTAATTATCTGTGTGGGTCAGGTCGAGTGAAAGTTACTTAAAAACACATGCCGACCCACCAAACGAGTCGTTACGTGGTGAGAATACTCGTCTGACCCTTCGTGCATTTAATTGATCTTAAGAACTTACATGGGACCAAATGAGTCAAGTAATGACTCGTGGTGTCACCCAACGAGTCGTGACCTGAGTCGCGGTCCTTGAATTATTGAAGCTTCATGATAAGACACTTAACGAATCGTTTGGTCTCCTAACGATTCGTTGAGTGAGTCGTTATCACCTTTCTCAATTTAATTCCGCCTTAGATCTAGTAGACATGACGGAGGACCTCACGATTTGTTTCCAATGGCAACGACTCGTTTGGTCAATTGTTGTCTACACTATTTTATGCAGCTTTGATGACAATCCAGTTAATGAGTCATTTGTTATGGTGACGTTTGTGCTTTTTGGCACCAGCAACTCAAGTTTAGATTTTTGATTTTAATTTCAAATTTCCCATCTTAATCACCTGCACACATCAACACACGTAAACACTATATTTTTCTTACATTTACAACTTGGGTTGCCTCCTAAGAAGCGCTTGATTTAATATCGTGGCACAACGTGGGTGTTTTGGCTACTCAGACTTCACCAGAACACCTCCATGGGTTGCCTCCCATGCAGCATCTCATTTAATGTCGTGGCACGACACAAGTCTCTTGACTTACTCAGAATTCGTCAAGTAATTCATATCCATCCTCCAGTGTTGAGACCTTGTTGAATTCCTTTAGTTGCTTCATTGTCCTGCAGATGTTAAAGGTGACCTCTTACTTGTTCAGTCTAAATTTTAGCTGGCCCGCCTCCATATCTACTAGGGCCCTACCGGTTGTAAGGAATGGTCGCCCTAAAATGATAGGGACCTTATAATCCACCTCCCAGACTAGAATTAGAAAGTCTGCTGGGAATAAAAATTTGTCCACCTTGATAGGCACATCAACTAGGACACCCACCAGCTTTTTAACTGTTCTATCTATCATCAGTAGACGTATATTGGTCGGTGTGGGGGCTCCCAAGCCTAATTTTCTGAACACTGCTAGCGGCATCAAGTTTATTCTAGCTACAAGGTTACAAAGTGCCCTTGAAAACTCGACATTACCAATGGTGCAAGGTATAGTGAAAGCACCTGGGTCTTCCTTCTTCTAAACTAGGACACGTGTAGCTATGGCACCACAGTGGTGCAAGTTGTCTGCAGGCTTAAAGCTTACGGTCCTCTTCCTTGTGATAAGGTCTTTCACAAATTTTGCATAGCGAGGCATCTTCTCAAGTGCCTAGACTAATGGGATGTTCACAAACAATTGCTTTAGCATAGAGGTGAACTTGTGATACTTCCCATCTTCGACCTTTTTCTTCACCGTTGTGGATAAGGGGGAGGAGGTGTACGGATTAGTGTGAACTTTTGTTGTGCCTCCTTCTCCTTCTCATGGCCTGTTCCTAGCTCCTTTGAATTACTAGGAGCAATCCTCACTACTAAATCTCCAGCCAAAGTTGGATTTTCGAAATCTGCTATACTGTTAACATTCATCAGTATGAAATTTTCTATTTCATTAATTACAACCGGCCTTTGAGGATCAACTATTGCCTTCCCGCTTCTAGTAGTGACCGACATGCAGTGGCTATCAATCTTTGGATTTCGCATTGTGTTGCTAGGAAGTGTGCCTTTCTGCCTTTGATTCAATGTAATAGACATCTGACTCATCTGCTGCTCAATCTGCTTAATGGTCATGTCATGTGACTCCAACTTTTTTCAAACCAGAAATATTAGTGCAGAGCTCCTTAAAGTGGCTATCTGTTGTCCCCATATACTTAAATACTTTTGAGAACATGTCTTCAACCCTTGAACCACTATACTCTGACTCACGATTTCTTGGAGGAATGTACAAACCACTTCTATCATTCTTGTACTCATCACGCTTCTTCTAGTCTCCATTGTCTCTATACTGGCCCCGATTATAATTGTTATCATTGTAATAGTTTCGACCTTGGTTCCCTTTACCTTGACGCAAAGAGTCTTAGGTAGACCCCTGGGTGTTGTTCCGAAAACCCACCGTTTGATCATTCAGATAGTTAGCTTCCTCCTTATATTCAGATTCACCTCTGTCATTTCTCGGTGCCTTGCCCTGAGAACCAACCACATTAACTTTCTCAGCTCCGACTCCCATCAGATGTTTAGTAGGTAACCCCATAGTGGTCTTTATTTCAGCAATCTTGATCTCTATCTTCATCCTTTCTTCTCTGTTCTGCAGACATACCTATTGGATAAGAACCAAACGGAATCTCTTACTATCTTGCATTCCCAGCTCAGTTGGTTTTGGAGATTCTGTCAAGTAACTCAGCAACTTCCGCATAGGTGTCACTCATAAAGGTTCCGCCAGAGGTGGCATCAGCCACCACCTTGGTGCTAGCATTCAGAGACCTATAGAAGATCTCCAACAATGTATCATCTGGAATCCTGTGATTTGGCACCCTTTTGAGCTTCTTGTTGAAATGCAACCATGTCTTGTGAAGTTCCTTTGAATTCAATTGCCTGAAGTTATATATCTCATCTTTCAGCTGCAACGCTTTGGAAGGTGGGAAGAATATTTCAAGAAAATCTCTCTTAAGTTCCCCCCAAGTAGTGATAGAATCATTTGGCGGCTCAGCCAACCACATCGTTGCCTAACTCTCTAATGAAAAGGGAAATAACCTCAGTATGATTGAATCTTTGCTCACTCTCGATTATTTGTATGCCTTGCAGCCACAAAATTTGTCATGTGAGTATGGGCATCATCAGTTGCATGACCCATAAATATTCCCTTCATATTGAGCAGTTGGATCATATCACTGGTATTTATAAAACTTTGCCCCAGCAGGCAAAGGGACAGGGACAATAAATCCAATGGCACCGACTTCGTCAATATCAGTATCATGATCCTCATCGAGATACAGGTGTCTCTTTTGTTCTAGACCTCTGTGCCTTCTAGCTCGCTCTGCTTTGGTAGCTAGACGTTGCTTTTCAGCAACCCTAGCTAACTCACTAAGTATTTTCACCTATGTGTGTTAATTCATCATGGGTCCCAAAAGCCTAGTTATGGGTTTAGCTACTCATGTGTGTATGATCATAATCACAAAATAAAGAATAATTCATAATTGCAACTTACATAAATTCATAGGAGAAAACCAAGTGAATTGAATAAAATTCCAAAACCGATGAATAAATTCCAATGTTGCTTTTGATTCTCAAACTCATGAACAAAATTATAAACTTTGTTTTATGAACCAAGAATAATAGTGCACAACACAAAGATCCTCATAAAAACTATAATACTGAATTCTCTAACGAAAATAAACCTAAATAAGCTATTTATAGTTCCAAGAAAACCTTTTCCTAATTAAAATCGGAACTCAGGTCATCAGTGATCACGGGCTAAGTAATGAATCGTTTGGACCTCAAACGAGTCATGATCAGTCAAGCATAGTTGTCCTCAGCATTAGGCCCATTCATGGCAATGGGACACCTAACGACTCGTTGTGTCTGGGAACGAGTCGTTAGGCCTCTCGTGGCCTAGGCCAGTGCACCCTATGATTCCTTCCATTGATATGCCAACAAGTTGTTTAGTCAGCTAATGACTTATGACGTCGTCCATCATCTCCATTGGCTATTTCTTTAAGAATCTTCTTCCAGTCTTCACAACTGGCTTCATGAGACGTTACCAGATGTAATGATTTGTTCCTTCAATTCTTGAAGTACACAATTCCTTCATCTTCAAATGTTTAACCTATCTCACGGCCTTGGCAACAAGTAATACATAGTGAAGACGACTCGTGACATCACTAGCAGCCACCCTTTAAGTTTTTTTAAGCCTTACTTCGCCCATTTCACTTTTGAACCTATTTTCCCACAATATTAAACACAAAACGTATCACACTTACATAAACATACCCAGAATGTGCATTGTCTATTGGTTTTAAGTATTGAAAGTGTCGTAAAATCACGACAAATCAATCTACTAGCACAGGTGGTGGTTAGCGCCAAAAAAGATTCTATGCTTTAGCATCCCGCTAGGAGAAAGAGATCTCTCCGAATGTAGTCACTAGTATGTTATGAGTTTTCCATCTTGATGTATTTTTTTTAGATCCATGGGCTACCTTGTCTTTTGTGACACCTTATGTGGCTAGTCATTTCAGATTCAGTCCCGAAGTGTTGTCAGAACCCTTATTAGTTTCTACTCCAGTGGGTTATTCAGTCGTAGCTAGACGAGTGTATAGAGGTTGCTCGGTCACAGTCCTTCAAAAAGTCACCTCAGTAGATCTAGTGGAGTTAGCCATGACCGATTTTGATGGTATCCTTGGCATGGATTGGCTATTTGCATATTATCCCTTAGTTAATTGTAGAACCCGAGTAGTAGAGTTTAGATTTTAGGGTGAACTAATCTTAGAGTGGAGGGGTAGTTCAGTTGTGCCTGTAGGTCATTTCATTTCCTACCTTAAGGCCAAAAAGATGATCTCTAAGGGTTGTATACCGCCTAGTTAGGGTTAAGGATGTTGAATCCGAGACCCCGACTATCTAGTCAGTCCCAATAGTATGTGAATATCAAGAAGTCATCCCAGATCAGCAACCTGGAATCCCTCCCGAGCTGGAGATTCACTTTTGCATTGACCTCCTTCCCAATACAAGCGTATATCTATTCCTCCCTACATAATGGCTCCAACCGAGCTACAAGAGTTGAAGGAATAGTTGAAGGACCTATCAGATAAGGGTTTTAGTAGACTGAGCAAGTAACCATTGGAGTAATACCCCGAAAGTGCCTAAGATTTGACCTGTGATCAAAAACTAGAAGTTAACTTAAAACTGGAAAAAAGGTTGCAAGATTGATGACCCAACGGATCGCTGGTCCAACCAATAATCCATCAGATCCAGTCATGGAAGTGAAGACCTGGTGGCAGTGGAAATAACGAGTGAAGTAATGACTTGTTGTTCGAAAAAATGAGTCATCATTTGGAGTTGTGGGTGGTACGAAACTTTGACATTTGGGGATGTAATGGGTCATCCCATGACCTTTTGTGGGATGTAACGATCTATGGTCAATGAGTCATCGTATGGGTTGTCTATAATTTCTAGTGGACCTAACGGAAGCAAACCACGATTCGTTGGAAGGAATAATGAGTTGTGGTGAGGATCATTGTGAGAAGTTCAGGATATTTAGGAGACAAATGACGATCGAACCAATGACCCGTTAGATGAAAGGATGACTCTACCTATGGAGTTGTGGGTTGAATCTGAGATTAGGGTCTTGGCAGTGTAGGTGACAGATCATACCACGAGTCATTGTATCCTGCAACGACTCGTTGGTACGTCCGTTGGAGCGTCCAGTGCAGATTTTTCAGGGTTTTTCATTAAGGGCATTTTTATCATTTCTACGCTCTAAGGCCCTAAACTACGTCATTTTATGTTATTTTCTGAGTATGTTAAGATAGGTTAAGACCTCCTAAGCTATTGATTCTCAAGCTCTTCCTCATCCATTTTCCCTTGGGCTTTCAAAGAGTGTTGAAATTTGATCTTACCCAGGTATGTAGGGTTATGAATGGGTGTTTTCGTTTACACCCATGACTAATTTATCCTAAGTTATGAAATTTGATCAAAAATCTTATGGGGTTTTTACTTAAATATTGTGGAATTCTAATGTTCTATTAATGGGCTATTTTCTTTTGGGATTTATACTCTAAATTATTATCAGATTCTACAACTATGTTGATTATAAAATAATTGATTTCGATTTTTACTAAATTTAGCCTAATTATGTATGATCCATGATGAACTGAGTTATGATCTTTACTTCAATTGTTGATATTTACAAACTCATTATGATTTATGATTTGAAATATAGATTTATTCAAATACCCATTATGATTTGATGATCTGCAAAGTATATGTATGATCTACAAGTGTGCATGAACCTCATGATTTACGATTTACGATTTTGGCCGACTCATTAGCCTTACTTCATGGCTAGTTCACGCATTTACAAGTATGTTTATTATTATCATGATTTAACTAGCCTTTCAATCTCATGAATATTGTACTATGACCAGATACATATTTTGGGAGTAGTATTTAACACCGAGTAGATTCGGGGCCTAGGTTCTACCCCGGATCTCAAAACTACATGCCACCATAGGATATGTTGGGACCTCCCATATGACTATCCTTTGGCCCAAATGATCCTTCTCATGTGTGATCACGCCCTTCATGGTTCCACCCTTTGCAAGGTACGAACACCCTCTCGACTAGGGTTACAAGTGTTGTTCCATGTGTGCTCATATGGGGTATGTTGGTTAAGAGAATCTCCCACTATTCCTCATAATTTATGCATGTATATAAATATGTATATTGGCTCAAGTCATTTTAAATAAAGCTTTTCTCTTATGATTATGATTACAATTGTATTATGAATGTCTTGAAAACTTTGAGCCTTATGTTATGTTATGATATTTATGTCATGAGCATGTTTTCCTACTCTTACGATCATTTAGGAGTTTTATATATTTTAAATGTCCATTTTAATTACCTTGAATACTCGATACATTCCATGTACTGACCGCATACATTCTATGCTATATCGTTTTATGATACATGACCCGACTCTTAGGCTCATCTCCATCCTCAGTCCATCTCAGAATTAGATATCTGTCTTTTGGTGAGTCCTCATGTTCTGAGGGCCATATGTTCATACATTGATGTTATCTTTTGTTTAGGTTTGCCGGTATAGTTGGGGATGTTGTCCCATCAACTCATCTGATATGATTGAGGCTTTCAAAAAGTTTATAGTACACAACTGATATGTATTTCTAGAACTTTTCGCTTATCATGCTATATTATGTTACGTTTATGTTTCTGCTATATCGTATGTTCAGTGTTCAACATTAAGTGATATGAAGTTAGATGTATGCTTATTCCATGGGTCAACTTGGGGCCTCTCGGGGTTCCTTGTCCTGTGTTACGATCTAGGTTTACATTTGGGTTGTTACAATAGGGTACACCGATTCTCTTTGTCCGAAAGAAAGATGGTTCCCTTTGTATGTGCATTGATCACCGACAATTAAACGAGGTTACCATCAAGAATAGGTATCCTCTACCCAGGATTGATGATTTATTTGACTATCTTCAGGGTGCCAAAGTGCTTTTCGATGATAGATCGCAGATCCGGTACCATCAGCTCAGAGTTCAAAAGAGTGACATCCCGAAGACAACCATTAGGATGCGATATGGTCATTATGAGTTCATAGTTGTGTCTTTTGGACTAATGAATTCTCCTGCAGCTTTTATAAACTTGATGAACAGGGTGTTCAAGCATACTTGGATATGTTCATGATTGTATTTATTGATGACATATTGATATACTCATTGAGAGTGGAGGAGCATGTCGCTCATTTGAGAGTGGTGCTACAGACTCTAAGGGATCACCAATTATATGCCAAATTCAGCAAGTGTGAGTTCTGCTTAAACTCCATGGTGTTTTTGGGACATGTGGTATTAAGTGAGGGCATAAAGGTGGACTCTCAGAAAATAGAAGCGGTGAAGAATTGGCCTAGACCTGTGAATCCTTTAGATATTCGGAGCTTCTTGGGTTTAGCCAGCTAGTATTGGAGATTTGTTGAAGGTTTCTCATCGATTGCAGCACCTTTGACCAAATTAACCCAAAAGAAGGTGAAATTCCAATGGTCGGAGGCTTGTGAGAGGAGCTTTCAAGAGTTGAAGACTCGACTTACTTCAGCATCGGTGTTAACCCAAGTCGAGCGTACCGATGGGTTCGTGGTGTATTGTGATGTTTCAAGGGTCGGACTTGGGTGTGTATTTATGCAGCATAGAAAAGTTATAGCATATGCGTCCAGACAGCTAAAAGTTCATGAGAAGAATTACCCGACTTATGATATTGAATTGGCCGCGGTGGTATTCTCCTTGAAGATATGGAGACACTATTTGTATAGGGTTCATATAGATGTGTTTATCAGCCACAAGAGTTTGCAATATGTGTTTATCCAGAAGGATCTCAATCTTCATCAAAGGAGGTGGTTGGAGATACTAAAGGACTATGATATGAGTGTCCTTTACCATCCAAGTAAGGCCAATGTAGTAGCAGACGCACTTAGTAGACTCTCTATGGAGAGTGTGTCCCATATTGATGGGGGGAAGAAGGAGCTGGTGAAGGATGTGCATCAACTCGCAAGGTTGGAAATTCAGTTGGTTGACTCGATCGATGGAAATGTTATTGTTCAAAATGGATCAGAATTGTCCTTGGTGACTGATGTAAAAGCTAGATAATAGGACGACCCAATTTTGGTAAAATTAGAGGAATCCATTTAGAATTAGAAGGTAAAGGTCTTATCCAAAGGGGGAGATGGTGTGCTTCAATACCAGGGTCGCTTATGTTTTCTAGATAGTGATGATTTGAGGAGCTAGATGTTGCACGAGGCTCATGGATCCAGGTATTCTATCCATCTAGGTGCCACCAAGGTGTACCGTGATTTACGGGAAGTCTATTGGTGGAATGACATGAAGAAGGACCTTGCAGAGTTTGTAGCTAAGTGTCCAAACTATCAACAAGTGAAGGTCGAGCACTAGAGACTTGGAGGTGTGCTTAAGGATATCAATATTCCTGCTTGGAAATGGGAAGAAATCAATATGGACTTCATCACGGGTTTACCTCATACTCGACGACAATATGACTCCATTTGGGTTGTGGTAGACAGATTGACCAAGGCCACTTATTTTCTATCGATCGAAACCATGGATTCAGTGGAGGACTATGCCATACTATATATTCGGGATCTAGTTCAGTTGCATGGAGCGCCCTTGTCCATTATATCAGACATAGGTACCCAATTTACCTCTCAGATTTGGAGGTTGGTTTAAAAGGAACTGGGTACTTAGGTTAAGCTTAGAACAATATTTCACTTGCAAATGGATGGTCAAGCGGAGCGGACAATCTAGACTCTAGAGGACATGTTGAGAGAATGTGTGATTGACTTCAAAGGTAGTTAGGATGATCATTTGCCTCTTATCGAGTTTTCATACAATAACAACTATCATTCCAGTATTTAGATGGCTCCGTTCGAGGTTCTCTATGTGAGGATTTGTAGATCGCATATTGGCTGGTTTGAAGTTGGTGAAGCTACAGTGATAGGACCAGATTCCATCCATGAGGCTTTGGAGAAGGTTCAGCACATACGGGACAGGTTGAAAATAGTTAAAAGCCACCAAAAGTCATATGCCGATGTGAGAAGGAGAGAACTCGAGTTTGAAGTGGACGATTGGGTGTTTTTAAAGGTGTCTCCCATGAAGGGGGTGATGTGGTTTGGAAAGAAAGGAAAACTCATCCCTCGTTATGTTGGCCCCTACCGAATTGTGAAATAGGTTGGCAAGGTGGCATATGAGTTGGAGTTGTCCTTAGAATTAACTTTCGTGCATCCAGTTTTCCATGTATCACTCTTAAAGAAGTGTTTGGGTGATCCAACTCTAGCTATTCCGTTGGACAGTGTTGGTGTGAAGACATCCTTAACTATGAGGAAATTTCGGTGGAAATACTAGATCTCTAGGTTCAAAGGCTAAGGAACAAGGAAGTAGCTTCAGTCAAGGTTTTATGGAGGAATCAGCAGGAAGAAGGAGCTACATGGGAAGCTGAAGCAGACATGATGGCTAGATACCCACATTTTTTCTCTATCAACTCAGTGCTAGCTTGAGGTACTGGTTTTTCCCTAAAACTCTATTTAGATTTCAAGTTAAGTTCAAGTGCCTAAGTTTCTTTTATGTATATGGATATAAGTATGGTTCGTGAATTCAGTTCAGCTATGTAGTTTGAATCAAAGTTAGTCATTCCATCAGTTTTCAGCTTAAATGATCAGTATTTGAATATGATGATTGCATTTCTCTGCTTTTACGTATGCTTTCAAAAATTCGTGGATGAATGTTCCCAAGGGGGAGATACTATTATACCCTATAAGCCCAAATATCAGACTGGGGAGTGAAATGGAGAAAAATCGATAATCTGGCATCAGGTCATAGAACTAGTTTTTCTATGACTCGAGGAGGCAGACCACGAGTCGTGATGTGACTCATGGTGAGGATCAGGGTGTTAATTGGATTTTTGGGAGTATGGGTCCCCAAAGACATCACCATGAATCGTTGTCAGGCCCCACGACTCATTGAGTCAGTCGTGGGCGGTGATCTTGAGAAGGTGAAGAAAATTGATAGTATACCCTATGAGAGGTCCCCAAAAGTCGTGGTCAGTCACCACGATTTGTGGGATGGGTCGCGGTCAATAGATGGAAATTATTTGAAATTTAGGGCAGTGCATGTGATGGGTGGGGACCACGACTTGTGGTCACCGGTAAGAATTCGTGATGTCTCCCATGATGAGCCCCAGATAAACCCTTATGTAGTGTACATGACGGATGATACCACGAGCCGTGGCCTGGAGTGACGAATCGTCTAGTCCCTCGTGGGGACTGGCAGTTAGTTATTTCCTGCGAATTTAGTAAAGGTTTTTCGGTAATTACTGCGATTCTAGGGCCTAAACTACGTCGTTTTAAGTTATGAATGATGAGTTTTAAGAGGGTTAAGTTCATTTTAGAAAATTCTTACTTATCCATGCAAAGTTAGAGAGTTAGAGAAGTGATCAAGCTTTTTCTCCTTCAAGTTCTCTTCAATTCCTCTTTGGCAATCAGAGAAGTTTAAGAACCAGCTATAATCAGGTATGTAGGGTTATGAATGGGTGAATCCGTTCAAACATATGCCCAATCTCTCCTTAAATCATGATGTTCCTATGTTGAGTCTATGGGGTTTAAACTCAATGCATGAAATTCCTAATTCTCTACATGGATATTATTTAAATATGTTTCTACAATTGAATTATCATTTATGGGCCAGTTTTATGATGTTTTCAACAAGAATCATGTTTCAATATTTATAAATTAAAATGCCCAATTATGAGAAGTTCATGAAAGTTGAGATTTATGATGAATGTTCATGTATGATGAAGTATTGATGATGAAAAACATGTTCTCAAGTTACCCATGTTTATAATAATGTTTTGAGTGAATGGTTATTTACAAGCATATTGAAGTATTAGGCAATGAGCACATGTAAAAGTATGATTTATGATTTCTCCGAATTGAGCTTACGATATGGTTTTGGAGCGAAGACTCCCAATTATTTTCAGCTTGTATGGATTGAGCTAAAGCTTCACACACACACACACACACACACACACACACACACACACACACACACACACACACACACACACACACACATATATATATATATATATATATATATATATAATATTTCAGATTTGAGATGTATTTGATTATTGAGCTTCGTCAATAGACGATGGTTAGCTTCGTTGAAAAACTATGGAGAGCATATGCATGTTTTTTTGAGTAGTGTCTAGCACCGAGCAGGCTAAGGGTCGATCACCCTATGCCTCGGAACTACGTGCCAATGTAGGTTTATACTTATATACCTATTACTTTAGTACCTCCCTTATGAGCTATCCCCTGCCCCGATTGGGCCCCGAGCTTGATATCAATATCATGGTATCTTTCTTAGCCCTGGCAAGGATTTGGACGTCTCTACCAACTTGAGTGTGATAGTCGGGATCATGTAAGCTCTATCATGGTATGTCAGTTAAAAGACGAGTCTCCCATTGTTCCTCATGATTTAAATTATGCATGTTTATCACTCATGTTGTATATATGTTCTAAAGCAGGTTTAATCCAATGTTCATCTTTATTTATGACTATCAGATTTCATCTTTGGGTCAATCGATTCGGTTATGACATTATGTTATGCTGAGATCATGTTTTCAGAAAAATAGCATGCAAGCCCTACTCTCAGATTCTTCTTTGCTTATGTTTTATATTATGCATGTATTAAATTATTTTACTTATGTAAGTGGTTTTACTTACCTTGCATACTCGGTACATTCCACGTACTGACCACATACTCTATGCTGTATCATTTCATGATACAGGCCCTGACACTCATTAGCCAGCCTTTAAGAGTTAGCATCCTACGCTTATTTGTGAGTCCTCATCTCCCAAGGACCATGTTTTATCAGATTTCTCTATGTATTTTCAGTTTTCAGCTTAGCGAGTTAGTTGGGGTCTTGTCCCATCAACTCATCAGACTTAGAGGCTTTTCATATAAAAAGGATGTATTCAGCTTCAGATTGTGTGTATTCTCATGTTATGTTTCTTTCATACTTCCACTAAGATTATCATGTTAATTGTTTAGTTTTAGTGATTGAGTTAGATGAATGCTTATGCCATGGGTCGACTTGGGGTCTTCCGAGGCTTCTTCTCCCGTGTATCGATTCGGGCCTCCGTTCGGGTTGTGACACCATGCAACCCAACTACCTCCCGAATATACAATTTGGCACAATCCTCCACTGAATTTGTAGTTTTGACCAGTAGAAAATGAGTTGCCTTAGTCAACCTGTCTGCAACCACCCAAATAGAGTCATACTGTCGACGACTGCGAGGAAACCTTGTCGTGAAGTCCGTATTGATCTCCTCTCATTTCCAAGTAGGGATACAATTGTCTTGAAGTACACGTCCAGGTCTTTGATGCTCAACTTTCACTTGCTGAAAATTCAGACCCTTGGCTGCAAATTCTGCTATGTCATTCTTCATACCATTCTACCAATAGACCTTCCATAGGTCACGATATGTCTTGGTAGCAACTGGATATATAGAATATCAAGAACCATGAGCCTCATACAATATCAGGTCCCTCAAATCATCAACACCCAAAATACACAATGGATCCTGATATCATAGTACACCATCTTCACCTTAGAAGAAAACCTCCACCTTCTAATTCTGAACCACTTCCTTCAACTTAACAAAAATAGGATCCTCGGCTTGCCTAGCCTTGAATTCAGTCAGCAAAGAAGATTTGACCCATTCTAAACAATGACACCACCATCCGTCAATTTAATAAGACAAACTCCAAGTCATGCAAGCCGATGCACATCCTTTACCAACTCTTTCCTCCCCTCATCCACATGAGACACACTCGTCATAGAAAGTCTTCTAAGAGCATCTGCCACCATATTAGCCTTTCTCGGATAATAAAGGACACTCATATGATAATCCTTAAGAAGCTCCAACCACCTTCTCTGATGTAGATTTAGCTTTTCAGGTCTGTAAACACCTCCACATGAACCCCGTACAGATAGTGTCTCCAAATCTTCAAGGCAAATACTACCGCTTCCAACTCAAGGTCCTCAGTTGGATATCTCTTTTCATGGACCTTAAGCTTCCTGGAAGCATAGGGATATAAACGTACCTTGCTGCATTAATACACAACCAAGGCCGATCCTTGAGGCATCACAATATACCACAAATTCATCGGTACCCTCAGGAAGAGTCAAAACTTGTGCGGAGGTGAGTCGAGTCTTCAACTCTTGAAAGCTCTTCTCACATGCCTCTGACCAATAAAACTTCACTTTATTTTGACTCAACTTAGTCAATGGTGCTGAAATGGATGAAAATCCTTCAACAAACCTCCTGTAGCAACCAACTAAACCCAAGAAAATCTTCATATCTAACGGACTAGTTGGTCTGGGCCAATTCGTCACAACATCTATCTTTTGAGAGTCCACCTATACACTCTCACTTGATACCACATAACAAAAAAATGCTACTAAGTTCATCCAAAACTCACACTTGCTGAATTTAGCCTACAACGGGCAATTTTTAGAGTTTGTAGCACCACCCTCAAATGAGCAGTATGCTCCTCCTCGCTCCGAGAGTATATGAGAATGTCACCTATGAACACCATCATGAACATGTCCAAATATGGCTTAAACACCCTATTCATCAAATCCATAAAATATTCAGAAGCATTAATTAGTCCAAAAGACATAAGTACAAACTAATAGTGACAATACCGAGTCCTAAAGGCTGTCTCTAGAATGTTACTCTCTCTAACTCTAAGCTGATGATAACCGGATATGAGGTCTATCATTGAGAAACACTTGGCACTCTGCAGTCAGTCAAAGAAGTCATCAATTCTGGGGAGGAGATACCTATTTTTGGTAATGACCTTGTTTCAATTGCCGATAATCAATGCACATCCGAAGGGAACCATCCTTCTTATGGACAAAGAGAACTGGTTCACCCCATGGGGATTTGCTAGGTTTGATGAAACCCTTTTCTACAAGGTCCTTCAACTACTCCTTCAACTCATTTAGTTCCATCAAAGCCATTATATCAGGAGGAATAAATATAGAATGTGTATCGGGAAGAGGATCGATGCCAAAGTAGATCTCTGGCTCGGGAGGAATTCCCAGTAGATCATCTGGAAACACTTTAGGATATTGGCGCAATATAGGAACTGACTGGATAGTTAGGGTTCCAAATGTAGCATCCTTAACCCGAACTAGATGGTAATTCAACTCTTGGAGATCATCTTTCTAGCCTTAAGATAGGAAATGAAATGACCAATAGGCATAACTGAACTACCCTTCCAATCTAAGACTGGCTCACCCGGAAATTAGAACTCTACCACATGGGTTCTACAATTTACTGAGGCATAACATGCATGTAGTCAATCCATGCCAAAGATAACAACATAATCCTTCATGGATAGCTCTACTAAATCTGCTAAGGTGACTTTCTGAAGGATAGTGATAGGGAAGTTTCTATACACCCGTCAAGTGATAGCTAAATCATTAACTGGGGTAGAGAGTGAGAAGGATTTGGATAGGATTTCGGGACTGAATCAGAAACTACTAGCAAAATAGGGTGTCATAAAAGATAAGATTGCCCCTTGATGTAACAATGCATAAACATCAAGATGAAATGCTTGTAACATACCAGTGACTATATCCGAAAAAACCTCCTACTCCTGATGAGATGCGAGGGTATAGAACCTGTTCTGACACTAATCACCCCCTGCACTAGCGTAGGCACCCTATTGAGCTGAGCGTGCTGGTGGGGCTGCTCAATTAGTGGCTGGGTCTCGGCCTCTACCCTATGATTGTCTAGCTGCTGGACAATGTTTTAGCATATGTCTGGGCTTCCCACACCCAAAACAAGCACCTGTACCTGCTAAGCACTGACTAGTGTACCTCCTGCCACAACTGTCACAACCTGGAATGCTGGGCTGTATTGGTCTACTCCCCTGACATTGAGAGCCTGACGCTCATCCCATTTGGTCGTGCCTAGATCTAGATGGCACACTGCTGCTGACGGCGCTGGGGCTGATGATCTCTAGTGGGACTGCTGAAAATTCCCACCACCAAGCCTGTGCTATGAGAACCCAATACTATCGGTCCTGGCCCTCTTGCCCTCTCTCTCCCGCTCACTCACCTATAATGCCTCTATCTGTTGGGCGTATAGAACCAACCATGAGAAATCAATATCCAGATGAAGCATAGCAATCCGACAATCTTTAACCAAATAGTCTGCTATCCCATGCACAAACTGGCTCACTCGATCTCTCTAATCCACCACCATCTCAGGTGCATATTTGAACAAGCGGGTGAACTCTAAAACATACTCTTGGACCATCATGTTTTTCTGCCTCAAGTTCACAAACTCAGCTACTTTAATTTTCCTCATCTCTCGGGGAAAGAACCGATCCAAGAACTCGATGAGAAACTCATCCAAACTAGTGGGATCTGCTCCAACTGCCCTACTATCTTTCCACTGTCTGAGTCAAATATGGGCAACCCCTTTCAATTGATAAGAGGCTAGGTCTACGCACTCCTCCCCTGTCAGCCTCATAATATGGGTGATCTTCTGCATTTCATCAATAAACTCGTGTGAATCCTCGTCCACCTTCGATCCTAGGAACTTAGAGGATTCATCCTAAGGAAGTCCCTAAGTCATGCCACTGTTGCATTCCCATTCTGGGAACATGATCCACTGCCTGTTGGTTGACCTGGTCGATCAATGCCTGTGCCAAAATCTAAATGGCTTCCCTAAACTCAGCATGGGCAAATTTTTCGGGTGCATGACCCACCGGGGCTGGTGGAGCTTGCTAGTGCCCATCTCCATTGCCATTCTCATTGACATTCCATTTCCGTTCCTTCTTCCGTTAAATCAGCATGGAGGCATGATTCTGAAAAAGCATATATCACGAGTTAGAAGGATAGAGAGACATTTCATCACACGAAATAGATCATGAAAGAAGGGAAATTTCCTAAAGCGCTTCGTAACCTCTTCGTCATAAGTATGGCGTGCTTCATACCCATGAAAAAACCTCTACTTAACGCGGCTTTTATACACCATTGGACACTTCAAAACCTAATGCTCTAATACCAAGTTTTTCACAACTCAATCATAAACCCGGATCAAGACACGAAACATAGAACCATAAATGGCTCCAAGTCGACCCATGACATGAACATGACCTCTAAAGATCAACATAAATAATTGCAGAAGTATGAATAACTATAATGTCAGAACAATGGAATACATAACACTGATCTAAAGCTGAATACATTCTATGTTTGATAAGCCTCTACAATCTGATGAGTTGATGGGACAAGACCCCAACTAACTCACTAATAAACTAAAACTGATAATACTGATAATAAACTGATGAGAAGGTACTCGAAGGATGAAGACTCACCAACAAGCTGAAAAATGCTAACTCTGAGGATCTGGCTGATGGTGGGATTGAACCTAAATGTCTGAACCTGTATCATAAAATGATACAACATAGAGTATGCGGTCAGTACTGAAATCATACATATCATACAACACTTCATCATAAGATACTGGTAGTAAGGCTTGCATGTTATTATCTGAAAACATGATTTAAACATAGATAAATATTATAACTGAATTGAATGACCCAAAGCTAAAATTGATAATCATAAGTAAAATTGAACCTTGGGTCAAACCTGCTGAAACATAATATCATGATTGATGAACATACATAACTGAAATCATGAGGAACAATGGGAGACTCTTCATACAACCGATGTTACCACGATAGAGCTTATGTGGTCTTGACTATTACATTCAAATGGGCAGAGCCATCCAAAGCCTTTCTAAGGCTAAGGGAGCTATCACGATACCGATATCAAGTTGAAGGCCCCTCGGGGGCAGGGAAATCTCACAAGGGAGGTCCCAAGGAATCTGAACATACCTATGTTGGCACATAGTTCTGAGGCATAAGGTTAATTGAACCCTTAACCTACTTGGTGCAAGACACTACTCCCAAAAACATGCATATGCTCTCCATCATTTCCAACGAAGCTGAACCATCATCTTTCGATGAAGCTGAATCATAATAGTACATGCATAATCTAAAAAGATAACATCAAGAGCGTTGGCTCAAACCATACCACAAGATGAAAAGTGGGAGTCTAGGCTCCAAATCCATGTGGTAAGCTAATAACATGAAAATGAAGGAAATCATGAAACCTACTGGATCATATGGGCTTCCCCAACTTAAACATGCTTTGAAATAGACTCGATAGTCAAAAACATGGATATAGACACAGGTATTTTGAAATCATACTTTCATCATAGACGTCTCATCATACTTGAAAGCATAGATCATAATCTCAACTGTTCATGAACTTTCATAATTGGGCATCACATTTTTAAAACTTCGAAATAATAACTTGTAGTTGAAAATCATTATAAAACATGCCCAGAAATCTTAAAATAACATTAGAAACATTAACATAATTTACTTATGATAGCTAGATAGAGAATTTCACAAATCGGGTTAAACCCCATAGATTCATCAACCTTGAATTTCATTTAATTTAAAGGAGGATTTAGGCATGGAAGTGAAGGAATACTCCCATTCATAACCATATATATCTGTGTACTTTGATTTCACAATATCCTTTGGAAACCCAAGTGAATTGAGGAAGAACCTAAGGAATACTCTAGTTTGATCTCTAATGAACTCCTTAATCTTGCATGCATGGAATGGGAAGGCTTAGAATAGGTTAATCACCCTTAAAACCCTCTAACTAAGCTTAAAACGACGTACTTTAGGACTTAGGGCTTAGAAATTACTGAAACACCCTTACCAAAACACAGGAAAATTACACGTTTCCAGTCACCACGAGTGACACCGTGACTCGTGGTGACCCACTCGTTAAGTACACTACCAAAAATCAATCATCCAATCCTTCTCCTGACCACGACCAACTCCACGAGTCGTGAAGTGACACCAAGAATCGTGTCACTCATCCCCTCACTTCACGTGTCACTTAACGATTTGTGCAGTCCTCCTACGAGTCACTAGACGACTTGTCATGTGGCCTAGGCTACATTTTCCTGGTTTCTTCGCTTAAACCCGCGTGTCTGATCTTAGAGATTTTCGGGTATTACACATGCCCAAATTTCTCCTCAAGTTCATGAATTCAAGTCTTAATTCAAGTGTATGATCTTATGGTGTTCTGACTCAATTTTATGAAATGCTCTATGATTTTTTATGGGTCAATTCCTTTCATGTTTAGAAGTATGTTTTAACATTCATGGAAAGATTCTATACCTATTTTGATTATAAATTCATGATTTTATGTTTTGGAAAATTACGCCCTATACACAATTTTATAAAAAGTCAAGTTTATTGTTCATGATTTCAAGTATGATGAGATATCTAGATAGATTGAATGTTTATAAATTATCCATCTATTATTCCATGATTATCCTTATGAAGTCTATTTCATTTATGCATGACTTCATGATTTGGGCAAGCCCATACAAGTCAAGTATGTTTCATGATTTAGCCAATGCTAACAAGATCATTTATGATTTATTTTTTTAAGTCAAGACTCCCAATGTTTTGATTCAAGTTATGTTTTGAGAATATCATATATGAGCATTATACATGTTTTGGGAGTACTTTCAAGAACCGAGTAGGCTAGGGTTTCAAGGTTCCTTGGTCTCATAAACTACACGCAGTCATAGGGATATATTATGAGACCTCTCAAGAGAGTGTTTCCCCCTACCAATGGCACACCTTGATATCACACGTTACTTATCGTTAGCCCTGGCAAGGTTTAGGATGGCTTTCCTCTACGTGGGAAAGACGTGGGATCATTATTCGCTCGTACATGATGCTTGCCGGTTATGATGAGTCTCCCATTATTCCTCATGATTTCAATTATTCATGTTCATTACTTATGATATTATGTTTTCAGCGAGTTTGACCCAATGATCTCTTTCTGAGCTTTCACTTATGATTTCAACTATGATAAGTTATACGATTTCTGTTTCATCTTTGGGTGAATCTATTCAGATATGATATTCATTTTGTGGTTATACATGTTTCAAATTCAAAGTTTAGCACGCAGTCCTTACTCTCATAATCTTATGATTTATGTTTATATGCATGATTTCAGTTTATACTTACTCAGCATGTTTTATATACATTGCATACTAAGTACATTCTATATACTGACTGTATATTCTATTCTATATCATTTCATGATACAGGTTTAGATGATCAGACTCTGTTATGTCGTTACCCTAGTATCCCCTAGCTTCGTTTAGCTTCCCATCATTGGTGAATCCTTATCCTTTGAGGACCTTTAGTTAGTGCTTGATTATGTTATTTCAGTTTTAGACTTAAGTGAGCTAGTTGGTGATATTGTCCCATTAACTCTTCAGATATGTTAAAGGCTTATCAATAATTTTTAGAATTTTAGCTTTGTTAATGTTGACTCTGTTATGATTGATATGTATCAGGACTTTCACTTAGTCATGATTAGTCTATTAGTTTCCGCTTGATGTATGTTCTTTAGTTATCATGTTCAATCCATGGGTTTAGTTGGAGCCATTCATAGTTCTAGGTCCCGTGTCTTGGTCTGAACCTATGTTTAGGTTGTGACAAACTTGGTATTAGATTAGAGGTATAGAGTGTCCTAGGGTGTCTGAAAGCCAAATTGAGTAGATTCTTTTCAATAGTTGTGAAGCACACCATATTTATGGTGGAGAGGCTACAAGACATTTTAGAAAATTTTCCTTCTTTCATGATCTATATCGTGCGATAAAGTATGTCTTTATCCTTCTAACTCGTTCTATACGCAATTGCAAAAATATGGCTCCACGCCGAGTGAATGGAAGAAGGAATGGCAACGGAAATGACCACAATAATAGCAATAAAGATGGGCATCAACAGGGCCTGCCAGCACCAACAGATCCTATCCCCGAACAAGTCACTCATACTGAGATTAGAGCGGAATTTCAACTGTTGGTACAAGAGATGATTGCTCAAGTCAATCAGCAGACAGTGGCTCATGTTCCTGAGAATAGGAATGCAACAGCGACAAGAGTTTGAAACTTTCTTTGGATGAATCTGTCAGAATTTCTAGGGTCGAAGGTGGATGAAGACCCCCATGAGTTATTAAGGAGGTGTATAAGATAACCCAGATTATGCGGATGACTGGAGAGGAGAGTGTGGATTTAGCCTCCTACCCACTGAAAGGGATTGCTTACATATGGTACCTCCAGTGGAAGGATGGTAGGGTAGTGGGAGCAGTTCCCTTGAGTAGGGAAAAGTTTGTGACTGCCTTCTTGGATAGGTTCTTCCCTAGGGAGTTGAGGGAGGCAAAGGAGGCTGAGTTTTTCAACTTGAAGCATTACCATAGGACTATCCAAGAGTATGTCTTGGAGTTTACCCGGCTGTCCAAGTACGCACCAAAGATGGTCGTGGGTCAGTGGGCTCGTAAGAGCAGGTTTGTGAATGGAATATCAAATACACTGGTCAAGGAGTGCAGGATTACTATGTTGATAAGTGATCCAGACTTCTCAAGATTGGTAATATACGCCCAACAGATATAGGTGGATCAGATAAGGGAGAAGGGGACAGAGGCAAAGAGGGCAAGGACAGGGAGTTACAGGCAGTTTTAGTAGAGGTCCGATTGAGGACACCGTCAGCAGTCCCACTAGAGTTCATCATTCCCAGTGCTATCATTAGCCAGTGTTCCGTCTAGAACAAAGCGTATCAGAAGGGTGAGGCAGTAGGCTCCAGAGGTCAGTGGAGCAAGTCAGGAGAGCCCATCATTCCAATTTGCGACAAGTGTGGCAGGAAGCACCCTAGAGAGTTCCTAGAGAGTTTAGGTGTGTGTTTTAGGTGTGGGAAGCCCATACATATTCTCATAGACTTCCTTTTAGTTAGATAGGGTCCTAGAGCGGTCGTGATCCAGCCATCATGTAATACCCCAAAAGCGTTTAAGATTAGACCCTAGATCAGAATTTGAAGTTTACTGAAAAACTGGGAAAATGTCATAGGATGGATGATATAACGACTCGTGGTTGGGAACCATGGGTCGTTGTTAGTAGTCGCGGTTGGTATATGACATTGGCAGTTGGGGATACCATGGGTTATCCAATGACTCATCATGAGAAATGATGACCTGTGGTCACCAATCGTGGTTTGAGTTCCCAGATTTCCAGTGTACATGATGGATGGATACCACGACTCGTTGGAGGCAACCACGATTCGCGGTGAGGCTCGTTGTAAGGGGAGTTCAGAATTTTCAAGAACTGACAAAGGTCGACCTAACAACCTGTTCGAAGGAACCATGACTCAGCTTATGGAGTCGTGGCTAGAATCTGAAGTTAAGTTTTGGGCTGTACAGACAATAGACCATACCACGACTCGCGGTATCATCCAACTACTCGTAGGTACGCCCGTGCGATCGATCAGTGCAGGTTTTCAGGGTGATTTCACTAAGGGTATTTTCGACCTTTCATTGCTCTAGGGCCCTAAACTACATCATTTTATGTATTTTTCTAGGCATGATAAGTTAGGTTAAGTCCCTTTTTCATAGTCATTCCCATGCATGAAAGTCGGGAACAAATTATGAGAGATCAAGCTATTCCTCAAGATCTCCTTCATCAATTGTTCCTTGGGCATTCAAGGAATCTTGGAATCTGATCTTACCCAGGTATTTAGGGTTACGAATGGGTGTTTTTGTTCACACCCTTGTCCAATCTCTGTTGATTTATGAAAAAAAATCTAACAAAAATCTCATGGGGTGTTAATTCAAACCTTGTAGAATTTTATTGATTTACCAATGGGTTGTTCTAAATTGTGATTTAGATAATATTTTATGAATTTTAATCAGATTTTACAACTTTTTTGCTTATAAAATTGTTGATTTCGATTTCTACTAAATTAAGCCTAATGCATGATCTATGATGAATCGATTTATGATCTTCGCTTTAATTGTTAATATTTACAAGCCCAACATGATTTATGATTTGAAATAGGGAGTTATTCAAATATCCATTATGATTTGATGATTCAAAGATATATGTATGATCTACAAGTATGCATGAACCCTATGATATGAATTATGTTTTGGCCGACTCACGGGCCTTATGCCATGACTAGTTCACATATGTACAAGTATTTTTATGATTATTATAATTTAACTAGCCCATGAATTCATGCATATTATTCTATGAGAACTATATATGTTTTGGAGTAGTATTTAACACCGAGTAGATTCGGGACGTAGGTTCTGCCTCGGATCTCATAAACTACATGCCTCCGTAGATATGTTGGGACCTCCCTTATGACTTTCCCCAGACCAAATGGCCCTTTTTCATGGTGATATCACACTTTCATGGTTCTACCCTTGGAAAGGTATGAACACCCTCCCGACTAGAGTTACAAGTCGGGCTCCATGTGTGCTCATTTGGGGTATATCGTTTAGGAGAATCTCCCTACTGTTCCTCATGATTTATGCAGGTATATGATTATGTATATTGGCTCAAGTTATGTTATATACGGATTTTCCATCATGATTATGATTACTAATGTATTATAAATGTTTCAAAAACCTTGATCCTTATGTTATGTTATGTTACAATATTTACTATATAGCATGATGTCCTACTCTTAGGATGTTTTATGAGTTTTTACATATTTTAAATGTCCTTTTTACTTATCTTGCATACCATGATACAGGACCCGAATCTCAAGCTCATCTCCATCCTTAGACCATTCCGGAGTTTCTATCAGCTTTCTTGGTGAGTCCTCATGTTCTGGGGGCCATATGATTAGACATTATGTTGTATTTTATTTCAGTTTGGTCGGGTTAGTTGGGGATGTTATCCCATCAACCCATCGTACATGATAGAGGCTTTTAGACCATATGTAGTACTCTTCTTGTATGGATGTATAGTGTTTCTGTATGTTATGATACACTATGTTACGTTTATGTTTTCGCTATGTCTTATGTTTAGTATTCCGCAGTAAGTGATATCAAGTTAGATATGCTTGTGCCATGGGTCTACTTGGGGCCTCTCAGGGTTCCTTGTCCCGTGTTACGACCCAAGTCTATTTTTGGGTCATGACACACCAATTCAACAGCTCCACCAGCACGCTCAACTCAGTAGAGTGCATCCACTAGTGAAGGTGGTGGTCAGCGTTAGAACAGATTTTATGCCCTCTCATCTCGTTAAGAGGAGGAGGTCTCTCCAGATGTGGTCATTGGTATATTACGAGTATTTCATCTTGATGTATATGCATTGTTAGATCCAGGGGCTACCTTATTTTTTATGACTTCTTATGTTTCCATTATTTTGGAGTCAATCGTGAAATCTTATTAGAACTCTTCTCAGTAGCTACTCTAGTCGGTGAGTCAGTTATAGCTCGATGGATATTACCCTATCTCTGTTCTTCAGAGAGTAAACTCAACTGATCTAGCTGAGTTAGAAGTAACTGACTTTGATGTTATATTTTATATGGATTGGTTGCATGCAAGTTGTTCGTTAGTGTATTGTAGAACCCGTATGGTAGAATCCCAATTTTCGGGTAAGCTAGTCCTTGAATTGAAGGGGAGTTCAGCTATGCCTATAGGTCATTTTATTTCCTATCTTAAGGCTAGGAAGATAATTTGTAAAGGTTATACATACCATCTTGTTCGGATTACGGTTTCTATGTCCTAGACCTCGACTCTTAAGTTAGTTCCTATATTATGCGAGTATTCAAAGGTGTTTCCTAATGATTTACCAGGAGTCCGTACCGAGCGAGAGATTGACATTGGTATCGACCTTCTCCCTGATATGCGACCTATATACATTCCTCCTTACAAAATGGCTCCAGACGAGCTGAAGGATTTAAAAGAACAGTTGAAGGATCTCCTAGATAAGGGATTCATCAAACCTTGTATAGGGATTCATCAAATCTAGTATGTTTCCATAGGGTGCGTCAATTCTCTTTGTTCAGAAGAAGGATGGTTGTCTTAGAATGTGCATTAATTATTGGAAGTTGAACAAGGTCACAATTAAGAACAAGCATCCCCTCCCCAGAATTGATAACTAGTGTGACAAACTTCAGGGTGTTGAGTGCTTCTCAAAGATAGACCTCAAATCTGGCTATCATCATCTCAGAGTTAGAGAGAGTGACATCTCAAAAACAGCGGCCACTATAAGTTCGTAATTATGTCTTTTAGACTAACAAATGCTCCTACAGCTTTTATGGATTTGATGAATAGGGTGCTCAAGCCGCATTTGGATATGTTCATGATTGTCTTCATAGACGATATTCACATATACTCACTAAGCAAGTAGGAGCATGCCGCTCATCTAAGAATTGCGCTACAGACTCTCAAGGATAACCAGTTGTTTGCTAAATTCAGGAAGTGTAAGTTTTGGTTAGACTCAGTAGCATTTTTGGTCATGTGTTTTCTGGTTAGGATGTACAAGTGGACTTTCAATAGATAGAGGCAGTGAAGAATTGGCCTAGACCAATTTGTCCTTCGGATATCAGGAGCTTCTAGGGTTTAGATGGCTACTACAGGAGGTTTGTTTAAGGATTTTCATCTATTGCATCACGATTGGCTAAGTTGACCCAAAAGAAAGTCAAATTTCAGTGTTCGGATGCCTGTGAGAGGAGTTTTCAAGAGTTAAAGATTCGACTAACTTCAACCCAGTATTGACTCTACCAGAGGGCATGGATGGATTTGTGGTGTATTGTGATGCTTTGAGTATTGTTCTTGGTTGTGTGTTGATTCAATATTGTAAGGTCATTGCGTATGCCTCCAAACAACTTAAGAATAACGAGAAGATTACCTGACGCATGACCTAGAGTTGGCAGTGGTGGTGTTCGCATTGATGTGGAGATACTACTTTTATGGGGTGCATGTGGATGTGTTCACAGACCACAAGAGCTTTTAGTATGTGTTCACTCAGAAGGACCTAAACTTGTGTTAAAGGAGGTGGCTAGAGATTCTCAAGGACAATGACATAAGTGTCCTTTATCATCCGGACAAAGCCAATATAGTGGCGGATGATCTAAGAAGGTTGTCCATGAAGAGTGTGTCTTATGTGGAAGATGGAAGGAAGGAGTTAGTGAAGGATGTGCATCGGCTTGCTAGTTTTGGGGTTCACCTTGTTGACTCATTAGATGGTAGTGTCATTGTTTAGAATGGGTCAAAATTTTCATTGGTGACTGAGGTAAAGGATAGGCACGATGAGGACCCTACCTTGGTAAAACTCAAGTAAGCGGCTAAAATTAAAAGGTGGAGGTCTTCTCCCAAGGGGGAGATGGTGTACTTCATTATCTGGTCGTTTATGTGTTCCGACTTTTGATGAATTGAGAGAGTGAATGTTGGGTGTGGATGATGGCTCTCGGTATTGTGTCCACCCAGGTGCCATCAAGATGTACCATGATCTACGGGAAGTTTATTGGTTGAAAGACAATAAGAAGGACATAACGGAGTTTGTGGCTAGGTGTCCAAACTATCAATAAGTGAAAGTTGAGCATCAGAGACCTGGAGGTACGCTACAAGACATTAGTATCCCTACTTGAAAGTGGGAGGAAATCAATATGTACTTCATTGCGGGGTTGCCTCAAAGACGCTGACAGTATGACTCTATTTGGGTGGTTGTAGGTGGGTTGACCAAAGCAGCGCATTTTATACGGGTAAAAACTACTGATTCAGCTGAGAATAATGCTAAATTGTATATTCCAGAGTTAGTACGGTTGCATGGAGTTCCCTTTTCCATCATTTCAAATATAGGTACTCAGTTTATCTCGTAGTTTCGGAAATCATTTCAAAAGTGACTTCGTACTCAAGTGAATCTTAGCACAACTTTTCACCCATAGAAAGATGGTCAGGTTTAGTGGGCCATTCAAACTCCTGAGGATATGTTGAAAGCATGTGTGATTGACTTCAATGGTAGTTGGATGATCAGTTACCTCTCATCGAGTTTGCTTATAATAACAACTACCATTCTAGCATCTAGATGGCTCCATTTGAGGCTCTTTATGGGAGGAGGTGTAGATCGCCTTTTAGATGATTCGAGGTAGCTGAGGCTACGTTGATAGGGCCAGATTCCATTCATGAGGCCATGGAGAAAGTCCAGCTAATTAGGGAATTGTTGAAATTAGTTTAGAGTCATCATAAGTCATATGCGGATGTGAGGCAGAGAGAGCTGGAGTTCGAGGTTGATTGGGTATTTCTGAAGGTGTCTTTCATGAAGGGAGTGATGAGGTTTTGGAAGAAAGGGAAGCTTAGTCCTTGATATGTTGGTCCTTATAGGATTTTGAGGCGAGTTGGAAAAGTGTCATATGAGTTGAGATACCAAAGGACTTAGCATTGGTACTTCTAGTTTTCGATATAACTCCATTGAAGAAGTGCATTGATGACCCGACCTTGGTTGTTTCAGTGGAGAGCATAGGTGCGATGGATAGTCTCACCTATGAGGAGGTTCCAGTTAAGATCCTTGGTCGTCAGGTTCGGAAGTTGAGATACAATTAAGTAGCTTCCGTGAAGTAATCAGCTTGTTGAGGGAGCTACGTGGGAAGTCAAAGCAGATATAATGGCTAAATACTCGCATCGTTTCCCTTCCAGCTCAGTTCTAGCATGATGTATCAGTTTCCTCCTTAGTACTCTGTTCAGTTACATGTCCAGTTTATGCCTCTCAGTTTCTTTCATGTTTTACCATGTATGTATGAAACATGAATTCAGTTCAGCCATGTATTTTAGTCTGGAGTCAGTCACTCCATCAGTTTTCAGCTTTAGATAATTAGTATTTGGAATTTTTGTTCTTTCTCTAGCTTTTTAATATGTTTAATCCACATTTGAGGATGAATATTCCCAAGGGAGAGATATTGTAATTCCCTAAATGTTCCTACGACTAAATTTGGGATTTAAAGTATGTTCAACATTAAAATCTGCAGGTTTCTCATAGTATTGTTCCACCTACGGGTCGTAGGATGGTGGTACAGGTCATATGAACACCCGTGGTTTAGCTCAGAGGCTTATTTTTCCACATCATGAGTCTGCACCATGAGTCGTGGTTTGGTTGTACGACTCATGGTCATGCAGTCGTAATATGCTATGAGGTTGCCAGATGCTGGTCCCACGAGTGGTTGTATGACTCATGGTGAGGAGTTACGGGTCATGATAGGTGATCTTAGAAATCTTCAGAGAGTTTGAGGAAATTTGAAATGGCTAGTTATGGTAGCTAACCACGAGTCATAGGAGGGTTGAATGACTCGTGGTACGGTTCGTAGCAACTGACAGTGTAGTTTTTTCTTGCCAATTTATTAAGGGTATATTCACAAATCCTAAGCTCCTAACTTCTTAATGATTCTATTTTAAGCTATAAAAGGAGGGTTTTAAAGAGGTTTAACTTATCCTAATGCCTTAGACTGCCATGCATGTAAGTTTCAATGTTCTACTTTTAAGATCAAGCTTAAAATTCCTCAATTTTTCCCTAAATCTCTTGGGCTTTCAACGAAAAGTTTAGATTCAGCTTACCCAAGTATGTAGGGCTATGAAATAAAGTTTCCTTTAACTTTCATGCCCAAATTTTTCCTCAGGTTCATGAATTAAAGTCTTAATTCAAGTTTATGATCATATGGGGTTTTAACCCAATTTTATGAAATTCTATATGATTTATTTATGGGTCAATTCCCTTCATGTTTCAAAGTATGTTTTAAGATTCATGGGCAAATTCTATTACCTATTTTAATTATAAATTCATGATTTCAAGTTTTAGAAAATTATTCCCTATTATGAAAGTTTATGAAAAGTCAAGTTTATGATTCATGATTTCAAGTATGATGACATACCTAGCATGGTTGAATGTTTAAAAATTAGCCATTATGAATCTATGATTCTCCTTATGAGTTCTATGTCAAGTATGCATGATTTTAAGACTTGGGAAAGCCCATATAAGTGAAGTATGTTTCATGATTTAGCCAAGGATAACAAGATCAGTTATGATATATATTTTGGAGTCAAGACTCCCAATGTTCATATTCAAGCTATGTTTTGAGAATATGATTATATGAGAATTATAAATATGTAAAGAGTTGTGTCTAGAACCGAGTATGCTAGGGGTTCCAAGTTTCCTTGTTCTCATAAACTCCGCGCTAATGCAGAGATATATTAAGGGACCTTTCAACAGAGTGTTTGCCCCACCCAAGGGCACACCCTGATATCACAGCTTACTTATTTTTTTACTCTGGCAAGACTTAGGATGGATCTCCTCCATGTGGGAAGATGTGGGATTATCATGTGCTCATACATGGTGGTTGTCGGGACGAGTCTCCCATTATTCCTCATGATTTCAGTTATTTATTTTCATGACTTATGATATTATGTTTTTAGCAGGTTTGACCCAATGATCAATTTATGAGATGTTACTTATGATTTCAGGTATGACAAGTCATATGATTTCTATTTTAGCTTTGAGTTACTCTATTCAGATATGATATTTAGCTTGTGATACATGTTTCAGATTCAAAGTTCAGCATGCAGTCCTTACTCTCATGATCTTATGATTTATGTTTATATGCATTGTTTCAGTTTATACTTACTCAACATGTTTTACATTCCAAGTATTGACCGCATAATCTATGTTGGATTATTTCATGATACAAGTTCAGACAATCAGACTCAGTTACGACATTGGCCTAGTTTCCTGCAGCTTAGTTCAGTTTCCCATAATTAGTGAGTCCTCATCCTTCAAGGACCTTCAGTTAGTGCCTGATTATGTTATTTCAGTTTCAGACTTTAGTGAGCTAGTTGGGCAAGTTGTCCCATCAGCTCTTCAGACATGTTAGAGGCTTTTCAGACAATTTGTGAAATTTCATCTTTAACAGTTTTGACTTTGTTATGATTGATATGTATTTAGACTTCCGCTTATTCGTGATTATTTTATTAATTTCTTCTTGATGTATGTTTTTTAGTTATCATGTTCATGTCATGGCTCGACCTAGAGCCATTCGTGGTTCTAGGTTCCGTGTCTCGGTCCGAACCTATGTTTGGGTTGTGAAATTAAAAGTGTACCCTAGTTGCATAAGTTCAATTAGTATGCCTATCCTAGTTCGGAGTCAGTCACTCCTTTAGAAATCAATTTATAAATTTTAGTTGGGGATTACAACTCTTTCCCCAGTCTTTCAATTTTTTAGCCTTCATTTGAAGACAAATATTCCCAAGAGAGAGATATTATAACACCCCAAATGTTTCATAGGTTAAAACCCAGACTTAGCATGAAAAAACATAAATAAACCAGAAAATTTTGTCAAAGAATGACTTAACCTATGAGTCGTAATTAGTGACAATGACCAATTGTCTGAGTCGTTGCCAACTCCGTAGTTCTCTTTCCTCAATAATAGGAGAAACAACGATCCATTGTATCTATTAATGGGTCATCATTCAGTCCATCATGGTGACCCAGTCCAGAACTAGCTAAATCCTCCTCTCAAACAACGGGCTAGATGACGAGTTTTTTTTGATATAACGACTTGTCCCATGTAACTTTTGAGTGAGATCTAGAATATGATCAAGTCACCCCAATGACAACGGATGAAAACAACGACCCGTTGTTTTATGTAATGGGTCATCGTTTTCATCCATTGGGGAATATCCACAGTTGGTTCAAATCTCTCCAAGTGACAATGAGTTGAACCAACGACTTGCTGTTTCATCCCATGTGTCGCTGTTCCTATCCATGGGTTAAATTCGAGAACCTGTTCAAAATGTACAATAATGACGACGAGTGGAGGCAACAACCCATTGGTCCAACCAATGATTCATTGTGTCATCCATCATTTGAATCCAGAAGAGGGAAATTTCAAGACCAGAAACAATGAGTGGTCTCAACCAACAACGCATTGTGTGACCCGTTAGATACAAATGGGTAGTTTGTTTAGGCTTTTCCTTAGGGGCATTTTTGTAATTTCCATCTATTTTAGTTCCTAAACTATGTCATTTTGCGATAAATTATCAGGGGTTAAAGAGAGTTAGTCGATTCTTCTCCCTCATTTCTCACAGAATCTCTCAGAAACTGAACGTAAGAATGCAGGGTGTCTCTCCAACAAGAACAGGGTTTCAATCTTCTTCTCACATTCTCAAGGATTTTCTCCAGGAATTCCTCCTTTAGGTATTCGGGAATTCAACAAGGGGATTCTTCCTTCCTTGTGTCCCGATTTGATTTCATAAAACATTCTAAATTCTAGACTTGCAGAAGAATTGAAGCTAGGGCTTTCTACTAGTTGAGAAGCTCCTTAAATCTTGTTAACTCCCTAAAATTTGCATGATTAGTCCTAGCTAAAAATTCACCCCCTAGTTTATCTGAATGGGTTGCTTTCTTAGTCTTGATAGTTAGTATGATTTTGAGTTAAAATTTTCATGAATCCGAATTTTAATATGGGTGCTACATTGTATGATATTACTTACTCGAATTATGAATGTTAGAACATATGCATGCATAGAAAATTAATGTTTTGGGTATGTTCAGCCTCAGAATGTTAGTAAGTACTCACTATTCTCTAGAAATGTCAGCTGATCAGTTTGACTTCTTGTCAGTGTTTTAAAGAATTCAATAACCTCAGTAGTTTCAATTTATCAGTTTATTAGATGTTGTTTAGACTGTTATGACACTTTTAAATAAAGCAGCTCTGACAAGTGTTAAAACATAGTTTCTTCCAGGTCCTTAGACTCTCAGAACCCTTCCAGATAAGTAATTCTTACTTAAGTCTTAGGACATTAGTTTCGAGCTATCAACACTGTTTGACACATTTAGGATTTTCAGTGGGAGTAGAACTTAGCACCGAGTGGGCTGTGGTTCAGCGCACCTAAGTTCCCAGAACTACGTTGCTACTGTAGGTTATTAACCCAAATAGGCTCCAGATCGTGATCACTCAGTTCAGCTACAATACGCTGACAAGGTACAATGGGCCTTCTCCAACAAGGGGTATATAGAGAAGTCCATTGTTAGCTAACGTGGCTACATATCAGTTATAGTCTCTCCGATAGTGTAGTACAGTTCAATCTAATTCAGTTCAGTTTCTTAAGATTTCTGTATATTTTTACAGTATTTTAGTGCAGCTTAATTTTACTAAGTATATGTTTCTCACATACTCGGTACGTTCAAAGTATTGACACATGTTTTCTATTCTATATCTTATTATGATATAGGCTCAAGTACCCAGCTTCAGTACCACAACTAGTACTCGACAAATTTCCAGCAATTTCAGTGGTGAATCCTCATCTGTCGAGGGTCATAGTTCCATTTCTAGTTGTTTATTTCATTCATTAGCTTATGCTCTTTTATGATTATTCTCAGTAGATCAGTTTTTAAGTAGAATATGATCTACCAGGGTTTTCTTGAGATCACTTGTGACTTTAAGTACCGTGTTTCATCTAGGGTGTGAAACTGGGTCATGATACATACAAAGGATCAGCTGGAGCTGGTGGGGCTGGTTGATGCCCAGCTCCGTTGCCATCCCTATGGCCATTGTCGTTACCATGTCTTTTTCTATTGACTCGAATAGAAGGTATGTTTTTGTAAATTCGGATAGCACGAGTTAAAAGGATTGAGAGAATTAAACTTCATCGCACAACATAGATCAGGAAAGAAGGGAAGTTTTCCTAAAAAGGCCTAGTAGCCTCTTCCTCATAAGTGTGGTGCGCTTCACACCCATGAAAAAGACACTACATAACGCGACTTTAAGACACCCAAGATACTCTAAACCTAATACTCTGATACCAAGTTTGTCATGACCTGAGCATGGACCCCAGATCGAGACACGAGATTTAGAACCACGAATGGCTCTAAGCTAACCTATGAAACATACATAGCATGATTATTGGAATAACTAAGCAGAAGTAAATCATGAACATAATATTAGCGGAAGTCTAAATGTCATAAAACATAAGCAAGAACAAAAAGTCAACACGGTGAACTATCCAATACGTAGTAGTCTTAAAAGCCTCTAATTGTAAGATGAGCTGATGGGACAACACCCCCAACAAGCTCGGCTAAGTCTGAAACTGAAAGACATAGACATTAAACATAAAGCTAATAAGTGTCCTCAGAATAGGAGGACTCACCCAAACTGGTACTAGACTGAACTGAATTTGAGCAAGAGTGGTGCTAACATCGAGGCTTAGTATGCTCCTCCGAACCTATATTATGAGGAGATATAACATTGAGTATGCGGTCAGGACTTAGAATGTACTGAGTATGTAGATTAAGTAAAACATGACACTAAAACCATAAATTATGATCATGAGTATATGATCAACTGAAACATGTGAATAGGGCATATGCTAAAAGTATGATCATGTAATAGTTGTAATCATGAGTTATTCACAGTGAATGAAGCATGAGGACCCAAGGTTTTGAAGGTAAAAGCATACAGTTCAACATGGTTGAAATCATAAGTAAAAGCTCATAATTTAGTCAATGGGTCAGTTATACTATAAAACATGATATAATCGTCCTACATGTGCATAACTTAAGACATGAGAAACAATGAGGGGCTTCATCATAACCGACAGCATAATGAATGAGCACATGATGCCCCAACTATATCGCTCATGTGCGTAAGCCGTCCTAAGCCTTTCAAGGAAAATAATGATAAGGTGCGATATCACTCGTGAGCCGCATTGGACTGGGGAAAACACTCTTTGGTGAGACCCCAAACATAAATATATAGACGTATGGTGGCATGTAGTTCATAGACCTAGACACGCTGGAACCTTGGCCTACTTAATGTAAGATACTATTCCTAAAACATGTATATCGTTCATAAACATAATCATGAAACATACTTGATTTCACATGGGCTAGTAAAAAAACATGAAAATCATAAGCATACTTGACATACATGAACTAGCCATGAAAATGATTTCGCTGATTCGACCATGATACATAAGCTTGAGATTCATGAAATCATGCATACTTGAATAAAATCAACATATCTTGAAATCATAGATTCATAAGCTTGAAATTCATAAGATCATACATAATTGAGTAAAATCATCATAACTTGAAAACATGGATTCATGAGAGATTCGAGTAGAGAAACATGCATTCATAATCATAAATCATTGTTGAACATAAGATACTTGAGTTCATAAGATATCATAAGAGATTTCATGAAAATAGGGTCTAACCCTAAAATTAAAATATGACAATTTTAAAAGTTAAGAGTAAAAATCATGAAATTGAACTTAAAAAGGGCAAAAGGACGGAAGAATTCCCCCATTCATAATAATACATACCTAGGCTTGAAGAATCTTTAACTAGATTTGGAGACCCAAGGAAAATTAAGGAAAAGATTGATGAAGAACCCTAGCCTCTCTTGAGGGGATTTGACCTTCACATAGAGGTTATAGGAGTAGAATAGCATTAAGAATAAATAAAACCCCTTAAAACACCCTTTTAGGAACTTAAAATGACTTAGTTTAGGAGTTAGGAATATCATAATTACAAAAATTCCCTTAATGACCCGAATGTAAAATTGACTCTTCCAAGCATAACATGTGACCTAATGACTCATTAGGAAAATTGATGAATCATTAGGTGCCTCTCATCACCACTTGTAAGAATTCATCCTTCTGGTCTTTTCTTGACGCCTCCACGTAACGATTCGCTAGGAAACTTAATGGATTACTTAACCAGTCATTAAGACCCTCAAAAATCAAATTTTTCACTAACGTTATGCACCTCAAAGGTCACTTAAAAACCCGTCAAGTGACTTAACGAGTCACTTGATGACTCATTCTGTGACCCGGTACAGGTTTTCCTGTTTTCTCTATTTCACTCCTAGGGTCTGATCTTAGGGAGTTTTGGGGTATTATACTTGGTATCATAGCTTTAGGTTTTCAAGAGTCCTAGGGTGTCTGTGAAGCCGCATCTATTAGTGTCCTTCTTATCGGTGTGAACTATGGCACCTCAATAATAGGGAGACTATGAAGCATATAGGAAATACTTCCCTTCTATCATACGCTAGTTCATGCAATAGAGTTTGACTCTATAAAGAATTCCTCCTAAGTCGTGCATTCACGTGCTCCAAAGCATAATGCCAGCTAGAGGAATAAGATGCGCTCTCACAGTGTTTCTTCCCGTAGGAGCTAAGAGAAGCTAAGGCAGAAGAATTCGTGAACTTAGAGAAAGACATGATGAGTGTGGAGGAGTATGGTCTCTAGTTCACCTAGCTATCTGGATGTGATCCGAAGATAGTGCTAGATATGAGAGCTAGAATGAGGAAGTTTATGTCCTGTTAAGGTTAGCATGAGAAGACGGAATGCATGGATAGACTGCTGCTTAAGGAGATGGACATCTCTAGACTCATGGTGTTTACCAAGTAGTTAGAGAAGGATAAATAGAAGTATAGAAAAGAACATTAGAGTTTCTAAGGATAAACCCACCAGTAGTCTCAGGGTCAAAGAAAGAGGAAGACCCCCCGGAACATTATCGATGAAATTAGAAGAATCTTGAGAATGATGTGTGTAACAGAAACAGAAAGAGTTTAGTTCACTTCTTATAAGCTTAAGGATATTGCCAAAGTATGGTATGATTAGTTAAAGCCTTTCATATATTTCAATGTATGGTATGGTTAGTTAAAGTCTTTCATATGTTTCTACTTTGTTTTGTGCGTCAGTTTTAGCTAAGAGAATCTACAGAGATTTTACGATTTCAGCCCATTATATAGACACCAGAGTTGACTTGATTGAGATAGAAATGTTGGACTTTAATGTTATTCTAGTCATGGATTGATTATATTTCTGTTATGCCACAGTTGATTGTATGATTCGAGTAGTAGAATTTTTATATCTGAATGAGCCAGTTCTAGTTTTGGAAGGTAGTCCCGTTGTGCCTAAGGGTCATTTCATTTCACCCCTTAATGCCAAAAAGTTAATATCTAAGGGGTGTGCTATCATCTAGTGATAGTGAGTGACTTTGATGTTAAGACCCCATCCCTTCAGTCAGTTCCTATTGTTAATGAGTTTCCTGAGGTTTTCCTAGATGATCTTCCAAGAGTCACTCCATATAGGGAAATAGATTTTGGAATAAATATTATTCATAATACTCAACCTATCTCCATTCTGCCATATAAAATGGCTCCAACTGAGTTCAAAGAGTTAAAAGAGTAATTAAAGTATATGCTGGATTAGGGTTTCATCCACCCCAATGTTTCACCTTGGGGTGCTCTAGTTCTCTTCGTGCGTAAGAAAGATGGTACCCTCGGAATGTGTATAGATTACAAACAATTGAAAAAGGTCACTAATAAGAATAAGTATCTTCTTCCTAGAATGGATCATGGATCACTTGTTCGATCAGCTTCAAGGCGCTACTTGTTTCTCAAAGATAAACCCTCAGGTTAGGCTAGCATCAGCTGAAAGTAAGGGAATGTGATATTCCCAAGATAGCTTTTAGGACCCTCTATAACCATTATAAGTTTGTAATTATGTTTTTTGGATTGTCTAACACTCCTGTAGCATTTATGGACCTCATGAGCTGAGTGTTTGAGCCATATCTTGATATGCTTGTAATTGTATTCATTGACGATATCTTAGTTTATTCCAAGAGTGAGGAGGAGCATGCTAACCATCTCAGAATAGTCCTTCAGACCCTAAAGGATAAGAAGTTATTTGTCAAGTTCTCCAAGTGTGAATTTTTGTTGAAGTCATAGAAGAAGAGAAGAGAGAGTTGGCTAAGGATGTGCATTGACGCTCGCACTTGGGAGTCCGAATCTTAGACTCCGAGGAAGGTAGTGTGCTTATTCAGAATGAGGCTGAATCATCTCTAGTGGCAGAAGTTAAGGAAATGAAGGATAGAGATCCCCTGTTTCTTCAATTAAAGAAACATTTCCACAAGCAGAAGGTGTTGGTTTTCGCACAAGGGTGAATTTGTCTTGAGGTATCAAGGTAGATTATATGTACTGAATGTAGATTTTCTCAAGGAGAAGATCATGGAAGAAGCACACAACTCCATATATTCCATTCACCCAGGTTCCACTAAGATGTACCATGACTTGGGAGAAGTTTATTGGTGGAATGTTTATGAAGAGAGACATTGTAGATTTTATGGCTAGATGTCGAAATTGTCAACAGGTTAAGATTGAGCATCAAAGGCCATGTGGTGTAGCTCAAAATATAGAAATCCCCAAGTGGAAGTTGGAAATAATCAAGATGGACTTTATTATTGGTCTACCCAAGTCACTTAGACAACATGACTCTATTTCGGAGATTATAGATCGAATGACCAAGTCAGTTTATTTCTTACCAATTAAGATTACTGATTAAGCTGAGGACTATACTAGGTTTTATATTCAATAGATAATAAGACTTCATGTAGTTCCATTGTCTATCATATCAGATTGGGTATACAATTTACTGGTAAGGTTTGGAAGTCATTTCAAAAAGGTTTTGGTTCTAGGGTGAACCTCAAAACAACTTTTCATCCGCAAACAGATGGTCAAGTAGAGCAGACTATTCAGACCTTGTAGGATATGTTGAGAGCATGTGTTATTAATTTCAAGGGAAATTCGAATTACCATTTATCTCTCATTGAGTTTGCATATAATAACAACTATCACTCAAGCATTCAGATGGCTCCTTATGAGGCATTTTATGGGTGGAGGTATATATCTTCCATTATTGGTTTGAAGTTGGTGAAGAGTAGTTGATAGTACCAGACTTACTACAACAAGCCATGGATAAAGTTAAAATCATTCAGGAAAGATTAAAGACTGCCCAGAGTCACCAAAAGTCATATTCATATGTGAGAAATAGAGACATGGAGTTTAAGATAGATGATTAGGTTTACTTAAAGGTTTCACCCATGAAGGATGTCATGAGATTTGGGAAGAAAGGGAAGCGTAGTCTCTGCAATATTGGTCTTTATCAGATTTTGAGGAGAGTTAGCAAGGTAGTTTATGCATTGGAATTACGAGCTGAACTAGCATTAGTTCATCCGATTTTTCACATCTCTATGCTTAAGCAGTATGCTAGTGACCCCTCACTCATTGTCCTTTTGGACAATATAGGAGTTGAGGACAACCTTTCATATGAGGAAGTACCAATTGAGATTCTAAATCATCAGGTTCGTAAGCTAAGGAGGAGTATGGAGGAATTAGCTAGTTGAGGGAGCTCCTTGGGAAGTTTAAGCATATATGATGGCCAAGTATCCTCATCTATTCCCTCCTAGACCAGAATCATCTATAGAAAATAGTCCCCTATAATAGCATTTTTATTTGTTTTATGTACTATTACTTGATGTTGAAGTCCTTAGTATGGTTACGTATTCCATGGATTCAGTTAAGTTCCGTTTAGTTACTCATAAGTTAGATCACCTATCAGTTCAACTTAGTCTTAATTCGAGGATGAATGATCTCAAGGAGAAGATATTATAATAACCCTAAGAAGTCCCTTAGATCAAATCCTAGACGTGAAGCAGAAAAACAACAAAAAATGGTGCCAGACGATAGAACGACTCGTTAAGTTAGTTATTAGGTCAATTAACGATTTTTTAGGTGGATTCGTCCCCAAGATAGCTTCCAAAACTTGAACTTTTCTTCCTAGTCCCAATGATTTAGGACACGATTCATTAGTACAAGTGATGATTCATTAAGTAGGTCGTTCAGACGAACTTTGACCAAAAAATCAGAGAATGACCAACTTGGTTTTAGTAGCAGCGAAGATTGATACACCTAATTTCTACCTCTATGATAAGAAGTATAACACAGTCGTTGTCAAATATAGAACCCAATGAGGTTGGGGTTGAATCCCACAGGGAATATGGTGAAAACTAAGTCTTATGTGGTTATTTACTTTTAGTCAATTATTTCCGTAAAAATGGGGATTTAGGAAAATTGTTCACTGGTTCAATATCAGTCAAAAGAAAGAGACACAAACTATGATTTATTTCTATTAAATCCAAAAAGAGATGAAACTAGGTTTATAATCATCATGGTTTCTTAATGACATTAGGTGATTGACTATAGTGGATACGTTCTACATATGCAAGTTATTGACTCAATCGTTCCATCCAGACGTTTCTCAACCTATTCAAATAGAGATCACTCTTATATTCTCAAACTAAGAGTGCTGAACCAAGAGTATTGATATTTAACCTAAGTTGATTAATCTTATTGATCTTTGTCATAATTACGTGCCCAAATGCTAGTTTATAACTTAATTTAGATGAGTTTGTCAATTTAATTAATTACATTCCCATGTGATTTTGAATATTTTAGTGTATGCACTAACTTATTACTTGTTTTGTAGGTGTAAAATCCATATGAGGTAATAAATAATGATGGTTGAAGTGAAGGAATGGTGTTTGTATCGGATTGTAAAAGATTGCAAGTGTACATGCCATGGCAAGGATGGCCACGCCAGGCAGCATGCCACGCTAGGCACTGTTGCGCGCCAGCTTCTGTGTCACGTTGGGCATTGCGCACGAGAAGGGTCGTGCCACGCCGGGGCATCGCGCATATCCTTTTCCCATAACATGCCACTGCCGAGGTTTCTAGTGCACATGCACGACCAGTCCGTGCCATGGAGCTGCTGCTACGCGATAGGCATCGTGCCACGGGGCTGGTCCATGGCCAGCCAAAAATTGCAATTTTTCATTTAGTATAAATTTAAAACATAGCTCCTAAAATCAATTTGTCATGAAATATTTCTGAGAAACCATAAAGGAGCGAAGGGAGAAGTGAAGAACCCTACCTAGGGTTCATTGTATCGCATTCTCTTTTAACTATTCTTGTAACTACTTTGCTTGAATTATGTTTTTAAGTATTTGTATCAACATGAGTGGCTAAAACCCTTCCTCTAGGGTTGAGGCTATGTAATATGATTGTAATTGCATGTATTCTTCATCGGGTTGATTTTTAGTTGTTGTTTTGTCTTACATTCCTTATTATTATTGTTTTTATGCTTTATCACCATGAAAACAAACTCGTTAAGCTTAGGTAAAAGCTTGAAAGAGTAACCCTAGGCTAGTACATAAGAATGTAGGGACAAAGTTCTTACCTTTACGATAGGATTCGCGGTTAGGATAGAAATTATACCTAATTTGCTTTGCTTAGTTATTAAAAGGGGATGAGCTAGATATCAACTTTTAATTGTCACATCACCACTAGTAGAAGTAGTTGTAAACTAATTCCGGTTATATGATTATAGGTATGAAAGTCCATTATAAAGGTTGCAAACTCCATAAACCACATCCATATTGTTAAATTGCTCAAGAATTAGGACATCACATCCCCACTCAACGATGTAGGTGTGAGACTAGTTTGACGCATTCATAGGCTCGAAAGACCATGAACATAGCATTTTAATACATGAGACAAAAACTGAAGTTTTCATACACGAACCATTGAGAATTGTAGCATTGCATGATTATTAGGAATTAACCCTAGTTGCTTCTTGTATTGTTTCTCATGTATTTCGTGATTATCCTTATACTTAATTTGAATTTCTGAAATTTCTATAATCAATACTTGTGAAGGTTAATTTTAACACTTGAACTTTATAATTCGCTGAATTGATCCATTCCCTATGGTTCGTAATCTGGCTTTGAAAAAGGGCCACCATATTACTTGTACGACCACGTACGCTTGCGAGTGCGCCGGGTGCGAATAAGTTTTTGGCGCCATTGCTGGGGACTGGCGATGTTTAGAGAATTTTTTTGTTTTTGTGAGATTTTTAATTTTCTTATGTGTTGAAAAACTTGGCCTTAGTCTGCTATATTACAGGTAACAAGTTTTCCTGGCAGAGTTGGCAAGGAATAGAGAGCTGGTGGAACCATTGTTGGAACCTGAGCGCTAACTGCATTTTCTTAGAAGGGAAGCTCTAGAGTTAAAGTTGAAAAGGTTACAAGAGAAGTTGCAACAACATCCACCAGTGAGGCAAGCAGAGTTATTATCTAACCAAATGGCAGCCCGACCAGTTTGCGAAGTGGCAATCCCACTAGCTACAAATGTGACCTCCAGTATCCGCAAACCCGAGACCGGAGGGAAATTTGAGCTTAAACAGAACATGGTGCAACTGTTACATTCGAGTGAAAAGTTCACTAGAATGACACATGAGGACCCACATCAGCACTTACAAAACTTCTTGGAGATCAGTGACACTTTCATCCCCACCAGACTATCAACTGATTATGTCCGACTCACACTGCTTCCATTTCATTGTGGGGAGAGGCAAAAAGGTGGTTGAAGGCTAAGCCGCCTATTTCCATTACTTCTTGGGATGACTTAGCAAAGAAGTTCCTCATAAGATTCTTCCCTTCAGGCAAGACTACCAAACTCAGGAGTGAAATATTAAGCTTCAAGTAGAGGCCGCAGGAGAACTTGTATTTGGATTGGGAAAGATTCAAGTCATTACTGAGAGGCTTCCCCCATCACCAGCAGTCCAATGAGGTGCTAGCCCATACCTTTGTGGAGAGTCTAGACCCACACACCAAAATCTTACTAGACTCTGCATCAGGTAGGCAAGCACTGGAAAATACATGTGATGATTTGTACACTTTGGTAAACAGGATTGCTCAGGGAAATCTAGAGTGGCACAGTGAATCATCGAGCGGGACAGGAAAGAGAGCAGCAGGGCTGATAGAGGTGGATAGTGTTAATTCCTTAGAGGCATAGGTAGCACCCTTTCAGCATTAGATGATGACTCAGTTCAATAATTTGAGTATGAATCAATTGCAGGGATAGGTGAATGCAATTCAGCAAGCTCATAGTTGGTGTGAAATCCGTGGTAACAATGAGCATAGTGTAGAATCTTGCAAGGCCAATCCTGAATCGGTCAATTTTGTTGGGAATGTTTAGAGAAACAATCAGAATTATGGGAGCACCTACAACAAGAATTGGTGTTATACCCCGAGAATTCAAGAATCAGATCTAGAAGTGAATCGGAGAAAAATTGGAAAATATTGTAGTAGTTGCAGAATGAGTCACTAAACGACTCGTGAGAAGACCCCACGAGTCGTCAAGTGACTCGTAGGAAGGCCTAAAGTGATCGAGGGATTGAATTCCCCACGAGTGAATCAACGACTCATGGTCAGCCACCACGAGTAGTCATTTTAATCATGGGGTGGAGTTGGAATGTTAAAGGAGGAATTATCCATTGTACTTAATGGTTGATACCCCACGAGTCGTGGTTAGTCCCAACGACTTGTGAGGAGATTCGTGAGCAAGCATGTGGATTATTAATGGGAATTAAGGCAGTGTACTTGACGGAAGGTGACCAAGAGTTGTGGGCTCGAGGCACGAGTCATTATCTTCCCTATTACGAGCCTTTACAGATTAGTTGACCAATGTACTTGACTGGCGACACGATGAGTCATTTCCTGTCCTGACGAATCGTCAGGTCACCTGTTAGGATCACCTGGCAGTGTTTTCCTAAAAATTTAGTAAGAGTCTTTTCATAATTCCTATGTTCTAAGGGCCTGTACTACGTCATTTAAGCTCATATTAGAGGGTTTTAACAGGGTAAAACCTATTCTAAGCCATTACTCTCATGCATGCATGTTTGAAGGTGTGAAGGGAAGGTTCAAGGTGAAATCTCAAGGTTTCCAATTCGAATCTCAGCTGGGCAATTAGGAAGGGTTAGAATTCTTCAATCCCAGATATGTAAGGCTATGAGTGGGTGCTTTCTTCCACGCCCATGCTCATTCCCTATCAAATTGTGATTGGTTTGTAATAATCAAGAATGGGGTTTCATTCAATTGCATGATTCTTACATCTCTATTCATAGGTATGATTAAATTGAATTGATATTGATTATTTACCAAGCTTGGGAGGATTCTAACTTAATTTCTTTTACAAAATTATTTTTTCTATAAATTGAATCTAAAATGCCCATGTGTGGATAGTTCATAATAGAAGTGATTGTGGAAGAATGTGATGACGATGGAATAGATGACGAAAAGCATGTTTCCAACCTTACCCATGATTTTGATGATGTTTTTAAAGAAGATTAATTTGACCCAAGTATGATAAATATTTGAGTGATGCCCATATGTTGATTTCAAGTGATGAACTTCCCGACATAAGCTTACCACATGGGTTGAAGTGCATTTTCCTCAATTATTATTATTATTTTCTTTTAAATTTTTTCTTGTGGTATGTTCAAAGTAAATCCTTCTATATGCATAAATCCTTTATTGATATGCCTATTATTGTCGACCTTTGTCAAGGACAATGTTAAGTTCATTCCACAAGATGTTGAGTCTATGTATGATTCCATTCTAAGCTTTGTTGAAATGACATTGTTGAGCTTCATATTTATATGATGTCTAGTGTATGCATGATTTCATAATGAGCTTTGTCAATAGACAATGTTGTGCTTCGTTTCATACGATGTTGAGTTCATGCATGATTTCATGTTGAGCTTCATCACAAGACGATGTTGAGCTTCGTATTTATATGATGTAGAGCATTGCATGTTTTGGGAGAAGAGTCTAGCACCAAGTAGGCTAAGGGTCGATAACCCTATCCTCCAAAACAACGCGCCAACATAGGTTGATTCTATTATATCATTGGGGCCTCCCTTGTGATCTACCCCCGACCCAATTGGCCCTTCAGCTTGATATGGATATTATGGTAGCGTTCTTATCTCTGGCAAAGTTTTAAACAGCTCTGCCCACTTTAGTGTAGTAGTCGAGACCACGTAAGCCTATCATGGTATGTCGGTTAAGTGATGAGTCTCCCACTATCTATTTGCCACTTATCATATTTATTCATGCATGTATTCAAAAAGCAAGTTTTAACTTATTATTCATCCTTTGATATAAATGTTACATTTTAGCTTGAGTCATACCAGTCAATCTTGACGTTTTAAAGCCCTGCATGATCATGAATAAAGTAAGGATGATTTCATAATGATGCATGTGATCTTTTTATTATCCTTAAAGGCTTACTATATATATATATATGACTTGCTTTGAAATATTTATATTGCTCTAGCGGTTTTACTTACCTTGCATACTCGGTACATTCCACGTAATGACTGCATACTTTGTATGTCGCATCGTGTAATGATGCAGGATCCGATTCTCAGGTCCAGCCCCGTTCATAATCGATTATCAGAGTTAGTACCTGCTTGGTTGGTGAGTCCTCATCTTTTCGAGGAATAGACATTTTGTTATCTTGGTTGTGTTTTTAGTTTCAGTATTGTTGAGCTAGTTGGGGGCATTGTCCCATCAACTCATCCAGATTAGAGGCTTGTAAAACTTAGAATTGTGTTCAGCTTCAAATGTTCATTCTGTTGTTATGTTAAGTTAGACTTCCGCTAAGTTTATAATTATATTTTCTTCATGTTTATTGAACGAGTCATTGAACGCTTATGCCAAGGGTTGACTTGGGGTCTCTAGGGGTCCCTTGTCCCGTGTCTACAATTTGGGTCTACATTCGGTTCGTGATGATTGGCACGGCCACTAGAATTTCTCTTGGGGTGGCAATCAGAGTCTGAGCTACTAACAACCTCAGCAACAATAGTATCAACAGCAGAACAGGCAAAACAGTGGCCAGTCAAGGAGCAACAATATTGAGGAGATGTTGCAGAAAATTATGGCTACTTTGACCCAATTGGCCGAAAATCAGGCGAGGATGGCATCAGATTTGAAAAATCAGCAATTTGCCACCCGCAATCTAGAGAAGCAGATGGGTCCATTAGCAGCTGCTCAGTATACCAGACCTCATGGAGTGTTACCCAATGACACAGATACAAATCCCCGACAGGTCAATGCCATTAGTATGAGGAGTGGAAAGAAATTGGCTGATGCACCACCCAAGGAAAAGATAAATGAGGTGCAACTGGAGCTAGTCAGATAGGGTCCATCTACTGACAAGGGAGATAATCAGATTGTTGTGCAACACAATGCATAATAATTATTACAACCAACACAGAGACCATCCCCACCATTCCCGCAAAGACTTAAGAAGAGCAAGGAAGAATGCTTTAAAAAGTTCTTTGATATTTTCAAAGAACATCACAAAAATTTACCTTTACTTGATGTTTTGTAGGGAATGCACAAGTACGCTAAGTACTTGATGGATGTGGTGGCCAAATAATTCAGATTGGTGGATGTTCAAACTGTGGCACTAACTGAGGAGTGTAGTTACAGGGTAATGAGCAAGATACCAAAAAAGCTCAAAGACCTAGGGAGTTTTACCCTCCCCATACAAATTGGTAAATCTAAACTGATAAGAGCTCTATGTGACTTAGGGGTGGTAGTAAACCTAATGCCCCTATCTTTGTTTAATACCTTGGGGTTTAGTCAGTCAAGGCCAACAAGAGTGATGCTTCAGCTGGCAGACAAGTCTGAAGTTGTAACAGATGGAATAATCGAGGACCATCTCATCAAAGTGGGTATGTTTATGATACCCACTGATTTCATCATACTTGATTTTAATGTTGATGATAAGGTACCTCTGATCTTGGGATGGCCATTCTTGGCCACTGGAGGGGCAATTATAAATTTAAGAGCAGGGACCCTGAAAATGATGGTCAATGATGCAGAAGAGCTCTTCCGAGTTTACCAAGAGATCAACCACCCCACACACTATAGAGACCTTTGTAAGGTCAGTGTGTTGTTAGAGTCTAAGTGTGGGGTGGCAGATTCCATAGGTCCATCGCTGCAGGAGATGATCACATTTCAGCCTGAATCTTATAGAGGGCGTAAGTTAGAGAAGAAGTTGGAAGAAGAAGGGGATAGAGTGAAGGTTGTTCCCTCGAAAAATAAAAAGAGAAGAAGATGGTTCTCAAAAGGGAACACTAGTTTTAGGATGTCCTGAGAAGGATAGTCCATGTCGTGCCGTGATGTAAAATCAGGCGCTGCTTGGAGGCAACCCAAGGGTACCACAGGTACAATTTTGTTTTTCTTTTGTTTTGTCTTATGTATTTTCACTTTGTTGTTGGTTTTGGTGGTGAATTAAGAATAGATTGAGGGGAAGTCTGAGTACCCTTAGAAGAGGAAGCTAAGGAGCATGAAAGAGGATGAGTATGGGGTCAATTACCCACTTGTGCAAAAATGAAGGCTAACATGTTGTTAGTTAGGCCTAGAGGCCTCAGGGAGTATTTCTCACCCTTTTTGTAGTCTAATTTGATTCTTTGTGGACAAAACATATTTTAAGTGTGGGGTGAGGAAAATTTCAAAATTTTGTGCTTAATGAAGTCGGGTGAAATTAGTGCTTTTTATGTTATTGGTTGATGAAAAACTTTATGTTAAGCATGATTCACTGAGCCTTTGGTTTTTCTTTTTGGTTCTTTTCTGAGGGGGGCACTTTGAATTGATGAAAAAAACTTTTCTTTGTCTGTTCATAGATATTTTTTTAGTCATAGATTGGTACTTTTCCCGATGATGGATGGATGACGACCGTCTTGAGGGAAAATTAGTCAATAAGTTTTTATTTTTGAACCCATAGCTGATTGATGTCTTGATGTTCTTGTCAGGTGTTATACATGATTGTGAGATACAAGTGTTGTAAATTTTGAAGCATGTTAGCAGTTGTATAAATTTTGTTTGAGACACCTAAGCTCTTGGATGTGACTCGAGGTGCTTAAAGCTAAATTTTGTATTCTTGTGATTAGCTGAGTTCTGAGTCTGCGGATTTGCCTTGGATTGAGCATGTGTTGTGAGTGTAAGGTTTTCGAATATTCCATGATATTGCATAGTGTCTACAACTTGCCTGGTGTGTATACAAAGCGAAATGACGGATGTAGATTGTAGGAAATGATTTAGGCATTTCATTGAATGAGCCTAATTTTTATCCCTTGCTTTACCTACCTTGAATGTCTAGTCTTAGTTGGCCCATTGAGCGTTTAGCCTATTATATGCTAGCCATGAAATGAGCTTAATCCTTTCCTTTCATTAGCCTTGAATTTGATCCAAAACTCCTAACCGCTTAAGTAAAAATTCAAAAGAAGTTAAGGAGTGAGAAGAAAAATAGTGGTTGTGAGAGTTAAAGAAAAGACTAGAGGTGCACTTGTTTTAAAAAAATTGAATAAGAGTTAGTAAGAAGTAAAAGAAGAAAAAAGCGAAAGAGAAAATTTAAGAAAATTGCTCAAGTACTCCTTACTAACAGCTTAAGTGTGCTTAATAAGATGGGGAAACAAAAGAGTAAAATGGGAGTTGAAAAGAATAAAGGTGAAGTAAGAGGATGGAAATTCCTAAGGAAAGTGTGATGTATTAAAAGAGCTTAGGGAAGATAGTCACTATTACTGGCCATAATAGTACCTACCCGCCCTTTGCTTACATTACAACCCATTAGGTCCTACTTGATCTTACTTTTGAACATTCTTAAATTAGTGGAGTAAAACACTAAAGGCTAGCTTATGGTTCAATACACGTGGCATGTGAATTCTTTGTGAGAGTGAACTTATCTCTTGTTCATAGACCCATACCTATTATAAATTTTAAGAATCATGAGTGAGTAATTGCTAACTCTTTTGTTGTGAGGGCACATGTTTGACGAAGGATAAAATTCATGTCGGATTTCTTGATCTGTTAATTTGCATGAGCTTGTTGAGATTGAGAGTTGATTCTTGAGGTTAGGAAGTCTTTACATAGTTATATTTGTTTTAATTCTTAAATCTTGCATGCTCTATTTTTAACTTGCCATCGAAAACAATCGTTGTAGCCTTAGCTTTCATTGTCTTGCCTCAACTAGTTATGTGTAAGTCTTCATGTGCATGAGATATCAAAGAGTTGTTCGAGGATGAACAAGGCTTTATGTGTGGGGTAGTGATCTTGGGCATAATTACGTGCCCAAGTGCTAGTTCATAACTTAATTTAGTCTAGTTTGTCAATTTAATTAATTACATTCTCATATGATTTTGAATATTTTTGTGTATGCACTAACTAAAATGATTAGTCATTGTTTTGTAGGTATAAAATGAATATGAGGGACTAAATAATGATGGTTGAAGTTTAGGAATGGAGTTTGGATCGGATTGCGAAAGATTGTAAGTGTACATGCTATGGCAAGGCTAGCCGCGCCAGGCAGCATGCCACGCTGTGCGTGTGCCGCACCCAACATCATGCCATGCACATAAGAAGCGGCAATCCTGCGCATTGGCGCCGTGCCACGCTAGGCACTGCTGCATGCCAGCTTGTATGTCACATTGGGCATCGTGTGCGAGAAAGGTCGTTCCACGCTGGGTATCACGCACAGCCTATGCCCATGACATGCCACTGCCGAGGTTTCCAGTGCACCAGTGCGACCAGTTGTGCCACAGAGCTACTGCTGCGAGATGGGCAGCGTGGCACGGGGCTGGTCCATGGACTGCCAAAAAGTGCAATTTTTCATTTAGTATGAATTAAAACCTTAGATCCTAAAATCAATTTATCACGAAATATTTCTGAGAAACACAGAAGGAGTGAAGGGAGAAGTGAAGAACTCTTCCTAGGGTTCATTGCTTTGCATTCTCTTTTAACTATTCTTGTAAGTACTTTGCTTGAATCATTTTTTGAAGCATTTGTACGAACATGAGTGGCTAAAATCCTTCCTCTATGGTTGAGACTACGTAATATGATTGTAATCGCATGAATTCTTCGTTGGGTTTAGTTTTAGTTGTTTTTTGGTCTTACATTCCTTATTATTGTTGTTTTTATTCTTGATCATCATGAAATAAACTCGTCAATCTTAGGTAAAAGCTCGAAAGAGTAACCCTAGGCTAGAACATAAGAATGTAGGAAGAAAGTTCTTACCTTTACGATAGGTGATCTTGGGTAGAATTATATGACCAAGTGATGCTCAAATGCTCTATTTTGTCTTGTTTATCTATCGTTATTTGTGCATTCTCATGTGATTTGTAGTTAAAATGTGAATTTATACTAACCAACATGATTAGTGTTGTTTTGCAGGAAAAATGTAATTTTAGGAAGCTAAGTTGCATGTTGGGGAAAATCGAGAATGGACTCGGAAGCGAGCAGTGGGAAAGGTCAAGGAGAAGCAGCAAATAAAGGGGCTCCGCGATGGAGCCGTGTCACGCTGCCATCGCAGAGGCAGTCTGCCTCAGAGGAGTTATTTTGTCAAATTCCAATAAGGGTTCGCGACGGCGCCGTGGCACGTTGGCCAAGCCCCGCGTTACATGCCGTGGCACATTGCCTATATTTGCCTAGAACATAAAATTCCAGTGAGGGTCCGCATTTGCACCACGTCACGGAGGCAGTGCTCCGAGATGCACTTTGTGACACGTTGCTTGTTATTTCAGGAAAAATTCCCACTAGTATAAATAGCACACTTAGGTTTATTTTTAATTATTCTGACTTAGTTGAGCAAGAACGTGGGTTACAGGCAGTTGAGGAGATGAAAATCTTAGGGTTCTTCTCTAACTCTTTCTCCTTTATTTCAATTGTTTGTATGATTTATACTCATTTGATGACCACAAATGAGTGGCTAAATTCACTTCTTGCTGATGTTAAGAACAATTGTAGTGGAATGTAATTGTTGATCATTTTGGTTTTTCGTCTTTTTTCCATGGTTGTTCTATCAATTCTTGTTCTTACTGCATTAATGTCTGGCCAATGTTAATTTATCTAAAAAATCCAATTTTATCTTGAAAAGGAAGGAAATTGGAAAGTTGTGAATTGGTAGGATATGATCTCTTCTTAGTTTGGGAAAATTGAGAATTGATTTACCTTCAGAATAGAAATATATCTGAAAGTCGTATTAGTCAATTAAGGAATCAGTTTCGTATGGCTAGAACATGAAATTCTTTTATCACAGAAATGTAGGTTGAAGGTTCATGATTCTTAAGTTGGGTAGAATATGAAAGTTTCGCTCCATAGGCAATAATTCTTCACTAGCAATCGAAGGAAAGGTTAACCGAATTGTATCGATAAATTACTTCCCTGCATGTTCGTTTTGGTCACAGCTTGCTCATTACTATAGTTCAGACTTACATTATAATTTTGTCTTAGATTAGTATAACTTTGTAGATTAGTATAACTTAGGAAACAAACTCTCACAAATCCTTTTTAAATTTTTGTCTGCATTTTTAGAGTTAGAGTTCATTAACACTTAATTCGATTATTACCTTGGTTCAGTCCCTATGGGATCGATACTTAGCTTACTTTAGCCATTTTACTACTTGTTCGACCACGTGCACTTGCGTGTAGTTGTGAAACAGACCTAACAATAGGATTCGCAGTTTGGATAGAAATTATACCTAATTTGCCTTGCTTGGTTATTAAAACGGGATGATCTAGACACCGACTTAGAATTTTCACATCACCACTCATTGAAGTAGTTGCGAAACTAAGTCTGGTTAAATGATTATAGGTATGAAAGTCCATAATCAAGGGCAAACTTTGTAAACCACATCCATGTTTTTAAATTGCTCATGAATTAGGACATCACATCTCCGCTCAACGATGTAGGTGTGAGACTAGTTTGTCGTGTTCAAAGGATCGAAAGACCATGAACATAGAATTTTAATTATGTGAGACAACAACTGAAGTTTTCATACTCGAACCATTGATAATTGTAGCATTGCATTATTACTAGGCCTTAACCCTATTTGCTTCTTGTATTTTTTCTTGAGTATTTTGTGATCACCCTAGACATAATTAGAATTTCCCAAAATTTCTATAATCAACACTTGTGAAGGTTAATTTTAACACTTGAACTTGATAATTCTTTGAATTGGTCCAGTGACTGTGGGTTCGACAATCGGCTCTAAAAAAGGGTCACTGTATTACTTTTACGAAGGCATACGCTTACGAGTGCACTGGGTGCAAACACTTATTACATCATTATCATTAAACAAGGGTTAAAGCCTTGAATCCTTTTTATCACTTCTTTTTCCAGATTTATACCTCTAACTCAAGAAAGTCAAATGTAGGGTTTATTCTAATATTTGAAACCATTACAAATCATTCAAAATGAAAGAAGTTATAATGCACACGATTACACTAAACTAATCCACACATCAATTACCATAACTATGTTAATCTACCATGAATTACACAACCCTAGTAATAGAACTTAGCCACACATGATAATTGAAATCACGACTATAATTAAATTTATCAAAGAAGAACTTACAAAGAAATCTGAAACTTTGATTGTAATTCCAATAATACGATAATATCCCTTCAAGAGCTTTTGAATGTAACGTACAAAATCGATATATTTCTCTCCCAAAAGACTTATGATGAAAAATAACCTAACTAATGCTTTTTATAGTCCAAGAAAATTCAAAAATATACTTGAACCTGAAGCTCGCTTCTCTCTTGATGCTATAACTGACAGTCCATTAAATGGGTGATGGTCCATCACTTGGACCGTCAAATGATGCTTATCAAGTAGTTCATCAAACTTCCTCCAAACTGATGCTGGTTTTGATGGTCCGTCAATTGGTTGATGGTTCATCAACCATCAACGTCAAGTAGACCGTTTTTTGTGTGGTCACTACTTAAGGTTAACAGTGGGTCTGGCGCTCCATCACTAGATTGACAAGCCGTTAAGTCAGCTGCCACCTTTAAATGAACCTTTGGTTTAACTTTTGGATTCAATGTTAGAATTGACGGGCCGTCACAGAGTTGATGGTGTGTTAGAATGGCCTTCAATTTTGATCTTCTGACCCCTTTCTCAAACCATCGTCAACATGAGACTATTTTCCTGCACAAAGAACACAAACACAATCAAATCTATCAAAAGTTGCTCAAGAACTCGCATTTACTCATAGTTAATAGAATTACAATCAATTTTTGGCACATCAATACCTTCAACTTAGAGCATTTTGTTGTCCTCAAGCAACATACAGAAATACAAAATAAAAGTAAAAGAGATTTATGCTAAACTTCAACAGTTATTAGGCTTAGAATGGATTTTACATGTACAACTCCCTTTGAACAGTGTTCATATGGAAATCATTCAACACATTGATTCATTAGTATCTGAGTATGACTTTATGATATCAACAGAGCACTTTGCATACAACAATAGCAACTATCCTAACAACCAACAACTAGTAGTACTCTTCTAGTGCCCTTACCACAAAAAAGTCCCAACTCTCACATTGTTATTTTCATGGGGACTAAAACAAAGAACTTAATCTCACAAAAACATTCCAACAATGCACATGCAATACCATAAGCTTGCCCTTATATTGCTGCTTTAGGTTTTCGAACACTTGACTATGATCACTATAGGACTTTATTGGCTTGTAATGTGGGCTTGGGGATGATATGCAGTGAGTGGAAAGCACTTTCGACACTTAAAAAATTGGAAATAAGCATGAACTTAGGTGTGTTTAGATGTATATGAGGCACTTTTTCTTTGTTTTCAGGGAAAATAGATGTTTTAGTTGAATTGTGCAAGAGACGGAGAAAATTGCATAAAAGTGGATAAGTACGGACCTTAGTACGAGCTGTACCATCGTTGTACAAGCCGTACTAAAAGTCATGGAAAAGTCTAGGCAAAAAGTGTTGAGGCAATGTAGCACCCCAAAAGTTTTCAAGATTAAAAAATCAGGATTTGGAGTGTGTTCAATAGAAAAATTTGCAATTTGTGCCTTGGAATGACTTATCCAACGAGTCGTTAGAGGCAGTCGTTGGAAGGGATTCAAGATCTGGTGCCAAGTTTTTGATTCCACGATTGGAGGTACGAGTTGTTGTGTGAGACAATAACCTATTGGATGCAATCATGATACGCTTGCAGGTTAGACATCTCGGAGGGAATGAGTCATGTGATGACTCATTGGTTGCCATAATGAGTAATCATGAGGATTCTTTAGTTGGAGTTCAGGGTTCAAGATTAGTGACGATGGGTGGTTACAATAGATCGTTCAAGCTATTAGCGAACCATGGTGTCGATCATTGGAAGGGACACAAGGGTTGGTCCGGTGGGGACTACGGAAGGACTGATGAGACGTTAGATGAAGTAAAAATTTATCATGTCAGTCAATGGATGGATTGCAGGTTGAGGAACCACTTGAGTCAATGAGAGGTGGTGATGAGTCATTGGATGTTGTAACGACTCGTCCTGTTTGTCGTTGGTTGAAGAAGCAGGAATTTTGAAGTAGACCCCAGAAGCAGCAGATGGTCACCATGAGTAGTGGTGAGGACCAACGACTCGTGGTGAGGGTCATGGTCTAAAATAGGGCAAATATTTAAGTTTTTCCCAGTGGTATTTTGGTAAAGTCGTACGCTTATAGTTTTGAAATGGTGTCATTTCAGGCATTTTAAGGGACATTTTTAGGGGTTTTCCTACTCTAATCTCTCATTCCCTCAACTCTTCTTTCTTCCCTTCTCAAGATCAAGGATTCAATTCTTCAAGGTGCCAATACAAGTGGGGTTTCTCTTAATTAGGTATGTAGGCTTTCAACAAGGATATCCTTCCATCCTTGTGCCCCAAATGTTTTAATTAAAAACTCGATTCCCTTATCTAGAAAAACATGATCTAGGGTTTTGATTGATGGACAATTTCTTCTATGTCTTCTATGAATTTTAAGACTCATTAGGAGTAAAATTCATTTATTCTTATGGAATTATTTTAATATCTTGAAATATGTGCTAAATTGTGAAAATGCATGATTTTAGAGTTTCCTTCATGAGATAACTTAAAATTTTATTGGGATTTTGTTATTGTTCACTTGATTATACCAAGAACTAGCATCCATGCCTAAAATATATTAAGATTCGAAGTTTTCCCTTAAAAACAAGAATATATGTTTGATCAATGGGAAGTATATATATATTGTCATTATGGTTTCAATGTAAATGTTTTGAGTATGAGGTAGACCTATGATAACGTCATAATTATCGTGTCTTCTTTATGAATTGAAGTAAATTTTGAAATGGGTTAAACAAAATAAATATATGCTTCTACCATGATCTCATTGTACATGTTTAAGGTACGAGTTGATTTTATGGGATTTATGTAAATTAGGATAAATTAATCAATGTATACATGCTAATGTGTGAATTGAACGTATGGATCCTACATGACTCTATATTATACGTTATATGTTATGAACTCGGAACTTGAATATTGTGGAGGTGTGTAAAGTATGATATGAATCTATAGATGTTCGTAAATGTAAAATATGTGGATTAAATGATGATTCGGTACCATGACGATATGAATTATGATGATAAAACATGAGAATGATCCTTCAGACTTTTGGGCTTGTTGTTAGTAGAAAGTATCCTTAATCCTTTCTAAATGAACGTCATAAGTTGAAATCAGTAAATGCTCATGTTTCTGTTTAGTTGTAGTTTCATAGGCCAGATGAGTAATGTCAGATCAGTACTCCTCATGATCTAGTCAGCCAGGGACTCTCCATAGCTGAGAATATTTCCCTTGGTTAGTCAGGGACTCTCCATAGCCGAGAATATTTCCCTTAGTTTGTCAAGGATTCTCTATAGCAAGAATGTTTCCTTAGTCAGTCAAAGACTCTCCACAACCAAGAATGTTTCCCCTTAGTCAGTTAGTGACTCTCCATAGCTGAGAATGTTTCCCTTAGATCAGTCTGGACTCTTCATAGCTGAGAATGTTTCCCCTAGCTTAGTTGGGACACTCCTTAGCAGAGAATGACTCCATTAGTTTATGTTATCAGTTTGGCTCCATTCCTTATAGTTCAGACGTTAGTTTCAAATAGAAATAGCATAATGCTATCTCAGTTATCAGCAGACATCCAGTACGGTGCATGATACTAGCTTCAGCTTCAGCTCTCATTATATGTTCAGTACATGACCCTTTCGTATGAGTTTGGTGATGCTTCAGATAGAGTTCCAATTACAAGTTTCATGTTGATATGTGTATGTGACTCAGAAGAGGATTAGTTTTTTCAGAATCAGTTATATGTTGATGTCTTCTATTTATTTCCTTCTTGTATACTTGTATGTTTAGTTTGTTTGCGTTTTCCCCGCATGCTCAGTACATTCCAAGTACTGACTGCATACTTTATGTGCTATATCATTTCATGATATAAATTTAGGTATCTATACTCAGCCCCCCGGGTACACACGTTCTTTCTTCTATCTCAGCAGATTGTGGTGAGTCTTCATCTCTCAAGGACGAGGTCTATGTTTTTATCTCAGTTGTATTTCAGTTTTCAAACCTTAAGAGTTAGCTGGGGACCTGTCCTAGCAACTCATCAGTTTAGTGGATGCTTTCAGACATGTGTAGTCAGGATCAATCGATGTATTAAAAGTTTTGTTAGATTATATCTTTAAGTTTTAAATTTGACTCCTTACAGTTAGCTTCCGTGGTATTATTTTTCTATTAGTTGTTTATATTGTTAAGTATTATGCTATGATTATGCCATGGGTCGAACTGAAGCCTCTTGGGGTTGCTTGTCCCGTATTACATCAAGGATGTTAACTCGATTCATGACAAACTTGGTATCAGAGAAATGTTTAAGAGTGTCCTTATGAGTTCGAAGCCGCATTAAGTAGAGTCTTCTTCATGGGTGTAAAGCGCGCCACACTTTAACGAAGAGGCTACGTGATGTTTTAGGAATGTTCCCTTTTATTCATGATTCTTATTGTGTGTAGAGTATGAAGCTCTAACAGTTCCTCCCCTGACTCGTGCTTTATGCGCTTGCAGATAATGCCTCATAGATTTGCGAATGAAAAAAGAAATGGTAATGGCCGCCAGCAGGCACCACCATCCTCGGTGAACCTGATTGACGACCATGTTACTCATGCCGAGTTCTGGGCAACCCTTAATATTTTGGCGCAGGCCATGACCTGCTAGAAATCAACAGGCGATGGCTTGTGTTCACCAGAATGGGAATGTAGCAGCTACAAGGGTAAGAGACTTTCTTCGAATGAACCCACCTTAATTCTTGGGGTCAAAGGTAGACGAGGAACCCTATGAGTTGTCTGAAGAGATCTAGAAGATTACCCAAATCATGGGGGTGACGACAAAGAAGGGCGCAGACTTAGCCTCCTACCAGCTGAAATGAGTCGCTTATATATGGTTTTGCCAGTGGAGAGACCGTCAGGGAATTGGAGTAGCCCTTGTAGGTTGGGATGAATTTATGACTGCGTCCCTAGATAGGTTTTTCGCTAGGGAGTTGATAGAGGCAAAGGCTGCAGAATTCATCAACTTAAGACAGAACGACATGACTGTCCAGGAGTATGCACAGGAGTTTACCCGATTATCCTATACACTGGAGATGGTAGCCGACCAGAGGGCCCGGGTGAGCAGATTCGTGAAGGGAGTGTCAAACTCCTTGGTTAAAGAGTGCAGTATTTCCATGTTGCACAGGGATATATATTTTGCACTGTTGGTGATATTCTCTCAACAAATGGAAGCAGAACAGGTGAAGGAAAAAGAGAGAGAGGCCAAGAGGGCCAGGATGGAAGATTCAACGTTTTCGCCGCAAAGAACGAGTGGTAGAAACCACTCACATTCCCAGAAGAAATCATCAGCCCCAGCACATTCGATAGTTAGTGCTCCGTACAAAACCAGGGTAAGGGAGATTACATATCCGTTGTGTACCAGCTGTGGGAAGCACCATTTGGGATAATGTATGGACAACTCAAATGTTTGTTTTTTTTGCGGCAAGTTAGGCCATAAGCACCGAGATTGTACAGTGGATATGCGAGGTGAGGGTAGATCCTCATCCACCTCTTTAGTAGCTCTGATGGCCCATCCACTTTAGCAGAGTGCATCATCTACTTCGGGTGGTGCACGATGTCAAAAACGCTCCTATGCCGTAGCAGTACACCGGGATAAGAGCAAGTCACCAGTAGTAATCACAGGTATGTTGTGAATTTTGTGTTACTCTTTGCATGTTGCTATCCCTAGAACCCTAGTATTGAATAAGAATCTCTATAATGGTTGTTGAGGGGAGATTGTCGATACGTGATGTGAATAGATGTTTGTGTAAGGCTTGTAGTCAAGGTTAGAGGTGAAAGAGAAGCTAGGAGTTAGATATTCAGCCCCGACCTTGAGAAACATTCAGGAGCCTTAGAATGAAGACTTTAAGCTATGGGGGAGATGGTAAGTATGTGAGACCAGTTGGATCTTGAGAATACTAATAGGGGAGTTCCAGCCCTAGCAATTGCGGCATGTCAATCCCTTCAGGTTCATATGACTTTTCTTGTATTCCAGTTGAAGCTAAGTTATACCCATCCCTATGTGCAAACTCCCGGGATTTCTAGATAACCACTTCAGACAGCAATGCCAGTCTTGCTTTACAAATCCTTAAGGCTCAACTTCATTTATGAATCAGTTATGCGTGTTCACTCACGTTTTCTAGTATGTTGGAAAAGTTACTACAGCCTCACAAAATCAAACCTCTTTAAAACGGTGATTGATCGGCCCTTGCAGATGGTGTAGTACCCCTTATGTTGGGCACACAAAACATGATGGTCTCCCGAGATTTTGGTGGGCATCGCAGATGCCTTTGCCTTTCCTTTGCCCTCTGTGGATGAGGAGGTTGGGGATTTACCCTTACCAGGGTTTCTTGATAATTTCATTTTCTATAAACACGAATGTTAGGGCCTCACATACCTTGGTAAGCTTATTGTGCACCCTTCCTTGAAAGCCCAAGAGATTGGGGAAGAACTTGAAGAATTCTTTGCTTAATCTCCTATGAGATCCTCTAAACTTGCATGCATGGGAAGGGAATAGGTTAGAATGTGCTAAACCCTCTTAAAACCCTTCTAACTAGGCTTAAAACGACGTAGTCTAGGGCTTAGTAGTTTAGGAATTACATAATTGCCCTTACTTAAATCACAGAAAAATGTTTCTTTGCAAGATGTCACGACTCACACCACGAGTCATACCTCCATAGCACAATTCATGGTTACCATCCGTAGTCACAACTATTTTTCCCGAACATTTTTGAAGTTTCCCAAGGGTCAGAGCATGACTCATACCACCAACCTACGAGTAGTTTGGTCCACCCATGGTCAATGCTTCAGAGATCCTTAGTTCCTCCTCATAGGTGTAGGTCGCGACTCGTTGTTTCACACTATGAGTCATATCCTGACTCGTTTCCTCCAAATTTGATGCACAAAAGATCTCCTATGACTACTGAACATGGTTAGTCCTACGACTAATAACATGATCCCACAAGTTTTACCTTGGCTCGTTACTATTGGGGCTCCTACTAAACCCTCTTAAAACCCTCCTAATTTAGCTTAAAACGACGTAGTTTAGGGCTTAGGAGCTTAAGAATTATAGAAATGTCCTTACTTAAATTGCATAAAATTTTACTCTGCTAGATGTCACGACTCACACCATGAGTAGTACCTCCATACCATGACTTGTGGTTGCCATCCGTAGTTACCTCTACTTTTTTTGACTTTTCTGAAGTTTTCCATGGGTCAGACCATGACTCGTACCACCAACCTATCAGTCGTTTAGTCCACCCGTGGTCAATGCTTCTAAGATCATTTTTTCCTCCTCATGGGTGTAGGCCAGGACTCGTTTCACACTACGAATTGTATCCTGACTCGTTCCCTCCAAATTTGATGCACAAACGATCCCTTATGAGTACTGACCATGGTTCATCCTACGAATCACGACAAAATCGCATAAGTCGTACCTTGACTCATTATTATTAGGCCTTCTACTGTAGATTTTGACCACGAGTGATACCACAACTTGTTAGTCCTTCCCACGACTTGTACCATGAGTCATTATGAGTTATTTTTCAAATATTTTCTACTGATCAAATTTCTAATGCCAAGTCTAGTCTTACAAACATTCAGGGTATTACAATATCTCCCCTTGGAAATATTCGTCCTCAAATGTGGGTAAACATACTAAATAACTGGGGAAAGGAATTGCAATCCTAAATACAGAATATCTGAGGCTAAAAACAGATGGAGTGACTGACTTTGGACTAAGATACATGACTGAACTGAATTCATGAGTAAACTATACTCATGCACTGACATAAATGTAACTGAGACAGATGAACCAGAAATGAAATCAAATAGAGTACTAAGGAGGAAACGGATACCTCAAGCTGGAGTTGAGCCTGAAGGAAAAAGATGCGGGTATTCAGCCATCGTATCTGCTTCGGCTTCCCATGTAGCTCCCTCAACAAGTTTATTTCTCCACAGAACCTTTACTGAAGCTACTTCTTTGTTTCTCAACCTTCGAAGCTGAAAATCAAGAATCTTAACTAGCACCTCCTCATAGCTAAGGTTATCTCTTACACCTATGCTCTCCACCGGAACAACCAAAGTCGGATCACCAATTCACTTCTTTAACAATGATATATGGAAGATCGGATATACTGAAACCAATTCCACTGGTAGCTCTAACTTATAGGCCAATTTGCCAACACGTCTCACAATTCAGTAGGGACCAACATATCGGGGACTAAGCTTTCTTTTCGTTCCAAACCTCATTACCATTTTCATAGGAGATACCTTCAAGAACATCCATTCATCAACTACAAACGCAAGCTCTCTCCATCTAACATCAACATATGACTTTTGATGACTCTGAGCTGTTTTTAGCCTTTCCGTTATAAGTTGAACTTTCTTCATAGCCTCAAGAACTTAATCTAGCCCTATCAATGTAACCTTACCTACTTCAGACCAACCAATAGGTGATCTATATCTCCGCCCATAAAGAGCATCAAACAAAGCCATCTGAATGTTGGATTGGTAGCTATTATTCTAAGCAAACTCGATAAGAGGTAAATGATCATCACAACTACCTTTGAAGTCAATAACACATGCCCTCAACATATTTTGAGATTTTGAATGGTCCACTCAGCCTGGCCATCTATCTGTGGGTGAAAAGTTGTGGTAAGGTTGACCTAAGTACAAAGCCCTTTCTGAAACAATCTCCAAAACATCTAGGTGAACTGAGTACCCTATCTGATATGATTGACAAAGGGACTTCATCCAACCATAGTAACTCCTGAATGTACAACTTAGCATAATCCTCCACTGAGTCGGTAGTCTTGACCGGTAGGAAATAAGCTACTTTCATCAATCTATCTACAACCACCCAAATAGAGTCATACTATCAATGCGTACGAGGCAACCTTATGATAGAATCCATATTTATTTCTTCCCACTTCCGAGTGGGGATACTGATGTCTTGTAGAAGACCTCCTGGTCTTTGATTCTCCAGTTTCACTTGTTGACAATTCAGACACTTAGCCAAGAACTCCGTTACGTCCTTCTTCATGCCATTCCACCAATAGACTTCTCGTAGGTCATGGTACATCTAGGTGGAACTTGGATGTATATAATATCGGGACTCATGAGCCTCATGCAACATCACCTTCCTCAAATCATCAATGCCTGGAATACAAAAATGTCCCTGATATCGAAGTACTCCATCTCCCCCTCGGGAGAAGACTTGTACCTTTTGATTCTGAACCGCTTCCTCAAACTTTACTAAAATAGAATCCTGATCTTGTCTAGCCTTGACATCAGTCACCAAAGGGTATTCGGAACCATTTTGAACAATGACACCATCATCCGATGAATCAACAAGGCCAACTCCTAAACGAGCAAGAGTATGGAAATCTTTCACTAGCTCCTTCCTTCCATCTTCCACATGAGAAACACTCTGCATGGATATCCTGCTAAGAGAATTTTCCACTACATTTGCCTTGCTCGGATGACAAAGGACACGCATGCCATAGTCCTTGAGAAATTCTAACCACCTCCTTTGTCGCAAATTAAGGTCCTTCTGAGTAAACACATACTGGAAGGTCTTATGGTATGTGAACACATTTGCATGCACTCCATATAAGTAGTGCCTCCAAACCTTTAAGGAAAACACCACTGTTACAAATTCTAAGTCATGCGTTGGATAATTCTTCTCATGAGTCTTAAGTTGTCTAGAGGCATATGCAATGAATTTACCATGATGCATCAACACACAACCAAGACCAACCCTAGAGGCATCATAATACACAACAAATCCGTTTGTACCCTCAAATAGGTTCAATGCTGGGGGTGAAATTAATCGAGTCCTTACTCTTGAAAACTCTTCTCATAAGCATCCAACCATTTAAATTTAACTTTCTTTTGCGTCAACTTAGTCAATGGTGCAATAATGGATGAAAATCCTTGAACAAACCTCTTGTAATAGCCAGTTAAACCTAAGAAACTCCTGATATCCGAAGGATTAATTAGTCTAGGCCAATTGTTTATAGCTTCTATCTTTTGGAAGTCCACCTGCACACCCTCGCTTGAAACCATGTGTTGAGTTCATCCAAAACTCACACTTGCTAAATTTAGCAATCAACTGGTGATCCTTGAGAGTTTGCAGAATAATCCTCAAATAAGTGACATGCTCCTCCTTGCTTCGAGAGTATATGAGGATGTCGTATGTGGTGACAATCACGAATAGGAACAAATATGGCTTGAACACCCTGTTCATCAAATCCATAAAAGCTGCAGTAGAATTCTTTAGTCTAAAAGACATAACTACAAACTCATAGTGACCATACCAAGTCTTGAAGGATGTCTTCGGAATGTATCTCTCCCTAACTCTGAGCTGGTGATAACCGGACCTGAGGTGTATCTTTTTAAAGCACTTTGCACCCTGAAGTTGGTCAAATAAGTCATCAATTTTGGGGAGGGGATACTTGTTCTTGATTATAACCTTTTTCAACTGCTAGTAGTCAATGCACATATGAAGAGATCCATCCTTCTTTCTTTTTGGTCCCAACTACACGCAAGTGCACGTGGTCGTACAAGTAGTAAAGTGGATTTATCTCAAGCCAAGTATCGATCCAACAGGTACTGTAATATGGCAGTAATTTTCCTAATTGTTAGTAAACGATTTCGTTATGCAAGTAAACAACCAAAACAAATAACTCCTTTGTTTAAATATTAATAGTTAATGTGAACCTAAGTGAATATTGTAAGTTAAAGTCTGAACAATAGCAACGAACAAGCTGAGGTTAAGGCAAACATGCAGATATGTAATTTATTGATTTAAATTCAGTTAACACTTCTCTTCAGTTGTTGGTCAGGAATTAATAACCAATGGAGTGGGTCTTTCGATCTCCTCTCCAATTAAAGAATCATGAGACTCACATTACACATCTCTATGATGCAAACACTTCATATTCTAGCAATACACAACCAATTCCTTAAATGTCCAAATATGACATTACAGATATATTTCTATTCTGAATGTGAATCTTCTCTTAATTTCTCAACCAAGACAAGAACAGATCCTACCAATTCACATCTATCCAATTAATCTTCCTTTCAGAAATAAAATTGGAATTCTAGGATTTACATTAACAATGGCCAATCATTAATGTAGTAAAAAGAAGAATTAGTAGACAACCGTTGTAGAGAAGATAAAAACTGAATTAATATCAATTACATATTACTACAATCATCCTCAACCTCAGCTAAAGGTGAATTAGCCACTCATTTGACGAATAAACATCTTCAAAGAAGTAGAAATCATACAAGCAATTGAAATTAAAGAGGAAAAGGAAGAGAATTAACCCTACGAATTCTTCTTCTCAACTGCCAGCTAGCCACATTCTTGCTCAAAATATCAGATACTTTAAACCAAAACCTACGTGTGCTATTTATACAAGTGAAAAATTTTTCCTGGAATAACTGGCAACGTGGCACGGAGTGTATCGCGGAGCATCAGCTCCGTGCCACGGCCCTGTCGCAGAGCCTCACTGGAACTCACCTTCCAGGTAATTGTCTTCAGCGTCGCACGGAGGTAAACGCAGAGCATAGGATCCGTGACACGGTGCCATCGCGCACCTCCACTTGAAATCAAGTTAAAATTCCTTCTAGGCAGAATGCTTCCGCGATGGTAGCGTGACACGACCTCCATCGCGGAGCACCAAACTTGGCCAATTTCCTTGTCGACTTCCGCTTCTTGCTTCCGAGTCCATTTCTACATTTTACCAACTTGTAGATTAGATTCAAAAAATTCCTTCTAGACTGCAAAACAATACTAATCATGTTGGTTAGTATAAATCCACATTTACATACAAATCACATGAGAATGCACACATAAAAGTGGATAAACAAGTAGAAATGAAGTATTGAAGTATCACTTGGGCATGCAATTATGCCCAAGATCACCTACCCCACACTTAAAACCTTGTTCATCCTCGAACAATCCTTTCACATCTCATGAAATTGAAACTCATGAATAGCTAATTTGGTGAGACCATTAAAGCTACGGCTATAAGGATTATTTAAGATAGCAAATCATCAAGAGAGCATGCACGGTTTCATCAATGAAATATAATACACCACATTAAGACCTCCTAACCTCAAGAATCGACTCTCGATCTTGGAAAACTCGTGCAAATCAACCGATCATGACATCCGACACAAATCTTATCTCTCATTAAGCATGTGCCCTCACAACAAAAGAGAGTTACCCCATGTTCACTCATAAAATTTCCAAAGCACTACATGTAGTGGTATGTGAATAAGATTACGCTCGCTCTCCCAAAGAATTCACATGCATCATGTTGTGAACCATAAACTTGCCGTTAGTGTTTTACTCCACTAATTTGAGGATGCATGACGTAAGATCACGTAGGACTTAGTGGGTTGTAATGTAAGCTAAGGAACTAGTAAATACTGGGCTAACCAATAATAGTAACTAGCTTCCCCAAGCGCTTTTAATACATCCCACATTCATTACGTACACTGCTTCTTCCTCAATCCTCTCACTCTTAAATTTTCTCTTTGTTTTTGTTCCCATTTCTCTAGAAACACTCGACTTAATAGCAAAGAGTATTTGAGCAACTTTTTTCATTCATCAATTTTCTTACTCTGTACTAATAATTAGTTAATTCCAAACAAGTGCACCTTTGTCCTTTTCTTTATCTTTCACAACTTCTGCTTTCCCTTCCGTTTCAAGCTTCTCACTCCTTCACTCATTGAGAAAATTGTTTTTTTTTACTTAAGCGCTTAGGAGTTTTGAATCAAATTCACGGATAATGGAAAAACAGGGATTAAGCTTGGGTTGTATCTATCAAATAATAGGGTAAAGGCTCAATGGGGCTAACAAGGATTTAACATTCAATGTAGGTATGATAAGGGAGAATATTTTTGTTCATTCCAAGAAATGCCTACATCCTTTCCTACAATCCACATCCTTAATTTCGTTTAATATACACACCAGGAAAGTTCTAGACACTTCACAATAGCATGGAATATTCAAAAACTCACACTCACTGCACATGCTCAACTTAAGACATATTCACAGACTCTTCATTCAGTTAATTACTAGAATTCAATAATTAAGCCTTGATCACACCGAGTCGAATTCTAGGGCCTAGGTATCTCAACTTGTTTAACACATTTGCATGATTCCATACGAATCACACTTGCATCTTACAATCATGTGTAGCACATAACAAGAATTTAGAACCATTAATTATCTACACGTTTGGAAAGCAAACGAAAGAAAAAAATCTAAACCTATCGACAAAATTTCCCTTAAGACGGTCGTCATCCATCCATCATAGGAAACAGTCGCTATCTAAGACGTTGGTTCAAGGGGACTATTCTCGGGGAAAGCACCAAAAACAAAAATCAAGAAACCCAAACAAAAAATTGATAGAAAACAAAATATATTCAAAAAATTTACACATAACTTCCACAAGCAGCTTACTATTTATTACATCACCAGCTACCACAAATTCATCAGCCACATAACATGAAACACAGAGTCACAGAGTCACAATTAGCACATCTACATAAGCACAAACAAAAACATCCTTTCTACACTAGCACCAAACTACTCCCACCCCACACTTAATCAGAACACTGTCCCCAGTGTTCACATATCTGCAATTAAAAACAAACTTTGGGTGGTGTAACTCCCTGATCAATAAAAATAGTAAATCTCTTCATCAAGTGCCAGTTCCTCATCGCCAAGATCAGAATCGTCACCGCCGTCTTCCTCTGACTCAATGTCTGAGTCCTCCCGGCGTGTTTCCTCATCAGTAGGGACATTATCAACCACAGGCTCTACAAATAGGGGCCCAATTTTGCATAAATCTTGGGCATGCTCATTAAATAGATAGTCCATCTCGAACTGCCACAATTCATCCTCTGTAGTAGGCCTCCCACCATTCCGCAACTGCAACATCTACATACCATTCAATCTGGCCATGAACTGGTCATTCCGAGCATGACGCTCAGCGAGTGTAAGCACCGACCCATATGTGGTGTCGGGTGCTTTGGTCTTGGTGACGTCCAAAGCCCAACTATTAATATACGGGATGTAATCCAAGGCCTCTTCTTCAATACTGTGGCCTCTGAGGAAAGTGGTGAGAAGACCACCAAACCCATACCGATGCCTTTGATGCAGTCTTACGCTCTTCATAGCGGAGATGATCACCGCTCCAACATTAATTTCCGGCCCTTTCATTAGTGCATAAACCAGACAAACTCTATCCCGAGTGACATCAATCATGTGCACCCCCGAGATCAGACAAGAGAAAACTATCATTAACCATATCTGAGATTCTCTGTTAATTTGGGAATATGGCAATGTCTGGTGGTATCCACTTTCCTTGTGATGACTCCACCCGGTTGTCGATTGAGCTCCACATAAAGTGCGTCTGATATCTGCGTATGGTGGAGTGATGTTCAGCTGGCGGAGGACATGAGCGTCTATGTCCCGCGTCCCCAGGATTGCAATGAGATGCTGTGGTTCAAAAGTAACCACCCGCCCTCTGATCTTGACGGTGTGGCTGCGCAAATTCGGGTTCCACTTAGCGTAGAATTCCCAGATAAGATGGAGATTGCATTCTTTAGGTTCTTCAAAAATGAAGTTTAACCCAACAGTGTCAATGCTATGTAGGATCCTTGGGAATTCCTGTGCTAGTGGTTCCCGTGCTATCTGTTCCTCCAGGAAATACTTGTTTCCTTGTGTTTGGAATACCATTTCTTTCCCTCATTTGTCACCCATCTCTTTCCATATTGTCAGTGTTACCCTCGAGGAACAGATGGTGCTGCTGGTACTGCTACCCCAATTCTTACTCTTTTTCTGCTGGCGCCAGATGTGGATGCGACCTTGCCTTTATCCTGCCTTCCAGACATTTGTCCTTTGCATTCAAAAACATACAGTTTAAATGTTATTCAAGGCATAGTTAGCTACGACTAAGGTTGGGCTTACCTTGATCACCCCACACTTAGTCGTTAGCCGTAACCAATACAATTTGACAAGAACAACCACCTATTATCAGCTCTGATTTACCAACTGGTTTAGTGCATTCATACAAATGGATGTAATGGTTTCGTTGTACTACTCAGACTTCATACAATGCATTGACAACATCATGATCAATTCTCACTTTATGCACCCACCTATGGGATATTCCTACTTTCATTCCCCCAGCATTTGATCTTCACCCTCACACATTCACAATTCAAGCACAAAAAGATTCTTTTTTAAACTCTAACACAATCCACACAATTTTCTAACTTAAGTTTTGAACATATACTCAATTATCCAACTCAAGTTGTCAACAAATGCTCAATTTTTCAATTCAATTTTTCAACCCATACTCAATTTCCCAACCCTAGGCATCAACAATGGATGAATTTCAACACACGCCATGTAATTATTGAGTTCTAAGCACAAAGTAGTGCAAAATCAACATTCATCTATGGCTCAAACAATTACATACCTCCTCAATACCTTAGGGCTGGTTTTCCTCACAAAACATGTACAAGGTTTGAATTTTTCATCTAAAATTGAAAGAAAATGGAAGAACATACCTTACTTAACACGATTGAAATGAAATTTGTGGAACTTGTTGAGTACTTTCGTGCCACACTTGAGGGAGAAGGGGGATTGGGGTTTTTGTCGTGGAGATGTGAAGAAAAGTGGGAAAAATCGAGGTTTGGGGTGTTAAATAAAGGTTAATTCACGTGGGTCAACCCGATGACCCGAGGTGACCCGACGCGAACTTTGCGTCAACGTGTCACAGAGGCCACCGCGGAGGCCAGGCTCCGTGACACGGTGCCAACGCGGAGGCTTTCTGGAAATTTTTAAAAATTCTAGAATGAAGCCTCAATGTGTCACGGAGGGTAACGCAGAGGTCTACCTCCGTGACACGGAGCCAACGCGGGGGCTCTCTGGAATTGCCCCCAAATTTTATTTTCTTACCTCGATTTTTCACTTGCACTTTTGTACTTTTTCCCTCCATTTCACCTAAAAATCATCCAAAGACAATAATATGTTAGAAATCATGGGTTGCCTCCTAACTATTGGCAGCCCTTTTATTTTTTTTTCTTTTTTTTTTCCAATAATCCTAACTAATCTATTACATTACATTCACGGGTTGCCTCTCGTGCAGCGCCTGGTTTACCGTCGCGGCTAGACTCTTTTAATCCTTAGTAATTTACAAAGTGATAGACGTCTTCTCTCGAATAATGTCTTCACCCCAATAGTGCTTGCATCTCTGTCCGTTCACCAAAAATGTGGCACTTTTATCCTCTTTCCACAATTCAACTGTCCCGTGTGGGGTCATTCTCACAACTTCAAAAGACCCTGACCTCTTGGACCGCAACTTCCCTGGGAAGAGTTTCAACCTCGAGTTGAACAGCAACACCTTTTTCCCTGGCTCAAAGATCTGATGAACCATGTGCCTGTCGTGCCACCTTTTAGTTTTCTCCTTATAACATTTAGCACATTCATAGGTGTTCCATCGAAACTCGTCTAACTCACTAAGCGGCATTAATCTCTTCTTTCCTGCTAGCTCAGGATCCATGTTTATCTTTCTTACGGCCCAATAAGCTCGATGTTCCAGCTCCACAGGTAGATGACATTCCTTCCCATAAACCAATCTGTAGGGAGAAGTCCCAATGGGTGTCTTGTATACAGTTCTGTAAGCCCACAACGCATCGTCAAGTTTGCTTGCCCAATCAATTCATTGTGCATTCAATGTTTTATGCAAAATTTTCTTAATCTCCCTATTTGACACTGCTACTTGCCCGCTAGTTTGGGGATGATACGCTGTCACCACTTTGTGCCGCACCCCATACTTAGCTAGCAAGTTTCTGAACCCTGCATTCACAAAATGTGCCCCTCTATCACTGATAATAGCTCGGGGCATACCAAACCTGGTGAATATCTGCTTCTTCACAAATTTCATCACCACCTTGTTGTCGTTCCTGGGACAAGCTACTTCCTCGACCCACTTAGACACATAGTCCACTGCTACCAAGATGTAACAATTACCAAATGACGGTGTAAACAGGCCCCTAAAGTCTATCCCCCATACATCGAAAACCTCAACTTCTAATATCTGATGCAATGGCATCTCCTGTCTCATGCCGATTTTTCCTATTCTTTGACATCTATCACACATTTTGACATAAGTTGTAGCATCTCTGAATAGTGTGGGCCAAAAGAAATAGGATTGCAGCACTTTGTGAGCAGTACGCTCTCCTCCATGATGACCTCCATAAACTGATGAATGACAACTCCTTGGCACTTCTGCAATCTGACTTTCTTGAATGCATCGCCTCATCACTTGGTTTGGTCCTTGCTTGAACAGGTATGACTCATCCCACATATAGTACCGGGACTCATGCCTCGACTTCTTTCTTTGTTGAGTCGTTGCCTCCGGTGGGTATACTCCACTTACCAACAAGTTCACAATATCTGCGTACCAAGGGAGTTTCGCTTCCTTTATTGCCAAGAGTTGTTCATCCGGGAAGTCTTCTCGGATGCACTCACCTTCCTTCACATGTGAATGACTCTCCAGTCGCGATAGGTGGTATGCAACCTGATTCTCACTCCCCTTTCTGTCTAGTATCTCCAGATCAAACTCTTGCAACAATAAGATCCACCTAATTAGCCTGGGCTTCGCAGCCTTCTTGCCAAACAAGTACCAAATTGTTGCATGATCACTATATACCACCACTTTAGACCCCACTAGATAGGATCTGAACTTGTCAAATGCAAACACTAAAGCCAGCATCTCCTTCTCCATGGCTGTATAATTGATGTGGGCCGCGTCAAGTGTTTTTCTTGCATAATAAATGGAATGAAAAATTTTATTCCTACGCTGCCCTAATACAGCTCCTACAGCCACATCACTTGCTTCACACATCAACTCAAAAGGATGTTCCCAATTAGGAGAAATGAGAATAGGCGCTTCCACCAGCTTCTTTTTTAGCTCCTCGAATGCTTCTACACATTCCTTGTCAAATTCGATCTTCACCTCTTTTTCTAGCAACTGACATATTGGTCTAGAAATTTTTGAGAAGTTCTGGATGAACCGTCTGTAAAAACCCAGCATGTCCTAGAAAGCTACGAACACCCTTCACTGACACTGGTGGTGGTAGCTTTTCAATCACCTCACTCTTTCCACGGTCGACTTCTAACCCTCTACATGACACCTTAAAGCCAAGAACGATACCCTCCTTGACTAAAAAGTGGCACTTTTCCGAGTTGATCACCAAATTTGAGTCTTCACATTGAGCTAACACCCTATCAAGATTCTGCAGACACATAGCAAATGAATTACCAAAAATGAAAAAGTCATCCATAAATACCTCGACAAAATCTTCCACCATATCGGGCAAGATTGCCATCATGCATCGCTGGAATGTAGCTGGTGCATTGCATAGAACAAATGGCATTTGCCTGAAAGCATATGTGTCACACCCCGCCTTGGGGGGTATGAATGGCACCTGGTGCCCTACTAGGACTTGAACTACCAGACTGCTGAGCCTGGGCACATCTGGTGCCTGGCTGGCTCTAACTTACATTTCTGGAAACAAAGGGCTATATAACGGCTGTAAACACAGCCCCCGGCCCATTGGCCTATAGCCTCCTGTACCTGTAATAGCAGCTAACCATGAACGAGCAACTATAAGTAAACTTATGCGGGCCAACAAGGCCACCATGCTGTCTAGTTATCTATAACTCAACCCTTAAGTACTGGATAGCTACATGACCGGCAAGGTCACCACTACTGTCGAACTATAGCCCCACACGGCGAACAAAAAGGAAACAAAAGTACTAACAGCTATACAACTGCATGGCCTCACACGACCGGCTCATCTGACCACAGGGAAATATATACAGACTGCAAGCCTCTAAGAATAACAATAGAAATGATCGGGACAGGGCCCCGACCTACCCATACTATACAATAAAAGAAAATGAAATACACCTCTAGAATTCAGTCTCCGGATTACAGGAGCTGAATACTCGATCGCTAATAGAAATCACGTGGTATCGCCTGCTCGTCTATGAGTACCTGCAGCAAGTAATGCAGTGCCCCACCGGGCGTCAGTATTGCTGGTACTGAGTATGTAAAGCAATAACTGAAAGAAATATCTGAAAACAATAATATAACTGATGAAACTGAAGTAGAGAAAAATAGATTTACTGTCTGATAATGTAAGTCATACCTTCTCTCAATTATACTGGAAAGAGTAGGAGTCATACCTGGAGACGTATCGTTCTAGTGCTGATCTACTCATATCTAACATAACATGGCATAACATAACATAACATAACATAGCACACACAAACCTTACCCGGCCCCCATAAGCCGGAGGTACAACCAGCACAGAATCTATACCCCTACCCCGGTCATCCCATCTCCTATAAACCCTGTAAGCATCCTGCCGGTCCCTTGGGTATGCACTTGGGCTCGCTGAGCCCCTGACTATAATTGCATCTGAGTCCGGAGGCCTCCTGAATCAACACCCCGGGCGTATCCGCTCGACGGGGGTGTCTAAGGGCCGACCAAGGCACAATATGGGGAAAACTGGCATCCCATCTTCGTCCCCTGTGGGACGGCATGCCACTCCGTAGAGCGACGTATCCTCGTCCTCTGGTGGATGAGCCGATACAACTATCAACCCTGGGCAGTCATGGATGCTCGGTAGTCCAACCCCAAACAATACAACAGTCTCAATTAGTAATACTATCTGCATGTCCCACATACTGAAGCTAACGATAATAAAGTGTTTGTACATACTGCATGCTGAACTAGCAATAGTGATATGTACATATTTAATACATGCTGAGATTGAACATAGCATATGTACATAAATATAATCTTCTGCCATACTGTACTGAGTCTAATGCTGAACATGATATAGTATTTCTGCTGAAAACTATGTTGTATACTGAGTTTCAATAGTAACAGGATTTACTATTCCTAATATGCTTTCTAACCTCATTTAAACTTATCATTCTGCTTCTGAGATGTCTTACAGATATTACATTGCTTTACTGGGTTCCAACTGAATACGATATTATCCTAACATCCTGTGTCACATCACGTACTAAGCATGCTGTGTAGTTTCTAACACTTGTATCAAAATCTATATCGTGCTAGCAAGTCTCGCGCTGATCATAACATGACGTTTCTAATATCGTACCATCATTCATAGTAAACATCATACATGGCTTCTGAATATTCTACTGGCCTTTAAATTACTGTACTGTACCAAGATTACTAACTTGCCGAGGGAACTAGCTTTACATACCTTACCTCGAACTATCCGTCTGTCGGACGAGGCTCGGCCGGTACTTCAACTATTTTCTCCCAACTGCATTCATAAATAGGCCAATTAATACTAAATACAGCTTTATTTTAAAGAGCAACGTCGCTTTCGATATAGTTTATAGCCTAAACTTAGGCTTATCGAAAGACGGTCGAAAACTCGCTATTTTTCAGAGGTCCAGAAGGGAGAACTATTCACTTCTCAGATAGGAACACATAGACACTAATTTAGATCAATTCCACTTACCTTAGCTCGGTAGCTCGACGATTCGTTGGCTGTATTTCACGAAACTAAATCCGTAGGAATGCTCTCTGCTGCTAAATACCTCGGTATCTGAGGTTAATTTGAGTTTGGACAACGTTTAGCAGCGTAATCGGACGAAAATTATATTATCTCTTCGTTCCTTTTTCCTTTTCTGCTGGTTTGCTCTGTTTTCTAGAAATTACATGGGTGATTAATGATTTAAAACCGAAGTGGGCCTTTATATACTTGGGCCTGGACAAGGCCAACGTGTCACGGAGCCGACGCGGAGGCTTCACCTCTGTGACACGCTGCCATCGCGGAGGGGTTCTGCCTCGGCTCCTTCCGCGATGGTTCGACAGGTTTCTCATCTGATCTTTTCTCGGGCCTTTCTTTAGCACATATGGCTTTCAAATATGCTTAACCAACATGCGAATAGGTCATTTAGGTGTCGGAAATTCTACGAGATATAACATTCTCCCCCCCTTAAGAACATTCGTCCTCGAATGTATACTGCTATATAGAGGACTACTTAACTTACTTGGTTAGAAAAATTTCGCCAGAGTCTCCCCTGTAATATGGACTATACCAAAAACCTGAAATGCTGAAAAGTCCAATACAGGTACTGTACACAATACTTTAGGATCCACTGGATGGCTAAGTGTCAATCTTCCTCACTTATACATATACAATCATAAGATACTACATAGCAATAATACGGACATACCTGTCGTCCGACTAGGCCTGGAATAGGTGATGATATCTAGCTTTCATATCTTCTTCAGCCTCCCATGTCATCTCCTCTCGGTTCCTGTTACGTCACAGTACATTGACAGATGCAATATCCTTAGTTCTCAATCTACGAATCTGTCTGTCTAGAATAGTTACTGGAATCTCTTCATAGGCCAGCTCTTCGGTAACCTAGATATCCTAGACTGGAACTGCTTTGGATGGGTCTCCCATGCATTTCCTCAGCTTGGACACATGAAAGACGGGATGAACAGATTCTAGCTCTGGAGGCAAGTTCAACTCATATGCTACTCGGCCTATCCTCCGACGAATCTGATAGGGTCCAACAAATCTTGGACTGAGCTTACCCTTCTTGCTGAATCTCATCACCCCTTTCATCGGAGATACTTTCAGAAATACCCAGACATTCACATTAAACTCTAGATCTCTGCGCCGTACATCTGCATATAATTTCTGACGACTTTGTGCAGTCAATAGGCGTTCTCTGATAAGCTCTACTTTCCCTCCTAACTGCTAAACAAGGTCTGGCCTAATCATCGCCGATTCTCGTACTTCAAACCAGCCAACCGGCGATCTGCACTTTCGCCCGTATAAAGCCTCAAAAGGTGCCATCTGAATAGCCGAGTGATAGCTATTACTATAAGCAAATTCTATCAGCGGCAAAGGCTCGTCCCAGCTACCACCATAGTCTAGCAGACACGCTCGCAACATATCCTCGAGCGTCTAAATAGTGCGCTCAGTCTGTCCGCCTGTCTGAGGGTGGGAAGTTGTGCTTAGATTAATCTGCGTCCCCAGCACCTTCTGGAACAATTTCCAAAACCTAGCCGTGAACTACGCTCCTCTGTCTGAAATAACGGATACTGGCACTACATGCGATCTGACTATCTCTCGGATATACAACTCTGTATAATCTCCAGCCGAGAAAGTAGTTCTAACTGGCAAGGAATGAGCTGATTTATTCAATTTGTCAACTATTACCCATATAGAGTCATGTCTGTGTCTGGTACAGGGTGATCCTGCCACAAAATCCCTATTCACTGCTTCCCTTTTCCAGAGAGGCACAGCTATGTCCTGAGTTAACCCGCCTGGTTTGTGATGTTCTGCTTTCGCCTGTTGGCAGTTAGGACACTGGGCTACAAATTCAGCAATTCCTCTTTTCATATCTGGCCACCAGTAGTTCTCTTTGATGTCATGGTACATTTTTGTCGTACCGGGGTGAAGAGAATAACGGGCGTAATGTACCTCGTTCAAAATCTGCTGGTGGAGCCCTGAAACATCTGGAACATATAGACGGCCTTTACAATGCAACACTCCACCCTCTGTTACCTGAAAACCTGGCGTTTTCCCCTGTTAACCAGGTCAGGATTCTTATACTACCATTCTTGTTATTTTCACAACTGATGACGACACAGCGGTGTTCCCGATTACCGCTCTGTTGTCCTTTATTTCTATTACACGAATGGCTAAATTGACCATTTGATGTATCTTTCTGACCAACTCCCATTGCTCGGGCTGCCCATACACCACACTTCTAATAGATCTATAGCTAAGAGCGGTTGTTGCTCTATTACCTCTTCTTGGCTGATATAACATTTTCACACTTAAAGAGCTCGGCATATAATTGACGTTTATACTGACTTGTCTTGCCGAAGAGATCGACCGGTAGTTTACAGGCATAGCTAGAGCTTATCTGGCCCTCCGGCCACATGCTAAGGCTACTTGTTGCTGGGATAACCTGAACGACCGTCTGCGCACCTTGTGCCTTTATCTAATCAGAGGATCCTGATATTGACCATGACCTCTAATGATCTGGCTGCATAACCTTAAATAACTGAATAGTCGAGTTGAATGACCCGAATGTGGCAGTAGTCTAACAACGCTCTAACTGTTCTACTTGAGTACTTATAGTTCATGCATAACCGCAGACTTGTGGGCATCTAATTGCTTTCTTATTTGCTTGAACCACTGTAAGGCTGGGCTTAATCAAACTTACTCCCAGGCGATCAATCTCTAGGTCTTCACGGGGAGTCTACTAATCCCCTGGTCTTAGTAAACACTGTGCTAGCAAGGTACTATCAATTTCTACGCCTTGTGTGTATCCACTTTGATTTATACTACTATTCTGGGGAATTCTCAGTCTTATGAGCTATTCTGTAAATACTGGCCTTTTGCTAGGGCTCTGTATCTAAATATCTTACGAGAACCAGCTGAAGTACTAGTCTGTCGCTGACTACTGATGTGGACCCTTCCTTGGGGTACCCACGGGTATTCTAACTGGGACGGCTGGCTTTCTTATGGGGTGTTCCACATAATAACTGCTAGGTTGACTACGGCCCACTCTCACCTACAAGGCTGGGAAAATGACGTACGACCCCTTAATATACTAGAACAATTTTGGTATTGCTAATCTCTGAAATTTGCCTATCCGGCCTCAAATCCTGATTCTAGCACACGCACTAATGTTACCGATCTTCAGGGATGCTTCCCTGCTAATGCAGGCGCCAGCTGGTCGGTAGGCCATCTGACTGCGCCCTTATCATCTAGCCATCTAGTTTAGGCCATTAACTCTGGTAAGCTCTTAGAGCCTAGATCTGGCAACAACACATAAGTCTATTAACTTAATAATTGAGAACTGAGATAGTTTCTATGACTTCATACGTAATTCACACTTAATCTGTCCTTTCTCTTCTCCTTTCCCTTTCTCCTTTCTTCTCTCCTTTTCTTTCTTTCTTCTCCCCTTTTTTTGGCCGGGGGGGGGGGGGGGGGGATCCTGCAATGCAATTTGTACATGCTTTCTATTACTAATCAGCATCTGTGATTGTACCCCTTATAGGCAACTACTCACAGCATATCTATTATCTGTATATATATATATATATATATATATATATATATATATATATATATATATATATATATATATATATATATATATATATATATATCAATAGCTACGTACAATATGTACTAAATTCTGCGGTAATACATAATCTCTGACATGCTCTGATGAGTCTCATGCCGTACATGATAAACCGCTTCTACGGCCTAATAATATCTCCTGCCCTGACTTATCATTTCATTGTATTGTCACCCCATTCTGAAAGTAACAAGCATAAACACTTTAGTTATTGTCTGCTGTTTGAAATTCCGCCACTCTTGCAATGTGGGTCAAAGTTCAAATCTTGTGGCCTTACTAGGCATATATTGAGAGCCCATGACTGTCTACTGGGCCTTATCCCTAGGCTACACTACATTAGGATTGCTGTATCAGTAATTTCTTAACTTCTCCATAGCGGACATACTGCGGTATTCTGAACCTCAATCTTACTATCAGCTCGAGGCTTAATCCTTAATACGATATTTTATCAATCCGGGGGTAATTCTAATTTCCCCACAAGATCTGACATTCCTGCTTCTTTCCCCCCCATATAACTTAAGCTGAACTCTGGGGTTCAAGGTACCTGCTCTTTATTGTTAACAAGATTGCTGGTCAAGTATCAGTTCATACTTCCCCTGACTTGCAGTCAGACCTATCTGATTCGCATGACCTCTCACCCTTTCGATATCACAACTAGATCATGTCTATAATCTTACAGGTATATCTTACTGTCTATTAGCGTATATGGCGGACTTAGCCTTTTTCTGACTCGAACTTGACTATTACCCGACATTCATCACTAACAAGTCTTTTATCCCTACTTCAAGTAAGCTAACGATCTTACTTTCTCTACTAGCTTATTGTCATAAGGGTCTGCACAACTTATGTAATCCTAGGGGCTCTTTATACTTTCTAATACTTACTAGGATCAATCAGCCCATCTTTACTTACTGCTTGATTTGGCAACCCCATCTCAAGTCTTATGCCCCTTTACTATACTGGCATCAAAATCAAGAGGTAGGAATAGCCCTTTTCTTATTGTAACAAATAAAAGCATTTAACTATACCATATCCAAAAAGATGTATTTGGGATTCGTGCATTTCCCTCTCTTTCTTATATTTACCTGGTGGCCTGACCTTGTCTGTAATCTTAATTAGATCTTATATAGTTAATAAATAAATCAACTCGTATGTACATTACACTCCTGACTTCCTATTCTGATGTTATCAACATATACTGGGGATTGTACCGATAAAGGTATCATGCTGGGAGGTCTCGGGTACCTTCCTCCTGCTGCTGTAGTTATCATGTAACTGGCTAGTGCCTTCTTCTGTTGCTATATCTGATCTTCTGCCTGTAATAGGGTAATGCTGATCTGTCTTTGTATCTGTAATCAAAGAATACGGTAAGTTTTTAGAGACTCCACCCTATACTGTACCGCTCTAAAGCACGACTGACTGAGAAGGAAGGGTAACCATCCTATCATGCCTCGTAGCCTCCTGCCTATAGTATGTGGTGCACAACACATCCATAGACAAGACTCTACTTAGCACGGCTTGCAGACTCCCTGGGACACGACCTGCTCTGATACCAAGTTTGTCACACCCTGCCTTGGGGGGTATGAATGACACCTGGTGCCCTACTAGGACCTGAACTACCAGACTGCTGAGCCTGGGCACATCTGGTGCCTGGCTGGCTCTAACTTACATTTCTGGAAACAAAGGGCTATATAACAGTTGTAAACACAGCCCCTGGCCCATTGGCCTATAGCCTCCTGTACCTGTAATAACAGCTAACCAGAAACAAGCAACTATAAGAAAACTTATGCGGGCCGACAAGGCCACCATGCTGTCTAGTTATCTATAACTCAACCCTGAAGTACTGGATAGCTACATGACCGCCAAGGTCACCACTAAAGTCGAACTATGGCCCCACACGGCCAACATAAAGGAAACAAAAGTACTAACAGCTATACAACTGCACGGCCTCACACGACCGGCTCATCTGACCACAGGAAAATATATACAGACTGCAAGCCTCTAAGAATAACAATAGAAATGATCGGGACAGGGCCCCAACCTACCCGTACTATACAATAAAAGAAAATGAAATACACCTCTTGAATTCAGTCTCCGGATTACAGGAGTTGAATACTCGATCGCTGACAGAAATCACATTGTATCGCCTGCTCGTCTATGAGTACCTGCAGGCAAGTAATGCAGCGCCCCACCGGGCGTCAGTACCGCTGGTACTGATTATGTAAAGTAATAACTGAAAGACATATCTGAAAACAATAATATAACTGATGAAACTGAAGTAGAGAGAAATAGATTAGCTGTCTGATAATGTAAGTCATACCTTCTCTCAATTATACTGAAAGGAGTAGGAGTCATACCTGGAGACGTATCGTTCCAGTGATGATCTACTCATATCTAACATAACATGGCATAACATAACATAACATAACATAGCACACACAAACCTTACCCGGCCCCCATAAGCCGGGAGGTACAACCAGCACAGAATCTATACCGCTACCCCGGTCATCCCATCTCCTATAAACCCTGTAAGCATCCTGCCGGTCCCTTGGGTATGCACTTGGGCTCGCTAAGCCCTTGACTATAACTGCATCTGAGTCCGAAGGACTCCTGAATCAACACCCCGGGCGTATCCGCTCGACAGGGGTGTATAAGGGCCGACCAAGGCACAATATGGGGAAAACTGGCATCCCATCTTCGTCCCCTGTGGGACGGCATGCCACTCCATAGAGCGACGTATCCTCGTCCTCTGGTGGATGAGTCGATACAACTATCAACCCTGGGCGGTCATGGATGCTCGGTAGTCCAACCCCAAACAATACAATAGTCTCAATTAGTAATACTATCTGCATGTCCCACATACTGAAGCTAACGATAATAAAGTGTTTGTACATACTGCATGCTGAACTAGCAATAGTGATATGTACATATTTAATACATGCTGAGATTGAACATAGCATATGTACATAAATATAATCTTCTGCCATACTGTACTGAGTCTAATGTTGAACATGATATAGTATTTCTGCTAAAAACTATGTTGTATACTGAGTTTCTATAGTAACAGGATTTACTATTCCTAATATGCTTTCTAACCTCATTTTAACTTATCATTCTGCTTCTGAGATGTCTTAAAGATATTACATTGCTTTACTGGGTTCCAACTGAATACGATATTATCCTAACATCCTATGTCACATCACGTACTAAGCATGTTGTGCAGTTTCTAACACTTGTATCAGAAGCTATATCGTGCTAGCAAGTCTCGCGCTGATCATAACATGACGTTTCTAATATCGTACCATCATTCATAGTAAACATCATACATGGCTTCTGAATATTCTACTGGCCTTTAAATTACTGTACTGTACCAAGATTACTAACTTGCCGAGGGAACTAGCTTTACATACCTTATTCTCGAACTATCCGTCTGTCGGACGAGGCTCGGCCGATACTTCAACTATTTTATCCCAACTGCATTCATAAATACGCCAATTAATACTAAATACAGCTTTATTTTAAAGAGCAACGTCACTTTCGATATAGTTTATAGCCTAAACTTAGGTTTATCGAAAGACGGTCAAAAACTCACTATTTTTCAGAGGTCCAGAAGGGAGAACTATTCATTTCTCAGCTAGGAACACATAGACACTAATTTAGAGCAATTCCACTTACCTTAGCTCGGTAGCTCGACGATTCGTCGGCTGTATTTCACGAAACGAAATCCGTAGGAATGCTCTCTGCTGCTAAATACCTCGGTATTTGAGGTTAATTTTAGTTTGGACAACGTTTAGCAGCATAATCGGCTGAAAATTATATTATCTCTTCGTTCCTTTTTCCTTTTTTGCTGGTTTGCTCTGTTTTCTGGAAATTACATGGGTGATTAATGATTTAAAACCGAAGTGGGGCTTATATACTTGGACCTGGACAAGGCCAACGTGTCACGGAGCCAACGCGGAGGCTTCACCTCCGTGACACGCTGCCATCGCGGAGGGGTTTTTCCTCGGCTCCTTCTGCGATGGTTCGACAGGTTTCTCGTCCGATCTTTTCCCGGGCCTTTCTTTAGCACGTATGGCTTTCAAATATGCTTAACCAACGTGCGAATAGGTCATTTAGGTGTCGGAAATTCTATGGGATATAATAATATGTCCCCATAAGGACATGTAAAAGTGGTCTTCTCCTGATCCTCCAGTGCTATAGATATTTCATTATAGCCGGAATAACCATCCATAAAACAATAATATTCCTGACCTTCCAACCTGTCCAAAATCTAATCAATGAATGGAATAGGATAATGATCTTTCCTCGTGGCCTCATTGAGCTTCCTGTAATTCATGCAAATTCACCAGCACATGACTGTGAGTGTGGGAATCAGCTCATTCTTTTCATTGGTGACCACAGTCATCCCTCCTTTCTTCGGAACGCACTAAACTAGGCTAACCCATTCATTGTCTGAGATAGGATATACCACACCTGCATCAAGCCACTTGATCACTTCTTTTCTTACTACATCTTTCATCACCAGGTTCAACCTCCGCTGATGTTGCACGGTTCGCTTGGATCCTTCTTCCATAAATATCCAGTACATGTAGAAAGCTAGACTAATCCCCTTCATGTCCGACATCTGCCATCCCATTGCTCTATTTCTCCTCCTAAGGACCACCAATGAATCTTTCACTTGTGCATCTGTCAGTTCTGCTGAAATAATGACTGAAAAGGTGTAATCTTCACCTAATAATACATACTACAGATGTTGAGGCAATGTCTTTAACTCCAATTTCGGTGCCTCATCAATTGATGTCCTTGGCGAGGGTTCCAAGGACCTTTTCAACGGTTCAAAGTCCTGCTTTCTGAAGAACCATTTTAGCTCATTCAAAGTCTGCACCATCTCATATGTAGCACTGTCCCCAAAATGATCATAGCCCACCAAGACTCTCTCCAATGAGTCCAGTGAGTCAACAATCTGAAGAGTCGATTCTTGATTTAAAACATTGATTGATGATAGCTCCTCATAAATGGCCGGTAGCTTCATGGCCTTGTACACATCAAAAATCTCTACTTTGTCATGCGCTTTCATGGTTAGCTGCCTAGCAGCCACATCGATTAAGGCTCGCCCGGTTGCCAAGAAGGTACGCTCCAAAATAAATGGGACTTCCGCATCTGGCTCAAAACCCAAAATTATAAAATCCACCGGGAAAATGAGGGAGCCAACTTGCACTAGCACATCCTCTACAATACCATCAGGTCTAGCCAATGAACGGTCAGCTAGCTGCAAGATCACAGTAGTAGGTCTAGGGTTGCCTAGCCCCAACTTCTTAAACACTGATGTTTGCATCAAATTTATGCTTGCTCCAAAATCACACAATTCGCGAGCTTGAATAGACTGCCCATTTGTAATCTGAATAGTGAAGCTCCCAGGATCCTTGAGCTTTGTCGGCAATCTATTCTATATTCGAGAGGTGCACTCCTCAGTAAGCGCCACTGTAGCATACTCCGTCAATCTTCTTTTGTTTGCTACAATGTCCTTGATGTACTTGGCATTTTTCGGCAATCCCTACAAAACATCAACTAAAGGAAGATTAATATGTACCTACTTCAGCACTTCCATGAACTTCTTAAAGCATGCTTCCTCCTTGTGCTTTTCCAATCTTTGAGGAAACGGAGGCGGTGGTCTTTCCATCTCTGCTGCCTTTTCATTCCCCCTTACTTCATCGTTTCCTTCATCATTCCCTGTTGCAGATTTCTCAGGTGGTCTTTCAGGTTCCACCTCCCCAAGTTGCTTTTCACACCGGGTAGTAATTGTATTCACATACTTAGTATTCGGGTTTGTATCACTAGGTAATCCTCCCCTCGGTCTAGTATTTTGGGCTCCAGCTAACTGTCCCAACTGATACTCCAATGCCTTTGTGGATAACTGCTGATTTTTCATATCAGCTGTCAATTTTACTTGATAAGCCTACATCTGTGTCTGGTTAGCTATGATGGTTTTTAGCATATCCTCGATATTGCTGGACTGAGGAGGTGCATTATTTCCTCTGAACTGTGACTGAAAATTGTGATGACCCCCTTGATTTTTGTGCACGCCCTGATTTGAACTCTGTCCCTGATGACTATTACTCCCCCATGAAAAATTTGAATGATTCCTCCAATTTGGGTTGTAACTATTGTCATACTACTGATTACTGCTCCTCTGGGCGTTTCCAACAAAATTTACTGAATCTGGATTGGCACCACAACACTCAGCTGAGTGTTCACTACTTCCATAGACTTCACACCATACCTGATTAACTGCGTATACTGGGGCTTGTGCCTGGCTCAAGCTCATACTGCTGAAGTGACTGTTAAGTTGATTTTGCAAAGCAACTATCTGTGCAGCGATAGCTATAAATCCATCCACCTCAAAGACCCCTGCGACTTTCTTTGCTCCTCCTCGAGTTGAATCCGTATTCCATTCTTGATTTCCCTGTGAAATACGGTTTAATAAAATGTAAAGCTCTTCGTAGGTCTTCTCCAATGCCTGCCCATCAGCTGCTGAATCCAACAATATCTTAGTATGCGATTCCAAACCCTCAATGAACGTATGCACCAACACCTCATTAGCCTAGTGATGATGAGGGAAATCTCTAAGCATAGACTTAAATCTTTCCCACGCCTACTACAAATTATCACCCTCTTTTTGTTTGAAGCTTAGAATCTGACTCCTAAGCTTTGCAGTCTTCCCTACTGGAATGAATCGTATCAAAAACATCCTTGCGTGGTCATCCCACATAGTGATAGAATTTGGTGGTTCAACCTTCAACCACCTCTTTGCTTCCCCCAGCAGTGAGAACGGGAATAATGTAAGCCTCACATAGTCGAATGACACTCCAGCGGGGATATAGGTGTCACTTATCTCCAAAATGTTTTGGAGATGTTTTTGCGGATCTTCATAAGGGAGACCTGTAAATTGCCCGCTGGTGTGCAATAACTGCACCATATTCTACTTGAGTTCGAATCTCCCTCCTAGTTTCGGCCTGCGAATGCTGGATGTTACATTGTTTGCATGTGGGATTGCCACCTCGCTGACTGGTGTGGTTGCTGTTGTTGCTATAGAGTTGCTCTCCTTAATAACTACAACTTCTTTTCTAGAGATTCCCTTTTCTGTAGATGAAATTGTCTCTCCGGTTCTAAGAATGGATCCACCAACTCCTTATCCCTTGCCAGCGTTCAGTAACAATTTAGTACCTGCAAGAGAAAGACTAAGATCAAGTCGTTAACACTTGTATCGAACTTGTAAACTAACACTAAGAAAATTAAACAACCAATTGCCAGTCCCCAGCAACGGCGCCAAAAACTTGTTCCGTCCCAACTACACACAAGTGCACGTGGTCGTACAAGTAGTAAAGTGGCTTTATTTCAAGCCATGTATCGATCCCACAGGGACTGTAATATGGCAGTAATTTTCCTAATTGTTAGTAAACGATTTTGTTATGCAGGTAGACAACAAAAACAAATAATTCTTTTGAGTAAAGTTTAATAGTTAATGTGAACCTAAGTGAATATTGTAAGTTAAAGTCTGAACAATAGCAATGAACAAGCTGAGGTTAAGGAAAACGTGCAGATATGTAATTTACTGATCGAAATTAAGTCAACACTTCTCTTCAGTTGTTGGTAAGGAATTATTAACCAATGGCGTGGTTCTTTCGATCTCCTATCCAATTAAAGAATCACGAGACTCACATTACATATCTCTATGATACAAACACTTCATATTCTAGCAATACACAACCAATTCCTTAAATGACCAAATATGACATTACAGATATATTTCTATTCTGAATGTTAATCTTCTCTTAATTTCTCAACCAAGACAAGAACATATCCTACCAATTCACATCTATCCAATTAATCTTCCTTTCAAAAATAAAATTGAAATTCTAGGATTTACATTAACAATGGCCAATCATTAATGTAGTAAAAATAAGAATGAGTACACAACCGTTGTAGAGAAGATAAAAACTGAATTAATCTCAATTACATATTACTACAATCATCCTCAGCCTCAGCTAAAAGGTGAATTAGCCACTCATTTGATGAATAAACATCTTCAAACAAGTACAAATCGTACAAGCAATTGATATTAAAGAGGAAAAGGAAGAGAATTAACGCTAGGAGTTCTTCTTCTCAACTGCCTGCTATCCACGTTCTTGCTCAAAATGTAAGATACTTTAAAATAAAACCTAAGTGTGCTATATATACAAGTAAGAAATTTTTCCTGGAATAACTGGCAACATAGAACGAAGTGTATCGCGAAGCATCAGCTCCGTGCCACGGCCCTGTCGTGGAGCCTCACTGGAACTCAGCTTCTAGGTAATTGTCTTCAGCGTGGCACAAAGGTGAACGTGGAGCTTAGGCTCCGTGAGACGGTGCCATCGCGCACCTCCACTGGAAATAAAGTTAAAATTCCTTCTAGGCAGAATGCTTCCGCGATGGTAGCGGATACGCCTCCATCGCGGAGCACCAAACTTGGCCAATTTACTTGTCGACATCCGCTTCTTTCTTCCGAGTCCATTTCTACACTTCACCAAATTGTAGATTAGCTTCAAAAAATTCCTTCTAGACTGCAAAACAATACTAATCATGTTGGTTAGTATAAATCCACATTTACAAGCAAATCACATGAGAATGCACACATAATGAAGTATTAAAGTATCACTTGGGCATGCAATTATTCCCAAGATCACTTTTGAACAAAGAGAACTGGTGCACCCCACAGGGACTTGCTAGGTCTGATGAAGCCCTTATCTAAGAGATCTTTCAACTTCAACTGGAGCCATTCTATATGGAGGAATAGATATTGGCTGCATATCGGGAAGAAGGTCAATACTAAAGACAATCTCCTGCTCGGGAGGAACTCCTGGTAAATCATCTGGGAAAACCTCCGAGTACTCACATACTGTAGGGACTGACTGGAATCGAGGTTTCGGATGTAGAATCCTTAACTTGAACTAGATGGTAAATAAAACCCTTGGAAATTATCTTTCTGGCCTTAAGGTAGGAAATAAACTGACCTACAGGCAAAGATGAACTACCCTTCCATTCTAGGGCTGGCTCACCCGAAAATTGAAAACTAGAACTCTACCACACGAGTTCTAGAATTCACTAATTAATAACATGCATGAAATCAATCCATAACAAAGATAACATCAAAATCAGTCATTTCTAACTCTACTAGATCGACTGAGGTGACTTTCTGAAGAACTGTGACAGCGCAATTATTGTATACCCATCAAGCTATTACGGAGTCACAGACTAGAGTAGAGACTGAGAAGGGTTCTAATAGGACTTCAGAACTAACTATGAAACTAATAGCAATATATGGATTCAAAAAGGATAGGGTAGCCCCTGGATCTAACAATATATATACATCAAGTTGGAATACTTGTAACATAGTAATGACCACATCTGGATAGACCTCCTGCTCCTGACGAGATGAGAGGCATAAAATCTATTCAGACATTGACAACAACTTATAGTAGTGGACATACCCTACTGAGCTGGGCATGTTGGTGGAGCTGTTGAACTGGAAGCTAGGTCACGACCTCTACCATGGCCCTGTCTGGCTGCCGGACTATCTCGAAGTATTTGATCAGACTACCGCACCCAAAACATACCCCTGAACCTGCTAAGCACTCTCCGAGATGCTTTCTACCACATATTCCACAAACTAAAATACTAGGCTCTACTAACCTCGAGACCCCGATGTCTTTTCCTTTGATCACACCTAAACCTGAAGGGCACACTAGCTGATGACAATGCTGGGGCTGATGATCGATGGTGGGCCTGCTGATGATGTCCGCTGCCATATCTCTATGAGAAAACCTGAAACTGTCTGTCCTATCCCTCTTTGCCTCTCTCTTCCTCTCCCCCATATGCACCCTCCATTCGCTGGGTATACAAGACCAATTGGGAGAAGTCAATGTCCTTATGAAGCATAGCTGTCCTGTAGTCCATGACCAAATAATCCGCTACTCCATTCACAAATTGGCTCACTCGAGCTCTCTGATCGGCCACCATCTCCGGTGCATACTTGGACAGCCGAGTGAACTCTAGGGCATACTCCTGGAAGGTCATGTTGTTCTATTTCATATTCACGAACTCGATTGTCTTGATTTTTGTCATCTTTTGGGGAATGAATCGGTCTATGAATATGGTGAGAAACTTAATCCAACCAATGGGACCCGCTCAAACTCTCTGTCTATCCTTCCACTGCCTGTATCATATATGAGGGACTTCTTTTAATTGATAGGAGGCTGATTCTGCACATTCCTCCCTCGTCACCCCGATAATCTGGGTGATCTTCTATATCTCCTCTATGAAATTGTGTGGGTCCTCCTCCACTCACGATCCAAGGAATTTTGGGGATTCTTCTTGAGGAAATCCTTAACTCTAGCCGCCATTGTGTTTCCATTCCGAGGAACATGAGCTAGTGCCTGCTAATTTACCTGAGCTGTCAACGCTTATGCCAACATCTGAATGGCTGCCCTAAACTCAGTACGGGCAACCTGCTTAGGTACGGGATCTACTTGGGCTTGTAGGGCTTGCTGATGACCATATCCATTGCCTTCCTCATAGCCATTCCAATTTCCATTCCTTCTTCAATTCATACAGCATAGAGGAATGATTCTGCAAATGCATAAAGCTAGTGTTATTGGAATAGAGAGATACTTCATCACATGACATAGATCATGAAAGAAGAGAAGTTTCCTAAAATGTTTTGTAGCCTCTTTGTCATAAGTGTGGCACGCTTCATACCCATAAAAAAGAGTGTACTTAATGTGGCTTTTAGACACTCTAGGACACACTAAACCTTGCTCTGCTATCAAGTTTGTCACGACCCAAACATAGGCCCGAATCTAGATGCAGAACCTAAAACCATAAATGGCTCCAAGTCAACCCATGGAATGAACATGATAACTAAAGCTCAACATAAGCAAAGCAGAAAAAGTAGAATTCTGAAATAGCGGAAGTCTAAAAAATAAAACATCTATCCAACAGAAATATCAAAACACTAAATTCAAAGTTGAATATACAACTCTATGTCTGAAAAACCTCTAACATACTGATGAGCTGATGGGACAACACCCCAACTAGCTCACTAGAAGTTTGAAACTGAAAATAACAACACACGACTAACTAAAGGTCCTTGAAGGATGAGGACTCACCAACCAAGCTGTCTAGGATAATCTATGGACACTAGCTAGCGGCGGGTCTGAGTCTGAGCATCTGAGCCAGTATCATGAAACGATACAACAAAGAATACACGGTCAGAACTTATAGTGTACTGAGTATGCAAGGTAAGTAAAATAGGCTGAATAAGTAAAACTAAAATCATGCATATCTTAAATCATAACATCATAATATTCTGAGAGTAAAGGTTGTATGCTGATATCTAAAAACATGAATAGACATAAACTAAAATAAGTGCATATGGCTTGGCATATCTGAACTCATAGGTAAAAGCTCAAAAACTGATCCTTGTATCAAACCTATTAAAAACATAATATAGTATCTTATAATATATGCATTACTAAAACCATGAGGAACAATGGGTGGCTCATCTTAACCGACAACAACCATGTATTAGCACATAATGATCCCACGTCTTGATTACATGGAGGAGGGACATCCTAAGCCTTGCCAGGATGAAGGATTAAATAAGTTATGATATCACGGTGGGCCCTTAGGCTGGGGAAACGATCTCTTAAGATGTCCCAAAGTATACCTATGTTGGCGCTAAGTTTATGAGACTGAGGAACCTTGGAACCCCTAGCCTACTCGGTTCTAGACACTACTCCCAAAACATATATAATGCTCATATAGTCATATATCAAAACATAACTTAAATCCTAACATATGGGGAGTCTTGACTCCAAAACTTGAGATAACAGAACATATTAACCTTGGCTAAATAATGAAATCATGCTTAACTTCAGAGGGCTTGCCCAAATCTTGACATCATTCTTTAATGAAATATACATCATTAGAAAAATCATAAATATATTCATGGGTAATTTGTAAACATTCATACATGCTAGATATTTCATCATACTTGAAACCCTCAATCATAAACTAGATTTTTCATAAACTTACATAATTGGGCAAACTCTTCTAAAGCTTGAACACATGAATTTTTAATTGAAAACATGCACAAAATCTGCCCATTGATATAAACATACTTTAAAATACAGAGGGAATCAATCCATAAAAGAATTGTAAGAAATCTATGAAATTAGATTGAAATTACTTTTTAAATCAAAATTTGAATTGAGACTTGCTTTATGAAATTAAGGAGAATTATGGGCATGAGGGTGGAATAAATCCTCATTTATGGCCTCACATACCTGGGTAACCGGATTCTACACCCTTCTTTGAAAGCCCTAGAGGTTTCAGGATGAACTTGAAGAATTATAGGCTTGATCTCATATAGGATCCTCTAAACTTGCATGCATGGGAAGGGAATTGGTTGGAATTTGCTAAACCCTTTTAAAACCCTCCTAATTGAACTTAAAACGACGTAGTTTAGGGCTTAAGATCTTACAAATTACAGAAATGCCCTAACATAAATCGTAGAGAATTTTGCTCTGCTAATGTCACGACTCACAACTTGAGTAATACCTCCATACCACGACTCGTGGTTACCATGGTCACCATTGTTCTTCCCCAACTTTTCTGAAGTATTCCACGGGTAAGACCACAACTTGTACCACCAACCTACGAGTTGTTAGGTCTACCAGAGGCCAATGCTTTCAAGATCCTTCGTTCCTCCTTAGGGGTGCAGGCCATGACTAATTGTTTCACACTACGAGTCGTACCCTGATTCGCTCCCTCCTAATTTGATGCACAAAAGATCCCTTACGACTAATGGCCATGGTTCATCCTACAACTCGTGTCATGATCCCATGAGTCGTACCTTGACTCGTTACTACTGAGCCTCCTGCTGCAGGTTCTGACCATGAGTGATACCACGACTCATTACTTCTTCCCATTAATCATACCACGAGTCATTCCAAGTCATTTTTCAAACATTTTTCGTTGATCACATTTCTAATTCTAAGTCAAGTCTTAGGAACTTCAGGGTATTACAAAATCCCACAAGGAATGTGGCAAGGACCTCGGTTTATGTGGTTACTATTACTATTAATTTACTTATTCCCTATGGGGAAGATTTGTAACAAGAAATACCTTTTAAATAGTGTGTAGCAGTGAGTAGATTCTTGGTTAAAATTGATTGTATTCAATGAGTGAGGTGACTAGGATTGTGTTACCCATGTTTTCATAACTATGTAGGCTTAATTATACTAGTGATCTATTCTGGTGTTTAGCATGCAACATCGGTAAGTTAACTTCACCTAAATGGTTGGTCCTATAATTAGATGATTATCACCCTGCAACTTGATTTGTATGGCGGTGTTCACTTGACTTACTCTTACCTTAGATATCGGATTATCTATTTCTGGATAAGATCAAGCATTAGATAAGGGTTGATAGCCTCAAATCTCCATTGTTAATCTCTTTTCCCATTCATTACCCCTTTGTTCAGTAGTACGAATAAGGCGATTTCTAAAGTTCGTGACCATTAAGAAGAAATTAAAACAAACATGCATAAACACCATTCAAGAATCACTAAGTATTTTGCCTACATTTGTTAATTCATCATGGTTCCTACAACCCTAATGGTTCGATTTAGCTAAGCATGCTTGAATAATAATAATCAACGCTTCTAGTAGAAAACATAATCATGAACTTACAAGAATTTATATAAGAAATAACACTTCTTGACTGAATCACCAATAACCAAAATCAACAATCAAAGGTTGTTTGAATCTCAAAACCCCAAGAACAATTTAGGAAAATTGTTTCTTGAATCTAAATATCGAACAACAACCTCTAAAATATCGTAAAAAGTCATAAACTGTGAAAGAAATCTAAATAAAGTATTTATAGACATAAAATAAATCCTTCCCTAACTAAATAAGGAAGTCAGGTCGGAAGTGATGAACACTCATTAAGTGACCCAATAAGTCATTATGTATCATGGTAGGTAATTTCCAACAAATCTTCCTTCCTGGTGATGTCTCACCCAACGACTCATTAAATGATGTAACGAGTCATTAAACCTCTGTTGCCTATGAGCCTTACTTTTCCAATATTTTGAATGTCTAATCAGAACTTTTCCTGACTCGTCGTTGAGTCTTCATCACATCTAAATCAACTTCTCTCTAGGAGAGAGTGTATGTGGTCGTTAGCAATATAAGTTATCCAACTTTATGAGTCAGGGTAAAATCCACAACGAATAGGGATAGGTCACTATTAAAGTTGTATGTTAACCTAAACTAGTTAGAATCATTGTATCACAATAAATAAAATAAATGTTAGAGGAAAACATGAAAACACTATATGATTCTACTCAATATCAAAACGAAGCAATGCAAGTTGAAGCAACAATAAGAGGAAATACTAGGGATATGATATTGATGTTGAATCAATGGGATTGGGGTTATGCAACCAGTTTTAAGAGTCAACTACTAACATTAATATCCATGGACAAGTCTATACCTGATGTCTTTCAACTACTTGGGCATATTCTACTTAGTTCTTTCAAATCTCAAGCTCATTTTAACACATTACCCATATTGGCTTGGGGAAGAATTAAGCTATTTCTAGCCTTAATCATTAAATTGAGTTATGAAAATGGGTTTTCGCTATTTCTAACCCAACCCCACATTTAGAAAACAAAATCCCCACTAATTCTTTCTCACCCTTATCTTACTTCCCTTTTTCATGCAAGAGCAAGATGGGTAAATTCAATCTATGTTTGCAATTATAAATATTTGCTTTGGAACTTAGATAAAGCATTGTATTCATGCATAGTAATTAATTCTAAGAACAAAAATTGGCAACACCCAATCAAATCTCAACCCACATCAAGCACACACCCCTAGCAATCAAATTAGCTACTTATGAATGTAGGTAAGATAATGAAATCAATAAGTGATTCAATCACATTCATAACTGAATATTATATTTGAGCTTCAATGTATACTTCAATGGAGAATTTCTTATCCTAAAAGTATTGAAGAAGAAGAAGAAGAGGAAGACTATCTCTTACTTCTCTCTATAATTCTCTCTCTACAAAATTAGCTAATCAAAATGTACTCCTCTGTAAAAATGAAAGTGTGTACAAACTAGGGAAAGTTTTCTTTGTATAATGCTGCACGGATTCCTATTTTGCCCTTAGAAGCTTCTAAAGCATACTTGTGTCAGATCTAGACATCTTTTCCTATCTCAATACAGCGTCACTTGCGCGACAACTGTGTTTCGTAGGTTCCCATCCGTGAGACGCGGGTGCTTCGCGGTCATGGAAGATAGTCCAGTTTGGCTTCTATGTCTACACCTGTGTTTCACAAGTTCACAACTGCATTCCGCGGTTTCTGTCCAGTATAAGGGCAGTTTACTTTAGCATCTCACCTGGATTTTGCCAGTGTCAAACCTGTGAAACACATGTATTCCTTTCCCAGAACTTTCTGTTTGTTAAATCTCTTTGTTTTCTTTGTTTGATCCTAATACATGAAACCTTTCTAGATGAGTTTAAAATAGAGCAAAAGCTCATGCTTAAAAGCCTAATGAGTTGGTAAATTACTGACTCATCAAACCCCCAAACTTGAACCATTGCTTGTCCTTAAGCAAGGCATCTCCTCACAATGAGAAATTGAATTAAGCATGGAATGACACAAGATCGACACACGAAGGACACTTAACTCCTAAGACAATCCCAAAATCATACACAAATTAAACACTAAAAAGAGACTCAAATATGTTGCACCCTCTACACTAGATAACAACAAACAATTGGCACCTTTGCATAGATATATTCTTTCATTCCAAACAAGGGGCTTAGTTCACCAAAACAAAATCAAGGATCATCTCAAATTATTGATAGTTCAGATCAAAGATTGCCTTAAAGTTCATAGTACATTTGCCTCAATCACACCCTTCAATTTAAAACCCATTTAAGTATGTACCCAAAAAAAGTGTTTCCACTCACATCAAGAGAGAATATCTTTTATTATTCTTGCTTTTCACACGTAGGATTATAAGATAAAGCCAATACGCGTAGTCTCACAGAGAAATTGAAGTGCATGTAAATTGACCTATAGGCTTGCCCTTCATACATCTTGCCGCTCATATGTAGTTGCTATTCAAAATCACTAAAGACTTGTGGGTTATCACGAATACTAGGGGTGAGGTTAGGATAATTATTTAGCTCCAGTGACTAGAACCTCCTTAATGCCTGTTGTTAAACTTTTCAAACATTCCCCTTCATTGATAAGCTCACTCCACCTTATCTACCCTTATTCATCATTATCAATCCATATCAAAGAACCTGCCTATATAGCCCTTTGAATTCACATTTATCCTTTTATAAATAAGAGGTAACACCCTTCAAGACTTCTTTTTTTTATGCTCGGTTTTTTGAACCAGCCATTTCCTTCATTTTATCACAATCCCGTACTACCTTTCTTTGAATCTCACATTTTATTCCCCTTTTTGCAAACCCCCAGACTTAGGCTTTTGCCTCATTTATTCCTTATCTCCATATTTTTGTCTTTAAGCCTCATTTTTTCTATTCTTTCGTCACTAGCACTAGGGAGGATGGGTTCCAAAAAGAAGAGGATTAAAAAGGGTCCTTAGGCTTGTAATGTGGTTTTCAAGAAGAAAGGTAAAGGCTCAAATATTAGTGAAAAACGATAGATGTTCAAGGAGGTCATTTTGGGTGAAGTGACCTATCAAAAGAATGCCTAAGATCATGTTCCAAGTGCAGCCACATCCAAGATTTCACCTTAAGTCACACCTTAGATAAAGTTCTAGACAATCAAGGATACACAAAAAATCAATCAAATATCTCATCACACAAGGCATCACAATCTAAGGGTTTTACATACTTTCAAAATAACAGTAAAGGTATGACATTAGACAAATTAGAATGCGAATCAAAAAGGCAATCACATAATGTACAATTCATAACAAGAGAGTGCTCTTTTCTACTTTAAGTGTCTCATTTTCCAAAAAGAATCTTTTGCAAAACAACTAAAAGAAACTCTTGGTGCTACTTCTTAAATCATGTGCAAAAAAAAGACTCAAATAGACTCTAAACTTGGCATTTTTCCTTAAGAAAGTCGCATCTCAATCTATTGTCGGGAAATGCCACCCAGTTCAACACAAAAGAAAAGAAAGAAAATAATGCTCCTTGGGAAAGAACCTTGGTAAAGAAAAACCTCGGAGTTTTTTTCTATCTACTACTATGAACAAAGGTGAGAATTTTTTTTTTAAAGCTTGGGTCACCAATCATTTAGCAAGTAAAATTTGACCCATCATTGGAAACTATCATTTTCCACACAACAAATCCATTTTAACACAAGCCCAACAAGGGCATTCATCATATTGAACTCAAATTAAGACTGACAAGGGCATTCATTCGTCTAAAAAACAATTAGAAAGACTAGATACATTCAAAGCATAAGAGATCACACTAGTCAAGGGCAATAAAGAACATAAATAACCAACCAAGAAAGAGACGCATCCCACCCCCAACTATGATTTACATTATCCCCAATGTACATATGAAGAACAAAGGATGAGAAGAACTCCCTAGTGTGGCTACTCTTCGGCCTCATCATTGGCCACTTCATCATCATTACTTTCATCTCTATGGTCTGCCTAATTTTCCTCGCCTAAGCCCTAGAATAAATCATCAATGCATCCTCGGGTTGTCGACAGGGCAGCCATGGTTGCATGAAGTAAGATCATGTCTGGGTCCTCCATTGGTGCACAGCTCTTCAACTCTCACACAACAACTCGGAGGGAGGAGACTGCTACCTTCACCATATCCACCCGAGAACATATATTGTTCAAGCTCTATCAAATATACTCTTTAATTCCTTCTTCACTGTCTTCATGATAAGGGCTGGAATATTTTGAGCCAACTTTTGGAGTTGGTTTGCATGAGATTGTATCATCTTATCTAGCTTATGGATTCCCCTTGGTTGGGAGGACGAAGGAGAAGGTGAAGGCCCTCTAAATGGTTCTTCATCGGATACTTGCCCCAACATCTCGGGTTATGGCATGCTAAGGTCGTGAGCTATGGGAGTCTCATCCATGCCAGGTGAGGTGGAGTCCTCATGTATGCCCCATGCAAGCATCCTCTTTCTTTTGTTTTGGGGAGCATCAAATACCTTCTCTTGTCAAAAACAATGACACTTGTAGCGGAGATCCCATTTTCATCAGGAAATAGTGGGACTCCTGATTTGATGCCCAACTGACTAATGAGCACTGGATATGGCATCGAGAGACCTTGGTGCCTGACTTTTCTCTTTATTTGGGTGGTAACCACCTTATCAACATTTATCGGCACCACAGACATGATAGAAGAAATTAGAATGGCTGCTTCAAGATTCACTCGCTGATCATTTTCTGAAGACATTAATCTAGAGCACACAAACTCTACTGACAAATTGGCCTCGAATTTAAGGTCTTGCCTGACAATCTCATCCCCCATTGTGGCCCAGAGTGGCTGATCATTTGTAATGATGCCTGCAATCCACCCAAACTGATCTTCTTTTTTGGATATTCTGCTAGCAAATTTAGTCCTAGAGTTAATTTCATCCTCCTAGAAAATAGCACTGATGGTGTTCAGAGTGATATCGGCTTCCACGCCCTGAACAATGTCTGAGGGTAGGCAACGAAAATAATCTACTTTCCCTCTATGCTTCGTGGCGTATTTCCTTGCTTGGTATGAAACATATATTTCTGGCACAAGGTTGGGGTAGTAGTTGGGTGGAGGATGTTGGAACATATGCCACTATTAGTCATTGAATTGGTTGGTGATGTTTGGGAATGCACCCCCAGCCCTTCCAAATTGAAGCACTTCTCCATAGTGATTGATTTGTCTAGGCATGTGGTATAGTATTTTTTCATAGCAAGCACACACAGGATGATATCTTCCCTAGTGTGTGGCGTGGATGGGATAGCCCTGCCTTACCGTTCCCCTTGCTCTTATATGTGGAATGGACCTTGTCTTTGCCTTGTTGCCTAGAGGAAGTCATGATTCTACAAGACAATATTAGTGCCACAAACATACCAAATCTCTTTTTGTATTTTTTGATAATTGAAAATTAAAAGTGAGAACTATACTAAGCTACAAAAAGAAATTAAAAGATTGGATGTCAAACAATATGAAGAATCAAAATCAATAACTGGAAGCACTTGCGCTGAACCCGCGATTTGTAGGTAGGGACCCGTGGTTCATAGGTCTCTAACGCAAATAGGGTTAAAATTTAGGGTCAACTGCGTTTGGCCTGTGTTTCGCCGGTGGTGATTCGCGGCTCAGAGGTGCAGCACAGATTGTTGGCAGTGGCCTATAACTATAACCTCTCACATGCGCCACATCCTGCATTTTGCAGCTCTCCACCTGTGACTCGCAGGTGTTTGGCTAGGCCAATTTTTCCAATAAGCATGAGCATATTTTCATCTAATGGGTAGTTAGACACTTCCCTGAAAGATTCATCAATTACACAAAAATATTTTATAACCACTCAATGCCTTTCCTTAAGATGAATGTTACCCCATCTATCATCGGGAAACATCGAGTGCCCAACCCAACAAATTCTAGGAACACAATTTCACAATTACCTGAATAATCTACTTATCATAATGACAATTTATAGCAACACAAAAGAAGAAAAGTGATGATTTTCTTAAGAAATACCTCAACATATCTATCATCGGGAAAATCGTACATTTCAAGCACACAGGGTTACTCAGGCTTCACCCCCAACTATGATTTCAAAGAGTAGAACCCATATAGTAGATCTATTAAGATGAACAACAAAAGCTCCCATTTTGCAATTTTGACTCTCCCGCCATACCCACAATGAACAAAGCCAATTTAAAAAGATGAGAAACACAAGATAGGTAATGGGAGAACATGAGTCAAGAAAATTGTAAAATTAACATGCTTTCTTTTTTATATAACATCTTAAAGTATCAAGAAAAACAAGAGTGCGATACACATACTGAGTGAGATACACCTTTAGAGAACTGAAGAACTTGAGAACTTTCAGTTTTTTCTCAACCAAAGCCAACCCAAAAGCTTAAACTTCTTTGTGTTAGTGAGAGAGTACTTTTGAGAGGTGATGAAGAGAATGGGGAAAGTGAATGGGGTTTTATAGATAGAAGGGTAGTAAAGGGATTGGTGGGTTTAAGAGGTGGATTAAATAGAGTTAATGAGGAATATGGAAGGCTGTAGTAATTGAGGTCGTGGGGGAGGTAAAAAGGTGAAGAAAAGGTGGGTTTTGAGAAATGGGGAAGAATTTCAGCCAGTTGGGTTGGCCACGAGTCAATTCAGTCAATGAGTTTGGTCAACATTTAAATGACCATTCATACCTGTGCTGGCGTTGGACCTATGGTCGCAGGAGGACACTTGTGAAACGCAAGTCCAAATGCCGGTTAGCTAAATATTGCTCAAGTTTCTACTTTTTACCGGTGCCTAACCTACATTTAGACGATGTACACTTGTATTTCGTAGGAGTATTGCAGGTCCCCTCATTTTTTTAGATTGTCGCCAGGTACTGTGGCTTAGGGATACACCAAACCTATGTTTCACAGGTAAGGAACTGAAGCCCTTCAGTTTCTTCCAACTTTCTGGTTCCTTGGTCGCTCAAGCTACATTTTACGGATGCTTACCTGTATTTGGAAGGTCTCACGCAACTCTTTCCCTGTTTTCCTTCACATGGTATGTCATACAATCATCCTACAATTACCAAAAACAACACAAACATCAAAAATAACTGAAAGTGAAAACTCTTGGGTTGCCTCCCAAGAAGCACTTTTTTTAACTTCGTTGCTCAATGGGTTCATCTCCACATAATTCGTTGAGAGGATCATCCTCCCCATCATCTTCATCTACACTTGCACTCCATTGCTCATCATCCTCATCAAGTACTGCAACCACTTTACATTCATCAAGAGATGTTGTTGGTTAACATATATAAAAAGTGACCTCTTCACCACCAACTCTAAATTTAAATTTTCCTAGCTCCACTTCAACAAGTGCTCTTCCCGTGGCTAGCAATAGTCACTCCAAGATGATGGGCACCTCAATATCCAAGTCAAAATCCAACACAAGAAAGTCAGCTGGTAGAATGAACTTGTCCACCCGCACCAAGACATCATTAAAAACACCAAAGAGACGCTTGATTGAATGATCTGCCATCAACAACCTCATCGTTGTAGGCTTGGGACTTCCTAAACCTAACTTCTTGAAGATTATGAGAGCATTAGATTGAAGCTATCCCCAAGATCACACAATGCCTTGTTGAACATACCCATCACAATAGTGCAAGGGATAGTGGATGCTCCGGGTTCCTCTCCATTTGGAGAAAGGTTACTAGCCATCAAAGCACTATAGTGATGCAACACCTACACTGTTCCCGCAACCACTATCTTTTTTTCTTCAGCAGCTCTTTCATGAATTTTGCATATCGTGGCATTTGGGGCATCGTGTCAACTAGCAGTATATTGATTGACAACATGCTAGACATATACATGAATTTTCTAAACTGGTTGTCCTCTTTATTTTTCTCTAACTGCTGAGGGTAAGGAGGTGGTATTCTAGGCTCTTGGCCTTGTACATTTGAGGCCTCCTCGCCCTTTTTCTCAGCATCAAAAACCTTAGGAGTAACAACTACTCCTTCTTCTTTAATTTCCTCTTAATCCTCAACAAAACTTTGTACTTTTGTCACTGCATCTTTCTCTCCATCATTTGTGATTGGATCAACAGCTTGTTTGGCCTTCACACCTGCATCGACCCTCAACTTTCCCACTACTAGTGAAAATCACCATCCAATGGCCATCCTTCTTTGAATTTGGTATGGTATCACTAGGAAGGGTTCCCTTAATATAGGGATTCATTTGGGACGAATGGTGGTTCATTTTAGCTTATGGAAGCCGAATGAGAACTCATTTTTTGGGCGAGGTTAGACACCTCCCCTTTAAGCTTCCTCACCCCACTATCTGTGGACTCAACCTTCTTTAAAACTAATGCCAAAATTTCCTCTATCTTTGAGTTACTAACATCACTCACTCCAGGTTGCATTTGGGGTAGCTCAATCTTCGGAGGGGGAACATATGGATTTGAACTTCTATGGTGTCGTTCGCTTTCATGGTTTTGTTTATGATTTCCCAGTCTCTCATTCCTATCATTACACCCTTGACTATCTGATTCCTCCAACCTTGATTTTGGTCACAGGGACGCCAAGGGCCTAGGTTGGCACCTTGATATCCCGGATGAGAACCCCCCACTTGGCCAGCCATATATTGACACTGTAATACCCCAAAAATCCTAAGATCAAAGCCGGGAGTTGAAACAGAAAAAATAGAATTTACTACACCAGGTCACAGGACAAGTCGTCCAATGACCCATTGGGTGCGCCAAGGTTGTTTAGTGACTCGTGGGGAGGAGTTTGGACCTAGCTGAGATTTAGAGTTTGAGGCTAACCATAGGTGGGACCATGAGTCATTAGTTGATCTGTGGGCAAGGGTTGAATGAAGGACAAAGGATTTGGGCAGTGCACCTAACGACCAGTCACCACGAGTCATTGGGCACACCACGAGTCATGGTGTCCCTCGTGGTGACCAGTGGTGGTGAATTCCCGGTGCAGGCAATGAGAGCAGACCATGAGTCGTGGTGATGCGACACGAGTCATCTAGTCCCTCACTGGAACTGGCAGTGTATATTTTCCTATGAATTTATTAAGGGCTATTTCATAATTTTTAATTTTCTAAGACCTAAACTATGTCATTTTAAGCTCAGAATAGTGTGTTTTATGATGGGTAGGTTCATTCTATTCCTATTCACTTTCATTCATGCAAGTCTAGAAGCTCCCAAGGGTGCAAGTCTAAATTCCTCAAGTTCTTCCCTAAATTTCCATTGGGCAATCAAGGGACTTGTGAATCAGATTTATACAGGCATGTAGGGTTATGAATGGGTTTAATTATCCACACCCATTCTCAATCTGTCTCCAATTGATGAATCTATTGGGTTTGAAACAAACATGTGAATTTCCTAAGTATCATTGATGGGTATGATCTAAGCATGTTTCTAATGTTGAACTTTGATTAACAGGCATGTTTTACAATGTTTTCAATTTAAAAATTATATTTTCAAGTTTGATAAATTATGATGCCCATCAGTAAAAGTTCATGAAAGTTGAGATCTATGAAATATATATATTCAAGCACGATGAGATATATATAAAGAAAGTATAATTTTGAATTACCCGTGTATATGTTCATGTTTTCAAATGATCAAGTCTATGTCAAGTATGTTTAGGTATTGGGAAAGCCCATTTGATCAGGTGTGTTTCATGATTTATCTAAACTTCATGTATTAGCTTACCACATGAATTTTGGAGTCTAGACTCCCACTATTTTAAGCTTGTGGTGTGATTTGAGCCCAAGAGTTCTCATGTTATGATTTCAGATTTATACATGTATGTTATGAGTTATATTCGTCATTAGACGATGGTTCAACTTTGTTGAAAAACGATGGAGAGCATATGCATAATTTTGGGAGTAGGGTCTAGCACCGAGTAGGCTGAGGGTCAGTCAAACCTATGCCTTAGAACTACACACAAACATAGGTATGTTAAGATTATTTGGGACCTCCCTTGTGAGCTTCCCCTATTGCCAAGGGGCCTTTAGCTTGATTTCGATATCATGGTAGCGTCCTTAGCCCTAGCAAGGCTTTCGACAGCTCTGCCCACTTAAGTGTGATTGTCGGGACCACGTAAGCTCTATCGTGGTAATGTCGGTTATATGACGAGCCCCATTGATCCCCATGATTTCAGTTATGCATGTTCATCAGTAATGATATTATGTATCAGTAGGTTTGACCCAATGTTCTATTTTACTTATGATTATCAGTTTTCAGCTTTTGATCATACATTTCAGTTATGATATTCAGTTATGTTCAGATCATGATTTCAGAAATAGCATGCAAGCCCTGCTCTCAGAATCTTATCTAGATTATGTTTTATAATATGCATGATTTATGATTTTACTTACTTAGCGGTTTTACTTATCTTGCATACTTGATACACCTACATACTGACCGCATACTCTATGTTGTATTGTTTAATGATACAAGCTCGGATATTCAGGCTTAGTTTCTTCATTAGCCAGACTTACAGCTTTAGCACTTATCAGCCAAAGTGGTGAATCCTCATCTTTCAAGGGCCCTTCCTTTTAGTTGTATCTAATATTTTTAGATTCAGACTTTAGTGAGTTAGTTTGCGTCTTGTCGGATCAACTCGTCAGTTGTACAGGATTTCCAGAGATAGCATGTATTTAGCTTCGGACTTGAGTTATGTATTCTAATGGTTATGAGATTATCAGTCTTCAGCTATATTGATTATGTTGATCTTTTGTTTTATTATGACTGAGATAGATGTTATGTTCATTCCATGGGTTGACTTGGAGCCTCTCGGGATTCTTTGTCCCGTGTCTCCATCCAGGCCTATGTTTGGGTCGTGACAAATTTGGTATTAGGGCATTAGGTTTTGAAGAGTCCTAGGGTGTTTGAAAGTCGTGTTAAGTACAGTTTTTTCATGGGTGTGAAGCACGCAACACTTATGATGAAGAGGCCACGAGACGTTTAGGAAATGTTCCCTTCTTTCATGATCTATGTCGTGCGGTGAAATTTCTCTCTATCCTCAAACTCGTGTTATACGCATTTGCAGAATCATGCCTCCTCACCGAGTTAACGGAAGAAGAAATGGAAATGGAAATGGAAATGGCTACCAGAAGGCCCCACTAGCCCATGAGGAGCATGTAACCGGGCCAGTTGCCCACGTGAAATCAGATGCCAGCTTCGGCCTTGACTGCCCTGGTCAATCAACAGGTGGTAGGGCATGTCCCTCAAAATGCAAATGCGGCAGCAACATGAGATAGGAATTTTTTTAGGATGAACCCTCCGGAGTTTCTTGGGTCAAATGTGGATGAGGATCTACATGAGTTTATTGATGATCAAAGAGGGGTACACTGATCTAGCCTTGTATCAATTGAAAGGGGTTGTGCACATATTTGGTTCAAGCAATGGAAGCATAGTAGGGCAGTTGGAGCAGGCCATATTGGTTGGGATGAGTTTCATGCCACATTTATGGATCGGTACTTCCCTCGATAGATGAGAAATTAAAGTAGCCGAGTCTGTGAACTTAAAGTAAGGGAAGATGACAGTTTAGGAGTATGCGTTTGAGTTCACTTGTCTATCCAAGTATGCACCTGAGATGGTGGTAGATTAGAGAGCCTGACTAAGTAGGTTCGTGCATGAGATAGCAAACTACATGGTCAGGGATTGCCAGATCGTGATGATTTTTTAGGACATTGACTTTTCTCAGATAGTCCTGTATGCCTAAAGGATAGAGATGGTGCAGATTAGTGGGCAGGAGAGAGAGGCCAAGAGGTCCAGGATTCATAACTTAAATTCTCCCAGCAGAGACCTAGTGGACACCGTCAGCATTCCCACAAGAGGTCTTCAGCCCCAGCTCCTTCAGCTAGGAGTGTTCCATCCAGATCCAGGCGCGATCAGAGGGGACGAACGACAAGCTCTAGAGGCCAGGGTAGCATACCCGCAGAGACCAGCACTACATGGCTGGTGTTATGGCTGGCATGGGGCACCCAACACTTGTTTTCCAGAGAAAAATGCACCTAAGTTACTGCTATGGATGGCGTGGGTTTCCAGGAACCTTAGCTTAAGAGATGAGAATTTGACAAACACATATGCGAGATAGATGGCGTGGAGCCCCAGAAGCATTTCAGGCTTAAGAAATTTTCCCAACATTCTAGAGCTATGGATGAAGTGTGGCACCAAAAGGGTCTTCAAGCTTAGAAATTTGACTAACAATCTAGGGCTAAGAGTGGAGTGGGCACTAGAGGTGATTAGAAGTGCATAAATTTGGCTAACTCCTTGGTGCTATGGTGGGAGTAGGGCACCCAGAGCCATTCTTTAAAGAAAATTGACTAACTCCTTGGGTCTATGCATGGGGTGGCGTGCTAGATACTCCCTGTATAATATTTTGCTGATTTTAAAGTCAATTACTTAAGGTAAAAAGTGTCATTTGAAGGCTCACCTATAAATACATCATCTAGGGAATTTTTAGTAGATTATTCTTTATATCGTTCACCATTTTGAAGGGTGTAAATGCATCTTTTGGAGGTGAGACAAGTTCTACTTATCTTTCTTCTTTTCTTTATTATTTTACTGAGAATGATAATATTAGCTTTATTTGTCCGCTTTTCTATGAGTGGCTAAATGCCAATTCTAGGGTTTTGGCAATAGTTAATGGATGACATTTGAAAGATTGATTATTGTTAGTTTTGAATCTTTTATAAAGGTTTTTTATATTTACTTGTTATAATTTCTTATACACTAGACTGATCACCTTTTGAGTTTCTATTGGCTTTTGGTTGAACTTGGGAAAGGGAATAGAAAAGGTTAAAAGTAAATGTAGGACAGGAATTCGAAGATCCTTTGGCCCATTGGTTGGAGGTTAGAAGTTTTTGTTGAAGATATGGATATACTCTTGAATCCTATTTAGTTTAAATACAAGTAGGAATAATCGTCGTTTTATGTTTCTCCTACGACCATAGGGATATAGGTGTTAGGGTTCATGAGATAATTCTTGAATGCTCGAGAGACTAGCAAGAAATGGAATATTAACTTGCAACTACCAACCTTAGGAGGAATCAATCTAGCATAATCATGTCTGGAAAACTCAACCTGATACGAAAGTGCCATTTCCCTAGATTTTCATCATCATTTTAAGTACAAATAAGTTTGAAACAATCTTAGTTCTTTAGTTAATTTTACATTTCAAGTCTTTAGTAGTTTAATTGTCCAAACCATTCCCCAATTTAATTTGTTTCGCTAGAATAGCAAATAAAGAATCAACCTTGAAATGATTGATCTGACAAGTCTTTGAGGTATATATAATAAAAACTTCGAGTTGTTTATTACTTGACGACCACGTGCACTTGGGAGACATTAGTCCAGCCTGTGTCACAGCAGTGACCACAATAATTCGGGGGAAGTTCAGTGTAGCCTTTTTGATCTGTGCTTCCTGTCCAGTAAGCCAATCCTCCCGCTATACCCCTAGCAGCTATGAACCCTTCCAACCATGTGTACTGCATCTTATTGTCCTCACAACTCAATCTCTTGATCTTTATCTTTTGCAGCTCACTTGTTGGTCGAAGGCTCAAATTTTAGACCGTACAGCATGAGGGAGATGGTGTGCTAAGATATATCCATCGATGTCTCCCGCACCATCACTCTAGTCAGAGCCAGCACCTTTCTCCAATCTTACCCTGTCAAGGCCTAATTTTTTTGCACGACTGCATATGCTGCATAAAATTCATGGACCAATGTTGGGCTATAGCTTCCAGAAGGTTCACTCAACCAGTTGAACCTATACTTCTCAAATAAGGCATGAACCTTTGGGAGGTGTTTGATTCTAGAAGTTACCAGCTTATGATCCTCATAGATGCTCCTCTCCGGATGGCCCCTATCACTTGCAGCCATGTCCTAATTATAGTTGACCCTCATGCGCCGAACACACCACCTATTTTCAAGCCTCTATGTTTTTGCTCTACCGACGGAGTGTGGAGATGTGTCTGATGTCTCAGTCTGATTATTGACGGTACTAGAGTCATTGTCAGGGGACTCACCCCCTTGTTCATCTGTGGAGAGTCTCCATACTGCTCCCCTTCATTGTTGGGTGGGTCTCATGCAAGAGGAATCGGAGAGGTGACCATGGCTGTCGGATTGATTGGATTTTTAGTCCCAGTTCTATTCACTCTCCACTCCAACTTCTCTTGCTCAACCTTATACTCCTCCACTGAGCCACTCGACTCTTCTGAAGATGTTGGTTCGTCGACTAGCTTCTGAGTCGAGGGTTGTCCTTTTTTTAGCTTCTGCTTCTTGGCCTGACCCTTCTTGGAATTTCCTTTTGGTGCCATTGTACATGTGGAATTAAAGTTAGTACCCAAATTTCAGTACAAGTTTGCAAAAATAAGTGTCTAAGGACAGTCAAGATGAGAGACTTGATGTGTCATTGTCACTGACGACGGCTCGTTAAATCATCTGTTATGTGCACTTTAAAATTTTGAATATTTTTCAATAACCTTGATGGGTCAACTTAACGAGTCATCACTTTTGCTAACGAGTCATTAGGTCAACCGTCAAGTCAGCTTCACAATTTATCAACTTTTTCCCACTCAGAATGAATCACCCCACGAGTCATAATTTCACAGAACGACTCCTTAAGTGACTCATTCTTAAGAGTCCAGTCTTCCATCTATCTTTAGTCAGTGGTGATGATTCAAACAATGACTCATCCAGTACCCCCCCCCCCCCCCCCCATGAGTCGTTACATGAAGTGTCATCACTATAACAAGTTATTGTACTCAAGTTTAACACCTTGTTCATGTCGGGAAACTCAGACTTTACCCATTTTTGCACCCTATTTTGGTGTGAGTTGGGCAGGAAAAGAAATTCAAGCTTTGGTACCAAAGCAATTAAAGATTGTAGTGCCCGCGACAATATGGGTATAGACAAGCCAAGCTATTCACTATTCAAACATAGTCAAAAGTTCCCACAGATGCAACCCACCCAATTTTATTCCATAATTAGTCTACCCCATCAATTAATTTTGGTCACGAATTTAGTTAGTCATATGTAAATCAGCCTAGGATTTATCATGAGACCAAATTCATAATTTCACAGACATTTTCAATCATGAGGAGGTCGAATTGAATGCAGGAAGCATTTCAAAACTCACTTTTATAAATATTTTCGAGGAGAGAAGATGATAATTCAATTTGTTGTGCTTCACAAAGTTCGGTCAATGATGGTGCGAGTGAAAGCAGTGCAGCCGTGTGGTGGTGTGGTGTTTGTGATGGTGTTGTGTAATAAGGGTGAAGTGTGTGAGTAGTGATGAGGAGGGAGCGGTTTAATAAAGATCTTTTCATGTGGAGTAACTTGGGGGAAACTTGTGCAATTAATGGAAGAGAAATCAATTTTAAGTGTTTCAATCGCGGGTCAGGTCGGGTAAGTATCAATTTAACAGGTAGACCACGTCCCCTTTATATTGAGTCGTTGGTAGTGACCATGCCTTGTTATGTTCCCTATTATGTTCTTCTGTAAAACAAAACTTACTTGGGACCTAACGGATCAGGAAACGACTTGTCATACGTCCTAACGAGTCGTGTCTCGAGTTGTTGGCCCTATTCCAGAATGGCCTTTCAGCTTTTGTCAGGACAAGGGGCCTAATGATTTTTTAAGTAACTAAATGACTCATTAGTCCACCCATTCCTTGACTTCGGAGCACCATATTTTAACCTTCGGTAGCAAAAACTGGTGATGACGAGTCGTTAAGTCCAGTAACGACTCGTTCTATGCTTTTTTGGCACCAGACTCCAGCACAAAAATTTTTGATCGAACTCCAGATTTCCCATCTTACTCACACCTGCACATCTCAACACACATGAACACTATATTGATTTTACAATTACATCTTGGGTTGTCTCCCAAGCAGCGCTTGATTTAATGTTGCAGTATGACGCGTGTATCCTAGTTATTCAGACATCACCAAGATACCTCCATGGGTTGCCTCTCCAGCAGCACCTGATTTAACATCGCAGCACCATATAAGTCCCCATGTTATTCAGACTTCACCTAGAGCCCAAAGGTCTACCAGTTTGATTTCTTCGCTTTTCCCCAGATATGCTTTTTTACCTGCTGGCTGTTCACCTTTAACCTTTTCCCTTCATGATTCTACAGCTCAATTCCACCATATGGAAACACTTCCACCACTCAGAATTACCCCAACCACTTAGACTTCAACTTGCTAGAAACAAGCGAAGCCTTGAAGTTAAAAGAAAAACCAGATCACCAGGGCTGAACTCTTTATGCTCAATTTTCCGATCATGTAGTATCCTCATCCTCTCTTTGTAAATTGTTGAACATTCATAGGCTTTCAAATGAAATTCATCTAACTCATTCAACTGATCAAGCCTCAAGTTGGCTGCATCGCCCCAATTTAGATTCAGCATCTTGAGCGCCAACATGGCTTTATGTTGAAGCTCGACCGAAAGATGATAAGCTTTCCCGTACATAAGCTGATAAGGAGACATATCTATAGGGGTCTTGAAGGTAGTTTGGTATACCCATAAGGCATCATCTAACTTCCTAGACCAATCTTTTCTATTATCATTCACAGTCTTTACTAGGATGGTCTTTATCCCCCGATTGGAGACCTCAACTTGTCCACAAGATTGTGGATGGTAAGGTGTTGGCACCCTATACTTCACCCTATATTTTTAAATCAAACTTCAAAAAAACTGGTTTCAAAATTACGAACCCCCATCACTGATGATTGCTCTAGGAGTCCCAAATCTGGAGAAAATGTTATTCTTCAAGAACGCTGTGACACTCTTGCCTTCATTATTAGGAAGTGCAACTACCTACACCCACTTAGATACATAGTCCACAGCTACAAGTATGTACTTCATCCCATTCAAGCTCAAAAATGGACCCATGAAGTAAATGCCCCACACATTAAACAACTCAATGACAAGGATGGGAGTAAGAGGGAGCTCATGCCTCCATGATATGCCTCCTTTCCTTTGACATGCATCACATGCCTTTGCAAAATAATGTGCATCTTGGTGAATAGTTGGACAACAGTACCCATATTGAAGAATTTTACCCCTAGCGGGGGATGAGTGACAAGCCTCCAATATGCTCAACATCTCAACCTGGGGCACACACCTGTGGATTACCCCATTAGCACAAATGCGGAATAAGTAAGGCTTATCCCAGAAAAACTCCGCACATCAGACATGAAATTCCTTCTCTAGTGGAAGATTTAATCCTTACGTACCACATCACTCACCAAATAATTAGCAAAGTCTACAAATCATTGGATAAGATCCTATGATGCAGCCAAAACCTGTTCGTTGAGGAATGTGCCATCTATATCAAGCTCATCTCTAAGTGTTGCATCTAACTCCAATCTTGATAAGTGATCCGCTACTTGATTTCTAGTCCCCTTCCGTTCCTTACGCTAAAAGTCGAACTCTTACAGCAACAATACTCATCTAATCAATCGTGGTTTGGCATCCTTTTTTGCCATCAAATAGAGAAGAGCTGCATTGTCTATTCCAAGCAACCCCAAAACTTCTCAAATGCAAATACCATAGCTACAACTCTTGCTGAGTCATGGTGTAATTTTTTTAAGCTGCATTAAGTGCCTTGCTAGCATAATAGATCGGATAAAAAATCTTCTCAAGCCTTTGGCACAAAGCAGCACTTAGGGATACACCACTAGCATCACACATCACCCCAAATGGTAAAGGACCAATCAAGTGCAACTGTATCAGAGAAATAGTCAATTTCTCTTTCAAGCATTTAAATGTCTTCAAGCATGCATCATCAAATACAACTTCACCTCATTCTCAAGTAGCTTGCACAAGGGATGTGCAAACTTTGAGAAGTCCTTGATGAATCTCTGATAGAACACCACATGACCCAAAAATCTTCGAACACCCTTCACAGAAATTGAAGGTCGTAAGCTAGCTATTACATCGATCTTTACTCTATCCACCTTAATTCCCTTATACAAAATCTTGTGGCTAAGCACTATACCGTCCTTGACCATGAAATGGCACTTTTCCCAATTAAGCATCAAATTGGTCTCTTCACACCTCTGCAACACCTTGCTCAAATGAGACAAGAAATCATCAAAAGAGTCACCCATCATTGAAAAATCATCCATAAAAACTTCAATGGTGTCCTCCACCATGACAAAGAATGTAGACATCATGCAGCACTAAAAAGTGGTGGGTTTATTACATAACTCGAACGACATCTCTAGAAAGTCAATGTCCCATAGGCACATGTAAAGGTGGTTTTCTCCTGGTGTTATGGGGCTATGGAGATCTGATTCTTCCCTGAATAACATAAAGAAAGCAATACCACCCCCATCCTTCAATTTGATCTAGCATCTGATCCATGAATTGCATCGGCATATGATCTTTCTACGTCCAATGTTTTAGCTTCTGACAGTCCATGCTTACTCTCCAACCTGTGAGTAGCCTCAGTGGAATGAGCTCATTATTAGCATTTGGAACCATGGTGATACCACCCTTCTTTGGCACACACTACACTTGGCTCACCCATTTGCTTTTTGCTATAGAGTAAACTACACCTGCATCCAATAACTTAATAATCTCCTTCATGACCACCTCTTGCATAGATGGATTCAACCTATGCTGATTCTCAATATTTGAAATACAGTCTGGCTCAAGCTAGATGTGATGTGTGAAAACACTTGGTGGGATCCTAATAATATAAACAATGGACCATCCAATGGACTTCTTATACCTCTTTAGAATGGAGACCAAAGCATCAACTTGCCATGCCACCAAATCCGCTACTACAATGACCGATAATGTGCTTCCGGCTACCAAAAATACATATCGTACATGAGATAGGAGCGCCTTGAGCTCCAAGACTGGAGGCTCCTCAATAGATGGCTTGAGCGGTGGGCTCACATAATTCTTCAGATCAAGATCAATCTTTTTCGTAGCATAAGTGTACGACCTCATCCAACAAGTGCATTGACTATCTCATCACCCCCATTTATCTCATTAGCATATACATTCATCAACACCACTACTAAGTCCTTAATAATCAACCTCTCCTCAATAGGAATTATTGTATGCTCAGCCTCCACAAAATCAATCACTGCAAACACGCGCATATCATTCGACTGCTTCATAGACCGACACACATTATATGTCACTTCTTCATTATTCAATCAGAACATCAGTTGTCTGGTCTCCATGTCCAAAGGAGCACAACCAGTGGAAAGGAATGGTCGCCCCAAGATAATGGGGACCTCAAAATCCACCTCACAGTCAAGATTAACAAAATCATGTAGAAATATAAAGGACTCAACATTCACCAGAACATCATACAGAATTCCTATCAGATTTTCACCGTACGATTAGCCATCAGAAGCCGCATGGTAGTTGGTTTGGGGGCTCCAAACCCAACAATCTGAACACTACTAGAGGCATAAGATTAATCCTGGCCCCTAGATCACATAGAGCCTTAGAAAAATCGAAAGCTCCAATAGTGCATGGTATTGTGAAGGCTCCAGGGTCTTTATTTTTCGGCACAAGGGACCAAGATGCTATTGTACTATAATGGTGCAAATTATCCGCAAGATCAAAGCTCACGGTCCTCTTCTTAATGATGAGATCCTTCATAAATTTTGCATAGTCAGGCATCTTCTCAAGTGCCTATACTAAAGCGATGTTAACAGATAATTATTTTAGCATCGAAATAAATTTTTGAAACTTCCATTGTCCGGCCTTCTTCTTTAACCTTTTAGGGAAAAGTGGAGGAGGTCTAGAAATAAGAGTCAACTTTTCAGAGACCTTCTTTTCCTTCCCCTTTTCCGGACACAATCTCCTTTTTAATACTAGGAGTTGTCTTCTCAGCTGCATCATCTACCATGACCTGATTCTCAAAATCTAACACCTTATCAGCAACACTCAACTCAGGCTCAATTTTCTTATCAACCACAATTGGCATAGAAGGATCAACTATCGCCTTTTGCACTTCTAGTCATAACGACCATACTATGACTGTCATTTTTTGGGTTCTGCATTGTGTTACTAGGAAGTGTGCCTTTCTTCCTCTGATTCATAGAAATAGACATCTGAAGAAACTGTTGCTCAATCTGCTTAATAGGAATGGCATACACCTCTGACATTTGGTTCATCCCGAAAATATGTGCACAAAGCTCCTTAAAGTGGCCATCAGTATCCTCCATCTACTTCAAGGCTTTGGATAACATATCCTCCACCCTAGAACCATTGGATTATGCCTCTCGGTTTCCTGGGGAAACATATAACCACTTCTATAATTCCTGTACCCATCACCCTTTTTCTAGTCACCATTGTCTTTACATCTACTCATATCCCTGTATGGACCCAATTATAATTGTTGTCCCTGTAATAGTTTCTACCTTGATTTACATGACTTTTTGTCAAGAGTCTTGGTTAGACCCCTGTATGTTAGTCCAAAAACCCGCTCCTTGATCATTCAAATAATTTGTTTCTTCCTTAGACTCTAGCTCTCCACAATCATTTCTTTGGGCTTTGCCTTGAGAACCTAGTGCATTTACCTTTTCTATCCCAACTCCAATAATATTCTTTCCAAGTAGCCCCATCGTTATTTTAATCTCAGCAATATCATGATCTCTCTCTTCATACTTCCTCCTCTGCTCCGCAGACATACCTACCGCATAAGTACCGGTAGGAACCTCTACCTCTCTTGTGTGCCATGCATGCTTGGTTTTAATGATCCTATCAAGTAGCTCAGTAGCCTCAGCATATGTGTGAATCATGAATGTTTCACCAGAGACAGTATCAGCCACTGCCTTTGTATTAGCATTCAGAGACCTATAAAAGATCTCCAATAGTGTATCATCTGGGATTCTATGGTTGGGCACCTATTTCATCTTTTTGTTCAACCATAACCAAGTCTCATAGAGTGCCTCAGAATTCAACTGTCTGAAATTATATATCTCATTCTTTAGCCGCAATGCTCTAGAAGGTGGAAAGAATCTCTCTAGAAAAACCCTTTTAAGTTCCCTCCAAGTAGTAATAGAATCATTTGGCAACTCAGCCAATTAGAGAGTTTCCTCACTCCCCAATGAAAAGGGAAATAACCTCAGATGCATCGCATCCTAATTCCCCCCCCCCCCCCCCCGGTTATGTTTATCCTTTGCAAATACCCAAAGAATTAGTCAAGTGAGTATATGCATCATTAGTAGTATGACCAGCGAATATCCCCTTCATATTAAGCAATTGGATCATTGTGCTAATAATATCAAAATTCAGCCAAGCAGGCAAAGGGGGAGGAACAATACCACCAGTGGCACTAGTCTCATCAATATCAGCATTATCATTGTCATCAAATTATCAGTGCTCTGCTGGTCTGGACCTCTATTCCTTTTAGCTCGATCAGCATCGGCAACTTGGCATTGATCTTCAACAAGCCTAGATGCCTCTCATTCCTGTGCATGAGCCAGTTCTTCAGCTAACATTCGGCTTATTGCTTCTTCCACTGTCTCTTACCTGTAGACGTTGGCAATTATTCCCATATTTCTTAGAGTTCGCTCAAGTTCGTGACCAATTGGAACCAGGGGTTTTCCTTAGCTCCAAGTACTGGGCATACACGAACCTGAGACCCATAAAAAAACAAAAATAACAAAGAAAAACGAAATGGAAATATGGAGCAGCAACAAAGCAAACACAATTAACTAAAGCCTAAGCTGTACTTCCCGGCAACAATGCCAAAATTTGATGTCGCCCAAATTACACCTCTAAATGAGATATGAAGTGGTCGATATTCAAATGTAGAACCCAACAAGTTTTGGGGTTGAATCCCACGAGGAGTATGGCTAGGACCTAGGTTAATGAATTTACTATTACTATTAATCCACTTATTCCCTATGGGGAAGGTTTGCAAAAAGAAATAACTTTAAAACAATATGTAGCTATGAGTTGTTCTTGGCTAAAATTGATTATATTCAATGACTGAGGTGACTAGGATTATGTTCCCCATGATTTTATAACTATGCAGGCTTAGTTATACTAGTGATCTATTTTGTTGTTTAGCATGCAATATCGGTAAGTTAAATTCACCTAAATGGTTGGTCCCCTATTTAGATAATTATTACCACGCAACTTATCCGTATGCGGGTGTTCACTTGGCTTACTCTTACCTTAGATATTGAATTAGCTATTTTCGAATGAGGGTTGATAGCCTCAAATTCTGTTGTTAATCCCTTTTCTCATTTATTACCCCTTTGTCCGGTGAGTAAGAATAAGGCAATTTCTAACGTTCGCGACCATTAATAAGCACTTAAAATGAAGGGAAGAACAATACATGCATAAACCCCATTTACAAATCACTATGTATTTTGCCTACGTTTGGTAATTCATCAGGGTTCCCACAATCCTTGTTATGGGATTTAGCTGCGCTTGTTTGAAGAATGATAATCAATGCTTTTAGTAGAAAGAATAACTACGAACATACAAGAATTTGTAGAAGAAATAACACTTCTTGAATTAGTCACCAATAACCCAAAATCAATAATCAAAGGTTGTTTGAATCTCGAAAAACATAAGAACAAAATTAGGAAAATTGTTTGTTGAATCTTAATATCGAATAGCAGCCTTCAAAATCTCGTAAAATGTTGTAAGCTGTAAGAAGAAAAATAAATAAAGTACTTATAAACATAAAATAAATCCTTTCCTAATTAAACAAGGAAGTCAGGTCGGTCGTGATAACGACTTGTTTGGTGAACCAATGAGTCGTTATGTATCATAACGGGTCATTTTCAGTAAATCTTTCTTCTATGTGACGGCTCAACCAACGACTCTTTAAGTGATGTAACGAGTCTTTAAACCTTCAATTGCCTCTGAGCCATGCTTGTCCAATATTTTGAATGTCTGATCGCGACTGCTCCTGATGAGTCATTGAGTCTCATGACAACTCGTTGCTCCTTCCATCAAGACTCTCAGTACTTTGCTCCTTTTTTGGACTTCTACTGAAGGCTGCACATGAGAATTCGTGGAATTGTATGAAAAATCGTTTCTCTTCTCATTAAGACTCTCAGTACTTTTGGTTTGCTTTTGCTTGCAGTTCTCATGACAAATACGACAAGTCGTTGTCTCTCCTAATGAGTCATTGTGTAAACTTATAACCAATACTATTTTCAGTCCAAGTTCATATATTCATGGTTCTATTCTCCTAACAAATCAAGGAACGAGTTGTCAAGTGACATGACGACTCTTTACCTTACTGGCAGTCCAACCTTAGCCCATTTTGGCTTATTTTTCCCATTTCACTTTCCGAACCTATTTACCTGCAACACTAAATATAGACATATCATATCTGTATAATCCCGGATTAGCATATTTTCTTAGTTTTTAGTATTGAAAGTGTCGTAAAACCATGGTCCATCAATGCCCCTATTTGATATGATAGACAATGAAACTCCATGAAGTCTGACTATCTCATAATTATACAATCTAGCAAAGACCTCATCTGAATTCTTCATCTTGACTGGTAAGAAATAAGTGACTTGGTATGTCACGTCCCGAACATAACCCCCGATCGAGACACGGGACAAAGAACCTCGAGAGGCTTCAAGTCGACCCATGGTATGAACATAACATCTAACTCATTAAAATAAAATGAAAAAATCAACATAATTAATACAGAAGAAGTCTGAACACAAAATAACATCTGAATACATATATAAGTCTAAATATGAATACAAACTATGTCCGAAAAGCCTCTAATACTTATGAGTTGATTGCATAAGACCACAACAAACTCGCTATCGTCTGAAAATTGAATATACGAGACATATCTGATAAGAAAGACCCTCAAAAGATGAGGACTCAAAAACTCTGTTCGGGAAGTACAAATACTGGGAATCTGGCTAGCGGCAGGACTAAGTCTGGATATTGGAGCCTGTATCATGAAATGAAACAACATAGAGTATGTGGTCAGTACGTGAAATGTACCGAGTATGCAAGGCAAGTAAAACCTCTAAGTAAGTAAAATCATTAAACATGCATAGTATAAAACATAATCAAGATAAGATTCTGAGAGTAGGGCTTGCATGATATTTTCTGAAATCATGATCTGAACATATCTGAATATCATAACTAAATCAAATGACCTAAAGCTGAAATCTGATAATCATAAGTAAAACTAACATTGGGTCAAAAATGTTGAAAACATAATATCACGACTAATGAACATGTATAACTGAAAATCATAAGGAACAATAGAAGACTTGTCATAAAACTGACATTACCACGATAGAGCATACATGGTGCCTACTATCACACTCAAGTGGGCAGAGCCATCCAAAGCTTTTCCAGGGCTAGGATGCCGCCATGATATCGATATCAAGCTGAAGGCCCCTTGGGGGAAGGGGAATCTCATAAAGGAGGTCCCAAATAATCTGATCATACCTAGGTTGGTGCATAGTTCTGATGCATAGGGTTGCTGACCCTTAGCCTACTCAGTACTAGACACTACTCTCAAATACATGCATATGCTCTCCATCATTTTTCCACGAATCTAAATATCGTCTAGTGACGAACTGAATAATAACATACATGCATAATTTGAAATCATAACATGAGGAGCCTTGGCTCAAACCATACCATAAGCTGAACATATTTGGGAGTATAGACTCCAAATCCATGTGGTAAGCTAATTACACAAAAACATAAAACATACTTGATCATATGGGCTTTCCCAATACTTAACATGCTTGAAATCAACTTGATTCTCTTGAAAACATGAACATAGACATGGGTAATTTGAAAATATACTTTTCTCATATACATCTCATCATATTTGAACATACATATCATAATCGCAACTTTCCATGAACTTCCATGAATGGGAAATATAATTGTAAAACTTGAAAATATAAATTTGTAACTTAAAACCTTGTAAAACTTGCCCATGAATCATAATTCAACATTTGGAACATGCTTAGGTCATACCCCATGATACAAACTTAGTGAATTTACATATTTGGGTTAAAACCTCATAGATTCATCAATAAGAATTTCATAAAATAGAGAGGGATTGGGTATGCATGTGGACAACCACACCTATTCATAACTCTACATACCTGAAGAGATCTGATTTCACAACTTCCTTTATTGCCCAAATGAAAATTGAGGAAGAACATTGAAGAGACTAGGCTTGATCACCTCTCAAACCTCTAAGCTTGCATGCATGAATTAGGATAGGCTTTGAATGACTTAATACTTCTTAAAACACTCTATTTTAAGCTTAAAATGACGTAGTATAAGTCATAGGAATTTAGAAGTTATGGAAAAGCCCTTAATATATTGGTAGAAAATTGCCCACTGCCTGTCCCAATGAGGGACTGGACGAGTCGTGCCCACTAACCACGACTTGTGGTCATCTCTCATTACCTGCTCTGCCATATCTCTTCTGAGGGTCACCACGAGGGACACCACGACTCATGGTGTACCCGATGATTCGTGGTGATGAGCCGTTAGGTACACTGCCTTCTTCTCTTAATCCTTCAAACCACCTTTGACCACGGTTGACCTAACGAATCATGGGGCTAACAACGACTGGTGGTCACATTCGTAGTCACCCCAAACCTGAAATTTCCTAGCATAGTCAAACCCCTCCCCACAAGTCACTTAACAACTCGTTGTGTTCCTGACAGGTCACTGGATCACTCGTCCTGTGACCTGGTGTAGAAATTTCCATTTTCTCCATTTCAACTCCCGGGTTTGATCTTAGGGTTTTTGAGGTATTACAATATCTCCCTTGGGAACATTCATCCTCGAATGGGGAAAAACATACTGAAAAGAAGAGACATGCAATCATCATACACAAATACTGAACATGCATGCTGAAAACTGATGGAGTGACTGACTCCGATTTGAACTACATGAATGAACTGAATTCCTGAATCACACATATGTTCATTGACATGAAAGAAACAAGGTTACATGAGCTGAACATGAAACTGAATAGAGTACTGAGGAGAAAATTGATACCTCAAGCTGAAACTGAGCCAGAAGGGAATAGATGCAGGTATTTAGCCATCATATCTGCTTCGACTTTCCCACATAGCTCCCTCAACCTGCTTATTCCTCCATAAAATATTGGTTGATGCTACTTCTTTGTTTCTTATCTTTCGAACCTGAGGATCTAGTATTTCCACCAGAACCTCCTCATAACTAAGACTGTCCTTCACATCTACGCTCTCCACCAGAACAACTAAAGTCGGGTCACCCAAACACTTCTTTAATAGCGGTACATGGAAAACTGGATGGACTAATTCTAATTCCGAGGGAAACTACAACTCATATGCTACCTTGCAAACTCGTTTCACAATTCGGTAGGGACCAACATAACAGGGACTGAGTTTCCCTTTCTTTTCGAACCTCATCACTCCATTCATGGGAGATACCTCTAAAAACATCCAATCATCGATTTCAAACTCAAGATCCCTCCTTCTCGCATCCGCATAGGACTTTTGGCGACTCTAAGTTGTTTTCTACCTACACCTTATAAGCTGATCTTTATCCTTAACCTCATGGACTGAATTTGGTCCTATCACCGCAGCTTCACTGACTTCAGCCAACCAATAGGAGATCTACATCTTCGCCCATAGAGAGCCTCAAACGGAGCCATTTGAATGCTGGAGTTGTAGCTGTTGTTATATGAAAAACTCAATTAGAGGGAAATGATCATCCCAACTACCCTTGAAATCAATCATACATGCTCTCAACATATCCTCAAGAGTTTGAACAGTCCGCTCAGCCTGACCATCTATTTGCGGGTGAAATGTTGTGCTAAGCTTGACCAGAGTACCGAGTTCCTCTTGAAACGACTTCCACAACTGAGAGGTAAAGTACGTACCTATATCTTATATGATGGACAAGGGCACTCCATCCAACCGAACTAGCTCCAAAATTTTCAACTTAGCGTAATCCTCCATTGAATCAGTGGTTTTGACTGGTAAGAAATGATCTTCCTTAGTCAACCTGTCCATAACCACCCAAATAAAGTCATACTGTTAACGAGTACGAGGCAACTCTATGATAAAGTCCATATTGATCTCCTCCCACTTCCACTAATATCTTGAAGCATACTTCCAGGTCTTTGATGCTCAACCTTCACCTGTTGACAATTCAGACACTTAGACACAAATTCTGTTATGTCCTTTTTCATGCCACTCCACCAATAGACTCCCTGTAGGTCACAATACATGGTGGCACCTAGATGTATAGAGTATCTACAACCATGAGCCTCATGCAACATTCGATCTCTCAAATCATCAACATCTGTAACACACAAATGACTCTGATATGGAAGCACACCATCTCCCCCTATGGAGAAGACCTCTACCTTCTAAGTTTGAAAAACTTCCTTTAACTTTACCAAAATAGGATACTTGTCTTATCTAGGTTTAACAACAATCATTAAAGATGATTCTGATCCATTTTGAACAATAACTCCACCATCGGTTGAGTCAATCAGACAAACTCCCAACCGCGCAAGTCGATGCACATCCTTCACCAAATCCTTCCTCGTCTCATCTACATAGGTCACACTCTCCATAGAAAGTCTACTAAGAGAGTTTGCTACCACATTAGCCTTACCCGGATGGTAAAGGACAAGCCCCAACCACCTCCACTGACGTAGATTCAAATCCTTTTAGGTGAACACATATTGTAAGCTTTTGTGGTCCGTAAACACATCTACATGGACCCAGTACAAATAGTGTCTCTAAATCTTCAAGGCAAATACTACCGCGGCCAGTTCGAGATCATGAGTCGGATAATTCTTTTTATGGACTTTCAGCTACCTAGAAGCATATGCTATAATTTTACCATGCTGCATGAGTACTCAACCAAGGCTGATCCTCGAGGCGTCACATTATACCGCAAACCCATCAGTACCCTCGGGTAGGGTCAACACTGGTGCTGAGGTGAGTCGAGTCTTCAACTCCTGAAAGCTCTTCTCACAAGCCTCTGACCATTGAAACTTCACTTTATTCTGGGTCGACTTAGTCAACGGGGATGCAATGGATGAAAACCCCTCAACAAATCTCTGATAATAAGTAGCTAAACCAAAGAAACTCTTGATATCCGAAGGATTCACTAGTCTAAGCCAATTCTTCACTGCTTCTATCTTTGAGAGTCCACCTGTACACCGTCACTTGACACCACATGACCCAAAAAGCCACTATGTTAAACCAAAACTCCTATTTACTGAATTTAGCATAAAGTCGGTGATCCTTGAGAGTCTGTAGCACCACCCTCAAATGAGTAGTATGCTCCTCGCTCTGAGAGTGCATTAGGATGTCATCTATGAATGAAATCATGAACATATTCAAATAAGGCTTGAATACCCTGTTCATCAAATCCATAAAAGCTGCAAGAGCATTTGTTAGTCGAAAAGACATAATTACAAACTCATAGTCACCATACCGAGTGCTGAAGGCTATATTCAGAATGTCACTCTCCCGAAACTTGAGCTGATGGTATCCGGACCTGAGGTCTATCTTCGAAAAGCACTTAGCACCCTGAAGCTGGTCAAACAAATCAGCAATTCTGGGGAGAGGATACCTGTTCTTGATGCTAACTTTATTCAATTGCCAATAATCAATGCACATGCGAAGATAATAATCCTTCTTGTGAATAAAGAGAACTGGTGCACTTCATAGGGTTTTGTTAAGTCTGATGAATCCCTTGTCTAAAAGGTCTTTCAACTGCTGCTTCAACTCTTTTAGCTTAGCTAGAGCCCTTCTGTAAGGAGGAATAGATATAGGCTACGTATCGGGAAGAAGGTCAATACAAAAATCGATCTCCTGCTAAGGAGGAATTCCTAGTAAAACATTTGGGAACACTTCTGGGTACTCACACACTACTGGAACTGACTGGATAGTTGAGGTTTCATACGTAGCATCCTTAACCCTAACTAGATGGTACACGCAACCCTTAGAAATCATCTTTCTGGCCTTAAGGTAGGAAATGAAATCACCTACTGGCACAGCTGAACTACCCATCCATTTTAGGACTGGCTCACCCGAAAATCTGAACTCTACTGCACGGGTTCTACAATTGACTGATGGATAACATGCATATAACCAATCCATGCCGAGGATAACATCAAAATAGGTCATGGCTAACTCTACTAAATTTGCTGAGGTGACTCTCTTAAGTTTTGTGACAGTGCAATTTCTGTACATCCATCTAGCTATAACTGAATCACCAACTAGAGTAGAGTCTAAAAAGGGTTTTGACAAGATTTTGGGACTGATCCAAAACTACTAGCAACATAAGGTGTAACAAAAGACAAAGTATCCCTTTGATCTAACAATGCATATACATCAAAGTGGAATGCTCGTAACATACCAGTGACTACATCCGGGGAAACCTCCTGCTCCTAACGGGATGTTAGGGCATAAAATATGTTTTTGGCGTTGTCCGCCACTCGCACTAGTAGATGCCTGCTGCTAGGCTTGGTGTGCTGGTGGAGCTGTTGAATTTAAAGATCGGCCTCGGCCGCTATCATAACCCTGTTTTCCTACTGGGCTATCTTCTTACACCCCGTAAAATGTTAGCAGTTAGTAGGCATACACGTGGGTTGTGACGAGTAAAAAGAGCTTTACATGTGTGGAGAGAACCTCGAAAGAAGAGTCAGATGGGGCCAGGGCACAAAGGGCCAGCGAGATGCGCCAGTTGGCCTACGTAAGGGGCAGCTCGGTGCACTAGCTCCATTGGTACGATGGGAAGCGCAGGGGGCTGGCTTCCTTGGTGTGAGGGGTAGTGTGGGGTGCCACCCCCTTCCACTGCCAATGTGTGTGTGTGTATATATATATATATAAGCCGCCTAGTTCAACAAAAATCATTTGTAAATTGATCCCTCGGTCAGACGTGAAAGGAGATGTAACCTTCATTAATTTTCCTTCAAATTATGCTACCAAACGCCGTCCAAACGCAAATTAACTTTGGATAACAAGTCCTAGGCCTATGGGAAGCATTTATACATAGCAATTTTTTCAAAATTCAGTCAGTATACTGGAACCCCGCTAAGTAAAAGTTGTCAGAATTACTCCAAATTGAATCCTAAACGGCCACAGGCATTACGTAAGTATTTCTCCCTTCTAAAATCTCAAAAAATTATAGGTTTTTGATTGAGTTATTCCGAGTTGAATTATAGTTGATATTATTATCGAAAGTTATCATTATTTTCCAAATTTAGTATTGAAATTAGCCCTATTCTCTCAGCATAAGGATTGCAGTTAGGTGGAACCCCATTTACAATTTGAAACTCGCTAATTAAATGAATATCAGCATTCGAGGTATGTTAAGGCGAATTCCTCCGGTAAGTTATTCCTGTCGTATTGTAATATGATATAAATCCTTGTAAGAAAGACAGAAGCATGAATATTGTGGTTAGCTGCTACTATTAGTTTTAGATTAGGGTTTTCTGTTTAGATTTGGACTAACCCTGCCCTATATAGCCTTCCGTTGTCCAAACTCAGGGTTACTATCTGTGTCATAGCCTACGTGGCTATATGGATCGCTCTAAGGAGCTATATGTTGTCCCAAGGGACTATACTCAAGCCTAAGGGCTATATTACAGTCCATCCATGGATAGACTTTTATTTTCATACCGTATCGACATCACTGACCCTCGTCAAGCCTATGTGCCCAGGGTGCAGTTACAGGAGTCCACCAGACTCAGACACAGCTACAGGAGCCGAGCAGGCTCAGTTGCAGACCTAGGGGACTAGTACGTTTGCTATAGTTATATGTTTTCATGACCTGAACGGAGGTTCGGATCGTAACACGGGACAAGAAACCCCGAGAGGCCCTAAGTCGACCCATGGCATAAGTATACATCTAAATCATTCATGAAACCGAATAATCAACAACATACTCATAGCGGAACTCTAACTTAAACATAACATCAGAAATACACAATCTGAAGTTGAATACATCCTTTGTCATAAAAGCCAGTACACATGACGAGTTGATGTGACAAGACCCCAACTAACTCAAAAAAGCTGAAACTAAAATACATAAAGAAAAATCTGGATAATCTAGTCCTCGGGAGATGAGGACTCATCAACAATGCAAACTCTAACTCTGGTAGGCTGACTAAGAGAGGGGCTGAAGTTGAGAGCTGGGTCATGTATCATGAAATGATACAACATAGAGTATGCGGTCAGTACGTGGAATGTACCGAGTATGCAAGGTGAGTAAAACCTCTTAAGCAAGTAAATTATTTAAAACATGTATATTATAAAATATGATCAAAAAAAGAATCTGAGAGTAGGGCTTTGCATGCCATTTTTTGAAATCATGATCCAAACATATTTGAACCTTACATCACAATAAAATGACCCAAAGCTTAAATTTAATAATCATAAAAAGAAAGAACGTTAGGTCAAACCTCCTTCAAACCATATGTAAATATACATATATAAATCAAGAATGATAAACATGCATAATCGAAATCATGAGGAACAATGGGAGGCTCGTCTTTTAACCGACATACCACGATAGAGCTTATGTGGTCCCAACTATTACACTAAAGTGGGTAGAGCCATCAAAAACCTTGCTAGGGATAGGGACGATACCATGATATAGATATCAAACTCGAGGCCCAATTAGGGCAGGGGATAACTCACAGGGGAGGTCCCAAAGTAGTATATATATATAAGTAATAACCTACGTTGGCGCGTAGTTCTGAGGCATAGGGTGATCATCCATTAGCCTACTAGGTTCCAGACACTATTCCAAAAACATGCATATGCTCTACATCATTTTATAATGAATCTCAACATCATCTATTAACGAAGCTCAATAATCAAATACGTCTCAAATATGAAATCAGGCATATGAGATGTTATATTTCAAAACATACCACAAGATGAAAATATAATTGGGAGTCTTCGCTCAAAAATAATGTGGTAAGCTTAATTTGGGAAAAAAACATCATTCATACTTAATGTCACGACCCGAACATAGACCCGAATCGTAACACGAGACAAGGAAGAGAGGCCCCAAGTCGACCCATGGCATAAGAATATCTAACTTCATTCACATAAAGTGGAAGACTAAACATAAAACATAGAGGAAACATAAATGTGACATAGCATCTCATGACATACGGAACCACTAGAGATACACATAAGCTGAGTATTACATACTGCCTGAAAGCCTCTACTACATATGATGGGTTGACGGGACAACACCCCAACTAACCCGGAAAAGTACTGAAACATAAAATAGCATGAATGTACATCAAATGACCCTCGAAAAATGAGGACTCACCAATAAGTTGATAGTACACCCTGAAGTGATCTAGATATGAGGATGAGCCTGAAAGTTGGAACCTGTATCATAAAACGATACAACATAGAAAGTATGCTATCAGTACGTGGAATGTACCGAGTATGCATGGTAAGTAAAATGGACATTTAAAATATATATAAACTCATAAATGACAAAAATATTAGGAAAACATGCTCATAACATCAATATCGTAATATAACATTAGGCTCAAGGTTTTCAAAATATTCGTAATACAATCGTAATCGTAATCATAACAGAAAAGCTTTATTAAAAATGACTTGAGCAAATATACATAATCATAAACATGCATAAATCATGAGGAACAGTGGGAAATTCGCTTAACCAACATGCCCCATATGAGCACACATGAAGCCCGACTTGTGATCCTAGTCGGGAGGGTGTTGTACCTTGATAAGGGTAGAACCATGAAGGACGTGATCACACATGAAAAGGTCCATTTGGGCTGGGGACATTCACAAGGGAGGTCCCAACGTACCTACAAAGGAACGTAGTTTATGATATCCGGGGTAGAACCTAGGCCACGAACCTACTCGGTGTACGATACTACTCCTAAAAACATATATAGTGCTCATGGTATAACATGCATGAGTTCATGAGATAGTAAAATCATGATAATCATAAACATACTTGTAAATATGTGAACTAGCCATGAATCAAGGCCCGTGAGTTGGCCAAAACATATTTCATAAGTCATAGGTTTCATACATACTAGTAGATGATGCATATAGCTTGAAAATCATCACATCATGATGGATAATTGAATAAATTAATATTTTAAATCATAAATCATGATGAACATGTATGTATCAACAATTAAAGAGTAGATCATATATCGATTCATAATAGATCATGAATAATTAGGCCTAATATGGTAGAAATCGGATCAATGAATTTATAATCGAAAATAATTGTAAAATCTAATCAAAATCCATAAAATATAATATAAATCATAAATAATAAAATCCCATTAGCAATTCATTAGTTTTTCACAAAATTGATTTAAAAACCCCATAAGATTTTTGATAGATATTCATGAATTAGTAGTAGAGAATGGGCATGGGTGTGGACGAAAACACCCTTTCGTAACTCTACATACCTTGGTAAGATCTGATTTTAAAGTTCTTGAATTCCCAAAGATGAATTGATAGGGAAAAGCTTGAAGAATAGCTTGATCTCTCTAAAATTGTTCTAACTTGCATGCATGGATGATAAAAATGAGTAATCTGAACTTAACCCCATAAAGGGTCATTATTCATACCCCAAAACGTCGTAGTTTAGGCCTTAGAAACGTCATATGTACGAAAAGGCCCTTACTAAATTCGCAGAAAATAACTGTCGGGTGGTCCTAACAGACGACCTGACGACTCGTGGTCTAGGGCAATGACTCGTTACTTCGCTCATCAAGTGCACTTTATCATCTTTCCTCCTTAGCTCATAACGGGTCACTTCACAACCCGTTAGGGGTGTCCACGACTTGTGGTCACCACTCATTGAGTGCACTGCCTTACTTCTTCATTTCTCACTCTCCTCTGCCCACGACTCTCACCATAACTCATTACTTCCTCCCACGAGTCGTGGTCAGCTTCCGTTAAGTACACTGCCAACCTAATTTCCTTTACTCATTTCCTTTGACCACGGCTAACTTCACGAGTCATGAGGATGGACCATGATTTGTGGTCATGCCCGTGGTGACTTCAATTTCAATCTTCTAAACCTGGCCCCAATCCCTCACCCTGAGTCACCCTACGAATTGTGGTCCATCCTCATGAGTCACAAAACGACTCATTCTGTGACCTAGAATTTTAGATTTCCACTTTTAAAATCTAGGGTCTAATCCTTGGGCTCCCGGGGTATAACAATATCCCCCCTTGGGAACTTTCGTCCTTGAATGTTGGAGAACACACAGAAAAGTAGAAATATTAAATTATCACTATTAAATACTAATAATTTAAACTGTAGACTAACGAAATGACTACCTCTGATGCAAAATATACCGCGGAACTGAATTTGCAATTCACATACACACCTATATACATAAAAGAAACTTGCATGCATGAACTGAACATGAAACTAAATAGAGTTTTAAGTCAAAACTGATACCTCAAGCTGACATTGAGTTGGTATAGAAAAAATGTGGGCATCTAGCGATCATATCCTCTTTGGCTTCTCATTTAGCTCTTGGAACATGTTGATTCCTCCATAACACTTTAACTGAAGGTACTTCTTTGTTCCTTAGCCTTCTCAACTATCGATCTAGTATGTCAACCAGAACCTCCCCATAGCTAAGGCTATCCTTTACACCAGCGCAGTCCACCTGAACTAAAGCTGGATCTCCCAACCATTTCTTTAGAAGTGATACATGAAACACATAATGAATGGAAGATAAGTTTGAGGGCAAGTCCAACTCATACGCTACCTTACCAACTATTCTCATAATCCGGTAGGGACCAACATAGCGGAGATTGAGTTTTCCTTTCTTTCCAAACCGCATGACTCCCTTAATAGGAGATAACATCAAAAATATCCAATCCTCCACTGCGAACTCCAACTCTCTCCTCCAAAGATCAACATATGACTTTTGACGGATCTATGCGGTTTTCAGCCTGTCCCTTACCAACTAAACCTTCACCATAGCCTCATGAATCGGATCTGGCCCTATAGCTACCTCACCAACCTCAAGCCATCCGATGGGCGATCTACATCTCTGCCCATAGAGAACCTCGAACGATGCCATTTGATACTGGAGTGATAGTTGTTATTGTGAACGAACTAAATCAGGGAAAGTGATAATCCCAAATACCTTTAAAGTCCATTACGCAAGCTCTCAACATGTCTTTGAGAGTTTGGATTGTGCCCTCCGCTTGACCATCCATTTGCGGATGAAATGCTATGTTAAGTTTAACCTGAGTCCCAAGCCCTTTTTGAAAAGACTGCAAAAACATAGAGGTAAATTGAGTACCTCATTCTGAAATAATGGACAAGGTCACTCCATGTAATCGAACCAACTCCCGGATATACAGTTTGGCATAATCATCCGCTGAATCTGTGGTTTTCACCAGTAGGAAATGAGTAGCCTTGGTCAACCTGTCTACCTCCACACAAATGGAATCATACTGTAGGCGAATATGAGGTATGCCTGTGATGTAATTCATATTTATTTCTTCCCACTTCAAAGTAGGAACACTGATATCCTAAAGTACTCTTCCTGGTCTTTGATGCTCAACCTTTACTTGTTGACAGTTTGGGCACCTGGCTACGATTTCTGCAATATCCTTCTTCATTCCATCCCACTAATAGATTTCTCGTAAATCACGATACATCTTGGTGGCACCTGGATGGATAGAATTCATGGATCTATATGCCTCAGGCAATATCCGACCCCTCAAATTATCAACATCTGGAACACATAGACGACCCTGGTACCGCAACATACCATCTGCCCCTTAGGAGAAGACCTCCACCTTCTGACTTTGAACGGTTTCTTTTAGCTTTACCAATATTGGATCCTCATCTTGTCTAGATTCACATCAGTCACCAAGGACAATTCTGATCCGTTTTGCACAACAACACCATCATCGATCGAGTCAAACCAATCTAGCTCCCAACCTTGCAAGTCGATGAAATATCTTACCAGCTCCTTCTTTCCCTCATCTACATAGGACACACTCTCCATAGAGATCCTACTAACTGCGTCCTCCACTACATTAACCTTACCTGGATGGTAAAGGACACTCATATCATAGTCCTTGAGTAGCTCTAACCACCTCCTTTTTCATATATTGAGGTCTTTCTGTGTGAACACATATTGTAAACTCTTTTGGCCCATAAACACATCCACATGGACCCCATACAAGTAATGTCGCCATATCTTCAATGCGAATACCACCGCGGCCAACTCTAGATCATGGGTCGAGTAATTCTTCTCATGGACCATTAACTATCTAGAGGCATATGATATTACTTTCCCTCACTACATCAATATACACCCAAGTCCGATTCTTGAATCATCATAATAGACCACAAAACCATCCGTACTCTCGAGTAGGGTCAACACCAGCGCAATAGTGAGTCGATCTTCAATTCTTGGAAGATCTTCTCACAAGCCTCCGACCATTGAAACTTCACCTTTTTCTGAGTCAACTTGGTCAAAGGTGCAGCAATAGATGAGAATCCCTCAACAAACCTCTAATAGTAGCTAGCTAAACCCAAGAAACTCCGAATATCCAAAGGATTCATCGGTCTAGGCCAATTCATCACCGCCTTGATTTTTTGAGAATCTACCTTTATACCCTCACTCAATACCACATGGCTAAAAAATGTTACCGAGTTCAATCAGAACTCACAGTTGCTAAACTTTGCATATAACTGATGATCCTTGAGGGTCTGAAGCACTACTCGCAAATAAGAGGCATGCTCCTCCTTGTTCCGAGAGTATATAAGGATGCCATCAATGACCACGATCACGAACATGTCCAAATATGCCCACAACCCCTTGTTCATTAGATCCATAAAAGCTTCAGGGGCATTGGTTAGTCCGAAATACATAACAACAAATTTGTAGTGACCATACCGAGTCCTAAAAGAGGTTTTTGGGATATCACTCTCCCAAACCCTGTGATGGTGATACCCGGATCTGAAACCTATCTTTAAGAAGAACTTGGCACCCTGAAGCTGGTCAAACAAACATGGATCTTGGGTAAAGGATACCTGTTTTTAACGGTGACCTTGTTCAACTTCCGATAGTCAATGCACATACGAAGTGAACCATCTTTCGTCCGGACAAATAACACTGGTGCACCCCATGGATACTTTCTTGGACTAAAGCCCTTATCTAACTGGTCCTTCAACTGATCCTTCAACTCTTTTAGCTCGGCTAGAGCCATCCTGTAAGGAGGAATAGATATAGGCTGTGTATCAGGTAGAAGGTCGATACCAAAATCAATCTCCTGCAAAGGGAGGAACATCTGGCCAATCATCGGGAAAACCCTCTGGATACTCATGCACTACCGGAACTAACTGGATTGTCGGGGTTTCGGACTCAACATCCTTAATCCCGACTAGATGGTATATGCAACCCTTAGAAATCATCTTCCGGGCCTTGAGATATGAAATAATAATCCTGCTGGTACAGTCGAGCTACCCTTCGACTCCAAAACTGATTCACCCAGAAAATGACATTCCACCGCACAAGTTCTACTGTTTACCAAAGCATAACATGCATATAACCAATCCATGCAAAGAATAATATGAAAGTCAGTCATGGTTAACTCTACAAGGTCTGCGGAGGTGACTTTATGCAATATAGTGACCGAGCATCTCTAAACACCCGCCTAGCTACAACTAAATCACTAACAGGAGTAAAAACAAAAATTATTCTGACAGAGTCTTGGGACTAAATCCAATGATACTAGCAATGTAAAGGGTCACAAAAGAAATGGCAGCTCCTAGATATATCAAAGCATAAATATCAATATGAAAAACATACAACATACGAGTGACCACAAACAGGGAGACCTCCTACTCATCGCAGGGTGCGAAAGCATAGAACCTATTTTGGCGCTGACCGCCGGCTGAAATAGTCGAGGGACCCTGCCGAGAGGGACGTGCTACTAGAGCGACAAAACTGGCTGCTGGAATACGGGCTCCACTGACCCATAATCAGGCTGATGGGCAATCCCTGAGTCTGTGTATGAGTTAGCCACACTCGAAACAAGCATCCAACCTAACAGGGCACCTCCCACAATGATTTTTGCCGCACTTCACACAAGCTGGGAAAGTGCGCTCTATCTTCATGCTACCCTGGCCTCTCGAATCTGGAGCCTTGCTCCTCCGATCCCCTCACAATCTAGAAGTCATACTGGCCGATGATGGTGCTGGAGCAATAGTCCTATGTTGAGATTGCTGACACTGTCCGCCCCCTGATCTAACCTGAGAGGTCCCATAGCTGTCGGTTCTAGCCCTCTTGTACTCTCTCTACATCCGATACACCGATTCCATCTGTTAAGCTTGCAACAATATACGGGGAAAATCTATATCACGATGCAACATGGCGATCCTATAATCCTTAGCTATATGTCGCCCCCTGATCTAACCTGAGAGGTCCCATAGCTGTCGGTTCTATCCCTCTTGTACTCTCCCTACATCCGATACACCGATTCCATCTGTTGAGCTTGCAACAATATACGGGGAAAATCTATATCACGATGCAACATGGAAAATCTATATCACCGCCCCCTTTAGCTGATAGTAGGCAAAATCAACACAATCTCCATTGGTGACCCCCATAACCTGGGTGATCTTTAGAATCTCCTTGATGAAATCATACGGATCCTCATCCACCTCTAACCCAATGAACTCCGAAGGGTTCATCCTCAAGAAGTCTCTAATTCGATCCTGTACCGCAGTGCCATTCTGTGCGATATGCGCAACAGCCTGCTGGTTGTCTTGAGAAGTCAAGGCTTGTGCCAACATTTGTTTAGCTGCCCAAAAATCCGCGTGTGCAACTGGCTCTAGTGCCTGGGTTCCTAAACAAGTTGGGTTGCTTATGCCCATAATCAGTGCCATCTTCATGGCCTTCACCATTCCCATTTATTCTTCCGTTCATTCTCCTAGGAGCCATGATTCTGCAATCGCAAATAACACAAATTAGAAGGATAGAAAGACTTTTTAGCGCACGAGATAGATCATGAAAGAAGGGAACATTTCATAAATGTCTCGTAGCCTCTTCTTCATAAGTGTGGCTGTTTCACACCCATGAAAAAGATCCTACTTAACACGGCTTTCAGACACCCTAGGAAATTTCAAACCTATTTCTTCGATATTAAGTTTGTCAGGACCCGAACATAGACCCAGATCTTAACACGGGAAAAGGAACCCCGAGAGGCCCAAAGTCGACCCATGGCATAAGCATATCTAACTTCATTCACATAAAGCGGAAGACTAAACATAAAACATAGCGGAAATGTAAACGTGACATAGCATATCATGACATACGCAACCAATAGACATACACATAATCTGAGTACTACATATTGTCTGAAAGCCTTCACTACATATGATGGGTTGATAGGAAAACACCCCAACTAACCCGAACAAGTACTGAAACATAAAATAGCATGAAATATCTATCAAATGGCCCTCAAAACATGAGAAATCACCAATAAGTTGAAAGTACACCCTAAAGTAATCTAGATATAAGGATGAGCCTGAGGGCCGGAACTTGTATCACAAAATGATACAACATAGAAAGTATGATGTCAGTACGTGGATTTTACCGAGTATGCAAGGTAAGTAAAACGGATTTTCAAATATATATAAACTCATAAATGATCATAAGAGTAGGACAACATGCTCATAACATCAATATCATAATATAACATAAGGCTCAAGGTTTTCAGAACATTTGTAATACAATCATACTCATAATCATAAGAGAAAAGCTTTATTGAACATGACTTAAGCCAATATACATAATCATAAGCATGCTTAAATAATGAGGAATAGTGGGAGATTCTTTTAAACGACATACCCCATATGAGCATACATGAAGCCTGACTTGTAACCCTAGTCAGGAGGGTGATCGTGCCTTGGCAAGGGTAGAACCATTAAAGGTGTAATAACACATGAAAAGGGCCATTTGGGCTAGGGATCGTCACAAGGGAGGTCCCAAAATACCTACGTTGGCACTACCTTACTTCTTCATTTCTCACTCCCCTCTTCCCACCACTCTCACCACGACTCGTTAATTTCTGCAATGAATCGTGGTTAGCTACCGTTAAGTACCCTACCAACCCAATTTCCTTTACTCATTTCCCTTGATCATGGATCACTTCATGAGTCGTGAGGACTGACCACGACTCGTTGTCATGCCCATGGTGACTTCAATTTCCATCTTCCAAACCTAGCCCTAGTCCCTCACCACGAGTCACCCTATGAATCGTGGTCCTTCCTCACGGGTCACAAAATGACTCGTTTTGTGACCTGGTGCAAAATTTTCAATTTTCCCCATTTGAACTCCCGGGTTTGATCCTTTGGCTCTCGAGGTATAACAATAGTGCAGGGACGATGATACGTAATGCCTGGCTCACATAGGCAAATCCCACATCAGAAAAGAGAGGGAGAGTCCTGCGCTATTTAGTAAAGGACTGGACTTAATACTGTGAGGCGCCTTTTGGGTTGAAAATCCAAGGGGACAAAACTGTGTTAGGCCGAGGCCCAAAGGCGGACAATACTACACAGTGTTTTGAAAGGGTCATTACAGGTGGTATCAGAGCCGACTCTCGACTAGTACAGTGGTGGGGCAAACCTCAGCGAGGACTCTGAGTCCCTATGGGGGGTGAGTGCAGGGATGACAATATGTAACGCCTGGCTCACTTAGGAAAATCCCACATCGAAAAAGAGAGGGAGAGTCCTGGGATATTTAGTAAAGGACTGGAGTTAATACTGTGAGGTGCCTTTTTGGTTTAAAGTCCAAGGGGACAAAACCATGCTGAGCCGAGGCCCAGAAGCGAACAATACTTCACAGTGTTGGGCAAGGGTCGTTACAAGTGGTATCAGAGCTGACTCTCAACTAGTACGATAGTGGGGCTCAGCGATGACATTGATTCCCTACGAGGGGTCAGTGCAGGGATGGCGATACGTAACACCTGGCTCACTTAGGCATATCCCACATCGGAAAAGAGAGGAAGAGTCCAGGGCTATTTGGTAAAGGACTAGACTTAATACTGTGAGGCGCCTTTTGGGTTGAAAATCCAAGGGGAAAAAATTGTGCTTGGCCGAGGCCTAAAAGTGGATAATACTTAACAGTGTTGGGCAAGGTTCATCACACTTAACATGTGGTCATTGCCCAAAACTTTATCATGCTCGATAATACTCAATTCATATTGAAAATAGCATTATAAACATAGGTAACTTGAAATCATGATTTTCATTGCAATATCTCATCATCAACATATATTCCTCACAAATCTCATCTTTCAGGAACTTTTCATCAATGGGCTTTTTAGTTTACAAAACTAGAAACGTGATTTTTGATTGAAACAATATGAAACTTTCCCATTCTTCACAATTCAATAGAAGAAATGTATTTAAATCATAACCATGTAGAAAATTCAAGAAAATCATGCGTTGGGTTAAAACCCCATAGATTAGACATAGGAATTTCACACTTTAGAGAGGGATTGGACATGAGTATGAAGGAAATCACCCATTCAAAACCCTACATACCTGTTGGTAGCTGATAATATCACTTTTTAAATACCCAAGAGAAAATTGAAAAGAAATTGATGAATGCTAAGCTTGATCACCCTCTCAAGTCTTCTATCTTGCACGCATGAATGAATGAGGCCTAAAATGAACTTAACCCCTTTAAAAGTCACTATTCATAACCCAAACCACTGTAGTTTAGGCCTTAGAAACTTAGAAATAATGGAAAATCCCTTATTAAATTCACAGAAAATAACTGTCAGGTGGCCCTAATGGGTGACCTAACGACTTTCGCTCGGGGGCACTACTCGTGATGTCATCCGTTACGTACATTGCTCATCAATTCTTTTGGGCTCATCATAGGTCACCTCACCACTCGTTATGGGTGACCATGAGTCCGTGATGTATAGTGCCTTGCCTCATCAAAATTGTACTCCAGGCTTGCTACCGACTCACCCCACGAATCGTGGGGGCTGACTACGACTTGTGGGAGCCTTCCATTAAGTCCACCTCCCCTCTTTCTTTTCTTTCTTTATTTCCCCTCCTCACGGCTGACCCAACGACTCATGGGTCCTGATCATGAGTTGTGGTCATACCTGTGGGGTCTAATCTTCTTAAGCATTCAATCCCACGACCTTCCCCATAAGTCCCATCACGACTTGTAGGTTGATCTCACGAGTCACCCCAAGACTCTTCTTGAGCCTGGTGCCAAATTTTCAAGTTTTCTCCATTTTAACTCCTGGGTTCGATCTTTGGACTTCCGGGGTATAACATATGTTGGCTTATTTTGACCCTATTAGGGGTATATAGATTGAAGTGTGCTTGACAGGGCTTTTGGGGGGCCCAGACAAGTTATTCTGTGTTGGTTGTACCTTTTGGGATTTTGGGGCCAGGTAAGGTTCTAATTTGCATTACCTATTGTTAGTTATACAGCAGGTTGTAAGGCTATCCAGGTTATATCTCTGTCCCTCCCATTGAATTGTTTTCATTTTTATTATCAGCATCATCTAGTCGTTTTTGTATACTGCCTTAATATTTGATACTTATTGTACTGAAGCCCATCTTTGGGGTGCTACATTACTTCCCTGCGGGTATGGATAGGTATGGATCAGGACCTCCCTAGTCATCAGCCAGAGTCAACGGTCTAATTAACTCCTTTCCTATTGGGTTGTTAGTTAGAAGGTTTGTTCTTTTGTTGTACAGTTTATGGGTAGGTCGGGGACCTAGCTCGACCACTATTCCACACTTAGAGGCTTGCATGCTACATATGCTCAGTTGTTGGTTTTGGTTGATGGCTGTGTGGAGCTTATGTGTGTTTATTTTACGTGATAGCCGTATGGGGCCTAGTTTAGCTTTTAGTTAGCAGCCTTGTCGGCTATAGCATAGTTATGACTACCTTTTTTATCTTGCTATAACTACAAAGCATGGTGGTCTTGCCGGCTCACATAGGATCCCTTTATTTCGTGTTGTTGGTTTTTTGTTTTCTTTTTACAGGTTGCTATGTGGCCTTGTCAGCCAGAGGCTATTTTTATAGCCGAGATATAACCCGTTGTTTTCTTGATTTTAAGAGCAGGGTGCCCCAGTTAGAGCCAGCCCGATCTAAGGGCAATAGGGAGACTCCATCCCGGTCTCCCTGATGTGCCATGCACTTAAAACCAAGAAACAATGCACATTTCGGATATGTTTATGCAGATATGATGCGTTTGTGTTGAATGTTGCAGGAAAACAGGTCTGGAATGGGAAATAGGCAAAGTAAGGCAGAAAAGGACTGAACTGAAGGTTTCCAGGCACGACACAAATCGTCGTCCCAAGGAATGATTCATTCCTGCAGTCATGGGAAGAAATCAAAGATGGATGAAGACAGATCTAGTGCACTCAACAGATTGATGGCATGACTCATTACATCTTGTAATGAGTCATTAAGCCAGTCGTGAGGACTTGGGATGATAAATGTTGAAAAATATCCGGTGAAGGCGACGACAGATCTAACGATTCGTCAGGTGTTGAGACGTCTCATCAGGAAGGCACTAGGATAAATCGTCAGGTGCACTGGAATTTTAGAGAGCCATGATCACGAGAGGCCTAACGACTTGTGCCCTAGCACGATGAGTCATTAGGTGACTCATTGCCACGATTGTGCCTAATGCGAAGGACGACTACTTTTAATTGATCACGACTTGTTGGGAGACCCAACGAGTCATTACTTGGCCCGTTACCCCCGCTGACCTGCAATCCAAATTCAGTCAGGATAAGAATTTTTTAGAACTACAAATACAATTTTAGATTTATTTTTCATACACAGTTATTTTTACCAGCATTCACGTGAATTCTAATGTTGTTAAGAATTGTTCTTGGGTCAAGAAACAATGTTTATAATTTTTTTCTTCATTTTAGGAATTGATCAACCTTGGAGTTTTGTTCATCATGTTAAGAGTTATATTCAATTCACTTGGTTTTCTTCTACGAATTCTTATAAGTTGCAATTATCATTTATTCTTTATTTTGTGATTGTGATTATTCAAGCATGAATAGCTAAACCCATAACTAGGGTTGTGGGAACCATGATGAATTAACACGCAGAGGTTAAACACTTAGTGATTCTTGAACGGAGTTTAATGCATGTATTGTTTTTCCCTTCATTTTAATTATTTCTTAACGGTTGCAAACGTTGGAACTCGCCTTATTCTTACTTACCAAATCAAGGAGGTAGTGAATGGGAAAAGGGATTAACAACGGAGATTTGAGGCTATCAACCCTCACCCAATAGCTTGAACTTGTCCGAGGATAGCTAATCCAATATTAAGTATAAGGGTTAATTAAGCATACACCCATAGACGGACCAAGTTGCGTGGTGATAATCATCTAGATAGGGGAACAACCATTTAGGTGAACCTAACTTACCAATATTGTATACTAAACACTGGAATAGATCACTAGTGTAAAATGCTTGTGTTTATGAAGTCATGGGGAACACAATCCTAGTAACTTGTCGATTGAATACAAACTGAAATTGATCTAAACTTTTACTAATATTTTCTCCTATTGATTATTTTATTTCTCTTTCTCCTAGGAAATAAGTTAGCCGATAGTAATAGTTATTCTTGTTAACTCATGTTCTTAATAGTGTCATCAAGATATTTCTGAGATAAAGACCACAACGGGGCTACTTGCTAAGCATTTGATGGGAGCTGGAGCTAAAAAGGTGAATGATGTATGTTCTCAAAGCAAGGCCTCGAGAAATGATGGAGGCGAATCTAAATCTGAAGAAGAAGCTAACTATCTGAATGATCAAGGGTCGGGTTTACAGACCAACACCCAAGGGTCAAACCAAGACTCTTGGCGTAAAGGTCAAGGAACCAAGGTCGGAACTATTATAGGGATAAAAATTACAGCAAAGGCCAATACAGAGACAATGGAGACTGGAAGAAGCGTGAGGGATACAAGAATGATAGAAGCGGTCTGTATGTTCCTCCAAGGAACAATGAGCCAGAGTCTAGTGGTTCAAGGGTTGAAGACATATTGTCCAAGGTACTTAAGCAGATAGAGGCAACAGATAGCCATTTTAAGGAGCTTAACGCTAATATTTCTGGTTTGAATCAAAAGGTGGAATCACATGCCGTGGCCACTAAGTAGATTGAGCAGTTGTTGAGTCAGATGTCTATTGTGATTAATCAGAGGCAGAAAAGGCACACTTCCCAACAATACAGTGCAAAATTTGAAGAATGACAGACACTGCATGGCGGTCACTACTAGGAGTGGGAAGGTGACAGTTGATCCTCTGAGGCAGATTGTGATTAAGGAGATAGAAGAGCCCGTATCGATTAATGATGACAAGACAAAAGATTCTGAAAATCCAACATTGGTTAGAGATTCACTTGGGAAGACTGCTCCTAGTAATGCAAAGGAGCATGGATCTAGCAATGAGATGGAGAAGGAGGCACAACAAAAGTTCACACCTATTCCTAGACCTCCTCCCCCTTTTCCAAAGTGGTTGAAGGAAAAAGGTCGAAAATGGGAAGTATCACAAATTCATCTCCATGTTGAAACAATTAACTGTGAACATCCTATTTGTCAAGGAACTTGTGCAGATGCCCGACTATGCTAAATTTATAAAGGACCTTGTCAACAGGAAAAGGACTGTAAGCTTTGACCTGCAGATAACTCGCACCACTATAGTGCCATAGATACACGAGTCCTAGCTGAGAAGAAGGAAGACCCATGTGCTTCCACTATACCTTGCACCATTGGGAATGTCAAGTTTTCAAGGGCACTTTGTGACCTTAAAGCAAGCATAAATTTGATGCCCTTGACGGTATTCAAGAAATTTGGCTTGGGAGCCCCCACACTGACCACTATGTGGCTACTGATGGTTGATAAAACTTTTAAAAAGTTGGTGGGGATCCTATTTGATGTGCTTGTCAAGGTGGAAAAATTTATAATCCCAGCGTGTTTCGTGATTCTGGAGTGTGAGGTGGATTATGAGGTCCCTATCATCTTGGGGCGACCATTCCTTGCAACCGGTAGAGCCCCAGTAGATGTGAAGGCGGGCCAGTTTAAATTTAGACTGAACAAAGAAGAGATCATCTTTAATATCTGCTGGTCAATGTAGAAACCAAAGGAATTAAACATGGTCTCAGCACTAGAGGATGGATATGAGTCACTTGACGAATTTTGAGTAGTCAAGAGACTTTAGTCGTTTCGCAATGTTAAATCAGGTGTTGCATGGGAGGCAACCCATGGAGGCATTTTGGTGATGTCTGAGTAATCAAAATACCTGTGTCATCTGCGACGTTAAAACAAATGATTCTTGGGAGGCAACCCAATTTGTAAATGTAATAAAAATATAGTGTTAATGTGTGTTGATGTGTGCAAGTGATTAAGATGGGAAATTTGAAGTTAAAACTGAAAATATGAACTTGAGTTGCTGGTGAAACAAAGCACAGAACGAGTCGTCATCAGATTAAACGAATCGTTAATTGGATCGTCATCATTGCTGCATAAAACAGTGCAGACAACGGTTTACCAAATGAGACATTGCAAATGGCAACGAATCGTGAGGTCATCCATCAAGTCTATTTGATCACATGTGGAATCAAACTGAGAAAGGTGACAAAGACTGACTTAACGAATCATTGGGCAATGAAATGATTTGTTAAGTGACCCGTCAGGAAGCTACCACAATTCAGGGCCAACGACTCAGGTCACGACTCATTAGATAGCACCACGAATCATTACACGAGTTGTTAGCTCCCAGAAAGTTATTAAGCTCAAGCCCCTGCACGAAGGGTCAAACGAGTCATTTATCAACATAACAATTAGATTCGTTGGCCGTCATGTGTTTTTAAATTAACTACCTGCGCCCCGACCCACAGACTAATTAGGGTAAAATTCGTATTTCTAGTTGTATAAAACACCTGATTGCCTTCCTAAACTCTCACCTTAACTTAAAATTAGAAATTTAACTTCAAAAATTAATCACTTCTTCACCACTACTAGATCAACTGCTCCCTCCCAAAGCATTCACACACACACACGATTGCGCTCACCTGCTCGAAGTACCACACAAGATTGCAAATTTCAAATTCAACTCTTTCCTGCTAAACTCAAAATTATTGTGTGTAATTGGTTGTTTACTGTCTTCTCCATCAGTTTTCTCATATAATGAATTCTAAATTCGACCTAATTTCATGAATTTTACGGAAGCCTAGTGGTAAGACATTGAATGAAAAATTTTTTTTGGATCCCTTGAAGAATCTGATGATATGCGCTTGTGGAATCTTTAATTTAGATGAAGTTATTTGAACAACTGTTTGTCAAACTCTTGAGCAAGAGCCATGTAACGAGTTGTCATATCATCTCACGACTCGTCATATAGATCATCCTGAGTGGAAAGTAAACCTGGTGACCAGTGTACCTAACGACCGATCTAATGAGTCATCGCCTCGAGTAACGACTCATTGTGAATAGTGGTTAACTGCACTAGTCCAACAAGCAGAAAACACATCCTTAGACAACGATTGACACCACGAGTCGTGGCCAGTGGCAACTACTCCTTTAGTCACTCGTCAGGTCTACTGAGACAAAGTTTAAAAGTTGATTGTTTTCTATCTCATCTTTTATACTAACAAATCTTTCACAGGTACAATAGCTCCGAGGGGGACACCAAATAAAGGTCCAGCAAAGAAACAAGTGTCGGAGAGGAGTCAACTGTCATACCGCAGACTTCTGGATGAGCCATCCTCCTCCGAAGAGTCAAGTGGCTCGGAGGAGGAATATGAAGTGTAAGAAAAGAAGCTGGTGCGGAGATCAACAAGGGCTAAGGCTCAACAAACTACAAATATGACAACCTTGGTTGATGCTCCTACTCTACTGGATAGGGTTCTGCAAAGCTGTACTAATGAAAATGCCATGGCTACAGCTGAGAATGCTCCCGAGGGCACCACAGCTAGGTAAAATGCAGAAGTAGCTGATGAGTCACATGCTCAGCAATGGAACACAGATGATAAACTAACTGAGACCTCGAACAAATCTGATGATCAACCAAGGCACGTGAGGAGATGGTGTGTTCATGGTTTGAGGTCTATCTATAACAGATACATTGCTCCAAATGAAAAAGGACATCCAAAAAGGAGCATCTACGAGGATTCCAAGCTAGTCACCAAAGGGCTTAAGGACCTTCCAGAGCTACAGGCTTTGTTGACAAGTACAAGTTCAGGTGGTTGACCGAGCCATCAAGAAGCTATAGTATCTGCCTAATCAGAGAATTCTATGCAGCCTACGCAGCCACACTACAACGTCTGGCATTAGGTGGTCAAGAATGGAAAAAGAGGCCTGCTTTTACACAGGTGTTGGTTTGGGAGACACCTGTGGACATATCTGAGAGGACCATCTCCAGACTACTTTATGGGCCATACTATCATGTCCCGATGAACACAGTTGGATTCAATCACAGGCTATTCGAGCTAAAGAAAGTTAAGACTAAGAAGTTGAATAGTGAGGAGCAAATCAGGCTACACTTGGCTATCTCAGATCATTTCCACAAGAGGTCCGTTGGTTGAATCGTTGGATGACACTGAGTCCTAAATCAAGAAAGCCACATTAAATTTTCAATTTAAGTTTTGGTGGTCACTGGTGTAGCATAGGCTGGTATCAACCAGCAATGATAACATTCTTTCACCTGACAGAGTTGCGTTGGTAGTTAGTATTATGGATGTATACACCATATATTTCCCATGGTACATAGCTGAAGAGATTCAAGAACTAGTGATACATGATGGCACTATGATTTCTTTTCCATGTATTATTGATAGACTCTGTCAGGGGTTAAAAGTGCCACAGCTGCCATCCATTGACCAGTGCATAGTGGTTCACAAGATAATAGATATCAGGTTGATAAGAGATGAAAAACCCAGTATCGAGAATAAGGAATCAGGCTACCGCATCTGCTAGAAGGACAATACTGGCAGATGCATTCAACGACGGGATGCAAACTGAGGCTCTATATTTACTAAGATTGCGGCAGAGCCCACGGAGGCCAGGGAGATGGGTAGCCGATCTGTGGCTATAGATGCAGTTGACATTCCTGCATCTGCGGAGATTTCAGTCTTCATCCACAACGATTGCATCTCACCCACCCATTGCACCATCAAGTGCTCCTTCAACCAGTCTAGTCACAATTTCCAAATAATTCTTGACCGACATGGTTAGACGGCTGGCAAAGTCTGAGAAACAACAAACACACACGGTTTTGCAGGTAAAGGTGCTAATGGAGCAAGTCAAGTCGTGGGTTATAAAAGAATTGGAGGTTATCTCTAGCTCTGTGCATGGCAGATTATACTCTTTTGAGAGACTCATGGATGATCTCCTTGCACAGTTACAAGCGCCCAAATTTGAAAAGTGGTATGCAGAGGTAGAAGCACTCAGAGCAGAGGTATGGGAGTTGTTTGCACGATAGGTAGCTGCGATCCCTCCACCGATGCTTCCCGTGATAAAACATGAGAGCGAAGAGGAGCTACCGCCTGTGTTTGACTTCATTAGTGAGGAGCCGGTGGCACATGATAAGAGTAAAAGGCCTCATGAGGAGGCAAGTTTTGAGGAGGATGACTCTCTGCTCTGTCAACGGAAGCGAGAGTGGAGAGATATGGAGAGAGCACTACATTTATCTAGAGAGGAAGCTTGACAAAGGGTCACAGTTGAGGCAGTGAGAGCTCAACGAAAAGGCACAAGCTCAGTTGGGTCTGAATATGCACTGAGTAAAGCCGGTGATATCGAAGAGGACATTGAAGGAGTATCTGCACCCTCCACCGACCAGGTAGCAGACACATATGTCACACAGGTATTTTCCCTATTTCCATAGTTCTGTTTTATATATATATATATCCATCAAGGATGACGCATGCTTTTCTTGATAGGGTGGGGATGGATACTTGTGTATTTTTGCTGAACATAACCCGAGGGTTTTTCTTGTCGTATATCTTTTCCCTCGGGTGTTCCTTATCCAGTAGAATCGACATGTTTAGGATTTTATGTTTATGTGTTTGGTTGTGTCAGTCGAAAGAAAGTTAGGTGAACTTAAGGCAGTCAAGAGCTTGAATTTTTTATTTTAGTTGAACTGATAATGTGATACTCCTCCTAATTTTTCTTTATGTGTGTGTTAAAATCAACAAGTATGACCTTTGTGAATCTTTGCATGGAATTCAAACTGTGAACATGTTCACCATTGTATGGTTGTACATGAACTAGCAGTTAGTAGAAGTGATGATATTGACTTGTGCTATGTGTGAGTGAGATTTAGTAGTTAAATTCGGCTGTGTGCGTCAATCTAGAACTTGCCTGGTCAATCGTACTGACATAGAGGATGGGCAACTAGGAAAGGATCATAGGCTATTTTTTTATTAATGAGCCCAGTTTAGCCTGAATGATCTACCAAAAGAAAATGAATATCCCTTGATCCAAATTTTTGAGCTTAAATTGACCTTTCTTTTTGTTTACACTGATTCACCTTCCTGCTTTGAATATGAATGAACCTGTTTTGGCCCTGGTCCCTCCTTGGACACTGTAAACCTCAACTAAGGCAAATCGCCTAAATTGAGGGTGGATATTATATGGGTGATTAAGAGGAGTAGGTTGGAATGAGATTGGGTAATGAAAATAAAAGAGCGGGTGCGGTGTGCATAATGAAAGAAAAGAAGAAAACAAAAATGTTGTTAATGATAAAAAAAGCAAGAAAAGAAAAGAAAAGAAAAATGTTAAATCAATGAATGCTTTAAAGAAGAGGAACTGAACTCGTAGTGGCAAACGAAAATAAAAGAAGAAGCAAGTAAAGGAAAAAGGGGAGAAAATATAAAATAAAGGTTAAAAGTGGAGTCAAGGCGTGTGAAGTTCGAAGAAGTGCAAAGCTACTAATCCCATATGTACCATACCCAAACCGTAGCCTACGTTACAAGCTTTAAAAGTCCTATAGTGAACCGGGTTATCTGTCTGAAAGTTAAGGTATTGAAACTAAAGGCAAGCCTATGGCATTGCATGCAAATAGTTAGAATTTCTTTGTGAGAGAGAGTGTGATCTGAGCTAGTCCCAAGAGAAATACACTAATGTAATCATACAGACATGAGAGACTGTGGGACTTCTTTGAGGTGAGAGCATTTGGTAAATAAAATCATCTGTAAATTATCTAGGTCAGTGTTATAGATTTATGTGCATGGTTGCAAATGACAGTATTTTGCCATGTTTTGATTCCTCTGTGTCATGGTTGAAAATTTTTTATATGCATTGTGATTTGAGTTGGTATGATAAAGAAGGGTTAAAAATTTTGATTTGATCAATAATTGTGACTGTCGTAAGTTTTATTGAGTTCTTTTGATTGAAATGTCGAAATACTTTATTTTATTTTGTTTTTTCCTAAGCAAATGCAAAAGTTCTAAGTTGAGGGTGTTGATGTGCTGTGATTTTACAGCACTTTCGACACTTAAAACCAAGAAACTATGCACATTACGAGTATGTTTATGTAGATATGATGCGTTTGTGTTGAATGTTGCAGGAAAACAGGTCCGGAACGGGAAATAGGCAAAGTAAGGCAGGAAAGGACTGAACAGAAGGTTGCCAGGCATATCATGAATCATTGTCCCAAGGAACGACACGTGCCTGGAGTCGTGGGAAGAAATCAAATATGGATGAAAAAGGATCTAGTGCACTCAACGGATTGAAGACACGACTAGTTACATTTGCTAATGAGTCATTTAGCCAGTCGTGAGAATTGGGAAGATAAATGTTGAAAAATATCCATTAAAGGAGATGACAGATGTAATGATTCATTAGGTGTTGAGACGACTCGTCAAGAGGGCAGTAGGATGAATCTTCAGGTGCACTGGAATTTTAGAGAGCCAAGACCACGAGAGGCCTAATGACTTGTGCCCTAGAATGATGAGTCATTGGGTGACCCATTTCCACGACTAGGCCTAATGCTGAGGACGACTACTTTTCACTGATCATGACTCGTTAGGAGACCCAATGAGTCGTTACATGGCCCGTTACCCCTGCCGACCTAGAATCCAAATTCAGTTAGGATAAGAATAGTTTATAACTATAAATACAAGTTTTAGGTTTATTTTTCATAAGAAGTTATTTTTACCAACTTTCACGTGAATTCTAGTGTTGTTAACAATTGTTCTTGGGTCAAGAAACAAAGTGTATAATTTTGTTCTTGATTTTGGGAATTAATCAACCTTGGAGTTTTGTTCATCATGTTCGGAGTTATATTCAATTCACTTGGTTTTCCTCTACGAATTCTTGTATGTTACAATTATGATTTATTGCTTATTTTGTGATTGTGTGATTATTCAAGTATGAGTAGCTAAACCCATAACTAGGGTTGTGGGAACCATGATGAATTAACACACATGATGAATTGAACGGGGTTTCATGCATGTATTGTTTTTCCCTTCATTTTAATTATTTCTTAACGGTTGCAAATGTTGGAACTCGTCTTATTCTTACTTACTGGATCAAGGAGGTAGTGAATGGGAAAAGGGATGAACAACAGAGATTTGAAAATATCAACCCTCATCTAATAGATTGAATTTATCCGGGGATAGATAATCCGATATTAAGGGTAAGGGTTAATTAAGCATAAACCCATAGACAGACCAAGTTGCTCAGTGATAATCATCTAGATAGGGGACCAACCATTTAGATGAATCTAACTTACCAATATTGCATGCTAAACACCAAAAGAGATCACTAGTATAAGAGCCTTGTTTTTATGAAGTCATGGGGAACACAATCCTAGTAATTTGTCAATTGAATACAAATTGAAATAGATGTAAACTTTTACTAGTCTTTTCTCTTGTTTATTATTTTATTCTTTTCCCCATAGGAAATAAAGTTAGCCGATAGTAATAGCTATTCACATTAACTCAAGATCTTTCCATATTCCTCGTGAGATTGACCCCAACTTTCGTTGGGTTCTATATTTGACATCAACAACTTTATATATCAATTACGAGGTGTAATTTGGGTGACATCACTCCCATTCTCAGCCACGCCAGGAGTCCTCTAGGGAAGTGGACCTTGTGGAACCACCTCCAGCAGTTCCTATACCTATACCATCCGATTAGGAAGTTAAGAGCATAGTCTATATGTTAGCTCAGATGATGGCCGCTCAGCGCCAGCCTATGGTACTAGTGGTTGCTGAATCTTTGAGAGGACTTGGAAGTTCGAGGGTCCGAGAGTTCCTATCCCTGAGTCCCTCGCAGTTCATATGTACCAACCGTGTAGAGGGCCCTTAGGACTTTTCTGACTAGTTACAGTAGATTTTCAGGGTAATGTATGCTACACCCGCCAGAGTCAATTGAGTTAGCAGTATTTTGATTACGGTACATAAAAGTGTTATGGTACAAGAGCTGGAGAGGTCCCAAGGCATAGAAGCTCCCCCTACGACTTGGTCCAGCTTTTCAGAGGCCTTTCTGGATCACTACTTGCCGAGAAATCCGACAAGCTCGGGTGGACCAGTTTCTGCACCTGGAGAAGGGCTCGATGAGTGTCCGGGAATATGCTATGAGATTTGATTCCTTAGCCAGATATGCACCAGCTTTGTAGATACCATGCCAGCCAGAGTACACCGTTTTATTATGGGGCTGCTCCCATAGTATGTGGAAATTTGTGTTACAGCTACTTTATGGGAGGACATGGACATTTCCCGCATTCACACTTTCGCTCAGAATATTGAGGGGATCAGGAAGCAAAAATGGGAGGTAGAAAGGAAAAATCAAGAGCAGCGCCCTAGGTCCATGTCCAGTGACATGCAAGTAAAGTTGCAGGATGGACCTAGGCCACAAATACCAGGCAGGCCACCCAGAACTCCACCTCCACAGCAACAGGGGAGTAGATCAAATCATCGGGGGCAGTCAGGACCTAGCGAGAGCTCATGGGCATTAGGCTCTCAGTAGTAGAGGAGGTCAGACTAGAGCAGGTCGACTCTACCACGTTGTGTTATTTGAAGTCAGTGTGATTTTGGGGCACGCAAATATGGTTTTACTACTTGTTACACCTATGGACAAGAGGCTCATATGATGAGGGATTGTCCAGCTAGAGGTCAGGGTGATCGGGAATGATAGATCTTCAGCAGGGTCACATGCCCTAGTACCTTCAGCAGGGTGCAGGCCCTCAGCTCCAGCCGACAGAGGCCGAGGTAGAGTAGGGGCATCCAGTTCAGGCAGCGGTCCGGATCGCACTTATGCTATACCGGGGCAACAGGAATCGAAGTCATCAACGAATGTTATGACATGTATGCTTGACATTTTCTCTCACTCAGTTTATGTTTGGATAGACCAAGGTTCCACTTTGTCCTATGTAACTCCACTAATGGCCCGAAAATTTGGCATAACGCCGAAATTGCTTCGGCGACCCTTCTTAGTGTATACACTAGTCGGTGATTCCATTATAGCTAAAATGATTTACCGGGGTTGCACAGTAGAGTTTGTCAATTGTCAGACTTTAGCAGATTTTGTGGAGCTGGAAATGATTGATTTTGATGCAATTATGGGTATGGATTGGCTAGCGCCATGTTATGCTAACGTAGAGTCTTGGACCAAGACTGTCCGATTCAACTTTCCAAGGGAGGTAGTGCAAGAGTGGAAGGGTAGTGCAGCTATGCCAAAAGGTAGGTTCATATCCTATCTTCGGGCGAAAAAGTTGATAGCAAAGGGAGGTATTTATCATATTGTCCGGGTTCAGGATGTGCGAGTAGAATCCTCGACACTTCAGTCCATTATTATGGTTAATGATTTTCATTATGTGTTTCCTGATGAACTTCCTGTTATCCCCCCAGAACGGGAAATCGATTTCTCTATCGACTTGCTTACAGGTACTCAACCTATATCCATCCCTCTGTACCGAATGGCTCCTGCTTAATTGATAGAATTGAAAGAGCATCTAAAATACATATTAGATAAGATATTTATCAGGCCGAGTACGTCACTGTGGGGTGCGCTAGTTTTGTTTGTGAGAAAGAAATATGGCTCCCTACATATATTTAACGATTATCAGCAACTGAACAAAGTTTCTATTAAGAATAAATACCCATTTCCCAAGATAGATGACCTATTTGATCAGTTGCAAGTGGAGAAATATTTCTCAAAGATAGACTTAAGGTCAGGATACCATGTGCGTGTTCGGGAGAAAGATATCCCGACGACAGCTTTCAGGACGAAGTACGACCATTTCAAATATCTAGTTATGTCCTTCGAGTTGACAAATGGCCCAGTAGTGTTCATGCATCTGATGAATAGCATCTTAAGGCCATATTTAGATTTGTTTGTCATAGTGTTCATAGATGACATCCTAGTGTATTCGCGTTCAGAAGCAGAATATAAAGATCATTTGCGAACGTACTTCAGATTACCAGAGATCGCTAGTTATATGCAAAATTTTCTAAATATGAGTTTTGGCTGAATTCTGTAGCTTTCTTAGTCCATGTTGTATCAGAGGCTAGTATTCAAGTGGATTCACAAAAATAAAGGTAGTAAAGACAAGGCCTAGACATACAACTCCAATGGAATTTTGCAGTTTCCTGGGATTAGCTGGGTATTACAGAAGGTTTGTGGAAGGATTTTCTACTCTGTCAGCACCATTGACCAAATTGATGCAGAAAGCAAGTAAGTTCCATTGTACTGAGGACTGTGGGAAGAGTTTCCAGGAATTGAAAAACAAAGTGACGTCGGTAGCAGTGTTATCTTTGCCAGAAGGTTCTGAGGGTTAAGTTGTATACGGTGAAACTTCAGGCATTGGGTTAGGATGCGTTCTAATGCAACACAGTAAGGTAATCGCCTATGCTTTAAGACAGCTTAGGAAGCATGAAAGGAACTATCCCACCCATGATGTGGAGTTAGCTTCTATAATTCATGCCTTAAAAATATGGAGGCATTACCTGTATGGGGTGCACGCGGATACTTTTACTAATCATAAGAGCCTCCAATACATCATCACACAGAAGGAATTGAATTTGTGGCATGGCCGTTGGCTAGAATTACTAAAATACTACAATGTAAACATTTTGTATCACCTAGGGAAGGCTAATATTATAGCAGATGCACTTAGCCACAGATCTATGGGAAGCTTGAAATATTTAAGGCCAGAAAAGCAGGAAATGGCTCGAGAACTACACCGATTAGACATCTTAGCCGTCTGGATACTAGACGCAGAAGATAATGGGACTGTGATTGAAAATACAATGGTATCATCACTAGTTGTAGAGGTGAAAGAACAGCAATATGAAGACCTTAGCCTAGAGTAGCTTAGAGATAAGGTTCAGCGAGGTGAATTAACGACCTTCGGATTGACAGAAGATGAGGTCTTGAGATTCAGAGGTTTCCTCTGCGTTCCAGATGTAGCAGGGCTCTTCCAGGAGATCATGGTAGATGTACATTACTCTTGTTACTCTCTTCATGTAGGTTCAACAAAGATGTATCATGATATAAAGGAGATATACCGGTGGCCTAGAATGAAAAGGGTGTAGCTGAATTTGTAGCACAGTGTCCTAGTTGCCAACTGGTAAAGGCGGAACATCAGAAATCGGGCGGGCTAACACAGGAGATAGCAGTGCCTATGTAGAAATGGGATGCTATTAACATGGACTTTGTGATAGGATTACCTCGCACCAAGCATAGATTCGATTCTATTTGGGTCATTATGGACAGATTAAAAAAGTCAACCCACTTCCTACCAGTCAGGACTACCTTCTCCACCGAAGACTATGCTGAGTTGTATATCAGGGAAATAGTTCAACTATATGGTGTCCCCGCATCTATTATTTCAGATGGAGAAGCACAATTTATAGCTAGATTCAGGCAGTCATTTAAGAAAGGCTTGGGGACATAGGTTAATCTGAGTACTACGTTCCATCCTCAGACGGAGGGTCAGGCAGAGCGCACAATTCAGACACTCGAGGATATGTTATGGGTGTGTGTGTTATATTTTAGAGGAAGTTGGGATGAGCATCTACCCCTTATCGAGTTTGCTTACAATAATATTAATCAATCTACAATTCAGATGGTACATTACGACGCCTTGTATGGGCAAAAATGAGGTCCCTCATCGGATGGTTCGAAGTTGGGTAGTCAGGGTTAATCGGACCTAATATGATCCACTAGTAAGAAGAGAAAGCAAAACTCATCATTTAGCACTTGCTGACAGCCCAGAGTCATCAAAAATCCTATTTCAATGTGCGGCATAGGGACTTGGAATTCGAGGTTGATGATTGGGTATTCCTCAAAATTTCTCCAATGTAAGGCGTGATGAGGTTTGGTAAGAAGGGAAATCTTATCCCTAGGTTCATTGGTCCGTATCGGATCCTCCGAAGTTGGTCCGTATCGGATCCTCCGAAGGATAGGCCGAGTGACATATGAGCTAGAATTGCCTTCAGAACTAGAATCTATTCATCTAGTCTTTCACGTGTCCATGTTGCGAAAGTGCATAAGGGACCCGTCCCGGGTTGTTCCTATTGAGGATGTTCAAGTTATTGAGGAGTTAGACAACGAAAAAGTTATAGTTGCTATATTAGATCGGCAAGTTCGTAGGTTAAGGACTAAAGATGTGGCCTCCATTAAAGTTGTGGAGGAACAAATATAAAGAAGAGATGACTTGGGAAGCTGAGGAAGACATGAGATCTGGGTACCCTCACCTATTCCAAGATTGACCTAGAATATGCAGTGAGGTGAGGTGGTTGTTCAGTTGTTATTTACATGCTTATATTATTAGCGCTATTTAGTTGGTTACCTCTATGTGGTGGAGTATCTGTGTATAGTGCCCTGTGAGATGCTTGTGTTGGACTTTTCTGCGTTTCAAGTTTTCAGATAGTCTATAATACAGAGGAGAATCTATCAGAATTTTTCTAAGCATTAGTTTAAAGAGTTAACTCCTTTAAGCCTAAAGATGACATTCGAGGACGAATGTTCCTGGGGGGGAAGGACGTTACACCCTATAAAGTGTTAGCGGTTAGTAGGCGTATGCATGAGTTGTGATTAGTAAAGAGAGCTTTATGCGTGTGGGGAGAACATCGGAAGCAGGGCCGGATGGGGCTAGGGTGCAAAGGGCCAGCGTGACGCGCAAGGGGCAGCGCGGTGTGCCAGCTCCCTTGGCGCGATGGGCAGTGTGGGGCGCCGACTCCCTTGGCGCAATGGGTAGCGTGGAGCACCACCCGCTCCATTTCCCATGAATATATATAAGCCCCCTAGTTTAATGTAAATCAATTATAAATTGATCCCTTGTCCTGACGCAAAAAGAGACGCAACCTACATCAAATTACGCTACCAAATGTCGTCCAAACACAAATTAACTTTGGGTAAAGTGTCCTAGGCCTACGAGAAGCATTTCTACAGAGTTATTTCTTGAAAATTCACTTAGTGTACTAAAACCCCGCCAAGTAAAGATTTTCAGAATTACTCCAAATTGAATTCTAAATGGCCACAGGCATTAGGTAAACATTTCTCCCTTCTGAACTTTCAAGATATTGTATGTTTTCGGCTCAGTATAAGGGTTGCAGTTGGGTTGAACCCCCGTCTACAAACTATAACTCGCCAGTTAAATAAAAGTCGCCGTTCGAGGTATGTTCAGGCAAATTCCTTCGGCAAGTTATTCCTGTCGTATTGTAATACTACCTAAATCCTTGTAAGAAATCCAGAAGCATGAATATTGTGGTTAGATGCTACTAATAGTCTGAGCTTAGCATTTTCTATTTAGAATAGGACTTACCCTGCCCTATATAGCCTTCTATTGTCCAACCTTAGGGTTACTAGTTGTGTCATCGCCTACGGGGCTATATGGATCACTCCAAGGAGCTATATATTGTCCCAAGGGACTATACTCAGGTCGAATGGCCATATTATAGTCGATCCATTGCTGGACTCTATTTTTATGTCGTATTAGTGTCACTGACCCTCGTTGAGCCTATGTGCTCAGGATGTAGTTACAGGAGTCAACCGGACTTAGACATAGCTGCCGAACCTGAGTGGGCTCAGTTGCAGACCTAGGGGACCGATAGGTTGTCTATCTACTTGTTGACTCATTGGTCTTGTTAGGGATATATAGATTGAAGGGTGCTCTCCAGGGGTTACGAGGTAAATAGGTGGTTTATTCTGTGCTGGTTATACCTTCCGGGCTTATGGGAGCCAGGTAAGGTTCTTCTTTGCATTACTTATTGTTAGTTATAAAGCAGGTTGTATCTCTATCCCTCCCATTTAATTGTTTTTAGTTTTATTATCAGTATCATTTAGTCATTTTTGTTTACTGACTTATATATTTAGTGTTTATTGTATAGACGCCCATCTTTGGGGCACTGCATTACTTCCCTGTTGGTGCGGATAGGCGCGGTTCAGGACCTCCCTAGTAATCAGCCAGAGTCACCGGTCTAATCAACTCCTTTCCTCTAGGTTTGTTAATTAAAAGTTTTGTTCTTTTGTTTTATAGTTTATGGGTGCTCGGCTGATTCGGTAGGGGTTAAAAACCGACACGCAAGTGCACGTGGTCAAACAAGTAGTAAGTGGCTTAAGTAAGCCAAGTATCGATCCAGGGAGACTCTGGATAAGTAAAAATTGCTCAAGTATACTATATTCTATCTTACTTCTATATATGCTGACAACAAAGTAACCAAAAGTTAAATAATTTGTTTATAAATTATATACTAAAACTATTAACAAATATCTACATTGAATAAAAACTATGGATATGAGCATGCCAAGGTTAAGAACATGAAATGAACTTGATTACAATCATAAATTGGTTAATCTTTCTCTTCCAGTTGCTAGCCAAGAACATTAGCCAAGAGATTAAAACTCTTGTATTTAATCTCACTTAAGAATCATAAACCATCCGTCTACATTTCTGTGATCAAATGCAATTCATGACCTAGCAATACAATTCCGGTTCCTAAATTGACTAATACGGCTTTCAAGTATATTTCTATCAGGAAAGCACATCAAAACCCAATTTTCCCAAATCAAGCTAAGAACAATACCCTATTGATTCACAACTTTCCAATTTCGTGCTCTCTCGAGTGAAATCGGACTTTTTAGATATACATTAATGTCAGCCACACACCAATGCAGTAGAAACAAGAATTAATAGAACAACATGGAAGAAGAAGATGAAAAACCATGTAATTCAATAATCAAAATTCATCAAAAATGTTCATAACCTCAGCAAGGAAGGGAATTAGCCACTCATTTGTGGATTAATCATCCTTAAACAAGTGTTAATCATACAAACAATTGAGTTAAAGAAGAAAGAAGGAGAGAAGAAACCCTGAACTTTTCGTCCCTCAACTGCCTGTAACCCACGTCCTTGCTCCACCAAGTCTGAATTATGAAAAAGTGTGCTATTTATAGTAATAGGACTTTTTCCCGGAATAACAAGCAATGTGTCACGGAGTGCATCGCGGAGCATGGCCTCCGTGACACGCTACGGACGCGGAAGCCCTCTGGAAATCACCCGAAATTGGCCCGGGCAGCACCCTGCCGCGTTGGCAGCGTGTCATGCTGCTTGGGCAGCGCGTTGGCAGCCCTTGGTCGCGGAGGCCACCTGCCATGGCATGTTGCCAACGCTCAGGTGGGCTGTTGTGAGCGGCCTGCCTGACGTGGCACGTTGCCAATGCGCAGGTGGGCTGTTTTGTGCCTCCTCTTCGCCGACGTTCGCGTGTTAATTCCGTTTCCAAGCCTCTACTTCACCAACTCATGGATTAGTTACTCAAAAGTCATCAAAACCTACAAAACAAAGGCTAATCATGTTGGTTAGCACATATCTTCACTTCATATAAAATTACATGAAAATGTATACAATAATCTTAGATAAACAAGAATAATTTAAGTCGTAAAGCGTATCTCGGGCATATATTTTTGCCCGTGATCACAACCCCATACTTAAAGCCTTGTTCGTCCTCGAACAACCGTTTACATATCATGCATATGGAGACTCCCACATAACTAATTTAGCAAGAGAATTCAAGTTACGGCTATAATGATTACGTAAGATACAAGCTAAAAATAGAGCATGCCTAATTTGATCATTGAAATGAAGTACAACTATGTTAAGACTTCTTAACCTCAAGAATCGACTCTCAATTTTAGCAAACTCATGCAAATCAACTGACTAAGAAATCCCACATGATTTATATCCTTCATTTAACATGTGCCCCTCACGGAAAGAGAGTTACCCAATTTCACACGCAAAAACAATTTTTATATCACAACATGTGTGGGTATATGAATAGAATTACGCTCACTCTCACAAAGAATTCACATGCATTATGTAATGACCCATAAGCTTGCCCTTACTGTTTTATTCCACTAATTTAAGGATGTGTGAATGTAAGATCAAGTAGGACTTTTTAGGATGTAATGTAACTCAGGTGCAGGTAAGTACTATTATGATCAGTAATAGTGACTATCTTTCCTAAGCGCTTTTAATACATCACGCCTTCATTACAAACTTCCCTTCCTGCACTTCACCTTTTTATCTTTTCATCTTTCTTTATCCTCTTTTGTTCCCCCCTTTCTTTAGGCACTTTTAGCTTATTAGTAAGGAGTTCTATAAGTAGCTTTTCATTTATTTATTTTCTTACTCCCTACTAATACTCACCCATATTCAAACAAGTGCACCCTCGACCTTTCTCAACTCTTACAATTGCTACTTTCCTTTCTTTTTCATTCTTCTCACTCCTTTACTCTTTCGTATTTTTCCTTTAAGCGCTTCGGAGTTTTGGTTCAATTTCAAGGCTAATGAAAGAAAAAGGATTAAGCTTATGTTGCAACTGTCAAAGAATAGGCTCAAGGCTCAATGGGGTTAACTAGGATTAATTTTTCAAGGTAGATATAATGAGGGATAAAAGTTTGGTTCATTCAAAGAAATGCCTAAATCATCTCCTACAATTCACATCCTTCATTTCGTTTTATATACACACCAGGTAAGTTCTAGACATTTCATAATAGCACAGAATACTCAAAAACCTTACACTCATGGCACATGCTCAAATCAAGACACAATCAGTAGACTTTTACTCAGCTAATCACAAGAATTCAGAATTAAGCTTCCATCATATTGAGTCAAATTCAAGAGCCTAAGTGTCTCAACAAAGTAATACACTTGCATGCTTCACACTGAACAGACTTGCCTCTTACAACCATGTATAGCACATAACATGAACATCAAGCACCAATTAGTTATGTATTCAAAAACCCAAAACCTATCGACTAATTTTCCTCAAAACGGTCGTCATCCATCCATCGTCGAAAACAGTCCCTAGCTATGACTAAAACTTTATATACAGACCAAGGAAAGAAAAAGAAAAATTTTATTCTTCGGTTCAAATACCCCCCGTCGGAAAAGAACCGAAAAGAAAAACCAACGGGTGATGAAGTCATGCTTAATTCACAAAGATTTTTCAAATTTTTCAAATTTCTCACCAACTTTTGCACAAGCATTACATTCACCAAAATCGTTAAGCACAGAAAATTTTGAAATTTCCCTTGAAATTTCCCTCACCCCACACTTAAATCATGCTGTCCTCATAGCATCAAATTAAAATTTACAAAGGGTGAGAAATACTCCCTGGGGCCTTTAGGCTTAGCTAACAGCATGCGTTTCTTCGACTTAGCACAAGTGGGTGTTCGACCCCACACTTTTTCTCTTCCATGCTTGTTAGCTTCCTCCTCCACGGGTACTCAGACTTCCCCTCCATCTGCGCTTAACTTTCCACCAAATTGACACAAGATGAAAATAAATAAAAATTACTCAATTGCAAGAAATTAAAATGGTACCTATGGTACCCTTGGGTTGCCTCCCAAGTCGCGCCTAATTTTACGTCGCGGCACGACGTACCAAGTTTCACCACTTTTTCCTCCACCTTTGAGTATATGAATCTCACCCCTAATTTCTTTTCTAATTTTCTCTTATGCTCCAGGGGTGGTGGTGAAAAATTGTAAGGACCAAACAGTAGGTGTTGCCTTTTTAACTTATTGGCCCTCAAGTAAGCGATGTCATTTTGTCTCTCCGCGTTGGCAAATTTCAAAATATATGGTGCTTGGTCCTCCTCTAGACATTTCTCTATAAGCTTGGAAGACTCTCTTTCTATGTTGTCAACCAAATTTAACGTCGAATAATGCATAGAGTGTGGTCCAATACACCTCAAATCTGAAACTGCATTTTGCTTGACCTCCTTACATGTATACTCCTTCTCAGCATCGACATCTATCTCTTCATTAATGTCAAATGGGGGGTACTCTATCTCTTCTTCCATGAATGGATTTTCCATAAGTGTGAGCCCATCACGGGGGCACTCAAGAGATTCTGATTGTTGGGCTTCCTCCAAAAATTCACCCTTGTCTTCCTCTTGTAGTCTCTTGAATATCGGCTAAAACTGTTGCCTGCGATTTATCACACGCTTCAGCTTCAGCGATCATGTTCGTGAATTTGATGCTCATCCTTTCTAGAGCCTCTACATTCTCTTCTTGCTGAATTCTCAATACTGCCATCGCCTCCTTCATTGCTTCTGATTGCTCCAAGAGTTGTTTCAGCATGTCTTCTATTCGAGCTTGGCGTCCCAAGTCCTCATTTTCAGCATGCCTATATTCAGGAAAAACAATAGAAGGATCATAGTAGGGGCTTGGGGGAGGGGAATATGCATTCGGACAGCCATCCCAATGGCCGTCTTGACCACCACATATATTACACGTGTTACATTGTTGCCACAAGTGGTGTCCTCCACAATTCATACAAGATTCACTAAAATATGAGTATCCACCATTGAAACCATTTATATTCCACGATGTCATGTCAATAAGGGTATACGACCAAGAAAAAAAATAAAATGAAAAAAGACTTAAAACAAACACTAAGACCAAGTTGTCAGCCTTAAAAAAAATAGTAAATTAACACTTAAAACAAATTCACCAATTTCCAAGTCTCCCCGGCAACGACGCCAAAAACTTGCTCGGCTGATTCGGTAGGGGTTAAAAACCGACACGCAAGTGCACGTGGTCAAACAAGTAGTAAGTGGCATAAGTAAGCCAAGTATCGATCCAAGGAAACTCTGGATAAGTAAATATTGCTCAAGTATACTATATTCTATCTTACTTCTATATATACTGACAACAAAGTAACCAAAAGTTAAATAATTTGTTTATAAATTATATACTAAAACTATTAACAAATATCTACTTTGAATTGAAACTATGGATATGAGCATGCCAAGGTTAAGAACATGTAATGAACTTGATTACAATCATAAATTGGTTAATCTTTCTCTTCCAGTTGCTAGCCAAGAACATCAGCCAAGAGATTAAAACTCTCGTATTTAATCTCACTTAAGAATAATAAACCATCCGTCTACATTTCTGTGATCAAATGCAATTCATGACCTAGCAATACAATTCTGGTTCCTAAATTGACTAATACGGCTTTCAAGTATATTTCTATCAGGAAAGCACATCAAAACCCAATTTTCCCAAATCAAGTTAAGAACAATACCCTATTAATTCACAACTTTCCAATTTCGTACTCTCTCGAGTGAAATCGGACTTTTTAGATATACATTAATGTCGGCCACACACCAATGCAGTAGAAACAAGAATTAATAGAACAACATGGAAGAAGAAGATGAAAAACCATGTAATTCAATAATCAAAATTCATCACAAATGTTCATAACCTCAGCAAGGAAGGGAATTAGCCACTCATTTGTGGATTAATCATTCTTAAATAATTGTTAATAATACAAATAATTGAGTTAAAGAAGAAAGAAGGAGAGAATAAACCCTGAACTTTTCATCCCTCAACTGCCTGTAACCCACGTCCTTGCTCCACCAAGTCTGAATTATGAAAAATAAACCTAAGTGTGCTATTTATAGTAGTAGGACTCTTTCCCGGAATAACAAGCAACGTGTCACGAAGTGCATCGTGGAGCACGGCCTCTGTGACACGCTACGGACGCGGAAGCCCTCTGGAAATCACCCGAAATTGGCCCGGGCAGCACCCTGCCGCGTTGGCAGCGTGTCACGCTGCTTGGGAAGCGCGTTGGCAGCCCTTGGTCGCGGAGGCCACCTGTCGTGGCACGTTGCCAACGCGTAGGTGGGCTGTTGTGAGCAGCCTGCCTGTCGTGGCATGTTGCCAACGCGCAGGTGGGCTGTTTTGTGCCTCCTCTTCGCCGACGTTCGCATGTTAATTCCGTTTCCAAGCCTCTACTTCACCAACTCATGGATTAGTTACTCAAAAGTCATCAAAACCTACAAAACAAAGGCTAATCATGTTGGTTAGCACATATCTTCACTTCATCTAAAATTACATGAAAATGTATACAATAATCTTAGATAAACAAGACTAATTTAAGTCGTAAAGCGTATCTCGGGCATATATTTTTGCCCGTGATCAATGGGTAGGTCGAGGCCCTATCCCGACCATTATTCCTCTCTTAAAGGCTTGCATGCTACATATTCTCAGTTGTTTGTGTTTGTTGTTTGCCGTTTTGGGCCTATGTATGTTTATTTTGCGTGATGGCCGTGTGGGGCCTAGTTTAGATTTTAGTTAGCAGCCTTGTCGGCTATAGCATAGTTATGACTACCTATTTTTATCTTGCTATAACTAGAGAGCATGGTGGTCTCGTCGGCCCACATAGGATCCCTTTATTGTGTGTTGTTGATTAGTTGTTTTCTTTTTATAGGTGGCTATGCGGCCTGTGTTTATCGTCGAGATATAGCTCGTTGGTTTCCTTATTTGAAAAGAAAGCATGCACCAGGAGTGGATAAGCCAGTCAGGTCAGTTTTGATCCCAGTATGGCACTTGGTGCTAGTCATGCCCCCCAAGGTGGGGTGTCACAAATCTCTACACATATGCCTGGGATTCTCGCACCTGAAGCAAGCACCTGAACTTGCTAAACCCTGTCCCACATTTCTCCGGCCACATCTGCTACACTCAGGAGGGCTAGTCTCTGCGAGTCTGTTACTCTAGCCTCTTGAGCCGAATGTTTGTCCTCTTTGATCGTGCTTGGATCTGGATGGCATACTTATAGTCGAAGGCATTGGGGATGAAGATCTCTGATAATACTGCTGATGGTGCCCACTAGGTCACTGCTGGGGGAATCCTTAACTATAAGTCCTGGCCCTTGTGGCCTCTCTCTCCTGCTGACTCATCTACACTGCCTCCATCTGGTGGGCGTACGGGACTATCCGAGAAAAGACGATATCCTAAATAAGCATCGCACTCCAACAATCCTTGAACAAATAGTCAGCTATCCCATGTACAAATGTCATACCCTGGAAGCCCAAATATCAAACCCGGGAGTTGAAATGGAGAAAAACTGAAATTCTGCACTAAATCTCAGGACGGGTTGTTAGGTGACTCTTGAGGAGGGACCACGAGTCGTGGCATGGCTCATGCTCAAGGAAGAGGAGTGGGTTGTGGAGGGGTCACCACGGGCATGACCACGAGTCGTGGTCAGGCCACATAACTTGTGGTGTCACCTGTGGTCTAAACTGGAAGTTGGCAAGGAAATTTTTTACAGAGGGGATCACGAGTGGTGACCACGAGTCATTGTCAACAACCATGATTCATTGGGTCCCCTGATGGAAATTTGGTAGTGAACACCACTGATTGAGGCCACGAATAGCGGCCAGTGAGGACAGGTAGTTAGGTCCCTCGGTGGGAGCTCCTGGCAATCTTTTTCAGCAAAATTAGTAAGGGTCTTTTAGTAATTCCTAAGTTCCTAAAGACTAAACTACGTCATTTTTTCCTATGAAAGGTTGGTTTTAGATGGGGACACTATCCCAAAGTCCTCATTCATGCATGGAAGAGAATAGAAGAGTGATAGAGAAGTGATCAAGGGTGATTCAAGGTTTTCTTCTTAAGTTTCTTTCAATTCTTTTCTGGGCATTCAAGGGAGAGTAAGACCAGTATCCATTAGGTATGTAAGATTATGAATGGGTGGTTTCTTTCACACCCATGAGCAATCCCTCTCTAAAGTATGAAATTCGAAGATTGATCTATGGGGTTTTTACCAAAATGCATGAATTATCCATTTCTACACATGGGTATGAATTGATTAGTATTTTATTATCGAATTGTGAAGCATGGGCTAGTTTTATAATGATTTCAATTAAAATTATATTTCTAGCCTTATGAATGTTGAAGCCCATTGATGAGATGATTATGGAAAGTGAGATTTGTGAAGTATATGTGATAATGATGAGATATTATGATGAAAAACATTATTTTAAGCTACCCATGTTTACAATTATGTTTTCGATGAGAATTGAGTATTTCTAAGTATGATAAAGCTTTGGGCAATGCCCACATGTTAAATTTAAATGATGATTTTCCCTAATTAAGCTTACAACATTGTTTTAGAGTGAAGACACCCAAATTTATATACCTAGCTTGTGGTATGTTTTGAATTAAGTCTTCCTACGCTTAGCTTACCACATGGTTTTAGAGCAAGGTCTCCCAAGTATGTTTTCATCTTGTGGTATATTTTGAACTAAAGCTTCTCATATACATGATTTCAATTTGAGATGTATTTGATCATTGAGCTTCATCAATACACTATGTTGAGCTTCGTTATATACGATGTAGAGCATATGCATATTTTTGGGCATAGTGTCTAGCACCGAGTAGGCTAAGGGTCGATCACCCTATGCCTCATAACTATGCACCAATGTAGGTTGATACTATTATACATTATTGGGACCTACCTTGCGAGCTATCCTCGGGCCCAATGGTCCATGAGCTTGATATCGATATTATGGTAGCGTCCTTAGCCCTGGAAAGGTTTTGGATGGCTCTTCCCACTTGACTGTAATAGTCGGGACTATGTAAGCTCTATCGTGGTATGTCATTTAAAAGACGAGTCTCTCATTGTTCCTCATAATTTCAGATATGCATATTCATTACTTATGAGATTTATGCAAATGAATGTTCTAAAGCAGGTTTGACTCAATGTTCATCTTTTACTTATAAATGTCAGATTTCAGCTTTGAGTCAATCAATTCAATTATGATTTCATTAAGTTATGTTATGCCATGTTATGAAGAGATCATGATTTCATAAATAATGTATGTAAGCCCTGATCTCAGATTACTAGTGTTTATGTTTAATTAATGCATTGCTATTAAGTGATTTTACTTACATTAAAAGTTTTACTTACCTTGCATACTCGGTGCATTCCACGTACTGAACACATACTTTCCTACTGTATCTTTTCATGATATAGGACCTAGCTCTCAGTTTCAGCCCTGCTCTTAGTCAGCTTGTCAAAGTTAGCATTTTCTTTATTGGTGAGTCCTCATCTTCCGAGGACTAGACTATTCAGCTTTTATTTACGTATTTCAGTTTTAGCTTATTGAGTTAGTCGGGGTCTTGTCCAATCAACTTGTCATGTTTAGAGGTTATTTAAATTTATGTATGTATTCAACTTCGAATTTTATATTTTGATGTTATATTCAAGATAGACTTCTGTTGTGATTGTATTGTTGGTTATTCAGTTCTTGATTGAGTTAGATGTATGCTTATGCCATGGGTGGACTTGGGGTCTCTCGGGGCTCTATGTCTTGTGTTACGATCTAGGCCTCCGTTTGGGTTGTGACAAACTTTGTATCAGAGCAATCAGTTTGAAATGTCCTAGGGTGTCTGAAAGCCACGTTAAGGAGAGTTTTTTTAATGAGTGTGAAGCGCGCCACACCTATAACGAGGAGGCTACAAGACATTTAGGAAATGTTTCCTTAATCTATGTCATGTAATGAAAAGTCTTCTCTATCATTCTGATTTGTACAATTCACGATTACAAATCATGGATCCTCGAAGAATGAACCAAATGAGGAATGGAGATGGTGAAGGCCACGAGGATGACAATGGTCATGGGCATCAGCAAGCCCCACCAGTTCAGGAGCCTTAGGCACCGGAGACAACTATCCATGCTGAGTTCTGAGCCGCTATTCAGATGCTTGCGCAAGCCTTAACCGCTCAGGTCAATCAGCAGGCCGTTGCACATGTTCCGCAAAATGGCAATGTAGTGGCGGCTAGAGTCAGAGACTTCTTGATGATGAACCAAGAGTTCCTTGGGTCCAAGGTAGTTGAGGACCCACATGAGTTCATAGACGAGATTGTCAAGATCACCCCATGGGGGTTAATGGGGTTGAGTACACCAAGTTGGCCTCTTATTAGTTAAAAGGGGTTGTGCATATCTGGTTTCACAAATGGAAGGATAGAAGGGTCACAGGAGCAGGTTCGGTCAATTAGGAAGAGTTCCATGTTTCATTTCTAGATCGGTTCTCTCTTCAGGAGATTAGGGAGTTGAAGACAGCTGACTTCGTGAATTTGAAGCAAGAGATAATGACCGGTATTCCCTTGGGTTCATTCTCCTATCAAAATATGCCCTAGAGTTGGTAGCCAATCAGAGGATGCGAGTGAGTAGATTCATCCATGGAGTAGCGGGCTACTTGGACAAGGATTGTAGGACCGCTAGCTCCATCAGGATATGGATTTCCCACGGATAGTGTTTTAGGCCAAGCAAATGGAGGCAGCGCATTCGAGAGAGAGGGAGGCCAAGAAGGCCAGGACCGAGGACCACAGATTCTCTTAGCAGAGGTTCGGTGGTGGGAACCGACAGCAAACCCACCAGAGATCATAAACCTTAGCATCTTCAGCATTGAGTGTGCCATCCAGGCCCAGACATGATCAGAGAGGGTGGACATCAAGCTCAAGGGGTCATAGCAGTAGACCTGCAATTCTAGCATCCCACCTTGTCGTAGATGTGGTCGAGGGCACACAAGCTAGTGTTTGGAATGTTCAGGTGCCTTTTTTGGGTGTGGGCAGCCCGAACACATGCTTAGAGATTGTCCAGCTACAAGATAGGATCTGGATGGGGACCGAGGCCTAGCCTGTAGTTCAGCAGCCCCTCCCGTACGCTCAGCACATCAGGGTGCATTTTACTAGCACAGCTGGCAGTCAACATCAGAAGAGATTCTATGCTTTAATATCCTGCAGGAGCAGGAGGTCTCTCCGAATATGGTCACTGGTATGTTGCGAGTTTTCTATATTGATGTTTATGCTTTGTTAGATCGGGATGCTACCTTGTCTTTTATGAAACATTATGTGGCTAGTAGCTGCAGAGTCGGTCCTGAAGTCTTGTCAGAACCCTTCTCAGTTTCTACTCTAGTAGGTGACTCAGTTATAGCTAAACAGGATTATAGAGGTTGCCCAGTCTCAATCCTTTATAAGGTCACCCCAGCAGATTTGATTGAGTTAGCCATCATAGGTTTTGATGTTATTCTTGGCATGGATTGGCTATTTTCATGCTATGCTTTAGTTAATTGTAGGTCTCGGGCAGTAGAGTTCAAATTTCCAGGTGAGCCAGTCTTACAATAGAAGGATAGCTAAGTTATTCCTGTAGGTCGATTCATTTCCTACTTAAGGCCAAGAATATGATTTCTAAGGGTTGCATGTACCTTCTAATTAGGGTTAAGATGTCGAGTTCGAGACCCCGACTATCCAATCAGTTCCAGTTGTACATGAGTATCCAGAGGTCTTTCCTAATGATTTTCTAGGAGTTCCTCCCGAGCGGGAGATTGATTTTTGTATTGATCTTTTTCCTGGTATACAGCCTATATCTATTCCTCCGTACACGATGGCTGCATCCTAGCTAAAGGAGTTGAAGGATCAGTTGAAAGACCTATTGGATAAGGGCTTCATTAGACCGAGAAAGTCTCCATGGGGTGCACTAGTGTTATTTTTCTGAAAGAAGGATCATTTGCTTTGGATGTGCATTGATTATTGGCAATTGAACAAGGTCACCATTAAGAACAGGTATCCCTTACCCCGGATTGATGATTTGTTTGACCAACTTCAGGGGGCCAAGTGTTTCTCAAAGATAGATCTCAGGTGAGGGTATCATCAGCCTAGTGTTTGGGAGAGTGATATCCCGAAGACAACCTTCAGGACGCGGTATGGCCATTATGAGTTTGTAGTTATGTCTTTTGGAATAATTTAATGCTCCTGTAGATTTCATGGACCTAATGAACAGGGTGTTCAAGCAATATCTTGACATGTTGGTGATCGTGTTCATTGATGACATCCTTATATACTCTCAGAGTAAGGAGGAGAATGCAGCTTATTTGAGAGTACTGCTCCAGACTCTCAAGGATCGCCAATTGTATGCCAAGTTCAGGAAGTGTGAGTTTTGGTTGGAATTTGTAGCATTTTTGGGCCATGTGGTGTCGAGTGAGGGCATAAAAGTAGATTCTCATAAAATTGAGGCGGTGAAAAATTGGCCTAGACCGGTGAATCCTTCAGATATTCAGAGTTTTTTGGGTATAGCTGGCTACTATCAGAGGTTTGTTGAGGGTTTCTCATCTATTGTAGCACCATAGACCAAGTTGACTCAGAAGAAGGTGAAATATCAATGGTTGTAGGCTTGCAAGAAGAGTTTCCAAGAGTTGAAGACTCGACTCACTTCAGCACTAGTGTTGATCCTACCCGAGGGTACCAATGGATTCATGTGTATTGCGATGCTTCAAGGATCAGACTTGGGTGTGTGTTGATGCAGCATGGGAAAAAGATAGCATATCCCTCTAGACAGTTGAAAGTCCATGAGAAGAATTACCCGACCCATGGCCTTGAATTGGTCGTGGTGGTATTCACCTTGAAGATGTGGCGACATAATTTATATGGGGACCACGTGGATGTATTTACAAATCACAAGAGTTTATAATATGTGTTTATGCAGAAAGATCTCAATCTTTGGCAAAGGAGGTGGTTGGTGCTACTCAAAGACTACGATATGAATGTCCTTTACCATCCAGTTAAGGCTAATGTGGTAGTGGACGCACTTAGCAGGCTCTCTATAGAGAGTGTGTCCCACGTGGATGAGGGAAAGAAGGAGCTGGTGAAAGATGTCCATCGACTCGCAAGGTTGTGAGTTAGATTGTTCGACTCAACTGATGGTGGTGTAGTTGTGCAGAACGGATCAAAATCGTCCTTGGTGACTGATGTGAAAGCTAGACAAGATGAGGACCCGATTTTGGTAAAACTGAAAGAAGTTCTTCAAAGTCAGAAGGTGGAGGTCTTCTCCCAAGGGGGAGATAGGGTGCTTCGGTACCAATGTCGCCTATGCATTTCGAATATCGATGATTTGAGGAGTCGGATATTGCATGAGACTCATGGATCCAGATATTCTATCCCTCTAGGTGCCACCAAGATGTATCATGATTTGCGGGATGTATGTTGGTGGAACTACATGAAGAAGGATATTGCAGAATCCGTAGCCAAGTGCCCGAATTGTCAGCAAGTAAAGGTCGAGCATCAAAGGCTGAGAGGCTTACTTCAGGATATTAGAATTCCCACTTGGAAGTGGGAAGAGATTAATATGGATTTCATTGCATGCCTACCTCAAACTTGCTGACAGTACGATTCTGTATGGGTGGTGGCAGACAGGATGACTAAAGCTGCTCATTTTCTACTAATCAAAACCACGGACTCAACGGAGGATTATGCCAAGCTATATATCCTAGAGTTGGTTTGATTTCATAGAATTCCCTTGTCTGTCAAATCAAACTGAGGTACTCAATTTACCTCTCTATTTTGGAGGTCTTTTTAAAAAGGGCTTGGTACTAAGCTTAAACTCAGCACAACATTTCACCCGCAAATGGATGGTCAAGCGGAGCGGACAATTCAGACCATCAACGACATGTTGAGGGAATGCGTGATTGACTTCAGAGGTGGTTGGGATGATCACTTTACCCTAATCGAGTTTGCGTACAATAACAGCTATAACTTTGGTATCCAAATGTCACGCCCCGCCTTGGAGGGTATGACTGGCACCTAGTGCCCTACTAGGACCTGAACTACTAGACTGCTGAGCCTAAGCACTTCCGGTGCCTGGATGGCTCTAACTCTGGATTCAAGAAAACCAAGGGCTATATAAAGACTGTAAATACAGCCTCCGGCCGACTAGGCCTATAGCCACCTGTAAGTGAAAAACAGCTAACCAGAACAACAATAGTACGAAGGAACCTATGTGGGCCGACAAGGCCACTATGTTGTCTAGTTACTTCTGAATCAAGAAAATAGGTGCTAAACTGCTACATGACCGAGAAGGTCACCACTACCAACTGAACGAGGCCTCACACGACCGTCATAAACAACTATGACATACACACTACCTCACACGATCGGTACAGCTAACCACAGGGGATATACAATCTGCAAGCCTCTAAGAATACTGATAATATGGTCGGGACAGGGCCCCAGCCTACCCATACTGTACAACAAAAGAAAAGGGATAAACCTCTAGCTATCTAGCTCCGGATGACTGGAGCCGATGACTCTGTGTGCTGGGTGGAATCATGAGGGGTCCGCTCCTTGTCAATGGGTACCTGTAGGCAAGTAATGTAGTGCCCCAAATGGGTGTTAGTACCACTAGTACTGAGTATGTAAAGCAACAGCTAGAAAATAACAGAAGACAAGCAATATAACTAATAGAACTGAAGTAGAAAGAAATAGACTGTAACTGACTAAAGGTATGAGTTCAAGACTGTCCGCAACTATAGTGAAAGGAGTAGGAGTCATACCTGGAAATGTAGTGCTCTACTGTCGATCTATTCATATCTAGCGTAACATGGCATAATATAACATAACATAACATAGCATAGCACACATAAACCATACCCGGTCCCCATAAGTCGGGGGGTACAACCAACACGCAATCTATTCCCCTACCCTGGTCATCCCATCTCCCATAGTAACTATAAGTATCCTGCCGGTCCCTGGGTATGCACTTGGGCTCGCTGAGCCCCTGACTATAACTGTACCTAAGTCCAAAGGATTCCTGAATCAACACCCCGGGCATACCCGCTCAACGGGGGTGTATAAAAGCCAACCAAGGCAAAATATGGAGAAACCAGCATCCCATCTTCGTCCCCTAGGGGACGGCATGCCACTCTGTAGAGCGACATATCCTCGCCCTCTAGCGAACGAGTCGATACAGCTATTAACCCTGGGGCCATCATGAATGCTAGGTAATCCAACCCCAAAACTATACAGTCAGGCCTCAACTAGTAATACTAACTACGTATACCACATGCTGAAACTAGTGATAATAATATGTATGTATATGCTACATGATAAAACTAATGATAGTGTTATGTATGTATTTAATACATGCTGAGACTGATAATGGTATATATACAATGTTCTGTCATACTGTGCTGAGTCTAATACTGAACAAGATATAATTGTTCTGCTGAGAATCCTACTGTATAACTAAGTTTCATAGTAAAGATGATTTACTACTTCTAACATTCTTTCTAAACTTCATTTTAGGATATTATTCTATTTCTGAAATACTTACGGGAACTAATATTGCTTTACTATGTTTCAACTGAACACGATAATATCCTAACATACTTTACTAAATTACATACTGGCATGATGTACTGTCTCTGACACTTTCTACTAGAATTTATATCGTGCAAGTAAGTTTCACGCTATACATGACATGACGCTTCCAACATCGTACTAAAATTTATACTAAGCATAATATGCGACTTCTGAAACATTCTACTGGCACTTGAGCTCTGTTACTATACCGGAACTACTAACTTGCCGAAGAAACTAGCTTTACATACCTTGTCCGTTAACTTCCGGAGTATCTGGGGTAACTCGGCTAATTTTCAGCTGTTTCTTCCAACTGCATTCATATTATAGCAATTAGAACTAAATTCATCGATATTCTGGAAGAAAACACTATTTGAATATATATATATATAGCTCAAACTTTGACTTATCAATGAACAGCTGAAAACTCACTATTTCTCAGAAGTCTAGAAGGGAGAAATGCTCACTTTAGGGCTAAAAGTATATTGACACTAATTTGGATCAATTTCACTTACCTTAGCTCAGTAGGACGATGATTCACCGGCCGAATTTCACAAAACTAACTCCGCAGGAATGCTCTCTGCAGCTTTATACTTCCGTATTTGGAGTTAATTTGAGTTTGGACCGCATTTGACGGCGTAATCGGTAGAATATTTACTTCAAACCCTCGTTCCTCTCTGTCTCAGGTCATTTTATGGAAATTAAAAGTGGGAAATGAAATAAAAACCGAAGTGAGGGGTTTATATACTTGGGCCTGGACAGGGCCTCCGTGACACGCCGCCATCGCGGAGGTCGTCCCTCCGTGGCACGCTGCCATCACGGAGGGGTTCTGCCCCAGCTTCTCCCGCGGTGGTTCGATGCAATGTTCATCCGGTCTTCCCCCGGGCCTTTTCCTAGCATGTATGGCATTCCAAAACTCTTGACTAACATGCGAATAAGCCATCTACATGCCAAGAATTTACGGGGTGTAACACCAAATGGCACCATTCGAGGCTTTCTATGGGCGGAGATGTAGATCACCCATCAGATGGTTTGAGCTTGGTGAGACAACTATGATAGGGCCATATTTGGTTCATGAGTCTATGGTGAAGGTTCAATTGATAAGGGATAGGTTAAAAACCGCTCAGAGTTTTCGAAATTCCTACACCGATGGTAGGAGAATAGAATTTGAATTCGAGGTGGATGACTGGGTGTTCTTAAAGGTATCTCCCATGAAGGGATTAATGCAATTTGAAAAGAAAGGAAAACTTAATCCCTGCTATATTGGCCCCTACCGGATATTGAGAAGAGTTGGCAAGGTGGAGTATGAGTTGGAATTGCCCTCATAGTTATCTTCCGTGCATCCTGTGTTTCATGTATCGCTTTTGAAGAAATTTTTGGGAGATCCAGTTCTAGTAGTCCTGGTGGACAACGTTGGTGTAAAGATAGCCTTAGCTATGAGGAGGTTCTAGTGGAAGTATTAGATCGTCAGGTTCAGAGGCTAAGGAACAAGGAAGTAGCTTCAGTTAAAGTATTATGGAGGAATCAACATGTTTAAGGAGCTACGTGGGAAGCCGAAACTAATATGATGGCTAGATACCCACAATTATTCTATACCGGCTCAACACTAACTTGAGGTATCAGTTCTACCCTACGACTCTATTTAGTTTCATGTTCAGTTCATGTACGCAAGTTTCTTTTATGTATATGGATGTATGTATGATTTGAGAATTCAAATTAGCTATGGATTTCGAATTTGAGGTAGGCATTCCGTCAGTTTTTGGTTTAAATGATCAACATTTGATTACGATAATTGCATATCTCTGATTTCTATGTGTTTCCAACATTCGAGGACAAATGTTCCCAAGGGGGAGATATTGTTATACTATTGAAGCCCAAAGATCATACCCGGGAGTTGAGATGGAGAAAAACTGAAATTATGGACCAGATCTCAGGACGAGTCGTTAAGTGACCCGTGAGGAGGGACCACGAGTCATGGGGTGACTCGTGGTCAAGGAAGAGGAGTGTGGTCTGGAGGGGTCACCATGGGGATGACCATGTGTCATGGTTAGGCCACATGACTCATGGTATCACCCGTGGCCTAGACTGAAAGTTGGCAAGGAAGTTTTTGACAGTGGGGATCACGGGTGGTGAAAACAAGTTGTGGTCAGCCACCACGATTCGTGGTGTCCCCTAATGGAAATTTGGCAGTGAACACCACGGATTGAGGCCACGAGTCTTGGCCAGTGAGGACGAGTCATTAGGTCCCTCGTAGGGACCTCCTGGCAGTCTTCTCCAGGGAAATTAGTAAGGGTCTTTTCATAATTCCTAAGATTCTAAAGCCTAAACTACGTCGTTTTATCCTATGAAAGGTGGGTTTTAGAGGGGGAAACTACCCTAAAGTATTCATTCATGTATGCAAGAGAATAGAAGAGTGATATAGAGGTGATCAAGTGTGAGTCAAGGTTTTCTTCCTAAATTTCTATCAGTTCTTTTTTAGGCATTCGGGGGAGAATAATATTCAGTCTCCGTCAGATATATAGGATTATGAATGGGTGGTTTATTCCACACCCATTCACAATCCCTCTATACAAGTATGAAATTCCATGATTGATCTATGAGATTTTTACCCAAATGCATGAATTATCCATTTCTACACATGGATATGAATTGATTATGATTTTACTATCGAATTGTGAAGCTTGGGCTAATTTCATAATGATTTCAATTAAAATTATTGTTTCTAGCCTTATGAATGTTTAAGACCACTGATGAGATGATTACGAAAAGTGAGATTTGTGAAGTATATGTGATAATGATGAGATATTATGATGAAAAGCATGATTTGAAGCGACTCATGTTTACAATTATGTTTTTTATGAGAATTGAGTATTTCTAAGTATGATAAAGTTTTGGGCAATGCCCACATGCTATGTTTAAATGATGATTTTCCCGAATTAATCTTACCACATTGTTTTGGAGCGAAGACGCCCATATTTATATTCCTAGCTTGTGGTATGTTTTGAATTAAGTCTTCCTATGCATAGCTTACCTACATGGTTTTGTAGTAAGGGCTCCCAAGTATGTTTGCAGCTTGTGGTATATTTTGAACTAAAGCTTCTCATAAGCATCATTTCATATTTGAGATGTGTTTGATCATTGAGCTTCGTCAATAGACGATGTTGAGCTTCGTTATATATAATGTAGATCATATGAATGTATTTGGGAGTAGGCTAAGGGTCGATCACCCTATACCTCATAACTATGTGCCAACATAGCTTGATACTATTATATATAATTAGGACCTCCCTTGCAAACTATCCCTGGCCCTAGTGGCCCATGAACTTGATATTGATATCATGGCAGCGTACTTAGCCCTGGCAAGGTTTTGGACGGCTCTGCCCACTTGAGTGTACTAGTCAGGATCACGTTAGCACTGTCATGCTATGTCGGTTAAAAGATTAGTCTCTTTTGTTCCTCATGATTTCAGATATGTATATTCATTACTTATGAGATTTATGCAAATGCATGTTCTAAAGTAGGTTTAACTCAATGTTCATCTTCTACTTATAAATGTCATATTTCAGCTTTGAGTCAATCGATTCAGTTATGATGTCATGAAGTTATGTTATGTCATGTTATGAAGAGATTTATATTTTAGAAAGAATGCATGCAAGCCCTACTCTCAGATTACTGATGTTTATGTTTTATTAATGCATTGCTCTGAAGTGATTTTACTTACCTTACATACTCAGTACATTCCACGTACTAACTGCATACTTTCTATGTTGTATCATTTCATGATAGAGGACCCAACTCTCAGCTTCAGCCCTGGTCTTAGTCATATTATCAGAGTTAGCGTTTGGTTTATTGGTGAGTCCTCATCTTTCGAGGACTAGACTATTCAACTTTTATTTTCATATTCCTGTTTCAGCTTGTTGAGTTAGTTGAGTTCTTGTTCCATCAACACATCATGTTTAGAGGCTATTCAAACATATGTATGTATTCAGCTTCGGATTTTATATTCTGATGATATATTCAAGCTAGTCTTCTGCTATGATTGTAGTGCTGGTTATTCATATCTTGATTGAGTTAGATGTATGCATATGACATGGGTCGACATGGGGTCTGTAGGGGCTCCTTGTCCCGTGTTACGAGCTGGGTCTCCGTTTGGGTCATGATGAATAACCTGTTCACTCAGGCTCTTTGATCTGCCACCATCTTAGGTGCATACTTTGACAGATGAGTATCCAAGGCATACTCCTGAATTGTCATCTTCCCTTGCTTTAGATTTACAAACTCGGCTGCTTTGATCTCCCTCATCTCCTGAGGGAAAAACCCATTTAGAAAAGAGGCATGAAACTCATCCCAACTGATAGGGACTGCTCCAACTGCCCTTCTATCCTTCCACTGCTTGAACCAAATGTGCACAACCCCCTTAAACTGGTACGAGGATAAATCAGCACACTCCTCCCCGGTCAACCCCATAATCTGGGTGATCTTCAGAACCTCCTCAATGAACTCATGTGTTTCCTCATCCACCCTTGATCCAAGAAAATCTAGAGGGTTTATCCTCAGAAAATCTATAACTATTGTTGACGCCGCATTCCCATTCTGAGGATATGCGCTATTGCCTGCTGATTGATTTGGGCGTTCAAGGCCTAAGCTAATATCTGTATGCCTGCCCAGAACATAGCGTGCGCAACTGGCACGGGTACATGCTCCTCATGGGTTGGTGGGGCCTACTGGTGCCTATTTCCATTGCATTCCTCATAGCCCTTTCATTGTATTTCTTCTTCCATTAACTCTATGATAAGGCATGATTCTGCAAAAGCGTATAGCATGAGTTAGAAGGATAGAGAGACACTTCACCGCACGACCCAGATCATGAAAGAAGGGAACATTTCCTAAATATTTGGTAGCCTCTTCTTCATAATTGTGGCACGCTTCACACCCATGAAAAAGACTCTACTTAACACGGACTTCGGACACCCTAGGACACTTCAAAACCTAATGCTCTTATACCAAGTATGTAAGGGCTCGAACATAGGCCCGTATCGAGACATGGGAAAAAGAACCCCGAGAGGCTCTAAGTCGACCCATGGAATGAACATAACATCTAACTCATTCAAAAAAATGAAAAATCAACATAATTAACATAGCAGAAGTCTGAACATAATATAACATCTGAATACATACATAAGTCTAAAGACAAATACAAACTATGTATGAACAGCCTCTAATGTCTGAAAACTGAAAATATGAAACATATCTGACAAGAAAGGCCACTGAAAAATGAGGACTCGCCAACTCTGTTCTGGAAGTACAAATGTTGGGAATCTGGCTAGCGGCAGGACTGAGTCTGGATATCGAAGCCTGTATCACGAAATGATACTACATAGAGTATGCAGTCAGTACGTGGAATGTACCGATTATGCAAGGTAAGTAAAATCACTAAGTAAAATCATTAAACATGCATTGTATAAAACATAATCAAGATAAGATTTTGAGAGAAGGGCTTGCATGCTATTTTCTGAAAACATGATCTGAACACATCTGAATAGCATAACTGAATTCGAGTGACCCAAAGTTGAAAACTGATAATCATAAGTAAACCTGAACATTGGGTCAAACCTACTAAAAATATAATATCATATTGATGAACATGTATAAATGAAATCATGAGGAACAATGGGAGATTCGTCATAAAACTGACATTACCACTATAGAGCTTACGTGTTCCCGACTATCACACTCAGAACTGTCCAAACTTTTTCTAGGGCTAAGGACGCTACAATGATATCGATATCAAGCTGAAGGCCCCTTAGGACAGGGGAGGCTCACAAGGGAGGTCCCAAATAATCTGATCATACATATGTTGCTGCATAGTTCAGAGGCTTAGGGTTGACTGACCCTTAGCCTACTCGGTGCTAGACACTACTCTGGAAAACATCCATATGCTCTCCATCATTTTTCAACGAAGCTGACCATCATCTAGTGACGAAGCTAAATAATAACATACATACATAATCTGAAATCATAACATGAGGAGCCATGGATCAAACCATACCACAAGCTGAACATAATTGGGAGTCTCAACTCCAAAATCATGTGGTAAGCTAATTACATGAAGTCTCAAAACATACATTATCATATGGGCTTTCATAATACTTAACATGCTTGAAATCAACTTGATTCTCTTGAAAACATGAACATAGATATGGGTAATTTGAAAATATGCTTTTCTCATATACATCTTCTCATGTTTGAACATACATATCATAATCTCAACTTGCCATGAACTTCCATGAATGGGAAATATAATTGTAAAACTTGAAATATAAATTTCTAACTGAAAACCTTGTAAAAATTTCCCATGAATCATACCTCAACATTTGGAACATGCTTAGATCATACCCATTATAGAAACTTAGAGAATTTACATATTTGGGTTAAAACCCCATAGATTCATCAATAAGGATTTCATGAAATAGAGTGGGATGGGGCATGGGTGTGGATAATTACACCCATTCATAATCCTACATACCTGAAGAGATCTGATTTCAAAACTTCCTTGATTGCACAAATGAAAATTGAGGAAGAACTTTGAAGAGACTGGGCTTGATCACCTCTGAAACCTCTAAGCTTGCAAGCATGAATTAGGATAGGCTTAGAATGACTTAACCCTTCTTAAAACACTCTATTCTAAGCTAAAAACGACGTAGTATAGGCCTTAGGAACATAGGAATTATGAAAAATCCCTTAATAAATTCCCGGGAAATTGCCTACTACCAGTCCCAATGAGGGACTGGATGAGTCGTGCCCACTGACCATGACTCATGGTCACCTCTCATTACATGCACTTCCATATCTCTTTTTAGGGTCACCACGAGGGACACCAGTACTTGTGGTGTACCCAACGATTCGTGGTGATGACCCATTAGGTACACTGTCTGCTTCCCTTCATCCTTCAAACCACCTTTGACCATAGTTGACCTAATGAATTGTGGGGCTGACCACGACTCATGGTCACACCCGTGGTCACCTCAAAACTTATATTTCCAAACATAGTCAAACCACTCCCCACGAGTCACTTAATGACTCGTGGTGTTCCTGACGGGTCACTAGACAACTCATCCTGTGACCTGGTGCAAAAATTTCTGTTTTCTCCATTTAACCTCTTGGGTCTGATCTTAGGATTTTTGGGGTAATACATGGTTATTCGATGTACAATCATCCAAATAGAGTCAAATTGTCGATGTGAATTTGATAGATTGGTAATAAAGTCCATATTGATCATCTCCCACTTCGACTTAGGGAATGCTATATTCTGAGCCACACCACATGGTTTTTAGTGCTCAACCTTAACTTGCGACAGTTTGAGCATCTACAAACAAAGTTTGTAATGTCTCTCTTCATACCTCCACCAACAGACTTATCTCAGGTCATGGTACATCTTAGTGGAACCTAGATGAATAGATTACCCGAAGCTATGTGCTCCTACCATGATCCTCTCTTTGAGACTATCTACATACGAGACACATAATCTACCTTGATTCCTTAGGACATCATATTTGCCTTGATCGAAAGCCAATATTTTCTTCTTGTGAACATACCTTTTTGGTGAATAAACAAATTTTTATTTATACTAAGTAGAGTATTACAAAGCAGAATTAAAGCTTACCTTCTACTATCGCTAACTACTAGCTAAAAGTCCTTCACTTCATATACAGGAGGATTTACATTAATAAGTATATTCTACTAGTTACCTCCTATAGCATAGGAAATAAAAATCACAATGAACACTGCATAAGGAAACTTTAAGGAAATCTATCCAGGCTAGCTAAGGGAGAGCTCTATTTCTATAGTGCATAGCCCTTAATATGTATATGGACAGTAATCTCCCTGCACATCTTGTCCTAATTTGAATTGTCTCTGCTGAAATCTACAATTGTTCTTTTCTCTCCAGATAAGAGCAATCATCGTGACAAACACACACCTAACAATTTCACCTTCTCCTATCCTCTTTTTTCCCATTGATTGACCCATTGTATTTCACTTTGCCAGCCACCAATAGGCCTAGGAATGCCCAACCATTGCAGTAGCTTTGCACATAGTTTCTTGGTGTAGCAGCATTCAAATAAGAGTTGATAAAGTGTTTCTCTGGCTGTATCACAAAATATGCACTGCATAGGCACCTAGATACCAAAGTTATGTAATCTATCTACTGTTGCCAATCTTCTCCAAGCAACTAACTAGAGTATAAATCTTTGTTGTGGTTAGATATGTTGTTTTAGTGTAATACTCTTCCATTCAACTTCTAATAGGTAGGTAGCAGCAGGTGGTACATTCTTTTAATGGAGAACATTCCATTTTTGACCGCTGCTTTCATTTTCTCCTCAAAACCTCCTAGAATGGTGTGTGGATATGCAATATATCTCTATATTCCACTATATTTCTCAGTACCAATGTTGTAGTTGTTGTTACTGCACATACTTCTATTGAGGTATTATTTATGTAGTATTCATGAAGCCCTTTGATCCTTACACAGTCCTTCTTTGTTGTAACTGACCAAAGTAGTTTTAGGAGAGCTGCCTAATTCCAAAGTTAAATATTCATAATGTTCTAGCCAACTGACTTTGGCCTGTAGATTTTCTGCCAAGAAACATGTGACATTCTTTAAGCTTTAACCTATCCTATCCATTGAAAGGATGTACATATGGCATCTATCTTCTTCAGAATTCCTTTGGGAAGAAAACAATTTGAGCCTAGAATGTTTGAATTCCAAAAATCACCGATCTGATTAGCTATACTTTGCCAGCATATGAGAGTAGCCTAGCAAACCAGCAACTAATCTTAGCAGTTATTTTCTCCACAAGAGGCATACACTATGCTACTGTGAGTTTTTTGGAGGAGAGGGGAACTCTTAAATATCTAAAAGGTAGTTCCCCTTCTAAGAACTCCAAGTTTGCCAAGATCACCTGTCTGACTGAAGGTGAAACACTAGCCATGTATAAGGAACTTTTATCAGTATTTGTTTGCAAGCCAGAGACCATAGAAAACTGTTGAAAAGCATTGTTTACTAGTTGAATTGATCTTTTTTCAGCCTTACAAAACATCAGCAGATCATCTTCAAAGCAAACATGAGCTACTGCCAACTTCTTGCATTTAGGACGAAACATGGACTCTTTCTGTTGTTTAATGACCTCCAATTCTCTATGCAAATACTCCATTACAATAATAAACAGGTAAGGAGACCTAGGATCTCCCTTCCTTAAGCCTCTTTTCCCTTGGAAAGGTTTTATTAATCCCCCATTTAGCATCAAGGAATAGCTAACAATGGATACACACTCCATAATTTTGTTTATCAATTTTGAGGGGAGCCAGGTGCAGCAATCAAATTTTTCAAAAAACTCTATTCTACACTGTAATAGGACTTTCTTAAGTCCACTTTCAAGACACATCTAGGTGATAGACCTTTCCTTGTATACCACCTCATCAGTTCATGGCTGAGAAGGATGTTATCTATGATGCTCCTTCCTTCAATGAATGTTGTATGAGTGGGATGCACAACATGAGTGATAACACTTTTCAGCCTATTAGCCAAAAATCTAAGTAATTATCTTGTAAAGGGTAACTCAACATGTTATGGGCTTGTAATCCTTCACATAAGATGGATTTGATACTTTAGGAACCAAAGTCACAGCAGAGTAGATGATACCTTTGAGCACAGAGCTGAAAAACTCCCATACAACATTAACTACATGCTCTTTGATTGTGTTCTAGTTACGGGCAAGAAACTCAATAGGAAAGCTATCCACCCTAGGAGATTTATTAATAGGCATACCTCTAATAGCTTCCATAATCTCATGGCTAGTGATATGAGATATTAGAGCACACTTCTGACTATGTGTTAAGAAAGGACCTCTTCTGATGACATCCAGATTAGGGTGTTCCAATTCATTTGTAGCCTGTCCCAGGAGGTTTTAGAAGAAGGAGTAAAACTTAGCTTATTCCATTTCAAGATCCTATAATTTTACACCAGTAGAGTTATAGATAGAAACAACAACGTTCCTATAAGTTCTCATTTTCACTTGGGCATGAAATTACTTACTATTAGCATCTCCACTACTGATCCAAGAGACCCTTGATTTCTGCCTCAGAACCTGTTCTTCTATTGCACTCAGGTTTTTAAACTCTATCAATATGAGTTTTTCTTGTTCTATTAAGGTTGCATCTAATGGTTGTAAAACAAGTTGTGTCTGAATCTGTCAACCTCAACTTGAGCCTGTGCAGGTTCTATTTCTATGACTCCATATAAGTGTTCAACTCCTTCAACCCCACTTTCATAGCTTTAAATTTCATCCACAGCTAATACATCTTACTACCCTTTATTCCTCTCCCCCACATAGCCTATAGTATTCTGCCAAAATCAAGATCATGAAAAATAGCAGTGTATAGCATGAAAGGTTTACTCCTTGTGATGCCTTTCTAAGTTACTTGCAATAGTAATAAAGAGTTATTAAAGATCCCTGGTGTCACACCCCACCTTGGGGGGGGGGGCATGACTGGCACCTGGTGCCCTACTAAGACCTGACCTGCTAGACTGTTAAGCCTGGGCGCATCTGGCGCCTGGCTGGCTCTAACTCACATTTCTGGAAACAAAGGGATATATAACGGCTGTAAATACAGCCCCCGGCCCATTGGCCTATAGCCTTCTGTACCTGTATTAGCAGCTAACCAGAAACATAGTAATTCAGGGAAACCTATACGGGCCGACAAGGCCACTATGCTGTCTAGTTATCTGCAACTTAATCATAAAGCACAAAAAGAAGCTACGTGACCGGCAAGGTCACCACTACTGACAATTATGGCCCCTCACGACCATCATAGAAGTAAGAAAGAGTAAAGACAACTATACAACTGCACGGCCCCACACGACCGGCTCATCTGACCACAGGGATTTCACACAGAATGCAAGCCTCTAGGAATAGTAATAGAACTGATCGGGACAGGGCCCCGACCTACCCATGCTATATACAACAAAAGGAACTGAACTACACCTCTGAAATTCAGCCTCCGAATGACTGGAGCTGAATACTCAACCGCTGACAGGGAGTCACGTAGAATCGCCTGCTCGTCTAGGAATACCTGTAGGCAAGTAATGCAGCGCCCCACTGGGCGTCAGTACCACTGGTTCTGAGTATGTAAAGCAACTGAAATAATATAACTGAAAACATCATCTGAAAGCAATAATATGACTGATGAAGCAGAAGTAGGAGGAATAACTTAACTGCCTAATGAAGTAGATCGTACCTGTTCTTACTGATACCGAAGGAAGTAAGAATCATACCTGGAGGCGTATCATTCTACTACCAACCCACTCGCGCCTAATATAACATAACATAGCATACATAACATAACATAGCACACACAAACCTTACCCGGCCCCTATAAGCCGGGAGGTGCAATCAACACATAATCTATGCCCCTACCCCGGTCATCCCATCTCCTATAGTGGCTGTAAGCATCCTGCTGGTCCCTGGGTATGCACTTGGGCTCGCTGAGCCCCTGACCATAACTGTATCTGAGTCCGAAGGACTCTAAATCAACACCCCGGGCGTACCCGCTCGACGGGGGTGTATAAGGGCCGACCAAGGCACAATATGGGGAAACTGGCATCCCATCTTCGTCCCCTTGCGGGACGGCATATCACTCCGTAGAGCGACGTATCCTCGTCCTCTGGCGGACGAGTCGATACAGCTATTAACCCTGGGCGGTCAGGGATGCTAGGTAATCCAACCCCAATCAATACAATGGTCTCAACTAATCATGTTGTCTGTGTATCTCATAACCTAAGATTCACAGGTGCAGGGTATCGTATAAATCACATACTGGGCTAATAACAGTAATCTGTAAGTGTCTGCTACATGCTGAGACAGGTAAGTATAAATGTAAATATAGCCTCCTGTCAAACTGTACTGGGGTAAAAGTTATACGAGGAGGTGTTTCTGCTGAAAGCTATACTGTTTACTAAGTTTCTATGTTAACATAATTTTCTATTTCTAACATGCTTTCTAAACTATATACAGTTACTATTCTATATCTGGAATGCTTTAATGATACTGTACTACCTTACGAGGTTTCAGCTAAACACAACAATATCTTAACATGGCATATTACCTCACATACTGAATATACTAGGCAACCTTAACCACTTACGCCTGAATCTATATCGTACGGATAGGTATCGTACACATTACAACCCGAAACTTCTCATATTGCACCAATATTCAAAATAACGCGATAATCGATTTCTAAACATGCAACTGGTCTGTAAATTACTATACTGCTTTGGGGGTTACTCAACTTGCCGAGGAAACTTAACTTTACATACCTTATCTTTGAATATTCGTCCGTCGGATGAGGCTCGGCCGGTACTTCAGCTATTTTCTCCCAACTGCATTCATAAATACGTCAATCAATACTAAATACAACGTTATTGTAAAGAGCGATGTTACTTTCGATTTAATTTATAGCCTAAACATAGGCTTATCGAAAGACGGTCGAAAACTCGCTATTTTTCAGCGGCCCAGAAGGGAGAATTATTTACTTCTCAGCTAGGAACACATAGACATTAATTTAGAGCAATTCTACTTACTTTAGTTTGGCGACTCGCCGATTCGTCGGCCGTATTTCGCGAAACTAACTCCGTAGAAATGCTCTCTGCTGCTAAATACCTTGGTATCTAGGATTAATTTGGGTTTGGGCAGCGTTTGGCAGCGTAATCGGACGATAATTTATAATCTCCCTTCGTTTTCCCTCTGTTCACTACGTTCTCTGGAAGTTATTAAGTAATGAAATGATTTTAAACCGAAGTGGAGGCTTATATACTTGGGCCTGGACACGGGCAACGTGTCACGGAGCCATCGCGGAGGCCTCACCTCTGTGACACGCTGCCATCGCGGAGGGGCTCTGCCTCGGCTCCTCCCATGATGGTTTGACAGGTTTCTCGTCCGATCTTTTCCCGGGCCTTTCCCTAGCACGTATGGCTTTCAAATATGCTTAACCAACGTGCGAATAGGTCATCTAAGTGCCGGGAATTCTACGGGGTATAATATTCTCCCCCCCTTAGGAACATTCGTCCTCGAATGTATACTGCTATCTAGAGGACTGCTTACCTTACTTTCTGGAAAAATTTTGGCAGAGTTTCCCCTGTAATATGGACTATCGCAAAAACCTGAAATGCAGAAAAGTCCAACACAGGCACCGCACACAATATTCCAAGATTCACTAACCACTAAATATCACTTCTTTCTTTATCATTTACAAACATACAATCATAAGGTACTGTATAAGTAATGATATGGACATACCTGTCATCTGACTAGGCCTGAAATAGGTGAGGATATCTGATTTTCATGTCTTTTTCAGCCTCCCACGTCATTTCTTCCCGATTTCTGTTACGCCACAATACCTTGACAGATGCAACATCTTTAGTTCTCAATCTGCGAATCTGTCTGTCTAAAATGGCTACGGGAACCTCTTCATAGGCTAACTCCTCTGTGACCTGAACATCCTGGACTGGAACTACTGTAGAAGGGTCCCCTACGAACTTTCTTAACATAGAAACATGGGATACTAGGTGAACAGATGCTAATTCTGGAGGCAAGTTTAACTCATATGCCACGCGGCCTATTCTTCGCCGAATCTGATACAGCCCAATGAATCTTGGGCTAAGCTTGCCTTTCCTGCCAAACCTCATTACCCCTTTCATCGGGGACGCTTTCAGATATACCCAGTCGTTTACCGAAAATTCTAGATTTCTGCGCCGTCTATCTGCATATGACTTCTGACGGCTCTGAGCGGTCAGTAAACGTTCTCGGATAAGCTTTATCTTTTCCTCGGACTGCCGAACAATGTCTGGGCCAACTAATGCTGATTCTCCTATCTCAAACCAGCCCACCGGCGATCTACATTTCCGCCCGTACAATGCCTCAAAAGGCGCCATCTGAATAGCTGAATGGTAGCTGTTATTATAAGCAAATTCGATTAACGAAAGATGTTCATCCCAGCTACCCCCAAAATCTAACACACACGCTCGTAGCATATCTTCGAGCGTCTGAATTGTACGTTCAGCTTGCCCGTCTGTCTGAGGATGGAATGTTGTACTCAGATTAATCTGCGTCCCCAGACCTTTCTGAAATGACTGCCAGAACCTAGCTGTAAACTGTGCCCCTCTATCTGAAATGATAGATGCCGGCACTCCATGTAATCTAACTATTTCTCTGATATACAATTCGGCATAATGCTCAGCTGAGAAGGTAGCCCTTACTGGCAGGAAATGAGCTGATTTTGTCAGCCTATCAACTATTACCCAAATGGAATCATTTCTGCGTCTGGTATGGGGTAACCCTGTTACAAAATCCATATTTATTGCTTCCCATTTCCACATAGGTATCGATATCTCTTGAGTCAAACCACCCGGTTTCTGGTGCTCTGCTTTCACCTGCTGACAATTAGCACATCTAGATACAAATTCGGCTATTTCAGTTTTCATACCTGGCCACCAGTAGATGTCTCTGATGTCGTGGTACATTTTCATCGCCCCTGGGTGAAGGGAATAGCGAGCGTAATGTACCTCGTGCATAATCTGCCCACGAAGGCCTGAGACATTCGGGACACAAAGGCGGCCCTTACAGCATAGCACACCATCCTCGGTTGTCTGAAAATCTGGCTCCTTACCCTTCTGAACTCTATCTCTAAGCTGGACTAAATCGGGATCCTCATACTGTCGTTCTTTTACCTCTGTAACTAACGATGATACTACAGAATTCTGAATTACGGCCCCATTATCTCCTGTTTCCATTACCCGAACGGCTAGCCCAGCTAACTGATGAATTTTTTTGGCTAACTTCTGCTTCTCATGTCGCAAATACGCTAAACTCCCCATTGACTTACGGCTCAAGGCATCTGCTACAACATTAGCTTTTCTGGGGTGGTATAGAATATTCACATCATAGTCTTTTAACAACTCCAACCAGCGGCGTTGCCGCAGATTCAACTCCCTCTGAGTGAAAATGTACTGTAGGCTCTTATGATCTGTATAAATGTCAACATGAACGCCGTACAGGTAATGCCTCCACATCTTCAAGGCATGAATTACTGCGGCCAATTCTAGGTCATGGGTAGGGTAATTCTTTTCGTGTTTCCTCAGCTGTCTGGAAGCATATGCAATTACTCTACCATACTGCATCAACACACAGCCCAGCCCGACACCTGACGCGTCGCAATAAACTGAATACCCTTCTGTGCCTTCCGGCAGTGCTAGTACTGGGGCGGAGGTTAACCTGTCTTTCAGTTCCTGGAAACTCTGCTCACATGCCTCCGTCCACTGAAACTTTGCTGCTTTCTGTGTCAATTTAGTTAAGGGTGCTGCAATGGTTGAGAATCCCTCAATGAACCTCCGATAGTATCCTGCCAACCCCAGAAAGCTACGAACTTCAGTCGGGGTGGTAGGCCTGGGCCATGACTTAACTGCTTCTATCTTCTGCTTGTCTACCTGTATACCAGCGTCTGAGACAATATGTCCTAAAAAGGCTACTGAGTTAAGCCAGAATTCACACTTCGAAAATTTAGCATACAACTGGCGGTCCCTAAGAATTTGGAGCACTGTCCGCAAATGAGTCCGGTGATCTGCTTCAGAGCGAGAATACACCAGAATATCATCAATGAATACTATCACGAACAAGTCCAGGAAGGGTCTGAAAATACTGTTCATCAGGTCCATAAAGACTGTTGTGGCATTTGTCAGCCCGAAGGACATAACCAGAAATTCAAAATGTCCATATCGGGTCCTGAATGCTGTCTTAGGGATGTCCCTCTCACGTACTCGGACCTGGTGATATCCGGACCGCAAGTCAATCTTAGAAAAGTATCTGGCTCCCTGTAATTGATCAAATAGGTCATCAATCCTAGGAAGCGGATACTTGTTCTTTACTGTAACTTTTTTTAGCTGTCGATAGTCTATGCACATTCGGAGCGAGCCATCTTTCTTTCTCACAAACAAGACTGGCGCACCCCACGGGGAAGTACTCGGCCTGATAAAACCCTTGTCTAACAAATCTTTCAACTGCTCCTTTAATTCTCTGAGTTCTGCAGGAGCCATACGGTAAGGAGGTATTGATATTGGCTGAGTGCCTGGTAGCAAGTCAATAGCGAAGTCTATTTCCCTTTCTGGGGGAATACCAGGTAACTCATCAGGAAATACATCTGGGAATTCATTTACCACTGGAACAGACTGGAGTGTCGGAGATTCTGCTTGGACGTCTTGAACTCTTACAAGATGGTAAATGCACCCCTTAGATATCAACTTTCTCGCCCGAAGGTAGGAAATAAACCTACCTTTTGGCGTCGCGGTGCTGCCCTTCCACTCCCGTACTGCCTCCCCCGGGAAGTGGAATCGGACCGTTTTGGTCCAACATTCAACGTTAGCAAAACATGGTACTAACTAATCCATACCCATTATGGCATCGAAGTCTATCATTTCTAACTCGACCAGATCTACTGTGGTCTGATAATCAGCAACCTCTACTGTACACCCGCGGTAGATTCGACTAGCTGTGATAGAGTCACCAACGGGCGTAGATACTAGGAAGGGCTGCTGTAATGATTCTGGTACAATACTAAACTTCCGTGCCACAAATGGAGTAATATAGGACAAAGTAGACCCTGGATCAATTAGCACATAAGCAGGGTGTGAGCAGATAGTTAGCATACCTGTCACAACATCAGGCGATGCCTCTGAATCTTGCCTCCCTGGTAAGGCATATGTGCGGCTTGGACCCGCACCTGTACTGGAGGCCCCTGATCTGCCTCGACCCCTGCCTGCTGAAACTGAGGTCCTACGCCCAGTCGAGGATGTTGTAGCTCGTGATCCTGTTGATGCCCTATCCTGTCTGTCCCGGTCCTCACGACCTCTGGCTGGGCAATCTCTCATCAAATGGCCTTCTTGGCCACAAATATAGCATGCGGTGGAACCATACCTGCATGCTCCAGAATGACGTCGACTGCATATAGGGCAAAGTGGTAGGGTATACCTACTCTGTTCCGGCCTCCTCTGTGACGGTGAATCTGCCGTCTGCGAACCTCTACCAGCCTCTGACTGCCCCCTGCGGCTGAATCTACCTCCCTGTGACTGTGGCGGAGGCGGGGGCCTGGGCGGCCTGTCTGACAATCGTGGCCTGGGTCCTCCCCGGGCCTCTCTCTGTAACTCGGCTGGCCTATCCCGGCGACGCTGCTCCTGATTAACCTTTATAATCTCCTGATGCCACTGTCTAATGCCCTCAATATTCTGGGCAAATGCCTGGATTCGGGAAATATCCATGTCCTCTCGCAGTGTGGCCGTGATAAAAGTCTCGACATATTCTGGGTTCAACCCCATAATAAAACGGTGCACTTTGGATGCCATGGTATCCACGAAAGCCGGTGCATATCGAGCCAAGGAGTCAAACCGCAAGGAATATTCCCGAACACTCATGGCCCCCTGTTCCAGATATAGGAATTGGTCTACCCGGGCCTGTCGGATCTCCCGCAGCAAATAGTGATCTAGAAAGGCTCCTGAAAAGCTGGACCAGGTGGGAGGGGGAACATCTCTCCCTCGGGACCTCTCCCAGCTTTCATACCATAACACCGCAATATCTCGCAACTGGAATGCGGCCAATTCAACTGACTCAGTAGGCGTAGCATGCATAACCCTGAAGATTCTCTGCATCTGATCCAGAAAATCCTGGGGGTCCTCTGTTCGGTCCGTGCCTGTGAACTGTGGGGGATTCAGGGCTAAGAACTCTCGGACCCTCGAACTACCGGGCCCTCCTGATACTTCTGCAACTGTGGATGGCATTTGCTGACGCTGAGCAGCCATCATCTGTGCTATCATAACTACAACACTCCTAACCTCCTGGTCGGAAGGTGTCGGTATAGGGACTGCTGAAGATACTGTCGCTCCAAATGGCTCCTGACGTGGTGGAGACTGCTGAGGAGGCTGAGATGAAGCCTCTATAGGGCCCTCTGATCGGGCTGTCTCCAAATGAGGGGGAGGCATCCTGCTGGTGCCCTCCCCTGCTGCAATGTCTAAGCTCCGACCTATGACGGGATGGCGCTGGTCTGACATTATCTGTAGCCAAATAATATGGTAAGATTTTAGGAATTCAACCCTATACTGTACCGCTCTATAGCACGACTGAATCAGAATAAAAGACAACCATCCTATCATGCCTTGCAGCCTCCTACCCATAGTATGTGGTGCATAACACATCCATGGACAGGACTCTACTTAGCACGGCTTGCAGACTCCCTGAGATACGACCTGCTCTGATACCAAGTTTTTCACACCCCACCTTGGGGGGGGGGGGGGTATGACTGGCACCTGGTGCCCTAATAAGACCTGACCTGCTAGAATGTTAAGCCTGGGCGCATCTGGCGCCTGGCTGGCTCTAACTCACATTTCTGGAAACAAAGGGCTATATAACGGCTGTAAATACAGCCCCCGTTCCATTGGCCTATAGCCTTCTGTACCTGTATTAGCAGCTAACCAGAAACATAGTAATTCAGGGAAACCTATACGGGCCGACAAGGCCACCATGCTGTCTAGTTATCTGCAACTTAATCATAAAGCACAAAAAGAAGCTACGTGACCGGCAAGGTCACCACTACTGACAATTATGGCCCCTCACGACCATCACAGAAGTAAGAAAGAGTAAAGACAACTATACAACTGCACGGCCCCACACGACCGGCTCATCTGACCACAGGGATTTTACACAGAATGCAAGCCTCTAGGAATAGTAATAGAACTGATCAGGATAGGGCCCCGACCTACCCATGCTATATACAACAAAAGGAACTGAACTACACCTCTGAAATTCAGCCTCCGGATGACTGGAGCTGAATACTCAACCGCTGACAGGGAGTCACGTAGAATCGCCTGCTCGTCTAGGAATACCTGCAGGCAAGTAATGCAGCACCCCACTGGGCGTCAGTACCACTGTTACTGAGTATGTAAAGCAACTGAAATAATATAACTGAAAACATCATCTGAAAGCAATAATATGACTGATGAAGCATAAGTAGGAGGAATAACTTAACTGCCTAATGAAGTAGATCGTACCTGTTCTTACTGATACCGAAGGAAGTAGGAATCATACCTGGAGGCGTATCATTCTACTACCAACCCACTCGCGCCTAATATAACATAGCATAGCATACATAACATAACATAGCACACACAAACCTTACCCGGTCCCCATAAGCCGGGAGGTGCAATCAACACATAATCTATGCCCCTACCCCAGTCATCCCATCTCCTATAGTGGCTGAAAGCATCCTGCCGGTCCCTAGGTATGCACTTGGGCTCGCTGAGCCCCTGACCATAACTGTATCTGAGTCCGAAGGACTCTAAATCAACACCCCGGGCGTACCCGCTCGACGGGGGTGTATAAGGGCCGACCAAGGCACAATATGGGGAAACTGGCATCACATCTTTGTCCCCTTGCGGGACGGCATATCACTCCGTAGAGCGATGTATCCTCGTCCTCTGGCGGACGAGTCGATACAGCTATTAACCCTGGGCGGTCAGGGATGCTAGGTAATCCAACCCCAATTAATACAATGGTCTCAACTAATCATGCTATCTGTGTATCTCATAAGCTAAGATTAACAGGTGCAGGGTATCGAATAAATCACATACTAGGCTAATAATAGTAATCTGTAAGTGTCTGCTACATGCTGAGACAGGTAAGTATAAATGTAAATATAGCCTCCTGTCAAACTGTACTGGGGTAAAAGTTATACGAGGAGGTGTTTCTGCTGAAAGCTATACTGTTTACTAAGTTTCTATGTTAACATAATTTTCTATTTCTAACATGCTTTCTAAACTATATACAGTTACTATTCTATATCTGGAATGCTTTACTGATACTGTACTACCTTGCGAGGTTTCATCTAAACACAACAATATCTTAACATGGCATATTACCTCACATACTGAATATACTGGGCAACCTTAACCACTTACGCCCGAATCTATATCGTACGGATAGGTATCGTACACATTACAACCCGAAACTTCTCATATTGCACCAATATTCAAAATAACGCGATAATCGATTTCTAAACATGCAACTGGTCTGTAAATTACTATTCTGCTTTGGGGGTTACTCAACTTGCCGAGGAAACTTAACTTTACATACCTTATCTTTGAATATTCGTCCGTCGGACGAGGCTCAGCCGGTACTTCAGCTATTTTCTCCCAACTGCATTCATAAATACGTCAATCAATACTAAATACAACGTTATTGTAAAGAGCGACGTTACTTTCGATTTAATTTATAGCCTAAACTTAGGCTTATCGAAAGACGGTCGAAAACTCGCTATTTTCAGCGGCCCAGAAGGGAGAATTATTTACTTCTCATCTAGGAACACATAGACATTAATTTAGAGCAATTCTACTTACTTTAGTTCGGTGACTCGCCGATTCGTCGGCCGTATTTCGCGAAACTAACTCCACAGAAATGCTCTATGCTTCTAAATACCTTGATATCTAGGATTAATTTGGGTTTGGACAGCGTTTGGCAGCGTAATCGGACGATAATTTATAATCTCCCTTCGTTTTCCCTCTGTTCACTACGTTCTCTGGAAGTTATTAAGTAATGAAATGATTTTAAACCGAAGTGGAGGCTTATATACTTGGGCCTGGACACGGGCAATGTGTCACGGAGCCATCGCGGAGGCCTCACCTCCGTGACACGCTGCCATCGCGGAGGGGCTCTGCCTCGGCTCCTCCCGCGATGGTTCGACAGATTTCTCGTCCGATCTTTTCCCGGGCCTTTCCCTAGCACGTATGGCTTTCAAATATGTTTAACCAACGTGCGAATAGGTCATCTAAGTGCCGGGAATTCTACGGGGTATAACACCTGGTATGAGGAATTCGGCTTCAACATATCCATATCTGCTCATCCATTCTCCATTACCAAAAGCCCAATCAATTCCAGAATAGACTCTACCGCCTACTTCCTGCTTATTACAGAATGTGAAATAGCAATCTTTGGTATTAAGACTAGTAAGATACAAATTATCCACATAGGCTAGGAAAGCCTGAGTCTCCTCTGGTTGGACAGATGAACCAACCCTATTATCAGTGCTAAGCATATTATTGAAGTCCCCATAGAGTATCCAAGCTACTTGTATGTGACGTCCCACCTGAATAAGCTCCTGCCACAGTACCTCTCTACTCTGTAAGTCATTGTAGCATAAACAAAAGTATTATCTGCTAGAAACTGACCCCCTTGATCCTGTATCTTACAATGTATGTATTTCTCATGCTTATGTATGATCTACATTTAAACATTTGAATTCCACTGCAGCCACAGTCTTCCATTATAGGCCATAGGGTAGTTACAGCTAAAGGACCAATGATGGATAATTTTCTATAAAATTCCCTTTGTTTTTTGTTCCTTCTGGTTTCAATAACTCCCACTACATCCACTTTGTGTTTTTTGTAGAAAAAATTTTAATTCTTTCTGCTCCCAAGGTTGATTCATCCCTGTAATGTTCCATGATTCTATAATCATGTGGGTGAGCACTTCCCCCTTTCTCCTCCAGCTGACTACTGTCTACCTCTTGGAGATTAGCAAAAGCATTGATAGTTTGAATCCTTGGTGCTAGTAGCAGCTATGTATGGTGCCCATCAGAGGTAGCAGTGGACTAGGGTACCTCCCTGCTTCAGTTGTCTCATTAGCCAGCAAGAGCACTTTTGTATGGTTACCCAGCCTTGTTTCTAATGCTGAGGCTTATCCTTAGGCCTTCTATGTCTCCTTCTTCTAGCTGCCTGAAAATCCTGCTCCTTGGATTCACATTTTCCACCCTTCCAACAAGTAATGACTGCATGCCCAAATTTCATACACTCTGTACAAAAACATAGGTTTCCAGTCATAGGCAATTGGTCGATCCAAACTTCCTATTGGTGTGTTAATCAAAATAGATTCAAGAAGAGACTGGGCCATGTCAGTTTCAATGAAGACTCTAGCAAAGAAAATTATGGTTCTCATTGCAATGCATTCATATGTGTGTAACAGTTTTCCTACTGTTTTGGAAACCTTGTTAAGTGCCTCGCCAAACCAATATCCCTCTAATAGCCCATGGAATATCGTGCACAATGGAATAGTGGTAATGAAATTTGGATTAAACTGGAAATTAATATCCCACGCTTGCAGGACAAAAGGTTTATTCTGGAAAGTGTAAGAGACATCTTGTAATATTTTTGCAAATCCTCCACAATTGCAAATTGAAACACGAAATACCATTCATTCTGTGAAAACACCTCAGGTTTAGCTACATGGGACCAGGTGTCCGTGATAAAAGCATCCATTGATTTCATTAATGGTGTATCTCCAATAACGCATCCAATTAGTGGAAATCTCCAATATTTCCTCTATTCTTCTATGTCAGCAGCTTCAATAGTGACACAAATATTTCCATCCTTAGAACTAGGAGGGATATAGTCAAGTGACATACCATTTTGCATCATCCGATTATTTCTAAATTGAGGCTAAGCTATAGGGATAGGATGGACAGACGTATCAACAATTTAGAAGTATAGTCTGCTAGCAGTTTTATCTAAGCTAGTTGTGGTGTCTCCATAGGGAGCAAGATGCACAAAATGTACTGATATGAATAAGAGATGGCTTCATTTTCCTACAAAATTAACTAGAATTCGGGAGCAAGGAAGCTACCAAAAGTGAGTTATGGTCATTTAGGTCCATCATCAACAGCAGGCATAATGAATGTCTTTGTATTCACTGTGGATCTCAAGTTGTGCTTCTTGTCTATGGCGGAATTTCTCAGATGGAGTATGTTAGCAACCTAGCTATAGTGCACCGATAGAGAAGCATGATAATATTTTCAAATAAAACTTTTCAAATAAATTCAAAAGAAGGGATCCTTGTCCTTCTTTTCATTAACTTTGCTACTAAGGATGATTCGGCCCCATTCTGAACAAGCATACTACCTTCTTCAAAGTCTAAGAGATGGACTCCTAAGTGTGAGAGTCTTTGCACATCCTTCACCAAATCTCTTTTTTCCTTCTCCATATGGGTTGTGCTCCCCATGTATAGCCTACTAAGATCATCAGCAATTATGTTAGCCTTACCTTGGTGGTAGAGAATACTCATATCATTATCCTTGAGCAACTCAAGCCACCTCCTTTGTCTAAGATTCAACTCCTTCTTGTTGAACATATACTGCAAGCTCTTGTGGTCTGCAAAAAAACATCAACATGCACACCATAAAGATAGTTGTACCAAATAATCAATGCAAATACTACAGCTACCAACTCAAGATTATGAGTCAGATAATTCCTCTAATGGATCTTATGTTGTCTGGAGGCATAAGCTATTACCTTTCCATTTTGTATCGATACACAACTAATTCCTACTCTGGATGCATCACAATATACAACAAAGCCATTTGTACCCTCTGATAGTGTCATCAAAGCAATAGTCAAATGAGTCTTCAATTCTTAAAAGCTTCTCACAAGCTTTAGACCAATGAAATGTGACCTTCTAGGTTAACTTAGTCGATATAGCAGCACTAGTTAAAAATCCTTCTATAAACCTCATGTACAAACAAGCTAAGCCCAAGAAACTCCTGATATTAGTTGGGATTATGGGTCTAGGCCAACTCTTCATAGACTCAATTTTTAGAGAGTCAACCTTAATACCCTCACTAGAGACTGTATGGCCTAAGAAAGCCACTGACTTCAACTAAAATTCACATTTCAAGAACTTGGAAAATAACTCCTTATCCTTAAGTGTTTGCAGGACTACTTTGAGGTGACTAGCATGCTCCTCCTCACTTTTGGAATAAAACAAGATGTCATCAATGAACATAATAACAAATATGTCAAAATATGGCTTAAATACTTTGTTCATGAGATACATGAATGTTGCAGAAGTGTTAGTCAAACCAAATGACAAACAACAAAACTCGAAATCACCATATCTGGTCCTGAAAGCTGTCTTAGGAATATCACATTTTCTCACCTTCAATTATTTATACCCTGATATGAGATCTAGCTTTGACAAATATTTGGCAACCTAAAGCTGGTCAAACAAGTCATCGATTCTAGGAAGGGTTACTTATTCTTAATTATGACCTTGTCCAATTGTCTGTAATCAATACACATTCTAAGGGTACCATATTTCTTATTAATGAAGAGCATTGGAGCACCCTGAGGTGAAACAGTAGGGCAGATGAAACCTTTATCAAGAAGATCTTTTAACTGCTCCATTAATTCTCTCAACTCGACTGGAGCCATTCTATATGGCGGAATACAAATAGGCTGAGTATTAGAAAGAACACTGATTTTGAAATATATTTCCCTATCTAGAGGAACTCCTGAAGATTATGTAGAAAGACCTTAGAAAACTCATTAACAACTGGAACTTACTGAAGGGATGGCGTGTCAGCATCATAGTCTTTCACTCTTACTAAATGTTATACACACCCATAAGAGATTAACTTTCTGGACTTAAGGTATAAAATGAATTGACCCTTTGACATAACGAGACTGCCTTCCCAAACTAAAACTGGCTCATTTGGAAACTAAAGCTCTACTACTGATCTAGGGCAAAATTGCATGCCCGAGTGATGCTTTATAACTTAGTTTAGTCTTGTTTGTCAAATTATTTATATACATTTTCATGTGATTTTATATAAATGTGAATATATATACTAACAAACATGATTAGTCCTTGTTTTTGTAGGTTTAAAATGAATTTGAGGAACTAATTTATCAGTTGGTGAAGTAGAGGAATGGAGTCGGGAGAAATTTACAAAAGTCGGCAAAGAAGTATCCCTTGGCAAGGCTGGCCGCGCCAGGCAGCGTGCCACGCTATGCGTGTGCCTCATCCTGCGCCGTGCCATGCCAAATCCAGGAACGAGAAGAAGGCAGTAAGCAGGCAGGCATCCTGCAGGCCAGCGCCGTGCCACGCCAGGTGACCTGCGCGCCAGCGCCGTGTCATGCCTGCCATCGCGCTGCACGAGCAGCGTGCCACGCCGGCCATCGCGATAGGCCTCACCATATTTTCATCCTAAGGCGATTTCTAGTGTGCATCCGTGTTACTTCCATGTCACGGAGGCAGTGCTCCGTGATACACTCCATGACACGGAGCCATTCCATGACAGGCATAATTTTGTATAATTCACATTTGCTATAAATAGGTCCCTTAGCTCCTAAAATCATTCTGTCACGATTTTATTCTGAAAAACCACCTAGGAGTAAAGGGAGAAGTGGGAGAACTCACCTAGGGTTCATCATTTTCATCTTATCCTCTACCAATTCTTGTAAGTATGTTACTTTAACAATGTTTTCTTATAATCTTACGAACTTGAATGGCTAGAACCCTTCCTCTAGGGTTGAAGCCATGAGTTATGAGTGTGATTTTACGAATTTGCTTTGGAATTAAGTTATAGATTGTTGTTTTGTCTTGCATCCTTAATTATTGATTGTTTTTATGATTGATCACCATGAAAACACATACGTTAAACTTAGGCAAATGCTTGAGAAAGCAAACCTAGGGAAGAACATAAGAATGTAAGAAGCAAGTTCTTGTCTTTTGATAAGATTTTGTGGTTAGGATAGAAATATACCTAATTTACCTTGCTTGGTTGATAAAATGGGAAGAGAGAAAGACACCGGCTTACATTTGTCACTCCACCACTCAAAGAAGTAGTTGTGAGGCTAAGTTTGGTTAGATGGTTGGAAGTACGAAAGTACCCTAATCAATGGCATAACCCCATAAACCACATCCATGTAGTTAATTGCCCAAGAACTAGAATTAGCATCCTCGCTCACAATGTAGTAGTGAGGCTAGTTTGTCATGTTTAGAGGTTGGGAAGACCATGAACATGCAATTCTAATTATGTGGGATGACAATTGATAGTTCCATACTTAAACCATTGTAAATCGTGGTATCGCATGATTATCCGGCTTTAACTCTATGTTGCTCCTTGAATGACTTCAGAGTATGTCGTTGACCATATTTAGACTTAATTAAACTCTATCGAAACTTCTATAATCAACACATGCGGCATTTAATATCACCCTTGAACTTGATAGTTAGCTGAATTGGTCCAGTACCTGTGGGTTCGACATCCAGTTCTTAAAAAGGGCCACTATATTACTTGTACGACCCGTACACTTGCGGGCACACCAAGTTTTTGGCGCCGTAGCCGGGGACTCAGTGAAGTTTAGATAATTTATCTTTTTTTGTGTGAATTCTAAATTTCCTTAAGTGTTGAGAAACTTGGTCTTAGTCTGACTTATTTAAGGTAACAGGTTGTCTTGCCGAGCTAGCTAAGAATAGAGAGCTTGTGGAACCGTTGCTTGAACCTGAATGTCAAATCCATTTGTGAAGGAGAGTAGCTCTTGAGAAAAAGCTGAAATGACTGCAAGAAAAGGTACAACAACAACCACCCACAGGACAAGCACATTTGTCACCGGAAGCAATGGCAGCCAAACCAGTTCGCGAAGTGGCAATGCCACAAGCGACTAATGTGAACTCTAGTATCCGTAAATGGGAGCTTGGAGGGAACTTTGATTTGAAGGAGGACATGGTGAAGCTATTACATTCTAGTGGTCAATTCACTGGGTTTGCACATGAGGACACGCAGCAGCACTTACAGAACATCCTTGAGATTAGTGACACGTTTGTCCCCACCGGCGTGTCCACAGATTATGTCGTACTTACCCTCTTTCCATTTTAAATGTTGGGAGAGGCAAAGAAGTGGCTGAAAGCTGAGCCACCGAACTCCATAACTTTGTGGAATGATTTGGCAAAAGAAGTTACTTATCAGATTTTTTCCTTCAGGCAAGACTGCAAAGTTGAGAAGTGAAATACTATGTTTCAAGCAGAGGCCTGATTAGAATTTATATTTGGCTTGGGAAAGATTCAAGTCATTATTGAGAGACTGTCCCCATCACCAGTAATCGAATGAAGTGACAGCTCATACCTTTGTAGAAAGTTTGGACCCACACACGAAAATATTACTAGACTCTGCATCAGGTGGGAAAGCCTTGGAGAAGACTTATGATGAGCTGTACACTTTGTTGAACAAAATTGCTCAAGGAAATCCAGAGTGGCATAGCGAGTCATCGAGAGGGGCAGGAAAAAGAGTAGGGTTGATAGAGGTAGATAGTATGAATGCCTTGGCGGCACAGTTAGCTTCGTTCGAGCATCAGATGATGACTCAGTTCAATAAACTGAGTATGAACCAACAACAAGGCCAGGTTAATGCAGTCCAAGAAGCTCCAAGTTGGTGTGAAATTTGTGGTAATAATGGGCACAATGCAGAATCATGTGGAGCCAATCCGGAATCAGTCAATTTTGTTGGGAATGTGCAGAGAAACAATCAAAATTTTGGACACAACTATAACAAGAATATGCAGAGCCACCCGAATTTTTCTTGGGGTGGAAATCAAAAGCAAAGTTATCAACAACCTCAATAGCAGCAGTATCAGCAGAATAGGCAGAATGATGGCCAGTTGAGCAGCAACATTGAGGAAACATTACGGAAAATTATGGAGACCCAGACTCAGTTAGCAGAGAATCAGGCGAGGATGGCAGCAGACTTGAAGAATCAGCAAGTGGCCACCTGCAATCTAGAAAATCAAATGGGTTAGATAGCAGCTGCTCAAAACATGAGACTTCAGGGGGGACTACCAAGTGAGACATATCCTAACCCCCGATAGGTCAATGTCATCAGTCTGAGAAGCGGCAAGCAATTAGCTGATGTAGTTCCCAAAGAGAAGAGAAATGAGGTGCAGCCTGAGTTGGTTAGACCAGGACCATCCAATGACAAGGGAGAAAATCAGAGTGCTGTGCAACAAAATGCACAATCTTCATTGCAGTCAACACAAAGACCACCACCACCATTCCCTCAGAGATTCAGAAAGAGCAAGGAGGAGGAATTCTTCAAAAAGTTCTTTGAGATTTTCAAAGAACTTCACATAAATTTGCCTCTTATAGTGGTTTCGCAGGGAATGCCCAAGTATGCTAAGTACTTGAAAGACGTGATGGCTAACAAAGTCAGATTGGTAGATGTCCAGACGGTAGCACTGACTGAGGAGTGCAGTCACAAGGTATTGAGCAAAATTCTAGAAAAGCTTAAAGACCCAGGGAGTTTTACCCTCCCCATACAAATTGGTAAAGCTGAGGTTACGAGCTTTGTGTGATCTAGGGGAAGAAGTTAATCTAATGCCCCTATCTTTATTTAACACCCTAGGGTTGGGAAAACCGAGGCCAACAAGGTTTATGCTGCAGTTGGCGGATAAGTCGCGAGTGGAACCTGATGGAATAATAGAGGACCTTCTCATCAAAGTGGGTAAGTTTATTATACCTACTGATTTTATTATCTTAGATTTTCATGTTGATGATCAGGTACCCTTAATCTTTGGACGGCCATTCTTGTCCACCTAAGGAGCGGTAATTAACTTGACAGCAGGGACCCTGCAAATGAGGGTCGAAGATGAAGAAGAACTCTTCCAAGTATACCAAGAAATGAACCCATCCACACACTACAGAAACCTATGAAAGGTTAGTGTGTTGTCACAGGATGAGTGTGGGGTGGGGGATTCATCTGGTCCATGGCCAAAGGTAATGACAAGTGTTCAACCCGAGTCTGATAAAGGGCTTCAGAGTAGGAAGAAGTTGGAGGAAGAGGGGAACAGAGTGGAGGTTGTTTCCTCTAAAAATCAAAACAAAAGGAGGTGGTTCTCGAACGGGAACCAAGGTATGAGGATTTCCTGAAAAGGATAGTTCACGTCGGGCCGCGACGTAACATTAGGCGCTGCTTGGGAGGCAACCCAAGGGTACCACAGGCATAATTTTAATTTCTTGTATTTGATTTGAATTCTATTTATTTTAAATTTGTGTTGTTTTTGTTGGAAAGTTAAGCACAGGCAGAGGGGAAGTCTGAGTACCCTTGGAGGAGGAAGCTAAGAAGCAGGGATGATAAAAAGTGTGGGGTGAAACACACACTTGTGCAGATGTAAAAGAAATACATGTTGTTAGCTAGGCCTAAAGGCCTCATGGAGTATTTCTCACCCTCTTTAAATTTTAATTTAATGCTATGAGTACATAGCATGATTCAAGTGTGGGGTGAGGGAAATTTCAAATTTTTTTGTGCTTAACGATTTTTGGTGAATGTAATGCTTGTGAGAAATATATGAAAACTTTTTGTGAGTCAAGCATGACTTCATCACCCATTGGTTTTTCTTTTCGGTTCTTTTCCGATGGGGGGTCTTTGAACCGAAGAATAAAAAAAATTTATTTGTCTGTCTATAATGTTTTTAGTCATAATTGGGGACTATTTCTGACGATGGATGGATGACGACCAACCTGAGGAAAATTAGTCAATAGGTTTTTGTTTTTGAACCCGTAGCTAATTGATGGCTTGATGTTCTTGTTATGTGCTATACATCATTGTAAGATACAAGTATGGTTAGGGTGGAAGCATGTAAGAAGTGTATAACTTTGTGTGAGACACTTAGGCTCTTGAATTTGACTCAATGTAATTGAAGCTTAATTTTGAATTCTTTTGATTAGTTGAGTTGAGAGTCTACTGAATGTGTCTTGAATTGAGCATGTGCTGTGAGTGTAAGTTTTTCGAATATTCCGTGCTATTGTGGAATGTCTAGAACTTGCCTGGTGTGTATATAAAAAAAATGAAGGATGTGAATTGTAGGAGATGATTTGGGCATTTCTTTGAATGAACCTAAATGTTATCCCTTACTCGACCTACCTTGAATATTTAATCCTAGTTAGCCCCATAGAGCCTTAAGCCTATTCTTTGATAGCTACAACATAAGCTTAATCCTTTTCTTTCATTAGCTTTCAATTTGATCAAAAACTCCAAATCACTTAAGTGAAAAATTCCAAAGAGTGAAGGAGTGAGAAGCGTGAAAAAGAAGGAAAAGTAGAAGTTGTGAAAGTTGAGAAAAGGACAAAGGTGAACTTGTGTGAAAATGGTTGATTATTAGTAGGGAGTAAGAAAATAAATGAATGAAATAAATTGTTTAAGTACTCCTTACTACTAATGTGAGTATTCTTAAAGAAATGGGAACAAAAAGAGAATATTCAAGAGTGAAAAGAATGAGGGTGAAGTAAAAGAAGAGATGTCCTTAATGAAGGGTGAAGTTACTAAAAGCGCTTGGGGAAGATAGTCACTATTACTGGCCATAATAGTACCTTCCCGTCCCTTAGCTTATATTACAACCTATTAAGTCCTACTTTATCTTACATTCATACATCCTTAAATTAGTGGAGCAAAACACTGAGGGCAAGCTTATGGTTCACTACATGAAGCATGTGAATTCTTTGATAGAGCGAGCGTAATTTTATTCATATACCCATACATGTGGTGATTTAAAAGCTTGTGAGTAAAAATGGGTAACTCTTTTGTTGTGAGGGCACATGTTTAATGAGAGATAACATTCATGTCAGATTTCTTGATCGGTTGATTTGCATGAGTTTGCAAAGATTGAGAGTCGATTCTTGAGGTTAGGAAGTCTTAACGGAGTTGTATATAATTTCATTGATTAAATCGTGCATGCTCTATTTTTAACTTGCTATTTTAAATAATCACTATAGTCGTATCTTGAATTGTCTTGCTAAATTAGCTATGTGTGAGTCTTCTAGTGCATGAGACGTAAAAGGTTTGTTCGAGGATGAACAAGACTTTAAGTGTGGGGTTGTGATCTCGGGCAAAACTGCATGCCCGAGTGATGCTTTATAACTTAGTTTAGTCTTGTTTATCTAATTATTTATATGCATTTTCATGTGATTTTATATAAATGTGAATATATGTACTAACAAACATGATTATTCCTTGTTTTTGTAGGTTTAAAATGAATTTGAGAAACTAATTTATAAGTTGGTAAAATAGAGGAATGGAGTCGGGAGCAATTTACAAAAGTCGGCAAAGAAGCATGCCTTGGCAAGGATGGTCGCGCCAGGCAGCGTGCCACGTTGTGCATGCGCTGCGCCCAGCACCGTGGCATGCCAATGCCAAGCACGAGAGGAAGGCAGCAAGCATGCAAGCATCCGGCGCGCCAGCTCCGTGCCACGCCAGGCGACCTGTGCGCCAGCGCCGTGTCACGCCTGCCATCGCGCTGCACGAGTAGCGTGCCACGCCGGCCATTGCGGCAAGCCTCAACATATAGTCATCCTAAGGCGATTTCTAGTGTGCATCCGCGTTACCTCCATGTCACAGAGGCAGTGCTCCGCTATACACTCCGTGACACGGAGCCATTCCACGATAGGCATAATTTTGCGTAATTCTCATTTACTATAAATAGGTCCCTTAGCTCCTAAAATCATTTTGTCATGATTTTATTCTGAAAAACCACCTAGGAGTGAAGGGACAAGTGGGAGAACTCACCTAGGGTTCATCAATTTCATCTTCTCCTATACCAATTCTTGTAAGTATTTTACTTTAACAATGTTTTCTTGTAATCTTACGAACTTGAATGGCTCGAACCCTTCCTCTAGGGTTGAAGCCATGAGTTATGAGTGTGATTTTACGAATTCTCTTTGGAATTAACTTATTGATTGTTGTTTTGTCTTGCATTCTTAATTATGGTTGTTTTTATGATTGATCACCATGAAAAAACATGCGTCAAACTTAGGCAAATGCTTGAGAAAGCAAACCTAGGGAAGAACATAAGAATGTAAGAAGCAAGTTCTTGTCTTTTGATAAGATTTTGTCGTTAGGATAGAAATATACCTAATTTACCTTGCTTGGTTGATAAAATGGGAAGAGAGAAAGACACCGGCTTAGATTTGTCACTCCACCTCTCGATGAAGTAGTTGTGAAGCTAAGTTTGGTTAAATGGTTGGAAGTAGGAAAGTACCCTAATCAATGGCATAACCCCATAAACCACATCCATGTAGTTAATTGCCCACGAACTAGAATTAGCATCCTCGCTCACAACGTAGTAGTGAGGCTAGTTTGTCGTGTTTAGAGGTTGGGAAGACCATGAACATGCAATTCTAATAATGTGAGACGACAATTGATAGTTCCATACTTAAACCATTGCAAATCGTGGTATCGCATGATTATCCGGCTTTAACTCTATGTTGCTCCTTGAATGACTTCAGAGTATGTTGTTGACCATATTTAGACTTAATTAAACTCTATCAAAAACTTCTATAATAAACACATACGGCATTTAATATCACACTTGAATAGTTAGTTGAATTGGTCCAGTCCCTGTGGGTTCGACATCCGGTTCTTAAAAAGGGCCACTATTTTACTTGTACAACCCGTACACTTGCGGGCACACCAACTACTATCCTATAATCAACTGTGGCATCATAGAAATATAACTAATCTATGCCTAGAATAACATCAAAGTCCACCACATCCAGCTCAATCGGGTCAGTTGTGGTGTGTCTATGATAGAATGAAATTGTACAATCTCTATAGACCCTCTTAGCTAAAACTGACTCACCTATCGGAGTAGAAACACTGAAAGGCTATAATAGTTTTTTGGACACTTTTTGAATTTAACGGCTACACATAGAGTCGGAAAAGATAAAGTAGCGTTTCTATCAAGTAAACAATAAACAACAATGGAGAAGACTTTTAACATACCTATAACAATGTCTGGGGAGTTCTCTAGCTCCTAATGACTAGATATAGCATACAAATGGTTTTGACATCCGCCTATTCCTGAAGTAGTGCCCCTTTTGGTAACTATCCTATTGGTAGAGTAGGTTAGGTTCTGTAGCCCTTATTGCCCTATCTGGATGGAGAATCTCTATGATAGTGGCCTTGTCGGACACACCCATAACATATTTATCTACCTAAATGCCAATTATTTAAGTGGACTTTACCACACTTGTCACAAGGTGGGTGTCGTTGGGTTCCCTGAACTGTATGATCATGTCTCTGTGATATCTGCTCATTCATGTGACTTTGAGCTGGTGCACTAGCTGTACACGGTGCCAGTCCAGAGGATATCTTCCGAGAGAAGGACCTGTTATAATTTCCACTCATTTACTGTGTAGCCTCATTACTGACTAGCTTAGCTCTCTTTCTATGGTGCTCTTCCTTGTCTTTCTGCTTGTCCTCCTCTAAATATTGTGCATATACCATTATCCTAGAAATGTCAATCTCATTAATCAATAATATGCGATTGCACTCCTTCCCCACATGCTTACCAAGGCTAAATATGAATTTCTCCTCATGTCCCCCATGTCCGATTCCATCTACAAAGCATATCTGGATAGCTGAATGAACTTAAGGCTATATTCTTTAACACTCATAGTACCTTGTCTCAAGTTAACAAAATCCTCTGATTTTGCCTCGCTTGGCTCTTGAGGAAAGAAGTGGTTCAGGAAAGCTTCCTCAAAATTAACCCAAGTGGATGGAGATGCATTATCACCTCTCCCTTGCTCCCACTAATTGTACCACACATTACCACATGCTTGAGCTAATAAGAAGCAAACTCAACTTCCTCGATCTCTGTGTCATGCACGACCTTTAGAATTTTCTGAACCTCATCAATAAAGTTTTGAGGGTCCTCATACACCTTAGATCCTATGAATAATGGAGGATTCATCCTCAAGAACACTCTAATCTAGGATGCTCCTGAATCATGAGAACTAAAGCTGGTTGGTGTTGAGTTTTGAAGACCTGACTGGGCAGCCACTAACTGAGTAAACATTTGAATAGCTGATCTTGGGCATATTTATATGCCCAAGTGCTATTTTGTATATATTTTTAATTCATGTTTGTAAAATTAATTAACGATACTCTCATGTATTTTATGTAAATTTGTGTGCATGGACTAACAGATATGGTTAGCATGTTTTTGTAGGTGAACTACGTTAAGGAGGGATTTAATGTGATGTTAATGCACAAGAGGAAGGCATGGAGAGAATGCCTAAGAGGAACCAATGATGTTTCACAAATGGAGGTTGTCGTGCCAAGCAGCATTCCATGCCCAGGCATCTGCGCGCATGATGGCATTCCATTCTAGTAGAGGTGCGCGATGGGGTCATGCCACACTATTCCTTCTCCGCGTCTAGTGGCGTACCTGCACGACAAAGTCGTGTCATGCTGGCTATACTGCATGACCAGCAGCATAAAATGGAGTTGTTTCATCCATGGCTAATTTTTGACATTTTTCACTTATTATAAATTGGAGACTTGGATCATTTTTTAGGATATCACGACATTATTTCCGGAAAACACGAAAGAGCGAAGGGAGAACGGTGAAAACTCATCTAGGGTTTGTTTTTCTTCATTTCTTCTTTACCATTTCTTGTAATTACGAGAATTCAACTATATTTATGAATTCTTTTATGAACATGAGTGGCTAAAACCCTTCTTCTAGGGTTTAGGCCACATAACATGAATGCTTTAGCTTAATTTCATCTTTTGGTTCAAGTTGTTGATGTTGTTTGTCTTGCATTCTTAATTTTATCATTCTAATTCTTGATCACCATTAGAATGTATTCTTTAAGCTTAGGTAAAGTCTTGAAAGAGCAAACCTAGGTCAAAACTCAGAATGCAGGAAGCAAGTTCAAAGTCTTCAAGATTTGATTCGCGTTTAGGATAAAAATATACCTGATTTGCCTTGCTTGGTTATAAGACGGGAAGATAGCTAGACATCGACTTAGAATTTTCACATCACCGCTCATGGAAGTAATTGTGAAACTAAGTTAAGTTAAATGGTTAGAGGTTCGAAAGTTGAAAACAAAGGGCTCAAACTCCGTAAACCAGTCGACATAGTCAATTGTTCACGAATTAGGACGTCACATCCCCGCTCAATGATGTAGTTGTGAGACTATTTGTTGTGTTTAGAGGCTCGTAAGACCATGAACATTGCAGTTACTTTGTGAGACAACAAATGAAAGCAAATACTTGAACCGAGTTGGATGTAGCATTGAATGATTGTTTGGCCTTAACCCTGGATGCTTCTTATTACTTTTTTTCCAATTATTTTTTGATCACCTTAGATTTAGAAGAAAAACTTCTAATCTTTGAAACCAACGCTTGTGAAATTTAATTTAACATGTGAACTTGAATATTCTCTAAATAGACTAGTCCTTGTGGGTTCGACATCCTCTCTTAAAGAGCCATTTTACTACTTGTACGATCGCGTAGGCATGCGTGTTAGCTGGGCGCAATAAGTTTTTAGCGCCATTGCTGGGGACTGGAAACTTTTCGTGAATTTTTAGTTTGTGTGTATTTTTATTTTTCTTATGTGTCAGAAATCTTGTTCTTAGTCTATTTCATTGCAGGTAACAGATTTGTCCTTGCAACACACTGACAAGGAAAAGAGAACTGGTGGATCCGTTGTTGGAGCCTGAACGACAGTTGCATTTATTATGGAGAGAGGCTCTTGAGCCAAAGTTGCAGTTGTTACAAAGAGAAGTTCTTTAACAACAACCTCCACCAGTTGAGCAGGAAGTGTTATTGCCAGAAACAATGGCAGCCAGACCAGTTCTTGAAGTTGCAATCCCACTTGCCACAAATGTGACCTCCAGCATACGCAAACCGAAGCCTAGAGGCAATTTTGAGCTCAAACAGAATATGGTGCAACTGTTGCACTTGAGTGTGCAACTTACTAGAATGACACATGAAGACCCACAGTAGCACCTACAGAACTTTCTTGAGATCAGTGACACTTTCGTCTCCATCGGAGTGTCAATTGATTATGTTAGACTTACCCTCTTCCCATTTTGACTTTTGGGAGAGGTGAAGAGGTTGGTAAAGGCAGAGACACCAAATTCCATCACTACCTGGATGACCTAGCAAGGATGTTTGTCATCAAATTCTTTCCCTCTGGCAAGACTACAAAGCTTAGAAGCGAGATACATAGTTTTAAGTAGAGACTGGAAGAAAATCTATACTTGGCTTGGGAGAGATTCAAATCATTACTGAGAGACATCCCTCACCATGAGCAGTCTAATGAAGTGTTTTCCCACACTTTTATGGAGAGTCTAGACCCTTAGACTAATATCTTACTAGAACCCGCATCAGGTGGGCAATCACTTGAGAAGACCTGTAACGAACTGTACACTTTGTTTAACAGGATTTCCTAAGGAAATCTAGAGTGGCAGGAAAGAGAGCAACGGGGCTTATTGAGGTTGATAGTGTAAATGCATTGGCAGCCCAGTTAGCTCCACTCCAGCACCAGATGATGCCTTAGTTTAGCAAACTGAGTATGACATAGCTACAGGCACAGGTGAATGCAGTTCAACCAGCTTCTACTTGGTGTGAGATATGTGGAAACAACGTCCATGGTGCAGACTCATGTAGGGCCAATCCAGAGTTAGTAAATTTTGTAGGTTATGTGTCGAGAGGTAATAAGAACTATGGAAACACTACAACAAGAACTAGCAGAATCAGCCAAAACTCTCTTGGGGTAGTAATCAGAGCAGCAAATGGGAAGAATAGTGGCTAGTCTAGCCACATCGTAGAGATGTTGCAAAAGATCTTGGAAAATCAGGCCCAGATGGCAGCTGATCAGGCCAAGATGGCCTCTGACTTAAATAACCAGTATCTAGCAACCGAGAACTTGGAGAAGCAAATAGGTCAATTAGCAACTATGCAGCACAATAAACCTTGGGGAGGTTTATCAAGTGATACAGATCCAAACCCTTGACAGGTCATAGCCATTAGTTTGAGGAGTGGCAAGTAGTTGGCTGACATACCAAAGAAGGAGAAGAAAAATGAGATGCAGTTAAAGCTAGTCAAATTGGGTATATCAGCTAGAAAGGAGATAATCAGAGTTCTGCAACATACAATGCACAATCATCATTGCAGCCACTACAGAGACCACCAACACCATTCCTGCAAAGGCTCAAGAAGAGCGAGGAAGATGCATGTTTTCAGAAGTTCTTTGATATCTTCAAAGAACTTCACATAAATTTGCCACTAATTGATATTTTGGAGGGAATGCCTAAGTATGCTAAGTACTTGAAAGACGTAGTGGCCAAAAAAGTGAGGATGGTAGATGACCATATGGTGTCACTCACCAAAGAGTGCAGTTTCAGATTGATGAGCAAAATGCCCAAAAATCATAAAGACCCAGGGAGTTTCACCCTCCGCATACAAATATGTGAAACAGTCACAATGAAGGGATTGTGCGATCTAGGGGCGGCAGTGAATTTGATGCCCCTATCTCTATTCAATATACTTGGTTTGGGAAAACCAAGACCTACAAGAGTGATTTTGCAGCTGGCGGACATGTCAATAGTGGCCCTGGAAGGGATTATAAGGACCTTCTCATCAAAGTAGGTAAAATTTATCATACCTACTGACTTTATTATTCTGGATTTTAAGGTTGATGACATGGTACCCCCATCCTGAGACGGCCATTCCTGGCTATTGGTGGAGCAATAATTGATGTAAGAGATGGAACCCTGATAATGAAGGTAAATAATGAGGAGGAGCTGTTCCGAGTATATCAGGAGATCAACCTGCCCACATACTACAGAGATCTTTGCAAGATTAGTGTTGAGACAGATGCCAACTGTGGGTTGGTGGATTCTATAGGTCAACTTTTGCAGGAAAACTTGATAATTAAGCCCAAGTCTGGTGGGGAAAATAAGTTTAAGAAATTGATAGAGGTAAAAAGGGATAGTGTGGAGGTTGTTTCCTCTAAATACAAGAAGAAGAGAAGATGGTTCCCGAAAGGGACAAGTTGTTTAAGGATATCCTGAAAAGGATAGTCCATGTCATGTCACGACGTAACATCAGGCGCTACTAGGGAGGCAACCTAAGGGTACCACAGGTATAATTTCTTTTCATTTTGTTTTTGATTTTGGTTATTTTCACTTTTTGTTTTTATTTTTGTGAGGTAAGAACAGATTGACAGGAAGTATGAACACCTTTAGAAGAGAAAGCTAAGGAGCATGGACAAAAAGATGAGTATGGGGTCGATGATCCATATGATGAAAACGGGACAACACATGCTGTTAGCTACGCCTAGAGGCCTTAGAAAGTATCTCTTACCTTTAGTTTTGATTTTAAATAATGCTTTGGGGACATAGCATAATCTAAGTGTAGGGTGAGGGGTAAATTTAAGAAATTTTGTGATGTTGGTTTTTAGGTGAGGTGTTGCTTGGTGTGAAAATTGTCTTCTTTAAAAGCTGGAGTTGAGCACATTCCACCCTCCCTTTGGTTTTTTATTTTCGATTCTTTTCCGAAGGGAGGACACTTTGAGGCGAGAATAAAATTTGTGTTTGTCTGTACATAGTTGTTTTAGTCATAGTTAGGGACTTTTCCCGACAATGAATTAATGACGACCATCTTGAGGGAAAATTAGTTAGTAGGTGTTTGTATTTGAACCCTTAACTAGTTGACTGCTAGATGCTATTGTTGAGTGTGTTATATGATTGTAAGATGCAAGTGTGTTCTAATTGTGAAGCATGTTGAGTTAGTGTATGACTTTGTTTGAGACACCTAGACTCTTGAATATGACTCTATATATGTTAAGCTTAAATGATGAATTCATGTGATTACATGTGTTAAGAATCTACTGAATCTGTCTTGAATTGAGCATGTGCAAGAGTGAAAGGTTTCTTGAACATTCCATGCTATCGTGTAGTGTATAGAACTTCCCTGGTACGTTTAAAAAGCAAAATTAGGGATGTTAAATGTAAGAGACAATTTAGGCATTTCATTGAATGAGCCTAATTTTCATCCTTTGCTTTACCTACCTTAATGTCTAATCCTAGTTAGCCCCATTAACCCTTTATCCTACACTTTGATAGTTATAATATAAGTTTAGTCCTTTTCTTTTAATAGCCTTGAATTTGATCCAAAACTCCTAAGCGCTTAAGTGAAAATGCAAAAGAGTTAAAGGAGTGAGAATCTTGAAAAAAAAGGGAAATAGTAGTTGTGGAAGTTGGAGGAAATATTATAGGTACACTTGTTTAAAATGCATAAGTGTTGGAAGGGAGTAAAAAGAATAAAAGAACGAAAAAAGAGTCTAATGGTTAAGTACTCCCTAATAATAAAATGAGTGTGCTTAATGAAATGGAGAAAGAAAAAAGAAAATTGATGAGTTGAAAAGAACAAGAGGTGGAGTAAAAGAAGAGAAGGGGATTAATGAGTTAATTGCAACGTATTAGAAGGGCTTAGAGAAGACAGTCACTATTTCTAGCCAGAATAGTACCTACCCATTCATTAGATTACATTACAACCTGAAGTCCTACTTGATCTTACTTCTAGATGTCCCTAAATTAGTGGAGTAAAACACTAAAGGCAAGTTTATGGGTCATCACACGTCTCATGCGAATTCATCGTGAGACTGAGCTTAATTCTTATTCATTCACCCATATATGTTATGATTTTCGAAAAATGTAGAGTGAAAATGGGAATCTCTCTTATTATAAAGGTACATGTTTAAGGAAGGATGATATTCATGTCGAACTTCTTCATTGGTTAAATTGCATGAGTTTGCTATGTTTTAGAGTCGATTCTTGAGGATAGGAGGTCTTAACTTAGTTATATGTGATTTTAGTTGGTTATATATATTGCATGCTCTACTTTAAACATGCAATCTAAATCAATCATTGCAGCATTAGCTTGAGTCGTCTTGCTTAAATTGGTTAAGTGTTAGTCCTTCATATACATGAGATGTAAGGGAGTTGTTCGAGGACGAACAAGGCTTTAAGTATGGGATATTGATCTTGGGCATATTTACGTGCCCAAGTGTTATTTTATATTTAGTTTTAAGTCATGTTTGTCAAATTAATTAATCATACACTCACATATTTTATGTAAATTTGTAGGTGAAATATGTTAAGAAGGGATTTAATGTGATGTTAATGCACAAAAAGAAAGCATGGAGTGAATTCCCAAGAGGAACCAATGATGTTGCACAAATGGAGGCTACCATGCCAAGCAGCATGCCATGCCCAGGCATCTATGCACGCAATGGCATGCCATTCCAGTAGAGGTGCATGATGGTGCCGTGCCACGCTATGCCTTCTGGGCGTCCAGTGGCGTGCCACACAAGGCAACGCGCACAGCCCTCTCCCATGCCATGCCGATGCCGACTTCCAGTAGGCCTACACGATAAGGCCGTGTCATGTTCGCTGTGTTGCGCGATCAGCAGCGTGACCTGGAGCTATTTCACCCACAACTATTTTTGACATTTTTCACTTATTATAAATTGGAGACTTAGGTCATCTTTTAGGATATCACAACATTATTTCTAGAAAACACAAAGGAGCAAAGGGAGAATGGTGAAAACTCACCTAGGGTTTGTTTTTCTTCACTTCTTCTTTATCATTTCTGGTAATTACTAGAATTCAATTATGTTTATGAATTCTTGTACGAACATAAGTGGCTAAGACCCTTCTTCTAGGGTTGAGGCCTCATAACATGAATGTTTTAGCTTAATTTCATCTTTGGTTCAAGTTGTCGATGTTGTTTGTCTTGCATTCTTGATTTTATTATTTTAATGTTTGATCACCATTAGAATGTATTTTTTCAGCTTGGGCAAAAACTTGAAAGAGAAAACATAGGTAAGAACTCAGAATGCAGGAAGCAAGTTCAAAGTCTTCAAGACTTGATTCGAGTTTAGGATAGAAATATACCTAATTCACCTTGCTTTGTTATAAGACGGGAAGATAGCTAGACGCCGACTTAGAATTATCACATCACCGTTCGTGGAAGTAGTTGTGAAACTTAGTTAGGTTTAATGGTTAAAGGTTTAAAAGTCCATAACCAAGGGCGTAAACCTCGTAAACTACTCCACACCCATGAAAAAAACTCTACTCTACGCGGCTTTTAGGCACCCTAGGACACTTCAAACCATTTGCTCTGATACCAAGTTTGTCACGATCTGAATGTAGACCCGGACCATAACATAGTACAATTAGCCCCGAGAGACTCTAAGTCAACCCATGGCATGAGCATTCATCTAACTTCATATCATCAAAATGGAATACTTAACATATAAACATATCAAAAGAATGAACATAACATAGCATAGAATGATAATCAGCACGAACTAAATACATAATAGCGGAGTACTATATATAGTTTGAAAGCCTTTAACGTAAAAAATAGGTTGATGGAACAACATTCCCAACTAACCTGACAACTTAAACTAAAATAGAACATCAATGTCTGAACCAAATGGACTACGGAGAATGAGGACTCTCCAACAAGCTAGATGCGAAACTCTGTAACAAGCTAATGACGATGTTGGATCTGAAGATTGAAGCCTATATCATAAAATAATACATCATAGAGCCGTCAGTATGTGGAATGTACCGAGTATGCAAGGAAAGTAAAACGGATATTTAAAAATACATAAAACTCATAAATGATCATAGAGAAGGAAATCATGCTCGTATCATAAATATCATAAGATTACATAAGACTCAAGCTTTTCAAAATATTCGTAAACCATTCAATATCATAATCATTAGAGAAACTCTACCAAATAATCACTTGAGCCAATAACATAAATAGAACAATGCATAAAACATGCGGAATAATGGTAGAACTCATCATAACCGACAACATCATGCTAGATCCTTACATGAGGCCCCAACTATCTCACTCAATTGGGCAGAGTCTCCCCTAGCTTACCAGACGAGGGACGTGCATTATGTGATATCACAAAAGAGGGGATTATTATCATTGTAATGTATCACTATAAACCCACGGTGGCATGTGGGTATGAGACATCGGCGTAGTCGTTTGAACACCGGGCTGCTCGGTGCTAGATATGGATCCCAAAAACATGCACATTAGACTCATATATAAATCAATAACATCATTTTTTAAGATTCATGGCTAAATAAACATTTATCATTCATTGATCCCCATTAAAACATGATTAGCCAAGAATCAAATGCCCTTTTTGTCGGCCAACATCATAAATCGATAAATCATAAGATCCATTTCATATATCATAAATCATTCTTGAATATGTAGGCATTTCCCAATACTTTAACATGCTTGAAAATACTCAATTCATTCAAAAACATGCTTATAAACATGGGTAACTTGAAAACATGTTTTTCATCATCAATAATTCATAATACTTGAACATTCATCATGAACCTTGACTTTCATGAACTTTTCATAAATGGGCAATTTGATTTATAAAACTTGAAACATGATTTTTAATGAAAACAACATAAAACTTGCCCATAATTCGTAATTCAACAATAGTAACTCAATTAGATCAAGCCCATGTAGAGAAATCGAATTTTCATGCATTGGGAAAAAATCCTATAGATTTTAGATATGAACTTTTATAAATTTAAAGAGATTGGGAACGGGTGTGAAAGGATTCACCCATTCATAACCCTACATACCTGGGAAAATCAAATCTCACCACTCCTTGAAAGCCCAATGGAAATTGATGAAGAAAAACCTTGAAGACAAGCTTTATCACCTTCTCAATTTTCTAACTTTCATGCATGAGAATGAATAGGATAGAAGGGATTAACCTATCTTAATACATTCAGAAAATAACTTAAAACGACGTAGTTTAAGTCCTTAGAGCGTAGGAATGGTGAAAATTCCCATAATGAAAAACTCTAAAAAATCTGCATTGGCGAACTAACGGACGCACTAACGTGTTGTTGGAGGATACCATGACTCATGATATCCAATCGTTTCCTGTTATGCTTAAATCCCTAATCTAATATTTGACCTCACGACTCGACAGGACGAGTCTTCCTATCAAACAACGGGCCATTGTTTCATCCGTTACTTCGTCTTTCAGGTCTTGTACTACTCCTTCCAACGAGCCTCACCATAACTCGTCACATCTTCCAGTGAGTCGTGGTTACCTTCCATTAGGTCTACTAGAAAATATAGTTATCCCCATACAACGACTGGTGACCACGGCCCGTTACTTCTCAAGACGGGTCGTGGGATGACCCGTTACCTTCCCTTAAGCTGAGGTCCAGTACCCACCATGGCTCCAAACCATGACTCATTATACCCAACAATGATTCGTTATCTCTTATTGTTTCCATTTTCACCAGGCCTAGTCCTTTCCATGACTGCTTCCCATGGATCATTGGTTGGACTAACAATCCATTGGGTCGTCCGTCCTATGGGATTTTTCCGAGTTTTTAGCCAACTTCCATTTTAAATCCCAGGTCTAATCTTAGGCATTTTTGGGGTATTAGTACTTTCCTCATCATCCAATGATCCATCCAGAACTCGAGAAGATCAAAAAGGCAAAGCATCAGGCTCTAGGGGTCAGAGGAGCATGTCAGGGGAGCACACTTTCCCAACTTGTAGGAAGTGTAGCAGGAGACACCTTGGAGAGTGCTTGGTTGTTACTGATGGTTGCTTGGGGTGTGGGAAGTCCAGAAATATGCTCAGAGATTGTCCTTCAGCTAGATAGGGTGACGGTAGAGGTCGTGCCCCAGCCACCACTTCAGCAGCTCCAACAGCTTGCCCATCTCAGCAGGGCATCTCTTCTAGTGCAAGAGGTAGGCAGCACCAAAATAGGTCCTATGCACTTTTATCTCATCAGGAGTAGGAGTGCTCACCCAATATGGTTATTGGTATGTTATGAATATTTCATCTTTATGTGTATGCATTGTTAGATCTAGGGGCTACATTATCCTTCATGACTCCGTATGTTTCTGTTAGTTTTGGAGTCGGTCTAGAAATCCTACCAGAACCCTTCTCAGTCTCTATTCTTGTCTGTAAGTTACTTTTATCTTGACGGGTATATAGAAATTGTCGTTTAATGATTCTTCAAAAATTCACCTCAGTCGATTGGAGTTAGATATGACCTACTTCAATGTTAGTTTTACTATAGATTGGTTACAGTTTTGTTATGCCTCAGTCAATTATTAAACTGGTATGATAGAGTTTCTGTTTTTGGGTGAACTAGTCCTAGAGAGGAAGAGTAGTCCAGTTGTGCCAGTGTGTCGCTTTGTTTTCTATCTCAAGGCCAGAAAGATGATCTCCAAGGGTTTTATGTACCATCTAGTTTGGGTTAAGCATTCTACATCTGAGACCCCAATTCTTTAGTCAATTCCTTTGGTGTGTGAGTATCCAGAGGTGTTCCTAGATGATCTATAGGAGTCCCTCCCGAGTGATAGGTTGAGTTTGGTATTGATCTCCTCCTTGATACGCAACCCATATCCATTCCTCCTTACAAAATTTCTCTAGCCGAGATAAAGGAGTTGAAAGAGTAGTTTAAAGATCTCCTAGATAAGGGTTTCGTGAAGCTTAATAAGTGCTCATGGGGTGCTCCAGTTCTCTTTGTTCGGAAGAAGGATATTTCCCTTAGGATGTGCATTGATTATCGGTAGTTAATCAAGGTCATAATCAAGAATAAGTATCCCACCCTAGGATCACTGACCTGTTTGACCAGCTTCAGGGTGTTAAGTTCTTTTCAAAGATAGACCTTAGATCCAGTTATTACCAGCTCAGATTTAGGGAGAGTGACATTCTGAAAATAGCCTTCAGGACTAAGTATTATCACTATGAGTTTGTAGTTATGTATTTTGGACTAACGAATACTCTTGTAGCTTTTATGAACTTGATGAACAGGGTGTTCAAGCTGTATTTGGATATGTTAGTGATTGTCTTCATAGATTATATTCTCATATACTCTCAGAGCGAGGAGGATCATGCCGCTCGCTTGAGGATTATGTTGCAGACTCTCAAGGATCATCAGTTTTTTGCTAAATGTAGCAAGTGTGAGTTTTGGCTGAACTCAGTATAATTCTGTCTGGTGAGGATATACAGGTGTACTCTCAAAATATAGAACTGGTGAAGAATTGAACTGTACTTGTCAGTCCTACAAATATTAGGAGCTTTTTGGGTTTAGCTGGCTACTACAGGAGGTTCAGAGAGGGATTTTCATCCATTGCAACACTGTTGACTAAGTTGACCCAGAAAAATATCAAATTTCGTGGTTGGAGGCTTGTGATAAGAGTTTTCTGGAGTTAAAGACTCAACTTATTTCAGACCCAGTACTGACCCTATCGGAGGGCACTTCGTTGTGGATTGTGATGCTTCTAGGGTTGGTCTTGGTTGTTTGTGATGCAGAATGGTAAGGTCATTACGTATACCTCTAGACAGCCTAGGACTCATGAGAAGAATTATCCAACGCATGACCTAGAGTTGGCAGCTGCAGGGTTTGCTTTATAGATTTGGAGGCACTATTTGTATGGGGTGCATGTGGATATGTTCACAGACCAAAAGAGCCTTCAACACATGTTTACTCAAAAGGACCTGAATTTGTGGAAAAGAAGATGTCTAGATCTTCTAAAAGACTACAACATGAGTGTCCTTTATCATTCGAGAAAGGCGAATAGAGTGGCGGATACTCTTAGTAGGTTGTCTATGGAGAGTGTGTCTCATATAAAAAATGGGAGAAAAGAGTTGGTAAAGGATATCCATAGGCTTGTGATAACATCCAAAATATGCTCCTCATAAGAAGGGTATACACGGCCTAAATATCAAAACAAGTAACCTGACGGGTGTCGGGGTCGAATCCCACAAGAACTAGTAAGTGATAATTACAAGTATCGATTGAGAAATTGAAGTTAGCTTGCACCATTTAGAGTTAACATAAAAATAAATAAATTGAGGGAGATTGGAATTTGTAGTGGATTATAATTGGTAATTTGATTTAAAATAATAGAAAAACCAGCAAGGTTGTCGACAAGAATGTGAAAGACTAGAGGTGTGGTGTAGATGATATACTAACTAGATAGGGACATGCTAGGTCATCTTATATGTTCAATTAGTGTAAATAATCTCGGTAAATGGGTAATTACATCTTTTCAGACTTATAACTACCTCTTACTAGAGTTTTATCAAATCTCTAGCCACTATTAGCTCAACCCAATCAGATTTGGATTGGTAGCTACACTAATTTCTAGGAGTGAGAATGCAATTTTGGCTATTTCTAGCCCAATTTCACAATCTCTCATCCATACCCACCATTAAATTCTCTTCCAATACTTAACTATTCTTTTACAAGCAACAATCAAGTAAGAACAAATAGACCCACATTATAATCAATAGATCTTCCATTAGATTGAGAATCTAATAGATTTACACTTATTTAAACAATATGAAGATAACTCTAGCAATACCCGCTCTAATTAAGTATTCATCATCACACACCTCTAGTTAATGATTTAGCTACTCATGATTAATAAATTCAAAAGCATATCCAACAATAAACTCATTGAATTTAATAATAAGGGTAGTAAAATATAATTCACAAATAGTCTCCAATAATGGTTGTACCTTACTATTAAGAAGAAGTAGAGAATAGTACTTTTCAAAATGTACAAATCAAAATCTCCTTTTCTCTACTAAAAGAATGTTCTAAAGCTAAGAAAGGAAAAAGATGATATGATATGCAATGCTATCCTCTCTCATTGTACACAGTACTTTATCTAGAATTTATATCCAAGAAAATAGGGAATCTTCTCTCTCTTTTTTGTGTTGGAAATTTTACACCTAAGCAGTGTTCTGGAAGCAGCGGAAGCACTGGCGGTACACCGGATCAAATCCGTGAATTACCGGGTGATCTGAGCCATCACTAACTCCAATGAGCATCGGTGGTTCATTCGGCATTTATCTGATCATAATCCATGAACTGAGGAGTCTTTGTTCTTTAATCCAAAAAATTGGGTATCATTCGATAATTGGACCTGCGAGTCACCGTTGGCAACTCACATTTCACCGGTGGCATTCTTCCTCAAAGACAATGATAACCAACCTTTGACCGGTATTTCGCTGGTTTTCATCGGTGGACCACATATTTGATCTCACTTCTGTAATACCCCAAAAATGCCTAAGATTAGATCCGGAATTCAAATTTGAAGTTGGACAAAAAATGGGAAAAACATCACAGGACGGGCGATGTAATGACTCGTGGTTAGGAACCACGGGTCGCTGTTAGCAGTCCTGCTGAAGCTCATGGTAAGGAAGTTCAGTTTGTGAAGGGGACAAGCAATGATCGACTCAACGATCCATTGGATCAAAGGACAAGTCGTCCTATCAAGCCGTGGTATGAATTCGGGATCAGGGCCTAGGCAGTGCATATGACAGGCCATACCACGAGTCGTCATAGCTTCCAACGACTCGTTGGTACGCCCGTTGGATCGATCCGTGCAAAATTTTCAAGGTATTTTATTAAGGGTATTTCTGATCTTTCTACGTTTTAGGGCCCTAAACTACATCATTTTATGTATTTTTCTGGGCATAATAAGATAGGTTAATTCCTTGCATAGGCCATTCCCATGCATGCAAAATTTACAGAATTCTAGAGAGATCAAGGATAGATTCAAACTTTACCCTATCAATTCATCCTTGGGCATTTAAGAACATTGAAATATAATCTTACCCTGGTATGTAGGGTTACAAATGGGTGTTTTCATTCACACCCATGCTCATTCTCTATTAATTTATGAAAATCTACCAAAAATCTCATGGGGTTTTAATTCAATTATTGTGAAAATCTAATGATTTTCTAATGGGCTTTGATTTACATCATATTTTATGGATTTTGATCAGATTTTACAATTTTTTTTACTTATAAAAATTATTAATTTCAGTTTCTACCAAATAAAGCCTAATTATGTATGATCTATGATGAATTGATTTATGATCTACTCTTCAATTGATGATATTTACAAATCCAAGATGATTTATGATTTGAAATATGAAATTATTCAGTTACCCATTATGGTTTGTTTATTTTCAAGTCATATGTATGACTACAAGTATGCATAAAACCTATGATTCATGAATTATGTTTTAGGTCGACTCACAGGCCTTGTTTCATGTCTAGTCCACGTATTTACAAGCATGTTTATGATTATCATGATTTTAATATCCCATGAACTCATGCATATTATACTATGAGCACTATATATGTTTTGGGAACAGTATCGAACACCGAGTAGGTTCGAGGCCCAAGTTCTTCCCCAGATCTCATAAACTACGTGCCACCGTAGGTATGTTGGGACCTCCCTTGTAACTGTCCCCAGATAATATGTCCCTTTTCATGTGATCAAGACCTTCATGGTTCTACCCTTGGCAAGGTACGAACGGCCTCCCGACTAGGCTTACAAGTCGGGCTCCATGTGTGCTTATATGGAGTATGTCGGTTAAGAGAATCTCCCACTGTTCCTCATGATTTATGCATGTTTACGATTACATATGTTGGCTGAATTTATGCTATATATAGCTTTACTCTCATGCTTATGATTACAACTATATTATGAATGCTTCGAAAGCCTTGAGCGTTAAGTTATGTTATGTTACGATATTTATGATTTGAGCATGCCGTCCTACTCTTATGACGTTTTATGAGATTTTACATATTTTAATGTCCATTTTACATACCTTGCATACTCGGTATATACCACGTACTGACTGCATACTTTCTATGTTGTATCGTTTCATGATACAGGACCCAGCTTTCAGGCTCATCCACATCTTTAGGCCATCTCAAAGTTCACTTTCAGCTTGTTGGTGATTCCTCATGTTCCAAGGGCATTGACTAGACATTTATCTTATTTTATGTTTCAGTACTTGGTCGGGTTAGTTGGGGGTGTTGTCCAATCAACCCATCTTATACAGTAGAGGCTTTCAGACAGTATGTAGTCCTTAGCTTGCGTGTATGTCTAGTGTTTCCTTATGTTATGATATGTTGTGTTATGTTTACATTTCCTCTATGGATTATGTTCAGTATTCCTCTTAAAGTGAATGAAGTTATATATGATTATGCCATGGGTCGACTTGCGACCTTTCGGGGTTCCTTGTCTCGTCTTACTATCCGGGTTTATGCCTGTATCATGACAAACTTCCTTCTCTTTTCTCCATTTTTTGCTATTTTCTACAAATTTATAAGGTATCTGCACACAACCAAGGCAAAAAAGGCATAAAATCCATATAATAAACTCAAAAACTAAGCAAAAACTAAAGCTTAAGAGCCTAATGAGTTGGTAAATTACAAACTCATCAAATCCACAAAGTTGAACCATTGCTTGTCCTCAAGTTTTGCAATTCTCATTCGTTGAAAAACATGCCACTTCTACACAAATTTAAACATCACCAATCACCTGATCTATGACAACCCAAAAATGCTCACCAATCTCATCGAAAAAGAGAAAAGAAAATTCCTCAAAATACCAAAACAATGAAGATATTTCAAGAGGCTAACACTTTTCACCAACATGGTTCTTAGAAGGATTCATTTAGTAAAACAAGGGCATTGCTCAACCATGAAATACACATAGCACCTCAAGTCGTAATCAGTGCACATTCAGAACTTGCCTTAGAGTTTACACTTCTCATGCCCTATTCACACATTAATTCTAAATGCACTTGTATCCTCAGAAAGGGATGATGCCACTCACCGAAATAAGAATCCCTATTCTTTTGTCATGTAATCATTAAATGCACACAAGGGATTGTTTGAAAGAGATAATCACATTCATTCTCCCAAAAGAAGTCTTCATGCACACACTTGACCTATAGGCTTGCCGTTCATGTAATTCGCCACTAATGTAAAGAGGCTGCAATTAGAATCATTTAGGGCTTGCGGGTTATGATGTAGGCTCAGGTTAAGGGTAGAGGATTTCAGACAGTATGTAGTACTCAGCTTGCGTGTATATCATGTGATTTCTTATGTTATGATATGTTACGTTATGTTTATGTTTCTGTTATGGCTTATGTTTAGTCTTCTGCTTAAAGGGAACGAAGTTAGATACGCTTATGCCATGGGTCGACTTAGGGCCTTTTGGGGTTCCTTGTCTCGTGTTACGATCCGAGTCTATTTCTAGGTTGTGACAAACTTTGTTTTAGAGCAATAGGTTTTGAAGTGTCCTAGAGTGTCTGAAATATGCGTTGAGTAGAGTCTTTTTCATGGGTGTGAAGCGCGCCACACTTATGACGAACAGGGTATGAGACATTTAGGAAATGTTCCCTTCTTTCATGATCTATTTCGTGCGATAAAAAGTCTTTCTATCCTTCTAATTCGTGCTATTTGCGATTGTAGAATCATGGCTCCCAGAAGAATGAATGGAAGAAGGAATGGAGACAGTGAAGTCCACGGAGATGGCAATGATCATGGGAATCAACAAGCCCCACCTATTCAAGAGCCCCAGGAACAAGAGCCTGTTGCCCACGCTGAGTTTCAAGCGGCTATCCAGATGTTGGCGTAGGCCTTGACTGCTCAGGTCAACCAGCAATCATTGTGCATATCCCACAGAATGGCAATGCAGCAGTAGCCCGGATTAGAGACTTCTTGAGGATGAACCCCCCTAAGTTCCTTGGGTCCAAGGTGGATGAAGATCCGCATGATTTCATCGATGAGATTCTAAAGATCACCCGGGTTATGGGGGTGACCAATGGAGATTGTGTTGATTTGTCCTCCTATCAGCTAAAGGGGGTGGCACGCATATAGTTCAAATAGTGGAGGGATGATAGGGCAGTGGGTTTAGGCCCTATAGGTTAGGAATAGTTCCACGCGGCATTCTTGGATCGGTTTTTTCCTCGAGAGATGAGGGAGCTTAAGGCGGCTGAGTTTATTAACTTGAAGCAGGGTGACATATTTGTTCAGGAGTACACATTGGAGTTCACCCGTCTATCTATGTATGCGCCAGAGTTGTTGGGGACCAGAGGGCTCAGGTTAGCCGTTTTGTACATGGAGTGGCGGACTATCTGGATAAAGACTACAAGATCACCATATTGCATCAGGATATAGATTTCCCCCGCATTGTGTTGCATGCTTAGCAGATGAAGTCGGTCTATCAGAGGCAGAGAGAAGACAAGAGGGCCAGGACCGACAGTTGAGGGACTTCTAAGGTCAGATAAGGGAGTGGACAGCGTCAGCAGTCTCAGCATAGGTCTATTGCTCCAGCACCATAATCGGCCAGTATGCCATCTAGATTTCGAGGGGAACGAAGGAGCAGGGTTCTAGATTCGAGAGGTTAGGGTAGGATGCAAAGAGCGCACTTTCCCAGTTTGTGTGGTATGCAGCAAGAATCACCCCGGGAGGTGCCTAGGCAACTAAGATTCTTGTTTTGGGTGTGGCAAACTCGGACACAGACTCAGGGATTGCCCTTCAGCTAGATTAAGGATCAGTGCAGCCCGTATGCTAGTAGCCAGTTATGCCGCTCCAGCAGCATGTCCCACTCAGCAGGGTGCCTCAACCAGTTCAGCTGGCGGTCAGCGTCAAAATAGGTTCTATGCTTTAGCACCCTGTCAGGAGTAAGAGGTATCCCCCGATGTGGTCACTGGTATGTTGGATGTTTTTCATATTGATGTTTATGCTTTGCCAGATTCGGGAGCTGCTTTTTCTTTTGTGACCCCTTACATTTCTAGTAGATTTGGAGTTAGTTCCGAGACTCTGTCAGAATCATTTTCCATTTTTACTCTTGTTGGTGATTCGATTGTAGCAAGGCGAGTGTATACAGGATGCCCGATCACTATATTGCATAAGGTCACCTCCTGCACACCTTGTAGAGTTAGCCATGACTGACTTTGATATTATTCATGGAATGGATTAGTTGTATGCGTGTTATGCTTCTGTAAATTGTAGAACCCGTGTGGTGGAATTTCATTTTCTAGGTGAATCAGTTTTAGAGTGGAAAGGTACTTCGACTGTACCAGCAAGTCGATTTATTTCATAGGCTAGAAAGATGATTTCTATGGGTTGCATGTATCGTCTAGTTAGGGTTAAGGATATTGAGTCTGAGACCCCGAGAATCCAATCAGTTCTGGTGGTGTGTGAGTATCTAGAGGTCTTTCCTGATGATTTGTCAGGTGTTCTTTCCGAGCGGGAGATCAAGACCTGATGATTTGTCAGGTGTTCTTCCCGAGCGGGAGATTGATTTTGGTATTCACCTTCTACCCGACATGCAGCCTATATCTATCCCTCTTTGTTCGAAAGAAGGATGGTTCACTTCGAATGTGCATTGACTATTGAAAATTGAACAAGGTCACCGTTAAGAACAAATACCTTTTGCCCAGGATTGATGACTTATTTGATCATCTTCAGGGTTCCATGTGTTTCTCCAATATAGATCTCAGGTCCAGGTATCATCAGCTCAGAGTTCGGGAGTGTGATATCCTGAAGACAGTCTTCAAGACGTGGTATGGTCATTTGAGTTTGTAGTTATATCTTTTGGACTAAGAAATGCTCCTACAGCTTTTACGGACCTAATGAACAGGGTGTTCAAGCCGTATCTAGATATGTTCGTAATTGTGTTCCTTGATTACATCCTTATATACTCTCGGATCGAGAAGGAGCATGCCGCTCATTTGAGAGTAGTGCTTCAGACTCTCAAGGATCGCCAATTGTATGCCAAGTTCAGCAAGTGAAAGTTTTGGTTGAACTCGGTAGCATTTTTGGTTCATGTGGTGTCAAGCAAAAAGGTAGATTCCAAGAAAATCGATGCAGTGAAGAATTGGCCTAGACCGGTAAATCCTTTAGACATTTGAAGTTTCTTAGGTCTAGCGGGCTACTACAGGAGATTTGTTGAGGGTTTTTCATCCATCGTAGCACCTTTGGCCAAATTGACTCAGAAGAAGGTGAAGTTCCAATGGTCGGAGGCTGGCGAGAAGAGCTTCAAAGAGTTGAAGACTCGACTTACCACCACACAGGTATTGACTCCACCCGAGGGCACGAATGGTTTTGTCGTGTACTGTTATGCTTTGAGAATCGTACTTGGGTGTGTATTGATGTAGCAGCTAAAAGTAATAGCATATGGATCCAGACAATTGAAAATCCATGAGAAGAATTACCCTACCCATGATCTAGATTTAGCCGCGGTGGTATTTGCATTGAAGATATCGAGACATTACTTGTATGGGGTCCATGTGGATGTGTTCACAGACCATAAGAGCTTACAGTATGTTTTCACGTAGAAAGACCTCAATCTACGGCAAAGGAGGTGGTTAGAGCTACTCAAAGACTATGATATGAGTGTTCTTTACCATCCGGCGTGGCCGACGCACTTAGTAGGCTCTCTATTGAGAGTCTGTCCCATGTGGATGAAGGAAAAAAAGAGCTGGTGAAAGATGTGCATCGTCTCACGAGGTTAGGAGTTAGGTTGGTTGATGCTATAGATGGCGGAGTTGTTGTTCAAAGAGGATACAAATCATCCTTGTTGACGGATGTGAAAGCTAGGCAAGATGAGGACCCGATTTTGGTAAAGTTGAAGGAAGTCGTTCGAAGTCGAAAGGTGGAGGTCTTCTTCCAAGGGGAAGATAGTGTGCTGCGGTACTAGGGTCGCTTATGTGTTCCAGCTGTTGATGATTTGAGGAGCCGGATATTGCATGAGGCACATGGATCTAGGTATTCTATCCATCCGGGTTCCACCAAGATGTATCGTGATTTACGAGAAATATATTGGTGGGATGGCATGAAGAAGGATATTGCGAAATTCGTAGCTAGATGCTTGAACTGTCAGTAAGTAAAGGTTGAACATCATAGGCCGAGAGGAGTACTTCAGGATATAAACATTCCTACTGGAAGTGGGAAGAGATCAATATGGACTTCATCACAGGATTACCTCGTACTCGTCGATAGTATGATTCCATTTGGGTTGTGGTAGATAGGTTGACCAAGGCTGTATATTTTCTATCGGTAAAAACCAGAAATTCAGTGGAGGATTATGCCAAACTGTATATCAAGGAGTTAGTTCCATTACATGAAGTTCCCTTGTCCATTATTTCAAACCGAGGTACTCAATTTACCTCCTAGTTTTGGTGGTCTTTTCAGAAGGGGCTTGGGACTCAGGTTAAGCTCAACACATCCTTTCATCCAAAAAACGGATGGCCAAGAGGAATGAACAATCCAGACACTCGAGGACATGTTGAGAGCTTGCATGATGGATTTTAAAGGTAGTTGGGATGATCCTTTGACCCTGATCAAGTTTGCTTACAATAACAGCTGTCACTCCAGTATCCAAATGGCACCGTTCGAGGCTCTCTATCAACAAAGATACAGATTGCCCATCGGATGGTTTGAGGTTAGTGAGGCAGCTATGATAGGGTCAGATTCGTTTCATGAAGTTATGGTGAAGGTTCAGTTTACAAGGGACAGGCTGAGAACAACTCAGAGTCACCAAAAGCCTACGCCGATGTTAGGGGAAGAGAACTTGAGTTCGAGGTGTATGACTGGGTGTTCTTGAAGGTATCTCCCATGAAGGGAGTTGTCACGCCCCAAAATTGGGGTAGGGCGCAACTAGCACTCGATTCATAATTGACCGAGAAGCCGGCTATATGACATCTGTAAGAATTCAACTCTATGTTATAACATGAAAATCGTACACATTAAGACTTCTTACTGGGAAGACATATAAAGACTTGAGTTCTTAGACTTGTATACAACATCAGATACTTGACCGAGACATTAGCATAATTCTCAAAATATGTTCTCTCAAAAACTTCTTAGATCAGCTAACACATTTCAACATAAATTAGGGACGTAAAGACATAACTTACGGCTCTGAGACTTGGAACTCTATAACTTGGGAACTCGTGAGTAACTCTCTAAGTGATGCCTTATAGGTAAATAAAGATACATAGTCGTAATTAGGGTGATGCTGGATTAACTTACATAACTTTGCAATTATATGCAGAGCTTAAGAAAGCTTACATAATCATAAGTGACTTAGAAGATCCTAGGATTACCCTTTTCAGACATGGTAGAAAATTTCAACACTTAGAATAGATAACTTAACATAATCCTTTAGGGGTATAGCAGAGAGCTTCTCAACTTAAGTTACTATTTTGTAGACGTTCAACTCTAATTATTTCGTAGAAGGTTAACACTTTAGTGGTTATTCATCAACGTAACACATACTTAACATAAACAACTTAATTTGTAACTCTTTTGATAAATGTCTTTAGAACAGGGCTAATCTTCCTATTTGTTGCCTACCTCGTTCACAATCGTAACCCGTATCGTCTAATTTAACAATATTTAGCTCTACTTTCCTTATTCATCTTAACTTCTTTGCAAAAAATTATTCACTCTACACTCAAGTCTTTACCCTCGTGTTCACTATTCCATCAATTCTTATATACACTTACCTCTTTGCCTAATTGACAACTTAGCCACGCTTTCCCCATTAACATGTATCGATTTAGCTTATTCGCTACGTGCCGCTTTCTTAGCTTTAAAGAGGAAAAACATAAAATATACTTTTGATCTTAAGCACTTTAAAACATAAACATATAGGAGGGATTAAAAATATTATTAAAACATCATTTCAATAAGCTCGTTTACCCTCAATCGGCTTAGCGTCATCATCTTAGCTTAAGGTCAATTATGTGTCGTCGTCTTAGAATTTTGTACCAATTTCACTAATTGACCAGATCTAAACATATATTCAACATCACATATACATTATATTTAAAAGGACCAGCTCATGGTGCCCATGTTAAGGGGACTTTAGACTCGATTTAGAACTCCGGCAACAATTGTATAAAAATTACGCCTTTCCCTTCCCGTTTGTTCGCTTTAACCATTCTTAACAATTCAAGCTTTATTCCAAGTAGTTCCAACCCTTTGAAAGGATCATACATTCCTCAATATGATTTCAAGAACATAGGAATATTGATCCTTTCAATAACTTAGTTTCGTGATTGAAAAACAAGGAAAGGGACTCCTTTACATACCTTGGAACGCCGACTCTAATTTTGTTGAAAATCTTCCTTTCAAGCTTACTCCTTAAGGATCCTTCCAAGTCCAATTTAAAAACCCAACAAGCAGCAACTTCACTTCACCAAAGTTTTGGAAAAGTTGGGCAGCAACATGCCACAAAAACACACAAAGAAACACCAACACAATACTACAACATTCTCCAAGTTATAACCTCATAAACTTAAAGAAATCAAAAAGGGAATTACTTACCCTTTCTTAAAGATGTTATCAGCTAAAGTAGGAGTAAACTCCTACTTTTTCCTCTGCCTAGAATCATCTAAAAACGCAGCAATACCACAATCAACCACAAGACAACAACAAGTCATGACTTCCTTCCAAGGTTCTCTTTTCAAAGCCCAAAAGAGACAAGAGTGAACTTTCTTACCTGGGATATCTTTTCACCATTGGATAGAGCTTTTAATTCTGCGAATTGTGAAAAAAATATGAGGTGAAACAAAGTAGAAATAAGCTTTTTAGCTCAAAATTACTTCATATAGGCAAGCTGGGCGGTGCCTACGTGCAGCACCCGTGCGACGTGCCCTCATGCGCGCCTGCTTCCTGCCTGTCTCGGCGCCCGTGCACATGGGCGCTTTTCTAGTTGACGGTGCTGTCTTCAAATGAGCATAACTTCTTACTCCGAACTCCCAATGACGAGTGGTTTTTTTCACTGTGAACTAGACTCAAATAACTTTCATTTGATAGGCTATAGGACCTCTGAATCATTATATATTTGGAGATATGTCCATTTATAGTTGACCCTTATATACAAAATTCACATACTCTTCGCTTTTCCCTCTGCACATGTTTCCCTCCTCACCTACGGACAACATACACCCCATAATCCCCTTAATATGACATAAACCATCAAATAATCATCAAAACAAATTTCGGGGTGTAACAGCAGTAATGCGGTTTGGGAGGAAAGAAAAACTTCGTCCCTGCTATGTTGGCCCCTACCGAATTGTGAGAAGAGTTGGCAAGGTGGCGTATGACTTGGAGTTTCCCTCTGAGTTATCTTCCATGCATCCTATGTTTCTTGTATCGCTTTTGAAGAAATGTTTCAGAGATCCAGCTCTAGTAGTCCTAGTGGACATTATTGGTGTGAAAGATAACCAAGGCTATGAGGAGCTTCTGGTGAAAATATTAGATCGTCAGGTTCAGAAGCTAAGGAAAAAGGAAGTAGCTTTAGTTAAATTATTATGGAGGAATCAGCATATTGAAGGAGCTACGTGGGAAGCCAAAGCGGATATGGTGGCTAAATACCCACACTTATTCTCTACCGACTCAGTTTCGACTTAAGGTATCAATTTTGCCCTATAACTCTTTTAGTTTTCATGTTCAAATCATGTGTTCAAGTCTCTTATATGTATATGGATGACTATGTGAAGCATGAAATCAATTCAGCTATGTGATATAAATCAGGCGTAGTCATTCAGTTAGTTTTGGTTTAAATGATCTGTATTTGGGTGTAAGAATTGCATGTCTCTGTTTTTATACTTATTTCAAATATTTGAGGATGAACGTTCCCAAGGGGGAGATATTTTTATACCCCGAAAGTGCCTAAGATTAGACCTAGGATCGAAATTTGAAGTTGGCTGAAAACTAGGAAAAACATCACAGGACGGGCGATGTAATGACTCATGGTTGGGAACCACGGGTCGTTGCTAGCAGTCATGGTGAGGCTCGTGGTAAGGAAGTTCAGTTTTTTGAAGTGGAAAACCATCAATCCATTGGATTAAAGGATTAGTCGTCTTGTCAAGCCATGGCATGAATCTGGGATCAGGGCCTGGGCAGTACATATGATGGGCCATACCATGAGTCATCGTTGCTTCCAACGACTCGTTGGTACGCCCGTTGGATCGATCTATGCAGGATTTTATAGGTATTTCATTAAAGATAATTTCGACCATTCTATGTTCTAGGGCCCTAAACTATGTCGTCTTATGTATTTTACTAGGCATAATTAGATAGGTTAAGTCCTTCTTGCATATGCCATTCTCATGCATGCAAAATTTAGAGAATTCTAGAGAGATCAAGCGTAGATTCAAACTTTTCCCAATTCATTCATCCTTGGGCATTCAAGAACTTTTAAATCTGATCTTACCTAGGTATGTAGGGTTACGAATGGGTGTTTCCATTCACACCAATTCCCATTCTCTATTAATTTATGAAAATCTACCAAAAATCTCATGGGGTTCTAATTCAATTTTTGTGAAACTCTAATGATTTTCTAATGGGCTTTTATGATTTATGATCTACATCATATTTTATGGATTTTGATAAGATTTTACAATTATTTTACATATAAAATTTATTCAATTTTATTTCTACCTAATTAAGCCTAATTATGCATGATCTATGATGAAACGATTTATGATCTACTCTTCAATTGATGATATTTACAAACCAAGCATGATTTTTGATTTGAAATATGAAATTATTCAATTACCCATTATTATTTGATGATTTTCAAGTTATATGTATAAACTACAAGTATGCATGAAACCTATGATTCGTGAATTATGTTTTAGGTCGACTCACTAGCCTTGTTTCATGGCTAGTCCACGTGTTTACAAGCATGTTTATGATTATCATGATTTCACTAGCCCATGAACTCATGCAAATTATACTATGAGCACTATATATGTTTTGGGAGCAGTATCGAACACCGAGTAGGTTCGGGGCCCAAGTTTTTCCTCGGATCTCATAAACTACGTGCCACCGTAGGTATGTTGGGACCTCCCTTGTGACTGTCCCCGGCCGATATGGCCCTTTTCATGTGATCAATCCCTTCATGGTTCTACCCTTGGCAAGGTACGAACGGCCTCCCGACTAGGCTTACAAGTCGGGCTACATGTGTGCTCATATGGGATATGTCGGTTAAGAGAATCTCCCACTATTCCTCATGATTTATGCATGTTTACAATTACATATGTTGGCTCAAGTTATGTTCAATATAGCTTTACTCTCATGCTTATGATTACGAATGTATTATGAATGCTTCGAAAACCTTGAGCCTTAAGCTATGTTATGCTACGATATTTATGATATGAGCATGATTCCCTACTCTTAGAAAGTTTTATGAGCTTTTACATATTTTAATATCCGTTTTACTTACCTTGAATACTCGGTACATTCCACATACTGACCACATACTTTCTATGTCGTATCGTTTCATGATATAGGACCAGGCTCTCAGGCTCATCGTCATCTTTGGGCCATCTCAAAGTTAACTTTCATCTTGTTGGTGAGTCCTCATATTCTGAGGGCCATTTGACTATACATTTATCTTATTTTTTGTTATAGTACTTGGTCGGGTTAGTCGGGGGTGTTGTCCCATCAACCCATCTTATGCAGTCGAGGCTTTAAGACAGCATGTAGTACTCAGCTTGTGTGTATGTCTAGTGATTCCTTATGTAATGATAGGTTGCATTATGTTTACATTTCTGTTGTGGGTTATTTTCAGTCTTCCACTTAAACTGGATGAAGTTAGATATGCTTATGCCATGGGTTGATTTTGGGCTTTTCGGGGTTCCTTGTCCCATGTTATGATCCGGGTCTACGTCTGGGTCACGATAAACTTCCTTCTTTTTGCTCCATTTTTTGCTCTTTTTTATACACATTTAAGTATTTACACATAACCAAGGCAAAAAGCACATAAAATCCATATAATCAACTCAAAAACTAAGCAAATACTCAAGCTTAAGAGCCTAATGAGTTGGTAAATTACCAACTCATCAAATCCCCAAATTTGAACCATCACCAATCACCTGATCTATGACAACCCAAAAATGCTCACCAATCTCACCGAAAAAGAGAAAAGCAAATTTCCCAAAAGGCCAAAACAATGAAGATATTTCAAGAGGCTACCACTTTTTACCAACATGGTTCATGAAAGGATTCATTTAGTAAAACAAGGGCATTGCTCAACCATGAAATACACATAGCACTTCAAGTCATAACCAGTGCACATTCAAATCTTGCCTTAGAGTTTACACTTCTCATGCCCTATTCACACATTAACTCTAAATGCACTTGTTTCCTCAAAAAGGGATGATGCCACTCACTGAAATAAGAATCCCTATTCTTTTATCATGTAATCATTAAATGCACACAAGGGATTGTTTGGAAGAGATAATAACATTCATTCTCCCAAAAGAAGTCTTCATGCACACACTTGACTCATAGGCTATCCCTTCATGTAATTCGCCACTAATGTAGAGCGGATGCACTTGGAATCATTAAGGTCTTGCGGGTTATGATGTAGGCTCGGGTTAAGGGTAGGATTAAGATTTGGTTTTAGTGACTAGATCCTCCCTAATGCTTTTTTTGAACATACCTCCCATCACTCCTTCCAATCACTTCACTTTGTTTCTCTTCTTTCATTGTTTCTCACTTTCATTTCTCAATAACCCTCCTTATAACCCCTTTGGATTTCACAATTAGCCTTATCACCTCAAGAGGAAGCACCAGTTTATGAAAATTATTTTTCTCTTTTGATTTATCATTTTATGCATTTTGACACAATGTGGTACCGCTTCAAACTGAAGTTCTTCTGTTCCCCTTTTGCACTCCCCTAAACTTGCGCTTTTGCCTCATTTCTATTTTTTTTAATCACTCCCTTTTTCTTAGGCTTAAAGCCTCATTTCATCACTATCTTATCACTAGCATTTAGGGAGGATGGGTGCCAAAGAGAGGTATTAAGAATGGTATTACGGTTTGTAATGTGGTTGCCAAAGAAATTGTCTAAGGCTCAACATTGGCTAACAAGGATAAATGTTCAAGGAGGGTATATAGGTGAAGTGAATGGACAACGAAAAGCCTAAAATCATGTTCTTAGTGTAACTACATCTAGGATCTTTCCTTGAGCCACTTTTGGGGCAGGTTCTAGACAAGAAGTCATGCATGAGACTTATCAAAAATTCCTCACCACACAAGGCATCACCTTTAAAGGGTCCACAAGAGTCATTCTCATCACAAGATTTCAAGTTAGGACATTAAAGAAGGCAAACTCATAAGTCAAGAAAATAATTTACAACGTATGATAAAGAACGCTATGCTATTGCATCAAATATCTTCTCAGTATCTTCATATTCATTCCCTTATTTTAAAATTTCATTTCAATAATTTTTCTAGTGGTGCCTCTCGAAACAACTTCATAAGAGATGGCATTTTCCCTTAAGAATGTCGCCACTAGATCTATCATCGGGAAATGCCAACCCGTTTTGACAAAGAAAATAAAAAGAAACAAAAGAATGATCCTCGGGAAAGAATCGTGGTCTAAAAAAACCCTCGGAGTTTATTTTCTATCCTACTATTACTTACAAAGGCGAAAAAAGACGAGAACACTTGGGTCATACATGCAAAATTTTGCAATTCCAAGTAAATACCCCTTTAATTACTAACCATCAATCATCAAGAAAATTTGTAGCACCCCAAAAATTTCAACTTCCCACCCCCAAAACTTAAATTAGACATTGCCTCCAATGTGTCCAAAAGAAAAAGACAATAAGGTGAAAGAGGCTTCCTGATTGAGTTAGTGAGGGCCGCGACTTCCAAATATATGTGCTGGCATCAAAATGCCAAGAAGTGTTCTCTTCAGCCGTTGGTTGCAGTGGATCAGGTGGCAATGCCACTAGTCTCCCGGGACCTGGCACCACCCAATTGTCCGACAGAGTACAAAGCTTATGGTAAGACGTCGGTGCCAATCCACTTGGTGCCCGAAAAGGATCTACATCATACATTGAGCGCATTGAAGGTGGAGAAGGTCAGGATATGATAGGTTTCCTCATCGGACTCTATCTTTGAATCACTGTCATACCCCACCCACCAATCATCCGGTGGACTCCTGGGTTCTTCTGGCTGCGCGGGCATCACTGCAGATTCACGAGGGGTTGGATGGCCAGTGGATGGAGATACACTGAGTGCAACCACCTTTTTTCTTAAAGTACCCACTTCGCTCTCAAGGACTTCAACTGTAGAGCATAGGCTTGTCAACTTATCTTTAGCAGGTTGCAATGCTTTCTTGATGGCAAGTTGTATCATCGACGGAATAGCCTTGGCGAACCGCACAAGTTGACTCTCATGCATTTTTGCCCTTTGTGCAATGTTGAGCAAATTAGGAGGTGTGGGACTATGGAACTCATATGTGTGGAGCGGTGTGGCTGATGTGTGAGTAGATGGAGAAGGTGGTGGAGGGGTCCTGTTCCCTGTATACTTTGCCTGCTTCATAACTGGAGCATCTTTGTCAATTTTTCTGGCCAATGTAATTACACTATCGCCCTGCACAGTCATATCCAATGGTCGGAACAAAGGACAAGCAGCCCGCATACATAACATACTCACTAGGTTAGGGAATGGCAATGTCGTGGCCTGCTGCTTAGTCCTTCATTTGAACTGATCGCCAATAATCTCCCCCACATTGATGTGTACATGATCCATTATGAAAGAAAGAAGAATGGAAACATCAATTGGGACTTCCAATGTATTCCGTAATACATGACTTAAAGAAGGAAAATAGTGCCCTCAAAAGATGAGGACTTACACTTTTACTGTTGCAAAAAAGAATCTGAATTGCGGCAACTAACGGTGCTGGGTATGAGAACCTGCAACGTATCAAGAAACAATACAACACAAAAGTATGCGTCAGTACTTTGAATGTACTGAGTAAGTGGGGGAAACATAACTAAAAATAAAGTCTGAGCTAAAATGACACGCAATGTACAACAGGTAAGCTGAAATGAACTACTGATATAAACTAAAATGGTCAATATGACCCTGTCTGATGGTCAAGGACGTTCCCTAAGTCTGAAACCCTAAGGCTAAGATACTGTATTGTACTAAGTTAAACTGAGGACTAGAACTGAACTGAGTTACTTATTCTGTAACTAGACTAGACTGACTAGTGGGAGAGTCTATAACCAACATTTAATCACGTGAGCTAGACGTGGAGTCCAATGTATACACCGCACCTGTAGGACCCAATACACCTTACAAGGGTATAAAGGCATGAACTGTGTGATCACAAATGTCTGGGACCAATCAGGCCAAGCAATATTGTAACCTGTGCTGGCAACGTAATTTTGGGAACCTAGGTGCGCTGGAACCCCGGTCTGCTCGGTGCTAAGTTCTACTCCCACTGAAAAACCAAAACTAATCTACTAAGCTGATAGCTCGAAACCGGGGTCTAAGACTAGTCAGGGACGTATAACCGCATGTACCATGAGAGTCTTATCGGACTAGATTTTGATACAGGGTTCTTGACTGGTCAGAGCTGCTTATCTGAAAGCGTCGTGACCGTCTAAGAACAAATTGTAAGTTAACTGGGATCCTAGGGCTGGTCATAGCTATATACTACAATCTCATGACCGCCTAATGGACCAAAAACTATAATATAAGTCTGATTCTGATAACTTAGAGGTAACACTGACACCTCGAAATAAGACTGAATTCAAACTGGTTAGTTGACAATTTTCTTAATATCACTGAGGATTCTAGCATTCTGACTGATACTAAACTAAAATGATTCTAGACGGATTCTAGTTCTAACTTGTCTGGACTACTAGTAGTTAATAGAGAATTCAACTTATTCCAATAGTATGGGAATTTCATAATATAGAGAAATTTCAAGAATCGTAGGAATTTCATTCAACAACCCAAGTCATTCTAATTCATGAGATATTTACCCAACCTATACGTATAGCAAGAAATTCTAGGAATTCAGCCCAAAGTATTCTTCATTCACTAGAGGGAATTTAACAAGAAAAATCATTACTCGAGAAATTACGGCTTAAATTCAGTTTTTTCATGAACACTGACAATTTGATAAGGAATTCATGGGGATCATATCAACAATATACGTGAACATCGTTCTAATTGAAATCAACGAAAATAAAACATGAATCCTCTTCATATTCGAAAGCTCCATAAAACTGATAGAAGAAATTGAGGAGGATTTTGGGGACACAAGGAAAGAACAATGCCCTTACTAAAACCCCACATACCTGGTGAAGAAACCTGGAGAATTTCTTGAGAATCGAAGAGAAAAGTTCAGCCCTAGTCCTTGCTCTGAAATACTCTAAGAGAGAATTCTACAATGTTTCTCTGACGATTAACATGAGAATGAGGGGAGGAACTGTCCAAATCCTCTAATAAGTCTGAAATTATGTCCAAAACGACGTAGTTTAAAGCTTAGGTGAATAAATTACCAACTAGTCTTTAGAAGTTCATTGGGAAAAACTGTCAGGTGCCCCTAACGGGTGACCTAACTAGTCGTGGTGACTAACCATGACTCGTGGTCACTCCTGTCAAGTACACTTCTTGGGATCCTTAGTAGGTCACCACGAGGGGCCCAATGAGTCATTATCTATGACCACGACTCATGGTCACCAGTCCACACTTACTCATTTTGGAGATTTTATGCTAAGTCCCATAACGAGTCACTTAACGAGTCATTGCTAGAGGTGACGACTCATTTCACCCACTCGTTGAGTGCACTGGCCAACTAAAACATTCCCAACTCAGGTCTGACCATGAGTGACTTAAAGGGTCGTGGTCTGTGACCATGACTCATGACGTCCCTTATTAAGTACATGGCCTCCCTCCTTTGTATTAATCGCCCTTCTCCTCATAGCTCATCTAACGAGTCATAAGGTTACTTGGCAACTCATCAGGTGGGCAGTCCTGCAACATTTTTGTAGTTTTCCAGATTTCCTGCTTTATGCCTCAGAAATGGATTTTGTGTTTCTGGGGTGTTATAGAGGCTCATGGATCTTGATACTCTATCCATCCAGGTTCCACCAAGATGTACTGTGATCTATGGGAAGTCTATTGGTGAAATGGCATGAAGAAAGACATAGCGGAGTTTGTGGCTAACTGCAGAGTTACCAACAGGTGAAGGTTAAGCATTAGAGACCTGGAGGTATGCTTCAGGACATCAACATCCCTACTTGGAAGTAGGAACAGATCAATATGGACTTCATTACAGGTTTGCCTCATACACGCTGACATTACGCTAGGTTGTACATTTGGGAGTTAGTTCGATTATATGGAGTTCCTTTGTCCATTATCTCGGATAGGGGTACTCATTTCACCTCTAAGTTTTCAAGGTCATTTCAGTGGGACCTTGGTACTCAAGTGAAGCTTAGCGTAGCTTTTCACCCGCAAATAGATGGTCAAGACGAGCGAACTATTCAGACTCTTGAGGACATGTTGAGAGCATGTGTGATTAATTTCAAGGTTAGCAGGGATGATCTCTTTCCCCTCATCAAGTTTGCCTACAATAACAGTTATCACTCTAGAATTTAGATGGCTCCATTTTAGGCTATTTATGGGAGGAGGTTTAGGTCACCTATTGGATGGTTCGAGGTAGGTAAGGCTACATTGATAGGGCTAGATTTAGTTATGAGGCTATGGAGAAGGTTCAGCTCATGAAGGAAAGGCTGAAAATAACTTAGAGTCATCAAAAATTTTATGCAGATGTTCAGCAAAGAGAGCTTGACTTTGAGGTTGATGATTTGGTGTTTCTAAAGATGTATCCCTTAAAGTGAGTTATGAGATTCAGCAAGAAAAGGAAGCCTAGCCCCCAATATGTGGGTCCTTATAGGATTTTCAGGTGAGTTGGCAAGGTGGCATATGAGTTTGATCTACAAGTAGAGTTAGCTTCGGTGCATCCAGTTTTCCATGTATCTCTGTTGAAAAAGTGCATTAGTGACCCAACCCTTTTTGTTTTAGTAGAGAACATTGGGGTGAAGGATAGCCTTACTTATGAGGAGGTTCCGATTGAAATCCTTGATCGTCAGGTTTGGATGTTAAGAAATAAGCGGTAGCTTCCATAAAAGTTTTATGGAGATATCAGCTTGTTGAGGGGCTACGTGGGAAGCCGAAGCAAATATGATAGCTAGACACCCACATCTTTTCCCTTCCAGCTCAGTTCTGGTATGAGGTACCAGTTTTCTCCTTAGTACTCTATTCAGTTACATATCAAGTTCATGTTTCTAAGTTTCTTTCATGTCATAGTATTTACGTATGTTTCACGAATTTAGTTCAGTCATGTATCTAAGTCCAGAGTTAGTCACTCCGTTAGTTTTTCAATCTATAACTTTCATTTCTAGAATTTCAGCTCTTCCCCTATCTTTCTAGCTTATTTAGTCTCCATTCTAGGATGAATATTTCCAAGGGGGAGAAAAGGTAACACCCCAATTCTAAGACTAGGCTCAGGATTTAGAATTTGATCAGTAGAAAAATCTAAAAAAATGCCTCAGTATGACCCATTGCTGAGTGGTATGAGTCGTACCACTGGCCATAGCATGCTATCCATGGATGATGGACTGAGACTACGGCAGGGACCTATGAGTCGTGCCTAGATGGTATGAGTCGTACCATAGGGCCATAGGAAGAGGCTGGGAGTTATGTTCTGAGATGGTGTAAGGAACCACGATTCTAGGTACGACCCACGGTAAGGAGGTAAGAATCGTAATGGTCTCCCATGGTTTGACAAGAAGAGAACCAAAAAGTAGGCTAGAAAGTTATGGTTAGACACCACGAGTCGTGGTAGGGTGGTACGGCTCATGGTACGAGTCATGGTACCTGGCAGTTAGCTTTTTAAATAGGATTTCTCAGGGGTATTTCATAACTTTCTAAGCTTCTAACTCCTAGGTGATGTCGTTTTGGGTAACTTAAAGAGTTTATTAAGGGGTTTAACCTAGCCTAAGTCCTTATTCACTCTAACTGTAGTAAATTTGAAATCCTCTCTCAAGATTAAAGCTAGGGTTCTTCATCAAATCTCTTCCAATCTTCTTATGTTTTCAAGACAAGTTCAAGAGTCAATTACCCAGGTATATAGGTTTATGAATTGGGGAAATTCCTTCAACCTCATGCCCAATTTCATCCCAATTCTATGATTTCAAGTCTCTAAGCATGCCAAGTTAAATTCTAGGGTTTTACCCAATTTTCATGAAATCTTCCATGCTATATTTCTATGGGTTTAATCCTCTCATATTTCAATTGATGTTTTATGTCGATTAGGGCATATTTAACTCTCAATTTACTTCCTAATTCATAATTTCAAGTTTATAAATAATATTCCCTATTATGCATGATTTATGAATTTCAAGCTTATGATCCCAAATTATCAAAGTATGCATGAATATTTATAAATTCTTAACCTTATGAATCCATTATTTCAGATTATGAAGCTTAGTTGAAGTATGTATGATCTCATCTTTTGGGAAATCCCATGTAAAATCAAGTATGTTTTATCATGATTTTAGCGAAGGCTTATATGATCGGTGTTAAAGGATTGTTTAGAGTCAAGACTCCCAAGTAAATGATTCAATTTATGTTTTGAGAGTATGATTATGAGCATATGCATGTTTTGGGAGTAGCGTCAAGCAAATAGGTCAAGGATTCCGAGGACCCCGGTCTCATAATTACACACCACTGTAGTTATATATTCTTATTTGGGCCCTCTCAAGAGAGTATTTCCTCCATCCAAGGGCACATCAGTGATATCGCACCTCCATTGTCCTTTTCCCTGAAAAGGCTTAGGACAGCACTGCCAACTTGAGTGAGATAGTTAGGGCATCATGTAAACTCTATCATGATGGTGTCGGTTAAGACGAAGCCTCCTATTGTTCCTCATGTTTTCAGTTACTCATGTTCATGTCTTATGATATTATCTCTTATAACATATGTGACCCATTGACCAGTTTATAAGTTTTAACTTATGTTTTCAAGTATAGCATGTTATATGATTTCTATTTCTAACTCTTGGGTCATTATGTTCAACTTATGATGAATAGCTTAGGATTATGTATATTTCAGATATATGGCTTTTAGCATGTTTCCCTTACTCTCATGATCTATCTTGATTTATATTCATGGTTTCATACTATATTTTACTATCATGTTTACTTTCTCTACATACTTAGTACATTCAAAGTACTGACCACATACTCTAAGCTACATCATCTCATGATATAGGTTCCGGTGATACTTCTCAGTCCAGTCGCTAGCTCGCTCCTGGTCTGTCCAGCTCTATCCCAGTCTTGGTGAGTCCTTATCTTCCTATGACATTTATCAGTTTATGCTTTATGTCTTTGGCTTGTAGTTTTAGACATAGCGAGCTAGTTGGGGGTGTTGTCCCATCAGCTCATCTTACGTTTAGAGGCTTTTAGACAGTTAAGTAGTATATGATCAGTGTTGTTGACTGTTAGTATTTCCTTATGCTTTTATGCTATATGTTCTAGAATTTTGCTTATATTATGTTTGTGCTTTAATATTGCTTAGTTATGCTCTTAAATTATGCTATATACATTCCATGGGTTATCTTGAAACTATTCATGGTTCTAAGTCCCATATCTCGGTCCAGGGTCTCAGCTCTATCTGTGACATGAAGGAAATAACTAAAAGCAATAAATTTGACTAAATAAACTTAATTGAAACTAAATTCTTAATGATGCATAAGACATTGTATTATACTATGACTAACGTGTAAAAAAATTTATGCAATAAAACTCATGCATCAAAATTATCTCTATAAATACATATACAAGTAATGTATATCATAGTAAGTTGGTTGGGAGTTTCTCATAACTAACACCAGCATGAATGAGCACATGATGTCCAACTATCTCGCTCAAGTTGGCAGATCCGTCCAAAGCTTTGCTAGGGAGGAGTAAGATCACAATCTTAGATCCATAACATCGAGTCCTTACCAGGGACTTATCTTTGAGAAGTCACCCAAATCAATGTCATGATCCTATCCTTTGTTAGCTACGTAGTTCTAGGACTTATGGGTTGTCTGAACCCTTTCACCAAACTAGGTGCTAAATAATCCTCCCAAAAGCCTTACGCTCATGTCCTTATCCCTTTCTTGAGGCAACATCATTATAAAACACTTTTAGCTATAAATATAATTAAAGTTCAAAATCATATTTGGAGCCTTTCACTCAAAAGCCTCTTTAAAACCTCAATGAAGGGCTTTTCGCTCAAAACATCATGTAAAATCGTTGGGAAACCTTGTGCTCCAAACACCTCTTGAAAACTTGTAAGATCCATTGCCCAAAATCATCTCATGAGTCTCAAAAATAAGACTTTACTTTAGCTTTTGAAAATCACGCAAATATCATACTTTCTTTCTCCAAAAATTTTCATACATACTCTCTTTAAAATATGCTCAACTTCATGAAAATAATGCATTTACTTCAAACATAATGCTTTTCAAAATCAGGACTTTATACAATTGAGTTCATGGGATAAGATACATGAATCAGCTCAACAATCAACAATCAAGAGAGAATAATCAACAATTCAATAGATTAGGATTTCACTCAATACTCAAAGGAAATCAATAGTCAACTCAATATGAAGAATTCAACAATGGCAGTTCAACATATATAGATAGGAAAAAAGACAATTCAAGAATCTAGTAAAAACCTAGCTTTAATCTCAATAAACTCTTTCATAGATTTAGGGCATAAGGATTATTAGAAATCCTTACTTATGTTAGCCTTACATACCTGAAATGAAGAACTTAGGCAAGCTTGAAAACTTTCGGGTTGAAAAAGATGAATTCCCTAGCTTTTCCCTTGAGAGCTTGATAGCGTTGATCCTTGATTCTACTTTGGAATGGGGAGGAATTAGTGTTTAGGCTTTTGGAATCCTTAAATAACCCCCCTTAGAAAATCCAAAACGTTCAAGTTTTATGTGTTAAAAATATGAGAAATTACCAAGATATCCCTAGGACCCCATTCTAAAATTCTGCGATTTTGTCCTCTACTTCTCTGATGGACGAAGTGATGGGTCGTCACCTGCCCAATATTCCACCGTCTCCTCCATCACACTTAAGCAGAAGGACCTCAAAATTGTGGCCTTTTGACGACCAAGGTGACAGGTCGTCGACCAGTTGACGGTTCGTCAACCTTGTCGTCACCCTTAAGCATATGATGTTAAATTGTTGGGTGTTTTAAAAATCAAGGTGTCAAGCCTTCATCCATTTGACTAGATGTCACCTTTGGCGTCGGATAAGAAATGTGCACCAGACCTGGATACTCTTATTCCTTGTCAACAGAAAGCCATTTTGGGATCCGGGGTGTTATAATATTATTTTCAAATCATGCTTTAATAATTAGCAAATTAATCTATCTAATATTTTTTATTCGTTATACATGTGTAGTTAATGTTTTATGTTATTATTAGATAAAGGCACAAAATAATCTTGCAAAACAATAAAACTGTTCCATACTACTTAATTAGCAACGAATTCAGAATTTAAAATTTATAAATTCTTATATGGACATCAAGTTAATATTACTATGATGACTTTGTTCACAATCAAGTATTATAGATATTTAGTAGATGTTGTAATTTATATATACGCACAAGCTACTGATTTCCCTAAAATCATATTTAAGTCTCTATGTACGCCCTTTGTAGTTATAATAACAATGAGAGCATGCTCGCGTATAACAAAAAAAATTACAGGGCTTGGTTGATATATTTATATATCAAGGGTGAAACTAATCTAGCACTCTTCTTTTCTGCTATTTAGTGTCCTTAAAATTAAGTCATATAATATTCTTTTGTTATGTCGTCCATTCCTAATCAATGTATAATGACATTATAAGACTTATAACTCATGAGTGTTACTTTTATAATAAATTATACAAAATATTTTTTTTAAATAAATATGATGGTTTTCATGCCTTTTTTATTAAAAAATTTTAACTTATTACATATCTATTGCTAACACATCAAAAACGGAAATCCTACTCTTTCACTTTACTTCTTCTCCATCACTTCTGAAGGTTGTCTTCCTCACTGTCACCATGCCTTCTCATGTCAATCACTGCTTCCTCCTTCTCCTCCTCTGGGTGATAAATCAAATCCCTTTTTCTTCTGCTTTGACTGTGGCTCAAAAAGGTACTCTTTTGTAACTGTTTTTCCTTTTTGTCGATCTGACTTCTGACTTATTTCCCTTTTTAGGTGAATCTCTAGGTAGAAAAGGTTATCATAGGTTCTTACTAATTAATTGGGTGAGGATTTTGAAGCAGGGTGTGGGGAAATCCATGTTGCTCCAACTGCCCATCTTTCAATCTTCACTTGTGTGCTAACCTTGAAATGAAAAAGCCCTATTTTTATTGTTCTCCCCTTTTTGAAGCTACCATAGATAGGATTAGGTAGCTTATCCACTGAATGCAAACACTCTGTAAAATACAGTGGGATTTCTGTAATTATCTATGTGCATGTTGTTTGTGTATGTAGTTTCTTGTCTTCTTGAAATTGATCCTTATCTGTGGAATTTGTGACTTATCTGAATTTAGAATTCTTCTGCATTTACTCGGTAGCTGCTGAAAACTGTCACACGTTAGTATAGCATCTTGTCTAAATGAAAAATTAGTCAAGCTATGTGCTAATTGATTAGCTTCTCTAAACACATGCAAAACTTGAATCCTTGGTCTTGATAGCATCTCCAAATTTTCATCCATTATATCTGTTATTTCCCATGGTATTTTTCACTCCCTTGTCAGCATTTTCTGTAGACCCAATGAGTCAGTTTCTAGTATTATATTCTCCTGTAAGAAAATGCACTTTTTAAGTTCTTGCCTCACTGCTTGAGCCTCCGCTACCATATTGGTAGTTATTCCAATAGTATGTGCCTCAGCAAATAAAAGATCTCTATTATGATCTCTTATACAAAATCCATAGGCACTCCTTCCCAAATTACCTCTACTTGCACCATCGGTATTATAGTTTATCCAGCCTCTTTCTAGCATTTTCCATTTAAGGTTCTTATATTGAATCCCAATTCTACTCCTCTGACTGAACTCTATTATATCCTCCCACTAATATTATGCAAAATGTTATAATTTAAAAATAGTTAAAATTTAGTCGGATTTAGTTTTTCATGCTAAGTTTTTTCTATCTTTGAATGTTTGATTATTCAACTTTATAGATTCAAATAATATATAATCAGCTTGACCTCAATAAACAAGTTACCACAATTTATATTGATTGTTCATTAAAAAAATTATATGTATGATTATATATTAAAAAAAAAGTTTTAGTTTTAAAATTTATTATTTTATAAAATATATTAGGTTATTCAACACACGTATGACACGCATGGAAAGAGAATAATCTAATCCTACCCAAAAAAAATAAATAATAAAAAATAATTAAAAAAAGAGAGATTAATCTAATCAGACACACTACACGAGGAAAGGAATATATTAGTATCTTTTGAATTTCGGATTTCAAAAGTATTGGGAGAGTAGAATAATAAGAGGTTTGAAGAAACATACACATATTATTAATTGAGATTTAGGAAGTACATCGAGGGGTACGGTGTCTTAAACATCACTACGTGGTGCTGAGTTGCTTAGTAGTTGTGTTGGCATCTCAGCCAATCGTCACCAATCATATGAGGATGGCAAATTTCAGCAGAGATAAAAAATACTAAATGATTTCTTTTCATTTGAGCCTTGGTAGACAGAGTTACCTGATATATGTTGCTGGTGGGAGGTGGCAAATATCTCGTAGAATCAATCGAGATACATGAAAGTTGGTAGGATACCATGATTATCAAAAGAAAAAAGAAAAACTAATAATGTTGATATTAGTAATATTTAAAATAATTTTTTATGTATAATTTAATTTAATATATTAAAAATTACATGTAACATATAATTTTTAAAAAATATATTTATTTGTAACTGTATTCTTTAGAAATGCAATGAAAAGAAGTGACAAAAGTTTTGAGAATAATTATTATTTTTAACTATGCTAATAAATGTATTAAAAAAATTTATTATTAATAATATGATTTATCATGTATTAGTTATATAAAAAATAATAATAAATAAAATATATAACTAATATTTAGATTGAAAAAGTGTATCAAAGAAGATATTAATAATATACAAAGTAATAAATATATTTTTTCTAAATATATCCTACTATACGTTTCCTTAATGTTTATACTAAATAAATAACTTGATATATCTGTATTTTAACAACAAAAAAAATTTCATCCAATAAAAATTAGCACTTCATTTTTTTTATTTTTATATATTACTCTCTCTATTTTAAAATAAGTAGTGTTTTAACCTTTTGATATTATTTAAAAATAAGTGATGTTTTATATAATCAAAACTACATTAATGATGTTCTTCCAGTTTTACCCTTATTTAAATAAAGAGAGTTTTATATAATCAAGAAAATAGTAAAGAGCTACATCTTTTTTAAAATATTTATTAAGGGTTGTTGGAGTTATGTATTGAGTGTGAATTGGGAAATGGAGGGAGATAAATTGGAGGAAAGAGAAAGTTGAAAAGTTCTTTTCCCAACGGTTTTCATTTCGAACAGACACCAACTGAATAGGTGTCTTCACACATCTTCACTTCAGATCTTTGGCTATAAATAAAGGTTTTTTGCCTTCATATTTGAAATAATAATTTTTTTGAATATTTTGAATATTTTTCAACAATCAAAATCGAGTCTGTTGTGTGATTTGTTACTGCACTTAGAGTTCGGTAAAGTTTTTGGTGTTTAAGGTACTGCTAGATAATAAACAGGTATATCCATTTTATCCTGAGAGGAAGAAATTCAAAACCTCGAGTACGGTGAGTGGATTAAATTTCTTAAGGACACACAATGAATTATGTGTCTCGGATATTAATTATTATTTTCTATTTGACTGGTTTGAACACGGGATGACAACAAGCTTAAGGAATTTAATATTTGATTAATATTTTCTTGTGTTCATCTACTTTCTTGTTTTGGAGACTAAAACCTACTAATTTTCTACTCCATTGTTGGAGATTAAAATCTTCAAATTTTCTATTCACGTTGAGATTAAAATTATTGTGATTTTCTACTCACTGTGATTACTGATTTAAAGATCTAAAAACTTCGCCAAGTAAATCTGATTGTTGATAATTCAGTTTGAAGATATAAAAACTTCACATATTATTCAGTTTAATTCTTTCAAGTGTTTTTTTGATTTGAAGAAATATAATCTTCATCTATTGCTAACTTTTGTTGTAATTTATTATCACGACCCGAATAGAGGCGCAGATTGCAACAGGGACAAGGAGCCCCAAGAGACCCCAAGTCGACCAACGGCATAAGCATATATCTAACTCAATCAAAGGAACTAAATAAACACAATACAATCATAGAAGAAGTCTAACTTGAACATAACATCAGAATATGAAATCTGAAGTTGAATACATACATATGTCTGAAAAGCCTCTAAACATGACGAGTTGATGGGATAGGACCCAACTAACTCAACAAGACTAAAACTGAAATATAATATATATATTTTATATATATATATATATATATATAAAGAGAACTGAATAGTCTAGTCCTCAGGAGATGAGGACTTACCCACAATAAGAATACTAACTCTGATAAGTTGACTAAGAGCGGGGCTGAACCTGAGAGTCGGATCCTATATCATAAAATGATACAGCATAGAGTATGGGATCAGTACATGTAATGTACCGAGTATGCAGGGTAAGTAAAACCACTAAAGTAAGTAAAATCATTTAAAGACAATGCATTAAGTAAAACATAAACATTAAGAATCTGAGGGTAGGGCTTACATGCATTCTCTCTGAAATCATGATCTCTTCATAACATGACATAACATAACTTTATAATATCATAACTGAATCGATTAACTCAAAGCTGAATTCTGACATTTATAAGAAAAGTTGAACATTGAGTCAAACCTGCTTTATAATATGCATATATAAATAAATCCATGAGTAATGAATATACATTCCTGAAATCATGAGGAACAATGGGAGACTCGTCTTTTAACCGACATGCCACGGTAGAGCTTACGTTGTCCCAACTATCACACTCAAGTGGGTAGAGCCGTCCAAAGCCTTATCAAGGCTAAGGACGATACCATGATGTCGATATCAAGTTGTAGGCCTATTCAGGCAGGGGAAGCTCACAAGGTAGGTCTCAAGTAATATATAATAGTGTAAACCTACGTTGGCGCGTAGTTTTGAGGCATAGGGTGATCGACCCTTAGCCTACTCGGTGCCAGACAATACTTCAACAAATATGCATATTCTCTATATCATTTTATAATGAAGCTCAACATCGTCTATTGACGAAGCTCAATAACCAAATATATCTCAAATATAAAATCATGCATATGAGAAGCTTTATCTAAAAACCTACCACAAGCTAAAAATATAATTGGGAGCCTTCGCTCTAAAACCATGTGGTAAGCTTTATTCAAGAAAATCATCATTCATACTTAACATGTGGGCATTGCCCAAAGCTTTATCATACATAGAAATACTCAATTCTCGTCGAAAACATAATTGTAAATATGGGTGGCTTCAAAACATGTTTTCCATCATAATATCTCATCATCATCATATATTCATCACAAATCTCATCTTTCATGAAAATCTCAACAATGGGATTTTAATTCAATAAAACTAGAAACATGATTTTTAATTGAAAACATAATAAATGGTGCCTATGCTTCATAATTCAATAGGAGAATTGTAATCAAATCATACCCATGTATAGAAATAGGAGATTCATGCATTTGGGTTGAAACCCCATAGATTAGACATGGGAGTTTCATACGTTAGAGAGGGATTGGGCATGGGTGTGAAAGAAATCACCCATTCATAACCCTACATACCTGTTGGTAACTGATTCTAACACTTCTTTAGATGCCGAATAGGAAATTAAAAAGAAATTGATGAACACTAGCTTGATTACCCTCTCAAATATTTCTACCTTGCATACATGAATGAATAAGCCCTAGAGTGAACTTAACCCCTTTAAAAGTCACTATTCATAACCCAAAACGCCATAGTTTAGGCCTTAGGAACTTAGGAATTACGGAAAAACCCTTACTAAATTTGTAAAAAATAACTATCAGGTGGTCCTAACGAAGGACCTAACGACTCGTTGTTGAGGCTCACAACTCGTGGAGTCGTTCGTGAGGTACATAGCTCAATAGGTCTTGTAGGCTCTTAACAAGCAACCTCATGACTCGTTACTGGTGACCACGAGTCTGTGATGTACGCTGCCTTGCCAAATATTTTCTCAAATAGCTGACCACAACCTACCCCACGAATCGTGGGGACTGACCACGACCTACCCCATAAATTGTTGGGACTGACCACGACTCGTGGGGTCCCTTTCGTCAAGTCCACTGCCCCTTTCCCTTTTATTTTGTTAATCCCCCTCCCCACGACTAATCCAACGACTCGTGGGGCCTAACCACAAGTCATAGTCATGCCCGTGTGGTCTCCTCTTCTCAAGCCTTCAATTTCCTTTCCTGGCCTTCCCCACGAGTCACATCACGACTCATGGGTTGGTCTCATGAGTCTTCCCACGACTCATTTTGTGCCTTGTGCCAAATTTTAACTTTTTCTCCGTTTCAACTCCCGGGTCTGATCTTTGGGCTTTCGAGGTATAACAATATCTCCCCCATGGGAACTTCCATCCTCAAATGTTGGAAAACACACAAAAAAGCAGAGAAAATGCAATTATCATATTCAAATACTGATCATTTAAATCGAAAACTGACGGAATGGCTACCTCCGATTCAAACTACACAGCTAAACTGAATTCACGAATCATACATACATTCAAATACAAAAAAGAAACTGGTGCATATGATTGAACATGAAAACTAAACAGGGTTTTAGGTCAAACTGATACCTCAAGCTGAAATTGAGCCGGTAGAGAATAAATATGGTATCTAGCCATCATATCCGCTTCGGCCTCGCACGTAGCTCCTTAAACATGTTGATTCCTCCATAACACTTTAACTGAAGCTACTTCCTTATTCCTTAGCTTTTGAACCTGTCGATCCAATATTTGCACTAGAACCTCCTCATAGATAAGGTTTTCTTTTACACCAAAACTGTCCTCCGGAACAACTAGAGCTAGATCACCCAAACACTTCTTCAAAAATGATACATGAAACACAGGATGCACAGAAGACAATTCTGAGGGAAACTCCAATTAGTATGCCACCTTACCAACCTGTCTAATAATCCAATAGGGGCCAACATAATGAGGGTTGAGTTTTTCTTTCTTTCCAAACCGCATCACTCCCTTTATGGGAGATACATTCAAAAACACCCAGTTATCGACTTCAAATTCTAATTCTCTTCTTCTCATGTCCGCATAAGTCTTTTGGAGACTCTGGGCAGTTTTCGACCTGCCGCTTATCAATTAAACCTTCTCCATTACCTCATGAACCAAATCCGGTCCTATCGTTGACGCCTCTCCGACCTCAAACCATCTGATGGGCAATCAACATCTCTGCCCGTAGAGAGCCTCGAACACCATCTGAATGCTAGAGTGATATCTATTATTGTACGCAAACTCTATAAGGGGAAAGTGATCATCCCAACCACCTTTGAAGTCAATCACGCATGTCGTCAACATGTCTTCAAGAGTCTGTATTATCTGCTCCGCTTGACCATCCGTTTTCGGGTGAAATGATGTGCTGAGTTTCACTCGTGTACCAAGCCCCTTTTGAAATGACTTTCAAAACTCAGAGGTGAATTGAGTACCTCGATCTGAAATGATGGACAAGGGAACTCCATGCAATTAGATTGTAATACCCCTAAAGTACCTAATATTAGACGTAGGATAAAAATTTGAAGTTGGCTGAAAACTGGGAATATATCACAAAACAGTTGACATAACGACTTGTGGTATTAAACCACAGGTCATTGTATGCAGTCGTGGTGATGGGAAGTCATGATGAAAGTGGAGACAACGGATGATGTAACCACTCGTTTCTTGGAACAACGAGTCATTATTAGCACTAGTAGGAAAGGTTGGACCTTGGCAGTTGAGGATACCATGGGTCATCCAACAAATCGTTGTGAGTGGTGACGACCCGTGGTCACTAGCCATGGTTTGAGTTGCAAGAATTTCCATTGCACTTAACGGACGGGTACCACGACTCATTGGAAGAAACCACGAGTCGTGGTTAGGCTCGTGGTAAGGTAAGTTCAGATTTGTGAAGGAGCTGATATGATTGATCTAATGACACGTTATTTGAAGAAACGACTCATCCTATATTGAGTCGTGGGAAGAATCTGAAGACAGAAGGGAGGCAATGGAACCAACAACTCGATACCACGAGTCGTCGTATCATACAACGACTCGTGGGATCAGTCTTTGGTTCACCTAGTTCAGCTTTTCAGGGAAATTTCATTAAGGGTACTTTCGACCTTTTTATGCTCTAGGACCCTAAACTACGTTGTTTTATGTATTTTTTTGGTCACGATAATATAGGTTAAGTCCCCTTTGCACAAGCAATTCCCATACATGCAAAGTAAGACGATTTTAGAGAGATCAAGCATAGTTTCAAGCCTTTCTCTATCAATTCTCAATTGGGCATTCAAGGAACTCTAGAATCTAATCTTACCCAAGTATGTAGGGTTATGAATGGGTGTTTCTATTCACACCCATGCCCATTCTCTGTTAATTTCTGAAAATCCTATCAAAAATCTCATGGGATTTTGAATTCGATTTTGTGAAAATCTAATGATTTACTAGTGGGCCATTATGATTCATGATTTCTATCATATCTAATGGATTTTAATCAGATTTTACAACTATTTTTTACTATAAATTTATTGATTTAAATTTCTACTCAATTAAGCCTAATTATGCATGATCTATGATGAATCGATTTATGATCTACACTTAAATAGTTGATATTTACAAATCCAGCATGATTTATTATTTGAGATATGAATTTATTCAAATACCCAACATGATTTCATAAATTACAAGTTATATGCATGACCTTTAAGTATGCATGGGTCATATGATTTATGAATTATTAATGATGAAAAGCATATTTTTAAGTTACCCATGTTTATAAGAATGTTTTTGAATGAATTAAGTATTGTAAAGCATGATGAAGTATTGGTCAATGCCCACATGTTGGAGAATGATTTACTGTTTATGAAATGGATCTCATGATTTATAAATTTATGATGTTGGCCGACTAAAGGGCCTTTGATTATTGGCTAATCTTGTTTTAATGAGGATCAATGAATGATAAATGTTTATTTTGGCCATGAATGTAAATGAATGATGTTATTGATTGATGCATGAGCCTATATGCATATTTTTGGGAGCCATGTCTAGCATCAAGCAGCCCAGCGTTCAAAAAACTATGCTGGTATCTCATAACCACGTGCCACCATGGGTTTATAATGATACATTACAATGATAATGATCCCCTCATTCGTGATAGCACACCATGCACGTCCCTCGCCTAGCATGCCAGGGGTGACTATGCCCACTTAAGTGAGATAGTTGGGGCATCATGAAAGGCTCTACCATGATGGTGTCGATTATAATGAGTCCTCATTGTTTCTCATGATTTATGCATGGTTATGTTTATTTTACTTTGGCTCAAGTCATTTTTAATGAAGCTTTTCTCCTATGATTATGATTATGACTTATTTATGAATGATTTGAAAACTTTGAGCCTTATGTTATGTTACGATATTTATGATATGAGCATGATGTCCCACTCTTATCATGTTTTATGAGTTTGATGTATTTTAAATGTCCACTTTGCTTACCTTGCATACTCGGTATATTTCACGTACTGACTGCATACTTTCTATGTTGTATCGTTTCATGATATAGGACTTGGCTCTCAGGCTCATCATCATTCTTAGTCCATCCCCAGAGTTTGCTTTAAGCTTTATTGGTGAGTCCTCATGTTTCGCAGGCCGTTTGATTAAGCATGTATGAAGTTTTATGTTTCAATATTTGGCTAGGTTAGTTGGGGGTGTTGTCCCATCAACCCATCTTACATGTAAGAGTCTTTCAGATAGTATGTAGTACTTAGCTTATGTATATGTCTAGTACTTCCAAATGTTATGATATGCTATGTTACGTTTACATTTCCGCTATGTATTATTTTTAGTCTTCTGCTTAAAGTTAATAAAGTAGATGTATGCTTATTCCATGGTCGACTTGGGGTCTTTCGGGGTTCCTTGTCTCGTGTTACGATCCAAGTCTACGTTCAGGTCTTGACAAACCTTGTATCAGAGCAATAGGTTTGAAGTGTCCTAGGGTGTCTAAAAGCAGCATTAAGTAGAGTCTTTTTCGTGGGTGTGGAGCGCGCCACACTTATGACAAAGAGGCTACGAAACGTTTGGGAAATGTTCCCTTCTTTCATGATCTATGCTGTGTGATGAAAAGCCTTTTATATCCTTCCAATTCATGCTATTCGTGATTGTAGAATCATTGGATCCTCTAAGAATGAACGGAGGGAGGAATGGAGATGGTGAAGGCCACGAGGATGGCAATGGTCATGGGCATCAACAAGCCCCACTAGTTCAAGAGCCCCAAGCAACGGAGCCAGCGGCCCATGCTTAGTTCCGGGTCGCTATTCAGATGCTTGCGTAGGCCTTGAACACTCAGGTCAATCAGATGGTCGTTGCGCGTGTTCTGCAAAATGGCAATGCAGCGGGGACTCGAGTCAGAGACTTCTTGAGGATGAGACCACCAGAGTTCCTTGGGTCCAAGGTAGATGAGACCCGCATGAGTTCATAGATGAGATTGTCAAGATCACCCAAGTCATGGGGGCAAATGGGGTTGAGTGCACCGATTTGGCCTCTTATCAGTTAGAAGGGGTCATGCATATCTGGTTTCACCAATCGAAGGATAGCAAGGTTGTAGGAGCAGGTCCGGTCACTTGGGAAGAGTTCCATGTTGCAGTTTAGATCGGTTCTTCCCTCATGAGATGAGGGAGCTAAAGATAGCTGAGTTTGTTAATTTGAAGCAAGGGAGAATGATTGTACAAAAATATGCCCTTGAGTTTAGTCGCCTATCAAAATATGCCCTAGAGTTGGTAGCCAATCAGAGGATGTAGGTGAGTAGATTCGTCGATGGAGTAGCGGGTTATTTGGACAAAGATTGCAGGACTGCCATGCTTCATCATGATATGGACTTTCCTCGCATAGTGTTGTACGCCCAGGAAATGGAGGTGGCTCATGAGAGGGAGAGGGAGGCAAAGAGGGCTCGAACAGATAGCTATGGGTTTACTCATTAGAGATCTAGCAGTGGTCACCGCCCTCAGTTTCAGCAGAGGTCACTAGCTCCAGCACCATCATCAGCTAGTGTTCCATCCAGACCCAAGGGTGATCACAAGAGCAGGGCTTCGGGATCAAGGGATCAGAGGGGCACGAAGGTAGAGCGTACCTTCCCAACATGCAGAAATAGAGGCAAGAGTCATGCCAGGGAGTGTTTGCTCGGCTCAGATATTTGCTATGAGTATGGTAGGTCCGGCCACATACACCAAGCGTGTCCATTTGCTAGATAGGATGGTGATAGGGGTCATACACAAACCACCAAGATAGCAGCAGCTCAAACACGTTTAGTTCCACAGGGAGAATCTTCTAATGGGGGTGGTGGACAGTGCCAAAATAGATTCTATGCCCTCACCCCACGTCAGAAGAAAGAGACTTCACCAGATATGGTCACTGGTATGTTTAGAGTTTTCATATTGATGTTTATGCTTTGCTAGATCTGGGGGCTACTTTATCTTTTGTGACTCCTTATGTTGCTAGTAGCTTTGGAGTTAGTGCCAAGACTCTATTAGAACCACTTTCAGTTTCTACTCCTGTCGGTGATTGGGTTGTAGCAAGGCGGGTGTATAGAGGATGCCCGGTCTCTATACTGCATAAAGTCACCTCCGCAGACCTTGTAGAGTTATCTATGACTGACTTTGATATTATTCTTGGCATGGATTGGTTGTATGCGTGTTATGCTTTTGTTAATTGTAGAACTCGTGTAGTGGGGTTCCACTTTCCGGGTGAGTCAGTCTTGGAGTGGAAGAGGAGTTCGGTCGTACTTGTAGGTCATTTCATTTCATATCTCAAGGATAGAAAGATGATTTCCAAGGGTTTCATGTATCATTATTTAGTGTTAAGTATGTTTAGGCTGAGACCCCGACTATCTAGTCAGTTCTAGTGGTGCATGAGTATCCAGAGGTTTTTCTCGATGATTTTCTAGGTATTCCTCCCGAGAGGGAGATTGAGTTTGCTATTGACCTTTTACCCGACACACAGCCTATATATATCCCTCCTTACAAGATAGCTCCAGCCGAACTAAAGGAGTTGAAGGATCAGTTGAAGGACCTATTAGATAAGGGCTTCATAGATGCAGAAAGTCTCCATGGGGTGCACCAGTTTTATTTGTCTAGAAGAAGTATGGTGCGCTTCGGATGTGCATTAACTATCAGCAATTGAACAAGGTCCCCGTTAAGAACTGGTATCCCTTACCCATGATCGATGACTTATTTGACCAGCTTCAGGGTGCCAAGTGTTTCTCAAAGATAGATCTCAGGTTCGGGTATCATCAACTTAGAGTTCAGGAGAGTGATATCCCGAAGACAGCCTTCCGAACGTGGTACGGTCATTATGAGTTTTTAGTTATGTATTTTTGACAAACAAATGCTCCTGCAGCTTTCATGGACTTGATGAACAGGGTGTTCAAGTAATATCTAGACATGTTCGTGATCGTGCTCATTGATGAAATCCTTATATACTCTCGGAGCGAGGAGGAGCATGCCACTCACTTGAGAGTAGTACTTTAGACTCTGAAGGATCGCCAATTATATGTCAAGTTCAGCAAGTGTGAGTTTTGGTTGAACTCCGTGGCATTTTTGGGCCATGTGGTATCGAGTGAGGGCATAAAGGTTGTTTCTCAGAAAATCGAGGCGGTGAAGAATTGGTCAAGACCGGTGAATCCTTCAGATATTCAGAATTTCTTGGTTTTAGTTGGCAACTATCGGAGGTTTGTTGAGGGTTTCTCAACTATTGCAGCACCTTTGACCAAGTTGACTAAGAAGAAGGTGAAGTTCCAATGGTTTAAGGCTTGTGAGAAAAGCTTCCAAGAGTTTAAGACTCGACTTACTTCATCACTGGTGTTGACCCTACCCGAGGGTACCGATGGTTTTGTGGTGTATTGTGATTCTTCGAGAATTGGACTTGGGTGTGTATTGATGTAGCATGGGAAAGTGATAGCATATGCCTCAAGACAATTGAAAGTCCATGAGAAGAATTACTCGACCCATGATCTTGAATTGGCTGCGGTGTATTCACGTTGAAGATATGGCGACATTACATGTACAGGGTCCATATGGATGTGTTTACGAACCACAAGAGCTTACAGTATGTGTTCACACAGAAGGACCTCAATCTATGGCAAAGTAGGTGGTTAGAGATACTCAAAGACTACGATATGAGTGTCCTTTACCATCTGGGTAAGGCTAATGTGGTAGCGGACGCACTTAGTAGGCTCTCCATGGAGAGTGTGTCTCTTATGTATGAGGGGAAGAAGGAGCTGGTGAAAGATGTCCATCGACTTGCAAGGTTGGGAGTTAGGTTGGTCAACTCAACCGATGGCAGTGTTGTTGTGCAGAAAAGATCAGAATCGTCCTTAGTGACGGATGTGAAAGCTAGACAAGAAGAGGAACCGATTTTGGTAAAGCTGAAAGAAGCCATTCGATGTCAGAAGGTGGAGGTCTTCTCCCAAGAGGGAGATGGTATGCTTTGGTACCAGGGTCTCTTATGTGTTCCGGATGTCGATGATTTGAGGAGTCAGATGATGCATGAGGCTCATGGATTTGGGTACTCTATTCATCTAGGTGCCACCAAGATGTATCATGATTTATGGGAAATATATTGGTGGAATGGAATGAAGAGGGATATTGCCGAATTCATAGCCAAGTGCCCGAACTGTCAGCAAGTGAAGGTGATCACGGGCAAAAATATATGCCCGAGATACTCTTTATTACTTAAATTAGTCTTGTTTATCTAAGTTATTGTATACATTTTCATGTAATTTTATATAATGTGGAGATATGTGCTAACCAACATGATTAGCCTTTGTTTTGTAGGTTTTGATGATGTTTGAGTAACTAATCCATGAGTTGGTGAAGTAGAAGCTTGGAAACGGAATTAACACGCGAACGTCGGCAAGGGAGAGGCACAAAACAGCCCACCGGTGCGTCGACAAGGTGCCACGGCAGGCAGGCCGCTCAAAACAGCCCACCTGCGCGTTGGCAACGTGCCACGGCAGGTGGCCTCCGCGACCAAGGGGCTGCAACGCGCTGCCCAGGCAGCGTGACACGCTGCCAACGCGGCAGGGTGCTGCCTGGGCCAATTTCGGGTGATTTTCCAGAGCCTCCGCGTCCGTAGCGTGTCACGGAGGCCGTGCTCCGCGATGCACTCCGTGACACGTTTCTTGTTATTCCGGGAAAGATTCCTACTAATATAAATAGCACACTTAGGTTTATTTTTCATAATTCAGACTAGGTGGAGCTAGGAAGTGGGTTAGCAGCAGTTGAGGGACGAAAAAGCTAAGAGATTTCTTCTCTTCCTTTCTTCTTTCTATCAATTGTACGTATGATTTACACTCGTTTTAGGATGATCAATCCACAAATGAGTGGCTAATTCTCTTCCTTGCTAAGGTTTTGAACATGTGTAGTGAATTTTGATTGTAAATGATATGGTTTTCTTCTTCTTCTTTCATGTTGTTTTATTAATTCTTGTTCTTACTGCATTAGTGTTTGGTCGACATTAATGTACATCTAAAAAGTCCAATTTCACTCGAGAGAGTAAGAAATTGGAAAGTTGTGAATTAATAGGGTATTGTTCTTAACTTGATTTGGGAAAATTGGGTTTTGATGTGCTTTCCTGATAGAAATATACTTGAAAGCCGTATTAGTCAATTTAGGAACCGGAATTGTATTGCGAGGTCATAAATTGCATTTGATCACAGAAATGTAGATGGATGGTTTATGATTCTTAAGTGAGATTAAATACGAGAGTTTTAATCTCTTGGCTAATGTTCTTGGCTAGCAACTAGAAGAGAAGAATAACCGAATTATGATTATAATCAAGTTCATTACTTGTTCTTAACCTTGGCATGCTCATATCCATAGTTTAAATTCAAAGTATATATTTGTTAATAGTTTTAGTATATAATTTATAAACAAAATTATTTAACTTTCGGTTACGTTGTTGTTAGCATAGTTAGAAGTAACATAAGAATATAGTAAACTTAGGCAATTTTTACATACCCTGAGCCTCCTTGGATCGATACTTGGCTTACTTAGCCACTTTATTACTTGTTTGGCCACGTACACTTGCGTGTCGGTTTATAATATATAATACCAATCGGAATAGCACCAAGCAAGTTTTTGGCGCCGTTGCCGGGGAGGCTAGGCGATTTGTGAAATTGTGTTAAGTGTAAATTTACTGTATTTTTGTTTTATTTTCTTAAGTGTTGACAACTTGGTCTTAGAATTTGTTTTAATTCTTTGTTTATTTTAATTTTTCTCTCTTTCGGATACCCTCATTGACATGACATCTTGGATTATAAATGGTGGATACGCATATTTTTGCGAATCTTGCATGAATGGCGGAGGACCCCACTTGTGGCAAAACTGTAACACGTGCAATATATGTGGGTGTCAATATGGCCATTGGGGTAATTGTCCAAAGGAATATTCCCCTCCCCCAAGCCCCTACTATGATCCTTTTGTTGTTTTTGCTGAATATAGGCATGTTGAAAATGAGGACTTGGGACGCCAAGTTCAAATAGAGGACATGATGAAACAACTCCTGGAGCAATCAGAAGCAATGAAGGAGTCGGTGGCAGAATTGATAATTCAGCAAAAGGAGAATGCAGAGGCTGTAAGCAGGATGAGCGTCAAACTCACAAAGATGTGTGCTGAGGCTGAAGCTTGTGATAATTTGCAGGTGACAGTTTTAGCCGATATTCAAGAGGAACTACAAGAGGAATACAAGGGTGAATTTTTGGATGAAGCCCAACAATTAGAATCTCTTGAGTGTCTCCGTGATCGGCTCATACCTATAGAAACTCCATTCATGGAAGAGGAAAAAGAATATCTCCCATTTGACCTTAATGGAGAAAAAGATGTCGATGTTGAAAAGGTGTACACAAGTAAGGAAGTCAAGCACAAAGCAATTTCAGAGTTGAGGTGTATTGGACCACACTCTACGCATTTTTCAACATTAAGTTTGGTTGACAACATAGAAATAGAGTCTTCCAAGTTTATAGAGAAATGTCTAGAGGAGGACCAAGCCCCATATATTCTGAAATTTGCTAACTCAGAGAGACAAAATGACTTCGCTTACATAAGGGCCAATAGGTTCAAAAGAAAACATCTACTGCTTGGTCCTTACAATTTTTCACCACCACCCCTAGAGCATAAGAGGAAATTAGAAAAGAAATTAGGGGTGAGATTCATATCCTCAAGGTGGAGGAAAAAGTGGTGAAACTTGGTACGTCGTGCCGCGACGTAAAATTAGGCGCTGCTTGGGAGGCAACCCAAGGGTACCACAGGTACCATTTTAATTTCTTGCAATTGAGTTAATTTTTGTTTATTTTCATCTTGTGTTGTTTTGGTGGAAAGTTAAGCGCAGATGGAGGGGAAGTCTGAGTACCCTTGGAGGAGGAAGCTAACAAGCATGAAAGAGAAAAAGTGTGGGGTCGAACACCCACTTGTGCAAAGTTGAAAAAACGCATGTTGTAGCTAAGCCTAAAGGCCCCAGGGAGTATTTATCACCCTTTGTAAATTTTAATTTGATGCTATGAGGACATAGCATGATTTAAGTGTGGGGTGAGGGAAATTTCAAGGGAAATTTCAAAAATTTTTGTTGTGCTTAACGATTTTTGGTGAATGTAATGCTTGTGAAAAATTTGAAAAATTTTTGTGAATTAAGCATGACTTCATCACCCGTTGGTTTTTCTTTTCGGTTCTTTTCCGACGGGGGGTCTTTGAACCGAAGAATAAAAATTTTCTTTTTCTTTCTTTCCGTTGTCTGTATATAGTGTTTTTAGTCATAGTTAGGGACTGTTTCCGACGATGGATGGATGACGATCGTCTTGAGGAAAAATTAGTCGATAGGTTTTGGGTTTTTGAAACCATAACTAATTGGTGCTTGATGTTCTTTTTATGTGCTATACATGGTTATAAGATGCAAGTGTGTTCAGTGGGAAGCATGCAAGTGTATAACTTTGTTCGAGACACTTAGGCTCTTGAATTTGACTCAATATGATGGAAGCTTAATTCTGAATTCTTGTGATTAGCGGAGTAAGAGTCTACTGATTGTGTCTTGATTTGAGCATGTGCCATGAGTGTAGGTTTTTGAGTATTCTATGCTATTGTGGAATGTCTAGAACTTGCCTGGTGTGTATATAAAACGAAATGAAGGATGTGAATTGTAGGAGATGATTTAGGCATTTCTTTGAATGAACCAAACTTTTAGCCCTCATTATACCTACCTTGAAGAATTAATCCTAGTTAACCCCATTGAGCCTTGAGCCTATTCTTTGACAGATGCAACATAAGCTTAATCCTTTTTCTTTCATTAGCCTCGAAATTGAACCAAAACTCCTAAGCGCTTAAAGAAAAAATCCGAAAGAGTAAAGGAGTGATAAGAATGAAAAGAAAGGGAAAGTAGCAATTGTAAGAGTTGAGAAAGGTCGAGGGTGCACTTGTTTGAATATGGGTGAGTATTAGTACGGAGTAATAAAATAAATAAATGAAAAGTTACTTGTAGAACTCCTTACTAATAAGCTAAAAGCGCCTAAAGAAAGGGGGAACAAAAGAGGAAAAAGAAAGATGAAAAGTGAAAAAGGTGAAGTGAGGGAAGGGAAGTTCGTAATGAAGGCGTGATGTATTAAAAGCGCTTAGGAAAGATAGTCACTATTACTGATCATAATAGTATCTACCCGCACCTGAGTTACATTACAACCTAAAAAGTCCTACTTGATCTTACATTCATACATCCTTAAATTAGTGGAATAAAACACTAAGGGCAAGCTTATGGGTCATTACATGATGCATATGTGTGAGAGTGAGTGTAATTCTATGCATGTACCCACACATGTTGTGATATAAAAATTGTTTTTGCGTGTGAAATTGGGTAACTCTCTTTCCGTGAGGGGCACATGTTGAATGAAGGATATAATTCATATGGGATTTCTTAATAAGTTGATTTGCATGAGTTTGCTAAAATTGAGAGTCGATTCTTGAGGTTAAGAAGTCTTAACATAGTTGTACTTCATTTCAATGATCAAATCAGGCATGCTCTATTTTTAGCTTGTATCTTACGTAATCATTATAGCCGTAACCTGAATTATCTTGCTAAATTAGTTCTGTGGGAGTCTCCATATGCATGATATGTAAAAGGTTGTTCGAGGACGAACAAGGCTTTAAGTGTGGGGTTGTGATCACGGGCAAAAATATATGCCCGAGATACTCTTTATTACTTAAATTAGTCTTGTTTATCTAAGTTATTGTATACATTTTCATGTAATTTTATATAATGTGGAGATATGTGCTAACCAACATGATTAGCCTTTGTTTTGTAGGTTTTGATGATGTTTGAGTAACTAATCCATGAGTTGGTGAAGTAGAAGCTTGGAAACGGAATTAACACGCGAACGTCGGCAAGGGAGAGGCACAAAACAGCCCACCGGTGCGTCGACAAGGTGCCACGGCAGGCAGGCCGCTCAAAACAGCCCACCTGCGCGTTGGCAACGTGCCACGGCAGGTGGCCTCCGCGACCAAGGGGCTGCAACGCGCTGCCCAGGCAGCGTGACACGCTGCCAACGCGGCAGGGTGCTGCCTGGGCCAATTTCAGGTGATTTTCCAGAGAGCCTCCGCGTCCGTAGCGTGTCACAGAGGCCGTGCTCCGCGATGCACTCCGTGACACGTTGCTTGTTATTCCGAGAAAGATTCCTACTAATATAAATAGCACACTTAGGTTTATTTTTCATAATTCAGACTAGGTGGAGCTAGGACGTGGGTTAGCAGCAGTTGAGGGACGAAAAAGCTAAGAGATTTCTTCTCTTCCTTTCTTCTATCTATCAATTGTACGTATGATTTACACTCGTTTTAGGATGATCAATCCACAAATGAGTGGCTAATTCTCTTCCTTGCTAAGGTTTTGAACATGTGTAGTGAATTTTGATTGTAAATGATATGGTTTTCTTCTTCTTCTTTCATGTTGTTCTATTAATTCTTGTTCTTACTGCATTAGTGTTTGGTCGACATTAATGTACATCTAAAAAGTCCAATTTCACTCGAGAGAGTAAGAAATTGGAAAGTTGTGAATTAATAGGGTATTGTTCTTAACTTGATTTGGGAAAATTGGGTTTTGATGTGCTTTCCTGATAGAAATATACTTGAAAGCCGTATTAGTCAATTTAGGAACCGGAATTGTATTGCGAGGTCATAAATTGCATTTGATCACAGAAATGTAGACGGATGGTTTATGATTCTTAAGTGAGATTAAATACGAGAGTTTTAATCTCTTGGCTAATGTTCTTGGCTAGCAACTAGAAGAGAAGAATAATCGAATTATGATTATAATCAAGTTCATTACTTGTTCTTAACCTTGGCATGCTCATATCCATAGTTTAAATTCAAAGTATATATTTGTTAATAGTTTTAGTATATAATTTATAAACAAAATTATTTAACTTTTGGTTACGTTGTTGTTAGCATAGTTAGAAGTAACATAAGAATATAGTAAACTTAGGCAATTTTTACATACCCTGAGCCTCCTTGGATCGATACTTGGCTTACTTAGCCACTTTATTACTTGTTTGACCACGTGCACTTGCGTGCCGGTTTATAATATATAATACCAATCGAAATAGCACTGAGCAGAAGGTCGAATATCAAAGGCTAGGAGGTGTACTTTAGGGTATTAGAATTCCCACTTGGAAGTAGGAGGAGATTAATATGGATTTCATCATAGGCCTGACTCGTACTCGTCGACACTATGATTCTATTTGGGTTGTGGTAGATAGGTTGACCAAGGATGCACATTTTCTACCAATCAAAACTATGGATTCGGTGGAGGATTATGCGAAACTGTATATCCGGGAGTTGGTACGATTGCATGTAGTGCCCTTGTCTATCATTTTAGACCGAGGTACTCAATTTACCTCTCAATTTTGCCGGTATTTTCAAAAATGGCTTGGGACTCAGGTTAAACTCAGCACAACATTTCATCCACAAATGGATGGTCAAGCGGAATGGACAATTCAAACACTCGAAGACATGTTGAGAGCTTGCGTGATGGACTTTAAAGGTAGTTGGAATGATCACTTGGCCCTGATTGAGTTTGCTTACAATAACAGCTATCACTCCACTATCCACATGGCACCATTTGAGGCTCTCTATAGGCGGAGGTGTAGATCGCCCATCGGACGGTTTGAGGTTGGTGAGGCAACTATTATAGGGCCAGTTTTGGTTCATGAGGCTATGGTGAAGGTTCAGTTGATAAGGGACAAGCTAAAAACCGCTCAGAGTCACCAAAATTCCTACACTGATATTAGGAGAAGAGAACTTGAGTTCGAGGTGGATGACTGGGTGTTCTTGAAGGTATCTCCCATGAAGGGAATAATGTTGTTCAAAAAGAAATAAAAACTTAGTCCCTACTATGTTGCCCCTATCGGATTGTGAGAAGATTTGGCAAGGTGGCATATGAATTGGAGTTTCCCTCAGAGTTATCTTCCATGCATCATGTGTTTTCATGTATCTATTTTGAAGAAATGTTTGGGAGATCTAGCTCTAGTAGTCTTGGTGAACAAAGTTGGTGTAAAAGATAGCCTTAGCTATGAGGAGTGCCGCTGGAAATATTGGATCGTTAGGTTCGGAGGCTAAGGAACAAGGAGTAGCTTCAGTTAAAGTATTATGGAGGAATAAGCATGCTAAAGGAGCTACATGGGAAGCCAAAGCGGATATGATGGCTAGATAACCACATTTATTCTCTACCGGCTTAGCTCAAACTTGACGTATCAGTTTTGCCCTATTACTATATTTAGTTTTCATGTTGAGTTCGTGTGTTCAAATTTCTTTTATGTGTATGGATGTGTATGTGAAGCATGAGATCAGTTCAGCTATGTGATATGAATAGGAGGTAGTCCTTTCGTTAGTTTTTGGTTTAAATGATCAGTATTTGGGTGTAATGATCGCATGTCTTTGTTTTTCTGCTTGTTTCTAACATTCGAGGACGAATGTTCCCAAGGGGGAGATATTGTAATACCCCGAAAGTGTCTAAGATTAGATCTGGGATCAAAATTTAAAGTTGGCTGAAAATTGGAAAAATAACACAGAACAGGCGACGTAACGACCCGTGGTATCAAACCACAGGTCGTTGTATGCATTCGTGACGATGTAATGACTCGTTGCTTGGAATAATGTATCATTGTTAGCAGTCGTAGGAAAGGCTGGACCTTGGCAGTTGGGGATACCACAGGTCATCCAACAACTCGTGGGGAGTGGTGACGACCCATGGTCACTAGTCGTGGTTTGGGTTGCCAGAATTTCTAGTACATGTAATGGATGGGTACACACGGCTCATTGGAAGCAACAACGAGTCTTGGTGAGGCTCGTGGTAAGGTAAGTTCAGATTTGTGAAGGAGCTGATAATGATCGATCTAATGACCCATTATTTGAAGCAACAACTCATCCTGTTGAGTCGTGGGAAGAATATGAAGACATGAAGGGAGGCAGTGGACCCAACGACTCGATACCACGAGTCGGGATATCATGCAATGCCTCGTGGGATGAGTCGTTGGTTCACCCAGTTCAGCTTTTCAGGGAAATTTCATTAAGGGTATTTTCAACCTTTCTATGCTTTAGGGCCCTAAACTACATCATTTTATGTATTTTTATGGTCATGATAAGATAGGTTAAGTCTCCCTTGCATAAGCCATTCCTATGCATGCAAAGTAAGAGGATTTTAGAGAGATCGAGCATAGTTTCAAGCCTTTCTCTATCAATTCTCCATTGGGCATTCAAGGAACTCTAGAATCTAATCTTACCCAGGTATGTAAGGTTACGAATGGGTGTTTCTGTTCACACCCATGCCCATTCTCTATTAATTAATCAAAATCTATCAAAAATCTCATGGGGTTTTGAATTCGATTTTGGGAAAATCTAATGATTTACTAATGGCCCATTATGATTCGTGATTTATATCATATCTTATGGATTTTGATCAGATTTTACAACTATTTTCGATTATAAATTTATTGATTTTGATTTCTACTCAATTAAACCTAATTATGCATGATGTTAGATGAGTCGATTATGATCTATACTTCAATTGTTGATATTTACAAACCCAGTATGATTTATGATTTATGATTTGAAATATGGATTTATTTAAATACCCAACATGATTTGATGATTTACAAGTTATATGCATGCTCTTCAAGTATGCATTGGCCCTATGATTTATGAACTATTGATGATGGAAAGCATGTTTTCAAGTTACCCATGTTTATAAGCATGTTTTTGAATGAATTAAGTATTGTAAAGCATGGTGAAGTATTGCGCAACGCCCATATGTTGAAGAATGAATTTCAGTTTATGAAATGGATCTCATGATTTATCGATTTATGGTGTTGGCCAACTAAAGGACGTTTGATTATTGGCTAATCATGTTTTAATGGGGATCGATGAATGATAAATGTTTATTTTAGCCATGAATCTAAATGAATGATGTTATTGATTTACGTATGAGCCTATATGTATGTTTTTGGAAACCATGTCTAGCACCGAGCAACCCGGTGTTCAAAGGACTATGTCGGTGTCTCATAACCACGTGCCACCGTAGGTTTATAATGATACATTACAATGATAATGATCCCCTCATTCGTGATATCACACCATGCACGTCCCTCGTCTAGCAATCCAGGGGCGACTCTGCCCACTTGAGTAAGATAGTTGGGGCATCATGAAAGATTATACCATGATGGTGTCAATTATGACGAGTCCTCCCATTGTTCCTCATGATTTATGCATGGTTATGTTTATGTTACTTTGGCTCAAGTCATGTTTAATGAAGCTTTTCTCCTATTATTATGATTATGACTGATTTATGAATGATTTGAAAACCTTGAGCCTTTTGTTATGTTACGATATTTATGATATGAGCATGATGTCCCACTCTTATTATGTTTTATGAGTTTCACGTATTTTACATGTCCGCTTTACTTACCTTGTATACTTGGTACATTCCATGTACTGACCGCATACTTTCTATGTTGTATCGTTTCATGAAACAGGACTTGGCTCTCGGGCTCATCCTCATTCTTACTCCATCCCAGAGTTCGCTTTCAACGTTTTGGTGAGTCCTTATGTTTCGAGGGCCGTTTGATTAAGCATGTATGATGTTCTATGTTTCAGTATTTGGCCGGGAGTTGAGGGTGTTATCCCATCAACCCATCTTACATGTTATAGGTTTCAGACAGTATGTAATACTCAGCTTATGTATATGTCTAGTACTTTCGAATGTTAATGATATTCTATGTTACATTTACGTTTTTGCTATGTCTTATGTTCATTCTTCCGCTTAAAGTTAATGAAGTAGATGTATGCTTATGCCATGGGTCGACTTGGGGCTTTCGGGTTCCTTGTCCCGTGTTACAATTTGGGTCTATGTTCGGGTCTTGACACGGACTAACTCCTGGATATATAATTTGGCATAATCCTCCATTGAATCTGTGGTCTTAACCGGTAGGAAATGTGCAACCTTGGTCAACCTGTCTACCACAACCCAAATGGAATCATATTATCGGAGATTACGAGGCAGGCCTGTGATGAAATCCATATTAATTTCTTCCCACTTCCAAATAGGAATGCTGATATCCTAGAGTACACCTCCCGGTCGCTGATGTTCAACCTTGCTGACAGTTGGACACATTGCTACAAATTCTGCAATACCCTTTTTCATGTCATTCCACCAATAAATTTCCTATAGGTCACGGTACATCTTGGTGGCACCCAGATGGATAGAATACTTGGATCCATAAGCCTCATGCAACATCCGACTCCTCAAATCATCGACATCTAGAACACATAGGCGACCTTGGTACCGAAGCACACCATCTCCCCCTTGGGGGAAGACCTCCACCTTGTCCTTCAACTTTACCAAAATCGGGTCCTCATCTTGTCTAGCTTTCGCATCAGTCACCAAGGATGATTCTAATCCGTTCTGCACCACAACACCGCCATCGGTCGAGTCGACCAACCTAACCCCCAACCTTGCAAGTCGATGCACCTCTTTTATCAACTCCTTCTTCCCCTCATCCACATGGGACACACTTTCCATCGAGAGCCTACTAAGTGTGTCCTCTACCACATTATCCTTACCCGGATGGTAAAAGACACTCATATGGTAGTACTTGAGTAGCTCCAACCACCTCTTATTGCCGAAGATTGAGATCTTTCTGCGTGAACACATATTATAAGCTCTTGTGGTCCGTAAATACACCCACGTGGACCCCATACAAATAATGTGGCCATATTTTCAAGGCGAATACGAAAGCGGATAATTCAAGATCATGGGATGGGTAATTATTTTCATGGACTTTGAACTGTTTAGAGGCATATGCTATCACTTTCCCATGATGCATGAACACACACCCAAGTACAATCCTTGAAGCATCGCAATACACCATGAATCCATTGGTACCCTCGGGTATGGTCAACACTGATGCTGAAGTAAGTGGAGTCTTCAACTCTTAGAAGCTCTTCTCACAAGCCTCCGACCATTGGAATTTCACCTTCTTCTGAGTCAACTTGGTCAAAGGTGCTTCAATAGATCAGAAACCCACAACAAACCTCCTATAATAGCCAGCTAAACCCAAAAAACTCTGAATATCTGAAGGATTAACCGGTCTTGGCAATTTTTCACTGGCTCGATTTTCTGAGAATCTACCTTTATGCCCTCACTTTATACCACATGGCCCAAAAAGGCTATGGAGTTTAACCAAAACTCACACTTGTTGAATTTTGCATATAATTGAAGATCCTTGATAGTCTGAAGCACTACTCTCAACTGAGCGCATGCTCCTCCTTGCTCTGAGAGTATATCAAGACGTCGTCAATAAACACAATCACGAACATGTCCAGGTATGGCTTGAACACCCTATTCATCAAATCCATAAAAGATGAAGGAGCATTCTTTAGTCAAAAAGACATAACTACAAACTCACAATGACCATACCGCATTCTGAAGGTTATCTTTGGGACGTCACTCTCCCGAAGTCTTAGCTGATGGTACCTGGATCTGAGATCTATCTTCGAGAAACACTTGGCACCCTGAAGCTGGTCAAATAAATCATCAATCTTGGGTAGATTACCTGTTCTTGATGGTGACTTTTTTCAATTGCCGATAATCAATACACATGCGAAGAGAACCATCCTTCTTTCGGACAAAGAGAACTGGTGCACCCCATGGTGACTTGCTCGATCTGATGAAACCCTTATCTAACAAGTCCTTCAACTCTTTTAGCTCGGCTGGAGCCATTTTGTAGGGAGGAATAGATATAGGCTGCATGTCAGGAAGAAGGTTAATACCAAAATCAATCTCCTGCTCGGGAGGAACACCTGGCAAATCATTAGGAAAGACCTCTAGATACTTACATACTACTGGAACTTACTAGATAGTCAGGGTCTCGGACCCAACATCCTTAACCCTAACTAGATGGTACACACAACCCTTCGAAATCATCTTCTTGGCCTTAAGGTAAGAAATGAAACGACCTACAGGCACAGATGAACTACCTTTCCATTCTAAGACTGGCTCACCTAGAATTCTGAACTCTACTGCTTGGGTCCTACAATTAATTGAAGCATAGCATGCAAATAGCCAATCCATGTCGAGAATAACATCAAAATTGGTCATGGCTAACTCTATCAAATCTGCTGAGTTGACCTTATGAATGACTGAGACCGGGCAACTTCTATACACCCGTCTAGCTATAACTGAGTCACCTACTAGACTAGAAGCTGATAAGGGTTATGACAAGACTTCAGGCCTAACTCCGAACATACTGGCCACATAAGGTGTCACAAAAGACAAGGTAGCCCCCGGATCTAACAAAGCATAAACATCAATATGGAAGACTCTCAACATACTAGTGACCACATCTAGGGAGACGTCCTGCTCCTGACGGGATGCTAAGGCATAGAATCTATTCTAGCGCTGACCACCAGTTGTATTGGTAGATGCCTCTTGATGTGCTGAGCGTGTGGGAGGGGCTCGGCCCCCAACCTGATCCTATCTCACTACTGGGAAATCTCTAAGCATGTGTCCAGGCTTCGCACACCCTAAACAAGCACCTGAGCCTGCCAAGCACTGGCCTATGTGCCCTCGACCACATCTGCAGCAAACTGGAATGCTAGAATCTTCTAGTCTGCTGCTCTGACCCCTCGAGCCTGATGCTCGCCCTCTCTGATCATATCTAGGCCTGGATGGCACACTCAATGATGAAGATGCTGGGATTGATGATCTCTAGTGGGTCGTCTATCGGTGCCCATCACCTGACCTCGGCTATGAGAAACTGTGGTCATTGGTCCTGGCCCTCTTTGCCTCCCTCTCTCTCAGATGTGTCACCTCCATCTACTAGGCGTACAACACTATCTGCAGGAAATCCATATCTTGATGGAGCATAGAGGTCCTACAATCCTTTTCAAAATAGTCCATTACTCCATGGATGAATTTACTCACCGGCGCCCTCTGATCGGTTACCAACTCTGGGGCATATTTTGATAGGCGAGTGAACTCAAGGGCATACTATTATACAGTCATTCTCCCTTGCTTCAAATTTATGAACTCAACTGCCTTCATCTCCCTCATCTCACGAGGGAATAACCGGTCTAGAAATGCAACATGGAAGTCATCCCAAGTGATAGGACCTGCTCCGCCGACCCTGTTATCCTTCCATTGGAGAAACCAGATATGTGCGACCCCTCTCAGCTGGTAAGAGGCCAACTCTATCCACTCAACCCCGTTCACCCCTATGACTTGGGGTGATCTTCACAATCTCATCTATAAACTCATATGGGTCCCTCATCTACCTTGGACCCAAGGACCCCGGCGGGTTCATCCTCAAGAAGTCTCGGACTCCAGCCGCTGTTGCATTGCCATTTTATGGAACATGCGCCATGTCCTGCTGATTGATCTGAGCAGTCAAGGTCTGCGCAAGCATCTGAATAGCATCCTGGAACTCAGCATGAGCAACTGGCTCCGATGCTTGGGGCTCCTGAACTGGTGGGGCTTGCTGATGCTCGTTACCATTGCCATCCTCGTAGCCTTCACCATTCCCATTTCTCCTACCATTCATTCTTCGAGGAGTCATGATTCTAAAATTGTGAATAGCACAAATTAGAGGGATAGAAAGACTTACCATTGCTCGACATAGATTATGAAAAAAGGAAATATTTCCTAAATGTCTTATAGCCTCTTCTTCATAAGTGTGTTGCGCTTCACACCCATGAAAAAGACTCTACTCAGTGTTGCTTTCAGAAACCCTAGGACACTTCAAACCTATTTCTCTGATACCAAGTTTATCACAACCCGAACGGAGGCCCGGATCGCAGCACAGGATAAGGAGCCCCGAGAGACCCCAAGTTGATCCATGGCATAAGCATATATATAACTCAATCAAAGGAACTAAATAAACACAATACAATCATACAAGAAGTCTAACTTGAACATAACATTAGAATACGAAATCCGAAGCTGAATACATACATATTTCTGAAAAGCCTCTAAACATGACGAGTTGATGGGACAGGTCCCCAACTAACTCAACAAGACTAAAACTGAAATATATATAAGAGAACTGAATAGTCTAGTCCTCGGGAGATGAGGACTCACCCATAATAAGAATACTAACTCTGATAAGCTAACTAAGAGCGGGGCTGAACCTGAGAGCCGGGTCTTATAGCATAAAATGATACAGTATAGAGTATGCGGTCAGTATGTGGAATGTACAGAGTATGCAGGGAGTAAGTAAAATCATTTAAAGACAATGCATTAAGTAAAACATAAACATTAAGAATCTGAGAGTAGGGCTTGGATGCATTCTTTCTGAAATCATGATCTCTTCATAACATCACATAACATAATTTCATAATATCATAACTGAATCGATTGACTAAAAGATGAATTCTGACATTTACAAGAAAAGTTGAACATTGAGTCATACCGGCTTTAGAACATGCATATATAAATAAATATCATGAGTAATGAATATGCATATATGAAATCATGAGGAACAATGAGAGACTCATCTTTTAACCGACATACCATGATAGAGCTTACGTGGTCCTAACTATCACACTCAAGTGGGTAGAGCCGTCCAAAGCCTTGCCAGGGCTAAGGACGATACCATGATATCGATATCAAGCTGAAGGCCCATTCGGGCAGAGGAAGCTCACAAGAGAGGTTTCAAGTAATATATAATAGTGTAAACCTACATTGGCGTGTAGTTCTGAGGAATAGGGTGATCGACCCTTAGCCTACTCGGTGCCAGACACTACTCCCAAAAATATGCATATGCTCTACATCATTTTATAACAAAGCTCAACGTCATCTATTGATGAAGCTCAATAATCAAATACATCTCAAATATGAAATTATGCATATGAGAAGCTCAAGCTCAAAACATACCACAAGCTGAAAATATAATTGGGAGCCTTCGCTCCAAAACCATATGGTAAGCTTAATTCTGGAAAATAAGTACCACGAGATGAAAATATAATTGGGATCCTTCGCTCCAAAATCATATGGTAAGCTTAATTCGAGAAAATCACCATTCATACTTAACATGTGGGCATTGCCCAAAGCTTTATCATTCATGGAAATACTCAATTCTCATCGAAAACATAATTGTTAACGTGGGTACTTCATAACATTCTTTCCATCATAATATCTCATCATAATCATTTATTCATCACAAATCTCATCTTTCATGAACGTCTCAACAATGGACTTTTAATTCAATAAACTAGAAACATGATTTTTAATTGAAAACATTATAAAATTTGCCCATGCTTCATAATTCAATAGGAGAATCGTAATCAAATCATACCCATGTATAGAAATAGGAGATTCATGCATTTGGGTTGAAACCCCATAGATTATACATAGGAGTTTCATACTTTAGAGATGGATTGGGCATAGGTGTGAAAAAAATCACCCATTCATAGCCCTACATACCTGTTGGTAGCTGATTCAACACTTTTTTAGATTCCCAACAGGAAATTGAAAAGAAATTGATGAACACTAGCTTGATCTCCCTCTAAAATCTTTCTACCTTGCATGCATGAAAGAATAAGGCCTAGAGTTAACTTAACCCCTTTAAAAGTCACTATTCATAACCCAAAACGTTGTTATTTAGGCCTTAGAAACTTAGGAATTACGGAAAAGTCCTTACTACATTTATAGAAAATAACTGCCAAGTGGTCTTAACATAGGACCTGATGACTCGTTGTTGAGGCTCACGACTCATGGAGTCGTCCGTGAGGTGCACTGCTCAATAGGTCTTCTAGGCTCTTATGGGGCAACCTCACGACTCATTATTAGTGACCACGACTCGTGGTCACCATCTGTGATGTACACTGTCTTCATGCAAAATATTTTCTCAAATAGCTAACCACAACCTATCCCACGAATCATGGGGACTGACCACGACTCGTGGGGTCCCTTCAGTTAAGTCCACTTCCCCTTTCTCTTTTCTTTTATTATTCCCCCTCCCCACGACTGACCCAATGACTCGTAGGGCCTGACCATGAGTCGTGGCCATGCTCGTGGGGTCTCCTCTTCTCAAGCCTTCAATCTCATTCCCTGGTCTTCCCACGAGTCACATCACGACTTGTGGATTAGTCTCACGAGTCTCCCCACGACTCATTCTGTGCGTGGTGCTAAATTTCAACTTTTTCTCTGTTTCAACTCCCGGGTTTGATCTTTGGGCTTATAGGGTATAACATTCATTAACAGACATGACAGGAACAACTGAACCCATGCTTGCCTCTACAAGCAATAGAATCTCCTCCACCCATGTTGTGCCAACACCTGCTCTAGCAGAAAAGCTCGAAAGTTTTCTGGCATCGACTTCAAGGCTGGCAGCAAAAAATATTCTTCTATCTGACCAAATTGTGTCTACAGAAGTTTATTAAGGAGGATACTCTGGTTTTTCCAGAATCAACTCCTGAAAATGAACCGTTCTTGGTGATTGAGGCTGTGAAACACTCAATTGGAGGATATCCTGTATAACGTTACAGCAATGTGGAGACTTCTAAAGAACTATATCCTAAGAGAATTGGAGGATGATCTGTATAATGTTACAGCAATGTGGAGACTTCTAAAGAACTCTGGGATGCACTGGAGAAGAAGTACAAAAAGGAAGATGTCGGTTTAAAGAAATTCGTTACAACCAAAATTCTAGACTACAAGATGATAGACAGCAAGTTTGTTATCACACAAGTGCAAGAGCTACAAGTGATATTATAATTTACGATCTCCTTGCTTAAAGTTTGGTCACTAATGAAGCTTTTCAAGTTGCATCCATAATTGAAAATCTACCTCCTTCATGGAGGGACTTTAAGAATTATTTAAAGCCCAAGCTCAAGGAGATGAAACTTGAAGATCTAATCATTCGATTGAGAATCGAAGAAGATAAAAAAGCTACTTAAAGGAAGGTACAGGGAAACTCAATAATTATGTTGGCAAATATTGTTGAGACTGCTCCACCTAATCCAAAAAAGAGGAAGAAGCCTTCTTGATCAACGAATTATCCTAGAAAGAAGAAATTCAAAAAAAATTGAAAAGATTGAACACAAGGCTATTGAATTTTGTGCTCTAAAGAAAGAGAAACAAAAGGGTCAAGCTAATATGGTTGAAAGAACCATGGAGATTGATGAGTGTGTGCGATGGTGACTGAATTCAACTTAGTAGGAAGCCCAACGGAGTGGTGGCTTGACTCTAGAGCCACTCGACATGTATGTGCTATCAGAGAAGAATTTGCTTCCTATGCCCCTTTTGCACCCAACCAGACCATGTATATGGGAAACTCTTCAACAGCCAATTCTGAAAATGACATCCGGCAAGGTGGTGACTCTGAATAGTGTATGTTATGTTCTAGAAATGAGGAAGAATTTAGTTTCTGCCGGGCTTCTCATCAAGAATGGATTTAAGTGCATTCTTGTTTCAAATCAAACTGTAATAAGTAAGAATGATGTATATGTAGGAAAAGGTTACCTAGTTAAGGGCCTTTTCAAACTGAATGTAATTATTGTTGAAAGCAATAAAATTACAGCTTCTTTTACTTGCTTGAGTCAAATAATTTATGACATTCATGTTTGAGATATGTCAATTATAAAATCTTGCGTAAAATAATCAATTTGAAATTATTGCCAAAATTTGAATGTAATCAATCAAAATGCCAAATCTGTGTTGAATCTGAGTATGTTAAGCAACCTTATAAGCAGTTGAAAGGAATTCAAGTCCCTTAGACTTAATTCACACAAACATTTATGACATGAAGTCAATAACATCTCATGGTGGAATGAAGTATTTCATAACTTTTATTGATGATACTATACGGTACTGCTATGTTACTTACTCAAAAGTAAAGATAAAGCAATTGAAACATTCAAGCAATATAAAAATGAAGTTGAAACACAACTTAACAAAAAGATCAAAATGATAAGGAGTGATAGAGGCAACGATATGAATCTCCTTTTGAATAAATATGTTTGGAATATGACATTATTCATCAAACAATTGCCCTTTACTCGCCACAATCTAACAAAATTGCGGAAAGAAAATATAGGACATTAAAGGAGATGAAGAATGCCTTGTTAATAAGTTCTGATTTTACCCCAGAACTTGTGGGAGGAAGCTATCCTTACGGCTAGCATAATACTCAATCAAGTGCCCCATAACAAAACATAATCCATTCTATATGAAAAATGGAAATAAAAAAAAAGCTAACCTTGAATCATTGCAAGTGTTGGGGTGTTTGGCTAAGGTACAAGTTCCTAAACCCAAAAGAGTTAAGATAAGACCTAAAACTATTGATTGTGTTTTCATAGGATATGCTACAAACGGTAAAGCGTATCAATTTTTGGTTCATAAATCAGAAAATCATGATATTCATGTTAATATGGTAATGGAATTAGATAATGATGAATTTTTTAAACATATATATCCATATAAATAGAAATGTGAGTCGTCTAACAAAGGATCTAAACGGCCTCAGGAAGAGACAAAGGAAATTATTCTTATTGAGGAGAATCCAAGACGTAGCAAACGTCAAAGGACTTCTACTTTGTTTGGACTAGATTTTCTAATATTTTTATTGGAAAATGAGTCTCGAACTTTTCAAGCTTTGAAAGATAATATTGTAAAGAGGCAGTCAATAATGAAATTTAATTCATAATAAATAATCATACGTGGGAATTGGTTGGCCTTCCTCCAGAAAATAAACCATTAGGTTGCAAATGGATTTTCAAAAGGAAAGTTAAAGATGATGGTACTATTGATAAATCCAAATAAAGACTTGTAGTCAAAGAGTTTAGACAAAAAGAAGGTCTTGATTACTTTGATACATACTCATCGGTAACCAGAATAACATCCATTTGGGGGTTAATAGAGTTAGCCGTTGTATACAGTCTTGAAATCCATCAAATGGATATGAAAACAACCTTATTAAATAGAGATTTGGAGGAATAAATTTATATGGAACAACCTGAAGGGTTTGTAGTTCCTGGAAATGAAGAAAAGTGTGCCGACTTGTAAAGTCTTTGTACGGACTAAAATAAGCGCCTAAACAATGGCATGAAAAATTTGACCAGACGATGTTGTCAAATGGTTTAAAGATTAATGAGTGTGATAAATGTGTTTACATTAAGAGCACTCAAAATCAAGTCTTCATTGTTTGTCCATATGTGGATGACATGTTGACGATGTTGCAAATATAAATGCTACCAAGCGTATGCTTTCTAGTAAATTTGAGATGAAAGACTTAGGAGTTGTCGATTTGATATTAGGTATTAAGATCCATAAAACTCCTCAAGGTTTAACATTGTTTCAGTCTTATTATATCCAAACAATACTTGAAAATTTTAAGTATTTGGATTTCAAAATAGCAAAGACACCAATTGATGTGAATCTTGCTCTTGCTAAGAACAAGGTGAAAGTAAGTTTCAATTGGATTATGCTAGAGTATTGGGAAGTCTAGTGTACATCATGAACTGTATACGACCAGATATAGCTTGTTCTATAGGTAGATTATTTGATACACAAGTAATCCCGATCAGAATTATTGGATGGCTATGAAACGAGTTTTAGGGTATTTAAAACATACTCAAATCTTTTATTTACATTACAATAAGTATCCAGCAGTTGTTGAAGGATATTCTGATGTAAATTGGATCACCGAGTCAATTGAAACTAATCCACGAGCGAATATTTTTTTACTATTAGGAGAGGAGCAGTGTCTTGCAAGTCATCCAAACAAACATGTATTGCTCGGTCTACAATGGAGTCTGAATTCATAGCTTTAGACAAGACTGGTGAAGAAGTTGAATGACTTAGGAATTTCCTAGAAGACATTCTGTTCTGGCCCAAACCATTAGCTCCAATATATATACATTGGATAGCAAAGAGACAATCGGAAGGGTTAGGAGTGCAATGCATAACGGAAAGTCTCATCATATACGGTGAAGACACAACACCGTTAGACAACTACTCTCTAGTGGAATTATCACAATTGACTATGTAAAGTCAAGAGATAATGTGTCGGATCCACTTGCGAAAGGCCTAACTAGAGAGACAGTTGAAAGATCATGGTCGAGGACAAGTCATCGTGGCGGTAACTCTATCTAGAAGACTGTAGATACCAAGATCTAGGTTCAAAGAGATCAAGAAAAGTCATTGATGATAGTTCAACATTGTCAAAATAACTTTTGGTACATTCTCGTGATGAGAGAAAGTTCAGTAACAAGGATAAAGTATTAATGGCTTTTTAGTAATTTCTAAGTTTGACACGGGGTATGTCAAATGGTGTATTTACAGGATAACATATTTAGGAATCACCTATATGAGTGTGAAGTGTAAACCGCTTCAAGGAGAATTCTGTCAGGTAAATTCTCTACGAACTTATGAAACCAAGTTGTGTTCATGGATGAAACGAACAAAACAATGAGAACCTAAGATGGATAAAGGATTAATTATGTGACTTATGTTGTCTAGGTATATATCAAAGCTTGACGGTTCAAAGATATAAATCTATCAATTGACATATCCGATAGATGTTCACTAAGGAAAGTTCAAAGAGAAACCTACTTATCTAGATGCAATTAATTCTTACTTACAAATCACATTATTTTTTTCATCCATTTAAAATTTTTATATAGTTATTCCCTGTGAGGGATTGTTGGAGTTAAGTGTTGGGTGTAAATTGGGAAATGGAGGAAAATAAATTGGACGGAAGAGAAAGTTGAAAAGTTTCTTTCCCAACGGTTGTCATTCTGAACAGACACTAACTGAATAGGTGTCTTCACACCCCTTCACTCAGATATTTGGCTATAAATAAAGGTTTTTTGCCTTCATTTATGAAATAATAATTTTTTGAACATTCTGCATATTTTTTAACAATCAAAATTGAGTCTGTTGTGTGATTTGTTACTGCACTTAGAATTCGATGATTTTTTTTGTGTTTGAGGTATTGCTACACCATTAACAGATATATCCGTTTTATCCTGGGAGGAAGTAATCTAAAACCTCGAGTATGGTGAGAGGATTAAATTCCTTAAGGACACACAGTGAATTTTGTGGTTTCGGATATTAATTATTATTTTCTATTTTACTGGTTTGAACACGGGACGACAATAAGGGTAAGCAGGTAAAAATATATTTTATTTTTTAAGAATGAGTAGTTTTCTCAAGAGATATGTTTAAATTAAAAATATTACTTATTTTAAAATGAAGGAGGTATATAATTAATAAATTAGACCTAAACATAGGATGTAGGTAAACTTTTGAATCGTTTCCAACTAGGCATGCCACGGGTGATGCCTTTAATGTAATCGCCACGAACGATAAAAGATACGCAAGTAATGACCTCAACTACCGGTGGGCCTCCTCTTTGTTTCATCTCCTCCAAAATTGACTCAACTACACATCATTGATACGTGGCTGCCACATCGGCTCCAACGTTACCATACAACTAAAATGCACGAATCGGAATGTTGACAGCTTCTGAATTCTGATTCTTTCAAGGCACTCTTTCATTATTTTATCTTTAGTAGCTCGTGTAGGGAGCAAGCAAAATCAATTATTTTCCTTAATTGGATGTGTTTTGTATTCACTTAATATTTCAACCGTTAGCAATACGCCAATAATTTCTTAATTGATTAAGATTTATCTATATATTAAGGAGTATGTAGACGATTCTCATAGTTAAATTTCATCAATCTATTTTATGTGTGTGCTTCGTATTGACTTTTTAGGCGCTGCAGTTCTTGATGAGTGACAGTAAATTAGAAATTAGAATCTAAACATCTCTATCAAAACCCACGTTTCTTGTGTTATTCATCTCAAAATATTATGTACTCGTGACGAACTAAGGCATGTATTAATACTTATCATATTTAATATATATAGATCTCTGCTTTTAGTACCAAAAAAGGGTACACAAATTGCATTCATTTTGCATTGACTTTAAAGAATTAATTCATCTTCAAATTTTAAGTTTGAATTTCATAATTAAAATTACTCCACGTGATTATGGTAAGTTTAAGCTTGGGAAAGATCTATTTTAATTTACTCCAACATCTGTCCAAAAACTAATGATAGAGTTTCCGGACCAAGAGTGAAAATTTTGTACTTTTAGTTTTTATTTTGGACATCAATTAATATTGTCTTCATTCTTTAATTTTGACAATATAATTTATGTATCTATACAAAATCGCCATATGTTACTATTTTTTTAATAATAAAAAAGAGAATAAATTCTCAACAATAATATAAACTCCATTGGAATAGAGAGAGTATTATCTAAAATGTGATCATACTATATCCCTTCTGAAAAACTTTATAAGAAGTTAGCCAGAGGATACAAACATTGTATTCAATTTTGAACAAACATGAAGTTCTAGCTTTCTTAATTGATATTTGGAAAGGATTTAACAATATTTGTTTGTTCATGTAGTCTTAAAAATGAAAAAAATAAAGCAAGTTAGATAATTATGATTGATTATCCGTGGTTTGATATTGTGGGCCCTCGGAGTTTGAAAAATGCAACCGACACGGGCAATTACAATTATCTATTTGTATACAGTGTGACCAGAGACTTGTCACCCATCTGATTTTCTCCACGCTTCAGCCTTCGGTCTCACAAACCAACGACTGAGGAAGAGAGTTGTTCGGTGGGCCCATTGCCTCGTAATCCATAACAATTAACGACCAACTTTCACTTCTTTATCCAACTAACAATTAACATCATTCTCCATCTTCTTTCCTTGTATACAGTACTGGTGGACCATTAGCAACGTTGGTGAAATTAATGACTTTTACAAGCAACATATAAAGCTATAAAGTTTTTATAATAAGATATTTTGACTATAGTCATATGTCGGTTGATCCTCATGTATATAGAGAGATATTATTTATTATTTTTTATTATTATCTCAATTTAATATAAATTTTTAATAATAAAATAATCAAGCAACTTTTTTAAATATCAATTGTGTCCCTAATGATGGGACATTTTTTGTGGATCCCACATTTTTTCACCAGAATTTCTTATGGAGTGAAATATTAACTATCTATAAAAATATAAAATTAATTAATTTTTATTAACATATTTATTTATTGCACGAAAAAAATAAATATAATAAAATAACTTTTTAAATAAATTTAAAAGATACTCATTTATCCACACTATTTGAAAATAATTAGAAATTATAAAATTTGATATGTTTAAAGATAATTTTAAAGTAAGATTTGTTAAAAATCAAAAATTCATTTAAGTAATTTTTTTATTTATCTATATTGTATTAGGATATTACATTTTATATTCTTAAATGATGCAATAAGTTAATTTGATTAATATATTCTATAAAATAATGAATTTTTTACTATTAGGTCTAAAGATATTTTTGGTAATTTTTTATAAAAAGAAATTTATAATTTTAAAGTAAAATAAATAATTTTAATAATGTAACTTTTTAAACTAATATAATACATGTCATATATTTACTTTTTTCATGATCAGTAATTTCTTATTTGATTTTTCATTCGATGCGTAGTATATGTATAGAGCATGATTAATCCGAATACGTGTTACATATCATTTATTTGGGGAAAGCAGTCTCTACCACAGAAATAAAATTAATAATGTAACATTTTTACACTAATATTATATATGATATACATTCGCTTCTTTCATGAGTCATTTGTTATTTGAATTTTCATTCGATGTATCGTATCTTTAATAGAGCTTGATTAATTCGAATATGCGTCGCGTAGAGTTCATCTGAGGAAAGCGATCTCTACCATAGATTTTTCTATATCTAGAACTTGAAATCGAGATATTTAGAAGAGCAGTCTCATCCACATAAGAGGGAAATACACCCCAAAAGATATTAAGGATGATGTTAAGTTGGATCTCGATATAGATGTGTCATATATGTTAGCGTGTTGAGCTAAGGAAAAGGCTTGAAAATCATTAAGGAGAGAACAATCTGAGTCTTACAATAAATTGCCTGGTTATTTATATGTTTTAAGTAAAACATATCCTGGATCACATATACAGATGAAGAAAACACATGACGGTAAATTTTTATATTTATTTGTTGCATTATTTTCTTTTATCAAAGGGTTTGATTATTGTAGATCGATCATAGTGGTTGATGGTAGTCACCTTAAAGGACTACACAATGGAACATTTGTATGTGCTAGTACTCTAGACGGAGAAGGTAATCTCTATGTATATTATATATTTATATGTAATTATTAATGTCAATTTACTTAAATATCCATTGTTATATTTGTATTTGTATTAATCCAATTGAATGAGGAGGAAATATTTACCTCTTGCTTATGGTGTGGTAGATTTGAAGAATGATGCTTCTTAGACTTGATTTTTTGAACAGTTCAAAGAGACTTATGGAAACAAGGAAAACATGTGTGTTGTGTCTGATAGAAATAAGAGTATTATCAAGAATGTTTCAAAGGTGTACAAGTCCGTGCCGCATTATGCTTATATGTGACATTTGTGAAATAATATTAAGAAGAAGTATCAAAAGTCCCATGAGCAATTGTTAGAAGTTTTTTGTGCAATATACAAAGCATATACAAAATCAGAATTTGATATGTTGATAGAAAAGGTTGAGATTGTTGATGTGAGAGTAAAGGAATATTTGGCGTTGGCCGGAAATGATAAGTGGGCGAGATTGTATGCACCAGTTCATTGGGGTTGGATAATTACATCGAATATAGCGGAGTCGATTAATTCAGCACTTGTATCTGCAAGAATTGTCAATTTATGAATTTTTTGAGGAAGTTAGATTGATGTTTGCAAGATGAAATTGCACCAACAGAAGGAATGCAACTTTCACATTGACGGCGCTTGCGGAAAAATCTCAGGAATTGTTACCTCTTAATGAGGCTAAATATACACAGATGAAGGTATATTTTTCTAAAATTACTAGTTTTTTAATATATTTTTATTAAATTAATCTATTATATTATTAATAATATTTTTCTATTGACTGTATTTTAAACATTAATAAAGGTTGTACTATCCATTGAATATATACACACTGTGTATGATGATGGAAAAAGATTTATAGTTTGCCATGAGAATAAAGCATGCATCTGTGTAAGGTTTCAAGTGGATGAAATACCGTGTCCACATGCATGAGCTATGTTGAAGAGCAACAATATGGAGCCAAACGAATATTGCTCAGAATTATTTAAGTCATGTACTCTATTGAAGACGTGTGAATTTCCTCTGGTCTCTCTTCCTGATAAGACAAACTAGAAAGTACCTGAATACATTTTGAGAGACAAAGTACTTCCACCTAAATATCGAAGACCTCCTAGAAGACCAAAAAAGAAATGAGACAAGTCATGTATAGAGCTATTTGGGAAGAAGAATTTAAATTCATGTAGTACTTGTGAATTTTCTGGTCACAATAGGCGTTCTTGTAGGAACGCACCACATATTGCTTAATTGTCAAATTTGATTTGAGAAAAAAAATAAAACATTATTTTGTTTTTATTTTTTAATAAATATATGTGTTATTATTTTATATGCAGTGTGTGGTGATATTACTCTTCTGTTTTTTTTCTTTTTCTTATTTTGTACTGTTTAATTATAATTTATAGGAAAAATGGCCAAAAGTATTCTTAACCTATGAGAAATGACTCATAATAACCTCTTTCCACCTTTTGATTTAAAAATACCCTCAACCTTTAGTTTTGGCTCAAGAATCACCTTCTATCATTTTATCTAAAACTACCCTCAACCTTGAAATATTAAATTTTCAAGGTTGAGGGTAGTTTTAGACCAAAAGGTAGAAAGGGAGGGAATTCTTAAATCAAAACTAAAGGTTGAGAGTATTTTTAGACCAAAAGGTGGAATGAGGCTATTTATGATCCATTTCTCATAGATTAGGGATATTTTTGACCCCTTTCCCTAATTTATATTGTAATTGCAGAATCATTGTAAGTTAGTTTAGTTTCATGTTTATCATTCATTGTATATGTATATAATGTATTTAGATGTTTAGATACAATAGTTTTGTATGTACTTTAAAATATAAATATGTATTGTATAATTTAACTTAATATAAGATTTAAACTGAAATTTCTTGTGTGGAAAAAAAAAAGAAACACAATAATTTTTGTATTTGTATGTATATACTGATATATATCCTGTATGTGTGTACAATGTATTTATATTTTGAAGATACTGCCTATTCAAAATTTTACTTTTCATGAATTTTGTATTTACTTTTACAATTGATATAAAACTGTATACTATTTGTATTTGTATGTATAAACTAACATGTGTTTACTTAAGTTATTTAAATTTTTAATAAAAGATGATATTATAATGTAAAAAGAAGTAATCATATAAATGATTGTATATCACTAAAGACTTTAAAATACATATTGATGGATCGATAAATTGAGTTTGACAACTATTACATAGAACATACGTGCGCTTCCAACAAAAATAAAGTTAAATATGTATCTTTAAACACAAAAAGAAACATGCCCTTTGAACCTATGAAAGTACTATTCTAACAATACTACTAGACTCTACAATTGGTTTGATCTTCCTCGGAGGTGCCTCATCATCGCTCATGAAATCAACTTCTATCTTCTTTATTGCATAATCCCAAAGAATTGAAGCATATCTGTTGCGTAACAGCTCAACATCAATATTGCAGTTAGGTATACCTCCACCACTGCTTAAAAACTCTTCATATGCAGCCATAAAAAGACTACAATCCCTGAATGATAAAAACTAAAAACAAAAGCATTGATGTTAGTATAAATCATTATTGAAAATAATAAAATAAATGATGTGTTGTTCATATGATAAATACTAAAAATGAGAAAATAAGTTAGCTTACATGCTACAACTCCTTTGCTATGGAATATTATCCACGTACATTTCTTCGAACGAATCTGGTGGTGTCTGTATGTTGTATCTGGGATGAGTAGAACTAGTGATACCTTTCTTTTGATAGAAATCCGTTGTTGAAAGGTAAATAGTCAGAAATTGTGATAGCTTGTCTATTTCATGTTTGACAGCTACATCATGACTGACAGATCTAAGGGAATCATATACATAAATACAATCTATCTCTAAATGATAAAACAGCCGAAACCCAGTGGAGCTTGTCCTTCACATTGATGAGGATGAATACATTATCTACTATGTACCATGGTAGAATAGTATACAACCTGTACCCATTGATGTATTTTCGCATATTAGATCTTCTTCTTTGTGCGCTAGATGCAGAATCTGCTTCCGCATACTTGTCCCAAATCCATGAAATTCTTGTTTTGAAAAGGCAGTCAACAGTTGTGGTGTATGTAATCATAGGATTGTACTTGCATTTCTGCGCAAGTAGTAAAAGATAACATCAATATGCTTTAATAAACATAAGATATATATATATATATATATATATATATATATATATATATATATATATATATATATATATATATATATATATATATATGTATGTATGTATGTATGTATGTATATATGCATGTATGCATGTATATGTATATATATGTGTGTGTATACATATGTGTGTATAATTGCGTATATATATGTGTATGTGTGTGTGTGTGTATTGAATTATGAAAATACATGCAATTATACAAATTAAAAAATAAACTTATAGAATCAGTAAGCAACCGGCCTTCGAAGGAAAGTTGTAAAATCAATTTTTATCATTTATTGTATCAATACCAAAATTCATTATGGCGGACATTGTAAATTTGTCTTCCTGAAATGAACTTCATTATTTTTCCTTTGTTTATGTAAGAAATATTAATTCATTTATAAATACATATCAAATGAAATATATACTTGAATGAGAAAATTTTGTATCATACTTCCGCTGATGCCTGGAAACAAGACCATCCCGAATCCATTTTGAATATTCTTCAATAAGAGTCATATCATAAGGCCCATTAATTGAATTCTCCTCAAAAGGATGTTTTTTGGTGAAAGCGGGAGAAATTCTTGATGAACTACCTGTTACATTTATTGAGTACTTGAATAAATGAATTCTATATAACAAAGAATTTGAAGAAATATATTGTATTTTTATTTCATAATATATATTGTATTATATTTGTATACCTGTTAATGATCCAAACATAGACAGGTAGGGTGATTTATTCTATCTGCTTGGTCGCCTAGACCTTTTCATATGCAGCAGTGTAATTTCATGTATAATCACAGAAAGATGAACTATGATGCTTCTCTCTGGATTTAAACATAGAAGCTAATGTATCGTGGTTTTACGGCACTTTCGATGCTTAAAACTAAGAAAATATGCTACTTCGGAATATATTTATATAGATATAATATGTTTTTATTAAGTATTGTAGGAAAACAGGTTCAGACAGTGAAATAGGCATAATAAGCCTAAAATAGGCTAAGTTTGGACTGCCAGAAGGTAACAAGTTGTCATGTCACTGGACTACCTCGTTCCTTGAACCGTTAGGACAAGATGAGTTTGAAGTATTAAATTTGGATTGAAGAAAGCGTTTTTGACAGAGTGACACCACGACTCGTCATGTCTGGCCACGAGTCATCAGGTAGTTCGTGAGGACTGGAAGTTAAATTTGATTACAAGTTCTATGGGTCACAACTAGAAGAGTAACGAGTCGTCACACGACTCCATGACTCGTCAGTAGCATTCATCAGGTTGAAGTTTAGAATTCAAGTTGAAGTATTGAGAGTGGCGAGGGAAGGAGCAACGAGTCATTATGAGATTCAACGACTCGTCATGAGTAGTTATGTGCAGTCATCCAAAACACTGAAATTTTAGGACTCAGAAGCAATGGAGGACTTCACCACTCATCTAATCACTTAAAGAATTGTTAGGTGATTCGTCGTCAATAGGGAACTTTTGCTGAGCACGAGCCTTCACTACATTTCACAACTTGTTAGGATACCTAATGAGTCATCGTCACTGCCAACATGCATTCCTTTTTAAATTAGGAAAGAATTTGTTTAGTGTCTATAAATACCTTATATAGGTTTCTTTTTACAGTTGATTACTTTTTACCATAATTTCATCGTTGTTGATCGACATGAAGGTTCAAGAAATAATTTTCATAATTTTGTTCTTGAATTTGGGGATTCAAAAAACTTTGGGATTATAGATTTTAGATTCTTGTTGATTAATTCAAGATGTGTGGTTCTTCTACAAACTTTTTTTAAGTTTACATTATGATTTCTTCTATAATTCTTAATTGTGATTCTTCGAGCATGAGTAGTTAAACCAATAACTAGGGTTGTGGGAACCATAATGAATTAACACATTTAGGAAAAAATACTTAGTGAATCTTGAATGACTTTTATGCATTTATTGTTTTTTCCTTCATTGTAATTGCTTTTTAACGGTCGCGAACATTGGAATTTATCTTATTCTAACTCACCAGATCAAGGGAGTAATGAATGGGACAAGGGATTAACAATGGAGATTTGAGGCTATAACCCTCATCTAATAGATTGACTTTGTTCGGGAATAGCTAATCCGATATCAAAAGTAAGAGTTAATCAAGTATACATCCACATACGAATCAAGTTGCGTGGTGATAATTATATAATTAGGGGACCAACCTTTTAGCTAAAGTTAACTTACCGATATTGCATGCTAAAACCCAGAATAGATCACTAGTATAAACTGCCTTGTTGTTATGAAGTCATGGAAATCACAATCCTAGTTAATTCACTTATTTCATACAATTAATTTTAATTAAGAATCTGCTCATTGATTTATACTGTTTTACATTATTTCTTACTATAATTTTCTGCCTAGGAAATAAGCAACTCAATAGTATTAACTAAAACACGTTAACTAAGGTTCTCGCTATATTCCTTAGGGGATTCGACCCCAAGCCTGATTGGATTCTATATTCAAACATTGACCGCTTTATATCTCATTACAAGATGTAATTTCAGTGACATCAAATTTTGGCACCATTGCTGGGGAATACAGCTTAGGCTTTTGTTAATTGTGTTTGCTTTGATGTTGGTCCTTATTTCCTTTTTATTTTTTTCCTTTGTTGTTTTTGTTTCTTTATAGGTCTCAGATTCATGTATGCCAAGTACTCGAAGCCAAGGAAAATCCCTGGTTTCTATTGATCACGAACTTGAGCGAACACTAAGGAATATAAGGAAAATGACCAACACACATGGGCAAGAAATAATGGAAGAAGCAACAGCCTGAATGTTGGCTAAGGAACAAGCTCATGCAAGGGAAAGAGAGGCTGCTAGGCTTGCTGAAGAGCAACGCCAAGTTGCGGAAGCTGAGAGAGATAAAAGGAACAGAGGCCCAGACCAGCAGCAGTACCGGTACTTTGATGATGATGATGATGATGATATTGATGAGGTCGGTGCCACTGGGCTATTGTCCCTCCCCCTTTGCCTGCTAGGACAAAGTTTGATATTACTAGTGCAATGATCCAGTTGCTCAATATGAAGGGGATATTTGCTGGTCATACTACTGATGATGCACATACGCACTTGACAAATTTGTGGGTATTTGCAAGGCACACAAACAATCGAGGGTGAGTCAGGATGCAATAAGGCTGAGTTTATTTCCCTTCTCACTAGGGAGTGAGGCAACCCTATGCTTGGCTGAATTGCCAAATGATTCTATTACTATGTGGAGGGAGCTAAAAAGGGCTTTTATAGAGAGATTTCCACCTTCTAAAGCGTTGCAGTTGAAAGATGAGATTTAGAATTTCAAGTAGTTGAATTCTGAAGCACCCCATGAGACTTGGTTGCAGTTTAATAAGAAGCTGAAGAAGGTGACCAATCACAATTTTCGAAATGATACATTGTTGGAGATATTCTATAGGTCTCTGAATGCCAATACCAAGGAGGTGGTATATACTGTCTCTAGTGGAACATTCATGAGTCATGCATATGCAGAGGCTGTTGGAGCACTTTATAGAATCACCAAAACCAACCACGTATGACACACAAGAGAATCAGAAGTTCTGGCTAGTACTTATGCAGTAGGTATGTCTGTGGAGCAGCGGAAGAAGGATGAAGAGCAAGACAATGATATTGCTAAGATCAAGACCACAATGGGACTCCTTGCCAAATATAATATAGGAGCCAGGACAAAAAAGGTAAATGCAGTTGGTTCTTAAGGCAAGGCCCTAAGAAATGATGGATGAGAGTCAGAATCTGAGGAGGAAGCCAACTATTTGAATGATCAAGGGGCAGTTTTCCGGGACAATATGCAAGGGTCTAACCTAGGATCTTAGCATCAAGGTCAAGGGAATTAAGGTCGGAACTATTATAGAGACAATAATTACAGCTAAGGCCAATATTGGGATAGGAGTAGAGGCAGAGATAATGGTGATTAGAAAAAGCGTAAGGAGTACAAAAATGATAGAAGCGGTCTTTATGTGCCTCCAAGATCATGAACTAGAATCTAGTAGTTCGAGGGTGGAAGATATGTTGTCTAAAGTGCTCCAGCAGATGGAGGTGACTGATGACCATTTCAAGGAACAACGCACTGATATTTCTGGGATGAACCAAAAGGTGGAGTCATATGTCATTGCCATTAAGCAGATTGAGTAGCTTCTTGGTCAGATGTCTGTTGCTATGAACCAGAGGAAAAAAGGCACACTTCCTAATAACACAACTCAGAATCCAAAAAATGACAGTCATTGCATGACTGTCACTACTAGGAGTGGGAAGGAAGCAGTTGATCCTCCTATATAAGTTGTGACTGATGAGATAGTTGAGCCCTCATTGATAGTAAGGTAGAGGACTCTGAGGATCAGGTTTTGGTTGATGATGCAGTTGAGAAGACAACTCCTAGTAATGTAGAGGAGCATGGGTCTAAAACAGAGAAGGAGAAGGAGGTATCTCAAAAGATAACACCCATTCCTAGACCTCCTCCCCTTTTCCCATTGAGGTTGAAGAAGAAGATCGAGTATGGGAAGTATCACAAATTCATTTCAATGCTGAAACAATTATCTGTGAACATCCCTTTAGTTGAGGCACTTGAGCAGATGCTTGGCTATGTAAAATTTATGAAGGATCTCATCACTAAGAAGAGGACTGTAAGCTTCGAGCCTGCTGATAACTTGCACCTCTGTAGTGCAATAGAATCTCGGTCTCTTATGCAGAAGAAGGAAGACCCTGGAGCTTTCACCATACCATGCACCATTGGAGGCTTCAACTGTGCCAAGGTTTTATGTGATATGGGTACTAGTATTAATTTGATGCCGCTAGAAGTGTTTAGACAGTTGGGTTTGGGAGCCCCCAAACTGACTACAATGCTATTATTGATGGCAGATCGGACGATGAAAAATTTGGTGGGAATTCTTTATGATGTTCTGGTGAAGGTTGAGTCTTTTATATTCCAGCCGACTTTTTTATTCTTGAATTTTAGGTAGATTTCAAGGTACCTATTATCTTAGGCAAACCAATCCTTGCTGCCAGTCGTGCTTTTGTGGATATGGAGACCGAACAACTGAAGTTTGGTTGAACAATGAAGAAGTGACATTTAATATGTGCCGGTCTATGAAACAGTTGAATGATATGCGAGTGGTCTCAATGATTGATATTGAGGAGGTTGAGCTTCCTATCATGCCTATTGATGAGGGGTTAAGTATTAAGGACTTAGCAGCAGTTCTAATGAATGTTGATGTTGATGAGATAATGGGGGGTGATGAGATAGTAAATGTACTTGTAGGTATGGGGTCATACACTTATGCTCTGAAAAAGATTGATCTTGATAAAAAAAATTGTGTGACCCCACTGGCCAAGCCATCTATTGAGGATCCTCTAGTATTGAGCTCAAGGCACTCCCGTCTTACTTATGATATGTATTTCTGGGGAAAAACACACTACCGGTTATAGTAGCAGTAGACTTGGTGGAATGGCAAGTGGAGGCTTTGGTCATCGTTCTGAAGAAGTATAAGAAGGCCGTTGGATGGACCATAGTGGATATTATTGTGATCCCACCAGGTATTTATCAAGCTTGAACCAGACTCTATTCTGAGTATCGAGCTTTAGCATAGGATAAATCCTCTTATGCAATAAGTGGTCAAGAAGGAAATTATGAAGTGGTTGGATGCAGGTATGGTTTATTCTATTGGTGAAAGCAAATGAGCGAGCCCAGTTCAGTGTGTGCCAAAGAAGGGGGAATCATGGTAGTTCCAAATGCGAATAATGAGCTCATCCCACTGAGGCCAGTCACAGGTTGGAGAGTATGCATGGATTATCGGAAGCTAAAACATTGGACGTAGAAAGATCATTTTTCGATGCCATTCATGGATCAGATGCTGGACCGACTTGAAGGCAGAGGGTACAATCAGATCTCTATAACCCATGAAGACCAAGAGAAAACCACTTTCACCTGCCCCTATGGGACGTTTTCTTTCAAGAGGATGTTGTTCGGGTTATGCAATACACCCGCTACTTTTCAGCATTGTATGATGTTTATATTTTCTGATATGGTGGAGGACACTTTTCTAGTCTTTATGGATGATTTTTCGGTGGTGGGTGACTCTTTCGATGATTGTTTGGCTAACTTGAGCAAGGTGCTGGAAAGGTATGAAGATACTAACTTGGTACTTAATTGGGAAAAGTGTCATTTCATGGTCAAAGAAGGTATAGTGCTAGGCCACAGGATTTCAGATATGGTCATTGAGGTGGATAGAGCAAACATTGATGTTATTGCTAGTTTACCACCTTCGATCTCTGTAAAGGGTGTTCGAAGTGTTTTAGGCCATGCAGGATTTTATCGGAGATTCATCAAGGATTTCTCAAAGATTGTACACCCCTTGTGCAAGATTCTTGGGAAAGAGGTGAAGTTTGTTTTGGATGGAGATTTCTTAAAGGCTTTTGAATGCTTGAAGGAGAAATTGACTACTGCCCCGATCATAGTAGCACCTAACTGGTCCTTACCATTTAAGGTTAGTGCGATGCTAGGGAGTGACCCTGGGTGCTGTTTTGGACCAAAGGTGTGAGAAGAGTTTTCATCTAATTTGTTATGCTAGCAAGGTGCTTAATGCAACTCAGAAAAATTACATCGAGACGAAGCAAGAGTTGTTGGCTGTGGTATTTACATTCGAGAAGTTTCGGGCATACTTGCTTGGAACCAAGTTGATAGTTAATACAGACCATGCATCTTTGCGCTATTTGATGGCAAATAAGGATGACAAACCACGGTCGATTACATGGATGCTGTTGCTGCAAGAGTTCGAGTTCGAGATTAAGGATCGGAAGGGGACAGAAAATCAGGTGGCATATCACTTGTCAAGATTAGAGGCAGATGCAACACTTAGAGATGAGCTTAATATAGATGACACATTTTTTGACGAGCAGATTTTGGCTGCTTCCTAGGATCTCATTTTATAGTTTTCAAACATCGCTAATTATCTGGTGTGCGATGTGGTACTGAAAGATTTATCTTTTCACCAGAGAAAGAAATTCATGTCTGATGTGCGAAAATTTTTCCAGATGAGCCTTACTTATTCTGCATATGTGCTGATGGGTAATTCAGAGATGTGTGTCCGAGGCTGAAATGTTGAGCATATTGGAGGCTTGTCACTCATCTCTTGTTGGGGGTCACCACAAGCGGGATTGGCACAACCCAAAAGATTCTACAATGTGGGTATTATTGGCCAAACATTCACCGAGATGCACATGATTTTGCAAAGGCATGTGATGTATGCCAAAGGCAAGGAGGAATATCACTAAGGAATGAGCTCCCTCTCACTCCCATTCTTGTTATTGAGCTGTTTGATATGTGGGGAGTCAATTTATGGGACTATTTATGTGCCATGATTTTATGGCACTTTCGATGCTTAAAACCAAGATATTATGCACATTCTAGGTATTTTTATATAGGTATGATGTGTTTTGTGCATAATGTTGCAGGAAAATAGGTTCAGAAGTGAACTGGGCGAATTAATGCTTAAAATAACTGAAAGGGTGACTACCAGGCACTTCACGAGTCATTGGCAGGAGGCACGACTCGTTACTTAAAGGCGTGGGTAAAAGATGGATTTTGAAGATGCAAGGCAGTGTACCTGATGAGGTGAGGGAATGACTCGTTACACTTGGTAATGAGTTGTGACGTCAATCGTGAAGGCTAAGAGAGAAAATCTTAACAAAGTGACCAATGGAGTTGACGACAGACATAACGAGTCGTCACATGATGAAATGACTCATTGGCAGTTCACTAGGAACCAACCGTAAGGTGCACTGGAACTTTTGAAGAGTTAGACCACTAGGGACCTAATGACTCGTGCCTAGGCACGACGAGTCGTTAGGTGACCCATTGCCACAACTTGGTACGATGTTGAGGACGACTATTTTAAGCAAGGAACAACTCGTCAGAAGGCCAAATGAATCGTCTCCAAGCCCGTTGCCCATGCCGACCTAGTTTCCAGTTTTAATTAGGAAAAGGATTTTTTGGAACTATAAATACTCAATTTAGGTTTATTTTTGAAAGAGAATTAGAGAATAATTCAGAGAGCCAATTTGATTAGTTTTCAAGTAGGATTTTGGTGTTTTATGATTGTTCTTGAATCAAGAAACTAGTTTTGCTCTTGAATTTGAGGATAAAAAGCAATATTCGAATTTATTCATCAATTTTGAAGTTTTATTCAATCTACGTGATTTTTCTTCTAATATAATTTGTAAGTTGCACTTATGATTTATTCAATTATTTATGATTGTGATCATACAAACATGAGTAGCTAAACCCATAACTAGGTTTGTGGGAATCATGATGAATTAACACACATAGCTAAAATACTTAGTGATTCTTGAACTGGATTTTATGCATGTATTGTTTTTCCCTTCGTTTTAATTGATTCTTGATGGTTCCAAACATTAAGACTTGCCTTATTCTTATTTACCAGACCAAGGAGGTAATAAATGGGAAAAGGGATTAACAACGGAGATTTGAGGCTATCAACCCTCATCTAATAGCTTGAACTTGTCCAGGGATAGCTAATCCGATATTAAGGGTAAGGGTAAACTAAAATACACCCGTATACGGATCAAGTTGCATAGTGATAATCATCTAGATAGGGGACCAACCATTTAAGTGAACCTAACTTACCAATATTGCATGTTAAACACCGGAATAGATCACTAGTGTATAAGCCTTGTGGTTATGAATTCTTGGGGAATACAATCCTAGTCAAGTTGTTTGTTAGAATACAAACCGAATTTGATTTAAGCATTTAGTAATTTTACTTTTGTTTATTATTCTATATTTTTCCCCCTTCGAAAATAAGTAACTCAATAGTAATAGTTATTCGCATTAACCTAAGCTCTTACCATATTCCCTATGGTATCAACCTCAACCTTTGTTGGGTTCTATATTTGACAATAGACCGCTTATATCTCAATTTCAAGGTGTAATTTTGGCAACATCAAATTTTGGCGCCATTGTCGGGGAATACGGCTAAGGCTTTTGTTAATTGTGGTTGCTTTACTATTGGTTCTTATTTCTTTTTTATTTTTGTTCTGTTGTTTTGGTTGCTTAATAGGTCTTAGGTTGGTGCATGCCTGATACGAGGAGCCAAGGAAATCCCCTAGTTCCAATTATTCATGAACTTGAGCAGACGTTGAGAAACCTAAGAAGAATGGCCAACATCCAAGAGCAGGAAACCGTGGACCAAGCCACAACAAGAATGTTGGCTGAAGAGAAAGCTCGGGCTAGAGATCGTGAGTTAGCCAAAGTTGCTAAAGCACAGCATCTAGTTGCAGAAGCAGAACGAGCTAGATGGCCTAGAGGTCCAGAACACCAGTAACACCGGTATTTTTATGAGAAAGATGATGTTGATATAGACGAAGGCGGTGCCACTAGAGCTATAGTCCCTCCTCCTTTGCCTGCTGTGGCAAAGTTTGACATTACCAGTGCAATGATCCAACTGCTTAATATGAAGGAAATATTTGCGGGTCATGTATCTGATGATGCCCACGCTCACTTGACAAATTTTGTGGGCATATGTAAGGCATACAAGCAACTGGGGGTGAGCCAGGAAACAATCAGACTGAGGTTATTTCCATTCTCACTAGGGAGTGACGCAAAGATGTGTTTGGCTGAGCTGCTGAATGATTCCATTACCATTTGGGGAGAGCTTAAGAGAGCTTTTATTGAAAGGTTCTTCCCACCACCAAAGCATTGCAGTTGAAGGATGAAATATATAACTTCAGATAGCTAAATTTGGAGGCACTCCACGAGACCTGGCTGCGTTTCAACAAAAAGCTCAAAAGGGTGCCAAATCACAGGATTCTGGATGATACATTATTGGAGATATTTTATAGGTCTCTGAATGCCAACACTAAGACGGTGGCTGATACCATCTCTGGAGGAACTTTTATGAGCCACATTTCTGCAGAGGCTGCAGAGCTACTGGACGAGATCACTAAAACCAACCGAGCTTTGCACACTAGAGAGTCAGAGGTTCCGGATGGTTCTTATGTTGTTGGGATATCTTTAGAATAAAGGAGAAAAGATGAGGAGCGTGATCAAGATGTCGCAGAGATAAATACCACCATGGGGTTTGCTTGCCAAGCACTTGATGGGAGTCGGAGCAGAAAAGGTAAATGTTGTGGGTTCTCAAGGCAAGGCCCCAAGAAATGATGGTTGTGAATCTGAGTCTGAAGAAGAAGAAAATTATTTGAATGATCCGAGGGAGGTTTTTAAGACCAACACCCAAGGGTCTAACCAAGACTCATGGTGTCAAGGTCAAAGGTACTAAGGTCGGAACTTTTATAAGGATAATAATTACAACAGAGGCCAATACATAGATAATGGAGACTAGAAGAAACGCAAGGAGTACAAAAATGATAGGAGCGGTCTGTATATTCCTTATCAAAACCGTGAGCCGGAGTCCAGTGGTTCAAGGGTTGAGGACATGCTCACCAAAATGCTCAAGTAGATGGAGACAACAAATAGCCACTTTAAGAAGCACCTAGTTGATATTTATGATTTAAATCAAAAGGTGGAGTCACATGCCATGGTGATTAGGCAAATTGAGCAGCAGATGAGTTAGATGTCTGTTGCAATGAATCAGAGGAAGCAAGGGACACTTCCCAGCAACACAGTGCAAAATCTGAAAAACGACAGTCATTGCATGGCGGTCACTACTAGGAGCGGGAAGGCCACAGTTGATCCTCCTAGGCCAGTTGTAATTAAGGAGTCAGAGAAGCCCGTCTTGATGAATGATGATAATACAGCGGATTTCGAAAACCCAAGTTTGGTTGGGAAATCAGATGTGCAAACTGCTCCAAGTAATGCAAAGGAGCAAGGAGCTGCCAATGGGAAGGAGAAAGAGGCACAACAAAAACTTACAGCAATCCCTAGACCTCCTCCTCCTTATCAACGACGTTTGAAGAAGAAAGCTGAAGATGGGAAGTATCAAAAGTTTATCTCTATGCTTAAGCAGCTGCCGGTGAACATCCCATTAGTTGAGGCACTTGAGCAGATGCCCGGGTATGCCAAATTCATGAAGGACCTCGTCTCCAGAAAAAGGACTGTGAGTTTAAAACCTTCTGATAATTTGCACCATTATGGTGCCATAACTACACTGGTTCTAGCTCAGAAAAAGGAAAACCCAGGTGCATTTACTATACCTTGCACCATTGGGCAGGTTGAGTTTTCAAGGGCGATTTGTGACTTGGGAGCTAACATAAATTTGATGCTGCTAGCAGTGTTCAAAAAGTTAGGCTTGGGAACCCCATACCGACTACTATGCGGATACTGATGGCCAATAGAACCATTCAAAAGCCAGTGGGGATTTTATTTGATGTACTTGTCAAGGTGGACAAATTTATATTCGCAGCAGACTTCGTAATTCTGGACTGCAAAGTCGATTCTGAGGGTTTTGGAGCGACCATTCCTTGCAACATGTAGGGCCCTAGTAGATGTGGAGGCAGCTAGTTAAAATTCAGGTTGAACAAAGAAGAGGTCACCTTCAACATTAGTCGGACCATGAAACAGCCCAAGGAATTCAACATAGTCTCAGCACTGGTGGATGGAGATGAATTACCTGACAAATTCTGAGTAGTCAATGGACTTGGGTCATGTGGCAACGTTAAATCAGGCACATGCCAGGTAACCCATGGAGGTCTTTTGGTGAAGTCTGAGTAGCCAAAAAAACCATGTCGTGCCATGACTTTAAATCAAGGCTTCGTAGGAGGCAACCCATGTTGTAAATGTAAGAAAAATCTAGTGTTTACGTTTGTTGATGGGTGCAGATGATTAAGATGGAAAATTTGAAGTTGGAACCCAAAATCGGAACTTCAGTTCTGGTGCAAAAAGTCATAGAATGAGTCCTCGTCTAACCTGGTGACTCATTCAATCAACTCGTGAAGAGAACTACAGAAAACAGGGGAACAATGGGCAACTTAACGATTCGTGTCTTCAAGAAACAAATCGTCATGTACCCCTTCATGTACACTGGATCAATGTCTGAATTAAAAGGAAAAGGGTGATAACGGCTCACTCAATGAATCATTGGGAGACCAAACGAGTCGTTTAGTGACCCATCTTCAAGCTACACCAGTCAAAGGACCACGACTCAGGCCACGACTCATTGGGTGGCCCCACGAGTCATTGCTTGACTTGTAGGTCCCAGGTAAGTTTGCTAAACTCTAGTCACAACATGAAAAGGGCTCAATGAGTCGTTTAAGCACTTAACGACTTATCACACTAGGCGTTATAAAATTTAATGACCATATCTAACCCGACCTAGGATTGGAATAGGGGAAAATTTTAATTTGAATCATTAGAACTCGATTTTTGTTTTTCTTTCTCCAAATTCTCCCCACTAACACCCTCCACTTCAAATTTCCCTCTTCTTCTTCTTCTACTCGAACCCCATTGAAAGAAATCCTCGACCTTGCACACCCAGTCACTCAAAAACACATACGATTGCACTCCATCATTGTTCAAGCATTTTGTGAGTACTCTTTCCTATGAAATTTTGAATATTGTTGCATTTAAACAAGAATTTTGAGGACCCATGTTGTGAATGAAATTGAATTTACTTCGGGTAATATTGTGTTTATGTTAATCTATGCCTCTTGATGTCAATAAACCCTAGGAAGAGTTAAACAAATGGATTTCGATGGCATACACACTTGGGTTGATTTTAGAATGTGAAGTCTGTGTTTGTGGAATTGAACACTACGAATAAGATGAAGATGAACTATGGGTGAACTGGAACTCTTGAGAACGAGTTACATCATGAGTCGTTGGAGCACCAAACGACTCATTGTGTAGCTCGTCCTAAGAGGGAAAAATAAACCACTAAGGCAGTGTACCTGACGACTGACCTAACGATTAATTGCCTATTGCAATGACTCATTGGGACCAGTTGTCAAGTACACTGGCCTAACTTGAAGCAAGTCTAGTACGGGGTAACGAGCGACCTCACGAGTCGTTGCTAGTGGCAATGACTTGTTTAGTCACTCGTCAGGGCCACTGAGAATCTGTTCAATTTTTTTGGTTTCATGTCATCTTGCATACTAACAATATTTCCACAGGTACAATGGCTCCAAGAGGTACACTAAAGAAGGGCCCAACAAAGAAGCAAGCACCGGAGAGCACTACCTTCATACCGTAGATTGCATGATGATCTGTCCTCCTCTGAAGAGTCAAGTGGATCTGAGGAAGAATATGACATCTCAGAGGAGAAGTTAGTGAGGAGACCCACCAAGGCTAGGGATTAGCAAACTTCAAATCTGACAGCCCTGGTCGATGCTCCCATTCCACTGGCGAGGGATTTGCCCAGCCGCACTAATGATAATGCTAGGTCTGTTGTTGCACTTGCTCCCGAGGCTCCCACAGTTGGGCTAAACACAAGAGAGTTGATAAATCACATGATCAATGAGGGGAATCTGATAATGAGCTGACTGAGACCTCGGACACATCAAATGAGAAACCAAGAAACGTGCGGAGATGGTGTGTCCATGGCATGCGGGCTATATACAACAGAGATATTTCTCCTAATGAAAAAGTCAATATGAAGAGGAGCATATACAAGGAGCCGAGGCTGGTCACTACAGGGTTGAAAGATCTTCCAGAGCTAGAGGCAGTGTTCGATAAGTATAGGTTTGGCTGGTTGACCGAAGCATCAGGTAGTTATAGCCCGTGCTTAGTCCGTGAGTTCTATGCAGCTTATGCGGCCACATTGCACTGGTTGGCATTAGGGGGCCAGGATTGGAAAAAGAGGCCGCCTAAAATCAGGTGCTGGTGCGAGAGACTCCTGTAGATATATCTGAGCAGACAATCTCCACGATGCTCTATAGGCTGGATGATTATCATGCTCCGATGAACACGGCCGAGTTTGACCACAGGCTATATGAGTTGAAGAAAGTCAAAACCAAGAAGTTGAATAGCCAAAAGCGAATCCAGCAATACACTTGGCTGTCTCGGATCATTGCCACGAGAGGCTCGCTAGTTGAATGGCTGCATGGCATAAAGTCGCAGATAAAGAAGGCCACACTGAACTTTCAAGAAAAATTTTGGTGGTCACTGGTGCGGCATAGGCTGGTACCAACCAGCAATGATAATATCCTCTCAACCGATAGAGAAGCACTGGTAGCAAGTATAATGGAAGGGTATGCCATCTATTTCACGTGATACATTGCTGAGGAGATTAGAGAGAGGGTAATCAATGATGGTACTACCATCCCTTTTCCATGTTTGATAGATAGACTCTGTCGGGAGTCAAAGGTGCCGGAGTTGCCATCAGTTGACCAGAGAGTAGTACTCCAGAAGACAACCGACGGGTTGAGGGAAGAGGCAGAAACAATGTACTTGACGGGTTGAGGGAACTACTCGTTACATCTAGTAATGAGTCGTGAAGTCAGTCATGAAAACTATGAGAGAAATTATTGACAAATTAACCAGTGGAGATGACGGAAGACATAATGAGTCATTAGTTGACTAAACGACTCATTGGCAGATCACTAGAACCAACCGTAAGGTACACTAGAAATTTGATGGAGTTAGACCACAAGGGGCCTAACGACTCGTCCCCATGCACAATGTGTCATTAGGTGACCCGTTGCCACAACTGGTGATGCGGCAGTGGTTGGGGCGACGTGGAAGGAACGGCAAAAATTGGCTTTCCTACTTCAACTAGGAAAAGGAAAAATTTAAATCCCAAGTCAAATTCATCAAGGAACACGGAAAACATAAATCTACTACTATAAATACCCCTTTATATTCATGTAATAGTCAAGCGTTAGAGGAAGTTTTTCAATGAGAAAAGTCTTTGAGTAAGAATGTTTTGAGAGTTAGCATTACTTTGAGATACAATTGTAAAGTTGTTCTTCCAAATTTACATTAATCAAGTGATGGTTCTTCCAATCATTGTTGTAAGTATAAATTTTAGTTTTTATTTATGAATGCTTTTAATTTACTTATAAATATGATAGGCTAAACCCACCACAACTAGGGTTGTGGGAACCATAACAAATTAACACACACAGGTAAAATACTTAGTGATTCTTGAACGTTGTTTATGCATGTATTGTTTCTTCCTTCGTTATAATTGATTTTTAACAGTTGCAAATGTTAGAACTTTCCTTATTCTTACTTACCGGACCAAGGAGGTAGTGAATGGGAAAAGGAATTAACAATGGACATTTGAGGCTATCAACCCTCATCTAATAGCTTGACCTTATCCGGGACTAACTAATCCGATATTAAGGGTAAGGGTTAATCAAGAATACACCCGTAGACGGACCAAGTTGTGTGGTGAAAATTATCTAAATAGGGGACCAACCATTTAGGTGAAATTAACTTACCGATATTGCATACCAAGCACCAGAATAGATCACTAGTATAAAACGCCTTGTGGTTATAAAGTCATGGGGAACACGAACCCTAGTTAATTGCATTAATTTGGAATCAACCTTTACTTTCTCTCAACAATATTGTTCGTTACTTTTACAAATTCCCCCCTCTTAGGAAATAATTAACTAAAAAACTTAAGCACTAGCATTCTTCTACATCCTTCCATATTCTCTGTGAGATCGACCCCAACCTCTAGTTGGGTTCTTTATTGACAACATCCGCTTCATACTTCAGTAAGAGGTGTGATTTGAGCGTTATCACAGATGTTCTTGAGTCATCATCTACAATAGCAGCCCTGAGACCACCAATTGCGCCTCCACAAGCCACCACAACCGGCCTAGTTACGGTTTCACAAAAGTTCTTAGTTAATATGGCTAGGCGGCTAGCTAAGGCCAAGAAGCAGCAAGCACACCGCGCTCTACAAGTTAAAGTTCTGATGGAGCAGGTAAAGTCGTGGGTGTCGAAGGAGTTGGAGACATTGTCCAGTTCGGTGCATGGCTGATTGGATGCTTGTGAGAAGAGAATTGATGAGCGCCTTGAATAGTTACAAGCGCCAGAGTTGTCTAGATAGTACTCAGAGCTAGGAGCGCTTAGATACGAGGTGCGAGACTTGGCCGGACAACAGGTAGCTGCAATACCTCCACCAGTACTTCCCGTGATAGATGATGAGTTTGAAGAGGAATTACCACCGATCTTTGACTTTATCACGGAGGAACCGGTGGCACATGATAAGGGGAAGAGGCCTCGTGAGGAGGCAAGTTTTGATGATAATGCTTCTCTTCTCCGTCAGCAAAAATGAGAGCGGAGTGAGATGGATAGAGCGTTGCATGAATCGAGAGAGGAAGCTCGACAGAGAGTTGTGACTGAGGTAGTGAGAGCTTGTGGAGAAGGAACGAGCTCTGTTGGATCTGAGCATGTACCGGTTCAAGTCGGTAATATTGGTGATGACATTGGAGGCGTATCTACACCCTACACCGACAAGGTAGCTAACACCTTGGTCACACAGGTATGTTCCCTATTTCCTTAGTTTTTTTTTGGTATATATACGCGCCGAGGATGACGCATGCTTTCTTGATTGGGGTGGGGAGGGATACCTGTGCATTCTTTTGCTGAACTTAACTCAAGGGTTTTTCTTGCCGGATATTTTTTCCCCCGGGTGTTTCATATCTAGTAGAACCGACATGTTTAGGATTTTTTTTTGTGTTTTTTTTGTGTCAGTTGGAAGAAAGTTAGGAAAACTGAAGGCTGTTAAGAGCTGAAATTGTTTATTGATAATATGATACCCCTCCGAAAAATTTGTATATGTGTATGTGAAAGTTGACAAATATGACCTTTGTGAATCTTTGCATGACATTGAAACCGTGAACATGTTTACCTTTGTATGGAGTACTTGAACTAGCAATTAGTAAAAGTGATGATGTTGACCTGTGCTATGTATGAGTGAGGTTTAATAGCTGAATTTGGTTGTGCGTGTCAATCTAGAACTTGTCTGGTCAGTCGTACCGAGATAGAGGATAGGAAACTAGGAAAGGATCATAGGCCGTTTTTTATTTAAAAGTCCACTTTAGCCTTAAAAGACTTACCAAAAGTGAATAAAAGTTCCTTAATCAAAATGTTTGAGCTTAAATTGACCTTTCTTTTTGTTTACACCAATTCACCTGCCTACTTTTATTAAGAATGAACCCGTTTTTGCCCTGGTCCCTCCTTAAACATTGTGAACCTCAACTCAGGCAAATCGCCTAAGTTGAAGGTGGCTACTATAGGGGTGATTAAGAAGAGCCGGGAGGAATAAAAATTGGGTAATGAAAAAGAAAAAGAGAGGATGCGCTATGCATAATGAAAGGAAAAGAAAGAAAACAATTGCTGTCAAAAAGCAAAAAAAGAAAAGAAAAGAAAAATGTGACATCAAAGCTTGAATAAAGAGAAACCGCATCCATAGTTGCAAAAGCAAAGAAACTGTGGACCAAGCCATAAAGAATGTTGGCCGAAGAGCAAGCTCGGGCTAGAGATTGTGAGTTAGCCAGAGTTGCTGAAGAGCAGCGTCTAGCAGCTGAAGCTAAACGAGCTAGACGACCTAGAGGTCCAGAACACCAGCGACGTCGATATTTTGATGAGGAAGATGATGCAGACATAGATGAAGCTGGTGCCACTGGAGCGATAGTCCCTCATCCTTTGCCTGCTGGGACAAAGTTTGATATAACAAGTGCAATGATTCAACTGCTGAATATGAAGGGAATATTTACAAGTCATGCGTCCGATGACGCCCATGCTCACTTGACGAATTTTGTGGGTATATGCAAGGAATACAAGCATCCATGGGTTAGCTAGGACACAATCAGATTGAGGTTATTTCAATTCTCTCTTGGGAGTGAGGCGATGATGTGGTTGGCTGAGCTGCCGAATGACTTCATCACTACTTAGGGAGAGCTCAAGAGAGCTTTTCTTGAAAGGTTCTTCCCACCATCCAAGGCATTGCAACTAAAGGATGAAATATATAACTTCAGGCAGCTAAATTCTGAGGCACTCCATGAGACCTGGTTTTGGTTCAACAAAAAGCTCAAGAAGGTGCCAAACCACAGGATTCCGGATGATAAATTATTGGAGATCTTTTACCGGTCCCTGAATGCCAACACCAAGGCAGTTGCTGATACTATCTCAGGAGGATCTTTCATGAGTCATACTTATGCAGAGGCTGCGGAGCTGCTGGACAGGATCACCAAGACCAACCAAGCTTGGCACACTAGAGAGTCAGAGGTTCCGACTGGTTCTTATATGGTTGGTATGTCTGCCTAACAGCAGAGAAGAGATGAGGAGCGTGACCAAGACATTACAGAGATAAATACAACCATGGGGTTGCTTGCCAAGAACTTAATGGGAGTTGGAGCAGAAAAGGTGAATGCTATAGGTTCTCAGGGCAAGGCCCCGAGAATGATGGTTGCGAGTCTGAATCTGAAGAAGAGGTCAATTATTTGAATGATCAGAGGATGGGTTTCCAGACCAACACCCAAGGTTATAACCAAGATTCTTGGTGTCAAGGTCAAGGGAACCAAGGCCTGAAGAAGGGAGAGGAGTTCAAAAATGATAGGAGCAGTTTGTATGTTCCTCCACGAAATCGAGAGCCAGAGTCGAGTTGTTCAAGGGTTTAAGATATGCTTTCCAAAGTGCTAAAGCAGATGGAGGCAACAGACAACCACTTTAAGGAGCTCCGCGCTGATATTTCTGTCTTAAATCAAAAGGTGGAGTCACATAACGTGGCAATTAGGCAAATTGAGCAGCATTGAGTCAGATGTCTGTTGAAGTGAATCAAAGATAGAAAGGCACACTTCCCAGCAATACTGTTCAAAATCTGACAAATGACAGTCACTGCATGGCGGTCACTTCTAGGAGCGGGAGGCCACAGTTGATCCACCGAGGCCAATTGTAGTTAAAGAGTCAGAAAGTCTCGTGTTGATAAACGATGATGATGTAGCAGATGTTGACAACCCAAATCTGGTTGGGAACTCAGATGTCCAAACTGCTCCGAGTAGTGCAAAGGAGCAAGGAGATGCCCATGGGAAGGAGAAGGAGGCACAACAAAAGCTCGCAACAATTCCTAGACCTCTTCCTCCTTACCCCCAGCGCTTGAAGAAGAAAGCTAAAGATGGAAAATATCAAAAAGTTTATCGCTAACTCAAGCAGCTGTCGGTGAATATCCCTTTGGTGGAGGCACTTGAGAAAATGCCTGGATATGCCAAATTTATGAAGTACCTCGTCACAAGAAAAAGAACCGTAAGTTTTAAACTTGCTAATAATCTGCACCACTGCGGTGCCATCACTACCAGGGTCCTAGCATAGAAGAAGGAAGACCCAGGTGCGTTTACTATACCTTGCACCATTGGGGAGGTTGAGTTTGCAAGGGTACTTTATGACTTGGGGGCTAGCATAAATCGGATGCCGCTAGTAGTATTTAAGAAGTTAGGCTTGGGAACCCCTACACCGACTTTGATACAACTACTGATGGCTGACAGAACAATTAAAAAGCCGATGGGGATTTTGTTTGATGTGCTAGTCAAAGTGGACAAATTCATATTCCCAGAAGACTTAGTGATTCTAGACTGCAAAGTTGATTCAGCTTTTCACAAGCACCCCACCCCATATAACTAGTTGGGGGGGGGGGGGCTGTTCCCAACCATTCCTTACAACAGGTAGGGCCCTAGTTGATGAGGAAGCAGGACAGTTGAAATTTCAGTTGAACAAAGAAGAGGTTACCTTGAACATTAGCCGAACAATGAAACAGCCCAAGGAATTTAGCATAATTTTAGCATTGGAGGATGTAGAAGAGTCACTTGATGAATTCTGAGTAGTCAAGTGACTTGCGTCGTGCCCCGATGTTAAATCAAGCGCTTCTTGGGAGGCAATCCAAGTTGTAAATGTAATAAAAAGTTAGTGTTAATGTTTGTTAATGGGTGCAGGTGAATAAGATGGAAACTCTAAAGTTGGAACCAAAAACTGGAACTTCAGTTCTGGTGTAGAAAAATCACAAAACGAGTCATCGTCAGACTTGACAACTCATTTAGCCAATACGCAAAGAGAACTGTAGAAAACAGGGGAGCAACTGGTGACTTCACAAGTCGTTTCTCCAAGGAACGAGTCGTAGGTCCCCCATCAGGTACACTGGATCAAAATTTGAACTTAAAGAAAATGGGTTATAACGGTTCACTCAATGAATCATTGGGAAACCAAACGAGTCGTTAAGTGACCCATCCTGAAGCTACAACAAGCCAAGGACTACGACTCAGGAAACGACTCGTTGGGTAACATCACGAGTCATTACATTAGTTGTTAGGTCGCTGGTAAGTTAACCCAACCTGACCCATGGCTGGAATTTGGGAAAATCACAATTTAAATTAACAAAGACCCGATTCCATTACTATGCTTCCTAGTACACTTAAAACTTCAAAAATTACCCTCTTCGCTTCTTCTTCTTTTTCTTCACTCCAAACTCATCGACAAAGTTCCTCACCATTGTACATACAGTCACTGAAGCAAAAGCACAATTGCTATTGCACTCCATCTCTGATAAATTGAATTGTAATTAATCTTCCCTGTGAAAATTTCCGAAATGTCATTATAAATTTATCAAGAAACTTTGAAGACCCATGCATGAATGAGCTTGAATATAATTCGATTTATATTGTGTCTATATGTGCCTAGTGATGTAGATAAACCCTAGGAAGAGTTAAAAATTTGAATTTCAATTGTATGTCACTTGGGTTGATTTTCAATTGAGTTGTTGTGCTTTGTGGGATTGAAACTGAAAAGAGAAGGAAGATGAACAGGAACTCTTTAGCACGAGCCACAACATGAGTCATTGGGTCACCAAATGACTCATCATGTAGCTCGTGCTCAGTGTGAAAATTAAACTGTTGAGATAGTGCACTTAACGAGTGACCTAACGACTCATTGCCTTTGGTAACAACTTGTTGGGATAAATCTTAAAGTACACTAGACCTAATTGAAAAATGTGCAGCCTGGGGTAACAAGTGACTTCACGAATCGTTACCAGAGGCAACGACTCGTTTAGTCACCGGTCAGGACCACTGGGCACCAGCTTATAAATGTTTTCTGTTTCATCTCCTTTTGTGTACTAACATTGTTCCCAAAGGTACAATGGCTCTATGAGATACACCAAAGAAGGGTCAAACCAAAAAGAAAGTACCTGAGCGTAGTCAACCATCATACCGAAGGCTACGAGATGATCCATCCTCCTCTAAAGAGTCGAGTGGCTCTAAAGAGGAATAGGAGGTATCGGAGGAGCAACTGGTGAGGAGGACAACTAGGGCTAGGGATCCACAAGTTTCAAATCTGACAGCCTTGGTCAATACTCCCACTCCACTAGCAAGAGATCCGCCCAGCCGCATTAATGAAAGCGCTAGGGTTGCTGCTGCACTTGTTCTTGAGGCTCCCATAGCTGGGCATAATATAGAGAGACCTGATGAGTCGCATGCCCAGCGAGGGGACTCTAATAATGAGATGACTAATACATCGGGCATATCAAATGAGCAATCGAGAAATGTGAGGAGATGGTGTGTCCATGGTATGCGGGCTATATACAATCGGGACATTACTACCAATGACAAAGGCAATATGAAGCGGAGCATTTATAAGGAGCCAAGGCTGGTAATTACAGGGCTTAAAGATCTACCAGAGCTACAGGCATTATTTGAAAAATACAGGTTTGGGTGGTTGACCAAGCCATCAGGTAGTTACAGTCCATGCCTAGTCCGAGAGTTTTATGCAGCATATGCAGCCATGTTGCAGCAGTTGGCACAAGGAGGCCAGGATTAGAAGAAACAACCTGTATTGAATCAAGTGATGGTGCGTGAGACTTCAGTTGATATATCTAAGAAGATGATTTCAAGGATGCTGTATGGGCCAGATTATCGTGCTCCAATGAACACGAAAGTGTTTGATCACAGGCTATCTGAGCTGAGAAAAGTCAAAACAAAGAAGTTGAGTAGCATGGAGCGGATACAACAGTACACTTGGCTTTCCCGCATCATTGCCACAAAGGGGTCATTAGTTGAATGGCTGCATGGTACAGAGTCACAGATAAAGAAGGGCACTTTGAACTTTCAGGCAAAATTTTCATGGTCACTAGTGAGGTACAGGCTGGTACCGACCAGTAATGACAATATACTCTCACCTGATAGAGCAGCACTGGTAGCCAGCATAATGGAGGGGTATGCAATCAATTTCCCGCGGTTCATCATTGAGGAGATTCGAGAGCAGGCTATAAATGATGGTATGATGATTCCCTTCCCCTTCTTGATTGATAGAATTTGTTGGGAGTCTCGAGTACTAGAATTGCCATTAGTGGATCAAAGAGTGGTGGTCTAGAAGATTATCGATATTAGGATGATTAGAGATGATACAAACTCGGTATCGAGAGCGAGGACTAAAACATCTGCATCCGCTGGAGCGACCATAATAGCAGAGGCATTTAGAAGCGGGATGCAAACTGATGCAGTATAGTTCGTTGAGTTAGCGGCCGAGCCTACTGATAGCAGAGAGATAGGTAGCCAGGATGAGCCTACAGACGAAGCGGATGCCTCCATACCTGCCGATGTTCCTGAATCATCATCTATGGCAGCAACATCTAGACCATTAGTCGCACCTTCACAATCCACCACAGCCAGCCTAGTCACGATCTCACAGGAGTTTTTGGTTGATATGGCTAGGCAGCTAGCTAAAGCAGAAAAGCAGTAGGCACACACGGCTCTACAGGTCAAAATCTTGATAGAGCAGGTTAAGCCATGGGTGTCAATGGAGTTGGAGACATTGTCCAGTTTGGTGCATGGGAGAATGGACGCTTTCGAGAGAAGGATGGATGAGCGCCTTGCGCAGTTACAAGCGCCGGAGTATCCCGATGGTACGTAGAGCTGGGAGCGCTACGATTTGAGGTGTGGGACTTGGCCGCACGATAGGTGGTTGCAGTACCTCCATCGGTACTCCCCGTGATTGATGATGAGTTTGAAGAGGATCTACCACCTATTTTTGATTTCATCATGGATGAGCCGGTGGCACATGATAAGGGGAAGAGGCCTCACGAGGAGGCGAGTGTTGATGATGATGGATCTTTGCTCTGTCAGCAAAAATGGGAGTGGAGTGAGATGGAGAGAGCACTGCATGAATCAAGAGAAGAGGCTCGACTGAGAGCTGAGACTTAGGCAGTGAGAGATCATGGAGAAGGAACGAGCTCAGTTGGATCTAAGAATGCGCAGTGTCAAGCCGGCAATATTGGAGTTGATGTTGGAGGCGTATTTACACCCTCCACCAACCAGGTAGCTGACACCTAGGTTGCACAGGCATGTTTCCTATTCTCTTAGTTTTTGTCTCGTATATATATGCGTCGAGGACGATGTATACCTTTTTGATGAGGGTGGGGTGGGATACCTGTGCATTATATTATGGTGAACATAACCCGAGGTTTCTTGCTGGATATCTTTTTCCTCGGGTGTTCCATATCTAGTAGAACCGGCATGTTTAGGATTTTATTTTGTGTTTTTGTTTTTTTTTGCAATCGAAAGAAAGTTAGAAAAACTGAAAGCAGTCAAGAGCTTAAAATGTAAATTGTGATTTTTGATAATTTGACACCCCTTTGAAAAATTTGTATGTGTATGTGGGAGTTGACAATTATGACGTTTGTGAATCTTTGCATGGAATTCAAACTGTGAACTTGTTTACCATTGTATGGCTGTACCTGAACTAGCGATTAGTAGAATTGATGATGTTGGCCAGTGCTATGTGTGAAGTGAGCTTTAATAACTGAATTCGGTTGTGTGTGTCAATCTAGAACTTGCCTGGTCAGTCGTACTAAGATAGAGGATAGGAAACTAGGAAAGGATCATAGGCCTTTTTTGATTTATGAGTCCACTTTAGCCTAAAAGACCTACCAAAAGTGAATAAAAATCCCTTTATCCAAATGTTTGCGCTTAAATTGACCTTTCTTTTCATTTACACAAATTCACCTGCCTGATTTTATTATGAATGAACCTGTTTTGGCCCTGGTTCCTCCTTGGACATTGTTAACTTCAACTCAGGCAAACCGTCTAAGTTCAGGGTGGCTATGATAGGGGTGAGTAAGAAGAATCGAGTGGAAGTAAAGTTGGGTAATGAAAAAAGAAAGAAAAAGAATGGGTGTGGTATGCATAATTAAAAGAAAAATAAAAATTGTTGTCAAAAAAGTAAGAAAAGAAAAGAAAAATAATGTGTGACATCAATAAGTGTGGATAAAAAGTAACCGCATCCGTAGTATTTAAAAAAAATAAAGGAAAAAGTAAAAAAAAAGGTGAAAAGTGGAGTAAAAGGGCGTAGTGCCAAGAAGGGTTGAGCTACTAAAATCCATATGTACCATACCCGAGTCTGAGTCTACGTTACAAGACAAAAAAGTTTTATAATGATCGTAGCTAATTGTCCGAAAATCGCGGTATTGAAAGTAAAGGAAAGCCTATGGTATTGTATGCACACAATTCGAATTTCTTTGTGAGAGTGAGTGGATCTTACCTAGTCTCAAGAAAAATATACCTAGTTAACAATTTACACATGTGTGAGTGTGGGACTTCTCTGAGGTGAGAGTACTTGGTCAACAAAATCGTATACAAATTGACTGGGGCAATGTTATAGATTTATGTGCATTGTTGCAAGTGACAATATTTTGCCATGTTTTGATTCCTCGTGTTATGGTTGGAAATTTTGCATATGCATACTGTTTTGATTTGATACGATTAGGGAGGAGCTAGAAAATTTTATTTTGATATGAAATAATGACTGTTGTAAGTTTTCTAAAGTTTTTCCGATTGAAGCATCGAAGTAGATTGTTTTGTTTTTTTTGTTGTTTCCTGAGGACATGCAAAAGTTCTAAGTTGAGGGTGTTGATGTGTCGTGATTTTACGGCACTTTCGGCGCTTAAAACAAAGAAATTGTGCACATTCCAGGTATATTTATATGGGTATAAGGTATTTTGTGCTTAATGTACAGGAAAACTAGTTTGGAAGTAAATTTGAACAAATTAATGCTGAAAACAATTGAAAGGTGACTCCCAGGTACTTAACGAGTCGTTGGTAGGAGGAACGACCCGTCAATTGAGGCATGGGCAAAAGATGAAGTTTTGAAGAAGTAAAAAAGTGCACTTGACGAGTTGGAGGAACGACTTATTGCACCTGGTAATGAGTCGTGAGGTTAACCGTTAGGCTTTGAAGAGAAAATTTCAACCAGTGTGCAGTGAAGTTGACGAAAGACATAATGAGTCATCACATGAAGGAACGACTCATTGGCAAGCCGCTGGACCTATCCGTGTAGTGCACTGGATTTTCGTAGGATTCAGTCCACGAGGGACCTAACGACTCGTGCTCAGGCACGATGAGTCGTTAGGTGACCCGTTACCAAGCCTGGGTACGTTGCTGAGGACCACTGATTTATGTAAGGAATGAATCGTCAGAGGACTGAACAATCCATCACCTAGCCCGTTGCCACTGCCGACCTGGTTTCCAGTTTTATTTAGGAAAAAGTTTTTTTGGAACTATAAATACCCAATTTTGGTTTATTTTTAATAGATGATTCTAGAAGGATTTTTTGACGACTTTTAGAGAGGATCTTGGAAGATTTTTTGAGATTATTCTTGAGATAATTTTTCGCACTATTTTTCTTGATTCAAGAAACAAAAGCACCTTTGAAATTTTATTTAATCTACCTGGTTTTTATTCTACAATAATCTGTAAGTTGCAATTATGATTTCTTCTATATTTTCTGATTGCAATAACACAAACATGAGTAGCTAAACCCATAAACTAGGTTTGTGGGAACCAAGATGAATTAACACACATAGGTAAAAATACATACCGATTCTTGAACGGGGTTTTATGCATGCATTGTTTCTCCCTTCTTTTTGATTGATTCTTGACGGTTGAAAATGTTAGAACTTGCCTTATTCTTACTTATCAAATTAAGGAGGTAAAGAATGGAAAAAGAGATTAACAATGGAGATTTGAGGCTATCAACCCTCATCTAATAGCTTGAATTTGTCCGGTGATAGCTAATTCGATATTAAGGGTAAGCGTCAACTAAAGTACACCCGTATAATGACCAAGTTGCATGGTGAAAATCATCTAGATAGGGGACCAACCATTTAGGTGAACCTAACTTAGCAATATTGCATGGTAAACACCGGAATAGATCACTAGTGTATAAGACTTGTGGTTATGAAATCCTGGGGAACACAATCCTAGTCTAGTCGTAAATTGAATACAAACCAAATTTGATACAAGCATTCATTAATTTTACTTTTGTTATTATTCTATAATTTTTCCCCTTTGGAAATAAGTAAATAAGTAGTAATAGTTATTTGCATTAACCTAAGTTCTTACCATATTCCCTGTGGGATAAACATTAACCTTTGTTGGGTTCTATATTGGACAATTGACTGCTTATATCTCAATATCGAGGTGTAATTTTGGCGACATCAAATTTTGAGTTGATGTGCCATGATTTTACGGCACTTTAGACGCTTAAAACCAATAAATTGTGCACATTCCAGGTATGTTTATATGGCTATAAGGTATTTTGTTCTTAACGTGCAGGAAAACAAGTTTGGAAGTAAATTTGAACAAATTAATGCTGAAAGCAACTAAAAGGTGACTGCCAGACACTTAACGAGTCGTTGGATGGGGGCACGACTCGTCACTTGAGGTGTGGGAAAAAGATGAAGTTTTGAAGAAGTAAAACAGTGCATTTGACGAGTTGTAGGAACGACTCGTTACACCCAGTAACGAGTCGTGAGGTTAACAGTTAGGCTTTGAAGAGAAAATTTCAACCAGTGTCCAGTGAAGTTGACGACAGACATCACGAGTCGTCATATGATGGAATGACTCATTGGCAAGACACTGGACCTATCCGTGAGGTGCACTGGATATTCATAGGATTTAGTCCATGAAGGACCTAACGACTCGTGCTTAGGCACGACGAGTCGTTAAGTGACCCATTGCCAAGCTTAGGTATATTGCTGAGGATGACTGATTTAAGTAAGGAATGACTCGTCAGAGGACTGAACGATCCGTCACCTAGCCCATTACCACTGCCAACCTGGTTTCTAGTTTTATTTAGGAAAAAGAGTTTTTGAACTATAAATACCAAATTTAGGTTTATTTTTAAGAGACTATTCTAGAAGGATACTTAGACGACTTTGAGAGAGGATCTTGAATGATTTTTTAAGATTATTCTTGAGAGAATTTTTCGCTCTATTTTTCTTGATTCAAGAAACTAAAGCACCTCTGGAATTTTATTCAATCTACTTGGTTTTTATTCTACAATAATTTGTAAGTTGCAATTATGATTTCTTCTATATTTTTTGATTGCAATATCATAAACATGAGTATCTGAACCCATAAACTAGGTTTGTGGGAACCAAGATGAATTAACATACATAGGTAAAAATACATAGTGATTCTTGAACGGTGTTTTTATGCATGTATCGTTTTTCCCTTCATTTTGATTGATTCTTGACGGTTGCAAACGTTAGGACTTGCCTTATTCTTACTTACCTGATCAAGGAGGTAATGAATGGGAAAAGAGATTAGCAACGAAGATTTGAGGCTATCAACCCTAATCTAATATCTCTAACTTGTCCGGTGATAGCTAATCTGATATTAAGGGTAAGGGTCAACTAAAGTACACCCGTATATGGACCAAGTTGCATGGTGAAAATCATCTAGATAGGGGACCAACCATTTAGGTGAACCGAACTTACCAATATTGCATGGTAAACACCGGAATATACCACTAGTGTATAAGACTTGTGGTTATGAAATCTAGGGGAACACAATCCTAGTCTAGTCGTAAATTGAATACAAACCAAATTTGATACAAGCATTCATTAATTTTACTTTTGTTATTATTCTATAATTTTCCCCCTTTGGAAATAAGTAAATCAATAGTAATAGTTATTCACATTAACCTAAATTCTTACCATATTCCCTGTGGGATCGACCTCAACCTTTGTTGGGTTCTATATTTGACAATCGACTGCTTATATCTCAATTGCAAGGTGTAATTTGGGTGACATCAAAAAGTGGCGCCGTTGCCGGGGAATACGGTTTAGGATTAGATTAATTGCTTGTATTTAACTTTTAGTCTTTATTTCCTATTTTTTGTTTTTCTTTTATTTTTTGACATGTCACAAGGTGGCGTGGTAAAAGAAGCAGCCAAGATGTGACCACGGTCTCAACAAGTATCTTGATTAAGTCTGAGTAATCAAGATACTTGTGTCGTGCCGCGACGTTAAATCAGACGCTACTTTGGAGGCAACCCAAGATAAAGTTTTTGTTCATTTTTACGTGTTTGTTCAAGTGTGCAGGTTATAGGTCATAAATTTCAATAATGATTGAGCTTAAATATTGAAGACAAGGAGTAGACGCCCAAGAAGTTCTTCTTGCACTCTATTACTTTATACTTATTTGTTTTAACACTAGGGATAGTGTAACCAATTAAGTATGGGGTGGGAGATGTGAACTTCGTATTACCATGCATGCCTTAATTGCTAAATTTATACATGGTAGGCCTATTTGTTTTTTGAGATTTATGATTTGGCATGCATACTTGTTCATTTGTAGTATGTTTTTATTTTGGGTTCCTCCAGTTTTTGTTTTCGGTACTTTTACGGTAGATAGTCCCTTAGAACCGACTAGAGAGTCTAGATTTTTTATTTTTTTATTTTAGTCATTTGAGTCATGACTTTGCCCGATGATAGATGGATGACGATCGTCTTAAGGGTAAATTAGTAATTAGGAATAACAAGAACTTGGACCTTACGAATACTAGGTGCTTCACTTTAGGTATCATTGAGATTTTATAAAATTCACTAAAAAATGTATGAAAAAGGTAGAAACACTTAGTCTTTTGGTAACTTGACTCTTGTACTTGAATAAATGGGCTAAATTATGTTATGCATGCAAGATGAATATATGTGTTTATGTGATCTTGATTTCAATTGTTAAACCATTTTGTGTCATTGTGTGAGTAAGGAATTTTTTATATACTCCATGCTTGTAAATTGACGTCTGAAACTTTCCCTGTGTGTGTAAAGAGAAATAAGAATGATAGATTTAGTAAGTGATCTAGGCATTTCTTTGACAATCATATTTTATCCTATTTTACCTAACTTGATTGTAATTATCTTTGTTAGCTATGTTGGAGCCTTAGCCTATTCTTTTGATAGCCATATTACAAGCTTAATCCCTTTTTGTTCTATTGACTTCTATTTGATCCAAATGACTCCTAGAGCACTATAATGAAAATTTTTGTAGGAAAGGAGCATAATTGGAGAAGTGAAGGGAAAAGGTGAAATTTTGCTAAACAAGGAGGGTGATTTTTAGTGGGAAAACAAAAAGAAGAAAGAACTTTGAAAAATTGAATATTAAAAAAAATTATGATTTACCGATTAACTGTACCTATTTGTTTTAATGAACCTGTTTTGGCCCTGGTCCTTCCTTGGGTATTGTGAACCTCAACATAAGAAAAAATTCTTAAGTTGAGGGTGGCTAAGTAGGGGTGCGTAAAGGGTGGGAACGGAAGAAAGGAAGAGAAAAAGAGAAACAAATGTGTGAATAAGCTCATTGTTGAAAGAAAAATCCCCACTAGTCACCTAAGTTGAAACATTGAGAAATAAAAGGAGGTATAAGGAGAGAATTTGAAAATTGAGGAAAGTGCTAAAACATCAAATTCTAATGAAGTATTAAAGTGCTTAGGGAGATTAGTCACTATTTTGGCCAACTAGTTCCAACCCGTCCCTTAGCCTACATTACAACCAAATTAAAAGTCCTAATTGTCCTAGAATCATAATTCTATATTAGCAGAGTATTACATTAAGGGCAATCCTATGAGTTGTCTTTTGCATGTATGTTGAGTTTTTTTGTGAGACTGAGCGGAAATTATTTTATTTATGCCCAAGTTAATTTCATTTTATATCTTTTGTGAGAAAAAGGCATCTCTCCAAATTGTGAGGGGCACAATGGTAAGACTTTGGTTTAATCCTTATTGCTAAATTGCATATAATTCATGTTGGCCCAAAATATGTCTTGATGAGTTAGTTTTCAAAGGTGAGTGATTTCGAACTTTGACATTCTAATGTTGATCCTATATGCATGTGAGTGAATTGTTTGAGCTTCATTGATGTGTCTCATGATTCTAAGTGTAAGTTGGTCTATTTTTAGGATGAATTTTGTGCCTCAATTTTTAGAAGGGAAGTAGTGGTTTGTTCGAGGACGAACAATAGTTTAAGTGTGGAGTGTTAATGAAGGGCGCACTCACGCACTTCATAGACATATTTTTCCTGTACTTTACTATGTTTTGAGAACAAATTATGTGTGTTTGCATGTGTTTATGTTATATATTTTGAAAATTAGCTAATGCATGTGATTAGATGTTTTCAGGGCTATAAAAGATGGATTTGAATGTATTTGAGGCTTATGGAATGAAGATGAAAAGAAGCTGAAGTCGTGGGCAAAGGTTGAGTTTGGAAAAGGCAGAAACAGTGTACTTGACTGGTTGAGGGAATGACTCGTTACATCTGGTAACGAGTCGTGAAGTCAGTTGTGAAAACTGTGACAGAAATTATTGATAAAGTAACCAGTGGAGATGACGAAAGACATAACGAGTCATTAGTTGACAAAATGACTCATTGGTAGATCACTAGAACCAACCATAAGGTACACTAGAAATTTGAAGGAGTTAGACCACGAGGGGCCTAACGGCTCGTCCCCATGCATAACGAGTCGTTAGGTGACCCGTTGCCACAACTGATGACGCGACAGTGGTTGGGGCGACACGCAAGGCTCCCAAAACGGCAAAAATAGGCTTTCCTACTTCAACTAGGAAAAGGAAAAATTTAAATCCCAAGTTAAATTCATCAAGGAACAAGGAAAACATAAATCTACTACTATAAATACCCCTTTATATTCATGTAATAGTCAATCTTTATAGGAAGTTTTTCAATGAGAAAAGTCTTCGAGTAAGAAAGTTTTGAGAGTTAGTATTACTTTGAGATACAATTGTAAAGTTGTTCTTCCGAATTTTGCATTAATCAAGTGACGATTCTTCCAATCATTGTTGTACGTATAAATTTTAATTTTTATTTATGAATGCTTTTAATTTACTTATAAACATGACAGGCTAAAACCACCACAGCTAGGGTTGTGGGAACCATGACAAATTAACACACATAGGTAAAATACTTAGTGATCCTTGAATAGAGTTTATGCATGTACTGTTTCTTCCTTCGTTTTAATTGATTTTTAATGGTTGCAAATGTTAGAACTTTTCATATTCTTACTTACCAGAACAAGGAGGTAGTTAATGGGAAAAGGGATTAACAACGGAGATTTGAGGCTATCAACCCTCATCTAATAGCTTGACCTTATCCGGCAATAGCTAATCCGATATTAAGGGTAAGGGTTAATCAAGAATACACCCGTAGGCGGACCAAGTTGCGTGGTGAAAGTCATCTAAATAGGGGACCAACAATTTAGGTGAAATTAACTTACCGATATTGCATGCCAAGCACCGAAATAGATCACTAGTATAAAACGCCTTGTGGTTATAAAGTCACGGGGAACACGGACCCTAGTTAATTGCATTAATATGGAATCAACCTTCACTTTCTCTCAACGATTTTGTTTGTTACTTTTACAAATTCCCCCCTCTTAGGAAATAATTAACTAAAAAGCTTAAGCACTAGCATTATTCTACATCCTTCAATATTCTCTGTGGGATTGACCCCAACCTATAGTTGGGTTCTTTATTGACAACGTCCGCTTCATACTTCAGTAAGAGGTGTGGTTTGAGAGTTATCACCGATGTTCCTGAGTTATCATCTACAACAGCAGCCCCGAGACCACCAGTTGCACCTCTACGGCCACAACAGCCGGCCTAGTTACAGTTTCACAGGAGTTCTTAGTTGATATGGCTAGGCGGCTAGCTAAGGTCGGGAAGCAGTAGGCACACACAACTCTACAGGTTAAAGTTCTAATGCAGCAGGTAAAACGGTGGGTGTCGAAGGAGTTGGAGACACTGTCCAATTCGATGCATGGCCAATTAGATGCTTTTGAGAAGAGAATGGATGAGCGCCTTGCACATTTACAGGCGTCGGAGTTGTCTAGATGGTACTCAAAGCTAGGAGCGCTTAGATCCGAGGGGCAGGACTTGGCCTCACGACAGGTAGCTGCAATACCTCCACCGGTACTTCTCGTTATAGATGATGAGTTTGAAGAAGAATTACCACTGATCTTTCACTTTATCATGGAGGAGACAGTGGAACATGATAAGGGAAAGAGGCCTCGTGAGGAGGCAAGTTTTGATGAAAATGCTTCTCCACTCCCTCAGCAAAGAGGATAGTGTTCGGTGGGTTTTATAGGTATCTAAACCGACACACAAGTGCACGTGGTCAAACAAGTAGTAAGTGGCTTTAGTAAGCCAAGTATCGATCCACGGAGACTCTAGATAAGTGAAATTTGCTCAAGTATACTATATTTTTACTTCTAAGTATGCTGACAACTAAGCAACCAAAAAGTGAATAATTTGTTTTAGAAATTCTATACTAAAACTACTAACAATTATCTACCTTGAATTTAAACTATGGATATGAGCATGCCGAGGTTAAAGAACATGTAATGAACTGATTATCATCATACATTGGTTAATCTTTTCTTCCAGTTGCTAGCCAAGAACATTAGCCAAGAGATTAAAACTCTCGTATTTAATCTCACTTAAGAATCATAAACCATCCGTCTACATTTCTGTGATCAAATGCAATTCATGACCTAGCAATACAATTCCGGTTCCTAAATTGACTAATACGGCTTTCAAGTATATTTCTATCAGGAAAGCACATCAAAACTCAATTTTCCCAAATCAAGTAAAGAAAAATACCCTATTAATTCACAACTTTCCAATTTCGTGCTCTCTCGAGTGAAATCGCCACACACCAATGCAGTAAGAACAAGAATTAATAGAACAACATGGAAGAAGAAGATGAAAAACCATATAATTCAATAATCAAAATTCATCACAAGTGTTCATAACCTCAGCAAGGAAGGGAATTAGCCACTCATTTGTGATTAATCATCCTAAAACAAGTGTTAATCATACAAACAATTGAGTTAAAGAAGAAAGAAAGAGAGAAAAAACCCTGAACTTTTCATCCCTCAACTGCCTGTAACCCACGTCCTTGCTCCACCAAATCTGAATTATGAAAAATACATTTAAGTGTTCTATTTATACTAGTAGGAATTTTTCCCGGAATAATGAGCAACGTGTCACGGAGTGCATCGCGGAGCACTACCTCCGTGACACGCCGTGAACGCGGACCCTCACTGGAAAATTGGGGTCCAGGAATAAAGCACCAACGTGGCACGGCGTGCAACGCGGAGGCTGGCCACCGTGCCACGGAGCTGTCGTGAGCCTCCACTGGAAATTGTGAGATTTTTCATCCTCCAGGCAGAATGCCTCCACGATGGCAGCGTGATACGGCTCCATCGCGGAGCCCCTTTAATTTGTGCAGTCCACTGCCTTTTTTCCGTGCTCGATTCCAAGTCCAACTCCAATATCATCCAACATGCATTTTAGCTCCTTGAAATCACATTTTACCTACAAAACAATGCTAATCATGTTGGTTAGTATAAATTCACATTTTATTACCAATTACATGAAAATGTATACACATTGCTATATAAACAAGGAGAAAATGATACTTTTGAGTATCACTTGGGCATATAAATCTGCCCAAGATCACTTACCCCACAATTAAATCCCTGTTCGTCCTTGAACAACAAACACACAATTCATGCAATTTACATCCCAACCTTCGCCACTATGGTGCGACTATTTAAGCTACGTTCTTACCGATCATTCAATATTGCGAATCATCAAGAAAACATGCATGGTCTCAACAATGCAATGACCTTCAATACATTAAGACTTCCTAGACTTTAAGAATCGACTCTCGATATCAGCAAACTCATGCAAATCAGCTAATCAAGATATCCGACACGAAAATCAATCTTTCATCAAGCATGTGCCCTCACAACTCAAGAGAATCTTCCCCTTTTTGCTCATGTGACACACAAACATTCAAGTAGGGGCATGTAAAAAAAATAATTTCACTGTCTCCGAAAAGAATTCACATGCATCATGTCATGACCCATAAGCTTGGCCTTAGTGTATTACTCTACTAATATAAAGAAATGCAATGTAAGATCACGTAGGACTTTAATGGGTTGTAATGGAAGCTATGGAACTAGTACATATTGGATTAGCCAATAATAGCCACTAGCATCCTTAAGCGCCTTTTCAACACATTCCCATCAACTCATGGACATTGTTTCTCTCTTTTCTCTTTTTCTTCATCATCCCATTCTTGATGATTTACTTTAGTATGGCCCATTTCATTCAGCACACTTGACACAATAACAAAGGTTATTCATGCACCTTCATTAGCATTTGTTTATAGCAAGTGCACCTTCAACCTTTTCTTTTCTTCCCTCTCTCTGCTTTTCTTTTTCTTTTCACCATTCTCACTCTTTGACACTTTGGAAAAATTATTTTCTCTTCTTAAGCGCTTAAGAGTTTTGTATAGACTTTACGGCTAATGAAAAGAAAGAATTAAGCTCAGTTTATACTTTTTGGACAAAGGAAAGAAATAATAGGCTAACGGCTCAACGGGCTGACTAGGGTATACAATCACATAAAAGGGGAGTATGACAAGAAAAAATAGAAACTCTCGGTTAAAACAAAGAAATGCCTACATCCTTTCCAATAATACACCTCCTTCATTTTGTTTTGTACACACACCAGGAAAGTTCTAGACACTTCACAATAGCATGGAATAACAATACCTCACTTCACACTTTATGCACATGCTCGATTCAAGATGCATGCACAGACTCTTCAATCAGCTAATTACATGAATTCAAACATTAAGCCTCAATCACACCGAATCGAACTCTACAGCCTAGGTATCTCAACATATTTACAAAATTGCATGCTTTCATACGAATGACTTTTGAATTTTGACTATCAGGTACAACACGCAACCAAAATTTCACAACCATATAGTAACTACAGGTTCTGTGATGCAATCCACCAAAGAAAAAAACTGAAAATAAATTAAACTAACTACTCCTACCGACTACATTTCCCTTAAGACGGTCGTCATCCATCCATCATAGGGAACGGTCACTAACTATGACGTCGGTTCAATGGGACCATTCTCGGTAAAAGAACCGAAAACAAACGCCGAGAAACCCAAAAATAAAAATTGAAAAATTTTGCAAAACATCGATCATTTCGATAGAAAAATTATTTACAAAATATTTTAAATATGAACAAAATATTTTTGCAAAATTTTAAAAATATCGATCATTTTGATAAGAAAAAATATTTACAAAAATTACAGACTCAGCTGGCAACATCAACATTCCACAACACATGTCAATTCCACAAACATGTACAAATACAGAACAATTTGCAAATTCACAAACACAGGGAAACATACATACAAAAATACAGAGGAAAGCATACAAGCAAACCAGCCCAGCCCAGCACCTAACTACTCCCCACCCCACACTTAAACCGAACACTGTCCCCAGTGTTCACAAAAATTAAAAATCACAAAATTGGGTGGTGGAACTCCCTGATCAGTCAAAGTATTCCACTTCTTCATCTGGTGCTGCTGCCTCATCTCCCATGTCCGAGTCGCCTCCGTCGTCGTCATCGGACTCCACATCGGAGTTCTCCCGACGTGTCTCCTCGTCTATGGGGACATCATCGTCAGTGGGCTCTACAAAGGCTGGCCCCACTCGGCATAGAGCCCTGGCGTTTTCTCCAAACGGGTAGTCCAGCTCGAGCTGCCATAGCTCCTCCTCCGTGGTTGGTCTCCCACCAATCCTTAGCTGGAGCATTTGCATCCCAAACATCCGTGCCATGTACTGGTCATCACGAGCATGTCGCTCGCCAAGTGTCAGCACTGGCCCGTGGGTGGTGTTGGGGGCCTTAGTTTCGGTCACGTCCAAGGCCCGCCGCTCCAACTGCTGGATGTAATCCAAAGCCTCCTCCTCGACGTCGAGGCCTCTGAGAAAGGTGGTGAGTAGTCCACCGAAGCCATACCTGTGGCCCTGGTGTAATCGGGCTCTCTTCATGGCGGATATGATGACCGCCCCAACATTAATCTCCAGCCCTTTCATCAGGGCATACCCCAGGAAAACACGATCCCGAGTCACATCAGTCATGTGTACCCCCGGGATTAGGCACGAGCAGACTATCTTTAGCCAGATTCGGGCTTCCCTATTCATTTGAGAGTATGGCAGAGTCTGGTGGTAGCCCCTTTCTTTGTGTCTGCTCCATCTAGCTGTGGATCGAGCCCCACACAGTGTGCATCTGATGTCGGCATACGGTGGGGTAATGTTCAGCTGGCGGAGAACGTGGGCGTCTGTGTCCCGCACTCCGATGATGGCATTTAGCTGTTGGGGTTCCAGAGTGACTATCTGCCCTCTGATCTTGATGGTGTGGCTTCTGATTGCCGGGTTCCAATTAGCATAGAACTCCCGGACTAGGTGCAGGTTGCATTCTTTGGGCTCCTGAAATATGAAACTGAGCCCAGCTGCCTCGATCCGTTGAACTATTCTGGGGAACTCCTGTGCTAATGGTTCCCGTGCTATATGCTCCTCGGGGAAGTATTTGTTCTCCTTGTGCTTGGCATACCACTTCTTCCCCTCATCAGCCACCCATCTCATTCCGTATTGGCGGCGCTGGCCGCGTGGAACTGATGGTGCAGCTGGGACTGCTGTGCCCAGTCTAAGTCTTTTCCTTCCGGTGCCTGAAGTTGATGCACCCTTACCTTTATCTTGCCTACTTGCCATTCTACCTGTCAACACAAGTAAACAAGCGCAATGTCAAGCTAAATAAATATTAACTTAGGCTAAGGTCGGGTTATGCTAAATACACCCCACACTTAGTCCTTAGCTACAGTTACGATACTACGGCAAGAATAACTTTATTTACACCAAACAACCAGCTATACAATTCATGCTTAATGCGTTCAACAAGAAAATTCGACGATATAACTTTTGCGTACTACTCAAACTTTGTACAGCTAATCCCAATCACTACCATCGCTAGCATTTCAACCATTGCACTTAGCAAAGAAAAACAACGAAACAAAAACAACAACAAAAATTCTATACACATGAACCTATACAATCAACCCAATTTGAACAAATTTCAACATTTTCCTCAAAACCCGAGAATTTGTCGTCTATTAACATTCAAACAATTTTTACAACGACTCATCCCATTCAATACGTACAATCCGGCATAGAATTTACAAATACAATACACCACCCACTTCAAATTCAACAACCAAGCCCTAGAATTGATTTCTTCCATCAAATTCGAATAATTCATGCAATCGACAAGTTCAAACGCTCATTGCAACATTCCGAACATTTATCAATCAACAATTAACTCGAATTCATGCTAAATTTCAACTTAGGGTGATTTATTTCACCTCCCATGCTTAATTTCGAATAAAATCGATAAAAACTTGAGAGAGAATCGGAAAACATACCTCGAAGTTGAAGAACCGAAGAAAACTTGGTAATTTGTTGCCTTAAGCTGTGGCACGTTGGTGGGGGAGGGATTTTAGGAAGTTTGGTCGCGGAGGAGAATAAGAATGAGGGAAAAAAGGGAGAAATCGGGGTATAAAATGTAGAAAAACACGCGGGTCACCTGGCAACCCGGTGTGACCCGTCACAATTTACACAGCAACGTGTCACAGAGTGCATCGCGGAGCACTGCCTCCGTGACACGGAGCCATCGCGATAGCTTACTGGAAATTTTGAAATTTCCAGGTTACACTTCAACGTGTCACGGAGGGTAACGCGGAGGTCCTCCTCAGTGACACGGAGCTATCGCCCCAGCTCACTGTCTTCTACATTTTATTAATTTTTCATACCTCGCCTTTTTCTTCATGATTCCGTGCACATTTTTCTCCATTTGACCTGAATATCATCTCACTAAATAAAATTGGTTAGAATGATAGGTTTCACCTAACTAAAATAAAAAATACTAACTAAAATGAAAAAATTTGTAATAAATCAAGATAAAGAAAAAGAAAAATCTATTTACACTTTACAAAATGAAAGAAATTTTTTTTCAGGGGTTGCCTCCCGTGCAGCGCCTGGTTTACCGTCCCGGCTCGACGTCATTTACGCTCAATTTTCCGCTAGGGTGATGGACGATTTCTCACTATCACTGTCCTCCCCCCAGTAGTGCTTACACCTATCCGGTGGTCTTCCCATCAACTCTCGGGCATCATTCCTCTGCTTAGAATTACCATGATCAATTACATTGATCACCGAGAGTTCTTCATGCATCATCGGGAGCTTGGATGCTTTATACACATCGAACACCTCTACCTTGTCATGTGCTCGCATAGTAAGTTGACCCGCAGCTACATCGATTAATGCTTTCCCGGTTGCCAAGAAGGGTCGTCCCAAAATAAATGGGACTTCCGCGTCTGGTTCAAAATCCAGAACAATAAAATCTACCAGGAAAATTAGGGAGCCCACTTGCACTAGAACATCCTCAACAATGCCATCCGGCCTAGCTAAGGATCGGTCCGCCAACTGCAAGATTACGGTTGTAGGTCTAGGACTCCCTAGACCCAACTTTCTGAATACCGAAGATGGCATCAGATTTATGCTCGCTCCCAGGTCACACAATCCACGAGCTCGGATGCTCTGCCCAATAGTAAGCTAGATAGTAAAACTTTCAGGGTCTTTTAGCTTCGTGGGCAGTCTATTTTGGATCCGGGAAGTGCATTCCTCCGTCAAAGCCACCGTGGCATACTCAGTCAAATGACTTTTGTTGGCCACGATGTCTTTAATGTATTTGGCATATTTAGGCACTCCCTGCAAGACATCAACAAGAGGTAAGTTAACATGTACCTATTTAAGCACCTCCATGAATTTCTTGAAACACGCCTCCTCCTTGTGTTTCTTGAGTCGTTGAGGGAACGGGGGTGGAGGTCTTGGATTCGGATCCGTATCGCTCGGCAATCCTCCTCTAGGCCTTGTATTTTGGGCACTAGCAAATTGCCCAAATTGATACTGAAGAGCCTTTGTCGCTAACTGGTTATTTTTCACTTCGGCTGCCAATTTAACATAGTCAGCCTGCAATTGCGCTTGATTAGCGATCATGGTATTAAACATCTCCTCAATGCTGGGTGATGGTGGTGGAGGAGGGGCATTGTTATTTCTGAATTGAGATTGGTAGTTCTATTGCCCTCCTTGATTCCTTTGCATACCCTGACCCGAACTTTGGCCTTGTTGGTTGTAGCTACCCCATGAAAAATTTGGATGGTTCCTCCAATTTGAATTGTAGCTACTCCCATACTGCTGATGATTTCTCTGTGCATTGCCCACAAAGTTAACCGAATCAGGATTTGCTCCACAGCACTCAGCTGAGTGCTCACTGCTTCCACACACTTCACACCACATTTGCTGGACTGCATTAACTGGAGTGGAAGGCTGGTTCAAAGTCATGTTGCTGAAGTGGTTGTTCAATTGATTCTGCAAGGCAACTATCTGTGCAGCGATAGCTGTAAATCCATCCACTTCAAGCACTCCTGCTGCTTTCCTTGTTCCACCTCGTGATGAATCAGCATTCCATTCTGGATTGCCCTGTGAAATTCGGTTTAGCAAGGTGTACAACTCGTCATAAGTCTTTTCCAGCGCTTGCCCTCCAGCTGCTGAATCTAGCAAAATTTTGGTATGGGGTTCCAAACCCTCAATAAATGTGTGCACCAACACCTCATTGGACTGATGATGATGAGGACAGTCCCGCAACATGGATTTAAATCTTTCCTAGGCTTGATATAAATTTTCTCCCTCCCTCTGTTTGAAACTTAGAATTTGACTTCTAAGTCTGGCTGTTTTACCAGAGGGAAAAAACCTTATCAAGAACTTTCGTGCAAGATCATCCCACGTTGAAATAGAATTTGGTGGCTCAGCTTTCAACCACCTCTTGGCTTCTCCGAGTAATGAGAACGGAAATAATGTAAGCCGAACATAATCAGGTGACACTCCAGCGGGTATATAAGTGTCACTTATCTCCAAAAAGTTCTGGAGATGCTGTTGTGGGTCTTCATGAGGGAGACTGGTAAATTGCCCGCTTGTGTGCAACAATTGCACCATATTTTGCTTGAGTTCAAATCTCCCTCCAGGCTCTGGTTTGCGGATACTGGATGTAACATTGTTGGCATGTGGGATTGCCACCTCGTAAACCGGCCTTGCTGCTGTTTCTTCAGGCACTAACACTGCCCTCACAACCGGTGGATTTTGTTGCTCCATAATAGTCTTTCTGAGCAACTGCAGCTTCCTTTGTAGAGCTTCTCTCCGTTTACTATGAAATATACGTTCAGGCTCTATATAAGATTCCACCAGCTCTTTGTCTCTTGCCAGTGTTCACAGCAATTAAGTCTGCAAAATACAGGCTAAGACGAAGTTGTCAACACTTAAGAAAATAAAATAAAAATACAAAAAATTTACACTTAACACAATTTCACCAATTGCCAAGTCTCCCCGGCAACAGCGCCAAAAACTTGTTCGGTGGGTTTTATAGGTATCTAAACCGACGCACAAGTGCACGTGGTCAAACAAGTAGTAAGTGGCTTTAGTAAGCCAAGTATCGATCCACAGAGACTCTGGATAAGTGAAATTTGCTCAAGTATACTATATTTTTACTTCTAAGTATGCTGACAACTAAGCGACCAAAAAGTGAATAATTTGTTTTATAAATTCTATACTAAAACTACTAACAATTATCTACCTTGAATTTAAACTATGGATATGAGCATGTCGAGGTTAAAGAACATGTAATGAACTGATTAGCATCATACATTGGTTAATCTTTTCTTTCAGTTTCTAGCCAAGAACATTAGCCAAGAGATTAAAACTCTCGTATTTAATCTCACTTAAGAATCATAAACCATCCGTCTACATTTCTGTGATCAAATGCAATTCATGACCTAGCAATACAATTCCGGTTCCTAAATTGACTAATACGGCTTTCAAGTATATTTCTATCAGGAAAGCATATCAAAACTCAATTTTCCCAAATCAAGTAAAGAACAATACCCTATTAATTCACAACTTTCCAATTTCGTGCTCTCTCGAGTGAAATCGGACTTTTTAGATGTACATTAATGTAGGCTACACACCAATGCAGTAAGAACAAGAATTAATAGAACAACATGGAAGAAGAAGATGAAAAACCATATAATTCAATAATCAAAATTCATCACAAGTGTTCATAACCTCAGCAAGGAAGGGAATTAGCCACTCATTTGTGGATTAATCATCCTAAAACAAGTGTTAATCATACAAACAATTGAGTTAAAGAAGAAAGAAAGAGAGAAAAAACCCTGAACTTTTCGTCCCTCAACTGCCTGTAACCCACGTCCTTGCTCCACCAAGTCTGAATTACGAAAAATACATTTAAGTGTTCTATTTATACTAGTGGGAATTTTTCCCGGAATAATGAGCAACGTGTCACGGAGTGCATCGCAGAGCACTGCCTCCGTGACACGCCGTGAACGCGGACCCTCACTGGAAAATTGGGGTCCGCGAATAAAGCACCAACATGGCGCGGCGTGCAACATGGAGGCTGGCCACCGTGCCATGGAGCTGTCGCGAGGCCCCACTTGAAATTGTGAGATTTTTCACCCTCCAGGCAGAATGCCTCCGTGATGGCAGCGTGACACGACTCCATCGCGGAGCCCCTTTAATTTGTGCAGTCCACTGCCCTTTTTCCGTGCTCGATTCCAAGTCCAACTCCAATATCATCCAACATGCATTTTAGCTCCTTGAAATCACATTTTACCTATAAAACAATGCTAATTATGTTGGTTAGTATAAATTCATATTTTATTACCAATTACATGAAAATGTATACACATTGCTAGATAAACAAGGTGAAAATGATACTTTTGAGTATCACTTGGGCATATAAATCTGCCAAAGATCAGATAGCGGAGTAAGATGGAGAGAGCATTGCATGAATCGAGAGAGGAAGCTCGATAGAGAGCCGAGACTGAGTCAACGAGAGCTCGTGGAGATGGCACGAGCTTTGATGGATCTGAGAATGCACCGGTTGAAGCTGGTAATTTGGTGATGACATCGGAGGCGTATCTACACCCTATACCGACCAGGTAGCAGACACCTAGGTCACACAGGTATGTTCCCTATTTCCTTAGTTTGTTTTGGTATATATATGCATCAAGGATGACACATGCTTTATTGATAGGGGTAAGGAGGGATACTTGTGCATTCTATTTTGCTAAACATAACCCAAGGGTTTTTCTTGCCAGATATCTTTTCCCTCGGGTGTTCCATATCTAGTAGAACCGGCATGTTTAGGATTTTTTTTTTGTGTTTTTTTTGTGTCAGTTAGAAGAAAGTTAGGAAAACTGAAGGCAGTCAAGAGCTGAAATTGTTGAGTTTTTGTTGATTAATAATTTGATACCCCTCCGAAAAATTTGTACATGTGTATGTGAAAGTTTACAAGTATGACCTTTGTGAATCTTTGCATGGCATTGAAGCTATGAACATATTTACCATTGTATGGCTGCACTTGAACTAGCAATTAGTAACAGTGATGATGTTGACATGTGCTATGTGTGAGTGAGGTTTAATAGCTGAATTCGGTTGTGTGTCAATCTAGAACTTGCCTGGTCAGTCGTATCGAGATATAGGATAGGAAACTAGGAAAGGATCATAGGTCGTTTTTGATTTACAAATCCACTTTAGCCTTAAAAGACCTACCAAAAATGAATAAAATCCATTGATTCAAATGTTTGAGCTTAAATTGACCTTTCTTTTTGTTTACACAAATTCACCTACCTTCTTTTATTAAGAATGAACCTATTTTGTCCCTGGTTCCTCCTTGGACATTGTGAACCTCAACTCAGGAAAATCGCCTAAGTTGAGGGTGGCTACTATAGGGGTGATTAAGAAGAGATGGAAGGAATATAAATTGGGTAATGAAAAAGGAAAAGAGTGGGTGCCGTATGCATAATGAAAAGAAAAGAAAGAAAAAAACTTATTGTCAAAAAGTGAGAAAATAAAAGAAAATAAAAATGTGACATCAAAGCTTGAATAAAGAGAAACCGCATCCGTAGTTGCAAAAACAAAGGAAACAAGAAGCAGTTAAAGGAAAAAGGTAGAAAATAGGAAAAAAGGTGAAAAGTGGATCCAAGAGGTGCATAGTGCCAAGGAGGGTTGAGCTACTAATTCTACATGTACCATACTCTAGCCCGAGTCTACATTACAAGCCTAGAAAGTCCTATAGTGATCTTGGTTACTTGTCTGAAAAATCGAGGTATTGAAAGTAAAGGAAAGCCTATGGTATTTTATGCACACAATTCAAATTTCTTTGTGAGAGTGAGTGAATCTTACCTAGTCCTAAGAGGAATTTATTGAAATAATCATATTCACATGTGTGAGTATTGGACTTCTTTTAGGTGAGAGAATTTTATCAACAAAATCATCTGCAAATTGTTTGGGTCAGTGTTATAGATTTATGTGTGTGGTTGCAAGTGACAGTATATTGCCATGTTTTGATTCCTCTTTGTTATGGTTGGAAATATTGCATATGCATAGTGATTTGAGTTGATACGATGAGGGAGGGGTTAGAAAATTTGATTTTGATGTATAAATGTGACTGCCGTAAGTTTTCTAGAGTTCTTTGGATTGAAGCATCGAAGTAGTTTAGTTTCTTTTATTTTATTTTATTTTTGCCTAAGGACATGCAAAAGTTCTAAGTTGAAGGTGTTGATGTGCCATGATTTTCCGGAACTTTTGATGCTTAAAATCAAGAAATTATGCACATTCTGGGTATGTTTATATAGGTATGATGTGTTTATGCTTAATGTTGCAAGAAAATAGGTTTCAAAGTGAACTGGGTGACTTAATGGTAAAAATAATTGAAAGGGTGACTGCCAGACACTTCACGAGTCATTGGTAGGAGGCACGACTCATTGCTTAAAGGCGTGGGTAAAATATGGATTTTGAAGATGCAAGACAGTGTACCTGAAGAGTTAAGGGAAGGACTCGTTACAATTGGTAACGAGTCGTGATGTCAGTCGTGAAGGCTAAGAGATAAAATCTGAACAAAGTGACCAGTGGAGTTGACGATAGACATAACGAGTCAGCACGTGATGAAATGACTCGTTGGCAGTTCAGTAGGAACCAACCGTAAGGTGCACTGGAACTTTTGAAGAGTTAGACCACAAATGACCTAACGAATAGTGCCCAGGCACGATGAGTCATTAGGTGACCCGTTGCCACAACTGGGTACGATGCTAAGGACGACTATTTTAAGAAAGGAACGACTCGTTAGAAGGCCAAATGAATCATCACCAAGCCCGTTGCCACTGCCGACCTGGTTTCCAATTTTATTTAGAAAAAGGATTTCTTAGAATATAAATACAAAGTTAAGGTTTATTTTTGAAAGAGAGTTAGAGAATAATATAGAGAGGCGATTTTATAAGTTTTCAAGTTGGATTTTGGTGTTGTATGATTTTTCTTGAATCAAGAAACAAGATTTACAATTTTGTTCTTGAATTTGAGGATAAAAAGCAACATTGGAATTTATTAATCAATTTTGAAGTTTTATTCAATCTACATGATTTTTCTTCTATGATAATTTGTAAGTTGCAGTTATGATTTATTCAATTATTTATGATCATCATACAAACACGAGTAGCTAAACCCATAACTAGGTTTGTGGGAACCAAGATGAATTAACACACATAGGTAAAGTACTTAGTGAATCTTGAACGGGTTTTTATGCATGTATTATTTTTCCCTTCATTTTGATTGACTCTTGATGGTTGCAAATGTTAGGACCTGCCTTATTCTTACTTACCAGAACAAGGAGGTAATGAATGGGAAAAGGGATTAAAAATGGAGGTTTGAGTCTATCCACCCTCATCTAATAGCTTGAATTTATCCGGGGATAGCTAATCCTATATTAAGGGTAAGGGTCAACTAAAATACACCCGTATACGGACCAAGTTGCGTGGTGATCATCATCTAGATAGGGGACCAACCATTTAGGTGAACCTAACTTACCAATATTGCATGTTAAACACCGGAATAGATCACTAGTGTATAAGACTTGTAGTTATGAAATCTTGGGGAGCACAATCCCAGTCAAGTTGTTAATTGAATATAAACCGAATTAGATTTAAGCATTCAGTAATTTTACTTTTGTTTATTTTTTATATTTTTCCCCTTCGGAAATAAGTAACTCAATAGTAACAGTTATTCGCATTAACTTATGTTCTTACCATATTCCCTGTGGGATCGACCTCAACCTTTATTGGGTTTTATATTTGACAATCGACCACTTATATCTCAATTGTGAGATGTAATTTGGGTGACATCACCTGTTTGTGAGCTCAAATGGGATGAAATACATGCTTGTAGCTGTGGACTATGTTTCTAAGTGGGTGGAGGCAGTTGCACTTCCAAACAATGAAGGTAAGACTATCACAACATTCTTGAAGCAGGATATTTTCTCCAAATCCGGGACTCCTAGAGCAATCATTAGTGATGGGGGTTTGCACATTTGCAACCGGTTGTTTTGGACCTTACTAGAAAAATATGGGGTAAAGCATAGGGTGGAAACATCTTATCACCCACAATCTAGTGGGAAAGTTGAGGTATCCAACAGGGAGATAAAGACCATCTTAGTAAAGATTATGAATGCTAATAGGACAGATTGGTCTAGGAAGCTGGATGATGCATTATGGGCTTATCGGACCGCATTCAAGACCACTATAGGTATATATCCTTATCAGCTTGTGTATGGAAAGCATTTCATCTTCTGGTCAAGCTTGAGCACAAAGCCATGTAGGCACTCAAGAAGCTGAATTCGACTTGGAGTGATGCTGTGAACTTACGACTTGATTAGTTGAATGAGTTAGATGAATTTTGTTTGAAGTCCTTTGAAAGTTCAAAAATTTACAAAATGAGGATGACGATACAACATGACCGGCAGATTGAGCAAAGAGAGTTTAGCCCTGGGGATATGGTGTTGTTATTCAATTCTAGGCTTTGCTTGTTTCTTGGAAAGTTGAAGTCTAAATGGTTGGGACCATTTAAAGTGGTCCAAGTATTCCCATATGGTGCAATTGATTTGGAAAATCATGAAGCAAACGGTTTAAGGTGAATGGCCAACGGGTGAAAGCATATTTTGTGAAGAGCGAAGAAATAAAATTGGTGGACCTTTGGGCACTAGGTGAAGTTTGGATAACCCGAGGGCTTGCGTCATGCCGCGACGTTAAATTAGGAGTTGCATGAGAGGAAACCCATGGAGGTATCTTGGTGAAATCAGAGTAATCAAGATACCAGCTCCATGTCACGATGTTAACTCAGGCGCTTCTTAGGAGGCAACCTAAGTTGTAATTGTACTATCAATATAGTGTTCACGTGTGTTGATATGTGCAGGTGAGTAAGATGAGAAATCAGGAGTTGGAGCAAAAATATTGAACCTTAGAGTCTGGTGCCAAAAAGCATCGAATGAGTCTTTACCTGACTGAACAACTCGTCAAGACTAGTCGTGGCCACTGAAGCAGAGAACATTAAGTTCTGGAGAGTCAGTGAAGAGTGACCTAACAAATCGTGAGGTCACTCAATGAGTCATCCAGTACCTCGTTCTGACACAGCTGAAAGTCCACCAATAGTACAAGGCCAACAACTATTGTGTAACATTACGAGTCGTTGCCTGAGTCATTAGGTCCCAGGTAAGTTCTCGCTATTAACTAATGTCAACATCATAATGAGTCATAGTCATGAGAAACGACTCGTTACATGGGTCATGGTTCATATGCTTCATTCTGAACCACCCGATCGGGCCCATGTGAAAAAGGGTAATTTGATTTCTTATCTATTAAAACACACGGTTTTTCCCAAAATTACCCCACATTCAAAGCCTAATTCTCTAAAACAGTTCCCTCCCCATTCATCACCTATCATCTTCACTTGCAATCACACACATACACACTAACACAACATCACAATTGAAAATCACCGTCACTGCCTGCACTTTGCCACCAACAACTGTTCAAATTCTCATCTTCTCTCCTCGAACATCGTTGAAATTGTGAGTATTGTAATGCTTCCTATATTAAACTCGACCTCCTCATGCTTGTAAATGTTTGTCAATGTCTGAATTTTGTCCTAACATTAAAACCCTAGTTGCCATGAATTTAATTGCCTAAAATAGTGAACACATAAAGCTTTGAACTAAATGGGTTTTGTTGATAATTTTGTGGTGCACTGTTTGAATGAATGAGGTTATAATTAAGCATCGGTTGGCTTGGGTTTCTTACGAATCGTAATGCCCGCTGAATAAATGGGCGTGGGAGTTGGATTGTTTTGCCCGCCCAACTCCCATTGGTGACGAAGCTTGGATTGTTTTGCCCGCCCAACTTCCACCGAAATAAAAGTGCAAATTTGAATTGGGTGAAGTTTGAGCAACCCAATCAAGATGATAACGCAACCAGTGATGACGCCTCCAGTAACGACTCATTTGATAACTCAACAAGTCGCCACCACTGAGAATAAAGGTATAACCAATAGAATCTTGTGAGCGAGTCACTTGATGAGTCCTGGTCTCACTTGACGACTGGTGAGGTTACTCGTCCTCAGTGTAGAAGAAAATGGTAAAAATTTGAGCATAAAGAGCATGACTGACTTAACGACTCATTGCCACTAGCAACGACTCATTGGGTCAAGTCGTCAAGACTACTGAAAATGATGCACCAAGTTCAAAAATTTAGACAACGGACGAATTAACGACTTGTTGGGTCAAATCATTAAGTATATCGAAAAAGGGGCAAAAATTTGATCTAGCAGACAATGGATGACTTAACGAGCCATTTTCTGTGACCACGACTCGTGAAGTCAGCCATCATGTCTAAAGGCAGTGACTTAATCAGTACATTCTTACACTATAATTTTGGGTACTAACGTTTATTCCACAAGTACAATGGCACCAAAAGAAACTCCCAAGAAGGGACCGGCCAAAAAGCAAAGGCCGAAAAAGGGACATCCCTAGACTCGCAGATTGAGTGATGAACCATCATCCTCCGAAGACTCGAGTGGCTCAGTTGAGAAGTATCAGATAGAGAAGGAGTAGTTAGAATGACGATTGACTAGGTCAAGGACTAAATGCCTTATTAATCCAATAGCCATGATCATATCTCTGACTCCACTTGTAAGGGACCCACCTATCCATGAGAAAGGAAATAACGGGGAGACTCATCCCCGAAGGATCAAGAGGGTGTAGAAGTTGGGGAAGATGATGAATCCAATGCCCGGTAGGAGAGTGCTACAAATAAGGAGACTAGAACTTTAGACACATCCCCAGAATAGCCTTGGAGGTTGGGGAACAGGTGGTGTGTCCTAGGTTGAGGGAAATCTACAACTGTGACATTGCTGCTACTAATAAGGGCCATCCAAAGAGGAGTATCTTTGAAGAGTCGAGGTTGGTCAATACTAGGTTCAAGGACTTTCCTGAGATTCAAGCATTGTTTGACAAGTACTAATTTGGTTGGTTGAGTGAACTATCAGGAAGTTACAACCCACAATTGGTCCGAGAGTTTTATGAAGCGTACATGGCCACACTACAAAATCAGGCCCTGGGAGGCCAAGAGTAGAGAAAGCGTTCGGCCCTGGCCTGAGTTATGGTGTGGGAGACACCAGTGGACATTTCTGAGTGCACCATCTCGCGCATGCTCTATAGTTCAAAATTTGAACCTCCGATTAACATAGCCGAATTTGATTACGGCTGAGTGAGCTACAGAAGATTAAGGTCAAAAAGTTGAGCCACGAGGATAGAAAGAGGTAGTATACATAGTTGGCATGGATCATAGCCACTTGGGGTACATTGGTGGAGTGGTTAAATGGACACGAGGTACAGATCAAGAAGGCCACATTGAACTTTCAGGACAAACTTTGGTGGTCCTTAGTGTGACACAGGTTGGTACAATCCAACAATGACATTGTTGTTTCACCGGACTGAGTTGCACTGGTAGCAAGCATCATGGAGGGGTAAAAATAAACTTCTCGAGGTACATAGCTGAGGAGATTCGGGAGGGATCCATCATGGAAAACACGAGCATTCCATTTCCATGCCTAATAGCTCGGTTATGAAGGGAGTCATACGTACCCAAGTTACCCACGACTGGTAGAAGGTTGAGGTGCTAAAAATTAAAGATATCGAGTTGATCAGGGATGATACAAATCCGGTCTCTAGGGCCAGAAGTCAGGTTGCAATAGCCATAAGGGATGCATTATTAGTTGAGGCATTGAGTGAGGGTCCTCAGAGTGCTACTGCGGTGTTCATAGAGTTTGAGAGAGAGCCTTCAACTACCTTGGAGACTGGTAGTCAACTTGATACTACCGCTAGAACAGATGTGCCCTTGACCGCCGAGGTTCCAACGTTATCCTCGACTACACCAGCAACTAGACCACCCGCTACATCACCACGATCTTCATCATTCGGCCTAGTCACAATCTCACAGGAGTTTATTACTGACATGGCTAGGTGGATGGCTAAGGCAGAAAAATAGCAGGCCCACACAACCTACACTTCAAGAGAAGGTAATGCCTTAGGTTGCAAAGGGTTGGAGGGCTTATGGAGGACATGGCAAAGAAGGTTAGATACATTCGAGAGGCGGATGGATGAGCGCCTCGCTCAGTTACAGGCACCTAAGTTGACATGATGGTATGCTGAGGTAGCGACCCTTAGAGTAGAGTTGCGAAAGTTATCAGCACGGTAGATATCTGTTATACCACCATTTGTTCTCCCAGTAGTGGAGGATGAGAGTGACAAGGAGCTGCCTTCGGAATTTGATTTCATTACCAAGGAGCCTGTTGCTCAAAAAAAGGAAAGAGACCTCGAGAAGAGGTGAGCGAGGGTGATAGTGGTGATCTGCTATGAGAGCAAAAAGAGAGAGAGACGAAGGATATGGAGGTAACACTGAAGCTATCTAGAGATGAGGTCCGAGATTGATGCTTCTAGAGCTCGTGGAGAGGGTACAAGCTCTGTTGATTCAGAGAGTGCACCAGTTGTATTGGTGCCCCAGGAGAGGAGATTGGGGGTGCATCTGCGCCTCCCACCGACCAGACCACAGACGTCTAGGTCACTCAGGCATGTTCCCTATTCCCATGTCTTATTTAATATATGTCGAGGACGTCGCATGATTCTTTTGATGGGGGTGGGGTGGTACCTATTTTTGTTAAACATAACTCGAGGCTTTTCCTTTCCAGATATCTTTTTCCTCAGGTGTTTCTTATCTAGTAGAATCGGTATGTTTAGGTTTCTTTTTGTGTCAATTAAAAGGAAACAGGAGAACTTAGGGCATTCGAATAAAATGGAAATTTTTGGTAAATGTGACATGTTGAACTTGTTGAATGATAACCCTCCTAAATTTTGTGTGTGCATAGTGTATGAAACATGAACTTTGTGAATTTTACATGGCATTAATATTGTGAATGTGCTTATCATTATGTGACTGTGCATGAATTAGTAACTGGTAGCGATGGTGTTGTCCTGGGCATTATGCGGCGAGGTGTTTAGTGTGTTCAATAGTGTGTGCACGACCTGGATCTTGCCCAGTTAGTCCTGGGCACGAAATGATCATAGGTTGTTGTTCAAAATAGTCCAGTTTAGCCTAAATGACCGACCAATGAATATGAATATCCCTTGATCTCGATTTTGAGCCTAAATTGACCCTTTTTGTTATGAGCCAATTCGCCTTTCTATTTTAATTATTATGAATCTATTTTGGCCCTGGTCCCTCCTTGGACACTGTGAACCTCAACTCAGGCAAATTACCTAAGTTGAGGTGGCTATTATAGGGGTGAATAATAGGAGTAGGGGGAAAATGATTGAGTAATGTAAACAAAAGGGTAGGTACGGTGTGCTTAGATATCTAAAAGAAATGGTGTGCATTTGATGAGAAATTCACAGGAGAAAAAAAGAGAAGAGAAAGTGGAAAAGACGCACCCGTAGTCTTGAAAGATAAAGAACACAAAGGAGAAAGGGAGAAGAGTGAAAAAAAGTTAATTGGAGCCAAATTTAGTGTAGTGCCAAAGATGGTTGAGTCACTATGTCCATATCTACCATACCCATCCCCGAGCCTAATTGCAAGCTTAAGAAAGTCCTGTTGTGATCCAAACTCAATCTTCTGGCCAGCTGAGGTATATAAAATAAGGGCAAGCCTATGATTTTGTATGCGCATTGTGTGAACTTCTTTGTGAGAGTAAGCGTACTTGACACAACCCCTGTATTAAATTGCAATGATTAAGAGTTGTGAGTGATTGGGACTTATTTGCAGTAAGGGCATATGGGAAACAACATCATTTGCTAATTGTCTGGGTCACTGTCATAGGATTTTATGCATGGTTATAGGTTGATAGTGTAACTTTAATTCCTTTGTGTCATGGTGGAAAGCTTTGCATATGCACTGTGATTTGGTTTATGGTGATACAGTATGGGTTAGAAAATTTGATTTGATCATGCTATAATTTTGTGACTGCCATAGGTTCCTTCGATTTCTTTTAGTTGAAGCGTTGGGTGTTGTTTTTTTCATTTTTGCCTGAGGACATACAAAAGTTCTAAGTTGAGAGTACTGATGTGCCGTGATTTTACGGAACTTTCAACGCTTAAAACTAAGAAAATATGCTACTCCCGGGTATTTTTATATAGATATAATATGTTTTAGTTATGTATTGCAGGGAAACAGGTTCGGACAGTGAAATGGGAATAATGAGCCTAAAATGGGCTAAGTTTGGACTGTCAGTAAGGTAACGAGTCATCATGTCACTAGATGATTCGTTCCCTGAACCGTTAGGAGAAGATGAGTTTGAAATATTAAATTTGGGCTGAAGAGAATGTTGATGATGGAGTGACACCACGACTCATCATGTCAGCCACGAGTCGTTAGGTGGTTCGTGAGGACTGAAAGTTAAATTTGATCACAAGTTTTGTGGTTCACAACGAGAAGAGTAACGAGTCGTCACACGACTCCACGACTTGTCAGTAGCATTCGTCAAGTTGAAGTTCAGAATTTAAGTTGAAGTATTGAGAGTGGCGATGGAAGGAGTAACGAGTCGTTATGAGACTCAATGACTCATCACGAGCAGTTTTGTGCAGTCATCCAGAACACTAGAATTTTAGGACTCAGAAGCAATGAAGGACTTTATGACTTGTCTAGTCACTTAATGAGTTTTTAGGTGAGCCTTCCTCTAGAGGCTTTTGCTGAGCACGAGCCGTCACTACACTTCACAACTGGTTAGGAAACCTAACGAGTCATTGTCACTGCCGACCTGCATTCCTTGTTAAATTAGAAAAGGATTTGTTTAGTGTCTATAAATATCTTATATAGGTTTCTTTTTACAATTGACGATTTTTTACCATAATTTCATCATTTTTGATCGACATTAAGGTTTAAGAAATAATTTTCATAATTTGTTCTTGAATTTGGGGATTCAAACAACTTTGCGATTATTGATTTTAGAGTCTTGTTGATTAATTCAGGACGTGTGGTTCTTCTACAAATTTTTTGTAAGTTTACAATTATGATTTCTTCTATAATTATTAATTGTTTTTTTCGAGCATGAGTAGCTAAACCTATAACCAGGATTGTGGGAACCATGATGAATTAACACACATACGAAAAAATACTTAGTGAATTGAATGGAGTTTATGCATATATTATTTTTCCTTCATTTTAATTACTTTTTAATGGTTGCAAACATTGGAATTTATCTTATTCTTACTCACATGATCAAGGGGGTAATGAATGGGAAAAGGGATTAACAACGGACAGTTAAGGCTATCAACCCTCATCTAATAACTTGACCTAGCCCGAGAATAGCTGATTCAATATCAAAGGTAAGGATTAATCAAGTATACATTCACATACAGATCAAGTTGCATGGTGATAATCATCTAATTAGGGGATCAACCTTTTAGGTGAAGTTAACTTTTCAATATTGCATGATAAAAACTAGAATAGATCACTAGTATAAAACGTCTTGTTGTTATGAAGTCATGGGGAACACAATCCTAGTCAACTCACTTATTGCATACAATTAATTTAAATCAAGAATCTGCTCATTGCTTTATAGTATTTTACATTATTTCTTGTAATAATTCCCCCCCAACCCCACCCCACCCCATGAAATACGAAAACCAATAGTATTACCTAAAATACGTTAACTATGGTCCTCTCCATATCCTCATGAGATTCGATCCCAACCCTAGTTGAGTTCTATATTTGAACATCAACCGCTTTATATTTCATTACAAGGTGTAATTTGGGCGATATCTGAGGCATGTCATCAGGCAACTCAAATTGCAAGGGGGACAGATTCAGATCTTCAATATGGTCATCTCCAACATGAGTTGGAACGTGAGCAGTGTGCGCGGGCATCCTGTCAAGGGTTTGATATTTCGCTCCCTAATAATTAAAAATTAAAATATTTTTCATTTTAATAAGAACCAAAAATTAAATTGAAAAAAAGGTTAAAATATTCAAATCTAGAAGATTAGGTGCCTTCGAGGTGATTGGGTTGTCATCACTTTGTATGTAATGGCCCTGGTCAAAATTGATATGTAACACCCCGGATAATTTGAACGCTAAATTTGTACTTTCGTGGTAGGACTAAGAGTTATTAATAATCTGAGAAGGAAGTGTTATGAGGTTTTTGAGTCATTCTATTATCATATTTAAGATTGGACGTCGATCAAATTATAGAACGAAATTCGACAAAAGCTATTGCAAAATTTCCTTCTTGAGATTCCTTGAAATTTAGGTCAAATATCTCGAAACTTTTCTCCCAATCTATAATGATTTAGGGGTGTGCGACCTATAAAGTTAAAGGTCTATGAGCCTAGTGTCCAGTAAATTAAACCGTTCGTCAATCCAACTTCGGAGTGTAGATACATGTTCATTTTCGCGAGACTGCATAAGCAGGCATGTCATAAGGGTCTAAGGCGGTGGAGGACTATAAAAAGCCCCTTGGTCGGTTGGTTGCCTTATTTTCCAATTTTCTGTAACCTCTCGTGTCTAGAACCTATCTCAAGGTCCTTCCATGGTGTTCTAAGGGTTTTGGAGCTAGAATCCATGGCTCAACATGAATTTGATGTCAGAAAGTTGGGAATCGCGTGTAACTTGCATTTTGGTGCCTTTCTTCGGTGTTTTGGTGGCTATTTTGTGAAGCTGTTGTTGGGTAATATTTCTTTTGTAGTTTCCTTCATTATCTAGGTTGCTTATAGGTGGGTTAACATCGGTAGGTTGTTGTCTCATAGTTTCTATTGTCAAATCTCGTGAATCTTATTGGTTATGCCTCGTTTGTTTTGTCATCTTTGTTGAGTTTGTTGACTGTATTTTTGGCAGAATCTTGGACTGCCTTTAGGCAGTAGGTTCATGGTGTTGAAAGTTCAAGTACGGCTAGGTTTTAAGCTAAGGTATGTTAGGCTTGTTCCTCCCTTTGTCGGCATGAATTCCGTAGCCGTTGTCGTCCGTGTTGACATGTGTGTTGGCTGTTTTGTGAAGGCTTTTGTTATGTTATTATTGAACTCTTGGAATTTTCTGTTTATATGGTGATAAAGGTGTGTACAAGGTGCTGGTTTGGTTGGTGGCTCGGGTTTGAGTGCGGAGAATTGTAGTCATGATAAATTATTGGGCTCATATCGAGAGGCTGGGTGTGAGAAACGTGGTTCTTGTAGCAAGTTATAGGATGTTAGTGCGAATTAGATTAGGTGATGATATCCACAAGTGAATGAGGGACTAGAGTGATTAAGGTTGATGGTTGCAACGATCTTTTGTTATATTGAATCGGTGGTCATGTCGGCCGTGTCGATGACATGTGACTATGGTGGTGACACTTGGGCTGGTTTGGACGTGCCCCTTGATGTTAATGGTGAGTAGAGTTTCTTGTGGGATATTTGTAAAGCTTGGGGATACACTATTTAGGATGGTAATCCTTAGCTCGGCTAGTGGCTCATAGGTGGATGGCTAGACGTGAAAGAATAGTACTACATTATGATAGTTGGTTGGTGGGGTTTGAGAGCTAGTCGTGGGCTATTTGAACATGTATTTTCATTATTGTTGATTGTGAATATTGTGATTTTGTGTGTGTGTGTGTGTTGAGGCCCTTGGGATTCGTGGCTACCCAACAATGAGAGTATGTTCGGTCGCAAAGTTGAGTCCAAGGGGAAGAACAATTGGCTTATGGTTGAGTGGAGTTTGCCTCCCATAGGGAAGTTCTAAGACATGCAAGACGTATGGAGAGTTACATGCCTTCATAGCATCATATATGTCTTTTCCACCATCCTAGGATCGCGATTGGCTCTCCCAGATGGATGGAGCTCTGCTAACTGTGCACAACCGAGAGAGGGTCCAATAGTGCTTGATTGATGATGTTGATTAATTAGTGTTTACTTATGATTTACTTGGCATTATATTGTGATTGTTGCTTGTGTTATCTGTTGCCTGATAGTAGTGGATGCTAGATCTTGGTTGGTATTAGCTGAGGTTATGGAGAGGTTGATAGGTGATGACAAATTAGCTATGTCGGCTATTGTTGTCTACTTTTTTGGGACTTACTGGGCTTATGGGGGCCAGATAGGTTCTATTTGTGTATTTGCTTGTACTTGCTAGGTTTATGGGGGCCAAGTAGGTTTTATGTGTTTACTTAAGTTGAATATCTCCTTCTGTGATCTTCAGTATATCTGTTGATCTCTAATTAGAGTCTTGCAATTGTTTCTTCTTTTCAGACTCAGTACATTGTTGTACTGACGCCCTAGTCGGGTCACTGCATTGATACCTATAGGTGATGGTGGGCTGGTAAATCAAGCTTTTGAAAGCTGAGTGGAGTTCCAGTTGAGTCGGTGTGCTCCAAGTCTTTCAGAGTCGCTAGATGTTTGAGTTAAGGGTAGTTGGGGGCCCTATCCCGATCATTGGATTAATATTGTATTCATAGAGGCTCGTAGACATTGTTGTGGTGTTAGTATATTATTGTAGGCTAGGTGGGCCATGTTGTATATTTTTTTTTCATTCTGTGGCCTTGACTACCTAGTGTATTTATTATCGCTTAATTAGGCGAGCCAACATTTGCTATAGTCTATCATCTTTCTCTAATTATATAATTGTTGTGTTACTGAACCTCGTCAGTTTCGACATGTTGTACCCGATTTTGTGGCACAAGGTTCCAGTCATACCCCTTCGGATTTGGGGTGTGACACAATATACTGTATCATTGAGTTTTTCTTTATTGATGTGTAAATCCAAAATCTTTTATAAAACAAATAAAAACAAACAGTTAATATGGATTAATTAAAATTTGTAATTCAGTATTGAAAACGTTAAAAAATACATATGCTTGCTTATGTACTCCATATAAATCTTCCATCTTATGAACTTCCTCATTCAAATCCGGATTCGTTTCTCCACACAAATTATCCTTCAGAGGAGAGCAATCAAACAGGTCAAATACATTATGTATATATAGTTAATACAACCAAATACATATGTATATACTTTTAATACAATCTAATGAATTATGTATATACAATTAATACAATAAAATACATATCTATTCTGATATAAAACTGATTCGTTATAGAATGCAAATTTTTAAGAATGAAAATATATATTTATATATATATAGTTATAAGGTTGGTTATACCTGTTTTGGTGGAACATGGGAGGCTACTTCAGGTTTATGATGTTGAACTTCATGATCATATTCTTATGTATATGAGTTATTTAGATGCATATTTTCTGATATATAAAATTTTGTTAGATAATCATAAATAGATGATCATCTTTTCAGCATCATGGCCGACTCTCACAGCATCATCCATAACACTTTTGAATTTCTCGTTTATCAATCTGCGGATGTCATCATAACTTGTCTTTCATCTATGAAAATAAAGTGTATGAAATATAATGTTCATTATGTTAATTTAGACGTTCTTTAATATATAGATATAAAAATGTTACATATATTACTTATATATTTCTTGAGCGAATCAATCTCTTGCTTCAAAATTGCATTTTGATCTACATTGCTTCTTTGAGGGACGTCGGATGAAACAAATGATTTTTCTCCTTGAACAACTTGTGTCACAACTGCTTGTTTTAGGTGAAAGTGACTTCTTACACAAGGATGTATGGATGACATCTTCTTTACGGAAGGGTTAAAAACATGATAAGGTTGTGTCCTTATCGAATGTGGAGATGCAGTAGTCTGCTGCTCTTGCTTATTCTTGACATGTGATAACGAATCACCAAGTTTTTCTTTTCCTTTGGCAGTTGAATTGTGTGTTTAAAAGTCCGTGAAATCATCATCTGGCTAATCTGCCTCATTGGCTGCTGTTCACCAAATGGCGGTGGTAGTTTAAGGAGTGAAAGCTCCTTAGGATTTGGCATAATGTTTTTGAACACCAACTGTAAAAAACAAATAAAAAGGGGGCATAAAAATTAAGAATTTAACCTTTACTAATTATATTTCAAATAAACATCAAATACAAATGATAATTGTATATAAATGATATTGTATTCAATGTATCATCTATATTTGTATACAAACTATCATAACAGAACTTAAAGTTCATATTTGTAGAAATTGTATTTGTACATTTGTATTAAAAAAAACTACAAATATCAATAACATAAATTACCAGGTTATTGACATCACTAAACATTCCTTGCATAAGAGTTTCATAGAGTGGGTGATCGTCATTTGTCTTCCAGTTGAGAAGTCTAGGAATTCGATTGGCAACTTTGATAGAAACCTTAGGATTAACTTGGGAGCAACATTCGTACAACCACACCTACAATGTTAAAGGCATCCCACCCACCCGGTAATACTTTTTTGAGACACCCACTTTTTTTGAAATGCTCTTTATCAGCTCCTCAAATTATTTCTTGCCCCATCATGTATTTACCGCTTTCTACCAAATCAAAGTAAAGCCTTGAAATTGACACACTTTTTTCTTCACGGAAAAAATAAAATAATTTATAAAGTATAGCTGTGTAAACTTCAAAGCGTCATTGTCATTGTCCCCCTATATCTTCTTTTCAAATTTCTCCACAAATTCAGCTTTGCTTATTGTTCTTGTATTTTCACCACCAAAATACTCAGAAATAAGCCTGTTTGGTACATCTATATCAAACTCAAATTCAGAATCGTCTGCGATACAATTCATACTAGTTATTAAAGTGAATTTCCTATAGGTGAAATATAATGTTGTCCCATTTAAATTAATCAAGAATTCATCAATATAACTTGAACGCACCTCTCTCACCATGGGACACCTAATAATATGTGCTTTCACATGGTACTTTGGCATATGCGTGTATGTAGCGAAACAAGTCAGCTCACTGAACCTCTTAAACTGTGATGCACTAAGATACTTCTTCAAATCCTTCTTTATATCATTATTGGTGTAGCAACACATATTGCGGGCAAATCTAGGAGGCTTTTTAATAAAGAATTTTATTTCTTGCTATATAATTATTAATTTTAAAAAGAAATCAATGGCTTATAATGCAAATTGATAAAATGTTTGTATATATATATATGAAAGTTTAAAGTAAGCATACAAATACAAAATATAAACTTTCATATACTTTTCATTCTTTGAATCATAAAAAAAATGAATATTTTGTATCATAAATACAATCAACTATATATATATATATATATATATATATATATATATATATTTATATATACACACACATATGTATGTATGTTATGTATGCATGTATGTATGTATATGCATCTGTATAAGATAATATCATGATTAGGTTGTAATTTATGTGTTTGCATAGTTCCATAAATACAACTAAATACAAGTATGTATTTTATCAATTATACAATACATGCATATTTGTGATACATATAAAACATGACTACATTAGAAGTTGACTTCATAAAAAAAATTATTAATTAATTAAAAAAAATTATCAAGATTAGGGAAAAGCAAAACCTGTTCTTCTGGTTGTTCAACAATATTTTTTCCCTTTGTATTAGTTGCATTTTGTTTTTTTTTGGATTGAATCCATAGAAGTTGAAGATATATCTTTAAGTTCCTTCTTTTCTCAATAATTTCTTCATTCCTAAAAGCGCTGGAAGATTCAAGAATCTCTTTTCTCTTCGTTGTCTTTGAACTTTGGTCTTTTACAACTCCCATGAGACTTGCTTGAGCAAGTGCGGCTGTAATTTCACCATATATTTGTGTGATTAGCAGATCAAAAGATGGTGCTTGTCCATGAAATTTAACTTTTGAAAATATACCTCTTGTTAATTGCTTAGATGGTGTATTTTCAGCCATTGAAGAAGCTTTGATGATTACAAATAGAAGCATTAAAAATTAAATACACGCTGATGAAAGTTATTATTGAAATACATAGTACATATAACCTATAAAATACACTAATATGATTTTAGAAAAATAAAAAAAATCACTTACCACAATTAAAGAGATTCTATATTCTATTTGACACTCCAAAAATCATGAAGATTTGATTAGTAAAAATACGATAAATTACATGGTTGAAGATTTTATCTAAATACAAAAAATACATATTTTAAATTAAAATTAAATAAAAATCATGAATGAAACTTACCTGATTTAAATGGATTCTATAATACACCTGAAAAATAGGAAGATCATGAAAACGTGGATTGAATTAATGACTGAAAAATCTGGGTTGATGGTGAACATTGAGTGAGAGAGAAGATGGAAGAGGGAAGAGGGTTTGAGCAGTTATCGGAGGGATTTATGGAAAGTAATAGGAGAGAGGGTAAAAAATAATCAAATACACTGTAAAAAGTAAATATATGACACATTAAATGAAATAAAACCATATTATATAATTTTTTGAAACTGTGACCATTATATGTAAACACTTTCATAATTGTGCTATATTGTGTAAATTTTTTCTTTTCCCAGTAACTTATGAGCTAAAATTAACTTATCTATTTATTCACTCTACTTATTTTGACCCACTTAAATTCAATTCAATTGGCTCATTTTACATTTCTACTTGCAACCATAACAATAAAAAGTATACCCTTGGGTAAAAACTTGCAGAGATGCTCCTTGCAAGACATATTCTTGAACAAAAATGAAGTTTGGAAACTTTGTTAATATAGCTGGGAATGGGTGAAGTAGATAAATATTTGTCAGATATGGGGGATACTTTTTCATTCAAAATTTGGCCTGCCTTTCTTGGAAAAGTTCAGAAAAGTCAATCAATGAATATAAGAATCACATGTGGCGATGACTCACGTTCGACTAGCTAATGTTATCCATTCAAGGACTAAACTTTTGCAGTACACCAACTCTTTCCACCTGAAAACTCATTCACACTAAGGATGAGCATCTTTAATTAATTTTTATTTAAATAGAACTGATATGAGCAAAGAAACTTATGTTTACTATATGCCATATACGTAATGGTTTGTAGCATATATACATGAAATTAAATCAAGCTTTATCTTAGGTTCGTTTTCCAAAACCATATTGCTTTTGAAGAACTACATTACAGAACATTATTAGAATTTTTTGTTTTGATTTTAAAAAAATGAATTTCAGATAATTACTAACCGAGATTTTCTATTGCAATTCTCCTTCATTTCAGTAAGTTTGTCATATTTGACTTTGATATTCAGTAATGTAAAAATTGGTTTATAAAAAATAATTATGGAAAAATAAACTTATCGAATTTTGTGTGGACAAAAAGTTGGACTGGGTTATGAAGTAAGCAGTCCAAAGCTTCACCTCCACACGATTACCCGTTTATGATCAGACAACAAACATGAAGAAAAAGAATCTGCTTCTTCTCTATGGTTTATCAGGATTACTCAAAATAGTATTCAGGCTAAATCAAAGCTTTTTCCCAAAGAATTAAGACTTAGAATAGACTAAGAAAGCAATAAAGAATACATTACAAGAAACGATTTAAGGCAGAAAAGCAAGGAATGTTGTTAAAGACAACAAAATTTGATTGATTGGTTGTATGTTGATTGGATTATCCTCCATCATTGTACAAGTTTGCTATTTATATAAGAAGTCTGTCCATAAAATATTCAATCCATTTCAATCGTACTAAAAGTCTTATTCCTAAAGATCTACCACAATAAATTGAAGTAGTGCAGTGTCCTATTTATTCAGCTTACTTCGTTGCCCGTCGGCAGATCGTGCTATTGACAGTGTTCGTCTGACATTTCTTGCTGTCTAATTTGCTGTGAAACAACTTTGTAAAAAAACATCTGCAAAGTCTTGTTGGTCCCAATAAATATCTTTTTTGCGTAGATAACTTACAGGTGTAACTACAGAAAAACAGTTTGATATGAAAGTGACCATAGAATTTTAATTGATATATAATAGCCAAAATATATATTTTCTCTCTCTCTTTTTTTTATGTAAAATAAACCAGGCAGAAATGTAGATTTATATATATATATATATATATATATATAATATATATATATATATACACACTTTTTATACAATATATGCACACCATATATATTACATACATTTTTATACATTTTCGTATTCACTTTTATACAATATATATACACCTTATATATATTTTTCACACACATTATCTGCATTTTTATTTGGTCAGATCGGTACCAAACAACTGTTAAGCAACGTGAACCAGTAAAAGCAAGGGTCGTCAATGGGAGAATAGAAGACCCATGACTTTGTCTCCATGATGAAAATACCGGAGCAACACCTGAAATCATAAATGCAGTCAAATTTGAAATAGAAAACAATGATACTGAACGAATGACGCTAGAAGAGGCTCTCGTTGGAACTCAAAAAAAAGGTAGAAAACAAAATTTGTGCCAAAAAAGGAAACTTGAAATTGAAATAAGTATATGCCCCCAGAACAAAGCCGTAAGAAATTGATCTTTGGATCTGCCCTTGTAGCTGAAAAAAGAGGCTATTTCATTATATGAGAAAAAAAACGTCTACCAAAAAATCTAAATCCAAAAGTAATATTAAAAAAAAACTGAAAATATAACAGAAAGAGAGTATAAGAATTGATTTCAATGGAAATTTAGTACCAAAGGCTAAAGAGCCGGAGTAAGTGAAGTGGCTTGAAGGCTAGGAACAAAGTGTTTCTGAAGGAGTAGAGAGAGGAAACATGTTGGGAAAATGATGAGAGATGAGTCAGTGTAACACCTTGTATTTTCGAGCTAAGATTCGACCTATTTTATACGTGTGAGTAAAATTTAACCAGAATCTTTTTTGAGTTCTCTAAAGTGTTTGGAGGAGTTTATTATACGTTATAAAATGTTAAGGATATTTCGAGTTGATTAAAGAATAGAAGATTGAGTTTGAAAGTGATACGCCTTTTGTTGTGTAGTATACGACCATAAAATTTACTTTTGGGCCTTACTTCAAGTCATGGATGGATATGGAGAGGAAAGCTACTGTTTACTCGGTTTAGGGACACATTATCTTTATTGCAGGCACTACAAAAAAATGAATAAATTGTGGAGGTTGAAAATTTAATTTGTGTAGGTTCTTAACCTCTGTTATTCGCTTTCATGACAGGTGGATAAACCGTCATTGTTATAGTCACCACAATTAATTTGCAGCAGATTAATACGGAGGTTTTCAAAATTGTCGTAACCGCAAATAACGGAGGTTAACAACCTCCTCAAATTGATTTTTAAACCTCTGCAATTTACTATAGTATCAAGAACTAATCTGTTCTTATCCCATCTTGAGTAGGTTTTAAATGTAATTTCTGTCACTTTTAAATATAATTTGATCACAAATATTAACTTCATGAGCTAACTTTTTATTCATCAAAATATCAAATTGAGAAATATTAACATTCTATTAAATCATTCAAAATATTAAGATAAAGTAGCATCATGTTCTCAAACTAAATTCATTTCAAAACATTCACTTAGTCAACTAATCACATTATCAAAATACATCCATTACAATTAAAAGAAATTTTAATGGTCTTCATTAGGATTGCTAGAGCTAGAAGATCTTCTTACATCCATGGGTGCATCAGTTGGCTGCAAAAAAAAAGACAAAAATAACAACTTAGTTCTGGGTAATATTTAAGAAAACAAAAGACCTTTAAAGTGAATACATTCCAAGTAAATCACAGTTTAAAGGAGGATCAGTAAACAAAGACATCGATTACAAAAATATGAAGTTCAGCAGAATACTTTTCAAGTAAATCACAAAGAAATTTCATCAATGTTATCTTCTATTACTTTTCAAAAGGGGCACACAAACTAAGCTTTCTCTTCAATCGTTAATTATCCTTGCAGTTCATGTATTGCTTGTCTCCCCTTTGTTATCATAATGCCTGAATAAGGGACTGTCATCTGGCTTTTATTATTTGAAGATTCATTCTTGCCTTTTCAATCTTGAAATTAATCCCCCGAAACTCTTCATTATTTAGTTGTTTAAGTAGTGTCTTGAGAGTTTTCAATTTCAATAAAATATTTTGCATCTTATTTATAGCTCAATCTTTCTTTCTCATCTCTCTTTCACAATGAAAATAAATCTTGAATGGTCAGCCCATATGCTAAAGATCTAAAAGAAACTTTAACATTTCACTGGATGGACTAAGTTGCATAGGTGTATGATCAGACATATCAAGAACTCCATAAATCAGTGATCATATGTCCCCATTTCATGATGGCAACTAAGCTACAAGTAGCATATCACAACAAATGAAATAAATTTCTTGATTACTAATAGTACTAATGCTAGTGACCTCCGTTATTTCACATGAAAAGCAGCCCTAATAACAAATAAAATTAAGCAAGATATCAAAAATTGAAAAACTTTAGTGTCTTACCATTGTAGGAGGAAAAGCAAAGCTCCCAGCAAATTGTTCTGGAATTGACCCTTCCTTCATTATCATATATTCTTTGAGAGTATTCAACAATTGATTGTACTTCTCTTGACATCCGAAAGAAGAACATCCAACATTGTTACTTGGAATTCTAATACCACTAATACGAAGATTTGATTGTTTAAAAGTAGTTCTTGGAGTAGCTCATAATCCCATACATCTTATCCTTCTTGAATGTTCTTTTCCTAGCACCCTACCAACAACATCATTTGGAGATATTTCAGACTCATCCACGGTACTTTGACTCACCGCTAGCTTGAATTTTTCCTAAATACAACATGCACAATCAAGAAAATTTGAGTCAACATTATACCAACATGAGGCAGCCTTAATGTGACAGATTTAATGTATTATAGTTTAGGAAATTAATTCCATGACCTTCCTTCTAGAATGACAAGAAAGATCTAATAAAAATATAATTTAGAAGTAATATTTGTAGCTAGATCAATAGAGAAATTGATCATAGTGCCCCATCACTATTAGTTCGACTCAAAAATCTGTCAGCCCTTCTAGCCAGAAGAAAAAAAGAAGAAGAAGAAGAAGAAGAAGAAGAAGAAGAAGAAGAAGAAGGAAGAAGTCACGAGTGAAACATACACATATTTTTTTGCCTCCTCATTTACATAGGATCCATCTTTTTTCTTATGTGTAGAAAGATAGAGTTGTGCTCGTCCAGGCCTTCTTCCTATCTCAGCCATCTATGTCTGAAAAATAAATAGGAATAACTTAATCAAAATAGAAGGAATAGATACTTAATAAATAAGTTCAATTAGAAAATTAAGATAAATGAGGTGACATTGTTTACCATTTCAGCCCTTCTTCTAGAGTTCAGCTTTGAGCCACCAGTATGTGGAACTATTTGCTTCTTTCGATTTTCAATATTTTTTTTACACATTTTCTAACAACAAGATATCTTAAGTAAATTATAAGCAAATAATCATATAGCGATGTTTTTAACGTGTGATTTTAGAAAAATACCTGAGTATTATTTCTAAAATGATAGTTCAAAAAAGAAGTCCATTGATCCCGAGCAATACCTTCAGGAACATTATTCATGATCTCATCTTTGGTCTTAAGTGGGTCATTGAACTCATTATGTGGAACTGTTTGCTTCTTTCGATTTTCAACATTTTTTTTACACATTTTCTAACAACAAAATATCTTAAGTAAATTATAAGCAAATAATCATATAGCGATGTTTTTAACGTGTGATTTTAGAAAAATACCTGAGTATTATTTCTAAAATGATAGTTCAAAAAAGAAGTCCATTGATCCCGAGCAATACCTTCAGGAACATTATTCATGATCTCATCTTTGGTCTTAAGTGGGTCATTGAACTCGTTCCACAATTTCTGCCTACTTCCAGCCCATTTCTTTCCAATAGAGCGATAAAAATATATTCCTGCAATATCCTTAGTTGTCATAAAATAAAAATGGGGCTTCGAAAATAAAAATTGATTGGTTAGTCTATCTTTTACATGCAAATATAAAGTTGTAAAATTATAGAGCTTATACCTTTATGATGTTATCAAAGTAGTCGTTGAAATATGACGGAGGCATATCTGACCATTTATCAAAGCTAATAGGAAATATGGAGCAGTCGGTTGCTAAAAGACCACATAAGCCTGCAAGAAGGCCTTGTGCTTCACCAATTGGATCCAAGAAATCAAACAGAACCACAATATGTTCTCCCCTGGGTAAACTTAACACTTCTCTAGGTCTCACTTTGAGCTTTTTGTCATTTCCTTTTGAATTTGGAATATTTAAAATAGTGGTGATGAGAATCATTAGGGTAGTGACTAAACAAGCTAAAACAAGCTATATATAATTAAAAATAAGATGTGGAAGGCATGAGACTTTTATTCACTAATTAATCATAAGATGTGAAAGGCCACTGCCAATGGTAAGTTATTGGAATTAAAATGTTGAATTCTTAATAACAATTAATGGAAGAAATTGCAAGTGAGAAGATAACTATTACCTATTGCATCCACAGTCCAATGATGTGTAGACTCACGTGTGCGCTTGCTGGATGGTTTTTCTTATAGTGTGGAACTAACAGAAGGTGTATGTGACATGACATGAGTTGAATGTGTTGGTTGTGATGTGACCTAAAATGAAGGAGCTTGATATCTTGTAGCCCAAAATGAAGGAGTTGGTTGTGATGTGGCCTGAAATGAAGGAGCTTGCTGCCTTGTGAACTGAAATGAAGGAGTTCATTATCTTGTAGCCGAAAATGAGGGAGTTGGTTATGATGTGGCCTGAAATGAAGGATCTTGATATCCTGTAGCTTGAAATGAAGGAGTTGTCTGTGATGTGGCCTGGAATGAAGGAGCTTGATATCTTGTAGCTTGAAATAAAGGAGTTGGCTGTGATGTGGCCTGAAATAAAGGAGTTTGCTGTCTTATAGCTAAAAATGAAGGAGTTAGTCGTGATGTCACATCTTGTGTAGTATCAATAGGTGAAAGTGATGATTCAGTTGTTGGTACAGGTTGCACTACATGTCATGAAGGATACAATGACTGAACAAACTTTTTCAAGTTCTTGAAACGCTTGGTCTTCTCCATATATACAATTGAACAGTCTGTCACATGAAGAGATAATGAATATTTCAGCATGTTCCAATTATAACAGTCAGTTTGTTATGATAAGTCACATAGACCACTTTAAATACCATAGAGGTATGTCAAGTCAACTTTAAAATAACAAATTTTAGCATATATTCGAATTATAACCGTCAGATTGTTAAAATTCCAAACATCACATAGATTTCATGGCACACAAAGATTGAGAACATACCTTGGCTTTAAAATCTCAATAAAATACAAAATAATACAAACTAACTACCACGTTGTTTGACAGAGGTAAAGAAATTGCATCGCTTCACTACTAACCTGTTGAAAATAAGCATATTAATAATACATTCAAAGATACACAAAAACTAGCATTCCTATTCAGACACATTCTTATCTATTGCAATTTGAATATTTTGATAATCAACATCAAAAAATTATTCAAGTTCTTGTTGTTGGTAGGGTGATTCTCGTATATTTCTTCTTCTCCGACTTCTCCCATGTCAAACAAATCTCTTGGCTTTAGATGTATAGACACACTCCATCCTTCATCAGTTTCATCATCAACGTAGTAAATCATATTTGCTTGAGATGCTTCAATATAAGGATCATCATCCTCACGATCACCAGTGTGAATCAATCTAGAAAAATTGACACAATTGAAATTCCAAACATCTCTTTTGAAGCCTCTGTCCTGAGTAGTATCATCCCACTGAAATTTAAAGAGCATAACCATGATCTGATAATAATTCAACTCAATAATGTCTTCTAACTTTCCACAATATGGCAGGTTCGCTTTCCTTGCATTTCCATCTGCAACAGATGCAACACAAGAGGATGTAAGAAAAATTCCACTATTTTGAGTTTGTAATCCTTGATCTCTTGACAAAACCTGAAATTTATATCCATTAATGTTATAAGCAGTGAATCTTCTAGCTTTTGGTGCTCGACCTCGTGTTAGGAACTTCATATCGGTGGAGATTGTGTGTGCAATTTCTTGATTCATAATCTAAAAATAATGAAATTATTTTAGTCTATTAGATTAAATCAGATTAAAAAAACTATGTAAAGCAAATATTGTTATATCATTTACTCACCCGCTTCTAGAACCAATCAACAAACTCTCTATTAACTCTCCTCTCTATATCTATTGCTGAAGGTCTCCGTCCTCTTGCACCTTTTCTTATCTAATCCCTAAATTCACTTCAAATGAGCTAATTATATTAATTTTAATCGCTTTAACTCTACATATTTTGTCAAAAAGCATATCAATTTTATTTACTTACTCAATAAATGGCTTCGCTGCTTCTTAATTAAATAACACATATCGATGAGCACGAGTCTTCTCCAAAGGTGTCAATGAGAATGAAGAGGAGCCACTAACTGACTTACCTTGTGGAGAGAACATAGAAGATATTTCAGAAGCCTCATCAAGATTGGCTCATCGTTTACAAGTCTAGGCCTATTCACCCTTGACTCAATCCCCTCAAAATAGCGAGAACAAAAAGTTAGAGCTTCTTCAACGATGTGACCTTCAGCTATAGAACCTTCTTGTTGTGCCTTATTCCCTACGAGGGACTTAAAATGTCCTAACATCCTATGAAAAAAATGAAGGTTAAGAATAATTACCTAATTAAGTAGTATAACATATTAATTAAAAGTCTAAAAGAAATATTTTACCTTTCAACGAAATACATTCACCTGTAATGTACCGGGCCACCTAGTATTGCTTCATCCGCAAGAGGGACAGTCAAATGAACCATTACAGTAAAGAAAGATGGAGTAAATAAAATTTTCATGTGACAAAGTGCAATACAATATGATCTTGTAGCTTTTTCAAATCCGCTAGACTCAAACTTTTAAGACAAAGTTGTCTGAAAAAAGAAGAAAGCTCTATTAATACTACAACAACCTCCTTTGGTAGCACATTGCGAATTGCTATTGGTAGCAATTGTTACATAATGCTGTGACAATCATGACTTTTTAATCCGAAGATCTTCTTATTGTACAGATCAATACAATGAGAAATATTACTTAAGTAACCATCTGGGACTGAGACATTTTTTAAAGTTCTGAGGAAGGCCTCATTCTTGTTTTTTGAAATTGTAAATACACCAAGTCGATAATTTTCATCCTCATCAAGCAAAATTTCACGCCTTAAACCCGTATCTTGTAGATCTTTTCGTGCCTTAATGTTATCCTTGGACTTTTATTTATCATTGAGTAAGGAATACATAACATTGTCAAACACATTTTTTTCAATGTGCATGACATCTAAATTATGGCGCAACGATTTGAATTCCCAATATGGAAGGTTAAAGAATATGGTTTTTTTCCTCCATTATTGTGCTGCACCTTTCCTAACATTTCTTTGTCTTGATTATTTGCTTCTATCATTCAACTCTGCTTGTTTTCCAAATGTAACATCAATATCTTTCACTTGCTGTAAGATATCAGTCCCAAATAACTTTCTTGGCGGGTTTCATTCCTCCACATTAGCATCAAAATGAAATCTCATCAATCTAAATTTATGATTTCTTGCTAAAAATCGACGATGACCAATAAAGCACCACTTTCTACTGTGACGAAGCAGACAAGGTTCTACATCAAAATTACAACCGAACATGCTAAAACAATATGTGAATTCCAACCAGATAAGATATCGAGTCTAGGAAAGTCACTGATTGTCCACATAAGAGCTGCTCGCATTCTAAACATCATACTTCTTGATGAATCAAAAGTTTCAACACCCTCTCTCCATAACTCATTCAACTCTTTAATAAGGGGTTGCAGGTAAACATCTATGTTATTTCCTTTCGTATGTGGACCTGGGATGATCATTGATAGGATAAAATTAGTCTGTTTCATACACAACCAAGGAGGAAGTTTATGTGGAACCAAAACAACTGGCCAAATGCTTAGTAATACTCATCATGCCAAAAGGGTTGAAGCCATCACTAGCTAGGTCTAATCGAACATTTCGAGGATCAGATGCAAATTCAGGAAAAGTTGTATCAAACCTCTTCCATGCCTCACCATCTCTAGGATGCCTCATGATCTCGTCTTTTTTTTTGTTCTCAACGTGCCATCTCATATGCTCTGCTATCTTGGAACACATGAACAATCTCTGCAATCTTGGTTTGAGTGGAAAGTAACGCAAAATTTTTGCAGGCTTCTTGGTTTTCTTCTTACCTTCCACAGTCACAAGATCTTCATTTCTCTTCTTATTAGTCTTCCATCTAGAAGTGTGACAATACTCGCATGTTTGCTCGTTATCATCATCCCCCCAATAGAATATACAATCATTTGGACAAGCATCTATCTTTTGATAATCAAGACAAAGCTTACTTATGGTTTTCTTGGCCTCATAAAAAGAATCAAGGATCTGAGCAAATTTAAATGCATCCCTCATTAAATCTAGTATCATGGTCATTCCCTTGTCACTTAGACCAGCCAAACACTTTATGTGATACAATTTTACTAAAAACTCTAACTTTGAGTACTTGGACCCTTCAGATAATTCTTGATTTCCATCTATAAGAAACTCAAAAAAGCCTTTGTTATTTGAAGCAGACTCATCATTTACTATTTCTTCTCCCCCCATTCATTGGGATGGACCTTCATCAATACCCTCGTGCCTTAATCCCCCACATGCTTCATTGATCAACATTTCAATAGGATTTTCACGAGGCATTGTATCCTATGTAACCTCAAAGTTTCTAGAAGTATGTAATATATTTCTTCCGCCATGAATAGCACAAGTGGCATAATTTTGAGGGAATGACTTGCAAATCAAATGATCAAACACTATTTTTCTAGTCTGCCACTTTGCAAATCCACATATAAGACAAGGACATTTAATTCTATCTCCTATAATAGCATTTGCAAATGCAAAATCTAAAAATTGATTTAAACCAAGCACATATTCAGGGGTGTTCCTTGGCTTTCCACTCCAAGATTTGTCCATTGGAAAGTATTAATTTTTAAGTGCAGCGATGAGCCTTTCGCAAAATAAAGATAAAATATTAGTTCTACTTTATTAGATGGAAAATAAATATTCAGAATTAACTATGAAACACATTCTACCTACAAAACTATAAGTATCCAAATATAGAATGGGAAAAAGGGCATTATGTTGTAAGCCCTATATGATGAAAACATAAGCGTTCTTTGGGAAAGCACAATTCAGGGGAAACAACAAAAGAAATATAGCAGAAGCAGCTTAAACTCAAGAAGAAACATCAGTTTGATACAACAGTTGGATTTGACTTATAATGTTTTTTCTTGCACTATTAATGTATTTTAACTTATTCTAATATATACTTTCTGTAACTATTTCACCTTATGTGACATAGTTACTAATTAGATAGTTAAAAACATATTTTTTTTACCATGATTCAATTACACTGTTAATTACAGTAATAGAATTATACTTTAAAGTAATCTGATAGTGTAAAGTTTATGTGTCTAGAAATGAAGTACAAAAACTTAGATTTGTCATTTATATACACAGAGTCCACATCTACCTACATATATAAAAGTAATTTGGAGGTCTATCTATCTTGGTTGGGAAGGAGAGGGCCATGAGACAACCAATTAATACACTAGTACATCTTTTATACTCAAAAAACTAACACTAAAATCATTTGGTTTCTTTTTTGGCCACACATTGTATAATAATATCTTAAGAGTTTCTATCACTCATCAATTGTTGAGGCACGTTTCACTATTCTTGGAGTTTTTGAAATATGTTCTCCTAGCTGCTGTAGTTTTACTTGCTTCTATTTTTACAACCTACCATATTTACCAAATGCTTAAAACCATATAGTGGTACTTATGTAAGAAAGAAAAAATAAGAAAAAAATGGAGGAATTACATCCATGAAGTTCATCAACTGTGTATTCTTAACACTAGGAATCCATGAAGTTGAATTTTTACTATTCAGTGATTTATTTTTATCTTCCAATTATACGCATCTTCCTTGAATTATATACTTCAGATATAAATATATCTATTCACTAATTATAAATCTCATGTTATATTTAGTTTAAACTACTAAGGAACTGCGGTAAGTACTCTGACAGTTAACGTTTTGGACAAGTTATACAGCTAAAAAGCGGCCTAATAACTTTATTTTAAATTGCAGTATATGCTTTTTGGAGACTGGACGAACATCGATAATTTATTTTCTCACATTGATAACAAATTCAAAATCTCATAAATCAACCAAATTAAACTGAAACTCCCATTGTAGTGTTTCCAAACAAGTGTTCAAAAGCACTTGAAAAGCTGTTTAATCTATTCACTTAATGTATATATGGCAGATGTTTGATTTAATTTCAATTTGAGATTTGAATTCAAATCAAGCACAAAAATAAACTCCATTAGAATTGGTTCTAAATTCATTCTAATCCGCAGCAGATGCAACACATGAACCAAAACAATCACAGTGTTCGAATTCCCACTGTAGTTTGAGATTTAACTTCAAAAAACTCCATTAGAAGATAGAAGAAATCACCTGTTGAGAGATGAAGCGCCAGCGATGAAGAACCCCGATGAAGAAACAACGATGAAGCGATGAAAGCAGAGATGATGAAATTATGAAAGCGGCAATGAGGGCGGATGTTTCTGGAGAAAGAGGGATGAGGGCAGATGTTGAATTAATTATTGTTGTTTTGTTTAATAAATTCTTTTCATAGCTGTAGTGGATATATTTAATATATGGATATATTTTTAATATTGCTGAGGTTTATTACCTTCATTAAATTATTTAATTTTGTGGGGGTTAACAACTTCCTCATATTTATTCAATTTGTGGAGGTTATTAATATCCTCCACAATTTACCTCTTTTTTTTAGGTGAAAGGCCTTGCATAAACAATCAAAAACATGAACCTTATGTTGAGTTTACGGTAACGTTTAACTTTAAACAATCATATATCCTGATATAGGATGTGTTTTTGGATTTTCTACCATGAAATAAATCTCCAATAATCTAATTTTCAAAGAATCCAACCACTCAGAGTAAAAGTTATGACTATTTTAGCTAGCACTATCAAACAGTCAAGTTGTGGCCGTAAGTCACATGTATGAGCTGTAAATATGACTTACCATCCACAGAAGCCCACCATATGTTGGAGGCAGTGACCAAATATTTTGCGAGGTGACTTATGACCTAATATACGGTCATATATCAGGTATACAATCCATATATCAAAAACTATTGATCATATATAAGTTATACTATTCGAATATCAGTTTTTTTCAGATCTTATAAAAATAATATTTTGGGTTTCTTTTCATACTTTTCGCTCTTTGATCGATCCCAACAACTCCCAAGAGCTCTCTCTTATCCCCTCCTAAGTCTAGGTAAGTGTTCTCCATAATCTTACAACATGAATCTATGAGTTTCTACATGATTCTAACATCAAATCATCCTTCTATCTCTAACGAAATCAAGAACTCACTTCTTGGGTTTAAGACTTGATTTTGAGCAAGACCCACCAACTAGAAAAGAGATTAAACTTCCTTTCAGACCAAGTGTTTCTATGACTCTCTAAGTGATTTTAACAATCAACTGCGGACTCTAAAAAAGAATCTACCATCAAAACCTAGGGTTTCTAAGAGAACTCATCTCAAGGTTCAAGAATGGAATTCTAAAATGTCTTCTCCAATGTTAGGATTTTGATTGGAGTAAATTGGAGTCATTAAAGGTATGTAAGACTATATCTATATGTGGCACACCATTGTTCTTCCCCACAACCGTTTCTTCAAACTCGTGAAATTGCTTCACGGAATAACTGATAACGTCCAAAATACACTCCTCTTTTATGAAAAAGCGTAAACAGTCGTTGTATAAAAACAAATATCCCGCTAGATGTCGGGTTCGAATCCCACAAAGCAGAGAATTGAGTCGATAATTCGAGAGTTATGAACTAATTCAAACTAGAGCGCATAATCGTTCAACATTTGAAGAGTAAAATTGTGGGGAGATTAAAAGAGAAAATAACTATCTAATTCTAAACTAACACTAATTGGGAGAAATTCCAATTGCAGCAATCACAAGTGAGAGGCTAGGAGCATTCTATAGATGGGATCACAATTAAATCGGGAATTGAATAGCCTTAGATTCTCTCACAAGTTCAACAAGTGTAAATTATCTTGAGAAGTGGGTAATCTCAGCTTCTCATCCTATTGACTACCTCTTGATAGAGTTATATCAAAACTCTAGCCACAATTTAGCTCAACATGGTTTGATTTGGATTAGCAACTACACTGTTCCTAGCTATTAGTTTCCAATAAGGAATGAGAAAGCAATTTCATCTATTTCTAGCCTAATTTCACAATCTCTTATCCATGCCCACAACTATATTCTCTTTCAGTACTTAATTATTCTCTCTCAAGAAATAATCAAGAAAGAATAAATAGACCCATATCATAATCAATGGATCTTCATTAATAGATTGAAGAGAATCTAATAGATTTAAACTTAATTGAACAATATGAAGATGAATCTAGCAATACCTATCTATTCTTCAATAAGAATCCAAGAGGAATTTATCAAAACCCCAATCAAATTAACAAACCCACCATGATACTTCTAACTAGCAAATTAGTGAAGCATATTTAAAGATAGAGAGAAGATACCAAGAGGATTCCCCTCACATTCATTGCATTAGCTTCACGAATTTGCTTGACATGCTCTTACAATAATAGTGAAATCCACCAAATGGGTTGAAGAAAAAGAGGAAGAAAAGTACTACCTAAATCTACAAATACATGGAGAAAAGATTCTACTAAAAATTCTATGAAGAAGATGAAGTCCAGATGATAAAATTGATGAATTAATGAAGATTTTATATGCTTTTGGAGACCTTTCTGGACCCTTTTACCCTTCATTAGACGGCCTCTCTGGCGAGGAACCGGCGTTTTGTCGGTGGCAATTCGTGGAGAGCCAAACCGTTGCCAGTTGAAAATAGTGGCCTGACAGGGGTGAAGGGGAGATTCATGGTCGTTTAGCTAGTGCCATTCCGCAGAGGTCCGATTGTTTAGCCGGTCTGGGTAGTAGCTTCGGTGTTTTGCCCTTCCAAATCCGCGTTTAGATGATTCAAAACACGTCCTTGCACCTCTTTTTGAGCTCAAATCTTCCCTTATCTTTTGCTCCTCTCCCTCATATGCTAACTCATCAAATTTCTTCTCAAATTCCATGTGTTTTGCTTGATTTCATGATTTCTTTAATCACATGAGGTACCTACAAAGAATTCAAGAGAAAGGGCATAAAATCTACTTAAATGACTTGAAAACTAAGCAAAAACTCATGATTAGGAACCTAATGAGTTGGTAAAGTTTCAACTCATCAAATCCCCAAACTTGAACCATTTCTTGTCCTCAAGTAATGCAATTCTTTAAAGATGAGCAAATGAACAATATGCTATACACGAGTTTTCGCATCAAGGGCCAATCAAGATATTCTTGCTCAAGAGGCCATTGCTAAAACTTAGGGTACTATGATAGTTGTACACAAAATCATCAATCTGCAAGACAACCCCAAACATTATTTTTCAACTCAAGAAAAACAGAAAAGACTCAAACCATGTTGCACAAGCTTCAACAGATAACCACAATCATTAAACATATCTTGCATGTATTCATTTCATTCAAACTAGGGGTATAGTTCCTCAAAACAATTTAAAATAGCATCTCAATTCATTGACAATTCACGTTCAAAGCTTTCCTTAAAGTTGGCTACCTGCTTGCCTTAATCATAACTCTCGTTGAAAATAATTTTAAGCATGTACTCGAAGGAAATGATTCCCTTTACAAGAATAGAGAATTCCACAAATATTTTCTAGCATTTCACACAATGGGATTATAAGATAAGACAAATGCGCTCACTCTCGCAAAGAAATTCAAGTGCATAAAAATTGACCAATATGCTTGCCCTTCATGTGTATCACCACTAATGTAGTGTTGCTACACACAAAACCAATTAGGACTTATGGGTGGTAGTGAAGGCTAGGGGTGAGGGTAGGATAACTATTTGAATTTTGGTGACTAAAGCCTCCCCAATGTATTTACACACACTTGTAACATCCCAACATCTTATTGAGATCACTCTACCTTATTTCTCCTTATTCATAATCTTCATCATTTGTGTATCACAAGCCACCCTTATAACGCCAGTGAATTTCACATTTAGCCTTATATATGAAAGAGATAAAACATTTTAACTATTCTTTCTCTTTTGATGATCCTAGGTCTTTCAGCCCATTGATTCATTCATTTCATCATGTTTTTTTTTCTTTCTAACATTGATGCTCTCATTCTCTTGCAAACCCCCAAACTTAGGTTTTTGCCTCATCTCACATTCATTTCCTTATCACTCCCCAATTTATGGACTTCAAGCCTCATTTTTTCGTTATTTTATCACTAGCAATTAGGGAGGATGGGTGCTAAAAAGAAGGATTAAAAAATGGGTATTAGGTTTGTAATGTGGTTTCCAAAGAACATTCCAAGGCTCAAACATTGGCTATCAAAGATTAATGTTTAAGGAGGTCATTTGGGTGAAGTGACTAACAAAAGAAGGCCCAAGATCATGTTCTAACTGCAGCCAGATCTATCATTTCACCTTGAATCACACTTAGATCAAGTTCTAGACAATCATGCATACATAAGAATTAAGCCAAAAACCTCATCACACAAGGAATCACAATCCAAGGAGTTCACACACTTCCTTTGTCCCATTAAGAGGATGACTTTAAACGATCTAGTTACAAATCAACAAGCCAAGCAAGAAATATATAATTCATGATAAGACCATGCTCATTTTCACATTTATATACCCCTCTTTTCTTTTCAAAATTCATGCACAATGCCAAACAAGAAATGTTAGTGGTACCCATCAAACACATGCACAAAAGACTCTACAAGACTCTAGACTTGACATTTTCCCTTAAGAAAGTCGCCTCCCAATCTATCATCGGAAAATGCCAACCCGGTTCAACAATAAAAAGAAAAGACAAAGAAATTGCTCCTTGGGAAAGAACCGTAGTATAAAGAAAACCCTTGGAGTTTATTCAAAGATTACTATCTAAAAAGGCAATACAAACTTGCAAGTAGTGATGATTTACCCTTAAGAATGACGTCACCCAATCTATCATAGGGCCATATCGTACATCACTTAACAAGTGAGCTACTCAGACTTCACCCCTAAAAAAATAATGCATTGACCTCGATGCCTAAGGTAGAAAAAAATGAGGAATGAATGGGTGAGAGAACTCCCTGATACGGTGGAGGCATCCGTTCTATGTGCATTTTTCATTCTCTGCTTTTTTTTTGTTTTTCTTCTCTCATTGTTTGTCATGTACCACACTTGTTCCAACCCTGTAAAATCATAGACAACACAAACGTAAAGTAAAAAAAACTAAAAAGAAAAATAGAAACAAAATATAAAAGAACTTGGGTTGCCTCCCTAGAAGCGCCTTAGTTGACGTTGTGGATCAACGACTTCAACTTTCACCACTTCTTCTCTCCACTTTAAGCATTTGAATCATGCCTCTAGTTTCTTGTCCATTCTTCTATTCCGCTTGAGGGGTTGTAGTGTAAGCATCAAGGGACTAAGCAATGGATGTTGCATCTTGTATTTTTTGGCCCTTAGAGGAGGGATGTACTTTGACTTTGTTGGCATGACATACTCTAAGATGAAGCCACCTTGATCATCCTCCTCAACTTCCTTCATTGGCTTAGTCTCCCCAGTCTTCATTTTGTCAACCAAGTTCAATGTTGAAAATTAATAAGAGGACAGTCTAAGTCGCTCCCCTTTCAAGCATACTTCTTTCTCGACATCCTTCTCTTCAAGTGCTCTAGAGTCCTTGAGCGTGATTTGTTGGATGACATTTGGAGACTCTAGTGTCACTTCTTCAACCTTGCCATCTTGCATTTCTACAATGTTTGTTGGTTGGCACACCTCTATGACTTCTTCAACACTCGCCTTGACTCCTTCATTATCACTTTCATCTTCCTCCCATGATTCAAGTTGAACTATGCCCCAATGTTCACTTCTTCTTTTTATTCTCCTCAATGTCTCCTCCATTTTTTCTTTTATAGATTTACCGCTCTCTTCTTGAGGAGTTGATGATTCCATGGGCATGGAGGGGTTGACGTTCTTTTCTGCATTAGACTCCCGCTCCAAAAAGGCTTGGAGCATGGATTCTATCTGCCCACATGTATTTCTCCTGCCTTCTCTTGCCATGGTTTCATTCTCTTCAAACTTAGGAGCACAATTTCTTTCATAGCCACTATAACAAGAAGTGATCCCATTTGGGCATTCATCCCAATGTATCCCACGACTACCACATAATGTGCATCTATACCCATCATAGGAAGGAGAAGGTGTACCTATCTTCCTTCTAGGGACATATTTGCAATCTTTCCAGTAGTGTGGTCCTCCACAATAGGGATATGGGTCATCATAATAAGGGTTGCCACCAACAAACCTCCTTTCATTCCACGATGCCATCATACAACAACAAAAAAAAATTTAAAAAAAAAAAAGCAAAACAAGATGTAAACCAAAAATGCAAAACTAGTTCGGATCAATAAATAACTAATGTCTTATTGCAACTCAATTACCCGACAACAATGCCATTTTTGATAACATCCAAAATACACTCCTCTTTTACGAAAGAGAATAAATGGTTATTGTATCAAAACAAATATCCCAATGGATGTCGAGGTTGAATCCCACAGAGTATTGAATCGATAATTCAAGAGTTATGAACTAATTCAAACTAGAGCGCATAATTGTTAAACATTTGAAGAGTAAAATTGGGGGGAGATTAAAAGAGAAAATAACTATATAATTCTAAACTAAGACTAATTGGGGGGAATTCCAATTAAATCAATCACAAGTGAGAGGCTAGCGGAATTGTACAGATGAGATCACAATTAAAACGGGAATTAACTAGCCTTAGATTCTCTCACAAGTTCAACAAGTGTAAAAAATCTCAGGAAGTGGGTAATCTCAGCTTCTTAGCCTATAACTACCTCTTGCTAGAGTTTTATCAAAACTCTAGCCACAACTTAGCTCAACCCGATTTGATTTGGATGAGATACTGCACTATTCCTAGCTATTAGTTGCCAATAAGGAATGAGAAAGCAATTTCAGCTATTTCTATCCTAATTTCACAATCTCTTATCCATGATCACAACTATATTCTCTTCCAATACTTAATTATTCTCTCTCAAGCAATAATCAAGAAAGAATAAATAGACCCATATCATAATCAATGGATCTTCATTAATAGATTGAAGAGAATCTAATAGATTTAAACTTAATTGAACAATATGAAGATGAATCTAGCAATACCCATCTATAATTTAATAAGAATCCAAGACCAATTTATCAATACCCCAATCAAATTAACAAACCCACCATGAGTATACTTCTAACTAGCAAATTAGTAAAGCATATCTAAAGATAGAGAGAAGATACCAAGAGGATTCCCCTCACATTCATTGTATTAGCTTCACGAATTTGCTTCACAAGCTCTTACAACAATAGTGAAATTCCCCCAAATGGGCTAAAGAAAAAGAATAAGAAATGTACTACCTAAATCTACAAATCTATGGACAAAACATTCTACTAAAATTTCTATGAATAAGATAAAGTCCAGATGATAAAATTGATGAATGAATGAAAAAATCCCCTTTGGTTGGTGTACAATGGAGGTTAAATATCTGTACTTTCTTGTGTACAACTTTTCACAAATGTCCTTGAAGATTCTAGATGATTTTGGAGACCTTTGTAAAACCTTTTACCCTTCATTAGATGGCCTCTCCGGTGAGGAACCGACATTTCACCGGTGGCAATTCGTGGAGAGCCAAATTGTGGCAAGTTGAAAACAATGGCCTGGCAGGGGTGAACCGGCTGTTCAGGGGCCTTTAACTAGTACCATTACGGAAAAGGGCTGGTTTTTTAGCCGGTATGATGAGTAGCTTCGACATTTCGACCACCCAGATCCGCGTTTAGACGATTCAAAGCACGTCCTTGCACCTATTTTTGAGCTCAAATCTTCCCTTATCTTTGGATCCTCTCTCTCATATGCTAACTCATCAAATTTCTTCTCAAATTCCATGTGTTTTGCTTCATTTCATTTTTTATTTACGCACATGAGGTACCTACAAAGAATTCATGACAAAAGGCATAAAATCCACATAAATGACTCGAAAACTAAGCAAAAACTCATCATTAGGAGCCTAATGAGTTGGTAAATTTCCAACTCATCAATAGCTAGGGATCATATCGAAATATTTATAATTCTTCATGATAAATCATTATAAACATCTTGAATCTTTCTAAATTCCTATAAATTTTCATCATGTCTCATTCTATGATTTTTTCATGCTTATCCGTGAAATTCGATCTAAATTACGATTTTTCCTTTTTTGTTAAAAATATAGATTTTACGCTATTATCAAACGTATCCTATGATTATATGCTTTGTTATGACTTATGAATTCCCTAGAAACTCCATAGTCTCATCTTATGATTTTTTCAGGGTTGTTCATCAAATTTTACTTAAATTACGATTATATCCTTTTGTTAAAATATGAACGTTTTACTAAAATGACTTGAGTTCTTTCCATGATCTTTGTCATGACCCAAAATTGGGGTGGGGCACGACTAACACTTGATTCCTAAGTGTTCGAGAAGCCGGCTATATAGCGTCTGAATTGTAACCCTTAGGCCAACAGTGCCACCTGTCGCAGTCAGTCATAGTGTAGAATGAATCGATCGGGTCTCAACAAACATAACAAAGATAGTGTGATGTCAAGGACACAATAGAAACTGAAATAAACTGCGAATGTCTAGCCAGGACACAAACTAAGTTGAAACTAAACAACTATACAACTAGTCTACAAAAGCCTCTAAGAGAGTAAACAATACTAAATGCACGGGATATGGCCCCACCTACCCATATATACGTAAAAAATAAAAATGACCAATCTAAACATAGGGCTCCTGAAAGAAAGGAGCATACCAACTCTTCATTGGATCTGGTCTCTTACTGTATCAGTTAATCTGAGCTCGGTCTGCACTTGGAGTATAATTGCAGGGGTCCATAGGAGAAGGGATGAGAGTACAAAGAAATGCACTGGCATGTACTATTGAAAGTTGTAAATAAAGCAATACCAAAGATAACTAAACTAGAGAAGGGAATACCAGCAACCTGAAACTCTAGAACCTATCAATATAAACATAAGAACAATTGAACATAACTCAGAAGGTAGGATAGAGATATATACTCTATAACACAACAACTAACTACCCTATATGTAGACTCTGTGCATGAGTATAACATAATTGACTCATATGCTAACACTTTCAATACTTGAATCGGAGTTTATAAGAATCGACTCAGTAGCTACCTAATACATGGACCAGGATTTATGTATGGCTTCTTGATACTCAGACCAAGACTTTAAGAGTTGCCTGACACTTGGACCAGGACTTTATCTGGCCGACCTGATACTTGGACCAGGATTTTCATATATCATCCTTCACACAATCAACCATCTGATACACAGACTAGAGAGGGTGTTCGACATTGCATAATCATCCATCTAATACTTAGACTAGAGAAGGCGTGCAGTAAACAAAATACAAATCACGTAAGTGAGCAACTGAATAATGAAATATATATTTGACTCAGATACCGGGTCCAAATTGGAGGACCAACTGAACAATGCAAATAACTGAATTAGATAATGGATCAAACTCGGAGGAATTACTGAACATAAAACCCCTACCAACTGACAGAAAGGGGATATAAAATATAACTTGACTTGAAAGCTTAACATGAATATGTGACTCAAGGAACATGACGCTAGACCTTGTTTACAGGTTCTTAGAACAAACTTTGGAATACTTGGACTCCACATGAATAGTTAGATTAAGTTTAGAAAGCTTATACTCAACTTGAACTCAACTGGCAGAACTCAGACTCAATTATGGTACTTAGCGTCAACGTTCTCTATATTAGCACCCGGTAACTCGGTAACTTATCAATAACTTAAGGAATAAGAGTTATAGAATTTTTTTTAATCCTTAAGAACTTTGAAAAAAATATATATAAAGGTAGGTGACCATATAAATATCAATGCACTGGTACCCTCGTTTACCATTACTATCTTGACATTCGTTCTTAATGCACATGATTGTTACGTCATCTTTTTAGTATCACATTTCTAATTTCATAAGGTGACCAGAACCTCATAAATGATCAAAATAACAGATATAAAATAATGTAAATGACCATATAACAATGCCCATGCTGATGGGTCTCCAACTTGATGTACAACTAAGACAACAGATCGAAACAACATCACACTTTAAATGCCTCTTTGGGCTAGACATAATATCAACATTCAGACTTAAATCAGCATGGGACTTAAAGCGTAAATATATCTTGATATACTATCTCAACACACTTGAAAAGTTTGCTGGCTCATTCAACTCACAATGCACGAATCGTGCTTGAAAGAACAATGGACGAGGCGCCTTACATATCTTTTTTAGATGAACTTTCCTTAGTCAATTTCCTACTTCAATGACCAGCCTTCAACCTTCTTAATCTCTTAAATTCAATTGGCCAACAACAAGCTTAATCTGTATCATAAACTGCACCCAAAATAATTGACCAAATAGCATTCGCAACAACAATAACTCATGGCAACACCAACAACTATGCCCGTTGAGTGAGAACTCAGCTTAAAAACAATCCAATGTCATCTCACATAGCTGCCAAATTCTAGCCTTGTTGCTTGTAATTTAAGGGGCTTAAAGAGGGTACAATTCTTACCCTTCTTCTTGGCTTTAATCCTTATTCAAATCGGGGACATATAGGCATAACCAACTCTTAAAATGCAGCAAATTCTCCAAAAACAACTGCTAAAATGAGCTCCAACAACAACCTTACACACTACCTTCACTTTGCAATTGAACTCTTCACTTGTTTTGTGTTTGGATGAAATTTATCTTGATGTTTACTCTTTAGTTCTCCTTGGTTGTGTGATGGAAATTTGAGACAATATAAGGGTGGAAACAGGTAGCTTAATTTTTGAAAAGTTGTGAAAGGAAAGATAAGCCAAACATTAGATTTTTATAGACTTAGGGTAGTGCAGGCGTTTTAGGATGGTGGCCACGTCACTGCTCGATAGTGCCACCATAAAATGCCTATAACTTTTTTAGTCCAAACTTCGACTGATGAGTAGTTTTATATTATGAAAACTAGACTCAAAGACCTTTAATTTGATAGGTCGTGGGGCTCCAACTCATTATAGATTGGGAGATATGATCGTTTAAAGTTGATACTTACTTATGAACTTCACATACTCTTTGCTTTTTCCTTGATACATGTTTCCCTCCTCACCTACGACTAATATACTACTCGTACTTCCCTTAACATAGCATAAAAACATCAAATAATCACTAAAAATTTATCAGGGTGTAATATCCTCCCCTCTTTAGGAACATTCGTCCTCGAATGAGAATTAACTTCGCTTAGTCCAAAATACATAGTAATTTAGCTATCAAATACATACCTCAATATCACATCGACACCGTAAATAGGCGAGGATACTTCCTCCTTATCTCCTCCTTTACTTCCCAAGGGTCCGACCCGAACATAGGCTTAGATCAAGACACAGGACAAGGAGCCCCAAGAGACTCCAAGTTGACCGATGGCATGAACATACATCTAACTCAATCAAATAAAGCAGAAGAGTTAATATAATAACATAGCGGAAGTTTAATCATAACATGACATTAGAACCGAAATTCACTCCATACAGTTTGAAAGCCTCTAACATATCTGATGGGTTGATAGGACAACACCCCCAACTAACCTGACAAGTCTAAAAATTGAAAGTACAAAGATAACTGTAACAAATGGTCCTCGGGAGATGAGGACTCGCCACTGAAGCTGGATGCTAACTCCGAAAACTGGCTAATGATGGGCCGAGTCTGAAGATTGGAGCCTGTATTATAAAATGATACAACATAGAGTATGTGTTCAGTACATGGATTGTACCGAGTATGCAAAGTAAGTAAAACGGACATTTAAACTACATAAAAGCTCATAGGAGTAGGACAACATGATCGTAGAATAGATATCGTGATGTAAACATAAAACTCAAGGTTTTTAAAACATTCGTAAATCATAATCATAAGAGAAAAGCTTTATGAAGCATGACTTGATCCAAAGTATATAATCATAACCATAGATAAATTATGAGGAATAGTGGGAGATTCTTATAACCGACATACCCCGTATGAGCACACATGGACCCAACCTGTAAACCACTAGTCGGGAGGGCGTTCATACCTTGCCAAGGGTAAACTATGAAAGAGGTTTTATATCACAATAGAGGGCCCATTTGGGAAAATGGGAGAGTATCATGGAGGTACTATCGTGGCTATGTTGGTGCGTAGTGCTGAGATTTGGGGTATGCTTGGACCCTGGGTCTACTCAGTGTTAAATACTACTCCCAAAATATATATAGTGCTCGTAGTTAATATATATGAGATTCATAGGCTAGTTTAAAATCATGATAATCATAAGCATACTTGAAATACGTGAACTAGCCATGAAAGTAAGGCTCGTGAGTTGGCCATAATCATAAATTATAAATCATGAGGTTCATGCATACTTGCAAAACATGTATATACTTGATATTCATAAATTCATGATGAGAATTTGAGAGAAATCATATCATAAGTCATAAATCATAATGGGTTAATGAACATTAAAATCAAAGCAAAATCGTAACTTAATTTATCATGAAATGTACATACTTAGGCATAGTTATGTAGAAAATTTAAATCTAAATAGTTATAAAATCTTTCCATGATTCGTAAAACATGAATTAACTCATAGATAGATCATAAGGGCTTCATAAGATTTGGGATAAAACTCCATAGAATTATCAATAGAATTTCACGAATTAGAGAGAAATTGGGTATGGGGGTGGAAAAATTCACCCATTCATAACCCTACATACCTGAGAGGATCAGATTCTACAACTCCCTTGATTGCCCAATGAAGAATTGATGAAAACTTGGAAAAATTTGAGCTTGATCACCTCTCTAGACTTCAACAGTTGCATGCATGAATAGGAATAGCTTAGAATGAACTTGTCCCTCTTAAAACTCACTATTCATAGCTTAAAACTACGTAGTTTATGACCCTAAGGCTTAGGAATGACGAAAATACCCTTAATGAATTTCCTGAAAAATCTGCTCTGCCAGTACCACGGGCGTCACAATGGACCGTTACTGACTCCAACGGTCCATTACATCCCTCGTCGTTACACCCCTGAATCAGGTCTCAGATCCCCTACCATGACTGGACAGAACGAGTCATTACAAGCTCCAACGACCTGTTGCTGTCAGCCATTGTCACCACTGCCTTAACCTGGAATTCTTCCCAACGGGCACTTACAACGACTCATTGCTCCCAATGACGAGTCATTACATGATCCATTACTTTCTCCCTGAACCTGAACAACCTCACAACCGCTCATGATCTTGGGCAGATTTATATGCCCAAGTGATACTCAAACGTATTATTTTCGCCTTGTTTGGGTGCAATATGTATATATTCTCATGTAATTGGTAATAAAATGTGAATTTATACTAACCAACATGATTAGCATTTGTTTTGAAGGAAAATATGATTTTTAGGAGCTAAAATGCATGTTGGAACTATATCGGAGTTGGACTTGGATACGAGCGTGGAAAAGACATTGGAATGCACAAATTATAGGGGCTCCGCGATGGAGCCGTGCCACGCTACCAACGCGGAGGCACACTGCCTGGAGAGGAAATTAAATGGCAAATTCCAGTGAGGCCTCGCGACAGCTCCGTGGCACGGAGATAGGCCTCCGCGTTGGCCTCCGTGCCACGTTGAGGCTATTTTACCGGACCCTGGATTTCCAGTGAAGGTCCGCGTCCATGCCGTGTCACGGAGGCAGTGCTCCGCGTTGACCTCCCTGACACGTTGCTTGTTATTCCGGGAAAACTTTCCCTCTAGTATAAATAGCACACTTAGGTTTATTTTAATTAGTTCAGACTTGGTGGAGCTAGGACGTGGGTTAGCAGCAGTTGAGGGACGAAAAAGCTAAGGGATTTCTTCTCTGCCTTTCTTCTTTCAATCAATTGTATGTATGATTTACACTTGTTTTAGGATGATCAATCCACAAATGAGTGGCTAATTCTCTTCCTTGCTAAGGTTTTGAACATGTGTAGTGAATTTTGATTGTAAATGATATGGTTCTTCTTCTTCTTTCATGTTGTGCTATTAATTCTTGTTCTTACTGCATTAGTGCTTGGCCGACATTAATGTACATCTAAAAAGTCCAATTTCACTCGAGAGAGCAAGAAATTGGAAAGTTGTGAATTAGTAGGGTATTGTTCTTAACTTGATTTGGGAAAATTGGGTTTTGATGTGCTTTCCTGATAGAAATATACTTGAAAGCCGTATTAGTCAATTTAGGAACCGGAATTGTATTGCTAGGTCGTAAATTGCATTTGATCACAGAAATGTAGACGAATGGTTTATGATTCTTAAGTGAAATTAAATACGAGAGTTTTAATTTCTAGGCTACTGTTCTTGGCTAGCAACATGAAGAAGAGATTAACCGAATTATTATTATGATCGAATTCATTACTTGTTCTTAACCTTGGCATGCTCATATCCATAGTTTAAATTCACAGTAAATAATTGTTAATAGTTTTAGTATATATAGATTTTATAAACAAAAACTCATTTAACTGTTGGTTACGTTGTTGTTAGCATAATTAGAAGTAAGATAAGAATATAGTATACTTAGGCAAATTTTACATATCCTGAGCCTCCTTGGATCGATACTTGGCTTACTTAGCCACTTTATTACTTGTTTGACCACGTGCACTTGTGTGTCGGTTTATAATATATAATACTAACCGAAATAGCCCGGACAAGTTTTTGGCGCCGTTGCCTGGGAGGCTAGGCAAATTTGTGAAATTGTGTTTAGTGTAAATTTACTGTATTTTATTTTTATTTTCTTAAGTGTTAACAACTTGGTCTTAGCCTGTATTTTGCAGACTTGATTTCTGTGAACACTGGCAAGGGACAAAGAGCTGGTGGAATCCTACTTAGAGCCTGAACGTGGATTTCATAGTCAACGTAGAGAAGCTCTACAAAAGAAGCTGCAGTTGCTCAGACAGTGTATTATGGAGCAACAAAATCCACCAGTTGTGAGGGCAGTGTTAGTGCCCGATGTAGCAGCAGCAAGGCCGGTTCGCGAGGTGGCAATCACACACGCTAACAATGTACATTCTAGCATCCGCAAACCAGAGCCTGGAGGGAGGTTTGAATTAAAGCAGAATATGGTGCAACTCTTGCACACAAGCGGGCAATTTACCGGTCTCCCTCATGAAGATCCACAACAACATCTCCAAAACATTTTGGAGATAAGTGACACTTATATACCCGCTGGAGTGTCACCTGATTATGTTCGGCTCACCTTATTTCTGTTTTCCTTACTTGGTGAAGCCAATAGGTGGTTAAAAGCTGAACCACCCAATTCTATATCAACGTGGGATGATCTTGCATGGAAGTTTTTGATTAGATTTTTCCCTTCTGGTAAAACAGCCAGACTTAGAAGTCAAATTCTAAGTTTTAAACAGAGGGAGGGAGAAAATCTATATCAAGCCTGGGAAAGATTTAAATCCATGTTGCGGGACTGTCCTCATCATCATCAGTCCAATGAGGTGTTGGTACACACATTTATTGAGGGTTTGGAACCCCATACTAAAATTCTGTTAGATTCAGCAGCTGGAGGGCAAGCGCTGGAAAAGACCTATGAGGAGCTGTACACTTTGCTCAACCGAATTTCACAGGGCAATCCAGAATGGAATGCAGATTCATCAAGAGGTGGAGCAAGGAAAGCAGCGGGAGTGCTTGAAGTGGATGGGTTTACAGCTATCGCTGCACAGATAGCTGCCTTGCAAAATCAGTTAAACAATCACTTCAGCAATATGAACTTGAACCAGCCTGCAGCTTCAGTCAATGCAGTTCAGCAGATGTGGTGTGAATTGTGTGGTAGTAGTGAGCATTCAGCTGAATGCTGTGGTGCAAATCCTGATTCTGTTAACTTTGTAGGCAACGCACAGAGAAATCAGCAGCAGTTTGGTAGTGGCTACAACTCAAATTGGAGGAACCATCCAAATTTTTCGTGGGGTAGCAACAACCAACAAGGCCAAGGTTCTGGTCAGGGTATGCAGAGAAATCAAGGAGGGCAACAAAGCTATCAAGCTCAATTTAGAAATCACAATGCCCTCCTCCACCACCATCACCGACCATTGAGGAGATGTTCAAAACCATGATCGCTAATCAGGCACAATTGCAGGCTGACTATGTTAAATTGGCAGCCGAAGTGAAGAATAATCAGTTAGCGACCAAGGCTCTTGAATATCAGTTTGGGCAATTTGCTAGTGCCCAAAATACAAGACCCAGAGGAGGACTACCTAGCGACACGGATCCTAATCCGAAGCAGGTAAATGCAGTGACCACGAGGAGTGGCTTACAGTTGAAGGAGGTGGAAACCGCCTCAAAAGTCAGGAGCAGTAGATGTTGAGGAGGAACAAAGTTCTGATAAGGGGAAGACTAAAGAAGCAGAATCAGAAAGGCCTCCACCCCCGTTCCCTCAACGACTTAAGAAACACAAGGAGGAGGCGTGTTTCAAGAAATTCATGGAGGTGCTTAAACAGGTACATGTTAACTTACCTCTTGTTGATGTCTTGCAGGGAGTGCCAAAGTATGCAAAATATATTAAAGACATCGTGGCTAACAAAAGTCGTTTGACTGAGTATGCCACGGTGGCTTTAACAGAGGAATGCACTTCCCGGATTCAGAATAGACTGCCCACGAAACTGAAAGACCCTGGAAGTTTTACTATCCAGCTGACTATTGGGCAAAGTATCCGAGCTCATGGATTATGCGACTTGGGGGCAAGTATAAATCTGATGCCATCATCGGTATTCAGAAAGTTAGGTCTAGGGAGTCCTAGACCTACAACTGTAATCTTGCAATTGGCAGACAGGTCCTTGGCTAAGCCGGATGGCATTGTTGAGGATGTGTTAGTTCAAGTGGGTCCCTCATTTTTCCGGTCGATTTTATCATTCTGGACTTTGAACCAGATGCTGAAGTCCCATTTATTTTGGGACGACCCTTTTTGGCAACCGAAAAAGCATTAATTGATGTAGCTTCGGGTCAACTTACAATGCGGGCACATGACAAGATAGAAGTGTTTGATGTGTACAACGCACCCAAGCTACCGATTGTAAATGAGGAACTCTCGGTGATCAATGTGATTGATCATGGGAATGCTAATATAATGAATGATTCCCGAGAGTTAACAGGAAGGCCACCAGATGAGGTTGAGCACTACTGGGGGGAGGACAAGGATCGTGAAAAATCATCCCTCACCCTAGTAGATAATTGAGCATAATGGACGTCAAGCCGCGACGGTAAACCAGGCGCTGCACGGGAGGCAACCCGTGAAAAATATATATATATATTTTTTTAAGTGTAAATAATTTTTATTTTTTTATTTTTCTTTTCTTGATTAGGTTTAGATTCTTGTTTTAGTTAATATTTTTCATTTTAGTTAGGGAAATCTATTAATCTAACCAATTTTGTTTAGTGAGGTGATTTTTCAGGTCTAACGGAGAGAAATATGCATGGAATTGGGAAGAATAAGGCAAGGTATGAAAAAATAATTTAATGGAAGAAACAGTGCACTGGCGCGTTACCCTCTGTGACACGTTGAAGGCAAAATCCGGATTTTTAAAATTTCCAGAGAGCCATCGCGTTGGCTCCGTGTCACGGAGGAGGGGCTCCGCGTTACCCTCCGTGACACATTGCCTTATATTTGGTGCCGGGTCATACCGGGTTGCCGGGTGACCCGCGTGTTTTTCTTTAAATTAACCCCGATTTTGCCCAATTTTCCCCATTTCTTCTACTCTCCGCGACCAAAACACCCAAATCCCCCTCCCCAACCAACGTGCCACGCTATTAGGCAAGGAATACGTCAAGTTTCTTCGGTTCTTCAATTCAAAGGTACGTTTTCCTTGTTTCTCTCAAATTTTTGGCGATTTTAGTCGAATTTGGGCATGTGAGGTGAGATATATCACCCCAAGTAGCAATTTAACATGCTGTTGAGTTATTTGTGATGGATATATGTTCGGATTGTTCTAATTAGCGTTTGAACTTATCGATTACGTAAATAATTCGAATTTGATTATAGAATTGTATTCTAGGGCATGGGTTGTTGAATTTGACTTGGGCAACTTGATAATTTGATGAATTCGATGCCGGGGTGTGGTTGTAAATTGAGACAAGTCATTATAAATATTGTATGAATGTTAAAAGACGACGAATTCTCGAATTTTTGGGAAAGTGCGAAAATTGTGTAAATTGGTTTGATTATTTGGATTCGTTTGTATATAGAATGTTTTTGTCGTTGTTTTTAGTTTTTGTTTTTATTGCTTGTGCGATAGTTGAATTGTTAGCGATAGTAGGATTGGGATTAGCTGTATGAAGTCTGAGTAGTACACTAACCGTTATGCTGTCGAAATTTTTTGTGAACGCACTAAGCATAAAGTGTATACTGGTTGTCTTTGGTGTAAATAGAGTTATCCTTACCGTAGTTTTGTAAAAGTAGCTAAGGCCTAAGTGTGGGGTAAATGTTGTGTAACCCGACCTTAGCCGAAGTTAACATGTTTATAGCTTAACTTTGTGCTTGTTAATTTATATTGACAGGTACAATGGGTAGCAGACAGGATAAGGGCAAGGGTGCTTCTACCTCAGGCACCGGCAGAAAAAGAATGAGATTGGGCACCGCAGTCCCAGCTGCACCAGCTGTTCCGCGCGGCCAACGCCGCCAATACGGAACAAGGTGGGTAACCGAGGAAGGAAAGAAATGGTATGCTAAGCATAAGGAGAGCAAGTACTTCCCGGAGGAACATATTGCACGGGAACCACTAGCACAGGAGTTCCCCCGTATTGTACAAAGGATTGAAGCAGCTGGGCTCAGCTTTATCTTTCAAGAGCCCAAGGAGTGCAACCTTCATTTGGTCCGAGAGTTCTACGCAAATTGGAACCCGGCCATTAGAAGCCACACAATTAAAATCAGAGGGTAGATTGTCACTCTGGAACCCCAGCAATTTAATGCCATCGTTGGAGCGTGGGACACAGACGCCCATGTTCTCCGCCAGCTAAACATCACCCCACCATACGCCGACATCAGACGTACGTTGTGTGGGGCTCGATCCACAGCCCGATGGAGTAGACATAAGGAGAGGGGTTACCACCAGACTCTGCCTTATTCGCAGATGAACAGGGAGGCCAGAATATGGCTGAAAATTGTATGTTCGTGCTTGATGCCGGGAGTTCATATGACGGATGTGACCCGGGACCGTGTCTGCTTGGTGTATGCCCTTATGAAAGGGCTTGAAATTAATGTTGGGGTGGTAATCATATCCGCCATGAAGAGAGCCAGACTACACCAGGGCCACAGATACGGGTTTGGCGGACTCATCACCACCTTCCTCTGAGGCCTCGATGTCGAGGAAGAAGCCTTGGATTACATTCCGCAGTTGGAGCGGAGGGCCCTCGATGTGACAAAAACTAAGGCCCCCGACACCACACACGGGCCAGTGCTGACTTTGGGCTTGCGACATGCTCGTGACGATCAGTACATGGCACGTATGTTCGGCATGCAGATGCTTTAGCTACGGATTGGTGGGAGACCAGCCACCGAGGAAGAATTATGGCAGCTGGAGCTGGATTACCCATTTGGCGAGAATGCCAAAGCCTTATGCCGAGTGGGACCAGCCTTCGTGGAGCCGACTGATGACTATGTCCCTACTGATGAGGAGACACGTTGGGAGGACTCCGATGTGGAGTCCGATGACGATGATGGAGCTGACTCAGACATGGGGGACGAGGCAGCAGCACCAGACGAAGAAGTCGAATATTTCGACTGATCAGGGAGTTCCACCACCCGAAATTTTGTTTTGTAATTTTTGTGAACACTGGGGACGGTGTTCGATTTAAGTGTGGGGTGGGGAGTAGCTAGGTGCTGGGACTTGGGCTTTAATCTGCTGTATGCTTTTCCTTGGTTTGTATGTATGTTTGTGCTTTCCCTGTTATGAACTGATTTGTGTTGTATCTGTATATATTTGTTTGTGTGGTTAATGATGTGTGTTATGAAAAGTTATGGTTGCCAGTGTAAATAGTTTGTAAATATTTCTTTCTTATCGAAATGATCGATATTTTTCAAAATATTTGCGAAAATATTTTGCACTTGTAAATATTTTCTTTTTATCGAAATGATCGATGTGTTGCAAAAATTTTTGGTTTTTATTTTGTTTGGGTTTCTCGGAGTTTGTTTTCGGTTCTTTTACCGAGAATAGTCCCATTGAACCGATGTCATAGTTAGTGACCGTTCCCTATGATGGAGGGATGACGACCGTCTTAAGGGAAATGTAGTCGGTAGGAGTAGGATTTTAATTTGTTTTTAATTTTTCTTTGGTGGATTGCATCAATGAACTGTAGTTGCGTTATGGTTGCAAAAATTTCATTGCGTGTGTAACTGATGTTAAAAATGTGAAAGTGATTCGTTCAAAAGCATGCACGTTGGTAAATATGTTGAGTTACCTAGGCTATAGAATTTGCTTCAGTATGATTGAGGCTTAATTTTGAATTCATGTGATTGGCTAATTAGAGAGTCTGTGAATGCATCTTGATTCGAGCATGTGCATGCAGTGTGAAGTGAGGTATTGTTATTCCATGCCATTGTGAATTGTCTAGAACTTGCCTGGTGTGTATACAAAACGAAATGAAGGAGGTGTAGTGTTGGAAAGGATGTAGGCATTTTTTTGTTTTAACCGATAGTTTCCATTTTTTTTCTTGTCAAACTCTACCTTTTTATATGTTGTATACCCTAGTCAGCCCGTTGAGCCTTTAGCAGATTTCTTTCTTTCTTTTGTCCAAAATTGTATAAACTAAGCTTTATTCCTTCTTTTCATTAGCTGTAAAAGTCTATACAAAACTCTTAAGCGCTTACAAAGAAAATAAAATGTTTCCCAAAGTGTCAAGGAGTGAGAAGAGTGAAAAGAAAAAGAAAAGAAAAGTGAGGAAAGAAAAGATGATGTTGAAGAGGCACTTGTTATAATTAAATGATATTGAGGGTACATGAAAACCCTTTGTTTTGTGTCAAGTGTGTTTGACGAAATGGGCAGTACGAAAGTAAACCAACATGAATGGGAGAAAAAGAGAAAAGAGAGGAACAATGTCCATGAGTCGATGGGAATGTGTTGAAAAGGCGCTTAAGGATGCTACCGACTATTATTGGCTAATCCAATATATATACTAGATCCATAGCCCCGTTATAACCCATTAAAGTCCTACTTGATCCTACATTGCATTTATTTATATTAGTGGAGTAATGCACTAAGGGCAAGCCTATGGGTCATGACATGATGTATGTGAATTCTTTTGGGAGAGAGAGTGAAATTAATTTTTATATGCCCCTACTTGCATGTTTGTGTGTTGCATGAACAAAAAGGGGAAGATTCTCTTGAGTTGTGAGGGCACATGCTTGATGAAAGATTGATTTTCGTGTCGGATTTCATGATTAGCTAATGTGCATGAGTTTGCCGATCTCGAGAGTCAATTCTTAAAGTCTAGGAAGTCTTGATGTATTAAAGGTCATTGTATTGTAAGACCAAGCATGTTTTCGTGATGATTTGCAAAAAATTGAATAATCGGTATGACCGTAACGTAAATGGTCGCACCATAGTGACCAAGGTTGGGATGTAATTTGCATGAGTTGTGTATGTGTTGTTCGAGGACGAACAAGGATTTAAGTGTGGGGTAAGTGATCTTGGGCAGATTCATATGCCCAAGTGATACTCAAACGTATTATTTTTGCCTTGTTTGGGTGCAATATGTATATATTCTCATGTAATTGGTAATAAAATGTGAATTATACTAACCAACATGATTAGCATTTGTTTTGCAGGAAAATATGATTTTTAGGAGCTAAAATGCATGTTGGAACTATATCGGAGTTGGACTTAGATACGAGCGTGGAAAAGACATTGGAATGCACAAATTATAGGGGCTCCGCGATGGAGCCGTGCCACGCTACCAACGCGGAGGCACACTGCCTGGAGAGGAAATTAAATGGCAAATTCCAGTGAGGCCTCGCGACAGCTCCGTGGCACGGAGATAGGCCTCCACGTTGGCCTCCGTGCCATGTTGAGGCTATTTTACCGGACCCTGGATTTCCAGTGAAGGTCTGCGTCCATGCCGTGTCACGGAGGCAGTGCTCCGCGTTGACCTCCATGACACGTTGCTTGTTATTCCGGGAAAAATTTCCCTCTAGTATAAATAGCACACTTAGGTTTATTTTAATTAGTTCAGACTTGGTGGAGCTAGGACGTGGGTTAGCAGCAGTTGAGGGACGAAAAAGCTAAGGGATTTCTTCTCTTCCTTTCTTCTTTCAATCAATTGTATGTATGATTTACACTTGTTTTAGGATGATCAATCCACAAATGAGTGGCTAATTCTCTTCCTTGCTAAGGTTTTGAACATGTGTAGTGAATTTTGATTGTAAATGATATGGTTTTCTTCTTCTTCTTTCATGTTGTTCTATTAATTCTTGTTCTTACTGCATTAGTGCTTGGCCGACATTAATGTACATCTAAAAAGTCCAATTTCACTCGAGAGAGCAAGAAATTGGAAAGTTGTGAATTAATAGGGTATTGTTCTTAACTTGATTTGGGAAAATTGGGTTTTGATGTGCTTTCCTGATAGAAATATAATTGAAAGCCGTATTAGTCAATTTAGGAACCGGAATTGTATTGCTAGGTCGTAAATTGCATTTGATCACAGAAATGTAGACGAATGGTTTATGATTCTTAAGTGAAATTAAATACGAGAGTTTTAATTTCTAGGCTACTGTTCTTGGCTAGCAACATGAAGAAGAGATTAACCGAATTATTATTATGATCGAATTCATTACTTATTCTTAACCTTGGCATGCTCATATCCATAGTTTAAATTCACAGTAAATAATTGTTAATAGTTTTAGTATATATAGATTTTATAAACAAAAACTCATTTAACTGTTGGTTACGTTGTTGTTAGCATAATTAGAAGTAAGATAAGAATATAGTATACTTAGGCAAATTATACATATCCTGAGCCTCCTTGGATCGATACTTGGCTTACTTAGACACTTTATTACTTGTTTGACCACGAGCACTTGCGTGTCGGTTTATAATATATAATACCAACCGAAATAGCCCGGACAGCTCACATCCAACGACCCGTTACATCTAGCAATGAGTTATTCCTAGACTCATTACCTGTAACTCCAATCTTGCAATACCTCACCACAGATATATTCAACGGGTTGTTGGTCCCACTGATGACCCGTACAATGACCTGTTCTGAGAAGGATTTTCAGATTTTAACTACCTTTCACATTCAAATCCCAGGTCTAGTCTTAGGCATATTTGCGATATTACAATATCTACCCCTTGGGAACATTTATCCTCAAATGTGCAAAACCATATAGAAACAGAGAAATGAAATCACCATATTCAAATACTGAGCATACATGCTAAAAACTAACAGAGTGACTGACTCCGATTTGAAATACATGACTGAACTGAATTCATGAATCATACATGCCTACTTTTAGATGAAAGAATCCGAGGTACATGAGCTGAATAGGAAACTAAATAGAGTTTTAGTGCAAAAACTAATACCTCAAGTTGGAACTGAGCCAGTAGGGAATATATGTGGGTATCTAGCCATCATATCTGCTTCGGCTTCCCACGTAGCTCCCTCAACATGTTGATTCCTCCATTAGACTTTAATTGAAGCTACTTCTTTGTTTCTTAGCCTTCGAACTTGACGATCCAGTATTTCCACTGGAACCTCCTCATAACTAAGGCTGTCTTTCACACCGACACTGTCCACTGGAACAACTAGATCTGGATCACCCAAACACTTCTTTTGGAGTGATACATGGAAAAGTGGATGAATTGAAGCTAATTCTGGGGGCAACTCCAATTCATATGCTACCTTTCCAACCTGTTTCACAATCCGGTACGGGCCAACATAACAGGGACTGAGTTTTCCTTTCTTTCCGAGCATGAACAATCCCTTCATGGGAGACACCTTCAAAAACACCCAATCGTGAACTTGGAACTCAAGTTCCCTCCTCCTCACATTGCCATAGGACTTTTGGCCAATTCGAGTTGTTTTCAACCTATCCCGTATGAGCTGAACTTTCTCCATGACCTCATAGACTGAATTTGGTCCTATCATCGCAGCTTCACCGACTTCAAACCAACCAATAGGTGATCTACAGCTCTACCCGTAGAGAGCCTCAAACGGAGCCATCTGAATGTTGGAATGGTAGCTGTTATTATGCGAACTCAATGAGACACAGATGATCATCTCAACTACCCTTGAAGTCAATCACACATTCTCTCAACATGTCCTCAAGAGTCTGAATAGTTTGCTCTGCCTGACCATTCGTTTGCGGGTGAAATGTGGTACTGAGCTTGACCTGAGTACTATGTACCCTTTGAAACGACCTCCAAAACTGAGAGGTAAATTGGGTACCTCTGTCTGATATAATGGACAAGGGAACTCCATGCAACCGAAAAAGATCTCGGATGTATAGTTTGGCATAATCCTCTGCGGGATCAGTGGTTTTGACTGGTAGAAAATGAGCGGCCTTGGTCAACCTGTCCACAACCACCCAAATGGAGTCATACTATCGATGAGTCCGAGGCAACCCTGTGATAAAGTCCATATTAATCTTTCCCACTTCAAAGTAGGGATGATGATTTCCTGAAGCACACCTCTCGGTCTCTGATGCTCTATCTTCACTTGTTGACAATTTGGACCCTTAGCTACAAATTCTTCTATGTCCTTCAAGCCATTCCACCAATAGACTTCCTATTGGTCACGGTACATCTTGGTTGCACCTAGATGTATCGAATATCTAGAATGGTGAGCCTCGTGCAAAATTCGATTTCTAAAATCATCAACATCCAAACTACACAAGTGACCCTGATATCGAAGCACACCATCTCCCTCTTTAGAGAAGACCCTTACCTTCTGATTTTGAACGGCTTCCTTTAACTTTACCAAAATAGGGTCCTCATCTTTTCTAGCTTTTACAACAATCACCAAGGATGATTTTGACTTGTTCTGAACTATAACACTGCCATCAGTCGAGCCAACCAAATGAAACCCCAACCTTGCAAGTCGATGCACATCCTTCACCAGCTCCTTCGTCCCCTCATCTACATGGGACACACTCTCCATGGAGATTCTAATAAGTGCTTCTTCTACTACATTGGCCTTACCCGGATGGTAAAGGACACTCATATCATAATCCTTAAGTAGCTCCAACCACCTCCCTTTGCGGAGATTTAGTTCCTTATGGGTAAACACATATTCTAGGATCTTGTGGTACGTAAGCACATCTACATGGACCCTATAAAAATAGCATCTCCAGATCTTCAATGCAAATAGCATAACCGCCAATTAAAGATCACGAGTCAGGTAATTCCTTTCATGAACCTTCAGCTGCCTAGAAGCGTATGCTATAACTTTGTCATGTTGCATCAATATACAACTGATAACGTCCAAAATATATTTTTAAATCAAAGAATATACATGTTCTTCATATCACAATAGGTAATCCAACGAGTTCCGAGGTCGAATCCCACGAGACCTAGGGAGTAATGAATACAAGTGTTGATTGAGAAATTAATTTTAGCATGCAACATATGAATTTAACCAAACAATGAGGAAAATGGGGGGTTTGAACATTGTAGAGAATTACATAATTTGATTTAAAGAACTTAGAGAAATATATCAGCTAAGTTGTTGACAATAGTGCGAAATACTAGAGGTGCGGTGTAAATGGAATACTAACTAGATTGGGATAGGCCAAGTCATCTCATAAGTTCAAAAAGTGTAAATAATCTGGGGAAATAGGTAGCCTCGACTTCCCAGCCTATTGACTACTCCCAGCTAGAGTTTTCTCATACAATAGCTGCAATATAGCACAACCCGAATTGATTTGGATCAGCATCTTCACTATCCCTAGCTATTAGCTGCCAATTAGGAAGGAGAAAGTACTTTTAGCTATTTATAGCCTAATTTTACAATCTTCCATCCATTCCCACTACTAGATTCCCTTCCAATACTTAATTATTCTCTCCCGAGCAACAATCAAGCAAGTATAGATAGACCCATATCATCATCAATGGATCTTCAATAATAGATTGAAGGGAATCTAATAGATTAACACTTAATTGAATATTGTTGAGATGACTCTAGCAATACCCAATCCAATTAAGTATTCATCATCACACACCTCTAGTTAATGGTTTTAGCTACTAATAATTAAGAAATTCAAAAACAAAATCATCAAAAGCATCATTGAATTTAATAAGAAGAGTAGATAAATCAAAAGCACAATTATCCTTGAACTACATCTGAAACTTAATAATACCAAAGAAAAGAGAGCAGAGTATCTTTTACAAAGATAAATCAAAATTCCCTTCTCCGCTAAAAGATGGTCTTCATCTAAAATAGGAAAGATGATGTGATGTGTACTTGACTTTTCTCTCATTCTCTTCTTCCTCTCTCTTCTCCTCTTCTGAACTGTACTTCTCTTTCTATTTATACCCTAAAAAGTAGGGGACTTTTCCTTCCTTTTTCAGCAATGGACAATTATACCCTTAATAGTATTGCTCTAGAACCGGCAAAGGCACCGGCGGTTCGCCGATGAAATCTGTGAACTGGTGGATACTTGCTCTTCTTCTTTAGTCATTTCCAGTGAACTTCGGCATTTTACCTGGCGTTTTACCAATGCCAATCCATGAACCGCCGGACCTTAAATGCCAATTCTAGAAGTTTCTGAGTGTCATTCGGCGATTGGACCAGCTTCCCGCCACAGGTGACTTGTGAACCACCGGTGGCATTCCTCTTATAATGCAGTGACCTTTTTCTTTTTAACCAGGGAACGTTTCGCCACTTCTGCTCATTTCCTCCTTTTTACCCCATTTTAGCTCTTTTCTTCAAACTTAGGCATCTGCACAAAACAAAAGCAAAAAGGGCATAAAATCCAAATAATCAACTCGAGAACTGGGCCAAAAATCAAACTTTACAATCTAATGAGTTGGTAAATTACCAACTCATCAAAACCCCAAACTTGAATCACTGCTTGTCCTAAAGTAATGCATATTTCAACTATTGAGGAAGAGGTCACATTTCTTCACAATTAGACTTCGCCGACAACGTGGACTATGACAACCCAAAAATACTCATCATGCCCACCGAAAAGAGAAGGAAATACCCCAAAAGACCAAAACAATGAAGGTGTTTCACGAAGGAAACAACTTTTTATCAAATAAAGCTTTTTGAAAGGAATCATTAACCATACAAGGGAATTTCTAAACCAAGTAACACTCATAGAATCTCAAGTTGTAATCACTGAAAATTCAAATCTTTCCTTAGAGTTTGCACTCCTTGTTCTATGCCCATTTGAACTCTAAATGCTCTTGCATCCCTAAAAGGAATGATGCCACTAACCAAATATGAGGATCCCTATTCTCTTGACTCTTTGATCATTTGAATTCATACCAGGGATCAATTGGAAGAGACACTCACACTCACTCTCCCAAAAGATATCTTCATGCACACACTTGACCCATAGGCTTGCACTTCATGTAATTCGCCACTAATGTAGAGTAGCTGGACCTAGAATCATTTAGGACTTATGCGCTGTGATGTAGGCTTAAAGTCAGGGTAGGATGAACATTTGGCTATAGTGACTAGATCCTCCCTAATGTTTTTTGTTCCATGACTTACAGCCATTTTGCTCACTCAACCTCCCTTTCCTTTCTTTTCTTGCTAATGCCTTTCATTTCTTTAATACTCCCCCTTGTAACCCCACTTTAGCTTCCACCACTAACCTTATAATCTCAAAAAGGAACACCAATTCACACAAATAGTCTTTTACTTTTTGGATTCATCTTTTTGTGAACTTTGACTAAAGGTGATATTCCCTTTACACTGTAATTCTTGTCTTTCCCCTTTGTTTTGCATACACCCAAACTTAGGCTCTTGCCTCATTTTTCACATTTTCTTTTCAAATTCCCTTCTTCTTAGGCATTGAGCCTTGCTTCAGCACTTATTTTGTCATTATCATTTAGGGAGAATGGGGCCAAAAGAGGTATTAAGAATGGTCTTAAGGCTTGTAATGTCATTGCCAAGGAAAGGTTTTAAGGCTCAAAATTGGCTAACAAGGATTAATGATCATGGGGGCGTTTGGTTGAAGTGACTAGACAATTGAGGGCCTAAACTCATTTCCTTGGTGAAACTACATCTAGGATTTCGCCTTGAATCACATTTAGGGCAAGTTATAGACAAGATGTAATGCACAAGATTAATAAAAATATCCTTGACACACAATGAATCACCCTTAAAGGGTCTACAAGAGTTTCCAAACCAAAACATCACATTGGGACATCAAGCAAGCAAACATCATAAGTCAAGTAGGGAATTTACAATGTACAACCAAGATTACTATGCTACAGTGTCAACACTTGCTCATTATCTTCATCTTCATGCCCTTTTTTTCACATTCTCATTCAATAACAAGAAAAAATTTAGTTGATGCTTCATAAAACAACTTCACAACAAACTCAAAGTGACATGGCATTTCCCTTAAGAATGTCTCCACTCCATCCATCACCGGGAAAAGCCAACCCAGTTCGCCAAAAAAATTAACTAAAATAAACGAATGATCCTTGGGAAAGAACCATGGTAAAAAAAAACCCTAGGAGTTTTAATTTCTACACTACTCTATTTACTATGGCAAAAAAGAAACATAATTTTTGGGGTCATCTCATTCGAAAATTTCGAAATACTATGCTTAAAATCGGGGACCCCATTGAGTCACTAATTACCATTCACAAAAAGACACAAACCAATTCATTCATTCATTCAAACAATAAAACACCCCCAACAAGGGCAATCATCAATCACAACAGCCCAATAAAGGCTGCACTTACTCAAACTTAACAAACAAATACCCTCCCCATCAACAACGCTCATCCCTCCCCCCACTTAAGATCATACATTGTCCCAATGTAACTATGCAAAAAGAACAATGGGAGAAGGGACAAGAAACTCCTCGAACAGGTTACTCGTCTTCATCATCATCCTCATCACCACCATCACCTTCGCTGGCATCACCAAGCCTAGCAAAATCATTACCCAGCCCTTCAAACAAGTCATCAATTGGCCTCCGAGCTAAAGTTGGAGCAGCCATTGCAGCATCTAAAGCACTCATATCGGACACTTCGACTGAAGTCCAACTTTTCCATTCCTGAACCTCATTCAGAGGGACGTGACTTCCCCTTCCACAGTATCCACCCGCTTGCACAAAGTGATGACATTCTCATACAGCGATTTGAGCTCCTTCTTAATAGTTTTGGAAATGAGAACGGAAGACTCTTGGCCAAGCATTGAAACTTGCTCTCATGTGAGTTTGTCATCTCCACAAGGCAATGGAGACCACTTGACTGAGAAGATTGAGGAGGTGGAGAAACTCTTGGCTGGGGCATGTCATTCGATGCTTGGGGAGACAAGACAGGCTGGGGCATATTGAATTCTAGTGCCATGGGAGATTGGGCTGACCTGTGGGAGAGGGCTTTCTTTTCTACATCGAAGGCTTGCAGGTGCTTCTCTTACACTGCCGGTGCCTCGGCATCTCTCTTCCTGTCAATAGTGATCACTCCTAGAGCATAGGAAGGAGTCTTGTCCGGAAAAAGAGGTACTCCGGCTGCTGCACAAAGTTGCGAGATCAACACAACATCTGGCATGGAAGTGCTGGACTGCTGCACCTTCTTCTTCATTTGTTGAGCAATAATTTCACCAAAGTTGATGGGGACCCCTGACATAATGCAAGCAATCAAGATGGCTACTTCCATGGTGACATGCTGCTCATTCTTTGATAGGATGATGTGTGAACAAATAAAATCCGACCATATCTTGGCTTCAAAACTTTAAATCGTGGCAAGAGATTTCGCCACCCATGGAGGCCCAAAGGTGGGTATCAACAACAATAATGCCAGCCACCCACCTATTTTGGTCCTTCATATTGGCCAATAGTGCTATGTACTCCGTAGTAGAGTCTACCTCATCGTCCCAAAATAGATAATTGATGGCAGCCAGGGTAATATCAACTTCTACCCCACGAATCAGCACCGAAGGCAAGCAGGGAAACTCATCCACTTTACCTCGATGCTGCATGCTATCTTGGCGGGCTTGGTAGAAGGCATAAAACTCTATCACAAGGCTGGGGTAGTACGGCGCCAAAGGGTTTGCAAATGTATGCCATTGCCGGTAGGTGAGCTGCTCAATGATATTAAGGAAATCACACTTCAACCCAGCCAAGTGGAACCTCTTCTCCACCATGATAGAGCGTCCCTGGCATATACCGTAGTGCTCCTTCATGTTAGGAACATAGAGAATGATAGCTTCCTTCGTGTTGGCTCATGGGGGAGCAGCCTTTGCTTTACCTTTCCCTTGCTAGCGAATGAAGCAGGGGCCTTTCCTTTGCCAGTGGTCCTGGAGGTTGACATGATTTGTGTTCTGCAAAAAGTATGTTAGTGACAAGACATTGAAATAGAAATTAAAGGAAAAGAAATTAATGTAAAGACGAACTGAGAAGCAAATCATGATCAAACAATCATTGAGAGAGTAGGCGGTATCGGCGGATAACCGGTGGTTCGCCGAAGATAATTCGCGAGCCGCCGACTAGACATTGGTACTTAACAAAGCAGCGAGGAAATTTGGCTCTTTTAGGTGGTTCAAGCGATGTTTCACCGGTCACGTTTCACGGACCGCTGAAGTAGCTGGATTCACTTAGTAGCCAGGACCAATTTCAGAATGAACCGGTGCCCCAAGCGACGTTTTGCCGAATATGACCAGCAAATTTCCGGCTCCTACTATCCTACATTTTAGCCCATTACACACAAACACCCATTAACACATATTCACCACACACATAAGACCAGCAATTATACTTCATTCTCATACATATTGATGATGTTTAGCCTTTAAGATTGGCGTCACCCGGTCTATCATCGGGCAAAATGTTGTGCTTTATGTAAATGGGTTACTCAGATGTCACCTTTTTCATAATTTCATCATACAAGAAAAATCCACTCCAATTACAAGCATAACATATTAAAAATTTCAACAAGGAAGGGTAGGGAAATATTTCTCCTACAGAATCATGTACCCATACTAAAATTAAAATAGGGACAAGAGAAATGTTACTGAATTGAAGACTATTAGCACACTCTTCTAGACTCAAAAAGGAAAATAGCTCAAGATTGCAGGAGCACCTTCAAGTGAGTATAGAGTATGTAGTAAGAGTAAAGTGATTTTGATGGTTAAATATGGATGTATATTTATAGGTGAAAAGTGAGAATGTGATAGGCTGAGGGGAAGGTGGGGAGTTTAATGTGGGTGAGTTGGTGGGGAATTGGAAGGTGAAAAGTTGTTAAAATGGAGAGGGTAAAAATGAAAAATTGTAGGGAATAGGGAATGTTGGTAATGGAGAAAATAGAATGGAAAGAAAAATGTTGGAAAAAGGGAAGTTGTGGGAATATTTGCAGAATTAGGGCGGCTGGGAAAGTATTTGGGATTTTGTGGGTTAGTCCTTTTAAATTCCTCTTTTATGTTTAGGACGAGCCCAACCAATTGTAAACCAGCGATTTACCGGTCCAATTCGTTGGTTCGCCACTGCTTTTCATTTCAACTTGTATATTGCCCAGTGATCTGGTTCTATCTGGTGATGCACCGGCGGTTCACGAATTTAAACTGCGTCCCGCCGGTCATCCGCTGAATCTATGGCCGAGCTTCAGGTTCTCTGCTTCAGATCAGCGATACACCAGCGACTCATGAATTGGATTCGACAGTTTGCTAGTGGCCCGTCAATTCTTCAGTTCAACACTCAGCTTTCTGCTTTAGGATCCCTTGTCTTCGGCGATCCATATTTCGGGTCCGGCGACTCGCCGAACTCTCGCCGATTCTCCTATCATGATTTGCTTCTTCCTTTGGTTCTCATTTCTCAGTTCTTACATAAATAAAAAACAACAAAAACATCAAATAATTCAATACACACTTGGGTTTCCTCCCAAGAAGCGCCTTATTTATCATCGTGGCACGATGTAGTCCTTTTTCAATTATTCATTTCCGACGGGTCATCATCCACTTCTATCTCCCTTAGCTTCAATCCCTTATCCTCATTATTATTTTGAAATACTCCAATCACCTTGAATTGGGTGGAGTTCCTGCTGATGGACATACCTTAAAGGTGACTTCCTCACTACAAACCCAAAATTTCAACTCTCCATGCTCCATATCTACCACTGCTCTCCCGGTATCCAACAACGGTCTTCCCAAAATAATGGGAACTTCCACATCCATGTCACAATTCAAAATAACAAAATCAACCGGGAGAATGAACTTGTCAACTTGCACCATTACATCTTCTAGCACCCCCACAGGTCTTTTGATTGACCTATCTGCCATTAGTAGCTGTATCGATGTTGGTTTCGTGCTTCCGAGGCCTAATTTCTTAAAAATGAGTAGGGGCATAAGATTTATGCTTTCACCAAGATCACATAGAGCCTTCTTACACACACAAAGCCTAATTGTTCATGGAATTTTAAAAGCTACGGGGTCCTACCTTTTTGGGACAAGGTTTCTCATCATTACCGGACTACAATGGTGCATTTTCTCTTCATTTCGAGCATCAACCACCCTCTTCTTTTTCAACAAGTCTTTCATAAACTTGACATAACGAGCATTTGGATCAAAGCGTCCACTAATGGTATGTTTATAGACAACTTGCTAAACATGTCAACAAACTTCTTAAACTGATCCTCCCTTTTTTTCTTGGTGAGCCATTGTGGATACGGTGGTGGGATTCTTGCTTCAACTCTATCATCAACCGAGGCCTTCATGCCCGACACTTAATCATTAACTTGAATGTTGATCTCATCATCCTTTTCCTCTATTTCTTCCTCAACGTTTTCTTCATTTTATGGAGTTATTGTCATTTTATCAACCTCATATTCATCAACTACTTTCAGGTTCTCCACCTCACTAAGCTTTCTCGGGGCATCTCCAATCCTCTTACCAGTTCTAGTGACAATAGCCATACATTGACCATCTTTCTTAGGATTAGGCATTGTGTCACTAGGTAGTGTTCCCTTCATTCTAGGGTTCATTTCTGTTGATATGTGATTCATTTGAGCTTCCAAATGCTTGATGGATGTCGAGTGTGAACTCGCTATTTGAGCGTGGTTAGACACCTCCCCTCTTAATTCTTTCACTCCACTCTCGGTCGACTCCACCTTCTTCACAACTCTTGAGAGAATTTCGTCAATTTTTGATCTACCTGTATCACTTACTCCTGGATGGTTTTGAGGATTTCAAAACTTAGGAGGTGGAATGTATGGATTTGCAGTTCGATGGTAATGATCACTTTCTTGGTTTGGCTCTCTATTGCTCCACCTCTCATTCCTTTCAGGCCATCCTTATTGTTCATGATTTCTCCACCCTTGGTTATCATCCCTTAGGCGCCACGGGCCTTGGTTTTCTACTTGAAAGCCAGGTCGAGGTCCTGCCATTTGGTTTCCCATATATTGGCATTCTTTATCATATCTTGGTGGTGAAGGCTCTCTTTCATATTGCAGGGGACCTTGCATTCCCACAACATTCACCACCTTCGGACCTGCTCCCATCACATGCTTGGTCATCAATTCTAATAGTGTCATCATCTTGGCCAGAGTCTCATCCCGCTCATCATCCCTTTTTTCACAACTCGGCCGCCAATGCACTCGAGCTGATCTCATGAGTAGACACACTCGTGTCCCTTGTTTGCCAAGCCTTGTTGGTTTTTGTCATTAGGTCAAGGAGAGCTTTGGCTAACCCATATGTTTGGTCCATAATTGATCGCCCTGCTAAGTTTTTGGAAATAGATTTGTTGATTGAATCAAGGGCCCTATAGAAGCTTTGGAGAAGTACTCCATCCGGTAATCCATGATTTGGGCACCGAGCAACCTTTTTTTAAAACTGTAACCATGCCTCATTCAAAGGCTCTCCTTGTTCTTGTCGAAAGTTTGTGACATGTTTGAGGGAGGCAAAAACCAATCTAGGAAAGCGTTGGTTAACTCTTTCCATGAAGTAATGCACCCCGGAGGAAGTTCCTCCAACCACATTGTTGCTTCCCTTGTCAATGAGAAAGGGAGTCTCAACCAGATTGACTCTTGACTAATGTTTGTGATATTGAAGGGATGGCAAATTTCTAAGAAATTCCTCAAGCGCCAATTTGCATCTTCGCTTGGCATGCCGCCGAATAAGTGCAACATGGTGCTAATAACATGTAACACCTCATTCCGAACTATCGGTGGTAGGCGAATGGCGCCGACAACTTCTAGCATAACCGGATTATCTTCTTCAAGTTCCATGTTCCACACCACTGAGCTATGTCCTGCTTGGGAGTGATGGCTCATGATCAATCATTAGATCATCAAACACTAGTCCTCAGAAATGACGCCATTTTTGATAACGTTCAAAATATATTATTAAATTAAAGAACATACACGGTCATCATATCAAAACAAGTAACCCCACGAGCGCCGGGGTTGAATTCCACGAGGACTAGGGAGTGATGAAATAAAGTGTCGATTGAGAAATTGAATTTAGCATGCACTATATGAATTTAACAAAAAAATGAGGAAAATGGGGGGTTCGTACTTTGCAGAGAATTAGACAATTTGATTTAAATACCTATGAGCAAAATATAAGCTTAGTTGTTGAGAATAGTGCAAAATACTAGAGGTGCGGCGTAGATGGAATACTAACTAGATCGGGATAGGCCAGGTCATCTCATAAGTTCAACAAGTTTAGATAATCTGAGGAAATAGGTAGCCTCAGCTTCCCAGCCTATTGACTACCCCTAGCAAGAGTATTCTCAAACTCTAGCTGCAATATAGCACAACCCGAATTGATTTGGATCAACAACTCCACTCTCCCTAGCTATTAGCTGCTAATTGGGAAGGAGAAAGTACTTTCAGCTATTTCTAGCCTAATTTTACAATCTCCCATCCATACCCACTACTAGATTCCCTTCCAATACCTAATTATTCTCTCTAGAGCAATAATCAAACAAGTATAGATAGACCCATATCATCATCAATGGATCTTCAATAATAGATTGAAGGGAATCTAATAGATTTACACTTAACTGAACATTATTGAGATGACTCTAGCAGTACCCAATCCAATTAAGTATTCATCATAACACACCTCTAGTTAATGGTTTTAGCTACTCATAATTAAGAAATTCAAAAACACAATCATCAAAAGCATCATTGAATTTAATAAGAAGAGTAGATAAATCAAAAGTAGAATTATCCTTCAACTACAACCGAAACTAAATAATACCAAAGGAGAAAACAACGCAGAGTATGTTTTACAAAAATAATCGAAATCCCTTTTTGCACTAAAAGATGGTCTTCAGCTAAAATAGGAAAGATGACGTGATGTGTACTTGGATTTTCTCTCAATGTCTCTATCTTCTCCCTCACTCTTCTCCTGTTTTGCAGTGTACTTCTCTTTTTATTTATACCCTGAAAAGTAGGGTACTTTTCCTACCTTTTTCATCAATGGACAATTATACCCTTAATAGCATCGTTCTGGAACTGGCGAAGGCACCGACGGTTAGCCGATGAAATTTGTGAACCGACGGATACTTGCTCTTCTTCTTCAGTCATTTCCAGTGAACTTTCGCGGTTCACTCGACATTTCGCCGATGCCGATCCGTGAACTGCTGGCCCTTAAATGCAAATTTCAGAAGTTTCTGAGTGTCAATTAGCGACTGAACCAACGTCCCTCCATAGCTGACTCATGAATCGCCGGTGGCATTCCTCTTACAAGGAAGTGACCTTCATCTTTTTAACCGGCGTTTCGCCAATTAACACCTACATTTTTCCACTTCTGCTCATTTCCTCCTTTTTACCCATTTTATCTCTTTTCTTCAAACTTAGGCATTTGCACATAAAAAAAGAAAAATGGGAATAAAATTCAAATAATCAACTGGGGAACTAGGCAAAAACTCAAACTTTAAAGTCTAATGAGTTTGTAAATTACCAACTCATCAACAACCAAGCCCAATTCTAGAAGCATCGCAAGACACCACAAACCCGTCGATACCCTCTGGTAGGGTTAAAACCGATGCTGAGGTGGGTCAGGTCTTCAACTCTTGAAAGCTCCTTTCACAAGCCTTCGACCTTTTGAACATCAATTCTTTTGGGTCAATTTGGTTAATGGCGCTGCAATGGATGAAAAACCCTCAACAAATCCCCGATAGTACCCAGCTAAACCTAAGAAACTCATGATGTCTGAAGGATTCACCGGTCTAGGCCAATTCTTCACTGCTTCTATATTTTGAGAGACTACCTATATACTTTCACTTGACACCATATGGACCAAAAATGCCTTTGAGTTCAACAAAAACTTGCACTTGTTGAATTTTGCATATAGTTGGCGGTCCTTGAGAGTCCGTAGTACCACCTTAAAATGTGCGACATGCTCCTCCTCGCTCTGAGAGTATATCAGGATGTCATCAATAAACACAATCACGAACATATCCAAGTATGGCTTGAACACCCTTTTCATAAAATCCATAAAAGCCGCAAGAGTATTAGCTAGTCCAAAAGACATAACTATAAACTCATAATTACCATGCTGTGTCCTGAAGGCTGTTTTCGGGATGCCGCTTTCCTGAACCCTGAGATGATAATATCCTGATATGAATCTATCTTCGAAAAGTATTTAGCACCCTGAAGCTGGTCAAACAAATCATCAATCCTGAGAAGAGGAAACCTGTTCTTGATGAGGACCTTTTTCAATTGTTGATAATCAATTCACATGCAAAGACAACCATCTTTCTTTTGAACAAAGAGAACTGGTACACCCCATGGGGATTTTCTCAGTTTGATGAACCCCTTATCTAAAAGGTATTTCAGTTGCTTCTTCAATTCCTTTAACTCGCTGGGGCCATTCTGTAAAGAGGAATAAATATAGGCTATGTATTGGGAATAAGGTCAATACCATAATCAATCTCTCGCTCGGGAGGAATTATCTGTAAATAATCTGGGAACACTTTTAAATATTCACATACTACTGGAATGGACTGGATACTGAGGCCTTGGATGTAGCATCCTTAACCCTATGTAAATGGTACACACAACCCTTGGAGATAATCTTTCTGGCCTTAAGGTATGAAATGAAATGACCTATAGGCAAAGCTGAACCACCCTTCCATTCTAAGGATAGATCACCCGGAAATCAGAATTCTACCGCACGAGTTTTACAATTAACCGAGGCATAACATGTAAACAACCAATCCATACCGAGAATAACATCAAATCTGTCATGGCTAACTCTACTAAATCTGTTGAGGTGAATTTTTGAAGGACTGTGCCGGGAAATGTTTACACACCCACCTAGCTACAACTAAATCACCCACTAGAGTAGAGACTGAGAAGGGTTCTGACAAGATTTCAAGACTGACTCTGAAACTACTAGCCATACAAGGGGTTAAAAAAGACTAGGTAGCCCCTGAATCTAGAAATTCGTATACATCAAGGTGGTAAACTCGTAACATACCAGTGACTATGTATGGGGAGACCTCTTGCTCTGGCGGGATGATAGGGCATAAAACAAATTTTGGCATTGTCCGCCACCTGTGCTAGTAGAAGCCCCCTGCTGATCGGGGGGTGCTGGTGGAACTGCTGAACTAGAAGCTGGACTACGGGCTCCACAATCGCCTGATCTAGCTGAAGAGCAATCTCTGAGCCTGTGTCCATGTTTTCCATACCCGAAACAAGCATCTGACCCAACTAAACACCTCCTTTGGTGGTTTTTGTCACAATTCGTATAGCCTGGAAAATCGCGATCTCCTGAAATGCTCCCCTAGTCCCACGAGCCTAACGCTCTACCCCGCTAATCACATCTCGGTGAGAATGGAACACTAGCTGATAATGGTGCTGGGGAGAAAAATCTGTGGTGGGACTGCTGACAGTGCTCACTAGTCCTCTGCTGGGAGAATCTAATGCTATCAATACTGTCCCTCTCGGCCTCCCTCTCCTGCTCACTCCTCTATACCTCCTCCATCTGCTGGGCGTACAGGATAATCCAAGAAAAGTAAATATCCTAGAGAAGCAGCATGGTTCGACAATCCCTGACAAAGGAGTTTGCTATCCCGTGTATGAACTTGCTTACACGGGCTCTCTGATCCGCCACCAACTCGGGTGCATACCTGGATAAACGTGTGAACTAAAGGGCATACTCCTGAACCATCATCTTTCCCTATTTGAGATTCACAAACTCGGTTGCTTTCAGCTCCCTTATCTTCCGAGGGAAGAACCGATCAAGAAAAGCGACATGGAACTCGTCCCAACTGATAGGGCCTGCTCCGACTACCCTACTCTCCTTCCACTATTTGAACCAAACGTGTGCGACCCCCTTCAGTGATATAAGGCTAAGTCGACACACTTCTGTCTAGTCACCCCCATAATCGGGTGATATTCAGAATCTCCTCAATGAAATTATGTGGATCCTCATCCACCTTCGATCAAGGGACTCGGGAGGGTTCATCCTCAGAAAGTCTCTAACCCTCGCTGCTGATGCATTCCTGTTCTGTAGGATATGTGCTACCGCCTGTTGGTTGGACTAGGCGGTCAAGGCCTGTGCTAGCATCTGAATGGTTGCCCTGAATTCGGCGTGGGCAACCGGCACAGGTGCATGGTTCTCATGAGCTAGTGGGGTTTATTGGCGCCTGTCTCCATTTCCATCCTCGTGGCCATTTCAATTTCCATTTCTTAGAACAACTGAATTAATAGGGAACCTATGTGGGTCGACAAGGCAACCATGCTGTCTAGTTATTTTTAAATTAAGAAAACAAGTGCTAAATTGCTACATGACCAACAAGATCACCACTACCAACTGAATAAGGCCCCACACGACCATCATAAACAAACTAGAACATACACACGGCCTCACACGACCAGTACAGCTTACCACAGGGAATACACAATCTGCAAGCCTCTAAGAAAACTGATAAGATTGTCGGGACAGGGCCCCGACCTACCCATACTGTACAACAAAAGAAAAGGATAAACCTCTAGCTGTCTAGCTCCGGATGACAGGAGTTGATGTCTCTATGTGCTGGCTGGAATTACGAGGGATCGGCTCCTCGTCTATGAGTACCTGCAGGAAAGTAATGCAGCACCCAGGCATCAGTACCGCTAGTACTGAGTATGCAAAGCAACAGCTGGAAAATAACTGAAGACATGCAATATAACTGATAGAACTAAAATAGAAAGAAATAGATTGTAACTTACTGAAAGTATGAGTTTAAGACTGTCCTCAACTATGCTGAAAGGAGTAGGAGTCGTACCTAGTAACGTGGCATTCTATTGTCTATCTATTCATAATTAACATAACATGGCATAATATAACACAACATAACATAGCACACATAAACCTTACCTGGCCCCCACAAGCTAGAAGGTACAACCAACACGCAATCTATACCTCTACCCCGGTCATCCCATCTCCCATAGTAACTATAAGATTCCTGCCGGTCCCTTGGTATGCACTTGGACCCGCTGAGCCCCTGACTATAACTGTACTTGAGTCCGGAGGACTCCTGAATCAACACTCTGGGCATACCCGCTCGACGGGAGTGTATAAAAGCCAACCAAGGCAAAATATGGGGAAATTGGCATCCCATCTTCGTCCCTAGGGGACGACATGACACTCCATAGAGCGACGTACCTCGCCCTCTAGCGGACGAGTCGATACAACTATTGACCCTGGGGCGGTCATGAATGCTAGGTAATCCAGCCCAAAACAATACAGTAAAGTCCCAACTAATAATACTAACTGCGTATGCTACATTCTGAAACTAATGATAGTAATGTGTATATATATATATATAGTACATACTGAAACTGATAATGGCATATGTATAATTTCAGTCATACTGTGCTGAATCTGATATTGAAACAAGATATAATATTTCAGCTTTAAATCATGTTGTATAACTAAGATTCATGGTAAACATGATTTACTATTTCTAAAATGCTTTCTAAATTTTATATTGATATACTATGCTGTTTCTGAAACACTCTAATGAAATTTATACTGTGCTAGTAAGTTTCACGCTACACATGACATGATGTTTCTAACATCATTACTAAAATTTATACTAAACATAATATGCGGATTTTGAAACATTCTACTGGAACTTGAACTATTTTACTATACCGGAACTACTAGCTTGCCGAAGAAACTGGCTTTACATACCTTGTCCGTTAACTTTCTGAGTATCTAGCATAACTCGACTAATATTCAGCTATTTATTCCAACTACATTCATATACATAGAAATTAGAACCAAATTCATCGATATTCTGGAATAAAATACTACTTTCAATATATATATATAGCCCAAACTTTGACTTATCGAAAAATAGCCGAAAACTCGCTATATCTCAGAAGTCCAGAAGGGAGAAATACTCACTTTACAGTTAAGAGTATATTGAAACTAATTTGGAGCAATTCCACTTACCTTAGATCGGTAGGACGATGGTTTGCCGGTCAAATTTCACAAAACTAACTCTGTAGGAATGTTCTCTGCATGTTTATACTTCGGTATCCGAGGTTAATTTTAGTTTGGACTTTATTTGACGGTGTAATCGGATGAGTATTTATAAGGAACCCTCATTGTCCGCTGCTCCCCTTCATTTCTGCTAGAAATTATATGTTGAAATGAAATAAAACCGAAGTGGGGGGGGGTTTATATACTTGATCCTGGACAGCCCCTCCGTGGCACGTTGGCCATCGCGGAGGGACGACCTCCGTGGCACGTTGCCATCACGGAGGGGGTCTTCCCGGCCTCCTCTTGTGACGGTTCGATGCAGCGCTTGTTCGGGCTTCCTTTGGGCCTTTTTATAGCTTGTGCGATATTCTAAAACTCTTAACCAACATGCGAATAGGCCATCTAAATGTCAAGAATTTATGGGGTGTAACATTCTTCCCCCCTTAAGCACATTCGTCCTCGAATGTAAACTTCTATATGCAAGAATTTCAACTTACTTGACTTATTCTTGAAAAATTTCAGCAGAGTTTCCCCTGTAATATGGACTATCTCAAAAATCCTGAAATGCAGAAAAGTCCAATACAGGTACTCCACATAATGCTACAACATTCATTTCACTAAACTGAAGTTAGCATCTCGATTATACACATAAATATAAAGCAATAGTAATAACAACATACCTCTAGCTGGCTAAGTCAGAATAACTGGGGATATCTGACTTTCATATCTTCCTCTTCTTCCCAAGTCATTTCCTCTCGGTTCCTGTTACGCCATAACACCTTGACAGAAGCAACATCTTTAGTTCGTAATTTGTGAATCTGCATGTCTAGTATGGCTACTGCAACCTCTTCATAAGCCAGCTCCTCCGTAACTGTGACATCCTGAACTGGGACAACTCTAGAGGGGTCTCCTATATACTTCCTCTGCATGGACACGTGGAAAACTGGATGGACAGACTCTAATTCTAGAGGCAAGTTCAACTCGTATGCCACTTGGCCTATTCTTTGACGAATCTGATAAGGCCCAACAAATCTCGGGCTGAGCTTACCTTTCTTGCCGAATCTCATCACCTCTTTCATAGGAGAAACTTTCAAAAACACCCAGTCATTCACATTAAATTCCATGTTTCTTCGCCGCACATCAGCATACGATTTCTGGCGGCTCTGAGTAGTCAGTAGGCGTTCTTTGATAAGCTTAACCTTTTCCTCTGACAGATGAATAATATCTGTCCCAATCAGCGCTGACTCTCCTACTTCAAACCAGTCAACTGGCGATTTGCATTTTCGCTCGTACTAAGCCTCATAAGGCACCATTTGGATAGATGAGTGGTAACTATTGTTATAAGCAAACTCAATAAGTGGTAGGTGCTCATCCCAGCTACCTCCAAAGTCCAATACACACGCTCGTAACATATCCTCGAGCGTCTGAATAGTGCGTTCTGCCTGTCCATCTGTCTGAGGGTGGAAAACTGTGCTCAGGTTAATATGTGTTTCCAGGCCTCTCTGAAATGATTGCCAAAATTTAGCTGTAAATTGCGTCGCTCTGTCAGAGATAATGGACACTGGAACACCATGCAATCTGACTATTTCTCTGATATATAATTCAGCTTAATCTTTGGCAGAGAAAGTAGCCCTTACTGGCAGAAAATGGGCTGATTTTGTCAGTCGGTCAACAATTATCCAAATTGAGTCATTTCTATGTGTTGTATGGGGTAATCCTGCTACAATATCCATATTTACTGCTTCCCACTTCCAAATAGGCACAACTATCTCTTGAGTTAATCCGCCTAGTTTCTGGTGTTTCGCTTTTACTTGTTGGCAGTTAGGACACTGGGCTACGAATTCTGCTATTTCCCTCTTCATACATGGCCACCAGTAGATTTTTTAAATATCGTGGTACATTTTCATCGCGCCTGGGTAGAGAGAATAGCGGGCATAATGTGCCTCGCTCCTAATCTGCTGGCGAAGCCCTAAAATATCTGGAACACAAAGGCGGTCTTTACATCACAACACTTCATCCTTAGTTACCTGAAAATACGACGCTTTTCCTTGTTGAACTCTTTCTTTAAGCTAAACCAGGTCAGGATCTTCATACTACCGTTCCTTTACCTCCACAACTAATGATGACACTGCGGTGTTTTGAATTACCGCTCTATTGTCCTCTGTTTTTGCTACACGAATGGCTAAACTGGCTAACTGGTGTATTTCTCGGGCCAATTCCCATTTCTCGGGCTACAAGTATGCCAAACTCCCATAGACTTACAACTAAGGGCAACTACTACTACGTTGGCTTTGCCTGGGTGATACAAAATATTTACATCATAATCTTTCAAGAATTCCAACCAGCGACGCTGCCGTCAGTTCAACTCTCTCTGGGTGAAGATATACTGTAGGCTCTTATGATCAGTGAAAATATCCACATGAACGCCATACAAGTAATGTCTCCAAATCTTTAGGGCGTGGATCACTGAGGCTAGTTCCAGGTTGTGGGTAGGATAATTCTTTTCGTGTTTCCTCAGCTGTTTGAAGCATAAGAATTTACTTTACCATGCTACATCAACACACATCCTAACCCAATACCCGAAGCGTTATAATAAATGACATAACCCTTTGTACCTTCTGGCAATGCTTACACTGGGGTGGAGGTCAACCTGTCTTTCAATTCCTGGAAACTCTGCTCACATGCCACCGTCCACTAAAACTTTACTGTTTTTTGCGTCAGCTTAGTCAGAGGTGCCTCTATGGTGGAGAATCCCTTTAGAAATCTTCTATGGTACCCTGCTAATCCCAGAAAACTGCGGACTTCGGTCGGAGTGGTAGGTCTGGGCCATGTTTTTATTGCTTCTATTTTCTGCGTGTCTACCTATATACCAAAATCTGACACAATATGCCCCATGAAAGCTACTGAGTTCAGCAAAAATTCACACTTAGAGAACTTGGCATACAGCTGACAGTCCCTGAGAATCTGAAGCACTGTCCGCAAATGATCCTGGTGGTCTACCTCAGAGCGAGAATACACCAGAATGTCATTAATAAACACTACCACGAACAGGTCCAGGTACGGTCTGAAGATGCTGTTCATTAGGTCCATGAATACTGCGGGAGCATTTGTCAGCCCAAAGGGCATGACTAGGAATTCAAAATGGCCGTATCTGGTCCTAAAGGCAGTCTTCATAATGTCTCTTTAACAAAATCGAACCTGATGATATCCGGACCGTAAGTTAATCTTGGAGAAATATCTGGCCCCTTGTAGATGATCAAACAAATCATCTATTCTGGGAAGGGATACTTATTCTTGACTATAACCTTGTTCAACTGCTGGTAGTCTATACATATGTAGAGGGAGCCGTCCTTCTTTCTCACAAACAGAACTGGCGCACCCCAAGGTGAAGTACTCGGCCTAATAAAGCCTTTATCTAACAGATCCTTCAGCTGCTCCTTTAGTTCTCTGAGTTCAGTAGGAGCCAGACGATACAGAGTAATTGATATGGGCTGAGTTCCTGGTAGTAAATCAATTACAAACTCTATTTCCCTTTTTGGGGGGGATACCAGGTAGCTCATCCGGGAATATGTCAGGGAATTCATTAACCACTTGAACAGACTAGAGATTCAGAGGCTCTACTCGAACATCTTGAACTCTTACAATATGGTAAATGCACCCCTTGGCTATCAACTTTCTTGCCTGAAGATAGGAAACAAACCTACCTTTTAGCTTAATTATACTTTCCTTCAACTCTCGTACTGCCTTCCCTGGAAAGTGGAATCAGACTGTCTTGGTCCAGCATTCTACATTTGCATAGCACGGAGCCAACCAATCCATACCCATAATGGCGTCGAAATCAACCATCTCTAACTCTACTAAATCTGCTATAGTCTGACGGTTAGCAACCTCTACTGTACACCCTCGATAAACCCTCCTGGCTATAATAGAGTCGCCGACGGGTGTAGATACTGAAAAAGGTTGCTGAAGCAATTCCGGCACAATACTGAACTTCCAAGCCACTAATGGAGTAACATAGGACAAGGTACATCCCAGATCTATCAACACATAAGCAGGGTAAGAGAAAATAGTCATCATACCTATTACAATATCAGGGAACGCTTCTGAATCCCGCCTCCCTGGTAAAGCATATGTGTGGCTTGGACCCACACCTACATTGGAGGCCCCTGATCTACCCCGGTCTCTGCCTGCTAAAACTGAGGGCCTACGCGCTGCCGAGGATGCTGAAGCTAGTGACCCTGAGGATGCCCTGTCCTATCTATCTCGGTCATCCTAACCTCTGGGTGGACAATCTCTCATCAGATGACCCTCTTGGACACAAAGATAACATCCGGTGGAGCTGTATTGCATGCTCCAGAATGGCGTTGACTGCATATAGGGAAACGTGGTAGGGTATACCTACTCTGCCTTGCCCTTCTCTGTAGTGATAAATCTGCGATCTGCAAGCCTCCGCCACTCTCTAACTGCACCCTGCGACTAAATCTGCCCCTCTGCAGCTATGGTGGAGGTGGGGGTCTGGGCGTCCTATCTGACAATCGTGGCCTGGGTCCTCCTCGGACCTCCCTTTGTAACTCTACTGGCCTATCCCTGCAGTGCTGTTCCTGACTGGTCCTCCTGATCCCCCGCTGCCGCTGCCTGATGCCCTCAATATTCTGAGCGAATGCCTGAACTCGGGCAATATCCATGTCCTCTAGCAGAGTAGACGTAATACAAGTCTCAACATACTCTAGATTCAACCCCATGATGAAGCGGTGTACTTTGGACGCCAAGATATCAACACAGGCTAGTGCATACCGGGCCAAAGAATCAAATCGCAAGGCGTATTCTCGAACACTCATGGCTCCCTGCTCCAAATATAAAAACTGATCCACCTGGGCTTGTCGAATCTCCCATGGTATATAGTGATCCAGAAAAGCTCCTAAGAAGCTTTACTAGGTTGGAGGAGAAACATCTCTCCCTCGGGACCTTTCACAACTTTCATACTACAACACGGTGATGTCCCGTAACCGAAATGCTGCCAATTCAACCGATTCTGTAGGCGTGGCATGCATAACCCTGAAAATTCTCTGCATATGGTCAACAAAATCCTGAGTGTCCTCTGTTTGGTCCGTACCTGTAAACTGTGGGGGATTCAGAGCCAAAAACTCCCTGACCCTCGAACTAACAGGACCTCCTGATGACTCTGCAACTGTAGACGGCATCAGCTGACGCTGAGCAACAATCATTTGTGCTAACAATACTACTGCGCTCCTGACCTCTTGGTCGGAAGGTATCGGTATAGGAACTGCTGGAGGTGGTATCACCCCAAGTGGCTCCTAATGCGGTGGAGACTATTGAGAAAGTTGGGATGATGCCTCAATATTGCCCTCTGATCGGGCTGATTCTAAACGAGGATGAGGCATCCTATCGGTGCCTTCCCCTGCTGTAGTATCCAATCTTCGGCCTGTGATAGGATGTTGCTGGTCTGACATTTTATCTGTAACCAAAGAATATAGTAAGCTCTAGGGACTCAACCCTATACTATACCACTCTATAGCACGACTGAATAAGAATAAAAAGCAACCATCCTATTATGCCTTGCAACCTCCTGCTTATAGTATGTGGTGCACAACACATCCATAGGAAAGACTCTACTTAGCATGGCTTGTAGACTCCCTGGGATACGACCTGCTCTGATACCAAGTTTGTCATGCCCCTCCTTGGGAGGCATGACTGGTACCTGGTGCCCTACTAGGACCTAGACTGCTAGACTAGCTTAGCCTAAGCACTTCTGGTGCCAGGCTGGCTCTAACTCTGGAATCAAGAAAACGACTGGCTATATAATAACTGTAAATAATGCCTCCGGCCGACTAGGCCTATAGCCACCTGTAAGAAAACAACAGCTGCCCAGAACAACTGAATTAATAGGGAACCTATGTGGGCCGACAAGGCCACCATGCTGTCTAGTTATTTTTGAAAAAAGAAAATAAGTGCTAAACTGCTACGTGACCAACAAGATCACCACTACCAACAGAATAAGGCCCCACACGGCCATCATAAACAAACTAGAACATACACACGGCCTCACATGATTGGTACAGCTAACCACAGGGAATACGCAATCTGTATGCCTCTAAGAAAACTGATAAGATGGTAAGGACAGAGCCTCGGCCTACCCATACTGTACAATAAAAGAAAAGGAATAAACCTCTAGATGTCTAGCTCCAGATGATAGGAGCTGATGTCTTTGTGTGCTGGCTGGAATTATGAGGGATCGTCTCCTCGTCTATGAGTACCTGCAGGCAAGTAATGCAGTGCCCCAAAACGGGCGTCAGTACCACTGGTACTGAGTAGAAAGAAATAGACTGTAACTGACTGAAAGTATGAGTTTAAGACTGTCCTCAACTATGCTGAAAGAAGTAGGAGTCATACCTGGTAACGTGGCATTCTACTTTCTATCTATTCATAACTAACATAACATAGCATAACATAACATAGCTCACATAAACCTTACCTAGCCCCATAAGCCGGAAGGTACAACCAATACGCAATCTATACCCCTACGTCCTTATCTAATGCTAAGACTGGAGTGACAAGGATGGAAACATTTTTGAAGACTTCTTTGGTCTTCGGATTTTTGGCAATCTCTTTACCTTTGGAAGTGAGGTTAGGATTGACGGCTTGGGCAAAGCTTTCTGGAGCTTTATAAGCATAACTATCTCTGGTCTGAACCTTAGAGTACCTCGGTTCGCCTGAAGGAGAAGAAGAGGAAGGTTTGGAATCCTTTATGAAAGGAGAGTTAACCTTTGGCTTATCAGCTTTTTGAGCTGGATTTGGAAGAAGGGGAAAAGGAGTAATAGTTAGCCTAGGATCCAATGGCGGAATTCTGGCTAAAGCTGAGAACCTATTAAGCTCAGGATGGTCATTCGATGATGGCCGAATTGTAAAAGGAGAGGCTGATGCCTTTAGAACTTCCTTTCCAGAAGGACCACTTTGTGAGGCGGACTTCGGCTTGAGGGGCCTCATTTTTTGTCCTGCAAAAATTCCCTGGTTAGATAATCAGGCAAAGAATTATTTTTCCCTTTCAGGAATTCTATATCAAAATCGAAGTTTGACAATAAGGCTTGCCACCTAGCAAATATTTGTTTTGAAACCAAATTTTTAACATCTTTTTGCAAAATGTCTTTGGCAGATGTACAATCTACTCTAAGCAGAAAAGATTTATTAATTAAATCATCTTGGAATTTAGTAATACACAAGACGATAGAAAGTACTTCCTTTTTGACAGTGCTGTAATTCTTTTGGGCGGAATTCCATACACTAGAAGTGAATCTTACCAATTGTTCAAAATCCTCAGGGAATTTTCTCTGTTTAAGAATACCTCCATATCCAATGTCAGAGGCATCAGTTTCCACAATCATAAAGGCATCTGGATTTGGGATGCCTAAGCAAGGGAGATCTTTTACGATATCCTTAATTTTCTTGACAGTTTTGGTCTGTTCCTCAGACCATGGACATGGCTTTTTCTTAAGCCTTTCAAACAATGGTTTGCAGATATGTCTTACCTTGGGGATGAAGTCTGCAACATAATTAATACTTCCCAAAAATCGTTGTAATTGGGTCTTGTCTGTAATGACATCAGGAAACTTGTTCGAGAACTCAATGGCTCTGCAAATCGGCTTATAATTTCCTTGGTATAGGTCATGACCAAGAAATCTAATGCTTGTTTGGAAAAGCTTTATTTTCATGGCACTAACGACCAAGCCATTTTTCTTAACAATATTTAAAAAAGTGTTAAGATGTTTAAAGTGAGAATCAATGTCCTCAGAAAAGATTAACACATCATCTATGTAAACTATGGACATATAGCTTACATGATTGAATATGTCATTCATGATTTTTTGGAATTCAGAAGGGGCGTTCTTAAGCCCAAAAGGCATTACATTCCATTCATATTGTCCAAATGGAACGTTGAATGCTGTTTTGTATTTATCTTTTTCAGATAATTGTATTTGCCAAAATCCAGACTTCATGTCAAATTTGCTATAGACATTAGCCTTGTATGTTCTCTTTAAAAGATCCCTTTTATTAGGAATCGGATATCTAATCCATTTTAAAACGGAGTTTAAAGGTTTGTAATTTATCACAAGCCTGGGAGAGCCTCTTTCTTGCTCCGCAGCCTTGTTGACATAAAAGGCCGAACAACTCCATGGGGATTTGGAGGGCCGGATAAGTTTGTTTTCCAAAAGTGAGTTGATTTCTGTTTTGCAGAATTCCATAAGTTCGTGGTTCATCTGAATGGGCCTAGCTTTTGTGCTAATGGACCGTTCATTGAATCCATCGATATATGGTAAATCAACAGTATGGGCTTTTCTGGCCCAGTGCATTTGGGGGAAATTCAGAAGTTCTCCCCAAAAACTTCGCAGACAGGTTTAGTCAATTTCAAATTGACATAGATATTTCATCCTTACCAGAGCATATTAAATTATGCAAATATTTTATCATCAAAAAGATATCTTTTATTATTTCTTGGACATTTGCAGTTCATGAATCTGACAGGATCAAATACTTGTCAAAAGAAATCTTTGCTAAAGGATGGACACCAGCTCCTAAAAAGGATGATTCAAAACAACCTCTCAAGAAGAAGGAGGTCCAAAAATCAAAATCCAAAGAAGAGCTTAAGAAAAAACTTCAAAAAGCTCTCTCAGAATTGGATGAAAACTCAGACGAAGAGTCTGCATCTCAGCTTCTCGAAGAAGTAACATCCTCTCAAAGTGGAGAAAATGGGGATATGCTAAATCCAAAAGGAATAGCACAGTCCTATTTGAATATTTACTCGGACTAAAATCCCAATTGAGGATAAGACCATCCCCAGGTGGTTTTATGACTGGTGGAGTGCATTTGGGGGAAATTCAGAAGTTCTCCCCAAAAACTTCGCAGACAGGTTTAGTCAATTTCAAATTGACATAGATATTTCATCCTTACCAGAGCATATTAAATTATGCAAATATTTTATCATCAAAAAGATATCTTTTATTATTTCTTGGACATTTGCAGTTCATGAATCTGACACGATCAAATACTTGTCAAAAGAAATCTTTGCTAAAGGATGGACACCAGCTCCTAAAAAGGATGATTCAAAACAACCTCTCAAGAAGAAGGAGGTCCAAAAATCAAAATCCAAAGAAGAGCTTAAGAAAAAACTTCAAAAAGCTCTCTCAGAATTGGATGAAAACTCAGACGAAGAGTCTGCATCTCAGCTTCTCGAAGAAGTAACATCCTCTCAAAGTGGAGAAAATGGGGATATGCTAAATCCAAAAGGAATATCACAGTCCTATTTGAATATTTACTCGGACTAAAATCCCAATTGAGGATATTAAAATCCGGAATAATTGGCTTTCTTGGTAGAGATTTCAAAGAAATCAGAATTACCAAAGAAAGAGTGATAGAGGACTAAAGGTCCGGAATTATCACTGATTAAGTCCCGAAAAGGACTAGTCAAAAGAAGCGGCCGACAAAAGCAAAAGGCCGACAAAGACTTTTGCAAAAGCAAAACCCACTCAGAAGCTTTTACAAAAGCAGATTCCCACTCACATGATGAGGGACCCAGAAGATAAGAGCACAGGTGAAGTAATCTCCAAAAGCCAATCAGACATCGGCAACTAGATTTACTTTATCTCTTTTCTTATCTCTTCTCGCCTATATAAGGCGATGTAATTCAGCATAAGAGGCATTCGAAATTTTAGGAAAGAAAAACATTCTCTGTAATCTTTCAATCTTTCAATGCTTCCGCTGTATTCTATATGAAATAAACAAGTAAGTTTGTTAATCTCTATTTTAATTTTAATCTGCTTTTAATATTTCCAGATCCTGTACTTATGGTATCAAAGCCGCGTAAAGCATGTAATTCCGCCCTTTATACGGTGTTGCACTTCATAGGGGGTTCTCACTGTGTGATCAGTGACGAAGCATAGGCTCTTACCCCTAGAAGATCCTACCCCGGTTTAAATAGGGAATGGCCGGCATGGGTTGCGAGCGTCGAGAGGCCTCGCGTAAAAGGCGGTTTCTGAGGTAGCTTGTGGAGTCACAGTGGCATAACCACTCAAGATCTGCAAGTGGGTGTTTGTTGCGACGCACCCCCTTATTCAGGTGTCTCCAAGATCCTGTTTAATGGTATCAGAGCCATGTTAGCCATACTAGGCTAAGTTCTTTATCGTCTGAGGAAGGAAGCATGAGTTAGAATCTTGTTAAGTCTAACTAATGACTTAGAACAGCATGTTAATATACTGTTATAATGTTTGAACCAGATGGGGTTCTGGCAGATCTAAGGAAGATGATTACTGTACTACTGTTTGTATGATGTGTAGTTATACTCTTAGGATGTTAGAATATTTACTTGTTTAAGTGTTGGGAATTCGGTGTATAGTTTCTCAGTTTAGACCATCCTGGAGGAATCGTAATTGCCGCTTAGCCGAGGGAAGGCGTTAGGCTTGATTCTTGGACTCGTAGTGTCTGAACATAAGAAACTATTGTAATATCCAGATGAATTCTCATGTCAAATCTTAAACGTTTAAATATTTAAACATTTAGAGAGTCTCACTACTATTCATATAACTCTATGAACAACATCATCCAATTAGATAGACTAGTCCAGAATTGATAACTAACTCTGGCCATCCATTTATTACAGTTGTTTAACTTGGTTGCTCTATATTATTAGTTATACATGAACATAGTCTATACTTAGCTTTCTTACCTCAAAGGCGATAGTTTGCATTAACATGAATCACCATGTTTATGATATGAATAGCATAAATGTTTCAATTTCAAAAATTGAAAATGATTTGCAAAATTGGTCGATTCCTAGAGAACCGATTGAAAAGGTTTACCAAACAGGAAACTTTTCATTTTTCAAAAAATATAACATTAAGACTTGTGAATCAACAGTCGCTATCAACAATTCTTTAGAATGCATTAAGCTTCTTATCTCTGCTGATATTCAGAAATTTAAACATGACTTTAAATTTTTGCATATTGGTTTAGTACAAATTGCTGTTAAACCTCTCTTTAGAAAAGGTTTAAATATTCCTATTTGTCTGCTTCTACGTGATGATAGACTATTAAATTTTGATGATTCTCTTTTAGGAGTCTTAGAAAGTAACCTCGCCAATGGCCCGGTATACTTTAATTGCTATCCTAACTTCTCGGTCGATATTCAGGACCCCAATATCCTGGATACCTTGACACTTAATGTCAAGACCAAGAATATGAATAGCAAAATTGACACCCGTGAAATAGCTATAATATACAGGGTATATTATAAGCTTATGAAAACCACTATAGCCCCAAAGGCTATTAGTGCTAGTGTCAAAGGGGTTACCATGCTCATGGAAGCAAACCAAGAGCACTGTACTACCTTTGTCCCTAGACTTCTCAGATGGACTGACATCCTATCTGATGAAGAATGGAAATTCGATTCCATTACCAACCCAACTCCTCTTCAACCCGAACGGTCTCAGATCGACAGGGTTATCCAATTTCCAGATGGATCCATAAATCTTAAATTTTTGAGATCCAATACTTGTAGCCAAGCGTCTTCAAGTAGAAGAATGTCTTCGGCTAGACCTTCTTGTTTTTGTCCCCGGGAGGGTAATAATAGTAATTCTTCAGAGAATGATGGTGAACCAGGGAAAATTCACGGCGTTGATTATTCTCACACCATTCCTAAAGTTTTCTATGAAGAACCTACAGGTGATATGCCTACCAGTCCTACTGCCAGTGAAATGAGACCTGAGCAGAGAAGAAAAGATTCTTTGGGTGTTCTCTCATTAGAAGATGATTACGAGATCAACAAGAAGAAGATTACTGAATGGTGGAACCTTCCTAAACATAAGGTTAAAAAGGAATGGTATAAGGCAAATTATACCATAGAAGAAAGGACCATTTTCAGAGATAAATGGTACAAGGACATGAAGAAGTTCAAAACAGAACTTGAATTCTTTAAGTGGTTTGAGGTCACTGGACAGCTTGGAGACGATAGCTCCTCTCTCAAAATGATTGTCAGACAATGGCATACAAAGGAGAAAACGGTGAACTCTGTCACTCCTCCACTTGAAGGCATCCTAATACCTTACAGAAAGGAGACTATAAAAGCCTCTCCCTTCAAAAAACCCAGTAACCAACCTACTGCCCCAGTCTCTGCCGAAGACTTGAACAAAGTCTATGAGCAGAATAATTATACAAACCAAATTCTTCATGTTGTTTCTCAGCAAATAGAAGAAACCAAAAATTCTCCCAGTACTTCAAGTACTAGTCTTTTCAGCTCCAAACAGAGCCCTTCCAAATCCGTTCACACTTCTATCAGTGAACCTCCTTTCAAGGTAAACGAATTCTCCAAAAAAGATTTTCCAAAATACCTTAAAGGCCAAAACCTTCTTGAGAAAATCAGTGAAGAACTGACCAAACTTAACCTTAACAAAGGAGAAAGCAATGGTCAAAAGATTGGTGCTATTGCAGAAAGCTCCAGCAAGAGGCTTCATAACAACAGGAACTTCTGCAAGAGGCCTTCATTCCCAGACATGCAGTTTGAGGAAAACAACTTCTATCCACAGGGAACTGCTGACGGAACCAGCATCACCGAATGGAATATTGATGGCATGGCTGAAGGACAGATCTATGCCAAGCTACAAGAAATAGGCATGAATATAACTGCCTATAAAATGAAAAATTCTACTGACAAGGAAGCTTGCGGTTTGATTATTGTAGGTTTTACTGGCATGTTGAAAAATTGGTGGGACAACTACCTCACCGAACAAAACAGACAGGAGATGCTTAGTGCTACAGCATTAAGGACAGTTGTTAAAGTTGAAGCAGGCCAGGAGCTGGTAAGCCATGAAACGCAAGAGGATGCTACGACAACATTACTGTACAGCATCGCCAAGCATTTTGTGGGTGAACCCAAATTGTTTCAGGACAGAAGCCTGGAGATTCTTAACAATCTGTACTGCAAGAAGCTCACGGACTTCAGATGGTATAAAGATATGTTCCTTAACAAGGTACTCATCAGGACCGACTGTAACAATGAGTATTGGAAAGAAAGGTTCATCAGTGACCTTCCTACCCATTTTGCAGAAAACGTTAGGTCCAAAATAAGGGATCGTTGTGACGGTAAGATCCCGTATGCAGAACTTGCATATGGTGATATTATTAGCCTAATTAATGTTGTTGCTCTTGAGCTTTGCACAGATTTAAAGCTCAAAGAACAAATCAAAAAGGATCAAAGAGATTCTAGCAGAGACTTAGGAACCTTCTGCCAAGACTTTGGGTTTCCTATGTTAAAACCTCCTTCGTCCAAACCAGACAAAAGGACCAGGAAAGGAGAACCTTTCAAGAGAAGAAGAAAGACCTCAGAAAGGTCCAAACAAAGAAAGGACGAAAGAAGGTCCAAAAGAAAGGGTTCAAGAAGACCCCAAGCTGTTGAAGACACCTGCTGGACATGTGGCAAAAGAGGCCACAAATCCCCAGACTGTCCAAGAAATAGTAAGAAAAAGAAGAAGATTAATCTTCTCGGAGTTGATGAGGAAATGAAACAGAAACTCTTCTCCATCTTGGAAGAAGAAGAATCTGAATTAGAATACTCTTCCTCTGAAGAAGGAGAATCTGATGAGGACTACTTGAATGTAGCACAAGAATCCGAATCAGAAGATTCAACAACAGACTGCAACTGTAATGGTGCATTTTGTCTATGCGACAGCAAATCCCTCAAGGTTCTTTCAGAAAAAGCTGCAGAAACCTTGTTCGCTACTATCGAGCACATTCAAGATGATGAAGCTAGAAGGAAGTACCTTCTTGAGCTTCAAAAGCTTATGCTCAGGGAAAAGAAAGACAGACCAACTGTCACGCCATTCAGCATGAAGCAGGTAATGGAAAAATTCAACTCAGAAAAGAGTAAGGAACCCTCCATAAGTGATCTCAGAAAAGAGATAAGTCTCTTAAAAGATGAGGTAAAAGATATCAAGGCAAGGCTTAGCAGCATTGAAGTAGAAAAGCTGGCTAAGAAATTGCTAAAAGAGATAAAAGAAGACCAGAAAGCTTCTGACTCTGAAGAAGAACCAGACTCTCCAAGAAGATACACAGATATCATTGAAGAGGCAGAATCTTCTCATCAAGGTAATGAAGAACCAGGAGTTCTTGCTATCACACAGGTGAAACCCCAGAGTTCACATATTTTTATTAAATTAATTATTGGAAATCTAACATTCAACAAGATTGCTCTGTTAGACAGTGGTGCAGACAGAAACTGCATAATCGAAGGATTGGTACCTACTAAGTACCTGACCAAAGGCACTACAAAGTTGTATAGTGCAACAGGTGAGCGTATACAGATTGACTATAAGCTGTCTAATGCTCATATTTGTAATAATGGAATTTGTTTAAAAAACGATTTTGTTATTACCAAAAATATAAATGAAGAGATTATATTGGGGATCCCTTTTATCACCCAAATTAAACCCTTCATTTCAGGTTTTGAATCAATTAAAACCAAGATTTTGGGGAAAAGTCTTGAGTTTCCTTTTGTCAAAACACTTTCAAAAAATGAAAGCAAATTTTTGCATGAAAAAACTGCATTTAAGATTTTTCATCTTTCTAACCAAATTGGGTTTTTAAAAGATGATTTAAAAATCAAAAGGATTGAACAGTTTTAAAAACCCCAGGAATGGTTACTAAGATAGCCCAACTCGAGGACAAATTTAAAATTGAAATCTGTTCAGAATTTCCAAATGCTTTTTGGGCCAGAAACCATACTATTGATTTACCATATATCGATGGATTCAATGAACGGTCCATTAGCACAAAAGCTAGGCCCATTCAGATGAACCACGAACTTATGGAATTCTGCAAAACAGAAATCAACTCACTTTTGGAAAACAAACTTATCCGGCCCTCCAAATCCCCATGGAGTTGTTCGGCCTTTTATGTCAACAAGGCTGCGGAGCAAGAAAGAGGCTCTCCCAGGCTTGTGATAAATTACAAACCTTTAAACTCCATTTTAAAATGGATTAGATATCCGATTCCTAATAAAAGGGATCTTTTAAAGAGAACTTACAAGGCTAATGTCTATAGCAAATTTGACATGAAGTCTGGATTTTGGCAAATACAATTATCTGAAAAAGATAAATACAAAACAGCATTCAACGTTCCATTTGGACAATATGAATGGAATGTAATGCCTTTTGGGCTTAAGAACGCCCCTTCTGAATTCCAAAAAATCATGAATGACATATTCAATCATGTAAGCTATATGTCCATAGTTTACATAGATGATGTGTTAATCTTTTCTGAGGACATTGATTCTCACTTTAAACATCTTAACACTTTTTTAAATATTGTTAAGAAAAATGGCTTGGTCGTTAGTGCCAAGAAAATAAAGCTTTTCCAAACAAGCATTAGATTTCTTGGTCATGACCTATACCAAGGAACTTACAAGCCGATTTGCAGAGCCATTGAGTTCTCGAACAAGTTTCCTGATGTCATTATAGACAAGACCCAATTACAACGATTTTTAGGAAGTATTAATTATGTTGCAGACTTCATACCCAAGGTAAGACATATCTGCAAACCATTGTTTTAAAGGCTTAAGAAAAAGCCATGTCCATGGTCTGAGGAACAGACCAAAACTGTCAAGAAAATTAAGGATATCGTAAAAGATCTCCCTTGCTTAGGCATCCCAAATCCAGATGCCTTTATGATTGTGGAAACTGATGCCTCTGACATTGGATATGGAGGTATTCTTAAACAGAGAAAATCCCCTGAGGATTTTGAACAATTGGTAAGATTCACTTCTGGTGTATGGAATTCCGCCCAAAAGAATTACAGCACTGTCAAAAAGGAAGTACTTTCTATCGTCTTGTGTATTACTAAATTCCAAGATGATTTAATTAATAAATCTTTTCTGCTTAGAGTAGATTGTAAATCTGCCAAAGACATTTTGCAAAAAGATGTTAAAAATTTGGTTTCAAAACAAATATTTGCTAGGTGGCAAGCCTTATTGTCAAACTTCGATTTTGATATAGAATTCCTGAAAGGGAAAAATAATTCTTTGCCTGATTATCTAACCAGGGAATTTTTGCAGGACAAAAAATGAGGCCCCTCAAGCCCAAGTCCGCCTCACAAAGTGGTCCTTCTGGAAAGGACGTTCTAAAGGCATCAACCTCTCCTTTTACAATTCGGTCATCATCGAATGACCATCCTGAGCTTAATAGGTTCTCAGCTTTAGCCAGAATTCCGCCATTGGATCCTAGGCTAACTATTACTCCTTTTCCCCTTCTTCCAAATCCAGCTCAAAAAGCTGATAAGCCAAAGGTTAACTCTCCTTTCATAAAGGATTCCAAACCTTCCTCTTCTTCTCCTTCAGGCGAACCGAGGTACTCTAAGGTTCAGACCAGAGATAGTTATGCTTATAAAGCTCCAGAAAGCTTTGCCCAAGCCGTCAATCCTAACCTCACTTCCAAAGGTAAAGAGATTGCCAAAAATCCGAAGACCAAAGAAGTCGTCAAAAATGTTTCCATCCTTGTCACTCCAGTCTTAGCATTAGATAAGGAGTTTGAAAACTTTGATATAAAAAGTTTGATCAGACCCATCTACACTGATCAAAACTTTATCGAAACCAGTAATCCAGCTAAAACCAGAAAATTCTACGAATTTATCTTGGTCGATACTGGCTCAATTGATGTCGAGCACGTTCTCAGCAACGAGGCCGATCCAAGTAGCATAGCCTACTCAAAGTTTACTTTGAAGAAAATTCTTTCACCATTTGATTGGCAGGTGTCTCATCTCCACGCGCCAATCAATCTGTCAAGGCCATTCAGGCCTCAAACTTACAATTGGTTTGACTACAGGGACGCATGGTTTAATTTCCTGTTCCTAAGGCTGTCCAATCATACATGGTTCGTTAAATATGGACCAGAAATAAGTAGTAAGACCATCCCCAGGTGGTTTTATGACTGGTGGAGTGCATTTGGGGGAAATTCAGAAGTTCTCCCCAAAAACTTCGCAGACAGGTTTAGTCAATTTCAAATTGACATAGATATTTCATCCTTACCAGAGCATATTAAATTATGCAAATATTTTATCATCAAAAAGATATCTTTTATTATTTCTTGGACATTTGCAGTTCATGAATCTGACAGGATCAAATACTTGTCAAAAGAAATCTTTGCTAAAGGATGGACACCAGCTCCTAAAAAGGATGATTCAAAACAACCTCTCAAGAAGAAGGAGGTCCAAAAATCAAAATCCAAAGAAGAGCTTAAGAAAAAACTTCAAAAAGCTCTCTCAGAATTGGATGAAAACTCAGACGAAGAGTCTGCATCTCAGCTTCTCGAAGAAGTAACATCCTCTCAAAGTGGAGAAAATGGGGATATGCTAAATCCAAAAGGAATAGCACAGTCCTATTTGAATATTTACTCGGACTAAAATCCCAATTGAGGATAAGACCATCCCCAGGTGGTTTTATGACTGGTGGAGTGCATTTGGGGGAAATTCAGAAGTTCTCCCCAAAAACTTCGCAGACAGGTTTAGTCAATTTCAAATTGACATAGATATTTCATCCTTACCAGAGCATATTAAATTATGCAAATATTTTATCATCAAAAAGATATCTTTTATTATTTCTTGGACATTTGCAGTTCATGAATCTGACACGATCAAATACTTGTCAAAAGAAATCTTTGCTAAAGGATGGACACCAGCTCCTAAAAAGGATGATTCAAAACAACCTCTCAAGAAGAAGGAGGTCCAAAAATCAAAATCCAAAGAAGAGCTTAAGAAAAAACTTCAAAAAGCTCTCTCAGAATTGGATGAAAACTCAGACGAAGAGTCTGCATCTCAGCTTCTCGAAGAAGTAACATCCTCTCAAAGTGGAGAAAATGGGGATATGCTAAATCCAAAAGGAATATCACAGTCCTATTTGAATATTTACTCTGACTAAAATCCCAATTGAGGATATTAAAATCCGGAATAATTGGCTTTCTTGGTAGAGATTTCAAAGAAATCAGAATTACCAAAGAAAGAGTGATAGAGGACTAAAGGTCCGGAATTATCACTGATTAAGTCCCGAAAAGGACTAGTCAAAAGAAGCGGCCGACAAAAGCAAAAGGCCGACAAAGACTTTTGCAAAAGCAAAACCCACTCAGAAGCTTTTACAAAAGCAGATTCCCACTCACATGATGAGGGACCCAGAAGATAAGAGCACAGGTGAAGTAATCTCCAAAAGCCAATCAGACATCGGCAGCTAGATTTACTTTATCTCTTTTCTTATCTCTTCTCGCCTATATAAGGCGATGTAATTCAGCATAAGAGGCATTCGAAATTTTAGGAAAGAAAAACATTCTCTGTAATCTTTCAATCTTTCAATGCTTCCGCTGTATTCTATATGAAATAAACAAGTAAGTTTGTTAATCTCTATTTTAATTTTAATCTGCTTTTAATATTTCCAGATCCTGTACTTATGGTATCAAAGCCGCGTAAAGCATGTAATTCCGCCCTTTATACGGTGTTGCACTTCATAGGGGGTTCTCACTGTGTGATCAGTGACGAAGCATAGGCTCTTACCCCTAGAAGATCCTACCCCGGTTTAAATAGGGAATGGCCGGCATGGGTTGCGAGCGTCGAGAGGCCTCGCGTAAAAGGCGGTTTCTGAGGTAGCTTGTGGAGTCACAGTGGCATAACCACTCAAGATCTGCAAGTGGGTGTTTGTTGCGACGCACCCCCTTATTCAGGTGTCTCCAAGATCCTGTTTAATGGTATCAGAGCCATGTTAGCCATACTAGGCTAAGTTCTTTATCGTCTGAGGAAGGAAGCATGAGTTAGAATCTTGTTAAGTCTAACTAATGACTTAGAACAGCATGTTAATATACTGTTATAATGTTTGAACCAGATGGGGTTCTGGCAGATCTAAGGAAGATGATTACTGTACTACTGTTTGTATGATGTGTAGTTATACTCTTAGGATGTTAGAATATTTACTTGTTTAAGTGTTGGGAATTCGGTGTATAGTTTCTCAGTTTAGACCATCCTGGAGGAATCGTAATTGCCGCTTAGCCGAGGGAAGGCGTTAGGCTTGATTCTTGGACTCGTAGTGTCTGAACATAAGAAACTATTGTAATATCCAGATGAATTCTCATGTCAAATCTTAAACGTTTAAATATTTAAACATTTAGAGAGTCTCACTACTATTCATATAACTCTATGAACAGCATCATCCAATTAGATAGACTAGTCCAGAATTGATAACTAACTCTGGCCATCCATTTATTACAGTTGTTTAACTTGGTTGCTCTATATTATTAGTTATACATGAACATAGTCTATACTTAGCTTTCTTACCTCAAAGGCGATAGTTTGCATTAACATGAATCACCATGTTTATGATATGAATAGCATAAATGTTTCAATTTCAAAAATTGAAAATGATTTGCAAAATTGGTCGATTCCTAGAGAACCGATTGAAAAGGTTTACCAAACAGGAAACTTTTCATTTTTCAAAAAATATAACATTAAGACTTGTGAATCAACAGTCGCTATCAACAATTCTTTAGAATGCATTAAGCTTCTTATCTCTGCTGATATTCAGAAATTTAAACATGACTTTAAATTTTTGCATATTGGTTTAGTACAAATTGCTGTTAAACCTCTCTTTAAAAAAGGTTTAAATATTCCTATTTGTCTGCTTCTACGTGATGATAGACTATTAAATTTTGATGATTCTCTTTTAGGAGTCTTAGAAAGTAACCTCGCCAATGGCCCGGTATACTTTAATTGCTATCCTAACTTCTCGGTCGATATTCAGGACCCCAATATCCTGGATACCTTGACACTTAATGTCAAGACCAAGAATATGAATAGCAAAATTGACACCCGTGAAATAGCTATAATATACAGGGTATATTATAAGCTTATCAAAACCACTATAGCCCCAAAGGCTATTAGTGCTAGTGTCAAAGGGGTTACCATGCTCATGGAAGCAAACCAAGAGCACTGTACTACCTTTGTCCCTAGACTTCTCAGATGGACTGACATCCTATCTGATGAAGAATGGAAATTCGATTCCATTACCAACCCAACTCCTCTTCAACCCGAACGGTCTCAGATCGACAGGGTTATCCAATTTCCAGATGGATCCATAAATCTTAAATTTTTGAGATCCAATTCTTGTAGCCAAGCGTCTTCAAGTAGAAGAATGTCTTCGGCTAGACCTTCTTCTTTTTGTCCCCGAGAGGGTAATAATAGTAATTCTTCAGAGAATGATGGTGAACCAGGGAAAATTCACGGCGTTGATTATTCTCACACCATTCCTAAAGTTTTCTATGAAGAACCTACAGGTGATATGCCTACCAGTCCTACTGCCAGTGAAATGAGACCTGAGCAGAGAAGAAAAGATTCTTTGGGTGTTCTCTCATCAGAAGATGATTACGAGATCAACAAGAAGAAGATTACTGAATGGTGGAACCTTCCTAAACATAAGGTTAAAAAGGAATGGTATAAGGCAAATTATACCATAGAAGAAAGGACCATTTTCAGAGATAAATGGTACAAGGACATGAAGAAGTTCAAAACAGAACTTGAATTCTTTAAGTGGTTTGAGGTCACTGGACAGCTTGGAGACAATAGCTCCTCTCTCAAAATGATTGTCAGACAATGGCATACAAAGGAGAAAACGGTGAACTCTGTCACTCCTCCACTTGAAGGTATCCTAATACCTTACATAAATGAGACTATAAAAGCCTCTCCCTTCAAAAAACCCAGTAACCAACCTACTGCCCCAGTCACTGCCGAAGACTTGAACAAAGTCTATGAGCAGAATAATTATACAAACCAAATTCTTCATGTTGTTTCTCAGCAAATAGAAGAAACCAAAAATTCTCCCAGTACTTCAAGTACTAGTCTTTTCAGCTCCAAACAGAGCCCTTCCAAATCCGTTCACACTTCTATCAGTGAACCTCCTTTCAAGGTAAATGAATTCTCCAAAAAAGATTTTCCAAAATACCTTAAAGGCCAAAACCTTCTTGAGAAAATCAGTGAAGAACTGACCAAACTTAACCTTAACAAAGGAGAAAGCAATGGTCAAAAGATTGGTGCTATTGCAGAAAGCTCCAGCAAGAGGCATCATAACAACAGGAACTTCTACAAGAGGCCTTCATTCCCAGACATGCAGTTTGAGGAAAACAACTTCTATCCACAGGGAACTGCTGACGGAACCAGCATCACCGAATGGAATATTAATGGCATGGCTGAAGGACAGATCTATGCCAAGCTACAAGAAATAGGCATGAATATAACTGCCTATAAAATGAAAAATTCTACTGACAAGGAAGCTTGCGGTTTGATTATTGCAGGTTTTACTGGCATGTTGAAAAATTGGTGGGACAACTACCTCACCGAACAAAACAGACAGGAGATCCTTAGTGCTACAGCATTAAGGACAGTTGTTAAAGTTGAAGCAGGCCAGGAGCTGGTAAGCCATGAAACGCAAGAGGATGCTACGACAACATTACTGTACAGCATCGCCAAGCATTTTATGGGTGAACCCAAATTGTTTCAGGACAGAAGCCTGGAGATTCTTAACAATCTGTACTGCAAGAAGCTCACGGACTTCAGACGGTATAAAAATATGTTCCTTAACAAGGTACTCATCAGGACCGACTGTAACAATGAGTATTGGAAAGAAAGGTTCATCAGTGGCCTTCCTACCCATTTGGCAGAAAAAGTTAGGTCCAAAATAAGGGATCGTTGTGACGGTAAGATCCCGTATGCAGAACTTGCATATGGTGATATTATTAGCCTAATTAATGTTGTTGCTCTTGAGCTTTGCACAGATTTAAAGCTCAAAGAACAAATCAAAAAGGATCAAAGAGATTCTAGCAGAGACTTAGGAACCTTCTGCCAAGACTTTGGGTTTCCTATGTTAAAACCTCCTTCGTCCAAACCAGACAAAAGGACCAGGAAAGGAGAACCTTTCAAGAGAAGAAGAAAGACCTCAGAAAGGTCCAAACAAAGAAAGGACGAAAGAAGGTCCAAAAGAAAGGGTTCAAGAAGACCCCAAGCTGTTGAAGACACCTGCTGGACATGTGGCAAAAGAGGCCACAAATCTCCAGACTGTCCAAGAAACAGTAAGAAAAAGAAGAAGATTAATCTTCTCGGAGTTGATGAGGAAATGAAACAGAAACTCTTCTCCATCTTGGAAGAAGAAGAATCTGAATCAGAATACTCTTCCTCTGAAGAAGGAGAATCTGATGAGGACTACTTGAATGTAGCACAAGAATCCGAATCAGAAGATTCAACAACAGACTGCAACTGTAATGGTGCATTTTGTCTATGCGGCAGCAAATCCCTCAAGGTTCTTTCAGAAAAAGCTGCAGAAACCTTGTTCGCTACTATCGAGCACATTCAAGATGATGAAGCTAGAAGGAAGTACCTTCTTGAGCTTCAAAAGCTTATGCTCAGGGAAAAGAAAGATAGACCAACTGTCACTCCATTCAGCATGAAGCAGGTAATGGAAAAATTCAACTCAGAAAAGAGTAAGGAACCCTCCATAAGTGATCTCAGAAAAGAGATAAGTCTCTTAAAAGATGAGGTAAAAGATATCAAGGCAAGGCTTAGCAACATTGAAGTAGAAAAGCTGGCTAAGAAATTGCTAAAAGAGATAAAAGAAGACCAGAAAGCTTCTGACTCTGAAGAAGAACCAGACTCTCCAAGAAGATACACAGATATCATTGAAGAGGCAGAATCTTCTCATCAAGGTAATGAAGAACCAGGAGTTCTTGCTATCACACAGGTGAAACCCCAGAGTTCACATATTTTTATTAAATTAATTATTGGAAATCTAACATTCAACAAGATTGCTCTGTTAGACAGTGGTGCAGACAGAAACTGCATAATCGAAGGATTGGTACCTACTAAGTACCTGACCAAAGGCACTACAAAGTTGTATAGTGCAACAGGTGAGCGTATACAGATTGACTATAAGCTGTCTAATGCTCATATTTGTAATAATGGAATTTGTTTAAAAAACGATTTTGTTATTACCAAAAATATAAATGAAGAGATTATTTTGGGGATCCCTTTTATCACCCAAATTAAACCCTTCATTTCAGGTTTTGAATCAATTAAAACCAAGATTTTGGGGAAAAGTCTTGAGTTTCCTTTTGTCAAAACACTTTCAAAAAATGAAAGCAAATTTTTGCATGAAAAAACTGCATTTAAGATTTTTCATCTTTCTAACCAAATTGGGTTTTTAAAAGATGATTTAAAAATCAAAAGGATTGAACAGATTGTAAAAACCCCGGGAATGGTTACTAAGATAGCCCAACTCGAGGACAAATTTAAAATTGAAATCTGTTCAGAATTTCCAAATGCTTTTTGGGCCAGAAAAGCCCATACTGTTGATTTACCATATATCGATGGATTCAATGAACGGTCCATTAGCACAAAAGCTAGGCCCATTCAGATGAACCACGAACTTATGGAATTCTGCAAAACAGAAATCAACTCACTTTTGGAAAACAAACTTATCCGGCCCTCCAAATCCCCATGGAGTTGTTCGGCCTTTTATGTCAACAAGGCTGCGGAGCAAGAAAGAGGCTCTCCCAGGCTTGTGATAAATTACAAACCTTTAAACTCCGTTTTAAAATGGATTAGATATCCGATTCCTAATAAAAGGGATCTTTTAAAGAGAACTTACAAGGCTAATGTCTATAGCAAATTTGACATGAAGTCTGGATTTTGGCAAATACAATTATCTGAAAAAGATAAATACAAAACAGCATTCAACGTTCCATTTGGACAATATGAATGGAATGTAATGCCTTTTGGGCTTAAGAACGCCCCTTCTGAATTCCAAAAAATCATGAATGACATATTCAATCATGTAAGCTATATGTCCATAGTTTACATAGATGATGTGTTAATCTTTTCTGAGGACATTGATTCTCACTTTAAACATCTTAACACTTTTTTAAATATTGTTAAGAAAAATGGCTTGGTCGTTAGTGCCAAGAAAATAAAGCTTTTCCAAACAAGCATTAGATTTCTTGGTCATGACCTATACCAAGGAACTTATAAGCCAATTTGCAGAGCCATTGAGTTCTCGAACAAGTTTCCTGATGTCATTACAGACAAGACCCAATTACAACAATTTTTGGGAAGTATTAATTATGTTGCAGACTTCATACCCAAGGTAAGACATATCTGCAAACCATTGTTTGAAAGGCTTAAGAAAAAGCCATGTCCATGGTCTGAGGAACAGACCAAAACTGTCAAGAAAATTAAGGATATCGTAAAAGATCTCCCTTGCTTAGGCATCCCAAATCCAGATGCCTTTATGATTCTGGAAACTGATGCCTCTGACATTGGATATGGAGGTATTCTTAAACAGAGAAAATCCCCTGAGGATTTTGAACAATTGGTAAGATTCACTTCTGGTGTATGGAATTCCGCCCAAAAGAATTACAGCACTGTCAAAAAGGAAGTACTTTCTATCATCTTGTGTATTACTAAATTCCAAGATGATTTAATTAATAAATCTTTTCTGCTTAGAGTAGATTGTAAATCTACCAAAGACATTTTGCAAAAAGATGTTAAAAATTTGGTTTCAAAACAAATATTCGCTAGGTGGCAAGCCTTATTGTCAAACTTCGATTTTGATATAGAATTCCTGAAAGGGAAAAATAATTCTTTGCCTGATTATCTAACCAGGGAATTTTTGCAGGACAAAAAATGAGGCCCCTCAAGCCCAAGTCCGCCTCACAAAGTGGTCCTTCTGGAAAGGACGTTCTAAAGGCATCAGCCTCTCCTTTTATAATTCGGCCATCATCGAATGACCATCCTGAGCTTAATAGGTTCTCAGCTTTAGCCAGAATTCCGCCATTGGATCCTAGGCTAACTATTACTCCTTTTCCCCTTCTTCCAAATCCAGCTCAAAAAGCTGATAAGCCAAAGGTTAACTCTCCTTTCATAAAGGATTCCAAACCTTCCTCTTCTTTTCCTTCAGGCGAACCGAGGTACTCTAAGGTTCAGACCAGAGATAGTTATGCTTATAAAGCTCCAGAAAGCTTTGCCCAAGCCGTCAATCCTAACCTCACTTCCAAAGGTAAAGAGATTGCCAAAAATCCGAAGACCAAAGAAGTCTTCAAAAATGTTTCCATCCTTGTCACTCCAGTCTTAGCATTAGATAAGGAGTTTGAAAACTTTGATATCAAAAGTTTGATCAGACCCATCTACACTGATCAAAACTTTATCGAAACCAGTAATCCAGCTAAAACCAGAAAATTCTACGAATTTATCTTGGTTGATACTGGCTCAATTGATGTCGAGCACGTTCTCAGCAACGAGGCCGATCCAAGTAGCATAGCCTACTCAAAGTTTACTTTGAAGAAAATTCTTTCACCATTTGATTGACAGGTGTCTCATCTCCACGCACCAATCAATCTGTTAAGGCCATTCAGGCCTCAAACTTACAATTGGTTCGACTACAGGGACGCATGGTTTAATTTCCTGTTCCTAAGGCCGTCCAATCATACATGGTTCATTAAATATGGACCAGAAATAAGCAGTAAGACCATCCCCAGGTGGTTTTATGACTGGTGGAGTGCATTTGGGGGAAATTCAGAAGTTCTCCTCAATGAAATTATGTGGATCCTCATCCACCTTCGATCAAGGGACTCGGGAGGGTTCATCCTCAGAAAGTCTCTAACCCTCGCTGCTGATGCATTCCTGTTCTGTAGGATATGTGCTACCGCCTGTTGGTTGGACTAGGCGGTCAAGGCCTGTGCTAGCATCTGAATGGTTGCCCTGAATTCGGCGTGGGCAACCGGCATAGGTGCATGGTTCTCATGAGCTAGTGGGGTTTATTGGCGCCTGTCTCCATTTCCATCCTCGTGGCCATTTCAATTTCCATTTCTTAGAACAACTGAATTAATAGGGAACCTATGTGGGTCGACAAGGCAACCATGCTGTCTAGTTATTTTTAAATTAAGAAAACAAGTGCTAAATTGCTACATGACCAACAAGATCACCACTACCAACTGAATAAGGCCCCACACGACCATTATAAACAAACTAGAACATACACACGGCCTCACACGACCAGTACAGCTTACCACAGGGAATACACAATCTGCAAGCCTCTAAGAAAACTGATAAGATTGTCGGGACAGGGCCCCGACCTACCCATACTATACAACAAAAGAAAAGGATAAACCTCTAGTTGTCTAGCTCCGGATGACAGGAGTTGATGTCTCTATGTGCTGGCTGGAATTACGAGGGATCGGCTCCTCGTCTATGAGTACCTGCAGGAAAGTAATGCAGCACCCAGGCATCAGTACCGCTAGTACTGAGTATGCAAAGCAACAGCTGGAAAATAACTGAAGACATGCAATATAACTGATAGAACTGAAATAGAAAGAAATAGATTGTAACTTACTGAAAGTATGAGTTTAAGACTGTCCTCAACTATGCTGAAAGGAGTAGGAGTCGTACTTAGTAACGTGGCATTCTATTGTCTATCTATTCATAATTAAATAACATGGCATAATATAACACAACATAACATAGCACACATAAACCTTACCTGGCCCCCACAAGCTAGAAGGTACAACCAACACGCAATCTATACCTCAACCCCGGTCATCCCATCTCCCATAGTAACTATAAGATTCCTGCCGGTCCCTTGGTATGCACTTGGACCCGCTGAGCCCCTGACTATAACTGTACTTGAGTCCGGAGGACTCCTGAATCAACACTCCGGGCATACCCGCTCGACGGGAGTGTATAAAAGCCGACCAAGGCAAAATATGGGGAAATTGGCATCCCATCTTCGTCCCTAGGGGACGGCATGACACTCCATAGAGCGACGTACCTCGCCCTCTAGCGGACGAGTCGATACAACTATTGACCCTGGGGCGGTCATGAATGCTAGGTAATCCAGCCCAAAACAATACAGTCAAGTCTCAACTAATAATACTAACTGCGTATGCTACATTCTGAAACTAATGATAGTAATGTGTATATATATATATAGTACATACTGAAACTGATAATGGCATATGTATAATTTCAGTCATACTGTGCTGAATCTGATATTGAAACAAGATATAATATTTCAGCTTTAAATCATGTTGTATAACTAAGATTCATGGTAAACATGATTTACTATTTCTAAAATGCTTTCTAAATTTTATATTGATATACTATGCTTTTTCTGAAACACTCTAATGAAATTTATACTGTGCTAGTAAGTTTCACGCTACACATGACATGATGTTTCTAACATCATTACAAAAATTTATACTAAACATAATATGCGGCTTTTGAAACATTCTACTGGAACTTGAACTATTTTACTATACCGGAACTACTAGCTTGCCGAAGAAACTGGCTTTACATACCTTGTCCGTTAACTTTCTGAGTATCTAGCATAACTCGACTAATATTCAGCTATTTATTCCAACTACATTCATATACATAGAAATTAGAACTAAATTCATCGATATTCTGGAATAAAATACTACTTTCAATATATATATATAGCCCAAACTTTGACTTATCGAAAAATAGCCGAAAACTCGCTATATCTCAGAAGTCCAGAAGGGAGAAATACTCACTTTACGGTTAAGAGTATATTGAAACTAATTTGGAGCAATTCCACTTACCTTAGATCGGTAGGACGATGGTTTGCCGGTCAAATTTCACAAAACTAACTCTGTAGGAATGTTCTCTGCATGTTTATACTTCGGTATCCGAGGTTAATTTGAGTTTGGACTGCATTTGACGGTGTAATCGGATGAGTATTTATAAGGAACCCTCATTGTCCGCTGCTCCCCTTCGTTTCTGCTAGAAATTATATGTTGAAATGAAATAAAACCGAAGTGGGGGGGGGGGGTTTATATACTTGATCCTGGACAGCCCCTCCGTGGCACGTTGGCCATCGCGGAGGGACGACCTCCGTGGCACGTTGCCATCACGGAGGGGGTCTTCCCGGCCTCCTCCTGTGACGGTTCGATGCAGCGCTTGTCCGGGCTTCCTTTGGGCCTTTTTATAGCTTGTGCGATATTCTAAAACTCTTAACCAACATGCGAATAGGCCATCTAAATGTCAAGAATTTATGGGGTGTAACATTCTTCCCCCCTTAAGCACATTCGTCCTCGAATGTAAACTTCTATATGCAAGAATTTCAACTTACTTGACTTATTCTTGAAAAATTTCAGCAGAGTTTCCCCTGTAATATGGACTATCTCAAAAATCCTGAAATGCAGAAAAGTCCAATACAGGTACTCCACATAATGCTACAACATTCATTTCACTAAACTGAAGTTAGCATCTCGATTATACACATAAATATAAAGCAATAGTAATAACAACATACCTCTAGCTGGCTAAGTCAGAATAACTGGGGATATCTGACTTTCATATCTTCCTCTTCTTCCCAAGTCATTTCCTCTCGGTTCCTGTTACGCCATAACACCTTGACAGAAGGAACATCTTTAGTTCGTAATTTGTGAATCTGCATGTCTAGTATGGCTACTGCAACCTCTTCATAAGCCAACTCCTTTGTAACTGTGACATCCTGAACTGGGACAACTCTAGAGGGGTCTCCTATATACTTCCTCTACATGGACACGTGGAAAACTGGATGGACAGACTCTAATTCTAGAGGCAAGTTCAACTCGTATGCCACTTGGCCTATTCTTTGACGAATCTGATAAGGCCCAACAAATCTCGGGCTGAGCTTACCTTTCTTGCCGAATCTCATCACCTCTTTCATAGGAGAAACTTTCAAAAACACCCAGTCATTCACATTAAATTCCATGTTTCTTCGCCGCACATCAGCATACGATTTCTGGCGGCTCTGAGTAGTCAGTAGGCGTTCTCTGATAAGCTTTACCTTTTCCTCTGACAAATGAATAATATCTGTCCCAATCAGCGCTGACTCTCCTACTTCAAACCAGTCAACTGACGATTTGCATTTTCGCTCGTACTAAGCCTCATAAGGCACCATTTGGATAGATGAGTGGTAACTATTGTTATAAGCAAACTCAATAAGTGGTAGGTGCTCATCCCAGCTACCTCCAAAGTCCAATACATACGCTCGTAACATATCCTCGAGCGTCTGAATAGTGCGTTCTGCCTGTCCATCTGTCTGAGGGTGGAAAACTGTGCTCAGGTTAATATGTGTTTCCAGGCCTCTCTGAAATGATTGCCAAAATTTAGCTGTAAATTGCGTCGCTCTGTCAGAGATAATGGACACTGGAACACCATGCAATCTGACTATTTCTCTGATATATAATTCAGCTTAATCTTTGGCAGAGAAAGTAGCCCTTACTGGCAGAAAATGGGCTGATTTTGTCAGTCGGTCAACAATTATCCAAATTGAGTCATTTCTATGTGTTGTATGGGGTAATCCTGCTACAATATCCATATTTACTGCTTCCCACTTCCAAATAGGCACAACTATCTCTTGAGTTAATCCACCTAGTTTCTGGTGTTTCGCTTTTACTTGTTGGCAGTTAGGACACTGGGCTACGAATTCTGCTATTTCCCTCTTCATACATGGCCACCAGTAGATTTTTTAAATATCGTGGTACATTTTCATCGCGCCTGGGTAGAGAGAATAGCGGGCATAATGTGCCTCGCTCCTAATCTGCTGGCGAAGCCCTAAAATATCTGGAACACAAAGGCGGTCTTTACATCACAACACTTCATCCTTAGTTACCTGAAAATACGACGCTTTTCCTTGTTGAACTCTTTCTTTAAGCTAAACCAGGTCAGGATCTTCATACTACCGTTCCTTTACCTCCACAACTAATGATGACACTGTGGTGTTCTGAATTACCGCTCTATTGTCCTCTGTTTTTGCTACACGAATGGCTAAACTGGCTAACTGGTGTATTTCTCGGGCCAATTCCCATTTCTCGGGCTACAAGTATGCCAAACTCCCATAGACTTACAACTAAGGGCAACTACTAACTACTACGTTGGCTCTGCCTGGGTGATACAAAATATTTACATCATAATCTTTCAAGAATTCCAACCAGCGACGCTGCCGTCAGTTCAACTCTCTCTGGGTGAAGATATACTGTAGGCTCTTATGATCAGTGAAAATATCCACATGAACGCCATACAAGTAATGTCTCCAAATATTTAGGGCGTGGATCACTGAGGCTAGTTCCAGGTTGTGGGTAGGATAATTCTTTTCGTGTTTCCTCAGCTGTTTGAAGCATAAGAATTTACTTTACCATGCTACATCAACACACATCCAAACCCAATACCCGAAGCGTTATAATAAATGACATAACCCTTTGTACCTTCTGGCAATGCTTACACTGGGGTGGAGGTCAACCTGTCTTTCAATTCCTGGAAACTCTGCTCACATGCCACCGTCCACTAAAACTTTACTGTTTTTTGCGTCAGCTTAGTCAGAGGTGCCTCTATGGTGGAGAATCCCTTTAGAAATCTTCTATGGTACCCTGCTAATCCCAGAAAACTGCGGACTGCGGTCGGAGCGGTAGGTCTGGGCCATGTTTTTATTGCTTCTATTTTCTGCGTGTCTACCTATATACCAAAATCTGACACAATATGCCCCATGAAAGCTACTGAGTTCAGCAAAAATTCACACTTAGAGAACTTGGCATACAGCTGACAGTCCCTGAGAATCTGAAGCACTGTCCGCAAATGATCCTGGTGGTCTACCTCAGAGCGAGAATACACCAGAATGTCATTAATAAACACTACCACGAACAGGTCCAGGTACGGTCTGAAGATGCTGTTCATTAGGTCCATCAATACTGCGGGAGCATTTGTCAGCCCAAAGGGCATGACTAGGAATTCAAAATGGCCGTATCTGGTCCTAAAGGCAGTCTTCATAATGTCTCTTTAACAAAATCGAACCTGATGATATCCGGACCGTAAGTTAATCTTGGAGAAATATCTGGCCCCTTGTAAATGATCAAACAAATCATCTATTCTGGGAAGGGATACTTATTCTTGACTATAACCATGTTCAACTGCTGGTAGTCTATACATATGTAGAGGGAGCCGTCCTTCTTTCTCACAAACAGAACTGGCGCACCCCAAGGTGAAGTACTCGGCCTAATAAAGCCTTTATCTAACAGATCCTTCAGCTGCTCCTTTAGTTCTCTGAGTTCAGTAGGAGCCAGACGATACAGAGTAATTGATATGGGCTGAGTTCCTGGTAGTAAATCAATTACAAACTCTATTTCCTTTTTTGGAGGGGGGGGGGATACCAGGTAGCTCATCCGGGAATATGTCAGGGAATTCATTAACCACTTGAACAGACTAGAGATTCAGAGGCTCTACTCGAACATCTTGAACTCTTACAATATGGTAAATGCACCCCTTGTCTATCAACTTTCTTGCCTGAAGATAGGAAACAAACCTACCTTTTAGCTTAATTATACTTTCCTTCAACTCTCGTACTGCCTACCCTGGAAAGTGGAATCAGACTGTCTTGGTCCAGCATTCTACATTTGCATAGCACGGAGCCAACCAATCCATACCAATAATGGCGTCGAAATCAACCATCTCTAACTCTACTAAATCTGCTATAGTCTGATGGTTAGCAACCTCTACTGTACACCCTCGATAAACCCTCCTGGCTATAATAGAGTCGCCGACGGGTGTAGATACTGAAAAAGGTTGCTGAAGCAATTCCGGCACAATACTGAACTTCCAAGCCACTAATGGAGTAACATAGGACAAGGTACATCCCAGATCTATCAACACATAAGCAGGGTAAGAGAAAATAGTCATCATACCTATTACAATATCAGGGAACGCTTCTGAATCCCGCCTCCCTGGTAAAGCATATGTGCGGCTTGGACCCACACCTACACTGGAGGCCCCTGATCTACCCCGGTCTCTGCCTGCTAAAACTGAGGGCCTACGCGCTGCCGAGGATGCTAAAGCTAGTGACCCTGCGGATGCCCTGTCCTATCTATCTCGGTCATCCTAACCTCTGGGTGGACAATATCTCATCAGATGACCCTCTTGGACACAAAGATAACATCCGGTGGAGCTGTATTGCATGCTCCAGAATGGCGTTGACTGCATATAGGGAAAAGTGGTAGGGTATACCTACTCTGCCTTGCCCTTCTCTGTAGTGATGAATCTGCGATCTGCAAGCCTCCGCCACTCTCTAACTGCCCCCTGCGACTAAATATGCCCCTCTGCGGCTATGGTGGAGGTGGGGGTCTGGGCGTCCTATCTGACAATCGTGGCCTGGGTCCTCCTCGGACCTCCCTTTGTAACTCTACTGGCCTATCCCTGCAGCGCTGTTCCTGACTGGTCCTCCTGATCCCCCGCTGCCGCTGCCTGATGCCCTCAATATTCTGAGCGAATGCCTGAACTCGGGCAATATCCATGTCCTCTAGCAGAGTAGACGTAATACAAGTCTCAACATACTCTAGATTCAACCCCATGATGAAGCGGTGTACTTTGGATGCCACGATATCAACACAGGCTAGTGCATACCGGGCCAAAGAATCAAATCGCAAGGCGTATTCTCGAACACTCATGGCCCCCTGCTCCAAATGTAAAAACTGATCCACCCGGGCTTGTCGAATCTCCCGTGGTATATAGTGATCCAGAAAAGCTCCTAAGAAGCTTTACTAGGTTGGAGGAGAAACATCTCTCCCTCGGGACATTTCACAACTTTCATACTACAACACGGTGATGTCCCATAACCGAAATGCTGCCAATTCAACCGATTCTGTAGGCGTGGCATGCATAACCCTGAAAATTCTCTGCATATGGTCAACAAAATCCTGAGGGTCCTCTGTCCGGTCCGTACCTATAAACTGTGGGGGATTCAGAGCCAAAAACTCCCTGACCCTCGAACTAACAGGACCTCCTGATGACTCTGCAACTGTAGACGGCATCAGCTGACGCTGAGCAACAATCATTTGTGCTAACATTACTACTGCGCTCCTGACCTCTTGGTCGGAAGGTATCGGTATAGGAACTGCTGGAGGTGGTATCACCCCAAGTGGCTCCTAATGCGGTGGAGACTATTGAGAAAGTTGGGATGATGCCTCAATATTGCCCTCTGATCGGGCTGATTCTAAATGAGGATGAGGCATCCTATCGGTGCCTTCCCCTGCTGTAGTATCCAATCTTCGGCCTGTGATAGGATGTTGCTGGTCTGAAATTTTATCTGTAACCAAAGAATATAGTAAGCTCTAGGGACTCAACCCTATACTATACCACTCTATAGCACGACTGAATAAGAATAAAAAGCAACCATCCTATTATGCCTTGCAACCTCCTGCTTATAGTATGTGGTGCACAACACATCCATAGGAAAGACTCTACTTAGCATGGCTTGTAGACTCCCTGGGATACGACCTGCTCTGATACCAAGTTTGTCATGCCCCTCCTTGGGAGGCATGACTGGTACCTGGTGCCCTACTAGGACCTAGACTGCTAGACTAGCTTAGCCTAAGCACTTCTGGTGCCAGGCTGGCTCTAACTCTGGAATCAAGAAAACGACTGGCTATATAATGACTGTAAATATAGCCTCCGGCCGACTAGGCCTATAGCCACCTGTAAGAAAAAAACAGCTGCCCAGAACAACTGAATTAATAGGGAACCTATGTGGGCCGACAAGGCCACCATGCTGTCTAGTTATTTTTGAAAAAAGAAAATAAGTGCTAAACTGCTACGTGACCAACAAGATCACCACTACCAACAGAATAAGGCCCCACACGGCCATCATAAACAAACTAAAACATACACACGGCCTCACATGATTGGTACAGCTAACCACAGGGAATACGCAATCTGCATGCCTCTAAGAAAACTGATAAGATGGTAAGGACAGAGCCTCGGCCTACCCATACTGTACAACAAAAGAAAAGGAATAAACCTCTAGATGTCTAGCTCCAGATGATAGGAGCTGATGTCTTTGTGTGCTGGCTGGAATTATGAGGGATCGTCTCCTCGTCTATGAGTACCTGCAGGCAAGTAATGCAGTGCCCCAAAACGGGCGTCAGTACCACTGGTACTGAGTAGAAAGAAATAGACTGTAACTGACTGAAAGTATGAGTTTAAGACTGTCCTCAACTATGCTGAAAGAAGTAGGAGTCATACCTGGTAACGTGGCATTCTACTTTCTATCTATTCATAACTAACATAACATAGCTCACATAAACCTTACCTAGCCCCATAAGCCGGAAGGTACAACCAATACGCAATCTATACCCCTACCCCGATCATCCCATCTCCCATAGTAACTATAAGCATACTGCTGGTCCCCTGGATATGCACTTGGGCCCGCTAAGCCCCTGACTATAACTTTACCTGAGTCCGGAGGACTCCTAAATCAACACCCCTAGCGTACCCGCTCTACGAGGGTGTACAAAAGCCGACCAAGGCAAAATATGGGGAAACTGGCATCCCATCTTCGTTCCTAGGGGACGGTATGCCACTCCATAGAGCGACGTATCCTCACCCTCTGGCGGATGAGTCGATACAGCTATTAACCCTGGGGCGGTCATGAATGCTAGGTAATCCAACCCAAAACAATACAGTCAAGTCTCAACTAATAATACTAACTACGTACACTACATGCTGAAACTAATGATAGTAATGTGTGTATATATATAGTACATACTGAAACTGATAATGGCATATATAAAATTTTTGTCATACTATGCTGAATAAGATACTGAAACAAGATATAATATTTCAGCTGAAAATCATGTTATATAACTAAGTTTCATGGTAAACATGATTACTAGTTCTAACATGCTTTCTAAATTTCATATTGATATACTATACTGTTTTTGAAATACTCTACTGAAATTTATACTATGCTAGTAAGTTTCACGCTAATGATGTTTCTAACATCATTACAAAAATTTATACTAAACATAATATGCGGCTTCTGAGACATTCTACTGGAACTTTAACTATTTTACTATACCGGAACTACTAGCTTGCCAAAGAAACTGGCTTTACATACCTTGTCCATTAACTTTCTGAGTATCTAGCATAACTCGACTAATTTTATGCTATTTCTTCCAACTGCATTCATATTCATAGCAATTATAACTAAATTCATTGATATTCTTGAAGAAAATACTACTTATAATATATACATAGCCCCCAAACTTTGACTTATCAAAAAACAGCCGAAAACTCACTATTTCTCAGAAGTCCAGAAGGGAGAAATACTCACTTTAGGGATAGGAGTATATTTACACTAATTTGGAGCAACTCCACTTACCTTAGCTCGGTAGGACGACGGTTCGCCGATCGAATTTCACGAAACTAACTCTGTAGGAATGTTCTCTGCAGCTTTATACTTCGGTATCCGAGGTTAATTTGAGTTTGGACTGGTTTGACGGCGTAATCGGATGAATATTAATAAGGAACCCTCATTCTCCGCTGTTCCCCTTCATTTCTGCTTGAAATTATATGTTGAAATGAAATAAAACCGAAGTGGGGGGGGGGTTTATATACTTGAGCTTGGATAGCCCCTCAGTGGCACGTTGTCCATCACGGAGGGACGGCGTCTGTGGCACGTTGCCATCACGGAGGGGGTCTGCCCGTCCTTCTCTTGCAACGGTGCAATGCGATGCTTGTCCGGTCTTCCCCCAGGCCTTTTTGTAGCATGTACGGTATTCTAAACCTCTTAACCAACATGCGAATAGGCCATCTAAATGTCAAGAATTTATGAGGTGTAACAATAGTAGACCTCGCTTGGATACATAGACTCAGCTTTGGAATACTTGGACTCCACATGAATACTTAGATTCAATTTAGAAAGCTTAGACTTAACTTGAACTCAACTGGAAGAACTCAGACTCAATTTTATGGATAGTTAACGTCAACTTCGCTACATTAGCACTTGGTAACTTGTCAATAACTTAAGGAATAACGGTTATTGCATTTATTTTAAGCCCTAGGAATTTTAAGCCATATATACATAAAAGGTAGGTGACCATATAAAGGAATCATTGCATTGGTACCCTCGTTTAACCTTACTAGCTTGACATTTGTTCTTAGCATACATGTTTTTATGTCACCGTCTTGACTTCACATTTCTAATTTTATAAGTTTACCAGAACCACATACATGATCAAAATAACACATATAACATAATATAAAGGACCAAATAACAACCCATGCTGAGGGGTCTCCAACTCGATGTACAACTACGACAAAAAATCGATACATCATTACACTTTAAGCACCTTTTTGGGCTAGACATAATCTCAACATTGAGAATTCAATAAACATGGGACTTAAAGATTAAATATATCTTTACATACTTCCCCAACAAACCTAAAAGGTTTTCTGGCTCATTCAACTCACAACACATGAATCATGCTTGAAAGAACAATGGACAAGCCGCCTAACATATCTTTTTTCGATGAACTTTCCTTAGAAGATTTTCTAATTCAATGACCATCCGTTACCTTATTAATCTCTTAAATTAAAACGTAAATAACAAGCTTAATCTGTATCATAAAATGTAGCCAAATAATTCACCAAATGGCAGTCACAACAACAACAATAACTCACAGCGACACCAACAACAATAGCCATTTTCGTTACTTGTTTTCACAAGATTTTGAGGGAGTAAATAAGAAGGAAAAATTACCTAAAGTCTTCTATAAAACTTCTAATAAAAGAAAAGTATATTTCTAGCAAAAGAAACTGCCAAAATCCTAGAATAATTGAGCAAGAATTCAGCTAAAGGACAGTCCAAGGCAGCTCACTTAGCTGCCAAATTTCAGCCTTATTGCTTGTAATTTAAGGAGCTTAAAGAGGGTAAAATTCTTAGCTTTATTATTGGATTCAATCCTTATTCAAAGGGGGACATATAGACAGTATAAATAGATCTTAAAACGTAGCAACTTCTCCCAAAACAAGTGCCAAAACGAGTTCCAACAATAGCCTTACACACTACCTTCACTTTGCAATTGAACTCTTAACTTGTCTTGTGTTTGGATGCAATTTATCTTGATGTTTCCTATTTAGTTATCCTCGGTTGTATGCTGAAAATTTATGAGAATGTAAGGGTGGAAACAGGAAGCTCAATTTCGGAAAAGTTGTTAAATGAAAGATAAGCAAAACATTAGATTTTTATATATTTAGGGCGGTGGAGGCGTTTTAGGGTGGTGGCCATGTCACTGCTTGACAGTGTCACCGTAAAATACATATAACCTTTTACTCCGAGCTTAGATTGACATGAGATTTGATGTTCTGAAAAATACGCTCAAAGAACTTTAGTTTGATAGGTTGTGGGGCTCGTAACTCATCATAGATAGGGAGATATGATCGTTTAAATTTGACCCTTACTTATGAACTTCACATACTCTTCGCTTTTTCCCTTCATAAATGTTTCATTCCTCACCTACCACCAATATACAACTCATACTTCCCCTAACATATCATATAAACATCAAATAATCACCAAAATATTTTTGGGGTATAACAATCTTATACCTTGAATTATGAAAATATTAATACTTATAACTTTCTCAAACTAATACACATGAATTGAATTATATTTTATGGGCTCTCAACCCAACCATGATTTATAAGATTTTAAGATAAAGCATGACTTACAAATATGAGCCTTCAGGCTAATTTATGAACATCAAATGAAAGGAGTAAATTGTTTAAGTGAGAAGGCAAAAGTCAACTTATGACAAGTGCTTTGAACTACATTTACTGATGTAAGATTTGGAGCATATCGCTGGTCCGAGTGTGTCCTTCATGTTGTCCAAATAGGAGTATTATGGATCCTTTGCTAGTAAATCATGACATGTATGTCTTATACCCAGAAATCTATGAGATGAATTAGCCGATCAGGCCAAGATAAGACTTCATACGCTCACATGGTGTATTATGTCGGTTATACTACTAAATTAAACTCCAATTGATAAATTGGTAAAATATGACCATTGAGGTCAACCCAATATGATTTAAAACCATTTCTATGTTCACATGACATGATTATGATTTTTTTGAGTTATTCCTCTGCTTTAGTGATGTTTCATTTTTCATTTTGCCATATTACATACAGTAGAATTCCATATGTTTTTTATGTTTTTTTACCGGAGCGCTACACTATTTAATAATGTAGACTTAAGTACCAAGAAAGACAGTTGAGCAACACGTTAGGTTTGATATACATTAAGCTATTGGTGAGCCCTACTTACTGTTGGGGAAATTTGTTTTGTTTAGCTTTTCTAGTTTTGTTAATGGTATGTCGGGTGCCTTATCACAATAAAACAATTTCTCATGACATATTAGAGTCTTTATAGATAGTTTAGTCTAGTATGCTCTCGTGGTGTAGTACATTCAAATTTTGACCTCAGTAACACTTATGAACTCATGTTTTGATTTTATGAAAAAAAATTACAAAAATATTTAATTCCCTTATGAGTAATGATTTCCTTTTAAAAGCTTTGGACTATATATGTTCCGCTTATGTTAGATATATGCTTTATATTCCATGCCATGTTATAGGGTTCACTAAATCAAGAAATTGCATTGAGTACCGACCATGCCCAGGGTCTAGGTTCAGGGCGTGAAAAACTTGGTATCAAAGACCTAGGTTTAAGTGTAATAGGGAGTTTATGAAGCCATGTCAGTAGTGTATTGATTATCATTATGAGGGCCCATATTTATAAACGAGGGACTATACATATTTAAGAAAACTTTCCTCTTTATTCTTACTCTAGATCGTGTAATAAAGCTATATCATAAGAAATTGATTTTGATTCATCCATTTCTCCAGATCTGTTGAGTATGCCTCACCTTTTAGTTGATAGAAGGAATGATGCTAGAATTCTTATCTCTTTTAAATTTTCATGTGGAGTTGTCAAAGGTAGAAGAGATTGCACAAGTCTTGATTGAAGTCCTTTAGTGCATTGGAGTCTCTTATTTAAAGGGATATACTTTAGCTTAGATGAAGCCGAGTTTGTGGGTATAGTAAGATGTGCATTCAAATCCTTATTGAAATTTCAATGATAATAACACTCTCAAGGCAGAATAGTATGTGTCTCAAGGCTTGCGTAATGTCACGACCCAAGCATAGACTTCGGACACAACACGAGACCTAGAACCACAAATGGCTCTAAGTTAACTCATGGTATATTCATAACATCATAATATAGGCATACAAACTAATCGGAAGTAAATCATAAGATATAAGAGAAGTGAAATAAGTCGGAGATATCATAAAATGTAAAACTAAGACAACAAGTCAAACCACTGAACATATATACATGACAGTCTGAAAAGCCTTTAAGGAATAAGATGTGCTGAAGAGATAGGTGCCCAACTATCTTTACAAGATATATAACTTAAATGACTAGAAGAAATCATAAACAAAAATTTCCATCCTCAAATTTGATGAGGACTCACCAACCAAAGCTGAATTAGGGATGAGAACGTATCTAGCATCGGGAATGAGACTGAACACCAAAACCTATATCATCAGATAATATAGTACAAAAGTATGCGTCAGTAGTTTAATATATTGAGTATGGGGATAAGTAAAACATAATGGTAAGGACAATATGCTAAAAATCATAATCGTGATATAGTTATTAAACATGAGATTTTCATCATAAATTGAAGTATAATGACCCAAGGTTTTTAAACCAATATCATCAAGTTTAACATGTCTGAAATCATAAGTAAAACTTATAAATTGATCAATGGGTCAAAAATTCTATAAGTCAATGCATCATAACATGGGATGGGATGGGAGGTTCTCATAACCGACATATTCCAAGTGAGCATCACAGAGCCCAACCTGTAAACATGAAGTGACATGGCATGTGACGGGAGGTACTAATAACCAACATACTTTAAGTGAGAATCACAGAGCCTAACCTGTAACCCTAGTCAGGAGGATGTTCATACCTTGCCAAGGGTAAGAATCATGAAGGCATGGTATCACTCATGAGCCCATCCTATAAAAGGGATACACTCTCAACTGGTTTGGACCCTTTATCCTTCAGGTGAATGGAGACACTCTAAACTGGCAAGGACACCTTCATTCTACGGTGACACCTAGTTTGGGACTTGGGTTATCTGAACTCGTATCCGCTTGGTGCTAATTACTACTCCCAAAAATATAAATAGTACTCATATTCATACTTGATACATGGTAGGTTTACATGGTCTAGTTAAAATCATGTAGATTCATAAACGCTTTGACATATGTGAACTAGCCATAAAAAATATGCAGAAAATTCAACCATGATACATAACCTTGATATTCACGAGATTCATACATAATTGGGTAAATCATGCTAGCTTGAAATTAGAGAATAATAGGAGTTTTTCGTAGAAACCAAAACAATCATAATCATGAAATACATGTCGAAGCATGAGAGAATCAATCCTTAAAAGATTATAGAGTTTTTGCTTGAAGGAGTTCTAGCCCTAGAAATTCATGAAAATCAACATTAGAGTCATGGGAGTATTTAATTCATGAAATTAACTTGGGTTAGGGAATAAGGGTGGAAGAATTCCTCATTGATGATCCCACATACCTAGGCTTGACGATTTCTTGACCTAAGCTTGAGACCCAAGAGAATTGGTGAAGATGAACACTAGCTTCGTTGAGAATCTTGAGAGTTTGATTTCTAATATATGGTGTTTGGAAAGGGGAATAGGTGTTTAGGAAAAGTAAAACCCTTAAATATACCCCTTAGGAAATCCAAAATGACCTGATTTAGGAGTTAAAAGCATAGAAAGTTACAAAATACCCCTGGTAACGCGTACTTAAAAATTGTCGACCAGTTGTCACGGGTAACACCACGAGTCATTGGTTGTCACCATGCTTATGGTGACCATCTGTCACTTACTGGATCATTTTCCACTTTCTGATCTTTCCTATCAAAAGTGGTCATAATGAGTCATCAATGGATTCTACAAATCATCCTATGATTCGTGTTCAGTGGATCTATCTTGCACATTCTCTGAAATTTACACAATGGACGGACATAACGAGTCATTACATGTCATCATGAGTCGTTACTTAACTTGTTGATTCTAGGGAAAACTTGATAATTTTATGGACTATTGCTCATGACAAGAAACATCACGACTCATCACATCACCCCACGATTTGTGACATGAGTCATTACAACTGGGTCTTAAATTTTTACTGGCTGCTCATGATGAGTCTGAACATGACTCGTGGTATCATCTAACTAGTCATACCATGAATCATCCTATGGGAAAATTTTTCACTATTTGTTGGTTTCTTGCTTCATGTCAAGAATCTGGTCTTAGAGAATTTTGGGGTGTTAAATTATCTCCCCCTTGGAAACATTCGTCCTCGAATAGAGACTAATAAAGCCAAAAAGATTGGGAAAGATCTACAATCCCAAGACTGGAAGCTAAACACTTAATACTAATGGACTGACTGACTCCGAACAAAGATACATATGCTGAAATGAATTCATGAAACATGCACGCTACTAGGACATGAGAGGAACTGGGGGACATGAAACTTAGTAGATTACTAAGCAAGAAACTAGTACCTCATGCTGGAGTTGAGCTGGAAGTGAAGAGGTGAGGGTACTTGGCCATCATATCCGGGGCGGACTTTAAAGTGTAAAAGCTGATCATCTCAAGGGAGAAAGAGTCATTTGATACCTTATAAATATATCATCTAGAGCATTTTGTTAGGAGTCTTCGATTAGAAAGATCAAGATTGTACACAGTTTTTTGGGGAAGAGACGAGAAGTTCATTTTCTTCTAGGTTATCTTCTTTACTTTATGCTTTTGATTCAAATGATGAATTCTTTAGTTTTTCTCTTGAGCATGAGTGGATAAAGTGTTTTCTAGGGTTTTGGCCATAGCTAATTGTTGTAGTTTGAATACTCATTTGTGATATCGTTTAATTTTTCATTAAAGATTGATTATGCTTACTTGTTTTCATTGATTATTCGTTACATTGATCCATTGGAAATATTATCTATTGGCTCTTGGATTAATGATGAGTTGGTAATTTACCAACTAATTAGGCTTTTAAACATAAGCGTTTGCTTAGTTTTCAAGTCACTTAAGAGGAATTTATGCTCTTTATCTTTAGTTTTTTCTGGTATTTAATTTAAAGAGAGAAGGAAAGAACTTGGACAAAAGCATAGAATTAAAAAAGAGGACTGAAGCTTGACCGATTGAGATCGATGCTCCACCAAATGGAGCCGGTGAAACACTGACTAGAAAGCAGGAGTTTACTTTCCAGAGTGGAAGGTGCACCGGTAGAATGCGGGTCAACACCTGCGAAATGCTAGTGGCAACACCAGTTGGACCCAGGTTCACTGCCCCCACACCCATGACTAGCAGCATTTCGCGGATGGGCACCGACGGAATGCCAATGACTCACAAGTGACACCACTAGTAGGAAGCACAAAATCATCCGGCACGGGATTTTATTAGCATTTTGACCTACTTCTGTACATTCTTTTAAAAAGTACCAGATGATTCCTTCCATATTTATAGAGAGTAGAAAGTTAGAGGGACAGAATATTGAGTAGCTTTTTCTTCTTCTTCTTCAAGGTAACAAACCTCCATTGAAGACAATTGTGAGCTTAAATCTAACTCTTGATGATGAATGTGATGATTTTAATTATTGATTTAAATTCATATTTCTCATCAATGAGTAGCTAAATCTCTTTGCTAGGGGCGTGTGCATGAGTTGAGATTTAATTGTATTAGATGTTGTTAGATTAATCTTATAGTTACTCATTTAATATAAATCTATTGTTTTCTCCAAATTTATAATTAAATTACTCATAGTTGCAAATGTGGGTGATGTTTACTTACTCTATTTTTTCTTGAAAAAGGGAAATTGAGTATTAGTGAGAAATCAATGGTGGGTAACTGGGTGTGGAATGTGTGGGGTTAGGATAGAGATAGCTAAAACCCAGAATTATTCACCCATGAGATATTTGAGGCTAGAAATAGCTCAAATATGATCCAAGTCTTAATGGATATGTTGTTTGGACCTTGGCATTTGAGAAAACCTGAGGCAAAAGGCACCTTAGTGGTTGAAAAACGTCGTGTTCCACCTCGTCCATGGAAATTTATATTTATGAGTAATAATTTGATTGTCTAGTCAATTCCAATTCAATTGACACCCCACTAAAAAAACATACCCCTAGCTCTTTCTCACTTTTGTTGAATCAAGTTGGTTATCTTGTTGATTGATCAATAGTTGGCTTTACATTTTAATTGCAATCTTTTGAACCCCCAAATTTTTATGTGTTTGTTTTAAATACATTGATGCTTCTTAGTTTGACTTGATAGACAAATTTCGTGCCATCTAAGTACTATTCCCAGTGGGATTCGACCCGACACTTGTCGGGTATATTTTTTTTCCAATGACCGTTTATACTCTCTCTTTGTGAGGAGTGAATTTGGACGTTATCATTGAACTCAGGAGAGAGAACCAAGAGGGTTAAAAGAAAGCATAGAATAGGTTTCGATTATATTGTTCAATCAGTTCAAGAGTTGATTGTATTGTCGAGGATAGGGATATACCCTTCAATCTTGTTCAGTTAAACACAAGTATCTTCAATCATCGTCTCAGGTTTTTCTGCAACTGTAAGGATATAGGTGTTAGGATTCATGAAATAGTTCTTGTACATTTGGGAGAATAGTAAGAAATGGAATCATAACTAGCAATTAGCAATCATAGAAGAGTTTAGTCTAGTGTATTAGAGTCCTAGAACTCAACCTAAAAGAGAAAGTTCCAAGACCTTAGGTTCTCATCATCATTTGAATTACAAACACTTTTGAAAATGATTTTTGTTCATTAGTTTAATTTACATTTCAATTTAGTAGAATAATCTCCAAAACCATTTTCCCATTTTACCTATGTTTATTTGAATAGTGAAATAAAATGTTAACCCTAAGAAATTAATCTAACAAGTATCTGAGGAATCGATATCGGGGACTTTACCGTCCTTTATTACTTGGCGACCACGTGTGCTTAGAGATATCTAGTTTTTGGCATCATTGCCAGGGACTTGAATATTGATTAGTTGTTTATAGATTAGGATTTTTATTCCGCTATTTCGTATTTTAATTTTGTTTGTGGTTGTTGAGAATTTCAAGTGTTGTTTGCTTACTGTATGCAATCTAGTAGAAGTCAGGAATCACCCTTGGCTCAATTTGATCCAGAAATTGAGAGAACTTTTTGCAAATTAGTTGTGGTAGAAAATCATGATAAAGCACATGGAAAAAACCAGGACAGGATTCCAATGCTCAATTTTTCTCGGACGAACTTGGAGAATGCTTCTAAAGCGATCATCAAGCCGGCCATCACTTGAAATTTCAAATTGAAGGAGGGAACTGTGCGGTTAGTTCAAAATACTTATATATATCAGGGCAAGCTGCACGAGGATCCCCACAGACGTTTGATGACATTCATGGAACTTAGTGAGAACTTTCACTATCAAAATGTGTCAGATGAATATGTGAAACTCACTTTGTTCCCGTTGTCATTAATTGGTGAAGTGAAGGAATGGCTTCAGAATGAGCCAGCTGGGTCCACTATTACTTGGGAGGTTATTTTCAATAAATTTATAAATAGGTTTTTCTCATTGAGGAGATCGAAGGAGTTGAGAGGAAAGATCTCAGGAATTGTGCAGAAAAATGGTGAGATCCAAACTCAGGCTTGTGAAAGATACAAGGGATACTCTAGAGATTGTGCACACTATATGTAGCCAAAGGAGATTATTTGGGCACAACTTCATAGAAGGGATGAATCCAAAGTCTAAGATATTACTGGATGATACAACGCAGGGGCAAATCTTGTCCAAAAGCTATGATGGGATAGAGGCTCTGTTGAATGTCATGTTAGCTAGGAGCCAATATTACCAAGATTCGGGCAGAGGATTTACAACATCCAAGGTCCTAGGGAAGCTTGTGGTTGATGGTGTAGCCGCAATTAGGGCAGATATTAGCCAGTTAGTGAATGAGATCAGCAATCCATGACCACACCAACTACAAACCAAGTTCATCAGGTTCAGCAAGTTCAAACTCCACCGCCATCAGATGAGGCATGCGGAGAAGGCCATGGATACTCAGGTTGTCCACTGAATCTGGAATCTATTTATTTTGTGGATTAAAAAAGTTGTGGTGGGGGTTGTATAGGAAATGGTTACAATCAGGGGTATAGGAATGCATCAAATCCCTCCTGGAGAGGAAATCAAAACATTTAGAGACACGCGAACAACTTCCAGATACCTCAGGTCCATCATCATGGAAGGTGTTTAGAGGAGACTATGCAACAGTGAATGGTTAAGCAGACTCAGGTGATTAATGAAATGCAAAAGTCAATCCACGAGTTGGAAAGGGAAATGGGGAAATTAGCCTAACAGTAAAAGAATAGACCGTAAGGGGCACTTCCAAGCATTATTGAGAAGAACCCCAAGGGGAATGTCAGTATAATGTCTTTACGCAGCGGAAATGAGATGGGAAGTGATACCCAGAGATGACAAAATAGAGGTAGAGAAGGTTGTGATGTCTAAGCATGAGGTTGGTAAGTCAAGTAACTCACAACAGAAATTGTTCGAAGCTAGACCACCTCCTCCATTCCCACAAGGATTCAAAAAGCAAAAGGAGGACGCGGCTATAAAAGTTTTTTGATATGTTGAAGTAGATACATGTGAATCTACCATTTGAAGAGCTGTTGCAGGAGGTTCTAAAGTATGATAGGCATTTGAAGGGCATTTTGGAAAACAAAAGAAGGCTCATTGAGTTTGAGACTGTAGCTCTTATAGAGGAGTGCAGTTTCCAGGTGTAGAACAAGATCTTGAAAAAACTGAAAGATCCCAGAAGCTTCACTTTCCAGTGGTCATTGAGAGCAGAGAAGTTGGTTATGGACTATGTGATTTGGTTGCAAGAATCAATCTGATTCCTGCATCACTGTTTAGTACTTTGGGATTAGGTGAACCATGCCCAACCATAGTGACATTGCAATTAGTAGACAGGTACTCGCTTATCCTGGCAGTATCATCGAAGATGTATTCATAAAAGTGGGACCATTCATCCTGCTGGTGGACTTCATCATCCTTGATTATGAGGTGGATGAAGTAGTTCCTATCATTTTGGGAAGAGGATTCTTAGACACGACGGATGGTCGGGCAAGATGTCAATGACTGTGGATGGCAAAGAGGCAGTCTTTGATGTGTTTAGGGCGGCAAGATTTCCACCTCACTATGAGGATTTTTAAATGAGCACAATGGTGGAGCCTGGAGGGTCTAAGCATATAGTTTAACAACATGTGTTTCGAGTTAACTCAACAATAAGTTAGGGTACTAATCATCTCACTCGGGTGAAGAACTAAGAAGTCTTGCGATATGCAACGCCTCGGGAGGCAACCCTTGAATATCGTGCCATGATATAACTAAGACTCTTTGTGGGAGAAAATGTATCATCCTAATGTAATGTTTTTTTCTGTAGAGACGAACTGGGAATTTGAGGTGAAAGAGCAGAGAAAGGAAGATGAAAAAAATTAAGTCTGGAGCGAGATACCTGGCATGGGGCACCAGGTATTAAACTTTAGAAGGAAAATTTTTTTCAGGTTGGGGCTATAGGTGGCGCGCCATGCTAGGAAAAATTCTCCAAGAATTTCTTTTCTAAGTGTGCGGTGAGGTTGATGGCGCGCCACGCCAGGTGCAAGATGCGCACAATTTTTTTGGATCCATTGTTAAAATTTGACCCAAGGACCCTAAAGTTAATAAAATCCCATGAACCACACCTTTATTTTAAATCCCATTCATCTTCTCTCTCTAAAAAGCCAAAAAAAAAAATGAATTTTCTCTCTCTTCTCTCCAAAGGCCATAACTCCCCCTTCCCCCATTGCAAACTTACACAACTCAAGTAAGTAATTTTTTTATCTCCTTTGCTATTCAATATTATAAGCATATCCCATTACCCTTCCTCCCCAAGTTGAAAACCCTAAAATAACCATTATTGGGTGAATTTATTGGACTTCATAATGTGGGTTTTGACGTGCCCGATTCGCGCGTCCGCAAGTGTACGGGTCGTGCAAGTAATATAGTGGCTCTTTGTAAGAACCGGATTGTCGAACCCACAGGGACTGGACCCATTCCTCTAACTATCAATTTCTATTGTGATCTTAAATACCTCAAGTGTTGGTTATAGACATTTTTGATTGAGATTAATTAAGTCTAATTTTGGGTCAACGAAATATTCTGAAATTACTCTAGGAGCAACATAGAGTTAAAACGAATTAATCATGCTATCCTACGATTTGCAATGGTTAAGCGTGGAACTATCAATTGTTATTTCACATAATTAGAATTGCATGTTTATGGTCTTTCGAGCCTCTAAACACGACAATCTAGCCTCGCTGCATCATTGTGAGTGAGGAGTTTAATTTTCTAGTCGCGGGCAATCAATTATGTTGTGGTTTACGGGGAAATGATTAGGGACTTTCGTGCGTCTAACCATTTAACTCAACTTAGCCTCACAACTACTTCTTTGAGTGGTTATGTGACATCCCAAGTTGGTCTTTCATAACCCCCGTGTGTCAACCAAGCACGGTGTTAGGTATATTTCTGTCCTGACACAAAAATCTCTCCCGAGATACGAACATGCTCCTCACATTCTCATGTCCTGACCTAGGTAATGCTTTCTCAAGCTATTACTAAAGCTAACAAGTATGCTTTCATGGTGATCAATCATAAAAACAACCAACAATCCAGAATGCAAGACGAAAACAACAATCAATAACTTAATTCCAAAACAAATTCAGAAAATCACAATCATAATTCATGGCTTCAACCCTAGAGGAAGGGTTCTTGCCATTCATGTTCGTAAAACTACACTAACTACTACTAAACTAACATACTTACATGAATTTGGTAGATTAGAAGGGAATTTTCCAAACCCTAGATGAGTTCTCCCACTTCTCCCTTCACTCCTAGGTAGTTTTCCAGAATAAAATCATGACCAACTGATTTTAGGAGCTAAGGGTTCAATTTATACTATGCTGAAAAATTGCAAAATTTGGCCTGTGGTGGAACAGCAACGTGTCACGGAGCTGAACGCCCTACTTGACCTCCGTGACACATTGGTAACGCGTACCCTCACTGGAATGTGCCAAAAAATGCAATTTTTGGCCAAGTGTTGCCGCGTTGGCAGCGTGCCACGGCCCCTATCGCGCAGGGTGCCAGTTATTGCATGTTTTCTTGTTGACTTTCACGTTTGCTCTTGATTCCATTCCTCCACTTCACCAAATCATGAATTAGTTCCTCAAATGCATTATTAACCTTCAAAAACAAGGACTAATCATGTTGGTTAGTATATATTCACATTTACATAAAATCACATGAAAATGTATAAAATAACTTAGATAAACAAGACTAAATTAAGGTATAAAGCATCACTCGGGCATGCTATTTTTGCCCACGATCACCTATCCCACACTTAAAGTCTTGTTTGTCCTCGAACAACCTATTACATCTCATGCATATGGAGACTCATCCATAACTCATTTAGCAAGAATATTCAAGCTACGGCTACAATGATTATGTAAGATAACAAGCTAAAGATAGAGCATGCACGATTTGATCATTGAAATGAAGTACAACTATGTTAAGACTTCTTAACCTCAAGAATCGACTCTCAATCTTAGCAAACTCATGCAAATCAACTGATTAAGAAATCCCACATGAATTATATCCTTCATTCAACATGTGCCCCTCACGGAAAGAGAGTTACCCAATCACACGCAAAATAAATTTTAAATCACAACATGTGTGGGTACATGAATAGAATTACGCTCACTCTCACAAAGAATTCACATGCATCATGTAATGACCCATAAGCTTGCCCTTAGTGTTTTATTCCACTAATTTAAGGATGTGTGAATGTAAGATCAAGTAGGACTTAATGGGTTGTAATGTAAGCTAAGGGACATGCAGGTACTATTCTGGCCAATAATAGTGACTAACTTTCCCAAGCGCTTTTAATACATTACGCCCTCATTACGAACTTCCCTTCCCTTACTTCACCTTTTTCTCCTTTCAGCTTTCTTTTTCCTCTTATGTTACCTCTTTCTTTAGGCACTTTTAGCTTATTAGTAAGGAGCTCTATAAAAAAAATTTCATTAATTTTTTTTCTAACTCCTTAATGATAATCAACCATTTTCACACAAGTGCACCTTTGTCCTTTTCTCCACTTCTACAACTTGCTACTTTTCCTTTCTTTTCACTCCTTCACTCTTTCATATTTTTCCCTTAAGCGCTTAGGAGTTTTGGATCAAATTCAAGGCTAATGAAAGAAAAAGGATTAAGCTTATGTTGCAGCTGTCAAAGAATAGGCTCAAGGCTCAATGGGGCTAACTAGGATTAATTTCTCAAGGTAGGTAAAATGAGGGATACAAATTTGGTTCATTCAAAGAAATGCCTAGATCATCTCCTACACTTCACAACCTTCATTTCGTTTTATAAACACACCAGACAAGTTCTAGACAATCCACAATAGCATAGAATACTCAAAAACCTTACACTCATGGCACATGCTCAATTCGAGACACATTCATCAGACTCTTACTCAGCTAATCACAAGAATTCAGAATTAAGCTTCAATCATATTGAGTCAAATTCAAGAGCCTAAGCGTCTCACACAAAGTTATACACCTGCATGCTTCACACCGAACATACTTGCATCTTACAATCACGTATAGCACATAAAAAGAACATCAAGCACCAATTAGTTATAGTTTCAAAATCTCAAAGCCTATCGACCAATTTTTCCTCAAGACGGTCGTCATCCATCCATCGTCGGAAACAGTCCCTAACTATGACTAAAGACACTATCTACAAACAAAGGAAATAAATTTTTTTTTTATTATTCGGTTCAAAGACCCTCCCGTCGGAAAAGAACCGAAAAGAAAAACCAACGGGTGATGAAGTCATGCTTAATTCACAAAAAGTTTTCAAATTTCTCCCAAATTTCACACAAGCATCACATTCACCAAAAACTTGTTAAGCACAAAACTTTTGAAATTTTTCTCACCCCACACTTAAATCATGTTATGTGCTCATAGCATTAAATTAACATTTAAAGGATGAGAAATACTCCCTGAGCCTCTATGCCAAGCTAAAAGCATGCTTTCCTTTCAAGTTTTAAGAGGTGGGTGTTTGACCCCACACTTCTTCTATTCCATGCTCTTTAGCTTCCACCATCTCGGTACTCAGACTTCCGTCCATCTGTGCTTAACTTTCCACCAAAAACACAAACAAAATGAAAATAACAAAAGCAACACAAAAATCAAAATTACGAATTGTACCTGAGGTACCCTTGGGTTGCCTCCCAAGCAGCGCCCTATTTTACGTCGTGGCACGACGTGGACTATTCTTTTCAGGACATCCTCATACCTGGGTTCTCTTTTGAGAACCATCTCCTTTTCTTTTGCTGTTTAGAGGAAACAGCCTCCACTTTGTTCCTCTCTTTCTCCAACTTCTTCTCAATTTGAAGTCATTCCATGAAGTTATGGAGTTCGGTGGCTCATCCTTCAACCACATTTTCGCCTTTTCCAATAGTGAAAACGGGAAGAGGGTTAATCGGACATAATCCGTGGACACACCGGTGGGGACAAAAGTGTCACTAATCTCTAAAAAGCTCTGTAGGTGCTGTTGCGGGTCCTCATGTGCCATCCTAATGAATTGACCACTAGAATGTAACAGCTGCACCATGTTCTGTTTAAGCTCAAAGTGCCCTCCAGGCTCCAGTTTACGGATGCTAGAGGTCACATTCATCGCTAGTGGGATTTCCACTTCACGAACTGGTCTTGCTGCCATTGCTTCTGATGACAATTGTACTTGTCCCGCGGGTGGTTGTTGTTGTACCTTTTCTTGAAGTCTCTTTAGATTTTTCTCTAGAGCTACTCTCCTTTGCAAATGGATTTGACGTTTAGGTTCAAGCAACTGTTCCACAAGCTCTCTATTTCTAGCCAGCTCGGCAGGACAACCTGTCACCTGCAAATAAACAGACTAAGACCAAGTTTTTCAACACTTTAGGAAATTCAAAAATCACACAAAAATAGATAAATTATCAAAACTTCGCCGAGTCCCCGGCAACGGCGCCAAAAACTTGACGTGCCCGATTCGCGCGTCCGCAAGTGTACGGGTCGTGCAAGTAATATAGTGGCTCTTTTTAAGAATCGGATTGTCGAACCCACAGGGACTGGACCCATTCCTCTAACTATCAATTTCTATTGTGATCTTAAATACCTCAAGTGTTGGTTATAGATATTTTCGATTGAGATTAATTAAGTCTAAGTTTGGGTCAACGAAATATTCTGAAATTACTCTAGGAGCAACATAGAGTTAAAACCAATTAATCATGCTATCCTACGATTTGCAATGTGTTAAGCATGGAACTATCAATTGTTATTTCACATAATTAGAATTGCATGTTTATGGTCTTTCGAGCCTCTAAACACGGTAATCTAGCCTCACTGCATCATTGTGAGTGAGGAGTTTAATTTTCTAGTCGCGGTCAATAAATTATGTTGTGGTTTACGGGGAAACGATTAGGGACTTTCGTGCGTCTAACCATTTAACTCAACTTAGCCTCACAACTACTTCTTTGAGTGGTGATGTGACATCCTAAGTTGGTCTTTCATAACCCCCGTGTGTCAACCAAGCACGGTGTTAGGTATATTTCTGTCCTGACACAAAAATCTCTCCCGAGATACGAACATGCTCCTCACATTCTCATGTCCTGACCTAGGTAATGCTTTCTCAAGCTATTACTAAAGCTAACAAATATGCTTTCATGGTGATCAATCATAAAAACAACCAACAATCCAGAATGCAAGACGAAAACAACAATCAATAACTTAATTCCAAAACAAATTCATAAAATCACAATCATAATTCATGGCTTCAACCCTAGAGGAAGGGTTCTTTCCATTCATGTTCGTAAAACTACACTAACTACTACTAAACTAACATACTTACATGAATTTGGTAGATGAGAAGGGAATTTGCCAAACCCGAGATGAGTTCTCCCACTTCTCCCTTCACTCCTAGGTAGTTTTCCAGAATAAAATCGTGACCAAATGATTTTAGGAGCTAAGGGTTGAATTTATACTATACTGAAAAATTGCAAAATTTGGCCTGTGGTGGAACAACGTGTCACGGAGCTGAACGCCCTACTTGACCTTCGTGACACGTTGGTAACGCGTACCCTCACTGGAATGTGCCAAAAAATGCAATTTTTGGCCAAGTGTTGCCGCGTTGGCAACGTTCCACGGCCCCTATCGCGCAGGGTGCCAGTTATTGCATGTTTTCTTGTTGACTTTCACGTTTGCTCTTGATTCCATTCCTCCACTTCACCAAATCATGAATTAGTTCCTCAAATGCATTATTAACCTTCAAAAACAAGGACTAATCATGTTGGTTAGTATATATTCACATTTACATAAAATCACATGAAAATGTATAAAATAACTTAGATAAACAAGACTAAATTATGGTATAAAGCATCACTGGGGCATGCTATTTTTGCCCACGATCAGGTTTCCATAGCTTTGATCTGATATGTTCGTCCATAATAATTCTATATCTTTTTTTGGGTTTCTTGTTTTGGTTGAATTTTGGTGATTTGAAGTTGTGGTGTGAAGAGGGTGACGAATGGGTTGTAGAGATATTTCATGAAAATTTTTTAATTGGAGTATGTTTGTAGAGAGAGAAATTTCTTGAATAATGTGATTCGTGACTGTAAAAATCTTGGATTGTTGCAAAATTCATCATGTTAATTGTTGGTTGTTTATTGTGACTACTTCCTCACTTGAGGCAACGTGAATTGTGAATTAAGAGTTGGACAAAGTGAAGGGAGTGGCGAACTTGAAACACCCTTGTGCAAAGAAAAAAAATATTTAGAAGGGTGTGAGGCAAAATAATGAATATGGTTTGTAATGTATAGTTGGTGGATAATTTGATGATGAGATTTGACACGATAATAGGGGAGGTCTGGCTACCCTATTGGATAAATTCTCACGATTATGCGAGCAAATTAAGTGTGGGGTCGTTTTGCACCTCTTGTAACTAATTAGCTAGTCTTGTTATTCATGAACTAATTTTGTAAAGTCATTATTGTTGTTTCGAAGGTAATATGGCATCATGAGCATATAAAGAAAAAGAAGCATGAGTTGCTAGCAAGGGGCTCAAGTGGATTAGGAAGGCAGTTGCATCGAGCTCATCAACCCAAAAGGCACCCCCTGGTATGAGGTTTGGAGCCAAGGCCGTGGAGGAGCATGGGCTTAATTGGTTTAACATCCAGAAGGAAGTAAAGTGTGCTCTGAAGAATTGGATTGACGAGGGTTGTTTTGGCACTTGAGTTCCCCACTATTCGGGACACCATCCTAGAGTTGGGACTAGGATATGTCTTTGCTGAGCCAGAAGAGTGCAACCTCATCACTTTCATGAGGAAATTTTATGTGAATTGGAACACTTAATGTGGGGAGAGCACAAAGATTAAGGTGTGGGGACAAGTGGTCCGATTCACTCCAGGTCTTTCAATGCATTCCTAGGCACATCAGTGGTGGACATAGAGATGTACTTCATGATTATTGAGAAGCCCCCATACCATGACATCCGTCATACATTGCATGGAGAGCATTCAGCTGCCCGGTGGGCAAGAGTGAAAATAGCCTCACTTGACACTCTCATTTCCTTACTTTACTAAGGAGGCTAGAGTTTGAGTCAAGTTTGTCTGTGCAGTACGTCTCCTAGGGACACTTACCACGAAGATCACTCGAGAGAGAGTGATATTGGTGTATATGCTGATGAAGGGGCTGCTAATTAATTTCGGCGCAGTGCTGAGGGACAACATGAGGTGATCTAGAGATAACTGCCGATGGAAGTACTGTTATGGTAGCCTGATAACACTCAAACCATACCTCTTACTGAAGTATGAAGCGGATGTTGCCAATAAAGAACCCAACTAGAGGTTGGGGTCAAACCCACAGGGAATATGGGAGAACTAGATTACAGCCGGTAAATGAACTTGTGAGGTAGTTACTTTAAAATTGGGGGTTCTAAAGAAAATCAATAATAAAAACAAGTATTAAACATCTGGTGTTGAGTCAATATCTAAGGATAACTAGGGTTTGTATTCCCCATGGGTTCATAACTACTTTGGGTATACACTCGTGATTATCACCAATACTTACTTATATAACTGATAACTGAGGTTCATTCAAATGACCGTCCAATCCCTATTGAATGACGAACTCAATCACTCGTCCGAGTCTCATAAGCGGTTTCAAACTATCCGTTATCACTAAGTTCCAGATTTAACTATCCTGCATCCGCAGCTCAATTTAATATAATGATAATAATGATCAAGGCTCAATTATAATTCTCCTTTCCCAATCTCTACCCCTTAGTCCTAAGAAAGTAAAGAATCCTAACGATGCGCACCATTAAGAAACGTTTAAGCATGAAGAGACTACAATATAAGTATTTGTATTGGCTTTAAAATCACTTTGTGCAACACTAGCTTGTTAATCCACCATGGTTCCCACAACCCTAGCTATGGAGGTTTTAGCCTCTCATAGTTGTAAGGTTGTGAATTGTATTCATGATTAAGAACATAAATCAATACTTACAAGAATGAATGAGAAAAACACTTCCTTTAATTAATCACCAAAATCTTGAAGAACAAGTAGCAAAGAGAATTCAAGAAAAGATTGATCACAAGTTAAATCAACTCAATTCTCTCTTTCTCTCCTAAAAATCTCTTATCTCGTCTATTTTGATCTCCTTTGATCGATTCCCTTAAAAATAAAACAAAAAACGTATTTATATAGACACAAGAATTCTTTTCCTAGGCTGACTGGGTGAATTTACTTATCTGGTTCCACCTTCGTCACGAGTCAACCTATGACTCGTAGCAGCATCCTATGGCATGTACCATCCTTTTGTACCATGCATGAATAGCTAGAATTTGGCTAAGTGTTTGATCCTGGTACAACTCATACCTCCATCCTACGATCCGTACTAAGCTCTTGTGGCTCGACTCTGGAACTTTGAAATCCTTCTGAATTTTATCATGACTGCCATGGTACAACTTGTACCTTCTTCCTAATAGTAGGAGTCAGCCTCTTATGCAAATTTTTTGATTCTTTTCATGACTTCATCACCACGACTCGTACTGAGACTCGTACATTGCATCTCTACAACACTATCTTTCTGCAACTTTTTACAGCCATTAGTACGACTAATAGGACCTTCCTACGGCTCTTACTGTGGACTGCACTTTGAGCATATTATTTGTACTCAGGCTTTCTTTTGAAATTTTTAGGTCCAACACCAATTTGTCCTATAACCAAAGGAAAAGTGCCTTATATCCACAAAAACACACCTAAGTCCATTTTATTTTCTTAGTTTTTAGCATCAAAAGTGATGTAAATTCACAAAAAATCAAAAGCCTCAACTTAAGACTTTTGCATGTCCTCAGGCAAAGAAAAGAAAAACTAAACACGATGCTCAATTAGAAAATAGACTTAACATACTACAACCAATATCCAAACAATACTTGTACTATGTATCAAACTCTATTGACCCTTTCTCATGGAACTACATCAGCTAATGCATTACAAGCAACCTCAAAACATCATAAACAGGGATCAAAACATGCCATCCATCTATCAACAGGAAATCAAGTCGTCACCAATGTTTTCCACACATACCAATGGTAAAAGCAAACATAATCCATATACCCTCACACAAATGAAGTCCCCACTCAGATATGAGATGTGAAACATAACATGGAACTAGACAAGTAAGGCTCTCACTCTCACAAAGAAGTTACATGTATTATGTTTCAGATACCATAGGTTTTCCCTTATTTTCTCTTCTTTGGTTTATCAGATAGTCAAGTTAGGATCACTATAGGACTTGATATAGCTTGTAATGTAGGCTTAGGGCTGGACATGATAAAGATGGGAGATTTTATTAGTGACTATCCCTTTCTTGGCACTACATATATTGGTTAAACCATTCACCTATTTCACCCTTTTACTCTTTCATTCATTTTTCTTTCATTTTTACCCCTTTTTATACATTAGCCTGGGTGTGGTAAGTTTTAAATATTTTTAGCATGTTGATTTTCTTTTGAAACTTCTTTTTCAAGATTCTCAACATTTTTCATCTCTTTTTTATTCTTTTCACCATGCCTCATTTTTCACCATTTCTTTTCTGTTTTCCTTTCTTCCGTTCCCACCATTTACGCACCCCTACTCTAGCCACCCTCAACTTAAGCATTTTGCTGATGTTGAGGTTCACAATATCCAAGGAAGGACCAGGGACAAACCAGGTTCATTATAAAAAAATGGGTACGGTTAATCGGTAAATCAAAGAAACATGGTCTATTAAGGATCAAACTTGGGATCAAGGGATTTATGCAACTTTTGTTGGGTAATATAGGCTAAAAGTGAGCTAAACAAAAATGGCCTATGATCATATCCTAACCAACCATCCTTAGCCTATGCAATGACCAACCAGGAAAGTTCTAGATCTTCAACACAATACAAAACTAAATACTATACCTTACTCACACATGGTACATGAGCTATTTTCACCTCACCTATCTGGTTTATACATGTATTAAAAAGACTACTCATGTTGACAAACTAAATGACATCAAAAGATCCACAATAATCATGCATGTTGTCACAAATACATAGCTAATGCATCAAATTTTTTTTAACCAGGGTCAATTTTTCAAAAACCAAAACTAGTGCATTTTTATTGGCCGAGTATTCCTAAGCTACTTTGTAATTGAACAAAAATCACTACCTAAAAAAAAGTAAAAATCCTACACATGCTGGTTCTACTAGATAGCCTGCCTGAGAGAAAAAAAAACAACAAGAAAAATCCTCAGACGAATCAAAAATCCCAACAATCACAAGCATACCCCCTCCCATTTTTGAAAAGTAAGCTTCATCACCGAAGCATCAACTATAATAACATAGGGAAGAGAACATACCTGTGGTGCACTAGGCACTCCTTTCATCTTGCGGAGGTGGTACCTTCACTATAGTAGTGGCTCTAGTGGTGGCCGATGTGCTCAAATATGTGTCAATAGGGGGAGCGCCCCCCCCCCCCAAGTGATTGTGGCCGCTTGGACAGCCTCTGTAATTATCGGGGCTGAATGTGGCTCTCCTGAAGGGTCATGAACACTGCTTGGGCTGAGGTATGGTGGAGCTACTTGCTCCTCTAGCTCTCTCATGTAGCTCAGACATATGTGTGTCATGTGTCCGCATGCTCTCTACTCTAGCCCGCTTGCGCTCTTTTATCTCCTTCTTCTTCTTCTTCTTTTTTAGACTCTCCTCTCTAGCATCCTCAGCAGTTATTTTCTTACCCTTCTCAACAGATGTAGTTGGCTCCCAATATGCCGCAAAATCAATCTCATCATCAGGCTCAACATCTAGGTCCGGAAGAGTGGGGGCTGCTAAAACTGTTGGTTGTTGTGATGAAAACTCAACTACTTGGCTTTGAAGAGCCCCCAACTCTTCATGAATACTGCTAGTATTTGTCTGCTCCACCATCCTTACGTCGAATCAGCTCTCAAAACTATCTAGGCGAGCATGTAGAGCCTGAGCTGTTGCCTCTATCTTTAACTTGACCAATGGTTTTACATTGTCCATCATAGCCTGAATCCTTCGCTCCTCCATGGTCAATCATTTTGCTAGCTTTTGGAGGATGTCCTATGCTACCAAAGTATACCCTGCTGGTATCTAAGTCTGCATGCTAGGAAGCGCTGCAACTGAGGTGCTAGGAGCTGACTCTGAATGATCGGCATCTATAGTCGTTGTCTCGCTCTACTTTTGTTTATTGAAAACATTCACCTATGCGTCATCTACTTTCTGGGCTGCTGGAATTTTTGTGGGAATTCTAGATCTGTTTACCGGGTTCATCTCATCCTAGATAAGACCTATGTCTGCAATTCTTTGGCCTCCAATCAACCACTCGTCACCTCATGAAACTTTTGCGTTCATTCATAATCTAAACACAAGACTCGGGAATGAGATAGTCATGCTCACTTCCACTACTTGGTCTCGTATCTCATCTACTATGATCCTAGGGATATTAATGGGGTAATGAGACATGAAGCATGCCATTAAAGCCGCTCTATTAGCACTCAATGTGTTGTCGTTGACCATAGGTTCTAACCGGTGGCGCACTAGTGTCCAGCAGGCTTTTTCTATGAAATTTAGTGAGTTCTTGGTCACTTGATTTCCACCTATAATCCATTCAACTTCATCCTTATTCTCATCAATCACCCCTGCTAGCTATTGCAGTTGCCTCTGTTCCTCCAGCACAGTCAGGGATCTCATCTGCTTCATTGCCTCCACCTTGTAATTATACTCTAGCATCATTAGGGTAGGCACAAACTGTGGTCCGTACAACATTCGAGCAATGGTCCGCTCAGATATATCAATGGCAACGGTGCCACTTTTCTATAATGCTCAAACCACACCTTCAACTAAAGTATAAAGCAGATGTTGTCAATAAAGAACCCAACTAGAGGTTGGGGTCGAACCCACGGGGAATATGGGAGAACTAGATTACAGCCGACAAATGAACTTTTGAGGTAGTTAATTTAAAATTAGGGGTTCTGAAGAAAATCAATAATGGAAACAAGTATCAAAAACTTAGTGTTGAGTCAATATCAAAGGATAACTAGGGTTTGTGTTCCCCATGGGTTCATAACTGCTTTGGGTATACACTCATGATTATCACCAATACTTACTTATATAACTGATAACTTAGGTTCATTCAAATGACTGTCCGATCCCTATTGAATGAATATACTCAATCACTTGTCCGAGTCTCATGGCAGATTCAAACTATTCGTTATCACTAAGTTCTAGATTTACCTATCCTGCGTCAGCGGCTCAAGTTAATACAATGATCATCAAGATCAAGGCTCCATTGTAATTCCCTTTTCCTAATCTCTACCCCTTAGTCCTAAGCAAGTAAAGAATTCGAGCATGTCCTAACATTGTGCACCATTAAGAAATGCTTAAGCATGAAGAGAATATAATATAAGTATTTTTATTGGTTTTGAAATCACTTTGTGAGACCCTAGCTTGTTAATCCACCATGGTTCCCACAACCCTAGCTATGGAGGTTTTAGTCTCTCATAGTTGTAAGGTTTTAAATTGTATTCATGATTAAGAACATAAATCAATATTTAAAAGAATGAATGAGAAAAACACTTCCTTTAATTAATCACCAAAATCATGAAGAAAAAGTAGCAAGAAGAATTCAAGAAAAGGTTGATCACAAATTAAATCAACTCAATTCTCTCTTTCTCTCGTAAAAATCTCTTCTCTCGTCTATTCAGATCTCCTCTAATCGATTCCCCTAAAAATAAAACAAAAAACGTATTTATATAGACACATGAATTCTTTTCCTAGGCTGGCAGTGTGAATTTCCATATCTAGTTCTGCCTTCGTCACGAGTCAACCTACGACCCGTAGTAGCATCCTACGACCTGTACCATCCTTTTGTACAATGCATGACTTGATGGAATTTCGCTAAGTGTTGGATCCTGGTACAACTTGTACCTCCATCCTACGATCCGTACTGAGCTCTCGTGGCTTGACTCCGGAACTCTAAAATACTTTTGAAGTTTATCATGACCGCCATGGTTCACTCGTACCTTGTTTTTACAATTCGTACTTTCTTTCTATAGCAGGAGTTAGCCTCTTATGCAAAATTTGTTGATTCTTTTCACGACATTATCACCACGACTCGTACAAGATTGGTATGACTGGTACTGAGACTTGTACATTGCATCTCTACAACACTATCTTTCTTCAACTTTTCACGACCATCAGTACGACCGGTAGGACCTTCCTTTGACTCATACTGTGGACTGCACTTTGAGCATATTTTGCGTACTCCAGGCATTCTTTTGAAATTTTTAGGTCCAACACCAATTTATCCTACAACCAAAGGAAAAATGCCTTATATCCACATAAACACACCTAAGTCCATGCTATTTTCTTAGTTTTGAGTGTTAAAAGTGCTATAAATCTACAACATATCACAACCTTCTAACTTAGTTCTTGCGAGAACATGAGATTGAATAAGAGAAAGCAGACCTTCATCGACCCTTATCATGGCACTTGACAAGTAAATTGATGTCATAAAAGTCAAGTAGCCAACAACTTCATCGATACCATTCCTCCCTCCAGCCGAGCGGAATGCTCAGGATGATAGTTAGAGAGGTCGCATGTTTGGAATGTTTGAGCTATAGTTGAATATTGGAGGTGGGTCCTCTACTATTGAGGAGATGGAAGCACTAGAGGAGCGGTATCCACTCACTGAGAGTGCAATGATAATGTGCAAAAGTGGGGTCAGCATTTGAGGAGCCTTTGGATGATGATGAGCCCACAATGCTGACTGATTCTATTGATGATGATGAGGAGGAGGAGGATGACGCCACCACAGGAGCCATACAGGGTGATGATACAGAAGGAGAGGATGATGATGATGATGATCAAAATTATAATCCTAATGATGAGGACTTTGTTTTACGGCCCAGGAAGTGCTTTTTCTCTCCCTACTTGATATGATTTGTTTGTGCACTGGGGATGGTGACCTATTTAAGTGTGGGGTGGAGGAAATAGATCTTTTATTATTCTATCTTTGCTAAATTTGTAGTGGGCTATAGCAATAGTATTCAATCCTCTGTGGTAGTAGCTTGATTTGTGACTGATTAACTTGGGTCCGTAATAACTAGTAATATGGATGACTGTGAACACTGATGTTTTGTGATGTGATCTTTCATCTCTAGTTATTTTTGTTTTGTTAATTGAGTGTCAAATTTTTTTTTATGATCGTCGTAGAGATAGTGACCCTTCCCGATGATGGATGGATGACAACCGTCTTAAGGAAATATTAGTCACATTTTTTTTTCATCTTTTAGGATGGAGTCAAAAACCACACTTTTGTGCTCTTGATATTCCACTTAGAAGATAAGCTAGAATAATTAAGCATAAGAAGTGAGAATTCCATGAGAGACACATAGGTTCTTTAGCTTAACTTAAGGAAAAAAATAATTAGGGATTAATAATGAAAGATTCATTCAGTTTGATTTTGTAGTTATGTGGCCAAAGGAAATCGACTAAGATCATGATGGCATGTGATGTGAGCTTGATTTGTTTTGTTTTGTACATAGTGTAACATATAGAACTTGCCTGAGTGTGTATAGTATAACTAGTTGCTAAAGAGGTAAGATGTGATTTGGCGTTTCTTTGAAAATCCCATTTCGTCCATTTCGTTGTATCTTCCTTAACGCTATCCCTAGCTAACCCCTTTGAGCCGTGAGTCTTAATATTATTCTTAGCAATAAAATAAGCCTATTCCCTTTGTTGTGAGACCTAAGAATTTTTTATCCAAAGATAGTCTGAGGCATGTTGAGATTTCAGAATAAAGGTTCCACTAAAGAAAGAGTCAAGGGAAAGGAAAGAAAGTGAAAAAGATAGTGATGAAAAGGGGAGATAATAGAAAGAGGGGTGCCCACACAAAATAACATGTCTACTTGCTTCTAAAACACTAATGAAAGATCTTTAATGATTGATTATTCTTGTTGAACTTATAAGCAGAAACTAGCAGTCAAGTAGTATAAAGAGGGCATAAGAAAAGAAAAAAGAGGACTAGTGTAGGAGAGGGTGAGCAGTGAGAAAAAAAGATGTGGACAAGAAAAATAAAAGAATGTCTTAAAGTGCTTAGGACTGGTAGCCACTCTGAAAGAAAATCATTCCAACACATTCCTTAGCCAACATTATAACTAGAAAAGTCCTTATGATCTTACTCTCTTTGAAGTGACTAAGTAGTCTGATTGTACATGAGAGGCAAGCCTATTGTATGTTGCATGTGTATGATATATCATTTGTGAGAATGAGTGTGTCTTTCTTATTATGTTCCAAGTTTTGAATTTATAATATGAGGGAAGGAACATCACAAAATAAGTGAGGGCATAAGATTGTCAGAGTTGGAGTACTATGTGTTGCATTTCATCATACTTAATCATATAAGCCCAATTTTAAAAAGATGAGTCAGTTATAGAAGTTATGTCATTTTGAATGTGAAAACTTTTGTGCGTTCTTGATGTGTATTGTATTAATTGATGGATGACATAGTTATATGCTCTACGCTAGCTGCTTGAGTGAGAATTGATAGGGCTGACAAGTGGTGGGAAAAGATGTTTGTACATATAAGTAAGGATTGTTCGAGGATGAACAATGGTTTAAGTGTGGGGTGGTTGATCTTGGGCAAATTTATATGCCCAAGTGATACTCAAAAGTACCATTTTAGCCTTGCTTATCTATCAATGTGTATACATTCTCATGTAATTGGTAATAAAATGTGAATTTATACTAACCAACATGATTAGCATTGTTTTGCAGGTAAAATGTAATTTCAGGAAGCTAAAATGCATGTTGGAGGATATCGGGGTTGGACTTGGATGCGAGCAAGGGACAAGGCATTGGACAGCATGAAATAAAGGGGCTCCGCGATGGAGCCGTGTCACGCTGCCATCGCGGAGGCCTTCTGCCTGGATAGGGAAATTTCGCCCAAATTCCATAGAGGGTACGCGATGGGTCCGTGGCATGGTGGCTTGGCTCCGCGTTGCACGTCGTGCCACTTTGGGCTTTATTTCCTGGACCCCTAGTTCCAGTGAAGGTCCACGTATGTAGCGTGTCACGGAGGCAGTTCTCCGCGATGCACTCCGTGACACGTTGCTCGTTATTCCGGGAAAAATTCCCACCAGTATAAATAGAACACTTAGGTTCATTTTTCAATATTCTGACTTGGTGGAGCAAGAACGTGGGTTACAGGCAGTTGAGGGGACAAAAATATCAGGGTTTTTCTCTCTTTCTTTCTTCTTTAATTCAATTTCTTGTATGTTTAACACTCATTTAACGATGTTTAATACACAAATGAGTGGCTAAATCCTCTTCTTGCTGAGGTTATGAACAATTGTAGTGAAATGGATTGTTGATCATAGTGGTTTTTCATCTTTTCTTCCATATTGTTCTATTAATTCTTGTTCTTACTGCATTAATGTGTGGCCTACGTTAATGTATATCTGAAAAGTTCGGTTTCACTCGAAAGAGCAAGATATTGGAAAGTTGTGAATTAATAGGATATGATCTTTTCCTGGTTTGGGAAAATTGGGAATTGAATTACTTTCAGGATAGAAATATACCTGAAAGTCGTATTAGTCAATTTAGGAACCGGGTTTGTATGGCTAGAACATGAATTGCATTTAATCACAGAAATGTAGGTGGATGGTTCATGATTCTTAAGTGAGGTTAAATACGAGAGTTTTAATCTCTTGGCAATAGTTCTTGGCTAGCAACTGGAGGAAACGATTAACCAAATTATGTCGATAATTAATTTCATTACATGTTCGTTTAACCTCAGCATGCTCTCATTCATAGTTCAGACTCAAATTAGACAGTTATTTTAGATTTAGCATAAAAACTATAAAACTAAATATCAAACTTTTGGTTACACTGTTGTCTGCATTTTTAGAATCAAAATATAGTACACTTGAGAAAATTGCACTTCATCCCAGTCCCTATGGGATCGATACTTGGCTTACTTAAGCCACTTTACTACTTGTTCGACCACGCGCACTTGCGTGTAGTTATATACCCGTATAACACAGCCCGAACAAGTTTTTGGCGTCGTTGACGGGGACTTGGCAATTGGTGAATTTGTTTTAAGTGTTAATTTACTGTATTTTTGTTTTCTTAGTGTTGACAACTTGGTCTTAGCCTGTATTTTGCAGACTTAATTTCTGTTGAACACTGGCAAGAGACAAGGAGCTGGTGGACTCGTATATAGAGCCAAAAAGAATATTTCACTGTAAACGGATAGAAGCTCTACAAAGAAAGCTGCAGTTGCTCAGACAGACGATCATGGAGCAACAACAGAATCCACCGGTAGTCCGGGCAGTGTTAGTGCCCGAAGAAGTAGCAGCTCGGCTGATTTGCGAGGTGGAAATCCCACATGCTAATAATGTCACATCTAGCATCCGCAAACCTGAGCCAAGAGGGACGTTTGAACTTGAGCAGAATATGGTGCAATTGCTGCACACTAGCGGGCAGTTTACCGGTCTCCCTCGTGAAGATCCACAGCAGCATCTCCAAAATTTTTTGGAGATAAGTGACACTTACATCCCCGCTGGAGTGTCATCAGATTATGTCCGGCTTACATAGTTCCCATTCTCACTATTGGGAGAAGACAAGAGGTGGTTGAAAGCTAAGCCACTGAATTCTATTTCTACGTGGGATGATCTTGCAAGGAAATTCTTGATACGGTTTTTTCCCTCCGGTAAAACAGCAAGACTTAGAAGTCAAATTCTAAGTTTCAAACAGAGAGAGGGAGAAAATTTATATCAGGCCTGGGAGAGATTTAAGTCCATGTTGCGGGATTGTCCCCATCATCATCAGTCCAATGATGTGCTGGTGCACACTTTTATAGAGGGTTTGGAACCCCACACCAAAATATTGCTAGACTCGGTAGCTGGAGGACAAGTGCTAGAGAAAACTTATGAGGAGTTGTATACCTTGTTGAACCATATTTCGCAGGGCAATCCGGAATGGAATGCTGATTCGTCAAGAGGCGGGACAAGGAAAGCAGCAGGAGTGCTCGAAGTGGATGGGTTTACAGCTATTGCTGCACAGATAGCTGCATTGCAAAATCAACTTAACACCCACTTCAGCAACATGACAATGAACCAGCCTCAAGCCCCAGTTAATGCAGTGCAGCAAACGTGGTGTGAAGTGTGTGGAAGCAGTGAGCACTCAGCTGAGTGTTGTGGAACCAATCCTGACTCGGTAAACTTTGTGGGAAATGCGCAAAGGAACAACCAACAGTATGGTAATAGCTACAATTCCAATTGGAGGAATCACCCTAATTTCTCATGGGGTAGCAAGAACCATCAGGGGCAAAGTTCGGGTCAGGGTGTGCAAAGGAACCAAGGAGGGCAGCAGAATTATCAAGCACAATTCAGAAACAACAATGCACCTCCTCCACCACCATCACCCAGCATTGAGGAGATGTTCAAGACCATGATAGCTAACCAAGCTCAATTGCAGGCTGACTATGTGAAATTGGCAGCCGAAGTGAAAAACAACCAGTTAGCTACCAAGGCACTTGAATATCAATTTGGGCAATTTGCTGGAGCCCAAAACACAAGGCCTAGAGGAGGACTGCCGAGCGACACGGATCTCAATCCCAAGCAGGTAAATGCAGTGACCACAAGGAGTGGTTTGCAGCTGAAAGAGGTGGAACCAGAAAGACCACCTCAGCAATCAGGAGCAGCAGAAGTTGAGAGGGAGCAAAGTACTGAAAGGGGGAAGACTAAGGAAGCTGAATCAGAAAGACCTCCACCCCCATTCCCTCAATGATTAAAGAAACACAAGGAGGAGGCGTGTTTCAAGTAATTCATGGAGGTGCTGAAACAGGTGCATATTAACTTACCTCTTGTTGATGTTTTGCAGGGAGTGCCGAAATATGCTAAGTATATAAAGGAAATTGTGGTAAACAAAAGTCAGTTGACTGAGTATGCTACGGTGGCTCTAACGGAGGAGTGCACTTCCAGGATTCAAAATAGACTGCCCACAAAGCTCAAAGACCTTGAGAGCTTTACTATCTAGATTACTATTGGGCAGAGCATCCGAGCTCGTGGATTGTGTGATTTGGGAGCGAGCATAAATTTGATACCTTCATCGGTATTCAGAAAGTTGGGTCTAGGGAGTCCTAGACCCACAACAGTAATCTTGCAATTGGCGGATCGATCCTTAGCCAGACCTGATGGCATTGTGGAGGACGTGCTGGTGCAAGTTGGCTCCCTAATTTTCCCGGTAGATTTTGTCGTGCTGGATTTTGAACCAGACGCGGAAGTCCCATTTATTTTGGGACGTCCTTTCTTGGCGACCGGGAAAGCACTAATTGACGTAGCTGCGGGGCAGCTAACAATGCAAGCACACGACAAAATAGAGGTATTTGATGTATTTAAAGCCATGAAGCTGCTAGCTATACATGAGGAGCTTTCAGCAATCAGTGTGGTTGAACATGAAGAAATTCGTCAGATTGTTGAATCTTAAGTCCCATTGGAAAGAGTGTTGACGCACTCCGATCATTTTGGAGATAGAGAGGCGTATGGAATGGTGCAAATGTTGAATGAAGCATAGAATCATCCTAGGAGACAGGAATTTCAATCATTGATGAGGTCTCTAGAACCTTTGCCGAAACCATCCGTTGAGGAGGCACCGAAGCTGGAGCTGAAAGAATTGCCTCCCCATTTAAAATATATCTTTTTGGGGGAGGATGAGACGTTACCAGTCATCATCTCTGCAGACTTGACGGAGGCACAAGAGAAGGAAGCATTGAGTGTCCTCAGAAAGAGGAAGAAAGCAATAGGTTGGCAAATGTCAGACATTCAGGGTATCAATCCAGCTTTTTGCACACAGAGGATATTCATGGAGATAGGAGCCAAACCAACTGTTCAGCCGCAACGGAGACTAAATCCAGCAATGAAGGATGTGGTGAGGAAAGAAATAATCAAGTGGCTTGATGCAGGTGTGGTCTACCCGATTTCAGACAGTGAATGGGTCAGCCCCCTTCAGTGCATTCCGAAGAAAGGGGGGATGACTGTGGTCACCAATGAGAAAAATGAGTTGATTCCTACCCGAACCGTCACAAGCTGGCGGATTTGCATGGATTACAGGAAGCTTAATGAAGCCACGAGGAAAGATCATTACCCCATCCCGTTTATTGATCAGATATTAGATAGGTTGGCTGGACAGGAATACTATTGTTTCCTGGATGGGTACTCTGGTTATAACCAAATAGCCATAGCTCCGGAGGATCAAGAGAAGACTACTTTTACCTGTCCTTATGGGACATATGCTTTCAGGCGAATGCCGTTTGGGTTATGCAATGCACCCGCCACATTCCAGAGATGCATGATGGCTATTTTCCATGACATGGTGGAGGATTTTGTTGAGGTATTTATGGATGATTTTTCTATTTTCCGTAATTCGTTTGCTACTTGTTTGCAGAATCTTGACAGGGTGCTGGCTCGCTGTGAGGAATCCAACCTTGTACTCAACTGGGAGAAATGCCACTTCTTAGTGAAGGAGGGTATTGTCCTTGGCCACAAAGTGTCTCGAAAGGGGTTGGAAGTCGATCGTTCTAAGATCGAGCTTATTGAAAAGTTGCCACCACCTGTGTCAGTGAAAGGTGTGCGCAGTTTTCTTGGGCATGCACGATTCTACATACGATTCATCAAAAACTTTTCCAAAATTTCTAGACCACTACGCAGATTGCTAGAAAAAGAGGTAAAGTTTGAGTTGAATGATGAGTGTGTTAAAGCATTCGAAGAGTTGAAGCAGAAATTGATAGAAGCACCTATCCTTACTTCTCCGGACTGGGAACAACCATTTGAGCTGATGTGTGATGCCAGTGATGTGGTTGTGGGAGCCGTATTGGGGCAAAGAAAAAATAGAATCTTTCATTCTATTCATTATGCAAGCAAAACTCTGAATACGACCCAAAGCAATTACACAGTCACAGAGAAGGATATGCTAGCCTTGGTGTTTGCATTTGACAAATTCAGGTCCTATTTGGTGGGTTCGAAAGTTGTGGTATACACAGACCATGCAGCGATTCGGTACCTATTCAACAAGAAGGATGCTAAGCCCAGGTTGATCAGATGGATCTTGTTGTTGCAGGAGTTCAACCTTGAGATCAAAGACAGAAAGGGGAGCGAGAATCAGCTAGCAGATCACCTATCACGATTGGAAAGCCGGTCGCATGTGATGGAAAGTGATAACATAAATGAAGAGTTCCCAGATGAGCAACTCTTGGCAGTTGGGGAAGCTGAAGTTCCTTGGTACGCAGACATAGTCAACTTGCTAGTGAGCGGAGTCTACCTACCTGAGGCAACAGACCAGCAGAGAAGGAAATTGAGGCATGATTGCCGGCACTTTTTGTGGTATGAACCATACTTATTTAAACAAGGACCAGATCAGGTAATGAGAAGATGCATCCCAAAGAGTCAGATTGCAGAGGTGTTGAGGGGCCGTCATTCTTCATTGTATGGGGGTCACCATGGAGGAGAGCAAACAACACACAAGGTTCTACAGTCAGGTTTCTTTTGGCCGACACTGTTCAGAGACTCTATGGCGTATGTCAAAATGTGTGATAGATGTCAGCGTACAGGAGCAATTGGCAGAAGGCAAGAGATGCCGCTGCAGAATATACTGGAAGTTGAGCCCTTTGATGTATGGGACATTGATTTCATGGGCCCATTCCCACCGTCATTTGGTAATCGTTACATCTTGGTGGCCGTAGATTATGTGTCAAAATGGGTGAAAGCAATAGCTTGTCCCAGGAATGACAACAAGGTAGTAACGAAGTTTGTGAAAAAACACATCCTCACAAGGTTCGGGACACCCCGAGCCATTATCAGCGATGGAGGGGCTCATATTGGCAATGCAAGTTTCAAGAAATTACTAGCCAAGTATAGGGTGTGCCATAAAGTGGAGACAGCATACCACCCCCAAACTAGTGGGCAAGTAGAGGTGTCAAATAGAGAAGTGAAGCAGATTCTCAAGAAAACGGTAAACACATAATGGAATGATTGGTCAAGCAAACTTGATGATGCATTGTGGGGTACAGAACTGCTTACAAGACACCGATTGGAACCTCACCATACCGACTGGTCTATGGTAAAGCGTGTCATCTTCCAGTGGAGTTACAGCACCGAGCCTTTTGGGCTGTTAGGAAGCTAAATATGGACTTAGAGCTGGCGGGCAAGAAGACACTAATGCAGCTCAGTGAACTTGAAGAGTTCCGCTGGCATGCCTATGAGAGTGCCAAGTACTACAAGGAAAGAACGAAAAGATGGCATGACAAGCATGTGGTGCATCACATTTTCGAGCCAGGACAAAAAGTCTTGCTCTTCAATTCAAGATTGAAGTTGTTTCCAGGAAAGCTGATGTCTAAATGGTCGGGACCATTTGAAGTGGTAAGAATGACCCCGCATGGGGCAGTAGAGTTGTGGCAAGAAGATCGGAGTGCCACGTTCTTAGTAAATGGCCAGAGGTGTAAGCACTACTGGGGGGAGGACGGTGATCGAGAGAAATTGTCCATCACCCTAGAGGACAACTGAGCTTAACGACGTCGAGCCGCGACGGTAAACCAGGCGCTGCATGGGAGGCAACCCATGAATTTTTTTTTTTTTTTGTAAAGTGTAAATAGATTTTTCTTTTTCTTTTTCTTGATTTACTACAAAATTTTTCGTTTTAGTTTTTGTTTTATTTTTATTTAGAGTGAAACCGATAATTCTAACCAATTTTGTATAGTGAGATGAATTTCAGGTCAAACGGAGGAAAATATGCACGAAATCGCAAAGAAAAATTCGAGGGATGGAAATTAACAAAAAGTGGCAAAACAGTGAGCTGGGGCGATAGCTCCATGTCACGGAGGTGAACCTCCGCGTTACCCTCCGTGACACGTTGATGTATAATCTGGATTTTTTAAAAATTTCTAGAACAGGCTCGCGATGGCTCCGTGTCACGGAGGCAGTGCACTGCGATGCACTCCGTGACACGTTGCCGTGTATATCGCGATGAGTCACACCGGGTCGCCGGGTGACCCGCGCGATTTTACTACTTTTTAACCCCGAAAAACCCTCCCTTTCCCTTATTTTTCAATCACTCCGCGACCAAAACCCCCCACAACCCATCCCCCTTCAACGTGACACGGAGTAGGCTAAGAAAATCATCCAATTTGCGTAAATTCTTCAACTTCAAGGTATGTTCTTCGATTCCACCTCAATTCTTGTTGAATTTCTTCGATATTGAGCATGTGAGGTGAGCTAAATTGCCCTAAGTAGAAATTAATCATGAATTCAATTTAATTGTTGTTGATGAATGTTCGGAATGTCGTTATGATTGCTTGAACTTGTCAATTGCATAAATTATTCAAAATTTCTTGATAATATCATTTCTAGGGCTTGTTTTTGAATTTGAAGTTGAAAATGTAGTGAACTTGTGAATTTCATGCCGGGATGTACATGTTGAATGAGATGAGTCGATGTACTAATTGTTAGGATGTTAATAGAACGACAGATTCTCGGGTTAGAGGAATATTTAAATTTGTAAGAATTTGGTTGGTTTTATAGGTTCGTGAAGATAAATTTTTGTTGTTGTTTTCGTTTCTTTGTTTTTCCTTACTAAGTGCGATGGGTTAAAATGTTAGCGATGGTAGTGATTGTGATTAGCTGTACGAAGTCTGAGTAGTACACAGAAGATATACCGTCGAATTTTTCATATGCATTAAGCATGATTGTATAGTTGGTTATTGTGTGTAAATAAGTATGATATTGCCGTATTTTTGTAACTGTAGCTAAGGACTAAGTGTGGGGTAACCTAGCTTAACCCGACCTTAGCCGAAGTTAATATCCGTTAGCTTAACATTGATCTTGTCTACTTGGGTTGACAGGTAAAATGGCAAGCAGGCAAGAGAAAGGGAAAGGCGCATCAACTTCTGGCGCCGGAAGGAAGCGAATCAGACTGGGCACAGCAGTCCTAGCAGCACCAGCAATTCCACGCGGTCAACACCACCAATACGGAACAAGATGGGTGACTGATGAGGGGAAGAAGTGGTACGCAAAGCACAAAGAAAACAAATACTTCCCCGAGGAGCACATAGCACGGGAACCATTGGCACAGGAGTTCCCTAGGATGGTCCACCAGATTGAGGCAGCTGGGCTCAACTTCATCTTTGAAGAGCCCAAGGAATGCAATCTGCACTTGGTTCGAGAATTTTATGCCAACTGGAACCCAACTATCAGAAGTCACACCATAAAAATCAGAGGGCAAATAGTCACTTTGGAGCCCCACCACCTCAATGCCATCATAGGAGCACGGGACACAGACGCCCACGTACTCCGATAGCTGAACATTACCCCACCATATGCAGACATCAGACGCACTTTGTGTGGGACCCGATCGACAGCTAGATGGAGTAGACACAAAGAGAGGGGTTACCACCAGACTTTTCCCTATTCACAGATGAACAGGGAAGCCAGAATATGGCTGAAGATTGTCTGTTCCTGCCTCATCCCAGGGGTACATATGACAGATGTAACCCGGGATCATGTATGCCTGGTGTACGCCCTGATGGAAGGGCTGGAGATCAACGTGGGGGCGGTGATTATCTCCGCCATGAAGAGAGCCCGGTTGCATCAGGGTCACAGGTATGGCTTTGGTGGACTACTCACCACCTTCCTCAGGGGCCTAGATGTCGAGGAGGAGGCCCTTGACTATATCCCGCAGATGGAGCAGCGGGCCTTAGATATTACTAAAACTAAGGCACCCGACACCACCCATGGGCCAGTGCTTACACTTGGCAAGCGACATGCTCGTGATGATCAGTATATGGATTGAATGTATGGGATACAGATGCTCCAGCTGAGGATAGGTGGGAGGCCGGCGACAGAGGAGGAGCTATGGCAGCTCGAGCTAGACTACCCCTTCGGCGAAAACGCCAGGGCTCTATGCCGAGTGGGGCCAGCATTTGTAGAGCCCACAAATGATGACGTCCCCACAAACGAGGAGACACGTCGGGAGGACTCCAATGTGGAGTTCGATGAAGACGATGGGGGCGATTCAGACATGGGAGATGAAACAGCACCACCCGACGAAGAAGTGGAGTACTTTGATTGATCAGGGAGTTCCACCACCCGATTTTGTGCTATTTTAATTTTTGTGAACACTGGGGACAATGTTTGAGCTAAGTGTGGGGTGGGAGTAGTTAGGTGATAGGCTGTGCTGTTATGTATGTATGCTCTAATCTGTTGTCGTGCATGTGAAATTTTGTTGTTCCCTGTGATTGATGAATTGTTAAGTTGTTGTTCTGTATTTGTAAATTCATGTGAAATTGATGTGTGTTGTTGAATGTTTCTAGCTGATTTTGTATATATTTTTGTTATCGAAATGATCGATACTGTTAAAATCTTTAGTACATATTTTTTCTATCGAAATGATCGATATTTTTAATTTACTTCTTGGGTTTCTCAGCGTTTGTTTTCGGTTCTTTTACCGAGAATGGTCCCATTGAATCGAATTCATAGTAGTGACTGTTCCCTATGATAGATGGATGACGACCGTCTTAAGGGAAATGTAGTCGTTAGGAGTAGATTTTTTTCAATTAATTTTCAGTTTTTTTTTCCTTTGGTGGGTTGCATCGCAAAACCTGTAGTTACTGTATGGTTGCGAAATTCTGGTTGCGTGTTGTACATGATATTTAAAATGCAAAGGTGATTCGTATGAAAGCATGCAACTTTGTAAATATATTGAGATACCTAGGCCATAGAGTTCGATTCAATGTGATTGAGGCTTAATGTTTGAATTCCTATAATTAGCTGATTGAAGAGTCTGTGAATACATCTTGAATTGAGCATGTGCAAAAAGTGTGAAGTGAGGTGTTGTTATTCCATGCTATTGTGAAGTGTCTAGAACTTGCCTGGTGTGTGTGCAAAACGAAATGAAGGAGGTGTATTGTAGGAAAGGATGTAGGCATTTCTTTGTTTTAACCGAGAGTTTCTATTTTTCCTTGTCGTACCCACCTTGATTGTATACCCTAGTCAGCCCGTTGAGCCTTTAGCCTATTATTTTTTTTCTTTTTTCAAAAAGTGTAACCCGAGCTTAATCCCTTCTTTTCATTAACCTTAAAGTCTATACAAAACTCTTAAGCGCTTAAGAAGAGAAAATCATTTTCCCAAAGTGTCAAAGAGTGAGAATGGTGAAAAGAAAAAGAAAAGCAGAGTGATAGAAGAAAAGAAAAGGTTGAAGGTGCACTTGCTATAAATAAACTTTAATGAAGGTGCATGAATAATCTTTGTGTTGTGTCAAGTGTGCTCAATACGATGGGCCAAACTAAAGAAAAACATCAAGAATGGGATGATGAAAAAAGAAACAATGTCCATGAGTTGATGGGATGTGTGAAAAGGCGCTTAAGGATGCTAGTGGCTATTCTTGACTAACCCAATATTTACTAGTTCCGTAGCTTCCATTACAACCAGTTAAAGTCCTACGTGATCTTATATTGCACTTCTTTATATTAGTGGAGTAATACATTAAGGGCAAGCTAATGGGTCATGACATGATGCATGTGAATTCTTTTGGGAGAGAGAGCGAAATTGTGTTTACATGCCCCTGCTTAAAATTTTGTGAGTCATATGAGCAAAAAGGGGAAGATTCTCTTGTGTTGTGAGGGCACATGCTTGATGAAAGATTAAATTTCGTGTCGGATATCTTGATCAGCTGATTTGCATGAGTTTTCCATTATCGAGAGTCGATTCTTAAAGTCTAGGAGGTCTTGATGTATGATCTTGGGCAGATTTATATGCCCAAGTGATACTCAAACGTATCATTTTTACCTTGTTTGTTGTGCAATGTGTATATAATATCATGTATTTGGTAATAAAATGCGAATTTATACTAACCAACATGATTAGCATTTGTTTTGCAGGATAATGTGATTTTTAAGAGCTAAAATGCGTGTTGGAACTATGTCGGAGTTGGACTTGGATGCGAGTGTGGAAAAGACCTCGGATGGCATATTTTACACTGGCTCCGCGATGGTGCCGTGCCACGCTGCCATCGCGGTAGCACACTGCCTGGAGAGGAAATTAATTGGCAGATTCCAGTGAGGCCTCGCGACAGCTCCGTGGCACGGAGACAGGCCTCCGCGATGGACTCCGTGCCACGTTGAGGCTAATTATCCGGACCATGCAATTTCCAGAGAGGGTCCGCGTCCACGCCGTGTCATGGAGGCAGTGCTCCGCGTTGGACTCCGTGACACGTTGCTTGTTATTCCGGGAAAAATTTCCCACTAGTATAAATAGCACACTTAGTTTATTTTTAAAGGGGAGTTTTTTAGTTTTAGTTTTTTTAGCCTGAGTTCAGAAAGGGAAGCAGGAACGTGGTTTTGTGGCAGTTGAAGAATAGAAAAGATAAGAGTTTTCTTCTCTTCCCTTCTTCTTTCCTTCAATTGTATGCATGATTCACACTCATTCTAGGATGATTAATCCAAGAATGAGTGGCTAATTCCTTTCTTGCTGAGGTTTTGAACTTGTGTAATGAATGTTGGTAATAATTGATGTGGTTTCTTCTTCTTCTTGCATGTTGTTCTATTAATTCTTGTGCTTATTACATTCTTGATTGGCCACCATTAATGTATATCTAAAAAGTCCAATTTCACTCGAGAGAGCATGAAATTGGAAAGTTGTGAATTAATAGGCTATTGTTCTTAACTTGATTTGGGAAAATTGGGTTTTGATGTGCTTTCTTGATAGAAATATACTTGAAAGCCGTATTAGTCAATTTAGGAACCGGAATTGTAGTGTTAGGTCATAAATTGCATTTGATCACAGAAATGTAGACGAATGGTTTATGAATCTAAAGTGAAATTAAATACGGAAGTTTTAATTTCTAGGCAAACGTTCTTGGCTAGCAATATGAAGAAGAAGATGACCAAATTATCATGATTATCAAGTTCATTACTCATTCTTAACCTTGGCATGTGCATATCCATTGTCTAAACTCAACGTAAATAGTAGTTATTAATTTTAGTAGATAATTAGTTTAGAAACAAAACTCACTCAAATCTTGGTTGGATTGTTGTTAACATAGTTAGAAATAGAATAGAGATATAGTAAACTAGGCAGTTTTGCATATCTAGAGCAGCCTCCTTGGATCGATACTTGGCTACTTAGCCACTTTATTACTTGTTTGACCACGTACACTTGCGTGTCGGTGTATAATATATACCAAGCAGCAGAGCACGAGCAAGTTTTTAGCGCCGTTGCCAGGGAGGCTAGGCGATTTGTAAAATTTTGTTTAGTGTAAATTTACTGTATTTGTATTTTTATTTTCTTAAGTGTTAACAACTTGGTCTTAGCCTGTATTTTGCAGATTTTTATTTCTTTGAACACTGGCAAGGGACAAGGAGCTGGTGGAATCTTACTTAGAGCCAGAACGTGAATTGCACAGTCAACGTAGAAAAGCTCTTCGGAAGAAGTTGCAGTTGCTCAAACAGTCTATGATGGAGCAACCCAATCCACCAGTTGTGCGGGCAGTGTTAGTGCCCGAGGAAGTAGCAGCCAGGCCAGTTCGCGAGGTGGCAATCCCACACGCTAATAATGTACATTCCAGCATCCGCAAACCAGAGCCTGGGGGGAGATTTGAGTTAAAGCAAAATATGGTGCAACTTTTGCACACTAGCGGGCAGTTTACCGGTCTCTCTCACGAAGATCCGCAACAACATCTCCAGAACTTTTTGGAGATAAGTGACACTTACATCCCCGCTGGAGTGTCACCTGATTATGTTCGGCTAACCTTATTTCCATTTTCCTTACTTGGTGAAGCCAAGAGGTGGTTAAAAGCTGAACCACCCAACTCTATATCAACGTGGGATGATCTTGCAAAGAAGTTCTTGATCAGATTTTTCCCTTCAGGTAAAACAGCTAAACTTAGAAGTCAGATTCTAAGTTTTAAACAGAGGGAAGGAGAAAATCTTTATCAAGCCTGGGAAAGATTCAAGTCCATGTTGCGGGACTGTCCTCATCATCATCAGTCAAATGAGGTGTTGGTCCACACTTTTATTGAGGGTTTGGAACCCCACACTAAAATTTTGTTAGACTCAGCAGCTGGAGGGCAAGCGCTGGAGAAGACTTATGAGGAGCTGTACACTTTGCTCAACCGAATTTCACAAGGCAATCCGGAATGGAATGCAGATTCTTCAAGAGGTGGAGCAAGGAAAGCAGCGGGAGTGCTTGAAGTGGATGGATTCACAGCTATCGCTGCTCAGATAGCTGCTTTGCAAAATCAGTTAAACACTCTGTTCAGGAATATGAATTTGAACCAGCCGTCAGCCTCAGTCAATTCAGTCCAACAGATGTGGTGTGAAGTGTGTGGTAGTAGTGAGCATTCAGCTGAATGTTGTGGTGCAAATCCTGATTCTGTCAACTTTGTGGGCAATGCACAGAGGAATCAACAGCAGTTTGGCGGTGGCTACAACTCGAATTGGAGGAATCATCCAAATTTTTCGTGGGGTAGCAACAATCAACAAGGTCAAGGTTCAGGGCAGGGTATGCACAGAAACCAAGGAGGGCAACAAGGCTATCAGAATCAGTTCAGAAATCACAATGCCCCTCCTCCACCACCATCACCGACTATTGAGGAAATGTTCAAGACCATGATTGCCAGCCAGGCACAATTGTAGGCTGACTATGTCAAACTGGCGGCCGAAGTAAAGAACAATCAATTGGCAACCAAGGCTCTTGAATATCAGTTTGGGCAATTTGCTAGTGCCCAAAATACTAGACCAAGGGGAGGACTACCTAGCGACACGGATCCCAATCCTAAGCAGGTAAATGCAGTGACCACGAGGAGTGGTTTACAATTAAAGGAGGTGGAACCGGAAAGACCGCCTCAGAAGTCAGGAGCAGCAGATGTTGAGGGAGAACTAACCTTAGATACGGGGAAGACCAAAGAAGCTGAACCAACAAGGCCTCAACCCCCGTTCCCTCAACGACTTAAGAAACACAAGGAGGAGGCGTGTTTCCAGAAATTCATGGAGGTACTTAAACAGGTACATGTTAACTTACCTCTTGTTGATGTCTTGCAGGCTGTGCCAAAATATGCAAAGTATATCAAAGACATCGTGGCCAACAAAAGTCGCTTGACCGAGTATGCCACGGTGGCTTTAAAGGAGGAATGCACATCCCATATTCAGAACAGGTTGCCCACTAAACTGAAGGATCCTGGAAGTTTTACTATCCAGCTGACGATTGGGCAAAGTATCCGAGCTCGTGGGTTATGCGACTTGGGGGCAAGTATAAATCTGATGCCATCTTCGGTATTTAGAAAGTTAGGGCTAGGGAGTCCTAGACCTACAACAGTGATCTTGCAGCTAGCAGACAGGTCTTTAGCTAAGCCGGATGGCATAGTTGAGGATGTGCTAGTGCAGGTAGGCTCCCTCATTTTTCCGGTAGATTTCATTGTTCTGGATTTTGAGCCAGATGCGGAAGTCCCATTTATTTTGGGACGACCATTTTTGGCAACCGGAAAGGCATTGATCGATGTAGCTGCGAGTCAACTCACGATGCGAGCACACGACAAGGTTGAGGTGTTCAACGTGTACAAGGCACCTAAGCTCCCGACTGTCTATAAGGAACTCTCGGTGATCAACGTGATTGATCATGGGAATGCAAATGGATTGAGTGATTCCCGAGAGTTACTAGGTAGGCCACCAGACAAGGTTGAGAACTACTGGGGAGATGACCATGATCGGGTCAAATCGTCCATCTCCCTAGTAGAAAATTGAGCATAAAGGCTGTCGAGCCGCGACGTTAAACCAGGCGCTGCACGGGAGGCAACCCGTGAAAAATATTTTTCTTTCTTTTTCCTTAGTGTAAAGTTTTTCTTTTATTTTATTTTCTTTTCTTTTTCTTGACTAGGTTTAGATGTGCATTTTAATTAGTAATTTTTATTTTTTTTGTAGGGAATCTAGTCATTTAACCAATTTTTGTTTAGTGAGGTGATTTTCAGGTATACCGGAGGAAAAATACTTGGAATCGAGAAAACGAGGCGAGGTATGAAAAATAAAATTTGATAGTGAAACAGAGCACTGGCGCGTTGGCGCCGTGTCACGGAGGCAATGCTCCGCGTTGGCCTCCGTGACACGTTGAAGGCAAATCTGGAATTTTTTTAAAATTCCAGTAAGCCAACGCGTTGGCTTCGTGTCACGGAGGAGGGCCTCCGCGTTACCCTCCGTGACACGTTGCCCTTATCCCAGTGCCAGGTCACACCGGGTTTCCGGGTGACCCGCGTGTTTCTTTTAAATAAACCTTCGATTTTCACCCATTTTTCCCCATTCCCTCTACCCTCCGCGACCAAACACCCATTCCCCCACCCCTAAGCTCCGTGCCATGTTAAGAGGCAAGGAAAACGTCAAGTCTTTATCAATTCTTCAATTCCAAGGTATGTTTTCATCGTCTATCTCAAATTTTTGGCGATTTTTGTCGATTTTGAGCATGTGAGGTGAGATATATCACCCTAGGTAGAAATTAAACATGACGTGAATTATTTTGCGATTGATTATGTTCGGATTGTTGTAGTTGACGGGTGAACTTATTGATTGATGGAATAATTCAGTGTTGATTGTCGAATTGAGTTCTAGGGCTTGGGGTTGTTGAATTTTAACTTGGGTAACTTGATAGTTTGACGAAATTGATGCCGGGGTGTGTTTATTATTTGAGATAAGTCATGGTAAATATTGTATAATTGGTGAAAGACGACAAATTCTCGAATTTTTGTGGGACATTGCGTAATATGTGAATTGGTTGAATTGCTTAGATTAGTGTATATAAAATGTTTGTATTGTTGTTTCTATTTTGTTGTTGTTATCATTGCTAAGTGCTATGGGTGAATAACTGTCGATAGTAGGATTGGGTTAGCTGTATGAAGTCTGAGTAGTTCGCTAGCCGTTATGCTGTCGAATTTTTGTGGACGCACTAAGCAATATGTTTATAGTGATTGTGTTTGGGGTGTAAATAGAGCTATCCTTGCTAACATGTTGTAAATATTGTTAAAGACTAAGTGTGGGGTAAATTTTGTTTAACCTGACCTTAGCCAAAGCTAACAAGTTTTTAGCTTAACGTTGTGCTTGTCTGTGTAAATTGACAGGTACAATGGCCAGCCGACAAGATAAAGGCAAGGGTGCTTCAACCTCAGGCACCGGCAGAAAGAGAATGAGACTGGGCACTGCTGTCCCAGCTGCACCTGCTGTTCCACGCGGTCAACACCGCCGATATGGAACACGATGGGTTACCGATGAAGGGAAGAAGTGGTACGCAAAGCATAAGGAGAACAAGTACTTCCCGGAGGAATATATTGCAAGGGAACCACTCGCACAGGAGTTCCCTCGCATCGTACAAAGGATTGAGTCAGCTGGGCTCAGCTTTATTTTTCAGGAGCCCAAGGAGTGCAACCTTCACTTGGTCCGGGAATTTTATGCCAACTGGAACCCGACCATCAGAAGCCACACTATTAACATCAGAGGGCAGATTGTCACTCTGGAACCCCAGCAGCTGAATGCCATCGTTGGAGCGCGGGACACAGACGCCCACATTCTCCGCCAGCTCAACATCACCCCACCGTACGCCGACATCAGACGTACATTGTGTGGGGCTCGATCCACAGCCCGATGGAGTAGACACAAAGAGAGGGGTTACCACCAGACTCTGCCTTATTCGCAGATGAACAGGGAGGCCAGAATCTGGCTAAAAATTGTATGTTCGTGTTTGATCCCTGGAGTACATATGACAGACGTGACCCGGGACCGTGTCTGCCTGGTGTATGCCCTTATGAAAGGGCTTGAGATTAATGTGGGGGCGGTTATAATATCCGCCATGAAGAGAGCCAGACTACACCAGGGCCACAGATACGGGTTTGGCGGACTCATCACCACCTTCCTCCGAGGCCTCGACGTTGTGGAAGAAGCCTTGGATTACATTCCGCAGTTGGAGCGGAGGGCCCTTGATGTGACAAAGACCAAGGCCCCCGACACTACACACGGACCTGTGCTGACTCTGGGCGAGCGACATGCTCGTGACGACCAGTATATGGCCCGTATGTTCGGTATGCAGATGCTGCAGCTACGGATAGGTGGGAGACCAGCCACCGAGGATGAATTATGGCAGCTGGAGCTGGACTACCCTTTTGGCGAAAACGCCAGAGCTTTATGCAAGGTGGGGCCAGCCTTTGTGGAGCCGACTGACGACGACGTCCCTACTGATGAGGAGACACATCATGAGGACTCTGATGTGGAGTCCGATGACGGCGAGGGAGCTGATTCAGATATGGGCGACGAGGCCGCAGCACCGGATGAGGAAGTCGAATATTTCAACTGAGCAGGGAGTTTCACCACCCAAAATTTTGTGCTTTGTATTTTTGTGAACACTGGGGACAGTGTTCGATTTAAGTGTGGGGTGGGGAGTAGTTAGGTGCTGGGTCATAGGCTCTAAATCTGCTGTATATTCTTCCCTGACGTTTATGTATGTCTGTGCTTTCCCTATTGTTGTGAACTGATTTGTGAATGATGTGTATATATTCGTTTGTGGCCAATGATGTGTGTTTTTAAAAGTTATGGTTGCCTTTGTAAATATTTTGTAAATTTTGTAAATATTTTTTTTTCTTTCTCTATCGATATGATCGATATTTTTCAAAATTTTTGTGAAAAGATGTTGCACTTATCAACATATTTTGTAAATATTTTTTTCACCGAAATGATCGATGTGTTGCAAAAATTTTGAAGTTTTATTTTTGGGTTTCTCGGAGTTTGTTTTCGGTTCTTTTACCGAGAATAGTCCCATTGAACCGATGTCATAGTTAGTGAACATTCCCTATGATGGATGGATGACGACCGTCTTAAGGGAAATGTAGTCGATAGGAGTAGATGTTTTGTTTTTAGTTTCTTTGGTGGATTGCATCAATAAACTGTAGTTGCTTATGGTTGCTAAAATTTTGTTGCGTGTGTAATTGATGTTCGAAATGTGAAAGTGATTCGTTTGAAAGCATGTAATTGTGTAAATATGTTGAGTTACCTAGGCTATAGAATTTGGTTCATTATGATTGAGGCTTAATCTTGAATTCATGTAATTGACTAATTAAAGAGTCTGTGAATGCATCTTGATTCGAGCATGTACATGAAGTGTGAGTGAGGTTTTGCTATTCCATGTCATTGTGAATTGTCTAGAACTTGCCTGGCGTGTATACAAAGCGAAATGAAGGAGGTGTAGTGTCGGAAAGGATGTAGGCATTTCTTTGTTTTAACCGTTAGTTTCCATTGTTTTCTTGTCAAATTCTACCTTTTTATATGTTGTATACCCTAGTCAGCCCGTTGAGCCTTTAGCCGATTTCTTTCTTTTGTCCAGAATTGTATGAAATAAGCTTTATTCCTTCTTTTCATTAGCCTTAAAGTCTATAAGAAGCTCTTAAGCGCTTACAAAGAACAGAAAATTGTTTCCCAAAGTGTTAAAGAGTGAAAAGAGTGAAAAGAAAAGAAAAGCAAAGTGAGGAAAGAAAAGATGATGTTGAAGAGGCACTAGTTGTAATTAAATGAAATTGAGGGTACATGAAAACCTTCCGTTTGGGGTCAAGTGTGCCTAATGAAATGGGCTGTATGAAAGTAACCCAGCATGAATGGGAGAAAAAGAGAAAAGAGAGGAACAATGTCCATGAGTCGATGGGAATGAGTTGAAAAGGCGCTTAAGGATGCTAGCGACTATTATTGCCTAATCCAATATATATATACTAGATCCATAGCCCAGTTACAACCCATTAAAAGTCCTATTTGATCCTACACTGCATTTCTTTATATTAGTGGAGTAATACACTAAGGGCAAGCCTATGGGTCATGACATGATGCATGTGAATTCTTTTGGGAGAGAGAGTGAAATTAATTTTTATATGCCCCTACTTGCATGTTTGTGTGCTGCACGAGCATAAAAGGGGAAGTTTCTCTCGAGTTGTGAGGGTACATGCTTGATGAAACATTGATTTTCGTGTCCGATTTCTTGATTAGTTGATTTGCATGAGTTTGCCGATATCAAGAATCAATTCTTAAAAGTCTAGGAAGCCTCGATGTATTAAGGTCATTGTCTTGTACGACCAAGCATGTTTTCTTGATAATTTGCAAAAATCGAATAATCGGTATGATCGTAACGTAAATGGTTGCACCATAGTGACAAAGGTTGAGATGTGATGTGCATGATTTGTGTATGTGTTGTTCGAGGACGAACAAGGATTTAAGTGTGGGGTAAGTGATCTTGGGCAGATTTATATGCCCAAGTGATACTCAAACGTATCATTTTTACCTTGTTTGTTGTGCAATGTGTATATAATATCATGTATTTGGTAATAAAATGCGAATTTATACTAACCAACATGATTAGCATTTGTTTTGCAGGATAATGTGATTTTTAAGAGCTAAAATGCGTGTTGGAACTATGTCGGAGTTGGACTTGGATGCGAGCGTGGAAAAGACCTCGGATGGCATATTTTACACTGGCTCCGCGATGGTGCCGTGCCACGCTGCCATCGCGGTAGCACACTGCCTGGAGAGGAAATTAATTGGCAGATTCCAGTGAGGCCTCGCGACAGCTCCGTGGCACGGAGACAGGCCTCCGCGATGGACTCCGTGCCACGTTGAGGCTAATTATCAGGACCATGCAATTTCCAAAGAGGGTCCGCGTCCACGCCGTGTCACGGAGGCAGTGCTCCGCGTTGGCCTCCGTGACACGTTGCTTGTTATTCCGGGAAAAATTTCCCACTAGTATAAATAGCACACTTAGGTTATTTTTAAAGGGGAGTTTTTTAGTTTTAGTTTTTTTAGCCTGAGTTCAGAAAGGGAAGCAGGAACGTGGTTTTGTGGCAGTTGAAGAATAGAAAAGATAAGAGTTTTCTTCTCTTCCCTTCTTCTTTCCTTCAATTGTATGCATGATTCACACTCATTCTAGGATGATTAATCCAAGAATGAGTGGCTAATTCCTTTCTTGCTGAGGTTTTGAACTTGTGTAATGAATGTTGGTAATAATTGATATGGTTTCTTCTTCTTCTTGCATGTTGTTCTATTAATTCTTGTGCTTATTACATTCTTGATTGGCCACCATTAATGTATATCTAAAAAGTCCAATTTCACTCGAGAGAGCATGAAATTGGAAAGTTGTGAATTAATAGGGTATTGTTCTTAACTTGATTTGGGAAAATTGGGTTTTGATGTGCTTTCTTGATAGAAATATACTTGAAAGCCGTATTAGTCAATTTAGGAACCGGAATTGTAGTGTTAGGTCATAAATTGCATTTGATCACAGAAATGTAGACGAATGGTTTATGAATCTAAAGTGAAATTAAATACGGAAGTTTTAATTTCTAGGCAAACGTTCTTGGCTAGCAATATGAAGAAGAAGATGACCAAATTATCCTGATTATCAAGTTCATTACTCGTTCTTAACCTTGGCATGTGCATATCCATTGTCTAAACTCAACATAAATAGTAGTTATTAATTTTAGTAGATAATTAGTTTAGAAACAAAACTCACTCAAATCTTGGTTGGATTGTTGTTAACATACTTAGAAATAGAATAGAGATATAGTAAACTAGGCAGTTTGGCATATCTAGAGCAGCCTCCTTGGATCGATACTTGGCTACTTAGCCACTTTATTACTTGTTTGACCACGTACACTTGCGTGTCGGTGTATAATATATACCGAGCAGCAGAGCGCGAGCAATGTATTGAAGGTCATTGCATTGATAGGACCATGCATGTTTTCTTGATGATTTGTTGTATTGAATAATCGGTATGACCGTAGCCTAAATTGTCGAACCAAAGTAGCGAGGTTGGGATGTAAATTGCATGAAGTGTAGGATTGTTGTTCGAGGACGAACAAGGATTTAAGTGTGGGGTAAGTGATCTTGGGCAAATTTATATGCCCAAGTGATACTCAAAAGTACCATTTTAGCCTTGTTTATCTATCAATGTGTATACATTCTCATGTAATTGGTAATAAAATGTGAATTTATACTAACCAACATGATTAGCATTGTTTTGCAGGTAAAATGTAATTTCGAGAAGCTAAAATGCATGTTGGAGGATATCGGGGTTGGACATGGATGCGAGCAAGGGACAAGGCATTGGACAGCATGAAATAAAGGGGCTCCGCAATGGAGCCGTGTCACGCTGCCATCGCGGAGGCCTTCTGCCTGTATAGGGAACTTTCGCCCAAATTCTAGAGAGGGTACGCGATGGGTCCGCAGCACGGTGGCTTGGCTCCGCGTTACACCCCGTGCCACGTTGGGCTTTATTTCCTGGACCCCCAGTTCCAATGAAGGTCCGCTTCTATAGCGTGTCACGGAGGCAGTGCTCCGCGATGCACTCCGTGACACGTTGCTCGTTATTCCGGGAAAAATTCCCACCAGTATAAATAGAACACTTAGATTCATTTTTCAATATTCTGACTTGGTGGAGCAAGAACGTGGGTTACAGGTAGTTGAGGGGACGAAAATATCAGGGTTTTTCTCTCTTTCTTTCTTCTTTAATTCAATTGCTTGTATGTTTAACACTCATTTAACGATGTTTAATACACAAATGAGTGGCTAAATCCTCTTCTTGCTGAGGTTATGAACAATTGTAGTGAAATGGATTGTTGATCATAGTGGTTTTTCATCTTTTCTTCCATCTTGTTCTATTAATTCTTGTTCTTACTGCATTAATGTGTGGCCTACGTTAATGTATATCTGAAAAGTCCGGTTTCACTCGAGAGAGCAAGAAATTGGAAAGTTGTGAATTAATAGGATATGATCTTTTCTTGGTTTGGGAAAATTGGGTATTGATTTACTTTCAGGATTGAAATATACCTGAAAGTCGTATTAGTCAATTTAGGAACCGGGTTTGTATGGCTAGAACATGAATTGCATTTAATAACAGAAATGTAGGTGGATGGTTCATGATTCTTAAGTGAGGTTAAATACGAGAGTTTTAATCTCTTGGCAATAGTTCTTAGCTAGCAACTGGAGGAAAAGATTAACCAAATTATGTTGATAATTAATTTCATTACATGTTCGTTTAACCTCAGGATGCCCTCATTCATAGTTCAGACTCAAATTAGATAGTTATTTTAGATTTAGCATAAAAACTATAAAACTAAATATCAAACTTTTGGTGACACTGTTGTCTGCATTTTTAGAATCAAAATATAGTACACTTGAGCAAATTGCACTTCATCCCAGTCCCTGTGGGATCGATACTTGGCTTACTTAAGCCACTTTACTACTTGTTCGACCACGTGCACTTGCGTGTAGTTATATACCCATATAACACAGCTCGAACAGTGGTGATGTTGGGGATATTCCTATGCTCATTTTCCATACTATTAACCATCTTTTACTTTGTTTTGAGATTATTATCCTTATGAAATGAATGAATTCATGATGATGTGTGTTAAATGAGCTAACGCGTGTTTATAGATAATGCTAGCAGGTAATCAATGGAAAAGGACTCAAAAATGGCCCAAGATGTGAAGAAAGAAGAATTCGAGAAATGTTGACCTGGTGAGATAGCTGGCGCGCTAGCCACCATACTTCAAGTCTAAAAGCTGAACTTCTTAAGGGAATAAGAGTCATTTGATACCTTGCTTATAAATATGTCATCTAGGGAATTTTTTTAGGAGTCTTCGATCAGAAAGATCAAGTCTGTACGCAGTTGTTTGGGGATGAGACAAGAAGTTCATTTTCTTCTAGGTTTTATTCTTTACTTTATGCTTTTGATTTGAATGATGATTTCTTTAGTTTTCCACTTGAACATTTGTGGCTAACCTCTTGTTCTAGGGTTTTGGCCCTAGCTAATAGTTGTAGTTTGAACACTTGTTTATACTAGACTAAAATTCTTCATTCGAGATTGTTTATGCTTACTTATTTTCATTGGTTATTCATTAGATTGAACACCTTGTGAATATTATCTGTTGCCTCTTGGTTGAACTAGGGACAGAAAACCAAGAGAGTTAAAGAAAGCATATAATAGGTTTCAATTATCTTGTTCAATTAGTTCAAGAGTTGATTTTGTTGTCGAGGATAGGGAGATACCCTTCAACCCTGTTCAGTTGAACACAAGTATTTTCAGCTGTCCTCTCATGTTTTTCCTGCAACCATAGGGATGTAAGTGTTAGGATTCATGAGATAGTTCTTGCATTTTCGAAATAATAGTAAGAAATGGAGTCATAACATGCAACTAGCAATCTTAGAAGAGTTTAGTCTAGTGTATTAGAGTCGTAGAACTCAAATTGAAAGAAAAAGTACCAAGACCCTATATTCTCATAATCATTTGAATTATAAACACTTTTTTCGAAAATAATTTTTGTTCATTAGTTTAATTTACATTTCAATTTAGTAGAAGAATCTCCAAAACCATTTCTCTGTTTTACCTGTGTTTATTTGAATAGTGAAATAAATTATTAATCTTAAGCAATTAATCTGACATGTCTCTAAGGGATTGATATAGGGACTTAACTGTCCTATATTACTTGACACCCACTTGCAGTTGCTCACGCTTGGCGACATCACCTTCACACTAGTACTCTCTACAGGCACAACTAGAGCCGGATCACCAATGCTCTTTTTAAACAAGGACACATGGAAAACTGGGTGCACTGATGTCAACTCTGTTGGCAACTCCAACTCATATTCCACATTGAGAACACGGATTAGAATCCTATTAGGACCAACATATCGGGGCCTGAGCTTCCCCTTCTTGCCAATCCTCATCACCTTTCATGGGTGACACCTTTAGAAACACCCAATCATCAACTGCGAACTCAAGGTTTGTCTTTCTCACATCTGCATAGGATTTCTAATGACTCTGAGCTATTTTCAGCGTTTCTCTAATAAGATGAACTTTCTCCATAGCCTTATGAATTGAATAGAGCCTTATAAATATAGTCTCACCTACCTCAAACCATTCAATAGGTAATCTACACCTCCACCTATAAAGAGCCTAAAATGGAGCCATTTGAATACTAGAGTGGTAACTGTTATTATAGGAAAACCCAATGAGAGACAATTACCCTTGAGGTTAATCACGCAATCTCTCAACATGTCCTCTAAGGTCTAAATGATCTTCTCAGCCTGACCATCTGTTTGTGTATGAAAAGCTATGGTTAAGCTTAACCTGAGTACCAAGGCCCTTTTGGAATGACTTTTAAAACCGCAAGGTGAACTAAGTACCCCTATCAGAAATGATAGACAAAGGGACTCCATGCAACCTGACTAATTGCCAAATATAATGTCTAGCATAATTCTCGGTTGAGTCTGTAGTCTTAACTGGTAGGAAATGTGCTGACATAGTCATTCAGTCCACAATCACCTATATAAAATCATGCTATAGATGCGTATGAGGTAAACCTATAATGAAGTACATGTTTATCTCTTCCCACTTCCAAGTAGGAATACTGATATCTTAAAGCATACTTCCCGGTCTCTAATGCTCAACCTTAACCTTTTGGATATTTGGACACTTAGCCACGAATTCCATAATATCCTTTTTCATGACATTCCATCAATAGACCTCGCGTATATAACGATACATCTTGGTGGAACCTAGGTGGATAAATTATTGAGATCTTTGAGTCTCTCTCAACATCCGCTGTCTCAAGTCATCCACATTCGACACACATAATTAGCCTTGATAGCGAAGTACACCATCTCCGCACTGGGAGAAAACATCCATTTTCTGATTTTGGACTGCTTCCTTCAACTTAAGAAAGATTGAATCCTCATCTTGTTTCTCCTTAACCTCCATCACCAATGAAGATTCTGAACCATTCTGAATAATGACAATAATATCTTCTCAATCCGTAAGGCAAACACCCGAGTAAGAAAGCGTATGGACATCTCTAACCAACCCCTTTTTTTCATCCTCCACATCAGTAACACTCCCCATGAACAAACTTCTCAGAGCATCAGCCACTACACTGGCCTTACTCGAATGATAATGAACACTTATGTCATAGTCTTTAAGAAGCTCAAGCTATCTTCTTTTCTGCTAATTTGAGTCCTTCTGACTAAATATATACTGGAGGTTCTTATGGTCTGTAAATGAATAAACATGCACCCCATACAAATAGTGTCTCCAAATCATCAAAGAAAACACCACCGCGCCTAACTCAAGGTCGTGTGTCGGGTAATTCCTTCTCATGAGGCTTAAGTTGTCGCGAAGCATAAGCAATGACTTTACCATGTTGCATCAATGACGTTTTGTGGGTTTACGACACGTTTGATGCTTAAAACTTAGGAATAAGCATGGAATTAGGTGTGTTTTGTGTATAGGGGGCACTTCTACTTTGTTTTCAGGGAAATAAAGTGTTGGAGTTGAAATATGCAAAAGAATGAAAAAATGCAGAAAAAAGGCCAATTATGGATCTCAGTATGAGTCGTACCTTCTTGCTACGAGTCGTACTGAGAGTCGTGGAAAAGTGAAGACTAAGTGTTTGAGGAAAAAGGCGCGGTACGACTTATTGTACGAGCCGTACCATCCTATTATGAGTCGTACCATAGAAGTTGTGATAAATACTAGAAGATGCTACACAGGGCAAGTCTCAAGGAACGGGTAGTAACTATAGATCGTGATATCTACCTAAGACATGTATCAAGGAGCCATGGTAAACTCTAGAATAAAATTGAAGAATGGATGATTTCAACGTACGACTAGAAGTCACAAGTCATAAGATGAAGGTATGAGTCATACCAAGCCACACATTAAAGTAAACAGAGGATGCCCAAAGTTGAAACTTCAAACCACGACAAGATTGTATGACTCGTAGGTTCATGGTGTGAGTCGTACCAAATTCCAACACTTAGATAAAATTAGAAGAACCCAGTCAATGTACGAGTGAAGGTACGGCCCCTACAATCATGTTACAGATCGTAGGTGAAGTCGGCAGTAGCTTTAGCAGTTTCCCTTTAGGAAAAGTTTCTAATTATTTGTATAAATACTTTAGGTTATTTTTGTTAAAGAGTGTCACATTTGGAGAGAGACAACTAGAGAGACCAATTGTAGAGAGTTTAGAGTATTGGAGAACAACTTTTGGGATTTTCTTGATTTGATTCTTCCATTATTCCTGACTTGTTCTTCATTAATTCTTTCAACAATCAAATGGGTTTTCTTTTAATCATCAACTTCTATGTTATGTGTTTGTCTATGAATACTTATAATTCTCTTATAATAAAAAAAAGGCTAAAACATCCACAATTAGAGTTGTGGGAACCACGGTGAATTAACAAACTAGGGTTGAACAAAGTGATTCCAAACTAATACTAACACTTGTATTGTATTCTCTTCATCTTTTATGTTGCTTAACTGAGTGCAACGTTATGACTTGCCCGAATTCTTTACTTACTTGAACATAGAGAAGTAGATATTAGGAAAAGAGAATTACAATAAAGCATTGATCTTTATAGGTCATTTATGACTTGAGCTGTGGTTGAAATGATAATGGTTGAAGTGAAATCACTCATAAGACCTAACCCAGTGATTGAGTATAGTCATCCAATAGGGACGAACCAGTCATTTGGATGAACCTAGTTATCAAGTTCTACAAGTAAGCACTAGGATAGATCACAAGTGTAAACTCGAAGTAGTTATGAACCCATGGGGAACACTTACCCTAGTTAATTGCATAATCATGATAAACAACAATCAATTCTCCATATTGTCATATAATTTCTTTTATAAACCCTCCCCTTTTAGAGATAACACACTTAAAAGCTTAAATAGTAGCGTTATTTTATATCTTAACCATGTTTCCAGTGTGATCGACCCCAACCTTTGTTGGATTCTTTATTGACAACATCTACGTCATACTTTTCCAAGGGTGTGATTTGAGCGTCATCAAAAAGTGAATTGTTGTGTTTAACTTTCTGTTATTATTTCCTCATTTATGTGTTCTTTTTGTTTATAACACCCACATGTTGTCGATTGGTGAATGCCAAGTACTTAATTAAGAGGAAACCCCCTGATTCCACTTGATCTTGAATTAGAGAAAACTATGCGGAGAATGGGGAAACCTGAGCAAAGAGAGGCCCGTATAGGTGAAGAGGCTTGGCAAACTACAACTCAGGAAGCTGAGTTAGCTCGGCAAGCTGCACTTAAGGAAGCTGAGGATGCCTGGGAGGAAGTAGTGAATGTTGGATGCCATAGAAGGGGAAATAGATGCCAGAGATATTCTCGTCAGTTCTATGATGAAGATGACCTGGATATTGATGAAGTCAGATCAACTGTAGCCATCATACCACCACCTTTGCTTGCTGGAGAGAAGTTTGATATCACTAGCACCATGATACTACTGTTAAATATGAAAGGGGTGTTTAGTATTCATGCAGCTAATGATACTAACCTGCACTTGATGATTTTCTCGGGATATTCAAGGCATACAGGTTACCTGGTGTAATCCATGATGCGATAATGTTAAGACTCTTCCAGTTCTCTCACTCTGGAGAGGCCACTTTATGGTTATCAGAGTTGCCTAATGACTCCATAACCAACTGGAGGGAGCTTAAATAGGCTTTCCTAGAAAGGTTCTTCCCACCCTCCAGGATGCTACAGTTAAAGGACAAAATTTATAACTTCCAGCAATTGAAGACTGAGACATTGCATGAGACATGGTTGAGATTGAAGAAGAAGCTGACCAAGTGTCTGAATCATAAAGTTTTAGATGACAGTTTGTTGGAAATTTTTTACAGGTCCTTAAATAACAACACAAAAGTTGTAGTAGATTCATTGGCAGGAGGAACATTGATGAGTCACATGTGGGAGCAAGCTGCCATTATTTTAGACAAAGTGACTGAGACGAACAAGCCTGACACACTAGGGAAGCAGAAGCAGCTATAGGTACGTATGTTGTTGGTATATTTGTGTATCAATACAAAAAAGAAAGAGGAGCATGATTAGAAGCTGGCTCATATGTAGACTTCATTAAACCTGCTCATGAAGCATATCATGGCCACTGGTTCTAGAAAGGTAAGTGCAGTGGAACCTTAGTGTCAGGAACCACGGTAGGAGCATTTAGATTTTGAAGCAGAGGAAAACTTCTTGGACAACCAGGTGGTAGTTTTTCAAGCCAACACCCAATGTTTTGGATAGGAAACTTGGTGCCAAGTTTAAAAATATCAGGGTCGAAACAAGTATAGGGACAACTACAATAGGAACAGGGATAGGAGCCGAGATCTTGAGCGAGAGGGAGAATGGAGAAAGAATGATGGATATCGCAATGATCGCATAGATTTGTATGTTCCTTCTAATGCACGTGAGGGGGAGACTAGACCCTCAAGATTTGAGAAAATGATGGCTGAAATGATCAAAAAGGTAATGTCCACCGATGATTAATTAAGGGACATTCAAGGGGATATATAGGGTATGAACCAGAAAGTTGAATCGCATGCCCCAATCGTCAAACAGATTGAGCAGCAGCTTGGTCAGATGTCGGCCTCCCTAAACCAAAGGTAGAAGGGAACACTTCCTAGAAACATAGTGCAAAATACAAAGAATGATAGTCACTATATGGCTGTGATGACTAGGAGTGGAAAGACCACAGTTGATCCCTCTCTTGAAGTTTTAGTTGAGATGGAAAAACGGAAGGAGATTCAGATTAGTGAGGATGATGAGGTTGTTGAGAATGACCCTACAGGTGAGGCTGAGTTGTCTAATGCTCCAGGTGGTGTAAAGGAGTCTAAAGTTGATAAAGGTAAGAAAATAAAGGCCACACAAAATTGTAAAGCTATCCCTCGACCACCAACATTGTTCCCTCAAAGGATGAAGAAAAAGGTAGAAGATGGTAAGTTCCAAAAATTTCTCTCTATTCTTAAACAGTTATCTGTGAACATACCATTGATCGGCGCATTGGAGCAGATGCCCGGATATGCCAAGTTCATGAAGAATCTAGTGACTAAAAAGAGGTTCGTGAGCTATGAGCTAGCTGGGGTAACTTGCATCATTACAGTGCCATAGACTCATGGGTCCTTGCTCAAAAGAAGGAGGATCAAGGTGCCTTCACCATTCAATGCACGATTAGTAATTTTTAATTTGCAAAGGCATTGTGTGACTTGGGTGATAGCATCAACTTTATACCTTTGCCTGTATTTAAACATATGGACTTGGGAGCCACAACACCAACTTTAATACGGGTATGATGGTAGACCACACAACCAAAAAGATCTTACTTGATGTGCTTGTCAAGGCTGACTGTTTTATCTTCCCTGCGGACTTTGTGATCCTATATTGCTAGGTTGATTTTAAGGTCCCCATCATTTTGGGGCAAACATTCCTTGCCACTGGGAGAAATTTAGTGTTATACCCCGGAAGCCCAATGATCAAACCCGGGAGTTGAAATGGTGGAAAACTAAAATTTTGCACCAGATCACAGAAAGGGTTGTTAGGTGAACAATGAGGAGGGACCACAAGTCATGAAGTAACTCATGGTTAAGTAGGGAGGTGGGCTGATTTGGGTAGACACCACTGGCATGACCACGAGTCGTGGTCAGGCCACACGACTCGTAGAGTCACCCATGGCCTGGAATGGAAATTGGCAATGAAATTTTGGCCAGTGGGGATCACATTTGGTGACCACGAGTCGTGGTCAGCCACAAAAATTCGTGGGTGCCTTGATGGAAATTTTGCAGTGAACACCATGGATTGAGGCCATGAGTGGTGGCCATAAGGGACGAGTTTTCCAGTCCCTCGTGGGGACTGGCAGTCAGCAAAATCTTGCAATTTAAGTAAGAGCTTTTTCATAATTCCTAAGTCCTATGGTCCTAGACTACGTCGTTTTAAGTTATCAAAGGTGGGTTTAAGAGGGGAAAACTATCCTTAAGTCCTCATTCATGCATGTAAAGGAATAGGAGAGTGGTAGAGAGGTGATCAATGGTGAATCAAGGCTTCTTCTTCAATGTCCTCTTACGAAATCAAGGGAGTGTATAGATTTACTCGAAATTAGGTATATAGGGTTATGAATGGATTTTTTCGTTCATACCCGTATACATTCTATTAATTTATGAAAACCTATCAAAAATCTCATGGGGTTTGGGAATTCAATTTATGTGAAAATCTAATGATTTACTAATGGGTTGTTATGATTTTTGAATTACATCATATTTTATGAATTTGATCAGATTTTACAACTAGTTTTTCTTATAAAGGTATTAATTTTGATTTCTACTAAATTAAGCCTAATTATGCATGATCTATGATAAATCGATTTATGATCTCCTCTTCAATTATTGATATTTACCAACCCCGCATGATATATGATTTGAAATATGAATTTATTCAATTACCCATCATGTTTTGATGATTTACAAGTTATATGTATGATCTATAAGTATGCATGAAACCTATGATTCATGAATTATGTATCGGCCAACTCACGGTCCTTCTGTCATGGCTAGTTCATATATGTTCAATAATGTTTAGGATTATCATGATTTAACTAGACCACGAATTCATCCATGTTATACTTTGAGCACTATATACGTTTTGGAAGTAGTATCGAATATCGAGTAGGTTTGAGGCCTAGGTTCTACCTCGGATCTCATAAACTAAGTGCCACCGTAGGGATGTTGGAACCTCCTTTGTGATTTTCCCCGGCCCAAATGGCCCTTTTCATGGTGATACCACACTTGCATAGTTCTACCCTTGGCAAGGTATGGATACCCTCCTGACTAGAGTTATAAGTCGAGCTTCATGTATGCTCATATGGGGTATGTCGGTTAAGAGACTCTCCCATTGTTCCTCATGATTTATGCATGCCTATGATTATGTATGTTTGCTTAAGTTATGTTAAATATGGCTTTCCTCTCATGATTATGATTTCGTATGTATTATGAATATCTTGAAAACCTTGATCCTTATGTTATGTTATGTTACAATATTTATGATATGAGCATGATGTCCTACTTTTATGATGTATTATGAGTTTTTACATGTTTTAAATGTTTGTTTTACTTACCTTCAATACTAGGTACACTCCACGTACTGACCACATACTTTCTATGTTGTATCATTTTATGATACAGGACTCGACTCTCAGGCTCATCCTCATCCTTAGTCTATCCCAGAGTTCAATTTCAGCTTTTTTGGCGAGTCCTCATGTTTCTGGGGCCGTTTGATTAAGCATGTATGATGTTCTATGTTTCAGATTTGGCCAGGTTATTTGAGGGTGCTGTCCCATCAATCCATCTTACATGTTAGAGGCTTTCACATAGTATATAGTATTTAGCTTATGTATATGTCTAGTACTTTCGAATGTTATGATATGCTATGATACGTTTACATTCCGTTATTCCTTATGTTCAGTCTTCCGCTTATAGTGAATGTCGTTAGATGTACACTTATGCCAAGGGTCAACTTGGGGCCTCTTAGAGTTCCTTGTCTAGTGTTACGATCCCGCTCAACGTTTGGGTCATTACATTTAGTAGATGTTGAGGCTGGCCAACTAAAATTTAGGCTGAAGAAAGAAGATGTCACTTTTAATATCTTCCAGTCAATGAAACAGCCTAATGAGTTTAGGGTTGTATCAGAAATGGAGGATGATAGTAAGATTCCTAATAAATTCTTAGTAGTCAGGAGACTTACATCATGCCACGACGTTAAATCAGACAATTCTTGATAGGGAACCCATGAGGTGGTTTGGTGAAGTCTAAGTAACCAGACCACATGCGTCGTGCTGTGACTTTAAATAAGGTGCTTTTTGGGAGGCAACCCAAGCATCTTAACCTATGTGTGTTAAAATCAGAGTAGACCTATACTATGAAAAGAAATAGGTGGGTAAAAGAAATTGCAGAGTAGACCTATACTATGAAACTCAATATGACTCATAAGAGGATTGTATGGCTCGTAATCCTAACCGTAGTTAAAATCAGAGACTGGTTGGATGCATGAGTTCATGTTACGGGTGGTCATTATGTCATACCTCCTTTTCACAAGTCATACTATCCACTGTAAGGATGAATTATGCCAAAGGTGCAAGTGCAGAAAATAATGACTTACGAGCCATAGTACGGGTTGTACCCCCATGGTACGACTCGTGCCATGCACTCGTAGGTCCCTAGGTAAGTTCCTAAAGTGTATTGTCATGGGTCAAAGGAATGAGCTGTAGGTCCAACCTACGACTCAAGGTACGAGTCGTGACTTGAGAAATAAATTAAATTGACCCGACTCAACCCGGATCTTGAAACATCCGCCCTAACCTATTTAATTCAAAATTCTTTGGACTTTAACTCCCACGAAAACATAAGCTCTAAACCCACAATTCTCTCCCACAGTCCCCTCACTCCCATAAATCAAGAAAAACGTTTTGAGCTCAAATTTGTGTAAGATTACATCTACACATTTGAAATTCCTACTCTAATTACTGAAACGAGCAAGAAGTTGAGTAAACATTAGAAAAATCAAGCAAGTAAACATGTTCAATTTGCGAAATGCTTCCTCTATGCCAACTGATAGAACTCAGTGATTTCTCAAGATCACCAAAAATGCATTGAGGAAGATGAGCAGTAAGTTGTGCGATTCTATTGAATGGGTAGGAATTTAAAATGCTCAAACACTAAACTTGATTGTTAAGGATTAGTTATATGGTATGATATGTGTTGGGGGTGAACCGGGTAGGTGTAAAGGATGAACATTGATAACCTAAAATTGGGAATTCTGAGTACCTAGTTAAAACAAATTGTTTTGCTGAACAACTGAACTAATTAAGCAAAGGACAGGCTTCACAAGCCTTCTTATGACTCGTGGTTTCGTACTAGGATTTATAGGATGGCTTGTTGGGAGTGTCCCAAGCCATTTGTGACTTAAATTGACGGTATGAAACATGGAACGATCTGTATTATCCTAATAAGAGTCGTACCATGTGATCGTATCAAAAAAATGCAAGGGTCAAAGTTTAAAAGAAATTGTACGATCCTTACTACGACTCATGAAAACAAATCACGATCTATAACACGAGTCAAGGAAAAATACAAAAGAACAAAGTTTAGGGTAATCCCTCAGTATGAATCTTAGTATGAACAGTACCACCATTTATGAGTCATACCTAAAAGCCTTAACAGGACCATCATAAAGTACGAGTCTTAGTATGAGTCGTACTACTAATGTACGACCGGTGCTGTAGACTGGTGGAAAACTTCAGAAGATATTTTTCTTGCTTTCTTTCACTCAAACCATACATATAAACCTTATTATCCACAGGTACAATGACAATGAAGTGAATACCAACCAAAATCACCCAAGATAAGGAGACCAGAGTTGAGATAGCTACTAGGAGGGAATTGAGAGATAAGCTCTCCAACTTTGATCAAGAAGGCAGCTCCCCTAGTAGTTTAGTGGAAGAGTACCGAGTAGAGACTTTTGACACTGATGAGCCACAGACCACTAGGGCTCAGGATAAGGTTCAAGCTGCAGGTTCAATCGTTACTCCCCAGTTTGAGGAGAGAGCTGGAAAATAGTCCTAAGAGTCTAGTAGTGGATCTAATGAGGAAGAAGGGTCTGAGGAGGCCTAGTCCATAGATTTTAATGATGCAGTCGGGTCTAAGGAAGAAGCTTCTGAGGAAGAGGGCGACCAAACTCCACCTCAGGAGAGTCGTACTATTAGGTGGAGTATGCCGGTGCTCAGGATATATACGAGCAAGGTCTTTCTCTCACCTCAAAGAACCATCCAAGGCAGAGCATATAGGAAGAACCGTGGATCCTCACTAGTGCCTTGAATGAGGTAGAGGATATGAAATGGATATTCAGTCTCTACGAATTTGACTGCATGGCTAGAACTCCAGAGAAGTATACTCCTACAATAGTCTGGGAGTTCTATGCCAATTATTTGGTCATAATGGAGTAGAAAGCAAAAGGTGGGTAGAAATTGAAAGAATAGCCCAAGCTTGAGATCATGATAGTGCGAGGTCACACGGTTGATATCTCTGGGCATACTATTGCTCGGGTACTTTTTGGGCTGCAGTACAAAGCTCCTGACATGATAGCTAAATTCGATTACTAAGTACATGCCCTAAAAAGGGTAAAGAATATGGGTTGTGAGGAGAGGCACAACCAAATTAAATGGCTAGCGAGGTTTTAATGGATGAGAAGGAGGATGTAGACTGGGAGGCTAGCGGAAAGTAGGTCACTAAATCCTTATTGAACTTCATAACTAAGGTCTGCTGGACAGTATTCCGCCATAGGTTGGTGCCAACGGTCAATGACAACACCCTCAATGTATATAGAGTAGCCTTGGTGGTGTGTATCATATCGACATACGCCATAAACATTCCGAGCGTCATCGCAGAGGAGATTTGAGACGGGGTGATGGGATTGATCACTGCCATCCTATTCTCAAGTCTTATGTTTAGATTATGTATTGAGTAAGGCCTCAGGGAGAAGATGGAGGTTGATTGTATGATTGGAGGCCAGATGATGAAAAATATAGGCCTGATACGGTATAAGATGAACCCGGTGAGTCGGGTTAGACTTCCTACTGCAGTCCCAGTACCACAAGTATTCGAGTGTGAGCATGTTAATGCCCCCACTTCAGTGGAGCAAGGAGAGATGTCGACTACAGAGGCTGGCCACACAGATGTAGCTCCCAACACATCCTCCCCACCTCCATTAGGGTTTTCCAAGTTAGAATCCAGCAGTATATGTGTTGGCACCTCAGGACTTCCTTCAGAAATTGGCCAAGGGGCTGACAGTGACCAAGAAAAAGGTCAATGATATGATGGAAAGTGTCAAGTCGTGGGTGAAGGCTGAGATTGATGAGGTTGCTAGGTTGTTTCATAGCCGGTTAGATAGTTTTTAGTGCCACTTCAATGAGAGTATGGCTAAGCAAACAGATACAGGCAACCTCAGAGAGGAGTTAGGGGCTTTGCGAAGCCAGGTAGTTGAGTTGCCATCTAGATAGCCGACAATATTATCTTCCCCCAACCTTCCAGACTTAGATGCTGAGCTCGATTAGGAGCTAGATCATGAGGCGTATTGGGTGCCCACTGCAGCCAAAGGAGGAAAAGGAAAGAAAAGGGTCTTGGAGGCAGTTGAAGACGAGTCCTTAAGAACGAAGAGAAAAAGGAAGGAGAAGAAGGAAAGCAAAGGGAAAGAGTAGATAGCCTATAGACTCATGACGAGCATATGTCAGAGCTGGAGGAGCGAGCTAGAGGAGCAGGGAGCTCCACCACTGCCTTCATAGAGCTTGCAGGTGGCAAGGACCCAATGGGTGAGCCACATTCAGCTAGAGATACCACTGAGGTGGCGAAGGCAACTGCCACTGATGCGGGGTAACCAATCCCCCAACTGAAGTTCCATTTAGTGCACCAGCCACCGCTAGTGCCACTATTGTAGCGGAGGTACCACCTCCGCAGGATGACAGATGAAGTCTGAGTAGCACATGTATGTCCCTTTCCCTTGTTGTTACAGTTGATGCTTCAGGATGAAGCACGTTTTTATAAAGGGGGGTGTACTTGTATTTTTTGGATTTGTTTGTCCCAGGGTTTTCTAGCCATGTTTCTTTTTCTTTGGACATGCTATCTAGTAGAATCGACATATTCAGGTTTTTTTATTTGTGTAATTAGAAGTATCTTAGGATTACTTTATAGCCAATAAATGCACTGATTTTGATGTTTTTGAAAACATGAGCCAATCTAAATTTTTTCTGATGTTAGCTGTGTATGTTGACAGCAAAGTATGACTTTTGTGGATCTTTGTACGTCATTCGTATTATTAGCATGTGTAGTTGTAGTTTAGCCATGCATGAAGTGGATAGGTAGAATCAATGAAAACATGTACCATGTGCAAGTAAGGATTCATACTCAGTTCAATACTGTGTTGAGGATCTAGAACTTGCCCAATTAGACTTTACATAAGTTTTAGGATGATTGGTTAGGAAAGGATCATAGGCCATTTTTGTCATAGCCCACTTTAGCTTAAATTGCGCTACCAGATGAAATGATTCTCTTGATCCCGTATTCGAGCCAAAACGTTGACCTACTTTCTTTGATTACCTATTCACCTTGACCAAGTTTATAATGAACCTGTTTGGTCCTGGTCCCTCCTTGGACATCTGACCCTCAACACAGGCAAAATGCCTAAGTTAAGGGGGGATGTTGCCATGACCCAAACAAAGGTATGAATCGTAGACACGGGACAAGGGACCCCTAGAGACCCCAAGTCGACCCATGGCATAAGCATACATCTAACTCAATCAATAAACTGAAGAATCAACAATATAAACTCAGCGGAAGTCCAACTCAAAATAACATCAGAATAAGCATCCGAAGCTGAACACATACAAATGTCTGAGAAGTCTCTAATCTGAACGAGTTGATGCGACAAGACCCCAATTAACTCAACAATACTGAAGTGGAAAATACGTAAGGGAAACTAAAATACATAAAGAAAGATATATAGTTTGGTCCTCGAAAGATGGACACTCACCAATAGGCAGATGCTAACTCCAATGAATTGTCTAAGAGTAGGGCTAAATCTGAGAGCTGGGTCCTGTATCATTAAACGATACAACATAGAAAGTATGTGGTCAGTAAGTGGAATGTACCGAGTATGCAAGATAAGTAACACCGCTTAAGTGAAGTAAATCATTTAAAGCATTTCATAACATATCATAAGCTTTCAAATCTAAGAGGGGGGTTTGCATGCATTCTTTCAAAAATTATAATCTTTTCATAACATAACAATACATAGCTTCATGACATCGTAACTGACTGGAATGACTCAAATCTGAAATATGACATTTATAAGTAAAGCTGAATAATGAGTCAAACCTTTCCTTTGGAACATGCATGTATAAAATAATAACCATGAGTAATGAATATGCAAATTTGAATTATATAGACATGGGAGACTCGTCACTTAACCGACATACCACGATAGAGCTTACGTAGTCTCGACTATTACACTCAAGTGGGTAGAGCCATCCAAAAGGTTGCCAGGGCTAAGGACACTATCAGATATCGATATCAAGCTCATGGGCCATTAGGTATGGGTATAGCTCACAAGGGATGTCCCAATAATATAATAGTATCAACCTATGTTGGTGCCTAGTTCTGGGGCATAGGGTGCTGGACCCTTAGCCCGCTCGGTGCTAGACTCTTCTCCTAAAACATGCAATGCTCTACATCATATATAATGAAGCTCTACATCGTCTATTGACAAAGCTCAATATTGAAATCATGCATAAACTCAACATCATATGAAAATAAAGCTCAACATTGTCGATTGACAAAGCTCTATAATGATATCATGAATAGACTCAACATCGTATGAATACGAAGCTCAATAATAACATACATCTCAATTGTGAATTCATAAATCTGAGAAGCTTAATTTCGAAACAGACCACAAGCTCAAAGATAAGTGGGAGCCTTTACTCCAAAACCATGTGGTAAACTTACTTTAGAGATATTACATCATCATACTTGATATAAGGGCTTTTTCCAAAAACTTTATCATGCTTGGATCTACTCAATTCATTTTGAAAATAATATCATAATGATGGGTAGCCTTAGAAACATTCTTTTCATCATCAAATCTGATCATCATCATACATTCATCATCATTCTCTTCTTTCATGAACCTCTCATCCATGAGCCTTTAATTTCATAAAACTAGAGAACACAATTTTGATTGAAAATAATTTAAAATCTGCCCAAGCTTCACAATTCATCAGTAGAAACATAATCTAATCATACCCATGTATAAAAATTAAAGAATTACGCAATTGGTTGAAAACACCATAACTTGGTCATAGGAATTCCTTATACTTAGATAGAGATTGGGCATGTATGTGGACGGAAACACCCACTCATAACCCTACATACTTGGAAGGGATTGATTCCACCAAATCTTTGATTATCAAAGAGGAAATTGGATGGAAACCTTGACTACTAGCCTTAAATCACCTCTTCAACCTCCCAAGCTTGCATGCATGGTAGGAATAACTTAAAATAGGTTTTCCCCCCTTAAAACCAACTAAAACGAGCCTCAAGAGACATAGTGTAGGCCCCTACGACTTAGGAATTATGAAAAAGCCCTTGCTAAAATCATAGAATTTGGTTAGCTGTCAGTCCCCACGAGTGAGTGGATGACTCATGCTCACAGGACACGACTCGTGTCCATGAGTCATTTGGTTCACTGCCCAAAAACAACGAGGGGACCTTACGGTAGACACCACGATTCGTGGTGGGTGACCACGACTCGTGGTCACCATCTGTGGCTTCTACTGCCCAATGCCTCCTTGCTAACAACCAGCCTAGGCTACGGGAGACCTCACGAGTCGTGACACCTGACCACAACTCATGGCCATGCATGTGGTCTTCTCAACACACCATGCCAGCCTTTCTGGACCTCGAGTCATTTAACAACTCATGGTCACTCCTCACAAGCCTCCCCATGATTTATTCTGTGATCTGGTGCGAGTTTTTAGTTTTTCTCCATTTTGACTCCCGAGTCTGATCCTTAGGTTCCCGAGGTATTACAATATCTCCCCCTTGGGAACATATGTCCTCAAATATTAGAAACACAAAAAAAGAGCAGAAACATGTAATCATCATATGTAAACACTGATCATTTAAACAAAAACTGAAAGAATGACTACCTCTGAAAAGAACTACATAGCTGAACTGAATTCAGACATCACATATATCTATCATAACCTAAAACAAACTTGTGCGCATGAACTCCACATGGAAACTGATTAGAGTCATAGAGAAAAATTGATACCTCAAGTTGGAACTGAGCCGATAGAGAATAAGTGTGGGTATTTAGCCATTATATTTTCTTCGGCTACCCACATAACTCCTTCAACATGTTGATTCCTCCAAAATACTTTAACTAAAGCTACTTCTTTGTTCCGTAACCTTCAAACCTGTCGATCAAGTATTCCCACCGAAACCTACTCATAGCTAAGTCTACCCTTTACTCCAACACTGTCCACCGAAACTACTAAAGCTGGATCTCCCAAACATTTCTTCTAAAGTGATACGTGAAACATAGGATGCACGAAAGCTAACTCTTAGGGCAAGTCCAACTCATACGCTACCTTACCAACTCTTCTCATAACACGGTAGGGAGCAACATAGCAGGGACTGAGTTTTTATTTCTTTTCGAACAGCATGACTCCCTTCATGAGAGATACCTTAAGAAATACCCAATGGTTCATCTCAAACTCCAACTCTCTCCTGCTCACTTCAGCATATGACTTTTGATGACTCTGAATAATTTTCAGCCTGTCCCTTATCAACTGAACCATCACCATAGCCTCATGAACCAAATCTGGCCCTATCATAGCTGCCTCACCAACCTCAAACCATCCAATGGGCGATCTAAACCTCTGCCATAGAGAGCCTCAAACGGTGCCATTTGGATATTGGAGTGATAACTGTTGTTGTAAGAAAACTTGATCAGGGGGAAGTGATCATCCCAACTACCTTTGAAGTGTCACATCCCGAAACTGGGGTAGGGAACAACTGGCACTCGATTCATGATTGATCGATAAACCAGCTATATGACATCTGTAACTGTAAAACTTAGGCCATCTAGGCCACTTGTCACAATCAACTGAAGAATAAACTGGGCCCATAAAGTCTCAACAATATGGGGTAAATAATCGAAATGCAACAAAGGCAATTAGTGTGCTAAACCAAGCAACAATAAGCCGACAAGGCCACAAACTGAATAACACTATACACACTAACTCCACAAAGCCTCTAAAGAGTAAACTGACTGATGGTCGGAACAGGGCTCTAACCTACCCATCCCTTCATCTCAAAACTCAAGCATAAATAACTAAGCCCTAGCTCCAGGAAGAAATAAGCATACCAACAATCTGTTGATCTCACGAACTGCTACTCAACTGGCCATCCTGGCCTCTACCTGCACTTGCTGTGCAAACGTAGGTCCCCAATCAAGGGGACATCAGTACGAATGAAATTTACTGGTATGTAAGGCTGAAACTATAACCATGAGATAACAATCCTGTAATAACTAACTTAGCACATAAACATATAAAGGATAAATATAACTTGTAACTCTGCAACCTGTGATTGATAACAACTTACTATAACATAACTAAACTCAAGATAACTGAACAAGGAATAAGGAATGGTAATAACATGGCATCTTGGAAACCGAAACTTCGTAATAACTCTTTAATAAGATGACAATGCAATTAAGAAATGCACAAGAAAGAAACTATAACTGTAATGCCAGCGAACAGCCAACCGTAAATCCACATATAAAATTCGATTAGCCGGTGTACCAAACCAGGGTAAAATAAAAATATCTCCAGCCAATGTACCACATCGAGGTAAAAGAAAAAGATCTCCAACCAGTGTACCACACTGGGGTAAAGTAAAAATATCTCTGGCTGATTTACCACACCGGGGTAAAATTAAAATAACTCCAGCCGATGTACCTCACTGGGGTAAAATAAAAATATCTCCAGCCGATGTAACACATGGGTAAAACAAAAAGATCTCCAGCCGGTGTACCACACAGGGGTAAAATAAAAACAAATCCTAATCACAATCATAAATGGAGCTGACAGAGCTCATAGAAACTATCTGAATACTGGAAACAATAAAATATGTTGATCAGTAACTATAACATATGTAGGATCTTACCACGACTCCTAATACTACAATTATGCCATACACATATAGGTCTTTCATTTTGCATTTAAATACATAAATATGTTGTGAATGAATTCTAGGGAAGTTCCTAGAACTGGAATATCATAAAAACAAGACTCACGTTCATGATTTTAAACTTGTCCTAGCAATTCTAACATGAGGAGCAGAGAGGAATAGCTTAACCTAGCATTTTCTATTAACAAGCTTAGCATTCATTTCGTGCTTATACTCGTTTGACTTTCATACTTTCATATTAAGAATTGTGAGCATACCTCATTCAATGCACATCATATCGCATCTCGAGGTAACTTATGAACAGGAAGACATAACTTGTGCATCTCAAACCTGGAGTTCTGTAATATAAAAATGCTAGGAAACTATCTAGGGGCTTCCTTAAGATAAATAAAGACTTATTCACGTGCATTAGATAATATAGGAAAGGCTCGTGTGAAACGTTTCAATATATGAGGAGCTTAGAAAATCTTAGTAGCACTATAAACAGTTTAGCAACTTCCAAGAAAAATAAAATGCTTTAAAACTTGAAAGAGTTAGTCCAACTCTTAGAACAAATAATCAAATATAATTATTTAAAAGTAAAATGAAGAACTTCTCTTTAACTTGAGTTACTATCTCAAAATATTCGATTCTAATTATTTCTTAAGGAGTTAACACTTTACTGGCCTTTCATTAGCTCAACACAACTGAACATAAACAACTTTATTCATAACACTTTGCCAAACGTCTTTAGAACATCGTAAATCTTGCTAGCTATTTGCCTAATTCATTAACAATAGTAACACTTATCATCAAATTTAACAACCTTTGGCTCTACTTTTCAAATTCCTCTTAAATTCTTTTCCAAATAGGATTCTTCATTCCCTACCTAATTATTTACTCTCGTGTTCACTATTCCAGCAATTCTTGTATGCACTTACCTTCTTACCTAATTGCCAACCTTGTCTCTTAAACTCGTCTTGCTCATTTTAATGTAGCTCAAAGGTTCTTGAAATCAACTATGGACAAAAGGCATATACCTCACATATTACCTTAAAAGGTCTAACATTTACTCTTATCTCTCCTTTGCTACTAGTGCCTAAATATTTACACTTAGGTTAATTTCCTTATACATCTACAACTTTCAAAGAACATGTGACGTGTCTACTTAAAGCCTGCAATTCTCAGGAGGTCAGATAACTCAAGAGCTCTAATAAACATATAGCGACTTTCTAAAGGCAATCCTTGTCACTTTAGCGCGTAATTTGAATATAAGCATAAACATATATATATATATATATATATATTACGATTTTCATCTAACATGTTAACATCAAGATATTGTGAATAACCTGCCAATAATGATGGTCCCATATAATTATCAACAGTTTACCCATTCAGGTTCTATCTTCCAAGTTTAACGTATTGGTTAATTAAGAAACGTATTAATTAGTCTCTTAGCTTAAGGGAGAGGGATCGAGGAAGATTCTGCTTGCCCTAGGCACCTTAAAACATGAATATAATAGGGTAGGTAACTGTTGTAGGGAAATTCCATTTTGTTACCCTCGTTAACCCTTATTGAGTTAAAACTGGTTTCAACTATTAGATTTGCCCGCGCATCGTCATCATGTTATGTTTACAATTTTCCTTAGAAACTATAATGTGAAAAAACTTTGAAACCACAAACACATAATGTAATGTAAAGGACCAGCTCACAGTGCCCATGCCGAGGGGACTTCAGAATCAATTTACAACTATGACCATAATCGAATGCAATTTCCTTCTCCGCTTTACATTCATGTGTTCCAACTCTTTAGAAAATACACAACTTAATACCAAGTAATTCTAACAACTGGTAATAACCATAATATGCTTCTATAGAAGCTCAAGTACAGGGGAATTCGTGATTAATCCTCGGCATGAATTTGGGCTTTAAAATCAAGAGACAAAGAGCGCCTTACATAACTTTTTTTTTTTACGGAGAGCTCTCTTATGTCTTTTATTTCTTTCAACAACCAGAACTTTAGCCCCTTAAATTACTTGAGTTTATCACCATGTGACAAATCTATTTCAAGTCAATTTATCAAGAAAAAATGTTACATCAATAGGCAGTCACAACACAAACCAATAAGGCAACACTTAGCATTTCTTATTTCAACTTGTTTCTCAACTTTGGGGGAAACTAGAGGTAGGAAATTACCTCACTTTTCTCATGAAAAACTCACAAAAATATAGAGTATATTTTCATAAAAACACAGATATTCCAACCTTCAAAAACGAACAGAACTTCAACAACAACATAACAACAACGGTAGTCCAACATAACCTCCAACTTCTAGCTTTAGCTAGGATTTTTAGGCAAGTTAAGCAATAAGAAACACTTACCCTTGGCAAGAGAATATTGTTGGATATAATAGGAGTATTTTCCTCCTAATCACTTCCCAATAACGCAGCAATCTTACTGCCCAAAACGCAGCAAAATAACAGCACAACAACTACAACAAGTCAACATACAAACCATAACTTTGTTCTAGTTTTCCTTCAAAAATTCATACACTTATTAGAGATTTCAAAAGAGGGAAGTGAATTAATGTTTCTTATGAACAATTCCCACTAAAATGGAGTATAACATTAACTCAAAATAGTCCCAAACTCGCAGAAACAACAATGCCAAAACGAAGCTACAAGGCAGCAACAACTTCACCACAATGTTCCCTTCACTTTCATCAACTTATGCTTGAGTTTTGATGGTGTTTTCTTGAGGGATTTCCTCTTGGTTTCTAAGGATTTGCTATTTGAAAAGAGAGAGGATTTTATAGGGTAATAAAGAACCTCAAACCTGTAAAATTTGAAAATGATTTCATAACCAAAAACTTAAAATATAAAGGTGTTTGGGCGGTGGCCGTTTTTAGGGCAATGGCCATGTCACTGCCCAATAGTGCTACCGTAAAACGCCTATAACTTGTTATTCTGAACACCGATTGACGATACGTTTGATGTTATGAAAAAAAGACTTGAAGATATTTAATTTGATAGAGTTGTGGGGCTTCTAGTTCATTATATATTGGGAGATATGGTAATTTAAACTTGACCCTAATTTATAAACTTTACATACTCTTTGTTTTTCCATTCTTACACATATCCCTTGTCATCTACGATTAAGATACAACCCGTACTTCCCTTAACATAGCGTACAAACATCAAATAATCACTAAAAAAGTTTTTGGGCTGTCACATGAAGTCCATCACACATGCTCTCAACATGTCCTCAAGAGTTTGAATTGTCCGTTCCGCCTGGCCATCCATTTACGGATGAAATATTGTGTTGAGTTTAACCTGAGTACCAAGCCCTTTTTGAGAAGATCGCAAAAACATAGAGGTAAATTGAGTACCTCGGTCTTAGATAATAGATAAGAGAACTCCATGTAATCACACCAACTACCGGATATATACAGTCTAGCATAATCATCCATTGAATTTGTGGTTTTGACTGGTCGAAAGTGTGCATCCTTGGTCAACCTATCTACCACCACTCAAATAGAATTGTAGTGCCAGCGAGTGCAAGGTAGGCCTACAATGAAATCCATATTAATCTCTTCCGAATTCCAAGTGGGAATGCTAATATCTTGAAGTACGCCTCCCGGCCTTTGACGCTCGACTTTTACTTGCTGACAGTTTGGGCACTTGGAAATGAATTCTACACTTTCCTTCTTCATTCCATTCCACCAATATATTTCCCGAAAATCATGATACATCTTGGTGGCACCTCGATGAATAAAGTACCTCGATCTATGAGCCTTATGAAACTACCGACTCCTCATATCATCTACATCTGGAAAACATAGGCGACCCTGGTACCACAACACAACATCACCCCCTTCAGAGAAGACCTCTACCTTTTGACTTCGAATGGCTTCCTTCAGCTTTACCAAAATCGGATCCTCGTCTTGTCAATCTTTCACATTAGTCACCAAGGACGATTCTAGTCTGTTTTGCACAACAACACTGCCATCGGTCGAACCGACCAATCTTACTCCCAATCTTGCAAGTGATGGACATATTTCACCAACTCCTTCTTTCCCTCAAGCACGTGGGACACACTCTCCATAGAGATCCTATTAAATGCATCCGCTACCACATTAGCCTTACCCGGGTGGTAAAGAACACTCATATCGTAGTCCTTGAGTAGCTCCAACCACCTCCTTTGCCAAAGATTGAGATCTTTCTGTGTGAACACATATTGCAAGCTCTTCTGATTCATGAATATATCCACGTGGACCCCATACAATTAATGTCGCCATATCTTCAATGCGAATACCACCGCAGCCAACTAAAGATCTTGGGTTGGATAGTTCTTCTCATGGACTTCCAACTGTCTTGAGGCATATGCTATCACTTTCCCATGCTGCATCAACACACACCCAAGTCCGATTCTTGACACATCACAATACACTACGAAGCCATCCATACCTTTGGGTAGAGTCAACACTGGTGCTGAAGTAAGTCAAGTCTTCAACTCTTGAAAGCTTTTATAACAAGCCTTCGACCACTGGACTTTACCTTCTTCTGAGTCAACTTGATCAAAGGTGTTGCAATAGATGAGAAGCCCTCAACAAACCTTTGGTAGTGGCCAGCTAAACCCAAGAAACCTCAAATATCCGAAGGATTCACTAGTCTAGGACAATTTTTCACCGCCTCAATTTTCTGAGAATCTACCTTATGCCTTCAGTCGATACCACATGGCCCAAAAATGCCACGGAGTCTGGCCAAAACTCACACTTGCTGAACTTTGCATACAACTGACGATCCTTGAGGGTCTAAAGCACTACTCTCAAGTGAATAAGTATGTCATCAATGAACACAATTATGAACATGTAGAAATATGCATTGAACACCCAGTTATTAGATCCATAAAAGCTACAGGGGCATTGGTTAGTCCAAAATACATAACAAAAAATTCGTACTGACCATATCAAGTCCTAAAAGTGGTTTTCGGGATGTCACTCTCCCAAATCCTGAGTTGTTGATACCCAGATCTGAGATCAATCTTGGAGAAACACTTGGCACCCTAAAGCTGATAAAACGAATCATCGACCCAGGGTAAAAGATTTCTGTTCTTAATGGTGACCTTGTTTAACAGTCGATAGTCAATGCACATCCGAAGCGAACCATCCTTCTTTCGGAGAAACAACACCGGTGCACCCCATGGAGACTTACTCGGCCTAATAAAACCCTTATCTATCAGGTACTTTAACTAATACTTCAACTCTTTAAGCTCATCTAGAGACATTCTATAGGGAGGAACAAATATAGGTTGCGTGTTGGGAAGAAGATCTATGCCGAAATCAATCTCCCACTCGGGAGGAACACCTGGAAAATCATCAAGAAAGACCTCTAGATACTCACATACTACTCAGTGTGGAGGCATATTTCTGCAAACGCGTATAACGCGAGTTAGAAGGAATAGAGAGATACTTCATTGCATTGCTTAGATCATGAAAGAAGGGAAATTTTCTAAACTATCTGTGTAGCCTTTTCCCCATAAGTGTGGCGCGCTTCACATCTATGGAAAAGAATCTACTCAATGCGGCTTCCAAACACCCTAGAATACTCTAAACCTTTGCTCTAATACCAAGTTTTTCACAACCCAAGTTGGGACCTCATACTAAGACATGGGACCTAGAACCACAAATGGCTTCAAGTCAACTCATGGCCTGAACATAGCAACTAAAGAGCATACATCAAAGAAAAAACTGATAACTTAAACATGAATAAGCGAAAGTTTGGATAATATAACATATAACAATGATCATAAATAGAGTCAACACTCGATAAAGTTGAAAGTCTATATAATATGTGATAAGCCTTTAAACTGCCGAATGAGTTGATGGGACAACAGCCCAAAATAGCTCGCTAAAGTTTGAGACCGAAATACCATAATCAAAAAAACTAAACTTAATGTCCTTTGAAGATGAGGACTCTTAAACAATGGGAACTAAGTTATACTGGGGAGAGCTACACAAACAATGAATCGGAGTTTGATCACTCGGACCTATATCATGAAATGATCCAATATAGAGTATGCAGTCTGTACTTTGAATGTACTGAGTTTGTAAGGTATGTAAAACATTTTGAGTAAATGTTAACTGAAATCATACATATCAGTGTAAATCATTAGATCATAAGAGTAAGGACGGCATGCTGTAAACTGCATGTATGACATCCATAGTCATAAGCTAAGTATGATGACTAAACATAGCGACCCATGGTTAAAAATAGAACTCATATGACTTGTCATAGCTGAAATCGCAAGTAAAAGCTCATAAACTAATCATTGTGTCAAACCTGCTATAATACATAACATCATAAGTCATGAACATGAATAACTGAGATCATGAGAAATAATGGGAAACTCTTCATAACCCGACACGATCACAATGTTGCATACGTGATGCCTAACTATCACACTCGAGTGGGCAGCACTGTCCAAAACCTTGCCAGGGATAAGGATGATACAAAGATATTAATATCAAGCTGAGGCCCCTTAGGGGTAGGGGAAAACTCTGTTAAGAGGTCCCAATATATATGTAAACCGACACTGGTGCATAGTTCTGAGGTCGGGGAACCTTGTAACCCCATGTCTACTTGGTACTAGACACTACTCCCAAAAACATACCTAGTGCTCCTATCATTTTTCAACGAAGCTGAAATCACAATTACATGCATAGTCTGAAATATGAACGTGGGAAGTCTTTACTTCAAAACATATCATAAGTTGCACTGGGAGTCTTGACTCCAAAACAAATGATAAGCTTATCTTATTAGCCTTGGCTAATCATGAAAATATACTTAACTTGCATGGGCTTACCCTAATCACAAAAATCATGCATACTTCAAATAGACTTCGTAAGTGAAAATCATGGATTCATGCATGGGAAATTTATAAACATTCATTATGCTAGATATCTCATCATACTTGAAATCATAGATCATAAACTTGACTTTTCATTAAACTTAAATAATAGGGCATAATTTCTAGTAACTTAAAATCATGAATTTATAATCAATTTGTATACAAAACCTACCCATAAATCTTAAAACATGCTTAGGAATAGGAGGGGAATTGAGCGATAGAAATCATAGAGAATGTCATTTAATTGGGTTAAAACCCTATAAAACCAAAGACTTGAATTAGAGCTTCAATTTATGAGCTTGAGGAGAAATTTAGGAATGAGAGTGAAGGGAAACTCTCATTCATAGCCCTACATACCTGGGTATATTGATTCTTAAATTATCCTTCAAAGCGCAAGAGAATTGGGGAATAGTTGAGGGAGTTCTAGATTGATTTTTAAAGAGAAACTCAAAGCTTTGCATGCATGGGAGCCTAATGAATTGAGATAGGCTAAACCCTTTTAAAACACTCCTTTTAGGGCTTAAAATGGCATAGTTTAGGACTTAAGAGCTTAGGATTTATGAAGGAACACTTAATTATTTCGTATGAAAAAGGTCATTTCCAGATGCCATGAATCATACCATGGCTCGTCTTTGAAAAATGATCCATGGTTTCTTCGTTTTGCTAGACCGGCCTTAATCTCCCATTCAGTGATTCTTTCCACGGGTGCTTATCATGACTCGTAGTTTCCTACTATGGATCGTACTATCCCTCATGACCAATACCTGGAGACCTAATAATCATGCCATGACTCTTGACCACGAGTTGTACCTCGAGACCACAGGTTGTTGGACCCATCCATTGTCACTGGGATAAATTTCCTACTTCTCTGATCCTTTCCACAACCACTTATCATGACCCGTTGTTTGCCACGATAAGTCGTACCATGAGTCATACCTTCCACACCTAACATACTAGCAGCTTGTCATGGCTCCTAATGATGGCCCATTATAGGGACCTACAAGTTGTATGTTGACTCAGTGGTCCAGGACATGTCAATCAGATGCTCACCATGACTCAAACCCATGACATGTTACTCCATAACATGACTCGTATAATGAGTCATTGTGAGAATATTTTCAACTTTTTCCGCTGATCATATTTTCAAATCTAAAATCTAGTCTTCGGAATTTTTGGGGTCTTACAGGCTCTTACGTTTGGTAAGGTATGAACACTCTCCCGACCAGGGTTATAGGTTGGACTCCATGATGCTCACTTTGAGTATGTTGGTTATGAGAGCCAACGAAAGACCACACAAGTCGTGGTTAGGCACCACGACCCGTTAGGTGCCTTGTGGTTAGACCTGGGTCAGATGTTAAGGTGTGAGGAAGTGCACCCCATGAGTCCTCACTACGACGCGTTATGTGTGATCACGAGTCTTGGTGTCACCTGTAGGGATCTTTAGGGCATTTGGACTGTGTGGTTTATGATAGGTGACCATGAGTCGTGGTCACTCACCACGACACATTAGGTCCCTCGTGGTGACTTTCAGGGATTTCAGGGCAGTGTACTAAACGAGTGTGAAGATGAGTTGTGGCCACTAACAATGACCCATTAGGACACTCATTAAGACTACCTGATAGTTCTTCTCTGTAATTTTCTAAGGGTTGTTTAGTAATTTCCTACTCTCATAAACATTAAACTACATCATTTTGGATGTAATTTCATACCTATTAGTGGGAATGAACGGCCTCTTCCCTCATTCCCCACGTTTATTCACAAAAAAATATCAAAGAGTTCTCTCAAGAAACTCCCAAGCAAGCTTAGGGCTTTCCTCCACTATAGCAGTTCGAGTTTTCTTCATTGCGAAATTTTAAGTCAGGTATGTGGGAATTCAACAAGGGAATAGTTCTTTCCTTGTGTCCCCTAAATCCCTCTTATAATTCCTCTATAAGTCTTAGCCTTGAGCTTTTGAGTATGAAAAGATATCATGTTTATTTTCGTTGATTTCACCTAGAATGATGATCATGCCTATTGTTGATATGATCTTTGTCAGTTCATGACCAGACTCTTGATGTTCCTGCAAAAGTGAATTTGAGCCCTGATATTTTTGAATGAAATGCATATAAATATATATGAAATAACTCACGGTTTGTGAAGTGTGTTTGGGATGATATTCTAGCATTCCTTATTAATTAGATGTTAAGTAATTATTCCCTTGACAAGAGTGATTTAAACCCTGTCACGAATGAGAAATCTATAATTCAACTTGCTGGATGAGAATTCCCTATTTTCTTGAAAATTTTGCCATGTTGTGGATTCCTGTGTTGTTGGAATAAGCTGAATTCTCTGTAAGCTTCTAAGTAGTCTAGTTCAGTTAGAACGTAGAATCTAATCAGAACAATTAAGAACTTGTCAACTGATCAGTTTGACTACATAATTCCTTCAGGTGTCTGTGATACCTCCCAGTTAGCAACATTAGACTCAGAATTCAATTTTATTGGTCCACTAGGTGGTCATGACACTTTTGATAAACAACTTTGACTAGCCTCAGGACCCCATGTAGATTACTGTTTGTTCTGAGACAGTTACGACACTTCTAGATAAGCAACTCTAACCAGTCTAGAACTAAGTTTCAGAATTTGGTCCGATAAGACTCTAACGATACTTTTAGTCATGTATCCCTAACTAGTCTTGGACCCTAGTCTCAAGCTATCAGATTAGTATTAAATTTAGGATTTTCTAGTGGGAGTAGGATTTAGCACCAAGTGGACCGGGGTTCCAGCGCACCCAGATTCTCAGAACTATGTTTCCAACATAGGTTTTAGTATTTGTTGATAGCATTATTGGCTTGATTGGCCCCAAACTTTTTTGATCACCCAGTTCATGTCTTTATACCCTGGGAAGGTATATTGGGTCCTACTGGTGGGTGTATACATCAGACTCCATGTTTAGCTCACTCGGTTACATGTCAGTTATAGACTCTCCCACTAGTTAGCTCAGTCCAGTCTCAGATTAGTCACTTCAGTTCAGTTCAGTTCAACCAGATCATATCAGTGTAGTACCTCAGACTCAGTATTTTGGACTTAGGGCATGCCTTTGACCACCAGATAGGGTTATCTTGACCATCTCAATTTACTTCAGTTGTTTCAGTTTAGTTTATTTATTGGTCATGACATGTAATTTCAGTTCAGTCATTTATATTTATCATCATGTTTTCTCTCACTTACTCAATACATTCAAAGTACTAACGCATACTTTTATGTTGTATCATTTCATGATACAGCCACAGGTTCTCAGGCTCAGCATCGTTTGCCGCCGCAGTTCGATTCCTTCCTAGCAGCAGAATTGTGAGTCCTCATGTTTCAAGGAGTTATTTCATTTCTTTTAGTCATTATAGTACTTTCAATTAGACTTAGAGTTAGCTGGTGTCTTGTCCCATCAACTTATCAGCTAGATGGCTTTTAGAAACAAAACTGACTTCTGTCTTTCAGATTGTTTTATACTTTATGTTTCGGTTCTACTTTTCATAAATGTTTTATGATAATATTTTAAAGCTTCCACTATGCATGTTGTACCCAGAATACCAGTGTATGATAGACCAGTGGTTGAGTTGGGGTTACTTGTGACTCCAAGTACCATGTTCCGTCCAGGGTGTAAACTTAGGGCGTAATAAACTTGGTATTAGAGCCGTAGGTTTAGAGTCCTCGAAATGTCTGGATGTCACATCGAGTAGAGTCCTTTTCATAGGTGTGAAGAGTGCAACACTTATGAAGAGGAGGCTATGAGATGTTATTAGGAAAACTCTCTTTTGTTCATACTCTTTATCGTGCGTTAAAGTGCAATTTCATAAACATTTTCTATAACTCGTGCTTTGTTACGTTTTAGAGTTCATGCCTCCCAAACATAGTAACAGAACCAACCTGCTCCACCAGCCCCAGTACCCCCTCAGAATGACACAGTGTCCACCGCAGAGTTCAGGGTGGCCATCCAACTTCTCGCTCAGATAGTCACCAATCAGGAAAATTAGCAGGTGGTTCCGCCTACCACAAATTGGTCCGCAGGTGGGGGATTTTACCCGGATGAACCCGCTAGATTTTCATGGAACAAAGGTGAGAGAGGAACCATAATGGTTTGTAGATGAGGTTAAGAAGATCACCCAAATTATGGGTGTCAGTCCCTCCGACAGTGCCGACTTAGCTGCCTACAAGCTGAAAGGGGTAGCAAAAGTCTTGTACGAGTAGTGGAAGGATGGGAGGCCAGTAGAAGCAGGATCGGTGGAATGAGAGGAGTTCATTATAGACTTCCAGGATAGATTCTTCCCTCAGGAACTCAGGGAGGTAAAGGTAGCAGAGTTCATGAACATGAAACAAGGAAATTGGACAGTGGAAGAGTATGCTCTAGAGTTCACTAGGTTGTCCAAATATGCTCCAGAAATGATAGTAAATCCAAGGGCTCGCATGCTGATATTTGTGAACAACATGTCAAACCTAGTCCACAAGGAGTGCAGGACCGTGATGTTGATTAAAGACATGGACATCTCCATCCTGATTATCTATGCCCGACAGATTGAGGTAGAGAAATTGAAGGACATGGAGTGAAAGAAAAAACGATCAAGGATTGTCCAGTCAGATCATGGACATTAGAGGTCTAGCTGTAGTAGCTACCCTCACCAGCAGCAACAACAACAGAAGAGAACCCTAGCACCCAGCTCAGCCAGAACCCCAACCTTACGGTCCCGCCCAGATCGGAGGGGAGGAGAATCCAGCTCTCAATCTCAAAGCTATAATGCCGGTAACAAATATCCAGTTTGCCCCAAGTGTGGCAGGAACCACCAGGGGGAGCGTCTTCAGGGTCGCGAGGGCTGTTTTGGTTCGATAGCTTGCGCATTGGATTAAGGAGTGCCCGTCAGTTGACTGCAGAACCAGAATTGTCTAGTTTCAGTTCCCTAATGAACCAGTATTAGAATGGTCGGGCAGAAGTTCAGTGCCTAAGGGTAGGTTTATTTCCTACCTTAAGGCTTGGAAACTCATTTCCAAGGGATGTATGTATCATCTAGTTCGGGTCAAGGATTCCGACTCTGACACCTCAACCATTCAGTCAGTTCCAATGGTCGACAAGTTCCCGGATGTATTTCCTTAGGACCTTCCCAGAGTTCCCCCTGAATGGGAAATAGACTTCAAAATAGACCTCCTCCCAGATACTCAACCCATCTCCATCCCTCCTTGTAGGATGGCTCCAGCTAAGCTTAAGGAGTTGAAGAAATAACTATAAGATCTTCTTGACAACGTTTTAATCAGATCCATCATCTCTCCTTGGGGTGCTCCAGTACTATTCGTGCATAAGAAAGACGGTACCCTTAGGCATAGATTACCGTCAGCTGAACAAAGTCAAAGATAAGAATAGATATCCTCTACCAAGTATTGACGACATATTTGACCAACATCAGGGAGGCAATTTTTTCTCAAAAATTGATCTCAGGTACGGGTACCATCAATTAAGGGTTAGAGAGTGTGACATACTGAAAACAACATTCAGAACTCAGTATGGTCACTATGATTTTGTGGTGATGTCTTTTAGGCTAACCAACTACCCCACAACCTTCATGGATTTGATAAACAAAGTCTTCAAATAGTATCTGGATATGTTTGTTATTGTATTTATCGATGAAATTCTTGTATACTCCAGAAATGTGGAAGAGCATGCTAATCACCTATATTAGTATTATAGACACTCAGAGATCGCCAGTTGTTCGCCAAATTCAACAAGTGAAAATTCTAGTTAATGTTCGTGACTTTCTTGGGTCATGTGGTCTCAGGTGAGGGAATACAGGAAGATCCTCACAAGATATCAGTAGTGAATGATTGGCCCAGACCTACCTCTCCTATGAAAATTAGAAGCTACTTAGGCTTAGCTGGTTATTATCAACGGTTTTGTGGAAGGTTTCTCCTCTATGGCATCTCCTCTGACTAAGTTACCTCAAAAGAAGGTGAAATTTCTATGGTCGAATGCGTGTAAGAATAGTTTCCAGGAGTTGAAAACTCGACTCACTACCGCTCCAATTTTGACCTTGCCAGAAGGAACAGATAGGTTGGTTGTCTATTGTGATGCTTCAAGAGTGGGACTCGATTGCATTGTGGTGTAGAGGGGCAAGGTGGTAGCCTACGCCTCCAAACAACTCAAAGTTCATGAGTAGAATTATCCAACTCATGACTTGGAGTTGGCGGCGGTGGTGTTTGCGCCAACCATATGGAGACATTACCTTTATGGGGCTCATATGGATGTATTTACAGATCACAAGAGCCTTCAGTATGTGTTCAGTTAGAAGGACCTAAATCTGCATCAGAGAAGGTGGTTGGAGCTACTAAAAGACTACAACATGAGTGTGTTACATCACCTGGGCAAAGCCAATGTGGTGGCTGATGCCCTAAGCAGATTGTCTATGGGGAGCGTAGATCATATTGAAGAGGAAAAGAAGGAAATGATAAGGGACATTCACAGACTAGCCCGGTTAGGAGTATAGTTAGTGGATTCAGTTGAGGAGGGATTAGTAATGCAATGCAGGTCAAATTCTTCACGAGTTGTGGAATTTAAGTCCAGACAGGATGAAGAGCCTATCTTACTTATTCTTAAGGAAGCAGTTCTCCGAAAATACATAGAATCTTTCTCCAAAGGGGGAGATGGAGTGCTCCGCTACCAGAGAAGATTATGTGTACCAGATGTTGGTGAGCTGAGACAACAGATATTAGCTGAAGTGCATAGTTCTAGACATTTCATCCAGCCTGGTGCTACCAAAATGTACCATGATTTACGGGATATCTACTGGTAGAATGGCATGAAAAGAGATATTGTTGAATTTGTAGCCAAGTGCCCGAACTACCAGCAAGATAAAGTAGAACACCAGAGACTAGGAGGTATGACTCAGGATATCAGTATACCTACATGGAAGTGGAAAGAAGTAAACATGGACTTCATTACAGGTCTACCTCAGACTCATCGGCAGCATGTCTCAATCTAGGTAGTAGTATACCAAATGACTAAGTTAGCTCACTTCCTTCCAGTTAAAACCACGGACTAAGCTAAGGACTGATCTTGGGCAGATTTATATGCTCAAGCGATACTCAAACGTATTATTTTTGCCTTGTTTGTGGTGCAATGTGTATATATTCTCATGTAATTGGTAATAAAATGTGAATTTATACTAACCAACATGATTAGCATTTGTTTTGCAGGAAAATATGATTTTTAGGAGCTAAAATGTATGTTGGAGTTATATCGGAGTTGGACTTGGATGCGAGCATGGAAAAGACATTGGAATGCCGCAAAGTATAGGGGCTCCACGATGGAGCCGTGCCACGCTACCATCATGGAGGCACACTGCCTGGAGGGGAAATTAATTGGCAAATTCCAGTGAGGCCTCGCGACAGCTCCGTGGCATGGAGATAGGCCTCTGCGTTGGCCTCCGTGCCATATTGAGGCTATATTCCCGGACCCTGGAATTCCAGAGAGGGTCCGCGTCCACGCCGTGTCACGGAGATAGGCCTCCGCGTTGGCCCCCGTGACACGTTGCTTGTTATTCCGGGAAAAATTCCCACTAGTATAAATAGAACACTTAGGTTTATTTTAATTAGTTCAGACTTGGTGGAGCAAGGACGTGGGTTAGAAGCAGTTGAGGGACGAAAAAGCTAAGGGATTTCTTCTCTTCCTTTCTTCTTTCTATCAATTGTATGTATGATTTACACTCGTTTTAGGATGATTAATCCATAAATGAGTGGCTAATTCTCTTCCTTGCTAAGGTTTTGAACAATGGTGATGAATTTTGATTGTTAATGATATGGTTTTCTTCTTCTCCTTCCATGTTGTTCTATTAATTCTTGTTCTTACTGCATTAGTGTGTGGCCGACATTAATGTACATATAAAAAGTCCAATTTCACTCGAGAGAGCACGAAATTGGAAAGTTGTGAATTAATAGGGTATTGTTCTTAACTTGATTTGGGAAAATTGGGTTTTGATGTGCTTTCCTGATAGAAATGTACTTGAAAGCTGTATTAGTCAATTTAGGAACCGGAATTGTACTGCTAGGTCATAAATTGCATTTGATCACAGAAATGTAGACGAATGGTTTATGATTCTAAAGTGAAATTAAATACGAGAGTTTTAATTTCTAGGCTAATGTTCTTGGCTAGCAACATGAAGAGAAGAATAACCGAATTATGATTACAATCAAGTTTATTACTTGTTCTCAACCTTGGCATGCTCATATCCATAGTTTCAATTCACAGTAAATAATTGTTAATAGTTTTAGTATATATAACTTATAAACAAAAACTTATTTAACTGTTGGTTACGTTGTTGTTAGCATAATTAGAAGTAAGATAAGAATATAGTGTACTTAGGCAATTTTACTTATCCTGAGTCTCCTTGGATCGATACTTGGCTTACTTAGCCACTTTATTACTTGTTTGACCACGTGCACTTGCGTGTCGGTTTTACACCTATAGCAAACACATGCACCGAACAAGTTTTTTACGCCGCTGCCGGGGAGACTAGGGAATTGGTGAAATTGTGTTAAGTGTAAATTTACTGTATTTTTGTTTTATTTTCTTAAGTGTTGAAAACTTGGTCTTAGTATTTGTTTTAATTCTTTGTTCATTTTAATTTTTCTCTCTTTCGGATACCCTCATTGACATGACATCTTGGAATATAAATGGTGGATACGCATATTTCGGCGAATCTTGCATGAATTGCGGAGGACCCCACTTGTGGCAAAATCGTAACACGTGCAATATATGTGGGTGTCAATATGGCCATTGGGGTGATTGTCCAAAGGCATATTCCCCTCCCCCAAGCCCCCGCTATGATCATTCTGTTGTTTTTGCTGAATATAGGCATGTTGAAAATGAGGACTTGGGACGCCAAGTTCAAATAGGGGACATGATGAAACAACTCTTGGAGCAATCCAAAGTAATGAAGGAGTCGGTGGCAGTATTGATAATTCAGCAAAAGGAGAATGCAGAGGTTGTAAGCAGGATGAGCGTCAAACTCACGGAGATGTGTGTTGAGGCTGAAGCTTGTGATAATTTGCAGGTGACAGTTTTAACCGATATTCAAGAGGAACTACAAGAAGAATACAAGGGTGAATTTTTGGATGAAGCCCAACAATTAGAATCTCTTGAATGTCCCCGTGATCGGCTCATTCCTATAGAAAATCCATTCATGGAAGAAGAGAAAGAATATCTCCCATTTGACCTTAATGGAGAAATAGATGTCGATGTTGAAAAGTTGTACACAAGTAAGGAAGTAAAGCACAATGCAATTTCAGAGTTGAGGTTGATTGGACCACACTCGAAGCATTTTTCGACATTAAGTTGGGTCGACAACATAGAAATAGAGTCTTCCAAGATTATAGAGAAATGTCTAGAGGAGGACCAAGCCCCGTATATTCTGAAATTTGTTAACTCGAAGCAACGAAATGACTTCACTTACTCAAGGGACAATAAGTTCAAAAGAAAAAATCTACTGCTTGGTCCTTACAAATTTTCACCACCACCCCAGGAGCATAAGAGGAAATTAGAGAAGAAATTAGGGGTGAAATTCATATCCTCAAGGGAGAGGAAAAAGCGGTGAGACTTGGTACGTCGAGCCGCGACGGTAAACCAGGCGCTGCACGGGAGGCAACCCGTGAAAAATATTTTCTTTCTTTCTTTTTTTTAGTGTAAATAATTTTTATTTTTATTTTTCTTTTCTTGATTTGGTATATACTTTTGTTGTAGTTAATATTTTTCATTTTAGTTAGGGAAATCTATTAATCTAACCAATTTTGTTTAGTGAGGTGATTTTTCAGGTCAAACGGAGACAAATATGCATGGAATCGGGAAGAATAAGGCAAGGTATGAAACAATAATTAAAATGAAGAAACAGTGCACTGGGGCGTTGGCTCCGTGTCACGGAGGAAGGGCTCCGCGTAACCCTCCGTGACACGTTGAAGGTAAAATCCGGATTTTTAAAATTTCCTGTAAGCCAACGCGTTGGCTCCGTGTCACGGAGGAGGGGCTCCGCGTTACCCTCCGTGACACGTTGCCTTACATTTGGTGCCGGGTCACACCGGGTTGCCGGGTGACCCGCGTGTTTTTCTTTAAATTAACCCCGATTTTTGCCCCTTTCTCCCCATTTCTTTTCCTCTCCGCGACCAAACATCCCAAATCCCCCTCCCCAATCAACGTGCCACGCCACTCAGCAAAGAAATCATCAAGTTTCTTCAGTTCTTCAACGTAAAGGTATGTTTTCCTCATTTCTCTCTAAATTTTGGCAATTTTAGTCGAATTTGGGCAGGTGAGGTGAGATATATCATCCTAACTAGCAATTGAGCATGAAATTGAATTATTTGTGATTGATGAATGTTCGGAATGTTGTTATTAGCGTTTGAACTTGTCGACTATGTGAATAATTCGAAATTGATTGTTAAATGCAATTCTAGGGCTTAGGTTGTTGAAATTGACTTGGGTAATTTGATAATTCGGCGAATTAGATGTCGGGGTGTGTTTGGGAATTGAGATTAGTCGGTGTAAATATTGTTTGAATGTAAAACACGATGAATTCTAGAATTTTTGGGGAAAATGTGGAAATTGTGCAAATTGGTTTGATTATTTGGATTTGTATGTATATATTGAACTTTTGTCGTTGTTTTTATTTGTTGTTTTTGTTGCTTAGTGCGATGGTTGAATTGTTAGCGATAGTAGGATTGGGATTAGCTGTATGAAGTCTGAGTAGTACGCTAAGCGTTATGCTGTCGAAATTTTTGTGAACGCACTAAGCATAAATTCTATAGTTGATTGTTTTGGTGTAAATTGAGTTATCCTTGCCATAGTTTGTAAAAGTAGCTAAGGACTAAGTGTGGGGTAAACGTTGTGTAACCCGACCTTAGCCAAAGTTAACATGTATTTAGCTTAACGTTGTGCTTGTTTATGTATATTGACAGGTACAATGGCTAGTAGGCAGGATAAAGGCAAAGGTGCTTCTACTTCTGGCACCGGGAGGAAAAGAATGAGATTGGGCACCGCAGTCCCAGCTGCACCAGCTGTTCCGCGTGGCCAACGCCGCCAATATGGAACAAGGTGGGTAACCGAGGAAGGGAAGAAGTGGTATGCTAAACATAAGGAAAGCAAATACTAATCATTGTGTCAAACCTGCTGTAATACATAACATCATAAGTCATGAACATGAATAACTGAGATCATGAGAAATAACGGGAAACTCTTCATAACCCAACACGATCACAATGTTGCATACGTGATGCCTAACTATCACACTCGAGTGGGCAGCACTGTCCAAAACCTTGCCAGGGATAAGGACGATACAAAGATATTAATATCAAGCTGAGGCCCCTTAGGGGTAGGGGAAAACTCTGTTAAGAGGTCCCAATATATATGTAAACCGACACTGGTGCATAGTTCTGAGGTCGGGGAACCTTGTAACCCCATGTCTACTTGGTACTAGACACTACTCCCAAAAACATACCTAGTGCTCCCATCATTTTTCAACGAAGCTGAAATCACAATTACATGCATAGTCTGAAATATGAACGTGGGAAGTCTTTACTCCAAAATATATCATAAGTTGCACTGGGAGTCTTGACTCCAAAACAAATGATAAGCTTATCTTATTAGCCTTGGCTAATCATGAAAATATACTTAACTTGCATGGGCTTACCCTAATCATCAAAATCATGCATACTTCAAATAGACTTCGTAAGTGAAAATCATGGATTCATGCATGGGAAATTTATAAACATTCATTATGCTAGATATCTCATCATACTTGAAATCATAGATCATAAACTTGACTTTTCATTAAACTTAAATAATAGGGCATAATTTCTAGTAACTTAAAATCATGAATTTATAATCAATTTGTATACAAAACCTACCCATAAATCTTAAAACATGCTTAGGAATAGGAGGGGAATTGAGCGATAGAAATCATAGAGAATGTCATAAAATTGGGTTAAAACCCTATAAAACCAAAGATTTGAATTAGAGCTTCAATTGATGAGCTTGAGGAGAAATTTAGGAATGAGAGTGAAGGGAAACTCTCATTCATAGCCCTACATACCTGGGTATATTGATTCTTAAATTATCCTTCAAAGTGCAAGAGAATTGGGGAATAGTTGAGGGAGTTCTAGATTGATTTTTAAAGAGAAACTCAAAGCTTTGCATGCATGGGAGCCTAATGAATTGAGATAGGCTAAACCCCTTTAAGACACTCCTTTTAGGGCTTAAAATGGCGTAGTTTAGGACTTAAGAGCTTAGGATTTATGAAGGAACACTTAATTATTTCGTATGAAAAAGGTCATTTCCAGATGCCACGAATCATACCATGGCTCGTCTTTGAAAAACGATCCATGGTTTCTTCGTTTTGCTAGACCGGCCTTAATCTCCCATTCACTGATTCTTTCCACGGGTGCTTATCATGACTCGTAGTTTCCTACTACGGATCGTACTATCCCTCATGACCAATACCTGGAGACCTAATAATCATGCCATGACTCTTGACCACGAGTTGTACCTCGAGACCACAGCTTGTTGGACCCATCCATTGTCACTGGGATAAATTTCCTACTTCTCTGATCCTTTCCACAACCACTTATCATGACCCGTTGTTTGCCACGATAAGTCATACCATGAGTCATACCTTCCACACCTAACATACTAGCAGCTTGTTATGACTCTTAATGATGGCCCATTATAGGGACCTACATGTTGTATGTTGACTCAGTGGTCCAGGACATGTCAATCAGATGCTCACCATGACTCAAACCCACGACATGTTACTCCATAACATGACTCGTATAACGAGTCATTGTGAGAACATTTTCAACTTTTTCTGCTGATCATATTTTCAAATCTAAAATCTAGTCTTCGGAATGTTTAGGATGTTATAGGCTCTTACCTTTGGTAAGGTATGAACACTCTCCCGACCAGGGTTATAGGTTGGACTCCATGATGCTCACTTTGAGTATGTTGGTTATGAGAGCCAACGAAAGACCACACAAGTCGTGGTTAGGCACCACAACCCGTTAGGTGCCTTGTGGTTAGACCTGGGTCAGATGTTAAGGTGTGAGGAAGTGCACCCCATGAGTCCTCACTACGACGCGTTATGTGTGATCACGAGTCTTGGTGTCACCTGTAGGGATCTTTAGGGCATTTGGGTTGTGTGGTTTATGATAGGTGACCATGAGTCGTGGTCACTCACCACGACACATTAGGTCCCTTGTGGTGACTTTCAGGGATTTCAGGGCAGTGTACTAAACGAGTGTGGAGACGAGTCGTGGCCACTAACAATGACCCATTAGGACACTCATTAAGACTACCTGATAGTTCTTCTCTGTAATTTTCTAAGGGTTGTTTAGTAATTTCCTACTCTCCTAAACTTTAAACTACATCATTTTGGATGTAATTTAATACCTATTAGTGGGAATGAACAGCCTCTTCCCTCATTCCCCACGTTTATTCACAGAAAAACATCAAAGAGTTCTCTCAAGAAACTCCCAAGCAAGCTTAGGGCTTTAACTGTAGTAGTTCGAGTTTTCTTCATTGCGAAATTTTAAGTCAGGTATGTGGGAATTCAACAAGGGAATAGTTCTTCCCTTGTGTCCCCTAAATCCCTATTATAATTCCTCTATAAGTCTTAGCCTTGAGCTTTTGAGTATGAAAAGATATCATGTTTATTTTCGTTGATTTCACCTAGAATGATGATCATGCCTATTGTTGATATGATCTTTGTCAGTTCATGACCAGACTCTTGACATTCCTGCAAAAGTGAATTTGAGCCCTAATATTTTCGAATGAAATGCATATAAATATATATTAAATACCTCACGGTTTGTGAAGTGTGTTTGGGATGATATTCTAGCATTCCTTATTAATTAGATGTTAAGTAATTATTCCCTTGACAAGAGTGATTTAAACCCTGTCACGAATGAGAAATCTATAATTCAGCTTGCCGGATGAGAATTCCCTATTTTCTTGAAACTTTTGCCATGTTGTGGATTCCCGTGTTGTTGGAATAAGCTGAATTCTCTGTAAGCTTCTTAGTAGTCTAGTTCATTTAGAACGTAGAATCTAATCAGAACTATTCAGAACTTGTCAACTGATCAGTTTGACTACATAATTCCTTCAGGTGTCTGTGATACCTCCCAGTTAGCAACATTAGACTCAGAATTCAATTTTATTGGTCCACTAGGTGGTCATGACACTTTAGATAAACAACTTTGACTAGCCTCAGGACCCCATGTAGATTACTGTTTGTTCTGAGATAGTTACGACACTTCTAGATAAGCAACTCTAACCAGTCTAGAACTTAGTTTCAGAATTTGGTCCGATAAGACTCTGACGATACTTTCAGTCATGTATCTCTAACTAGTCTTGGACCCTAGTCTCAAGCTATCAGATTAGTATTAAATTTAGGATTTTCTAGTGGGAGTAGGATTTAGCACCAAGTGGACCGGGGTTCCAGCGCACCCAGATTCTCAGAACTATGTTTCCAACATAGGTTTTAGTATTTATTGATAGCATTATTGGCTTGATTGGCCCCAAACTTTTTTGATCACCCAGTTCATGTCTTTATACCCTGGGAAGGTATATTGGGTCCTACTGGTTGGGTGTATACATCAGACTCCATGTTTAGCTCACTCGGTTACATGTCAGTTATAGACTCTCCCACTAGTTAGCTCAGTCCAGTCTCAGATTAGTCACTTCAGTTCAGTTCAGTTCAACCAGATCATATCAGTGTAGTACCTCAGACTCAGTATTTTGGACTTAGGGCATGCCTTTGACCACCAGATAGGGTTATCTTGACCATCTCAATTTACTTCAGTTGTTTCAGTTTAGTTTATTTATTGGTCATGACATGTAATTTCAGTTCAGTCATTTATATTTATCATCATGTTTTCTCTCACTTACTCAATACATTCAAAGTACTAACGCATACTTTTATGTTGTATCATTTCATGATACAGCCACAGGTTCTCAGGCTCAGCATCGTTTGCCGCCGCAGTTCGATTCCTTCCTAGCAGCAGAATTGTGAGTCCTCATGTTTCAAGGAGTTATTTCATTTCTTTTAGTCATTATAGTACTTTCAATTAGACTTAGAGTTAGCTGGTGTCTTGTCCCATCAACTTATCAGCTAGATGGCTTTTAGAAACAAAACTGACTTCTGTCTTTCAGATTGTTTTATACTTTATGTTTCGGTTCTACTTTTCATAAATGTTTTATGATAATATTTTAAAGCTTCCACTATGCATGTTGTACCCAGAATACCAGTGTATGATAGACCAGTGGTTGAGTTGGGGTTACTTGTGACTCCAAGTACCATGTTCCGTCCAGGGTGTAAACTTAGGGCGTAATAAACTTGGTATTAGAGCCGTAGGTTTAGAGTCCTCGAAATGTCTGGATGTCACATCGAGTAGAGTCCTTTTCATAGGTGTGAAGAGTGCAACACTTATGAAGAGGAGGCTATGAGATGTTATTAGGAAAACTCTCTTTTGTTCATACTCTTTATCGTGCGTTAAAGTGCAATTTCATAAACATTTTCTATAACTCGTGCTTTGTTACGTTTTAGAGTTCATGCCTCCCAAACATAGTAACAGAACCAACCTGCTCCACCAGCCCCAGTACCCCCTCAGAATGACACAGTGTCCACCGCAGAGTTCAGGGTGGCCATCCAACTTCTCGCTCAGATAGTCACCAATCAGGAAAATTAGCAGGTGGTTCCGCCTACCACAAATTGGTCCGCAGGTGGGGGATTTTACCCGGATGAACCCGCTAGATTTTCATGGAACAAAGGTGAGAGAGGAACCATAATGGTTTGTAGATGAGGTTAAGAAGATCACCCAAATTATGGGTGTCAGTCCCTCCGACAGTGCCGACTTAGCTGCCTACAAGCTGAAAGGGGTAGCAAAAGTCTTGTACGAGTAGTGGAAGGATGGGAGGCCAGTAGAAGCAGGATCGGTGGAATGAGAGGAGTTCATTATAGACTTCCAGGATAGATTCTTCCCTCAGGAACTCAGGGAGGTAAAGGTAGCAGAGTTCATGAACATGAAACAAGGAAATTGGACAGTGGAAGAGTATGCTCTAGAGTTCACTAGGTTGTCCAAATATGCTCCAGAAATGATAGTAAATCCAAGGGCTCGCATGCTGATATTTGTGAACAACATGTCAAACCTAGTCCACAAGGAGTGCAGGACCATGATGTTGATTAAAGACATGGACATCTCCATCCTGATTATCTATGCCCGACAGATTGAGGTAGAGAAATTGAAGGACATGGAGTGAAAGAAAAAACGATCAAGGATTGTCCAGTCAGATCATGGACATTAGAGGTCTAGCTGTAGTAGCTACCCTCACCAGCAGCAACAACAACAGAAGAGAACCCTAGCACCCAGCTCAGCCAGAACCCCAACCTTACGGTCCCGCCCAGATCGGAGGGGAGGAGAATCCAGCTCTCAATCTCAAAGCTATAATGCCGGTAACAAATATCCAGTTTGCCCCAAGTGTGGCAGGAACCACCAGGGGGAGCGTCTTCAGGGTCGCGAGGGCTGTTTTGGTTCGATAGCTTGCGCATTGGATTAAGGAGTGCCCGTCAGTTGACTGCAGAACCAGAATTGTCTAGTTTCAGTTCCCTAATGAACCAGTATTAGAATGGTCGGGCAGAAGTTCAGTGCCTAAGGGTAGGTTTATTTCCTACCTTAAGGCCTGGAAACTTATTTCCAAGGGATGTATGTATCATCTAGTTCGGGTCAAGGATTCCGACTCTGACACCTCAACCATTCAGTCAGTTCCAATGGTCGACAAGTTCCCGGATGTATTTCCTTAGGACCTTCCCAGAGTTCCCCCTGAATGGGAAATAGACTTCAAAATAGACCTCCTCCCAGATACTCAACCCATCTCCATCCCTCCTTGTAGGATGGCTCCAGCTAAGCTTAAGGAGTTGAAGAAATAACTATAAGATCTTCTTGACAACGTTTTAATCAGATCCATCATCTCTCCTTGGGGTGCTCCAGTACTATTCGTGCATAAGAAAGACGGTACCCTTAGGCATAGATTACCGTCAGCTGAACAAAGTCAAAGATAAGAATAGATATCCTCTACCAAGTATTGACGACATATTTGACCAACATCAGGGAGGCAATTTTTTCTCAAAAATTGATCTCAGGTACGGGTACCATCAATTAAGGGTTAGAGAGTGTGACATACTGAAAACAACATTCAGAACTCAGTATGGTCACTATGATTTTGTGGTGATGTCTTTTAGGCTAACCAACTACCCCACAACCTTCATGGATTTGATAAACAAAGTCTTCAAATAGTATCTGGATATGTTTGTTATTGTATTTATCGATGAAATTCTTGTATACTCCAGAAATGTGGAAGAGCATGCTAATCACCTATATTAGTATTATAGACACTCAGAGATCGCCAGTTGTTCGCCAAATTCAACAAGTGAAAATTCTAGTTAATGTTCGTGACTTTCTTGGGTCATGTGGTCTCAGGTGAGGGAATACAGGAAGATCCTCACAAGATATCAGTAGTGAATGATTGGCCCAGACCTACCTCTCCTATGAAAATTAGAAGCTACTTAGGCTTAGCTGGTTATTATCAACGGTTTTGTGGAAGGTTTCTCCTCTATGGCATCTCCTCTGACTAAGTTACCTCAAAAGAAGGTGAAATTTCTATGGTCGAATGCGTGTGAGAATAGTTTCCAGGAGTTGAAAACTCGACTCACTACCGCTCCAATTTTGACCTTGCCAGAAGGAACAGATAGGTTGGTTGTCTATTGTGATGCTTCAAGAGTGGGACTCGATTGCATTGTGGTGTAGAGGGGCAAGGTGGTAGCCTACGCCTCCAAACAACTCAAAGTTCATGAGTAGAATTATCCAACTCATGACTTGGAGTTGGCGGCGGTGGTGTTTGCGCCAACCATATGGAGACATTACCTTTATGGGGCTCATATGGATGTATTTACAGATCACAAGAGCCTTCAGTATGTGTTCAGTTAGAAGGACCTAAATCTGCATCAGAGAAGGTGGTTGGAGCTACTAAAAGACTACAACATGAGTGTGTTACATCACCTGGGCAAAGCCAATGTGGTGGCTGATGCCCTAAGCAGATTGTCTATGGGGAGCGTAGATCATATTGAAGAGGAAAAGAAGGAAATGATAAGGGACATTCACAGACTAGCCCGGTTAGGAGTATAGTTAGTGGATTCAGTTGAGGAGGGATTAGTAATGCAATGCAGGTCAAATTCTTCACGAGTTGTGGAATTTAAGTCCAGACAGGATGAAGAGCCTATCTTACTTATTCTTAAGGAAGCAGTTCTCCGAAAATACATAGAATCTTTCTCCAAAGGGGGAGATGGAGTGCTCCGCTACCAGAGAAGATTATGTGTACCAGATGTTGGTGAGCTGAGACAACAGATATTAGCTGAAGTGCATAGTTCTAGACATTTCATCCAGCCTGGTGCTACCAAAATGTACCATGATTTACGGGATATCTACTGGTAGAATGGCATGAAAAGAGATATTGTTGAATTTGTAGCCAAGTGCCCGAACTACCAGCAAGATAAAGTAGAACACCAGAGACTAGGAGGTATGACTCAGGATATCAGTATACCTACATGGAAGTGGAAAGAAGTAAACATGGACTTCATTACAGGTCTACCTCAGACTCATCGGCAGCATGTCTCAATCTAGGTAGTAGTATACCAAATGACTAAGTTAGCTCACTTCCTTCCAGTTAAAACCACGGACTAAGCTAAGGACTGATCTTGGGCAGATTTATATGCTCAAGCGATACTCAAACGTATTATTTTTGCCTTGTTTGTGGTGCAATGTGTATATATTCTCATGTAATTGGTAATAAAATGTGAATTTATACTAACCAACATGATTAGCATTTGTTTTGCAGGAAAATATGATTTTTAGGAGCTAAAATGTATGTTGGAGTTATATCGGAGTTGGACTTGGATGCGAGCATGGAAAAGACATTGGAATGCCGCAAAGTATAGGGGCTCCACGATGGAGCCGTGCCACGCTACCATCATGGAGGCACACTGCCTGGAGGGGAAATTAATTGGCAAATTCCAGTGAGGCCTCGCGACAGCTCCGTGGCATGGAGATAGGCCTCTGCGTTGGCCTCCGTGCCATATTGAGGCTATATTCCCGGACCCTGGAATTCCAGAGAGGGTCCGCGTCCACGCCGTGTCACGGAGATAGGCCTCCGCGTTGGCCCCCGTGACACGTTGCTTGTTATTCCGGGAAAAATTCCCACTAGTATAAATAGAACACTTAGGTTTATTTTAATTAGTTCAGACTTGGTGGAGCAAGGACGTGGGTTAGAAGCAGTTGAGGGACGAAAAAGCTAAGGGATTTCTTCTCTTCCTTTCTTCTTTCTATCAATTGTATGTATGATTTACACTCGTTTTAGGATGATTAATCCATAAATGAGTGGCTAATTCTCTTCCTTGCTAAGGTTTTGAACAATGGTGATGAATTTTGATTGTTAATGATATGGTTTTCTTCTTCTCCTTCCATGTTGTTCTATTAATTCTTGTTCTTACTGCATTAGTGTGTGGCCGACATTAATGTACATATAAAAAGTCCAATTTCACTCGAGAGAGCACGAAATTGGAAAGTTGTGAATTAATAGGGTATTGTTCTTAACTTGATTTGGGAAAATTGGGTTTTGATGTGCTTTCCTGATAGAAATGTACTTGAAAGCTGTATTAGTCAATTTAGGAACCGGAATTGTACTGCTAGGTCATAAATTGCATTTGATCACAGAAATGTAGACGAATGGTTTATGATTCTAAAGTGAAATTAAATACGAGAGTTTTAATTTCTAGGCTAATGTTCTTGGCTAGCAACATGAAGAGAAGAATAACCGAATTATGATTACAATCAAGTTTATTACTTGTTCTCAACCTTGGCATGCTCATATCCATAGTTTCAATTCACAGTAAATAATTGTTAATAGTTTTAGTATATATAACTTATAAACAAAAACTTATTTAACTGTTGGTTACGTTGTTGTTAGCATAATTAGAAGTAAGATAAGAATATAGTGTACTTAGGCAATTTTACTTATCCTGAGTCTCCTTGGATCGATACTTGGCTTACTTAGCCACTTTATTACTTGTTTGACCACGTGCACTTGCGTGTCGGTTTTACACCTATAGCAAACACATGCACCGAACAAGTTTTTTACGCCGCTGCCGGGGAGACTAGGGAATTGGTGAAATTGTGTTAAGTGTAAATTTACTGTATTTTTGTTTTATTTTCTTAAGTGTTGAAAACTTGGTCTTAGTATTTGTTTTAATTCTTTGTTCATTTTAATTTTTCTCTCTTTCGGATACCCTCATTGACATGACATCTTGGAATATAAATGGTGGATACGCATATTTCGGCGAATCTTGCATGAATTGCGGAGGACCCCACTTGTGGCAAAATCGTAACACGTGCAATATATGTGGGTGTCAATATGGCCATTGGGGTGATTGTCCAAAGGCATATTCCCCTCCCCCAAGCCCCCGCTATGATCATTCTGTTGTTTTTGCTGAATATAGGCATGTTGAAAATGAGGACTTGGGACGCCAAGTTCAAATAGGGGACATGATGAAACAACTCTTGGAGCAATCCAAAGTAATGAAGGAGTCGGTGGCAGTATTGATAATTCAGCAAAAGGAGAATGCAGAGGTTGTAAGCAGGATGAGCGTCAAACTCACGGAGATGTGTGTTGAGGCTGAAGCTTGTGATAATTTGCAGGTGACAGTTTTAACCGATATTCAAGAGGAACTACAAGAAGAATACAAGGGTGAATTTTTGGATGAAGCCCAACAATTAGAATCTCTTGAATGTCCCCGTGATCGGCTCATACCTATAGAAAATCCATTCATGGAAGAAGAGAAAGAATATCTCCCATTTGACCTTAATGGAGAAATAGATGTCGATGTTGAAAAGGTGTACACAAGTAAGGAAGTAAAGCACAATGCAATTTCAGAGTTGAGGTTGATTGGACCACACTCGAAGCATTTTTCGACATTAAGTTGGGTCGACAACATAGAAATAGAGTCTTCCAAGATTATAGAGAAATGTCTAGAGGAGGACCAAGCCCCGTATATTCTGAAATTTGTTAACTCGAAGCAACGAAATGACTTCACTTACTCAAGGGACAATAAGTTCAAAAGAAAAAATCTACTGCTTGGTCCTTACAAATTTTCACCACCACCCCAGGAGCATAAGAGGAAATTAGAGAAGAAATTAGGGGTGAAATTCATATCCTCAAGGGAGAGGAAAAAGCGGTGAGACTTGGTACGTCGAGCCGCGACGGTAAACCAGGCGCTGCACGGGAGGCAACCCGTGAAAAATATTTTCTTTCTTTCTTTTTTTTAGTGTAAATAATTTTTATTTTTATTTTTCTTTTCTTGATTTGGTATATACTTTTGTTGTAGTTAATATTTTTCATTTTAGTTAGGGAAATCTATTAATCTAACCAATTTTGTTTAGTGAGGTGATTTTTCAGGTCAAACGGAGACAAATATGCATGGAATCGGGAAGAATAAGGCAAGGTATGAAACAATAATTAAAATGAAGAAACAGTGCACTGGGGCGTTGGCTCCGTGTCACGGAGGAAGGGCTCCGCGTAACCCTCCGTGACACGTTGAAGGTAAAATCCGGATTTTTAAAATTTCCTGTAAGCCAACGCGTTGGCTCCGTGTCACGGAGGAGGGGCTCCGCGTTACCCTCCGTGACACGTTGCCTTACATTTGGTGCCGGGTCACACCGGGTTGCCGGGTGACCCGCGTGTTTTTCTTTAAATTAACCCCGATTTTTGCCCCTTTCTCCCCATTTCTTTTCCTCTCCGCGACCAAACATCCCAAATCCCCCTCCCCAATCAACGTGCCACGCCACTCAGCAAAGAAATCATCAAGTTTCTTCAGTTCTTCAACGTAAAGGTATGTTTTCCTCATTTCTCTCTAAATTTTGGCAATTTTAATCGAATTTGGGCAGGTGAGGTGAGATATATCATCCTAACTAGCAATTGAGCATGAAATTGAATTATTTGTGATTGATGAATGTTCGGAATGTTGTTATTAGCGTTTGAACTTGTCGACTATGTGAATAATTCGAAATTGATTGTTAAATGCAATTCTAGGGCTTAGGTTGTTGAAATTGACTTGGGTAATTTGATAATTCGGCGAATTAGATGTCGGGGTGTGTTTGGGAATTGAGATTAGTCGGTGTAAATATTGTTTGAATGTAAAACACGATGAATTCTAGAATTTTTGGGGAAAATGTGGAAATTGTGCAAATTGGTTTGATTATTTGGATTTGTATGTATATATTGAACTTTTGTCGTTGTTTTTATTTGTTGTTTTTGTTGCTTAGTGCGATGGTTGAATTGTTAGCGATAGTAGGATTGGGATTAGCTGTATGAAGTCTGAGTAGTACGCTAAGCGTTATGCTGTCGAAATTTTTGTGAACGCACTAAGCATAAATTCTATAGTTGATTGTTTTGGTGTAAATTGAGTTATCCTTGCCATAGTTTGTAAAAGTAGCTAAGGACTAAGTGTGGGGTAAACGTTGTGTAACCCGACCTTAGCCAAAGTTAACATGTATTTAGCTTAACGTTGTGCTTGTTTATGTATATTGACAGGTACAATGGCTAGTAGGCAGGATAAAGGCAAAGGTGCTTCTACTTCTGGCACCGGGAGGAAAAGAATGAGATTGGGCACCGCAGTCCCAGCTGCACCAGCTGTTCCGCGTGGCCAACGCCGCCAATATGGAACAAGGTGGGTAACCGAGGAAGGGAAGAAGTGGTATGCTAAACATAAGGAAAGCAAATACTAATCATTGTGTCAAACCTGCTGTAATACATAACATCATAAGTCATGAACATGAATAACTGAGATCATGAGAAATAACGGGAAACTCTTCATAACCCAACACGATCACAATGTTGCATACGTGATGCCTAACTATCACACTCGAGTGGGCAGCACTGTCCAAAACCTTGCCAGGGATAAGGACGATACAAAGATATTAATATCAAGCTGAGGCCCCTTAGGGGTAGGGGAAAACTCTGTTAAGAGGTCCCAATATATATGTAAACCGACACTGGTGCATAGTTCTGAGGTCGGGGAACCTTGTAACCCCATGTCTACTTGGTACTAGACACTACTCCCAAAAACATACCTAGTGCTCCCATCATTTTTCAACGAAGCTGAAATCACAATTACATGCATAGTCTGAAAGATGAACGTGGGAAGTCTTTACTCCAAAATATATCATAAGTTGCACTGGGAGTCTTGACTCCAAAACAAATGATAAGCTTATCTTATTAGCCTTGGCTAATCATGAAAATATACTTAACTTGCATGGGCTTACCCTAATCATCAAAATCATGCATACTTCAAATAGACTTCGTAAGTGAAAATCATGGATTCATGCATGGGAAATTTATAAACATTCATTATGCTAGATATCTCATCATACTTGAAATCATAGATCATAAACTTGACTTTTCATTAAACTTAAATAATAGGGCATAATTTCTAGTAACTTAAAATCATGAATTTATAATCAATTTGTATACAAAACCTACCCATAAATCTTAAAACATGCTTAGGAATAGGAGGGGAATTGAGCGATAGAAATCATAGAGAATGTCATAAAATTGGGTTAAAACCCTATAAAACCAAAGATTTGAATTAGAGCTTCAATTGATGAGCTTGAGGAGAAATTTAGGAATGAGAGTGAAGGGAAACTCTCATTCATAGCCCTACATACCTGGGTATATTGATTCTTAAATTATCCTTCAAAGTGCAAGAGAATTGGGGAATAGTTGAGGGAGTTCTAGATTGATTTTTAAAGAGAAACTCAAAGCTTTGCATGCATGGGAGCCTAATGAATTGAGATAGGCTAAACCCCTTTAAGACACTCCTTTTAGGGCTTAAAATGGCGTAGTTTAGGACTTAAGAGCTTAGGATTTATGAAGGAACACTTAATTATTTCGTATGAAAAAGGTCATTTCCAGATGCCACGAATCATACCATGGCTCGTCTTTGAAAAACGATCCATGGTTTCTTCGTTTTGCTAGACCGGCCTTAATCTCCCATTCACTGATTCTTTCCACGGGTGCTTATCATGACTCGTAGTTTCCTACTACGGATCGTACTATCCCTCATGACCAATACCTGGAGACCTAATAATCATGCCATGACTCTTGACCACGAGTTGTACCTCGAGACCACAGCTTGTTGGACCCATCCATTGTCACTGGGATAAATTTCCTACTTCTCTGATCCTTTCCACAACCACTTATCATGACCCGTTGTTTGCCACGATAAGTCATACCATGAGTCATACCTTCCACACCTAACATACTAGCAGCTTGTTATGACTCTTAATGATGGCCCATTATAGGGACCTACATGTTGTATGTTGACTCAGTGGTCCAGGACATGTCAATCAGATGCTCACCATGACTCAAACCCACGACATGTTACTCCATAACATGACTCGTATAACGAGTCATTGTGAGAACATTTTCAACTTTTTCTGCTGATCATATTTTCAAATCTAAAATCTAGTCTTCGGAATGTTTAGGATGTTATAGGCTCTTACCTTTGGTAAGGTATGAACACTCTCCCGACCAGGGTTATAGGTTGGACTCCATGATGCTCACTTTGAGTATGTTGGTTATGAGAGCCAACGAAAGACCACACAAGTCGTGGTTAGGCACCACAACCCGTTAGGTGCCTTGTGGTTAGACCTGGGTCAGATGTTAAGGTGTGAGGAAGTGCACCCCATGAGTCCTCACTACGACGCGTTATGTGTGATCACGAGTCTTGGTGTCACCTGTAGGGATCTTTAGGGCATTTGGGTTGTGTGGTTTATGATAGGTGACCATGAGTCGTGGTCACTCACCACGACACATTAGGTCCCTTGTGGTGACTTTCAGGGATTTCAGGGCAGTGTACTAAACGAGTGTGGAGACGAGTCGTGGCCACTAACAATGACCCATTAGGACACTCATTAAGACTACCTGATAGTTCTTCTCTGTAATTTTCTAAGGGTTGTTTAGTAATTTCCTACTCTCCTAAACTTTAAACTACATCATTTTGGATGTAATTTAATACCTATTAGTGGGAATGAACAGCCTCTTCCCTCATTCCCCACGTTTATTCACAGAAAAACATCAAAGAGTTCTCTCAAGAAACTCCCAAGCAAGCTTAGGGCTTTAACTGTAGTAGTTCGAGTTTTCTTCATTGCGAAATTTTAAGTCAGGTATGTGGGAATTCAACAAGGGAATAGTTCTTCCCTTGTGTCCCCTAAATCCCTATTATAATTCCTCTATAAGTCTTAGCCTTGAGCTTTTGAGTATGAAAAGATATCATGTTTATTTTCGTTGATTTCACCTAGAATGATGATCATGCCTATTGTTGATATGATCTTTGTCAGTTCATGACCAGACTCTTGACATTCCTGCAAAAGTGAATTTGAGCCCTAATATTTTCGAATGAAATGCATATAAATATATATTAAATACCTCACGGTTTGTGAAGTGTGTTTGGGATGATATTCTAGCATTCCTTATTAATTAGATGTTAAGTAATTATTCCCTTGACAAGAGTGATTTAAACCCTGTCACGAATGAGAAATCTATAATTCAGCTTGCCGGATGAGAATTCCCTATTTTCTTGAAACTTTTGCCATGTTGTGGATTCCCGTGTTGTTGGAATAAGCTGAATTCTCTGTAAGTTTCTTAGTAGTCTAGTTCATTTAGAACGTAGAATCTAATCAGAACTATTCAGAACTTGTCAACTGATCAGTTTGACTACATAATTCCTTCAGGTGTCTGTGATACCTCCCAGTTAGCAACATTAGACTCAGAATTCAATTTTATTGGTCCACTAGGTGGTCATGACACTTTAGATAAACAACTTTGACTAGCCTCAGGACCCCATGTAGATTACTGTTTGTTCTGAGATAGTTACGACACTTCTAGATAAGCAACTCTAACCAGTCTAGAACTTAGTTTCAGAATTTGGTCCGATAAGACTCTGACGATACTTTCAGTCATGTATCTCTAACTAGTCTTGGACCCTAGTCTCAAGCTATCAGATTAGTATTAAATTTAGGATTTTCTAGTGGGAGTAGGATTTAGCACCAAGTGGACCGGGGTTCCAGCGCACCCAGATTCTCAGAACTATGTTTCCAACATAGGTTTTAGTATTTATTGATAGCATTATTGGCTTGATTGGCCCCAAACTTTTTTGATCACCCAGTTCATGTCTTTATACCCTGGGAAGGTATATTGGGTCCTACTGGTTGGGTGTATACATCGGACTCCATGTTTAGCTCACTCGGTTACATGTCAATTATAGACTCTCCCACTAGTCAGCTCAGTCCAGTCTCAGATTAGTCACTTCAGTTCGGTTCAGTTCAACCAGATCATATCAGTGTAGTACCTCAGACTCAGTATTTTAGACTTAGGGCATGCCTTTGACCACCAGACAGGGTTATCTTGACCATCTCAATTTACTTCAGTTGTTTCAGTTTTGTTTATTTATTGGTCATGACTTGTCATTTCAGTTCAGTCATTTATATTTATCATCATGTTTTCTCTCACTTACTCAATACATTCAAAGTACTAACCCATACTTTTATGTTGTATCATTTCATGATACAACCACAGGTTCTCAGGCTCAGCATCATTTGCCGCCGCAGTTCGATTCCTTCCTAGCAGCAGAATTGTGAGTCCTCATGTTTCAAGGAGTTATTTCATTTCTTTTAGTCATTATAGTACTTTGAATTAGACTTAGAGTTAGCTGGGGTCTTGTCCCATCAACTTATCAGCTAGATGGCTTTTAGAAACAAAACCGACTTCTGTCTTTCAGATTGTTTTATACTTTATGTTTCGGTTCTACTTTTCATAAATGTTTTATGATAATATTTTAAAGCTTCCACTATGCATGTTGTACCCAGAATACCAGTGTATGATAGACCAGTGGTTGAGTTGGGGTTACTTGTGACTCCAAGTACCATGTTCCGTCCAGGGTGTAAACTTAGGGTGTAATAAACTTGGTATCAGAGCCCTAGGTTTAGAGTCCTCGAAATGTCTGGATGTCACATCGAGTAGAGTCCTTTTCATAGGTGTGAAGAGTGCAACACTTATGAAGAGGAGGCTATGAGATGTTAATAGGAAAACTCTCTTTTGTTCATACTCTTTATCGTGCGTTAAAGTGCAATTTCGTAAACATTTTCTATAACTCGTGCTTTGTTACGTTTTAGAGTATCATGCCTCCCAAAAACACAGTAACAAAACCAACCTGCTCTACCAGCCCCAGTACCCCCTCAAAATGACACAGTGTCCACTGCAGAGTTCAGGGTGGCCATCCAACTTCTCGCTCAGATAGTCACCAATCAGGAAAATTAGCAGGTGGTTCCGCCTACCACAAATGGGTCCGCAGGTGCGGGATTTTACCCAGATGAACCCGCCAGATTTTCATGGAACAAAGGTGGGAGAGGAACCATAAGGGTTTGTAGACGAGGTTAAGAAGATCACCCAAATTATGGGTGTCAGTCCCTCCGACAGTGCCGACTTAGCTGCCTATAAGCTGAAAGGGGTAGCAAAATTCTTGTACGAGTAGTGGAAGGATGGGAGGCCAGTAGAAGCAAGACCGGTGGAATGAGAGGAGTTCATTATAGACTTCCAGGATAGATTCTTCCCTCAAGATCTCAGGGAGGTAAAGGTAGCAGAGTTCATGAACATGAAACAAGGAAATTGGACAGTGGAAGAGTATGCTCTAGAGTTCACTAGGTTGTCTAAATATGCTCCAGAGATGATAGTAAAGCCAAGGGCTCGCATGCTGATATTTGTGAACAACATGTCAAACCTGGTCCACAAGGAGTGCAGGACCGTGATGTTGATTAAAGACATGGACATCTCCATCCTGATTGTCTATGCCCGGCAGATTGAGGTAGAGAAATTGAAGGACATGGAGTGAAAGAAAAAGCGATCAAGGATTGTCCAGTCAGAACATGGCCATTAGAGGTCTAGCTGTAGTAGCTGCCCTCACCAGCAGCAACAACAGCAGAAGAGAACCCCAGCACCCAGCTCAGCCAGCACCCCAACCTTACAGTCCCACCAAGATCGGAGGGGAGGAGAATCCAGCTCTCAATCTCAAAGCTACAATGCTGGTAACAAATATCCAGTTTGCCCCAAGTGTGGAAGGAACCACCAGGGGGAGCGTCTTCAGGGTCGCGAGGGCTGTTTTGGTTGGATAGCTTGCGCATTGGATTAAGGAGTTCCCATCAGTACGGCAAGGGAGAGCATAATCCACCATGTCATCAGGTCTAGTAGGCTGACCTGCTCAGTAGGACAGCACCACAGGTACAAGATTGCGGTCAGCGCCAAAACTGATTTTATGCATTGTCTTCCCATCAGGATCAGGAGAGCTCACCTGACGTTGTCACGGGTATGTTACGCCTTATGCATTGTCTTCCCATCAGGATCAGGAGAGCTCAGTTGACATAGTCACGGGTATGTTACGCCTCTTTCATCTAGACGTGTCTGCCCTCCTAGATCCAGGAGCCACTCTTTCATTCATGGATCCCTATGTAGCAGTCGAGTTCAATATCAGTCTAGAGGTTCACTTAGAACAATTCTTAGTCTCCACCCTTATTGGCGAATCAGTTAGAGCCAGTCAGATGTGTAGAAACTGCCTAGTCTCGATCTTGAATAAAGTCATTCCAGCTGATCTCGTAGAGTTAGAAATGGTTGATTTTTACCTTATCCTCGGCATGGACTTGTTACACTCCGGTTATGCCTCAGTTGACTGTAGAACCAGAATTGTCAAGTTTCATTTCTTTAATGAACCAGTATTAGAATGGTCGGGCAGAAGTTCAGTGCCTAAGGGTAGGTTTATTTCCTACCTTAAGGCCCAGAAACTCATTTCCAAGGGATGTATGTATCATCTAGTTCGGGTCAAGGATTCCGACTCTGACACCTCAACCATTCAGTCAGTTCCAATGGTCGACAAGTTCCCGGATGTATTTCCTGAGGATCTTCCCAGAGTTCCCCCTGAATGGGAAATAGACTTCAGAATAGACCTCCTCCCAGATACTCAACCCATCTCCATCCCTCCTTATAGAATGGCTCCAGCTAAGCTTAAGGAGTTGAAGAAATAAATAAAAGATCTTCTTGACAACGTTTTATTCAGATCCATCATCTCTCCTTGGGGTGCTCCAGTACTATTCGTGCATAAGAAAGACGGTACCCTTAGGCATAGATTACCGTCAGCTGAACAAAGTCAAAGCTAAGAATAGATATCCTCTACCAAGTATTCACGACCTATTTGACCAACATCAGGGAGACAGTTTTTTCTCAAAAATTGATCTCAGGTACGGGTACCATCAATTAAGGGTTAGAGAGTGTGACTTACTGAAAACAACATTCAGAACTCAGTATGGTCACTATGATTTTGTGGTGATGTCTTTTAGGCAAACCAACTACCCCACAACCTTCATGGATTTGATAAACAAAGTCTTCAAATAGTATCTGGATATGTTTGTTATTGTATTTATCGATGACATTCTTGTATACTCCAGAAATGAGGAAGAGCATGCTAATCACCTATAATAGTATTACAGACACTCAGAGACCGCCAGTTGTTCACCAAATTCAACAAGTGAAAATTCTAGTTAATGTTCGCGACTTTCTTGGGTCATGTGGTCTCAGGTGAGGGAATACAGGAAGATCCTCACAAGATATCAGTAGTGAATGAATGGCCCAGACCTACCTCTCCTATGAAAATTAGAAGCTACCTAGGCTTAGCTGGTTATTATCAACGGTTTTGTGGAAGGTTTCTCCTCTATGGCATCTCCTATGACTAAGTTACCTCAAAAGAAGGTGAAATTTCTATGGTCGAATGCGTGTGAGAATAGTTTCCAGGAGTTGAAAACTCGACTCACTACCGCTCCAATTTTGACCTTGCCAGAAGGAACAGATAGGTTGGTTGTCTATTGTGACGCTTCAAGAGTGGGACTCGATTGCGTTGTGGTGTAGAGGGGCAAGGTGGTAGCCTACGCCTCCAAACAACTCAAAGTTCATGAGTAGAATTATCCAACTCATGACTTGGAGTTGGCGGCGGTGGTGTTTGCGCCAACCATATGGAGACATTACCTTTATGGGGCTCATATGGATGTATTTACAGATCACAAGAGCATTCAATATGTGTTCAGTTAGAAGGACCTAAATCTGCATCAGAGAAGGTGGTTGGAGCTACTAAAAGACTACAACATGAGTGTGTTAAATCACCTGGGCAAATCCAATGTGGTGGCTGATGCCCTAAGCAGATTGTCTATGGGGAGCGTAGATCATATTGAAGAGGAAAAGAAGGAAATGATAAGGGACATTCAAAAACTAGCCCGGTTAGGAGTATAGTTAGTGGATTCAGTTGAGGAGGGATTAGTAATGCAATGCAGGTCAAATTCTTCACGAGTTGTGGAATTTAAGTCCAGACAGGATGAAGAGCCTATCTTACTTATTCTTAAGGAAGCAGTTCTCTGAAAATACATAGAATCTTTCTCCAAAGGGGGAGATGGAGTGCTCCGCTACCAGAGAAGATTATGTGTACCGGATGTTGGTGAGCTGAGACAACAGATATTAGCTGAAGTGCACAGTTCTAGATATTTCATCCAGCCTGGTGCTACCAAAATGTACCATGATTTACAGGATATCTACTGGTGGAATGGCATGAAAAGAGATATTGTTGAATTTGTAGCCAAGTGCCCAAACTACCAGCAAGTTAAACTAGAACACTAGAGACTAGGAGGTATGACTCAGGATATCAGTATACCTACATGGAAGTGGAAAGAAGTAAACATGGACTTCATTACAGGTCTACCTCAGACTCATCAGCAGCATGTCTCAATCTAGGTAGTAGTAGACCAAATGACTAAGTTAGCTCACTTCCTTCCAGTTAAAACCACGGACTAAGCTGAGGACTGATCTTGGGCAGATTTATATGCCCAAGTGATACTCAAACGTATTATTTTCGCCTTGTTTGTGGTGCAATGTGTATATATTCTCATGTAATTGGTAATAAAATGTGAATTTATACTAACCAACATGATTAGCATTTGTTTTGCAAGAAAATATGATTTTTAGGAGCTAAAATGTATGTTGGAGTTATATCGGAGTTGGACTTGGATGCGAGCATGGAAAAGACCTTGAAATGCGCAAAGTATAGGGGCTCCGCGATGGAGCCGTGCCACGCTACCATCGCGGAGGCACACTGCCTGGAGGGGAAATTAATTGGCAAATTCCGGTGAGGCCTCACGACAGCTCCGTGGCACGGAGATAGGCCTCCGCGTTGGCCTCCGTGCCACGTTGAGGCTATATTCCCAGACCCTGGAATTCCAGAGAGGGTCCGCATCCACGCCGTGTCACGGAGATAGGCCTCCGCGTTGGCCTTCGTGACACGTTGCTTGTTATTCCGGGAAAAATTCCCACTAGTATAAATAGAACACTTAGGTTTATATTAATTAGTTCAGACTTGGTGAAGTAAGGACGTGGGTTAGAAGCAGTTGAGGGACGAAAAAGCTAAGGGATTTATTCTCTTCCTTTCTTCTTTCTATCAATTGTATGTATGATTTACACTCGTTTTAGGACGATTAATCCACAAATGAGTGGCTAATTCTCTTCCTTGCTAAGGTTTTGAACAATGGTGATGAATTTTGATTGTTAATGATATGGTTTTCTTCTTCTCCTTCCATGTTGTTCTATTAATTCTTGTTCTTACTGCATTAGTGTGTGGCCGACATTAATGTACATCTAAAAAGTCCAATTTCACTCGAGAGAGCACGAAATTGGAATGTTGTGAATTAATAGGGTATTGTTCTTAACTTGATTTGGGAAAATTGGGTTTTGATGTGCTTTTCTGATAGAAATATACTTGAAAGCCGTATTAGTCAATTTAGGAACCGAAATTGTAGTGCTAGGTCATAAATTGTATTTGATCACAGAAATGTAGACGAATGGTTTATGATTCTAAAGTGAAATTAAATACGAGAGTTTTACTTTCTAGGCTAATGTTCTTGGCTAGCAACATGAAGAGAAGAATAACCGAATTATGATTACAATCAAGTTTATTACTTGTTCTCAACCTTGGCATGCTCATATCCAAAGTTTCAATTCACAGTACATAATTGTTAATAGTTTTAGTATATATAACTTATAAACAAAAACTTATTTAACGGTTGGTTACGTTGTTGTTAGCATAATTAGTAGTAAGATAAGAATATAGTGTACTTAGGCAATTTTACTTATCCTGAGTCTCCTTGGATCGATACTTGGCTTACTTAGACACTTTATTACTTGTTTGACCACGTGCACTTGCGTGTCGGTTTTACACCTATAGCAAACACATGCACGGAACAAGTTTTTGGCGCCGCTGCCGGGGAGACTAGGTAATTGGTGAAATTGTGTTAAGTGTAAATTTACTGTATTTTTGTTTTATTTTCTTAAGTGTTGACAACTTGGTCTTAGTATTTGTTTTAATTCTTTGTTCATTTTAATTTTTCTCTCTTTCGGATACCCTCATTGACATGACATCTTGGAATATAAATGGTGGATACGCATATTTCGGCGAATCTTGCATGATTTACGGAGGACCCCACTTGTGGCAAAACTGTAACACATGCAATATATGTGGGTGTCAAGCCCCCGCTACGATCATTCTGTTGTTTTTGCTGAATATAGGCATGTTGAAAATGAGGACTTGGGACGCCATGTTCAAATAGAGGACATGATGAAACAACTCTTGGAGCAATCCAAAGCAATGAAGGAGTCGGTGGCAGAATTGATAATTCAGCAAAAGGAGAATGCAGAGGCTGTAAGCAGGATGAGCGTCAAACTCACGGAGATGTGTGTTGAGGCTAAAGCTTGTGATAATTTGCAGGTGACAGTTTTAGCCGATATTCAAGAGGAACTACAATAAGAATACAAGGGTGAATGTTTGGATGAAGCCCAATAATTAGTATCTCTTGAGTGTCCCCGTGATCGACTCATACCTATAGAAAATCCATTCATGGAAGAAGAGAAAGAATATCTCCCATTTGACCTTAATGGAGAAATAGATGTCGATGTTGAAAAGGTGTACACAAGTAAGGAAGTAAAGCACAATGCAATTTCAGAGTTGAGGTTGATTGGACCACACTCAAAGCATTTTTCGACATTAAGTTGGGTCAACAACATAGAAATAGAGTCTTCCAAGATTATAGAGAAATGTCTAGAGGAGGACCAAGCCCCGTATATTCTGAAATTTGCTAACTCGAAGTAACGAAATGACTTCACTTACTCAAGGGCCAATAAGTTCAAAAGAAAACATCTACTGCTTGGTCCTTACAATTTTTCACCACCACCCCAGGAGCATAAGAGGAAATTAGAGAAGAAATTAGGGGTGAAATTCATATCCTTAAGGCGGAGGAAAAAGCGGTGAGACTTGGTACGTCGAGCCGCGACGGTAAACCAGGCGCTGCACGGGAGGCAACCCGTGAAAAACATTTTCTTTCTTTCTTTTTTTTTAGTGTAAATAATTTTTATTTTTATTTTTATTTTCTTGATTTGGTATATACTTTTGTTGTAGTTAATATTTTTCATTTTAGTTAGGGAAATCTATTAATCTAACCAATTTTGTTTAGTGAGGTGATTTTTCAGGTCAAACGGAGACAAATATGCATGGAATCGGGAAGAATAAGGTAAGGTATGAAAAAATAATTAAAATGAAGAAACAGTGCACTGGGGCGTTGTCTCCGTGTCACGGAGGAAGGGCTCCGTGTTACCCTCCGTGACACGTTGAAGGTAAAATCCAGATTTTTAAAATTTCCAGTAAGCCAACGCGTTGGCTCCGTGTCACGGAGGAGGGGCTCCGCGTTACCCTCCGTGACACGTTGCCTTTCATTTGGTGCTGGGTCACACCGGGTTGCCCGGTGACCCGCGTGTTTTTCTTTAAATTAACCCCGATTTTTGCCCCTTTCTCCCCATTTCTTTTCCTCTCCGCTACCAAACATCCCAAATCCCCCTCCCCAATCAACGTGCCACGCCACTCAGCAAAGAAATCATCAAGTTTCTTCGGTTCTTCAACGTAAAGGTATGTTTTCCTCGTTTCTCTCTAAATTTTGGCGATTTTAGTCGAATTTGGGCGGGTGAGGTGAGATATATCATCCTAAGTAGCAATTGAGCATGAAATTGAATTATTTGTGATTGATGAATGTTCGGAATGTTGTTATTAGCGTTTGAACTTGTAGACTACGTCAATAATTCGAAATTGATTGTTAAATGGAATTCTAGGGCTTAGGTTGTTGAAATTGACTTGGGTAATTTGATAATTCGGTGAATTAGATGCCAGGGTGTGTTTGGGAATTGAGATTAGTCGGTGTAAATATTGTTTGAATGTAAAAGACGACGAATTCTCGAATTTTTGGGAAAATGTGGAAATTGTGCAAATTGGTTTGATTATTTGGATTTGTATGTATATATAGAACTTTTGTCGTTGTTTTTATTTGTTGTTTTTGTTGCTTAGTGCGATGGTTGAATTTTTAGCTATAGTAGGATTGGGATTAGCTGTATGAAGTCTGAGTAGTATGCTAAGCGTTATGCTGCCGAAATTTTTGTGAACGCACTAAGCATAAATTGTATAGTTGATTGTTTTGGTGTAAATTGAGTTATCCTTGCCATAGTTTGTAAAAGTAGCTAAGGACTAAGTGTGGGGTAAACGTTGTGTAACCCGACCTTAGCCGAAATTAACATGTATTTAGCTTAGCGTTGTGCTTGTTTATGTATATTGACAGGTACAATGGCTAGTAGGCAGGATAAAGGCAAAGGTGCTTCTACTTCTGGCACCGGGAGGAAAAGAACGAGATTGGGCACCGCAGTCCCAGCTGCACCAGCTGTTCCGCGCGGCCAACGCCGCCAATATGGAACAAGGTGGGTAACCGAGGAAGGGAAGAAGTGGTATGCTAAACATAAGGAAAGCAAATACTTCCCGGAGGAACATATTGCACGGGAACCACTAGCACAGGAGTTCCCCCATATTGTGCAAAGGATTGAAGCAGCTGGGCTCAACTTTATATTTCAGGAGCCCAAGGAGTGCAACCTACATTTGGTCCGGGAGTTCTACGCAAATTGGAACCCGGCCATCAGAAGCCACACAAAAAAAATCAGAGGGCTGATTGTCACTCTGGGACCCCAGCAATTTAATGCCATCGTTGGAGCGCGAGACACAGACGCTCACATTCTCCGCCAGCTAAACATCACCCCACCGTACGCCGACATTAGACGTACCTTATGTGGGGCTCGATCCACAGCCCGATGGAGCAAACATAAGTAGAGGGGTTACCACCAGACTATGCCTTATTCGCAGATGAACAGGGAGGCCAGAATATGGCTAAAAATTGTATGTTCTTGCTTGATCCCGGAAGTTCACATGACGAATGTGACTCAGGACCGTGTCTGCTTGGTGTATGCCCTTATGAAAGGGCTAGAGATTAATGTTGGGGCGGTTATCATATCCGCCATGAAGAGAGCCAGACTACACCAGGGCCACAGATACGGGTTCGGCGGACTCATCACCACCTTCCTCCGAGGCCTCGATGTCGAGGAAGAAGCCTTGGATTACATCCCGCAGTTGGAGCGGAGGGTCGTCGATGTGACAAAAACTAAGGCCCCCGACACCACATGGGCCAGTGCTGACTTTGGGCAAGCGACATGCTCGTGACGATCAGTACATGGCACGTATGTTTGGCATGCAGATGCTTCAGCTACGGATTGGTGGGAGACCAGCCACCGAGGAAGAGTTATGGCAGTTGGAGCTGGATTACCCATTTGGTGAGAATGCCAGAGCCTTATGGCGAGTGGGACCAGCCTTCGTTGAGCCTACTAATGACGATGTCCCCACTGATGAGGAGACACGTCGGGAGGACTCCGATGTGGAGTCCGATGACGACGATGGAACTGACTCAGACATGGGCGACGAGGCAGCAGCACCAGATGAAGAAGTCGAATATTTCGACTGAGCAGGGAGTTCCACCACCCGAAATTTTGTGCTTTGTATTTTTTGTGAACACTGGGGACAGTGTTCGATTTAAGTGTGGGGTGGGAAGTAGTTTGGTGCTGGGGCTGGGCTAATCTGATGTATGCTTTTTCCTTGGTTTGTATGTATGTTTATGTTTCCCTGTTGTGAACTGATTTGTGTTGTATCTGTATATATATATATTTTTTTGTGGTTAATGATGTGTGTTGTGAAAAGTTATGGTTGCCAATGTAAATATTTTGTAAATATTTCTGTATATCGAAATGATCGATATTTTTCAAAATTTTTGCGAAAATATTTTGCACTTATCAAAATATTTTGTAAATATTTTTCCATCGACATGATCGATGTTTTGCAAAAAATTTTCGATTTTTATTTTTGGGTTTTTCGGAGTTTGTTTTTGGTTCTTTTACCGAGAATAGTCCCATTGAACTGATGTCATAGTTAGTGACCGTTCCCTATGATGGATGGATGACGACCGTCTTAAGGGAAATGTAGTCAGTAGGAGTAGGATTTTAAGTTATTTTCAGTTTTTCTTTTGTGGATTGCATCAATGAACCTGTAGTTGCTTTATGGTTGCAAAATTTCGTTGCGTGTTGTAACTGATGTTCAAAATGTGAAAGTGATTCATTTGAAAGCATGCAATTTTGTAAATATGTTGAGTTACCTAGGCTGTACAATTTGATTCGGTATGATTGAGGCTTAATTTTTGAATTCATGTAATTGGCTAATTAAAGAGTCTGTGAATGCATCTTGAATCGAGCATGTGCATAAAGTGTGAAATGAGATATTGTTATTCCATGCTATTGTGAAGTGTCTAGAACTTGCCTGGTGTGTGTATGAAAAGAAATGAAGGAGGTGTAGTGTTGGAAAGGATGTAGGCATTTCTTTGTTTAATCGAGAGTTTCTATTTTTCTTTCTTGTCATACTCTACCTTTTTATGTGATTGTATACCCTAGTCAGCCCGTTGAGCCTTTAGCCGTTTCTTTCTTTCTTTTGTCCAAAACTGTATAAACTAAGCTTTATTCCTTCTTTTCATTAGCCGTAAAGTCTATACAAAACTCTTAAGCGCTTAAGAAGAAAAGAAAAATTTTCCCAAAGTGTCAAAGAGTGAGAAGAGTGGAAAGAAAAGAAAAGTAGAGTGAAGAAAGAAAAGAAGAGGTTGAAGAGGCACTTGGTATAACGAAATGATAATAAAGGTGCATGAAAACCCTTTGTTGTTGTGTCAAGTGTGTTTGAGGAAATGGGCCACACAACAGTAAACAAGCATGAATGGGATGATGAAAAAGAGAAAAAGAAGAACAATATCCATGAGTCGATGGGAATGTGTTGAAAAGGCGCTTAAGAATGCTAGTGACTATTATTGGCTAATCCAATATATACTAGTTCCACAGCTTCCATTACAACCCATTAAAGTCCTACGTGATCTTACATTGCATTTCTTTATATTAGTGGAGTAATACATTAAGGGCAAGCCTATGGGTCATGACATGAAGCATGTGAATTCTTTTGGGAGAGAGAGTGAAATTAATTTTTACATGCCCCTACTTGAATGTTTGCGTGTTGCATGAACATAAAAGGGGAAGCTTCTCTTGAGTTGTGAGGGCACATGCTTGATGAAAGATTGATTTTCGTGTCGGATATCTTGATTAGCTGATTTGCATGAGTTTGCTGATATCGAGAGTCGATTCTTAAAGTCTAGGAAGTCTTGATGAATGAAAGGTCATTGCATTGTAAGACCATGCATGTTTTCTTGATGATTTGCAAAAATTGAATAATCGGTATGACCGTAGTGTAAATTGTCGCACCATAGTGACAAAGGTTGGGATGTAATTTGCATGAGTTGTGTATGTGTTGTTCGAGGACGAACAAGGATTTAAGTGTGGGGTAAGTGATCTTGGGCAGATTTATATGCCCAAGTGATACTCAAATGTTTTATTTTCGCCTTGTTTGTGGTGCAATGTGTATATATTCTCATGTAATTGGTAATAAAATGTGAATTTATACTAACCAACATGATTAGCATTTGTGTTGCAGGAAAATATGATTTTTAGGAGCTAAAATGTATGTTGGAGTTATATCGGAGTTGGACTTGGATGCGAGCATGGAAAAGACATTGGAATGCCGCAAAGTATAGGGGCTCCACGATGGAGCCGTGCCACGCTACCATCATGGAGGCACACTGCCTGGAGGGGAAATTAATTGGCAAATTCCAGTGAGGCCTCGCGACAGCTCCGTGGCATGGAGATAGGCCTCTGCGTTGGCCTCCGTGCCATATTGAGGCTATATTCCCGGACCCTGGAATTCCAGAGAGGGTCCGCGTCCACGCCGTGTCACGGAGATAGGCCTCCGCGTTGGCCCCCGTGACACGTTGCTTGTTATTCCGGGAAAAATTCCCACTAGTATAAATAGAACACTTAGGTTTATTTTAATTAGTTCAGACTTGGTGGAGCAAGGACGTGGGTTAGAAGCAGTTGAGGGACGAAAAAGCTAAGGGATTTCTTCTCTTCCTTTCTTCTTTCTATCAATTGTATGTATGATTTACACTCGTTTTAGGATGATTAATCCATAAATGAGTGGCTAATTCTCTTCCTTGCTAAGGTTTTGAACAATGGTGATGAATTTTGATTGTTAATGATATGGTTTTCTTCTTCTCCTTCCATGTTGTTCTATTAATTCTTGTTCTTACTGCATTAGTGTGTGGCCGACATTAATGTACATCTAAAAAGTCCAATTTCACTCGAGAGAGCATGAAATTGGAAAGTTGTGAATTAATAGGGTATTGTTCTTAACTTGATTTGGGAAAATTGGGTTTTGATGTTCTTTCCTGATAGAAATATACTTGAAAGCCGTATTAGTCAATTTAGGAACCGGAATTGTAGTGCTAGGTCATAAATTGCATTTGATCACAGAAATGTAGACGAATGGTTTATGATTCTAAAGTGAAATTAAATACGAGAGTTTTAATTTCTAGGTTAATGTTCTTGGCTAGAAACATGAAGAGAAGAATAACCGAATTATGATTACAATCATGTTTATTACTTGTTCTCAACCTTGGCATGCTCATATCCATAGTTTCAATTCATAGTAAATAATTGTTAATAGTTTTAGTATATATAACTTATAAACAAAAACTTATTTAACTGTTGGTTACGTTGTTGTTAGCATAATTCGAAGTAAGATAAGAATATAGTGTACTTAGGCAATTTTACTTATCCTGAGTCTCCTTGGATCGATACTTGGCTTACTTAGCCACTTTATTACTTGTTTGACCACGTGCACTTGCGTGTCGGTTTTACACCTATAGCAAACACTGCCCGTACAAGGACTATGCCATACTTTACATCCGAGAGTGGGTAAGACTTCATGGGGTACCGTTATCCATTATTTGAGACAGAGGTACTCAGTTCACCTCACACTTCTGGAAGTCTTTTTAGAGGGGATTAGGCACCCTAGTCAAGCTCAACACAACTTTTCACCCACAGAAAAATGGGCAAGCTGAGCGAACTATTCAAATCCAGGAAGATATGTTGAGAGTGTGCATGATCGATTTCAAGGGCAGTTGGGAAGACACTTTTCCTCTCATAGAGTTCACGTACAACAACTGCTACTACTCTAGTATCCAAATGGCCCCATTTGAAGCTTTGTGGGGTAGGAGGTGTAGATCTCCTATTGGGTGGTTTGAAGTGGGCGAAGATTCTATCTTCGGGCCAGGCTCAGTTCATTAAGCTATACAGAAGGTGCAGCTCATCAAAGAAAGATTGAAGATATCTCAGATTCATCAAAAATCTTATGATGATATGAGGAGAAGATAATTGGATTTTGCTACGGATGATAGGGTCTATATGAAAATTTCACCCATGAAAGGGGTGATGAGGTTTAGGAAGAAGGGAAAGCTATGTCAGAGATATGTGGGACCCTATAGGATTCTGAGGCAAATTGGAAAGGTAGCTTATCAGCCGGAGTTACCTTCAGAGATTGAATCTGTACACCCCGTATTCCATGTGTCACTTTTGAGAAAGTGCATTGGTGATCCAACTTTAGTTGTGCCATTGGATAGTGTGGGAGTGAAAGATAGTCTCTCATATGAGGAGGTTCTAGTTCAGATCCTTGACGATCATGTTCGTAATCTGAGAAACAAGGAGATAGAATTAGTCAAGGTCTTGTGGACAAATCAGCAGGTGGAGGGAGCTATGTGGGAGGCCAAAGCTGATATGATAGCCAAGTACCCACACTTGTTCTCTACCGACTTTGTTACACCTTCAAATATTAGTTTTTCCTTACAAACTAATTTAGTTATTGAGTTCAATTCATGTGTTTAAGTTTCCTTTTATGACTCTGGATGTATGTATGAAAAGTGAATTCAGTTTAATTATGTATTTTGAAACGGAGGTAGTATTTCCGTCAGTTTTGGAGTTAAAAGAGCAGTATGCGACATTATGTTTGTGATTCCCTGCTTTCCTTATGTTTTCCAACATTCAAGGATGAATGTTTCCAAGGGGTAGATATTGTAATGCCCCGGAAACCCAATGACTAGATCTGGGACTTAAATAAGAAAATCTGAAAAACTGCATAAAATGCCATAGAACGGCTCACCTAACGGCTCATTATGAAACCTAACGACTCGTTAGGTCAGTCATGGGAAGGGGAATTGAGAAATGAAAAGGGAGAGACAGTGTACCTAACGGAAGACCTCAAGAGTCATGGTCAGGCACACCGACCCGTTAGGTGCCTCATGGTCGGACCTGGGTCAGATATTATGGTGTGAGGCAGTGCACACGACTCGTTACGTGTGACCACGAGAGGTGGTCTCACCAGTGGGGATCTTTTGGGCATTTTGGCTGTTTGGTCTACGACAAGTGACCACGAGTCGTGATTACTCACCACGACTTGTTAGATCCCTCGTGGTGATTTTCAGGGATTTCAGGGCATTGTACTCAACGAGTGTGACCAGGAGTCGTGGTCACTGACCACGACCCATTACGCCACTTGTTAGGACCACTTCACAATTCTTATCTACGATTTTCTAAGGGCTGTTTAGTAATTCCTACTCTCCTAAACTTTAAACTACATTATTTTTGACATAATTTCATACCTATTAGTGGGAATGAACGGCCTCTCCCATCATTCCCCATGTTCATTATTAGAAAAACATCGAAGAGTTCTCTCAAAAAACTCTCAAGCAAGCTTAGGGTTTTCCTCCACTGCAGCAGTTCGGGTTTTATTCTTCGAGGAATTTTTAGTCAGGTGTGTGGGAATTCAACAAGGGATTAGTTCTTCCCTTTTGTCCCCCAAAACACCCTTATAATTCCTCTGTCAGTCTTATCCCTGATCTTCGAGTATGAAAAGATTTAATGTTTATTTTCGTTGATTTCACCTAGCATGATGATCATGATTATTGTTGGTATGGTGTCTGTCAGTTCATGAACAGTCTGTTGATGTTCCTGCAAAAGTGAATTTGAGCCCTAATATTTTCGAATGAAATACATATAAATATATATTAAATTCCTCATGGTTTTTGAAGTGTGTTTGTGCTGATTTTCTAGAATTCCTTATTAATTAGACGTTAAGTAATTATTCCCTTGACAAGAGTGATTATAGCCTTGTCACGATGAGAAGTCTATTATTCATCTCAACAGATGAGAATTCCCTATTTTCTTGAAGTTTTAGCTATATTATGGATTCGTGTGTTGTTGGAATAAGTTGAATTCTCAGTTACCTTCTTAATAGTCCAGTTCAATTAGAACGTAGAATCTCCTCAAAACTATTCAGAACTTGTCAACTGATCAGTTTGACTACAAAATTCCTTAAGGTGTTTGTGATACCTCCTAGTTAGTATAATCAGACTCAGAATTCAATTTCATTGGTCCACTTGGAGGTCATGACACTTTAGATAAACAACTCTGACTAGCCTCAAGACCCCAGGCAGATGACAATTTCTTTTTAGATGATTAAGATGCTTATAGATATGAATCTCTGACCAGTCCAGAACCCAGTTCTAGAATCTGGTCCGATAAGACTTTCAGGTTACTTTGGTTATGTATCCTTGACTAGTCTTGGACTCCAGTCTTGAGCTATCAGCTTAGTATTCGGTTTAGGATTTTCCCATGGGAGTAGGACTTAGCACCGAGCGGACCGGGGTTCCAGCGCACCTAGGATCCCAGAACTATGTTTGCAGCATAGGTTTCAGTATTTATTGATACCATTATTGGCCTAATTAGCCCCAGACTTTTGTGATAACCCAGTTCATGCCTTTATACCCTGACAAGGTATATTGGATGCTACCGGTAGGGTGTATACATCGAACTCCACGTTTAGCTCACGTGGTTACATGTCGGTTATAGACTCTCCCACTAGTCAACTCAGTCCAGTCTAAGATTAGTCACTTCAATTCAGTTCTTCCAGATCAGATCAGTGTAGTATCTTAGACTCAGTATTTCAAACTTAGGGCATGCCTTTGACAACCAGATGGGGTCATCTTGACCATCTCAGTTTACTTCAGTTGTTTTAGTTTTGTTTATTAGTTGGTCATGACATGTCATTTCAGTTCAATCATTTATATTTATCATCATGTTTTCTCTCACTTACTCAGTACATTCAAAGTACTAACGTATACTTTTATGATGTATTGTTTCATGATATAGTCATAGGTTCTCAGGTTCAGCGTCGTTAGCCGTCGTAGTTCAGATCCTTCCCAGTAGCAAAATTGTGAGTCCTCATATTTCGAGGGCATATTCTTTTCTTTCATTCGTTACAGTACTTTTAATTAGACTAAGAGTTAGTTGAGAGCTTGTCCCAGCAACTTATCAGCTTGATGGCTTTTAGACACAAAACTGACTTCAGTCTTTTAGATTGTTTTAAACTTTATGTTTCAGTTTTAGGTTTCATAAATGTTTTATGATAATATTTCAAAGCTTCCGCTATGCATGTTATACTCAGAATACCAGTGTATGATAGGCCAGTGGTTGACTTGGGGTTACTTGTGACTCCAGGTACCGTGTTCTATTTAGGGTGTAGACTCGGGGCGTGACATTAGATTTTACTTATATCCATACTTAGTACATTCAAATTACTGACCGCATACTTTTGTGCTATATCATCTCATGATATAGGTTCGGGTGTTTATTCTCATCCCCACTACTAGATACGCTCTCGTCCCTAATTAAGCTTTGATTGGTGAATCCTCATCATTCAAGGATGGCAGTTTTGGTTTATGATTTCTTCTAGTCATTTTAGTTACAAATGTTATAGAGCTAGTTGGGGACCTGTCCTATAAGCTCGTCTTATGTCTTAGAGGCTTTTTAGACTATCATGCATAGATATTCAGCAGTTTGACTTGTTGTCTCAGTCTTATAGTTTTTGATATCTCCAAGTTATTTCATTTATCATATATCTTATGCTTTACTTCTGCTTAGTTTGTATGTCTATATTATGATGTTATGCATGTATCATGGGTTAGCAAAGAGTCATTTGTGGTTCTAGGTCTCGCTTCTCATCCGGTGTCTATATTCAGGTCGTGACAAACTTGATATGAAAGAATGATGTTTAAGACTGCCCTTGGGTGTTTGATAGCCTCGTTAAGTAGAGGTTTTTCATAGGTGCGAAGTGCACCACACTTTTGAGGAAGCGGCTACAAAATGTTTTAGGAAACTTATCTTCTTTCATGTTCTACATCATACAATAAAGTCCAGCTCTCCTTACTCTTCAAACTCGTGTTATACTTATTCGTAGAAAATGGCTCCCCGAAGAACCAAAAAATTGAGAAATGGCAACTGGAATTAGCCATCTCCAGCAGATCCTTTGAATGAACAATTGACCCATGCAGAGTGTAAGGCTGCCTTCCATATATTGGCATAGGCCATGACAGCTCAAGTCAACTGATAATGCTCAAACTCATACTTTCTAGCATAGTATAAAGCGGACATTGTCAATAAAGGACCCAACAAAGAGGTTGGGGTCGAACACACAGGGAATAAAGTAAGATCTAGAGTAATGCTTGTACTTGTTGGTAAGTTATCTCCAAATTGGGGGGTTTAAAGAAAAAATAATATAGAAGAAGATCGTAATTATGGTTGTTATCAAGATTTGCAAATAACTAGGATAAGTGTTCCCCATGGGTTCATAACTACATCGGGTATACACACGTGATGAATCTCTATGCTTACTTGTAGAACTTATAACTAGGGTTCATCCAAATGACGGGTTCATCCCTATTGGATGACTATACTCAATCACCGAGTCAGGTCTCATGAATGGTTTCAAACTAGCTGTTATCCGTATGTTCAAAATAAACTTTCCTGTGACCGCAACTCAAGTCATACAATGATCATAAAAATCAAAGCTTTGTTATAATTCGCTTTACCTAATCTATACATCTCTAGGTTCAATAAAGTAAAGAATTCGGGCAAGTCCTAACATTGCGCACCATTAAGAAACGTTTAAATACAGTACAAGCATTTAGCATTGGTTTCAAATAGCTTTGAGTAACCCTATTTTTTTCAATTCCACATGGTTCCCGCAACCCTAGTTGTGTAGGTTTTAGCCTCTCATGATTGTAATATGGTAATTAGTATTCATAGACAATTACATAATTAAATACATACAACAATAGTTGGAAAAAAACTGCTTTGAATATTGATGAACAAAATCAAGAACAATTGATAAAACCAAGTGTTGATCTAAAGAATTTCTCTCCAAAACTTGATAATATTTCACAATAATACTTCTCTCAATGTAATCACACGTCTACTCCTCTCTCTCCTACTAAAATAAAACATAAAAGGTCTTTATACAGACATTAGAAACCTTTTCCTAAGCTAACAGGGAAATTTCCATACCTAGAGCCGACTCGTCCTACAACTGATCATACGACCCATAACAGGAATGTATGGGTCGTACCTAGATCTAGAACATTCCATGGATGCTATAGAATTGACTAAGTGTTGGAAACTGGTAGGACTTCTACCACGGTCCTAGGAGTCGTACAATCCATCCGTGGCTTGACTCTAAGCAATGTGAAATGTTCTGATTTTTTCTACAAGTGTGGTGGAAAGCCTCATAATTTTCTCCTATGACTTGTAATTTCTTATTGCACATGGTGTTCTGCCAAGTCTCTAAGAATCATTGAAGCCCCCACGGCTCATGGTACGAGTCATAAGTAGATGTTACGATCCGTGGGTTTCACATGTAACAAGAGACTGCTTATGCAAATTTTCTATGATGTTTTCCACAACTCAAGTTACGAATCGTACTGAGAGTCATACTTTGCCTTCACATTGTTTCAGCCTTCTGAGGTTTTCCATGAGTCTCAGTACAACTCGTACAATCTAGGTACGACTTGTACTGAGATTGGTACTTGGCTGATTTTTTGCACTTTTATGCATCTTTTGCACATTTTTTCTCCAACACCTATTTTTCCCGAAAACAAAGTAAAAGCACCTCATATCCATATAAACATACTTATGTCCATGCTACTTTCTCAGTTTTAAGTATAGAACGTGTTGTAAACTAAAAACACATCAACACCCTCAACTTAAGACTTTCTCATGTCCTAAGGTAGAGAAAACAAAAACTAAAAACGACGCTTAACTAGAAAATAAACCTAGAATACTAAAGCCAACCATCAATCAAAATTTGCATCATAAACACAAATAGGTTTTGACCTTTTTTCCAGTTAACCAAATCAGCATATGCATATCAAGTAACCATAAACCATGATAAATAGGGATCAAGATATGTCATCTTGCTATTAGAAGATAGTCAAGTCATCACCAATGCTTTCCACACAAACAACTGGCAGAATCGAACACAACCATGTACCCTCATAGCAAATGAAGTGCCCGACTCACAGATATAGAAAAATATGAAAAATGGGGTTGAGAAAGTTAGACTCTTACCCTTACAAGGATGTTCCTATTACTGCACATCAGATATAATAGGCTTGCCCTTATTTTCTGTACTTTGGCTCTTCAAATAGACAAGCTAGGATCACTATTGGACTTGATTTGGCTTGTAATGTAGGCTTTCAGACTAAGTATGGTTGATATATCTTTTTAGTGACTAACCCATCTTTGACACTACATACACGTAGCTCCAGTTTTCATTTTTTTTCACCTTTTTTGCTTTTTTGTCTTTTTCCTCCCTTTTCACCATTTATATAAAATTGTATGGTGTGGTGTGTTTTAAAATTTTCATTAATTTTTTTTCTTTTTGTATTTTCTTTTCAATTTTTATTCTCTTTTTCTTCTTTTGACTTGTCACACCACACCTCATTTTTAACCTTTTTTGTTTTCTCTTCCTTTTTCACCTCCCCAAGATCTATGCATCCCAACTCTAGCCACCCTCAAATTAGGCATTTTGCCTATGTTGAGGTTCACAATGTCAAAGGAGGGAGTAGGGCCAAAATAGGTTCATTATAAAAAATGGGTAAGGTTAATCGGTTAATTAAAGAAAAATGGTTTATTTAAATATCAAAATTTGGATCAAAGGTGTAAAACCCTGGAAGTTCCCAAGACTAACCCGGAATTTAAAAATGGAAAGTGCCAGAAGACTAAACATTTGTCTCAGAATTACTCGTGGTATGATTCGTTGGAGGTTATAGTGACCCATTGGGATACTCGTCGTTAGGTTCTACAAAAGTAGGTTCATAAGTAATGAGTCTAGGGTACAACTCGTGGGAAGCTGCAGCGGGTCGTAGGTTGTCGTCATTGGTTGCCACTAGGGATGAATTGGACGGGTCATGGAATGACTCATTGTTATTCACAACGAGTTGTGGTAAGTGCCCAGGGGAAGGATCAAGAGTATTTCCAGTCGATGGAACTCACGACGCGTTGGAAGTAGGCACAAGTCGTGGTGTGACACGTGGGAAGTCCAAATGTAAGTCATTAAAGAAATTAACGGGAGGATGCAACAGACAATTGTTTAACGTAATGACCCGTCCTGTCAGGTCATGGTATTAGAATAAGAGAAGTTATGAATTGATAGGGGATGTGATGGACGGATACCATGGGTCGTGGTATCAAGGTACGACCCATGGGAGCAGTCATGATCCCTGATAGTGCTGAATTTTCAGGATTTCTTTTGTTTAGGGTAATTTCATAATTCCTAAGTCCTAGGGTCATAAACTATGTCATTTAAGACTTGAAATGAAGTTTTTTATTAGGGGAAAATCTCTCCTAGGATCATTCACATCCATGCATGCAAATTGAAGGGTTTAGAAGGTGGCAAGTTAGGCTTTCTTCTAGCTTTTCTTCAATCTTTCATTTGGCTATCAAGGAGTGGTAAAATCAGTTCTTCCCTAGGTATGTAGGGTTATGAATGGTTGAGTTAATTCACACTCATGCCCAATCTCTCTCTAAATCATGAAAATTCATATGTTGATCCTATGGGGTTTTAACCCAATGCATGAAATTCTTAATTCACTACATGAGTATGATTTAAATGTGTTTTTTCTACTTAATTCTGAATCATGGGCAAGTTTTACGTTGTTTTCCATTAAAAATCATATTTAAAGCTTTATAAATTAAAATTTCCAATTATGAGAAGTAAGGAAAGTTGAAATTTATGATGCAAGTTCGAGTATGATGAGATATCATTGATGAAAAAAAGTTACCCATGTTTATGATCATGTGTTCAAGTAAATTAAGTATTTTCAAGCATATTAAAGTATTGAGAAATGCCCATATATTAAAGTATGATTTATGATTTTACGAATTAATCTTACCACAAGGTCTTGGAGCGAAGACTCCCAATTATTTAAGCTAGTGGTATGGTTTGAGCAAGAGCTCCTAATATATGATTTCAGATTTGATATGTATTTAATTACTGAGCTTCGTCAATAAACAATGGTAAGCTTCGTTGAAAAATGATGGAGAGCATATACTTGTTTTTGGGAGTAGTGTCAAGCACCGAGTAGCCTAAGGGTCGATCACCCTATTCCAAACTATGCGTCAACGTAGGCTTATACATATCATGTATATACTTTGGGACCTCCCTCGTGAGCTATCCCCTACCCTGATTGGCTCGAGCTTGATATCGATATCATTGTATCATCCTTATCTCTGTCAAGGCTTTGGACGGCTCTACCCACTTGAGTGTGATCGTTCGGATCACAGAAGCTCTATCGTGGTATGTCGGTTATATGACGAGTCTCCCATTCCTCCTTAGGATTTTAGTTATGTATGTTTATCATTCATGATATATATATATAAATATATGTGTAAGTTTTAAAGCTAGTTTGACCCAATGTTCAGTTTTACTTATGATTCTTAGATTTCAACTTTGGGTCAATCGATTCAGTTACGATGTATTATGTTCAAATCATTATTTCAGAAAACAACATGCATTACTCTCAAATTCTTATCTGAATCATGTTTTACATTATGCATGTTTTAAATGATTTTATTTAAATTAAGCAGTTTTACTTGTCTTGTTGTACTGACCGCATACTCTATGTTGTATTATTTCATGATACAGACTCTGATCTGCATACTCAGCCTTGCCTCTAGATAGCTTTCGGAGTTAACATCAGTCCCTGTTAGTGAGTCCTCATCTGTCGAGGGACCCTCTTTTATAAAATTATATTTGCGTATGTTTTGTTTCAGACATAGAGAGTTACTTGGGTTCTTGTTCTGTCAACTCATCAGATGTAGAGGCTTTTCAGATAATTGATTGTATTCAACTTTACACTCGTGTTGTATGTTTGGATTATATGTTATGGTAGAATTCTTCTATGTTTATTATGTTAATTCTTCCGCTTTATTTGATTGATTTAGATGTATGTTCATGACATGGGTTGACTTGTAGTCTCTCGGGGCTCCTTGTCCCGTGTCTCGATCCGGGCCTATGTTCGGTCAGGATAAAGTTAGTATCAGAGCAATAGGTTTGAAGTGTCCTAGGGTGTCTGAAAGTCGCATTAAGTAGAGTCTTTTTTAGGGGTGTAAAACATGCCACGCTTATGAAGAAGAGGCTACGAGACGTTTAGGAAATGTTCCCTTCTTTCATGATCTATGTTATTCGATGAAATGTGTCCCCATCCTTCTAACTCGTGCTATTCATGATTGCAGAATCATGGCTCCCTGTAGAGTTATTGGTAGAAGGAATGGAAATGGAAGCGGCCATGATGATGGCAATGGAGATGGGCACCAACAAGCCCTACCAGTCCAGGAGCACCATGCATCGAAGCCAGTTACTCACACTGAATTTAGGGCAGCCATCAGATGCTAGCGCAGGCCTTGACCGCCCAGGTCAACTAGTAGGAAGTGGCACATGTTCTACAGAATAGGAATGGGTGGCAGCTCGAATTAGAGATTTCTTAAAGATGAACCCACCAGATTTTCTAGGGTACGAGGTGGTCGAGGATCCACATGAGTTTATCGACAATATTGTGAAGATCACCTAGGTCATAGGGGTGAATAGAGTAGAGTTTGCTGATTTTGCCTCATATCAGTCTAAGGGGGTCACTCACATTTGGTTTCGATAGTGGAAGGATAGTAGGGCATCAAGAGCAGACCTTGTCAGTTGGGAGGAGTTTCACGTTGCTTTTCTAGATAGCTTTTTCCCTCATGAGATGAGGGAGTTGAATGCAGCCGAGTTCAAAATCTTAAGCAAGGGAAGATGATGGTATAGGAGTATGCCCTAGAGTTCACTCATTTGTCAAAGTATGCCCCAGAGTTAGTGGTTGATCAGAGGGCGTGAGTGAGCATGTTTGTTCATGGGGTGGCAGACTATTTAGACAAGGATTCTAGGAAAGCTAAAATCCATCAGGACATGGATTTCCCTCGGATAGTCAGATACGCCTAGTAGATGGAGGCCATGCACCTGAGGGAAATAGAGGCCAAGGGGGCCAGAAAAGACAACAATAGATTCTCTCAGCTGAAGCCAGATGGTGGGCACCGACAGTAGACCCATCAGAGATCTTCAACCCTTACATCTTCAATGTTAAGTGTGCCATCCAGACCAAGGCATGACCATAGAGGGTGAGCATCAGGCTCCAGGGGTCAGAGCAGCAGTCACGCATAAAATGACATCCCAGTTTGCGGCAGGTGTGGTCGGGGGCACATGGGTCAGTTCTTGGCGGGTATAGATGCTTGCTTTGCTTGTGGGAAGCCCGAGCATATGCACAGAGATTTTCCAAGAGCTAGACAGGGCCATGACAGGGGTTGAGGCCCGACATCCAATTCAGCAGCAGAAGGTCTCCCCGGATGTAGTCACTGGTATGTTACAAGTTTTCCATCTTGATGTATATGCTTTGTTAGATCAAGGGGCTACCTTGTCTTTTGTGACACCTTACGTGGCTAATTGTTTTAGAGTAATTCCTGAAATCTTGTCAGAATCCTTCTCAGTCTCTACTCCAGTGGATGATTCAGTTGTAGCTAGATGGGCATATAGAAGTTACCCGGTCACCATCCTTCAGAAAGTCACCTCAGCAAATTTAGTAGAGTTAGCCATGACCGATTTTGATGTTATCCTTGTCATGGATTGACTATTTGCTTCTTATGGTCATTAAATTGTAGAACTCGGGCAGTAGAGTTTAGTTTTTTGGGTGAGCCAGTCATAGAGTGGAAGGGTAGTTCAGTTGTGCCTGTAGGTCATTTCATTTCCTACCTTAAGACCAGAAAGATGATCTAAGAAGGTTGTGTGTACCATATAGTTAAGGTTAAGGATGTGATGTCTAAGAACAGGATTATCTAGTCAATCCCAGTAGTATGTGAGTATCTAGAAGCCTTCCCAGATGATTTACCGAGAATCCCTCTCGAGCGGGAGATTGATTTTGATATTGACCTTCTTACCAGTGTGCAGCCTATATTTATCCCTCCCTATAGAATGGCCCTAGCCAAGTTAAAGGATTTTAAGTAGCAGTGGAAGGATGTTTTTGATAAAGGTTGCATTAGACCGAGTAAGTCCCCATGGAATGCACCAGTTCTCGTTGTCCGAAAGAAAGATGGTTCTCTTTGTATGTGTATTGACTATCGACAATTGAACAAGGTCACCCTCAAGAACAGGTATCCTTTACCTAGGATTGATGATTTGTTTGACCAGCTTCAGGGTGCCAAGTGCTTTTCGAAGATAGATCTCATATCCGGGTACCATCAACTTAGAGATCAGGAGAGCGACATCCGAAAGACAGCCTTCAGGACGCGGTATGGTCATTATGAGTTTGTAGTTATGTCTTTTTGACTAACGAATGCTCCTGCAGCTTTTATGGACTTTATTTAGGGTGTTCAAGCCATACTTGGATATGTTCCGGATTATATTTATTGATGACATCCTGATATACACTCGGAGCCAGGAGGAGCATGCCACTCATTTGAGGGTGGTATTACAGAATTTCAAGGATCGCCAATTTTATGGTAAGTTCACCAAGTGCGAGTTTTGGTTGAACTTATTGGCATTTTTGGGCCATGTGGTGTCAAGTGAGGGTATAAAAAGTGGACTCTCAGGAAATAGAAGCGGTGAAGGATTGGCCTAGACCCATGAATCCTTCTAATATTTGGAGTTTTTTGGGCTTAGTTGGCTACTATCGGAGATATGTTGAGGGTTTTTAATCTATTGCAGTGCCATAGACCAAATTGACCCAAATGAAAGTGAAATTCCAATGATCGGAGGCTTGTGAAAGGAGCTTCCAGGAGATGAAGACCTGACTTACCTCAGCACTGGCGTTAACCCTACTTGAGGGTACTGATGGGTTTGTGGTGTATTTTGATGCTTCGAAAATCAGACTTGCTTGCGTATTGATGCAGCATGGCAAGGTTATAGCATATGCTTCTAGACAGCTGAAAGTTCATGAGAAGAATTACTCGACCCATGATCTTGAGTTAGCAGCGGTGGTATTCGCCTTGAAGATATGGAGGCATTATTTGTACGGGGTCCATGTAGATGTGTTTGCGGATCATAAGAGTCTTCAATATGTGTTTACCCAGAACGATCTAAATCTACAGCAAAGGAGGTGGTTGGAGCTACATAAGGATTATTACATGAGTGTCCTTTAACATCCAGGAAAGGCTAATATAGTAGCAGACGCACTTAGGAGTCTCTCTTGGAGAGTGTGTCCCATGTGGATGAAGGGAGAAAGAAGTTGGTGAAGGATGTGCACCGACTTGCAAGGTTGGGACTTCATTTGGTTGACCCAACCTGTTATTGTTTAGAATGAATCAGAAACATCCTTGGTGATTGACGTCAAAGCTAGACAAGATGAGGACCCCATTTTGTTAAAGTTAAAGGAATTCGTTCAGAATCAGAAGGTAGAGGTCTTCTCCAAAGGGGATTATGGTGTGCTTGGTTATCAGGGTCGCTTGTGTGTCCTGGATGTTGATGATTTGATACATTGGATGTTTCTTGAGACTCATGGTTCCAGGTATTCAATACATCCAGGTGCCACCAAGATGTACTATGACATATGGGAAGTCTATTAGTGGAATGGCATGAAGAAAGACATCGTAGAATTTGTAGCTAAGTGCCCAAATTATCAACAAGTGAAGGTTGAGCATCAGAGACTGGGAGGTGTGCTTTAGAATATTAGTATTCCTACTTGGAAGTGGGAATAAATCAATATAGATTTCATCAAAGGGTTGTCTCTTACTCGTCGACGATATGACTCCATTTGGGTTGTTGTAGAAAGGTTGACCAAATCCGCTCATTTTCTACTGGTCAAAACCACAGATCCTACGGAGGATTATTCCAACCTATACATTCGAGAGCTGGTTCTGTTGCATGGAGTGTCCTTGTCCATCGTATCATATAGAGGTACCCAATTTACCTCTTAGTTTTGGAGGTCATTTCAAAAAGGACTTGGTACTCAGGTTAAGCTCAATATAGTATTTCACTCGAAAAAAGATGGTCAAGTGGAGCAGACAATTCAGAATCTCAAAGAAATGTTGAGAGCATGTGTGATTGACTTCAAAGGTAGTTGGGGTGATCATTTGCCTCTTATTGAGTTGGCATAACAATAACAACTTCCATTCTAGCATTCAAATGGCTCCGTTTGAGGATCTCTATAGGCGGAGATATAGATTGCCTATTGGTTGGTTTGAAGTCGGTTAAGCTGCGATGATAGGACCAGATTCGGTCCATGAGGCCATAGAGATGGTTCAGCTCATACAGGACAGGTTGAAAAAAGCACAAAGTCGCCAGAAGTCCTATGGTAATGTGAGAACTAGAGTTCGAAGTTGATGATTGGGTGATTCTAAAGGTGTCTCCCATGAAGGGACTGATGAGGTTTGGAAAGAAAGGCTGGAAATGCCCAAGACTAGACCCCGAATTTAAAAATGAAAACTTACAGAAGGCTGGAAAATTTGTCTCAGAACGACTCGTGGTACGAGTCGTTGGAGGTTCCAATGACATGTTGGAATACTCGTAGTCAGGTTCTACAGAAGTAGGTTAAAAAGTAACAAGTCCAGGGTACAACTCATAGGAAGCTGCAATGGATCGTAGGTTGTGGTCACTGGTTTCCACCAGGGTACCAGGGATGAATGGTACAGGTCATAAAATGACTCGTTGTGAATAATAATGAGTCATGGAAAGTTCCCATGCGAAGGAGTAGGAATATTTCCAGTCGAGGTGACGGATGCAACCCACAACTCGTTGGAAGTAGGAACAAGTCGTGGTGTAACTTGTGGGAATTTGAGATGCAAGTCATCAAGGAAAGTAATGTGAGAATGCAACATACCATTGTTTGATGTAATGACCCGTCCTATCAGGTCGTGGTATTAGAATATGAGAAGTTAAGAATTGATAGGGGATGTAACGGATGGATACCACAGGTCGTGGTATCAAGGTACGACCCCTGGGAATAGTCGTGGTCACTAGCTGTGCTGAATTTTCAAGTTTTTTTCATTAAGGGTAATTTCATAATTCCTAAGTTCTAGGGTCCTAAACTACGTCGTTTAAGGATCGAAATGAAGTGTTATATGAGGGGACAATATGTCCTAGGCTCATTCACATCCATGCATGCAAATTGAAGGGTTTAGAAGGTGATCAAGTTAGGCTTTCTTCTAGCTTTTCTTCAATCTTTCATTGGGATATCAAGGAGTGGTAAAATCTGTTCTTTCCCAAGTATGTAGGGTTATGAATGAGTGAATTCGTTCACACCTATGCCCAATGTCTCTCTAAATTTTGAAAATTCATATGTTTATCCTATGGGGTTTTAACCTAATGCATGAAATTCCTAATTCTCTACATGTGTATGATCTAAATATGTTCTTACTATTGAATTATGTATCATGGGCAAGTTTTACGTTGTTTTTCATTAAAAATCATATTTCAAGCTTTATAAATTAAAATGCCCAATTATGAAAAGTTCAGGAAAGTTGAGATTTATGATGAATGTTCCAGTATGATGAGATATCATTGATGAAAAGTATGTTTTAAAGTTACCCATATTTATGACCATGTTTTCAAGTGAATTAAGTATTTTCAAGCATGTTAAAGTATTGGGAAATGCCCATATGTTCAAGTACGATTTATGATTTTATGAATTAAGCTTACCACATGGTCATGGAGCAAAGACTCCCAATTATATCAGCTTATTGTATGGTTTGAGCACGAGATCCTCATATATGATTTCAAATTTGATATTTATTTGATTATTGAGCTTCGTCAATAGACGATGGTAAGCTTCGTTGAAAAACAGTGGAGAGAATATGCATGTTTTTGTGTCACGAACCGAACGGAGGCCCAGGTCGTAACACGAGACAAGGAGTCCTGAGAGAACTAAGTCGACCCATAAAATAAGCATACATCTAACTCAATAAAGAACTGAATAACCATCCATACCATCATAGAGGAAGTCTAACTAAAATATTGTTACACCCCATAATTCTTGACGTTTAGATGTCCTTATTCGCATGTTGTTTAAGTGTTTTAGGATGCCACACATGCTAGGAAAAGGCCCGAGGAAAAGACCGGATAAGCGACACGTCGAACCATCGCAAGAGGAGGCTGAATGACCCTCTCCGCAATGGCCAACGTGCCACGGAGGATCACCTCCACAATGGCCAATGTGTCATGGAGGTGAGGTGCAGCCCCAAGTATAAAAGCCCCAAACTTCGGTTTTAAGTGATAAATTCATAAAATTTCCAGAGAATAATAGACATTACATAATAAAATAGAGGGCACGAAGGTTCTATAGAAATTTCCTTTTTATTACGCCATTATATGCGGTCCAAACTCGATATAACCTCGGGTAGTGAGGTATTAAGCAGCAAGGAGAATTCCTACGGGTTTGGTTTCATGAAATTCGGCCAGCGAACCATCGTGATACCGAGATAAGGTAAGTGGAATTGCTCCAAATTAGTGTCAATATACTCCTAGCCCTAAAGTGAGTATTTTTCCCTTCTGGACTTGCAAGAAATATCGCGTTTTCGGCTATTTTTCGATAAGTTAATGTTTGGGCTACATATATATTAAAAGTGATGTTTTATTCCAGGATATTGTCGAATTTAGTCCTAATTATTATTAATATGAATACAATTGGAAGAGATGGCGGAGTATTTGCCGAATTACGCCAGTTAGCCGGGAAATCAGAAATGGAGGTATGTAAAGCCAGTTTCTTCGGCAAGCTAGTAGTTCCGGTATAGTAACTTAGCTCAAGCGCTAGTAGAATGTTTCAGAAGTCGCATATTATGCTTAGTATAAATTTTAGTACGATGTTGGAAGAATCATGTCATGTATAGCATGAAACCTACTAGCACGATATAAATTCTAGTAGAAAGTGTCAGAAATAGTACAGCGTGCCCAGTATGTAATTTAGTAAAGTATGTTGGGATATTATTGTGTTCAGTTGAAACTTAGTAAAGCAATATAAGTTCCTGTAAAGTATTTTAGGAATAGAATAGTAGCCTAAAATGAAGTTTAGAAAGCATGTTAGAAGTAGTAAATCATGTTTACTTTGAAACTCAGTTAAACAACATGATTCTCAGTAGAAAAATTATATCTTGTTCAATATTAGACGCAACACAGTATGACAGAAGATTATATGTATACCATTATCAGTCTCAGTATGTATTAAATACATACATATCACTATCATTAGTTTCAGTATGTAGTATGTACGTACACATTATTATCACTAGTTTTAGCATGTGGTATACGCAGTTAGTATTACTAGTTGAGACCTGACTGTATTATTTTGGGGTTGGATTACCTAACATTCATGACTACCCCAGGGTTAATAGCTTTATCGACTCGTCCGCCAGAGGGCGTGGATACGTTGCTCTACGAAGTGGCATACTATCCCCCAGGGGACAAAGATTGTATGCCGGTTTCACCATATTTTTCCTTGGTCGGCTTTTATACAACCCCTCAACCGGGTACGCCCGGGGTGTTGATTTAAGAGTCCTCCAGACTCAGGTACAGTTATAGTAAGGGGCTCAGCGAGCCCATGTGTATACCCAGGGGATCGACAGGATTCTTATAGTTACTATGATAGATGGGATGACCGGGGTAGGGGTATAGATTGCATGTTGGTTGTACCCCCGGCTTATGGGGGTCGGGTAAGGTTTGTGTGTGCTATGCTATGTTATGTTATGTTATATTATGTCATGCTACGTTAGATATAAATAGATTGATAGAAGAACGCTACATTTCTAGGTATGACTCCTACTCCTTTCAGTATAGTTGCGGACAGTCTTGAACTCATACTTGCAGTAAGTTACAGTCTATTTCCTTCTACTTCAGTTCTATTAGTTATATTGCTTGTTTTCAGTTATTTTGTTGATGTTGCTTTACATACTCAGTACCAGTGGTACTGATGCCCGTTATTGGCGCGGCATTACTTGCCTGCAGGTACTTATAGATGAGGAGTCGGTCCCTTGTGATTCCAGCCAGCACAAAGAGTCATCCGCTCCAGTCATCCGGAGATAGATAGCTAGAGGTTTATACCTTTTCTTTTGTTGTACAGTATTGGTAGGCCGGGGCCCTGTCTCGACCATATTATCAGTATTCTTAGAGGCTTGCAGATTCTATATTCCTTGTGGTTAGCTGTACTGGTCGTGTGAGGCTGTGTGTATGTCTTAGTTGTTTATGACAGCCGTGTGAGGCCTCATTCAATTGGTAGTGGTGACCTTGTCGGTCACGTAGCAGTTTAGCACCCGTTTTCTTTATTCAGAAGTAACTAGACAGCATGGTAGCCTTGTCAGCCCGCATAGGTTCCTTCATACTACTGTTGTTCTTGTTAGATGTTGTTTGCTTACAGGTGGCTATAGGCCTAGTCGGTCGAATGCTGTATCTACAGCCGTTATATATCTCGTCGTTTTCTTGAATCCAGAGTTAGAGCCAGCCAGGCACCAGAAGTGCTTAGGCTTATCAGTCTAGCAATTCAGGTCTTAGTAGGGCACCAGGTGCCAGTCATACCCCCATGGCGGGGCGTGACAAACTTGGTATCAAAATAGCTCGTATCCCAAGGAGTCTACAAGCTGTGCTAAGTAGAGTCTTTTCTATGCATTTATTGTGCACCACAAACTATAGTTATGAGGCTGCAAAGCATAATAGGATTGCTACTCTTTCTTCATATTCAGTCGTGCCATAGAGCAGTATAGTATAGGGTTGAGTCACTAAAACTTATCATACTCTTTGTCTACAAATTAAAATGGTAGACAAGAGACACCCTGCCACAGGTAGAAGACTGGATACCGCAGCAGGAGAAGGCACCGGCAGGATGCCTCAGCTTCATTTAGAATCAGCCCGATCTGAGTGCAATACAAAGGCATCGTCCCAACCTTCTCAGCAGTCTCCACCACATCAGGAGACACTTGGGGAGACACCACCTCTAGAAGTCCATATACCGATACCTTCCGACCAGGGGGTCAAAAATGTGGTAGTCATGTTAGCACAGATGATTGCTGCTTAGAGTCAGACGATGTCGTCTATAGTTGCAGAGTCGTCAGGAGGGCCCGATAGTTTGAGGGTCTGAGAGTTTTTGGCTTTGAATCCCCCATAGTTTACAGGTACAGACAGGACAAAGGACCCTCAGGATTTTCTAGATCAGATGTAGAGAATTTTCAGGGTTATGCATGCTACGCCTACAAAATCAGTTGAGTTGGCAGCATTCCGGTTACGGGACATTGCCGTGTTGTGGTATGAAAGCTGGGAAAGGTCTAGAGGGAGAGAGGCTTCCCCTCCGACCTGGTCCAACTTCTCAAGAGCTTTTTTAGATAACTATTTGCCACGGGAGATTCGACAGGCCCGGGTGGATCTATTTTTACATTTACAGCAGGGGGGCATGAGTGTTCAGGAATACACCTTGCGGTTTGATTGTTTGGCCCGATATGCACCAGCTTTTGTTGATACTATGGCATTCAGAGTACAGCGCTTCATCATGGGATTGAATCCAGAATATTTTGAGACTAGTCTTACGGCTATACTACCAGAGGACATGGATTTTTCCAGAGTTCAGGCATTCGCCTAGAATAATAAGGGCATCAGGCAGCGGCAACGGGAGATTAGGAGGACCAGTGAGGAACAGCACCGCATGGATAGGCCCGTTGAGTTATAGAGGGAGGCTCGGGGAGGACCTAAGCCATGATTGTTAAATTGGCCGCCAAGACCCCCGCCTCCACCACAGCCGTAGAGGGGCAGATTTAGCCGCAGGGGGCAGTCAGAGATCGACAGAGGCTTGCAGACTGCAGATTAACCACTACAGAGGAGGGGCGGAGCAGAGTAGGTACACCCTACCACTTTTCCCTATATTTAGTCGACGCCATTCTAGAGAATGCAAGTATGGCTCCACCGATGTTATATTTGTGGCCAAGAGGGCCATCTGATGAGAGATTGTCTAGCCAAAGGACAGGAGGACCAGGATAGACAGCACAAGGCATCCGCAGGGTCACGAGGTTCAACATCCTCGGCAGGGTGATCTTGGGCAGATTTATATGCCCAAGTGATACTCAAATGTATCATTTTCGCCTTGTTTGTTGTGCAATGTGTATATATTCTCATGTAATTGGTAATAAAATGCGAATTTATACTAACCAACATGATTAGCATTTGTTTTGCAGGTAAACAGGATTTTTAGGAGCTATAATGCGTGTTGGAACAATATCGGAGTTGGACTCGGATGCGAGCGTGGAAAAAACATTGGAATGCACAAAGTATAGGGGCTCCGCGATGGAGCCGTGCCACGCTACCATCGCGGAGGCACACTGCCTGGAGAGGAAATTAATTGGCAAATTCCAGTGTGGCCTCGCGACAGCTCCGTGGCACGGAGATAGGCCTCCGCGTTGGCCTCCGTGCCACGTTGAAGCTATTTTACCGGACCCTGGATTTCCAGTGAAGGTCCGCGTCCACGCCGTGTCATGGAGGCAGTGCTCCGCGATGGCCTCCGTGACACGTTGCTTGTTATTCCGGGAAAAATTTTCCACTAGTATAAATAGCACACTTAGGTTTATTGTAATTAGTTCAGACTTGGTGGGGCAAGGACGTGGGTTAGGAGCAGTTGAGGGACGAAAAAGCTAAGGGATTACTTCTCTTCCTTTCTTCTTTCTATCAATTGTATGCATGATTTACACTTGTTTTAGGATGATCAATCCACAAATGAGTGGCTAATTCTCTTCCTTGCTAAGGTTTTGAACAATGGTTATGAATTTTGATTGTTAATCATATGGTTTTCTTCTTCTTCTTCCATGTTGTTCTATTAATTCTTGTTTTTACTGCATTAGTGTGTGGCCGACATTAATGTACATCTAAAAAGTCCAATTTCACTCGAGAGAGCAAGAAATTGGAAAGTTGTGAATTAATAGGGTATTGTTCTTAACTTGATTTGGGAAAATTGGGTTTTGATGTGCCTTCCTGATAGAAATATACTTGAAAGCCGTATTAGTCAGTTTAGGAACCAAAATTGTATTGCTAGGTCATAAATTGCATTTGATCACAGAAATGTAGACGGATGGTTTATGATTCTAAAGTGAAATTAAATACGAGAGTTTTAATTTCTAGGCTACTGTTCTTGGCTAGCAACATGAAGAAGAGATTAACCAAATTATTATCATAATCGAATTCATTACTTGTTCTTAACCTTGGTATGCTCATATCCATAGTTTAAATTCACAGTAAATAATTGTTAATAGTTTTAGTATATATATATTTTATAACCAAAACTTATTTAACGGTTGGTTACGCTGTTGTTAGCATAATTAGAAGTAGGATAAGAATATAGTGTACTTAGGCAATTTTACTTATCCTGAGTCTCCTTGGATCGATACTTGGCTTACTTAGCCACTTTATTACTTGTTTGACCACGTGCACTTGCGTGTCGGTTTTTAACCCCTACCAAACCTGCCGGACAAGTTTTTGGCGCCGTTGCCGAGGAGACTAGGCAATTGGTGAAATTGTGTTAAGTGTAAATTTACTGTATTTTTGTTTTATTTTCTTAAGTGTTGACAACTTGGTCTTATTATTTGTTTTAATTCTTTGTTCATTTTAATTTTTCTCTCTTTCGGATACCCTAATTGACATGACATCTCGGAATATAAATGGTGGATACACATATTTCGGCGAATCTTGCATGAATTGCAGAGGACCCTACTTGTGGCAAAACTGTAACACGTGCAATATATGTGGGTGTCAATATGGCCATTGGGGTGATTGTCCAAAGGCTTATTCCCCTCCCCCAAGCCCCCGCTATGATCATTCTGTTGTTTTTGCTGAATATAGGCATGTTGAAAATGAGGACTTGGGACGCCAAGTTCAAATAGAGGACATGATGAAACATCTCTTGGAGCAATCAAAAGCAATGAAAGAGTCGGTGGCAGAATTGATAATTCAGCAAAAGGAGAATGCAGAGGTTGTAAGCAGGATGAGCGTCAAACTCACGGAGATGTGGGTTGAGGCTGAAGCTTGTGATAATTTGCATGTGACAGTTTTAGCCGATATTCAAGAGGAACTACAAGAGGAATACAAGGGTGAATTTTTGGATGAAGCCCAACAATTAGAATCTCTTGAGTGTCCCCGTGATCGGCTCATACCTATAGAAAATCCATTCATGGAAGAAGAGAAAGAATATCTCCCATTTGACCTTAATGGAGAAATAGATGTCGATGTTGAAAAGGTGTACACAAGTAAGGAAGTCAAGAACAATGCAATTTAAGAGTTGAGGTTGATTGGACTACACTCGAAGCATTTTTCGACATTAAGTTTGGTGGAAAACATAGAAATAGAGTCTTCCAAGCTTATAGAGAAGTGTCTAGAGGAGGATCAAGCCCCGTATATTCTGAAATTCGCTAACTCAGAGAGCTAAAATGACTTCGCTTACTTGAGGGCCAACAAGTGCAAAAGGCAACATCTACTACTTGGTCCTTACAATTTTTCACCACCACCCCTAGAGCATAAGAGAAAATTAGAAAAGAAATTAGGGGTGAGATTCATATCCTCAAGGCGGAGGAAAAAGAGGTGACACTTGGTACGTCGAGCCGCGACGGTAAACCAGGCGCTGCACGAGAGGCAACCCGTGAAAAATATTTTCTTTCTTTCTTTTTTAGTATAAATAATTTTATTTTAATTTTTCTTTTCTTGATTTGGTATATATTTTTGTTTTAGTTAATATTTTTCATTTTAGTTAGGGAAATCTATTAATCTAACCAATTTTGTTTAGTGAGGTGATTTTTCAGGTCAAACGGAGACAAATATGCATGGAATTGAGAAGAATTAGGCAAGGTATGAAAAAATAATTTAATGGAAGAAACAGTGCACTGGCGCGTTGGCTCCGTGTCACGGAGGAAGGGCTCCGCGTTACCCTCTGTGACACGTTGAAGGCAAAATCCGGATTTTTAAAATTTCCAGTTAGCCAACGCGTTGGCTCCGTGTCACGGAGGAAGGGCTCCGCGTTACCCTCCGTGACACGTTGCCTTATAATTGGTGCCGGGTCACACCGGGTTGCCGGGTGACCCGCGTGTTTTTCTTTAAATTAACCCCGATTTTTGCCCCTTTCTCCCCATTTCTTCTCCTTTCTGCGACCAAACACCCAAATCCCCCTCCCCAACCAACGTGCCACGCTACTAGGCAAAGAAATCGTCAAGTTTCTTCGGTTCTTCAACTCAAAGGTATGTTTTCCTTGTTTTTCTCAAATTTTTGGCGATTTTAGTCGAATTTGGGCATGTGAGGTGAGATATATCACCCTAAGTAGCAATTTAACATGATGTTGAGTTATTTGTGATTGATATATGTTCGGATTGTTGTAATTAACGTTTGAACTTGTCGATTACGTGTATAATCCGAATTTGATTGAAAAATTGCATTCTAGGGCTTGGGTTATTGAATTTGAATTGGGTTAGTTGATAAGTTGATGAATTAGATGCGGGGGTGTGGTTGTAAATTGAGATAAGTCGTGTAAATATTGTGTGAATGTTAAAAGACGATGAATTCTCGAATTTTTGGGGAAAATGCAAAAATTGTGTACATTGGTTTGATTATTTGGATTCGATTGTATATAGAATGTTTTTGTCTTTGTTTTATTTGTTGTTTTTGGTTGCTAAGTGCGGTGGTTGAATTGTTAGCGATAGTAGGTTTAGAATTAGCTGTATGAAGTCTGAGTAGTACGCTAACCGTTATGCTGTCGAATTTTTTTTTTGTGTGTGTGAACGCACTAAGCATAAAATGTACAGTTGTTGTCTTTGGTGTAAATAGAGTTATCCTTGCCGTAGTTTCATAAAAGTAGCTAAGGACTAAGTGTGGGGTAAACGTTGGGTAACCCGACCTTAGCCGAAGTTAACATGTTTTTAGCTTAACGTTGTGCTTGTTTATGTATATTGACAGGTACAATGGCGAGTAGGAAGGATAAGGGCAAAGGTGCTTCTACCTCAGGCATCGGTAGAAAAAGAATGAGATTGGGCACCGCATCCCAGCTGCACCAGCTGTTCCGCGCGGCCAACGCCGCCAATACGGAACAAGGTGGGTAACCGAGGAAGGGAAGAAGTGGTATGCTAAGCATAAGGAGAGCAAGTACTTCCCGGAGGAACATATTGCACGGGAACCACTAGCACAGGAGTTCCCCCGTATTGTGCAAAGGATTGAAGCAGCTGGGCTCAGCTTTATATTTCAGGAGCCCAAGGAGTGCAACCTACATTTGGTCCGGGAGTTCTACGAAAATTGGAACCCGGCCATCAGAAGCCACACAATAAAAATCAGAGGGCAGATTGTCACTCTGGAACCCCAGCAATTTAATGCCATCGTTGGAGCGCGGGACACAGATGCTCATATTCTCCGCCAGCTAAACATCACCCCACTGTACACCGACATCAGACGTACGTTGTGTGGGGCTCGATCCACAGCCCGATGGAGCAGACATAAGGAGAGGGGTTACCACCAGACTCTGCCTTATTCGCAGATGAACAGGGAGGCCAGAATATGGGTGAAAATTGTATGTTCTTGCTTGATCCCGGGAGTTCACATGACGGATGTGACTCGAGACCGTGTCTTCTTGGTGTTTGCCCTTATGAAAGGGCTTGAGATTAATGTTGGGGCGGTCATTATATCCGCCATGAAGAGAGCCAGACTACACCAGGGCCACAGATACGGGTTTGGCGGACTCATCACCACCTTCCTCCGAGGCCTCGATGTCGAGGAAGAAGCCTTGGATTACATCCCGCAGTTGGAGCGGAGGGCCCTCGATGTGACAAAAACTAAGGCCCCCGACACCACACACGGGCCAGTGCTGACTTTGGGCGAGCGACATGCTCGTGATGATCAGTACATGGCATGTATGTTCGGTATGCAGATGCTTCAGCTACGGATTGGTGGGAGACCAGCCACCGAAGAAGAGTTATGGCAGTTGGAGCTGGATTACCCATTTGGCGAGAACGCCAGAGCTTTATGCCGAGTGGGACCAGCCTTCGTTGAGCCTACTGATGACGATGTCCCTACTGACGAGGAGACACGTCGGGAGGACTCCGATGTGGAGTCCAATGACGACGATGGAGCTGACTCAGACATGGGCGACGAGGCAGCAGCACCAGATGAAGAAGTCAAATATTTCGACTGATCAGGGAGTTCCACCACCCGCAATTTTTTGTTTTGTATTTTTGTGAACACTGGGGACAGTGTTCGATTTAAGTGTGGGGTGGGGAGTAGCTAGGTGCTGGGACTTAGGCTCTAATCTGCTGTATCCTTTTTCCTTAGTTTGTATGTATGTTTCTGCTTCCCTGCTGTGAACTGATTTGTGTTGTATCCGTATATTTTTGTGGTTAATGATGTGTGTTGTGAAAAGTTGTGGTTGCATAGGTAAATAGTTTGTAAATATTTCTGTATATCGAAATGATCGATATTTTTCAAAATATTTGCGAAAATATTTTGCACTTATCAAAATCTTTTGTAAATATTTTTCTACCGAAATGATTGATGTTTTGCAAAAATTTTTCGGTCTTTATTTTGGGTTTCTCGGAGTTTATTTTCGGTTCTTTTACCGAGAATAGTCCCATTGAACGGATGTCATAGTTAGTGACCGTTCCCTATGATGGATGGATGACGACCGTCTTAAGGGAAATGTAGTTGGCAGGAGTAGGATTTCAAGTTATTATCAGTTTTTCTTTGGTGGATTGCATCAATGAACCTGTAGTTGCTTTATGGTTGCAAATTTCATTGCGTGTTGTAATTGATGTTCAAAATGCAAAAGTGATTCGTTTGAAAGCATGCAAATTTGTAAGTATGTTGAGCTACCTAGGTTGTAGAATTCGATTCGGTGTGATTGAGGCTTAATTTTTGAATTCATGTAATTGGTTAATTAAAGAGTCTATGAATGCATCATGAATCGAGCATGTGCATAAAGTGTGAAGTGAGGTATTGTTATTCCATGCTATTGTGAAGTGTCTAGAACTTGCCTGGTGTGTGTACGAAATGAAATGAAGAAGGTGTAGTGTTGGAAAGGATGTAGGCATTTCTTTGTTTTAACCGAGAGTTTCTATTTTTTCTTTCTTGTCATACTCTACCTTTTTATGTGATTGTATACCCTAGTCAGCCCGTTGAGCCTTTAGCTGTTTCTTTCTTTCTTTTGTCCAAAATTGTATAAACTAAGCTTTATTCCTTCTTTTCATTAGATGTAAAAGTATATACAAAACTCTTAAGCGCTTACGAAGAAAAGAAAATTTTTCCTAAAGTGTCAAAGAGTGAGAAGAGTGAAAAGAAAAAGAAAAGCAGAGTGAAGAAAGAAAAGAAGAGGTTGAAGAGGCACTTGGTATAATGAAATGATAATAAAGGTGCATGAAAACCCTTTGTTGTTGTGTCAAGTGTGTTTGAGGAAATGGGCCATACAAAAGTAAACAAGCATGAATGGGATGGTGAAAAAGAGAAAAAGAAGAACAATATCCATGAGTCGATGGGAATGTGTTGAAAAAGCGCTTAAGGATGCTAGCGACTATTATTGGCTAATCCAATATATATACTAGTTCCATAGCCCCGTTACAACCCATTAAAGTCATACGTGATCTTACATTGCATTTCCTTATATTAGTGGAGTAATACTCTAAAGGCAAGCCTATGGGTCATGACATGATGCATGTGAATTCTTTTGCGAGAGAGAGTGAAATTAATTTTTATATGCCCCTAATTGAATGTTTGTGTGTTGCATGAACATAAACGGGAAGATTCTCTTGAGTTGTGAGGGCACATGCTTGATGAAAGATTGATTTTCGTGTCGGATTTCTTGATTAGCTGATTTGCATGAGTTTGCCGATATCGAGATTCAATTCTTAAAGTCTAGGAAGTCTTGATGTATGAAAGGTCATTGCATTGTAAGACCATGCATGTTTTCTTGATGATTTGCAAAAATTGAATAATCGGTATGACCGTAGCGTAAATTGTCGCACCATAGTGACAAAGGTTGCGATGTAATTTGCATGAGCTGTGTATGTGTTGTTCGAGGACGAACAAGGATTTAAGTGTGGGGTAAGTGATCTTGGGCAGATTTATATGCCCAAGTGATACTCAAATGTATCATTTTCGCCTTGTTTGTTGTGCAATGTGTATATATTCTCATCTAATTGGTAATAAAATGTGAATTTATACTAACCAACATGATTAGCATTTGTTTTGCAGGTAAACAGGATTTTTAGGAGATAAAATGCGTGTTGGAATAATATCGGAGTTGGACTCGGATGCGAGCATGGAAAAGACATTGGAATGCACAAAGTATAGGGGCTCCGCGATGGAGCTGTGCCACACTACCATCGCGGAGCCACACTGCCTGGAGAGGGAATTAAATGGCAAATTCCAGTGTGACCTCGCGACAGCTCCGTGGCACGGAGATAGGCCTCCGCGTTGGCCTCCGTGCCACGTTGAAGCTATTTTACCGGACCCTGGATTTCCAGTGAAGGTCCGCGTCCACGCCGTGTCACGGAGGCAGTGCTCCGCGATGGCCTCCGTGACACGTCGCTTGTTATTCCGGGAAAAATTTCCCACTACTATAAATAGCACACTTAGGTTTATTTTAATTAGTTCAGACTTGGTGGAGCAAGGACGTGGGTTAGGAGCAGTTGAGGGACGAAAAAGCTAAGGGATTACTTCTCTTCCTTTCTTCTTTCTATCAATTGTATGCATGATTTACACTTGTTTTAGGATGATCAATCCACAAATGAGTGGCTAATTCTCTTCCTTGCTAAGGTTTTGAACAATGGTGAAGAATTTTGATTGTTAATCATATGGTTTTCTTCTTCTTCTTCCATGTTGTTCTATTAATTCTTGTTCTTACTGCATTAGTGTGTGGCCGACATTAATGTACATCTAAAAAGTCCAATTTCACTCGAGAGAGCAAGAAATTGGAAAGTTGTGAATTAATAGGGTATTGTTCTTAACTTGATTTGGGAAAATTGGGTTTTGATGTGCCTTCCTGATAGAAATATACTTGAAAGTCGTATTAGTCAGTTTAGGAACCGGAATTGTATTGATAGGTCATAAATTGCATTTGATCACAGAAATGTAGACGGATGGTTTATGATTCTAAAGTGAAATTAAATACGAGAGTTTTAATTTCTAGGCTACTGTTCTTGGCTAGCAACATGAAGAAGAGATTAACCAAATTATTATCATAATCGAATTCATTACTTGTTCTTAACCTTGGTATGCTCATATCCATAGTTTAAATTCATAGTAAATAATTGTTAATAGTTTTAGTATATATATATTTTATAACCAAAACTTATTTAATGGTTGGTTACGCTGTTGTTAGCATAATTAGAAGTAAGATAAGAATATAGTGTACTTAGGCAATTTTACTTATCCTGAGTCTCCTTGGATCGATACTTGGCTTACTTAGCCACTTTATTACTTGTTTGACCACGTGCACTTGCGTGTCGGTTTTTAACCCCTACTAAAGCACTGGACACAGGGCGCAGGCCCTCAGTTTTAGCAGGCAGAGGCCGGGGAAGATCAGGGGCCTCCAGTGTAGATGCGGGTCCAATCCACACATATGCCTTACACGGCAGGCAGGATTCAAAAGCGTCACCTGATGTTGTGACAGGTATGATGACTATCTGCTCATACCCTGCTTATGTATTCATTGATCCAGGATCTACTTTGTCCTACATTACTCCACTTGTGGCTCGAAAGTTTAGTGTTGCACAAAAGTTGCTTTAACAACCCTTTTCAGTATCCACCCCCTTCGGTGACTCCATTATAGATAGAAGGATCTATCACGGGTGTACAATAGAGGTTACTGATCATCAGACCCTAGTAGACCGGGTAGAATTAGAAATGGTCAATTTCGACGCTATTATGGGTATGAACTAGTTGGCTCCGTGCTATGCAAATGTAGAATGCTGGACCAAGATAGTCCGATTCCACTTTCTAGGGGAGGCAGTGCGAGAGTGGAAGGGCAATACAATTACGACAAAAGGAAGGTTTATTTCCTACCTTCAAGCGAGGAAGTTGATAGCTAAGGGGTGCATTTACCATATTGTCAGAGTTCAGGATGTTCGAGTAGACCCTTCGACTCTCCAGTCTGTGCCAGTGGTGACTGAATTCCCATATGTATTTCCAGATGAGTTACCCGGTATTCCCCCAGAAAGGGAAATAGATTTTGCAATTGATTTATTACCAGGAACTCAACCCATATCAATTCCTCCGTATCATATGGCTCCTGCTGAACTCAGAGAATTAAAGGAGCAACTGAAAGATTTGTTAGATAAGGGATTTATTAGGCCGAGTACTTCACCTTGGGGTGCGCTAGTTCTATTTGTGAGAAAGAAAGGATGACTTGCTCTGCATGTGTATAAATTACCAGAAGTTGAATAAGGTTACAGTTAAGAATAAGTATTCGCTTCCCAGAATAGATGATTTGTTTGACCAGTTATAGGGGCCCAGATATTTGTCCAAGATTGACTTATGGTGTGGATACCATCACGTTCGATTCCGTGAAAGAGACATTCTAAAGACAGCCTTCAAGACCAGATACGACCATTTTGAGTTCCTAGTCATGTCCTTTGGGCTGACGAATGCCCCAACAGTATTTATGGACCTGATGAATAGTATCTTCAGACCATACCTGGACCTGTTTGTGATAGTGTTCATCAATGATATTCTAGTGTATTCTCGCTCAGAGGCATACCACCAAGATCATTTGCTTACCGTGCTCCAGATTCTCAAGGAACGTCAGTTGTATGCCAAGTTCTCTAAATGTGAATTTTGGCTGGACTCAGGATCTTTCTTGGGGCATATTTTGTCGGATGCTAGTATACAGGTAGACATGCAGAAAATAGAAGCAATCAAAAAATGGCCCAAACCTACCACTCTGACCGAAGTCCGTAGTTTTCTGGGATTAGAAGTGTACTATAGAAGATTTGTTGAAGGATTCTCCACCATAGCGGAACCTCTAACTAAGCTGACGCAGAAAGCAGTAAAGTTTTAGTGGACAGATGCATGTGAGCAGAGTTTCCAAGAATTGAAAGACCAATTAACCTCCGCTCCAATGTTAGCATTGCCAGAAGGTACAGAGGGTTATACAGTGTATTGCGACGCATCGGGTGTTGGGTTAGGATGTGTGTTAATGCAGCACGGTAAAGTGATTGCTTATTCTTCTAGATAGCTAAGAAAACACGAAAAGAATTATCCTACCCATGACTTGGAACTAGCTGCGGTAATCCACGCCCTAAAGATATGGAGGCATTACTTGTGTGGCGTCCATGTGGATATTTTTACTGACCATAAGAGCCTACAGTATATCTTCACTAAGAGGGAGTTGAATTTGCAGTAGCGTCGCTGGTTGGAGTTATTAAAAGATTATGACGTGAACATTCTGTATCATTCGGGAAAGGCCAACGTTGTAGCAAATGCCCTCAGCCACAAATCTATGGGGAGTTTGGCATACTTGCAGCCCCAGCAAGCGGAGTTAGCTATCGAAATACACCAATTACCCACTTTAGCTGTTCATGTAGCCGAAACAGAGGACAAAAGAGTGGTAATTCAGAACACCGCAGTGTCGTCATTAGTTGTGGAGGTGAAGGAAAGGCAGTATGAAGATCCTGACCTGGTTCAGCTTAAGGACAGAATTCAGCAAGGAAAAGCGCCGAATTTTCAGGTAACTGAGGATGAAGTGTTGCGATATAAAGGCCGCATTTGTGTTCCAGATATTTTAGGGTTTCGCCGGCAGTTATGAGCGAGGCGCATTACGCCAGCTATTCTCTCCACCTAGGCGCGACAAAAATGTACCATGATATCAAAGAAATTTACTGGTGGCCAGGTATGAAGAGGGAAATAGCAGAATTTGTAGCCCAACGTCCTAACTGCCAGCAAGTAAAAGTGGAACACCAGAAAACAGGTGGATTGACTAAGGATATAGATATGCCTCTTTGGAAGTGGGAAGCAGTAAACATGGACTTTATAGCAGGATTACCCCATACCAGGCATAGACATGACTCAATTTGGGTAATTATTTACAGACTGACAAAATCAACCCATTTCCTGCCAGTAAAAGCTACTTTCTCTGTCGAAGATTACGCTGAATTGTATATCAGAAAAGTAGTTAGATTATACGGTGTTTTAGTATATATTATCTCTGACATAGGTGCACAATTTACAGCTAGATTTTGGCAGTCGTTTCAAAGAGGTCTGGGAATGCAGATTAATTTGAGCAAAACATTCCACCCTCAGACAGATGGACAGGCGGAACACACTATTTAGAAGCTCAAAGATATGCTACGGGCGTGTGTTTTGGACTTTGGAGGTAGTTGGGATGAGCATTTACCGCTGATAGAGTTTTCTTATAACAATAGTTACCACTCAGCGATCCAGATGGTGCCCTTTGAGGAATTGTAAGGACAAAAATGTAGATCGCCAGTTCGATGGTTTGAAGTAGGAGAGTCAGCGCTGATTAGGCCAGATATTATTCATTAGTCAGAGGAGAAGGTAAAGCTTTTCATAGAACGCCTACTGACTACTTAGAGCCGCTAGAAATTGTATGCTGATGTGCGGTGCAGGAACCTGGAATTTAATGTGAATGATTGGGTATTTTTGAAAGTATCTCCAATGAAAGGGGTGATGAGATTTGGAAAGAAAGGTAAGCTCAGTCCGAGATTCATTGGTCCTTACCAGATTCGGCGGAGAGTAGGTCAAGTGGCATACAAGTTGAACTTTCCACCATAATTAGAGTCTGTTCATCTAGTTTTCCACGTATTCATGCTAAGAAAGTACATAGGAGACCCCTCCAGAGTTGTCCCTGTTCAGGATGTCCAGGTTACGGAGGAGCTGGCTTATGAAGAGGTTCCAGTAGCCATACTAGACAGGCAGATTCGCAGGTTGAGAGCTAAGGATGTCGCTTCTGTCAAGGTGTTATGGCGTAACAGGAACCGAGAGGAAATTACATGGGAAGCAGAGGAAGATATGAAAGTCAGATATCCCCAACTGTTTCAGACTTAATCATCTAGAGGTACGCTAGTATTGTTTTTTTTATAAATTGCCTTATATTATGTGTATAATGAGACAGATTGGCTTTAGCCTATTGCGTGATGAATATTAGTATTGTGTGGAGTAACTGTATTGGACTTTTCTGAGTTTCAGGATTTTTGAGATAGTCAAAACTGCTCATGAGCCACACATAATTTGATTAGTAACAACCACTGTGTTGTGGAACTATTTAAACTTAACAAAAAACATAAGATTATCAAGTGCTAGTTCCTAGCAACGACGCCATTTTTTATAACATCTAAAATATATCCTAATTGAAAAGAATATACATGGCCGAAGTATCAAAACAAGTAACCTGATGTGCCGGGGTCGAATTCCCAAGGACTAGAGAATGATAGTTTCAAGTGTCGATTGAGAAATTGATGCTAGCTTGCACCACATAGATTTAATATAAAAACAAATAATATTGGGGGAGTTGAACTTTTCAGAGAGTGGTATTGGTTGATATAGTGAAATAAAATAGCAAGATCAACTATGTTTTAAACAAGGATGTGAAAGACTAGAGGTGCGGTGTAGATGAAATACTAACTAGATCGGGACATACCAGATCATCTTATGAGTTCAACAAATGTAATTAATCTCGGGAAGTGGGTAATTACAACTTTTCAGCCTTCTAATTATCTCTCATTAGAGTTTTTTTAAACCTCTATTAACAATTTAGCTCAACCCGATTTGATTTGGATTAGAAACTGCACTAATTCCTAGCTATTAGCTGCTAATAAGGAAAGAGAATGCAATTTCAGCTATTTCTAGATTAATTTCACACTCTCTTCTCCGCACCCACTACTAAATTCTCTTCCAATACTTAATTATTCTTTTTCAAGCAACAATCAAGCAAGAATAGGTAGACCCATATCATAATCAATGGATCTTCCTTTATAGATTGAAGAGAATATAATAGATTTACACTTGCATGAACAATATGAAGATGACTCTAGCAATACCCAATCCAATTAAGTATTCATCATCACATACCTCTAGTTAATGATTTTAGCTACTCATAGTTAAGAAATTCAAAAACACATTCATCAATAGCATCATTGAACTTAATAGCAAGAGTAGATTAATCAACTTCACAAAATAATCTTCAACAATAGCTAAAACTTACTAGTACAAAAGAGGAAATAGAATAGAGTACTTTCTATAATTTTCAATAAGAATCTCCCTCTCTAAGCTAAGAGAATATTCTTTAGCTAAAAGAGGAAAAAATGATGTGATGTAAGATTTGTTCTCTCTTCAAAATCTCTATTTCTATCTCTCCCTCTGCATTTCCCATTACAAAGTACATTATCTCTATTTATATCCTGAAAAGTAGGGTACTTTTTATCTCTTTTCCAGTGTTGGACTATTACACCCTCATGAGCACCATTCTAGAACTGAAAGAAGCACCAGCGGTTTGCTGGTTACAATCCATGAACCGCTGGGTATCTTTGTTGCATCCTTACTCCATTCGTTTGAACACCGGTGGTTCACCCGGTGTTTTGTCGATGCGAATTCATGAACCACCGGGTCTTCAAGCTATTTTCCAAAACTTTTTGTATCTTTCATCAACTGGACCAGCGACTTGCCGCTGGCAAGTCACAAACCGCCGATGGAATTAATCCTCTGAGGCAGTGATATTCGTCCTTTGGACGGCATCTCACCGGTTTTTATCTGCGAATCGCCGATTCACTTACTGCCTTCTTTTTGCTCCATTTTTTCTCTTTTATTCACTTTTAGCCATCTGCACACAAGATAGTAAAAAGGGCATAAAATACAAATAATCAACTCAATAATGAAACAAACACTCAAGTTTTAGAGCCTAATGAGTTGGTACATTACCAACTCATCAGTCCTCCCCCTAACCTCTAGTGGGAGTGCACATAACTCTCTGTCCTAGCCCTCTTGGCTTCTCTTTCGTTATCCTACTTTTGCTCTACCTCTATCTGTTGGACTTATATGACTAGTCGGGATATATATATATATATATCAATAATCAGCATGGCAGTCCTGCACTCCTTGACCAATGAATTTTCCACCCAATTTATGAACCTGCCCATACAAACCATCAAATCAGCCACCATCTCTTGTGCATACTTGGACAACTGGGTAAACTCCAAGGCATACTCGTGGACAGTCATGTTGTTCTATTTTAGATTGACGAACTCGACTACATTTTCTTCCCTCAACTCTTGGGTCAAACCTGCTGAAAACATAATATCATGACTAATGAACATGCATTACTGAAATCATGAGGAACAATGGGAGACTCGTCTAATAATCGACATTACCACGATAGAGCTTACATGGTCTCAACTATTACACTCAAGTAGGCAGCGTCATCCAAAGCCTTGCTAAGGCTAAGAACGCTACCATGATATCGATATCAGGGTGAAGGCCCCTTAAGGGCAGGAGGAAGCTCATAAAAGAGGTCCCAAATAATTTGATTATACCTACATTGGCACGTAGTTTTGAGGCATAGGGTTGACTAACCCTTACCTTACACGATGGTAGACATTACTCCCAAAAACCTGCATATGCTCTCCAGTCTTTTTCAACTAAGCCAAACCATTATCTAGTGATGAAGCTGACTCATAACACACATGCATAGTCTGAAATCATAACATGAGGAGCCTTGGGCTCAAACCATACCACAAGTTGAAAATAGTGGGTGTCTAGACTCCAAAACCTAGTGGTAAGCTAATAGCATGAAATTTAGATAAATCATGAAATATACTTGATCATATGGGCTTGCCCAATACTTCAACATGCTTGACATAGACTAGATTATTCGAAAACATGAACATGGACATGGATAATTCCAATCATTCTTTCATCATATACATCTCATCATGCTTGAATACATATATCATAAATCTCAACTTTCATGAACTTCCACAGGTGAGCACATAATTTGTAAAACTTGAAAATATAATTTGTAATCGAAAACATTGTAAAATATGCCAATGAATCATAATTCAACATTAGAAACATGTATAGATCATACCCTTGATTGATACTTAGAGAATTCACATGTTGGGTTCACACTCCATAAATTCCCTAACTAGAATTTTCATGAAAGTGAAGTGGGATCGGGTATGGGTGTGGATGAATACACACATTCATAACCCTACATACCTGGAGAAATCTGATTTCACAAACCCTCTTGAAAGCCCAAAGGAATTTGGGGAAGAACTTGATGAATCCTAAGATTGATCACCCCTTAGAACCACTAGATTTGCATGCATGGAATAGAATGGGTTTAGAATGAGCTTAACCCTCTTAAAACCCCCTTTTCTAAGATTAAAACGACATAGTATAGGTCTTACAAACATAGGAATTATGGAAAATCCCTTAATAAATTCGCAGGGAAAAATACACTACTAGTCCCAACGAGGGACTAGACGACCATCCCCACTAACCACGACTCATGGTTAGACCTCATTGCCATAACCGGAAAATCATCATCACTGGTCACCACGAGGGACACCTCGACTCATGGTGTGCCCGACGACTTGTGCTTACTAGCCGTTAGGAGCATTGCCAAAACTTTTAACCTTCAAAACAACTTCTGACCACGGATAACATGACGACTCGTGGTGATGACCACAACTTGTGGTCTCTCCCGAGCTCAACCAAAAAACCAAAATTCGAACTAAGTCCACCCTCCTCCCCACGATTCACTTAGCGACTCGTGGTGCACCTCACAGGTCATTGGACGACTCGTATTATGACCTAATGCAAAAAATCCTATTTTTTCTGTTTCAACCCTCGATTCTAATCTTAGGGCTTTTGAGGTAATACAATATCTCCCCATTCGGATCATTCATCCTCAAATATGGGTGAACATATAAAAAAGATGAGAAATGCAACTGCCATATCAATTTATGAACATTTAAAGCTGAAAACGGACTGAGTGACTGACTCCGGACTGAACTACATGACTGAACTGTACTCGTGAATGATACATTCATACATTGACATGAAAGAAACTGGGACACATGATCTGAATGTGAAACATAATAGAGTACTAGGGAGGAAACTAATACCTCAAGCTGAAACTAGGCCGGAAGGGAATAGATGTGGATATTTAGCCATCATATCTACCTCAGCTTCCCACGTAGCTCCCTCAAAATGCTTATTCCTCCGAAACACCTTCACTGAAGCTACATATTTGTTTCTTAGCTTTCGAACCTGACAATCAAGTATTTCCACCGGAACCACCTCATAACTAAGGCTATCCTTCACACCTAGACTCTCCACCATAACAACTAGAACCGAGTCACCCAAGCATTTTATTAAGAGCAATACACTGAAAAAAGGATGAACTGAAGATAATTCTGAGGAATTCCAGCTCATACGCTACCTTGACAAGTTGTTCCACAATTCGGTACGGACCAACATAACAGGGACTGATTTTCCCCTTCTTTTCAAACCTCATCACTTCCTTCATGGGAGATACCATTAGAAACATCAAATCATCAACTTCAAACTCTAGTTTTCTCCTCCTCACATCTGCATTGTACTTTTGATGACTATGAGATGTTTTCAACCCTTCCCTTAAGAGCTGAGCCTTCTCCATCACCTCATGGACTGAATCCGGTCCTATCATCGGAGCTTCACTGACTTCAAACCAACCAATAGGCAATCTACATCTCCACCCATAGAGAGCCTCAAATGGAGCCATTTGAATGTTGTAATGGTAGCTATTGTTATATGCAAACTGAATAAGGGTCAAATGATCATCCCAACTACCCTTGAATTAATCACACACGCTCTAAACATATCCTCAACAATCTGAATGGTTTGCTCCAGCTGACCATCTATTTTCGGGTGAAATGTTATTCTAAGCTTGACCTGAGTACAAAGTCCCTTCTGAAACGATCTCCAAGACTGGGAGGTAAACTAAGTACCTCTATCTGATATAATAGAAAAGGTCACTCCATGCAACCGAACTGACTCCTGAATGTATAACTAAGCATAATCCTATGCCAAATCAATAGTTTTCATCTGTAGAAAATTGGCTGCCTTAGTCAATCTGTCTACAACCACCCAAGTAGAGTTATACTATCGACAAGTGCGAGGCAAACCTGTGATGAAGTCCATATGGATTTTCTCCCACTTCCACATAGGGATAGTAATGTATTTTTAGTACCTCGAAAGTGCCCAAGACTAGACCCGGGATTTAAAAATGGAAAGTGGTAGAAGTCTAGACAATGTGTCTCAGAACGACTCCTGGCACGAGTCATTGGGGGTTCCAACGATCCGTTGGGACACTTGTGGTCAAATTCTTCATAAATAGGCTCGAAGGTAATGGTCCATGGTACGACTCATAGTAAAATGCAATGGATCATAGATCGTGTTCATTGGTTGTCACCAGGGTACTGGGGATGAATGGTACGAGTCATAGAATGACTCGTTGTGAGTAAAAATAAGTCATGGTAAGTGCCCATGGGAAGGAGACAGAAAATTTCCAATTAAGGTGACGGATGAAACCCTTGAATCATTAGAAGTAGGCATGATTCATTATGTGACTCATGGGAAGTCCAGATGTAGGTCATCAAGGAAAGTAACGGGAGGATGCAACGGATCGTTGTTTGGTGTAATGACCCATCCTGTCAAGTTGTAGTATTAAAATCTAAGAGGTTAAAAAATAATAGGGGAGGTAATGGATGGATACCAATAGTCATAGTATAAAGGTACAACCCATGGGATCAATCGTGGTCACTGGCAGCGTAGAATTCTCAAGTTTTTCATTAAGGGTAATTTCGTATTTCATAAGTCCTAGGGTCCTAAACTATGTGGTTTTAGGCTCGAAAGGAAGTGTCTTATGAAGGATAAAAATCCATTGTAGGCTCATTCACATCCCTGCATGCAAATGAAAGGGTTTAGAAAGCGATCAAGTTTAAGCTTTTTTCAAGTTTTCTTCAATTCCTCATTGGGCAGTAAGAAAATTGGTTAGAATCAGATTCAATCAGGTACGTAAGGTTATGAATGGGTGATTTCATTCACACCCATGCCTAATCCCTCTATAAATAATGAAAATTCCTATGTTGATTCTATGGAGTTTTAACACAACGCATGAAATTCCTAATTTTCTACGTGGGTACGATCTAAATATGCTTATACTATTGAATTATGATTTATGGGGAAGTTTTACATTATTTTCAAATACAATCAAGTTTTCAAGATTTATAAATTAAAATTTCCAATTATGAGGAGTTTATGAAAGTTAAGATTTATGATGAATGTTCAAGTATGATGAGATATTATTGATGGAAAGGAGTTTTTCAAGTTACCCATGTTTAAGATCATGTTTTAAAGTGAATTGAGTATTTTTAAACATGATTAATGTATTGGGCAATGCCAATATGTTCAAGTATGATTTATGATTTCAAGATTAAGCTTACCACATGGTTTTGGAGCTAGGACTCACCTTTATGTTCAAATTGTGGTATGGTTTGAGCAAACGCTCCTCATATATGATATCAAATTGACATGTATTTGATTATTAAGCTTCGTCAATAGATGATTAAGCTTCGCCGAAAAACTATGGAGAACATATACATGTTTTTGGGAGCAGTGTCTAGTACCGAGTAGGCTAAGGGTCGATCAACCATATGCCTTAGAACTACGCCCCAAGGTAGGTTTATACATATCATATTTATACTTTGGGACCTCCCTTGTGAGCCATCCCCTTCCCCAAATGGGCCTCGAGCTTGATATCGATATCATGGTATCGTCCTTAGCCTGGAAAGGCTTTATATGGGTCTACTCACTTGAGTGTGATAGTTGGGACCACGTAAGCTCTATCGCGGTAATGTCGGTTATAAGATGAGTCTCCCATTGTTCCTCGTGATTTCAGTTATGCATGTTTATCAATCACGATATATCAATATATGGTCTAAAGTAGGTTTTACCCAGTATTATGTTTTACTTATGATTATCAGATTTCATCTTTGGGTCAATCGATTCAGTCATGATGTTATGTTACGTTTGGATCATGATTTCAGAAAATAACATGCAAGTTCTACTCTCATAATCTTATTTTGATTATGTTTTATATTATGGATGTTTTAAGTGGTTTTACTTACCTTGCATACTCGGTACATTCCAAGTACTGATCGCATACTCTATGCTCTATCATTTTGTGATATAGGCTTTAATCTTCAAACTCAGCCTCGTCACTAGCCAGCGCTCGGAGTTACCATCCGTCCCTGTTGGTGGGTCCTCATCTGTCGAGGGCCCCTATTTTATTCAGTTATGTTTGCGTATTTTTAGTTTCTGACTTAGAGATTTAGTTGGGTTCTCGTCCCATCAACTAATAAGGCTTAGAGGATTTTCAGACAATACATTTTATTCAACTTAAGTATTGTGTGTATTATCAAATTATATATTATGCTTAGACTTCTTCTATGTTATTATTTTAAGTCTTCCCTTTTATTTGATTGAGTTAGATGTATGTTCATGCCATGGATCGACTTGGAGTCTCTCAGGCCTCGTTGTTCCGTGTCTCGATCTGGGTCTATGTTTGGATCGTGACAAACTTGGTATCAGATCCATAGGTTTGAAGTGTCCTAGGGTATCTACAAGACGCATTAAGTAGTCTTTTTCATGGGTGTGAATTGTGCCACACTTATGAGGAAGAGGCTACGAGATGTTTAGGAAATGTTCCCTTCTTTCATAATCTATGTCGTGCAGGGAAACATCTCTCTATCCTCCTAACTCATGTTATTCGCAACAGCAGAATCATGCCTCCCTTAAAGTTAATGCTAGAATAAATGGAAATAGAAATGGACACGAGGATGGCAATGGGGAAGGGCACCAACAAGCCCCACCAGTTCTTGAGCACCATTGTTATACCCCAAGAACTCAAAGACTGGACCCAAAAGTTGAAATGGGGAAAAGCTAAAAATATGAGTTGCAGGCATAGAACGAGTCATTGGACGACTCGTGAGACCAACCCACGAGTCATAAGGTGGCTCGTGGGGAAGGCTAGTTAAGAGTAGGATGATTGAAGGATAAGGGGTCCCCATGAGTTAGGGGATGACTCGTGGATAGACATCACGAGCCGTTAGGTTAGCCGTGGGGTGGGATAGAAGGAGAAATGGAAGAGGTCGATGAGTGAACTTAACGGGAGGAGGCCACGACTCTTCATGTCAGGAAACAAGTGGTGAGGTAAGTTGTTGGATGATACATGAGTAAATTGGTATAAGGGATGCAGTGTAGTTGACGATTGGTGACCATGAGTCATGGTCACCACTAACGAGTTATTATGTCCATCGTTATGATCCCTAGGAGTTTGACATGCACTGTACCTAAGGAGCCAAGTAACTTAGTCATCTGGGCACGTAACGAGTCGTCAGGTCGCTCGTTAGGGTCACCCGACAGTTATTTTCTGCGATTTACTATGGGATTTTTCTTAAATTTCTAAGATCCTAAGGCCTAAACTATGACGTTTTGGGTTATGAATGGGCAAATTTAAAGGGGATAAGATCAGTTCTCACTTTATTCATTCATGAATGCAAGGTAGGGGAATTGAGGGAGTGATGCAATCTTAGCATTCATCAATTCATTGCATTTACTTCTTGGTTTAGAAGAGAGGTTAAGAACTAGTAATCCCAAGTATGTAAGGCTATCAATGGGTGATTTCTTCCACACCCACGCCCCTCCTCTATGATTTTTACAAAGATTTCAACAAAAACGCATGGGGTTTTGAATTTTATTTACTAAACTGAAATGATTTTATTATGGGTTAGTTGATTTTAAAATCTTATCATAATCTATGGGATTTAATCAGCTTTTGTAATTTAAATTAATTATAATATTATTGATTTGGAAGTTCTATGTATTTAAGCTTAATTATGCATGCCCCATGACGAATCGATTTATGATCTACTTACCCATTGATGATATCTATAAGCCCAACATGAGTTATGATTTAAATATTGAATTTATTATACTACCCATTATGATTTTATGAAATTAAAGCTATATGCATGATCTACAAGTATGTACGAAGCATATGAATCATGAATTATGTTTTTGTCCGACTCACGAGCCTTAATTCATGTTTAGTTCAGGTCTATAAAAGCATGTTTATCATTATCATGATTTAACTAGCCCATGAATCCATGCATGTGTTACTATGAGCACTATATATGTTTTGGGAGTAGTATCGAACACCGAGTAGGTTTGGGGCCTAGGTTCTGCCCCAGATCTCATAAACTACGTGCCACTGTAGGTATTTTGGGACCCCTTCATGAATGTCCCCGACCCAATTTCCCTTTATCATATGTGATCACGCCTTTCATGGTTCTGCCCTTGGCAAGGTAAGAACACCCTCCTGACTAGGGTCACAAATCGGGCTTCATGTGTGCTCATATAGGGTAATGTCGGTTAAGAGAATATCCCACTGTTCCTCATGATTTATGCATGTTTATGATTATGTATATTGGCTAAAGTCATGTTTAATAAAGCTTTCCTGTTATAATTATGAGTACGATTGTAATATGAATGTTTTGAAAACCTTGACCCTTACGTTATGTTATGATGTTTATGATATGAGCATGAGGTCCTAATCTTATGATCATTTATGAGTTTTTTATTCTTGAAATGTCCATTTTACTTACATTGCATACTTAGTACATTCCACGTACTGACTGCATACTTTCTATGTTGTATTGTTTCATGATACAGGACCCGGCTCTCAGGCTCACCCTCCTCAGTAGCGTCTAAGAGTTCGATATCAGCTTATTTGGTGAGTCCTCATGTTCCGAGGCCATATGTTCAGATTCTGTTGCTTCTTTTTTTAAGTTTTAGTATCGTACGGTTAGTTGGGGATTTGTCCCATAAGGCCGTCTACCAAGATTAGAGGCTTTTTAGACTACTAGTTGTGTTCAGCCATCATGTATGGATTATCTATTGTCCCTTCTTCCGTATTTATGACATGTTTACATTTTATTATGTTGATTCTTTTGCAAATGTGATTGAATTAGATGTACACTCATGCCATGGGTTGGCTTGGGTCTCTGGGGGCTCCTTGTCCCATATCTACAATCCGGGTGTATGTTATGGTCATGACAAACTTGGTATCAGAGCCATAGGTTTGAAGTGTCCTAAGGTCTCTGAAAGCCGCGTTAAGTAGAGTATTTTTCATGGGTGTGAAACGCGCCACACTTATGATGACGAGTCTACGAGATGTTTAGGAAATGTTCCTTTCTTTCATGATCTATGTCTTGGGATGAAATATCTCTCTATCCTCCTAACTCGTGTTATTCGCAACCGCAAAATCATGCCTCCCCGCACAGTGAACTCCATAAGAAATGGTAACGGTAATGATCATGAGGATTTCAATGATGGTGAGCATCAGCTAGCCCCACCTGTTCACGGGGAGTATGAACCAGAGCCAGCTAGCCATGTTGAGTTTAGGGCAGCGATTCAAATGCTAGCACAGGCAATGACTACCCAGGTTTATAATCAGATGGTGGCACATTTCCCTCAGAATGGGAATGAAGCGAAAGCTAGGGTGAGGGTTTTGTTAAGGATGAGCCCTCCGGAGTTCATGGGGTCAGAGGCGGACGAGGATCCACACGATTTCATTGAGGACATTCTGTTGATCAGCAAGGTTATGGGGTGAACAGTGGAGAGTGCATTCACTTGACCTCATACCAACTAAAGGGTGTATCTCACATATGGTTTAAGCAATGGAGAGATGACAGGCTAGTAGGTGCAGGCCCAATAGGTTGGGAGGATTATCACACGACATTTTTGAATTGGGTCTTCCCTCGGGAGATGAGGGAGCTCAAAGTGGCGTAGTTTATTTATTTAAAGCATGGAAACATGTGCCATGCCCCGCCTTTGAGGGGGGGGGTTATGACTGGCACCTGCTCCCCTACTAGGACTTGAACTGCTAGACTGCTGACCCTAAGCACTTCTGGTGCCTGATTGGCTCTAACTCTGATTCATGGAATCAATGGGCTATATAACAGCTGTAAATACAGCCCCCGGCGGGCTAAGCCGATAGCCACCCGTACAACCACAACAGCTAACCAGAATCACATAAACACAAGGGAACCTATGCGGGCCGACAAGGTCACCATGCTGTCTAGTTACTTCTGAATCAAGAAAACAGAAGCTAAACTGCTATGTGACCGACAAGGTCACCACTACCAACTGAATAAGGTCCCACACAGCCATCATAAACAAGCTAAGATATACACAAGGCCTCACACGACCGGTATAACTAACCACAGGGAATACACAATCTGCAAGCCTCTAAGAATACTGATAAGATGGTTGGGACAGGGCCCCGGCCTACCCATACTGTACAACAAAAGAAAAGAAATAAACCTCTAGCTGTCTAGCTCCGGATGATAGGAGATGATTACTCTATGTGCTTGCTGGAATCATGAGGTATCAGCTCCTCGTCTATGAGTACCTGCAGGCAAGTAATGCAGCTCCCCAAACGGGCGTCAGTACCACTGTACCGAGTATGCAAAGCAAAAACTGAACATAACTGAAGATAAGCAGTAGTACTGATTGTTCTGAATAGCAGAAAATAGTTAAGACTATCGGGGATGGCGAAATCTGAAATGAGCTTATCTATACTGAAAAGCAGATGAAAGTCATACCTGTTGCTGCAGCGTTCTTCTATTTATTAATATAATAAATAACATACATAAATATATATATATATAGCATACAAGGACCTATACCATCCCCCATATGTCGGAAGGTACCAACCAACACGCAATATATATACCCCTACCAGGGTCAACCATCCAAAAATAAAGTCACTCCACTCGCCTAATAAATACGAACACCTTTACCGGCCCCCTGGTTATGCATCTTGGGCTCTCTAGGCCCCTGACTATAAGTGTATCTGAGTCCGTAGGACTTTGTAACTATATCTGATATCTGTATCTGTATCTATAATCTGTGCCCTGGGCCCAAGCGCTCGACATGGTATAATTGTAATGCTGATCAGCCTGTTTTGGGGAATGCTCCATCCCATCTTTTTCCTATTGCGGATGGCATTCCACTCCTTGGAGTGACGTATCCACACCCTCCGGTGGGCGAGTCAACACGGCTATTAACCCAAGGCGGCAAGGAAGCTCTAAGGGTGACCACATATCACAAATAAGTCTCAATAAACAACAATAATCACATATAACATGTATAATAAATCCTATAATACGGTTCATGCTTTGATATTCTATTCTGATTCTTTGGCTGGACTAAACTGAACCTGATACTGAGTCTAAAATAATATCTCGGTTTTTAATACTGATTTACTAACTTTTTATTCTGAATATGACATGATAACACAAACATACTTAATACTCGGCTTCTGGAACTTCCTTCTGGAATTTATTCTGTTTTACTATACTAGAAATGCTATCTTGCCAAAGAAACTAGCTTTACATACCTCAATTTCTGATTTCCCAGCTAACTAGCGTAATTCGGCCAATATTCCGCTATTTCTTCCAACTGCATTCATATTTATAAAAATTAGGACTAAATTCAACATTATCCTAGAAGAAACATCACTTTTAATATATATATAGCCTACACTTTTACTTATCGAAAAACGACTGAAAACTCGCTATTTCTCGGAAGTCCAGAGGGGAGAACTACTCACTTTAGGGCTAGGAGTATATTGACACTAATTTGGAGAAATCCCACTTACCTTATCTCGGTGGGACGAGGGTTCGCCGACCGAATTTCACAAAACTAACTCCGTGGGAATGCTCTTTGCAGCTTTATACTTTGGTATTTAAAAGCTAATTTGAGTTTGGACCGCGTTTGATGGCGTAATCGATTGAATTTTTATATTAATGCTTCGTTCCTCTCTATTCTATGTCGTTCTATGGAAAAGAAATGAAATTAAAATTATTAAAATTGAAGTCTAGGGGTTTATATACTTCGGCCTGGACAGGGCCTACTTGACACGCCACCATCGCGGAGGCCCTCCCTCCGTTGCACGGTGCCATCGCGGAGGGGTTCTACCCCCGCGGTGGTTCGATGCAATGTTCGTCTGGTCTTCCCCCGGGCCTTTTCCTAGCATGAATGGAATTCTAAAACTCTTAACCAACATGCAAATAGGCCATCGACATTTCAAGAATTTACGGGGGGTAACATCCTCCCCCCCTTAAGAACATTCGTGCTCGAATGTAAACTTCTTCTTGTAGGGGTCTCAACTTACTCGACTTACTTTTAGAAAAATTTCGGCAGAGTTTCTCCTGTAATATGGACTATCTCAAAAACCTGGAATGCAGAAAAGTCCAATATAGGTACTCCACACAATACTATAGCATTCATCACATAAAAGACTAGAGTCGACTATCTCATTTATACATATAATCTAAGGCATTTCATATGATAACAATACTAACATACCTCTTGACTGACTAGGCTTGAAATAAGTGAGGATATCTGATTTTCATATCTTCCTCTGCTTCCCAAGTCATCTCTTCTCGATTCCTATTACTCCACAATACCTTGACAGAAGCAATAGTTTTAGTTCTCAATCTACGAATCTGTCTATCTAGTATGGCTACTGGAACCTCTTCATAGGCCAACTCTTCCGTAACCTGGACATCCTGGACTGGGACAACTCTGGAGGGGTCTCCTATGTACTTTCTTAGCATAGATACGTGAAAAACTGGATGAACAGACTCTAATTTTGGAGGCAAGTTCAACTCGTATACCACTTGGCCTACTCTCCGCCGAATCTGATAAGGCCCGAAGAATCTGGGACTGAGCTTACCTTTCTTGTTGAATGTTGTTACCGGCAACTTTACGGGTCGTACAAGTAATATAGTGGTCCTTTTTAAGAGTCGAATGTCGAACCCACAAGGACTGGACCAAATCAGCTAACTATCAAGTTCAAGTGTGATATTACCTGCCGCAAGTGTTGATTATAGAAGTTTTCGATAGAGTTTAATTAAATCTAGATGTGGTCAACAAAATACTCTGAATTCATTCAAGGAGCAACGTAGAGTTAAAGCCGGATAATCCTGTGATGCTACAATTTGCACTGGTTTAAGTATGAAACTATCAATCGTCGTCTCACATAATTAGAATTGCATTTTGATGGTCTTCCGAACCTCTAAACACAACAAACTAGCCTCACTACTACATTGTTGAGCGAGGATGCTATTTCTAGTTCGTGGGCAATTAACTGCGTGGATGTTGTTTATGGGGTTATGCCATTGATTTGGGTACTTCCGTACCTCTAACCATTTTACCAAACTTAGCTTTCCAACTACTCTTACAAGTGATGGAGTACAATTCTTAGTTGGTATCTTTCTATCTTCCCATTTTATAAACCAAGAAAGGTATTAGGTATATTTCTATCCTAAAAACATAATGCTCTAATACCCAGTTTTTCATGACCTAAACATAGGTATGGATTGAGACACAGGACAAAGAACCCCGTGAGGCTCCAAATCTACCCATGACTTGCACATGACATCTACGCTAAACATAATAAATGCAGAATTCTAACATATAACATAGCGAAAGTCTCAAAATCTGATACACGAATATCTGAATACATGCACAAGTCTGAAGCTAAAATACATACTAGGTCTGATAAGCCTCTTTTACTAACGAGCTGATGGGACAAGGCCACAATTAACTCTCTAATGTCTAAAAGTGAAAATAGTAAAATACAACTAAAACAAGGGGCCCTCGAAATATAAGGACGCACAACCTCCGGCTGAAAAGTGCTAACATTGAGGGTCTGGCTAATAGTGAGGCTGAATCTAAATATCTAAGCCAATATAATGAAATGATATAGCATAGAGTATGCAGTCTGTATATGGAATGTATCAAGTGTGTAAAGTAAGTAAAACCGCTAAGTAATTTTAAACAGAGATCATGCATATCATAAAATTTTTATCATAAGAGTGTGAGAGTAGGGCTTGCATGCTATTATCTGAAATCATGATTTAGCATTACTTAATATCATAACTGAATCAAATGACCTAAAGCTGAAAAACTAATAATCATAAGTAAAACTGAACATTCGGTCAAACCTGCTGAAAACAAAATATCATGACTGATGAACATCATAAATGAAATCATGAGGAACAATGGGAGAATCGTCTTATAACCGACATTACCATGATAGAGCTTACGTGGTCTCGACTATTACACTCAAGTGGGTAGAGTCATCTAAAGCCTTTTTTGGGCTAAGGACCCTACCATGATATTGATATCAAGTTTAAAGCCCTTTGGGAGCATAGGGAAGCTCAAAAGAGAGGTCTCAAATAATCTGATTGTACCTATATTGGCACGTAGTTTTGAGGCATAGGGTTGACTAACCCTACCATACTCGGTGCTAGACATTAATCCCAAAGACATGCATATGCTCTCCATTGTTTTTCAACAAAGAGAAACCATTGTCTAGTGATGAAGCTAATTCATAACATACATGCATAGGCTGAAATCATAACATGATTAGCCTTGGGCTCAAACCATACCACAAGATGAAAATAGTGGGAGTCTAGACTCCAAAACCATGTGGTAAGCTAAAAACATGAAATTTAGATAAACTATGAAACATAATAAATCATATGGGTTTGCCCAATACTTCAACATGCCTGACATAGACTAGATCATTAGAAAACATAAACATGGACATGGGTAATTTGAAATCATTCTTTAATAATATAAATCTCATCATTCTTGAATACATATATCATAAATCTCAACTTTCATGAACTTCCATGGGTGGCAATAGTAATTTTCAAAACTTTAAACATAATTTGTAATTGAATGCAATGTGAAATATGCCCATGAATCATAATTCAACATTAGAAACCTGTATAGATCATACCCATGATTGATACCTAGAGAATTCACATGTTGGCTTTATCAACTAGATTTTCCTGAAAGTAAAGAAAGAGTGGGCATGGGTGTGGATGAATACACATATTTATAACCCCACATACCTGGAGAAATCTTATTTCACAAACCCTCTTGAAAGGCCAATGGAATTTAGAGAAGAACTTGATGAATTGGAAACTTGGTCACCCCTTAGAACCACTAGGTTTGCATGCATGGACGAGAATGGATTTAGAATGAGCTTAACCCTCTTCAAACACCCTTTTCTGAGCTTAAAATGACATAATGTAGGTTTTAGGAACTTAGGAATTACAGAAAAGACCTTAATAAATTTCCAGGGAAAAGTACACTGCCAGTCCCAACGAGGGACTGGATGACCCATCGCCACTGACCACGACTCATGGTTAGAACTCATTAATAGAACTAGAAAATAATCATCAGTGATCACAATAAGGGACACCATGACTCATGGTGTGCCGGACTACATATGGTGCCTAGCCGCTAGGAGCACTACCCAAACATCAAACCTCCAAATAAACTTTTGACCACGAATAACATGACAACTCGTGGTTATGACCACGGCTTATGGCCTCACCCGTGGTCAACCTCAAACCTAAAATTCCAATTAAGTCCACCCTCCTCCCCAAGAGTCCCTTAACGATTCGTGGTGCACCTCACGGGCCACTGGACGACTCGTCCCGTTGCCTGGCGTAGAAACCCTGTTTTTCTCTATTTTAACCCTCAAGTCTGATATTAGGGCTTTTGGGATATTACAATATCTCCCCCTTGGGAATATTCATCCTCGAATGTGGGTAAACATACAGAAAATATGAGAAATGCAACTATTATATCAATTTCTGAACAATTAAAACTAAAAATTGACGGAGTGACTGACTCCGAACTAAACTACATGACAGAACGAGATTCATGAATCATACATATATACATTGACATGAAATAAACTGGGGCACATGATCTGAACATGAAACTGAATAGAGTACTTGGGAGAAAATTGATACCTCAAGCTAAAACTGAGTCGGAAGGAAATAGATGTGGTATGTAGCCATCACATATGCTTTGGCTTCCCACATAAGTCATTAAACATGTAGGTTCCTCCACAACACTTTCACTAAAGATACTTCTTTGTTTCTTAGCTTTCGAACCTGACGATCAAGTATTTCCACCAGAATCTCCTCGTAACTAAGGCTATACTTCACACCTAAGCTCTCCACCAGAACAACTACAGTTGGGTCACCCAAGAACTTCTTTAAGAGCAATACATGGAAAATTGGATGACCTAAAGCTAATTCTGAGGGAAACTCCAATTCATACGCTACCTTGTCAACCATTTCACAATACGGTATGAACCAACATAACAGGAATGGAGTTTCCCCTTCATTCCGAACCTTATCACTCCCTTCATGTGAGATACCTTTAGAAACACCCAATATCAACTTCAAACTCTAGTTCTCTCCACCTTACATCTGTGTAGGACTTTTGATGATTCTGAGCTGTATTCAATCTTTCCCTTATGAGATGAACCTCCTCCATCACCTCATGGACTGAATCTGGTCCTATAATTGCATCTTCACTGACTCTGAACCAACTAATAGGCGATCTACATCTCTGCCGATAAAGAGGCTCAGATGGAGCCATCTTAATGTTGTAATGGTAGTTTTTGTTATATGCAAACTCAATGAAGGGCAAATGATCATCCCAACTACCTTTAAAATCAATCACACACTCTCTCAATATATCCTCAAGAGTCTAAATGGTCCGCTCTGCCTGACCATCCGTTTATAGGTGAAATGTTGTGCTAAGCTTCAACTGTGTACCATGTCCCTTCTAAAATGGTCTCCAAATCTGGGAGGTAAACTGAGTAGCTCTATCAGAAATAATGGACAAGGGCACTCTGTGCAATCGAACTAACTCCTGAATGTATAACTTAGCATAATCCTCTGTGAATTGGTAGTTTTGACTGATAGAAAATGAGGTTCCTTTGTCAATCTGTGTACAACCACCCAATTAGAGTCATACTATCGACGAGTGCTAGCCAAACCTGTAATAAAGTCCATATTGATTTCTTCCCACTTCCAAGAAGGGATACTGATGTCTTGAAGCAAACCTCTAGGTTTTGATGCTGAACTTTCACTTGTGGACAATTTGGACACTTAGCCACAAAATCTAGAACGTACTTCTTCATACCATTTCACCAATAGACTTCCCGTAGGTCATGGTACATCGTGATGGCACCTGAATGTATAGAATATCCAAAACCAAGAGCCTCATGCAACATCTTCTCCCTTAGGTCATCAACACCTGGTACACACAAATGACCCTAGTATCCTAACACACCATCTCCCTCTTGGGAGAAGGTCCCCACTTTATGATTCTAAATGGATTCCTTTAACCTTACGAAAATCGGATCCTCGTCTTGTCTAGATTTGACCTCAGTCACCAAGGAATATTTTGATCCATTCTGAACAATGATTCCTCCATCTGTCAAGTCGACAAGATGGACTCCTAGCCATGCAAGCCGATGCACATCCTTCACTAACTTTTTCCTTTCCTCATCTACATGGGACACACTCTCCATAGAAAGCCTGCTAAGAGCATCTGCCACCACATTAGCTTTGCCTGGATGATAAAGGATACGTATATCATAATTCTTCAATGCCTCCAATCACCTCCTCTGGCATAAACCAAATCCTTTTGTGTAAACACCTACTTTAGGCTTTTAAGGTCAATAAACACATCCATATGGACCCCGTACAGAGAGTGTCTCCACATCTTCAAGGAAAATACTATTGCTGCCAACCCGAGGTCGTGAGTCGGATAGTTCGTTTCATTGACTTTCAGCTGCCTGGATGCATAGGCTATAACTTTACTGTGCTGCATAAGTACACAACCAAGACGGATGCTCGAAGCATCGCAATATACCAAAAACCCATCGGTACCATCAGGTAGGGTCAACATCGGTGTTGAGATGAATCGAGTCTTCAACTCTTGGAAGCTCTTCTCACAAAACTTTGACCATTAAAACTTCAGTTTCTTCTGGGTCAATTTAGTCAATGGTGCTGCAATAGGCAAAAAACCTTCAACAAACCTCTTGTAGTAACCAGCTAAACCCACAAAAATCCCAATGTCTGAAGGACTAACTGGTCTAGGCCAATTCTTTACCACTTCTATGTTCTAAGAGTCCACCTGCACACCCTCACTTAACACCACATGACCAAAACATTCTCACATGACAAAAAAATGCTACTGAGTTTAACCAAATTTCATATTTGCTGAACTTAGCATACAATTGGCAATCCTTAATTGTCTGTAGCACTATCCTAAAATGAGCGGCATGCTCCTTCTAACTCCGAGAGTATATGAGAATATCATCTATGAACACAACCACAAACATATCCAAGTATGGCTTGAACACACTATTCATCAAATTCATAAAAGTTGCAAGAGCATTTGTTAGTCCAAAATACATAACTACATACATATAGTGACCATATCGAGTCCTGAAGGGTATCTTCGAAATGTCACTCTCCCAAACTCTAAGCTAATATTATCTGGATCTGAGGTCTATCTTTGAAAAGCACTTAGCACGCCGAAGCTGGTCAAACAAATCATCAATCCTGGGGAGAGGATACCTTTTGTTGATTGTAACCTTGTTCAATTCATAACAATGCACATCAAAAGGGAACCATCCTTCTTTCGGACAAAGAGCACTGGTGCACCCCACAGGGATTTGCTAGGTCTGATGAAACCTTAGTCTAAGAGATCCTTCAGCTGCTCCTTCAAGTCCTTTAACTCATCTAGGGCTATTAAGTAAGGAAAAATAGATATAGGCTACGTATCAGGAAAAAGGTTAATACTAAAACCAATCTTCCGTTGGGGACGAACACCTGATAAATCAATCGGAAACACTTTTGGATCCTCACGCACTACAGGAACTGACAGGATAGTTGGCGTTTTGGATGTAGCATCCTCAACACTAACTAAGTGATACACGCAACCATTATAAATCATCTTTCTATCCTTTAGGTAGGAAATGAAGCGACCTACAGGCACAGCTGAACTAACCTTCCATTCTAGGACTGGCTCACCCGGAAATCTGAACTCTACCACAGGGTTCTACAATTTACTGAGGCATAACATGCACATAGGCAATCCATGCCAAGGATAACATCGAAATGGGTCATGGCTAGCTCTATTAAATCTCTTGAGGTGACTTTCTAAAGAACAATGACAGGGCAATTTCAGTATATCCATTGAGCTATAACTAAATCACAGACTGGAATAGATACTAAGAAGGGTTCTGATAGGATTTTGGGACTGACTCCAAAAATACTAGCAACATAGGGCTTCATAGAAGATAAAGTAGCCCCTATATTTAACAATGCATATACATCAAGGTGGAATACTCATAATATGCCAGTGAGTACAACTGGGGAGACCTTCTGCTCCTGACGAGATGCTAGGGCATAGAATCCAGACTGAGTGGGAGCGATCTAATGATAAGATTGAGACTAGTCACTCGAACCTATATCATGAAATGATTTTTCATAGAGTATGCAGTCAGTACTTTAGATGTACTAAGTATGTAAGTGTCACGACTCGAACTTAAACCTGGATCAAAACATAGAACAAGGAACCTCGAGAGACCCAATATCGACTCATGGCATAAATAAACATTTAACTCAATCAATCAAAGCGGAAGAATTAACATGATAAACTTAGCGGAAGTCTGAAATAAGCATAACATCATAAATACACATGAATCTAATGTTGACTACATTCTATGTTTGAAAAGCCTCTAATATAGATGAGTTGATGGGACAAGACCCCAACTAACTCTCTAAGTCTTATACTAATTACATAAAGAAACTGATAAAGCATGGTCCTCGAGAGATGAGGACTCACCAACAGATGTTGGATGCTAACTCTGAAAGGCTTGCTATGGACGAGGCTGAGTCTTAATACCGGGGCCTGTATCATGAAATGATACAGCATAGAGTATGCGATCAGTATGTGGAATGTACTGAGTATGCAAGGTAAGTATAACCGCTTAAATAAGTAAAATCATTTAAACATGCATAATATAAATACATAAACAAAAATAAGATTCTTAGAGTAGGGCTTGTATGCTATTTTTCTGAAATCATGATCTCAACATAACATAACATAATAACATAATCGATTGATCCAAGGCTTAAATCTGATAGTCATAAGTAAACCTAAACATTGGGTCCAACCTTCTTGAGAACATATATTTATATATATATCATGAATGATAAACATTCATAACTGAATTCATGAGGAACAATGGGAGACTCGTCTTTTAACCGATATACCACGGTAGAGCTTACGTGGTCCCAACTATCACACTCAAGTGGGTAGAGCCATCCGAAGCCTTGCCAGGTCTAAGAAAGATACCATGATATCGATATCAATCTCGGGGCCCCATCGTTGCAGGGGATAGCTCACAAGTATCAGACCTGGGAGTCAAAATAAAAATAAAAAAATTTAGCACTAGATCACAGAATGAATCCTGAGGCTGCTTGTGTGGAGTGGCCATGAGTCGTGAAGTGACTCATAGTATAGCAAGGTTGGCATGGTGTGTTGAGAAGACCACATACATGAACACGAGTCATGGTCAGGCCTCACGACTCGTGAGGTCTCCCGTGGCCTAGGCTGGTCGTTCTGCAAGGAGGCATTGGGCAGTAGAATGCACGAATGGTGACTACGACTCGTGGTCACCTACCACGAGTAGTGGTGTCTACCATGCGGTCCCCTATTTGTTTTCAGCAGTGAACCAGATGACTCATGGCCATGAGTCATGGCCGGTGAGAATGAGTCTTCCAGTCCCTCGTGGGGACTGGCAGTTCGCCAAATTCTGCGCTTTTAGCAAGGGTTTTTCTGTAGTTCCTAAGTTCTAGGGGCCCAAACCACATCGTTTAAGGCTCGTTTTAGTGGGTTTTAAGAGGGGAAAACCTATTATAAGTTAACTCCTTCCATGCATGCAAACTTGAGAGGTTGAAGAGGTGATTCAAAGCTAGTATCAAAGGTTTCCGTTCAATTTCCTCTTGGATAATCAATGATTTGGTGGAATCAATCACTTCAAGGTATGTAGGGTTATGAGTGGGTGTTTCTTCCACACCCATGCCCAATTTCTATCCAGATATGAGAAATTCCTCTGATCAAGTTATGGGGTTTTCACCCAATTGAATAATTCTTCAATTTCTATACATGAGTACGATTAGATTATGTTTCTATTGATGTTTTGTGAAGCATGGGATGATTTTAAATAGTTTTTAATCAAAAATTGTGTTTTCTAGCTTTATGAAATTAAATGCCCATGGATGAGAAGTTCATGAAAGAAGAGAATGATGATGAGATTTGATGATGAATAGCATGTTTCTAAAGCTACCCATGATTTATGATATTGTTTTCAAAATGAATTTAGTAGATTCAAGCATGATAAACTTTTAGGCAAAGCCCTTATATCGAGTATGATGATGTAGTATCTCTAAAGTAGGCTTACCACATGGTTTGGAGTAAAGGCTCCCATTTATCTTTGAGCTTGTTGTATGTTTCGAAATAAAGCTTCTCATATGCATTAATTCACAATCAAGATGTATGTTATTGTTGAGCTTCGTTTTCATGCGATGATGGGTCTACGCATGATTTCATTATTGAGCTTTGTTAATAGACAATGTTGAGCTTCGTTTTCATACGATGTTGAGTTTATGCATGATTTCTTTGTTAAGCTTCGCTTTATATGATGTAGAACTTAGCATGTTTTGGGAGAAAAGTCTAGCACCGAGCGTGCTAAGAGTCGATCTCCCTATGTCCCAGAACGACGCGCCAACGTAGGTTGATACTATTATATTATTGGGACCTCCCTTTTGAGCTATCCCTAGTCAAAATAGCCCATGAGCTTGATATTGATATCATGGTAGCATCCTTAGCCCTGTCATGGTTTTGGACGACACTACCCACTTGAGTGTGATATTCGGGTCCACATAAGTTCTATCGTTGTATGTCGATTAAGTGATCAGTCTCCCATTATCTATATGATTTTGACTTGCATATTCATTGCTCATGGTTATTATTTTATACGTGCATGCTCTAAAAGCAAGGATTGCCTCATTTTTCAGTTTTCTTATAAATGTCATATTTCAGCTTTGATTTATTTGAGTTAGTTATAATGTTATGAAGCTATGCATTGTCATTTTATGAAAAGATTATGATTTCAGAAAGAATGCATGCAAGCCCTCTCTCAGATTTGAATTCTTATGATATGATATGAAATGCTTTAAATGATTTACTTTACTTAAGCGGTTTTACTTATATTGCATTCTCGGTACATTCTAAACTGACCGCATTCTTACTATGATGCATCGTTTCATGATATAGGACCTGGCTCTCAAGTTTAGCCCCACTCTTAGACAATTCATCGGAGTTAGCGTCTTCTTATTGGTGAGTCCTCATCTTTCGAAGATCAGACTATCTATCTCTTCCTTATATATTTCAGTTTCCCTTATGTATTTTCAGCTTCAACATTGTTGGGGTCTTGTCAATTTAGTTGGGGTCTTGTCCCATCAACTTGTACAGATTAGAGGATTTTTGGACTTATGTATGTGTTCAACTTTGGTTACTTATTCCGATGTTATGTTGAGTTAGACTTTTGCTGAATTTTTATTGTTGATTCTTCAGTTTATTGATTGAGTTAGATGTATGCTTATGCCATGGGTCAACGTGGGGTCTCTAGGGGTCCCTTATTTCGTGACTACAATCCGGGCCTCCATTCAGGTCGTCACAAACATGGAATCAGAATAATAAGTCTAAAGTGTCCTAGTGGGTCTGAAAGCCGTGTTAAGTAGAGTTTTTTTCATGGTTGTAAAGCGCGCCACACTTATAATGAAGAGGCTGTGAGACATTTAGGAAATGTTTCCTTTTTTCATGATCTATGTCATGCGATGAAAAGTCATTGTATCCTTCAAATTCGTGCTGTTCGCAATTGCAGAATCATGGCTCCTCGAAGAATGAAAGGAAGAAGGAATTGAGGTGGTGAATGTTCGCGGGATTTTAAATGCCTACACGCAAGTGCACGTGGTTGAACAAGTAATAAAATGGCTAGGGTAAGCCAAGAATCGATCCCACAGGGTCTGGACCAAGTTAATAATCGAATCAAGCATTAATGAACTCTAACTCTAAAAATGCAGACAACAGTTTAAAGAAGATTTTGAGAGTTGGTTTCCTAATTTATATTAATCTAAAACAAACGTATAAATTGAGTCTGAACTATAGTAATGAGCATGCTGAGGCTAAAACGAATATGCAGGGAGTAATTTATCGATACATTTCAGTTAATCTTTCCTTCGGTTGCTAGTCAAGAATTATTGCCTATGAATTAAAGCTCTCGTATTTAACCCAACTTAATAATCATGAACCTTCCACCTACATTTCTATGATAAAAAGAAATTCATGTTCTAGCCATACAAAACCGATTTCTTAATTTACTAATATGAGTTTTAGATATATTTCTATTCTGAAGGTAAATCACTTCTCAATTTTTCCAAACCAAGAAGAGATCATATCCTACCAATTCACAACTTTCCAATTTCTTTCTCTTTTGAGTGAAAACCGGATTTTTTAGATGTACATTAACATTGGCCAAACATTAACGCAGTAAGAATAGGAATTGATAGAACAACCATGGAAGAAAAGATGAAAAACCAAGATGATCAATAATTACATTCCACTACAAATGCTCTTAACCTCAGCAAGAAGTGAATTTAGCCACTCATTTGTGGATTAAACATCATCAAATGAGTATAAATCATACAAACAATTGAAATAAAGGAGAAAGAGATAGAGAAGAACCGTAAGATTTTCGTCCACTCAACTGCCTGTAACCCACGTCCTTTCTCAACCAAGTCAGAATAATTAAAAATAAACCTAAGTGTGCTATTTATACTAGTGGGAATTTATTCTCGGAATAACAAGCAATGTGTCATTGAGTGGATCGCGGAGCACTGCCTCCGTGACACGCCACAAACGCAGACCCTCACTGGAATCTGGTCCTCCAAGTAACTATGCCCAATGTGCTACGGCGTGCAATGCGGGGCTTGGCCAACGTGCCACGGCACCAACGTGGACCTCCACTGGAACTTGGCAAATTTTAATCATCCGGGGCAGAATGTCTCCGCGATGGCAGCGTTACACGGCTCCATCGTGGAGCCCCTTAATTTGCTGCATTTCCTTGGCCTTTTCCACTGCTCGCTTCCGAGTCCATTCCCGCTTTCTCCCAACATGCATCTTAGCTTCCTAAAATTACCTTTTTCCTGCAAAACAACACTAATCATGTTGGTTAGTATAAATTCACATTTTAACTATAAATCACATGAGACTGTACAAATATATATGGATAAACAAGATGAAATGAAGCATTTGAGTATCACTTGGGCATATAATTCTACCCCAGATCACTTACCCCACACTTAAAACCCTTTTCGTCCTTGAACAATAATCTCACATCTCATGCAATTGACACCCAATCTTAGCTTCTTTGGCTCAACAATTCAAACTACGGTTATACCGATTATTTAACATAGCAAATCATCAAGAAACATGCATAGTCTCATCAATACAATGACATTCAACACATTAAGACCTCCTAAACTCAAGAGTCGACTCTCGATCTCGATAAACTCATGCAAATCAGCTGATCAAGACATCCGACACAAAATTTAGTCTCCCATCAAGCATGTGCCCTCACAATACAAGAGAATTTCCCCCTTTTCAATCATATGATCTCAAAAACATTACATACAGGGGCATATGAACACGATTTTGCTCTCTCCCCCAAAGAATTCACATGCATCATGTCATGAACCATAAGCTTGCCTCTAGTGTATTACTCCACTAATATAAGGACAAGTGATGTAAGATCACGTAGGACTTAACGGGTTGTAATATATGCTAAGTAACTAGTAAATACTTGTTTAACCAATAATAGCAACTAGCATCCTTAAGAGCTTTTCAATACATCCCACCATATTATGGGCATTGTTTCTTCCTTCATCCTCTCAATATTGAAGTCTTTCTTTATTTTTATCCCCATATCTTTAAGCACACTCGACTTAATAACAAAGATTAGTTATACATCTTCATTTTATTAAATTCAGCCAGTGCACCCCTGACCTTTTCTTTACTTTCACCACTTTGGCTTTTCCTTTCTTTTTCACACTTTTCACTCCTTGACACTGTGGGAAAATTATTTTTCTTGAGCGCTTAAGAGTTTTGGATCAAATTCACGGATAATGAAAAGAAGGGGTTAAGCTCGGTTTGTACCTTTTTGATGAAAGAAAGAAAAAAATAGGCTAAAGGCTCAATGGGCTAACTAGGATGTACATTCAAGGTAGGTACGATAATGGAAAAAAAACTTTTGGTTAAATCAATGAAATGCCTACATCCTTTCCTACACTACACATCCTTCATTTCATTTTGTACACACCCCAGGCAAGTTCTAGACACTTCACAATGGCATGGAATAATCGAAACCACACCACACACTCATTGAACATGCTCAACTTAAGACATACTCACAGACTCTTCAATCAGCTAATTACAAGAATTCAAATATTAAGCCTCAATCACACCGAATCGAACTCTATGATCTAGGTATCTCGACATATTTAAAAAGTTGCATGCTTTCGTACGAATCATCTTTGCATCTTTAATATCATGTATAACACGTAACATGAATTTCAAACCATAAAGTAACGACACGTTTGGGATACAAACAAACAAAAGAAAAAAATTTAAAAGAAAGAAAAAACAACTCCTATCGACTACATTTCCCTTAAGACGGTCGTCATCCATCCATCATAGGGAACAGTCACTATTTATGACTTCGATTCAATGGGACAATTCTCGGTAAAAGCACAAAAAACAATCACCGGGAAACCCAATCATAAAAATATTTTAACGAAATTTTTTTTAAAAATATCGATAATTTTGATAAAATAAAAATATTTACACAAAGCTAACAACAATTTTAAAAATATCGATAATTTCGATAAAACAAAAATATTTACACAACCAGCTAACAACAATTTTAAAAATATCGATAATTTTGATAAAATAAAAATATTTACACAACCAGCTAACAACAACTCCACACAGCACACAACAGCTTCACATTAATTACAACACCGAATTTCAATACAAAACATAAACACCAAAATCACTGGGTAACAATTTTTTCACCGGCACAATAACAAAACATGAACATAAACAACAACAAAACAACCAGCACCTAACTATTCCCACCCCACACTTAAATCGAACACTGTCCCAAGTGTTCACAAAATTCAGCATAGCACAAGAGTAGGTGGTGAAACTCCCTGATCAGTCGAAGTATTCAACTTCTTCGTCCAGTGTTGTTGCCTCATCCCCCATATCGGAATCGCCCCCGCTATCCTCATTTGACTCAACATCTGAGTCATCGCGGCGTGTCTCCTCATCTGTGGGGACATCATCATCAATGGGCTCCGCAAAAGCTGGCCCTGCTCGGCATAGAGCCCTAGCATTTTCGCAAAAGGGGTAAACTAGCTCGAGCTACAACAGCTCATCCTCTGTTGCTGGCCTCCCGCCTATTCTCAACTGCAGCATCTGCATCCCAAACATGCAGTCCATATATTGATCATCTAGAGCATGTCCCTTGGCTAGTGTGAGAACTGGCCCGTGAGTGGTGTCGGGTGCCTTAGGTTTGGTGACGTCCAAGGCACGCCTCTCCATCTGCGGGATGTAGTTCAAGGCCTCTTCCTTAATATCCAGGCCCCTCAGGAACGTGGTCAACAAGCCACCAAACCTGTACTTGTGCCCTTGATGCAAACGGGCTCTCTTCATGGCGGAGATAATCACCGCCCCAACATTAATTTCCATCCCTTTCATCAGGGCGTAGACCAAGCAGACGCGATCCCGGGTGACATATGTCATGTGCACCCTCGGGATCAGGCAGGAACACACGATCTTAAGCCAAATTCTAGCTTCCCTGTTCATTTGAGAGTAGGGCAGCGTCTGATGGTAGCCCCTCTCCTTATGCCTGCTCCACCGAGCTGTAGAACGGGCTCCACACAGAGTGCGTCTAATATCCACATATGGTGGAGTGATTTTCAGCTGTCGGAGTACATGGGAGTCTGTATCCTGCACCCCTAAAATGGCATTAAGGTGATGGGGCTCAAAGGTGACTACCTGCCCCCTTATCTTGACGGTGTGACTGCGGAATGTCGGGTTCCAGTTGGCGTAGAACTCCTGAATCAGGTGCAGATTGCACTCCTTGGGCTCTTCAAAGATTAATTTCATCCCGGCAGCGTCAATCCGGTGTACGATTCTGGGGAATTCCTGTGCCAACGACTCCCTTGCAATGTGCTCCTCGGGGAAGTATTTGTTCTTCTTGTGCTTTGCGTACCATTTCTTCCCTTTGTCTTTCACCCATCGGGTTCCGTATTGATGGCGTTGGCCGCGCGGAACCGCTGCTGCTGCTGCTGCTGGGACTGTTGTTCCTAGTCTAATTATTTTCCTCCCGGTGCCCGATGTAGATGCGCCCTTTCCTTTCTCTTGCCTGCTCGCCATTGTTCCTATCGAATCAAACAGACAGTCCCAATGTTATTCAAATCAAAATTAGCTTCGACTTAGGTTGGGTTAATCTAGGCCACCCCACACTTAGTCCTTAGCCACAATTACGACATTACGGCAAGCCAATTCTCACTTGCCAATTTACAAAAAACAACAACATGCCTCGTGCATTCTGAGAATTCGAAGGAATAAATTCTACGTACTACTCAGAATTTGTACAGCTAATCTAAATATCACCATCGATACCATTTCATCACATAGCACTCAGCAAAAACTTCTCTCAACACAACCTATGCAATTCACCAAATTTTATGCAATTCAACAATTTCATTCACCCAAAAATCCATCGTTTATTTAACATATTCACATCAAGCACAACACAATTCACCTCACCCAACATGCCCAACCCATAATTCTCACATTTTCAATCACATTTAGTTTCTTCCCAATAAAATTCTAACCCTAGCTACATATTTCACAAAAATTTGATAAAGCATGTATTTATCGAATTCATACAATCAAAATGATACTTCGAACATCAATAAACAATAACTTAAATGAATTCAAGCTTAATTTACAATTAGGGCAAGGTTTACTCACCTCACATGCTCAAAATCGAAAAAATTAGTCAAGAATTGAGATGAAGTTAAAGAACATACCTTTAATTAGATGAAATCGAAGAAAAGTTGAAGAAAACTCGTGCCTAGGTCCGTGTCACATTGGGGAAGGGGGGATTTTTTGGTGTTTGTCGCGGAGAGGATGAGAAATAGGGAAAAATGAGGGAAATCGGGGTTAAAAAAGAGGATTTTCGCGCGGGTCACCCGGCGACCCGGTATGACCCGACGCGATTAACACCTCAACGTGTCACAGAGGGTAACGCAGAGTACCCCCTCTGTGACACGGAGCCAACAAAGAGGTGTTCTGGAATTTTAAAAATTCCAGAATTACACCTCAACGTGTCACGGAGGGTAATGCAGAGCACCCCCACCGTGATACGGAGCCAATGCGGAGGTGTTCTGGAATTTTAAAAATTCCAAAATTACACCTCAACGTGTCACGGAGGGTAACGCGGAGCACCCCCTCTATGACACGGAGCCATCGCGCAGGCTCATTGTTTTGCCACTTTTTATTATTTTTCTCACCTCAATTTTTCTTTTGCGATCCTTTGCATTTTTTGCCCTCCATTCAACCTGAAATTCATCTCACCACAAGAAATTGGTTAGAATTCAAAGGTTTCAAACACAACACAATATTTTTGTTTTATTTCCATTTTTATATTTTTTTTTCTTCTTTTCTTTTTTTTCACTAACTATTTCTACTTATCTCTTACAACAATTTCACGGGTTGCCTCCCGTGCAGCACCTGGTTTACCGTCGTGGCTTGATATCATTGAAGCTTAGTCATCCTCTAGTGTGACAGACGTTTCTCTCGACTATCGTCCTCACCCAATAATGCTTACATCGCTGCCCATTGACTAAGAACGTGGCCCTTCGATCTTCTTGCCACAACTTTACTGCCCTGTGTGGGGTCATTCTCACTACCTCAAACGGCTCTGACCATTTGACCGCAACTTCCCTGGAAACAGCTTCAGTCTTGAATTAAAGAGCAACACTTTCTGCCCTTGCTCAAAAATATGATGCACCACATGCTTGTCATGCCACCTCTTTGTTTTTTCTTTGTAGTACTTGGCACTCTCATAAGCATGCCAACGAAACTCCTCAAGTTCGCTGAGTTGCATCAGCCTCTTCTTGCCCGCTAGCTCTAAGTCCATATTCAATTTCCTCACGGCCCAAAAAGCTCGGTGCTCTAGCTTCACCGGCAGATGACACACTTTACCATAAACCAATTGGTATGGAGAAGTTCCAATTGGTGTCTTGTAAGCAGTTCTGTAAGCCCACAACGCATCATCGAGTTTTCTTGACCAATCACTACGTTGTGCATTCACTATTTTTTGGAGAATCTGCTTCATCTCTCTGTTTAACACCTCCACTTGCCCACTAGTTTGCGGATGATATAATGTTGCTACCCTGTAGTGCACCCCATACTTAGCTAGTAGCTTCTTGAAACTTGAATTGACAAAATGAGCCCCTCCATCAGTGATAATGGCTCGGGGTGTCCCGAACCGGTGAGAATGTGTTTTTTCACAAATTTTGTTACCACCTTGTTGTCATTCCTGGGGCAAGCTATTGCTTCAACCCACTTTGATACATAATCAACGGCCACCAAGATGTAACGATTACCAAATGACGGTGGGAATGGGCCCATGAAATCTATACCCCATACATCAAAGGTCTCCACTTCTAGTACATTCTGCAGCGGCATCTCTTGCCTCCTACCAATTGTGCCTATCCGCTGACATCTATCGCACATTTTAACGTATGCCATAGAGTCTTTGAACAGTGTAGGCCAAAAGAAACCTGACTGTAGAACCTTGTGCGCTGTCCGCTCGCCTCCGTGGTGCCCTCCATACAATGAAGAGTGACAACTCCTCAAAACCTCTACAATCTGGCTCTCCAGGATACATCTTCTCATGACCTGATCCGGTCCCTATTTAAACAAGTATGGCTATCACAAATAAAATACCGGCAATCATGCCTCAAATTTTTTCTCTGCTGAGTCGTAGCCTCCGGTGGATAGACTCCACTCACTAGCAAGTTCACTATGTCTGTATACCAGGGAACCTCAGCTTCCCCTATTGCCAAGAGCTGCTCCTTTGGGAACTCCTCTTTGATATTATCACCTTCCATCACATGCGACCGGCTTTCCAATCGCGATAGGTGATCTGCCACCTAATTCTCGCTCCCTTTTCTGTCCTTAATTTCTAGGTCGAACTCTTGCAACAACAGGATCCATCTGATCAGCCTGGGCTTTGCATCCTTCTTGTTAAACAGATACTGAATTGTTGCATGATCGGTATACACCACTAATCTTGAACACACCAAATAGGACCTGAATTTATCAAACGCAAACACCAATGCTAGCATCTCCTTCTCTGTGACTGCATAATTACTTTGGGCAGTGTTCAATGTTTTACTTGCATAATAAATTGAATAAAAGATTCTATTTATCTGCTTCGCCAATACAGCTCCCACAGCCACATCGCTTGCATCATACATAAGTTCAAATGGTTGTTCCTAATCTGGAGAAATAAGGATAGGTGCTTCTATCAATTTTTGCTTCAAACTCTTCGAATGCTTTAACACACTCATTATTCAACTCGAACTTCACCTCTTTTCCTAGCAATCTTCATAATGGTCAAGAAATTTTGGAGAAGTTTTTGATGAACCGTCTGTAGAACCCTGCATGCCCGAGAAAACTGCGAACACCCCTCACCGACACAGGTGGTGGTAGCTTCTCAATAACTTCGATTTTAGCATGATCGACCTCCAACCCCTTGCAAGACACTTTATGGCCAAGGATGATACCCTCCTTGACTAAGAAATGGCATTTCTCCCAGTTAAGTACAAGGTTGGATTCTTCGCAGCGAGCTAGCACCCTGTGAAGATTCTACAAACAAGTAGCAAACAAATTACCGAAAACAGAAAAATCATCCATAAATACCTCGATGAAATCCTCCACCATGTTGTGGAAGATAACTATCATGCATCTCTGGAATGTGGTGGGTGCATTGCATAATCCAAATGGCATCCACCTAAAAGCATATGTCCCATAAGGACATGTGAAAGTAATCTTCTCCTAATCCTCCGGTGCTATGGCTATTTGGTTATAGCCAGAGTACCCATCAAGGAAACAATAATATTCTTGTCTAGCCGACATGTCCAATATCTGATCAATGAATGGGATAGGATAGGGATCTTTCCTTGTGGCTTCATTAAGCTTTCTATAGTGCATGCAAATCTGCTAGCCTGTGATGGTTCGTGTAGGGATTAGCTCATTTTTTTCATTGGTGACAACGATCATCCCTCCTTTCTTTGGGACGCACTGAACGGGGCTGACCCATTCGCTGTTCGAAATAGGATAGACCACACCTGCATCAAGCCACTTAATTGTTTCTTTCCTAACCACATCCTTCATTGCCGGATTCAACCTTCGCTGAGGCTGAACAGTTGGCTTTGCTCCTGTCTCCATGAAAATCCTTTGTGTGTAATAAGCTGGATTGATGCCCTGAATATCTGACATTTGCCAGCCCATTGATTTCTTCCTTCTTCTGAGGACAACCAATGCTTCATTTTCCTATGCCTCCGACAATTCTGCAGAGATAATGACTGGCAAAGTATCATCTTCCCCCCTAAAGACATATTTTAAATGGGGAGGCAATGCTTTCAAATCCAGCTTTGGTGCTTCCTTAATAGATGGTTTCGACAATGGTTCCAGAGACCTCATTAGAGGCTGAAATTCCAGCTTCCTGGGATGCTTTTGTGTCTCATTAAGCATTTGCACCACCTCATAAGCATCTCTATCTCTGAAATGATCGGAGTTCTTCAACGCTCTTTCCAATGGGTCTTGAGATTCAACAATCTGACGAATTTCTGCTTGATCAAGCACACTGATTGCTGAAAGCTCCTCATGTATGGTCGGAAGCTTCATGGCCTTAAATACATCAAATACCTCCACCTTGTCGTGTGCCTGCATTGTTAGCTGCCCTGCAGCTACATGTATTAGTGCTTTCCCAGTCGCCAAGAAAGGACGTCCCAAAATAAATGGGACTTCCACATCCAGCTCAAAATCCAGCACAACGAAGTCTACCGGGAAGACAAGGGAGCCCACTTGCACCAGCACATCCTCCACAATGCCATATGGTTTGGACAAAGGACGATCCGCTAGTTGCAAGATCACTGTCGTTGGTCTAGGACTGCCTAGCCCCAAGTTCTTGAATACCGATGTCGGCATCAAGTTAATGCTCGCTCCTAAATCGCATAATCGACGAGCTCGGATACTCTGCCCGATTGTAAGTTGAATTATAAAGCTCCCAGGGTCTTTGATCTTTATGGGAAACCTGTTCTGTATCCGGGAAGTGCACTCCTCCGTCAGCTTCACCGTAGCGTACTCTGTCAACCTGCTTTTGTTCGCCACGATGTCCATGATATATTTTGCGTACTTCGACACTCCCTGCAAAACATCAACAAGAGGTAAATTAATGTGTACCTGTTTATGCACCTCCATGAACTTTTTGAAACACGCTTCTTCCTTGTGTTTCTTTAATATTTGAGGGAACGGGGGTGGTGGTCTTTATGGTTCAGCTTCATTCTTCTTCTCGCTCTCATCATTGTGTTCCCTCTCATTCTCCACTGCTCCCGACTAATGCGGTGGTCTTTCTGGTTCTACCTCCTTGAGTTGCACACCACTCCTTGTGGTCACTGCGTTCACTTGCTTGGGGTTGGGGTGAGTGTCACTTGGAAGTCCTCCTCCCGGCCTGGTGTTTTGAGCTCTAGCTAGTTGCCCAAACTGGTACTCCAACGCCTTTGTAGTTAACTGATTATTCTTTACATCTGCTGCTAATTTCACATAATCAGCCTGGAATTGAGCTTGGTTAGCTATCATCGTTTTGAACATTTCCTCAATGCTGGGTGATGGTGGTGGAGGAGGGCATTGTTGCTTCTATATTGTGACTGATAGTTCTGCTGCCCTCCTTGATTTCTCTGCGCCCCCTGACTCGCACTCTGCCCTTGATGGTTGTTACTACCCCAAGAGAAATTCGGGTGACTCCTCTAATTAGAGTTGTAGTTGTTGCCATACTGTTGGTGATTATTTCTCTGTACATTACCAGCAAAGTTCACTGAATCGGGATTCGCACCACAACACTCAGTTGAGTGTTCATTTTGTCGCACACTTCACACCAAATCTGCTGCATTACATTCACCGGGGCTTGAGACTGATTCATGCTCATTTTGCTGAAGTGGGTGTTGAGTTGATTTTGTAACGCAGTTATCTGTGCAGCGATAGCTGTAAAACCATCCACTTCCAAGACTCCAGCCGCATTCCTTGTTCCTCCTCTAGAAGATTCTGCATTCCACTTTGGATTTCCCTGTGAAATACGGTTTAACAAAGTATACAGCTCCTCATAAGTTTTTTCTACTGCTTGTCCCCCAGCTGCTGAGTCTAGCAAAATGTTTGTATGGGGTTCCAAACCCTCTATGAAAGTCTGCACTAGCATATCATTGGATTGGTGATGATGCGGACAATCCCGCAACATAGATTTGAATCTTTCCCAAGCTTGATACAGATTCTCCCCCTCTTTGTTTAAAACATAGAATTTGAGTTCTAAGTCTTGCTATTTTACTGGATGGAAAGAACCGTATCATGAATTTCTTTGCAAGATCATCCCAAGTGGTGATGGAATTAAGTGGCTCAACTTTCAACCACCTCTTTACTTCTCCCAAAAGTGATAATGGGAACAATGTAAGCCTGACGTAATCGGGTGACACTCCAGCGGGGATGTAAGTGTCACTTATCTCCAAAAGGTTTTGGAGATATTGTTGTGGATCCTCGTGAGGGAGACCTGTGAATTGCCTGCTGGTGTGCAACAATTGCACCATATTATGTTTAAGCTCGAACCTCCCTCCCGACTCAGGTTTGTGAATGCTAGATGTAACGTTGTTAGCATGTGGGATTGCCACTTCGCGAACCGGCCTAGCTACCATTTCCTCGGGCACTAACACTGCCCTTCCAATTGGTGGATTCAATTGTTGCTCCAGGATTGTCTGTTTGAGCAACTACAACTTTTTTCTCTTGAGCTTCTCTCCTTTGACAATAGAATTGTCTTTCCGGCTCTATGTGTGAATCCACCAGCTCCTTGTCTCTTGCCAGTGTTTAACAAAATTCAATATCTACAAAAGATAGGCTAAGACCAAGTTGTCAGAACTAATAAGAATTCGTAAAACTAACACTTAAAAAAACAATTTTACCGTTTGCCAGTCCTCGGCAACGGCGCCAAAAACTTATTCGCGGGATTTTAAATGCCTACACGCAAGTGCACGTGGTCGAACAAGTAGTAAAATGGCTAGAGTAAGCCAAGTATCGATCCCACAGGAACTGGGCCAAGGTAATAATCGAATCAAGCGTTAATGAACTCTAACTCTAAATATGCAGACAACAGTTTAAAGAAGATTTTGAGAGTTGGTTTCCTAATTTATATTAATCTAAAACAAACGTATAAATTGTGTCTGAACTATAGTAATGAGCATGCTGAGGCTAAAATGAACATGCAGGAAGTAATTTATCGATACATTTCGGTTAATCATTCCTTCAATTGCTAGTCAAGAATTATTTTCTATGAATTAAAACTCTCATATTTAACCCAACTTAAGAATCATGAACCTTCCACCTACATTTCTGTGATAAAAAGAAATTCATGTTCTAGCCATACAAAACCGATTCCTTAATTGACTAATACGACTTTCAGATATATTTCTATTCTGAAGGTAAATCAATTCTCAATTTTCCCAAACCAAGAAGAGATCATATCCTACCAATTCACAACTTTCCAATTTCTTTCTCTTTCAAGCAAAAACCGGATTTTTTAGATGTACATTAACATTGGCCAAACATTAATGCAGTAAGAACAAGAAATAATAGAACAACCATGGAAGAAAAGATGAAAAACCAAGATGATCAATAATTACATTCCACTACAAATGTTCTTAACCTCAGCCAGAAGTAAATTAAGCCACTCATTTGTGGATTAAACATCATCAACTGAGTATAAATCATACAAACAATTGAAATAAAGGAGAAAGAGATAGAGAAGAACCCTATGATATTCGTCCCCTCAACTGCCTGTAACCCACGTCCTTGCTCAAGTAAGTCAGAATAATTAAAAATAAACCTAAGTGTGCTATTTATACTAGTGGGAATTTTTTCCCAGAATAACAAGCAATGTGTCACGGAGTGCATCACGGAGCACTGCCTCCTTGACACGGCACAAACGCGGACATTCCTCCTACTGTTAACTCTGTGGGGAGCCATGATTCTGCAATCGAGAATAGTATGAGTTAAAAGCATAGGGAGACATTTCATAGATCATGAAAGATAGGAACATTTCCTAAACGTCTTGTACATTTTTCATCATAAGTTGGCGCGCTTCACACCCATGAAAAAGACACTACTCAACGCGGCTTTCATACACCCTAGAACACTTCAAAACATAATGCTTTGATACAAAATTTGACACAGCCCGAACATAGGCTCGGATCGAGACACAGGATAAGGAGCCCCGAGAGACCCCAAGTTGACCCACGAAATGAAAATACATCTAATCAATCAATAAAAGCAAAAGAATTAACAAAATAAACTTTTCGGAAGTTTGAAATGAGCATAACATCAAAAATACAAAAGAATCTAAAGTTGATTACGTTCTACGTTTGAAAAGCCTCTAATATTGATGAGTTGTTGGGACAAGACCCCAACTAACTTTCTAAGTCACATACTGAGTACAAAAAGAAAACAGATAAAGCATGGTCCTCGGGAGATGAGGACTCACCAACAGATGTGGGATGCTAACTCTAAAAGGCTGGCTACGGACGAGGATGAATCTGAGTACCGGGGCCTGTATCATAAAATGATACAAGATTGAGTATGCGGTCAGTATGTGGAATGTATCGAGTATGCAGGTAAGTAAAACCGCTTAAATAAGTAAAATTATTTAAAAGATGCATCATATAAAAACATAAGTAAAAATAAGAATCTGAGAGTAGGGCTTGCATGCTTTTTTTCTGAAATAATGATCTTAACATAACATAACATCATACCTTAATCAATTGACCCAAAGCTGAAATCTGATAGTCTTAAGAAAAGCTGAATATTTGGTCAAACATGGTTTAGAACATATATATATATATATATATATATATATATATATATATATATCATGAATAATAAACATGCACAACTAAATTCATGAGGAACAATGGGAGACACGTCTTTTGACCAACATAGCACGATAGATCTTATGTGATCCCAACTATCACATTTAGTGGATAGAGCCATCCAAAGCCTTGCCAGGGCTAAGGACGATACAATAATATCGATATAAAGCTCGGGGCCCAATCGAGGTAGGGGATAGCTCACAAGGGAGGTCCTAAAGTATGTATAAGATATCTATAAATCTATGTTGGCGCGTAGTTCTGAGGCATAAGGTAGTCGACCTTTAGCCTACTCTATGCTAGCACTACTCCCAAAAATATGCATATGCTCTCCATCATTTTTCAATGAAGCTTACCATTATCTATTTAAGCTTAGTAATCAAATAGGTATCAAATCTGAAATCATATAAGAGGATCTCTTGCTCAAACCATGCCACAAGCAGAACATAAATGGGAGTCTTCTCTCCAACACCATGTGGTAAGCATAATTCGTAAAATCATAACTCATAGTTGAAAATTTGCTCATTGCCCGATGCTTTAACATGCTTGAAAATACATAATTCTCTTGAAAACATGATCATAAACGCGGGTAACTTTAAAACATGCTTTTCATCATAAATATCCCATCATACTTGAACATTCTTCATAAATCTCAACATTGATTAACTTCTCATAATTGGGCATTCTAATTTATAAAGCTTAAAACATGATTTTAATTGAAAACAATGTAAAACTTTCCCATAAATCATAATTTAATAGTAGAAACACATTTAAGTCATACCAATGTAGAGAATTAGAAATTTCGTGCATTGGGTTAAAACACCATAGAAGCAACCCAGGAATTATAATGATTTAGAGAGAGATTAGGCGTGGATTTGAACAGATTCACCCATTCATAACCCTACGAACTCGAGGAAGAATTGATTTTACCACTCCATGATTGCCCAATGAAGAATTGAAGAAAACTTGAAGGAGAATGAGCTTGATCACCTCTCTAACTCTTTAACTTAGCATGCATGATTAAGAATGGCCTAAAATGAAATTACCCCTCTTAAAATTCATCATTCATAACTTAAAACGGCGTAGTTTAGGGCATAGGATCATAAGAATTACAGAAAAGACCTTACTAAATTCGCAAAAAATATCTGACTGCTAGCCCAACAAGGGATTGGGCGAGTCATCTTCCAAGGAAACGAGTCATGACATCAATCGTCGAGTGCAATATCTAATAGTTCATCTGGGGCTCATTGTGGGGGACCTCACGAGTCGTTACTGGTGACCACGCCTCATGGTCACCACTCATTATTCAAATCCAAGTACACGCAAGTGTATGTACTCGTACAAGTAGTAATGTGGCTTTATTTCAAGCCAAGCATCGATCCCACAGGGACAGTAATATGGTAGTAATTATCCTAACTGTTAGTGAACAATTTCGTTATGCAGGTAGACAACCAAACAAATAATACTTTTGACTCAATATTACTAGTTAATGTGAACCTATGTGAATATTGGAAATTAAAGTTTTAATAATAGCAATGAACAAGCTGAGGTTAAGGCAAACATGCAGGAATGTAATTTATTAATTAAAATCAGTCTATCTTCTCTTCGGTTGTTAGTCGGGAATTAATAACCCATGGATTGGATCTTTCGACTCCTCACCAATTAAAAAATCATGAGACTTACATTACACGTTTCTGTGATGCAAAAATCCCATGCTCTAGCCATACATAACAAATTCCATAAATGACCAAATATTACATTACATATATATTTCTATTCTGAATGTAAATCTTCTCTTAATTTTCTCAACCAAGAAAAGATCATATTCCACAAGTTCACATCTATCCAATTAATTTCCCTTTCAGAATCAAAATTAGAATTCTAGAATATACATTAACATTTACCAAACATTAACATAGTAAAAACAAGAATTGGTAGAACAACTGTTATAGAGAAGATGAAAGCTGAAATAATAATTAATTACATTCCTCTACAATTATCCTTAACCTCAGAAAGAGGTGAATTCGCCACTCATTTGCATATTAAACATCTTCAAACAAGTAGAATTCATACAAGCAATAGAAATTAAAGAGAAAAAGGAAGAGTATTAACCCTAGGAATTCTTCTTCTCTACTGCCTGCTATCCATGTTCTTCCTCAAAAATGTTAGATACTTTAAAATATAACCTAATTGTGCTATTTATACAGGTGAGAATTTTTCTCGGAAAAACTGGCAACATGGCACGGAGTGTATCGCAGAGAATCATTTCCGTGCCACGGCCCTGTCGCGGACCTTCACTGGAACTCAGCTTCCAGGTAATTTCCTTTAGCGTGGCACGGATTGTATCAAAGAGCCTCAGCTTCGTGCCACGGTGCCATTGCGCACTTCCACTGGAACTTGGGGTTTCGGATAATTATCCTCAGCATGGCATTGAGTGTATCGCGGAGCATCACCTCCGTGCCACGAGGTAACGCGCACCTCCACTGGAATTTGATATAAAATTCACCTCTAGGAAGACTGCTTCCACAATGGTAGCGTGACATGGCCTCCATCACGGAGCACCAAACTTGGCCCATTTCCTTGTCGTCTTCCGCTTCTTGCTTTCAAGTCCATTTCCACACTTCACCAACTTGTAGATTAGCTTCCAAAAATTCCTTCTAGACTGCAAAACAACACTAATCATGTTGGTTAGTATAAATTCACATTTACATACAAAACACATGAGAATGCACAAATAAAAGTGGATAAACAAGTAGAAATGAGGTATTAAAGTATCACTTGGGCATGCAATTATGCCCAAGATCACCTACCCCACACTTAAAACCTTGTTCGTCCTCAAACAATACTTTCACATCTCATGCAATTGAAACCCACACATAGCTAATTTTGCGAGACCATTCAAGCTACGGCTATAAAGATTATTTGAGATAGCAAATCATCAAGAGAGCATGCACGGTTTCATCAATAAAATGAAATACACCACATTAAGACCTCCTAACCTCAAGAATTGACTCTCGATCTTGGAAAACTCGTGCAAATCAACCAATCAAGAAATCCGAAATGAATGTCATCTCTCATTAAGCATGTGACTTCACAACACAAGAGAGTTACCCTATGTGCACTCATCAAATTTCCAAAGCACTACATGTAGGGGTATGTGAATAAGATTACGCCTGCTCTCCCAAAGATTCACATGCATCATGTTGTGAACCATAAGCTCGGCCTTAGTGTTTTACTCTACTAATTTAAGGATGCATGACATAAGATCACATAGAACTTAATGGGTTGTAATGTAAGCTAAGGAAGTAGTAAATACTGGGTAACCAATAATAGTAACTAGCTTCCCCAAGCGCTTTGAATACATCCTACATTCATTACGGGCATTGCTTCCTCAATCCTCTCACTCTTTAATTTTCTCTTTGTTTTTGTTTCGATTTCTTTAGGCACACCCAACTTACTAGCAAAGAGTATTTAAGCAACTTTTTTCATTCATTGATTTTCTCACTCTCTACTAATAATTAATCAATTCCAAACAAGTGCACCTTTGACCTTTTCTTTAACTTTCACAACTTCCACTTTCCCTTTCGTTTCAAGCTTCTCACTCCTTCACTCTTTGAGAAAATTGTTTTTCTTAAGTGCTTAGGAGTTTTGGATCAAATTCACGGCTAATAAAAATAGGATTAAGCTTGGTTTGTATCTATTAAAGAATAGGATAAAGGCTCAATGGGCTAACTAGGATTTAACATTCAAGGTGGGTATGATAAGGGAGAAACTTTTGGTTCATTCAAAGAAATGTCTACATCCTTTCCTACAATCCACATCCTTCATTTCGTTTAATATACACACCAGGAAAGTTCTAGACACTTCACTATTGCATGGAATAGTTGAAAACTCACACTCACTGCACATGCTCAAGTTAAGACATATTCACAGACTCTTCATTCAGTTAATTACAAGAATTCACTAATTAAGACTTGATCACACCGAATAGAATTCTAGGGCCTAGGTATCTCAACATGTTTAACACATTTGCATGCTTCTGTACGTATCACACTTGCATCTTACAATCATGTGTAGCACATAACAAGAATGTCAAACAATTAATTAGCTACACATTTGGAAAACAATCGAAAGAAAAAAAATCTAAACCTATCGACTAAATTTCCCTTAAGATGGTCGTCATCCATCCATAATAGGGAATAGTCTCTATCTAAGACGTCGGTTCAAGGGGACTATTCTCGGGAAAAGCACCGAAAACAAAAACTGATAAACCCAAAAAAAAATTCGATTAAAAAAAATTAAATATAATCAAAAAATTTACACATCACAGAAAATTTACACATCACAAGCAGTAGCAGCTTAATATTTATTACAACACCAGCTACCACAATTTCATCAGTCGCATAACATGAAACACAGAGTCACAGAGTAGCAATTAACACAACCACAAAAACACAAACACAAACAGCTAGGACCTAACTACTCCCACCCCACACTTAATCGGAACACTGTCCCCAGCATTCACATAGTTGAAATTAAAAACAAAGTTTGGGTGGTGTAACTCCCTGATCAATCAAAATATTAAATCTCATCATCAGGTGCCAGCGCCTCATCGCCAAGAGCAGAATCGTCCCCGCCGTCCTCCTACGACTCAATGTACGAGTCCTCCCGGCTTGTTTCCTTATTAGTAGGGACGTCATCATCCATAGGCTTTACAAATGCATGCCCCACTCGACATAGAGCTCGGGCATGCTCATTGAATGGATAGTCCATGTCGAGCTGCCACAATTCATCCTCTATCGCAGGCCTTCCACTAATGCGCAGCTGCAATATCTGCATCCCATACATTTAGGCCATATATTGATCATCCCGAGCATGTCACTCGGCTAGTGTAAGCATAGGCCCATATGTAATATCAAGTGCTTTGGTTTTAGTGACATCCAAAGCACGCCTATCAATTTGACGAATGTAGTCCAGGGCCTTTTCTTCAATACCGTGGCCCCTGAGGAAAGTGGTGAGAAAACCACCGAACCCATACCGATGCCCCTGATGCAGTCGGGCTCTCTTCATGGCGGAGATGATCACTGCCCCAACATTAATTTCTAGCCCTTTCATCAGTGCATCAACTAGACAAACTCTATCCCGGGTGGCATCAGTCATGTGCACCCCCGGGATCAGACAAGAGCAAACTATCTTCAACCATATCCGAGCTTCTCTGTTCATCTGGGAATATGGAAATGTCTAGTGGTATCCCCTTTCCTTGTGCCGACTCCACCTGGCTATCGATCGAGCTCCATATAAAGTGCGTTTGATATCCGCATAATGTTGAGTGATGTTCAGCTGGCGGAGGGCATAAGCGTCTGTGTCCCGCGCCCCCAGGATTGCATTTAAATGGTGTGATTCAAAAGTAACCACCTGCCCTCTGATCTTGAGGGTGTGGCTGCGCAAAGTCAAGTTCAAGTTAGCGTAGAATTCCCGGATAAGATGAAGATTGCACTCTTTGGGTTCTTCAAAAATGATGTTTAACCCAACAGTGTCAATCCTATGTTGGATCCGTGGGAATTCCTGTGATAGTGGTTCCCGTGCTATGTGTTCCTCCGGGAAATACTTGGTTTCCTTGTGTTTGGAATACCATTTCTTCCCCTCATCTGTCACCTATCTTATTCCATACTATCGGCGTTGCCCTCGAGGAACAGGTGGTGCTGCTGGTACTGCTTCCCCAGTTATTCTCTTTTCCTGCTGGTGCCAGATGTGGTTGCGCCCTTGCCCTTATCCTGCCTTCCAGACATTTGTCATTTACTTGATGAATTCTTGATTTTCCCTTTGCACTTTTGTATTTTGTCCCTTCATTTCACCTGAAAATCATTCAACCACCAAAATTTGTTAGAAATCATAGGTTGCCTCTTAACTATTGCCAGCCCTTTTCTCTCTTTATTTATTTATTTTTTAATAATCCTAACTAATCTATTACATTACATTCATGGGTTGCCTCCAGTGCAAGGCCTGGTTTACCGTTGTGGCTTGACGCTTCTCATCCTTAATCATCTACTAAAGTGATTGAAGTCTTCTCTCGAATAACGTCTTCACCCCAGTAGTGCTTACATCTCTGCCCGTTCACCAAAAATGTGGCACCTTCATCCTCTTGCCACAATTCAACTGCCCCGTGTGGGGTCATTCTCACAACTTCAAACGGCCCTATTCACTTGGACCGCAGCTTTCCTGGGAAGAGATTCAACCTCGAGTTGAACAGCAACACTTTTTGCCCTTGCTTAAAGATCTGATGCACCATGTGCCTATCGTGCCAACTTTTATTTTCTCCGTGTAGCATTTAGCACTTTCATAGTCGTACCATCGAAACTCGTCTAATTCGCTCAGCTGCAACAACTTTTCTTTCCTACTAGCTCAGGATCCATATTTAGCTTTCTTACGGCCCAAAAAGCTCGATGTTCCAGCTCCATAGGTAGATGACATGCCTTTCTATAAACCAATCAGTACGGAGAAGTCCCAATGGGTGTCTTGTATGCAGTTTTGTAAGCCCATGACGTATCGTCAAGTTTGCTTGCCCAATCAATTTGTTGTGCATTCGTTGTTTTCTGCAGAAACTTCTTAATCTCCCTGTTTGACATCTCCACTTGCCCGGTAGTTTGGGGGTGATACGTTGTCGCCACCTTGTGCCGTACCCCATACTTAGCTAGAAAGTTTTTGAAACCTGCATACTCAAAATGAGCCCCTCCATCACTGATAATAGCTCGGGGCGTACCGAACCTGGTGAAAGTTTGCTTCTTTACAAATTTTGTCACCACCTTGTTGTCGTTCCTGGGACAGGCTACTGCCTCGGCCCACATAGACACGTATTCCACTGCTACCAAGATGTAACGATTACCAAATGAGGGTGGAAACGCGCCCATAAAGTCTATCCCCTATGTATCAAAAACCTCAACTTCTAATATCCGATACAATGGCATCTCCTATCTCCTGCCGATTATTCCTATTCTTTAACATCTATCACACATTTTGAAATTAGCTGTAGCATCTCTAAACAGTGTGGGCCAATGGAAACCTGACTGTATCACCTTGTGAGCTGTTCGCTCTCCTCCCTGATGACCTCCATACAACGATGAATGACAACTCCTCAGCACTTCTGCAATCTAACTTTTTGGAATGCATCGCCTCATCACTTGATTCAGTCCCTGCTTAAACAGATATGACTCATCCCACATGTAGTACTGGGGAATCATGCCTCAGCTTCTTCCTTTGCTGAGCTGTTGCCTCAGGTGGGTATACTCCACTTACCAATAAGTTCACAATATCTACATACCAAGGGATTTCAGCTTCCCTTATTGCCAAGAGTTGCTCATCGGGGAACTCTTCTCAGATGCTATCACCTTCCTTCACATGCGAACGACTCTCCAATCGTGACAGGTGATCTGAAACTTGATTCTCGGTTCCCTTTCTATCTTGGATCTCTAGATCAAACTCTTGCAGAAATAATATCCATCTGATTAGCCTGGGCTTCACATCCTTCTTTCCAAACAAATACCAAATTGCTGCATGATTAGTATATACCACCACTTTCGACCCCACTAGATAGGATCTGAACTTGTCAAATGCAAACACTAAAGCCAACATCTCCTTCTCCGTGACTGTATAATTGACTTTGGTAGCGTCATGTGTTTTGCTTGCATAATAAATGGAATGAAAAATTTTATTCCTTCGTTGCCCAATACAGCTCCTACGGCCACATCACTTCAATCACACATCAACTCAAAAGGATGTTCCCAATCAGGAGAAATGAGAATAGGTGCTTCCACCAGCTTTTGTTTTAGCTACTCGAATGCTTCTACACAATCCTTGTCAAATTCGAACTTCACCTCTTTTTCTAGCAACCGGCATATTGGTCTAGAAATTTTTGAGAAGTTCTTGATGAACTATCTGTAAAACCCATCTTGTCCTAGAAAGCTGCGAACACCCTTCACTTACACTGGTGGTGGTAGCTTTTCAATCACCTCAATCTTTGCACGATCGACTTCTAACCCTTTGCATGACACCTTATGGCCAAGAACGATACCCTTCTTGACTAAAAAGTGGCACTTCTCCCAGTTGAGCACTAGGTTTGAGTCTTCACATTGAGCTAACACCCTTTCAAGATTCTGCAGACACATAGCAAATGAATTATCGAAAATAGAAAAGTCATCCATAAATACCTCAATAAAATCTTCCACCATATCATGGAAGATTGCCATCATGCATCGCTGCAATGTGGCTGGTGCATTACATAGACCAAATGGTATTCTCCTGAAAGCATATGTCCCATAAGGACATGTAAAAGTGGTCTTCCCCTAATCCTCCAATGCTATGGCTATTTGATTATAGCCAGAATACCCATGCAGAAAATAATAATATTCCTGACCTGCCAACCTATCCAAAATCTGATCAATAAATGGAATAGGATAATTATCTTTCCTCGTGGCCTCATTGAGCTTCCTGTAATCCATGCAAATTCGCCAGCCCGTGACTGTGTGTGTAGGAAGCAGCTCATTCTTTTCGTTAGTGACCACGGTCATCCCTCCTTTCTTTGGAATGCACTGAACTGGGCTAACCCATTCACTGTCTGAGATAGGATATACCACACCTGCATCGAGCCACTTGATCACTTCCTTTCTGACTATGTCTTTCATCACCGGGTTCAACCTCCGCTGATGTTGCACAGTTGTCTTGGATCCTTCTTCCATGAATATCCTGTGTGTGCAGAAAGTTAGACTGTCTGCCAACCCATTACTCTCTTCCGCCTCTTAAGGACAACCAATGCATCTTTCACTTGTGCATTTGTCTGTTCTACTGAAATGATGACTGGCAAGGTGTCATCTTCACCAAAAATATATACTGTAGATGTGGAGGCAATGTCTTTAACTCCAATTTCGGTGCCTCCTCAATTGATGGCCTTGGCAAGGGTTCCAAGGACCTCTTGGACGGATCAAAGTCATACTTCTTGAAGAACCATTTTGGCTCATTCAAAGTCTGCACCATCTCACATATAGCACTGTCCCCAAAATGATAGTAGCCCACCAAGGCTCTCTCCAATGGGTCCTGTGAGTCAACAATCTGAAGGGTCGATTCTTGATTTAGAACACTGATTGTTGATAGCTCCTCATAAATAGCTGGTAGCTTTATGGCCTTGTACACATCAAAAACCTCAACTTTCTCATGCGCTTGAATTGGTTAACTTCCCAGCAGCCACATCAATTAAGGCTCGCCCGGTTGCCAAGAAGGGACGTCCCAAAATAAATGGGACTTCCGCATCCAGCTTAAAATCCAGAATTATAAAATCCACCGGGAAAATGACAGAGCCCACTTGCACTAGCACATCCTCAACAACACCATCAGGTCTGTCCAATGAATGGTCAGCTAGCTGCAAGATCACAGTAGTTGGTCTAGGCCTGCCCAACCTAATTTCTTAAACAGCGATGTTAGCATCAAGTTTATGCTTGATCCCAAATCGCACAATCACGAGGTTGAATAGATTGCCCAATTGTAATATGAATAGTAAAGCTCCCAGGATCCTTGAGCTTTGTCAGCAATCTGTTCTGTATTCCGGAGGTGCACTTCTCGGTAAGTGCCACTGTAGCGTACTCCGTCAATCTTCTTTTGTTTTCTACAATGTCCTTGATGTACTTGCCATATTTCATCACTCCTTACAAAACATCAACTAAAGGTAAATTAATATGTACCTATTTCAACGCTTCCATGAATTTCTTGAAGTAAGCTTCCTCCTTGTGCTTTTTTAATCTCTGAGGAAACGGGGGCGGTGGTCTTTCTATCTTGGCTGCCTTTTCCTTCCCCCTCACATCATTACGTCCTTCATCCTTTTCTTCCGCTCCAGATTTCTGAGGTGGCCTTTCTGGTTCCACCTCCTTGAGTTTAGTTCCACTCCTGGTAGTAACTGCATTGACCTGCTTAGGATTTGGGTCAGTATCGCTTGGTAATCCTCCCCTTGGTCTGGTGTTTTGGGCTCCAACTAACTGTCTAAACAGATACTCCAATGCCTTTGTAGCTAACTGCTTATTTTTCATGTCAGCCGCTAATTTTACATAAGCAGCCTGCATTTGTGCTTTGTTAGCTATTATGGTTTTGAACATATCCTCGATGTTGCTTGGTGATAGAGGAGGTGTATTGTTTCCTCTATATTGTTACTAAAAATTTCGATGCCCCCCTTGGTTTCTATGCACAACCTAATTTGAACTCCTGTCCTTGATGACTAGTACTCCCCCATGAAAAATTCAGACGATTCCTCCAATTTGGGTTGTAACTGTTTCCATACTGTTGATTACTATTCCTCTTGACGTTTCAAACAAAATTCACCGAGTCTGGATTGGCACCACAACACATAGCTTAGTGTTGACTACTTCCACATACTTCACACCATACCTGATGAACTGCATTGAGTGGGGTTTGTGCCTGGCTTAAGCTCATACTGCCGAAATGGGTGTTAAGTTGATTTTGCAAAGAAGCTATGCAGCAATAGCTGTAAAACCATCCACCTCAAAGACACCTGCAGCTTTCTTTACTCCTCCTCGAGTGGAATCCGCATTCCTTTGTGGATTTCCCTGTTAAATACAGTTTAATAAAGTGTAAAGCTTTTCATAGGTCTTCTCCAATGCCTGCCCACCGGCTACTGAATCTAACAGAATCTTAGTATGCGGTTCCAAATCATCAATGAACGTATGCACCAACACATCATTAGATTTTTGATGATGAGGACAATCCCTTAGCATTGAATTGAACCTTTCCCAAGCTTGACACAAATTCTCACCCTCTCTCTGGTTGAAACATAGAATCTGACTTCTAAGTCTGGCTATCTTCCCTGATGGAAAGAATCGTATCAAAAACTTCCTTGCGAGGTCATCCCAAGTAGTGATAGAATTTGGTGGTTCAACCTTCAACCACCTCTTTTCTTCCCCCAGCAGTGAGTACGGGAATAATGTAAGCATCACATAGTCGGATGATACTCCAGCGGGGATATAGGTGTCACTTATCTCCAAAAAGTTTTGGAGATGTTGTTGCGGATCTTCATGAGTGAGACCTATAAATTGCCCGCTGGTGTGCAATAATTGCACCATATTCTGCTTGAGTTCGAATCTCCCTCCTAGCTCCGATCTGCGAATGTTGGATGTTACATTATTTGCGTGTGGGATTTCCACATCACAGACCGGTCTTGCTACCATCTCTTCGGGCACTAAAACTGCCCTTACAATCGGTGGATTCTATTCCTGCTCCAGAATTTCCTGTCTTAATAACTACAGCTTTTTCTATAGAGCTTCCCTTCTTTGTCAATGAAATTGTCTCTCTGGCTCTATGAATGAATCCACGAACTCCTTATCTCTTGAGCGTTCAGAAAAACATTCAGTACCTGCACGAGGAAGGCTAAGATCAAGTTGTCAACACTTATATCTAACTTGTAAACTAACACTAAGAGAACTAAATAACCAATTGCCCATCCACGGCAACGGCGCCAAAAACTTCTTCAAACCCCACTACACGCAAGTGCACGTGGTCGTACAAGTAGTAAAGTGGCTTTACTTCAAGCCAAGTATTGATCCCACAGGGACTGTAATATGGTAGTAATTATCCTAATTGTTAGTGAACGGTTTTGTTATGCATGTAGACAACCAAACAAATAATGCTTTTGAGTCAAGATTACTAGTTAATGTGAACCTAAGTGAATATTGGAAATTAAAGTTTGAACAATAGCAATGAACAAGCTGAGGTTAAGACAAACATGCAGGGATGTAATTTATTAATTAAAATCAGTCTATCTTCTCTTCGGTTGTTAGTCAGGAATTAATAACCCATGGATTGGATCTTTCGACTCCTCACCAATTAAAGAATCATGAGACTTACATTACACATTTCTGTGATGCAAAAACCCCATGCTCTAGCCATACATAACAAATTCCATAAATGACCAAATATGACATTACATATATATTTCTATTCTGAATGTAAATCTTCTCTGTATTTTCTCAACCAAGAAAAGATTATATTCCACCAATTCACATCTATCCAATTAATTTTCCTTTCAGAATAAAAATTAGAATTCTAGAATATACATTAACATTGGCCAAACATTAACGTAGTCAAAACAAGAATTGGTAGAACAACCATTATAGAAAAGATGAAAGCTGAAATAATTATTAATTACATTCCTCTACAATTATCCTTAACCTCAGTAAGAGGTGAATTAGCCACTCATTTGCGGATTAAACATCTTCAAACAAGTAGAATTCATACATGCAATTGAAATTAAAGAGAAAAAGGAAGAGAATTAACCCTAGGAATTCTTCTTCTCAACTACCCGCTATCCACGTTCTTCCTCAAAAATGTCAGATACTTTAAAATAAAACCTAATTGTGCTATTTATACAAGTGAGAAATTTTTGCGGAATAACTGGTAATGTGGCACGGAGTGTATCGCATAGCATCACCTTCGTGCCACGGCCATGTCGCGGACCTTCACTGGACTTCAGATTCCAGGTAATTGCCTTCAGCGTGGCACGGAGTTTATCGCGGAGCCTCAGCTCTGTGCCACGGTGCCATCGTGGACCTCCACTGGAACTTGGGGTTCCGAATAATTATCCTCAGCATGGCACAGAATGTATCCCGGAGCATCATATCCGTGCCACAGAGGTAATGCACACCTCAACTGGAATTTGATATAAAATTCACCTCTAGGAAAAATGCTTCCGCTATGGTAGCGTGACACGGCCTCCATTGCGGAGCACCAAACTTGGCCCATTTCCTTGTCGACTTCCTCTTCCTTCTTCTGAGTCCATTTCCACACTTTACCAACTTGTAGATTAGCTTCCAAAAATTCCTTCTAGACTGTAAAACAACACTAATCATGTTGGTTAGTATAAATACACATTTACATACAAATCATATAAGAATACACAAATAAAAGTGGATAAATAAGTAGAAATGAAGTATTAAAATATCACTTGGGCATTTAATTATGCCCAAGATCACTCGTCACCTTCAGCACCTAAGATTTCAAATCATTTCTAACATACAGACCACGACCCATTGCATGAATCATGGTGATTGACCACCACTCGTGGGGACCTTCCGTAGGGTACCCTACCAGGTCTCCTTCATTTTCTTTTAACCCTTGCCCACGATGACTCAATGAGTTTTGGGGTCTGACCATGACTCATGGTAATGTCTGTGGGGACTTCAACACCCAAAATTTCAACTCAATCATTGAACCTTACAATAAGTCTCCTCACAACTCGTGGTCTACCCCATGCGTCACCGAATGACTTGTTTTGTGACCTGGTCCTAGATTCCTACTTTTCTCGATTTCAACTCCCGAGGATGATCTTTGGGCTTTCAGGGTATAAAAGTAAGGAAACTAAAACATGATAGTAAAATCAATAAAGAGATCATGAATGTAGGATAGTATAAAACATAAGATATTGGTCATAAACTGAACATAAAGGCTCAAAGCTTCCAAGACTAGAACATAAAGTTGAATATGACTATTTTTCTAAATAAAACCTCGCATAGCATGTTTTGAGCCAAAATACCATAAGTTGTAATATCATAAGGCATGAATACATTAATATATGAAAGTTAAGGAACAATAGGAAATTCTTATTATCGACATACGCCACGTGAGCATATAGGGAACTGGACCTATAAAACCCTAGTTGGGAGGGTGTATATACCTTTCCAAGGGTAGGACCATAAAAAGGAATGATATCACTCATGGGTAGCCCATTCAAGAATCATAAACACTCTCATGGAGGACCCTATCATGGTTACATTGGTATGTAATTCTGAGAGCTGGGGTTTATCGGAACTCCTAGCCTACTTAGTACTAAATACTACTCCCAAAAAATATATATAGTGCTCATATTATAATCATGAAACATGGGTTTACATGGCTAGTTTAAGTCATGAAATTCATAACATGTTAACATACATGATCTAGCCATGAAAATAGTGTCAAAGATAGATCATGATACATAGACTTGAATTTCATGAGAGTCATAAATAATAGGGTAAAATCATCATATCTTGTAAACCATGGGTTTGTGAGGAATTTTAGTAAAAAACATGATTCTTAATCATATTTCGTAGATTGAATCTTAACAGACTTGAAATCATAAAAGAATCATAGAATTTCATACAATTTGAATCAAACCCTAGGAGATCATAAAATAATACTTGAGACTTGAAATACATAGATTCATGAGGGAATTGATAAGGTAAATGTAATCATAATCATAGGAACATAAGTTAAATCATGAGAGGACTGATTTCATAGCGGAACATGAGAGAATTCAACCACAATTGCACAAAGCCCTAGAATTCACAATTTTTTGCATGGGAAGTGATGTGTTGTGAAATTAAAGCACTTTCGACATTCCAAACTAAAGAAAATAGCATGGACTTAGGTATGTTTATATGGATATGAGGTACTTTCTTGTGTTTTTAGGTAAACATAGGTGTTGGAGAAAGATTGCGCAAAAGAAGCTTAAAAAAGCAGAAAATGAGCCAAAATGACAGTCTCACTATGAGTTTTACGTTGATGGTACGAATTGTACTAAGACTCGTGAAAATATCAGAATGGTGAGCAGAGAAAGATGCAATCCATGACTCACAGTATGAGCTGTATGGTCATGGTACGAGCCGTAACTTCAAGTAATGGAAATATTCAGAGAAATTGCACAAAGGCCAACTCTGGGTACGGATAACTAAGTACGAGTCATGGAGGCAAGGTACGATTCATACCAACACCTCGTGACAAACATCAAAGATATTCAGAGTCTCCAGATTCAAACCACGGAAGCAAGGTATGACTTGTAGGAAGTTGGTATGAGTCATACCAAGGCCCAACATTTACCTGGATTTAAGCAAGTTAAAGACCTATGGATAGCAGATACGACCCGTACAACCCTGCTACGGGTTGTAGGATTGGTCATGGATCGAGCGGCGGCAGATATGGAAGTTTACCCTGTTAGCATAGAAAAAGGATTCTTATGTTTGTATAATACATTTTATGTTTTATTTTCATGAGAGGAGATCAGATTTCGTTGGACATTGTTAGTTTTTGTTAGACAATCTTGAGAGAACATAGAATTGAATTGATTAACTTGTAATCAACCTTTCCTTGATTTTCTTCTTAATCAACAAAGTTTTTCTCTCATCAACGATTGTAAGTATTGATTTATGTATTTAATCATGAATGGGAATCACAACCTCGCAACTATGAGAAGCTAAAACCTTCACAGCTAGGGTTGTGGGGACCATGGTGGATTAATGAGCTAGGGTTGCACAAAAGTGATTCAATACCAATGCAAAAAACCTATATTATACTTTCTTCATGCTTTAACTTCTCTTAACGGTGTACAATGTTAGGACATGCCTGAATTCTTTATTTGCTTGAGCATAGAGAGGTAGAGATTAGGAAAAGAGAATTAAAACAAAGCCTTGACCTTGATCATCATTGTATTAAGTTGAGCTATGGTCGCATTATAGTTATATTTGGGACAAATTGATAATGGTTAGTTTGAAATCTCTCATGACACCTGACCCGGTGATTGAGTATAGTCATCCAATAGGGATGAACAAGTTGTTTGGAAGAACCCTAGTTATCAGTCCTACAAGCAAAGAATTGGAATTTATCACTTGTATATACCCGAAGCAGTTATGAATCCATGGGGAACACAAACCCTAGTTAGCTTTAATTCTTGATTTCACTTATTGTTTTAATTGTGTTTTTAAGTATTATTTTCTTTAGAACCCCCCAATTTGGAGTAACTACCTAACAAGTTCACCTATCGTCTTTAGTGTAGCTCTTCCTTATTTCCTATGGATTCGACCCCAACCTCTTTGTTGGGTTCTTTATTAACAACCTCCACTTCATACTTTGGTAGGGGGTATGTTTTGAGTATTATCAGGAAGTGAAAATCATGAATTCAACTTAAAAAGGCTTGAGAGAGGAAGAAGTCCCTCATTCATAGAACTTCATACTTGGATTGAATGATTTTTAAGCTTTTCTTGTAAACCCAAGAATGATTGGAAGATATTGATGAGGAACCCTAGCCTTGATCTCGAGAGAGGATTTCAAATTTACTGTAGTTATGAGAGCATAAGGACTTAGGCTAAGTTAAACCCCTTAAAACACCCATTAAGAAACCAAAAATGACATCACTTAGGGGTTAAAAGCTTAGGAATTTATAAGAATACCCCTAGGAAAATGCATTAAAATTCCTAACTGCCAGTCACCATGAGTCGTACCACCCTGCCACGACTAGCGGTATCCACTTTTCATGAGCCATCCATTTTTCCCCGGTTCTTTGAATCTCCAAATGACGGGTCTCAGATGACTCATCAATGGTTACCATGAGTCGTCCTATGACTCGTGGTCAGAGGACAGTCTTTGCCCCTCTACTGATCCTCCATCTTACTACTCCAAACCACGACCCATCACACAATACAACGAATAGTATTGTGACTTATCACACCAAGGATGACTTTGAAGATGTTGACTACGACTTATGAACACGAATCATACCAACTCACCGTGACTCGTGGTGTGGACTTGTGGTCTGGAAAGTAAAAACTTTCGAACAATACCCCTACTCTCCCTATATTTCGTGACTTCCCACTACTTGTACAACGAGTTGTTATGAGAAATTCTACAGATTTTTCTGCTAGTCAAATTCCAAATATCGAGTCTAGTCCTAGAAAACTTTAAGGTGTTACATTAACTCCCCCTTGGGAACATTCATCCTTGAATAAAGATAAAATAAGCTGAATAGATGGGGAAAGAGCTGCAATCCCAGAACCAAAAGTTATAGACTGGAAAATAGGTGGAGTGACTAACTCCGGACTAAGATACATGACTAAACTGAATTCATGAAATATATATCCATGCTATAACATAAAAGGAACTAAGTGACATGAACTTAACATGAAACTTAATAGAATACTAAGAAGGAAATTGGCACCTCATACTAGAACTAAGCCGGAAGGAAAAAGATGCGGGTATCTAGCCATCATATCTTCTTTGGCTTCCCACATATCTCCCACAACAAGCTAATTTCTCTACAAAACATTTATTGAAGCTACTTCCATGTCTCAACTTCTGAACCTGACGAACAAGGATCTCAACCAGAACCTCCCTATAAGTAAGGCTATCCTTCACACTGATTCTCTCTATTGTAACAACTAAGGTTGGGTCTCCAATGCACTTCTTCAATAGAGATACATGGAAAACTAGATGCACCAAAGCCAAATCTATTGGCAGCTCCAACTCATATGCCACCTTGCAAACTCGCCTTCAAATCTTACAAGGACAAACATATCGGAGACTAAGCTTCACTTTCTCATCAACCTCATGATTCCCTTCATGGGAGACACATTTAGAAACACATAATCATCGAATTCAAACACAAGCTCTTTTCTCTTAGAATCCACATAAGATTTCTGATGACTTTGAGCTATTTTCCACCTTTCTCTAATGAGCTGAACTTTATCAAAAGCCTTATAAACTGAATCTTGCCCTATCCATATAGCCTCACCTACCTCGAGCCATCAAATAGGTGACTACACCTCCGCCCATAAAGAACCTCAAATAAAGCCATGTGAATGCTAGGATGATAACTCTTATTGTAGGCAAACTCGATTAGAGGCAAGTGACCATCCCAACTACTCTTGACATCAATTACGTATGCTCTCAACATTTCCTCAAGAGTCTGGATCATCTACTCAGCCTGACCATTGATGAATTGGTATTTAGCAACTCATTCGACTTTTAGGCATTAGCTTTTTCTAGGTTTTCAATTAATTTAGGAATATTTTAAGCCCTTTATCTTTGGTTTGCTCAGGTATTGAACTTAAATACATAAAGCAAAAGAATTAAATAAAAAGCAGGATGCTGGATGAAGAGGACCTATACTTCGCATGATGACCCCTACGAAACGCAAGTCAATCACAAAATCTACTAATCTATGGCTGAAAAAGAACTTGTGAAATGCAGGTCAGCACCTGCGAAATGCAGGATCCTACCATGAGTTCTGGCCCAGATCTGCGAAACACTTGCGCCCCATAGATGAGCACCTACCGAGCTGAAGAGACTAAAATGGTCCAAATTTGATAAAAATACATTTTGGAGGCTATTGAGGGTACACCGTTTTTGCAAGAATAGAATATTCTTTTTCAACAACATTCCATATTGTATTGTTTTGAATTTCTAGAGAGAGAAAAAGATATAGAACTTTTCTTCATCTTCTTCTAACTTAAGGTATAAACCTCTAGTGAAGAACAACCTTGAACTTGAATTTTACTCTCCATGATGAATGATATGGATTTATTTATTAATATAATCTCTTGTTCTTTTTTTATGAGTAGCTAAACATATTGCCAAGGGTGTGTGAATGATAGGGGCTAAATTGGATTGGGTGTTGCTAGCTTAATACTAGAATTACTGATGTACCATAAATACATTGTTTTATCTAATTTATAATTGAAATATCCATATTTGCAAATATGAGTTGTGCTTACATATTCTATTATTGCTCAAAAAAGAGGAATAGAAAATGGGAGAGAAAACAATGATCGGTATTTATGTTTTGATTGTGTGGGGTTGGGCTAGATATAGCCAAAATCCATTTTCATACACCCATTAAAGAATTGAGGTTAGAAATAGATTGACGTTTGCCCAAGTTGTAGTGATTGAAGTACAAGGTCGTTGGGGTTTGAGAAAACCCAAGGAAAAAGATACCCAAGTGGTTAAGAAACATCGAATGCCGCCTTATCCACGACTATTTGTGTTTGTATGTAATGTTTTGAATTTCTATTTAGCACCAATCCAACTAATGCCCCATTAATAGTACACCCCTAGTCATAATTCATATTGTTATTTCGATGTTGGTTACCCCGTTGATTGATTATTGAGTTGAATTCCAATTGCAATCCTACTATCCCCCAATATTTACTTTTCTATTTTTATACAATGATGCGATTTAGTTCAATTCCATAGATGACTTTTGTGCCATCAATCTCTATTCCCTATGGATTGAACCCTGACTCACGAGTTGGGTAATTATATTACGATGATCATTTACATTTTCTCCTAGTCAAGATTAGATTTGGTCGTCGTCAATTTTGGCACCGTTGTGGGGGAATTGGATTAGATATCCCCTAGTTGTTTATTTATTTTAATTAATTAAGAATCTTGTGTTATTTCTACTAATTTTTGTTGGCATTGTGGACCATTTAAGACTGTGAAGATGAGCCCCTTTGAAAGGCTAATTCAAATTTTCAAAGGGTCGTCTTATGTTGAATCTCTTCGATTAATGGATGAAATGTGGAGAAGGGAGGAGAGAAAAGACACTGTATTCATAGTAGGAACGAAGAAAATTGAGATATTAGCAAATTGTATGATGGATTTTCATACAGGGTATCAACAAGGAAACAAAGGTTATTGGTATCCTTGCAATGAAAATCAAAGTCTAAATCGATTAGTCAGGGGAGTTAAGAGTCCTCCTCCTCTCACATTGAAAGATGTTTGAAGTTTTTCTTGAACAAGTTATTTCAACTAGTTCAGGGATTCAGGAGCTAAGAAGTGATCTCTTAAACCTCACTCAAAAGGTGAAAGACCATGATGTGTCCATCAGGCAGCTAGAGGATAGAATGAACTTGTTAGCATCTCAAATGACATCAAGGGCAAGCATGGTAACCCAAGAGCCGATGAAGGAAGAAATGCCCCACCACTCCCAAATATGTTGATGATGAAGATATAGAATGTAGGTGGAAGAGGCATTTTCAAAAAAACATTCAAAGGCATTCTCTTGAATAGTAAAAGGCTGGAAGAGGTGTGATGTTATCAAAGGGTTGGGATCCTACTCCTTCCAACCTAAGAAAGTTAATCTTGACCTTAAAAATTGAGCAACTCCACCATCGCAACCATCCATCATTGCACCACCGATCTTAGAGCTCAAACCTTTAACTTCCCATTTTAAGTATGAAAATCTGGGGGCAAATGAGACATTACCAAGGATCATCTCGGCTAAGCTAAATGAACAATAGGTGGAAGTTTTAGTGGCAGTCCTGAAAAAGAAAACATAATTAGCATACCTTCGGGCATTTGCACTCATAAAATTAGTCTACAGGATGATTATAAGCCTACTACAGAGCATCAAAGGCATTTGAACCCACTGATGCAAGAGGTAGTAAAAAAGGAGATTATTAAATGTCTACATGCAGGAGTTGTATACCTAATAGTTGATAGTAGTTGGGTAAGTGCATTTTTATGTGTACCCAAGAAAGGAGGAATCATTGTAATACCAAATGAGAAAGATGAGTTGATAGAAACATGACTAGTCACAGGATGGAGAGTATGTATGGTCTATCATATGCTGAACTCATGGACCAAAAAGAATCATTTTCCGGTTCCATTTGTTGATTAAATGCTAGATCGATTGTTTAGGAAAAAGTATTATTATTTCTTGGACAGATACTCCGGGTACAACTAGATTTTGATTTCCCCAGAGGATCAAGAGAAAACCCCCTTTACATGTTACTGCTGGGCTTTTACATTTAAAAGGATGCCCTTCCGACTCTGCGATGCTCCAGCTACATTCTAGAGATGCATGTTGTCAATCATTTCAGATATGGTAGAAGATATCATGGATGACTTCTCAGTGGTGGGAAACTGATTTGAAGCATTCTAACTCATTTAGATGAGGTTTTAAAGAGATGCGAAGTGATGAACTTTGTTCTTAATTTGGAGAAGTGCCATTTCAAGGTAAAATAAGGTGTTATGCTCGGGCACAAAATTTCTGAGAAAGGGATAGAGGTAGACCAAGCGAAGATCAAGGAAATATCCTATCGACCTCCTTTAAAGACTGTGAAGGGCAGTCATTGTTTTTTGGGACATGCGAGCTTTTACTACCGATTTATCAAGGACTTCTTTAATGTAGCTCATATTCTACTTTGGTCGTTGGAAGAAGATGCCAAATACAATTTTTATGATGCTTGTATAAGGGAATTCATTGAGTTGAAATAGAAGCTTATATCAGCCCCAATTATCATTGCACCAGATTGGACAAAGCCCTTCGAATTGATGTGTAATTTAAGTGTTGTGGTGTTAGGAGCAATCCTTGGACAAAGGAAAGAAAAGATTTTTCATCCTATATACTACACTAGCAAAACCCTAAATGATGCACAAGCAAATTACATGGTGACAGAACAAGAGTTGCTCGCACTAGTGTTTGCATTTCAATAAATTATGAGTATACTTGTTGGGAACTAAGGTATTAGTACACAATGACCATGCTACACTCAGATACCTGATGAAAATAAAAGATGCTAAGCCAAGGCTCATTAGATGGGTACTTTTTCTCCAAGAATTTGATTTTGAAGTCAAGGATAGGAGAGATTGCGAGAATTAGGTAGCCAACCATCTCTCTTGTCTAGAAATAGATGGTATGTTGGGTGGAAATGAGGACATTGATGATGCTTTCCCTAACAAGTGCATCTTATCCTCTTTCCACGACCTTATTCCTTGTTTTGCAAACTTTGCTAACTTTTTGGAAAGCAACATAATTCCTATGGGGTTAAACTTCAAAAGAAGAAGTTTATGTATGATGTCCGAAAATTCTATTGGGATAACCCATATCATTTCTATATTTATGTTGTTGGCTTTATTCACATATGTGTCCTAGAGGTTTAGATGATACCAATCCTCAATGCATGACATTCCTCACTACTTGGAGGCTATTATGGAAGTGTAAGGATAGCTGCAAAAGTATTGTAATGTGGGTTCTACTTTCCCCACTCTTCATCATGAAGCTCATGACTTTGTCAAGCATTGTGACCAATACCAGCATTTAGGAGGTATATCTCAGAAACATGAACTTCCTTTGACTCTAATTCTTGAGGTGGAATTGTTTGGCGTGTGGGGAATCGACTTTATGGGGCCCTTTGAGAATTCTCATGGTAATACTTACAATTTGGTGGCAGTAGACTATGTGTCTAAGTGAGTAGAAGCAGCGACATTACCGAAAAATAAGGGAAGAAGTGTTACCTGTTTCTTAAAGAACCATATTTCTCAAGATTTGGCACTCCTCTAGCTATTATTAGTGATTGAGATTCCCACTTTTGCAACCGGCTATTTACTGCTTTGCTCTTGAAGTTTGGTGTGAAACATAAGGTTGCTACCCTTATCATCCTCGGTATAGTAGGCAGGCGGAGGTGCCTAACCGTAAAATAAAATCTATCTCTACTAAAACAGTCAATGTAAGTAGAACGGATTAGGCAAGGAAACTTGATGACAGCTTGTGGGCGTATCGGATAGCCTAGAAAACATCCATTGGAATGTCATCGTAACAACTAGTTTTTGGCAAGGCTTGCCACCTACCTATAGAGTTAGAGCATAAGGCGATGTAGGCCTTGAAGAGTTTGAACCTTGATTGGGGAAGAGCCATCCATGGACGAATGGAGAATCTAAATGATTTTGATGAGTTTAAAATGAGGGTATTGATGTGTTTTGAGTTTACAACACTTTTGACGCTTAAAACTGAGCAAACTAGCATGGACTTAGGTGTTTTTATATAGATATAAGGCACTATTTCTTTGTTTTCAGGAAAAATAGATGTTGGAGTTGAATTGTGTAAAAAATAGAGAAAATGCAAAAAAGTGGCTATGTATGGATCACAGTACGAGTAGTACAATCCTGATATGAGCTATACAGAGAATCGTGGAAAGTTCCAAGACCAAAGTATGAGGCAAAGGCAACTTATGGCTCATGGTACGAGCCGTACCTTAGTAGTCATAGTAAATTTTAGAAGGTTTTGCACATGCCAAGTATCCTGGTACGGATAGAAACCACGTGTTGTGAGACCTACCTAAGACCCATACTAAGGAACCATGGAAAAGTTGAAAATAAGAGAAGACTGGCAGAACTCAAGGTACGAGAAGGAGTCACGGATCGTGGACGGAGGTACGAGTCATACCAGGCCATCCGTGAAAGTAAACAAAGAATGTCAAAAAGTGCAAGTTCAAGCCACGGGAAAATTTTACGACTCGTAGGTTCTTGGTATGAGTCATACTAGAAGTCAAAACTTAGCCAGATTCAGCTGAAACCAGCAAATGTACAAGTCAAGGTACAATCCTTTTATGGGTCGTATGTGAAGGAGGTGACAGTTTTTGGTAGTTCCCCTATTTACTTAGGAGAAGGTTACAATTATTTGAATAAATATTTTTAGGTTAGTTTGATTAGAAAAAAGTAGATTTGAGAGTCGAACATTAAGTTATTATGTTGAGAGAAAAAGTGTTGTTAACTTTAATTCAAGTCTTGGAGATTTTCTTGTTTTGATTTCTTCCTTGTTCTTGAATTATTTAACATCAATTCTTGCAATAATCAAGAAGGTTTTCTTTTTAATCATCTTTGTAACTATTCAATAATGTGTTTGTCTATGAATGCTAATAAAGATCTTACAATCATGAGAGGCTAAAACCTCAACAACTAAGGTTGTGGGAACCATGGTCAATTGATGAACTAGGGTTACATAAAGTAATTCTAAACCAATGCTAATCACTTGTATTATATTCTCCTCATCTTTAATGTTTCTTAATGAAGCGCAACGTTAAGACTTTCCCGATTTCTTTACATGCTTGAACCTAGAGAAGTATAGATTAGGAAGAGAGAATTACAACAAAGCCTTGATCTTTATAGGTCATTGTATGACTTGAGCTGCGGTCGCAAGATAGTTAATTTTGAATAAATTGATAACTGTTAAATTGAAATTGCTCATGAGACCTAACCCAGAGATTGAGTATAGACATCCAATATGGGCAATCCAGTCTTTTGGATGAACCCTAGTTATCAGTTCTACAAGTAAGAATTGGGATATATCACAAGTGTAAACCCGATAACCCATGGGGAACACTTACTTAGTTAGTTGCAAGTCTTGACAAACAACAATCATCTCAATCTTGTCTTATAATTTCTTCAATAAACCCCCTTTTTGGATATAGCATACCTAAAAGCTTAAATACCCGTGTTATTCTATATCTTGACCATATTTCCTACGGGATCGACCCCAACCTTTTGTTGGGTTCGTTATTGAAAACGTTTCCTTTATGCTTTATCAGGAATGTGCATTTGTGCATTATCAGACATATAAGAATGCATCCATATACAAGGCCCGCATTAAACACTAACACGATCAAAAAATCTTGCACAGGAATTTTGCTCTAGGAGAGTTGGTGCTACTATTCTACTCAAGATTATGGTTGTTCCCCAAAAAACATAAATTTAGGTGTTCGGGCCCATTTAAGGTGTCCCAAGTCTTTGGAAATAGTGCTATTCAACTTAAGGGATATGATAGATGTAATAGTGCAGAGGTGCCTTAGAATAAGACCGGAGAGTTAATCTAAAATCTGCAGAAATTAAAAAAAATAGCACAGGACGAGTGGAGTAACGACTCGTGGTTGCAAACCACGAGCCATTGTTAGTAGTCATGGGTTTAGGGGTTCGGTTAATAGTAAAAGTAACGATTGATGAAATGACTCGTTGTAAGAAACAACGAGTCATTGTTCATTGTCATGGTAAGAGATGGGCTTAGCATTTAGGGAGTATAACGGTTCATCCAATCACCCGTCGCGGCAGGCAATTATCCATCATCGTGAATGGTGGTAAGGGAACCTAAATCTCCAGTGGACTTGACGGGTGGATACCACCATCAGTTGGAGCAAACAACGAGCCATAGTGAGACTCGTCGTGGGGAAGTTCAAAAGATTCAGGACGGCAACCGACGACCGATTAGACGACCCGTTAGACGTAAGGACGAGTAATCCTATCTATCTGTGGTTTGATTTTGAGAGAAGGCTTAGGCAGTGCATAGCACAGACAGATACCAGGGGTCGTGGTATCCTCCAATGACCCATTGGGTCGTTTGTTGTTTGGTCCAGTGAGCAATTTTCTGTGAATTCAGTAAGAGTATTTCTGTTATTTTCTGAGTTTTAAGGGCCTATACTACGTCATTTAAGGCTCATTTTACAGGGTTTTAAGAGGAGAAAACCTTTCTAAGCTAAGTCATTCCATGCATGCAAACTTGATAGTTTGAAGAGAGGATTTAGAGCAAGTTTTGAAGGTTCCCATTGGAATCTCATCTTGGGCAATTAGAGGAGTGGTTAAGTAATCCCTTCCAGGTATGTAGGGTTATGAGTGGGTGTTTTCCTTCCACACCCATGCCCAAATCTCTAGCTAAGTATGAGAAATTCATATGATCAAGTTATGGGGGTTTTACCCAATTGCATGATTCCTCAATTTCTATATATGGGTACGATTAGATTATGTTTATGTTGATGAATTGTGAAGGTTTAGCAAATTTGAAATTCATTTTCTACCAAAATTGGGTTTTCTAAATTATGAAAATTAATGCCCATCGATGGGGGTGATCATGAAATAAGAGAATGATGATAAATGTATGATGATGATGAGATTTGATGATGAAAAGAATGTTTCTAAAGCTACCCATTATTATTATATTGTTTTCAAAATGAATTGAGTAGATCCAAGTATGGGCAAGGCCCTTATATCAAGTATGCTGATGTAGTATCTCTACAGTAAGCTTACAACATGGTTTTGGAGTAGATGCTTCCACTTATCTTCGAGCTTCTGGTATGTTTCGAAATAAAGATTCTCATATGCATGAATTAATAATTGATATGTATGTTATGATTGGGCTTCGTTTCATACAATGTCGAGTCTATGCATGATTTCATTATTGAGCTCTGTCAAATGATAATGTTGAGCTTTGTTTCATACGATGTCGAGTCTATGCATGATTTCATTATTGAGTTTTGTCAAATGACAATGTTGAGCATTGTTTTATATGATGTTGAGTTTGTGCATGATATCATTGGTGAGCTTCTTCAATAGAAGATGTTCAGGTTTGTTATATACTATGTAGAGCATTACATATTTTGGGAGAAGTGTCTAGCACCGAGCGGGCTAAGGGTCAATCACCCTTGTGACCTCCCTTGTGAGTTATCCCTGGCCCTAATGGCCCATGAGATTGATACTGATATTATGGTAGCATCCTTAGTCCTTGCAAGGTTTTGGACTACTCTGCCTGCTTGAATGTAATAGTTTAGACTATGTAAGCTCTATCATGGCATGTCGGTTAAGTGACGAGTCTCCTATTGTCTATACGATTCAGATTTGCATATTCATTATTCATGATTATTACTTTAAGCATGCATGTTCTAAAAGCAAGGTTTTGCTCATTGTTTAGTTTTTCTATAAATGTCATATTTCAACTTTGAGTCATTTGAGTTAGTTATGATGTTATGAAGCTATGCATGGTCATATTATGAAAAGATTATGATTTCAAAATGAATGAATATAGCCCTTCCTCTTAGATTCAAAAGCTTATGATGTGTAATGAAATGTTTTAAATGATTTACTTGACTTAACAAGTTTTACTTCCCTTGAATACTTAGTACATTCCATGTGCTAACCACATAGTTTCTATGTTGTATTATTTCATGATACAGGACCTAGCTCCTAGGTTCAGCCGCACTCGTAGTCGGTTGTCAAAGTTAGCACCTTCTTGGTTGGTGAATCCTCATCCTTCGAGTGCTATACTTTCAGTTTCTTTATGTATTTTTAGTTTCAGTATTGCTGAGTTAGTTGGGGTCTTTTCCCATAAACTCATCCTGATTAGAGGCTTTTCAGACATATGTATGTGTTAGCTTCGTATGCTTATTCTAATGTTATGTTGAGTTAGACTTCCACTGAGATATATTGATGATTTATTCAGTTTGTCGAATGAGTTAGATGTATGCTTATGCCATGGGTCGACTTGGGGTCTCTCGGGGTCCCTTGTCCCGTGTCTATGGTTTGGGCCTCCGTTTGAGTCATGAAAAACTTGGTATCAGAGCCATAGGTTTTAAGTGTCCCACAGTGTCTGAAAGTTGCGTTAACTATAGTCTTTTTCATGGGTGTGAAGCGTGCCACACTTATGATGAAGAGGCTACGAGACGTTCAGGAAATTCTCCCTTCTTTAATTATCTTTGTCGTGCGATGAAAAGTATTTCTATCCTTCTAATTTGTGCTATTCGCGATTGTAGAATCATGGCTTCTCGAAGAATGAATGGAAGGAGGAATGGAGGTGGTGAAGGACACGAGGATAGAAATGGTTATGGGCATCAGCCAGCCGTACCAGTTCAGGAGCCTCAGGCACCAGAGCTAGCCGCTCATGCTGTGTTCCGGGTGCTCTTAAGATGCTTGCGTAGGCCTTGACTGCTTCAGGTCAATTAGCAGGCCATTGCGCATGTTTCACAAAATGGCAATGCGGCGACAACTCGAGTTAGAGACTTCTTGATGATGAACCCGCCAGAGTTCTTGGGGTCCAAGGTAGATGAAGACCCGCATCATTTCATTGATGAGATTGTCAAGATCACCCAAGTCATGGGGGTGAGTGGTGTTGAGTGCACAAAGTTGGCCTCCTACCAGTTGAAGAGGTTTGCGCATATCTGGTTTCGCCAATAAAGGGATAACATAGTAGTATGAGTAGGTCCGATCACGCAGGGAAGCAGGGAAGGATGATAGTGCTAGAGTATTCCCTTGAATTCACTTTCCTATCGAAATATGCCTTGGAGCTAGTGGCTGACCAGAGGGCGCGAGTTAGCAGATTTTTGCATGGTATAGCAGGGTATTTGGACAATGAGTGCTAGATTTCTATGCTTCATCAGGATATGGACTTCCCTTGCATGGTGTTGTACGCCCAATAGATGGAGGCGACACATTCGAGAGAGAGGGAGGCCAAGAGGGCCGGATCAAGAATCAGAGATTCTCTCAATAGAGGTCCGATGTGGGCACCGATAGCAGACTCACCAGAGATCATCAGCCTTGGAATCTTTGGCATCGGGTGAGCCATCCGGGCCCAGACATGATCAGAGAGGGGGAGTGTCAGGCTTGAGGGGTCAGAGAAGCAGACCTATAGATTCTAGCATCCTAGCTTATCGCAGATGTGATCGGGGGCACACAAGCCAGTTCTTGGTAGGTTCAGGTGCTTTGTTCGGGTGTAGGAAGCCTGAACACATGCATAGATATTGTCCAGCTGTGAGGCAGGACCAAGCTGGGGCTGAGGCCCAGCATCTAGTTCAGTAGCCCCTCCCTCACGCTCAGCACATCAAGGTACATCTACTGACACTGTTGGCAGTCAGTCTAGAATAGATTCTATGCTTTAGCTTCCCGTCAGGAGTAGGAGGTCTCCTCGGATATGGTCATGGGTGTGTTGCGAGTCTTCCATATTGATATTTATTATTTGCTAGATCCAGGAGCTACCTTGTCTTTTGTGAAACCATATGTGGCTAGTAGCTTTGGAGATAGTCACGATGTCTAGTCAAAACCCTTCTCAGTTTCCACTCCATTAGGTGACTCAGTTCTAGCTAGACGGGTGTACAGAGGTTGCCCAGTCTCAGTCCTTTGTAAGGTCACCTCAGTAGACTTGATAGAGTTAGCCATGACCGATTTCGATGTTGTTCTCGACATGGATTGGCTATTTGTATGCTATGCTTCAGTTAATTGTAGAACTCGGGTAGTTGAGTTCAGATTTCTGGGTGAGCCAGTCTTAGAATGGAAGGGTAGTTCAGTTGTGCCTGTAGGACGATTCATTTCCTAACGTAAGGCTAGGAAGATAATTTCTAATGGTTGCATGTACCATCTAGTTAGAGTTAAAGATGTTGAGTTCGAAACACCAATTGTCCATTTAGTTCCAGTAGTTTGTGAGTATCCAATGGTCTTTCCTGATGATTTGCCAGGGGTTCCTCCCGAACGAGATATTGATTTTGGTATAGATCTTATTCCTGACAGGCAGCCTATATCTATTCTGCCCTACAGAATGGCTCCAACAGAGATAAAAGAGTTGAAGGATCAGTTGAAAGACCTATTAGATAAGCGCTTTATTAGGCCGAGTAAGTCTCCGTGGGGTGCCCCAGTGTTATTTGTCCGGAAGAAGGATGGTTCACTTCGGATGTTCACTGACTATTGGTAGTTGAATAACATCACAATTAAGAACATGTATCCTTTTCCCAGGATTGATGATTTGTTTGATCAGCTTCAGGGTTCCAAGTGTTTCTCCAAGATTGATCTCAGATCTGGGTATGACCAGCTTAGCGTTCGGGAGAGTGACATCTCGAAAACCGCTTTAAGGACTCAGTATGGTCACTACGAATTTGTTGTTATGTCCATTAGACTAACCAATGCCCCTGCAGCATTTATGGATCTATTGAACATGGTTTCAAGGCATATTTGGACATGTTCGTGATTGTGTTCATTGATGACAACCTTAAATACTCTCGGAGTGAGAAGGAGCATGCCGCTCACTTGAGAGTAGTACACCCTCAAGGATCGTCAGTTGTATGTAAAGTTTAGCAAATGTGAGTTTTGGTTGAACTCTGTGGCATTTTTGGGCCATGTGGTATGTAGTGAGGGCATAAAGGTAGATCCTCAGAAAATCGAGGCGGTGAAGAATTGGCCCAGACCGGTGAACACATTACATATCAGGAGCTTTTTGGGCTTAGCGGGTTACTTTTGTAGATTTGTTAAGGGCTTTTCATCTGTTGCAGTCCTTTGACCAAGTTGACTCGAATGAAGGTAAAGTTCCAATGGTCAGAGGCTTATGAGAAAAAGCTTCCAAGAGTTGAAGACTCGACTCACTTCAGCACCAGTGTAGACCCTACCCGAGGGTACCAATGGTTTTGTGGTGTATTGTGATGTTAGGAGAATCGGACTTGGGTGTGTGTTGATGCATCATGGGAAAGTGATAGAATATGCCTCAAGATAGTTGAAAGTCCATTAGAGGAATTACCCGATCTATGATCTTGAATTGGCCGCGTGATCTTGGTCGTATTTATACAACAAAACTCCATATTTTCAACCCACTACAGTAATCTTGCAACTAGCCGATCATTCATTGGCAAGGCTAGATGGAATTGTGGAGGATGTGCTGGTGTAGGTGGGCTCCCTTAATGAAAGTCCACCGCCCCCTTTCCCATGGAGATTGAGGAAGTATAAGGAGGAAGCATGTTTCAACAAATTTATGGAAGTGTTGAAGCAGGTTAATATTAATCTTCCTTTGGTAGATGTTTTGCAGGGAGTTCCTAAGTATACAAAGTACATAAAGGATATCGTGGAAAACAAGAGCAGACTGATGAAATATGCTACAGTTGCACTTACTGAAGAGTGCACCTCTCGAATACAGAATAGATTGCCTACAAAGCTCAAAGATCCGGGAAGTTTTACTATCCAGATTACTATTGGGCAGTCCATTCGAGCTCGTGGTTTGTGTGATTTGGGAGCGAGTATTAACTTAATGCGTACATCTGCTTTCAAGAAGTTGGGCTTGGGTAGTCCCAGACCCACTACAGTAATCTTGCAACTAGCCGATCATTCATTGGCAAGGCTAGATGGAATTGTGGAGGATGTGCTAGTGTAGGTGGGCTCCCTTATTTTCCCTATGGTTTTCATAATTCTTGATTTTGACCCAGATTCGGAAGTCCCACTTATTTAGGGACATCCCTTTTTTGCAACTAGGCGAGCTTTAATTGATGTAGCTGCTGGGAAGCTAACCATGAGAGTTCATGATAAGGTAGAAGTATTTGACGTCTACAAGGCTATGAAGCTACTAGCTATTTATGAAGAGTTGTCAGCCATCACTATTGTGCACCAAGAGTCCGCACTTCAGCTTATTGGCCCAAAGGATCCATTGGAGAGAGCATTAGTGGGACATGGCCAGTCAGGGAATGGTGCAACATATGAAATGGTTCAAGCTCTAAATGAGGCAAAAATGTTCTTCCGAAAGCAAGAGTTTGAGCCCTTGTAGCGGTCCTTAGAACCATCACCAAAGCCATCAATAGAGGAGGCACCCAAATTGGAGCTAAAAGCATTGCCTCCACACCTGCAGTATGTATTTTTGGGAAAAGATGACACGTTGTCGGTCATTATTTCAACAGAATTGACAGATTCACAAGTTCAAGAAGCATTAGTGGTCCTTAGGAGGCGAAAAAGAGCTATGGGATGGCAGATGTCAGACATCCGGGGAATCAGTCCAGCTTTCTGCATGCACAAGATATTGATGGAGGAAGGATCTAAGCCAACTATACAACATCAAAGGAGGATGAACCCGACAATGAAAGATGTAGTTAGGAAAGAGGTGATTAAGTGGCTAGATGCAGGAGTGGTGTATCCGATCTCAGACAGTGAGTGGGTTAGCCCGATTCAATGTGTCACCAAAAAAGGGGGGGATGATAGCGGTCACTAATGAGAAGAACAAGTTAATTCCCACGCGAAAAGTCATAGGTTGGAGGATTTGCATGGATTATAGGAACCTAAATGAGGCCACTCGTATAGATTACTATCCCATACCATTTATCGATCAAATGTTGCATAGACTTTCAGGGTAGGAGCATTATTGCTTTTTAGACGGTTATTCTAGCTATAATCAAATAGCTATATCCCCAGAAGATCAGGAGAAGACCACATTCACCTGTCCCTATGGAACATATGCCTTCAAGCGTATGCCTTTTGGGTTATGCAATGCACCAGCCACCTTCCAGCAATGCATGATGGAAATATTTCAGGATATGATGGAAGATTATGTTGAGGTATCTATGGATGATTTTTATGTTTTTGGTAACTCGTTTGTTGTATGTTTGCAAAATTTAGACAGGGTTTTTGCGCGGTGTGAAGACTCAAACCTAGTGCTCAATTGGGAGAAGTGTCACTTTTTAGTCAAGGAGGGCATTGTTCTTGGCTATAAGGTGTCTCACAGAGGTTTGGAGGTTGATCGCACAAAGGTTGTGGTGATTGAGAAGCTACCACCACCAGTATCGATTAGGGGTGTCCGCAGTTTCTTAGGACATGCTAGCTTTTATATACGGTTCATTTGAAATTTATCAAAGATTTCTATACCAATGTGCCGACTATTAGAAAAAGATGTGAAGTTTGAGTTTGGCAAAAAATGTGTGAAAGCATTTGAGGAGCTAAAGAAGAAGCTGGTGGAAGCTCCCATTCTCATTGCTCCTCACTAGGAACATCCCTTCGAGCTGATGTGTGATGCCAGTGATGTTACTGTAGGGACGGTATTGGGGCAGAGGAGGAAAAAGATTTTTCACTCCATCTACTATGCAAGAAAAACGCTAGATGTTGCGCAGGTGAACTACACAATCACCGAGAAGGAGATGACTCAGACCTCGGTGACAAGGCATTGGGACAAGATGAAGAAATTGAACCAATTGATTGATCAGGGAGTTTTAACCACCCTAACTATGTTCTTCAATTGATTTGTGCAAACACTGAGGACAGTGTTCACTTTAAGTGTGGGGTGGAGGTTATCTTATGTTTGTTTATCTATGTGGGTAGTTGTTGTGGCATGTATAATTTGATCGGTAGTAGAATATTTGTTTATGTGTGTGGTATTTTGACTGTGGCATGTATAAACTGGTTTGTAATAGCTAGTAAGCTCTGTCGTGCTTTGCTGTGCTTGTGAAGAATTTGTTTTCATTTTTTTTTAATTTTCATTTTTAATTTTTTTTTGCGTTTTGGGTTTCTCAGTTTTTATTTTCTGAGCTTTTCTCGAGGATAGTCCCTTTGAACCGTCTTAAGGTAATTTAGTCGCATTAGGAAATAGACAATAAACCCGCCATTATAGGGCTAAAGCATTTCACTCGGTTAGATGCTAGACTTCATAGAACGTGCATTTGGATAAGAAAATGGTTAACTTTAAGAGGATCACATAGGTAGTGATGTCGAACTCTAAATTGCTGAATTTTAGGCTTAACTGTGCTTGTCACTCAATATGGATGCAATCATGAAAGGAGAATAGGCTAACCAAAAGTTATCCTCTGTGCCATGTATGGTGAGAACTAGTTATATTTCATGCAAACTAGCATCTAGAATTTTCCTTGTGTGTACAAAAAGTCGTAAATGGCATTAAGCTTAAAGGAAATGATTAAGGCACATCTTTGTGAACCGAGATTGTTTACCCATTTCATTCAGTGTTCCTAACCTTCATGATTTCCCCTAGTTAGCCCATTTTGAGCCATTGAGCTTAATTTTATTGAAACAGCGTCACTAAGAAACCTTACCCCCTTTGTTAAAATAGCCTCAATGTCGTTTTTATCCCAATAGATCCCAGTGCACTTTACAAAGGCAACATGAAAAGGGGAAAGGAGTGTGGGTGCCCCATTTGTAATCATAAGCTGTTTAAATGAGTATTTCAAAAAAATAAAATAAATATATATATATATATATATATATATAATTTATATGATGTATATATTTAGACACTTGTGTATATAATGTCTATTGATGAAGTTCATTCAAGGGGACAAATTTGTACATCTAGGAAGACACTGTGAAAGGAGTAGAAGTGAATGGCAGAAGAAGTAAGTTGCTAAAAAGAAAAAATGTGGAATTATCCTAAAGTGCAGAGGGATATGAGTAACTACAACCCAAATAATCCTACCTGTCCCTTAGCTGACATTACAACCCGGTAAAATTCCTTGTGATCCTATAAGTGATGCGACGATCGATTGAGTAGTACACTAAAGGCAAATTAATGATGCATTAGATTCTCTTGGAATAATCCTTGGATTGTGAGCGATTCAGTGCATAATGTGCTTAAGTATGATTATCTTGATTTCATAGAAATAGAACCGTTATACATCCGTGAGGGCATATGCTGGGGGACTTTTGGTTAAGCTAATATTTGGCTATTATGATTCAGACATGTTGGCCAGATTTTCAGTTCAAGAGTTATTCATTAGGCTTGTGTGATTCTAATCATGAGAATAATGGATGAATAACTTGCTTGATGAAGTTAATGTTACTCCATGATTAAAGTGTTTAGCACAACTAGATGAGAGTTCCTTTGGTCCCATAATGATGGTAAAGTAGTTGCAATCATGTCGAAGATACTAAAAGCTTGTCCAAGGACGGACAAGGGTATAAGTATAGGGTAGTGATCTTGGGCGATTTATATGACCAAACTCCATTTTTTCAACCCGTTATGAGTCTGGATAGGGAGAATATTTAAGTATTCACACATGTTTGAGTTAATTAAGGTTGTTTTTCTTTTTCGGATTAATAATTGTGTGGTGACTATTTGCAGGTGGGGAAGACAGAGATGTCAGCTGGAGGAGCAAGCTAAACTCCGAAAGGGAATAGGCTAATATTTGGCAGGTGTAAATAGAGAGTTGAAAGGTTCCTGCTGTGTCACACTAAGGATGGTCTGCATTGAACAACGTGCAATAGTACATAGGTGGAGGAAGAAAATAATGAAAAATTGGAAGGCGCAAAATAGTGAGGGAGTGCGATGGCTCTGTAGCACGGAGCTTGTGCTCCGCAAAGGCGTCCGTGCCACCTTGAAGGGAATTCCAGCCTTGCCCAGATTCTAGTGAGCCCTCGCGATGGCTCCGCGACACGGAGCTTGAGCTCCGCGATGTCCTCCGTGCAATGTTGCTAGTTTATTTTTGGGAAATTTCCACTTGAATAAATAGAACACTTAGGCTTTCATTTTGACATATTTGATATTTTGCACGAACGTCGGAGGAAGGCAGTTGAGCTGAGGAAAATTCTATGGTTATTTCTCTTCTCTCTTCTTCAAAAATTCAATTGTTGGTATGATTAGAACTTTTTTGACGATGTTTAATCAACAAATGATTTGCTAAATTACCTCATTCAGAGGTTAAGACTAATTGCAAGATTGTGTATTTTTATATCAATTCAGTTGAATTTTCTTATTTCATGAAAGGTTCTTCTTCTATTCTTGATTTTCATTGCTTTAATGTTTGGCCAGCATTAAGCTAAAATTAGAATCCTAATTTGATTCATAGAGGAAAATTATTAGGGTAGACTTGGAATATGGAAATATGTTCTTACCATTGTTGTGAATTAAAGGTAAGATTCGCGTGCAGGATAGAAATATACCTGCAATGTCATATTTGGTTATCTAGGGAAACTATTTTGATTTGCCAGAAGATGAGTTATTGAATCACAGAAATGTGCAGTGTAAGTCTCATAATTCAGTAATTGGCTAGAGGTTCGAAAGACCTGAGCCATATTTTACTCTTTTCCAACCATCAACCTATGAGAGAGGTTTTGAGAAATAATATAAATTATACATGCCTGCATGTTACACCTTAACCTTAGATTGTTTGTGCTATTGTTCAAATCACATTTTCTTATTTTAGTTAGTGTTACAGTAAATATTACTCTTTGACAACTTTTAATTTTGTGTGTTATTCATATACTTGCATAAAGAAATTGTGACTACTAACGTAAAAAAATGGTTTACCTCAAAGCTACAATCCTTGTTGGTTCGATACCTATCTTGAAAGAGCCATTATATTACTTGTACAACCATATGCACTTGCGTGCATTGGGGCTTCAACACCGCAGTGGTGTTCACATTGAAGAAATGGCAGCATCACTTATATGGGGTCCACGTGGATGTGTTTACGGATCACAAGAGCTTGCAATATATGTTTATGTAGAAAGATTTCAATCTTTGGCAAAGGATATGGTTTGAGCTACTAAATACTATGACATGAGTGTCCTTTTCAACCTGAGTAAGCCTAATTGGTAGCGGACACACTTAATAGTCTGTCTATGGAGAGTGTGTCTCACATGGATGAGGGAAAGAAAGAGTTGGTGAAAGATGTCCATCAACATGCAAGATAGGGAGTTAGATTTGTCGATTCGACTGATGGCGGCATTGTTGTGCAAAACGGATTAGAATCGTCCTTAGTTATAGATGTTAAAGCCAGACAAGATGAGGATTTGATTTTGGTAAAGCTGATGGAAGCCGTTGGAAGTCAGAAGGTGGAGGCCTCCTCCTAATGGGAAGATGGGATGATGGGGTACCAGGGCAATCTATGTGTTCCAGATATTGATAATTTCAAGGACAAAATATTGCATGAGGCACATGGATCCAGGTATTCTATCCATTCGGGTGCAACCAAGATGAATCATGATTTGCGAGAAATATATTGGTGGAACGGCATTAAGAAGGATCTTGCAGAATTCATAGCCAAGTACCCAAACTATCGGCAAGTGAAAGTCGAGTATCAAAGGTCGGGAGGCGTACATCAGGATATTAGCATTCCCACTTGGAAATGGGAAGATATTAATATGGATTTAATTGCAGGCCTACCTCGTACTCGCACCACTATGTTTCTAATTGTGTGGGGGTAGATAGGATGACCAAGGCTGCACACTTTCTATCGGTCAAAACCACCGATTCAGAGGATGATTATGCCAAATTGTATATCCGAGAGTTGGTACGATTGCATGGAGTTCACTTGTCTATCATCTTAGACCGAGCGACTCAGTTTGCCTCTCAGTTTTGGTAGTCTTTCAAAAAAAGGCTTTAGACTCAGGTTAAACTCAGCATAATATTTCATCTGCAAACGGATGGTCAGGTGGGGCAGACGATTCAAACTCTTGAGGACATATTGAGGGCTTGTGTGATGGACTTTAAAGGTAGTTGGGACGATCACTTGCCCTTGATCGAGTCTTATTACATTAAAAGCTATCACTCTAGCATTCAGATGACACTCTTGAAAAAGTTCTTGGGTGATCCAGCTTTAGTTATCCCAGTGGAATGCGTTGGTGTGGGAGATAGCCTTAGTTATGAGGAAATTCTACTTGCAATCTTGGATCGTCAGGTTAGGAGGCTGAGGAACAAATAAGTAGCTTCGGTGAAGGTGTTATGGAGAAATCAACATCTTGAGGGAGCTACGTGGGAAGCCGAAGCGGCTATAATGGCTAAATACCCTCGTTCCCTACTGACTCAATTTTAGTTTGAAGTATTAGTTTTTTCCCTAATTATCTAATCAGTTTTGATGTTTTGTTCACGTGTAGAAGTTTGATGTATGATAAGATAGATTTTTGTGATCTCTAAATTCGGTTCAGTTATGTAGTTCTTTTCAGAGGTAGTCATTCCACCAGTTTTCAGTTAAAATGATCAGCATTTGATTATTATAATTGCATATTTCTATTTTCTGCTTGTTTCCAATATTCGAGGACAAATGTTCCCAAGGGGGAGATATTATAATACCCCGGAGGTTCCTTAGAATAAGACCTAGGAGTTAAATCTGAAATCTACAAAAAATAGGAAAAATAGCACAGGACAATTGGAGAAACGACTCGTGGTTGCAAACCACGAGCCATTATTAGTATTTGTGGGTTCAGGTGTTCGGGTGGTAGTGGAAGTAACGATTGATGTAACGACTCATTGTAAGAAACAATGAGTCGTCATTCGTTGTCATGGTTAGAGATGCGCGTAGCATTTGGGGAGTATATGGGGTCATCCAACGACCCATTGTGGCATAAAACGATCCGTTGTTGTGAGTCATGGTAAGGGAACCTAAATCTCTAGTTTACTTGACGGGTGGATACCACAATCCATTGGAGCCAACAACGAGTCGGGGTAAGACTCGTCATGGGGAAGTTCAGAAGATTCAGGAAGGAAACCAACGGCCATTTGATGACCCATTAGACCTAAGGATGATTCGTCTTATCTATCTGTGGTCTGATTCCGAGAGAAGGCTTAGGTAGTGCATAGCACGGGCAGATACCACGGGTCTGGTATCCTCCAACGACCCATTGGGTCGTCCGTTGTTTGGTCCAGTGAGCAATTTTTTGAGAATTTAGTAAGGGTATTTCTGTCATTTCCTACATCCTAGGGACCTATACTACATCATTTACGGCTCATTTTACAAGGTTTTAATAGGGAGAAACCTATTCTAGGCTAAGTCATTTCATGCATGCATACTTGAGAGTTTGAAGAGAAGATCTAGAGCATGTTTTGAAGGTTTCCATTGGAATCTCATCTTGTGTAATTAGAGGAGTGGTTAAATCATCCCTTCCAGGTATGTAGAGTTATGAGTGGATGTTTTCCATCCACACCCATTCCCAAGTCTCTAGCTAAGCATGAAAAATTCATATGATCAAGTTATGCGGTTTTTACTCAATTGCATGATTCTTCAATTTCTATATATGGGTACAATTAGATTATATTTATATTGATGAATTGTGATGTTTGGGCAAATTTTAAATTCGTTTTCTACAAAAATTGGGTTTTCTAAATTATGAAAATTAATGCCCATGGATGGGAAGTTCATGAAAGAAGAGAATGATGATGAATGTATGATGATGATGAGATTTGATGAGGAAAAGCATGTTTCTAAAGCTACACATGATTATGAGATTGTTTTCAAAATGAATTGAGCAGATCCAAGCATGATAAAGTTTTGGGCAAGGCCCTTATGTCAAGTATGATGGTGTAGTGTCTCTAAAGTAAGCTTACCACATGGTTTTGGAGTAGATGCTCCCACTTATCTTTGAGTTTGTGGTATGTTTCGAAATAAAGATTCTCATATGCATGACTTCATAACTGAGATGTATTCTATCATTGAGCATCATTTCACACGATGTTGATTCTATGCGTGATTTCATTATTGAGCTTTGTCAAATGACAATGTTGATCTTCGTTTCATATGATGTCGATTCTATGCATGATTTCATTATTGAGCTTTGTCAAATGACAATGTTGAGCTTCATTTCATACGATGTTAAGTTTATGCATGATATCATTATTGAGCTTCGTCAATAGACAATGTTGAGCTTCGTTATATATGACGTAGAGCATTGAATGTTTTGGAGATGAGTCTAGCACTGAGAGGGCTAAGGGTCGATCACCCTATGCCCCAAAACTACGCGCCAACGTAGGTTGATAATATTATATTATTGGGACATCCCTTGTGAGCTATCCCCCGCCCTAATGTCCCATGAGCTTAATATCTATATCATGGTAGCGTCCTTATCCCTGGCAAGGTTTTGGACGGCTCTGCCAACTTGAGTGTAATAATCCGGACCACGTATGCTCTATCGTGTTATGTCGGTTAAGTGACAAGTCTCCCATTGTCTATATGATTCAAATTTTCATATTCATTACTCCTGATTATTACTTTATGCATCCATGTTCTAAAAGCAAGGGTTGACTCGTTGTTGACGTTGCTATGAATGTCATATTTCAGCTTTGAGTCCTTCGAGTCAGTTATGATGTTATGAAGCTATGCATGGTCATATTATGAAAAGATTACGATTTCAGAATTCATGCATGCAGCCCTTCCTCTCGGATGCAAAAGCTTATGACGGTTTTACTTACCTTGCATACTCGGTACATTCCACGTAGTAACCGCATACTTTCTATGTTGTATTGTTTCATGATACAGGACCTAGCTCTCAGACTCAGCCCGATTCATAGTCGGTTGTCAGAGTTAGAACCTTCTTGGTTGGTGAGTCCTCATCCTTCGAGGGATAGACTTTTAGTTTCCTTATGTATTTTTAGTTTTCAGGAGAACTTGAAGTAAAGCATGCTTTTAGCTTGGGATAAAGGCTCAGGGAGTATTTCTCATCATTTAAATGTAATTTGATGCTATGAGGATATAGCATGATTTAAGTGTGGGGTGAGAAACATTTCAAAATTTTTGTACTTAACAAGTTTGTGGTAAATGTAATGCTTGTGAGGAATTTGTGAGAAATTTGAAAAGAAATTTGAAAAATGTGAAAAAAATTTTATGAGTCAAGAATGAATTCATCACCCGTTGGTTTTTCTTTTCGATTTTTCCGACGGGGGGTCTTTGAACCGAGAAAAACAAAAATTTTCTTTGTTTGTATATAATGTTTTTAGTCATAAATAGAGATTGTTTCCGACGATGGATGGATGACGACCGTCTTGAGGAAGTTAGTCAATAAGTTTTTGGGATTTGAACTCGTAGCTAATTGGTGCTTGATATTCTTGTTATGTTCAATAAATGTTTGGAAGAGGCAAGTATGTTCAGCGTGAAGCATGCAAGTGTATAACTTTGTTTGAGACACTTAGGCTCTTGAATTTGACTCAATATGATTGAAGCTTAATTCTGAATTCTTGTTATCATCTGAGTAAGAGTCTGCTGAATGTGTCTCAAATTGAGCATGTGCCATGAGTGTAAGGTTTTTGAGCATTCTGTGCTATTGTGGAGTGCCTAAAACTTTCCTGGTGTGTTTATAAAATAAAAAGAAGGATGTGAATTGTAGGAGATGATTTAGGCATTTCTTTGAATGAACCAAATTTTTATCCCTCATTTTACCTACCTTGAAAAATTAATCCTAGTTAGCCCCATTGAGCCTTGAGCCTATGCTTTGAAAGCTGCAACATAAGCTTAATCCTTTTTCTTTCATTAGCCTTGAACATGATCTAAAACTCCTAAGCACTTAAGGGAAAAATATGAAATAGTGAAGGAGTGAGAAGAAGGAAAAGAAGAAAAAATGGAAGTTGTGAAAGTTGAGAAAGGTCATGGGTGCACTGATGTGAAAACGACTGATTATTATAAGGGGTAAGAAAATAAATTAATGAAAAGTTACGTATAGAACTCCTTACTAATAAGCCAAAAGTGCCTAAAGAAAGGTGGAACAAAAGAGGAAAAAGAAAGCTGAAAGGAGAAAAAGGTGAAGTAAGAGAAGGGAAGTTCGTAATGAGGGCGTGATGTATTAAAAGCGCTTGGGAAAGTTAGTCACTGTTATTGGCCAGAATAGTACCTACCTGTCCCTTAGCTTACATTACAACCCATTAAGTCCTACTTGATCTTACATTCACACATCCTTCAATTAGTGGAATAAAACACTAAGGGCAAGCTTATGGGTCATTACATGATGCAGGTGAATTCTTTGTGAGAGTGAGCGTAATTCTATTCATGTACCCACACATGTTGTGATTTAAAAATTGTTTTTGCGTGTGAAATTGGGTAACTCTCTTTCCGTAAGGGCACATGTTGAATGAAAGATATAATTCATGTCAGATTTCTTAATCAGTTGATTTGCATGAGTTTTCTAAGATTGAGAGTCGATTCTTGAGGTTAAGAAGTCTTAACATAGTTGTACTTCATTTCGACGATCAAATCGTGCATGCTCTATTTTTAGCTTGTTATCTTACGTAATCATTATAGTCGTAGCTTCAATAATCTTGCTAAATGAGTTATGGGTGAGTCTCCATATGCATGAGATGTAAAAGGTTGTTCGAGGACGAACAAGAATTTAAGTGTGGGGTTGTGATCTCGGGCAAAATAGTATGCCCGAGTGAAGCTTGATAACTTAAGTTAGTCTTCTTTAACTAAGTAATTGTATACATTTTCATGTGATTTTATATAAATGTTAATATATGTGCTAACCAACATGATTAGTCCTTGTTTTGTAGGTTTCAATGATTTTGAGGAACTAATTTATAAGTTGGTGAAGTAGCGGAATGGAGTTGGGAGCAGATGCGGCAGGCAGGCAGCACCAACACGCCAGCAACGTGCCACGCCATGCCAACTGCGCGACAGGGGTGTGACAACGTGCTGCCCAAGCAGCGTGACATACTGCCAACGCGGTGGCACTCGACAGTTTCGACTTCCGAAGGCAATTTCTAGAGAGCTTTCGCGTTACCTCTGTGTCACGGAGGCAGTGCTCCGTGATACACTCTATGACACGGAGCCATTCCACGACAGGCTAAATTGTGCACGTTTCTTATTTATTATAAATAGGTCCCTTAGCTCCTAAAACCATTTTGTCATGATTTTATTCTAGAAAACTACCTAGGAGTGAAGGGAGAAGTGGGAGAACTCATCTAGGGTTTGGCAAATTCCCTTCTCATCTCCCAAATTCATGTAAGTATGTTAGTTTAGTAGTAGTTAGTTGTAGTTTTACGAACATGAATGGCAAGAACCCTTCCTCTAGGGTTGAAGCCATAAATTATGATTGTGATTTTATGAAATTGTTTTGGAATTAAGTTATTGATTGTTGTTTTCGTCTTGCATTCTGGATTGTTGGTTTTCTTTATGATTGATCACCATGAAAACATATACGTTAGATTGGGCAATTTCTTGAGAAAGAATTACCTAGGTCAGGACATGAGAATGTAAGGAGCATGTTTGTATCGCACGATATAATTTTGTGTTAGGATAAAAATATTCCTAAGACCTTGCTTGGTTGATAAAACGGGGGTTATTAAGAGACCAACTTAGGATTATCACATCACCACTCGAAGAAGTAGTTGTGAGGGTAAGTTGAGTTAAATGGTTAGATGCACGAAAGTCCCTAATCGTTTCCCCGTAAACCACAATAAAATTAATTGCCCGCAAACTAGAAATTAGCGTCCTCGCTCACAATGATGCAGTGAGGCTAGTTTGCCGTGTTTAGAGGATTGAAAGACCATGAACATGCAATTCTAATTATGTGAAATAATAATTGATAGTTCCATGCTTAAACCATTGCAAATCGTAGCATTGCATGATTATCTGGTTTTAATCCTATGTTGCTCCTAGAGTGACTTTAGAATATTTCGTTGACCAAAATTAGACTTAATTGAATCTCCCTTGAAAACTTATATAATCCACATTTTCGGTATTTAAGATCACACTTGAAATAGATCGTTAGAGGAATGGTTCCAGTCCCTGTGGGTTCGACATTCCGGTTCTTAAAAAGAGCCACTATATTACTTGCACGACACGTACACTTGTGGACGCGCTAATTTGAGTGTGTCAACATCCAAAACTCAAACAAATTTGTGCACTCTATATACAACTCTATTTCCCCTTCGTATTGAAACATCATTAGCTAATGTATTGCAAGAAACATCAAAATATCATATTCAGGGATCAATACATGTCATCTAACTATCAACAAGCAATCAAGTCATCACCTATGTTTAAGACAGACCAATGGTAAAAGCAAACATACTCCATGTACCCTCACAAAAAATGAAGTCCCCACTCAAGTATGAGGTATCAAATGAAATATGGGACTAGGCAAATGAAGCACTCACTCTCTCAAAGAACTGCAAGTATTATGCATCAAATACCATAGTCTTTCCCTTATTTTCTCTGCTTTGGTTTGTTAGATGGTCAAATTAAGATTATGATAGGACCTGATATGGCTTGTAATGTAGGCTTAGGGCTGGACATGATAAAGATGAAAGACCTTATGAGTGACTATTCCTTTCTTGGCACTACAATCATTGGCTACACCATTTTTCTATTTCACCCTTCATTCTTTTTGTCTTCTTTTCTTCCCTTTTTCCCATTTTAAGAATATTTGCATGGATGAGGTGATATTTCACATTTTTCAACAATTTGAAACTCTTTTGAATTTTTCTTTTTACATGTTCTCAAATTTTCATCCTTTGACTTTTTGACCTCACCACACCTTATTTTTCACCACTTTTCTCTTCTTTTTCTTGTCTTTCCTTTTCTCATGCTCCCACAATTTATGCACCCCTACTCTTTCCACCCTCAACTTAAGCATTATTCTTATGTTGAGGTTCACAATATCCAAGGAAGGATGAGGGCCAAATAGGTTCATTATAAACAAATGGATACAATTAACAGGTAAATCAAAGAAATATTGTCAATTAAGGTTCAAACATAGGATCAAGGGATTCATGAAACTTTCGTAGGGAAATATAGGATAAAAAGTGAGCTAAAACAAAAATGGTCTATGATCATCTCCTCACCAACCATTCTTAACCTATGTAGAGACCAACCAGGCAAGTTCTAGATCTTCAACAATAGACCGCAATAAATACTAAGACCTCACTCAAACATGGAACTTGAACTATTTTTACTTCACATGTCTGGTTCATACATAGCATAACAAGACTAACTTTATTAATAACTGAATAACATAAAATGATACACAGAAATCATGCATTATTGTCACAAATACATAGCACAAATTTTTTATGTAGGGTCAAAATTTTACCAAAAATAACAAAACTAGTGCATATCCATTGGCTGAGTATTCCTAAGATATTTTCTAATGAAACAAAAATCACGACTAAAAAAACAATTCTAACACATGCTGGTTCTATTAGATCGCATGCCTGAGGGAAAAGAAACACGGCAATAAAAACCCTCAGACAAATGAATATCCCAAAAATAGAAGTACACCCCCCCAATTAAAAAATAAGCTTCGTCGCCGAAGCATAAAATATAATCAATTAAGGGAGAAGAACATACCTGTGGCTAGTCAGACTTCACCTCTATTATGTCACGAAGGTGGTACCTCTGAGGTAGTAGTGGCATTAGCAGTGGCCGTCACACTAAATGGTGTAACAACGGGGGGAGTGGTCCCCCCAGTGGATGTGGCCTCTTGACGGCCTCTGTAGTAACTGGGGCTGAAGGTGGCTCACCCGAAGGGTTATTGACACTAGTAAGCTCGGGCTAAGCTGTGGTGGAGCTTCCTGTTCCTCTAACTCTCTCATGCAACTCCTTCATATGCTCCTCATTAGCCCGCATACTCTGCGTTGTAGCCCGCTTGCGCTCTTTCTTCTCCTTCTTTCTTGTTTTCCTCAAACTCTCCACACCAGCATCTTCAGTAGCTCTCTTCTTGCCTATATCACAACTGCCTTTGGCCCCCAGTATGCTGCCCAATCAATATCCTCATCAAGCTTTGCATCCAGGTATGGAAGAGTGGGCTGCTATAACAGTTGGTTGCCTTAAAGACAACTTAACCACATGACTCCAAAGAGCCCCCAGTTCCGCAAAAAGACTGCTGGTGTCTGACTACTCCGCCATTCTCATGTTAAATCTGCTCTCGAAAATATCCAGGCGGGCATGAAAAGCCTAAGCTGTTGCATCTATCTCATATTTGACCCATGGCTTTACATTCTCCATCATTTCCTGAATTTTGCGCTCAGCCATGATCAATCCCTTTGCTAACTTCTGGAGGAAATCCTGTGGTACCAAGATGTACCTTGCTAGAGTATGAGTTTGTAAAGTCGGCAGCGGTGTATTTGAGGTGATGGGAGTTGACTCTGAATGACCGACATCTATAGCGGGTGTCTCACTCTATACCTGAGTACTAGGAAAATGCACCTATACGTCCCCTACTGGCTGAGCTACTGGGATAGCTATAGGCATCCTTGATCTGCTTACTAGGTTCATCTCATACCAGATAAAGCCTATGTCTGCAATTTTTTGTCCTCCAATAAATCTCTCATCACCCCGCTGAACTCTCTCGTCCCTTCAAAAACTATATACAAGGCTCGGGAATGGGATAGTAGTGCTTACATCAACTGCCCGATCTCGTATCTCGGTAGCAATGATCCTCAGGATGTTAAGAGGATAGCGAGACATGAGGCATGCCACCAACTCCGCTCTATCAGCACTCAGCGTGTGATAATTGATTGTGGGTGCTAATCAATGTCTCACCAATGTCTAGAAAGCCTTTTCTATGATGTTTAGTGAATTCCTTGTCACCTGCTTGCCACCTGTAACTTACTCAGTGTCGTCCTAGTTCTCAGTGATCACTTCTGCTATCCATCTCAACTACCTTTGTCGCTCACCCCTACTCAGTCTTCTGATATGCTTCATTGCCTCCACCCTGTATTCATACTCTGGTGTTATCCTTGTTGGTCTGAATTGAGGTCCATATAACATCCATGCAATAGTTCGATCGAATATATATACTACTCTCCCTCGGACTAGAACACTCTCCAAAAAGGGTTGATCCTTTATCTTTTGCCCCTCCTTTTCTTTCTCGTCTATTGTGGCCAGATAGTTGGCGTAGAACTCCTTGACGATCTATTCTGTGTAATGTTTAGGGGTCTTGGCCATCCATTCTAACCTATAGAAGCTAAAAATATGATTCATCTCCTCAACTTCGTTCAAGGAACTAGTGAGGATCTGCGGTTCTTCTTGGATGCTGCTTTTTGGTTTGCTCTTGGCGGTGAAAGAAATGCCTTGTTCATATATTTCATTAGCACCTGGCACTCTCCACCTCATTTTTCTATTTTCTCTAGCAGGGGTCTCCTTCTCCTCTACTTCATCACTTCTTTCAGCATCATTTTGAGTCCTTTCTGACTCTTCCTCAGTGTTGGAGTTAGTTTCTGGCCTTTGGTCCTCTCTAGCTTCCTCTTCAGAGTGGGGAGCTTGAGCGGATATGGCAGTGGCTGCTTCGGCTTGGGCCTTTGCTCTTGCCATAGTGGTTCTAGTTCCATTGGTGTCTGAGGTGTGTACTTGATAATCCTAAAGTGAACCACTAGGTGAATCTCCAACCTGATCAGACTATGAGTCAGTTGTTTCATCTATCAATCTCCTGCAGGCTTGTGTTTTGTCTTCCCTGCATTTATATTTCATTGTACCTGGTGAGAAAAAGGTTAGCATTCCATTTTTTAAAAACAAAAATGTCACGCCCCGCCTTAGGTGGTTTGACTGGCACCTGGTGGCCTTACTAGGACCTGAACTGCTAAACTGTTGAGCCTAAGCACTTCTGGTGTCTGGCTGGCTCTAACTTTGGATTCAAGAAAACGACGGGCTATATAACGGTTGTAAATACAGCCTCCGGCCGACTAGGCCTATAGCCACCTCTACTATAATATCAGCTAAACAGAATCACATTCATATAGGGGAACCTATGCGGGCCGACAAGGCCACCATGCTGTCTAGTTTTCTCTAAATCAAGAAAACAGGTGCTAAACCGCTACGTGACCATCAAGGTCACCACTACCAACTGAGTAAGGCCCCACACAGCCATCATAACAAGCTAAAACATACACACGGCCTCACACGACCGGTATAACAAACCACAGGGTATACACAATCTGTAAGCCTCTAAGAATACTAATATATGGTCGGGACAGGGCCCCGGCCTACCCATACTGTACCACAAAAAGAAAAGGGATAAACCTCTAGCTATCTAGCTCCAGATGACTGGAGCTGATGACTCTGTGAGCTGGATAGAATCACGAGGTATCGACTCCTCGTCTATGAGTAACTGCAAGCAAGTAATGCAGAGCCCCAAACGGGCATCCGTACCGTTGGTACTGAGTATATAGAAACCAACTGAAAAATATCTGAAAACAACAATACAACTGATGGAACTAAAATAGAGAGAAATAAATTGAAACTGACTGAGAATATGAATCTAGGATGTTCTCAACTATGCTGGAAGGAGTAGGAGTCATACATTGAAATGTATCGCTCTACTATCGGTCTACTTGTATCTAGCATAACATGGCATAACATAACATAACACAACACATCATAGCACAAACAAACCTTACCCAGACTCCATAAGTCAGGAGGTACAATCAACACGCAATCTATACCCTTACCGCGGTCATCCCATTTCCCGTAGTAACTATAAGCATCCTGCCGATCCCCTGGGTATGCACTTGGGCTCGCTGAGCCCATGACTATAACTGTACCTGAGTCTGGAGGACTCCTGAATCAACACCCCAGGTGTACCCACTCGACGGGGACGTATAAAATCCGACCAAGGAAAAATATGGGGAAACCGGCATCCCATCTTCATCCCATGGCGGACGGCATGCCACTCCATAGAGCGACACATACTCGCCCTCTGGCAGACGAGTCGATATAGCTATTAACCCTAGGACGGTCATGAATGCTAGGTAATCCAACCCCAAAACAATACAGTGGTCTCAACTAGTAATACTAACTGCGTATACAACATGCTGAAACTAGTGACAATAATGTGTATGTATATACTACATGCTAAAACTAATGATAGTGATATGTATGTACTTAATACATGCTAAAACTGATAATGGTATATATATACAATCTTCTGTCATACTTTGAGTCTAATGCTGAACAAGATATATTTTTTCTACTAGGAATCAGGTTGTATAACTGAGTTTCATAGTAACATGATTTACTATTTCTAACATACTTTCTGAACCTCATTTTAGGCTACCATTCTATTTCTAAAATACCTTACAGGAACTTATATTGCTTTACTAAGTCTCAACTGAACACAATAATATCCTAACATACTTTACTAAATCACATATTGGGCATGTTGTACTATTTTTGTCACTTTCTACTAGAATTTGCATCGTGCTAGTAAGTTTCACGCTACACATGACATGATGTTACTAATATCATACTAAAATGCATACTAAACATAATATGCGGTTTTTGAAACATTCTAGTGGCACTGGAACTATTTTACTATACCAGAACTACTAACTTGCCGAAGAAACTGGCTTTACATACCTCCGTTTCTGATTTCAAATCTAACTGGCATAATTGAGTCAATATTCCACTATTTCTACCTACTTCATCCATATATATATCAATTAGGACTAAATACATTAATATTCTGAAAGAAAATATTACTTTTAATATATATATACACCAAACTTTAACTTATCAAAAAAAATGGATGAAAACTCGCTATTTCTCGAAAGTCCAGAAGGGAGAAATGCTCACTTTAGGGCTAGGAGTATATTGACACTAATTTGGAGCAACTCTGCTTACCTTAGCTCAGTAGGACGACGATTCGCCGGTCGAATTTCACGAAACTAACTCCGCAGGAATGTTCTCTGCAACTTTATACTTCAGTAGCTGGAGTTAATTTGAGTTTGGACTGCGTTTAATGGCGTAATCAGATGAATATTTATCATAAATCTTCATTCCTCTCTATTCTCAATCGTTTACTGAAATTCAAAAGTGAGAAAATGAGAAAAAAATCGAAGTTGGTGCTTTTATACTTGAGGCTGCACCTCGCCTCCGTGGCATGCTGTGTATCATGGAGGTTATCATCCATGACACGCTGTGTATCGTGGAGGTGAGCCTCCGTGACACTATGTCCTTCGCAAAGGAGGTCTGCCAGCCTCCTCTTGTGATGGTTCGACGTGTCGCTTATCCGGTCTTTCCTCGGGCCTTTTCCTAGCATGTATGGCATTCAAAAGCTCTTAACCAACATGCGAATAGGCAATCTACATGTCGTGAATTTACGGGTTGTAATAAAAGATCAGATAGAAGATGTTCAATATCTCATCACGGGTCCTTACTATGAGTCGTACCTCAAAGGTACGACTCTGAGAAACCCTAATGATGCCCCACGACTTGCTACCCATATCATGAAGGTACGTACCGTACCTTGAGTCATTTGATGAAGTCCCATTTTGAATAAATTTTTGTTTTTCACCACGACTCATGGCACAACCTCTAGGTCAATTCCACAAATCGTAGGGTGGGATTCTCATATTGATTTTTCAAGATAAGTGGTACGAGTACTTCGTACGATTCATGGTGTCATCCTACGACCCGTACTATGTTGCATACCCTTTTCCAGACAATTTTTACGATTCTTTTGCTTAGTGTGTATGTGTTTTCTCTGCACATTTTTGGGTACTTAGAGATCCCCCAAGTCTAGGATATGGTAAACTCCCTTTTTACACTACCCTATCCTCCCTTACCCGTAACTTCCTTTAGGTGTTCTAGGGCCAAAATTCAGTACATTGCAAGTGGGTTTCCAGTCGAGTTGGAGTTTTCCAACATAACCATTGATTTTCAAGAATACCCAGGGCTTCTTATTGGTTTTCGATTCCCTTAAGTTCACTTTCAAACATTTAGAGCTTGCAATGTAAATTACTTACTTGATTGTCGATTCATAGACTACAAATCGACTTCTAGGGCTTTCCACGCGTAGTTGAAGATAGAATTTTGTGCTTACTTTCTTGATGATGAGAAGTTACGGGTGTTGAGAAGAGGATGCTCAAGTCGTGGGTTGTGGGTTTGTGAGGTGTTCGCGTGGGAGAATTGTCAATTTTGAAGTTTAAGTAGTTAAGGGAATATTTAAAAATATGGGCCGAATCGGGTAATTTTGAGCCGTCATGACTCATACTACGAGTTGTAGGAACAACCTACGACTCGTCCCTTGACCCATAATGATTTTAACAAAAGAGAACATAGCTGGTGACCTACGAGTGCATGTTATGACTCGTACCATTGAGGTACAAATCATAGGATGAGTTGTAGGTCGGACTTTACTTCGAATTTCTCTGCTTTTCACAACCACTATTGCCACGACTCGTAGGACCTCACCACGAGTCGTATTAAAATCCTGTAGCAGCAGATTTTTCAGCCACCTATTTTTGTCTCCCTGCAGACTGAGCACAAGATTTCACCAAACCACCACTTGAGATTCCTCCCAAGATGTGCCTGATTTAACGTCACGGCATGACGTAAGTCCCTTGAGTACTAAGAATTCCTCAAGTGACTCATACTCATCCTCAAGTGCTGAGATCACGCTAAATTCCTTTTGTTTCTTCATGGTCTGACAGATGTTGAAAGTGACCTCTTCTTTGTTTAGCTTGAACTTGAATAGGCCAGCTTACCACATACTAGAGCTCTCCCAGTAGTGAGGAATGGTTTCCCCAGAATGATGGGGACCTCATAATCGACCTCGAAAGCAAAGTTCACGAAGTCGAATATGAACTTATCAACTTTGAAGAGCACATTAACTAGGATACCCACTAGTGTCTTTACTATTTTTTCGGCAATCAGTAGTCATATGTTGGTTGGTGTAAGGGATCCCAATCCTAGCTTCTTTAAGACCGCAAATGGCATTAGATCAATGCTAGCTCCTAGATCACAAAGTGCCTTTGCGAACTCGACATTACCAATGGCGCAAGGTATCGTGAAGGCACCTGGGTCTTCCCTTTTCTAAGATAAGACCCTTGTTTCTATGGCACTACAGTGATGGATATTGTCAACTGGCTCATAGCATACAGATCTTTTCTTCGTTCACCAAGTCCTTCATGAATTTTGCATATCCTTGAATCTACTCTAGTGCTTCTACCAATGGTATATTCACAAAATGTTTTGCATTATAGTTTCCCCTTGATACATGTCGCATTCCTTCTCACTCCTAGGGGCCTCTTGCAAGTCATCATGTTGCGTCTCGTCACCAAATTCTTCTTCCACAATCAAACACTCTTTCCTCCATTCAACATCAATAGGGAACGGGGGGTCAACTATGGTTTTACCACTCCTACTCATCACTACCATGCAATGAGCATCATTCTTTGTATTCTGGACAGTGTTGTTAGGAAGTGTACCCTTTTGCCTAGGGTTCATTGATGCCGACAGTTGCCCAAGTTGGTGTTCTATCTTCATGATGGACGTTTCATGAGATTCCACTTTCTGACCCTTGCTAGATAAGTCACTTCGAATTTCTTTTAATTGATCATCCGTGGACCTCACCTTTTTCAGCATTTCGGCCATCATACTCTCCAACTTTTATTGTGCGGCCTCCCCTTCTCGTGCATTGGGAGGCACGTAGACTCCATCCCGGTCATTGTGATATCTGTCATTTCTTCTCCATTCTCCATCTCGCTCATGACCATGGCTCCTATCTAGGAACCCATTCCTGTTGAAGTTGTCTCTATATTGGTTCTGACCTTGATTTCAAGAACCTTGGCACCAATTGTCTTATCTAGACGCTTGGGCATTGGCTCGGAAACCCGCCACATCGCTATGTAGGAAGTTTTCCTCTTCATTTGAATCAGAGTGATCTGCTCCCTACTCCCTTCCCTGAGTTCCCACTATATTTACCTTTTTGGCTCCCGCTCCCAAAATATGCTTTCTCAACAAATCAAATGATGCGCGCATGTGAGCCAACTCCTAATTGCGTTCTTCCTCCTTTCGTTGGTCTACAGTCAAACCAACAACATATGTACCTACAACTACATAAGCCTCCTTTGTATGCCATGCCTTGTTTGTCTTTGTCACCCTGTCAAGGATAGTGGCTGCTTCCTTCCAGTTGTGACTCATCAATGCTCCTCCAACCACCGTGTCTGCTACAAACTTGGTACTATTATTAAGAGACCTGTAAAGATTTCAAACAAATTGTCATCTGGGATTTTATGATTTGGGCACTTAATCAACTTCTTTTTGAACCTCATCTAGGTTTCATGAAGTGCCTCCGTCTTAATTTGCCGGAAATTATAGATCTCATCTTTTAACTGTAACATCCTTGATGGTGGAAAGAATCTCTCCAAGAAGGCTTGTTTAATATCCCTCCAATTGGTTATGGAGTCGTTGGGCAACTCCAATAACCACAAAGTAGCTTCCCCCGATAGAGAGAAAGGGAAGAGTCAGAGTCGTATGGCATCCTGGCTTACTCCGTGCAACCTGTATGCCTTACATATTCCTACAAATTTCATAAAGTGCAGGTTGGTATCATCCGCTGCATGGCCACTGAAAACCCCTTAATGGTTACCAATTGAATCATGGTGCTCGTAATGTCAAATTTGGCCCCAGCAGTCAATGGTGGTGGTACAATTGCTCCAGTTGACCCAACTTCATCAATGTCTGGGTCCTCATCATCAAAGAACTGAGGGGCAAATCTCTGAGCTTGGTTGTCCTTCCTATGTCGTCCAGCATTTACCACTTCATCTCTATCATCATCAGCATGCTGAAGTGAAGCTAACCAAGCTAGCTTGGCTTGCCTAGCTTCTTCAGCAAAGCGGGCTTCTCTCTGCTCAGGGTTTTTCATTCTATGTAGAGGTCGTTCAATTTCTGGATTTAGTGGATCAAGGGTGTCTCCTCTGCTCCGAGTTCTTGGCATTCATCAGAGGACAGCCTATGGGTAATAAAAAACATAAAAATAAATGTAATTAAGGAAATAATTACAACAAAGTCAACTAAACACTGATAAGCTAGTCTTAGTCGTATTCCCCAGCAACGGCGCCACCTTTTTATAACGCTCAAACCACACTTCCAACTGAAGTTTGAAGCGGACGTTGTCAACAAAAGAACCCAACTAAAGCTTAGAGTCAATCCCATAGGGAATATGGAACCTTGTTATATCATCAAATGATTAATAACGAGATCTTTGAAGATCATTTACATTTCAGCAGGAACTTACTTGTTGAAAATCCTGTTTTACAACAAAGAATAGAAAATTTAGAATTATCTATTCAGAACAAAGAAGGATTTTTAAATAAAAAATCTTTTTTACAAACTTGTCAAAACATGATAAAGAGACCAAACAATCTTTATTTTGGTTTGATTGAAAGAGAAGAAAAAATCTTTACCAACGATTTATTCGGAGATAAAGTAATTTCTCTCATAACAAAAGATAAGCTTTATTCTCAGCTGAACAAACTTCCAGCTAAGATAAAGAACAATCTTAAAAATTTCCATAAAGTTTTCTTAATCAAAAATTTTTGAGATTACATCCGGTAGATGAACTCGTATGGTCATTACTTCACAATGGGGGAATTCTAATAAAAATCAATAATAGAAATAAATAGTAGTCAAGATTATATTTGTGAATAAATAATTAAAAGATAATTGGGGTTTGTGTTCCTCATGGTTTCATAACTGCTTTGGCTATACGCTCGTGATCTTTACCAATATTTACTTGCAGAACTGATAACTTAGGTTTGTTCAAACAATCGACAAATCCCTATTGAATGACTATCCTCAATTATTTGACCAAGTCTCGTGAGTTTTGCAAACTAATCGTTATCACTAAGTTCCAGATATAACTATCTTGCGACCACAGCTCAAGTTAATACAATGATCATCAAGATCAAGGCTCTGTTGTAATTCTCTTTTCCTAATCTCTACCTCTTCGAGCAAAGCAAGTGAAGAATTCAGGCACTTCCTAACATTACGCACCGCTAAGAATCATTATAGATGAAGAGACTACAATATATGTAATTAGTATTGGTTTTAAAATAACTTTGTGCAACCCTAGCTTGTTAATCTATAATGTTTCCAACAACCCTAGCTATGGAGGTTTTAGCCTCTCATAGTTGCAAGGTTGTGAATTGTGTTAATGATGGAAAACATAAGACTATACTTACAATGATGATTGAGCAAAACGATTTCCTTCAGTTAATCCACGAAATCTAGAATAACAAGTAGCAAGAACAATATGAATAAAAAAAAAGGTTGATCACACGGTTCAACCAAATCAATTCTCTCTTTTAGTCATGTAAAATTTCTTACCACAATGTTTTCCTACTAGAATTAAGTCTATTCGTTGTCCTCAATGAAAAATAAAAGATAAAAAGTGTTTAAAGAGACACCAGAATCCTTTTCCTAAACTAGCAGGACTGCCTTCCATATCTGTAGTCGACCTCTTCACGGGTCCACCTATGACTCGTAGGGGATTCTCACGGATCGTGGCATCTACTCGTGTCTTAAAGTGTTGGCTTAATTTTCACTAAGTATTGGGCCAAGGTACGATTCGCACCGACATCCTACGACTCGTACATTGCACCCGTGGTTTGATCCTAGTACGTTGAAATTTTTTTGAACTTCACCATGACCTGTATGGTACGACTCGTACCTTCATCTCACAGATCGTAGGGTACCCTCGTACTGAGAATTAGCCTCCTGTCCAATTCTTCTGGATTTCATCACGACTGACTTACTACGACTCGTACCATCATGGGGCAATCTGTGACAAGTCTCATGGGATCTTTCTTCTAGGTTAAACTTTCAGCTTCTTATTAAGGCCCTCAGTACGACTCGTAGGTTCATCCTACGTATCGTACTGTGGACTGCACTTTTTGCCCTTTTTTGCACACTGTTAGCTTCCTTTTTCAGTTTATTGTTTCAACACCCATTTATCTTGAAATCAAAGGAAAAGTGCCTCATATCCAAATATATATTCCTAAGTCTAGGTTATTTTCCCAGTTTTGAGAGTCAATAGTGTTGTAAATCTACACCACTTCATTGGGTCCATTTTAAATTGCCAAATATTTTCACCCAACTATTAATAATTGTCTGTATTTGTAGTAGTTAGCAAATAAACTCCAAGGATTTTTTTTATACACAGTTCTTTCCTAAGTGAGCGATTTCCTTTTCTTTTCTTTTATTATCGAACAAGGTGGCAGTTTTCAATGATAGATTTAAAGGCAACTTTCTTAAGGGAAAATGCCGAGTTTAGAGTCTTTTTGTGTTGGTTGTTGCACTTTCTTTTGAGAGGCACCACCGAAAAATTTTAATGGCATTGAAAATGGATTTTGAGGAAAAAGGGGGCACTTGAATTTAAAAACTGAGTACTCTTTTTTCTTGAGTTGCACATTCCTTATTTGGCTTTTTTATTCACATGCTATCTTATCAAAAGTCATATTCTTAATGTGGTAGCAAAAATGGAACTCCTTGGAATGTTATGCCTTGTGTGGTGAAGCTTTTAGCTTAAATTTCATGCATGAATGGTTGTCTAGAAGTTGTCTTAAGTGTGATTCAAGGTGAAATCCTAGATGTAACTACACTTAGCACATGATTTAAGGCTTTGTTTTTATAGTAATTTCACCCATATGACCTCCTTGAATGTTCATCCTTGCTAGCTGATGTTGAGTCTTTAACCCTTTTCTTTGAGAACCTTATTACAAGCCTATAACCATTTTGAAATCTCTCTTTTGGCACCCATCCTCCCTAGTATTAATTGTGAAAAGAAGTGAAAAATTGGGGCTTGATGCCCAAAATTTTAGGAATGATATGGGTGAAATGAGGCAAAAGTATAAGTTTGGGGGTTTGTAAAAGGAAATGGGAAAAGTACGTGAGCTCCAATGAGAGGTAGCACCAAAGTGTGAGGAAATGAATTAATTAAAAGAAAAAGAATGGTTGAAAAGTGCTACCTCTTTCTTAGATAAGGCTAAAAGTGAAAACCAAGAAGATCAAAGGGTGGCTCTTGAGAATTTTTTTTAAAGATGTTGATCTAGGAGTTACAAGGTGGGGTGATCCCAAATAGTAAGAAGGGGAATTGGAAAAATGAACAACAAGGAATTAGTGAGATAACCACTATAGCTCATTAGTTATCCTACATTTACTCCTAGCCTTCATTATGACCCCCAAGTCCTAATTGATTTTGAGTGCAACAACTCTACATTAGTGGCGAGTTACATGAAGGGAAAGCCTATGGGTCAACTTATATGCATGAGAATTTTATTATGAGAGTGAGTGTATTTGCTCTATTATATAATCTCTTTGCATACGAATTGCTTGAAAATTGAATGGGATTCTCTCTTGATGTGAGTATAATTACTTCCTTGGGGAACATGATTAAATGTGTTCAAAGTAAAAGATATTATTGAGACAAGTGTGCAGTGAACTTTTAAAGCAATGTTGGAATGTGAACTTTTAATGACTTAATGTAATACCTCAAAAGCCCTAAGATCAGACCAGGAGTTGAAATGGAATAAATAGGATTTTCTGCACCAGGTCACAAGCTGAGTCGTCTAGTGACCCGTCAGGATGACCAGGAGTCATTAAGTCAGTCATGATGAGGAGTTTGACTTAGTTGAAAATTTTCAAGTTGGGATGACAACAAGTCGTGGTTAACCAAATTATTCGATAGGTCACCCGTTGTCAATGAAGGTCTAAGAGATAAGAGAAGCTAGCTGTGTTGGCAACGGGTCATCACCACAACTCATTGGGTGCACCACGAGTCGTGGTGTCCCCCGTGGTGATCCCAGGTGATTTCTTTGCACTGCAGAGGATGGGAGGTGACCATGAGTTGTGGTCACTAGTAACGGGTCATTAAGTGCCTTTTTGTGACAATCTAGATGAAGCTTCTAGTGAAGCCAATGACTTAAGACCACGAGTCATAGCCTTTGATGATGACTTGTCCAGTCCCTTGTTGGGACTGGCAGTCTATTTTCTGCTGCGAGTTTAGTAAGGTCTTTTCCTTTATTCCTGTGCTTCTAAAGCCTAAACTACATTGTTTTAAGCCTAGAATATAGGGTATTAAGATGGTTTAAGTCATTCTAGCTTATTCAGAACTCATGCATGAAAGTTTGAGGGTTTAGAGAGTGATCAAGCATAATTCATCAAGGTTCTTCCTCAATTCTTCTTGAATTTCCTTTGGGTGATCAAGGAATAGAGTAGAATAAACTTTCGTAGGTATGTGAGGCTATGAATGAGAGTTCCTTTTGCTCTCATGCCCTAAACGTTTCTCAATTGCCATGAATTTCAATTCTAAAAGTCAGGTTTCATGATCCATGAGGTTTATGCCAATTCTTTTGATTTGATATGATCTATCGATGGGTCAATCTCCTTCATGTATCATATCATATTTTATGATCTATGGGCAGATATTATGACTATTTTGAATATAAATTGATAGATTTGAGTTTAAATCCAATCATGCCCGATTATGCATGTTTTTATGAAATGTTAAGTCATAATTTCATTATGATCTTGATCTAAATAAGCCCAATTATGATCTATGTTTTATGATATGATTTCTTTCAAGTACTTATCATGTATTTATGAGATATCCAAGTATATATATGTTTTGCAAGTATGCTTGAATTTCATGATTTACGAATTTATGATTATGGTCGACGCACGGATCTTAGTTCATGGCTAGTTCACGTATTTCAAGCATGCTTATGATTATGATGACTTAACTAGCTCATGAATCTCATGTATGTTTCTCTATTATCCTATGAGCACTATATATGTTTTGGGAGTAGTATTTGACACGGAGTATACCCAGGGTCCAAGCATACCTCGAGTCTCAAAACTACGCGCCAACGTAGCCATGATGGGACCTCCTTTGCGACTGTCTTTTTAGCCTAAATGGGCCTTTCATGAGTGATATCATGCTTATTTTCTTGTTTATACCCTTGAAAAGGTAGGAACACCCTCCCGCCTAGAGGTTTACAGGTCGGGCTCCTTGTGTGCTCATATGGGGTATGTCAGTTATAAGAATCTCCCATTGTTCCTCATGATTTATACATGGTTATGATCATATACTTTGGCACGATTCATGTTTAATAAATCTTTTCTCTTATGATTATGATTATTATTGATTTACTAATGTGTTCAAAACCTTGAGACCCTTTATTTTTACATTATGATATTTATGTTATGATCATTTTTTCCTACTTTTATGAAATCAACTCTAAGTTGTATCTTTTATGATATAGGCTCCGATGTTTAAACTCAGCCTCATTGCTAGCAAGCCTTCAAGAGTAGCATATCCAATCTCAGTTGGTGAGTACTTATCTCCCGAGGACCATTCCTTATAAGTTATCTTTACATTCTCTATTATAGGCTTAGAGATTTAGTTGGGGTTTTATCCTATCAACTCATTAGAAGGAGAGGATTTTCAGACATAGATTGTATTTATCTTAAGATCGTGTTGTATGTTCTAATGTTATGCTATATTCATACTTCCGCTATGTTTTTGATGTTGATCTTCTATTATTATTGATTGAGTTAGAAATTATGTTTATACTATGGGTTGACTTGGAGCCTCTCGGGGTTTCTTATCTAATGTCTCGATCCGGGCCTATGTTCGGGTCGTGAAAAACTTGGAATCAAAGCATTAGGTTTTGAAGTGTCCTAGGATGTTTGCAAGCCGCGTTAAGTAGAGTATTTTTAATAGGTGTGAAGGGCGCCACACTTATGAGGAAGAGGCTACGAGACGTTTAGGAAATGTTCCCTTCTTTCATGATCTATGTCGTGTGGTGAAATGTCTCTTTATCCTTCTAACTCGTGTTATTTGTGTTTGCAGAATCATGCCTCCCTATACAGTTCACGAAAGGAGGAATGTAAACAGAAACGGCCACAAGGGTGGCAATGGAGACGGGCACCAGTAGGCCCCACCAGTACATGCGGAGTATATACCCGAGCTGGTTGCCCACGCAGAGTTCAGGGCAGCCATCTAGATGTTAGCCCAGGCCCTAACCGCCCGGGTGTATCAGCAGGTGATGGTGCATGTCCCTCAAAATGGGAATGTAGCGATGGAGAGAGTTAGATACTTTCTAAGGATGAACCCTCACGAGTTCCTTGGATCGAAAGTGGACGAGGATCCATACGAGTTCATTGAGGAGATTTTGAGGTTCACTTAAATTATGGGGTGACTGGGGAGGAGTGTGTCGATTTGGCCTCATATCAGTTGAAGGGAGTCACACACATTTGGTTCAAACAGTGGAAGGATAGAGGGCGGTTAGAGCAGGCCCTATCAGTTGGGATTAGTTTCATGCCGCTTTTCTAGATCGGTTCTTCCCTCGTGAGATGAGGGAGCTGAAAGTGGTCGAGTTTTTAAATCTAAAGCAAGGAAAGATGATGGTTCACGAGTATGCCTTGGATTTCACATGTCTGTCTAGGTATGCACCAGAATTGGTGGCAGATTAGAGGGCCTGTGTGACCAGGTTCGTACACGGGATAACGGACTCCTTGGTCAGGGATTGCCGGACCGCGATGCTTCTCTAAGATATTGACTATTTCTCGGATATTCCTATATGCCCAGCAGATGGAAGCGGTACAAATGAGTGAGTTTTAGAGAGGGTCCAAGAAGGGCATAACGGATACTGTTGGTTTTACTAGTAGAGATCTGGTGGTGGTCACCGCCCTTAGTTTCAGCAAAGGTAATTAGCCCCAGCACCATCATCAGCTAGTGTCCCGTCCTGACCCACTTGTGATCAGAAGGGTAGAGCATCAGGCTCGAGAGGCCAAGGGAGCCTTTCGGGAGATCGCACTTTTCCAGCCTATGTGGTGTGTTGCAAGAACCACAAAGGGAGGTGTTTAGTAGGTTCAAGCACTTGTTTCGGGTGTGGCAAACCCGTACACAGGCTCTGAAATTTCCCTTCAGCTAGATCAAGTGATGGTGGAGCCCATACCCTAGCTTCTAGTTCAGCAGCTCTGGTGGCACGTTCCTTCTAGCAAGGTGCTTTTACTAGAACTTGTGGTAGACAATGCCAAAATGGATTCTATGCCCTAGCATCCTGCCAGGAGCAGGAGGTCTCCCTGGTGTAGTCACTGGTATGTTACGAGTATTGCATCTTGATGTATATGCATTGTTAGATTCAGGGGATCCCTTGTCTTTTTTGACGTCCTATGTTGCTAGTAGTTTCAGAGTTAGTCCCAAAATATTATCAGAACCCTCTAAGTGTGTACTCTAGTTGGTGATTCAATTATAGCTAGACAGGTGTATAGAAATTAGCTGGTCATAGCCCCTGAGAAAGTCACCTCAATGGATTTTGTAGAGTTAGCCATGACCGATTTTGATGTTATCCTCAGCATGGATAGGTTGTTTTCATACTATGCCTCAGTCAATTGTAGAACCAAGGTAGTAGAGTTTAGATTTCTAGGTGAGCCAATCTTAGAGTGGAAGGGTAGTTGAGCTGTGCTTGTAGGTCGTTTCATTTCTTACCTTAAGGCCAAAATGATTTCTAAGGGTTGCCATACCATCTAGTTGGAGTTAAGAATGCTATGTCTGAGACCCCGACTATCCAGTCCGTTCCAATAGTATGTGAGTATCCACAAGTGTTCCCAGATGATCTACCGGGAATTCCTCCCGAGTGGGAAATTGATTTTTGTATTGACCTTCTTTCCGATATGCAGCCTATATCTATTCCTCCTTACATAATAGACCTAGCTGAGTTAAAGGAGTTGATGGAACAGTTGAAAGACCTTTTAGATAAGGGATTGATTAGACCGAGCAAATTCCCATTAGGTGCACCAGTTCTCTTTGTCCGAAAGAAGTATGGTTCTCTTCGTATGTGTATTAATTATCGGCAATTGAATAAGGTCACCATCAAGAACAGTTATCCTCTCCCTAGGATTGATGATTGTTTGACCAGTTTCAGGGTGCTAAGTGCTTTTCGAAGATAGATCTTCAATCCGGATACCATCAACTCAGGGTTCGGGAGATTGACATCCCGAGGACAGCCTTCAGGACTCGATATGGTCATTATGTGTTTATAGTTATGTCTTTTGGACTAACGAATGCTCTTGTAGCTTTTCTAAATTTGATGAAAAGTGTGTTTAAGCCATACTTGGATATGTTCGTGATTTTGTTCATAGATGACATCCTTATATACACTCGGAGCGAGGAGGAGCATGCCGCTCATTTAAGGGTGGTGCTATAGACTCTCAAGGATCGCCAATTATATGCTAAATTTAGCAAGTGTGAGTTTTGGTCGAACTCAATGAAATTTTTAGGCCATGTGGTGTCAATTGAGGGTATAAGGGTGGACTCTCAAAAGATAGAAGCAGTGAGAAATTGGCCCAGACCGGTGAATCCTTTGAATATCAGGAGTTTCCTGGGCTTAGCTGGTTATTATCGGAGATTTTTTGAGGGGTTTTCATCTATTGCAGCGCCATTGACCAAATTGACCCAAAAGAAAGTAAAGCTCCAATGGTCGGAGGTGTGTGAGAGGAGCTTCTAGGAGTTGAAGGCTCGATTCACCTCAACACCAATGTTAACCCTACCTAAGGGTATCGATGGGGTTATGGTATTCTGTGATTCTTTGAGGATCAACCTTGGTTGTGTGTTGATGCACCATGGTAAAGTGGTAGCATACGCTTCTAAGCAGCTGAAGGTTCATGAAAGGAATTACCCGACCCATGATCTTCAATGGGCGGCGGTGGTATTTGCCTTGAAGATTTGGAGACACTATTTGTATGGGGTCCATGTTGACGTGTTTATGGAACAGCAAAAGCCTACCAAATGTGTTTAACAAAAAGGATCTAAATCTGCGCCAAAGGAGGTGGTTGTAGCTACTCAAGGATTATGATATGAGTGTCCTTTACCATCCGGGCAAGGCTAATGTAGTAGCAGATGCTCTTAGTAGGCTCTTTATGGAGAGTGTCCCATGTAGGCGAGGGGAGGAAGGAGCTGGTGAAGGATATGCATTAGGTTGCACGGTTAGGAGTTCATTTGGTTGACTTGGCGGTTGGTGGAGTTATTATTCTGAATGGATCAGAATCATCCTTGGTGACTGATTTGAAAGCTAGAAAAGACGAGGATCTTATTTTGGTAAAGTTGAAGGAAACCATTCACACATTCAGGTGCCAGTTAGTGGACCGTTCTTTAGCCAAACCCGATGGCATTGTGGAGGATGTGTTGGTGCAAGTGGGCTCCCTTATCTTCCCAGTAGATTTTATTGTTCTAGATTTTGAGCCGGATGCGGAAGTCCCATTTACTTTAGGAAGTCCTTTCTTGGGAACCAGGAGAGCTTTGATTGATGCAGCTGCAGGGCAGTTAACCATGCGGGCGCATGACAAAGTGGAGGTATTTGATGTATATAAGGCAATGAAGCTTCCGACCATATATGAGGAGCTTTCAGCAATCAATGTGCTAAATCAAGCAGAAATTCTTCCGATTGTTGAATCTCAAGATCCATTGGGAAGAGCATTGATGAGCTCCAGTCATTTCAGAGATAGAGAGACTTATGAGAGGGTGCAAATGTTGTTTCAGCCGTTAATGAGGTTCCTAATACCATTACTGAAACCATCGATTAAGGAAGCACCAAAACTGGAGTTGTGGCAAGAAGATTGAAGTGCCACGTTCTTGGTTAATGGGCAATGTTGTAAGCATTACTGGGGTGAGGACGTTATTTGAGAGAAGACGTCCATCACTCTAGAGGATGATTGAGTGTCAGTGATGTCGAGCCGCGACGGTAAACCAGGCACTGCACGGGAGGAAACCCGTGAAATTGTCGTAATAGATGAATAGAATAGTGAATTAAAAGGAAAAAAAAGAGAAAAAGAAAAAATAAATAAATACGAAAAAAATTATTTTGTTTAAGTTGAAACCTATGAATTCTAACCAATTTCTTGTTGTGAGATGATTTTCAGGTGGAACGGAGGGAAAAAATGCAAAGAATCGCAAAGTAGAAAAATTGAGGTGAGAAAAATAAATAAGTGGCATTACAGTGAGCCTATGCGTTAGCTCCGTGTCACAGAGGAGGGCCTCCGTGTTACCCTCTGTGACACGTTGAAGCCAATTCCGGAATTTTTACATATTCCAGAAGGCTGGCGCGATGGCTCCGTGTCACGGAGGGGGTGCTTCGCGTTACCCTCCGTGACACGTTGAGGTGTAATTCGCGTCGGGTCACACCGGGTCACCGGGTAACCCGCATGAAAAATACCCTTTTAACCCCAAAATCCCCTCATTTTTTCCCCATTTTCTACTCCCTACGCGACCAACTCCCCAAATTCCCTCCTCCCCCAACGTGACACGGACCTAGGCACAAGTTTTCTTCAACTTTTCTTCGATTTCATCGGATTAAAGGTATGTTCTTGAACTTAACCTCAATTGTTGCTTAAAATTTCAATTTTTGAGCATGTGAGGTGAGTATACCTTGCCCTAAGTGTAAATTAAGTTTGAATTCAGTTAAATTATGCTTGATTCATGTTCATAGTTTTGTTGTGAGTATATGAACTCGATGAATTGATGTTTGATTGAATTTGTGTGAAATTGGTAGCTAGGGTTAGATTTTGAATTTGAAGAAACTACATTTGGTTGAAAATGTTAAAATAATTGGGTGGTGCATGTTGGTTGATGTGAATGATGTTGTGAATATAGAGGAATATGCTAATTAGACAAGGGAATTGTAGGAAAAATGAAATGGGTGAATTGTATAGGTTGTTGAGAACAAAAATTTTGGCTAAGTGCTATGTGATGTAAGGGAATCGATGATGATATTGTTAGTCATTGTACGAATTCTAAGTAGTACATAGTAATAATTCCATCGACTTATCTGAATGCACTAACCAATTTGATTGATAAGAATTGGGAAAGCATGATTGTCTTGCCGAATTGTTTTAATTATGGCTAAAGACTATGTGTGGGGTGGAATAACTCAACCCAACCTTAGTTGAGGCTATGTTTCACTTGAATAACATTGGGATTGTCTATTCGATGGTACAGGAACAATGTCAGGCAGGCAAGACAAGGGAAAGGGCGCATCTACATTAGGCGCCGACAGAAAAAGTATTTGATTGGGAACAACAGTTCCAGCAGCACCAACGGTTCCGCGAGGCCAACGCCGACAATACAGAACCCGATGGGTGACGGATGAAGGGAAGAAATGGTATGCAAAACACGAAGAGACCAAATACTTCCCAGAGGAGCACATTGCATGGGAGCCGCTGGCACAGGAATTCCCCAGAATCGTACACCGGATTGAAAATGCCGGGCTGAACTTCATCCTCGAAGAGCCCAAGGAATACAATCTCCATCTGATTCGGGTGTTCTATGCCAATTGGAACTCGACCCTCCGCAGTCACACCATCAAAATAAGAGGGCAGGTTGCCACCTTTAAGCCCCATCACCTAAATGTTATATTGGGGCGGGGAACACAGACACCCATGTACTCCGGCAGCTGAACATAACTCCACCTTAAAGGCACTCTGTGTGGAGCCCATTGAACAACACGGTGGAGCAGGCACAAAGAGAGGGGATACCATCAGATACTGCCTTACTCTCAAATGAACAAGGAAGCCAGGATTTAGCTTAAGATCGTGTGTTCCTGCCTGATCCTGGGGGTGCATATGACTGATGTCATCCGATATTGAGTGTGCTTGGTATATGCCCTGATGAAAGGGCTTGAGATAAATGTTGGAGCGGTGATCATCTCCGCCATGAAGAGAGCCCGACTCCATCAAGGGCAGAGGTACGGGTTCGGTGGTTTTCTTACCACATTCCTGAGGGGCCACGACATCGAGGAGTAGGCCCTCGACTACATTCCAAAGATTGATAGGCGTGCCCTGGATGTCACAAAAACCAAGGCACCCAACACTACTCACAGGCCTGTTCTCACACTAGCCGAGCGACATGCTCGGGATGATCAATATATGTCCTGCATGTACGGGATGCAGATACTGTAGTTGCGCATAGGCAGGAGGCCAGCAACAGAAGATGAGCTATGGCAGCTCGAGCTAGATTACCCCTTTGGCGAGAATGCCCGGGCTCTATGCCGAGTGTGGCCAGCTTTTGTGGAGCCTGTAGATGATTATGTCCCCACTGATGAGGAGACCCACCGTGAGGACTTAGATGTTGAGTCTGATGAGGACAACTTGGGCGATTCAGATATGGAAGGCGAGGCATCGACACCTGATGAAGAAGTGGAATACTTTGATTGATCAGGGAGTTTCACCATCTACCTTTGTGATATGTTGAATTTTGTGAACATTGGGGACAGTGTTCGGTTTAAGTGTGGGGTGGGAGTAGTTAGGTGCTGCATGTTTCGTTGTTGTTTTTGTTTTTATTTATGTTTTGTGTTGTTGTGTCTGTGAAAAAATGTGAAAAAAAAAGTGACCCTGTGACTCTTTGTGATGTGCTTTGTAATTAAGTGGTGTTGTAATGAATGTAAGCTATTGTGGTTGTGTGAGCTGTTGTAGGTTGGTTAGTTGTGTAAATATTTTTGTTTTTTATCGAACTTATCGATACTTTTAAAAAAAAAATTGTTGATATTTTCTTATGATATGGGATTCTCGGGCTTTATTTTTGGTGCTTTTACCGAGAATAGTCCCATTGAACCGAAGTCGTAAATAGTGACTGTTCCCTATGATGGATGGATGACGACCGTCTTAAGGGAAATGTAGTCGATAGGAGTAGTTTTTTCTTTCTTTTATTTTCTTTCTTTTGTCTGTTTCCCAAACATGTCGCGACTTCATGGTTCGGAATTCTTGTTGCGTGTTGTACATGATATTAAGATGCAAAGATGATTTGTATGAAAGCATGCAAATGTGTAAACATGTTGAGATACCTAGGCCATAGATTTCGATTCGGTGTGATTGAGGCTTAATATTGAATTCTTGTAATTAGCTGATTGAAGAGTCTGTGAATAAGTCTTGACTTGAGCATGTGCAAGGAGTGTGAGGTGAGGTTTTGATTATTCCATGCTACTGTGAAGTGTCTAGAATTTTCCTAGTGTGTGTGTGAAATGAAATGAAGGATGTATATTGTAGGAAAGGATGTAGGCATTTCTTTGATTAAACCGAAAGTTTTTTTCCTTACCACACCTACCTTGAACGTACATCCTAGTTAGCCCCATTGAGCCTTTAGCCTTTTATTTTCTTTCTTTGAAGAGGTACAAACCGAGCTTAATCCCTTCTTTTCATTAGCCGTGAATTTGATCCAAAACTCTTAAGCGCTCAAGAAAAATAATTTTCCCACAGTGTCAAGGAGTGAGAATTGTGAAAAGGAAGGAAAAGCGAAAGTGGTGAAAGTAAAGAAAAGGCCAAGGGTGCACTTGCTGAAATTAAAGAAAATAAAGATGTATAACTAATCTTTGTTATTAAGTCGAGTGTTCTTAAAGAAATGTGAACAAAAATAAAAAAAATTCAAGAATGAGAGTATGAAGGAAGAAACAATGCCCATAATGACGGTGGGATGTATTGAAAAGTGCTTATGGAAGTTAGTTGATATTATTGGTTAGCCCAGTATTTACTTAGCTTACATTACAACCCGTTAAATCCTACGTGATCTTACATCACGCGTCCCTATATTAGTGGAGTAATATACTAGAGACAAGCCTATGGTTCACAACATGATGCATGCGAATTCTTTGGGAGAGAGAGTGAAATCGTGTTCATATACCCCTACATGTAATGCTTTGGAAATCATATGATTGAAAAGGGTGAAATTCTCTTGCATTGTGAGGGCACATGCTTGATGAGAGATTCAATTTCGTGTCGGGTGTCTTGATCAGTTGATTTGCATAAGTTTGCCGAGGTTGAGAGTCGATTCATGAGTTTAGGAGGTCTTAATGTGGTGTATTTCATTGTGTTGATGAGACTATACATGTTTTCTTGATGATTTGCTATATTAAATAATCGGTATTGCCGTAGCTTGAATTGTCGAGCAAAAGTAGCTATGCATGGGTGTCAATTGCATGAGATGTGAGAGTATTGTTCGGGGACGAACAAGGTTTTAAGTGTGGGGTAAGTGATCTTGGACATAATTATATGCCCAAGTGATGCTCAAACGCTTCATTTCGTCTTGTTTATCTATCATTATGTGTGCATTCTAATGTGATTTGTAGTTAAAATGTGAATTTATACTAACCAACATGATTAGTGTTGTTTTATAGGTAAAATGTAATTTTAGGAAGCTAAGATACATGTTGGTAAAAATCGAGAATGAACTTGGAAGAAAGCAGTGGAAAAGGTCAAGGAAGAGCAGCAAATATAGGGGCTCCGCGATGGAGCCGTGTCATGCTGCCATTGCGGAGGCATTCTGCCTCGGGTGATCTATTTTGGTAAATTCCAGTGAAGGTCCGTGTTGTCTCTGGGACACGGAGGCAATGCCACGCGATACAAGTCGTGGCATATTGCCTATATTTACTTGGAACATTAATTTCCATTGAGGGTCCGTGTTTGCACCATGGCACACAGAGAGTGCTCCGCGATACACTCCATGCCACGTTGCTTGTTATTCCGAGAAACATTCCCACTAGTATAAATAACACACTTAGCTTTATTTTTAATTATTTTGACTTGGTTGAGGAAGAACGTGGGTTACAGGCAGTTGAGGGGACAAAAATTCTAGGGTTCTTCTCTATCTCTTTCTCTTTTATCTCAATTGTTTTTATGATTTTGTACTGATTTGATGGTGTTTAATCCACAAATGATTTGCTAAATTCACTTCTTGCTGAGGTTAAGAACAATTGTAGTGGAATGTAATTGTTGATGAATTTAGTTTTCATCTTTTCTTCAATGGTTGTTCTATCAATTCTTGTTCTTACTGCATTAATGTTTGGCCAATGTTAATGTATATCTAAAAAATCCAATTTTGATTTTGGAAAGAAAAGAAATTGGAAAGTTGTGAATTGGTAGGATATGATCTCTTCTTAGTTTGGGAAAATTGAGAATTGATTTACTTTCATAATAGAAATATATCTGAAAGTCGTATTAGTCAATTAAGGATTCGGTTTTGTATGGCTAGAACATGATATTCTTTTATCACAGAAATGTAGGTTGAAGGTTCATGGTTATTAAGTTGGGTAGGATACGAAAGTTTCAATCCATCGGCAATTACTCTTGACTAGCAACCGAAGGAAAGATTAACTGAATTGTATCTACAAATTACTTCCCTGCATGTTCGTTTTAGCCTCAGCATGCTCATTACTATAGTTTAGACTCACTTTATAATTTTGTCTTAGATTCGTGAAAATTGGGAAACTAAACTCTCAAAATCCTCTTTATATTGTTGTCTGCATTTTTAAAGTTAGAGTTCATTAACACTTAAGTTGATTATTACCTTAGTTCAGTCCTTGTGGGATCGATACTTGGCTTTGATTAAGGCACTTTACTACTTGTTCGACCACGTGCACTTGCGTGTAGTCACCTCACCACAGAATCCGAACATCTCTTAACAAATAATCCCTTGTGTGCATTCAAATGATCACATGACCAAAAGAATAGGGATCCTTAGTTTGGTGAGTGGCATCATTCCTCTTTGGGGATGCAAGAGCATTTAGAGTTAATGTGAAAATAGGGCACAACGAGTGTAAACTCTAAGGCAAGCTTTGAATTTGCATTGATTATAACTTTAGATGCTATGTGTGTTTCTTGGTTGAGCAATGCCCTTTTTTCACTAAATGATTCCTTTTATAAGCTTTTCTTGGTAGAAAGTGTTTTCCTATTCGAGATATCTTCATTATTTTGGTCTTTTGGGGTATTTTCTTCTCTTTTTCGGTGAGCATGGTGAGTATTTTTGGGTTGTCCTAGTCCAAATGATTGGCGAGGTCTAATTGATAACAGAGGTGGGGTATTCCTCAATAATTTAGTATTGCATTACTTGAGGACAAGCAATGGTATACGTTTGTGGGTTTGATGAGTTGGTAATGTACCAACTCATTAGGCTCTAAAACTTGAGTTTTTGTTTCGTTCTTGAGTTAATTATTTTGATTTTATGCCCTTTTTGCCTTTGTTGTGTGCAATGCCTAAAAGTGAAGAAATGAGCAAAAATGGAGCAAAAAGAAGGGAGTGAGAGTGAATCGGTGATTCGCAAATGAAAACCGATTAGGCGCCGGCCAAAGACAGAATATCACTACCTTAAAGGATTAATTCCATCGGTGGTTCATCACTTGCCAGCGGTAAGTCTCTAGTCTAGTTGCCGAAAGATACCCAATGTTTTGGGAAATGACTTGAAGACCCAATGGTTCACGAATTGGCATCGGCGAAGCACTGGGTGAACCGACAGTGTCCACTGGAATGGAGTAAGGATGAAACAAAGATACCAGGTGGTTCATGGATTGTAACCGGCGAATGGATGGTGCTCACGAGGTTATAATCATCCAACACTGGAAAAGAGATAAAAAGTTCCCTACTTTTCAGGAAATAAATAGATATAAAGTACTTTGTATTGGGAGATTCAGAGGGAAAGATATAAATAGAGATTTTGAAGAGAGAACAAAGCTTACATCACATCATTATTTCCCCTTTTAGCTGAAGAACATTCTCTTAGCTGAGAGAAGCAGATTCCGAGTGAAAATTCTGATACTAGTATCCTTTTTTATACTAGTATGTTTTAGCTATTGTTGACGATTATTTTCTGAAGTTTAATTATTTACTCTTGCTATTATATTCAATGATGCTATTGATGAATGTGTTTTGAATTTCTTAACTATGACTATCTAAAATCATTAACTACAGGTGTGTGATGATGAATACTTAATCAGATTGGGTATTGCTAGAGTTATCTTCATATTGTTCATGCAAGTGTTAATCTATTAGATTCTCTTCAATCTATAAAGGAAGATCCATTGATTAAGATATGGGTCTACCTATTATTGCTATATATGGGTCTATCTTTTCTTGATGGAAAAAGAATAATTAAGTATTGAAAGAGAATTTAGTAGTGGATGTGGAGAAGAGAGTGTGAAATTAGTCTAGAAATAGCTGAAATTTCATTCTCTTTCCTTATTAGTAGCTTATAGCTAGGAATTAGTGCAGTTTCTAATCCAAATCATATTGGGTTGAGCTAAATAGTGACTAGAGGTTTGACAAAACTCTTATGATAGGTAATCAGAAGGCTGAAAAGCTGTAATTACCCACTTCCCGAGATTGTTTACACTAGTTGAACTCATAAGATGACTTGACATGTCCCGATCTAGTTAGTATTTCAGCTACACCGCACCTCTAGTCTTTCACATACTTGTTGACAACTTAGTTGATCTTGCTATTTTATTTCACTAAATCAACGAATACAATTCTCTTAAAATTTCGAACCCCCTAATTTTATTTGTTTATGTGTTAAATCTTCGTGGTACAAGTTAAAGTCAATTTCTCAATCGACACTTAAAACTATGATTCCCTAGTCCTCCTGGGATTCGACCCCACCACTCGTCGGGTTACTTATTTTGATACTTCGGCCGTGTATATTCTTTGCATTAAGGATATATTTTGGATGTTATCAAGGACATCACCCACAGTCTCACCAGTGGTCATGATCTCCAGCTCTATCATCAGCCAGTGTTCCATTCGGGCCTAGACGTGCCTAGAGGATACACCTTCAGGCTCTAGAGGCCAGTGGAGTATGGAAGGGAAGCGCACTTTTCCACCTCATGTGAAGTATAGTAAGAACTACCCTGGGTGATTCTTAGTTGGCCTGGACACTTGTTTCAGGTGTGGAAAACCTTGAAAAAGACTCAAGTATTGCCTTTCAGCTAGACAGGGCGATGGTGGGGTCTGCACCCCAGCCATTAATTCAGCAGCTCCCGCAGCTCACCCATTTCAGCATGGCACATCTTCTAGTGTAGGTAGATCCCAATGCCAGAATAGGTTCTATGCACTATCATCTTGATAGGAGAAGGAGGTCTCACCCAATGTAGTCACTGGTATGTTGAGAGTGTTTTATCTTGATTTTTATGCATTGTTAGATCCAGGGGCTACAATGTCTTTCATAACTCCTTATGTCACCTTTTCTTGTAGAGTTAGTCTCGAAATCCTATCGAAACCCTGCTCAGTCTCTACTCTCATCAATGAGTCATTTGTAGCTCGAAGGACATACAAAAATTTCCCTGTCATGATTCTTCAAAAAATCACCTCAACCGACTTAGTGGAGTAAGATATGTCCGACTTCAATGTTATATTTGGTATGGATTTGTTACATGCTTGTTATGCGTCAGTTAATTATAGAACCCACATGGTAGAGTTTTTATTTTTTAGTGAATTATTCCTAGAATGGGAAGGTAGTTCAGTGGTGCCTATTGGTCGCTTTGTTTCCTACCTGAAGGCCAGGAAGATGATCTCCAAGGGTTGTGTGTACCATCTAGTTCGGGATAAGGATTCTACATCCGTGACCACGACACTTCACTTCCTATTTTATGTGAGTATCCGGAGGATTTTTCAGATGATCTATTAAGAGTCCTTCCCTAGTGGGAGATTGATTTTGTATCGATCTTTTCCCTGATACGCATCCTATATCTATTCCTCCTTACAAAATGACTACAGCAGAGCTAAAAGAGTTGAAAGAGCAGTTGAAAGATCTCCTATATAAGGGTTTCATTAGGCCTAGTAAGTCCCCGTGGGGTGCTCTAGTTCTCTTTTTTCGAAAGAAAGATGGTTCCCTTAGGATGTGCATTGTTTATCAACAGTTGAACAACGTCATGATCAAGAATAAGTATCCCCTCCCCAGGATCGATGACCTGTTTAACAAGCTTTAGGGTTCTATGTGCTTTTCGAAGATATACCTCAGATTCGACTATCACCAGCTCACAATTAGGGAAAGAAACATCCCAAACACAACCTTCAAGACTTGGTATTTTCACTATGAGTTTGTAGTTATGTCTTTTGGACAAATGAATGCTCCAACAGCTTTTATGGACTTGATGAACTGGGTGTTCAAGCAGTATTTTGATATGTTCGTGATTTTTTTCATAGATGATATTCTTATATACTCTCAAAGTGAGGATGAGCATGCCGCTCATTTGAGGATTGTTGTAAACTCTAAAGAATCACCAGTTGTTTGCTAGATTTAGCATGTGTGAGTTTTAGCTAAACTCAGTAAGATTCTTGGGTCATATGATGTCTAGTGAGCGTGTATAGGTGGGCTCTCAAAAGATAGAGCTGGTGAAGAATTGGCGTAGACCTAATAGTCCTACAGATATTAGGAGCACTTTGGGTTTAGCTGGCTACTATAGGAATTTCATAAAAGGATTTTTATCCTTTGCAGAACCGTTCGCTAAGTTGACCCAAAAGAAGGTCAAATTTCAATTGTCGGATGGTTATGAGAAGAGTTTTCAGGAGTTAAAAACTCAACTCACTTCATCCCCAGTATTTATCCAACAAGAGGGCACAAATGGATTTTTTGTGTATTGCCATGCTGTCACGACCCGAACGTAGACCCGGATCATAACACGGGACAAGGAACCTCGAGAGGCTCCAATAAGACCCATGGCATAGGCATAAATAATTTCATATCACTTAAAGCAGAATACTGAATATAAGACATAGAGAATCATAAACGTAACATAACATATCGAACATGCGGAAAGACTAGACATGCATACAGGCTGAGCACTTCATACAGTCTAAAAGCCTCTATCATGTAAGATGAGTTGATGGGACAAACCCGGCCCAGATGAGACAAAAATACATCATGAATGTCTAATAATATAGCCCCCGAAACATGAGGACTCACCAATAAAGCTGATAGAATCTCCACGATGGTCTATGAATGAGGATGAGCCTAAGAGCCGAGTCCTGTATCATGAAAAGATACAACATAGAAAGTGTGCGGCCAATACGTGGAATGTACCGAGTATGTATGGTTAGTAAAACAAACATTTAAAATATTTTAAAACTCATAAAACATCATAAGCGTAGAACATCATGCTCATATCATAATTATCATAACAAAACAAAAGGCTGAATGTTTTCAAAACATTTGTAACACCATCTTAGTCATAATCATAAGAGAAAAGTTGTATTGAACATGACTTCATCGAACATACGTAATCATAAACATGCATAATCAAGAGGAACATTGGGAGATTCTCTTAACCGACATACCTGATATAAGCAACATGGAGCCTGACTTGTAACCCTATTCTGGAGGGAATCCCTACCTTGAGAAGGGTAGAACCATGAAAACGGGCCATTTGGGCCAGGGAAAGTCACAAAGTTGGTTCCAACATACCTACGGTGGCACGTAGTTTATGAGATCTGGGGCAGAACCTTGGCCTTGAAGCTACTCGGTGTTAAATACTACTTTCAAAACATATATAGTGCTCATAGTATAATATGCATGAATTCATGAGCTAGTTAAATCATAATAATCATGAATATTCTTGTACATACGTTAACTAGCCATGACATAAGGCCCGTGAGTCGGCCAAAACATAATTAATAATTCGTAGGGTTCATGCATAATTGTAGATCATACATATATCTTGTAATTGATCAAATCAAAAGTGGGTATTCGAATAAATCCACAATTTAAATCATTAATCATAATGGGTTTTTTAAATACCAACAATTGAAGCAGAGATCATAACTCAATTCATCATAGATCATACATAATTTTGCTTAATTTGGTAGAAATCGAAGTCAATAATTTTATAATCAAAATAGTTGTAAAAAATCTTATCAAAATCCATAAAATAAGATGTAAATACAAATCATTATAGCCCATTAGTAAATCATTAGATTTTCACAAAAATTGAGTTGAAATGCCATGAGATTTTTGATACATTTTAATGAATTAATAGAGAATGCGCATGGGTGGGAACGAAAACACCCATTCGTAACCCTACATACCTGGGTAAGATCATATTTCAAAGTTCCTGAATGCCCAAGGGAGAATTGATGGAGAAAACCTTCGGAGTAGACTTGATCTCTCTAAAATCATCCTAACATGCATGCATGGGAGTGAATATGATTAGAGGAACTTAACCTATCTAAACATTCCCAGAAATTAACATAAAACGACGTAGTTTAGGGCCCTAGAGCATAGGAATTATAGAAAGGCCCTTGCTAAATTTGCTGAAAACAACTGTCAGGTGGTCCCAATGAGGGATCTCACGACTCGGGGACCCAGGTCACTGCTCGTGTAGTCAGTCATGAGGTACACTACCTAAGCCTCAACTAACACTTTCCTTTCCTGGACCATGACTCACCCCACGAATCGTGGGAAATGACCACGGGGTCCTTCCGTGTTGTCCACTGCCTCCTCCCTTTTTCTTTTCTTAGTATCGCCCCCTCCCCCCCACGATTGACCCAACAACTTATATGGCCTGGCCACGAGTGATGGTCCTGCCCGTGGGATCTCCTCTTCTCAAGCTTTGATTTTACTTCCTTGGCTTTCCCTACGAGTCACATCAGGACTCGTTGGTTGATCTCACGAGTCCCATCACAACTCGTTCTGAGTCTGGTGCCAAATTTCAATTTTTTCTCCGTTTCAACTCCCGAGTCTGATCTTTGGGCTTCTGGGGTATAACAATATGTCCCCTTTAGGAAAATGCGTCTTCGAATGTTGGAAACACATAGAAAAGTAGAAAAAATGCAATTATCATATTCAGATACTTGTCATTTAAACTGAAAACTGACTGAATGACTACCTCTGATTCGAGTCACATATCTGAACTGATTTTATGATTCACACACATCCATACACATACAAGAAACTTGAACAGATGAACTGAACATGAAAACTACATAGTGTTGTAGGTAAAAACCGGTACCTCAAGTCAGAACTGAGATGGTAGAGAATAAATGTGGGTATTTAGTCATCATATCTACTTCAGCTTCCCATGTAGCTCCTTCAAATTGCTGATTCCTCCATAATAATTTAACTGAAGCTACTTTCTTATTCCTTAGCCTCCCAAGCAGACGATCTAATATTTCCATCAGAACCTCCTCATAGCAAAGGACTATCTTTAAACGAACACAGTACACCAGGACAACTAGGGCCGGATCACCCAAACACTTTTTCAAAAGAGATAGATGAAACACAAGATGCACAGAAGATAACTCTGAAGGAAATTCCAACTCATACGCTATCTTGCCAACTCTTCTCACTATCATGTAGGGGCCAACATAGCGGGGAATAAGTTTTCCTTTCCTCCAAAACCACATCACTCCCTTAATGGGGGATACCTTCAGAAATACCCAGTCATCCACCTCAAATTCAAGTTCTCTCCTCCTCACATCAGGATAGGACTTTTGGCGACTCTGAGCGGTTTTCAGCCTGTCTCTTATAAATTGAACCTTGACCATAGCCTCATGTACCGAATCTGGTCCTATCATGGCAGTCTCACCAACCTTAAACCATCCGATGGGAGATCTACACCTCCATCCATAAAGTGGCTCGAAAGGTTCCATCTGAATGATGGAGTGATAGTTGTTATTGAAAGCAAACTCAATCAGGGGAAAGTGATCATCCCAGCTACCTTTGAAGTCAATCACACATGCTCTCATCATGTCCTCGAGAGTCTTGATTGTCCGCTCTGCTTGACCATCCCTTTGGAGGTGAAATGTTGTGCTGAGTTTAACCTGAGACCCAAGTCCTTTTGGAATGACCTCCAAAACTGAGAGGTAAATTAAGTACCTCTTTTTGAAATGATGGACAAGGGCAGTCCATGCAACTGAACCAACTCCCGGATATATATCTTGGCATAATCCTCCGCTGAGTCCGTGGTTTTGACCAGTAGAAAATAAGCAGCTTTAGTCAGCCTATCTATCACCACCCATATAGAATCATATTATTGACGAATACGAGGTAGGCCTGTTGTGAAATCCATGTTAATATCTTCCAACTTACAAGTGGGAATGCCAATACCTAAAGTACGCCTCCTGGCCTTTGATGCTCAACCTTTACTTGCTGATAGTTCAGGCACTTCGCAATGAATTCTTCAACATCCTTCTTCATTCCATTCCACCAATAAATCTCTCATAAGTCACGATACATCTTAGTGGTACCCGAATGAATGGAATATCTGGATCCATGAGCCTCATGCAATATACAGCTTCTTAAATCATCAACATCTGGAACACATAGGCGACCTTGGTACCGAAGGACACCATCTCCCCCTTGGGAGAAGACCTCCACCTACTGACTTCGAACGGCTTCGTTCAACTTTACCAGAATCGGGTCCTTATCTTGGCTAGCCTTTACATCAATCACCAAGAACAATTCTAATCCCTTTTGGACAATAACGCCGCCATCGGTCGAGTCAGTCAACCTAACTTCCAACCTTGCGAGATGATGCACATCCTTCACCAGCTCCTTCTTTCCTTCATCCACATGGGACACACTCTCCATAGAGAGCCTACTAAGTGTGTCCTTTACTTCATTAGTCTTACCCGGATGGTAAAGAACACTCATATTGTAGTGTTTGAGTAGCTCCTACCATCTTCATTGCTGTAGATTGAGATATTTCTATGTGGATACATATTGTAAGCTCTTGTGGTCCGTAAACACATCCACATGGACCCCATACAAGTAAAGTTGCCATATCTTCAATGTGAACACCACCACGGCCAATTCAAGGTCACGGGTTGGATAATTCTTCTCATGGACTTTCAAATGTCTAGAGGCATATGCTATCACCTTCCCCCGAAGGATCAATACACTGCTGAGTTCGATTCTCAAAGCATCAGAATACACCACAAAACCATCGGTACCCTTGGGTAGGGTTAACACCAGTGCTGTAGTAAGTGGAGTCTTTAACTTTTGGAAGCTCTTCTCACAAGCTTCCGACCATTGGAAATTAAGTTTTTGTTGATTCAATTTGGTCAATGGTGCTGTAATGTATGAAAAACCTTCAAGAAATCTCTAGTAATAGCCAGCTAAACCCAAGAAACTCCAATATCTGAAGGATTCATCGATCTAGGCAAATTCTCACCGCCTCAATTTTTTGGGAATCTACCTTTATTCCTTCGCTTGATACCACATCGCCAAAAAATTCTACCGATTTCAAATAAATTCACACTTGTTGAACTTGGCATTCACTTGACGATCCTTGAGATTTTGAAGCAATACTCTAAAATGAGCGACATGCTCTTCCTCGCTCAAAGAGTATATAAGGATGTCATCAATGCACATGATCACAAACATATCCAAATATGGTTTGAACACCCTGTTCATCAGATCCATAAAAAGTTGCAGGAGCATTCGTTAGTCCAAAAGATGTAACTACAAACTGATAATGCCCATACCATATCCTGAATGCTATTTTCGGGATATCGTACTCCCGAACTCTGAGCTGATGATACCTGGATCTGAGATCTATCTTTGAGAAACACTTGGCACCCTGAAGCTGGTCAAACAAATCATCGGTCCTGGGTAAAGGATACTTGTTCTTAACATTGACTTTGTTTAATTGCCGATAGTCAATCCTCATCCAAAGCAAACCATCCTTCTTTCTAAAAAATAAAATTAGGTAACCCCATGGAGACTTGCTCGATAAAATGAAGCCCTTATCTAATAGGTCCTTCAAGTAATACTTCAACTTTTTTAGCTAGGCTGGAGCCATCCTGTAAAAAGGGATAGAGATAGGCTGCATGCCGAGTAAAAGGTCAATACCAAAATCAATTTTCCTCTCCATAGGAACCCTTGGTAAATCATTTAGGAATACCTCTGGTACTCACACACCACCGGAACTGACTATATAGTCGGGGTCTCAGACTCAACATCCTTAACCACAACTAGATGATACATGAAATCTTGGAGATCATCTTTCTTTCCTTAAGATATGAAATAAAATGACCTACAAGCACAGTAGAACTACCCTTCCACTCCATAACTGATGCACCCGAAAAATGAAACTCCTCTACACAGGCTCTACAATTTACAAAAGCATAACATGCATACAACCAGTCCATGTCGTGAATAATGTCAATGTTAGTCATAGGTAACTCTACAGGGTCTTTGGAGGTGACATTATGCAATATAGTGACCGGGCATCCTCTATACACCCGCCTAGATACAATCGAATTACCAACAGGAGTAGGAACTTAAAATGGTTCTGACAAGGTGTCGGGGCTAACTCCAAAGCTACTAGTAATATAAGGAGTCGTAAAAAGACAAGGTAGCTCCCAGATACAACAAAGAATAAACATCAATATGGAAAACTCGCAACATACCAGTAACTAATAACGTTAAAACCACACCTCTTACTGAAGTGTGAAATAGACGTTGTCAATAAAGACCCAACTAGAAGTTGGGGTCGATCCCACAGGGAATATGGAAGGATGTATAAGAATGTTAGTGCTTAAGCTTTGTAATCAATTATTTCCTAAAAAGGAGGGATTTGTAAAATTAAGTAACAATGTTGAGAAATTGGTGGTTGTTTCCAAATTAATGCAATTAACTAGGGTAAGTGTTCCTCATGGATCCTTAACTACTTCGGGTTTTACACTAGTGATCTATCCCAATACTTTACTTATACAACTGATAACTTAGGTTCATTCAAATGATTGACCAGTCCCTATTGAATGACTATACCCAATTACTCAACCAAGTCTCATGAGCGATTACAATTTAACCGTTATCACTAAGTTCTAGGTATAGCTATACAAGAACCTTAGTTTAAGTTAATACAATGATTATAAAAATCAAGGCTCCATTGTAATTCTCTTTTCCTAATCTCTACCTCTTCGACCAAAGCAAGTAAACAATTCGGGCACTTCCTAACGTTGCACACCGTTAAAAATCGTTCAAGCTGAAGAGAATAAAATATAAGTATTTTTGTTGGTTTAGAAGTACTTCGTGCAAACCCTAGTTTGTTAATTCACCATCGTTTCCACAACCCTAGTTGTGGTGGTTTTAGACTATCATGTTTATAAGTAAATTAATAGGCTTCATAGATAAAAACTAAAATTTATACTTACAACAATGATTAGAAGAACTCACTTGATTAATGCAAAATTCGGAAGAACAACTTTACAATCGTATCTCTAATATGTTTTCTAACACGTCTTAGAATTTACTCTAAAAACTTTTTGTAAAACTGCAACTCTCCTCCAGCTTGACTATTACAAGAAAATAAAGGCGTATTTATAGTAGTAGATTTATGCTTTGCTTGTTCCTTGTTGAATTTGATTTGGACTTGATGTTCCTTTTCGTAGTTGAAGTAGGAAAGCCAATTTTTTTCCATTTAGGGAGCCTTGCGCGACGCGCAACCACTCCTGTGTCACTAGTGTCGCGTCGCATGCCTTGTCGCATGGGGAGTGTGCTGCTACACGCCTGCCAACGTGCTAGAGAAGTGCTGGGTCACACCTGCCCACGTGCAGGGGAGCTGGGCGCCTCGCGCCTGGCATTGTGCCAACGTTGCTGCGCCTCGCGCATGGCATAATACGCATGATGCTGCCTCATCGCAGTTGTTTTTGTGCTGATGGCCTTGTGCCTCGCGCATGGCAGTGCATCCATGTGCTGAACTTCATTCCTTGCGTCCTTTACTCCCACTTCTTCTCATATATTCCAAAAGCCTTAAATACACCCAAATCCATCATTTTAAGCCCTAAAAACATCTAATCACATGCGTTAGCTATTTTTAAAAATATATAAAATAATCTCATGCAAACACGCATAATTTATTCTCAAAACATAGTAAAGTACAGGTAAAAATATGTCTATGAAGTGCGTAAATATTCCCTTCATCAACACCCCACACTTAAACTATTCTTTGTCCTTGAATAATCTACTAATTCCCTTCTAACAATCAAACACCAAATTCATCCTACGAATAGGTCTACTTGCACTTAGGTTCATGAAACAAATCAATGAAGCTAAAATAATTCACTCGCATGCATATAGGCTTAACATTAAAATGTCAAAGTTCGAAATCACTTATGTTTTGAAAACTAACTCATCAAGATATATTTTTAAGCCAACATGAATTATTTGTAATTTAGCAATCAAGATTTACCAAAGTCTTACCATTGTGCCCCTCACAATTTGGAGGGATGTGCTTTTCTCACACAAGATATAAGTCAATATAAACTTGGGCATAAATATTACTATTTTCGCTCACACTCCCAAAAAACTCAACATACATGCAAACGATGACCCATAGGCTTTCCCTTAGTGTGATACTTTGCTAATATAGAATTCTGAATCAAGGATCAATTAGGAAATAAATTTGATTGTAATGTAGGCTAAAGGACGGGTAGAAACTATTTGGCCAAAATAGTGACAAATCTCCCTAAGCACTTTAATACTTTACAACACATTGATTTTTAGCACTTTCTTCAATTTCATAATTTTCTCCTTATACCTCCTTTTATTTTATCAATTTACAACGTAGGTGACTACTGGGGATTTTTCTTTCAACATTGAGCTCATTAACAGATTTTTTTTCATCTTAAATTTTTCAAAGCTCTTTCTTCTTTTTGTTTTTCCACTAGCAATCACCCTCTTTGTTTAGAAAAATTTCACCATTTTCTTTTCTTCTAACTCACCACACTTTTTGGCTTTTCCCTTCACTTCTCCAATTATGATCCTTTCATACAATTGTTTTTCCATTAAAGTGCTCCAGGAGTCATTTGGATCAAATATAAGTCAGTACAACAAATAGGGATTCAAGCTTATAATATGTCTATCAAAAGAATTGGATAAGGCTCAATATGGCTAACTAGGATAATTACAATCAAGGTAGATAAAATAGGATAAATATAAGCCTACCAAAGAAATGCCTCTACCACTTCCTAAATCCATTATTCTTATTTCCCTTTGCATACACACCGAACAAGTTATAGACATCAATTAACAAGCATGGATTATAAAAAGAATTTCTCACACATTGGCACAAGATGATTTAACAATGGAGATCAATATCACATAAACACATATGTTCATATTGCAAGAATAACATAATTAAGCCCATTCTTTAATTTTTTAAGCTCAAGATTCAAGTTACAAAAAGACTAAGTGTTTCTACCTTTTTCATGGATTCTTGAGTGAGTTAAATATCTTGAGTGAGTTAAATAAAGTCTCAATGATACCTAAAGTGAAGCACCTAACATTCATAGGGTCTAAGTTCTTATACTTCGTATGACTAATTTACCCTTAAGACGGTCGTCATCCATCCATCATCGGGCAAAGTCATGATTCAATGACTAAAAAAAAAAAATCTAGACTCTCTAGTCGGTTCTAAGGGACAATCCACCGGAAAAGTACAGAAAACAAAAATCGGAGGAACTAAAAATAAAATCAAACTAAAAAATTTCTACACACCAACAACCATGCATGACAAATCATAAATCCCGAAAAAACTAGGCCTACCATGTGCAAAGCTAGAAATTAAGGTATGCATGGTACTATGAAGTTCATTTCTCCTACCTCACACATAATTGGTTACACTATCCCTAGTGCTAAAACAAATAAGCATAAAGTAATAGAGTGCAAAAAAAACTCCCTGGGCCTCAACTCCTTGTCTTCAATATTTAAGCTCAATCTTTATTAAAAATCATGACCTATAACCTGCACACTTATACAAACACATAAAAACAAACAAAACGTTTATGTTGGGTTGCCTCCCCAGTAGCACATGATTTAACGTCGCGGTACGGCATAAGTATCTTTATCACTTAGACTTCATAAAGACACCTATTGAGACCGTGGTCACATCTTGGCCACTTTTTTTACCACACCGCCCTGTGAAATGTCTGAAAATAAAGGAAAAACAAAATAAATAGGAAATAAAGACTAAAAGTTAAACACAAGCAATTAATCTAAGCCTAAACTGTATTCCCCGGTAACGACACCACTTTTTTATAGCGCTCAAACCACACCTCTTACTAAAGTGAGAAGCGGACGTTATCAATAAAGAACCCAACTAGAGGTTGGGGTCGATCCCATAGGGAATATGGAAGAATGTAGAAGAGGCTAGTTCTTAAGCTTTGTAATCAATTATTTCCTAAAAAAGGGGGATTTGTAAAATTAAGTAACAATGTATAGAAATTGATGGTTGCTTCAAAATTAATGCAATTAACTAGGGTAGGTGTTCCCCATGGATCCTTAACTACTTCAGGTTTTACACTAGTGATCTATCCCAATACTTTACTTATAGAATTGATAACTTATGTTCATTCAAATGACCGACCAGTCCCTATTGAATGACTATACTTAAATACTCGACCAAGTCTCATGAGTTATTGCAATTTAACTGTTATCATTAAGTTCTAGATATAACTATCCTGTGACCACAACTCAAGTTAATACAACGATTATAAAACTCAAGGCTCCATTGTAATTCTCTTTTCCTAATCTCTGCCTCTTCGACCAAAGCATGTAAAGATTTTGGACACTTCTTAATGTTGTGCACCATTAAAAATCATTCAAGATGAAGAGAATACAATATAAGTGTTTGTATTGGTTTTGAATCACTTCGTGCAAACACTAGTTAGTTAATTCCCCATGGTTCCCACAACCCTAGTTGTGGTGGTTTTAGCCTATCATGTTTATAAGTAAATTAATAGCCTTCATAAATAAAAAATAAAATTTATACTTACAACAATGATTGGAAGAACTCACTTGATTAATGCAAAATTTGGAAGAACAACTTTACAATCATATCTCCAATATGTCTTCTAACACGCCTTTAATTTTACTCTAAAAACTTGTTTTAAAACTTCAACTCTCCTCTAGCTTGACTATTACATGAAAATAAAGGAGTATTTATAGTAGTAGATTTATGTTTTTCTTGTTCCGTATTGAATTTTACTTGGACTTGATGTTCCTTTTCCTAGTTGAAGTTGGAAAGCCAATTTTTGGCCGTTTTGGGAGCCTTGAGCGTTGCCCCAACCATTGTCGTGTCACCAACGCCGCGTCGCACGCCTTGTCGAGCGGGCAGTGTGTTGTTGCGCGCCATCCAACGTGCTGGAGAAGTGTCGCGTCGTACCTGACCACACGCATAGGAGCTGGGCGCCTCACGCCTGGCATTGTGCTAAAGTTGCTGTGCCTCGCGCATGGCATAGTGTTGATGATGCTGTGGTGCGGTGCCTGCTGTTGCACTAATAGCTTTGTGCCTCGTGCATGGCAGTGCATCCATGTGCTGAACTTCGTTCCTTGCATCCTTCACTCCCACTTCTTCTCATATACTCCAAAAGCCTTAAATACACCCAAATCAATCATTTTAAGCCCTAAAAACATCTAATCATATGGGTTATCTATTTTTACATATATATAACATAAACTCATATAAACACACATAATTTGTTCTCAAAACATAGTAAAGTATGGGTTAAAATATGTCTATGAAGTGCATAAATACGCCCTTCATCTGTAAATACATCAGGGGATACCTCCTCCTCCTGATAGGGTGCAAAAGTATAGAACCTATTTTGGCGCTGACCGTTGGCTGAACTGGTCGAGGCACCCTACTGAGGGGGACGTGCTGTTGGAGCAGCTAAACTTGCTACTGACACACGGGCTCCACCACTCCCTAATCTGGCTGAAGGGCAATCCCTTAGCCTGTGTCGGGGTTTTCCACACATGAAACAAGCATCCAAGCTAACTAGGCACCTCCCTGAGTGATTCATGCCGCACTTCACACAAGTTGGAAAAGTTCACTCTATATGCATGCTACCCTATCCTCTCGAATTTGGAGCCCTTCTCCTCCGATCCCTTCGGAATCTAGATGATGTACTGGCCGAGGATGGTGATGGAGCAATAGACCTGTGCTGAGACTGCTGACGCCTTCCACCCCTCGCTCTGGCTTGAGAAGTCCCATAATTGTCGGTCCTAACCCTCTTGGCCTCTCTCTGCCTAATATACATTGACTCCATCTTCTAAGCATTAAACACGATACGAGGAAAATCTATGTCCCGATGCAACATGGTAATCCTACAATCCTTATCCAGGTAGTTCGACACTCCATGCACAAATCAGCTTACTCGAGCCCTCTAATCTACCACTAACTCTGGTGCATACTTAGTTAGATGGGTGAACTCCAAAGCGTACTCCTAGACTAACATGTCACTCTGCTTCAGGTTAACATACTCAGCCACCTTTAGTTTCCTCTTCTCTCAAGGGAAGAACCGATCTAGGAATGCTGTGTAAAACTCTTCCCAACCAATAGGGCCTGCACCCACTGCCTTAGCATCTCTCCATTGCTTGAACCATTTATGTGCCACCCCTTTTAGCTTGTAGGAGACCAAATCAACACAATCTCCATTTGTCACCCCCATAACCTGGGTGATATTTAGAATCTCCTCGATGAATTCGTGGAGATCCTCATCAACCTTTGACCCAAGGAACTCTGGCGGGTTCATCCTCAAGAAATCTCTGATCTGGGCCACTGCAGCATTACCATTCTATTGAATATGCGCAATAGCCTAGTAGTTGACCTGAGCGGTCATGGCCTGTGCCATCATCTGGATAGCTGCCTGAAACTCAACGTGGGCAACTAGCTCTGGTGCCTGGGGCTCCAGAACAGGTGGGGCTTGTTGATGCCCATGACCATTGACATCTTCGTGGCCTTCACAATTTCCATTTCTTCTACCATTCACTCTTTGAGGAGCCATAATTTTGCAATCCTGAATAGCATGAATGAGAAGGATAAAAAGACTTTTCATCACACGACATAGATCATGAATGAAGGAAATATTTCCTAAACGTCTCGTTTCCTCTTCATCATGAGTGTGGCGTGCTTCACACCCATGAAAAAGACTATACTTAATGCAGCTTTCAAACACCTTGGGACACTTCAAAGCTATTTCTCTGATACTAAGTTTGTCACGACCTAATCATTGACCCAGATCGTAACACGGGACAAGAAACCCCGAGAGGCCCTAAGTTAACCCATGGCATAGGCATAACTTTATATCACCTAAATTGTAATACCGAATATAAGACATAGCGGAATCATAAACGTAACATAACATATCGAACTTGCGAAAACACTAGACATGCATACAAGCTGAGCACTACATAAGATCTCAAAGCCTCTATCATGTAAGATGGGTTGATGGGACAACAACCGCAACTAACCCGACCAAGCTGAGACAAAAATACATCATGAATGTCTAATCATAAAACCCTCGAAACATGAGGACTCACCAATAATGCTGATAGAAACTCCGAGATGGTCTAAGGATGAGGATGAGCCTGAGAACCGAGTCCTGTATCATGAAACGAAACAACATAGAAAGTATGCAGTTAGTATGTGGAATGTACTGAGTATGCATGGTGAGTAAAACAAACATTTAAAATATTGTAAAACTCATAAATAATCATTAGACTAGGATGTCATGCTTATATCATAATTATCATAACATAACATAAGGCTCAAGGTTTTAAAAACATTTCTAACACCATCGTAATCATAATCATAAGAGAAATGTTGTATTGAACATGACTTGAGCCAACATACGTAATCTTAAACATGCATAACCAAGACGAACAGTGGGAGATTATCCTAATCGACATACCCCATATGAGCACACAGACAGCCTGACTTATAACCCTAGTCGGGAGGGTGTCCACACCATGAAAAGGGTAGAACCATGAAAATGTGATATCACAATGAAAAAGGTCCATTTGGGCAAGGGACAGTCACAAAGGAGGTCCCAACATACCTACGGCGGCACATAGTTTATGAGATCCCGGGTAAAACCTATGCCTTGAACCGACTCGGTGTTAAATACAACTCCCAAAACATATATAGTGCTATATTATAATATGCATGAATTCATAAGCTAGTTAAATAAGAATAATCATGAGCATACTTGTACATATGTGAACTAGCTATGACATAAGGCCCGTGAGCCGGCCAAAACATAATCCATAATTAATATGGTTCACACATACTTGTAGATCATATATATGTCTTGTAAATTATCAAATAAATAATGGGTATTCATATAAATCCATATTTCAAATCATAAATCATGATGTGTTTTGTAAATACCAACAATTGAAGTACATATCATAACCCGATTCCTCATAGATCAGACATAATTGGGCTTAATTTGGTAGAAATCGAAATCAATAATTTAATAATCAAAATTATAGTAAAATCTGATCAAAATCCATAAAATAAGATGTAAATCACAAATAATAATAATCCATTAGTAAATCAATAGATTTTCACAAAATTGAAATAAAATCCCATGAGATTTTTGATAGGTTTTCATGAATTAATAGAGAATGGGCATGGGTTTGAAAGGAAACACCCATTCATTACCCTACATACCTAGGTAAGATCATATTTCCAAGTTCCCTAAATGCCCAAGGCTGAATTGACGGAGAAAAGCTTAGGAATAGACTTGATCTTTATAAAATCTTCGTAACTTGCATGCATGGGAGTGAATATGTGATGTGTTGTGATTTTACGACACTTTCGATGCTTAAAACAAAGAAATTATGCACATTCCAAGTATGTTTATATGGGTATAAGGTATTTTGTGCTTAATGTGCAGGAAAATGGGCTTGGAAGTGATTTTGGTCGAATTAATGTTAAAAACAACTGAAGATGACCACTAGACACTTAACGAGTCATTGGCAGTAGGCACGACCCATCACTTAAGGCATTGGCAAAAAGATGAAGTTTGGAAGATACAAGGCAGTGCACTTGATGAGTTGGAGGAATGACTCATTACACTTGGTAATGAGTCGTGAGGTCAACCGGAGTTGACGATTGACATCACGAGTCGTCACATGAAGGAACGACCCGTTGACAAGCTACTGGAACCATCTGTGAAGTGCAATGGATTTTCTAAGGAAGTAGACCACGAGGAACCTAACGACTACTGCTAAGGCATGACGAGTCGTTAGGTGACCTATTTCCAAGCCTGGGTATGCTACTGAGGACGAATGATTTATGTAAGGAACGACTCGTCAGGAGACCTAAGATCTGTCACCTAGCTCGTTGCCACTGCTGAACTGGTTTCCTAATTTATTTAGGAAAAGGATTTCTTTGTAGTATAAATACCCTGTTTTAGATTTATTTTAAAGAGAGATTTTTGAACGATTCTAAGACGATTTATGAGATGTTCTAAGATGATATTGTGACGATATTCTTTAGAGAATTTTCATACAATTGTTATTGATTCAATACATGAAAGCTACATTGGAATTTTATTCAATCTACTTGGTGTTTATTCTACAATACTTTGTAAGTTGAAATTATGATTTCTTCTATATTTTGTGCTTGCGATAACACAAACATGAGTAGCTAAAACCATAAACTAGGTTTGTTGGAACCAAGTTGAATTAACACATGTAGGTAAAAATACCTAGTCATTCTTGAACGGGGTTTTATGCATGTATTGTTTTCCCCTTCGTTTTAATTGATTCTTGATTGTTGCAAACGTTAAGACTTGCCTTATTCTTACTTACTGGATCAAGGAAGTAATGAATAGGAAAAAGAGATTAACAACGGAGATGTGAGGCTACCAACCCTCATCTAATAGCTTGAACCTGTCTGAGGGATAGTTAATCTGATATTAAGGGCAAGGGTCAACTAAAGAACACCCGTATACATACCAAGTTGAGTGGTGAAAATCATCCAGATAGGAGACCAACCATTTAGGTGAACCTAACTTACCAATATTGCATGTTAAACACCTGAATAGATCACTAATGTATAATCCTTGTGGTTTTGAATTCTTGTGGAACACAATCCTAGTGTAGTCATAAATTGAATACAAACCAAAGTTAATACAAGCATTCATTAGTTTTAATTTTTTTTATTATTCTATATTTTTCCCCCTTTGGAAATAAGACAATCAATAGTAATAGTTATTCGTGTTAACCTAAGTTCTTAACATATTCCCAGTGGGATCGACCTCAACCTTTGTTGGGTTCTATATTTTATAATCGAACGCTTTTATCTCAATTGCGAGGTGTATTTAGGTGAAATCAATATGATTAGAGGGTTTTAACCTATCTAAACATGCCCAGAAAATAACATAAAATGACGTAGTTTAGGACCTTAGAGCATAGGAATTACAGAAAAGCGCTAACTAAATTCGCAGAAAATAACTTTCAGGTGGCCTCAATGAGGGACCTTATAGCTCGTGGTCCTAGGTCATGACTCGGGGAGTCAGTCGTGAGGTACACTACCTGAGCCTCAACTAAAACTTTCCTTTCTTGGACCATCACTCACCCTAGAAATTGTGGGGATTGACCACAAATCGTGGGGTCCTTCCATTATGTCCACTGCCTCCTCCCTTTTTCTTTTCTTAGTCTCCCTCCCCATGACTCACCCAATGACCCGTGGGGCTTGGCCACAAGTCATGGTCCTGCCCGTGGGGTCTCCTCTTCTTAATCTTTCAATTTCCTTACCTGGCTTTCCCCACGAGTCACATCACGACTCGTAGGTTGACCTTATGAGTCCCATCACGACTCGTGGGTTGATCTCATAAGTCCCATCACGACTAGTTTTGAGTCTGGTGCAAAATTTCAACTTTTTCTCTATTTCAACTCCCAGGTCTGATCTTTGGGCTTCTGGGGTATAATAGATGCATCTACGATTGGTCTTGGTTGTGTGTTGATGTTGCATAGTAAGGTCATTGCATATGCCTCTAGACAACTTAAGACTCATTAGAAGAATTATCCGACGCATAACCTATTTTTGGCAATTGTGGTGTTTTGATGTGATGGAGGCACAATTTTTTGGTGTGCGTGTGGATATGTTCATACACCACAAAAGCCTACAGTAAGTGTTTAATCAAAATGACCTAAATTTGTGACAAAGGAGATGTCTAGAGCTTGTCAAGGACAATAGCATAAGTGTCCTTTATCATCTGGTCAAGGCCAGTGTAGTAGCAGATGCTCTTAGTAGGCTATCCATGAAGAGTGTGTCTTATGTCAAAAATGGGAGAAAAAGGTTGGTGAAGGAGGTCCATAGACTTGCTGGTTTAAGGGTTATCCTTATAGATTCATTGGATGGTGGTGTTATTGTTCAGAATGGGTTAGAATCCACATTGATAAAGGAAGTTAAACCAAGGCAAGATGAGGATCCTATCTCAGTAAAGCTAAAGGAAGCTGGCCAAAATTAGAAAATGGAGATTTTCTACCAAGGGGGAGATGGTGAATTCCGATCTCAGGGTTAATTGTGTGTTCCGACTATGGATGACTTCAGAGAGCGAATTTTGAGTGACCTTCGTGGATCTCGATACTATATCCATCCAGGTTCCAACAAGATGTACCGTGATATATAGGAAATCTATTAGGGGAATGGCATTAAGAAGGACAAAGCTGAGTTTGTGGCTAAGTGCCCGAGTTGCCAATAGTTGAATGTTGAGCATCAGAGACCTGGAGGTATGCTTCAGGACATCAGCATTCCTACTTGGAAGTGGGAAGAGATCAATATGGACTTCATTACAAGTTTTCCTCGTACACGTCGATAATATGACTCGATATGGCTGATGGTGGACAGGTTGACAAAATTAGCTCATTCATTACTAGTCAAAACTAGAGATTCAGCTGAAGATTGATGTGTTGTGAGTTTACAGCACTTTCGATGCTCAAAACTTAGAAAATAGCATGTACTTAGGTATGTTTATATGGATATAAGGAACTTTTTCTTTGGTTATAGGATAAATAGGTGTTGGAGCAGGAATGTGCCAAAAAGATAGCCTAAAAGTGTAGAAAATAGGCATAAGTCATAATTATCAATACGAGTGGTAGGATGGTTCTAAGAGTCGTACTGCAGATCATGAAAAGTTTTTAGAAGGTTAAGTATGAAGAGTGCATCTTACGACTCTCAGTACGAGTCGTACATTTCTGGTACAGTTCGTAGTGTAGAAATCATTAAAAGATTCAGAAGATTTGCATAAGAGGCTTACTCCTGATACGGATAGACAGTACGAGTCATGGCATCAAGGTACAGGACATACCATAGCACTCGTGAAGAACTTTAGAAATATTAGAAAGTCTAAGATTCAAACCACAGAAGCATAGTACGACTTGTAAGAAGCATGTGCGAGTCATACCAAGGTCCAACACTTAGCCAAATTTCAGCCAGCCAATGATATACGGGAAGGAGGTACGACCCGTATATATCTGCTACAGGACGTAGGATTTGTCGTGACACAGGTAGCATCAGTTATGGAAATTCGCCCTGTAAGCTTAGGAAAAGGATTTTGATGTTTATATAAATATGTTTTATGTTGAACAAGCTAGGGTTACATAAAAGTGATTCAAAATCAATGCAGAACACTTGTATTGTATTCTCTTGATGCTTAAACTTTTCTTAATGGTGTACAACATTATTACTTTCCCAAATTCTTTACTTGATTGAGTCTAGAGAGGCATAGATTATGAAAAGAGAATTACAACAAAGACTTGATCTTGATGATTATTGTATTAACTTGAGCTATGGTCACATTATAGTTAAATTTGGGACATGCTTATGATGGTTAGTTTGCAATCAATCATGAGATCTGACCTGGTAATTGAGTATAGTCATTCAATAGGGACGAACCAGTCGTTTCAATGAACATAAGTTATCAGTTCTACAAGTAATCGTTGGTGATGATCACCTATGTATATCTGAAGCAGTTATGAACCCATGGGGAACACAAACCCTAGTTATCTTTCATTCTTGATTTCAACAAAAATTCTAATAGTTAATTTAATTATAGTTTTCTTTAGATCCCCCCCAATTTGGAGTAACTACCCAGTAAATTCGCTTACTGGCTTTAATCTAGCTCTTCTATATTTCCTATGGGATCAACCCCAACCTATTTTTTGGGTTCTTTATTGACTATGTCTGCTTCATACTTCAATAGGAGGTATGGTTTGAGCATTATAAAAAAGTGGCGCCGCTGACGGAGAATACGACTAAGACAAGATTATTTGCTTGTATTTGACTTTTTCGTAGTTATTTCCTTAATTACGTTTTCTTTTTGTTTTGATACCAACAGGTTGTTTTTTGGTGAATGACAAGCACTCAGAGTAGTGGAGTGACGTACCCGATTCGTGCGTCCGCAAGTGTATGGGTCGTGCAAGTAATATAGTGGCTCTTTTTAAGAACCGGATTGTCGAACCCACAGGGACTAGACCCATTCCTCTAACTATCCATTTCTAGTGTGATCTTAAATACCTTAAGGGTTGGTTATAGACATTTTCGATTGAGATTAATTAAGTCTAAATTTGGGTCAACGAAGTATTCTGAAATTACTCTAGGAGCAACATAGAGTTAAAACCAATTAATCATGCTATACTACGATTTGCAATGGGTTAAGCATGGAACTATCAATTGTTATTTCACATAATTAGAAGTGCATGTTTATGGTCTTTCGAGCCTCTAAACACGGCAATCTAGCCTCACTGACATCATTGTGAGCGAGGAGTTTAATTTCTAGTCGCGGGCAATCAATTATTTTGTGATTTACGTGGAAACGATTAGGGACTTTCGTGTGTCTAACCATTTAACTCAACTAAGCCTCACAACTACTTTTTCGAATGGTGATGTGACATCCCAAGTTGGTCTTTCATAACCCCTGTGTCTCAACCTAGCACGGTGTTAGGTATACTTCTATCCTGACACAAAAATCTCTCCCGAGATACAAACATGCTCCTCACATTCTCATGTCCTGACCTAGGTAATGCTTTCTCAAGCTATTACTCAAGCTAACAAATATTCTTTCATGGTGATCAATCATAAAAACAACCAACAATCCAGAATGCAAGATGAAACCAACAATCAATAACTTAATTCCAAAATAATTTCATAAAATCACAATCATAATTCATGGCTTCAACCCTAGAGGAAGGGTTCTTGCCATTCATGTTCGTAAAACTACACTAACTACTACTAAACTACATACTTACATCAATTTGGTAGATGAGAAGGGAATTTGCCAAACCCTGGATGAGTTCTCCCATTTCTCCCTTCACTCCTAGGTAGTTTTCCAGAATAAAATCGTGACCAACTAGAATTAGGAGCTAAGGGACCTATTTATAGTAAATGGAAAACGTGCTTAATTTAGCATGTCGTGGAACGGCTCCATGTCACGGAGTGTATCGCGGAGCACTGCCTCTGTGACATGGAGGCAACGATAAAGCTCTCTGGAAATCACCCGAAATATGACCTCGGCAGCACCCTACCGCGTTGGCAGCGTGTCACGCTGCTTGGGCAGCGCGTTGACATCTCCATGTCGCGCAGCTAGCCTGCCGTGGCATGTTGCCGACGTGCATGTGGGCTGTTTTGTGCCTCCTCTTTGCCAACGTTTGCGGGTTAATTTCGTTTCCAAGCCTCTACTTCACCAACTCATGGATTAGTTACTCAAAAGTCATCAAAACCTACAAAACAAAGGCTAATCATGTTGGTTAGCACATATCTTCACATTCATATAAAATTACATGAAAATGTATACAATAACTTAGATAAACAAAACTAATTTAAGTCATAAAGCGTATCTCGGGCATGCTATTTTTGCCCGTGATCACAACCCCACACTTAAAACCTTGTTCGTCCTCGAACAACCTTTTACATATCATGCATATGGAGACTCCCACATAACTAATTTAGCAAGATAATTCAAGTTACAGCTATAATGATTACGTAAGATAACAAGCTACCAATAGAGCATGCACGGTTTGATCATTGAAATGAAGTACAACTATGTTAATACTTCTTAACCTCAAGAATCGACTCTCGATCTTAGCAAACTCATGCAAAACAACCGATTAAGAAATACCACAATTTCACAATTTCACATGCAAAAACAATTTTTAAATCACAACATGTGTGGGTACATGAATAGAATTACGCTCACTCTCACAAAGAATTCATATGCATCATGTAATGACCCATAAGCTTGCCCTTAGTGTTTTATTCCACTAATTTAAGGATGTGTGAATGTAAGATCATGTAGGACTTTTTAGGTTGTAATGTAACACAGGTGCGGGTAGATACTATTATGGCCAGTAATAGTGACTATCTTTCCAAGCGCTTTTAATACATCACGCCCTCCTTACGAATTTCCCTTCCCATACTTCACCTTTTTCCTCTTTTTAGCTTTCTTTTTCCTCTTATGTTCCCCCTTTCTTTAGGCACTTTTAGCTTATTAGTAAGGAGCTTTATAAATAATTTTACATTAATTTGTTTTCTTACACCTTACTAATAATCAACCATTTTCACACAAGTGCACCTTTGTCCTTTTCTCACTTCTACAACTTGCTACTTTTCCTTTCTTTTTATTCTTCTCACTCCTTTACTCCTTCGGATTTTTTCCACTCAAGCGCTTAGGAGTTTTGGATCAAATTCAAGGCTAATTAAAGAAAAAGGATTAAGCTTATGTCGCAGCTGTCAAAGAATAGGCTCAAGGCTCAATGGGGTTAACTAGGATTAATTTTTCAAGGTAGGTAAAATGAGGGATAACAATTTGGTTCATTCAAAGAAATGCCTATATCATTTCCTACAATTCACATCCTTCATTTCGTTTTATAAACACACCAGGCAAGTTCTAGACAATCCACAATAGCACAAAATACTCAAAAACCATACACTAATGGAAGATGCTCCATTCAAGACACATTCAACAGACTCTTAACTCAGGTAATCACAAGAGTTCAGGTTAAGCTTCAATCATATTGAGTCACATTCAAGAGCCTAAGTGTCTCAAACAAAGTTATACACTTGCGTGCTTCACACTGAACATACTTGCATCTTACAAACACGTATAGCACATAACAAGAACATCAAGCACCAATTTGTTATGGTTTCAAAAACCCAAACCCTATCGACTAATTTTTCCTCAAGACGGTCGTCATCCATCCATCATTGGAAACAGTCCCTAACTATGACTAAAACATTATATACAGACAAAGGAAAGAAAAAGAAAATTTTTATTCTTCAGTTCAAATACCCCCCGTCAAAAAAGAACCGAAAAGAAAAACCAACGGGTGATGAATTCATGCTTGGCTCCCAACAATTGTCCATTTTCTCACAAATTTCACACAAGCATTACATTCACCAAACACTCGTTAAGCACAAAAAATTTATTTTGAAATTTTCAAAAAATTTCCCTCACCCCACACTTAAATCATGCTATGTCCTCATAGTATCAAATTACATTTAAAGGATGAGAAATACTCCCTGCGCCTCTATGCCAAGCTAAAAGCATGCTTTCCTTTCAAGTTTTAAGAAGTGGGTGTTCAACCCCACACTTCTTCTACTCCATGCTCTTTAGCTTCCACCTTCTCGGTACTCAGACTTCCCTCCATCTGTGCTTAAATTTCCACCAAAAACACAAACAAAATGAAAATAACCAAATCAACACAAAATGAAAATTAAACAATTTGTACCTAAGGTACCCTTGGGTTGCATCCCAAGCAGTGCCTTATTTTACGTCGTGGCCCGACGTGGACTGTCCTTTTCAGGACATCCTCATACCTGGGTTCTCTTTCGAGAGCCATCTCCTTTTCTTTTGTTGTTTAGAGGAAACAACCTCCACTCTGTTCCTCTCTTTCTCCAACTTCTTCTCAATTTGAAGTCCTCTATCAGACTCGGGTTGAACACTTGACCTTGCCTTTGGCCGTGCATCTGTGGAATCCTCCACCCTACACTCATCCTCTGCCGACACACTTACCTGACAAAGGTTAGTGTAGTGTGTTGATGGGTTCATTTCTTGGTAAACGCGAAAGAGTTCTTCTTCATCTTCGACCCTCATTTTCAGGGTCCCTGCTCTCAGATCAATCACCGCTCCACCGGTGGCCAAGAATGCCATCCCAAGACTAAGGGTACCTGGTCATCAACCTGAAAATCTGGAACAATAAAATCAGCAGGTATAATAAACTTACCTACTTTGATGAGGAGCTCCTCTATTATTCCATCAGGTGTCACTCGCGACTTGTCAACCAGCTACAGCATCAACCTTGTCGGCCTCGGTTCTCCCAACCCCAGGGTGTTGAATAAGGATAGGGGCATTAGATTAACTGCTACCCCAAAGTCACACAAAGCTCGTAGCACCTCAGCTTTACCAATTTGTATGGGGAGGGTAAAACTCCCTGGGTCTTTGAGCTTCTTTGGCATTTTGCTCAATACCCTGTGACTGCACTCCTCAGTCAGTGCTACAGTCTAGACATCCACCAATCTAACTTTGTTCGCCATCACGTCCTTCAAGTATTTAGCATACTTGGGCATTCCCTGCAAGACATCAATAAGAGGCAAATTTATGTGAAGTTCTTTGAAGCTCTCAAAGAACTTTTTGAAGCATTCCTCCTCCTTGCTCTTTCTGAATTTCTGAGGGAATGGTGGTGGTCGTCTTTGTGCTGGCTGCAATGAAAGTTTCATATTTTGTTGTCCAGCACTCTGATTATCTCCCATATTGATGGATAGTCCTGGTCTAACCAATTCCGGCTTCACCCCCTTTCTCAGCTCTTTTGGAACTGCATCAGCTAATTGCTTACCGCTTCTCAGACCGATGGCATTGATCTACCGGGGGTTAGGATCTTTGTCGCTTGGTAATCCCCCTTGTGATCTCATGTTTTGAGCAGCTACTGTCTGACCCACTTGTTTTTCAAGATTGCGGGTGGCTACTTGCTGATTCATTAAGTCTGTTGCCATCCTCGCCTAATTTTCCGCTAACTGATTCTGGGTCTCCAAAATTTTCTGTAGTGTTTCCTCAATGCTGCTACTCAATTTCCCCTCATTCTGCCTATTCCGCTGATACTGCTATTTTTGAGGTTGCATATAATTCTGCTTTTGGTTTCCACCCCGAGAAAAACTCGGGTGGCCCGGCCAATTTCTGTTGGAGTTGTTCCCAAAATTCTGATTCCTATGCACATTACCAACAAAATTGACTGATTCCGGATTGGCTCCACAAGATTCTGCATTGTGCCCAGTATTACCACAAATTTCACACCAACTCGGAGCTTGCTGAACTGCGTTAACCTGGCCCTGGTGTTGGTTCATACTCAGTTTATTGAACTGAGTCATCATCTGATGTTGGAACGCAACTAGCTGTGCTGCCAAGGCATTCGAACCATCTACTTCTATCAACCCCGATGTGTTTCCTGCCCCCCTCAATGAATCGTTGTGCCACTCTGGATTTCCTTGTGCAATTCTGTTCAACAAAGTGTACAAATCATCATATGTTTTATCCAAGGCTTGCCCACCCGATGCAGAGTCTAGTAATATTTTTGTTTGTGGGTCTAGACTTTCTACAAAGGTATGAGCCAGCACTTCATTTGATTGCTAGTGATGGGGGCAGTCCCTCAACAATGACTTGAATCTTTACCAAGCCATATACAAGTTCTCATCAGGCCTCTGCTTGAAACTGAGTATTTCACTTCTCAACATTGCAGTCTTGCCTGAAGGAAAGAATCTGATAAGGAACTTCTCAGCCAACTCATTCCATGAAGTTGTGGATTTCGGTGGCTCAGCCTTCATCCACTTTTTTGCCTCTCCCAACAGTGAAAATGGGAAGAGGGTCAGTCGGACATAATCTGTGGACACACCGGTGGGGACAAATGTGTCACTAATCTCTAAAAAGCTTTGTAAGTGCTGCTGCGGGTCCTCATGTGCCATCCCAGTGAATTGACTACTAGAACGTAACAGCTGCACCATGTTCTGTTTAGGCTCAAAGTTCCCTCCAGGCTCCGGTTTACAGATACTGGAGTTCACATTAGTCACTAGTGGGATTGCCACTTCGCGAACTGGTCTAGCTGCCATTGCTGTCTATGACAATTGTGCTTGTCCCGCGGGTGGTTGTTGTTGTACCTTTTCTTGAAGTCTCTTCAACTTTTGCTCTAGAGCTACTCTCCTTTGCAAATGGATTTGACGTTCAGGTTCAAGCAACGGTACCACAAGCTCTCTATTTCTAGCCAGCTCGGCAGGACAACCTGTCACCTGCAATAAGTAGACTAAGACCAAGTTTCTCAACACTTAAGGAAATTTAAATATCACACAAAAACAGATAAATTATCAAAACTTCGCCGAGTCCCCGGGAACGACGCCAAAAACTTGACGTGCCCGATTCGCGCATCCGCAAGTGTACGGGTCGTGCAAGTAATATAGTGGCTCTTTTTAAGAACTGGATTGTCGAACCCACAGGGACTGGACCCATTCCACTAACTATCCATTTCTAGTGTGATCTTAAATACCTCAAGTGTTGGTTATAGACATTTTCGATTGAGATTAATTAAGTCTAAATTTGGGTCAACGAAGTATTCTGAAATTACTCTAGGAGCAACATAGAGTTAAAACCAATTAATCATGCGATTCTACGATTTGCAATGGGTTAAGCATGGAACTATCAATTTTTATTTCACATAATTAGAAGTGCATGTTTATGGTCTTTCGAGCCTCTAAACACGGCAATCTAGCCTCACTGCATCATTGTGAGCGAGGAGTTTAATTTCTAGTCGCGGGCAATCAATTATGTTGTGATTTACGGGGAAACGATTAGGGACTTTCGTGCGTCTAACCATTTAACTCAACTTAGCCTCACAACTACTTATTCGAGTGGTGATGTGACATCCCAAGTTGGTCTTTCATAACCCTTGTGTCTCAACCAAGCACGGTGTTAGGTATACTTCTATCCTGACACAAAAATCTCTCCCAAGATACAAACATGCTCCTCACATTCTCATGTACTGACCTAGGTAATTCTTTCTCAAGCTATTACTCAAGCTAACAAATATGCTTTCATGGTGATCAATCATAAAAACAACCAACAATCCAGAATGCAAGATGAAAACAACAATCAATAACTTAATTCCAAAATAATTTCATAAAATCACAATCATAATTCATGGCTTCAACCCTAGTGGAAGGGTTCTTGCCATTCATGTTCGTAAAACTACACTAACTACTACTAAACTACATACTTACATCAATTTGGTAGATGAGAAGGGAATTTGCCAAACCCTGGATGAGTTCTCCCACTTCTCCCTTCACTCCTAGGTAGTTTTCTAGTATAAAATCGTGACCAACTGGAATTAGGAGCTAAGGGACCTATTTATAGTAAATGGAAACGTGCTTAATTTAGCTTGTCGTGGAACGACTCCGTGTCACGGAATGTATCATGACGAACTGCCTCTGTGACACGGAGGGAACGCGAAAGATCTGTGGAAATCACCCGAAATTTGGCCTCGGCAGCACCCTACCACGTTGGCAGCGTGTCACGCTGCTTGGGCAGCGCGTTGACACCTCCATGTCGCGCAGCCAGCCTGCCATGGCCCGTTACCGACGCGCAGGTGGGCTGTTTTGTGCCTCCTCTTTGCCGACGTTCGCGGGTTAATTTCGTTTCCATGCCTCTACTTCACCAACTCATGGATTAGTTACTCAAAAGTCATCAAAACCTACAAAACAAAGGCTAATCATGTTGGTTAGCACATATCTTCACATTCATATAAACTTACATGAAAATGTATACAATAACTTAGACAAACAAGACTAATTTAAGTCATAAAGCATATCTCGGGCATGCTATTTTTGCCCGTGATCACAACCCCACACTTAAAGCCTTGTTCGTCCTCGAACAACCTTTTACATATCATGCATATGGAGACTCCCACATAACTAATTTAGCAAGATAATTCAAGTTACGGCTTTAATGATTATGTAAGATAACAAGCTACCAATAGAGCATGCACAGTTTGATCATTGAAATGAAGTACAACTATGTTAAGACTTCTTAACCTCAAGAATCGACTCTCGATCTTAGCAAACTCATGCAAAACAACCGATTAAGAAAAACCACATGAATTATCCTTCATTAAACACGTGCCCTCACGAAAAGAAAGTTACTCAATTTCACATGCAAAAACAATTTTTAAATCACAACATGTGTGGGTACATGAATAGAATTACGCTCACTCTCACAAAGAATTCACATGCATCATGCAATGACCCATAAGCTTGCCCTTAGTGTTTTATTCCACTAATTTAAGGATGTGTGAATGTAAGATCATGTAGGACTTTTTAGGTTGTAATGTAACACAGGTGCGGGTAGATACTATTATGGCCAGTAATAGTTACTATTTTTCCAAGCGCTTTTAATACATCACGCCCTCCTTACGAACTTCCCTTCCCTTACTTCACCTTTTTGCTCTTTTCAGCTTTCTATTTCCTCTTATGTTCCCCCTTTCTTTAGGCACTTTTAGGTTATTAGTAAGGAGCTTTATAAATAATATTGCATTAATTTGTTTTCTTACTCCTTACTAATAATCAACCATTTTCACACAAGTGCACCTTTGTCCTTTTCTCACTTCTACAACTTGCTACTTTTCCTTTCTTTTTATTCTTCTCACTCCTTTACTCCTTCGGATTTTTTCCACTCAAGCGCTTAGGAGTTTTGGATCAAATACAAGGCTAATGAAAGAAAAAGGATTAAGCTTATGTCACAGCTGTCAAAGAATAGGCTCAAGGCTCAATGGGGTTAACTAGGATAAATTTTTCAAGGTAGGTAAAATGAGGGATAACAATTTGGTTCATTCAAAGAAATGCCTATATCATTTCCTACAATTCACATCCTTCATTTCATTTTATAAACACACCAGGCAAGTTCTAGACAATCCACAATAGCACAGAATACTCAAAAACCATACACTCATGGCACATGCTCTATTCAAGACACATTCAGCAGACTCTTAACTCAGCTAATCACAAGAGATCAGATTAAGCTTCAATCATATTGAGTCACATTCAAGAGCCTAAGTGTCTCAAACAAAGTTATACACTTTGATGCTTCACACTGAACATACTTGCATCTTACAAACACGTATAACACATAACAAGAACATCAAGCACCAATTTGTTATGGTTTCAAAAACACAAACCCTATCGACTAATTTTTTCTCAAGACGGTCGTCATCCATCCATCATTGGAAACAGTCCCTAACTATGACTAAAACATTATATACAGACAAAGGAAAGAAAAAGAAAAAATTTATTCTTCAGTTCAAATACCCCCCGTCGGAAAGAACCGAAAAGAAAAACCAACGGGTGATGAAATTCATGCTTGGCTCCCAACAATTGTCAATTTTCTCACAAATTTCACACAAGCATTACATTCACCAAACACTCATTAAGCACAAAAATTTTATTTTGAAATTTTCAAGAAATTTCCCTCACCCCACACTTAAATCATACTATGTCCTCATAGTATCCAATTACATTTAAAGGATGAGAAATACTCCCTGCGCCTCTATGCCAAGCTAAAAGCATGCTTTCCTTTCAAGTTTTAAGAAGTTGGTGTTCAACCCCACACTTCTTCTACTCCATGCTCTTTAGCCTCCACCTTCTCGGTACTCAGACTTCCCTCCATCTGTGCTTAACGTTCCACCAAAAACACAAACAAAATGAAAATAACAAAATCAACAGAAAATGAAAATTAAACAATTTGTACCTAAGGTACCCTTGGGTTGCCTCCCAAGCAGTGCCTTATTTTACGTCGTGGCCCGACGTGGCCTGTCCTTTTCAGGACATCCTCATACCTGGGTTCTCTTTCGAGAGCCATCTCCTTTTCTTTTGCTGTTTAGAGGAAACAACCTCCACTCTGTTCCTCTCTTTCTCCAACTTCTTCTCAATTTGAAGTCCTCTATCAGACTCGGGCTGAACACTTGACCTTGCCTTTGGCCGTGCACCTGTGGAATTCTCCACCCCATACTCATCCTCTGCCAACACACTTACCTGACAAACGTTAGTGTAGTGTGTGGATGGGTTCATTTCTTGGTAAACGCGGAAGAGTTATTCTTCATCTTCGACCCTCATTTTCAGGGTCCCTGCTCTCAGATCAATCACCGCTCCACCGGTGGCCAAGTATGGTCATCCCAAGATTAAGGATACCTGGTCATCAACCTGAAAATCTAGAACAATAAAATCAGCAGGTATAATAAACTTACCTACTTTGATGAGGAGCTCCTCTATTATTCCATCAGGTGTCACTCGCGACTTGTCAGCCAGCTGCAGCATCAACCTTGTCGGCCTCGGTTCTCCCAACTCCAGGGTGTTGAATAAGGATAGGAGCATTAGATTAACTGCTACCCCTAAGTCACACAAAGCTCGTAGCACTCCAGCTTTACCAATTTGTATGGGGAGGGTAAAACTCCCTAGGTCTTTGAGCTTCTTTGGCATTTTGCTCAATACCCTGTGACTGCACTCCTCAGTCAGTGCTACAGTCTGGACATCCACCAATCTAACTTTGTTCGCCATCACGTTCTTCAAGTATTTAGCATACTTGGGCATTCCCTGCAAGACATCAATAAGAGGCGAATTTATGTGAAGTTCTTTGAAGCTCTCAAAGAACTTTTTGAAGCATTCCTCCTCCTTGCTCTTTCTGAATTTCTGAGGGAACGGTGGTGGTGGTCTTTGTGATGGCTACAATGAAAGTTTCATATTTTGTTGTCCAGCACTCTGATTATCTCCCATATTGATGGATGGTCCTGGTCTAACCCATTCCGGCTTCACCCCCTTTCTCAGCTCTTTTGGCACTGCATCAGCTAATTATTTACCGCTTCTCAGACCGATGGCATTGATCTGTCGGGGGTTAGGATCTGTGTTGCTTGGTAATCCCCCTTGTGATCTCATGTTTTGAGCAGCTTCTGTCTGACCCACTTGTTTTTCAAGATTGCGGGTGGCTACTTGCTGATTCATTAAGTCTGTTGCCATCCTCGCCTGTTTTTTCGCTAATGGATTCTGGGTCTCCAAAATTTTCTGCAGTGTTTCATCAATGCTGCTACTCAATTTCCCCTCATTCTGCCTATTCCACTAGTACTGCTGTTGTTGAGGTTGCATATAATTCTGCTTTTGGTTTCCACCCCGAGAAAAATTCGGGTGGCCCTGCCAATTTCTGTTGGAGTTTTTTCCAAAATTCTGATTCCTATGCACATTACCAACAAAATTGACTGATTCCGGATTGGCTCCAAAAGATTCTGCATTGTGCCCAGTATTACCACAAATTTCGCACCAACTCGGAGCTTGCTGAAATGCCTTAACCTGGCCCTGGTGTTGGTTCATACTCAGTTTATTGAACTGAGTCATCATCTGATGCTAGAACGCAGCTAACTATGCTGCCAAGGCAATCAAACTATCTACTTCTATCAACCCCGATCTGTTTCCTGCCCCGTCGATGACTCGCATCGCCACTCTGGATTTCCTTGTGCAATTCTGTTCAACAATGTGTACAAATCATCATATGTTTTATCCAAGGATTGCCCACCCGATGCAGAGTCTAGTAATATTTTTGTGTGTGGGTCTAGACTTTCTACAAAGGTATGAGCCAGCATTTCATTTGATTGCTGGTGATGGGGGCAGTCTCTCAACAATGACTTGAATCTTTCCCAAGCCATATACAAGTTCTCATCAGGCCTCTGCTTGAAACTGAGTATTTCACTTCTCAACTTTGCAGTCTTGCCTGAAGGAAAGAATCTGATAAGGAACTTCTCAGCCAAGTCATTCCATGAAGTGATGGATTTCGGTGGCTCAGCCTTCAGCCACTTTTTCGCCTCTCCCAACAATGAAAATGGGAAGAGGGTTATTCAGACATAATCTGTGGACACACCGGTGGGGATAAACGTGTCACTAATCTCTAAAAAGCTCTGTAAGTGTTGTTGCGGGTCCTCATGTGCCATCCCAGTGAATTGACTACTAGAATGTAACAGCTACACCATGTTCTGTTTAAGCTCAAAGTTCCCTCCAGGCTCCGGTTTACGGATACTGGGGTTGCCACTTCGCGAACTGCTCTAGCTGCCATTGCTGTCGATGACAATTGTGCTTGTCCCGCGGGTGGTTGTTGTTGTACCTTTTCTTGAAGTCTCTTCAACTTTTGCTATACAGCTACTCTCCTTCGCAAATGGATTTGACATTCATGTTCAAGCAACGGTTCCACGAGCTCTCTATTTCTAGCCAGCTCGGCAGGACAACCTGTCACCTGCAATAAGTAGACTAAGACAAAGTTTCTCAACACTTAAGGAAATTTAAATATCACACAAAAATAGATAAATTATCAAAACTTCGCCGAGTCCCCGGAAACGGCACCAAAAACTTGACGTGCCCGATTCGCGCGTCTGCAAGTGTACGGGTCGTGCAAGTAATATAGTGGCTCTTTTAAAGAACCAGATTGTCGAACCCACAGGGACTGGACCCATTCCTCTAACTATCCATTTCTAGTGTGATCTTAAATACCTCAAGTGTTGGTTATAGACATTTTCGATTGAGATTAATTAAGTCTAAATTTGGGTCAACGAAGTATTCTGAAATTACTCAAGGAGCAACATCGAGTTAAAACCAATTAATCATGCGATACTATGATTTGCAATGGGTTAAGCATGGAACTATCAATTGTTATTTCACATAATTAGAAGTGCATGTTTATGGTCTTTCGAGCCTCTAAACACGGCAATCTAGCCTCACTGCATCATTGTGAGCGAGGAGTTTAATTTCTAGTCGCGGGCAATCAATTATGTTGTGATTTACGGGGAAACGATTAGGGACTTTCGTGCGTCTAACCATTTAACTCAACTTAGCCTCACAACTACTTCTTCGAGTGGTGATGTGACATCCCAAGTTGGTCTTTCATAACCCCCATGTCTCAACCAAGCACGGTGTTAGGTATACTTCTATTCTGACACAAAAATCTCTCCCGAGATACAAACATGCTCCTCACATTCTCATGTCCTGACCTAGGTAATGCTTTCTCAAGCTATTACTCAAGCTAAAAAATATGCTTTCATGGTGATCAATCATAAAAACAACCAACAATCCAGAATGTAAGATGAAAACAACAATCAATAACTTAATATCAAAATAATTTCATAAAATCACAATCATAATTCATGGCTTCAACCCTAGAGGAAGGGTTCTTGCCATTCATGTTCGTAAAACTACACTAACTACTACTAAACTACATACTTACATGAATTTGGTAGATGAGAAGGGAATTTGCCAAACCCTGGATGAGGTCTCCCACTTCTCCCTTCACTCCTAGGTAGTTTTCCAGAATAAAATCGTGACCAACTGGAATTAGGAGCTAAGGGACCTATTTATAGTAAATGGAAAATGTGCTTACTTTAGCCTATCGTGGAACGGCTCCATGTCACGGAGTGTATCGCAGAGCACTGCCTCCGTCAACGCGAAAGCTCTTTGGAAATCACCCGAAATTTGGCCTCGGCAGCACCCTGCCGCGTTGGCAGCGTGTCACGCTGCTCTGGCAGCGTGTTGACACCTCCATGTCGCGCAGCCAGTCTGTCGTGGCACATTGCCAACGCGCAGGTGGGCTGTTTTGTGCCTCCCTTTTGCTGACGTTCGCGGGTTAATTCCGTTTCCAAGCCTCTGCTTCACCAACTCATGGATTAGTTACTCAGAAGTCATCAAAACCTACAAAACAAAGGATAATCATGTTGGTTAGCACATATCTTCATATTCATATAAAATTACATGAAAATGTATACAACAACTTAGATAAACAAGACTAATTTAAGTCATAAAGCGTATCTCAGGCATGCTATTTTTGCCCGTGATCATGGAGATCCCTTAATTCTGTTGAACCCTGAAATTGAACAAACACTGCACAGGATGGAAAACCAGGAACAAAGAGATGCCCGCATAGTTGAAGAAGCTAGGCAAGCTGAGCTAGCTCAGCAAGCTATGCCTCAGGATGCGGAAGATATTAGAGAAGAGGTAGTTAATGATGGTCGACATGGGAGGTACAACTGAGGTAATAGACTTCCCCCTCATTTCTTAAATGATTAGGACCCAGAAATTGATGAATTTGGGTCAACTGGGGAAATTATACCACTACCACTTCCCGCTGGGGCCAATTTCAACATCACGAATACCATGATTCAACTATTAAACATGAAAGGGGTGTCCAGTGTGCAGCGGATGACGCCAACCTACACTTGATGAACTTCATTAGAATATGCAAGTCATACAGGTTGCCCAGAGTTAGCCAAGATTCCATTAGGCCAAGACTTTTCCCCTTTTCTCCATCATGGGAAGCCATTTTATGGTTATCGAAGTTGCCCGACAACTCTATAATTAAATTGAGGGAACTCAAGTAGGCCTTCTTCGAAAGATTCTTTCCTCCCTTCAGAATGTTGCAGCTAAAGGATGAGATCTTCAATTTACGACAACTCAAGACCGAGGCACTTCACAAAACCTGGCGTAGGTTCAAGAAGAAGATGATAGTTTGTTGGAAACTTTTTACAGGTCTTCAAATAATAGCACAAAAGTTGTGGCAGACACGGTGGAAGGAGGAGAATTGATGAGTCACACTTGGGAGCAAGCTGCTACTATCCTTAACAGGGTGACCAAGACAAACAGGGTATGGCATACTAGGGAGGCAGATGCAGCGGTCGGTACATATGCTGTTGTTTTGACTGCAGACCAATGTAGGAATGAAGAAGAATGAGACCAGGAGTTGGCTCACATATGCCCATTGTTGGATTTGCTTCCAAAGCACATCATGGGAGTAGGAGCCAAAAAAGTAAATGCAGTGGGGACAAAAGGAATATAACCGGGAGCAGATCTGTGTAATTTAAGGAAGAGTAAAATTTCCTGGACAGCCAAGTTGCAGGTATTTGAGCCAATGCCCAAGCATTTGGACAAGACAATTGGTGCCAAGGTTCTGGAAAGCAAGGTCGAAACCAATATGGAGACAACTACGACCATAACGGATACAGAGATAGGAGTCGCGATCGTGAGCGCGATGGAGAATGGAGAAGAAATGATGGCTACCGCAGTCACCGGGATAGAGTTTATATGCCTCCCAATGCACGGGAGAGGGAGGTTGGGTAATCAAAGTTAGAGAGTATGATGGCTAAGATGCAGAAAAAGGTGAGGTCTACTAATAAGCAATTGAAGAAGATCCGTGGTGACATATCAAGTATGGGTCAGAGAGTAGAATCTCTTTCAACCTCTATCAAGCAGATTGAGTAGCAACCTGGGCAACTGTCAGGATCACTAAACCCTAGACAAAAGGGTACACTACCTATCAACACTATCCAGAACCCAATTAATGATGGCCACTGCATTGCGGTGATGACTAGGAGTGACAAAACCACCGTTGACCCCATTTTTCAGTTGTAGTTGAGAGGAAGAAAGAGATCATGATTAAGGAAAATGAGAAGAGTGCTGAGATGGAGAATGTTGAGTTTCCAAAGGCCCCAATAGGTGAGAAAGAAACTTACATTAATCAAGGAGAAACTCAATTGTACCGAGCTATCCCATGACCACTGCCACCGTTCCCTCAAAGAATGATTAAAAAAGTGGAAAATGCTAAGTTCTAGAAATTCCTTTCAATGCTTAAGCAACTATTTGTGAACATATCATTGGTTGAGGCATTGGAACAAATTTTAGAATCTGTTAAATTTATGAATGACTTGGTGAAAAAGAAGACGTCTGTAATCTATGATCCAGTAGACAATGTACATCACTATAGTGCCATACCTATACGGGTCCTGGGTGAAAAGAAGGAAGACCCAGGTACTTTCACTATACCTTGCACCATTGGCAATGTCGAGTTCGCAAAGGCACTTTGTGATCTGGGAGCAAGCATCAATCTGATGCCCTTAGAAGTATTCAAGAAATTGGGTTTAGGAGCCCCCACACTGACCATTACGCGGCTACTAATGGCCGATAGGAATGTGAAGAAGCCAGTGGGGATCCTATTCGACATACTGGTTAAGGTGGAGAAATTCATATTCCCAGCAGACTTCGTGATTCTGAATTGCGAGGTTTATTATGAGGTACCCATCATTTTGGGGTGACCATTCCTTGCGATTAGGAGGGCTTTAGTAGATGTGGAGGCAGGACAGTCGAAGTTCAGACTTAACAAAAAAGAGGTCACCTTCAACATCTACTGGTTAATGCAGCAATCGAAGGAATTTCATGTAATCTCAGCATTAGATGAGGAATCCGAGTGACTTGAAGAATTTTGAGTAGTCAAGAGAGTTGCGTCCTGCCGCAACGTTTAATCAGGCACTTCTTGGGAGGCAACCCAAGTGATGGCTTGGTGAAGTCTTAGTAACCAAGCCACTTGCGTCATGCCGCAATATTGAATCAAGCGCTTCTTGGGAAGCAACCCAACTGATTGAACCAATGTGTGCTCAATATGCTGGGAAAACAAAAAAAAGAGGCAGAAAGACTATTGAGAGAGCAGCTGCTACGACTCTCAGTACGACTCGTGGCAGCATCATACGAGCCATAGTAGGAGTCGTGGTGAGGTTCAGAGATTCATTTCCAAATAAAAGACCTGTGAGTCATCACACGGACCATAGCCACCTTGTACGAGACGAAGGATGTACTTGTAGTTTGTCAGTTAAGTTTTCGAAATTCTAACTTAGGGGTCCAAGGGACTAGTCATAGGAGCTTGCTACGACTTCTGGTACGAGTCGTGACGGGTGAAAATCTTTAAATTTACTCGAATCGACCCAGATTTAAAAATTTTCCCTTCTTTTATTATATACCCCATACCTAAGACAACCATTTTTTCCCATGCAAAAAGAAAAAACAAGTATGAGCTTAACCTATGAATCCCTCACACCCATAATTCAAGAACAAAGAACCTAGAAGCAATTTCTTGCTCAAATTAAGTGCATCTCAACTCACATTCTTGATTACCAGTCGAAGAAAGAAGCAACAAGTAAGTGTATTTTATTGAATATCGAGAAACTTATTTGCTTGATGTCATGACTGTCAAACCTATAGAATTTTTGTGTTTGCTCAAAAAATTTGAACGAGACAATGATCAGGAATATTATTGAACTATATGCTACTGGGAAAACATTATTTAGGAGATGAACTTATTCATTGAAGCATTTAAACTTGAGTTACTAGTAGTGATTAAAAAGGGGAGGATGAGTAGTGTTAAATCGATTGAATGACATGCCTAGAGCTAGGGAAATCTGTGTGCCCAAATCGTCAAAAAGAATCCTTGCAAACTGGACAAAATCGAATAAGTCAAGAAAGTGGTGCGAAGCACAATATGGTTTGTGGTTTGTCACTACTAGTTGTACTGTGCATTCGTAACCGGGACCTGAACAGGGCTAAGCCAGATGAGGGAAAAGAGTCCTTCCTATGACTTGTGGAATCGACCTACGGGTCATACCATGTGTCATGGAAAAATATAGAGAAAATGATAGCGTAAGGGCCTTAACAGACGACTCAAGGTATGGGTCATACCTTCGTGGTACGAGTCGTACCTGTGAGTAGTAATCTCCATACATAGTTGTTGGGACTTCATACGAGTCGTACCCCTATGGTATGACCCGTATTATTGACCTGTATTGAGAATATGAAAATTTCTTCTCTAAATTTTCTTTCTCAGATATGGAATTCTAGTTCTTTTCTCTACAGGAACAATGACAATGAATCACAAAGCATCCAAGCCAATTTCCCGAAGAACATTACATGATGAAACATCTGAGTCAGAGGATGAGAAAGTAGGCAACTCCCCTAGTGGTTCGATGAGGAGTGATCTTGGGCAGAATTGCATACCCAAGTGATACTCAAATGTTTCATTTCTACTTGTTTATCTATCGTTATGTGTACATTCTCATGTAATTCTTAATTAAATGTGAATTTATACTAACCAACATGATTAGTGTTGTTTTGTAGGTAAAAGGAAATTTTTGAATCTAATATATATGTTGGTGAAGTGCGGGAATGGACTTGGAAACAAGGAGTGGAAGTTGACAAGGGAAAGCAGCAAAAATAAGGGCTCCGCGATGCAGACGTGTCATGCTACCATCGCGGAGGCACTCTGCCTCGAATGAATTAATTATGTCAAATTCAAGTGGAGGTTCACATTACCCCCGTTGCATGGAGGGAGAGCTCCGCGATACACTCCGTGCCACGTTGCTTGTTATTCGGGGAAAAATTCTCAATAGTATAAATAGCACACTTATGTTGTATTTTAAAAATTCTGACTTGGTTGAGCAAGAACGTGGGTTACTGGCTGTTGTGAGGATGAAAATTCTAGGGTTCTTCTCTTTCTCTTTCTCTTTAATCTGAATTGTTTGTATGAGTGGCTAATTCACTTCTTACTGAGGTTAAGAATAATTGTAGAGGAATGTAATTATTGATCATGTCAATTTTCTTCTTTTCTTCAATGGTTGTTCTATCAATTCTTGTTTTTATTGCATTAATGTTTGATCAATGTTAATGTATATCGAGAAATCCAATTTTTATTTTGAAAAGGAAAGAGATTGACATATGTGAATTGGTAGGATATGATCTTTTTTCTTATCTCTAAAATTAAGAAAAGATTTACATTCAGAATAGAAATATATCTGAGAGTCTTATTAGTCAATTAAGGAATCGATTATGTATGGCTAGAGCATAAAATTCTTTTATCACAGAAATGTAGATTAAGGTCTCATGATTCTTAAATTGGATAGGAGTCGAAAGATCCAATCCATAGGCAATAAATTTCTAACTAGCAACCGAAGAGAATATTCACTGAATTGAATTGATAAATAACATTCCTGCATGTTTGTCTTAACCTCAGCTTGTTCATCGCCATTGTTCAGACTCAAATTATAATCTTGACTTAGATTTTCATTACGTAGTAAACTTTAACTCTTAAAATATTATTTATTTTGTTGTCTGCATTCATAGAGATATAGTTCACTGACGTTTAAGTTAATTAATACCCTAATTCAGTCCCTATGGGATTGATACTTGGCTTGAAATAAGCCACTTTACTACTTGTTCGACCACGTGCACTTGTGTGTAGTTTCCACAGCTGATCAAGTTTTTGGCGTCGTTGCCGGGGACTAGCAATTGGTAAATTTATTTTCTTAGTGTTAGTTTACAAATTCTATATAAGTGTTGACAACTTGATCTTAGCCTTTATTTTGTAGATATTGAATTCTTCTGAATGCTAGCAAGAGATAAGGGGTTGGTGGATTCATTTATAGAGCCGGAGAGACAATTTCATCATCAAAGAAGGGAAGCTCTGGAGAAAAAGCTGCAGTTGCTAAGACAGGCAATTCTGGAGCAACAACAGTATCCACCACTTGTGAGGGCAGTTTTAGTGCCCCAGGAGATGGCACAAGGCTGGTTCGTGAAGTGGCAATCCCACATGAAAACAATGTTACATCTAGTATTCGCAGACCAGAGCCAGGAGGGAGGTTTGAGCTTAAAAAGAACATGGTGTATTTGTTGCACACTAGCGGGCAATTCACAGGTCTCCCTCATGAAGATCCACAACAACTTCTCCAAAACTTTTTGGAGATAAGTGACACGTACATTCCTGCTGGAGTATCATCCGATTACGTGAGGCTTATATTATTCCCATTCTCATTATTGGGGGAAGCAAAGAGGTGGTTGAAAGCTGAACCACATAACTCTATCACTACTTGGGATGATCTTGCAGGAAAGTTTTTGATACGATTCTTTCCATCCAAGAAGACATCCAGACTTATATGTCAGATTCTATGTTTTAAACAAAGAGAGGGTGAGAATTTGTATCAAGCTTGGGAGAGGTTCAAATCAATGTTAAGGGATTGTCCTCACCATTGCCAGTCTAATGAGGTGTCGGTGCATACATTCATTGAGGGTTTGGAACCACATACAAAAATTCTGCTAGACTCAGCAGCTGGGGCGCAGGCATTGGAAAAGACTTATGAGAAGCTTTATACTTTGTTAAATCGTATTTCACAGGGAAATCCATAATGGAATGCGGACTCATCACGAGGAGGAACAAAAAAAGTGGCAGGAGTCTTTGAGGTGGATGGTTTTACAGCTATCGCTGCATAGATAGCTGTGTTGCAAAATCAACTCAAACACCCACATCAACAGTATAAGCTTGAATCAAGCAGAAGCCCCAGTCAATGCAGTTCAACAGGTTTTGTGTGAAGTATGTGGGAGCAATGAACACTTAGCTGAGTGTTGTGGTGCAAATCCAGATTTGGTAAACTTTGTTGGGGACGTCCAGAGGAATAATAATCAACAGTATTGTTGTAATAGCCATCAAGGACAGAGTTCGAATCATGGCGTGAAGAGAAATCCAGGGGGGCAATCAGAATTTTAAGTCTCAATACAGAGGAAAAAATGCACCTCCTCCACCACACAACAACATTAAGGACATGCTCAAAACAATTATAGCTAACCAAGCGCAAATGCAGGATGATTATGTGAAATTAGCGGCTGACATGAAAAATTAGCAGTTAGCTACAAAGGCGTTGGAGTACCAGTTTGGACAGTTAGCTGGAGCTCAAAAAACCGGGCCCATAGGAGGACTACCGAGGGATACTAACCCAAATCCCAAGAAAGTCAATGCAGTGACCACAAGGAGTGGACTACAACTTAAGGAGGTGGAACCAGAAAGACCACCTCAACAATTTGGAGCAGTGGAAAAAGATGGGGAACATGATGATGATAGGGGGAAGGAAAAGGAAGCTGAGGTAGAAAGACCATCACCCCCGTTCCCTCAAATATTAAAGAAGCACAAGGAAGAAGCTTGCTTTAAGAAGTTCATGGAGGTGCTGAAACAAGTACACATTAATTTACCTTTGGTTGCTATTTTGTAGGGAGTGCCGAAATATGCAAAGTATATTAAGGACATCGTTTCAAACAAAAGCAGATTGATGGAGTATGCTACGGTGGAGCTTACGGAGGAGTGCATTTCCCGGATACAGAACAGGTTGTCGACAAAGCTCAAGGATCCTGGGAGCTTTACCATTCAGATCACATCGGGCAAAGTATTCAAGCTCGCGGATTATGTGATTTGGGAGCAAGCATAAACTTAATTATGGCATCGGTGTTCAAGAAGTTAGGGATGGGCATCCTTAGACCAACTACTGTGATCTTGTAGCTAGCTGACCGTTCTTTGCCCAGACCAGATGGTATTGTGGAGGATGTGCTATTTTAAGTGGGCTCCCTCATTTTTCCGGTGGATTTTATTATCTTGGATTTTGAGCCGGATGCGGAAGTCCCATTTATTTTGGGACGTCCTTTCTTGGCAACCGGGCGAGCGCTGATTGATGTGGCTGCGGGGCAGCTAACCATGCGAGCGCATGATAAAGTGGAGGTTTTTGATGTGTATAAGGCTATGAAGCTTCCGGCCATCTGTGAGGAGCTGTCAACAATCAATGTGCTAAATCAGGAAGCAATTCTTCAAATTGTTGATTCTCAGGATCCATTGGAGAGAGCTTTGATGGGCTCCGATCATTTCGGAGGGAGCGCTACGTATGAGATGGTGCAGATGTTGAACGAACCAAAATGGTTTCCATGGAAGCAAGACTTTCAGCCATTGATGATGTCCTTGGAACCATTGTCAAAACCATCAATTGAGGAAGCACAAAAATTGGAGTTGAAGACATTGCCTCCACATATAAAGTATGTATTTTTGAGGGAAGATGACACCTTACCAGACATCATTTCCGTAGAACTGACAGAGGCACAAGTAAAGGATGCATTGGTGGTTCTCAAGAGGTAGAAGAAAGCAATGGGGTGGCAAATTTCAGACATTAGGGGAATCAATCAAGCTTTTTGCACACACATGATTTTTATCGAAGAAGAAGCAAAGCCAGCTGTACAACATCAGCGGAGGTTGAATCCGGTGATGAATGATGTAGTTAGGAAGGAAGTGATCAAGTGGCTTGATGCAGGTGTGGTCTATCCCATTTCAGACAGTGAATGGGTCAGTCCCGTTCAGTGTGTCCCAAAGAAAGGAGGGATGACCGTGGTAACCAACGATAAGAATGAGTTGATTCCGACACGCACAGTCATAGGCAGGCGAATTTGCATGGACTATAGAAAGCTCAATGAGGCACGAGGAAAGATCATTATCCTATCCCATTTATTAATCAGATATTGGATAGGTTGGCAGGGCAAAAATACTATTGTTTTCTTGATGGATATTCTTGCTATAACCAAATAGCCATAGCACCGGCGGACTAGGAGAAGAGCACTTTTACATGTCCTTATGATATATGCTTTCAGGAGGATTCCATTTGGTCTATGCGATGCAACTGCCACATTCCAGAGATGCATGATAGCGATCTTTCACGATATGGTGGAAGATTTTGTCGAGGTATTTATGGATGATTTTTATGTTTTCAGTAATTCGGTTGCTACATGTTTGCAGATTCTTAACAGGGTGCTAGCTCGATGTGAAGACTCCTTCCTTGTACTCAACTTGGAGAAATGTCATTTTTTAGTCAAGGAAGGTATCATCCTTGGCCATAAGGTGTCATGCAAGGGGTTGGAAGTCGATCGTGCAATGATTGAAGTGATCGTAAATCTACCACCACCAGTGTCAGTGAAGGGTGTTCGCAGTTTTCTCGGACATGTAGGGTTTGTATAGATGGTTCATCAAGAACTTCTCTAAAATTTCTAGACCGATATGCCTGTTTCTACAAAAAGAGGTGAAGTTTGAGTTTGAAGAGGACTTTGTTAAAGCATTCGAGGAGTTGAAATAGAATCTTTTAGAAGCACCTATTCTCATTTCTCCGAATTGGGAGCAACAGTTCGAATTAATGTGTGATGCAAGTGACGTGGCTGTAGGAGCTGTTTTGGGGCAGCGGTGGAATTGAATTTTTGATTCCATTCATTATGCAAGCAAAACAGTTGATGCAGCCCAATTCAATTGTACAGTCACGGAAAAGGAGATGCTAGCAATGGTGTTCACATTTGATAAATTCAGGTCCTACATGGTGGGTTCTCAAGTAGTGGTATATACCGATCATGCAACAATTCGATATTTGTTTAACAAGAAGGATGCAAAGCCCAGACTAATCAGATGGATATTATTGTTACAATAGTTTGACCTAGAGATTCGGGATAGAAAGGGGAGCGAGAATCAAGTGGCAGATCACCTATCGCGATTAGAAAGACGGTTGCATGTGAAGAAAGGTGATAGCATCAAAGAAGAGTTCCCAGATGAGCAGCTCTTGGAAATCAGGGAAGCTGAAATCCCTTGGTATGCAGACATTGTGAATTTGCTTGTAAGTGGAGTCTACCCACCGGAGGCTACGGCTCAGCAAAGAAAGAAATTGAGACATGATTGCAGGTATTACATATGGGATGAGTCATATCTGTTTAAGCAGGGACCAGATCAAGTGATGAGATGATGCATCCTAGAGAGCCAGATTGTAGAAGTATTGAGGAGTTGTCACTCATCATTGTATGGAGGGCACTACGGAGGCGAGCGGACAGCTCAGAAGGTGCTACATCAGGTTTCTTTTTGCCTACACTGTTTACATACTCTATGGCATATATAAAAATGTGCAATAGATGTAAAAGAACAGGCATAATTGGTAGAAGGCAGGAGATGCCATTGCAACAGATATTAGAAGTGGAGATCTTTGATGTATGGGGAATATATTTCATTGGCCCATTCCCACCATCATTTGGTAATCGTTACATCTAGGAAGCTGTTGATTATGTATCTAAGTGGGTCTAGGCAACAGCTTGCCCCAGGAATGACAATAAGGTGGCGATAAAATTTGTGAAAAAGCATATTTTCACCAGGTTCGGGATAAACCGAGCTATTATCAGTGATGGAGGGGCTCATTTTGTGAATGCGAGTTTCAAGAATTTTCTAATTAAGTATGGGGTGCGGCACAAGGTAGCAACAACATGTCATCCCCAAACTAGTGGGCAAGTGGAGGTGTCGAACAGAAAGATAAAGAAGATTCTACAGAAGACAGTGAATGCACAACGAATTGATTAGTCAAGCAAACTCGATGATGCGTTGTGGGCTTATACAACTGCTACTAGACACCCATTGGGACTTCTCTGTATAGATTGGTCTATGGAAAGGCATGTCATCTGCCTGTGGAGCTGGAACATCGAGCTTTTTGGGCCGTGAGAAAGCTGAACATGGATCCGGAGCTAGCAGGGAAGAAGAGGCTGATGCAACTCAGTGAACTAGATGAGTTTCGCTGGCATGCTTATGAAAGTGCCAAATGCTACAAGGAGAGAACGAAGAGGTGGCACGATAGGCATATGGTGCATCAGATCTTTGAGCTGGGGTAGAAAGTGTTTTTATTTAATTTAAGACTGAAGCTTTTTCAAGGAAAATTGTGGTCCAAATGGTCAGGGCCGTTTGAAGTAGTGAGAATGACCCCACACGGGGTAGTGGAGTTGTGGCAAGAAGATAGAAGTGGCACATTTTTTGTGAATGGGCAATGATGTAAGCATTATTGGGGTGAGGACGTTATTCGAGAGAAGACGTCCATCACTCTAGAGGATGATTGAGCATAAACAGCATCGAGCCGCGATGGTAAATCAGGCGATGCACGGGAGGCAACCCGTGAATGTGCTGTAATAGAAGAGTAGAATTATTTCTGAGGAAAAAAAAAGAAAGAAAAAAAAAGAAAAACAAAGAAAAAGAAAAATAAAATTTTTTGCGTTGAAACCTATGATTTCTAACCAAATTCTTGTGGTGAAATTATTTTCAGGTAGATCGTAGGGCAAAAATACAAAAAAAACGCAAAGGAAAAAAATCGAGGTGAGAAAATAAAAATTGGCACATTCCAGTGAGCCTGCGCAATGGCTCCGCGTCACGGAGGAGGGCCTCCGCGTTACCCTCTGTGACACGTTGAGGCGTATTCTGAACTTTAAAAAAAATCTAGAATGCCTGAGCAATGGCTCCGTTTCATGGAGGAAGTGCTCCGCATTACCCTTTGTGACACGTTGAGGGTTATTTCGCGTCGGGCCACCTCGGGACACCGGGTAACCCGCTCGAAAAACCCCTTTTAAGCCCCAATTTTCTTCATTTTCTTCCTACTTTCTCATTTCCTCTGCGACCCACACCCAAAATCCCCTTCTCCCCCAATGTGACATGGACATAGTGATCAAATTTCTTTGAGTTTTATTCGATTTCATCAAAGTAAAGGTATGTTCTTGAATTTTTCCTTATTTTTTCTCAAATTTTTTATTCTTGAACATGTTTGGTGATTAAATCTTGCCCTAAGTGAAAACTAAGATTGAATTCGCTTAATTAAATATTGAATGACGTTCATAGTATCGTTGTGAGTATATGAACTCAATGATTGCATGTTTTGTTGAAATTCGTGCGAAATTGATAGCTAGGGTTGAAGATTGAATAGGAAGAAGACTAAATTCTTTGAAATGTTGAAAAAAATTGGGTTGTGCATGTTGGGTGAAGTGATATTGTGATTGATGTTGAATATGCTATGTTAGAAGAGGGATTTTCGGGAGAATGCAATTGGAGAACTACATAGGTTGTTGAAAAATTGCTAAGTGCTATGATGATGTAATTGAATCGATGGAGAAATTTGTATTCATTGTACGAAGTCTGAGTAATACATAGTAATGGTTCCATCGACTTATATGAATGCACTAAGCCTGTTGAATGCTAAGAATAGCAAAATCATGAATGTCTTGTCGAATTGTGTTGATTGCGGCTAAAGACTAAGTGTGGGGTAATCCAATTAAATCCAACCTTTGTTGTAGCTAATTATGACTTGCATAACATTGGGACTGTATGTTTGAAAGTACATGAACAATGTCAGGCCGACAAGACAAGGGCAAGGGAGCATCCACATCGGGCGCAAGCAGAAAAAGGGTAAGATTGGGAACAGTAGTTCCAGCAGCACCAGCAGTTCCTAGAGGTCAACACAGAAAATATGGAACCCGATGGGTGAGCGATGAATGGAAAAAATGGTATGCTAAACATAAAGAAACCAAATACTTCCCGGAAGATCAGATAGCACGGGAATCGCTGGCATAGGAATTCCCGCGGATTGTACACCGGATTGGCACCGCTGGGCTCAACTTCATTTTCAAATAGCCCAGGGAGTGCAATTTTCATCTTATCTAGGAGTTCAATGCAAACTGGAAACCGACCTTACGCAGCCACACCATAAAAATCAGAGGGCAGGTTGTCCCTTTTGAGCTCCACCACTTGAATGCAATCCTTGGAGCACGGGACACAGACGCTCATGTCCTCCGTCAGTTGAACATCACTCTACCCTATGCGGACATCATACACATCTTATGTGGAGCCCGATCAATAGCCAGGTAGGGTAGGCACAAGGAGAGGGGCTACCATTAGACATTTCCCTACTCTAAAATGAACTGGGAGGCCCAGATTTGGTTGAAAATTGTGTGTTGAAGCCTTATCCCTGGGGTGCACATGACAGATGTCACCCAGGATAGAGTTTGTCTAGTGTATGCCCTGATGGGCTGGAAATTAATGTGAGGGCGGTGATCATCTCCGCCATGAAGAGAGCGCCACTGCATTAGGGGAATAGATGCGGTTTCGGTGGTCTGCTTACCACGTTCCTGAGGGGCAATGATATTGAGGAGGAGGCCCTAGATTACATCCCACAGATCGACAGGCGTGCCTTTGATGTCACTAAAACCAAGTCACCTGACACTACTTTTAGGCCGGTGCTCACACTAGCTCAGCGACATGCTCGGGATGATCAGTACATAGCCCGCATATGCGGGATGCAGATTGTTGTAGCTGCGCATCGGAGGATAGCCCGCAATGGAAATATAAGTTGTGGTAGCTCGAGTTAGACTACCAATTCAACGAGAATGCCCGGGCTTAATGTAGAGCGGGGCCCGTATTTGTGGAGCCCGTGGATGATTACGTCCCAACCGATGAGCAGACACACCGGGAGGACTCAAATATTGAGTCGGACGAGGACGGCGGGGGCGATTCTGATATGGGAGACGAAGCAATGGCACCTGATGAAGAAGTTGAATACTTTAATTGATCAGGGAGTTTCACCACCCAACCTTTGTGATATTTTGAAATTATGTGAACACTGGGGACAGTGTTCGATTTAAGTGTGGGGTGGAAGTAGTTAGGTGCCAGCTTCTTTGTTTATGTTTTGTTTTTGTTTGTTGTGCTTGTGCTAAATGTGACCTTGTGACTCTGTGTTTAGTTTTCTGTAATTAATGCGGTGTTGTAATGAATGTTGAGCTACTGTTGTGTTGTGTTGAGCTGCTGTTGGTTCTGTTGTGTAAATATTTTTCAAATTAATATTTTTATCTTTTCCTATCAAAATTTTTTGTTGAATTTCTTTTATGTTGGGTTTCTCGGCCTTTGTTTTTGGTGCTTTTATCGAGAATAGACCCATTGAACCGAAGTTGTAGATAGCGACTTTTCCCTATGATGGATGGATGACGACCGTCTTAAGGGAAATGTAGTCGATAGGAGTAGTTTTATTTTCTTTCTTTTCTTTCTTTTGTTTGTTTCCCAAACGTGTCGTTGTTTCATTGTTAGGAATTCTTGTTACGTGTTGTACATGATATGAAGATGCAAAGGTGATTCGCATGAAAGCATGAAAATGTGTTAAACATGTTGAGATACCTAGGCCATGGAGTTCTATTCGGTGAGATAAAGGCTTACCAGTGAATTGTTGTAATTAGCTGATTGAATAGTCTGTGAATGTGTCTTGAGTTGAGCATGTGCAATGAGTGTGAGGTGAGGTTTCGACTATTCCATGCTATTGTGAAGTGTTTAAAACTTGCATGGTGTGTGTGCTAAACGAAATGAAAGATGTGTATTGTAGGAAAGGATGTAGGAATTTCATTGAATAAACAGAATGTTGTCCCTTATCATACCTACCTTGAATGTACATCCTAGTTAGCCCCATTGAGCCTTTAGCCTATTTTTTTCTTTCTTTGAAGAGGTACAAATGGAGCTTAAGCCCTTTTTTTCATTAGCCGTGAATTTGACCCAAAACTCTTAATCTCTTAAGAAAAACAATTTTCCCATAGTGTAAAGGAGTGAGAATTGTGAAACGGAAGGAAAGCGGAAGTTGTGAAAGTTAAAGAAAAGGTCAAAGGTGCACTTGTTGAAATTAAAAAAATAAAGATGCATAACTACTCTTTTCTAGTAAGTTGAGTGTGCTCAAAGAAATGGGAATAACAATAAAGAAAAAATTTCAAGAATGAGAGGATGGAGGAAGAAACAATGCCCATAATGAAGGTGGGATGTATGGAAAAGCGCTTAAGGAAGCTGGTTGCTATTATTGGTTAGCCCAGTATTTACTAGTTCCTTAGCTTACATTACAACCCATTAAGTCCTACGTGATCTTACATCATGCATCCTTATATTAGTGGAGTAATACACTAGAGGAACGCCTATGGTTCATGACATGATGCATGTGAATTCTTTGGGAGAGAGAGCGAAATCATATTCATATACCCCTACATGTAGTGCTTTGGAAATCATTTGATGACAAATGGAGTAATTCTCTTGTGTTGTGAGGGCATATGCTTGACGAGAGATTAGATTTCGTGTCAGATGTCTTGATCAGTTGATTTGAATGAGTTTGCCAAGATCGAGAATCGATTCTTGAGCTTAGGAGGTATTAATGTGGTGTACTTTATTGTATTGATGAGACCATGCATGTTTTCTTGGTGATTTTCTATCTTAAATAATCGGTATAGCCGTAGCTTGAATGGTCGAGCCAAATTAGCTATCCATGGGTGTCAATTGCATGAGATGTGAGTGTATTGTTCAAGGACGAACAAGGTTTTAAGTGTTGGGTAAGTGATCTTGGGCAGAATTGCATGCCCAAGTGATACTCAAATGCTTCATTTCTACTTGTTTATCTATCGTTATATGTACATTCTCATGTAATTCTTAGTTAAATGTTAATTTATACTAACCAACATGATTAGTGTTGTTTTATAGGTAAAAGGAAATTTTGTAAGCTAATATATATGTTGGTGAAGTGCGGGAATGGACTTGGAAACATGGAGTGGAAGTTGACAAGGTAAAGCAGCAAAAATAAGGGCTCCGCGATGGAGCCGTGTCACTCTACCATCGTGGAGGCATTCTGCCTCGGATGAATTTATTATGTCAAATTCCAGTGGAGGTTCGCGTTACCCCCGTGTCATGGAGGGAAAGCTCTGCAATACACTCCGTGCCATGTTGCTTGTTATTCCGGAAAAAATTCTCAATAGTATAAATAGCACACTTAGGTTTTATTTTAACCATTCTGACTTGGTTGAGCAAGAACGTGGGTTACAGGCAGTTGAGAGGACGAAAATTCTAGGGTTCTTCTCTTTTTCTTTCTCTTTAATCTAAATTGTTTATATGAATTCTACTTATTTGAAGATGTGTAATCCAAAAATGAGTGGCTAATTCACTTCTTGCTGAGGTTAAGAATAATTGTAGAGGAATGTAATTGTTGATCATGTCAGTTTTCATCTTTTCTTCAATGGTTGTTCTATCAATTCTTGTTTTTACTGCATTAATGTTTGGTCAATGTTAATGTATATTTAGAAATACAATTTTTATTTTGAAAAGGAAAGAGATTGACATATGTGAATTGGTAGGATATGATCTTTTTTCTTAGCTGTAAAAATTTAGAAATGATTTACATTGAGAATAGAAATATATCTGAAAGTCTTATTAATCAATTAAGGAATCGGTTATGTATGGCTAGAGCATGAAATTCTTTTATCACAGAAATGTAGATTAAGGTCTCATGATTCTTAAATTGGATAGGAGTCGAAAGATCCAATCCAGAGGCAATAAATTCCTGACTAGCAATCGAGGAGAAGATTCGCCGAATTGAATTGATAAATTACATCCCTGCATGTTAAGTGTCAATTATCTCCAAAACGTTCTGGAGATGCTGTTGTGGGTCTTCATGAGGGAGACCGGTAAATTGCCCGCTTGTGTGCAACAATTGCACCATATTTTGCTTGAGTTCAAATCTCCCTCCAGGCTCTGGCTTGCGGATACTTGATGTAACATTGTTGGCATGTGGGATTGCCACCTCGTGAACCGGCCTTGCTGCTGCTTCTTCGGGTACTAACACTACCCTCACAACTGGTGGATTTTGTTGCTCCATAATAGTCTGTCTGAGCAACTGCAGCTTCCTTTGTAGAGCTTCTCTCCATTTACTATGAAATATACGTTCAGGCCTTATATAAGGTTCCACCAGCTCTTTGTCTCTTTCCAGTGTTCACAGAAATTAAGTCTGCAAAATACACGCTAAGACCAAGTTGTCAACACTTAAGTAAATAAAAAAAAATACAGTAAATTTACACTTAATACAAATTCACCAATTGCCTAGTCTCCCCGGCAACGGCGCCAAAAACTTGTTCGGTGGTTCGAAGGGGTTAAAACCCGACACGCAAGTGCACGTGGTCAAACAAGTAGTAAGTGGCTTTAGTAAGCCAAGTATCAATCCACGGAGACTCTGGATAAGTGAAAATTGCTTAAGTATACTATATTATATCTTACTTCTAAATATGCTGACAACAACGTAACCAACAGTTGAATAATTTGTTTTATAAGTTTTGTACTAAAACTACTAACAATTATCTACTTTGAATTTAAACTATGGATATAAGCATGCCAAGGTTAAGAACATGTGATGAAACTGATTATAATCATACATTGGTTAATCTTTTCTTCCAGTTGCTAGCCAATAACATTAGCCAAGAGATTAAAACTCTCGTATTTAATCTCACTTAAGAATCATAAACCATCCGTCTACATTTCTGTGATCAAATGCAATTCATGACCTAGCAATACAATTCCGGTTCCTAAATTGACTAATACGGCTTTCAAGTATATTTCTATCAGGAAAGCACATCAAAACTCAATTTTCCCAAATCAAGCAAAGAACAATACCCTATTAATTCACAACTTTCCAATTTCGTGCTCTCTTGAGTGAAATCGGACTTTTTAGATGTACATTAATGTCGGCCACACACCAATGCAGTAAGAACAAGAATTAATAGAACAACATGGAAGAAGAAGATGAAAAACCATATAATTCAATAATCAAAATTCATCACCATTATTCATAACCTCAGCAAGTAAGGGAATTGGCCACTCATTTGTGGATTAATCATCCTAAAACAAGTGTTAATCATACAAACAATTGAGTGAAAGAAGAAAGAAGGAGAGAAAAAACCCTGAACTTTTAGTCCCTCAACTGCCTGTAACCCACGTCCTTGCTCCACCAAGTCTGAATTATTAAAAAATGAACCTAAGTGTTCTATTTATACTGGTGGGAATTTTTCCCGAAATAACAAGCAACGTGTCACGGAGTGCATCGCGGAGCACTACCTCTGTGACACGGCGTGGGCGCGGACCCTCACTGGAATTTGGGAGTCCAGGTATAAAGCATCAACGTGGCATGGCATGCAATGCGGAGGCTTGCCACCGTGCCACGGAGCTGTCGCGAGGCTCCACTGGAATTTATACCCGCTGGAGTGTCACCTGATTATGTTCGGCTTACATTGTTTCCGTTGTCATTACTCGGTGAAGCCAAGAGGTGGTTGAAAGCTGAGCCACCAAATTCTATTTCAACATGGGATGATATTGCACGAAAGTTCTTGATAAGATTTTTTCCCTCTGGTAAAACAGCCAGACTTAGAAGTTAAATTCTAAGTTTCAAACAGAGGGAGGGAGAAAATTTGTATCAAGCCTGGGAAAGATTTAAATCCATGTTGCGGGACTGTCCTCATCATCATCAGTCCAATGAGGTGTTGGTGCACACATTTATTGAGGGTTTGGAACCCCATACCAAAATTTTGCTAGATTCAGCAGCTGGAGGGCAAGCACTGGAAAAGACTTATGAGGAGCTGTACACTTTGCTAAACCGGATTTCACAGGGCAATCCAGAATGGAATGCTGATTCATCAGGAGGTGGAGCAAGGAAAGCAGCAGGAGTTCTTGAAGTGGATGGATTTACAGCTATCGCTGCATAGATAGCTGCTTTGCAGAATCAATTGAACAACCACTTCAGCAACATGACTTTGAACCAGCCTTCAGCTCCAGTTAATGCGGTCAAGCAAATGTGGTGTGAAGTGTGTGGAAGCAGTGAGCACTCAGCTGAGTGCTGTGCAGCAAATCCTGATCCGGTTAACTTTGTGGGCAATGCACAAAGAAATCAGCAGCAGTATGGTAGTGGCTACAATTCAAATTGGAGGAATCATCCAAATTTTTCATGGGGTAGCAACAGCCATCAAGGCCAAAGTTCGGGTCAGGGTATGCAAAGAAATCAAGGAGGGCAACAGAACTACCAATCTCAATTCAGAAATAACAATGCCCCTCCTCCACCACCATCACCCAGCATTGAGGAGATGTTCAAGACCATGATCGCTAATCAAGCGCAATTGCAGGCTGACTATGTTAAATTGGCAGCCGAAGTGAAAAATAACTAGTTAGCGACAAAGGCTCTTGAGTATCAATTTGGGAAATTTGCTAATGCCCAAAATACAAGGACCAGAGGAGGACTGCCTAGCGACACGGATCCGAATCCGAAGTAGGTAAATGCAGTGACCACAAGGAGTGGTTTGCAGCTGAAGCAGGTGGAACCAGAAAGATCACCTCAAAATTCAAGAGCAGCAGAAGTTGAGGGGGAGCAAAGTTCGGAAAGGCGGAAAACCAAAGAAGTTGAATCAGAAAGACCTCCACCCCCGTTCCCTCAACGACTCAAGAAACACAAGGAGGAGGCGTGTTTCAAGAAATTCATGGAGGTACTTAAACAGGTACATGTTAACTTACCTCTTGTTGATGTCTTGCAGGGAGTGCCTAAATATGCCAAATACATTAAAGACATCGTGGCCAACAAAAGTCGTTTGACTGAGTACGCCACGGTGGCTTTGACGAAGGAGTGCACTTCCCGGATCCAAAATAGACTGCCCACGAAGCTAAAAGACCCTGGAAGTTTTACTATCCAGCTTACTATTGGGCAGTACATCCGAGCTCGTGGATTGTGTGACCTGGGAGCGAGCATAAATCTGATGCCATCTTCGGTATTTAGAAAGTTGGGTCTAGGGAGTCCTAGACCTACAACCGTAATCTTGCAGTTGGCGGATCGATCCTTAGCTAGGCCGGATGGCATTGTTGAGGATGTTCTAGTGCAAGTGGGCTCCCTAATTTTCCCGGTAGATTTTATTGTTCTGGATTTTGAACTAGACGCAGAAGTCCCATTTATTTTGGGACGACCCTTCTTGGCAACTGGGAAAGCATTAATCGACTTAGCTGCGGGTCAACTTACAATGCGAGCACATGACAAGGTAAAGGTGTTCGATGTGTACAAAGCACCCAAGCTCCCGATGGTGAATGAAGAACTCTCGGTGATCAATGTAATTGATCATGATAATGTTAAGCAGATGAATGAGTCCCGAGAGTCAATGGGAAGACCACCGGATAGGTGTGAGCACTACTGGGGGGAGGACAATGATCGTGAGAAATCATCCATCACCCTAGCCGACAATTGAGCGTAAAGGACGTCGAGCCGAGATGGTAAACCAGGCGCTGCACGGGAGGAAACCCGCGAAAAATATTTTTTTATTTCATTTTGTAAAGAGTAAATAGATTTTTCTTCTTCTTTTTCTTAATTTAGTACAAATTTTTTTCGTTTTAGTTAGTATTTTTTATTTTAGTTAAGTGAAAAATATCATTCTAACCAATTTTATTTAGTGAGATAATTTTTAGGTCAAACGGAGAAAAATTTGCACGGAATCGTGAAGGAAAAGGCGAGGTATGAAAAAATTAAAAATATGTTGAAGACAGTGAGCTGGGGCAATAGCTCCATGTCACGGAGGAGGACCTCCGCGTTACCCTCCGTGACACATTGAGGTGTAATCTGGAATTTTTAAAAATTCCAGTAAGTTATCGCGATAGCTCCGTGTCACGGAGGCTGTGCACCACGATGCACTCCGTGACACGTTGCCATATAAATTGTGACGGGTCACACCGGGTTGCCGCGTGACCCGCGTGTTTTCTACATTTTAAACCCCAGATTTCGCCCCTTTTCCCCTCATTTTTAATTTCCTCCGCAACCAAACTTCCTAAAATCCCTTCCCCATCAACGTGCCACGGCCTAAGGCAAAGAATTACCAAATTTCCTTCGGTTATTCAACTTCGAGGTATGTTTTCCGATTCTCTCTCAAGTTTTTAGTGATTTTATTCGAATTTAAGCATGAGAGGTGAGATAAATCACCCTAAGTAGAAATTTAGCATGAATTCGAGTTATTTACTGATTGATAAATGTTCGGAATGTTGTAATGATCGTTTGAACTTGTCGATTGCATGAATTATTCGAATTTAATTGCTAGATTCAATTCTAGGGCTTGCTTGTTGAATTTGAAATTGGTAATGTGTTGAATTTCTGAATTATATGTCGGGGTGTACGTATTGAATGAGATAAGTCGTTGTAAAAGTTGTTTGAATGTAATAGACGATGAATTCTCGGGTTTTGGGGAGAATGTTGAAAATTGTTCAAATTGGGTTGGTTGTATAGGTTCATGTGTATATATTTTTTGTTGTTGTTTTTGTTTCGTTCTTTTTAGTTGCTAAGTGCGATGGTTGAATTGCTAGAGGTGGTAGTTATTGGGTTTAGCTGTACGAAGTCTGAGTAGTACGCTAAAGTTATACCGTCGAATTTTTCTTTGCGAACGCACTAAGCACGAATTGTATAGCTGTTTTTTTTTGTGTAAATAAAGTATTCTTGCCGTAGTATCGTAACCGTAGCTAAGGACTAAGTGTGGGGTAAACTTAGCGTAACCCGACCTTAGCCGAAGTTAATATTTATTTAGCTTGACATTGCGCTTGTTTATTTGTGTTGACAGACAAAATGGCAAGCAGGCATGATAAAGGTAAGGGTGCATCAACTTCAGGCACCGGGAGGAAAAGACTTAGACTGGGCACAGCAGTCCCAGCTGCACCAGCAGTTCTACGCGGCCAGCGCCGCCAATACGGAACGCGATGGGTGACTGATGAGGGGAAGAAGTGGTATGCTAAACACAAGGAGAACAAATACTTCCCCGAGGAGCATATAGCACGGGAACCACTAGCACAGGAGTTCCCCCGAATAGTTCAACGGATCGAGGCAGCTGGGCTCAGCTTCATATTTCAGGAGCCCAAGGAATGGAACCTACACATGGTCCGGGAGTTCTAAGCTAATTGGAACCCGGCAATCAGAAGCCACACCATCAAGATCAGAGGGCAGATAGTCACTCTGGAACCCCAACAGCTAAATGCCATCATCGGAGCGCGGGACACAGACGCCCACGTTCTCGGCCAGCTGAACATCACCCCACCGTATGCCGACATCAGATGCACACTGTGTGGGGCTCGATCCACAACTAGATGGAGCAGACACAAAGAAAGGGGCTACCACCAGACTCTGCCTTATTCTCAAATGAACAGGGAAGCCCGAATCTAGCTGAAGATCGTCTGCTCGTGCCTAATCCCGAGGGTACACATGACTGATGTGACCCGAGACCGTGTTTGCCTGGTGTATGCCCTGATGAAAAGGCTGGAGATTAACGTTGGGGCGGTCATCATATCCGCCATGAAGAGAGCCCGACTACACCAGGGCCACAGGTATGGGTTCGGTGGACTAATCACCACCTTTCTTTGGGGCCTCGACGTCGAGGAAGAGGCTTTGGATTACATCCCGCAGTTGGAGCGGTGGGCCTTGGACGTGACCAAAACTAAGGCCCCCGACACCACCCACGGGCCAGTGCTGACGCTTGGCGAGTGACATGCTTGTGATGACCAGTACATGGCACGGATGTTGGGAATACAAATGCTCCAGCTCAGGATCGGTGGGAGACCAGCCACGGAGTAGGAGCTATGGCAGCTGGAGCTGGATTACCTGTTTGGCGAAAACGCCAGGGCCCTATGCCGAGTGGGGCTAGCCTTTGTAGAGTCCACTGACGATGATGTCCCCACGGATGAGGAGACACGCCGGGAGGACTCCGATGTGGAGTCCAATGACGACGACGGAGGAGACTCGGACATGGGAGATGAGGCAGCAGCACCTGATGAAGAAGTGGAATACTTTGACTGATCAGGGAGTTCCACCACCCAATTTTGTGATTTTTAATTTTTGTGAACACTGGGGACAGTGTTCGGTTTAAGTGTGGGGTGGGGAGTAGTTAGGTGTTGGGGATGGGCTGGTTTGCTTGTATGCTTTCCTCTGTTTTGTATGTATGTTTCCTTGTGTTTGTGAATGTGCAAACTGTTCTGTATCTGTACATATTTATGGTATTGATGTGTGTTGTGGAATGTTGATGTTGCCAGCTGAGTCTGTAAAATTTTTGTAAATATTTTTGCTTATCGAAATGATCGATATTTTTAAAATTTTGCAAAAATATTTTGTTCATATTTAAAATAGTTTGTAAATATTTTTCCATCGAAATGATCGATGTGTTGCAAAATTTTTCAAATTTTTTTATTTTTGGGTTTGTCGGCGTTTGTTTTCGGTTCTTTTACCGAGAATAGTCCCATTGAACCAACGTCATAGTTAGTGACTGTTCCCTATGATGGATGGATGACGACCGTCTTAAGGGAAATGTAGTCGGTAGGAGTAGTGATTTTAATTTATTTTCAGTTTTTTTCTTTGGTGGATTGCATCATGGAACCTGTAGTTACTATATGGTTGTGAAATGTTGGTTGCGTGTTGTACTTGATATTTAAAATGTAAAAGTGATTCGTATGAAAGCATGCAATTTTGTAAATATGTTGAGACACCTAGGTTGTAGAGTTTGATTCGGTGTGATTGAGGCTTAATGTTTGAATTCATGTAATTATCTAATTGAAGAGTCTGTGAATGCATCATGAATCGAGCATGTGCATAAAGTGTGAAGTGAGGTATTGTTATTCCATGCTATTGTGAAGTATCTAGAACTTGCCTGGTGTGTGTACAAAACGAAATGAAGGAGGTGTAGTGTGGGAAAGGATGTAGGCATTTCTTTGTTTTAACCGAGAGTTTCTATTTTTTCTTCTCATACTCCCTTTTTTATGTGATTGTATACCCTAGTCAGCCCGTTGAGCCGTTAGCCTATTATTTCTTTCTTTTGTCCAAAAAGTATAAACTGAGCGTAATTCTTTCTTTTCATTAGCCGTAAAGTATATACAAAACTCTTAAGCCCTTAAGAAGAGAAAATAATTTTCCCAAAATGTCAAAGAGTGAGAATGGTGAAAAGAAAAAGAAGAGCTGAGAGAGGAAAGAAGAGAAAAGGTTGAAGGTGCACTTGTTATAAATAAATGTTAATGAAGGTGCATGAAAAACCTTTGTTTTCATGTCAAGTGTGCTTGATTAAATGGGCCATACTAAGGTAAATCATCAAGAATGGGATGATGGAAAAAAGAAAAGAGAGAAACAATGTTCATGAGTTGATGGGAATGTGTTGAAAAGGCGCTTAAGGATGCTAGTGGCTATTATTGGCTAATCCGATATATACTAGTTTCAGAGCTTCCATTACAACCATTAAAGTCCTACGTGACCTTACATTGCATTTCTTTATATTAGTGGAGTAATACACTAAGGGCAAGCTTATGGGTCATGACATGATGCATGTGAATTCTTTTGGGAGAGAGAGTGAAATTAATTTTTACATGCCCCTATTTGAATGTTTGTGTGCCACATGAGCACAAAGGGGAAGATTCTCTTGAGTGGGAGGGCACATGCTTGATGAAAGATTGATTTTTGTGTTGGATATCTTGATTAGCTGATTTGCAGGAGTTTGCCGATATGGAGAGTCGATTCTTGAAGTCTAGGAAGTTTTGATGTATTAAAGGCCATTGCATTGTTAATGTCACACCCCGCCTTGGGGGGTATGACTGGCACCTGGTGCCCTACTAGGACCTGTACTGCTGGACTGCTAAGCCTGGGCACATCTGGTGCCTGTCTGGCTCTAACTCACATTCCTGGAAACAAAGGGCTATATAAAGGCTGTAAACACAGCCCCCGGCCCATTGGCCTATAGCCTCCTGTACCTATATTAACAGCTGACCAGAAACATGTCAATATAGGGAAGCCTGTGCGGGCCGACAAGGCCACCACGCTGTCTAGTTATCTATAACTCAACCATGAAGTACTAGATAGCTACGTGACCGGCAAGGTCACCACTACTGTCGAACTATGGCCCCACATGGCCAACATAAAGAAAACACAAGTTCTAACAGCTATACAACTGCACGACCTCACACGACCGGCTCATCTGACCACAGGGAAATATATACAGACTGCAAGCCTCTAGGAATAGCAATAGAAATGATCGGGACAAGGCCCCGACCTACCCGTATTATACAACAAAAGAAAATGGAATACACCTTTGGAATTCAGTCTCCGGATGACAGGAGCTGAATACTCGATCGCTGACAGGAATCACGTGGTATCGCATGCTCTTCTATGAGTACCTACAGGCAAGTAATGCAGCACCCCACCGGGCGTCAGTACTGTTGGTATTGAGTATGTAAAGCAATAACTGAAAGAAATATCTGAAAACAACAATATAACTGATGAAACTGAAGTAGGGAGAATAGATTAACTGTCTGATAATGTACGTCATACCTTCTATCGATTATACTCGAAGAAGTAGGAGTCACACCTGAGGATTTATCGTTCTACTGTCGATCTACTCGTATCTACTGTAACACGGTATAACATATCATAACATATATAGCATACACAAACCTTACCCGGCCCCCATAAGCCGGGAGGTACAACCAACACGCAATCTATACCCCTACCCCGATCGTCCCATCTCCTATAATAATTATAAGCATCCTGCCGGTCCCCTAGGTATGCACTTGGGCTCGCTGAGCCCCTGTCTATAACTGTACCTGAGTCCGGAGGACTCCTGAATCAAGACCCCGGGTGTATCCGCTCGACGGGGGTGTGTATGGGCCGACCAAGGCACAATATGGGGAAAACTGGCATCCCATCTTCGTCCCCTATGGGACGGCATGCCACTCCGTAGAGCGACGTATCCTCGTCCTCTGGCGGACGAGTCGATACAGCTATTAACCCTGGGCGGTCATGGATGCTAGGTAATCCAACCCCAAACAACACAACGGTCTCAACTAGTAATAATGTCTGCATATCTCACATGCTGAGGCTAATAGGGGTAAGGTATCATATATATTACATGCTGAACTAGTGATAGTAATCTGTACATATTTAATACGTGCTGAGGCTGGTAAATATGTATATATATGAATATAGTCTCCTGCCAGACTGTTCTGGGGCTAATACTGAACAGGATATAGTATTTCTGCTGAAAACCATGTTGTATACTGAGCTTTTATAGAAACATGATTTACTAGTTCTAATATGCTTTCTAGCTTCACTTTAGCTTATCGTTCTATTTCTGAGATATCTTATAGATATTACATTGCTTTACTGGGTTTCAACTGAATACAATGATATCCTAACATTCTGTGTCACACCACATACTGAGCATGCTGTGCAGTTCCTAACACTTATATTGAAATCTATATCGTGCTAGCAAGTCTCGTGCTGATCATAACATAATGTTTCTAGTATCGTACCATCATTCATAGTATGTGTCATACATGGCTTCTGAATATGCTACTGCCCTTTAAATTACTGTACTGTACCAAGATTACTAACTTGCCGAGGAAACTAGCTTTACATACCTTATTCTCGAACTATCCAGCTGTCGGACGAGGCTCGGCCAGCACTTCAACTATTTCATCCCAACTGCATTCATGAATATGTCAATTAATACCAAATACAGCTTTACTTTAAAGAGTAACATCACTTTCGATATAGTTTATAGCCTAAACTTAGGCTTATCGAAAGACGGTCGAAAACTCGCTATTTTTCAGAGGTCCAAAAGGGAGAAATATTCACTTCACAGCTAGGAACACATAGACACTAATTTAGAGCAATTCCACTTACCTTAGCTCGGTAGCTTGACGATTCGTTGGCCGTATTTCGCGAAACTAAATCCGTCGGAATGCTCTCTACTGCTAAATACCTCAGTATCTGGAGTTAATTTGAATTTGGACAACGTTTAGCAGCGTAATCGGACGGAAATTATAATACCTCCTTCGTTCTTATCTTCTCTCTGCTGATTGCTCTCTGTTTTACTGGAAATATAAGTGTTTTAATCATTTAAAACCGAAGTGGGGCTTTATATACTTGGGCCTGGACAAGGCCAATGTGTCACGGAGCCAACGCGGAGGCTTCACCTCCGTGATACGGTGCCATCGCGGAGGGGTTCTGCCTCGGCTCCTTCCGCGATGGTTCGACAGGTTTCTCGTCCGATCTTTTCTCGGGCCTTTCTCTAGCACGTATGGCCTTCAAATATGCTTAACCAACATGCGAATAGGTCATCTAGGTGCCAGGAGTCCTCGGGGTATAACATTCTCCCCTCCTTAAGAACATTCGTCCTCGAATGTATACTGCCATCTAGAGGACTACTTAACTTACTTGTTTAGAAAAATTTCGGCAGAGTTTCCCCTGTAATATGGACTGTACCAAAATCCTAAAATGCAGAAAAGTCCAATACAGGTACTGTACACAATACTGTAGGATTCACTGGATGGCTACGTATCAATTTTCCTCACTTATACATATACGGCCATAAGATACTACATAAGCAATAATACGGACATACCTGTCGCCTGACTAGGCCTGGAATAGGTGAGGATATCTGGTCTTCATATCTTCCTCCGCTTCCCAAGTCATCTCCTCTCGGTTCCTGTTACGCCTCAATACCTTGATAGACGTAATATCTTTAGTCCTCAATCTGTGAATCTGTCTGTTTTAAGATAGTTATTGGAACCTCTTCATAGGCCAGCTTTTCGTAAACTATCAAACTTCAATTTTCTGCGCCACACATCTGCATATGATTTCTGGCGGCTCTGTGCAGTCAGTAAGCATTCTTCAGATAAGGTTTACCTTTTCCTTTGACTGCTGAACAATGTCTAGGCCAACCAACACTGACTCTCTGATTTCAAACACCATTCGGCGATCTGCATTTTCACTGGTATAATGCCTCAAAAGGCGCCATCTAGATGGCTGAATGATAGCTATTATTGTAGGCAAATTCAATTAACGATAAATGCTCACTTTGGCTACTACCGAAATCTAGCACACACGCTCGCAACATGTCTTCGAGCGTCTGGATTGTGCGCTCAGCCTGCTCATTTGTCTGAGGGTGGGAAGCTGTGCTTAGATTAATTTACGTCCCCAGCCCCTTCTGGAACAATTTCCAAAACCAGGCCGTGAACTGCGCTCCTCTGTTTGAAATAACGGATACTGGCACTACATACAGTCTGACTATCTCTCGGATATACCACTCCGCATAATCTCCAGCCGAGAAAGTAGTTCTAACTGGCAAGGAATGAGCTGATTTAGTCAATCTGTCAACTATTACCCATATAGAGTCATGTCTGTGTCTGGCACAGGGTAATCCTGCCACAAAATCCATATTCACCGCTTCCCATTTCCAGAGAGGCACAGCTATGTCCTGAGTTAACCCGCCTAGTTTCTGATGTTCTGCTTTCGTCTGTTGGCAGTTAGGACACTGGGCTACAAATTCAGCAATTTCTCTTTTCATACCTGGCCACCAATAGTTTTCTTTGATATCATGGCACATTTTCGTCGCGCCTGGGTGAAGAGAATAGCGGGCGCAATGCGCCTCGCTCATAAGCTGCTGGCGATGCCCCAAAATATCTGGAACACAAATGCGGCCTTTATATCGTAACACTTCATCCCCTGCTATCTGAAAATATGTCATCTCTCCTTACTGAACCTTGTGTTCAATTTGAACCTGGCTAAGGTCTCCATACTGCCATTCCTTTACTTCCACCACTAACGACAACACTGCGACATTATGTATTATCGCTCTTTAAGGCATAAACTACTGCAGCAAACTCTAGGTCATAGGTAAGATAATTCTTTTCATGTTTCTTCAACTTCCTGAAAGCATAAGCTATTACTTTATTATGCTGCACCAACCCTCTGTATCCCCTGGCGATAATAACACTAGAGCTGATGTTAACCTGGCTTTTAACTCTTGGATGTTCTGCTCACACGCCTCAGTCTACTAGAACTTTGTTGCCTTCTGTGTCAATTTAGTCAGAGGTGCTACTAAGGTGGAAGATCCTTCCACAAACCCTCTGCAGTACCTGGCTAACCGCAGGGACTGCGTACTTCGATCGGAGTGGTAGGTCTAGGCTATGTCTTCACTACTTCAATTTTCTGTGTATCTATCTGTACACCAGCCTCTGACACAATGTGTCCAAAAGACTGCTAAACTCAACCAAAATTCACATTTACAAAAATTGACGTATAACTGACGGTCATACTGGTTTATTATACCGGAGAATCTGACAAGTAATCCATCAGTATAACTAGAGCTTATCTGGCCTTCTGGCCGCATGCTAAGGCTACTTGTTGCTAAGGTAACCTTGAATGGCTATCTGCACACCGTATGCCCGTATCTGATCAGGGGGTCCTGATATTGACCATGACCTCTAATGATCTCGCTGCATAACCTTAAGTAACTGAATAGTCGGGTTGAATGACCCGAATGTGGCAGTAGTCTAACAATGCTCTAACCGTTCTACTTGAGTGCTTATAGTTCATGCATAACTGCAGACTTGTGGGCATCTAATTGCTCTGTTATTTTGCTTAAACCACTGTAAGGCTGGACTTAGTTAAACTTATTCCCAGGCGATCAATCTCTGGATCTTCACGGGGAGTCTACTGATCCCCTGGTCTTAATAAACACTATGCTAGCAGGGTACTATCAATTTCTTACGCCTTGTGTGTATCCACTTGGATTTATACTGCTATTCTAGGGGATTCTCGGTCTTATGAGCTATTCTGTAAATACTGGCCTTTTGCCAGGGCTCTGTATCTAAATATCTTACGAGAACCAGCTGAAGTACTAGGCGGTCGCTGACTACTGATGTGGACCCTTCCTTGGGGTACCCACGGGTATTCTGACTGGGACAGCCGGCTGTCTTATAGGGTGTTCCACATACTAACTGCTAGGTTGGTTAAGGCCGACTCTCACCTACAAGACTGGAAAAATGACGTACGACCACTCAACATACTAGAACAATTCTAGTATTGCTAATTTCTAAAATTTGCCTATTCGGCCTCTAATCCTGGTTGTAGCGCATGCACTACTGTTACCGATCTTCAGGGATGCCTCCCTGCTAATGCAGGCGCCAGCTAGTCATTAGACCATCTACTGTGCTCTTATCATCTAGCCATCTAATTCAGGCCATTAACTCTAGTAAGCTTCCAGAGCCTAGATCTGGCAACAACATATAAGTCCATTAACTTATTAACTGAGAACTGAGACAGTTCCTATAACTTGATACGTAATTCACACTTAATCTGCCCTTTCTATTCTCCTTTCCCTTTCTCCTTTCTTCTCTCCTTTTTCTTTCTTTCTTCTCCCTTTTTTTTGGCAAGGGGGGGTCCTGCAATGCAATTTGTACATGCTTTTTATTACTAATCAGCATTGGTGATTATACCCCTTAGGCAGCTACTCACAGCATACCTATTATCTGTATATATATATATCGCTAGCTACGTACAATATGTACTGAATTTTGCAGTAACACATAATCTCTGACATGCTTTGCTAAATCTCACACCGTACATGATACACCGCTTCTACGGCCTAATAATATCTCCTGTCCTGACTTATCATTTCATTGCATTGTCACCCCATTCTGTAAGTAACAAACATAAACACTTTAGTTATTGTCTGCTGTTTGAAATTCCGCCACTCTTGCGATGTGGGGTCGACGTTCGAATCTTGTAGCCTTACTAGGCATATATTGAGAGCCCATAACTGTCTGCTGGGCCGTATCTTTAGGCTACACTAGATTAGAATTGTTGTATCAGTAACTTCTTAACTTTTTCATAGCGGACATACTGCGGTATTCTAAACCGCAATCTTACTGTCAGTCCGAGGCTTAATCCTTAATATGATATTTTATCAATCCGGGGGTAATTCTAATTTCCCCACAAGATCTGACATTCCTGCTTCTTTCCCTCATCTTACTTAAGCTGAACTCTGGGGTTCAAGGTACCTGCTCTTCATTGTTAACAAGATTGCTGGTCCAATATCAGTTCACACTTCCCCTGACTTGCAGTCAGACCTATCTGATTCACATGACCCCTCACCTTTTTGATATCACAACCGGATCATAACTACAATCTTTCAGGTATGTCTTGCTATCTGTTAACATACATGGCGGACTTGGCCTTTTTCTGACTCAAACTTGACTATTACACGGCATTCATCACTAACAGGTCTTTTACCCCTGCTTTGGGTAAGCTATCGGTCTTACTTTCTCTACCGGGTTATTATCATAAGGGTCTGCACAACTTACAGAATCATAGGGGCTCTTTATACTTTTCTAATACTTACTAGGATCAATCAGCCCATCTTTACTTACCGCTGGATTTGGCAACCCCATCTCAAGTCTTATGCCCCTTTACTATACTGGCATCAAAATCAAGAGGTAGGAATAGCCCTTTTCTTATTGCAACAAATAAAAGCATTTAACTGTACCATATCCAAAAAGATGTATTTGGGATTCCTGCATTTCCCTCTCTTTCTTGTACTTACCTGGTGGCCTGACCTTGTCTGTAATCTTAATCAGATCTTATATAGCTAATAAATAAATCAACTCGTATGTACATTACACTCCTGACTTCCTATTCTGATGTTATCAACGTATACTGGGGATAGTACCGATAAAGGTATCATGCTGGGAGGTCTCGGGTACCTTCCTCTTGCTGTTATAGTTATCATGTAACTGGCTGATGCCTTCTTCTATTGCTATATATGATCTTCTGCCTGTAATAGGGTAATGCTGATCTGCCTTTGTATCTGTAATCAAAGAATATGGTAAGTTTTTAGAGACTCCACCCTATACTGTACCGCTCTAAAACACGACTGACTGAGAAGGAATGGTAACAATCCTATCATGCCTCGCAGCCTCCTGCCAATAGTATGTGGTGCACAACACATCCATAGACAAGACTCTACTTAGCACGGCTTGCAGACTCCCTGGGACACGACCTGCTCTGATAACAAGTTTGTCACACCCCGCCTTGGGGGGTATGACTGGCACCTGGTGCCCTACTAGGACCTGTACTGCTGGACTGCTAAGCCTGGGCACATCTGGTGCCTGGATGGCTCTAACTCACATTCCTGGAAACAAAGGGCTATATAAAGGCTGTAAATACAGCCCCCGGCTCATTGGCCTATAGCCTCCTGTACCTGTACTAACAGCTGACCAAAAACATGTCAATATAGGGAAGCCTATGCGGGCCGACAAGGCCACCATGCTGTCTAGTTATCTATAACTCAACCATGAAGTACTGAATAGCTACGTCACCGGCAAGGTCACCACTACTGTCGAACTATGGCCCCACACGGCCAACATAAAGAAAACACAAGTTCTAACAGCTATACAACTGCACGGCCTCTCACGACCGGCTCATCTGACCACAGGAAAATATATACAGACTGCAAGCCTCTAGGAATAGCAATATAAATTATCGGGACAAGGCCCCGACCTACCCGTATTATACAACAAAACAAAATGAAATACACCTCTGGAATTTAGTCTCCGGATGACAGGAGCTGAATACTCGATCGCTGACAGGAATCACGTGGTATCGCCTGCTCGTCTATGAGTACCTGCAGGCAAGTAATCCAGCACCCCACCGGGCGTTAGTACCGCTGGTACTGAGTATGTAAAGCAATAACTGAAAGAAATATCTGAAAACAACAATATAACTGATGAAACTGAAGTAGGGAGAATAGATTAACTGTCTAATAATGTACGTCATACCTTCTCTCGATTATACTCGAAGGAGTAGGAGTCACACCTAAGGATTTATCATTCTACTGTCGATCTACTCATATCTACTGTAACACGGTATAACATATCATAACATATATAGCATACATAAACCTTACCCGGCCCCCATAAGCCGGGAGGTACAGCCAACACGCAATCTATACCCCTACCCCGATCGTCCCATCTCCTATAATAACTATAAGCATCCTGTCGGTCCCCTGGGTATGCACTTGGGCTCGCTGAGCCCCAGACTATAACTGTACATGAGTCTGAAGGACTCCTGAATCAACACCCCGGGCGTATCCGCTCGATGGGGGTGTGTACGGGCCGACCAAGGCACAGTATGGGGAAAACTGGCATCCCATCTTCGTCCCCTGTGGGACGGCATGCAACTCCGTAGAGCGACGTATCCTCATCCTCTGACGGACGAGTCGATACAGCTATTAACCCTGGGCGGTCATGGATGCTAGGTAATCCAACCCCAAACAACACAACGGTCTCAACTAGTAATACTGTCTGCATATCTCACATGCTGAGGCTAATAGGGGTAAAGTATCATATATATTACATGCTGAACTAGTGATAGTAATCTATACATATTTAATACGTGCTGAGGCAGGTAAATATTTATATATATGAATATAGTCTCCTGCCAGACTGTTCTGGGGCTAATACTGAACAGGATATAGTATTTCTGCTGAAAACCATGTTGTATACTGAGCTTCTATAGTAACATGATTTACTAGTTCTAATATGCTTTCTAGCTTCACTTTAGCTTATCGTTCTATTTCTGAGATATCTTATAGATATTACATTGCTTTACTGGGTTTCAACTGAATACAATGATATCCTAACATTCTGTGTCACACCACATACTGAGCATGCTGTGCAGTTCCTAACACTTATATTGAAATCTATATCGTGCTAGCAAGTCTCGCGCTGATCATAACATAATGTTTCTAGTATCGTACCATCATTCATAGTATGCGTCATACATGGCTTCTGAATATTCTACTGGCCTTTAAATTACTGTACTGTACCAAGATTACTAACTTGCCGAGGAAACTAGCTTTACATACCTTACTAACCTTGGCATGCTCATATCCATAGTTTAAATTCAAAGTAGATAATTGTTAGTAATTTTAGTACATAACTTATAAAACAAATTATTCAACTGTTGGTTACGTTATTGTTAGCATATTTAGACGTAAGATATAATATAATATACTTAAGAAATTTTCACTTATCCAGAGTCTCCATGGATCGATACTTGGCTTACTAAAGCCACTTACTACTTGTTTGACCACGTGCACTTGTGTGTCGTTTTTAACCCCTACGAACCACCGAACATTAATCATACAAACAATTGACTGAAAGAAGAAAGAAGGAGAGAAAAAACACTGAACTTTTCGTCCCTCAACTGCCTGTAACCCATGTCCTTGCTCCACCAAGTCTGAATTATGAAAAATACATTTAAGTGTTCTATTTATACTAGTGGGAATTTTTTTCGGAATAACAAGCGACGTGTCACGGAGTGCATAACGGAGCACTGCCTCCGTGAAACGGCGTGGACGCGGACCCTCACTCAAAATTTGGGGTCCGGGAATAAAGCACCAACGTGGCACGACATGCAACGCGGAGGGTTGCCACCGTGCCACGGAGCTGTCGCGAGCCTCCACTGGAATTGATGAATTTTTCACCCTCCAGGCAGAATGCCTCCGCGATGGCAGCGTGACACGGCTCCATCGCGGAGCCCCTTTAGTTGGTGCAGTCCAATGCTTTTTCCCTTGCTCGCATCCAAGTCCAACTCCGATATCCTCCAACATGCATTTTAGCTTCCCGAAATCACATTTTACCTACAAAACAATGCTAATCATGTTCGTTAGTATAAATTCACATTTTATTACCAATTACATGAAAATGTATACTCATTCTAGATAAACAAGGCGAAAATGATACGTTTGAGTATCACTTGGGCATATAAATCTGGCCAAGATCACTTACCCCACACTTAAATCCTTGTTCGTCCTCGAACAACAAACACACAATTCATGCAACTTATATCCCAACCTTCGCCACTATGGTGCGACAATTTGAGCTACGGTCATACCGATCATTCAATATTGCAAATCATCAAGAAAACATGAATGGTCTTAACACTGCAATGACCTTTAATACATTAAGACTTCCTAGACTTAAAGAATCGACTTTCGATGTCGGCAAACTCATGCAAGTCAGCTAATCAAGATATCCGACACGAAAATCAATCTTTCATCAAGCATGTGCCCTCACAACTCAAGAGAATCTTCCCCTTTTTGCTCATGTGACACACAAACATTCAAGTAGGGGCATGTAAAAATTAATTTCACTCTCTCTCCCAAAAGAATTCACATGCATCATGTCATGACCCATAAGCTTGCCCTTAGTGTATTACTCCACTAATATAAAGAAATGCAATGTAAGATCACGTAGGACTTTAATGGGTTGTAATGGAAGCTATGGAACTAGTATATATTGGATTAGCCAATAATAGCCACTAGCATCATTAAGCGCCTTTTCAACACATTCCCATCAAATCATGGACATTGTTTCTCTCTTTTATTTTTTTTCATCATCCCATTCTTGATGATTTACTTTAGTATGGCCCATTTCATCAAGCACACTTGACATGGTAACAAAGGTTTTTCAGGCACCTTCATTATCATTTAATTATAGCAAGTGCACCTTCAACCTTTTCTTTTCTTTCCTCTCTATGCTCTTCTTTTTCTTTTCACCATTCTCACTCTTTGACACTTTGGGAAAATTATATTCTCTTCTGAAGCGCTTAAGAGTTTTGTATAGATTTTACGGCTAATGAAAAGAAAGAATTAAGCTCAGTTTATACATTTTGGACAAACGAAAGAAATAATATGCTAAAGGCTCAACGGGCTGACTAGGGTATACAATCACATAAAAAAGGAGAGTATGACAAGAAAAAAATAGAAACTCTCGGTTAAACCAAAGAAATGCCTATATCCTTTCCAACACTACACCTCCTTCATTTCGTTTTGTACACACACCAGGCAAGTTCTAGACACTTCACGATAACATGGACTAACAATACCGCACTTCACACTTTATGCACATGCTCGATTCAAGATGCATTCACAGACTCTTCAATCAACTGATTACATGAATTCAAAATTAAGCCTTAATCACACCGAATAAAACTCTACAGCCTAGGTGTCTCAACATATTTACAAAACTGCATGCTTTCATACGAATCACTTTTGCATTTTGAATATCAGTTACAAAATGCAACCAAAATTTCACAACCATATAGTAACTACAGGTTCCGTGATGCAATCCACCAAAGAGAAAAACTGAAAATAAATTAAAATAACTACTCCTACCGACTACATTTCCCTTAAGACGGTCGTCATCCATCCATCATAGGGAACAGTCACTAACTATGACGTCGGTTCAATGGTACTATTCTCGGTAAAAGAACCGAAAACAAACGCCGAGAAACCCAAAAAAATAAAATAAAAATTGAAAAATTTTGCAAAACATCGATCATTTTGATGGAAAAATATTTTAAATATAAACAAAATATTTTTGCAAAATTTTAAAAATATCGATCATTTCGATAAGCAAAAATATTTAAAAAAAATTTACAGACTCAGCTGGCAACATCAACATTCCACAACACACATCAATACCACAAATATGTACAGATACAGAACAATTTGCAATTCACAACCACAGGGAAACATACATACAAAACAGAGGAAAGCATACAAGCAAACCAGCCCAGCCCCAGCACCTAACTACTCCCCACCCCACACTTAAACCGAACACTGTCCCCAGTGTTCACAAAAATTAAAAATCACAAAATTGGGTGGTGGAACTCCCTGATCAATAAAATTATTCCACTTCTTCATCAGGTGTTGCTGCCTCATCGCCCATGTCCGAGTCGGCTCCGTCGTTGTCATCGGACTCCACATCGGAGTCCTCCCGGCGTGTCTCCTCATCCGTGGGGACATCATCGTTAGTGGGCTCTACAAAGACTGGCCCCACTCAGCATAGAGCCCTGGCCTTTTTGCCAAACGGGTAGTCCAGCTCGAGCTGCCATAGCTCCTCCTCCGTGGTTGGTCTCCCACCGATCCTGAGCTGGAGCATTTGCATCCCAAACATCCGCGCCATGTACTGGTCATCACGAGCATGTCGCTCACCAAGTGTCAGCACTGGCAAGTGGGTGGTGTTGGGGGCCTTAGTTTTGGTCAAATCCAAGGCCCGCCGCTCCAACTGCGGGATATAATCCAAAGCCTCCTCCTCGACGTCGAGGCCCTGGAGAAAGGTGGTGAGTAGTCCACTGAACCCATACCTGTGGCCCTGGTGTAGTCGGGCTCTCTTCATGGCGGATATGATGACCACCCCAACATTAATCTCCAGCCCTTTCATCAGGGCATACACCAGGCAAACACGGTCCCAGGTAACATCAGTCATGTGTACCCCCGGGATTAGGCACGAGCAGACTATCTTCAGCCAGATTCGGGCTTCCCTATTTATTTGAGAATAAGGCAGAGTCTAGTGGTAGCCCCTTTCTTTGTGTCTGCTCCATCTCACTGTTGATCAAGCCCCACACAATGTGCGTCTGATGTCGGCATATGGTGGGGTAATATTCAGCTGGCGGAGAACGTGGGCGTCTGTGTCCCGGGCTCCGATGATGGCATTTAGCTGTTGGGGTTCCAGAGTGACTATCTGCCCTTTGATCTTGATAGTGTGGCTTCTGATTGCCGGGTTCCAATTAGCATAGAACTCCCGGACCAACTGTAGGTTGCATTCCTTGGGCTCTTGAAATATGAAGCTGAGCCCAGCTGCCTCGATCCGTTAAACTATTCGGGGGAACTCCTATGCTAATGGTTCCCGTGCTATATGCTCCTCGGGTAAGTATTTGTTCTCCTTGTGTTTGGCGTACCACTTCTTCCCCTCATCAGTCACCCATCTAGTTTCGTATTGGCGGCACTGGCCGCGTGGAACTGCTGGTGCAGCTGGGACTGTTGTGCCCAGTCTAAGTCTTTTCCTCCCAGTGCCTGAAGTTGATGCACCCGTACCTTTATCTTGCCTGCTTGCCATTTTGTCTGTCAACACAAGTAAACAAGCGCAATGTCAAGGTAAATGAATATTAACTTCGGCTAAGGTCGGGTTACGCTATGTTTACCCCACACTTAGTCCTTAGCGACGGTTACGATACTACGGCAAGAATAACTTTATTTACATCAAACAACTAGCTATACAATTCATGCTTAGTGTGTTCGCAAAGAAAAATTCGACGATATAACTTCAGCGTACTACTCAGACTTCGTACAGCTAATCCCAATCACCACCATCTCTAGCAATTCAACCGTCGCACTTAGCAACTAAAAACAACGAAACAAAAACAACATCAAAAATTCTATATACATGAACCTATATAACCAACCCAATTTGAACAAGTATCAACATTTTCCCAAAACCCGAGAATTCGTCGTCAATTAACATTCTAACAATTTTTACGATGACTTATCTCATTCAATACATACACCCCGACATAGAATACTCAAATTTAACACGTTAACAAGCCCTAGAATTGAATTTCGCAATCAACTTCGGATAATTTATGCAATCGACAAGTTCAAATGCTCATTGCAAAATTCCAAAAGTTTATCAATCAACAATTAACTCGAATTCATGGTAAATTTCGACTTAGGGTGATTTATCTCACCTCCCATGCTTAAATTCGAATAAAATCGCTAAAAACTTGAGAGAGAATCGGAAAACATACCTCGAAGTTGAAGAACCGAAGAAAACTTGGTAATTCCTTGCCTTAAGCCGTGGCACATTGATGGGGAAGGGATTTTAGGAAGTTTGGTCGTGGAGGAAATTAAAAATTAGGGGAAAAGGGGCAAAATCAGGGGTTTAAAATGTAGAAAACACGCGGGTCACTCGGCAACCCGGTGTGACCCGTCACAATTTATATGGCAACGTGTCACGGAGTGCATCGCGGTGCACTGCCTCCGTGATACGGAGCCATCGCGATAGCTTACTGGAAATTTTGAAAATTCCAGATTACACCTCAACGTGTCATGGAGGCTAACGCGGAGGCCCTCCTCCGTGACACGGAGCTATCGCCCCAGCTCACTGTCTTCAACATTTTATTAATATTTCATATCTCACCTTTTCCTTCACGATTCCGTGAATATTTTTCTCCCTTTGACCTGAAAATTATCTCACTAAACAAAATTGGTTAGAATAATAGGTTTTACCTAACTAAAATAAAAAAATACTAACTAAAACGAAAAATTTTGCAATAAATCAAGAAAAAGAAAAGTAAAATCTATTTACACATTACAAAATAAATATAAAAAAAAATTTATTTTTCACGGGTTGCCTTCTATGCAGCTCCTGGTTTACCGTCGCGGCTCGACGTCCTTCACACTCAATTGTCCTCTAGGGTGATGGATGATTTCTCACGATCATTGTCCTCCCCCCAGTAGTGCTCACACCTATCCGGTGGTCTTCCCATCAACTCTCGGGAATCATTCATCTATTTAGTATTACCATGATCAATTACATTGATCACCGAGAGTTCTTCATTCACCATCGGGAGCTTGGGTGCTTTATACACATCGAACACCTCTACCTTGTCATGTGCTCGCATAGTATGTTGACCCGCAGCTACATCGATTAATGCTTTCCCGGTTGCCAAGAAGGGTCGTCCCAAAATAAATGGGACTTCCGCGTCTGGTTCAAAATCCACAACAATAAAATATACCGGGAAAATTAGGGAGCCCACTTGCACTAGAACATCCTCAACAATGCTATCCGGCCTAGCTAAGGATCGATCTGCCAACTGCAAGATTACGGTTGTAGGTCAAGGACTCTCTAGACCCAACTTTCTGAATACCGAAGATGGCATCAGATTTATGCTCACCCACAAGTCACATAATCCACGAGCTCGGATGCTCTGCCCAATAGTAAGCTGGATAGTAAAACTTCCAGGGTGGGCAGTCTATTTTGGATCTGGGAACTGCACTACTACGTCAAAGCCAACGTGGCATACTCAGTCAAACGACTTTTATTGTCCACGATGACTTTAATGTATTTGGCATATTTAGGCACTCCCTACAAGATATCCACAAGAGGTAAGTTAACATGTACCTGGTTAAGCACCTCCATGAATTTCTTGAAACACGCCTCCTCCTTGTGTTTCTTGAGTCGTTGAGGGAACGGGGGTGGAGGTCTTTCTGATTCAGCTTCTTTAGTTTTCCCCCTTTCCAAACTTTGCTCCCCCTCTACTTCTGCTACTCCCAAATGTTGAGGTGGTCTTTCTGGTTCCACCTCCTTCAGCTGCAAACCACTCCTTGTGGTCACTGCATTTACCTGCTTCGGATTCGGATCCGTGTCGCTAGGAAGTCCTCCTCTGGGCCTTGTATTTTGGGCACTAGCAAATTGCCCAGATTGATACTCAAGAGCCTTGGTCGCTAACTGGTTATTTCTGACTTCAGCTGCCAATTTAACATAGTCAGCCTGCAATTGCGCTTGGTTGGCGATCATGGTCTTGAACATCTCCTCAATGCTGGGTGATGGTGGTGGAGGAGGGGCATTGTGATTTCTAAATTGAGATTGGTTGTTCTGTTGCCCTCCTTGATTATTTTGCATACCCTGACCCGAACTTTGGCCTTGTTGGTTGTTGCTACCCCATGAAAAATTTGGATGGTTCCTCCAATTTGAATTGTAGCCACTCCCATACTGCTGATGATTTCTTTGTGCATTGCCCACAAAGTTAACCGAATCTGGGTTTGCTCCACAGCACTCAACTGAGTGCTCAGTGCTTCCACACACTTCACACCACATTTGCTGGACTGCATTAACTGGAGCTGAAGGCTGGTTCAAAGTCATGTTGCTGAAGTGGTTGTTCAATTGATTCTGCAAGGCACCTATCTGTGAAGCGATAGCTGTAAATCCATCCACTTCAAACACTCCTGCAGCTTTCCTTGCTCCACCTTGTAATGAATCAGCATTCCATTCTGGATTGCCCTGTGAAATCCGACTTAGCAAAGTGTACAGCTCCTCATAAGTCTTTTCCAGCGCTTGCCCTCCAGCTGCTGAATCTAGCAAAATTTTGGTATGGGGTTCCAAACCCTCAATAAATGTGTGTACCAACACCTCATTGGACTGATGATGATGAGGATAGTCCCGCAACATGGATTTAAATCTTTCCCAGGCTTGATATAAATTTTCTCCCTCCCTCTGTTTGAAACTTAGAATTTGACTTCTAAGTCTGGCTGTTTTACCAGAGGGAAAAAATCTTATCAAGAACTTTCGTGCAAGATCATCCCACGTTGAAATCGAATTTGGTGGCTCAGCTTTCAACCACCTCTTGGCTTTACCGAGTAATGAGAACGGAAATAATTTAAGCCGAACATAATCAGGTGACACTCAAGCGGGTATATAAGTGTCACTTATCTCCAAAAAGTTCTGGAGATGCTGTTGTGGGTCTTCATGAGGGAGACCAGTAAATTGCCTGCTTGTGTGCAACAATTGCACCATATTTTGCTTGAGTTCAAATCTCCCTCCAGGCTCTGGTTTGCGGATACTGGATGTAACATTGTTGGCATGTGGGATTGCCACCTCGCGAACCGGCCTTGCTGCTGCTTCTTAGGGCACTAACACTGCCCTCACAACCGGTGGATTTTGTTGCTCCATAATAGTCTATCTGAGCTACTGCAGCTTTTTTTGTAGAGCTTCTCTCAGTTTACTATGAGATATACGTTCAGGCTCTATATAAGATTCCACCAGCTCTTTGTCTTTTGCCAGTGTTCACAGCAATTAAGTCTGCAAAATACAGGCTAAGACCAAGTTGTCAACACTTAAGTAAATAAAATAAAAATACAGTAAATTTACACTTAATACAATTTCACCAATTGCCTAGTCTGCCCGGCAACGGCGCTAAAAACTTGTTCGGTGGGTGTTATGGGTATCTAAACCGACACGCAAGTGCACGTGGTCAAACAAGTAGTAAGTGGCTTTAATAAGCCAAGTATCGATCCACGGAGACTCTGGATAAGTGAAAATTGCTTAAGTATACTATATTCTATCTCACTTCTAAATATGCTGACAACAACGTAACCAAAAGTGAATAATTTGTTTTATAACTTCTATACTAAAACTACTAACAATTATTTACTTTGAATTTAAACTATGGATATGAGCTTGCCAAGGTTAAGAATATGTAATGAACTGATTATCATTATACATTGGTTAATCTTTTCTTCCAGTTGCTAGCCGAGAACATTAGCCAAGAGATTAAAACTCTCGTATTTAATCTCACTTAAGAATCATAAACCATCCGTCTACATTTCTATGATCAAATGCAATTCATGACCTAGCAATACAATTCTGGTTCCTAAATTGACTAATACGGCTTTCAAGTATATTTCTATCAGGAAAGCACATCCAAACTCAATTTTCCCAAATCAAGTAAAGAACAATATCCTATTAATTCACAACTTTCCAATTTCGTGCTCTCTCGAGTGAAATCGGACTTTTTAGATGTACATTAATGTCGGCCACACACCAATGCAATAGAAACAAGAATTAATAGAACAACATGAAAGAAGAAGATGAAAAACCATATAATTCAATAATCAAAATTCATCACAAATGTTCATAACCTAAGCAAGGAAGGGAATTAGCCACTCATTTATGGATTAATCATCCTAAAACAAGTGTTAATCATACAAACAATTGAGTGAAAGAAGAAAGAAGGAGAGAAAAAACTCTAAACTTTTCGTCCCTCAACTGCCTGTAACCCACGTCCTTGCTCCACCAAGTCTGAATTATGAAAAATACATTTAAGTGTTCTATTTATACTAGTGGGAATTTTTCCTGGAATAACAAGCCACGTGTCACGGAGTGCATCGCGGAGCACTTCCTCCGTGACACGACGTGGACGCGGACCCTCACTGGAAATTTGGGGTTCGAGAATAAAGCACCAACGTGGCACGACATGCAACACGGAGGCTTGCCACCGTGCCACGGAGCTGTCGCGAGCCTCCACTGGAATTGATGAATTTTTCACCCTCCAGGCAGAATGCCTCCGCGATGGCAGCGTGACACGGCTCCATCACGTAGCCCCTTTAATTGGTTCAGTCCAATGCTTTTTCCCTTGCTCGCACCCAAGTCCAACTACGATATCCTCCAACATGCATTTTAGCTTCCCGAAATCACATTTTACCTACAAAAAAATGCTAATCATGTTGGTTAGTATAAATTCACATTTTATTACCAATTACATGAAAATGTATACGTATTGCTAGATAAACAAGGCGAAAATGATACGTTTGAGTATCACTTAGGCATATAAATCTGCCCAAGATCAATATAAAACTTTTATGGTTCTACCCTTGGCAAGGTACGAAACCCCTCCCAACTAGGATTACAAGTCGGGCTTCACGTGTGCTCATATGGGGTTTGTCGGTTAAGAGATTCTCCCACTGTTCCACATGATTTATGCATGCTTGTGATTTTTTTTATTTCTTCAAGTCATGTTAAATAAAGCTTTTCTCTTATGATTATGAGTACGATTGCATTCTGAATATTTTGAACACCTTGAGCCTTACGCTACGTTTTGATGTTTATGATATAAGCATGATGTCCTACCCTTATGATCATTTATGAGTTTTTATATGTTTTAAATGTTCATTTTATTTACCTTGCATACTCAATACATGCCACACACTGACTGCATACATTCTATGTTGTATCATTTCATGATACAGGATCTGGCTCCCAGGCTTACCATCCTTAGTAGCTCCTCAGAGTTCGCTATCAGCTTATTTGGAGAGTCCTCATGTTTCAAGGGCCATATGTCCAGACTTTATGCTTTTCTTTCAATTTCAGAATTGTTGGGTTAGTTGGGGAGTTGTCCCATCAACCTGTCTTTCATGATTAGGGGCTTTTCAGACTACCAGTTGTATTCAACTGTCATGTATGAATTATGTATTATCCTTTCTCCATATTTATGGCATGTTTACATTATCTTATGCTAAGTATTCCGCTTATACGATTGAATTAGATGTACGTTCATGCCATGGGTTGACTTGACGTCTCTCTGGGCTCCTTTTCCAGTGTCTACAATCCGAGTGTACGTTCTGGTAGTGACAAACTTGGTATTAGAACAATAGGTTTTAAGTGTACTAGGGTGTCTTAAATCCTCGTTAAGTAGACTATTTTTCATGGGTGTGAAGAGCGCCACACTTATGAAAAAGAGTCTATGAGACATTTAGGAAATGTTCCCTTCTTTCATGATCTATGTCGTGCGACGAAAGTCCTTTACCCTTCTAATTCATGTTATTCGTGTTTGCAGAATCATGCCTCCACACAGAGTGAAAGCCAGAGGAAATGGTAACGACAATGATCATGAGGGTGCCAATGGTGATGAACATCAGCCAGCCCCACCCATTCATGAGGAGCACGCACTAGAAACAGCTGCCCATACTGGGTTTAACGCAACAATTCAGATGCTGGCATAGGCTATGGCTGCCCCGGTTCAAAATCAGATGGTGGCACATTACCCTTAGAATAGGAATGCGGCGGCACTAGGGTGAGGGATTTCTTGAGGATGAGCCCTCCTGAGTCCATGGGGTCGAAGGTGGATTATGATCCACACAATTTCATTTAGGAGATTCTAAAGATAACCTAGGTTATGGGGGTGAACAATAGGAAGTGTGTTTACTTGACCTCCTATCAGCTTAACGGGGTGGCTTACATATGGTTCAAGTAGTGGAGAGATGCCAAGGTAGTGGGTACATCCTCCATAGGTTGTGAAGAGTTCCACGTGGCATTTTTGGATCAGTTCTTCCCTCGGGAGATGAGGGAGCTCAAGGCGGCCAAGTTTGTTAATTTGAAATAGGGCAACATGTCCATTCAAGAGTACGCATTGGAGTTCACCGGACTATCCAAGTATGCTCCAGAGTTGGTGGCGGACAAGACGGCTCAGGTGAGTCGTATTGTGCATGAAGTTGCGGATTATTTGGACAAGGATTGCAGGATCGCCATTCTGCATTGGGATATTGACTTCCCCGTATTATATTGCATGCACAACAGATGTAGTCGGTCTACAGGAGGAAGAGGGAGGCCAAGAGGGCCATGACCGACAACGATGGGGTTTCTCTGGTCAAGTCAGGGGGTGGACAGAATCAGCAATCCCAGCTGATCTTGGGCAGAATTTCACGCCCAAATGATACTCAAATGCTTCACTTCGACTTGTTTATCTATCATTATTATGTACATTCTCATGTGATTTGTAGTTAAATGTGAATTTATACTAATCAACATAATTAGTGTTGTTTTGCAGGTAAAATCTAATTTTGGGAAGCTAAGATACATGTTGGTAAAATCGGGAATGGACTTCGAAACAAGGAGTGAAAAAGGACATGGAAGATCAGCAAAAACAAAGGCTCCGCGATGGAGTCGTGTCGCGTTGCCATCGTGGAGGCACTCTGCCTCAGAGGAAATAAATTTGGCAATTTCTAGTGGAGGTGTGCGATAGCACCGTGTCACGTTGGCCAGGCACCGCGATGTAGGCCGTGGCACGTTGAGGTTAAATTGCCTGGGGGGCAACTTCTAGTGAAGGTCCGTGATACCTCCATGGCATGGAGAGAGTGCTCCGCGATACACTCCGTGCCACTTTTCTTGTTATTTTGGAAAAAATTCTCAATAGTATAAATGGACCACTTAGGTTTTATTTTAAACATTTTGACTTGGTTGAGCAAGAACGTTGGTTACAGGCAGTTGAGGGGACGAAAATTCTAGGGTTCTTCTCTATCTCTTTCTCTTTTATCTCAATTGTTTGTATAAATTCTACTTCTTTGATGATGTTAAATCCACAAATGAGTGGCTGAATTCACTTCTTGCCGAGGTTAAGAACAATTGTAATGGCATGTAATTGTTAATCATTTCAGTTTTCATCTTTTCTTCAATGGTTGTTCTATCAATTCATGTTCTTACAGCATTAATGTTTGGCCAATGTTAATGTATATCTAAAAAATCCAATTTTGATTTTGAAAAGGAAAGAAATTGTAAAGATGTGAATTGGTAGGATATGATCTCTTCTTAGTTTGGAAAATTTAGAATTTATTTACATTCAGAATAGAAATATATCTGAAAGTCTTATTAGTCAATTAAGGAATCGGGAATGTATGGCTAGAACATGAAATTCTTTTATCACAGAAATGTAGATTAAGGCTCATGATTCTTAAGTTGGATAGGAGTCGAAAGTTCCAATCCATAGGAAATAATTCTTGACTAGCAACCGGAGGAAAGACTAACTTAATTGTATTAATAAATTATTTCGCCTTAGATTTGTATTAATTAGTAAACTCAAACTCATAAGATATTATTTATTTGGTTGTCTGCATTTTTAAAGATATAGTTTATTACACTTAAGTTAATTAGTACCGTAGCTCAGTCCCTGTCGGATCGACATTTGGCTTTACTTAAGCCACTTTACTACTTGTTCGACCACGTGCACTTGCGTGTAGTCACAACAGAAGTCGAACAAGTTTTTGGCGCTGTTGTCGGGGACTGGCAATTGGTAAAATTATTTTCTTTGTGTTAGTTTAGAAATTCTATTTAAGTGCTGACAACTTGATCTTAGCCTTTTGCTTGCAGATATTGAATTCTTGTGAACACTGGCAAGAGACAAGGAGTTGTTGGACTCATACATAGTGCTGAAAAGACAATTTCCTCATCAAAGAAGGGAAGCTCTAGAGAAAAAGCTACTGTTGCTCAGACAGGCAATTCTGGAGCAAGAACAAAATCCACCACTTGTGAGGGCAGTGTTAGTGCCCGAGGAAATGGCAGCTAGGCCGGTTCACAAAGTGGCAATCCCACATGCTAACAATGTTACATCAAGTATTCACAGACCAGAGCCAGGAGGAAGGTTTGAGCTTAAACAGAACATGGTGCAATTGTTTCACACCAGCGGGCAATTCACAGGTCTCCCTCATGAAGATCCACAACATCATCTCCAAAACATTTTGGAGATAAGTGACACTTACATTCCCGCTGGAGTATCATCCGACTATGTGAGACTTACATTATTCCCATTTTCATTATTGGGGGAAGCAAAGAGGTGGTTGAAAGCTGAACCACCTAACTCTATCACCACTTGGGATGATCTTGCAAGAAAGTTTTTGATAAGATTCTTTCCATCTGGGAAAACAACAAGACCTAGAAGTCAGATTCTAAGTTTTAAACAAAGAGAGGGGGAGAATCTGTATCAACTTGGGGAAGGTTCAAATCATTTCTACGGGATTGTCCTCACCATCACCAGTCAAATGATGTTCTTTTGCATACTTTCATAGAGGGTTTGGAACCCCACACAAAAATTTTGCTAGACCCAGCAGCTGGGGGACAAGCATTAGAAAAGACTTATGAGGAGATGTATACTTTGTTAAATCCTATTTCACAGGGAAATCCAGAGTGGAATGCGGACTCTTCAAGAGGAGGAATAAGGAAAGCGGCAGGAGTCTTTGAGGTGGATGGTTTTACAACTAATGCTGCACAGATAGCTACATTGCAAAATCAATTCAACACCCACTTCAGTAGTATGAGCTTGAATCAACCACAAGCCCCAGTTAATGTAGTGCAGCAGGTTTGGTGTGAAGTATGCGGTAGTAATAAACACTTAGCTGAGTGTTGTGGTGCAAATCTAGATTCAGTGAACTTTGTTGGGAACATCTATAGAAGTAATCACCAGCAGCAATATGCCAATAATTACAACTTAAATTGGAGGAATCATCCGAATTTCTCTTAGGGTAGTAACAGCCATCAAGGGCAGAGTTCGAATCAGGGTATGCAGAGAAATCAAGGGGCGCAGCAGAATTATCAATCTCAGTACAGAGGAAACAATACACCTCCTCCACCAACAAATAGCAATGAGGAAATGTTCAAAACAATGATAGCTAACCAAGCTTAAATGCAGGCTAATTATGTGAAATTAGTGGCAGACTTGAAAAACCAGCAGTTAGCTACAAAGGAGTTGGAGTACCAATTTGGACAACTAGCTGGAGCTTAAAACACCTGGCCCAGGGGAGGACTACCGAGTGACACTGACCCAAATCCCAAGCAGGTCAATGCAGTGACCACAAGGAGTGCTTTACAAAATCAAGGAGGTGGAACCAGAAAGATCACCTCAGCAATCAGGAGCAGTGCAAAAAGATAGGGAACATGATGATGAGAGGGGGAAGGAGAAGGTAGCTGAAGAAGAAAGGCCACCACCCCTTTCCCTCAAAGATTAAAGAAACACAAGGAGGAACCTTCTTTTAGAAAGTTCATGGAGGTGCTTAAACAGGTACACATTAATTTACCTTTGGTTGATGTTTTGCAGGGAGTGCTTAAATATGCAAAGTATATCAAGGACATCGTAGCTAACAAAAGTAGATTGACGGAGTATGCTACTGTGGCGCTTACTGAAGAGTGCACTTCTTGAATTCAGAATAGGTTGCCAACAAAGCTCAAGGACCCTGGGAGCTTTACAATTCAGATCACAATCGGGCAAAGTATCCGAGCTCGCGGACTATGTGATTTGGGAGCAAGCATAAACTTGATCCGACATCGGTGTTCAAGAAGTTGGGGCTGGGCACTCCTAGACAAACTACAGTGATCTTGCAGTTAGCGGATCTTTCTTTTGCCAGACCAGATGGCATTATGGAGGACGTGCTGGTGCAAGTGGGCTCCCTCATCTTCCCGGTAGATTTTATTGTCTTAGATTTTGAGCCGGATGCGGAAGTCCCATTTATTTTGGGATGACTTTTCTTAGCAACCAGGAGAGCTTTGATTGTATGTAGCTGCAGGCCAGCTAACCATGCGAGCGCATGATAAAGTGGAGGTATTTGATGTGTATAAGGCCATGAAGCTTCCGGCCATCTATGAGGAGCTTTCAGAAATCAATGTGCTAAACCAAGAAGAAATTCTTCAAATTGTTGATTCTCAAGAACCATTGAGAGAGCGTTGATGAGCTCCGATCATTTCGGAGATAGAGATACTTATGAGATGGTTCAAATTTTGAATGAATCAAAATGGTATCTCAGGAAGCAAGACTTTTAGCCGTTGATGAGGTCCCTGGAACCATTGCCGAAACCATCTATTGAGGAGGCACCAAAACTAGAGGTGAAGACATTGCCTCCACATCTGAAATACGTCTTTTTGGGGGAAGATGACACCTTGCCAGTCATCATCTCCGCAGAATTGATGGAGGCACAGGTAAAGGATGCATTGGTGGTTCTCAAGAGGAGGAAGAAAGCAATGGGCTGGCAAATGTCAGACATTCGGGGTATCAATACAACTTTTTGCACACACAGAATTTTCATGGAGGAAGGCGATAAGCCAACTGTACAACATCAGTGAAGGTTTAATCCGATGATGAAGGATGTGGTTAGGAAGGAAGTGACTAAATGGCTTGATGCAGGTGTAGTCTATCCTATTTCAGAAAGCGAATGGGTCAGCCCCATTCAGTGTTTTCCAAAGAAAGGAGGGATGACCGTGGTCACCAATGAGAATAATGAGTTGATCCCTACACGCACAGTCGTAGGCTGGCGGATTTGCGTGGACTACATAAAGCTCAATCAGGCCACAAGGAAAGATCACTATCCTATCAAGTTTATTGATCAAATATTGGAAAGATTGGCTGGTCAAGAATATTATTGTTTCCTTGATGGCTATTCTGGCTATAACCAGATAGCCATAGCACCGGAGGACCTGGAGAAGACTACTTTCACATGTCCTTATGGGATATATGTTTTCCGACAGATGCCATTTGGTTTATGCAATGCACCCGCCACATTCAAGAGATGCATGATAGCGATCTTCTGCGATATGGTGGAAGATTTCGTAGAGGTATTTATGGATGATTTTTCTATTTTGGGTAATTCATTTGCTACTTGTTTGCAGAATCTTGACAGGGTGCTAGCTCGTTGTGAAGAATCCAACCTTGAACTCAACTGGGAGAAATGTAATTTCTTAGTCAAGGAGGGTATCGTCCTTGGCCATAAAGTGTCTTGCGAGGGGTTGGAAGTCGATCGTTCAAAGATCGAGGTTATTGAAAAGCTACCACCACCAGTGTCAGTGAAGGGTGTTTGCCATTTTCTTGGACATATAGAGTTCTACAGACGGTTCATCAAGAATTTCTCTAAAATTTTTAGATCAATATGGAGGTTGCTAGAAAAAGAGGTGAAGTTCGAGTTTGATGAGGATTCTATCAAAGCATTCGAGGAGTTGAAATAGATGTTGATAGAAGCACCTATCCTCATTTCTCTGGATTGGGAGCAACCGTTTGAATTAATGTGTGATGCAAGCAATGTGGCGGTAGGAGCTGTATTAGGGCAGTAGAGAAATAGAACTTTTCATTCTATTCATTATGCAAGCAAAACACTGGATGCAGCCCAAGTCAATTATACAGTCACAGAAAAGGAGATGCTAGCATTCGTGTTTGCGTTTGATAAATTCAGGTCCTATTTGGTGGGTTCTAGAGTAGTGGTGTATATCGATCATGCAACGATTCGGTATCTGTTTAACAAGAAGGATGCAAAGCCTTGGTTGATCGGATGGATCTTATTGTTACAAGGGTTTGACCTAGAGATTCAGGACAGAATAGGGAGCAAGAATCAAGTGGCAGATAACCTATCGCAAATGGAAAGTCGGTCACATGTGAAGGAAGGTGACAACATCAAAGAAGAGTTCCCAGATTAGCAGCTCTTGGCAATAAGAGAAGCTGAAATCCCTTGGTATGTAGACATTGTGAATTTGCTAGTGAGTGGTGTCTATCCACCGGAGGCAACAGCTCAGCAGAGAATGTTGTTGAGGCATGATTGTAGGTATTATATTTGGGATGAGTCGTACTTGTTTAAGTAGGGACCGAATCAGGTAATGAGAAGATGCATTTCGAAGAGCCAGATTGCAGAAGTGTTTAGCAGTTGTCACTCTTCATTGTACTGAGGGCACCACGGAGGTGAACGGATAGCTCACAAGGTGCTACAGTCAGGTTTCTTTTGGCCTACACTGTTCAGAGACTCTATGGCATACGTAAAAATGTGTGATAGATTTCAAAGAATAGGCACAATCGGTAGAAGGCAAGAAATGCTGCTGCAGCAGATATTAGAAATGGAGATCTTTAATGTATGGGGTATAGATTTCATGGGCCCGTTCCCACCGTCATTTGGTAATCGTTACATCTTGGTGGCTGTTGATTATGTATCAAAGTGGGTTGAAGCAACAGCTTGCCCCAGGAATGACAACAAGGTGGTAACCAAATTTGTGAAAAAGCACATTTTCACCAGGTTCGGGACACCCCGAGCCATTATTAGTGATGGAGGGGCTCATCTCGTAAATGCAAGTTTCAAGAATTTGCTAGCTAAGTATGGGGTGCGCCACAAGGTAGCAACAGCATATCATCCCCAAACTAGTGGGCAAGTGGAGGTGTCGAACATAGAAGTAAAGCAGATTCTACAGAAGACAGTGAATGCACAACGTAGTGATTGGTCAAGCAAACTCGATGATGCGTCGTGGGCTTATAGAACTGCATACAAGACACCAATTGGGACTTCTCTGTACAGATTAGTCTATAGAAAGGCGTGTCATCTGCTTGTGGGGCTAGAACACCGAACTTTCTGGGCCATGAGGAAATTGATCATGGATCTAGAGCTAGCTAGTAAGAAGAGGCTGATACAACTCAGCGAACTTGATGAATTTTGTTTGCACGCTTATGAAAGTGCCAATTGCTACAAAGAGAAAACAAAGAGGTGGCACGATAAGCATATGGTGCATCAAATCTTTGAGCCGGGGAAGAAAGTATTGCTATTCAATTCAAAATTGAGGCTTATTCCAGGAAAATTGCGGTCCAAATGGTCAGGGCCGTTTGAGGTGGTAAGAATGACCCCGCATGGGGCGGTGGAGTTGTGGCAAGAAGATAGAAGTGCCACGTTCTTAGTAAATGGGCAGCGACGTAAGCACTATTGGGGTTAGGACGTTATTCGAAAGAAGACGTCCATCACTCTAGAGGATGATTGAGAATTGAGTGATGTCGAGCCGCCACAGTAAATCAGGCGCTGCACGGGAAGCAACCCGTGAAATTGTTGTAATAGATAAGTAGAAATATTTGGAAAAAAAAAAGAAAAAGAGAAAAAGAAAAAAAAATATAATAAAAATTTTGTTTGCGTTGAAACCTACGAATTCTAACCAATTTCTTGAGGTGAAGTGATTTTCAAGCGGAACGGAGGGCAAAAATGCAAAGAAACGCAAAGGATAAAATCGAGGTGAGAAAAATATAAATTGACACATTACATTGAGCCTACGCGATGGCTCCGTGTCGCAGAGGGTGTGCTCCGCGTTACCCTCTATGACACGTTGGAGAGTGTTCTGGATTTTTTAAAAATCCAGAACACTGGCGCGATGGCTCCGTGTCATGGAGGGGGTGCTCCGCGTTAACCTCCATGACACATTGAGTGTTATTTCGCATCGGGTAACCCGCGCGAAATATCACTTTAAAACCCCGATTTCCCTCAATTTCTTCATTATTTTCCCTTTCCTCCGCGACCAACACCCTAAATTCCCTTCTCCCCCAATGTGACATGGACCTAGGCATCGATTTTATTCAAGTTTTCTTCAATTTCATCGGATTAAAGGTATGTTCTTGAACTTTACCTCATTTTTGCTTGAATTTTCAATTCTTGAACATGTGTAGGGATTGAAACTTGCCCTAAGTGAAAACTAAGCTTGAATTCATTTAACTTATGATTGATTGATGTTCATAGTATTGTTGTGAGTATATGAACTCAATGAATGCATGTGTTATTGAATTTTTGCGAAATTGTTAGCTAGGGTTGGAATTTGAATATGAAGAAGACTAAAATTGTTTGAAATGTTGAAAAAAATTAGGTTGTGCATGTCGGGTGAATTGAATTTTGCTGTAATTAATGTTGAATATGCTACGTAGACAAGGGGTTCCGGGAGAATGAAATTGGTTAATTGCATAGGGTGTTGAGAACAAAAATTTGGCTGAGTGCTATGATGGTGGAAGTGAATCATTTGTGATAATTTTATTCATTGTACGAAGTCTGAGTAGTACATAGTAATTGTTCCATCGATTTATATGAATGCACTAAGCTGGTTGAATGTTAAGAATGAGAAAAATCATGAATGTCTTGTCGAATTGTTTATATTGTGGCTAAAGACTAAGTGTGGGGTGACCTAATTAAACCCAACCTTAGTTGAAGCTAATTGTGACTTGAATAACATTGGGATTGTATGTTCGAGTGTACAGGAACAATGTCAGGTAGGCAAGACAAGGGAAAGGGAGCATCCACATCGGGCGCTGGCAGAAAAAGAATAAGATTGGGAACAACAGTTCAAGCAGCACCAGCGGTTCCGAGAGGCCAACGCCGATAATACGGAACCAGATGGTGACTGACAAAGGGAAGAAATGGTATGCAAAACACAATGAAACCAAATACTTCCCGGAAGAGCATATTTCAAGGGAGCCGTTGGCATAGGAATTCCCATAGATCGTACACCGGATTGACACCGCTAGGCTGAACATCATCTTCGAAGAGCCCAGGGAGTGCAATCTCCATCTGATTCGGGAGTTCTATCCAACTAGAACCCGACCCTCCGCAGTCACACTGTCAATATCTGGGGGCAGGTTGTCACTTTTGAGCCCCATCACCTGAATGCTATTTTGGGGGCGCGTGACAGAGATGCCCATGTCCTTCGGCAGCTGAACATCACTCCACCTTATGCGGACATCAGACGCACTCTATGTGGAGCCCGTTAGACAGCAAGGTGGAGTAGGCACAAGGAGAGGGGCTACTACCAGACACTGCCCTACTCGCAGATGAATAGGGAAGCCAAGATCTGGCTTAACATTTTGTGCTCACGCTTGATCCTGGGGGTGCACAAGACAGATGTCACCCGGGACTGAGTCTGCCTGGTGTATGCCCTGATGAAGGGGCTTGAAATAAATGTTGGGGCGGTGATCATCTCCGCCATGAAGAGAGCCCGACTGCATCAGGGGCACAGATACGGGTTCGGTGGTTTGCTTACCACGTTCCTGTGTGGCCATTATATCGAGGAGGAGGCTATGGATTACATCCCACAAATTGACAGGCATTCCTTGGATGTCACCAAAACCAAGGCACCTGACACTACTCATAGGCCGGTGCTCACACTAGTCGAGCGACATGCTCGGGATGATCAGTATATGGCCCACATGTACGGGATATAGATCTTGCAGCTGCGCATTGGCGGGAGGCCTACAACAGAGGATCAGCTATGGCAGCTCGAGCTGGATAATCCATTCGATGAGAATGCCCGAGCTCTATGAAGAGTGGGGCACGCATTTGAGGAGCCTGTAGATGATGACGTCCCCACTGATGAGGAGACATGACGGGAGGATTCAGATGTTGAGTTAGATGAGGACAGCGGGGGCGATTCTGATATGGGAGGCGAGGCAACGACACCTAATGAAGAAGTTGAATACTTCGATTGATCAGGGAGTTTCACCACCCACCTTTGTGATATGTTGAATTTAGTGAACACTGGAGACAGTGTTCGGTTTAAGTGTGGGGTGGGAGTAGTTACATGCCAGCTACTTCAATTTTGTTTATGTTTATGTTTTGTTGTTGTGCCTGTGAAAAATGTGACCCTGTGACTTTGTGTTATGTGTTCTGTAATTAAGTGGTGTTGTAATGAATGTTAAGTTGTTGTGTGTTGTGTTGAGATGTTGGTTGTTGTGTAAATATTTTTGTTTTCTATCGAAATTATAAAAAAATCTTAAAATTTTCTGTTAAATTTCTTTTATGTTGGGTTTCTCGGCCTTTGTTTTCGGTTCTTTTACCGAGAATAGTCCCATTGAAATGAAGTCGTAGATAGTGACCGTTCCCTATGATGGATGGATGACGACCGTCTTAAGGGAAATGTAGTCGATAGGAGTAGTTTTTTTTTCTTTCGTTTCTTTCTTTTGTTTGTGTCCTAAACGTGTCGTTACTTAATGGTTCAGAATACTTGTTACGTGTTGTACATGATATTAAGTTGTAAAGGTGATTCATATGAAAGCATGCAAATGGGTAAACATGTTGAGATGCCTAGGCCATAGAGTTCGATTTAGTGTGATCGAGGCTTAATAGTGAATTCTTGTAATTAGCTGATTGAAGAGTCTGTGAATATGTCTTGAGTTAAGCATGTGCATTAAGTGTGAGGTGAGGGTTCGATTATTTCATGCTATTGTGAAGTGTCTAGAACTTGCCTGGAGTGTGTACGAAACGAAATGAAGGATGTGTATTGTAGGAAAGGATGTAGGCATTTGTTTGATTAAACCGAAAGTTTCTCCATTATCATACCTACCTTGAATGTACATCCTAGTTAGCCCTATTGAACCTTTAGCCTATTTTTTTCTTTCTTTGAAGAGGTACAAACCGAGCTTAATCCCTTATTTCCATTAGCCATTAATTTGATCCAAAACTCTTAAGAGCTCAAGAAAAATAATTTTCCCACAGAGTAAAGGAGTGAGAGTTGAGAAAAGAGAAGAAAAGCGGAAGTGGTGAAAGTTAAAGAAACGGTCAAAGGTGCACTTGCTGAAATTAAATAAAGTAAAGATGTATAACTAATCTTTTCTAGTAAGTCGAGTGTGCTTAATGAAATGGGAACAAGAACAAAGAAAAAATTCTTCAAGAATGGGAGGATGAAAGAAAAAAAAAATGACCATAATGATGGTGGGATGTATTGAAAAGTGCTTAAGGAAGCTAGTTTCTATCATTGGTTAGCCTAGTATTTGCTAGTTCCTTAGCGTACATTACAACCCGTTAAGTCCTACGTGATCTTACATCACTCGTCCTTATATTAGTGGAGTAATACACTAGAGGCAAGCCTATGGTTCATGACATGATGCATGTGAATTCCTTGGGGGGGAGAGTGAAATTGTATTCATATACCCCTACATGTAGTGCTTTGGAAATCATATGATAGCAAAAGGGGTAGTTTTCTTGTTTTGTGAGGGCACATGCTTGACGAGAGATTAATTTCATGTCGGATGTCTTGATCAGTTGATTTGCACGAGTTTTTCAAGATCGAGAATTGATTCTTGAGCTTAGGAGGTCTTAATGTGATGTACTTCATTGTCTTGATGAGACTATGCATGTTTTCTTGATTATTTGCTATATTAAATAATCGGCATAGCCATAGCTTGAATTGTTGAGCCAAAGTAGCCATGCGTGAGTGTAAATTGCATGAGATGTGAGAATATTGTTCGAGGACGAACAAGAGTTTAAGTGTGGGGTATGTGATCTTAGGAAGAATATCATGCCAAGTGATACTCAAATCCTTCATTTCGACTTGTTTGTCGATCATTATTGTGAACATTCTCATGTGATTTGTAGTTAAATGTTAATATATACTAACCCACATGATTAGTGTTGTTTTGCAGGTAAAATGGAATTTTGGGAAGCTAAGATACATGTTGGTAAAATCGGGAATGACTTGGAAACAAGGAGTGAAAAAGGACATGGAAGATCAGCAAAAACAATGGCTCCGTGATGGAGCTGTGTGACGTTGCCATCGCGGAGGCACTCTGCCTCTGAGGAAATAAATTTGGCAATTTCCAGTGGAGGTGTGCGATAGCACCGTGTCAAGTTGTCCAGGCTCCGCGATGAAGGTTGTGGCACGTTGAGGTTAAAATTGCCTGGGGAGCCGACTTCCAGTGAAGGTCCGCGATACTTCCGTGGCACGGAGGGAGCGCTCCGCGATACACTCCGTGCCACATTGCTTGTTATTTCGGGAAAATTCTCAATAGTATAAATAGCATACTTAGGTTTTATTTTAAACATTCTGACTTGGTTGAGCAAGAACGTGGGTTACAGGCAGTTGAGGGGACGAAAATTCTAGGGTTCTTCTCTATCTCTTTCTCTTTTTTCTCAATTGTTTGTATAAATTCTACTTGTTTGATGATGTTAAATTAACAAATGAGTGGCTAAATTCACTTCTTGCTGAGGTTAAAAACAATTGTAGTGGAATGTAATTGTTAATCATTTCAGTTTTCATCTTTTCTTCAATGGTTGTTCAATCAATTCTTGTTCTTACTGCATTAATGTTTGGCCAATGTTAATGTATATCTAAAAAATCCAATTTTGATTTTGAAAAGGAAAGAAATTGGAAAGATGTGAATTGGTAGGATATGATCTCTTCTTAGTTTGGAAAATTGAGAATTGATTTACATTCAGAATACAAATATATCTGAAAGTCTAATTGGTCAATTAAGGAATCGGGAATGTATGGCTAGAACATGAAATTATTTTATCATAGAAATGTAGATCAAGGCTCATGATTCTTAAGTTGGATAGGAGTCGAAAGTTCCAATCCATAGGAAACAATTCTTGACTAGCAACCGAAGGAAAGATTAACTGAATCGTATTGATAAATTTATTCCCTGCATGTTCGTTTTAACCTCAGCTTGCTCATTACTATTGTTCAAACTCACTTTATAATTTTGCCTTATATTTGTATTAATCAGTAAACTCAAACTCTAAAAATATTATTTATTTGGTTGCCTACATTTTTAGAGATATAGTTCATTAACACTTAAGTTAATTAGTACCGTAGCTCAATCCCTGTGGGATCGATACTTGGCTTTAATTAAGCCACTTTACTACTTGTTTGACCATGTGCACTTGTGTAAAGTCACCACAGAAGCCGAACACCAGCACAGGTATATCGCTCCAACTCCATCATCGGCTAGCATGCCATCTAGGTTCAGTGGAGATCATAGGAGCAAGGATTCATGCTTGAGGGATTAGGGTAGCATGAAGGTGGAGCACACTTTTCCAGCTTGTGCGAAGTGCGGCAAGAAATATCCCGAGAGGTGCTTACTTGGCTCAGATGCGTGTTTCGGGTGTGGAAAACCCGAGCACATACTTAGGGATTACCCCTCAACCATATCAGGTATTGGTGGGACCCGTGCGACAATAACTAGTTTTGCCGTTCCAAAACACGCCCCACTTAGCAGGGTGCCTCTACCAGTTCAGCAGGCGATCAGCGCCAAAACATATTTTATGCTTTTGTATCCTGCCAGGAGAAGGAGGCTTCACCAAATGTGGTCGCTGGTATGTTGCAGGTCCTCCATATCGATGCTTATGCCTTGTTCGATCCAGGAGCTACTTTTTCTTTTGTGACTCCCTATATTGCTAGTAGTTTTGCAGTTAGCCCTGAAATCCTGTCAGAATCGTTCTTAGTCTCTACTCCAGTCGGTGAGTCGGTGGTAGCTAGGTCGGTGTATAGAGGTTGCCCCATTAAAGTGTTGCATAAGGTTACCTCTGCAGACTTAGTAGAGTTGGCTATGACTGACTTTGACATCATTTTGGGTATGGATTGGTTGTTTGCATGTTACACTTTGATAAATTGTAGGACCAGTGCGGTAGAATTTTGATTTTTGAGTGAGCCAGTTTTAGAGTGGAAGGGTAATTCGGCTATACCAGTAGGCCAGTTTATTTCACATCTTAAATCCAGGAAAATGATCTCTAAGGGATGCATGTATCACCTCGTTAGGGTTAAATATGTTGAGTCCAAGGCCCCGACTATCTAGTCAGTTCCGGTAGTGTGTATGTATCTGGAGGTTTTTCTCGACGATTTTCCAGGTATTCCTCTAGAGAGGGAAATTGATTTTGGCATTGATCTCTTACCCGATACGTTGCCCATCTCAATTCCTCCCTACAAGATTGCTCTAGCCTACCTAAAGTAGTTGAAGGATCAGTTGAAGGACTTATTAGATAAGGGCTTTATTAGATCGAGCAAGTATGCATGGGGTGCACCAGTGTTATTCGTCCGGAAGATGGATGGTTCGCGTTGCATGTGCATCGACTATTGACAGTTGAACAAGGTCATTGTTACAAAAAAATATCCCTTACACAAGATCAATAATTTTTTTACTAACTTCATGGTGCCAAGTATTTCTCCAAGAATGATCTCAGGTCCGAAAATTACCAGCTCAGGGTTTGGGAGAGTGACATCCCGAAAACTGCTTTCAGGACTCGGTATGGTCACTATGAATTTGTTGTTATGTCTTTTGGACTAACCAATGCCCCTGCAGCTTTCATGGACTTGATAAACAGGGTATTCAAGCAATATCTAGAGATGTTCATGATCGTGTTCTTCGATGATATCCTTATATACTCTCGGAGCGAGGAGGAGCATGCCGCTCACTCGAGAGTAGTGCTTCAGACCCTTAAGGATCATCAGTTGTATGCAAAGTTCATCAAGTGTGAATTTTTGCTAGACTCTATGGCATTCTTGGGCCATGTGGTGTCGAGTGAGGGCATAAGGGTGGATTCCCAGAAAATCGAGGCAGTGAAGAATTGTCCCTATGATCATTTATGAGTTTTTATATGTTTTAAATGTCCTTTTTATTTACCTTTCATACTTAGCACATGCCACATACCAACTGCATACTTTCTATGTTGTATCATTTCATGATACAAGATCCAACTCCCAGGCTCACCCTCCTCAGTAGCTCCTCAGATTTTGCTATCAGCTTATTTGGTGAGCCCTCAAGTTTCAAGGGACATATGTCCAGACTCTATGCTTTTCTTTCGATTTCTTAATTGTTGAGTTAGTTGGGGAGTTGTACCATCAACTTGTCTTTCATGATTAGGGGCTTTTCAGACTACCAATTGTATTCAGCCGTCATGTATGGATTATGTATTGTCCTTTCTCTATATTTATGACATGTTTACATTTTCTTATGGTAAGTCTTCCATTTATGTGATTGAATTAGATGTACGTTCATGCCATGGGTTGACTTGGGGTCTCTCGGGTCTCCTTTTCCCGTGTCTACATCCGGGTGTACGTTCTGGTCGTGACAAGAGCGAGACACAGGCTACAAATGCCGGTCATTCAGAGTCAGCTCCTAGCACTTCAGCTATGCCACAACATAGACTACAGACTCAAACTCCAGTAGGGCATCTTTTAATGCCTCATGACTTCCACCAGAAACTGGCCAAAAGGTTGAGCATGGTTGAAAGAAAAATTTACGCTTTGATGGAAAACATGAAGCCATGGGTCAAAGTGGAGATAACTACAATAGCTCAGGCCTACATGCTCTCCTGGATGGATTTGAGAACCAGTTCAACGTGCGTATGGTAGAGGAGATGGACACCAGTAGTCTCCGTGAGGAGTGGGGGCTCTTCGGAGCCAAGTAGTCGAGTTGTCATCACAATAACCGACAGTCATAGCAACCCTCACTCATCAAGGCCTCGATGCAGAACCTCATAAGGAGATTGATTTGGTGGCTTATTGGGAACCAACAGTAGCTGCTTTGACATAAGGGAAAGAAAAGAGCTTCTGAGAATGTTGGAGAGGAGATTTTGAGGAAGAAAAGGAAGAAGGAAAGGAGAGAATGCAAATGGGAATGAGTAGAGAGCCTGCAAATTCATGATGCACATATGTCAGAGCTACAAGAGCGAGCTATAGTAGCAGGTAGCTCCACCATGACTTAGCCCAATCTTTCCAGTGGTCGTGACTCTTCAAGTGAGCCACCTTCAGCCCTGATTGACACAGAGGCCATAGAAGTGGCTAAGACTACTGAGGGAATAACCACTCTCCCTATAGATACTTCATTGAGTGCACCGGCCACCACTAGAACCACGATTGCATTGGAGGTACCTTCTCCGCAGGATGACAGGAGCGCCTAGAGCGCTGTAGGTATGTTCCCTTCCCTATGATATTGTAGTTCAAGCTTCGGGGACAAAGATCAATTTTCAAAAAGGGAAGGGGGATGTACTTGTAATCTTTTGGGATTTTTTGATTCGTTCGAGGGTTTTTCTTGCCGTGTTTCTTTCCCCTCGGGCATGCTATGTAGTAGAATCGGCATGTTTAGGATTTTATTTTCTTACTTTGTGATTTTTGTTTAATTAGAAAATAGCTTAGGAGTACTCACTAAATGAAAATGCACTAGTTTTGATTTTATAAAAAATTGACCCTGTTTAAAAAATTTTGATGCATTAGCTATGTATTTGATACTGCGTGCACGATTTCTATGGATCTTTTGATGTCATTTAGTTTATTAGCATGACGATTCTTTTTAATCCATGTCTAAATGATACTGGTAAGGTGAATATAAGTCATGAGTCGTAAGTGAGTGAGGTGTAATACTTAGTTCAAGTACAGTGTTGAAGATCTAGAACTTTCCTGGTTGTTCTTTGCATAGGCTAAGGATAGTAGGTTAGGATATGATCATAGGTCGTTCTTTGTTAAGCTCACTTTTAGCCTAAATAACCCTACCAAAGTCATACTATTCCCTTGATTCCAGTTTTGAGCATTTAATAGACCATTTTTCTTTGATTAACCAATGAACCGTACCCATTTTTTATAATGAACCTATTTTGGTCCTGGTCCTTCCTTTGATATTGTGAACCTCAACGTAGGAAAAAATGCCTAAGTTGAGGGTTGCTAGAGTAGGGGTGCATAAATGGTGGGAGCGAGAAAAAGGAAAAGAAAAGAGGAAAGGTTAAAAATAAGGTATGGTGTGAAAAAAAAAGAGAGAGATAAAAATTTTGAAAATCTTGAAAAAGGAAATTCAAAAGAAATTAATTAAATAGAAGATGATTGAATGATCCCTACAAAAGCACATAAAAGAGGTGAAAAGGGAAGAAAAGGAATGAAAAGAATAAATGGTGAAATAGGTGAATGGTGAAGCCAAATGTATTTATTGCCAAGGAAAGGATAGTCAGTCATAAAATCTTTCATATTTATCATGTCCATCCCTAAAGCCTACATTACAAGTCACAACAAGTCCTACAGTGATCCTAATCCGACCATCTGATAAACTAAAGTAGATAAAATAAGGGAAAGCCTATGGTATCAGATACATAGTACTTGAGACTTCTTTGTGAGAGTGAAGTGTCTTGCTTGTTTAGTCCCATGCAATATTTGAAACTATATTAGTGAGCGGGGACTTCATTTGTTGTGAGGGTACATGGATTATTTTTACTTTTACCATTGGTCTGTGTGAAAAGCATCAGTTATGACTTGATTGCCTATTGATAACTAGATGACATGTCTTAATCCCTGTTTATCATGTTTTGCTTATAGTACATTAGTTGATGTTGGTTCATAGAAAAGGGTTAGGAATTGTTGAATGTAGAGTGCAATATTTGTTTAGTATTGGCTGTGGTATCCTAGGTTTACTTTCTAGTTAAGTGACATATTTAGTCTTTCTTTTCTTTGCCCGAGGACATGCAAAAATCTTAAGTTGAGGGTGTTGATGTGCTGTGAGTTTATAGCACTTTCGACGCTCAAAATTAAGAAAATAGCATGGACTTAGGTATGTTTATATGGATACAAGTCACTTTTTCTTTGGTTACAAGATAAATAGGTGTTGGAGTAGAAATGTGCAAAATATAACCTGAAAGTGAAGAAAATAGGCTTAAGTCACACTTCTCAGTACGAGTCGTAGGATGGTGCTATGAGTCGTACTGCAGATCGTGAGAAGTTTCAGAAGGCTAAGTATGAAGAGTGCATCCTATGACTCTCAGTATAAGTCATACATTTTTGGTACGGACCGTAATGTTGAAGTCGTGGAAAGATTAAGAAGATTTGCATAAGAGGCTGACTCCTGATAAGGATAGACAGAATGAGTCGTAGCATCAAGGTACGAGTCGTACCATAACACTCATGAAGAACTTCAAAAAATTTGAAAAGTCTCAGAGTTAGACCATGGAAGCACAGTACGAATCGTAGGAAGCATGTACGATTCATAGCAAGGTCCAACACTTAACAAAATTTCAGCCTTCCAATTACATATGGGAAGTAGGTATGACCCATACATACCTGCTAAGGGTCGTAGGATTGGTCATGACAAAGGCGGCATTAGTTATGGAAACTCACCCTGTTAGCCTAGGAAAAGTATTTTGATATCAGTATAAATACATTTTATGTTTTATTTTCATTATAAATAATTAGACAATAGTTAGTTAACATTAGAGGACGTGAGAATTGAGGGATAGAACACATAATTGAGTTGATTGAATTGTAATCAACCTTTTCTTGATTTTCTCTTGATCTTCATACTTTGTTCTTGAGGATTTTGCTGATTTATTTCAAGAAGTTTTTCTCTAATCCATAATTGTAAGTATATCTTTATTTATTTAATTATGAATACAAATCACAATCTTGCAACTACGAGAGGCTAAAACCTCCATAGCTAGGGTTGTGGGATCCATGGTGGATTAACAAGCTAGAGTTACATAAAAGTGATTCAAAACTAATGAAGAACGCTTGTATTGTATTCTCTTCATGCTAAAACATTTCTTAACGGTGTACAACATTAATATTTTCCCAAATTCTTTACTTGCTTGAGACTAGAGAGGTAGAGATTAGGAAAAGGGAATTATAACAAAGCATTGATCTTGATGATCATTGTATTAACTTGAGTTGTGGTCGCATGATAGTTGAATTGCAGACATATTGATAACGTTTAGTTTGCAATTACTCATGAGACCTGACTTGGTTATTAAGTATAGTGATTAAATAGGGTCGAAACAGCCGTTTGGGTGAACCTAAGTTATTAGTTCCACAAGTAAGCATTGTTGATGATCAAGTATGTATACTCGAAGCAGTTATGAACCAATGGGGAACATAAACCCTAGTTATCAATAATTCTTGATTTCAACCAAAATTTTAATAGTCATTTTAGTTATTTTTTTATTTAGAACCCCCAATTCTGAGTAACTACCCAACAAGTTCACTTACTGGGTTTAGTCTATCTCTTACATATTTCCTGTGGGATCGACCCCAACCTCTTTTTTGGGTTTTTTGTTGATAACGTTCGCTTCATTCTTCGATAGGAGGTATGGTTTGAGCATTAACAAAGATTATGCTAGATTGTACATTTGAGACTTAGTTTTGTCCCATGGAGTTCCGTTGTCCATAATCTTACTTAGTTCACCTCTCAGTTATGGAGGTCATTTTAGAGGGGCCTTGGTAGTCAGGTGAAGAGTAACATAACTATTCACCCATAAACAAATGGCCAGGCTGAGCAGACCATTCAGAGTCTTGATGAATGTTGAGAGCGTGTGTGATTGATTTCAAGTGTATTTGGGAGGATCACTTGCCTCTCATCAAGTTTGCCTACAATAACGGTTATCATTCTAACATTCAACTGGCTCCGTTTGAGGCTCTTTATAGGCGGAGGTGTAGGTCACCGATTGGATGGTCCGAGGTAGGTGAGGCTCTGTTCATGGGGCCAGATTCAATTCAGGAGGCTATGGAGAAAGTTCAGCTCATTAGAGAAAGGCTAAAAACAAGTCAGAGTCATCAAAAATCTTATGCGGATGTTACGAGGAGAGAGATTGAGTTTGAAATTAATGATTAGGTATTTCTAAAGGGTCTCCCATGAAGTGAGTCTTGAGGTTCGATAAGAAAGGAAAGCTTAGTCCTAGATATGTTGGTCCTTATAAAATTCTAAGGCGAGTTGGTAAGGTGGCATATGAGTTGGAGCTACCAATAGAGTTAGCTTCGGTGCATCCAATTTTCTATGTATCTCTATTGAAGAAGTGGAGTGGCCACCTATCCTTAGTTGTTCTGTAAGGGATCACTAGTGTAAAGGATATCCTTACTTTATGAGGAGGTTCCGGTTAAGATCCTTGATCGTCAGGTCAAAAGTTGAGAAATAAGGATGTTGCTTAAGTTAATGTTTTGTTGAGAAACAAGGATGTTGCTTAAGTTAATGTTTTGTGGAGAAACCAGGTTGTTGAGGGAACTACATGGGAAGATGAAGAAAATGTGATGGATCGATACCCACATCTTTTTCTTTCCAGCTCAATTCCAGCTGAGGTACTAGTTTCCTTCTTAGTATTTTATTCAATTTCATGTCAAATTCATATCTCAGTTCCTTTTATGTAATAACATGCATGTATATTTCATGATTTCAGATTAGTCATGTATCTCAGTCTAGAGTCAGTCACTCCGTCAGTTTTCTAGTATATAGCTTTAAGTTTTTGGATTACTTCTCTTTCCCCATCTTTTTTGCTTATTTAGTCTCCATTTGAGGATGAATGTTCCCAAGGTGGAGATAATGTAACATTCCAATGTTTTCTAGGACTAAACATAGAATTTGGAATTTTACCAGCAAAAAGAACTGCAAAATTTCTTAGAACAACTCGTCGTACGGGTCGTTGTTTAAAGTCACGTGTTGTAGGGAGAGTGGTGGTATGGTTATGACGTTTTTACTTTCAAGTCTTAAGTATGATTTTATAAACTCCTAGGATTTGACTCAAATTGTATGAAATTTCATGATTCTTTCAGGATTTCGAGTCTATTAAGATTCAAGCTATGAATTATGATTAAGATGCATGTTTTCTACTAGAATTCCTCATGAACCCACGATTTACAAGATATGATTATTTTACCCCATTATACATGATTTTTATGAAATTCAAGTCTATATATCATGGCCTATCTTCGATACTATTTTCATGTCCAGCTCACGTATGTTAACATATTATGAATTTCATGATTTAAACTAGCCATGTAGTCCAATGTTTCATGATTATTATTTTAGCAATATATGTATATTTTGGAAGTAGTTTTTAGCATCGAGTAGGTCAGGGGTTCCGACAAACCCTAGGTGTCAAAATTACGTGCTAATATAATCATGATAGGGTCCTCCAAGAGTGTGTCTCCCATGCCCGAATGGGCCACCCATGAGTGATATCGCACCTTTTTACAGTCCCACCCTTGGTAAGGTATGGACACTGTCCCGACTAGGATTTTATAGGTCAGGCTCCATGTATTCTCATGTGGGGTATGTCAGTTATACAAATCTCCCATTTTTCCTTGATTTCCATATATTATTATGTTCATGCCTTATGATATTGCAACTTTTTGTATTTTGGCTCAAAACCTTCTCTACGAAGTTTAATTTGAGAAAACAGTCATATTAAACTTTTTGTTACAATCTTGGAAGCTTTGAGCCCTTATTTTCAGTTTATAACTAAATTTTTATGTTTTATACTATCCTACATTCATGATCTCTTTATTCATTTTACTAACATGTTTTACATACCTTACATACTTAATATATTCAAAGTGCTGACTGCATACTGTATGCTATATCATTTCATGGTATAGGTTTGGCCGATCAGTCTCAGTATTGTTATTAACTCACTCCCCCGCAATCTAGCTCTATCGTGCTTTTGGTGCGTCCTAATGATACGAAGAAATCTGTTTTGGTATATCTTTTTGTCATAAGTTTTACTTGCAGTCTTTAGCGAGCTAGTTTAGGGTGTTGTCGCATCATCTCATCAAATGTTTATAGGCTTTTAAGATAGTTTGGTTATATGTTTTAAGCAATGTTGGATCATGTTTTAATTTATGTTGATATGTTATGCAGACTTCCCCTTATGTCATGTTCATGCTTTATTTTACGCTTCGTTATGCTCTTAAGCCATGCCATTTATGTGCCATGGGTTAGTCTAGAGCCATCCTTGATTCTTGGTCTGGTGTCTCGATCCGGGATCTCAGCTTGAGCAGTGACAAGTACCGCATGGGGATTCACTAGGCTTTATGAAACCCTATATAAGAGACCATTCAATTGTTCCTTCAACTCCTTAAGCTCAGTCAGAGCTAATCTGTATGGAGGGGTGGATATGGCTTGCATACCAGGGAAGAGGTCGATCCCAAAGTAAATCACCCGCTCGGGAGGGACTCTTGGTAGGTAATGTGGGACGACCTCATGAAACTCATGGACAACTGGGATTGACTGAAGTATCAGGGTTTCGGAAATAGAATCCTCAACCCGAACTAAAAGATATACACAACTCTTGGAAATCATCTTTCTAGACTTTAGGTAGGAGATAAAGAGACCTATAGGCACTACGAGACTAGCTTTCCATTCTAGGACTGGTTCACCCAATAATCGAAATTCTACTATTCAAGTTATACATCGACTAAAGAATAACAAGAATACAACCAATCCATGCCGAAGATAACATTGAAGTCTGTCATGTCTACCTCTACTAAATCAGCTGAGCTGACTTACTAGAGAACTGCAATGGGATAGTTTCTGTATACCCCCTCCATGCTAAGACTGACTCATCGACAGTAGTAGTGATTGAGAAGAGTTCTGAGAGGATTTCGGGACGGACACAGAAGCTTATAGCAACATAGGGGGTCACGAAGGCTAATATGGCCTCATGTCGGCCAAGCGCACATGGTCGACAAGTACTATAGGACGGTGAAGTCCCGATTATCAATCTCTTAGGGAATTGTCAGAACAATTATTTTAAGGTTACTTCTTTATTTCGCTATTCTAACAAAATAGACATAAATGGGGAATAGTTTGGAGAAGTAAACTACTACAAACATGAAATGTAAAATTAACTATAGATTGTTGCAAACGTGATTGTACTTCAAATGATGATGAAAATCTAGGGCATTGACCCTATTGTATCAGGTTGAGTTTTCAAGATGTGATTATGGTATATTGATTCCTCCTAAGTTTGCTAGTTGCAAGTTACTATCCCATTTCTTTCCACTCTCCCGATCATCCAAGAACTATCTCGTGAATCCTAACGCCAAAATCCCTTTGGTTGTAGGTGAAACATGGAACGGTGGTGATGCCTACTTTTCAATTAAACTGGGTTGAGTATATATCCCTATAGTCAACAACAACTTCTAACCTTCAACCAATGGGCCAAAGTATCTTCAAATTCTTATATTAAATTTACTTTTAACCATTTCGGTTCCCTTTCCCATGTTCAACCAAAAGCCAACAGATTTACTCATAAGGTGATCAGTTGCTTGAATAAGCAATTATAACAAGTAATATAAACAACCTGTAATGAAGAATCAAAACTAACGTCAACCAGTCTTTCATATGTCAACCATCAACTATGGAAAAAATCCTAGAACAGGAGTTTAGCCACTCATAGACAAGTGAAAATACAAAGATAACATCATCATTCTCAGTAATATGATAAAGAAAAGAAGAAACCTAAGTAGAACTTGTCTCTCCTCCGAAAAGCTGTGTTACAATCATCTACAATCAAACAAAATGATGAAAGATATGCTAAAAATTACCTAGATGTTATAGTTATAGGTGAGCTTTCAAATGACACTTTTGCCCTCAAGTACTTGGCTTAAAAATCAGCAAAATTCTGTCTAGGTAGTGTCTGGCATGCCGCCCCATCCATATCCCCAAGTCTAGGTAAAGTTTCCTAAGAAGTATAGCTTCGGGTACCCCACTTCAGCCATAGCACCAAGGTGTTAGCCAAATTTCTTCACTTCGGAGACATTGGCGCCCCACTCCATCTGTAGCACTAGAGTGTTAGTCAAATTTCTGAGCTTTAGTACTCTTCTGGTGCGGCACTTCATCATAGCACCAGAATGTAGGGAAATATTCCTAAGTTAAGAATGGTTCTGGGGCTCCACTGCATTTATCTTACTAAGGTGTTAGTCAAATTCTCATCTCTAAAGCTAGGGACCTGGTGCCCTACGCCAGCCATAGCCCCAAGCTGACGTTCACGAACTTTTCTTCTTCACACCTCAGGTCATTTTTTGGTCTTTTGCTTTGGTTTCCTACTCAAAGATTCTAGAAACATTCATTAGCTCACAAGACACTTGTAAACATGAATACATATATTTCATAAGGATTATAAACTCAAATTAAGGCTAAATATGGGTAAAAACATGAAAAATGGGTGTAAGAATATGCCCAACATCACCACCCCACACTTAAACCATTGTTCGTCCTCTAACAATCCTCAAATCCATGCACACAATCATTTTCTCACCACTTGTCATCTCTATCAATTTACACTCAAATAACTGGAAGAAAGCATACGATTGAGTGGTTTATCAAATTCTAGCAATTATGCAGAGTTATTCACATTCAAGAATGCACAATTTCTATAACCGACTCACTTTTTCAAAACAGGGCTAACATGATTAAATACAAAATCTGCAACACATAGTACACTGACTTAGAATCTTATGCCCCTCACTTTTAGTGATGTTCCTCTCTCAAATTATCAATGAAAAGCATGGAACATAATAAGTAAGGCACGCTCACCCAAAAAATGATGTATCATACATATGCATATACCGTAAGCTTTCCGTTTGTGTTCACTTAGACTACTTAGTTATTAAGGAGATTAAGATCATAAGGACTTTTGTTGGCTGTAATGTCGGCTAAAGGACAGGTAGGAATGAGTTTTCTTTTATAGTGACTACCAATCCTAAGCACTTCTAAGATATTTTTATCTTTCAAGTCCACCTCTATTTCCTGATTGTTCACACTTAACTTTACTCACCTTTTTCTTTTCTTTTCATGCCCCTTTTGTCACGACCCAAACGGAGGCCCGGATCGTAACATGGGAAAAGGAGCCCAGAGAGATCCTAAGTTGACCCATGGCATAAGCATACATCTAATCGTAATTAAGGAACTGAATAATCAATAAAATACTCATAGTGGAAGTCTAGCTTGAACACAACATCAAAATACCAAATACGAAGCTGAATACATACATATATCTAAAAAGCCTCTAAAGATGATGAGTTGATAGGACAAGACCCCAACTAACTCAATAAAACTGAAATTGAAATACACGTAAGAAATCTGGGTAGTCTAGTCCTCAAGAGATGAGGACTCACAAACAATACAAATGCTAATTCTGATAAGCTAACTACAAGTGGGCTAAACCTGAGAGCCAAGTCCTGTATAATGAAATGATACAACATAGTGTATGTGGTCAGTACGTGGAATGTACCGAGTATGCAGGGTAAGTAAAATCGCTTAAGTAAATAAAATCATTTAAGACCAATGCATCATGTCTACATAAACATTAAGAATCTGGGAGTAGGGCTTGCAGGCATTCTTTCCAAAATCACGATCTCTTCATAACATAACATAACATAGCTTCGTGACATAATAACTGAATTGATTGACTCAAAGCTGAATTCAGACACTTATAAGTAAAGATGAACATTGAGTCAAACCTGCTTTACTACATGCACATATAAATATATATATATAAATCTCATGAGTAGTGAATGCGAATAGCTGAAACCATGTGGAACAATGGGAGACTTTTCTTTTAACCGACATACCACGATAGAGCTTACTTGGTCCCAACTATCACGCTCAAGTGAGTAGAGCTGTCCAAAGACTTGCCAACGCTAGGGACGATACTATGATATTGATATCAAGCTAAAGGCCCATTCGGGCAGGGGAAGCTCACAAGGGAGGTCACAAAGTAGAATATATAATAGTATCAACCTACATTGGCACGTAGTTCTAAGGCATAGGGTGATCGATCCTTAGCCTACTCGGTGCAAGACACTACTCCCAAAAACATGCATATGCTCTACATCATTTTACAATGAAGCTCGACATCATCCATTGACGAAGCTCAATAATCTATATATCTCAAATATGAAATCATGCATATGAGAAGTTTTAGCTCAAAACATAACACAAGCTGAAAATATAATTGGGAGCCTTCGCTCCAAAACCATGTGGTAAGCTATGGATAGGAAAACATTAACTCAAAACGTACCACAAGCTGAAAATATATTTGGGAGTCTACACTCCAAAACAATATGGTAAGCTTAATTCGGGAAAACCATCATTAATACTTAACATGTGGGCATTGCCCGAAGCGTTCTCATACTTAGGAATAGTCAATTCTTATCACAATCATAATCGTAAACATGGGTAGCTTCAGAACATACTTTTCATCGTAATATCTCATTATCATCATATACTCATCACAAATCTCATCTTTCATGAACATTTCATATATGGGCTTTTAATTCATAAAACTAGAATCATGATTTTTAATCGAAAAAATTATAAAATTTTCCCATGCTTCATAATTCAATAGTAGAATCATAATCAAATCACACCAATCTATAGAAATAGAAGATTCATGAATTTGGTTAAAACCCCATAGATTAGAAATAGGAATTTCGTACTTTAGAGAGGGATTGGGCATAGCTGTTAGTGGAATCCCCCACTAATTATCCTACATACCTGTTGGTAGCTGATTCTAACACTTCATTAGATGACCAATAGGAAATTGAGAAGAAATTGATGAATGTTAAGCTTGATCACCCTCTGAATTCTTCTACCTTGCATGTATGAATAAAGGAGGCCTAAAATAAACTTAACCCCTTTAAAAGTCACTATTCATTACTCAAAAATTTCATAGTTTAGGTCTTAGGAGATTAAGAATTATTGAGAAACCCTTACTAAATTTGCAGAAAATAACTACCAAGTGGTCCGAACAGAGGACCTAACAACTCGTTGCTCAGGGTCACGACTTGTGGAGTTGTTCTTTAAGTACACTACTTTATCTGATCTTCTGGGATCGTCACAGGAAGCCTAACGACTCGTTACTTGTGACCAAAAGTCGTGGTCACCATCCGTGATGTACACTGCCTTGCCTCGACAAAATCTATTCCATGCTTGATCAGGACTCACACCATGAATCATAGGGGATGACCACAACTCATGGGGACCTTCTGTCAAGTCCACTTCCCCTGTTCTTTTCTTTTCTTACTCCCCCTCCCCACAGCTGACCTAACAACTCGTGGGACCTGACCACAAGTCGTTGACATGCCCATGGGGTCGCACTTCTCCATTTTTGAAATCCACTCCATGGTCTTCTCCACAAGGCATACCACGACTCATAGGTTGATTTCACCAGTCTCCCCATGACTCATTCTGTGTCTGGTTCCAGATTTCATTTTTTCCTCCGTTTCAACTCCCCGATCTAATCTTTGGGCTTTCGGGGTATAACACCTTTGTTCACCAGTTGACTGGTAGTCTTAGCTTATTGAATCAATAAGAACAATCACTCTTAACATTGTTTCTTTCATTATCCAAGTTGCAAGAAAAACACATATTTTTTGGCAACCCCTTCTTCCTATTTTCTTTTCTTACTTTCTGCACTATTTTCTTTCTTTTCTTTCCCTTTCCATTCATTCTTTGGTGGACCTTCACCTTTGAAAATTCTCAAATACACTCCTCGTTTAGAGAAAATGTAAGTGATTCTTGTGTCAAAACAAATATTCCATACAGATGCCAGAGTCGAATCCCACAGAAAATTGATTAGATATTTCAAAATTTATAAACTAACACAAACTAGAATGCATCGTTGTTCAACATTTGAAAAGTATTTTGGGGGAAAAAGGGAAAAAACTATTTAATTCTAATTTAAAACTAAGTGGGGGGAATTACTATTATTGCATCCTCAAGTGAATTAGCTAGGGGTGTTCTATGCATGGTATGGCAACTAGCATGGGCTACTTCATTGCTTTAGATTCAAATTCAACTTAGATAGATATTGATAAATCACATTCTCTTATTTCTCAATCACAAGAATGCTTATGCATTAGGTTTTCTCAAATCCAAAGGCAAAATTCAACTATAAACCACAAAAGATTGAGGAAGGATAAAGTTATCTCTAGCATCGACCTCTAATGGAGTGATGATATGGGTTTTGACTATCTCTAGTTCAATCCCACACACCAACACCCCAATTCCCCCACTATCATCTTCTCACCCAATTCTCACCTTTCTCTCTCAAGAAAAAGCAATATATGTAAAGAAAAATTCATGTTTGCAACCATAAACTTTTACAATTTAAATTTGGGAGAAGACAATAGATCTATGTTACAATGAGAATTTATGATCAAATCATGAATATCCATTCATACATTCAAACCCACCATGCGAACATCCCTAACTAGAAAATTAGATCTACATATTTAGAGAGAGAGAGAAGATACGTGAAATACTTTTCTCCACATTCACAATATGGGTTCATCATATGGCTTCACAAGTATTCCAATAATGGTGAAATTCCCCCCAAAAGGGGATTCCTCAAAAAAGGAAGAACTTTCTATTCTATGTTTAGAGAAATGTACAATTTCTATTGTTCTTTTCAATGAAGAGATGATGAATGAATGAGTTGTGTACAATGGAGGTTATAAAAATCTATACTTTTGTGTGCAAAACATTCCAAAAGTGCCCTTGGAAGCTTCTAGGCGCTTAGCAACCCTTTTTGGACACTTTTACCCTTTTAAAGACGACCTCACTTGCGAAGAACTACATTTCACCGAAGCCAATACGTGGAGCACTGGCTGTTTCGACGAATGCAGAATAGTGCACTGGCAGTGGATCTGATGGCTGAACCGACAGTTTGGCTAGTGACTCACCTGTGGCCAACTATGAAACGCCGGTAAGAAGCAGGTCTAGAGTAGTGGCTCTGGCATTTTGCCTATATTTCTCCCTTCAGGATCTCCATTTAGTCGGTTAAATACATGTCCTTAGAACCTCTTCTTTACTTTAAATACTCCATTGTCTTTGTTTCTTTTCCTTCAATGTCAGCTTCTCAACTTTTCATCTCAAACTTCATGCGTTTTGCTAGATTTCATGCTTTATTTGCTGATGCAAAGTACCTACAAAGAAACAAAGAGAAAGAGCTTAAAATCAACATAAACAACTCGAAAACTAAGAGAAAACTCATGCTTATGAGCCTAGTTAGTTGTTATTCAAACTCATCAAATCCCCAAATTTGAACCATTGCTTGTCCTCGACTGATGCAATTCTTTAAGGTTGAGCAAATGGACATCATGATATCTATGAGTATCTACACCAAGGATCAAGCAAGACATTCTTTCACAAGAGGACATTTCTAAAGCTTAGAGCATTACGGAAGTTGCACACAAAACCATCAAGCCTCATGACAACACAAACATTAACACCAACTCAAGAAAAATAAAAGACTCAAACCATGTTGCACCCGCTTCAATTGGCAACCACAATCATTAAGCGTATTTTGCATGCATTTACTGAAAATTAAAAAAGTGGCAGAGTTCATCAAACAAGTTCAAGGAGGATCTCAAGTCATTAACAATTCACATTTCAAAGCTTGCCTTAAAGTTCGCTACACACTTGTCTCATTCATACACCTCTTTTGAAAAGAATTTTAAGCATGTACCCTAAGGGAGTAATGCCACTCATAAGACGAGAGAATTCCAAACATATTTAAGCATTTTACATATAGGGATTATAAGATATGTCAAATGCGCTCACTCTCACAAAGAAATTCAAGTGCATACAAATTGACTCATAGGCTTGTACTTCATGTATTTTGCAACTAATGTAGAGTTGCTACACTCTAAATCAATTAGGACCTGTGGGTCATAATGAAAGCTAGGAGTAAGGGTAGGATAAAAACTTAGATCTAGTGACTAGAACCTCCCTAGTGCCTTTTTGCGAACATTTTTAACCTCCCTTCCACTGTTTTAAATCACTCCACCTTATTTCTCCTATTTCATTATATTTGGCTTTCATTTCTTAATAGCCCTCCTTATAACTTCTTTGGGTCACAATTAGCCTCATCTAAGTAAGAGGTAGCACCGATTCACTATCCCTTTTTTTTCGTTTGAAGAATCAAGGTTTCTCAACCTATCATTTTATGCATTTTGATCGCAATTTGGTGCTACTTCAAATTAAAGCTCTCATGTTGCCCACTTCTCTTGCAAACCCCCAAACTTGGGCTTTTGCATCATTACACACTCATTTCCTTATATCTCCCTATTTCTGGGCGTTAAGCCCCATTTTTCATTCTTTTATCACTAGTAATTAAGGAGGATGGGTGCCAAAGAGGTGGATTAAAAAAGATTATTAGGCGTGTAATGTGGTGTCCAAGAAAAAAGTGCAAAGGTCTCAAATGGCTAACAATGTAAGATGTTCAAGGAGGTCATTTTTGGCGAAATGACTTCCAAAAGAGAGCATAAGATCATGTTCTTAGCTCAACCCCATCTAACACTTCGCCTTGAATCACACTTAGGGAAAGGTCTAGACAATCATTGCATACACAAGAATTAAGCTAAAAGATTCACCACACAAGGCATCAAAATCAAAGGAGTTCACATACTTTCACATTAAAAATATGACTTTTGACAGGCCAGTTATGAATCAAAAAGTCAAGCAAGGAGTGTATAACTCAAGAAAAGAGAGTGCTCATTTTCATATATGGCCCATTTTCAAAACTCATGCGTAATGCTAGGCAAGAAGTGTTGGTGGTACCTGTTTAAACAAGTTCATAAAGGACTCAACGAGACTCTAGACATGGAATTTTTTCTTAAGAAAGTCATCTCTCAATCTATCATTTGAAAATGCCAACCCGATTCGATATCAAAAGAAAAAAAAGAAATTGCTCCTTTTCAAAGAACAATAGTATAAAGAAAACACTTGGAGTTTATTCAAAGACTACTATCTACAAAAGCGATACTACTAGCGAGTAATGACAATTTGCCCTTTAGAATTCCGCTACCCAATCTATCATAGGCAATATCATACATCCCTCACAAGGGGAGTACTCAGAGTTCATCCCTCAATAAAACATCAATGACAAAACACATAAAATAAAAACAAAACAAACATTATCTTTGAGGCACAAAGTTGCACACAATAAGGGAGGTATGAGAGCAAGAACTCCCTGATATGATGGAGGCATTTGCCCTGGAGTTTTTTCCTTCCATCTATTCGAGTTATAACCTGTGCTAGACCTGTGTTTCGCGTCTTTTGACCTTCGTTTCCCATGTCTAAACCCGGTTTTGCAATTTTTATCCTTTCAAATTTCATTGCATTCCACACCTTATTTATCCATGCAACACTCAAAGACAACACCTTGTGAAGTAAAAGGACATAAAACAAACACAATGCAAAACTAGTTTGAATCAATAAATATCTAATGGCATATTACACCTCAATTCCTCGAAAACAGATCTATTTTTGATAATGCTCAAATACACTCCTCATTTGGAGAAAATGTAAGCGATCGTTGTATCAAAACAAAGATTTCCGATGGATATCGGAGTCAAATCCCATAGAGAATTGAGTAGATAATTCAAAATTTATAAACTAACTCAAACTAGAATTCTTCGTTGTTCAACATTTGAAAAGTAAATTGGGTGAACAAGGAAAAAGACTATTGAATTCTAATTTAAAACTATGTGGAGAGGGGAGGGGGGAAGTCTTATTATTTCATCTTCAAGTGAATTAGCTAGGGGTGTCCTATCCATGGTTTAACAACTAGCATGGGCTACTTCAATGTCTTAAATTCAAATTTAACTTAGATAGCTATAGATAAGTCATATTCTCATGTTTCTCAATCATAAATATATTTATGCCTTGGGTTTTCTCAAATCACAAGGCCTAATTTAACTATCAACCTCAAAGCATGAGTAAGGATTAAGCTATCTCTAGCCTCGACCTTTAATGGAGTGAAGATGTGGGTTTTGGCTATCACAAGTTCAACCCCACACACCAACATTCCAATTTCCCCACTATCATCTTGTCACCCAATTCTCACCTTTCTCTCTTAAGAAAAAGCAAAAAAATTAAAGCAAAATTCATGGTTGCAACCATCAATTTTTACAAATAATATTTTGTTGAAGACAATAGATCTAAGTTACAATGAGAATTTAAGATCAAATCATGAATACCCATTCATGCATTCAAACCTACCATGCAAACACCCCTAACTAGCAAATTACATCTACATATTTAGAGAGAGAGAAGATACCCAAATAACCTTTCTCAACATTCACAATATGGGTTCATCCAATTGCTTCACAAGTATTGCATTAATGGCTGAATTTCTCCACAAAGGGGATTCCTCATAAAAAGAACTTTCCACTCTATGTTGAGAGAAATCTATAATTTCTATTGTTCTTTTAAATAAAGAGATGATGAACGAATGACTGGTGTACAATGGAGATTATAAAAATATATACTTTTTTGTGCGCAACCTTCCAAAAGTGCCCGTGTGTAATACCCCAAAACCCTACGATCAAACCCAGGGTGGAAATAGAGAAAACTGAATTTTCAACACCAGGTCACAGGACGAGTTGTCCCATTAACCGTGGGGTGCACCACGAGTCGTGGAGTGAAATGTGGGGAGGAGTCTGTCCATGGATGAAATTTTTAGTTTTGGGGTGACCACAGTTGTGACCACGAGTCGTGGTCAGCACCATGATTCGTTAGGTAAACCTGGTCAAGTATGATCTAAGGACGAAGGAGGTTGGGCAGAGTGGACGTCGACTTGCTCACTACAGGTCGTTTGATACACCACGAGTCGTGGTGTCCCTCGTGCTGACCCTCAGAAGGGATTTGGCTGTGCAGGCAATGAGAAGGTGACCATGAGTCGTCGTCAGAGGACACAAGTCGTTCAGTCCCTAATTGCGACTAGCAGTGTGCATTTTAAATTTATTAAGGGCTTTTCCATAATTCCTAAATTCCTAACGCCTAAACTATGTCATTTTAAGTTTAGATAGGATTGGGTTTAGCTCATTCTAAATCACTCCTCTCCATGCATGCAAGACTAGAAGGTTCTTAGGGGTGATCAAGGCTAAAATCGATCAATTCTCCTTCAATTTCTTTTGGGCATTCAAGGAAGAGTGTAAGATCAACTTACCCAGGTATGTGAGGCTGAGGCTATGAATGGGAGTTCCTTTCACTCCCATGCCCTAGATTCTTCTCAATCTAATGGATTCAAATTCTATATTTAAACTTTATGATCTTAAGGGGTTTATTCCAATTCTTTTGAAACTCTCGATGATCAACCTATGGGTTAATTCCCTTCATGTATCAAATCATGTTTTATGACTATGGGCAGATTTTATAATTATTTTGGTGATAAATTTATAGTTTAAAATTATAAATGTAATCGCCCAATTATGTAGATTTCATGAAAAATCAAGTTATGATTCTATGATGGTTTTGATCTTATCAAGTCTAAATTATGATTTATAGTTTATTTTATGATTTCTCTTCAAATGCTCTTCATAAAATTATGGATATCAAGAATAAATGTTCTACATGTATGCATGATGATTTATGGGTTTATGATTATGGCAGACTCACGGGCCTTATTATATGGCTAGTTCACGTATTTCAAGTATGACTATTATTATTATGATCTAACTAGCCCATGAATCTCTTGTATGTTTCCCTACTATCATATAAGCACTATATATGTTTTGCGAGTATTATTTAACACCGGGTAGATCTAGGGTCCAAGCATACCCCGAGACTCAAAACTTCGCACCGACGTAGCCATGATAGGACCTCCCTTTAGACTATTCTTTTTTTCCCGAATGGGCCTTTCATGAGTGATGTCACGCCTTTTTTCATGGTTCTACTCCTTGGCAAGGTAGTAACACCCTCCTGGCTGGTTATTTACAGGTTGAGCTCCATGTGTGCTCATATGGGGTATGTCGATTGTAAGAATCTTCAGTTTTTCCTCATGATTTATGCATGGATATGTTTATGTTACTTTTGCTCAATTCATGTTTAATACTGTTTTCTCCTATAACTATGATTATGATTTATTTTATGAATGTTTGGAAAACTTTGAGTCTTTATGTTCACAATATGATATTTACTTTATGATCATGCTGTCCTACTCTTATGATATTTTATGTATTTTTACAATCCCTTTTACTTAGCTTTCATACTCGGTATATTCCAAGTACTGAACGCATACTCTATGTTTTATAGTTTTATGATACAGGTCCGAAGGATCAGTCTTAGCTGCATCATTAGTCATGTTTCCCTCTCAGACCTGTCGAACTAGCATTTGTGAGAACTTATCCTTTTAGGACATTTAGTTATCTATAGTTGTTTCTTTCAGTTATAGACTTTGTCGATTTAGTTGGGAATGTTGTTCCATCATCATCAGTATGTTAGAGGCTTTCGAACATTGTGTATAAATCAGCTTGTCATATACGATTTTATTCTAGCTTGTTATGAATGCAGAGTTCTACAATTATGTATGTTGAATTTATGCTTTATTATGTTGAGTTTAGACATTATGTTTATGCCATGGGTCGACTTGGATCCTCTCAGGTTTTCTTTTCTCATGTCTCTATCCGGGTCCTAGCTCGGGTCATGGAAAACATGGTATTAGAGCATTAGGTTTTGTAGTGTCCTAGGGTGTTTGAAAGCCGCGTTAAGTAGAGTCTTTTTCGTGGGTGTGAAGCACGCAACACTTATGGCGAAGAGGCTATGAGACTTTTAGAAAATGTTCCCTTCCTTTATGATCTATGTCATGCGATGAAGTGTCTCTCTATCCTTCTAACTCATGCTATATGTGTTTGCAGGATCATGCCTCCTCGCTAAGTTAACGAAAAAAGGAACGGAAATGGAAATGGCCATGAGAATGGCAATGGAGATGGGCACCAGCAAGCCCCACCAGCCCCCGAGGACCATGTGCTCGAGCAGGTTGCCCATGCTAAGTTCAGGGTATCCATACAAATGCTAGCTCAGGCTTTGACTTCCCAGGTCAACCAGCAGGTGATAGTGCATGTCCCTCAAAATAGAAATGTGGTGGCGGCGAGAGTAACTGACTTTCTAAGTATGAACCCTCAAGAGTTTATCGGATCGAAGGTGGATGAGGATCCATATATGTTTATTGATGAGCTTTTGAAGATCACCCAAATCATGTGGGTTATTGGGGAGGAGACATACCTAGCTTCGTATTAGCTAAAGGGGGTTGTGCACATCTGGTTCAGGCAATGGAAGGATAGCAGGATAGCCGGAGCAAGGCCCATTGGTTGGGATGAGTTCCATACCACATTTCTAGATCAGTTCTTCCCTCGTGAGATGAGGGAGATTGAAGCATAAGTGTTTGTCTAAAGCAAGGTAATGTGACTATCTAGGAGTATGCTTTGAACTTCACTCAATTTTCCAAGTATGCACAAAAGCTAGTGGCTGATCAGAAAGCTCAGGTGAGCAGGTTTGTACATGGAGGAGCGAACTATCTAGAATAGGATTGCAGGACTTCCATGCTTCATCAGGATGTTTTTTTCCCAGAATGGTTTTTTACGCCCAGAAGATGGAGGTGGTACAAAAGAGGAAGGAAGAGAGAGAGGATAAGAGGGCCAGGACAGGAAGTGTTTGGTTCGCCCAACAGAGATTCGACGGTGGTCATTTTCCTCAGTTTCAGCAGAAGTCATCAGCCCCAACATCATCATCAGCTAGTGCTCTGTCCAAACCCAAGCATAATCAAAGGGGTAGAGCGTCAGGATTGATGGGCAAGGGAATCATTACGGGAGATCACACTTTTCTAGCTTGTGAAAAGTGTGGAAAGAACAACCTAGGTAGGTGTTTAGTTGGCTCATACGCTTGTTTCGGGTGTGGCAAGCCCGATCACACACTCAGGGATTTCCCCTCAGCCACAACAAGTGAAGGTGGAGCCTGTACCCTAGCTTCTAGTTCAGCAGCTCAAGCAGCACACCCCTTCAAACAGGTTGCTTCTACTAGTTCAGCTTGCGGCGAGTGCTAGAATAGGTTCTACGTACTCTTGTCACGATAGGAGCAAGAAACTTCGCGCGATGTGGTGACTGGTATGTAGTGAGTATTTCATGTTGATGTTTATGCATTATTAGATCAAGGTGCTTCTTTATCTTTTGTGACGCCCTATGTTTCTAGTAGTTTCGGAGTCATTCCCGAAATCCTATTAGAACCCTTCATAGTCTCTACTCCAGTTGATGATTTGGTTATAGCTCGACAGGTATAAAAAATTGCTCTATCACAGTCCATTAGAACGTCACCTCAGCCGATTTAGTAGACCTAGCCATGACAGATTTTGATGTTATCTTTGGAATGTATTGGATACATACATGTTTTGCTTTAGTAAATTGTAGAACCCGTGAAGTAGAGTTCATATATCTGGGTGAACCAATCTTAGAGTGGAAAGGTAGTTCAGTTGTGCCTGTAGGTCACTTTATTTACTACCTTAAGTCCAGAAAGATAATTTCTAAGGGTTGCATGTACCATCTAATTAGGGTTGAGAATGCTACGTCTGAAACCCCAACTATCCAGTTAGTTCCTATAGTGTGTGAGTATCCAGAGGTTTTTCCAAATGATTTATTGAGAATCCTTCCCAAGGGAGAGATCGATTTTGGTATTGACCTTCTTCCCAATACGCAACCTATATATGTTCCTCCTGATAGGATGCCTCTAACCGAGCTAAAGAAGTTAAAGGAGCACTTGAAGGATCTTCTAGACAAGGGATTAATCACATCGAGCCAATCCCCATAGGGTGTGCCAGTTCTCTTTTCCACAAGAAAGATGCTTTCCTCCGTATGTGCACTGATTAACGGCGATTTAACAAAGTTACCATCAAGAAAAAGTATACTCTCCCTAGGATTGATGATTTGTTTGACCATCTTCAGGGTACTAAGTGATTTTCAAAGATAAACCTCAGATTCAAATACCATCATCTCAATGTCGCGGATAGTGACATCCCAAAGAAAACTTTCAGTACTTGGTATGGTCACTATGAGTTTGTAATTATGTCTTTTTAACTAAAGAATGATCCTACATCTTTTATGGATTTTTTGAATAGGGTCTTCAATCCATACTTGGATATTTTCGTGATTGTGTTCATAGACAACATCCTTATATACTCTCGGAGCGAGGAGGTGCATTCCACTCATTTGAGGGTTGTGCTACAGACTCTTAAGGATTGCCTGTTATATGCTAATTTCAGTAAATGTGAGTTTTGATTGAACTTAGTGGAATTTTTGGGTCATGTGGTGTCAAGTGAAGGTGTATGGGTGGACTCCTAAAAGATAGAAGTGGTGAAGAAATGGCCTAGACTAGTGAGTCCTTTGTACATGAAGAGTTTCTTGGGTTTAGCATGTTACTATCGAATGTTATTTAAAGGATTTTCCTCCATTGCAGTACCGTTAACTAAATTAACCCAGAAGAAAGTGAAGTTTCAATGGTCGGAGGCTTATCAGAAGAGCTTCCAAGAGTTGAAGACTCGACTCACCTAAGCACCGGTGTTGACCCTACCTAAGGGCAGCGATGGGTGTGTGATATATTGTGACACTTCAAGGATCGACCTTGGTTTTGTGTTGATGCAGCACGGTAAGGTTATAGCATATGTTTCTAGGAAGTTGAAGGTCCATAAAAAGAACTATCAGACTCATGATCTGGAATTGGTGACGGTAGTATTTGCCTTAAAGATTTGGAGACACTGTTTGTACAAGATCCATGTAGATGTGTTTACAGACCACAAAAGCCTAAAGTTCATGTTTATGCAAAGGGATTTGAATCTACATCAAAGAAGGTGGTTGGATCTTTTGAAGGATTATGATATGAGTATCCTCTAACATACTTACAAGGCTTATATGGTGGCGGATTCTCTTAGCAGGATTTTCATGGAGAGTGTGTCCCGTATAGATGAGGAAAGGAAGGAGTTAGTGAACGATGTACATCGGCTTGCACGGCTAGGACTACGTCTGGTTGACTCATCAGATGGTTGTTTCATTATTCAAAATGGGTCAGAATCATCCTTTGTGACCGAAGCTAAAGCTAGACAAGACGATGATCCTATTTTTGTAAAGTTGAAGGAAGTCGTTCAAAATTTGAGGGTAGAAGTCTTCTCCAAAGGGGGAGATGGGGTGCTTCGATATTACGGTCTCTTGTGTGCAGCGGGTGTTGAAAATTTGAGAGATCGAATGTTGCACAAGGCTCATGGTTCTAGATACACTATACACCCAGGTGCCACCAAGATGTACCGTGACCCCCGTGAAGTCTATTAGTGGAGTGGCATGAATAAGGACATAGTAGAGTTTGTGGCTAAGTGTTCGAATTGTTAACAGGTGAAGGTTGAGCATCAAAAAACTGGAGGTGTTCTCCAAGACATTAGCATCCCTACTTGGAATTTGGAGGAGATCAATATGGACTTCATCACAGGGTTGTCTCGCACTCGTCGACAATATGTCTTGATTTAGGCGGTTGTAGAGAGGTTGACTAAGCCAGCTCATTTTCTACCGGTCAAAACTACCGATTCAGTAGAGGAGTATGCTAAGTTGTATATTAAGGTTTTAGTTCGGTTGCATGGATTTCCCTGTCCATCATATCTGATAGAGGGACTTAGTTTACCTCCCATTTAGGAGATCATTTCAAAAAGGACTCGGTACTTAAGTCAAGCTTAGCACAACCTTTCACTCACAAATGGATGGTTAGGCAGTGCAGATCATCAGACTCTTGAGGATATCCTGAGAGAGTGTGTAATTGATTTCAAGGGTAGTTTGGATGACCATTTGGCTCTCATCGAGTTTGCACATAACAGCAACTAACATTCCAGCATTCAGATGGCTCCATTTGAGGCTCTTTATGGGCAGAGATGTAGATCGCCTATTGGTTGGTTTGAAGTCGGTGAAGCTGCGATGATTGGTCCATATTTAGTCCATGAGGTAATGGAGAAAGTTTAGCTTATAAGGGACAAGTTGAAAATAGGTTAGAGTCGTCAAAAGTTCTATGCGAATGTAAAGAGGAGGGAACTTGAGCTTGAAGTTGATGATTGGGTGTTTCTAAAGGTATCTCCCACGAAAGGAGTGATGATGTTCGAAAAGAAAGGGAAACTCAGTCCTCGTTATATTGGTCCATACTGGATTGTGAAACGGGTTGCCAAGGTAGCATATGAGTTTCTTGCATGTCAATGAATGTATGTGTGATTCAGGAATTCAGTATAGTTATGTAGTTCAGTTAGGAGTCAGCCATGTCGTGAGTTTTTAGCATGTATGTTCAGTATTTGAGCATGATGATTGCATTTGTCTGCTCTTCAGTATGTTTTCCCACATTCAAGGATGAATGTTCCCAAGGGGGAGATATTATAATACCCCAAAAATCCTAAGATTAGACCTGGGAGTGGAAACGGAGAAAACTAAATTTCTGTATCATGTCACAGGACGAGTGATCCCATGACTCGTAGGGTGCACCACGAGTCGTGGAGTGACTCATGGGGAGGTGTTTGTCTGTGGATAAAATTTTCAGTTTCGGGGTGACCACGGGTGTGACAACGATTCGTGGTCAGCACCGTGATTCGTTAGGTCAACCATGGTCAAGTATGGTCTAAGGATGAAGGACGTTGAGTAGTGCGGATGATGACTTGGTCACCACGAGTTGTTGGGTACACCACAAGTTGTGGTGACCCTCAGAAGGGATTTGGCAATGCAAGAAATGAGAAGGTGATCAGGAGTCATGGTCAGAGGGCACGAGTCGTACAACTCCTCATCGGGACTGGCAATGTGCAATTTCTTGCGAATTTATTAAGGGCTTCTCCGTAATCCCTAGGGCTTTTTAGAAATTCCTAATGCCTAAACTATGTCGTTTTAAGATTAGTTAGGATTTTTTAAGAAGGTTTAGCTCATCCTAAATTACTACTCTCCATGCATGCAAGACTAGAAGGTTCTTAGGGTGATCAAGGCTAAAATCCATCAATTCTACTTCAATTTCCTTTGGGCATTCAAGGAAGAGTGTAAGATCAACTTACCCAGGAATGTGAAGTTGTGAATAAAAGTTCCTTTCACTCCCATGCCTAGATTCTTTTTATTTGATGGATTTAAATTGTAGATTCAAACTTTATGATCTTATAGGGTTTATTCCAACTCTTGTGAAATTCTCAATGATCTACCTGTGGATCAATTCCCTTCATGTATCAAGTCATGTTTTATGAACTATGTGCAGATTTTATAGCTATTTTGATTTATAGTTTCAAATTATAAATTGAATGATGCCCAATTCTGCAATTTTCATGCAAAGTCAAGTTATGATTCTATGATGGTTTTGATCCTATCAAGTCTAAATTATTGTTTATGATATATGTTATGATTTTTCTTCAAGTACTCTTCATGGGGTTATGGTTATCAAAAATAAATGTTCTATAAGTATGCATGAATTTCATGATTTATGGATTTATGATTATGGCCGAGTCACAAGCCTTATCTCGTGGCTCGTTCACATATTTCAAGAATGGTTATGATTATTATGATCTAACTAGCCCATGAATCTCATGTATGTTTTCCCTATTATCATATGAGCACTATATATGTTATGGGAGTAGTATTTAACACAAAGTAGACCCGGGGTCCAAGCATACCTCGAGTCTCAGAACTACGCGTCAATGTAGCCATGATGGGGGCCTCCCTTGAGACTGTCCCTTTTTGCCCGAATAGGCCTTTCATGAGTAATACCATGCCTCTTTTCATGGTTCTACCTTTGGCAAGGTTTGAACACCCTCCCGACTAGGGTTTTACAGGTCGGGCTCCATGTGTGCTCAAATGGTGCATGTCGGTTATAAGATTCTCCCATTGTTCCTCATGATTTATGCACGGTTATGTTTAGGTTACTTTGGCTCAAGTCATGTTTAATAGAGTTTTCTCCTATAACTATGATTATGATTCATTTTACGAATGTTTCGAAAACCTTGAGCCTTTATGCTAACATTATGATGTTTCCTTTATGATCATGTTGTCCTACTCTTATGATCTATTATGTATTTTAACTATCCATTTTAGTTACCTTGCATATTCGCTACATTCCAAGTACTGACTGCATACTCTATGTTGTATCGTTTGATGATAGAAGTCCGAGGGATCGGTCCTAGCCAAATCATTAGTCCTGCTTCCATCTCAAACCTTTCCAGCTAGCATTGGTGAGTCCTCATCCTTCGAGGACATTCAGTTATCTACAATTATTTCTTTTAGCTACAGACTTTGTCGAGCTAGTTAGAGATGTTGTCCCGTCAGCTCATCAATATGTTAGAGGCTTTCGGAAAATATGTAGAAATCAACTTGTCATTTACGATTCCATTCTAGCTTGTTATAAATGCAGACTAACGCAATTATGTATGTTGAATTTCTTCTTTATTATGTTGAATTAACACGTTATGTTCATGCCATGGGTCGACTTAGAGCCTCTTGGAGTTTCTAGAACTGTGTCTCGATCTGGGTCCTAGCTCGGGTCCTGACACATTGGATTCTTATAGGCTCTAAGGGACCCTTTCTGAATGCTTTTACCCTTCTGAAGATGGCCTCACATGTGAAGAATTGGCGTGTCGCCGATGCCAATCAATGGAGCATCGGTTGTTTGCCGAATGAAGAATAATGCACTGGCAATGGAGTCGGGGCTGAAATGATGGTTTGGCTGGTGACTCGCCAGTGGCGAACTTTGAAACGCTACTGAATAGCTAGTCTAAAGCAGTGGCTCCGGTGTTTTGCCGTGTCGTTTGCCCTTTCGGATCCGCATTTATCCAGTTAAATACATGTGTTTAGCACGTTTTCTTGAGTTCAAATCTTCCATCCTCATCATCATCCTGATCATCATCGTTATCCTTTCATTAATCTGCATGGCTCCCATGGCAGCGTCATCCTCCGCATCATCATTGTCCAAGTCATTAACTCCATCAGTGAGAACCATAGCCTCCTCATCATCCATAGGGTCCTCAAATGCAGGTCCAACTCTACACATCTGCATGATAATCTTCGTGAGAGGGTATCTATTCTCTAGGCCTGCCATGTCATCATTTGTGACAAGTCGGCCTTCGATTCTCTATTGCAAATCAAGCATGCCGAACATGCAGCCTCTCCAACTATCATCTCCTGCCTAGAAATTAACTACAGTGAGAGGTGGAGTTGTGGAACTGATGGGCTCCTTTCCTTTTATGACGTCCATCATCTTTGCTGCTAGGGGCCCCACTCGCGGTAGACGAAGGTCTGCCTCTTCTCCTCAATGCCTGCCTCTCTCAAAAACTGGGTTAGGAGATTGGCATAATAGTACTTCCACCTACAATTATCCCTCGATCTCCTCATATTGTCCCGGAGCAATGCACCAAAGTTGATTGGTATCTATTTCATCAGCATGTATACCAATACAACTCACTCTCTAGTGATGTCTAACATGTGAGTCCCGGGTAGTAACATAGCACAAACCAACTTCACCCAGACAATTTCCTCCTTATTCAGGTAGGAGACCACAAGTGTGGAGTGAGTGACGTTATGGTCCATTGCCTAACATGCTGATTCATGCTCACCACAAAGAGTATGGTGAATGTTGTGGTATGGGGGCCTCGCCAACATAATGAAGTACTTGGACGGGTCTAGCAGATGTGTCTTGAGGGAAGCATTAAATCTCTTATAAGTGAAATAGACGACCTGACTCCTATATTTTGACTTTGGTGCTCTCCTAAAAAAAGTGCCAATTTTGCATGAAATGTCCTCATCAAGGTGAGGTTGCATTCCTCCGGCTCGGCAAAAATGTAGCCTAATCCCAACTCACGGACCTTGTCCTGAATTTAGGGGAACTCAAGTGTGAGGTGGCCTCCGTCAATCCAATTCTCAGGAGCAATTTTTTTCCTCCTTTTGTGTGTTGAAACATGATAGTCCATGAGGTTCAATTGCTCTATCTCCAAACATCCTAGTAAGGGCTCCCTTGACCAATGAAGAACTCAACCCTTTTGTGCCCTTTTGGAACCTCTTTAGACCCTTGCCAGCTACCTCTATCTCCTTTCCATTGTTTGCTTTTGATGTCATGACACCTGCCAATCAAAAATTCAAGAACTTCACAAGATTAATTTGTGAACAAAACGGCTAGCTAATTAGGTGTAATGGGTGCAAAATGACTCCACACTTACTTCGCTAGCATACATGTGAGAATTTGTCAAATAGGGTACTCAAGACTTCTCCCTTTATCATCTCAAATCTTAACCTCCAAAATATTCACTAACTTTACATTACAACAAAGTTCATGACTTTTTCACATCTCTCCTCTATTGTTTTTTCCGAGAATGCCTCACTTTTTCCATTCCTTTCAGCTTCCCTCCTTTAATTAATCATTCAAGCAACCCATATATGGAAGTAGATACATTGAATTTATTTAGAAACCAACATGAAATTTACTATAGTCCATGATGAATTAACATGAATTCTAAACAACTCAAGATTCTTCACATTCAAGACTTTAAGAAGTAAGTACTTTCTCTCTCTACAATCAATGCCCTACCCACCAAAATCATGAAATTCAATAATCAATCCCCTTAATCCCCTCAACTTCAAATTACTACATTAAACAAAAAACAAGCAACCCAACATGGAAAATGCATTATCATGGAAGAATTTAAGAGATCAAAGCTCATGAAACCCACATTACAAAATTCATGATTTTCACCAACAATGGTGACTTTGGGTCTTTAACTTAAGGAAGAAGGGTATGGAGGCATCCTTTTCACACTAAATAACAAAGAGTGAAGAGAATTACTTACTTGAGTTGAAGAGACAAGCTTCACCAAGCTTCTAGGAGAAGACAACAACGGGGGAAAAGGGAGAGGGAAGTTAAGTCCCTTTCGAGGAAGAGAGAGAATTTTATGTGCTTTTTGTTTTTACTTTAGTGAAAGGGGATAAATGGAGATATAAAATAAAGTTGTCACGACTCTGTAATACCCCAAAAGAGCCTAAGACTAGATTCATGAATTTGAAATGAGAAAAATAGAAAAAAACCCAAGATTTTGACTAAGAGTGACTCGTGCTACGAGTCGTCGGAAGGTGTAACGAATTGTTAGTTGGAGTCATGGTAAGCTGCTGAGTGTGAAGGTATAGACTAACAAGACATGGTTAGACTCATTGGTTGATCTACCGATCTATTGTCACGAGTCATGGTTAGTAGGGGAATAAGTAGGGGTCTGGAGTAACGAGTAAAGGTAGAACCCATAGGATGAGCTAATAGGTCGTAGGTTGGAGTCGTTTTTTGTCATCGAGGTGCCAGGGTTTGATGGTACGAGTCTTTGTATGGACCATTGTAAGGAACAATGAGTCGTTGTAAGTGCTCGTAATAAGGAGAAGGAAGTTTCCCAGTCGTGGTAACGGATGGCACCCACGACCCATGATTTAAGTGATGAACATGCATAACTGAAATCATGAGGAACAATAGGAGACTTCTCATATCATCAACATTACTACGATAGACTTATGTGGTGTTGACTATTACATTCAAGTGGACAGATCCATCCAAGCCTTGCTAGGGCTAAGGGCACTACCATGATATCGATATCAAACTGAAGGTCCCTAGGGGGAAGGGAAAGCTCACAAGGGAGGTCCTCAGAATCGAAATAAACCTACGTTGGCACGTAGTTCTAAGGCCCAGGGTTGTCTTAACCCCTAGCCTACATGATCATAACAATGTATACATAATCTAAAAATTGAACATGAAAAGCCTTGGCTAAAAACATACCACAAGCTGAAAATGGGAGTCTAGACTCCAAAAAGAAAACCATGTGGTAAGCTAATATCATAAGATTTAGTCAAATCATAAAGTCATATTGAGATCATATGGGCTTGCCCAAACTTTAACATACTTTGAAATATACTCGATAGTCAAAAATCATGGATACATACATTGGTAATTCATAAACATTCTTAAATACTAGAAATCTCATCATACTTGAAAGCATATATCATAAATTCAACTTTTCATGAAACTAGCATAATTGGCCATCATACTCTTAAAACTTTGAATCAATAATTTCTAATCAAAAACATTATAACATGCCCATGAATCTTAAAACATCATCGGAAAGATGAATAGAATTGGCCTATGATAGAAACGTAGAGGATTTCATAAATTGGGTTAGAACCCCATGGAACCATGCACTTGAATTCACAAATTGAGAGGGGATTTGATCATGAGAATTAGGAGAAACTCCCATTCGTAACATTACAACTTGGGTAAACCTGATTTCACACCTTCCTTGAATGCCCAAGAGATTTGGGGAAGAACTAAGGGGATTCTCTTGCTTGATCTCCAATGGAGCACCATAATCTTGCATGCATGGAATGGACAGGCTTAGCATAGGTTAAGCACTCTTAACCCTCCTAACAGAGCTTAAAATGATGTAGTTTAGAACCTAGGAGCTTAGGAATTACGAAATCACCCTTTCTAAAATGCAGGAAAATTTTACACTACTAGTCACCATGAGGGACATCACGACTCATGGTGCACATGACGAGTCGTTAGGTCCAAGTCATCAAGTCTTTCGCCAAAATTTGAAACTCCAACCCATCTCCTAATCAAGACAAACTCCATGAGTCGTGGAGTCACATCACGACTCATGGCTACCTTTCGTGGTCACCCCCAGACCACCAATCTTCGCCAACTTTCCTTAACTTCATGAGTCACTTTACGACTCGTGAAGTCTCCCCACTTGTCACGAGCTGACTCATCCTGTGAACTGAGCAACATTTTTTGGTTTTCTCCGCTTGAACCCTTGAGTCTGATGTTAGGGACTTTAGGGATATTTCAACATATCCCCCTTGGGAACATTCATCCTCAAATGTGGGTAAACATACTAAATAACTGGGGATAAGATCCGTCATCCCTAATGTTGAATATCTGAAGCTGAGAACTGACAGACTAACTAACTACGAACTTAAGTACATGACTAAACTAAATTCATATCATACATACATGCAGTGACATGATAGAATTTGAAGATATGAACTAGAAAGGAAACTTAATAGAGTATTAAGAAGGAAACTAATACCTCAAGATGGAAATGTGTCGGAAGGGAAAAAATGCGGGTATTTAACCGTAATATCTACTTCAGCATCCCACGTAGCTCCCTCAACAATCTGATTTTTCCACAAAACCTTTACAAAAGCTACTTCTTTGTTCCTCAACTTCCGAGCCTGATTATCAAGGATCTCAACTAGAACCTTATCATAACCAAGGATATCCTTCATACCTAAGCTCCTTTCCAGAACAACCAAAGTCGAGTCACCTATGCACTTCTTCAAGAGCGATACACGGAAAACTAAATGTCCTAAAGCCAATTCTGAGGACAACTCCAACTTATAGGCCACCTTGCCAACACGTCTCACAATCCTGTACAGGCCAACATAGCGGGGATTAAGCTTCCCCTTCTTTCCGAATCTCATCACTCCCTTAACGGGAAACACTTTTAGAAACACCCATTCATAAACTTCAAATTCAAGTTCTCTTCTCCTCACTTCTGCAGAAGACTTTTGATGACTCTGAGCTTTCAACCTTTTCCTTATAAGCTAAACTTTCTTCATAGCGTTAAATATTGAATCTAGCCCTATCAATGTAGCTTCACCGAATTCAAACAAAAAAATAGGCGATCTATACCTCCATCCATAAAAAGCCTCAAACAGAGCCATTTAAATGTTGGAATGGTAGTTGTTGTTATATGAAACAAGATGAGAGATAAATGATCATCTTTATAGTTAATTAGACATGCTATCAAATATGTCCTGAAGAGTCTGATGGTCTGTACAACCTGACCATTTGTCTATGGGTGAAAAGTTGTCCTAAGCTTGACCGGAGTACCAAGTCCCTTCTGAAATGACCTCCAAAATTGGGTGGTAAACGGTGTAACTCTATCTAAATTGATGTACAAGGGCACACCATGAAACCAAACTAACTCCAAAATATACAACTTGGCATAATCCTCCACTGAGTCGGTAGTCTTGACTGGTAAAAAATGAGCTACTTTAGTTAGGCTTGCAACAACCACCCAAATGGAGTCATACTTCGACGAGTACGAGGAAACCCTGTAATGAAGTCAATGTTGATCTCTTCCAATTTTCAAGTAGGGACACTAATGTCTTGTAGCACACCTCTAGGTCATTGATGTTCAACTGTCACTTGCTGCCAATTCAGACAATTAGCCACAAAGTCTGCTATGTCCTACTTCATGCTACTCCACCATTAGACTTCCCACAGGTCCCGGTACATCTTGGTAGCACCTAGATGTATAGAATATCGAGAATCGTGGGCCTTCTACAACATCCAATTTCACAAATCATCAACAGCCAAAACATACAAATGACCCTGATATCGAAGTACACTATCTCCCTCAAGGGAGAAGGCCTCAACCTTCTAATTCTGCCACTTCCGTCAACTTTACTAAAACAGGATCTTCTATTTGCCTAGCCTTAACCTCGGTCACCAAAGAGGATTCTGAACCATTCTGAATAGTGACACCACTATCTGTCGAGTCAACAAGGCGAACTCCTAGTCGTGCAAGCCGATGCACATCCTTCACCAACTCTTTCTTCCCCTCATCTACATGAATCACACGCTCAATAGAAAATCTGCTAAGAGTGTCTGCCACCATATTGGCCTTGCCCGGATGATAAAAGGACACTCATGTCATAATCTTTAAGAAGCTCCAACCACCTTCTTTGACATAGATTTAGATCCTTCTCGGTAAACACGTATCGTAGGCTCTTGTTGTCCATGAACTCATCCACATGGACCTCATGAAGATAGTGTCTCAAAATCTTCAAGGCATATACTACCGCCGCCAACTCGAGGTCATGAGTCAGGTAGTTCTTCTGATGGACCTTAATCTATTTATAAGTGTAGGCTATCACCTTACAATGCTACATTAGTACATATCTAAGTTCGATTCTCGAGGCATCAGAATATACCATCAATCCATCGGTACCCTCAAGTAGGGTCAACACAGGTACTGAGGTGAGTCAAGTCTTCAACTCCTGAAAACTCTTTTCATAGGCCTTCGACCATTGCAAGTTCACTTTCTTCTGGGTTAACTTAGTCAACGATGCTGCAATGGTTGAAAACCTTAAAAAAACCTCCTATAGTAACCAGTTAAACCCGAAATTCCTGATATCTGAAGAGCTAACTGGTCTAGGCCAATTCTTCATAGCCTCTATCTTTTGAAAGTCAACCTGCACACCCTCAGTTGACACCACATGGCTCAAAAATGCTACTGAGTTCATACAAAACTCACACTTGCTCAATTTAGCAAACAACCGGTGATCCTTAAGATTCTGTAGCACTATCCTCAGATGAGAGGCATGCTCCTCCTCGCTCCGAGACTATATGAGAAAGTCATATATGAACACAATCACGAACATATCCAAATATGGCTTGAACACCTTAGTCCAAAAGACATCACTACTTGGAACCCTTAGAAATCATCTCCTTGGCCTTAAGGTAGGAAATGAAGCGACCTACAGGCACAACTGAACTACCCTTTCACTCTAGGACTAGCTCACCCATAAATCGAAACTCTACCGCACGGGTTCTATGATTTATTGAGGCATAACATGAATGAAGGAGATCCATGCCAAAGATAACATCAAAATCTATCGTGGCAAACTCTACTAAATCTGTTGAGGTAACTTTCTAAAGGACTGTGATAGGGCAATTTCTGTATACCCATCGAGCTATAATTGACTCACCGACTGCAGTAGAGACTAATAAGGGTTCTAATAGGATTTTCAGACTAACTCCGAAACTACTAGAAACATAGGGAATCACAAAAGATTGCACAGCCCCTGGATCTAACAATGAATATACATCAATGTAAATACTCATAACATACCAGTGACTACATCTAGAGAGACCTCCTGCTCCTGACAAGATGTGAGGGCATAGAACCTGTCCCAACACTAATTACAACCTGGACTAGTGGATGCACCCTGCTGAGCTGAGCGTTCTAGTGGAGCTGCTGAACTAGTGGCTAGGTCTCGGCCTCCACCGTGGCCCTGTCTGGCTGCTGGATAATATCTGAGCATATGTACGGCCTTTTCACACACGAAGGAAGCACCTGCACCCGCTAAACATTAACCAGTATTCCTTCTACCACTCTTGTCATAACCTGGAATACTACGTTTTACAGGCATGCTCCCCTAACCTCGAGAGCCTGATGCTCATCCCCTCTAATCGCACCTAGATCTAGATTCCACACTCGCTATTGACAGTGCTGGGGCTGATGATCTCTGGTGGGACTATTGATAATGCCGACCACCAGGACTCTATTGGGAGAACACAAAATTGTCGATCCTGGCCCTCTTGTCCTCTCTCTCTATCTCTCACTCACCTATACCACCTCAATCTATTGGGCGTACAAGAACAACTACGAGAAGTCAATATCTTAATGAAGCATAGCGGTCCTACAATTTTTAACCAAATAGTCTGCTATCCCATGCACGAACCTGCTCACCCAAGCCCTCTGATCAGCTACTATCTACGATGCATATTTGGATAAGCAGGTGAACTCTAAACATACTTACAAACTCTGCCTCCTTTATCTCCCTCATCTCTTGAGTAAAGAATCGATCCAAGAACGTGGTGAGAAACTTATCCCAAACAATGGGACCCCTCTGACTCTCCGGCAATCCTTCTATTGTCTGAACCAGATATGAGCTCCCCATTTCAACTAATAAGAGGCTAGATCTGCACATTCCAACCCAGTCACCCCATAAACCGGGTGATCTTCTGGGTCTCATCAATAAACTTATCTGGATCCTTATCCACTCTGGATCCATGGAACTCAAGAGGATTCATCCTGAGGATGTCTCTAACTCTAGCCGCTGTTGCGTTCCCATTTTAGGGAACATGAGCCACCACCTGCTGGTTGACCTGTGTGGTCAATGCCTATGCCAACATCGGGGGATAGCTACCTAAACTCAGCATGGGCAACCTACTCAGGAAAATGTTCCGCAAGGGCTGCTGGGGATTGTTTGTGCCCATCTCCATTTCTATTCTCATGGCAATTTTCGTTCTCATTCCTTCTTCTGTTAACTCTGCGAGGAGGCATAATTCTACAAATGCGTATAACATGATTTAGAGGGATAGAGAGACATTTCATCGCATGACATAGAATATGAAAGAAGGAAAATTTCCTAAAATGCTTCATAGCCTCTTCGTCATAATTGTGGCGCACTTTACACCCATGAAAAAGACTCTACATAACACGGTTTTTTAGTCACCCTAGGACACTTCAAAACCTAATGCTCTGATATTAAATTAGTTACGATGCAAACATAGGTTCGGATACCTAGAACAATGAATGGCTCCAAGTTGACCCATACCATGAACAGGATAACTATAGCTCAACATAAAACAATGCGGAAAACTAAATTCTGAAATAGCAGAAGATTGAATTCTTAATAACACCTTAACAACAAAACATCAAACATGAAATCCGAAGATGAATACATAATTATGTCTTATAAGCCTCTATATATTGACGAGCTGATGGGGTAAGATACCAACTAGCTCATTAAAGACTGAGACTGAAAGGTGCCGATAACAACAAAACTGAAGGTCGTCGAAGGATGAGGACTTACCAACATGTCTGGATGTGCTAAACTCTAAGAACTATCTTGTGGTGGCACTAGGCCTGAACGTCTAAGCCAGTATCATGAAACGGTACAACATAGAGTATGCGGTCAATACTTGGAATATACCGAGTATGCAAGGTAAGTAAAATAGTTGAGTAAGTAAAACTGAAAACATACATATCCTCAATCATTACATCATAAGATTCTGAGGGTAAGGCTTGCATGCTATAAACTGAAAACATGATTAAAAATAACAGAACCTCATAACTTATTGGAATGACCGAAAGCTGATAACTAGTAGTCATAAGTAAAAACTGAACATTTGGGTTAAACCTGCTAAAAACATAATATCATAATTGATGAACATGCATAACCGAAATCATGATGAACAATGGGAGACTCATCATATAACCGATATTACCATGATCGAGCTTACGTGATCACTACTATTACACTTAAGTGGGTAGAGTCATCCAAAGCCTTGCCAGGGCTAAGGGCGCTACCATGATATCGGTATCAAGTTGAAGGCCCCTTGGGGGATAGTAAGCTCACAAGGGAGCTTCCATGAATCTTAATAAACCTACGTCAGCATGTAGTTCTGTGTCTCGAGGTTGTCTGAAACCCTAGCATACTCGGTGCTAGACACTACTCCAAAAAATATGCATATGCTCTCCATCGTTTTTCAACAAAGCTGATCATAACAATGTATACATAGTTTAAAAGTTGAAACATACCACAAGCTGAATTGTGGATGTCTAGACTCTAAAAAGAACCATGCGGTAAGCTAATATCATAAGATTTAGTCAAATCATAAAGTCATACATACATCATCCGAGCTTCCCCAAACATTAACATACTTTGAAATAGACTTGATACTCAAAAATCGTTGATACATACATGGATTATTCATAAATAGTGCTAAATACTAGAAATCTCATCATACCTGGAAGCATAAATCATAAATTCATCTTTTCATGAAACTTGCATAGTTGGGCATCGTTCTCATAAAACATTATAATCATAATTTGTAATCAAAATCATTATAAAATAAGCCCATGAATCTTAAAACATCATTAGAAACATGACTAGTATTGACCTATGATAGAAACATACAGGATTTCATAAATTAGGTTAGAACCCCATGGAACCATGCACTTGAATTCATGAATTGAGAAGGGATTTGGGCATGAGAGTGAAGACAAACATCGATTCTATAACCCTACATACCTAAGTAAATCTTATTTCACACCTTCCTTAAATGCCCAAGAGATTTGGGGAAGAACTAAGGGGATTCTCTAGCTTGATCTTCAATGGAGCACCTTAATCTTATATGCATGGATTGAACAAGCTTAGGATAGGTTAAGCACTCTTAAAACCCTCCTAGAAGAGCTTAAAATAATGTAGATTAGGACCCAGGAGCTTAGAAATTATGAAAATACCCTTACTAAAATGCAAGAAGATTGGACACTAAGTAACCACGAGGGTTCTCATGGTGCACATGAAAAGTAGTTACGTCCACGTCATCATGTTTTCTGCCATAATTCCAAACTCCAACCCAGCTCCTGATCATGAAAAACTCCACGAGTCATGGAATCACATCATGACTCGTGCCTGCCATTCATGGTCACCCCCAAGCCACAAGTCTTCACCAACTTTTGTTCACTTCAGGACTCACTTAATGACTCTTTAAGTCTCCCAATGGGTAACTAGATTACTCGTCCTGTGACCTGAGCAACATTTTCCTTTTTTCTCCACATGAACCCTCAAGTTTGATCTTAGGGACTTTTAGGGTATTATAAAAGGTGTGAGGCATAGGTTTTTGATAATTTAAGTTGACCCATTAGACCAAAGAATTTTCAAGAAAAAGCACCCTGGCACGATGCTCAAGTCACCTAGCCATACACTTAGATTGTTTTTCTTCATGGACAGAGGCTGGCACGGTGCACCACCCATAGCACCAACCTGAATTTTTTGTTTCTTTCTACAGTTAACACCTGGTGCCCCACTCCAGATATCTCATGGTAGACTTAACGTTTTTTAGATCATTTTCTCCATTTTTTTTCCTTCAAAGCCCTGTTCATGTCTGCAAAATCAAAAATGTTGCAAAATGGGTTGCCTCTCATGCAACGTCTGATTTAATATTGAGACCCGACAAAAGTCACTCTTACTCCTTCATCCAAGTGAGGTAGTTCAGATTACTTATTAAATTCTCATGCAGCACATGCTGCTCAACTTCCCCCTCACATGCTCCGGCTCTACCATTGGCTTCACTGTGAAGTTCTCATACTGTGGTGGCGAACTTGCTGCTCTAAACACATTGAAGGCTGCCTCCGGACCATCCACAGTCATCGACATTTCACCCGACTTCCCCTTTATGACCGCATCTATGGTGGCTAAGAATCCTCTCCTTAGAAGGAGGGGAACTGTTGCATCTACTTCATAATCTAGGATTATAAAGTCCATTGATGAGATGAAAGGTCTAACCTTTTTCAAGATGTCTTCTATGATTCCTTCAGGATAAGGAAAAGACCTCTCAGCAAGTTGCAAGGTCACTGTGGTCGGATGTGGTTCATGTACTACTCAGACTTCATACAGCTAATTCCCAATTCTACTATCGCTAGCAATTCAACCAACGCACTTCGCAATAAAACAACAACAAACTAAAAACAACAACTAAAAAGACATTTTATATACAAACTAATCTAAACCATCTAACCAATTCATACATTATGCAATTTCCCACAAAAATTCAAGAATTAGTCGTCTTCGAACATTTACACAATATTTACCATGACGTATCTCAAATAATAAACACAACCCGGCATCAATTTCACCAAACAATCAAGTTGCCCAAGTCAAATTTAACAACCCAAGCCCTAGAATAGAATTTGACAATCAATTTCGAACTATTTACATAATCGACAAGTTCAAACGCCAAATACAACAATCCAAACAAAATCAATCACAAAATAATTCAATATCATGTTCAATTTCTACCTAGGGTGATATTTCTCACCTTACATGCCCAAATTTGACAAAAATCGCCAAAATATTTAGTTAGAAGATGAAAACATACCTTAGACATGAAGAATCGAAGAAACTTGACGTTTTTCTTTGCCTAACGACGTGGCACGGTGCTTGGGGATGGGGAAATGGGTGTTTGGTCGCGCAGGGAAGAGGGAATGGGGGAATTTGGGGCGGAATCGGGGTTATTATTTAAAGGAAACACACGGGTCACCCGGAAACCCGGTGTGACCCGGCACTGGATAAAGGGCAACGTGTCACGGAGGGTAACGCGGAGCCCCTCCTCCGTGACACGGAGCCAACACGTTGGCTTACTGGAATTTTGAAAAATCCAGCTTTGCCTTCAACGTGTCACGGAGGCCAACGCAGAGCATTGCCTCCATGACACGGCGCCAACGCGCTAGTGCTCTGTCTCACCAATACCTTTAATTTTCCATACCTTGCCTCATTTTCTCGATTCCATGTATATTTCCTCCGTTATACCTGAAAATCACCTCACTAAACAAAAATTTGTTAAATTAATAGATTTTCCTAACTAAAATTAAAAAATACTAACTAAAATGAAAATCTAAACCTAATCAAGAAAAAAGAAAAGAAAAATAAAAATTATTTACACTAGAAAGAAAGAAAGAAAATTTTTCACGGGTTGCCTCCCGTGCAGCGCCTGATTTATCGTCGCGGCTCGACGTCCTTTAAGCTCATTTATCTACAAGGGAGATGGACAATTTGTCCTGATCATGATCATCCCCCCAGTAGTGCTCAACCTTGTCCGGTGGCCAACCTAGTAACTCTCGGGAATCACTCAATCTGTTAACCTTCCCATGATCAATTACGTTGATCACCGAGAGATCCTTATGTATAGCCGGCAGCTTCATGGCTTTTAACACATCAAATACCTCTACCTTGTCATGTGCTTGCATTGTAAGTTTACCCGCAGCTACATCAATCAATGCCTTTCCGGTTGCCAAAAAGGGTCGTCCCAAAATAAATGGGACTTCAGCATCTGGTTCAAAGTCTAGAACAATAAAATCGACCGAAAAAATGAGGGAGCCTACTTGCACTAACACATCCTCAACAATGCCATCCGGCTTAGCCAAAGACCTGTCTTCTTGCTACAAGATTACCGTTGTAGGTCTAGGACTCCCTAGACCTAACTTTCTGAATACCGAAGATGGCATCAGATTTATACTCGCCCCCAAGTCGCATAATCCACGCGCTCGGATACTTTTCCCAATAGTCAGCTGGATAGTGAAACTTCCAGGGTCTTTCAGTTTTGTGGGCAACCTATTCTAAATACGCGAAGTGCATTCCTCCGTTAAAGCTACCGTGGCATACTCAGTCAAACGATTTATTTTAGCCACGATGTCTTTAATATACTTCGCATATCTCGGCACTCCCTGCAAGACATCAACAAGAGGTAAGTTAACATGTACCTGTTTGAGTACCTCCATGAATTTTTGGAAACACGCCTCCTCCTTGTGTTTCTTAAGTCGTTGAGGGAACGGGGGAGGAGGCCTTTCTGGTTCAGCTTCTTTACTCTTCCCCTTATCAGAACTTTGCTCTCCCTCAACATCTGCTGCTCCTGACTTTTGAGGCGGTCTTTCCGGTTCCACCTCCTTCAACTGTAAACCACTCCTCGTGGTCACTGCATTTACCTAATTCGGATTTGGATCAGTGTCTCTAGGTAGTCCTCCTCTGGTACTAGTATTTTGGGCACTAGCAAACTGCCCAAACTGATATTCAAGAGCCTTGGACGCCAATTGATTGTTCTTCACTTTGGCTGCCAATTTGACATAGTCAGCCTGCAATTGTGCCTGATTAGCGATCATGGTTTTGAACATCTCCTCAATAGTCGATGATGGTGGTGGAGGAGGGGCATTGTGATTTCTGAATTGAGCTTGATAATGTTGTTGCCCTCCTTGGTTTCTATGCATACCCTGCCCTGAACCTTGGACTTGTTGATTTTTGCTACCCCATGAAAAATTCGGATGGTTCCTCCAATTTGAGTTGTAGCCACCACCAAACTGCTGTTGATTTCTCTGTGCATTGCCCACAAAGTTAACAAAATCAGGATTTGCACCACAGCATTCAGCTGAATGCTCACTACTACCACACACTTCACACCACATCTGTTGAACTGCATTGACTGAAGCTGAAGGCTGGTTCAAATTTATATTGCTGAAGTGAGTGTTTAACTGATTTTGCAAAGCAGCTATCTGTGCAGCGATAGCTGTGAATCCATCCACTTCAAGCACTCCCGCTGCTTTCCTTGCTCCACCTCTTGAAGAATCTGCATTCCATTCTGGATTGCCCTGTGAAATTCGGTTGAGCAAAGTGTACAGCTCCTCATAAGTCTTCTCCAGCGCTTGCCCTCCAGCTGCTGAATCTAACAGAATTTTAGTGTGGGGTTCCAAACCCTCAATAAAAGTGTGTACCAACACCTCGTTGGACTGATGATGGTGAGGACAGTCCCGCAACATGGATTTGAATCTTTCCCAGGCTTGATATAGATTCTCCCCTTCCCTCTGTTTAAAACTTAGGATTTATCTCCTAAGCCTGGCTGTTTTACAAGAAGGGAAAAATCTAATAAGAAACTTCCGTGTAAGATCATCCCACATTGATATAGAGTTGGGTGGTTCAGCTTTTAACAACCTCTTGGCTTCACCAAGTAAGGAAAGTGGGAATAAGGTGAGCCAAACATAATCAGGTGACACTCCAGCGGGTATATAAGTGTCACTTATCTCCAAAAATTTCTGGAGATGTTGTTGTGGATCTTCGTGAGGGAGACCGGTAAATTGCCCGCTTGTGTGCAAAAGTTGCACCATATTTTGCTTTAATTCAAACCTCCCTCCAGGCTCTGGTTTGCGGATGCTAGAATGGACATTATTAGCGTGTGGGATTGCCACCTCGCAAACCGGCCTTGCTGCTACTTCATCGGGCACTAAAACTGCCCTAACAACTGGTGGATTTGGTTGCTCCATCATAGTCTATTGAAGCAACTGCAGCTTCTTCCGAAGAGCTTCTCTACGTTGTCTATGGAGTTCACGCTCAGGCTCTAAGTAAGATTCCACTAGATCTTTGTCCCTTGCCAGTGTTCACAGAAACAAAATCTGCAAAATACAGGCTAAGACCAAGTTGTTAACACTTAAGAAAATAAAAATACAAATACAGTAAATTTACACTAAACAAAATTTTACAAATCGCCTAGCCTCCCCGGCAACGGCGCCAAAAACTTGCTCGGTGCTTTGGGGTACGGGTAAAAACCGACACGCAAGTGCACGTGGTCAAACAATTAATAAAGTGGCTAAGTAGCCAAGTATCGATCCAAGGAGGCTCAAGATATGTAAAATTGCCTAATTTACTATATTTCTATTTAACTTCTAATTATGCTAACAACAACGTACCCAAGAGTAAAGAGTACTCAGGGAGTGTGCTACCGCGATGGTAGCGTGGCACGGAGCCATCGCGGAGCCCCTATAAATCCTGCATTCCCGGGTCTTTTCCACGCTCGCATCCAAGTCCAACTCCGACATAGTTCCAACATGCATTTTAGCTCCTAAAAATCACATTTTCCTGCAAAATAAATGCTAATCATGTTGGTTAGTATAAATTCACATTTTATTACCAATTACATGATATTATATACACATTGCACAACAAACAAGGTAAAAATGATACGTTTGAGTATCACTTGGGCATATAAATCTGCCCAAGATCAGTTCACCTAAACCCAAGGTTCTATGAAATGATGCAGGCATCATATTAATGCTTGCACCCAAGTCACATAGTGCAGAATCTAGTTGTCTATTTCCAATCACCACTGGAATGGTTAAGCTCTGGCATCTTTCATCCTTTTAGGAATTTTTTGTTGCACCCAAGAACTGCACTCTTCTATGAGAGACATAGTTTCAAACTCTGTTAGCCTTATCTCATTTGCCACAATATCCTTAAGATACATGGTGTACTTCGGAACTTCTTTCAAAAGCTCCACAAATGGTAATTTAACATGTACCTATTTTAACACATTAAGATATTTCTGGCAGGCTAAGTCCTTCTTCTCTTCTTAAATCCTTGTGGAAATGGAAGGGGTTGTATGGTTTCTACCAACTTTAGCTTTGATTTGCTTGACTTACCAACCTCCTATTTTGACATCACAACCTGCTCCTCATCAACTTTCTTATCTCTAGGGATCACCTCACCTAGCTCTTTACCATTGCATAAAAAAATTATGCTCATATTTTCCTTGGCATTCTTCTCGGTGTTACTCGGAAGTTTCCCTTGTGGTCTGTTAGTCTACTGCAGGGCCAATTTCCCTATCTATTTCTCTGCTCATGGATGGGCTTCTGCATCTCATTAACCACCATAGTCTATTGAACGATCCATGCTTCATTGTTTCTTCAAGTGAACTGCCAGGCTGCTGGCCCTGAGGCCTTGGATAGTTATTCTGGGGACTTGGGCAATTTTGATTCCCTCCCCATGAGGGATTTGCTGCATTCCTGTGCCCCTGGCTATAAGTATTACCTAGAAAACCTCTACCATGACCTTGTTGTCCCAAAAAATATATGGATTCTAAGTTTAGTGGACAACCTAAATAAGCGTGGCCTTCTCCATGCACCTCATATGATGATGGTAGAGTCGCGACCTGATGGGCCTGCTAAACTTGACTTCCTGCTAGTGCAGTCACAAGTTTGCTAATCATATTATGAGATGACTGATATCTACTCAGATTGTTGCCACACCATCTACTTTGAGCTTTCCTAACACCTTGGTTGCTGTAAATCCTCTACTTGAGTCCTAATAGTCTTAACTCCCTACTTACCTGAGGTTCAAAAGAACTTCAATTTCATCATAGCTCTTTGACAACATTTATCTTTATGCAGTTGTGTCAAGATAGATTTTGGACTCTGGTTTTAGCCTTTTTATAAAGTTGTGCCTAATAATCTCCTTTGGCTACATATGGTGCAAGAAATATCTAAAGTAGCCCTTGTATTGTTCCCATGCCTGAGCCAAGGTCTCACCATCTCTCTGCACAAAATCGGAGATCTTCCCTCTCAACTCTTTCATCCTCCTTGAAGAGAAGAAACTGTTGATAAACTTGTTGGAAAGAACCTCCCAAGTGGTAATGGAATCTACTGGCTCATTTTGAATATAGTCCTTTGCCTTACCAATCAATGAGAACGAAAACAACGTGAGCTTAATATACTCATCTGACACATTCTAATAGTGAAAGTTCTCACTCATCTCCACAAATGATATCAAATGCCTGTGAGGATCCTCGTGTGACTTGCCCTGATATTGGCAACTGTTTTGGACAAATGCATGATCCCTTCATTAAATTCAAAGTTCCTAGTGATGGCCGACATGATGATCTCTTCAGAAACATTATCCAAGTTTGGCCTAGAACAATTCAACACTAGAAATCTCTCCTTGTTATTTCCCTGTGCTTTCTCATTATTCTCTATAGTTACCCTTTGAAAAGTTCTCTCAATTTAAGGATCAAGAGAAGCCAAAAAGGGTTCTTTACTTCTCATATTTCGTATATACTAAGCGCACACACATGTAAACTTCACAAACAAACAAACAAAAGCGTAAAATACAAAATAGCAGAAAAAGTCCTAACATACAAATGATAAATTAGTATTGAAGTCCCTGGAAACTATTATACCCCGTAGAATTCCCGGCACCTAAATGACCTATTTGCACGTTGGTAAAGCATATTTGAAGGCCATACGTGCTGGAGAAAGGCCCGAAAAAAGATCAGACGAGAAACCTGTCGAACCATCGCGGAAGGAGCCGAGGCATAGCCCCTCCGCGATGGCAGCGTGTCACGGAGGAGGGGCCTCCCTGTTGGCTCCGTGACACATTGGCCTTGTCCAGGCCCAAGGTATATAAAGCCCCACTTCGGTTTTAAGTGATAAAATTATTTAAAATTTTCAAAGAATAGAGGGCAAACGCAGAGGGAGAAAAAGGAACGAAGAAATTATATAATTTTCGTCCGATTACGCTGCTAAACGTTGTCTAAATTCAAATTAACTCCAGATACTGAGGTATTTAGCAGCAGAGAGCATTCCTACGGATTCAGTTTCGTAAAATACGGCCGATGAATTGTCGAGCCACAGAGCTAAAGTAAGTGGAATTGCTCTAAATTAGTGTCTATGTGTTCCTAACTGTGAAGTGAATATTTCTCCCTTCTGGACCTCTGAAAAATAGCGAGTTTTCGACCGTCTTTCGATAAGCCTAAGTTTAGGCTATAACCTATATCGAAAGTAACGTTGCTCTTTACAATAAAGCTGTATTTAGTATTAATTGATGTATTTATGAATGCAGTTGGGAGAAAATAGTTGAAGTACCGACCGAGCCTCGTCCGACAGACGAATAGTTCAAGAATAAGGTATGTAAAGCTAGTTCCCTCGGCAAGTTAAGTAATATCGGTGCAGTATAGTAATTTACAGGCCAGTAGAAAGTTTAGAAGTCAAGTGTTACGTTTATTGTGAATGTTGATACGGTATTAGAAGCATCAGGTTGTAACTTGCGTGAAACTTATTAATACGACATAGCTTCTAACACAAGTATTAGAAACTGCTCAGCATGCTCAGTATGTGATGTGATACGAAATGTTAAGATATTATTGTATTCAGTTGAAACCCCGTAAAGCAATGTAATGTCCGTTAGCACCTCAGAAATAGAATGGCAGGCTAAAATAAAGTTTAGAACGCATGTTAGGAATAGTAAATCATGTTAATATAGAAACTCAGTATACAACATAGGTTGTAGCAGAAATACTATATTTCGTATAGCATTTACCCCAGTACAGTCTGGCAGGAGACTATATTCACATATACATATTTACCAGTCTCAGCACGTATTAAATACGTACAGATTACTATCATTAGTTCAGCATGTAATATATACGATACTTTACCCCTATTAGCCTCAGCATGTGAGATACGCAGACAGTATTACTAGTTGAGACCGTTGTATTGTTTGGGGTTGGATTACCTAGCATCCATGACCGTCCCAAGGTTAATAGCTGTATCGACTCATCCTCCAGAGGACGAGGATACGTCGCTCTACGGAGTGGCATGCCATCCCCCAGGGGACGAAGATGGGATTCCAGTTTTCCCCATATTGTGCCTTGGCCGGCCCTTATACACCCCCGTCGAGCGGATACACCCGGGGTGTTGATTCAGGAGTCCTCCGGACTCAGATGCAGTTATAGTCAGGGGCTCAGCGAGCCCAAGTGCATACCCAGGGGACCGGCAGGATGCTTACAGGGTTTATAGGAGATGGGATGACCGGGGTAGGGGTATAGATTCTGTGCTGGTTGTACCTCCCGACTTATGGGGGCCGGGTAAGGTTTGTGTGTGTTATGTATGTTATGATATGTTATGCTGTGTTACAGTAGATACGAGTAGATCGACAGTAGAACAATAAATCCTCAGGTATGACTCCTACTCCTTCCAGTATGATTAAGAGAAGGTATGACTTACATTATCAGACAGTTAATCTATTTCTTTTATTTCAGTATCATTAGTTATGTTATTGATTTCAGATATTTCCTTCAGTTATTGCTTTACATACTCAGTACCAGTGGTACTGACGCCCGGTGGGGCGCTGCATTACTTGCCTGCAGGTACTCATAGACAAGCAGGCGATACTACGCGACTGTCAGCGATCGAGTATTCAGCTCCTGTCATCCGGAGATTGAATTCTAGAGGTGTATTTCAGTTCTTTTGTTGTATAGTACGGGTAGGTCGGGGCCCTGTCCCGATCATTTCTATTGCTATTCCTAGAGGCTTGCAGTCTGTATATATCTCCCTGTGGTCAGATGAGCCAGTCGTGTGAGGCCGTGCAGTTGTATAGCTGTTAGTACTCTTTCTTTCTTTTATGTTGGCCGTGCGGGGCCATAGTTTGCCAGTAGTGGTGACCTTGCCGGTCACGTAGCTTTCTAGTACTTCATGATTGAGTTATAGATAACTAGACAGCATGGTGGCCTTGTCGGCCCGTATAGGTTTCCCTGAATTGATATGTTTCTGGTCAGCTGTTAGTACAGGTACAGGAGGCTATAGGCCAATGGGCCGGGGGCTGTGTTTACAGCTGTTATATAGCCCTTTGTTTCCAGAAATATGAGTTAGAGCCAGCCAGGCACCAGATGTGCCCAGGCTTAGCAGTCCAACAGTTCAGGTCCCAGTAGGGCACCAGGTGCCAGTCATACCCCCCAAGGCAGGGTGTGACAAACTTGGTATTAGAGTCGGTCGTGTCCCAGGGAGTCTGCTAGCCGTGCTAAGTAGAGTCTTGTCTATGGATGTGTTGTGCACCACATACTATAGGCAGGAGGCTGCGAGGCCTGATAGGATGGTTACCTTTCCTTTTCAGTCAGTCGTGCTTTAGAGCGGTACAACATAGGGTTGAGTCCCTATAAACTTACCGTATTCTTTGATTACAGATACAGAGGCAGATCAGCATTATCATATCACAGGCAGAAGATCAGATATAGCAACAGAAGAGGGCATCAGCCAGTTACATGATAACTACAGTAGCAGGAGGAGGTACTCGAAACCTCCCAGCATGATACCTTTATCGGTACTATCCCCAGTATATGTTGATAACGTCAAAATAGGAAGTCAGGAATGTAATGTACATACGAGTTGATTTATTCATTAGCTATATAAGACCTGATTAAGATTACAGATAAGCTCAGACCACCAGGAAAGCATAAGGAACAGGGGGAAATGCAGGAATCCCAACCACATTTTTTTTCCAGATGTGGTACAGTTATATGTTTCTATCTGTTGCAACAAGAAAAGGGCTATTCCTACCTCTTGACCTTGATCCCAGTACAGTAAAGGGGCATAAGAATTGAGGCGAGGCTGCCCAAAACAACCAGTAAGTGAAGATAGATTGATTAATTCCAGTAAGTGCTAGCGAGCATAAAGAGGGAGTAAGACTGTTAGCTTACCCGAAGTAGGGGTAAAAGACTTGCTAGTGATGAATGCTTAATAATAGTCAAGTTTGAGTCAGAAAAAGGCCAAGTCCGCCATATATGCTAACAGATAGCAAGACATACTTGTAAGATTACAATTATGATCCAGTTGTGACATCGAAAGATATAGAGGTCATGTGAATCAGATGGGCCTGAATATAAGCCAGAAGAAGTATAGGCCGAGGCTTGATCAGTAATCTCATTAGCAACGAAAGGCAGGTACCTTGAACCCCAGAGTTCAGCTTAAGCAAGATGAGAGGAAGAAGCAGGAATGCCAGATTTTGTGGGGAAATTAGGGTTACCCCCCCCCCCCCAAATTGATAGAGTATCATTTTAAGGATTAAGCCTCGGGCTGACAGTAAGATTGCGGTTTAGAATACCGCAGTGTGCCTGTTCATGGAGAAGTTAAAAAATTACTGATACAACAATTCTAATCTAGTGTGGTGTAGAGATAAGGCTCAGCAGACAGTCATGGGCTCTTAATATAAGCCCAGTAAGGCCACAAGATTCGAACGTTGACCCCACATTGCAGGAGTGACGGAATTTCAAATAGCAGACAATAACTAAGGTGTTTATGTTTGTTACTCTCAGAATAGGGTGACAATACAACAAAATGATAAGTCAGGGCAAGAGATAGTATTAGGCCGTAGAAGCGGTGTATCATGTACGGTATGAGACTCAGCAGAGCATGTCAGAGATTATGTATTACCGCAGAATTCAGTACATATTGTACGTAGCTAGCGATATATATATATATATACAGATAATAGGTATGCTGTGAGTAGCTGCCTAAGGGGTATAATCACAGATACTGATTAGTAATAGAAAGCATGTACAAATTGCATTGCAGGATCCCCTTGCCAAAAAAAAAAGAGAAAAAGAGAAAGAAGAGAGAAGAAAGAAAGAAAGGAGAGAAGAAAGGAGAAAGGGAAAGGAGAAGAGAAAGGGCAGATTAAGTGTGAATTACGTATGAAGTCATAGGAACTGTCTCAGTTCTCAGTTAATAAGTTAATCGACTTATGTGTTGTTCCCAGATCTAGGCTCTAGAAGCTTATCAGAGTTAATGGCCTAAACCAGATGACTAGATAATAAGGGCGCAGTTAGACGGTCTACCGACCATCTGGCGCCTGCATTAGCAGGGAAGCATTCCTGAAGATCGGTAACATTAGTGCATATGCTAGAATCAGGATTAGAGGCCGAATAGGCAAATTTCAGAGATTAGCAATACCAGAATTGTTCTAGTATGTTAAGTGGTCGTACGTCATTTTCCCAGCCTTGTAGGTGAGAGTCGGCCTTAGTCAACCTAGCAGTTATTATGTGAAACACCCCGTGAGTCAGCCGGCCGTCCCAGTCAGAATACCCGTGGGTACCCCAAAAAAGGGTCCACATCAGTAGTCAGCGACAGACTAGTACTTCAGCTGGTTCTCGTAAGATATTTAGATACAGAGCCCTAACAAAAGGCCAGTATTTACAGAATAGCTCATAAGACCGAGAATTTCCTAGAATAGCAGTATAAATCCAAGTGGATATACACAAGGCGTAAGAAATTGATAGTACCCTGCTAGCACAGTGTTTATTAAAACCAGGAGATCAACAGACTCCCCGTGAAGATCCAGAGATTGATCGCCTGGGAGTAAGGTTGATTAAGCTCAGCCTTATAGTGGTTCAAGCAAAATAACAAAGTAATTAGATGCCCACAAGTCTACAGTATGCATGAACTATAAGTACTCAAGTAGAACAGTTAGAGCATTGTTAGACTACTGCCACATTCGGGTCATTCAACCCGACTATTCAGTTATTTAAGGTTATGCAGCCAGATCGTTAGAGGTCATGATCAATATCAGGATCCTCTGATCAGATGAAGGCACAAGGTGCACAGATGGTCGTTCAGGTTACCTTAGCAACAGGTAGCCTTAGAATACGGCCAGAAGGCCAGATAAGCTCTAGCTATACTGGTAGATTACTTGTTAGATCCTCCGGCATAATAAACCAGTATGACCGTTAGCTATATGCCAATTCCTTGTAAATGTGAAATTTTGTTGAGTTAGTAGCCTTTTTGGTCACATTGTGTCAGAGGCTGGAGTACAGATACATATACAGAAAATCGAAATAGTGAAGACATAGTCTAGACCTACCACTCCGATCGAAATACGCAATCCCTGCGTTAGCCGGGTACTACAGAGGGTTTGTGGAAGGATCTTCCACCTTAGCAGCACCTCTGACTAAATTAACACAGAAGGCAGTAAAGTTCCAGCAGACCGAGGCATGTGAGTAGAACTTCCAGGAGTTAAAAGACAGGTTAACATCATCCCCAGTGTTAGTATCGTCAGAAGGTACAGAGGGTTAATGCGGCATGATATAGTAATAGCTGATGCCTTCAGGCAGTTGGAGAAACATGAAAAGAATTATCTTACCCATGACCTAGAGTTAGCCGTAGTAGTTTATGCCTTAAAGAGTGAATATTTTGTATCATCCAGGAAGGGCTAATGTGGTAGCAGATGCCCTTAGCCGTAATTTATGGAGAGGTAACAAATTTTCAGATAATCGGGGATAAAGTGTGGCGATGTAAAGGCCACATTCGTGTTTCAGATATATATTACATGCTGAACTAATTTTGGGGCTCCGCCAGCAGATTATGAGCGAGGCGCATTACGCCCTCTATTCTCTCCGCCCAGGCGCGACGAAGATGTACCATGATATCCAAAAAAAAAACCACTGGTGGCCAGGTATGAAAAGAGAAATTGCTGAATTTGTAGCTCAGTGTCCTAACTGCCAATAGCTGAAAGTAGAACATCAGGAACCAGGCGGTTTGACCCAGGACATAGTTGTGCCTCTCTGGAAATGGGAAGCAGTAAACATGGACTTTGTAGCAGGATTACCCCGTACCAGGCATAGACACGATTCAATCTGAGTAATTTTTGACAGACTGACGAAATCAGCCCATTTCCTGTCAGTAAAGCTACTTTCTCTGCCTAAGATTACGCCAAATTGTATATCAGAGAAATAGTTAGATTACATGGTGTTTCAGTATCTATTATCTCTGATAGAGGAGCACAGTTGACAGTTAGATTCTGGCAGTCGTTCCAGAAGCGTTTGGGAATGCAGATCAACTTGAGCACAACATTCCACCCTCAGACAGATGGGCAGGCTGAGCGGACTATCCAAACGCTCGAAGATACGCTACGAGCGCGTGTGCTAGATTTTGAGGGTAGCTGGGATGGGCATCTTTCATTAGTTGAATTTGCTCATAATAACAGTTATCATTCAGCCATCCAGATGGCTCCTTCTAAGGCATTATACAGGTGAAAATGCAGATCACCAAATGGTTGGTTTGAAATAGGAGAGTCAGCGTCGGTTAGCTTAGACGTTATTCGGTAGTCAGAGGAAAAAGTAAAGCTTATCCTAGAACGTTTACTGAGTGCTCAGAGCCGCCAGAAGTCTTATGCAGATGTATGGCGTAGAAATCTAGAATTTGCGGTAAATGACTGGGTATATCTAAAAGTGTCTCCGATAAAAGGGGTAATGAGATTTGGCATGAAAGGCAAGCTTATCCCGAGAATCATTGGGCCATATCAGACTCGGCGAAGAATAGGCCGAGAGTCTTACGAATTGAACTTGCCTCCAGAGTTAGCATCTACTCACCCAGTATTCCATGTATCCATGTTGAGGAAGTTCGTAGGAGATCCTTCCACGGTTGTTCCAGTCCAGGATGTTCAGGTCACAGAAGAGTTAGCATATGAAGAGGTTCCCGTAGCTATCTTAGACAGACAGATTCGCAGGTTGAGGACTAAAGATATTGCATCTGTCAAAGTATTGTGGCGTAACAGGAACCGTGAGGAAATGACGTGGGAATCTGAAGAAGATATGAAAGCCAGATACCCTCACCTATTTCAAGCCTAGTCAGGCGACAGGTATGTTCGTATTGTTACTTATGCAGTACCTTATAGTTGTATGTGTGTGAATGAGAAAGATTGATACTTAGTTATCCAGTGGATCCTAGATTATTATGTGCAGCACCTGTGTTGGACTTTTCTGCATTTCAGGTTTTTGGCTATAGTCCATATTACAGAGGAAACTCTGCCGAAATTTTTCTAGAAAGTAAGTTAAGTAGTCCTCCAGATAGCAGTGTACATTCGAGGACGAATGTTTTTAAGGGGGGGAGAATGTTATACCCCGTAGAATTCCCGTCACCTAAATGACCTATTCGCATGTTGGTCAAGCATATTTTAAGGCCATACGTGCTGGAGAAAGGCCCGGGAAAAGATCGGACGAGAAACCTGTCGAACCATCGCGGAAGGAGCCAACGCAGAGCCCCTCCGCGATGGTAGCGTGTCACGGAGGAGGGGCCTCCCCGTTGGCTCCGTGACACATTGGCCTTGTCCAGGCCCAAGTATATAAAGCCCCACTTCGGTTTTAAGTGATAAAATTATTTAAAATTTTCAGAGAACAGAGGGCAAACGCAGAGGGAGAAAAAGGAACAAAGAAATTATATAATTTTCATCCGATTACGCTGCTAAACGTTGTCTAAATTCAAATTAACTCCAGATACTGAGGTATTTAGCAGCAGAGAGCATTCCTACGGATTCAGTTTCGTAAAATACGGCCGACGAAACGTCGAGCCACCAAGCTAAAGTATGTGGAATTGCTCTAAATTAGTGTCTATGTGTTTCTAACTGTGAAGTGAATATTTCTCCATTCTGGACCTCTGAAAAATAGTGAGTTTTCGACCGTCTTTCGATAAGCCTAAGTTTAGACTATAACATTTATCGAAAGTAACGTTGCTCTTTACAATAAAGCTGTATTTAGTATTAATTGACGTATTTATGAATGCAGTTGGGAGAAAATAGTTGAAGTACCGACCGAGCCTCGTCCGACCGACGAATAGTTCAAGAATAAGGTATGTAAAGCTAGTTCCCTCGGCAAGTTAAGTAATATCGGTGCAGTATAGTAATTTACAGGCCAGTAGAATGTTCAGAAGTCAAGTGTTACATTTATTGTGAATGTTGATACGGTATTAGAAGCATCAGGTTGTAACTTGCGTGAAACTTACTAATACGACATAGCTTCTAACACAAGTATTAGAAACTGCTCAGCATGCTCAGTATGTGATGTGATACGAAATGTTAAGATATTATTGTATTCAGTTGAAACCCCATAAAGCAATGTAATATCCGTAAGCACCTCAGAAATATAATGGCAGGCTAAAATAAAGTTAACGCATGTTAGGAATAGTAAATCACGTTAATACAGAAACTCAGTATACAGTATAGGTTGCAGCAGAAATACTATATTTCGTATAGCATTTACCCCAGTACAGTCTGGTAGGAGACTATATTCACATATACATATTTACCAGTCTCAGCACGTATTAAATACGTACAGATTACTATCATTAGTTCAGCATGTAATATATACGATACTTTACCCCTATTAGCCTCAGCATGTGAGATACGCAGACAATATTTCTAGTTGAGACCGTTGTATTGTTTGGGGTTGGATTACCTAGCATCCATGACCGCTCCAGGGTTAATAGCTATATCGACTCGTCCGCCAGAGGACGAGGATACGTCGCTCTACGGAGTGGCATGCCGTCCCCCAGGGGACGAAGATGGGATGCCAGTTTTTCCCATATTGTGCCTTGGTCGGCCCTTATACACCCCCGTCGAGCGGATATGACCGGGGTGTTGATTCAGGAGTCCTCCAGACTCAGATGCAGTTATAGTCAGGGGCTCAGCGAGCCCAAGTGCATACCCAGGGGACCGGCAGGATGCTTACAGGGTTTATAGGAGCTGGGATGACCGGGGTAGGGGTATAGATTCTGTGCTGGTTGTACCTCCCGGCTTATGGGGACCGGGTAAGGTTTGTGTGTGTTATGTATGTTATGATATGTTATGCTGTGTTACAGTAGATACGAGTAGATCGATAGTAGAACGATAAATCCTCAGGTATGACTCCTACTCCTTCCAGTATGATTAAGAGAAGGTATGACTTACATTATCAGACAGTTAATCTATTTCTTTCTATTTCAGTATCATTAGTTATGTTATTGATTTCAGATATTTCCTTCAGTAATTGCTTTACATACTTAGTACCAGCGGTACTGACACCCGATGGGGCGCTGCATTACTTGCCTGCAGGTACTCATAGATGAGCAGGCGATACTACGCGATTCCTATCAGCGATCGAGTATTCAGCTCCTGTCATCCGGAGACTGAATTCCAGAGGTGTATTTCAGTTCTTTTGTTGTATAGTACGGGTAGGTCGGGGCCCTATCCCGATCATTTCTATTGCAATTCCTAGAGGGTTGCAGTCTGTATATATCTCCCTGTGGTCAGATAAGCCGGTCGTGTGAGGCCGTGCAGTTGTATAACTGTTAGTACTCTTTCTTTCTTTTATGTTGGCCGTGCGGGGCCATAGTTTGCCAGTAGTGGTGACCTTGCCGGTCACGTAGCTTTCTAGTACTTAATGATTGAGTTATAGATAACTAGACAGCATGGTGGCCTTGTCGGCCCGCATAGGTTTCCCTGAATTGATATGTTTCTGGTCAGCTGTTAGTACAGGTACAGGAGGCTATAGGCCAATGGGCCCTTTGTTTCCAGAAATATTAGTTAGAGCCAGCCAGGCACCAGATGTGCCCAGGCTTAGCAGTCCAGCAGTTCAGGTCCCAGTAGGGCACCAGGTGCCAGTCATACCCCCCAAGGCAGGGTGTGACAGAAACGATGCTAGAAACTTGATGTCACCTAAGCTCAAGAAAGTGCACATGGTCGCAAGTACTATTGGACGGTGAAGTCCCCATTATCGATCTCTCGGAGACTTGTCAGATCAATCGTTTTAAGGTTACTTCTCTATTTTGCTATTTTAACAAAATAAATATAAATGGGGAATGGTTTGGAGAGTTAAACTACTAAAAGCTTGAAATGTAAATTTAGCTAAAGATTGTTGCAAACGGGTATGTACTCCAAATGTTGATGAAAATCTAGGGAATTTGCACTTTCGTATCAAATTGAGTTTTCAAGACGTGATTATGCTAGATTGATTCTTCCTAAGGTTGCTAGTTGCAAGTTACTATATCATTTCTTGCCTCTCCCAAGCATCCAAGAACTATCTCATGAACCCTAACACCTATATCCCTATGGTAGTATGAGAAACATGAAACGACAGTTATACTTACTTGTATTTCAACTAAACAGGGTTAAAATTGTATCCCTATCCTCAACAAAAACTTCTAACCTTAAACTAATGAGCCAAAGGATCTTTGAATTCCTATTTTACATTTACTTTTAACCCTTTCGATTTCCTTTTCCAAGTTCAACCAAAATCCAATAGATTTAATCACAAGGTGATCAATCTAGTAAATAAGCAATTATAACAAATAAATATAAACAACCTTTATTGAAGAATTAAAAAAACATTAATCAGTCTTTCAAATGTCAACCATCAACTATGGCCAAAATCCTAGAATGGGCATTTAGTCACTCATAGACAAGTGAAAAAACAAATATAACATTATCATTCTATGTAAATTGGTAAAGAAAAGAAGAAACCTAAGTAGAACTTGTCTCTCCACTCAAATGTTGTGTTACAATCTTCTAGAATAAAAATATGATGAATGATATGCTAAAAATGCCCTAGATGTTATATTTATAGGTAAGACATCAAATCACAGTTTGGTCCGCAAGCATTTGGCTTAAAGATTAGCAAAAATCCATCCAGGGAGTGTTTGACGCACCACCCTATCAAACATTTCGGTCAATTTACTCTGAAGTATAGCTTCGGCCGCCCCACTCCAGCCATAGCACTAAGGTTTTCCCAAAATTTCTTCATTTTTGAGACCGTCTGGTTCCCTATTCCATCCATAGCACCAAAGTATTAATCAAATATCTGAGCGTTAGGACCCTTCTAGTGCCCCACTTCATCCATAGCACTAGAATGTTATAACCATTTCCTAAGTCATGAATGGTTCTGGCTCTCTACGCCATCCATCTTGCCAAGGTGATAGTCAAATTCTCATCTCCAATGATAGGGACCTGACACCCAATGCCAGCCATACCCCCAGGCCGACTTTTGCGAACTCTTCTTCTTCACACCTTTGGTCATTTTAGGGTCCTTTATCCTTGGTTTCCTACACAATACATCTATAAACATTCAGCTGCTCATAAGACACAAGAAAATATACATTCATACATTTCAAAAGGATTATGAACTTAAAACAAGGATAAATATGGATAAAAACACGGTAAATGGGCATAAGAATATGCCGAACATCATGGCCCCTGGATCTAGCCATGCATAAAAATTAGGGTGGAAAACTCATAATATATCCATGACTACATCTAGTGAGCTCTCCTGATCTGTTATCTGCCACCGGCACTAGACGAGGCACCCTGCTAGGATGGGCGAGCTGATGGAGTGCTGAAGAGGTGGCTTGGGCACGACCTCTACCGTCACCCTATTTGATTGATAAGCAATATCTATGTTTGTGGCTAGGCTTACCACACCCAAAAAATGCATCCCAGCCAAACAAACACTCTCTAGGGTGGTTCCTACAACACTTATTGCAAGCTGGGAATGTGTATCCTCCAGACATGCTCCCCTGAGTCATAGATCCTGGTGCTCTTCCTTCTTATCACCTCTAGTCCTTGATGGGATGCTAGCCGACAATGTAGTTGGGGCTAATGACCTTTGATGGGATTGTGAGCAATGCCTACTACTTACCCTTTGCTGAGAGTACTTAAAGTTTCCTTTCCTAGCCCTCATTGTCTCATTCTCCTTCTCTTTCAAATTCTCCTCAGTCTGCTGGGCATAAATCATGTGTTGAAAGATATATGCCATTGATAAGCATAATGGTCCTGCACTCCTTGACCACCAAATCTAAGACCCTTGACACAAACTTGCTCATTCGAGCCCTCGGCTCAACAACAATCTCCGGAGCATACCTGGACAACTGGGTAAATTTCAAGACATACACCTGAACCATCATATTGTTATACTTTAGGTTAATGAACTCTACAACCCTTGCTTCCCTTGTCTCCTGGGAAAGATCTTTCAAAGAAGGCTATCATGAACTCATCCCAATCAACTGGAGCTCCGCCCGCCCTACGACCTTCTTTCCACTGCTTGAACCATATGTGAGCTTCCACCATTTAGATGATAGGAGGCCAAATCTACACTCTCCTATATAGTTATACCCATAATCTAAGTTACCTTTTAGATCTCATCAATGAACTTTTGTGTATCCTCATCCACCTTAGATTCATGAAACTCTAGTGGGTTCATCCAGTAATGTCTTACATCCTAGCCGCTTTAGCACTCCTATTTGGATTCATAGGTGCAACCGCATGCTGGTTAATGATGTGCTATGAGTTTACAGCACTTTCAACACTTAAAACTGATAAAGTAGCATTGAATTAGGTATTTTATATGGTTATGAGGTGCTTTTACTTTGTTTTCATGGATAATAGGTGTTGGAGAAAAATGTGTAAAAGAAGCATAAAAGTGTAGAAAATCAGCCAAGGACCAATCTTAGTACGAGTCATACCTAGACTGTATGAATCATACTGAGACTCGTGGACAACCTCAGAAGGATGAAACAATATGAAGGCAAAGTATGAATCTTAGTACGAGTCGTACCAATATGATACGATCCGTACTTGAGTCGTGGAGAACTTCTGAGAAAATTTGCACAAGCAATTTGTTGGTACTGTTGCACAAGCATAAGTAGATCGTAACATCTACTTATGACCCGTACCATGATCCTTGGGGAGATTCAGTGATTCTTAGAGACTTGGAAGAACTCCAGGTTTAGCAACCAATTACGAGTCCTAGGAGCAAGGTATGATGCGTAGCACAAAACTTGTAGAAAAATTAAGAAGATGTCACAGTTCTCAGGGTCAAGCCACGGATGGATTTTACGACCCGTACACCATGGTACGAGTCATAAAAGTTTCCAACACTTAGTATATTTTATAGAAGCCAAGGAATGTACGAGTTTCAGGTTAGTATATTTTATAGAAGCCAAGGAACATACGAGTTTCAGGTACAACCTGTACAATCATATTACGGGTCACTGATCAGTCATAGGATGAGTCGGCACGCCGGATATGGAAATTTCCCTGTTAGCTTAGGAAAAGGTTTTTGATGGCTGTATAAATAACTTTTATCTTTTGTTTTAGTAGGAGAGAGAAAATTAGATGTGTGATTACATTGACAAAAGTATTATTTGTGACTTATTATCATGTTTTGGAGAGCAATTCTTGAGATCAACACTTGGTTTTATCAATTGTTCTTGATTTTGTTCATAAATATTTAAAGCAGGTTTTCTTTCAATTATTATTTTAAGTATTTAATTATGTGTTTGTATATGAATGCTAATTATAATATTACAATCATTAGAGGTTAAAACCTCTACAGCTAGGGTTGTGGGAACCATGATGAATTAACGAAATAGGGTTACACAAAATGATTCGAAACCAATGCTAAATGCTTGTATTGTATTCTCTTCATATTTAAACATTTCTTAATGATGCAAAATGTTAGGACTTGCCCAAATTCTCTACTTTCTTGAACCTATAGAAGTAGAGGTTAGGAAAAGAGAATTACAACAAAACCTTGATTTTTATGATCATTGTATGACTTGAGCTGTTGTCGCAACAAAGTTAATTTGGAACATATTAATAATGGTTAGGTTGAAATTGCTCATGAAACCTAACTTGGAGATTGAGTATAGTCATCCTATTAAACCAGTTGCTTGGATTAACCCTATTTATCAGTTCTACAAGTAAGCATTGGGATTGATCATGTATTTATACCTGATCTAATTACGAAACCATGGGGAACACTTATACTAGTTATTTGCAAATCTAATAACAACCATAATTACGATCTTGTTTTATTATTGTTTTTTTCTTTAAACCCCCCAATTTGGAGATAACTTACCAATAAGTTCAAGTTCCGGCATTAGGCTAGATTTTACCTTGTTCCCTGTAGGTTGGACCCCAACTTCTTTGTTGGATTCTTTATTGGCAAAGTCTGCTTCATACATTGACAGGAAGTGTGAGTTTGTGCATTATGAAAAGGTAGCGACGTTGTCGGGGTATACGTCTAAGATTAGATTAATTGCTTGTATATAACTTTTGGGTGTTATTTCCCTATTTACTTTTTCTTTGTTTTTCTTCTGTGATTCACTCAGGCTAACACCAAGGAGGCTACCTTTGCAAACACCCAGATAGAATACAAGAGGCTACTAGTGCCCATGGGAGAGATGATGAATGTTTACACATTAGCAGTCGTCTTGATGAACTATGAAGGAGATGGAGTACCAGGGGTGCATGGAACTGGTAAATGCCCTAGAAGGAATGGGGTCAACTAATTTCACACCAAAGAAGTAAGAGTTTGACTTGAAGAACCGTGTGACTCATCCAGCAAAGCCATTAGTGGAGGAACCACCACTTCTGGAACTGAAGGCATTACTCACCTCCTCAAATACGCATTCTTGGGTGAAGACAACACTTTGCGAGTGATTATTGCAGTCGACTTGACAGATTGGCAAGTAAAAGCTTTGGTCACAGTATTAAAAGGCACAAAAAGGCAATTGGCGGGACCATAGCTGACATCATTGGGATCCCTCCAGGCATATGCACTAATAAATCCAACTTGAGCCAAATTGAACATCAAGTATAAAGCATCAGCGACGCCTAAGCCCACCAATGCAAGAAGTAGTGGAAAAGGAGATTATCAAGTGGCTAGACGCTGGTGTAGTTTACCCCATTGTGGATAGCAAGTGGGTAAGTCAGGTATAGTGTATGCCAAAGAAAGATGGGATCACAGTGGTTACCCAATGAGAAGAATGAGTTGATACCAACAAGACCAGTCACATGATGGCGTGTGTGCATGGATTATAGAAAGCTCAACCATTGGACCTTAACATAGGCAAAATTCCTTATTTGAGGGTGGCTAGAGTAGGGGTGCATAGATCTTGGGGAGGTGAAAAAGGAAGAGAAACAAAAAAAGGTTAATAATGAGGTGTGGTGAGACAAGACAAAAGAAGAAAAAGACAATAAAAATTAAAAAGAAAATACAAAAATAGAAGAATGAATGAAAACTAGAAAACACACCACACCATACAATTGCATATAAATGGTGAAAAGGGAGGAAAAAGATGAAAAAGCAAAAAAGGTGAAAAATAGTGAAAAGTGGAGCTACGTGTATGCCAAAGATGGGTTAGTCACTAAGAATATATATCTACCATACATAGCCCGAAAGCCTACATTACAAGCTGAATAAAGTCAAATAATGATCCTAGCTTGTCTATTTGAAGAGCCGAAGTAGAGAAAATAAGGGAAAGCCTATTGTATCTGATGTGCAGTAATAGGAACATCCTTGTGAAGGTGAGAGCCTAACTTTTTCAATCCCATGTTTCATATTTTTCTATATCTGTGAGCCGGGGACTTCATTTGCTATGAGGCTACATGGTTGTGTTCGATTATGCCAGTTGTCTGTGTGAAAAGCATTGGTGATGACTTTACTATCTTCTAATAGCAAGATGACATATCTTAGTCCCTATTTATCATGGTTTGTGGTTACTTGATATGTATATGCTGATTTGGTTAACTGGAGAAAAGGTCAAAAGCTATTTGTGTTTATGATGCAAATATTTGTTGATGGTTGGCTGTAGTATTCTATGTTTATTTTCTAATTAAGCGTCGTTTTTAGTTTTTTGTTTTCTTTACCTGAGGACATGCAAAAATCTTAAGTTGAGGTGTTGATGTGTTGTGAGTTTACAATATTTTCTATACTTAAAACTGAGAAAGTAGCATGGACATAAGTATGTTTATATGGATATGAGGTGCTTTTATATTGTTTTTCAGGAAAAATAGGTGGTGGAGCAAAAATGTGCAAAAGATGAATAAAAGTGCAAAAAATCAGCCAAGTACCAATCTCAGTACAAGCCGTACCTAGATTGTATGAGTTGTACTGAGACTCATGGAAAACCTCAGAAGGCTAAAACAATGTGAAGGAAAAGTATCACTCTCAGTACGAGTCGTAACTTGAGTTGTGGAAAACATCATAGAAAATTTGCATAAGCAGTCTCTTGGTACATGTGAAACCCACGGATTGTAACATCTACTTATGACTCGAACCATGAGCTGTGGGGGCTTCAATGATTCTTAGGGACTTGGCAGAACTCCATGTCCAATACGAAATTAGGAGTCATAGCAGCAAATTATAAGGCTTTCCACCACACTTGTAGAAAAATTCAGAAGATGTCACATTGCTCAGAGTCAAGCCACGGATGGATTGGACGACTCCTAGGACCATGGTACGAGTCGTACCAGTTGCCAACACTTTGTCAATTTTATAGCATCCAAGGAATGTACTAGAGCTAGGTACAAACCATACAATCCGGTTACGGGTCATATGATCTGTCGTAGGACGAGTCGACTCTAGATATGGAAATTTTCCTGTTAGCTTAAGAAAAGGTTTCTAATGTCTGTATAAAGACCTTTTAATTTTTGTTTTAGTTGGAGAGAGGAGTAGACGTTTGATTACATTGAGAGAAGTATTATTTGTGAATTATTATTAAGTTTTGGAGGGAAATTCTTGAGATCACCAATTGGTTTTATCAATTGTTCTTGATTTTGTTCATCAATATTCAGAGATGTTTTCTTCCAACTATTGTTGTAAGTATTTAATTATGTATTTTTCTATGAATACTAATTACAATATTACAATCATGAGAGGCTAAAACCTCCACAACATGGGTTGGGGGAACCATGGAGAATTAAAAAAATAGGGTTACACAAAGTGATTTGATACCACTGTTAAATGCTTGTACTATATTCTCTTCATCTTTAAAAGTTTCTTAGTGGTGCGCAATGTTAGGACTTTCCCAAATTCTTTACTTTCTTGAACCTACAAATGTAGAGATCAGGAAAACAGAATTATAACAAAACTTTGATTTTTATATTCATTGTATGAGTTGAGTTGCGGTCGCAGGAAAGTTAATTTGGAACATATGTATAATGACTAGTTTGAAATCATTCATAAGACTTTACTCGGTGATTGAGTATAGTCATCTAATAGGGATGAACTAGTCGTTTGGATGAACCCTAGGTATCAGTTCTACAAGTAAGCATTGGGATTCATCACATGTGTATACCTGAAGTAGTTATGAACCAATGGGCAACACTTACCCTAGTAATTTGCAAATCATGATAACAACCATAATTACGATCTTGTTTAATTATTATTTTTTCTTTAAACCTCCCAATTTGGAGATAACATACCAACAAGTTTAAGTACCAGCATTACTCTAGATTTTACTTTATTCCCTGTGGGTTCGACCCCAACCTCTTTGTTGGGTCCTTTATTGACAACATCCACTTTATAATTTGCTAGAAAGTATGAGTTTGAGCATTATCAGTTGACTTCAGCCATCATGGCCTATGCCAATATATGGAAGCCAGGCTTAAACTCTACATGGGTCAATTGTTCATTCAAAGGATCTGCTGGAGCTGACTAATTCCTGTTGCCATTTCTCATTTTTTTGGTTGTCCGGGAGCCATTTTATACGAATATGTATAACACGAGTTAGAAGAGTAAGGAGAGTTGGACTTTATTGTATGATATAGAACATGAAAGAAGATAAGTTTCCTAAAATTTTTTATAGTCGCTTCCTCATAAGTGTGGCACACTTCACACCTATTAAAAAACTCTACTTAACATAGCTATCAGACACCTAAGGGCACTCTTAAACATCATGCTCTGATATCAGGTTTGTCACGACCTGAGTATAGACAACGGATGAGACACAAGACCTAGAACCCCAAATGTCTCTTTGATAACCCATGATACATGCATAACATCATAATATAGAAATAAAAACTAAGAAAAAGTAAAGCATAAGATATATGATAAGTGAAATAAGTTGCAGATATCAGAAAATATAAAACTGAGACAACAAGCCAAACTGCTGAATATCTATGCATGATAGTCTAAAAAGCCTATAAGACAGAAGACGATCTTATAGGACAGGTCCCCAACTAGATCTATAACATTTGTAACTAAAATGACTAGAAGAAATCATAAACCAAAACTGCCATCTTTGAAGGATGAGGATTCACCAACCAAAGCTTAATTAGGGACGAGAGCGTATCTTGTATTGGGGATGAGACTAAACACCCGAACCTATATCATGAGATGATATAACACAAAAGTATGTGGTTAGTACTTTGAATGTACTAAGTATGGATATAAGTAAAACATAATTTCACGCCCTGAGTAAACACCCTAGACAAAACACGGTACTTGGAGTCACAAGTAACCCCAAGTCAACCCCCTGGACTATCATACACTGCTATTATCAGTACAACATGCCTAGAAAAAGCCTTGAAATATTATCATAAAATATTTATGAAAACTACTAAAACTGAAAAATAAAGTTTAAAACAATCTAAAAGACAGAAGTCAGTTCTGTGTCTGAAAGTCATCTAGCTGATAAGTTGCTGGGGCAAGCTTTCGGCTAACTTTATATCTATCTGAAAGCACTATAATGATTGAAAGAGATGAAATAACTCCCTCGAAATATGAGGACTCACAATTTTGCTGCTGGGAAGGATCTGAACTGTGGTGGCTGACGACGCTGAGCTTGAGAACCTATGACTGTATCATGAAACGATACATCATAAAAGTATGCGTTAGTACTTTGAATGTACTTAGTAAGTGAGAGATAAGATGATGATAAATATAAGTAACTGAACTGAAATGACATGCCATGACCAACTAATAAACTAAACTAAAACAATTGAAGTAAACTGAGATGGTCAAGATGACCCCGTCTGTTGGTCAAAGGCATGCCCTAAGTTTGAAATATTGAGTCTGAGATACTACACTGATATGATTTGGCTTAACTGAATTTAACTGACTAATCTTAGACTGGACTGAGTTGACTAGTGGGAGAGTCTATAACGGACATGTAACCATGTGAGCTAAATGTGGAGTGCGATGTATACGCCCCTCCGATAGGATCCAATATACCTTGCCAGGGTATAAAGGCATGAACTGGGTTATCACAAAAGTCTAGGGCTAATCAGGCCAATAATGGTATCAATAAATACTGAAACCTATGCTGCAAACGTAGTTCAGAGAACCTAGGTGGCTGGAACCCCAGTCCGCTCGGTGTTAAGTCCTACTCCAACGGGAAAATCCTAAACTGAATACTAAGCTGATAGCTCGTGACTGGAGTCCAATACTAGTCAGGGATACATGAAAAAAGTACCCCAAAAGTCTTATCGGACCATATTCTGAAACTGGCTTTTGGACTTATCAAGGCTGCATATCTAGAAGCATCATAACTGTTTAAGAACAAACTATCATCTGCCTGGGGTCCTGAGGCTAGTCAGAGTTGTTTATCTAAAGTGTCATGACTGCCAAGTGGACTAATGAAACTAAATTCTGAGTCTGATTATGCTAACTGGGAGGTATCACAGACACCTCAAAGAATTCTATAGTCAAACTAATCAGTTGACACATTCTGAATAGTTCTAAAGAGATTCTACGTTCTAACTGAACAGGAAAACTAAGAATCTAACTAAGAATTCAACTTATTCCAACAACACAAGAATCTACAATATGGCTAAAACTTCAAGTAAATAGGGAATTCTCATCCGGCAAACTAAATAATAGATTTCGTATCGTGACAAGACTATAATCACTCTTGTTAAGGGAATAATTACTCAATGTCTAATTAAGAAGGAATTCTAGAAAATCAGCCCAAACACACTTCACAAACCATGAGGAATTTAATATATATTTATATGCATTTCATTCGAAAATATTAGGGCTCAAATTCACTTTTGCAGGAACATCAACAGTCTGGTCATGAACTTACATAGAGCATATCAACAATAAGCATGAACATCATGCTAGGTTAAATCAACGAAAAATACACATGAAATCTTTTCATACTCGAAGATCAGGGCTAAGACTGACAGAGGAATTTTAAGGGTGTTTTGGGGGACACAAGGGAATAACTATTCCCTTGTTGAATTCCCACACACCTGACTAAAAATTCCTCGAAGAAGAAAACCCAAACTACTGCAGTGGAGGAAAACCCTAAGCTTGCTTTTGAGTTTTTTGAGAGAACTCTTCGATGTTTTTCTAAGAATGAACGTGGGGAATGAGGGGAGAGGCCGTTCATTCCCACTAATAGGTCTGAAATTACGTCAAAAATGATGTAGATTAAAGTTTATGAGAGTAGGAATTACTAAACAGCCCTTAGATAATCACATATAAGAACTGTCAAGTGGTCCTAACAAGCGACCTAACGGGTCGTGGTCAGTGACCACGACTCGTGGTCACACTCGTTGAGTACAATGACCTGAAATCCCTAAAAGTCACCACGAGTGACCTAACGAGTCGTGGTGAGTGACCATGACTCGCTGTCACCTATCGTGGACCACACTGTCCAAATGCCCAAAAGATTCCCACTGGGACACCGTGACTCGTGGTCACACATAACTAGTCGTGGTGAGGACTCAAGGGGTGCACTGCCTCACACCTTAATATATGACCCAGGTTTGACGACGAGGCACCTAATGGGTCGTGGACCTGACCATGACTCTTGAGGTCTTCCATTAGGTACACTTCTCTCCCTTTTCATTTCTCAATCCCTCTTCCCATGACTGACCTAAGGAGATGTTAGGTTTCATAACGCCCCGTTAGCTATGCGGTTTTTATGCAGTTTTTCAGATTTTCAGATTTAAGTCCTAGATCTGGTCATTGGGTTTCTGGTGCATTACAATATCTCCCCCTTGGAAACATTCATCCTTGAATGTTAGAAAACACAAGGAAAGCAGGGAATCACTACCATAATATCAAACATTGCTCTTTTAACTCCAAAACTAACAGGATGACTACCTCCGTTTCAAGATACATAACTAAACTGAATTCACTTTTCATACATACATCCATAGTCATAAAAGGAAACTTAAACACATGAATTGAACTCAACAACTAAATTAGTTTCTAAGGTAAAACTCATATTTTAAGGTGTAATAGAGTCGGTAGAGAACAATTGTGGGTACTTGGCCATCATATCAGCTTTGGTCTCCCACGTAGCTCCCTCCACCCGCTGATCTCTCCACAAGACCTTGAATAATGCTATCTCCTTATTTCTCAGCTTACGAACCTGACAGTCAAGGATCTGAACTAGAACCTCCTCGGATGAGAGACTATCTTTCACTTCCACACTATCCAATGGCATAACTAAAGTTGGATCATTAATGCACTTTCTCAAAAGTGACACATGGAATACGAGGTGTACAGATTCCATCTCTGAAGGTAAATCCAGTTCATAAACTACCTTTCAAATTCGCCTCCGAATCCTATAGGGTCCCACATATCTCGAACTTAGCTTTCCCTTCTTCCTAAACTTCATCACCCCTTTCATGGGTGAAATTTTCAGATAGGCCCTATCATCTATAGCAAACTCTAATTCTCTTCTCCTCACTTCAACATAAGATTTTTGACGACTCTATGATGTCTTGAAACTTTCTTTGATGAGTTGCACCTTTTGCATAGGTTCATGAACCGAGTCTGGCCCGGTGATAGCAGTTTCGCCCACTTCAAATCACCCAATAGGAGATCTACACCTCCTACCACACAAAGCTTCTAATGGGGCCATTTGAATACTAGAGTGGTAGCAGTCATTGTACGTGACCTCGATGAGAGGCAAATGATCATCCCATCTGCCCTTGAAATCGATCACGCACACTCTCAACATATCTTCTAGGATCTGAATAGTTCGCTCAGCTTGCCCATTTGTCTGTGGGTGAAAAGTTGTGTTGTGCTTGACTTGGGTGCCTAATCCCCTCTTAAAAGACTTGGAGAAGTGTAAGGTGAACTGAGTACCCATGTCTGAAATAATGGATAATGGCACCCCATGAATTCTGACCAACTCTCGGATGTAAAGTATGGCATAGTCCTTAGCTGAGTCCATGGTTTTAACTGGAAGGAAGTGAGCTAACTTACTCATCCGTTCTACCACTACCCAGATTGAGTCATGCTGCCGACGAGTCTGAGGTAGACCCATAATGAAGTCCATGTTTACTTCTTTCCACTTTGTTGTGGGTATACTGATATCCTGAGTCACACCTCCTAGTCTCTGGGGTTCTACTTTAACTTGCTGGCACTTCGGGCACGGCTACAAATTCAGCAATATCTCTTTTCATGCCATTCCACCAGTAGATATCCCATAATTTGGTAGCACCAGGGTGGATGGAATGTCTTGAACTGTGTGCTTCAGCTAATATCTATTTTCTTAGCTCACCAACATTCGGTACACATAATCTACCTTGGAACGGAGCACTCCATCTCCCTTTTTGGAGAAAGCTTCTATATATTTTTGGAGAACTTCTTCCTCAACCATAAGTAAGATGGGGTCTTCATCCTGTCTGGACTTAACTTCCACCACTAATGAAAAATTTGACCTTCACTGCATTACTATTCCCCCCTCAATTGAATCCACTAACTGTACTCCCAACAAGGCTAGTCTGTGAATATCCCTTATCATTTCCTTCTTGCCCTCTTCAATATGATCTACGCTCCCCATAGACAATCTACTTAGGGCATCATCCACCTCATTGGCTTTTCTTGGGTGATATAGCACACTCATGCTGTAGTCTTTTAGTAGCTCCCACCACCTTCTCTAACGCAGATTTAGGTCCTTTTAACTGAACACATACTGAAGACTCTTGTGATCTGTAAATACATCCACATGAGCCCCATATAGGTAATATCTCAATATTTGTAGCGCAAACACCACTTCCGCCAACTCTAAGTCATGAGTTGGATATTTCTACCTATGAACTTTGAGTTTTTTGGAGGCATAGGCTACCACCTTGCCCCTCTACATCACAATGCAACCGAGTCCCACTCTGGAAGCGTCACAATAGACAACCAACCCATCTGTTCCTTCTGGCAAGGTCGAAACTGGAGCGGTAGTGAGTTGAGTCTTCAACTCCTTGAAACTCTTCTCACACACATTCGACAACAGGAATTTCCCTTATTTTGAGTTAACTTAGTTAGAGGAGATGGTATAGAGGAGAAACCTTCCACAAACCATCGATAATAACCAGCTAAGCCTAGGAAGCTTCTAATTTTCGTTGGAGAGGTAGGTCTGGGCCAAAATCTTTCACTACTAATATTTTGTGAAGATCTACCTATATTCCCTCACCCGAGACCACATGACCCAAGAAAGTCACGTACTTAAACTAGAATTCGCACTTGTTGAACTTAGCGAAGAACTGGCATTCTCTGAGTGTTTGTAATACTAATCTCAGGTGATTAGCATGGTCTTCCTCATTTCTGGAGTATATCAGAATGTCATCCATAAATACAATGACAAATATATCATGATACTGTTTGAAGACTCTGTTCATCAAATCTATGAAGGCTTTGGGGGCGTTGGTTAGCCTGAGGACATCACACAACATCATAGTTACCATACCGAGTTCTGAATTCTATTTTCGGTATGTCACACTCTCTAACCCTTAACTGATGGTACCCGGACCTGAGATCAATTTTTGAGAAACAACTGGCTCCTTGATGTTGGTCAAACAGGTCGTCAATTCTTGGTAGAGGATATCTATTCTTAACTTTGTCTTTGTTCAACTAACGGTAATCTATGCACTTTCTTAGGGTACCGTCTTTCTTACGCACGAATAGTACTGGAGAACCTCAAGGAGAGATGCTTGATCTGATTAAAACCTTTTCAAGAAGATCTTTTAGTTATTTCTTTAACTCCTTAAGCTCAGTTGGAGCCATTCTATAAGGAGGGATGGAGATGGGTTGAGTATCTTGGAGGAGGTCTATTCCGAAGTCTATTTCCTGTTCAGGGGGAACTCTGTGAAGATCCATATGAAATACATTTGGGAACTCGCTGACCATTGGAACTGACTGAATGGTTGGGGTCGTAGAGCTGGAATCCTTGACCCGAACTAGATGATACATACATCCCTTGGAAATGAGTTTCTGGGCCTTAAGGTAGGAAATAAACCTACCCTTAGGCATTGAACTTCTGCCCGACCAGTCTAACACTGGTTCATTAGGAAACTGAAACTTGACAACTCAAGTTCTACAGTCAACTGAGGCATAAGTGGAGTGTCACCAATCCATACCGAGAGTAAGGTAAAAATCGAACATTTCTAACTCTACGAGATCAGGTGGAATGACTTTATTCACGACTGAGACTGGGCAGTTTCTACACATCCGGCTGGATCTAACTGACTCGCCAGCGGGGGTGGAGACTGGGAATGGTTCTGAGAGAACCTCTAGAATGATATTGAACTAGACTACTACATAGGGAGTTATGAATGAAAGAGTGGCTCCTGGATCTAGGAGGAAATACACGTCAAGACGAAATAGGCATAACATACCCGTGACTACGTCAGGTGAGATCTCCTGATCCTTATGAGAAGACAATGCATAAAATCAGTTTTGGCGCTGACTGCCATCTGTACCTGTGGTGCTAGCCTACTGAGCTGGTCCCCCTGTTGGAGCTGATGACATGGTGGATTATGCTCTCCCTTGCCCTGCTGAAGGGCACTCCCTAATCCGATTCCCAAGCTGTCCACACCTAAAACAACCCTTGAAACCCTAAAGAGACTCCCCCTGGTGGTTCCTACCGCACTTGGGTAAAACTAGATATTTTTTCCCGGCTCTGTAGCTTTGAGGATGAGAGCCAGATTCTCCTCCCCTCCGATCTTGGCGAGACCGCAAGGCTGGGGCATTGGCTGAGCTAGGTGCTGGGGCTTTCTGCTGCTGTTGTTGCTGCTAGTGGGGGCGGCTACTACTGCTAGACCTCAACTACATCTAGAGCTCTGATTTCCATGATCTAACTAGCCAATCCTTGATCACTTTTTCTTTCGCTCCATGTCCTTCAATTTCTTTACCTCAATCTTCTAGGCATAGATAATCAGGCTGAAGATGTCCATGTCTTTAATCAACATCACGGTCCTGCACTCCTTGAGGACTAGGTTTGACATGTCATTTATAAAGTTCATCATGCGAGTTCTTGGCTCGGCTTTCATCTCTGGTGCATATTTGTAAAACCTAGTGAACTCTTGAGCATACTCTTCCACTGTCCGATTTCCTTGTTTCAGGTTCATAACTCCGCTACCTTTGACTCCCTGAGTTATCGAGGGAAGAATCGATCCTGGAAGGATATAATGAACTCCTCCCATTCCATCGGTCTTGGTTCTGCTGTCTTTCCATCCTTCTACTGCTCGTACAAGACTTGGGCTACCCCTTTCAGCCTATAGGCAGCTAAGTCAGCACTCTCAGAGGGACTGACACCCATAATTTGTGTGATCTTCTTAACCGCGTCTACAAACCCTTATGGCTCCTTTCCAACCTTAGTTCCATGAAAATCTGGCGGGTTCATCCGGGTAAAATCCCGCACCTGAGCAGCTTTTGCGGACCCATTTATGGCTATTAGAACCACCTACTGATTCTCCTGATTGGTGACTGTTTGAGCGAGAAGCTTGATGGACGCCTTGAACACTGCGGTGGACACTATGTCATTCTAATAGGGTACTGGGGCTGGTGGGGCAGGTCGGTCGGCATTGCCGGTCCTTCTGTCGTTACTGTGCTTGGGAGGCATGATACTCTAAAACGTAACAAAAGCACGAGTTAGAGAAAACATTTTTGAAATTGCACTTTAACGCACGATAGAGAGTATGAACAAAAGAGAGTTTTCCTAATAATATTTCGTTTCCTCCTCACCATATGTGTGGCGCGCTTCACACCCATAAAAAGGACTCTACTCGATGCGACTTTCAGCCATTTCGAGGATACTCTAAACCTAGGGCTCTGATACCACGTTTATCATGCCCTGAGTCTACGCCCTGGAGGGAACATTGTACTTGGAGTCATAAGTAACCCAACTAAACCCCTGGTCTATCATACACTGGTATTCTTCGTACAACATGCATAGTGGAGGCTTTGAAATATTATCATAAAACATTTATGAAAACTACAACCAAAACGTAAAGTTTAAAATAATTTTAAAGACTGAAGTCAATTTTGTGTCTGAAAGCCATCTAGCTGATAAGTTGCCGGGACAAGCCCCTAGCTAACTATAAGTCTAACTGAAAGTACTATAATGACTGAAAGAAATGAAATAACTCCTTGAAATATGAGCACTCACAATTCTACTACTAGGAAGGATCTGAACTGCGGCGGCTAACGACGCTGAGCCAGAGAACCTGTGGCTGTATCATGAAATGATACAGCATAAAAGTATGCGTCAATATTTTTAAAGTACTGAGTAAGTAAGAGAAAAAATGATGATAACTATAAATCAGTAAGTAAGAGAAAAAATGATGATAACTATAAATGACTGAACTGAAATGACATGCCATGACCAACTAATAAACTAAACTGAGACAACTAAAGTTAACTGAGATGGTCAAGATGACCATGTCCGGTGGTCACAGGCATGCCCTAAGTCTAAAATACTGAGTCTAAGATACTACACTGATACGATCTGGCTAAACTGAACTGACTAATTTGAGATTGGACTGAGCTGACTAGTGGGAGAGTCTATAACTGACAAGGAACCACGTGAGCTAAATGTGGAGTCCGATGTATACACCCCATCGGTGGGACCCAATATACCTTGCCAGGGTATAAAGGAATGAACTGGGTGATCACAAAAGTATGGTGCCAATAACAATAAATACTAAAACCTACACTGGCAACATAGTTTTGGGAATCTGGGTGCGCTGGAACCCCAGTGCACTTGGTTCTAAATCCTACTCCCACTGGAAAATCCTAAATTGAATACTAAGATGATAGCTCAAGACTGTGGTTTAAGATTAGTCAGAGATACATGAATTAAAGTATCCTGAGAGTCTTATCAGACCAGATTCATAAAATGGGTTCTAGACTGGTAAGAGTTGCTTATCTAGAATCACCGTAACTGTCTAAGAACAAATTGTATCTACCTGAGGTCCTGAGGATAGTCAAAGTTGTTTATCTAAAGTGTCACTACCACCTAGTGGACCAATCAAACTAAATTTTGAGTCTGATTCTTCTAACTGGGAGGTATCACAGACACCTCAAGGAATTCTATAGTCAACCTTATTAGTTGACAAGTTCTGAATAGTTCTGAGGAGATTGTACGTTCTAACTTAACTGGAGTACTAAGCAGCTAAAAGAGAATTCATCTTATTCCAACAACACGAGAATCCACAACATGGCAAAATTTTTAAGAAAATAGGGAATTCTCATCCGGCAAGCTAAATTATAGATGTCTCATTCGTGAAAGGGTTGAACTCACTGTTGTCAAGGGAATAATTACTCAACATCTAATTAATAAGGCATGCTAGAAAATCATCCCAAACACACTTCACAAACCATGAGGAATTTAATATATACTTATATGCATTTCATTTGAAAATATAAGGTCTCAAATTCACTTTTGAAGGAACATCAATAGTCTGGTCATGAACTGACACAAATCATATCAGCAATAAACATGATCATCATTCTAGGAGAAATCAACGAAAATACACATGAAATCTTTTCATACTCGAAAGCTCAGGGCTAAGACTGATAGAGGAATTATAAGAGGTTTTTATGGGACACAAGGGAAGAACTATTCCCTTGTTGAATTCCCACATACTTTAATAAAAATTTCCGAAAGAAGAAAACTCGAACTGCTACAGTGGAGGAAAACCCTAATCTTGCTTGTGAGTATCTTGAGAGGACTCTTCGATGTTTTTCTGATAATAAACGTGGGGAATGAGGGGAGAGGCTGTTCATTCCCACTAACATGTCTGAAATTACATCCAAAATGACGTAGTTTAAAGTTAAGGAGAGTAGGAAATTACTAAACAACTCTTAGAAAATTGTAGAGAAGAACTATCAGGTAGTCCTAATGAGTGACCTAGTGGGTCATGGTCAGTGACCACAACTCGTGGTCACACTCATTGAGTACACTGCCCTGATATCCCTGAAATTCACCATGAGGGATCTAAGGAGTCGTGGTGAGTGACCACGACTCATGGTCACCTATCATGAACCACACTACCCAAATGCCCTAAAGATCCCTACAGGTGACACCATGAATCGTGGTCACACATAACGCGTCGTGGTGAGGACTCATGGGGTGCAGTGCCTCACACCTTAACATCTGACCCAGGTCTAACCAAAAGGCACCTAACAGGTCTTGGTGCCTTACCACGACTCGTGAGGTCTTCAGTTGGTTCTCATAACCAACATTCTCCACGTGAGGATTATGAATTCCAACCTATAACCCTGGTCGGGAGAGTGTTCATACCTTTACAAGGGTAAGAGCCTGTAACACCCCAAAATTCCCAAGACTAGATTCGAGATTTGGAAATACGATCAACAGAAAAAGTTGAAAATGGTCTCAGAATGACTTGTACAACGAGTCATGTTATGGAGTAACATGTTGTGGGATTGAGTCATGGTGAGCATATAATTGACAGGTCCTGGACCACTGAATTAACATACAATTCGTAGGTCCCTATAATGGGCCATCATTAGGAAGCATGACAAGTTGCTAGTGTGTCAGGTCTGGAAGGTATGACTCATGGTACGAATTATTGTGGCAAACAACGGGTCATGATAAGTGGTCGTGGAGAGGATCATAGAAGTAGGAAATTTGGCCCAGTGCCAATTGATGGGTCCAACAACCTGTGGTCTCGAGGTACGACTCGTTGTTAGGAGTCATGGCAAGTTTATTAGGTCTCTAGGTACTGGTCATATGAGGGATGGTACAACCCATAGTAGGAAACTATGAGTCATGATAAGCACCCGTGGAAAGAATCAGAGAATGGGGGATTAAGGCTGGTCTAGCAACAGGAAGAAACCACTGGTCATTTTTTCAAAGACGAGACATGGTATGATTCATGGCATCTAGGAGTGACCTTTTTCCTACGAAATCATTAAGTGTTATTTCATAAATCCTATGCTCCTAAGTCCTAAACTACGCAATTTAAGCCCTAAAGGGAGTGTCTTAAAAGGGTTTAGCCTATCTCAACTCATTAGGCTCCCATGCATGCAAAGCTTTGAGTTTCTCTTTAATGATCAATCTAGAACTCCCTCAATTCTTCCCCAATTCTCTTGTAAGAATTAATTTACCCAAGTATGTAGGGCTATGAATGAGAGTTTCCCTTCACTCTCCTGCCTAAATATCTCCTCAAGCTCATCAATTGAAGCTCTGATTCAAGTATTTGGTTTCATAGGGTTTTGACCCAATTTTATGACATTCTCTATGGTTTCTATCGGTGAATTACCCTCATGTTCCCAAGCATGTTTTAGGATTTATGGGTAGGTTTTGGATACAAATTGATTATAAATTCATGATTTCAAGTTACTAGAAATTATGCCCTATTATTTAAGTTTTATGAAATGTCAAGTTTATGATCTATGATCTCAAGTATGATGAGATATCTAGCATCAATGAATGTTTATAAATTTCTATGTACGAATCCATGATTTTGACTTACGAAGTCTATTTGAAGTATGCATGGTTTTTATGATTAGGGCCCATGCAAGTTAAGTATATTTTCATGATTAGCCAAGGCTAATAAGATAAGCTTATCATTTGTTTTGGAGTAAAGACTCCCAATGCAGCTTATGATATGTTTTGGAGTAAAGTATCCCCATGTTCATATTTCAGACTATGAATCTAATTATGATTTAATCTTCATTGAAAAATGATGGTAGCGCTATGTATGTTTTTGGGAGTAGTGTCAAGTATCGGGTAGACTTGGGGTTACAAGGTTCCCCGACCTCAGAACTATGCATCAGTGTCGATTTATATATATATTTGGACCTCTTAAGAGAGTTTTCTTCTACCTCTAAGGGGCCTCAGCTTGATATAAATATCTTTGTATCGTCCTTATCCCTGACAAGGTTTTGGACGGTGCTGCCCACTCGAGTGTGATAGTTAGGGCATCACGTATGCAACATTGTGATGGTTTCGGGTTATGAAGAGTCTCCCATTATTTCTCATGATCTCAATTATTCATGTTCATGACTTATGTAGTTGTGTATTACAGCCGGTTTGACACAATGATTAGTTTATGAGCTTTTACTTACGCTTTCAGCTATGACAAGTCATATGAGTTCTATTTTTAACCATGGGTCACTATGTTCAGTCATGATACTTTATGACTATGGATGTCTTAGATTCAGTTTACAACATGCAGTCCTTAGTCTTATGATCTAATGACTTACATTGATATGTATGATTTCAGTTAACATTTACTTAGAATGTTTTACTTACCTTACACACTAAGTACATTCAAAGTACAGACAGCACACTCTATATTGGATCTTTTCATGATAAAGGTCCGAGTGATCAAACTCAGATTCATTACTAATCTAGCTTTCCCCCAGTACAACTTAGTTCCCGTTTTTAAAGAGTCCTCATCTTCCAAGGAAATTCAGTTTAGTTGTTTGATTATGATATTTCAGTCTAAAACTTTAGCGAACTAGTTTGGGGTGTCGTCCCATCAACTCATTAGACAATTTAAAGGCTTATTGGATATTATATCGACTTTCCACTTTATCGAGTGTTGACTCCATTTATGATCATTGTTATATGTTATATTATCCAAACTTCAGCTTATTCATGTTTATGTTATCAGTTTTTTCTTTGATGTATGATCTTTAGTTGCTATGTTCAGGCTATGGGTTGACTTGAAGCCATTCGTGGTTCTAGGTCCCAACTTGGGTTATGACAAACTTCGTATCAGAGCAAAGGTTTACAGTATTCTAGGGTGTCTGGAAGTCGCGTTGAGTAGATTCTTTTACATGAGTTCATTGAGGAGGTGTAGAAGATCACCTAGATTATGAGGGTGAGAAGAGAGGAAAGTGCAAACCTAGCCTCTTATCAACTAAAGGGGGTTGCTTACATAGTACCTCTAGTAGAAGGATTGTAGAGCAGTGGGAGCAGTCTCCGTGAGTTGGGACGTGTTTGTGAATGCCTTTTTGGATAGGTTTTCCCTAGAGTGTTGAGGGAGGCGAAGGCAGTAGAGTTCGTCAACTTGAAGCAGCACCACAGAACTATCAAAGAGTATGCATTGGAGTTTACTCGACTGTCCAAGTATGCGCCAAAAATAGTTGCGGATCATAGGGCTTGTATGAGAAGGTTTGTGAATGGAGTATCAGATTCGCTGCTCAAGAAGTATAGGGTTACTTTGTTGAACAGTGATCTAGACTTTTCAGGGTTGGTTATATACGCCAAGCAGATAGAGGCGGATCAAATGAAAGAGAAGGAGAGAGAGGCCAAGAGGGCTAGGACAGCGAGTTATGGACAGTCCCAGTAGAGGTCCAGTGGAGGACATTTCCATCAGTCCCACCAGAGCTTATCATCCCTACGCAATCATTAGCTAGTGTTCCATCTGGATCTAGGCATGATTAGAGGGGTAGAGCATTAGGCTATATAGGTCAGGGGAGCATGTTAGGAGAGCCTAGAAATCCAATTTGTGGGAGTTGTGGCAGGAGGCACATTTGAGAGTGCTTAGCGGGTTCTGGTGCGTGCTTTGGGTGTGGGAAGCCCGAACATCTGCTGAGAGACTGCCCTTCAACAAGATAGGGCTATAGTAGAGGTCGTGACCCTGCCACTAGTTCAGTAGCTCCACTAGCATGCTTAGCTCCGTAGATTGCATCCACTACTACAGGTGGTAGCCAGCAACAGAACATATGTTATGCCTATAATCCCGTCAAGAGTAGGAGGTCTATCCAAATGTGGTCACTGGTATGTTACGTGTTTCAATATTGATGTGTATGCATTTTTAGATCTTGTGGATACTTTATCTTTTGTGACTCTTTATGTTGCTATTAGTTTAAGAGTCAGTCCTGACATCCTATCAGAACCTTTCTCAATCTGTACCCTGGTTTGTGACTCAATTACAGCTCGATGGGTATACATAAGTTGTCTTATCACAGTCCTTTAGAAAGTCACCTCAGTCAACCTAGTAGAGTTTGACATGACCGATTTTGATGTTTTCTTCGGTATGGATTGGTTGCATGCATGTTATTCCTTAGTAAAGGTAGAACCCGTATGGTATAGCTTCGATTTTCGAGTGAGCTAGTCCTTAAGTGGAAAGGTAGTCCAGTTGTGCCTGTAGGTTGCTTTGTTTCCTATCTCAAGACTAGGAAGATGACTTCTAAAGGTTGTGTATACCATCTAGTTCAGGTTAAAGATACTATATCTCAGATCCCGAATTTGCAGGCAGTTTCTATAATGTGTGAGTATCCATAGGTGTTTCTTAATGATCTAGTAGTAGTCCCTCTCGAGCGGGAGATTTAATTTGGTATCGACCTTCTCCCTAATAAGTAGCCGATATCTATTCCTCCTTACTAAATGGCTCCAACCGAGCTAGTGGAGTTGAAAGAGCAATTGAAAGATCTCGTAGATAAGGGTTTCGTCAGGCCTAGTATATCAATTCACCTATCATCACCTTAGAGTCAGAGAATGACATCCCAAAGACAACCTTGAGGAATCGATATGGTCACGATGAGTTTTTATTTATGTATTTTGGTCTAATGAATGATTCTGCAACTTTTATGGACTTGATGAGTAGGGTATTCAATCCGTATTTTGATATGTTCGTGATTGTCTTCATAAATGATATTCTCGTATACTCTCGGAGTAAGGACCATACTGCTTATTTGAGGATTGTGCTACAGAGTCTGAAGGATCGCCAGCTGTTTGCTAGGTTCAGCAAGTGTGAGTTTTGGCTTAACTCAATAGCATTTTTGGGCTGTTTGGTGTCTAGCGAGGGTGTGCAGATGGACTCTCAAAAGATAGAGGAAGTGAAAAATTGTCCTAGAACAATTAATCCTTCCTACATCAAGAGTTGTTTGGGTTTAGTTGGCTACTGCAGGAGGTTTGTTGAAGGATTTTCATCCATCGCAACACTTTTGCCTAAGTTGACCCAGAAGAAGGTAAAATTTCAGTGGTCGGATGCCTGTGAGAAGAGTTTTCAGGAGCTAAAGACTTGACTCTCTTCAGCCACAATATTTACTATAGCAGAGGGCATGGATGGTTTCCTTGGGTATTACAATGCCTCTAGAGTTAGTCTTGGTTGTGTGTTGATGCAACATGGTAAGGTCATTGTGTATGCCTCTAGATAGCTTATGACTCATGAGAAGAATTACCTGATGCATTACCTAGAGTTGGCAATCGTGGTGTTTACATTGATGTTTTTTAGGCACTACTTGTATGGGGTTCATGTTGATGTGTTCATGGACCACAAGAGCCTTCAGTACAGGCTCACTCAAAAGGACATGAATTTGTAAGAAAGGAGGTAGTTAGAGCTTCTCAAGGACTATGACATCAGCGTCCTATATCATCCAGGCAAGGCCAATGTAGTGGCAGATTGTCTTAGTAGGATTTCCATGGAGCGTGTGTATAACGTTGAGGATGGATGGAAGGAGTTGGTGTAGGATTTGCATCGGTTAGCTCGTTTAGGTGTTCACCTTGTTGACTCAATAGATGGTGGTGTCATTATTTAGAATGGGCCAAATTTTCATTGGTTACTGAGGTCAAGGCTAGGCATAATGAAGACCCTATCCTAGTGAAGATGAAGGAAGCAGTTCAAAATCAAAGGGTGGAGGTCTTTTCCCAAGGGGGAGATGGTGTACTTTGTTATTAGGGTCGTTTATATGTTCCGGGTGTTTAATTTTTGGGAGAATGAATGTTGCATGAGTCTCATGGTTCTCGATATTCTATACATCTTGGTGCCACCAAGATGTACCAAGACCTACGAGAGGTCTGTTGGTGTAATAACATAAAGAAGGACATAGCGAAGTGTGTGGATAAAGTGTTTGAATTGCAACAAGTGAAAGTTGAGCATCAAAGACCTGGAGGTATGTTACAAGACATTGGTATCCCTACTTTGAAGTGTGAAGAGATCAATATGGACTTTATCATAGGGTTGTCTCGTACATGTCGACAGTATGACTATATTTGTTAGGTTGTGGACAGGTTGACCAAGCATGTCATTTTTTATCAGTCAAAACTACTGATTAAGCTTGGATGCTGGTTGAGTTTCAAAGCAACAACATATTCCTTTACTCCTTTTAGGTTTATGTTGGACTAGTGAGGAACCTAGCTTTGATACGAAAAGGGGTACGCAGAGGCCTCTGGTACAAAATATGGAGTAAGACAGGGCGAGGAAACGGCGGGCAAGGCAGCAAAATTGTAGGCACAATAGTGTTTCTACGAAGGGGGACTGGGCTTCAACATCCCAAAGGACGGCTTGCCAAGAAACCCGGCTTCAACATCCCAGAGGATGGCATGCCAAGTTAGTTGAACAGTAAATTTCATCATAGTCACAAAAGAATTTCCCTACAAAATGGGGTTGGCTTATACATCCACCTGGACGGTTTGCAAAGCTACACAACTTGGAAAATCTTTTACTCTACTTATAAATTTAGCTTTTCTAAACTTTGAAAAACTATCGTACTTGTAATAAGCTTGTTTACACGATGTGTTGAGGCCCTATACTACTTTAAAAGGATCATCCATACCATGCCTTTGGAAAGGAAGAATAAGAGAGAATTTAGCAAACACTCATATTATTGAACATAGGAAATTTTTACAAGAATCCACTAACTGCGTTCTACTCTTATTTATAATGGACAACCAAGCCTCCTTTATAAAAAGTTTAGGAGACTACAAGATAAGACCCTATACAAGATAGACTTGGAACAACTTTCTAGAAAGCCTATCAAAATGAAAACGACACACTTATTTACATGGCCTGATATAGTCCAACCTGGAACTCTTATTTAAACAAACTCATCTACAAAGCCTAATAACAATTGACGCCTAATAAACCAAACGGCCTAACAAAACGGCTAGCCTAATATGCACAAGGAACCCATGCGAAAAGAATGTAAAGTGGGGCCCGCTTTCATCTTCATATGTGTAGTGAATTTCGGCAGGTGATCTGAGGCGGTGAGCTTCTAGAGTCTCGCACACATCTTGCATACATCATCATCCATTATCTGGTGGGACAATGTGTGAAGGTGCCATTGGTGGGTTTGAGCATTCTCCACCTAGATTCCGTCGGACTCCATGTTTGCCGATGAAGAAGCTAGTATCATGCAAACTCAGTTTTACGGATTTCTTAAAGTAGCATTTCCTGCTCGACGTTTCTGCAATGTCTTGTTTCATATTTTGTGATTCCTGTGATAAAATATTTTATGGGACGTTTAGCATGATCCTTACAATGGCTTGAGTGATTTCATCTCTGGTGATCTCGTAGGGTGCCTGATATTCCTTTTTTGCTTTTCAGACTTCTTCCTAGTGTGGATGTGTATTAGTGTGATTCCATGGTGCCCATTCTTTCGGCGAAATCTCTTTTGGAATGCAATTATTTTGCTGGAAGATAAACCTTTGAGCTTCGTAGTATTCTTCTTCCAAGGACAAAATAGAGACTGGAAATACTATGAATCACAAAGGTTTATCTTCCAGAAAAATAAGTGCATTCCAAAAGATATTTGGCGAAAAGAATGGGAACCATGGAATCACACTGATACACATCCTCACTAGGAAGAAGTCTAAAAGGAATAAAAGGAATATCAGGCCCCCTACGAGATCACCAAGGATGAAATCACTCAAGCCATTACACAGATCAGGCTTAGTGTCCCATCATATATTTCATCATAGGACTCTAAAAATATGGAACAAGCCATTGCAGAAACTTTGAGCAGGAAATACTACTTTACGAGATCGCTAAAATGGAGTTTGCATGATACTAGCTTCTTCATCGGCAAACATGGAGTCCGATGGGATTCAGGTGGAGAATGCTCAAACCCACCAATGGCACCTTCACATGTTGTCCCACCAGATAATGGATGATGATGTATGCAAGATGTGTGCGAGACTCTAGAAGCTCACCGGTTAAGATCACCCGCCGAAATTTACTACCCATATGAAGTTGAAAGCGGGCCCCACTTCATATGCTTTTCACATGGGTTCCTTGTGCATATTAGGCTAGCCGTTTTGTTAGGTCGTTTGGTTTATTAGGTGTCTATTTTTATTTGGCTTTGTAGATGAGTTTGTTTAAATAAGCGTGCCAGATTTGTCTATATCAGGCTATGCAAATAAGTGTGTCGTTTTCATTTTGTTAGGTTTTCTAGAAAGGTGTGCCAATTCTATCTTGTATAGAGTCTTATCTTGTAGTCTCCTAACCTCTATATAACGGAGGCTAGGATGTCCATTGTAAATCAGAGTAGAACGCAGTTAGTTGAGTATTGTAAAAATTATCTATGTTCAATAATATAAGTGTTTGCTAAATTATCTCTTGTTATTCCCTTCCAAAGGCATGGTATGGCTGATCCTTTTGAAGTAGTATAGGGCCTCGACATGTCGGGTAAGCAACCTTGTTACAACTTGAATAGTTTATAGGTAGAGTAAAAGATTTTCCGAGTTGTGTAGCTTGGCAAACCGTCCAGGTGGTAGTAGAAGCCAACCCCTTTTGGTAGGGAAATTCTTTTATGTCTATGTTTAAATTTACTGTTTGACTGACTTTGTGAGCCTTCCTCCGGGATGTTGAAACCGGGTTTCGTGCAAAGCCGTCCATTGGGATGTTGATGCCTAGTCCCCCTTCATAGAAAAACTATTGTGCCTATAACCTCGCTACCTTGCCCACGGTTTCTCACCCTATTTTACCCCTTTTGGTATCAGAGCCCTCCGCATAGCCCTTTTGGTATCAGAGTCAGGTTCTATAGAGTCCTTGATCCGAACAACTTTTTTAGGAATTTTATTCTTGGGGTAGAAGTTGATTGTTATCGGATTTTTTATGATGACCATGGTTGTCAGATTCCATCTGATGCAGTTTTGAAGTTCTTTAAATGAGTGATCCACTGATCATCAAGAAGTACCGCTTGATTCATCAATGATGAGGCCGCACCAGTATCCATGAATACAATGAACTGAATTGGTTTATCCCAATTGGACGGATAAACATTCAGCTGGACCTTAGGAATATTGATAATGTTGTTGATTTCGTCAGCCTCTGAGATCTGGTAATGGTCATGCCCATGTTCTTCATATACTTCCATGGAGAAAAAGGTGTCTTCTGATGACTCATCTTCTGCAAAAAAGACTAATTCGAGATCATTGTCCATGACATCAACATATTCTTCTATTTATGTGAGAAGCCGAATAGACTTGTTAGCTTGAGGACAGCTCTTTGCAAAGTGTCCGATCTTGTGGCAGATGAAGCATATGTCATTCTTCTGGAACCCACCTCGATGCTTTCCCCTAAAGTATTTTGTTCTCCAAGTGTATTTTTATCTTCCTCCAGTAGGATTTGGCATTTGAACTTTCTGTATTTCTTGTATCTGCTTTGCCTTCCAGCTTGGCAACAACAACTGGACCTGGTGATAAGGTTAGTCTTGCTGCAAGCTCTATCAAGGGATGGATTGTTGTGCATGATCTACTTTAGAATAGATCTTTTTGTGCATATATCTTCTAGTGCCATGAAGATTGCTTGCCTTATGTAGCCAACTTAAGGGATTGTAATTGAATGGAACTTTTCCTCAATAATCATCAGGGTTCATCCTTCTAACATCTTTGGAAAGGATGAAATAAAGGCTTGCTTCAAACTGGCGTCTCCACCAAGTTCAAAGTATATTTTTGCCTTTTTCTAGAGATGAATATCAATGACATCTCTGTCGAATGATACGCATTTCATTTCGAAGAATTGTCTTCGTATCTTTTCTTTCCTTTGGCCTATATCTCCACAAAAGACTTCATGTAGGATTCTAATGTTGAAAGCAAAGTCTTGGGACATGAGGAAAGTATTCTTGTCATACATTCCCAGTGCGATCCACCAATCTCTTAGGACACCGAAGAATCTTGATGTGAACTCTGATAGGATTAGATATTTCTCTCCCTCTACTAAGTGTTTCTTTACCATAAAAGTAAGGAAATCTTGGATCCTCTGTGGCTATTTCAAAATCTTGACATCATCGAGAGTGAAATTATGGAATCCAGTTCCAACAGATTTTGGCGTTTCTTGTTCTAGTCTCCTTTCCGTCATTGGGTCTTCTGTTATCCCTGTCTTGATCATCATCGACTTTAGAAACTTCTTGTTCTCTTGGTCAATTCATGTATATCGGTGGATTATCTTCCTCGGAGATGTCTAGTGAGAGATCCTCACTTGACTCAATCTTTGTTTCTTCAGTTGGATCGCTGTTTGTTGTCTCTTCAGTGCTGGATCCTATGCTATCATTCTCTTCTTAGCCATAGTGTTCTGGAACAACTTGATCTGAGATCATCAAGTTTTCTTGATCTGGCTCCTTTGAACTTTCTCCAACCTCTTTCCTTCTTTTGGCCTGTTTTTCTACTGCAAGGGCATCTTTCTTTTCCTAGACCCATTTTGCAATATCAAACTCAGTTTCCTCTTTGGGTTTTTGAGGATAAGGTGTGGGTTCATATGGAGTGAAATGAGAGGTAGTACCTGGACGGGCCAATTTAGGTGGTGAGTATGTCTGTGACGACATAGGGAAAAAGGAGGATTTTGGAGAGTGGCTTTAGGGGTTTTCTGGCTCAAAAGGTCCATGTCTTAGTATTTTGATTTATTCTTTGATGTCATCCATTTCCTTTTGTTGCTATGAAAGGAACCAGAAAAGTGAAGTGCCTACTGGACAAATCTCATATAGCATATTCTACAGTTGTAGTTCCAGGGTGCAGATAAGACTGACATGTTGATTGGATGACCGTTCCACTTTTTTCTCAATGCTGTCCACCTTGCTCATTATATTAGTCTGTGCGTGAGCAATGTTCTTGAGGGAAGTGCCGATGTTGGTCAGCACCTTGTTCTGGCAGAGGGCATTCCCTGATTGCCAGTTGATGGTAGGCTCAATATCACTGGTAGGTGGCTTTTCTCCAGTTGGCAACACAACATTTTTCTTTGGTATTTTTGGTGCATGGCTCACACCATCTTTTTCAAATGGTTTTTGTGATGGGAATTCTGGAGTATGGCTATAGCTAGATGGACTCATCATGAAGATTTGAGGGCTGTGAAGGTTTTTAGTTGGAGTAGGGAGAATTGGTCAATCTTGGGGTTTGTAAGAGACAAGGAATTCATATTTCCCTGGACGGCTAAGGGAATCGATAGATGGATCCCCTTCGTCATGTCTCTTACGGATTTCCTTTTAAAAGCATCTCCCCTTCTTCTTTTTGGGTTTGGCCTTCTTCTCTATATATTCAACTTCATGCTCTAGACATTCTTGGCATTCACATTCGATATCCCAAGGGCAGTGTCCGATGAAGGGATATTTGAACCATCTTACGTCACGACCTTAATGATTGAATTGTTTGATCCGATCATGTTCACTCATGACAGCTAGAAGGCTCCATTCAAATAGATCCTCTTCATCTTCAGGAAGAGTTTCAGATGTAGGCTGGTACACCTGAAGAGAAAAGGTAATGCTATTTGGTTTTTTGAGATGAGAGTGGTCAAATCTTATGGCTACGGTTTTATCCTGTTTTTTGACAAATATTGGTTCTGTGGATCGAAGATGTTCAAAAGGACGTTCTCTCATCCGCTCATAATTGGCAACCCATGAGTCAGGAAGAATTTTGACAAGTTTTTCCTTTGGTATTTTTCTTGGTATTTGGGTGCATGTGGTAGTTCCGTTGGTGGCATCTATATGTAGCAGTAAAGCATCATCTCCACCCGGAAATGAAAGATCCATAGCATGGTTCGGAACTCGCCAAGATATTTGGTAGTGAAGAGTTTCCTGGATAGGATCTCTAGCTTGTGGAGCTCCCTGGATTTGGACATGGATCTTTAAGGTTTCTGTAAGATATGGGTCGCTTAGAGACATGTCAAAATTTTGATATAACGTGACAAAAATTATCCCAGCATTCATGGTGACCTCAGTTGTACCCAAATTTGCATGTTGGTACTCCTGGTATAGTGTATCAAGGCGTTAAAGGCGCGCAACAACAGATTGGCCTTTCCTTCCATGATATGACAAGGCGATTCGGACAGAACCAAAATAAATATTGGTGAATCCGTGACTTTTCCATTGTTTTGGAAAATCATCGGGAATCTACAGGGTGACAAACTGTTCTTCTTGAGTACCAATAATAGGATGCTGGTTAAGTTTCGAAGCAGCAAATACTCCTTTACTCCTTTAGGTTTATGCTGGACTTAAAAACGAATATGTAACCATGGATTGGTGGTCTTTTTGGAAAAGGCGGAGTAAGGATTTAGGAGAGGCAAGTATGTACTGGACACTTTGTTTTCATCTGGCAATGTATCAACTTCATAAAAATAGTCATATTTAAAAGAGAGAGTTTTACTATGGGTAGTAGACATGAGAACTTTGGTGATAGATTTACAAAGACTCGATGAAGAAGAAGAAGAATATTTACAAGGACTAGACGTAGACTCAGTCATAGCTATTCAAACTACTCCTCCCTCCAAAAGGACATGGGTCTAGTTCTGATACCAAATGTCCAGTACCAAAAGACATGGCTCTGACCAAATTCTCTATGGAAGTATATGAAGAACATGGGCATGACCATTACCAGATCTCAGAGGCTGAGGAAATCAACGGCATTACAATATTCCGCAAGTCTAGCTGAATGTTTATCCATCCAAATGGGATAAACCAGTTCAGGTCATTGCATTCATGGATACTGGTGTGGCCTCATCATTGATGAATTCAACAGTACTTCCTGATGATCAGTGAATAACGCATCTTAAGAACTTCAAAACTGCATCAAATGGAATCCTGACAACCATAGTAATCACAAAACATCCGATAACAATCGAGTTCTTCCCAAGACTAAAATTCAGAACAAAGTTGTTCGGATAAGATGTCCCAGGAAAGGATCTTATAATTGGATTTGATATCTTAAGAAAACTCAAGGATAGACTCCACATTGGAGCCTATGGAATAGCGTTCAAAAAGTTGTTCAAGCTATACTCAGAAGTCTAATGCTGATTCCATATCACTAAAGATGAACAGATCAGAGAAATCGAGCAACAGTTGATGGAACATTGATGTACTGAATCTCATAAGGAGATCATGAAGAAATGTCGCAACCCACTCTAGCGGAATAAAGAATTATTCATCATACTTCCATTCAAGAAGAATGAAAACATCAACCCAACCAAAGAAAGCCATTCTTGCATGAATCCGAAGCGCTTTCAGCTTGCAAAGAAGGGGTGCGCTGAACTCATGTTGTTTCGACTAATCGAGCTGTCTGATTCTCAATGGGCATGTGAAGCTTTCTATGTCAACAAGAGAGCTAAGCATACAAGAGGTAAACTCGGATTAGTCATAAACTACCAGCCACTCAACTATTTCCTCCAAGATGATAAATTCCCTATACCTAATAGGCTTACCCTATTTTCACACTTATCCAAAGCTAGATATTTTTCCAAGTTTGATCTCAAATCTAAATTTTGGCAACAGGGGATACATCGTGAGAAAAGACCAAAAACAGGATTTTGCATTCCTGATTAACACTTCTAATGGAAGGTTATGCCATTTGGGCTAAAACCTGCACCCTCTTTATTCCAAAAAGCCATGAACAAAATCTTTCATCCTATCATCCACACCTCACTAGTATACATTGACGATATCCTATTGTTAAGTGATACTTTAGAGGAACACTTTGCCTTAATCCGTCATTCTCATGATATAGTAAGAGCAAATGGAGTTATGTTCTCTGCTAAGAAAATGGTCCCTGTTCAAAAAGACATTGATTTCTTAGGGATACATTTCAGCAATGGAGCATATAGTCCAGGTCCGCACATATGTCAGGAATTACCCTAATTTCTATACACCAACTTCACCAAAAAGAAGCTTCAATAATATTTAGGGATTATAAATTATGTTAGAGATTTTATTCTTGAAGTCTCTACATATATTTATCCACTTACAAAAATGCTAAAAAGGAATTCCCAAGCATGGGGTAAAGAACAGGATCAAGCTATCCAAAGAATAAAGCAAATCTCCCAATAGGTGAAGACTCTCCATATTCCTGCAGATGGAAAGAAGGTACCGCAGACTCATGCCAGCAATGAATACTGGAGTGCAGTTCTTATTGAAGAAAAAGATGTCCATAGAAGGATATGTGGATATGCTAGCGGAAAATTAAAGGATTCATAGAAGAACTAGCATTCCACCTTCAAGGAAATTCGAGCTGTGAAAAATGGAATCAAGAAATTAATCTTCTTCGTAATTTACACTGAATTCCTCATCGAGATCGATATGAATGCGTTCCCGAAGATGATCCAGTTAAATTCAAAGATACTTCCACACCAGCAAATTCTATGATGGGCACAATGGTTCTCACCCTACAAATTCCAAGTTAAGCACCTGAAAGGGAAAGATAATTTCCCAATAGGCTTCCATCGCGACCGGATGAATTCGCGAAAAGGTTTTTTTCAGTGAAGCCCAACAAGATGAAGGAACCAGCCGGCCATGTGTTCATGATTAGTAACCCACTAGTTCCCAGGTCATCAAGGCTACCAAGCCATCATTTAGACTTATTCAGTTTGAATAGCTATGAGGGAGTCTACATCTAGTCCTTGTAAATATTCTTTTCCTTCTTCGTCAAGTCTTTGTAAATCTATCACCAAAGTACCTATGTCTACTACACTTAGTAAAACTATGTCATGTAAATATAAATATCTTTATGAAGTAGATATACTGCTAGAGGAAAACAAAGTGTCCAGTAGATACTTGCCTTGCCTAAATTCTTATTCCGCCTGTGCCAAAAAAACAACCAATCCATGGTTAGAAATTCGTTCTTTCGTCCAGGATAAACCTAAAGGAGTAAAGGAATATGTTGCTGCTTCGAAACTCGACCAGTATCCTATTATTGCTACTCAAGACGAACAGTTTGTCACCCTGCAAATTCCTGATGATTTTCCAAAACAATTGAAAAGTCACGGATTCACCCATATTCATTTTGGTGCTGTCCGAATCGCCTTGTCATATCATGGAAGGAAGGCCATCCTATTGTTGTGCACCTTTCACTCCTTCATACACGATACTAGGAGTACCAACATGTAAATTTGGGTACAACTGAGGTCCCCTTAAACACTGGGACAGTTTTTGTCACGTTATATCCAAATTTCACCATGTCCCTAAGTAACCCATATCTTATAGAAGCCTTAAAGATCCAAGTCCAAATCTAAGGAGCTCCACAAGCTAGAGATGCTATCCAAGAAACTCTTCACTACCAAATAGCTTGGTAAGTTCAGAACCATGCTATGGATCTTTCATTTCCGGATGGAGATGATACTTTACTGCTACATATAGATGCCACCAACGGAACTACCACATGAACCCATATACCCAGAAAAATACCAAAGGAAGAGCTTGTCAAAATTCTTCTTGACTCATGGGTTACCAATTATGAGCGGATGAGAGAACCTCCTATTGAACCTCTTTGATCCGCATAACCAATCTTTGTCAAAAAATAGGATAAAACCGTAGCCATAAGATTTGACCACTCTGATCTCAAAAACCCAAATAGCATAACCTTTTCTGTTCAGATGTACCAGCCTACATCCGAACCTCTACCTTAAGTTGAAGAGGATCTATTTGATTTATGCCTTCCATCTATCATGAGTGAACATGATTGGATCAAACAATTCTATCGTGAAGGTCGTAACGTAAGATGGTTCAAGTATCCCTTCACAGGGCACTGCCCATGGGATATCGAATGTGACTACCAAGAATGTCTGGAGGATGACGTTGAATATATAAAGAAGAAGGCCAAACCCAAAAAGAAGAAGGGGAGATGGTGTGAAAAGGAATTTCGTAAGCGACATGAAGAAGCGGATCCATCTATCGGTTCCCTTAGCCGTCGAGGAAAATATGACTTCCTTGTCTCCTACAAACCCCAAGATTGGCCAACTCTCCCTACACCAGCTAAAAACCCTCACAACCCTCAAATCTTCATGATGAGTCCATCTAGCACTAGCCATACTCCAGAATTCCCATCACAACAACCCTTTGAAAAAGATGGTGTAAGTCATGCACCAAAAAGACCAAAGAAAAATGTTGTGTTTCCAACTGGAGAAAAGCCACCTACCAGTGATATTGAGGCTAGCATAAACTGACAATCAGAGAATGCCCTCTACCAAAACAAGGTGCTGACCAACATTGGCACTTCCCTGAAGAATGTTGCTCACACACAGACTAAGATGATGAGCAAGGCGGAGAGAACTGAGAAAAGAGTGGAAAAGCCATCCAATCAACATGCCGGTCTTATCCGAGCCAAGGAAATACAACTGCAGAATATGCAGTATGAGATCTGTCCACCAGGCACTTCACTTTTCCACTTCTTTTCACAGCAAGAAAAGGAAATGGATGACATCAAAGAACATGTAAAACTACTAAGACATGGACCTTTTGAGCAAAAAAAACCCCAAAGCCACTCTGAAAAATCCTCTTTTTTCCCTATGTCGTCACAAACATACTCACCACCTAAATTGACCTGTCCGAGTACTACCTCTCCTTTCACTCCATATGAACCCATACCTTACCCTCAAAAAACCAAAGAGGAAACTGAGTTTGATATTGCAAAATGAGTTTGGGAAAGGAAAGATGCCCTTGCAAAAGAAAAACAGGCCAAAAGAAGGAAAGAAATTGGAGAAAGTTCAAAGGAGCCAGATAATGAAAACTTGATGATCACAGATAAAGTTGTTTCGGAACTCTATGGTTTAGACGAGAATGATAGCATAGGATCCAGCACTGAAGAGACAAGAAACAGTGATCCAACTGATGAAACTATAGAAACGGAGATCGAGTGAAGTGAGGATCTCTCACTAGACACCTCCGAGGAAGATAATCCACCAATATACATGAACTGACCAAGAGAACCAGAAGTTTCTAAAGTCGATGATTATCAAGACAAGATAATAGAAGACCCAATGAAGGAAAGGAGACCAGAACAACCAATGCCCCAATCGGTTGGAATTGGATTCCATACTTTCACTCTCGATGCTGTCAAGGTTTCGAAATGTCCACAAAGGATCCAAGATTTCTTTACTTCAATGGTAATGATACACTTGGTAGAGTGAGATAAATATATAATCCTGTCAGAGTTCACATCAAGGTTCTCCAGCTTCCTTAGAGATTGGTGGATGACACTGGGAATGTATGACAAGAATACTTTCCTCACGTCCCAAGACTTTTATTTCAACATCAAAATCTTGCATGAAGTCCTTTGTGGAGATATAGGCCAAAGGCCAGAAAATCTCCAAGACAATTCTTCGAGATGAAATATGTATCATTCGATAGAGATGTCATTGATATTCATTTCCAGAAAATGGAAAAAATATACTTTGAACTTGGTGGAGACGCCAGTTTGAAGTAAGCCTTCGTTCAATTCTTGCAAAAGATGTTAGCAGTACGAACCATAAAGATTATTGAGGAAAAGTTCCATTCAATCACAATCTCTCAAGTTGGCTACATAAGGCAAGCAATTTTCATGGTCATAGAAGATATCTGCACAAAAAGATATGTTCTGAAGCACATCATGCACAACAATCTAGCCCTTGATAAAGCTTGCAGCAAGACTGACCTAATCACCAGGTCCAGTTGCTCTTTCCATGCTCGAAGGCAAAGCAGATACAAGAAATACAAGAAGTTCAAATGGACAAAGCCTACTAGAGGAAGATCCAAATACACCAGGAGAACAAAATACTTTAGGAGAAAGTGTCCAGGCAGGTTCCAGAAGAATTACAGATGCTTCATCTGCCACAAAATCTAACGTTGCGCAAAGAACTGTCCTCAAGCTAAAAAGTCTTTTCGGCTTCTCACATAAATAGAAGAATACACTTATGTCAGGTACAATAACCTTGAGTCAGTTCTTTCTGCAGAAGATGACCCGTTAGAAGACACCCTTTTCTCCATGGAAGTATATGAAGAACATGGACATGACCATTACCAGATCTCAACGGCTAAGGAAATCAACAACATTATTAATATTCCTATGTTCTGGCTGAATGTTTATCAGTCCAAATGGGATAAACCAATTCAGGTCATTGCATTCACGGATACTGGTGTGGCCTCATAATTGATGAATCCAGCAGTTCTTCCTGATGATCGGTGGATCACTCATTTCAAGAACTTTAACACTACATCAAATGGAATCCTGACAACCATGGTCATCACAAAACATCCGATAACAATCGAGTTCTTCCCTAGACTAAAATTCATAACAATGTTGTTCGATTCAAATGTCCCAAGAAAGGATCTCCTAATCAGATTTGATATCTTCAGACAACTCAAGGATAGACTCCACATTTGAGCCTATGGAATAGCATTCAAAAAGAAGTTCAAGCCATACTCAGAAGTCTCACGCTTATTCCAGCTCACTAAAGATGAACAGATCAAAGAAATCAAGCAATAGTTGATAGAACATTCATGTGCTGAATCTTATAAAGAGTTGATGAAGAAATGCCGCAATCCACTCTGGCTGAATGAAGAATTCTTCATCAAACTCCCATTCAAGAAGAATGAAAACATCAACCCAACCAAGGCAAGCCATTCTGGCATGAATCTAGAGCACTTTCACCTTTCAAAGAAGGAGTGCGTTTAGCTCATGCAGTTTGGATTGATCGATACGTCTGATTCTCAATGGGCATGTGAAGCTTTCTATGTCAACAAGAGAGATGAGCAGACAAGAGGTTAACTTAGATTAGTCATAAACTACCATCCACTCAACTATTTCCTCAAAGATGATAAATTCTCTATACCTAATAGGCTTTCCCTATTTTCACACTTAGCCAAAGCTTGATATTCTTCCAAGTTAAATCTTTATTTTGGCATTTGCGGGTACATCTCGAGGAAAGAGCAAAAACAGGATTTGGCATTCCTGATCAATAACTCCAATGGAAGGTTATGCCAATCGGCCTGAAACCTACTCCCTCTCTATTCTAAAAATCCATGATCAAAATATTTCAGCCTATCCTCCACACCTCACTAGTATACATTGTCGATATCCTATTGTTCAATGATAGTTTATAGTGAATCCATCATTTTCATGATATAGTAAGAGCAAATGGAGTTATGCTCTCTTCTAAGAAAATGGTCCTTGTTCTAAAAGACATTGATTTCTTAGGAATGCATTTTAGCAATGGAGTATATAGTCCAAATCTTCACATAAGTTAGGAATTACTCAGATTTCCAGACACCAACTTTACCACAAAGCATCTTCAACAATATTTAGAGATTATAAATTATGTTAGAGATTTTATTCTTAAAGTCTCTACATATATTTATCCACTTACAAAAATCCTAAAAAAGAATGTCGAAGCATGGGGTAAAGGGCAGGATGAAGTTGTCCAAAGAATCAAGCAAATCTCCCAACAGGTGAAGACTCTCCATATTCCTTCAGATGGAAAGAAGATACTGCAGACTAAACTAGCAATGAATACTGGAGTGCAGTTCTTATAGAAGAATAAGATGGCCATAGAAGGATATGTTGATATGCTAGTGGAAAATTAAAGGATTCAGAGAAGCACTAGTGTTCCACCTTCAAGGATATTCTAGCTATGAAAAATGGAATCAAGAAATTAAACTTCTTCATAATTCACATTGAATTCCTCATCGAGATGGATATGAAGGTGTTCTTGAAGATGATCCAGTTAAATCCAAAGATACTTCCACACTCGCAAATTCTCAGATGGGCACAATGGTTCACACCCTACATATTCCAAGTGAAGCACCTAAAAGGGAAAGTTAATTTCCTGGCAGACTTCCTATTACGACCAGATGAATTCGCAAAAAGGTTTTTGCCATAGAAGCCCAAGAAGATGAAGGAACCATCTCGCCATGTGTTCATGATTACTAACCCACCAGGTCCCAGGTCACCAAGGCTGCCAATCCATCCGCCAGATTTGTTCACTCATTATGTGGCCCATTCAATCCATCCATCCTTATCAAAAGACGAACTTTCAATGAGCTACAAGCTTTCAGGAAATACGGAGAACCCATCCTAAAACCTTATGGAGTAAACCCGGAATACTTGTTTTGTCACGTGTTTATTCCACTTGCTAATGATTTCCCATAGGAACTCTTATGGTTCTTCTGGTACATATGTCACCAGTACTACATCCTAATGGAATTCATATGCAATGTATTCAGGGATTTTGACAAGATTGAACCAACTTTGAAGATATTTCTACAATGGTTCAAACCACGAAAATGTCACACCCTGCCTTGGGGGGTATGACTGGCACCTGGTGCCCTACTAGGACCTGAACTTCTGGACTGCTAAGCCTGGGCACATCTGGTGCCTGGCTGGCTCTAACTCATATTTCTGGAAACAAAGGGCTATATAACGGCTGTAAACACAGCCCCCGGCCCATTGGCCTATAGCCTCCTGTACTTGTACTGACAGCTGACCAGAAACATCTCAATATAGGGGAAAGCTATGCAGGCCGACAAGGCCACCATGCTTTCTAGTTATCTATAACATAACCATGAAGTACGGGATAGCTACGTGACCAGCAAGGTCACCACTACTGTCAAACTTATGGCCCCACACGGCCAACATAAAAGAAACAAAAGTACTAATAGCTAACAACTGCACGGCCTCGCAAGACCGGCTCATCTGACAACAGGGAACATATAAAGATTGCAAGCCTCTAGGAATAGCAGTAGAAATGATTGGGATAGGGCCCCAACCTACCCGTACTATACAACAAAAGAAAATGAAGTACACCTCTGGAATTCGGTCTCCGGATGGCAGGAGCTGAATACTCGATCGCTGACAGAAATCACGTGGTATCGCCTGCTCGTCTACGAGTACCTGCACGCAAGTAATGCAGCGTCCCACCGGGCATTAGTACCGCTGGTACTGAGTATGTAAAGAAATAACTGAAAGAAATATCTGAAAATAATAATATAACTGATGAAACTGCAGTAGGAAGAAATAGATTAACTGTCTGAATGTAAGTCATACCTTCTCTCAATTATACTGAAAGGAATAGGAGTCATACCTGAGAATTTATCATTCTACTATCGATCTACTCGTATCTACTGTAACACGGCATACATGTCATAACATAACATAGCACACACACAAACCTTACCCGGCCCCCATAAGCCGGGAGGTACAACCAACACAGAATCTACACCCCTACCCCGGTCATCCCATCTCCTATAACCCTGTAAGCGTCCTGCCGGTCCCCTGGGTATGCACTTGGGCTGGCTGAGCCCCTGACTATAACTGCATCTAAGTTCGGAGGACTCCTGAATCAACACCCTGGCATATCCGCTCGACAGGGGTGTGTAAAAGCCGACCAAGGCACAATATGGGGAAAACTGGCATCCCATCTTCGTCCCCTGTAGGACGGCATGCCACTCGGTAGAGCGAAGTATCCTCGTCCTCTGGCGGACGAGTCGATACAGCTATCAACCCTGGGGTGGTCATGGATGCTAGGTAATCCAACCCCAAACAATACAACGGTCTCAACTAATAATACTATCTCCATGTCCCACATGCTGAAGCTAATAGTGGTAAAGTATTGTATACACTATATGCTGGACTAGTGATAGTAATATATATGTACTTAATACATGCTGAGGCTGGTAATAGTATATATATGTAGAAATATAGTCTTGTGCCAGACCGTACTGGGGCTAATGCTGAACAAGATATAATGTTTCTGCTGAAAACTATGTTGTATACTGAGTTTCTATAGTAACATGATTTACTATTCCTAATATGCTTTCTAACCTCATTTTAACTTATCATTCTATTTCTGAGATGTCTTACAGATATTACATTACTTTATTGGGTTTCAACTGAATACAATGATATCCTAACATTCTGTATCACATCACATACTGAGCATGTTGTGCAGTTCTTAACACTTATATTAGAATCTATATCGTGCTAGCAAGTCTCGTGCTGAACATAACATAATGTTTCTAGTATCGTACCATCATTCATAATAAACGTCATACATGGCTTCTGAATATTCTAATGGCCTTTAAATTACTATACTGTATCAAGATTACTAACTTGCCGAGGAAACTAGCTTTACATACCTTATCCTAGAACTATCCGTCTGTTGGACGACGCTCGGCCAGTATTTCAACTATTTTCTCCCAACTGCATTCATAAATGTGCCAATCAATACTAAATACAGTGATATTGTAAAGAGCAACGTTGCTTTCGATATAGTTTATAGCCTAAACTTAGGCTTATTGAAAGACGGTCGAAAACTCGCTATTTTTCAGTGGTCCAGAAGGGGGAAATATTCACTTCGCAGCTAGGAGCACATAGACACTAATTTAGAGCAATTCCACTTACCTTAGCTCGGTGGCTTGACGATTCGTCGGCCGTATTTCACGAAACTAAATCCGTAGGAATGCTCTCTGCTGCTAAATACCTTGGTATCTGAGGTTAATTTGAGTTTGGACAACGTTTAGCAGCGTAATCAGAAGAAAATTATATTACTACTTCGTTCCTTTTTCCTTCTCCTGCGTTTGCTCTCTGTTTTCTGAAGTTTATATGATTTAATTCTAAAATAAACCGAAGTGGGGCTTTATATACTTGGGCCTGGACAAGGCCAACATGTCACAGAGCCAACGTGGAGGCCTCACCTCCATGACACGATGCCATCGCGGAGGGGCTCTACCTCGGCTCCTTCCGCGATGGTTCGACAGGTTTCTCGTCCGATCTTTTCCCGGGCCTTTCTCTAGCACGTATGGCCTTCAAATATGCTTAACCAACGTGCGAATAGGTCATCTAGGTGCCGGGAATCCTACGGGGTATAACAAAAAATTCTGGGTTCAATGCTTCAAGGATTCATACGATGCAAAGACATTCACGCTGCATCGACCAGTAAAGTTAACCGATGGGAAAGTCCTGGTTGAGCCAAAACTCTCTTTTCTGTTGGCGATTTCCAGTCTCTATTTTGTCCTTAGAAGAAGAATATTATGAAGCACCAAGATTTATCTTCAGTCAAAATAAGTGCATTCAAAAAGAGATTTGGCCGAAAGAATGGGCACCATGGAATCACACTAATACACATCCACTCTGGGAAGATGTTCGAGAAGAAAAAAAGGAATATCAGTCACCCTACGACATCACTAGGGATGAATCAAGCCATCACACGGATCAGGCTAAACATTCCATCAAATATTTCATCACAGGGTTCTCAAAATATGGAACAAGCCATTGCAGAAACTTCGAGCAGGAAATGCTACTTTATGAGATCGTTAAAACGGATTTTGCCTGATACTAGCTTCTACATTGGCCAACATGGAGTCCGATGGGATCCAGGTGGAGAATGCTAAAACCCACCAATGTCACCTTGACACGTTGTCCCACCAGATAATGGTTGATGATGTATGCAAGACGTGTGCAAGACTCTAGAAGCTCACCACCTCAGATCACCCGCCGAAATTTACTACCCATATGAAGAAAAAAGCGGGCCCCACTTCACATTCTTTTCACATGGGTTGCTTGTGCATATTAGGCTACCCATTTTTTAGGCCATGTGGTTTATTAGGCATCTATTTTTATTAGGATTTGTAGATGAGTTTGTTTAAATAAGCGTGCCAGATTTGTCTATATCAGGATATGTAAATAAGTGTGTCGTTTTCATTTTGTTAGGCTTTGTAGAAAGGTGTGCCAAGACTATCTTGTATAGAGTCTTATCTTTTAGTATCCTAACCTCTATATAAAGGAGACTAGGCCGTCAATTATAAATCAAAGTCGAAAGCAGCTAGTTGAGTCTTGTAAAAAATTTCATATGTTCAATAATATCAGTATTTGCTAAATTCTCTCTTGTTCTTCCTTTCCAAAGGCATGGTATGGCTGGTCCTTTTGAAGTAGTATAGGTTCTCGACACATTGTGTAAGCAAGCTTGTTACATATACAATATTTTTTCGAAGTTTATAAACAGCAAAATTTATAAGTAGAGTAAAAGATTTCCTATGTTGTGTAACTTGGGAAACCATCCAAGAGGATGTAGAAGCTAGTCCCTTTTTGTAGGGAAATTCTTTTATATCTATGATGAAATTTACTATTCAACTGACTTGGCAAGCCGTCCTCCGGGATGTTGAAGCCGGGTTTCGTGGCAAGCCGTCCTTTGGGATGTTGAAGCTCAGTCTCCCTTTATAGGATAACTATTGTGCCTGCAATCTCGCTGCCTTGCCCGTCATTTCCTCGCTGTGTCTTACCCATTTGGTATCAGATCCCTCTACGTACCTAAGACTCCTGCAAAAGGATGTGGTTCTTCCTGGATATCATCTCTAGCTTGTGATGCAGAGGGCTCTGATACCAAAAAATAAGAAGGCTCATTTTTTACCGATCAAAACTACCGATTATGCTATATTGTACATTTGGAGTTTGTCCAGTTTCATGGAGTGCCATTATCCATAATTTAAGACAGAGGTACTCAACTCACCTCTCAGTTTTGGAGGTCGTTTTAGAAGGCTCTTTGTACTCATGTCAAGGTTAGCACAACTTTTCACCCACAAACATATAGTAAGGCCGAGTGGACTATTCAGATTCTTGATTGACTTCAAGGGGGATGATCACTTTCCTCGCATTTAGTTTTTTTATAATAACAGTTACCATTCCAGCATTCCGATGGCTTCCTTCAAGGTTCTATATGGGGCCGAAATTGTAGATCACTAATCGAATGGTTCGAGGTAGGTGAGGCTACGTTGATAGGGCTAGATTCAGTCAATTAGGCTATGGAGAAAGTATAGCTTATTAGGGGAATGATGAAAAAAGCTCAGCATGGATGGGCGTTGGTCATGCTGATGGATGGGCGTGGCCCGGCCTTATTACGCAGGGCTACCGGATTGACATCCTCGCGCGTGCATCTTTGGCGTGGCATGGCGCTGGCCGTGGCATGCTGCCTAACACGGCGAGCCTTCCCTTTGGCCTTCCATGTTAACTTCATTTGCCATCTAAGCTGAACTCCATTCCTTTTCTTCAACGGACATTGTTTACTCCTTCACATGCATTTTACACCTACAAAACAAGGACTAATCAATTTGGTTAGTTCATACCCACAAAATATGAAAAATCACATGAAAATGTAATTAATTTAATTTGTAAACATGACTTAATTAAGTTATAAAATAGCACTTGAGCACGTAATTATGCTCAAGATCACTACCCCACACTTAAAGCCTTGTTCATCCTCGAACAACTCTTTTACATCTCATGCACATAAAGACTCACATATAGCTAATTGAAGCAATAAAATTCAAGCTAAGGATGCAACGATTATTTTATATGACAAGTTCAAAATAGAGCATGCAAGATTTAACCCTTAAAATCGAATATAACTATGTAAAGACTTCCTAGCCTCAAGAATCAACTCTCAATCTCAGCAGACTCATGTATATTAACCGATCAAGAAATCCAGCATGAATTTTATCTTTCATGACACATTTGCCCTCACAACAAGAGAGATACCCAATTCTCACTCACCATTCTTCAAATTTAGAACATGTATGGGTCTGTGCATAAGAGATAAGCTCACTCTCACAAAGAATTCAAATGCCACGTGTATTGACCCATATACTTGCCTTTAATGTTTTACTACACTAATTTAAGAATGTTCGAAAGTCAGATCAAGTAGGACTTAATGGGTTGTAATGTAAGCTAAGGGCGTGTAGGTACTATTATGGCCGTAATAGTGACTATCTGCCCTAAAAGCTTTTAATACACCACACTTTCATTAGGAATTTCCATCCTCCTACTTCACCTTTATACTTTTCAACTCCCATTTTCCTCTTTTGTTTCCACATCTCATTAGGCACACTTAAGCTGCTAGTAGGGAGTACTTGAGCAGTTTCCTTTGATTTTCTTTTTCGTTGTTTTCTTCTTTTATTCCCTACTAACTCTTATTCATTTTTAACCAACTGCACCTCTAGTCTTTTCTTAGCTCCTACAACTATTGTTTTCTTTGTTCTCCCTACTCTTCACTCCTTCACTTCTATTGCATGTTCACTTGAGCTCTTAGAAGTTTTGTATCAAAATAAAGGCTAATTAACCGAAAGGATTAAGCTCATTTTTTGGATAGCAAAGATTAGGATAAAGGCTCAATGGGGCTAACTAGGATCAGATATTCAAGGTAGGTAAAGCGAGGGATAAGAATTAGGCTCATTCAAAGAAATACCTAAATCATCTCCTACAATCTACATCCCTCATTTCACTTTGTATACACACAAGGAAAGTTCTAGAAACTACACAATAACATGGAATATTCAAAAACCTTACACTCACAGCACATGCTCAATTCAAGACAAATTCAGCAGACTATCTTAACTCAGCTAGTCACAAGAATGCAAAATTCAGCTTTAAGCACATCAAGTCACATCTAAGAGCCTCGATGTCTCAAATAGAGTTGTAAAATTGCTCACATGCTTCAAAATTTACACATTTGCATCTCACAATCATACATAGCACATACCAAGAGCATCAAGCAATCAATCAGCTAAGGGTTCAAAAACCAAAAACCTATTGACTAATTTTACCTCAAGAGGGTCCTCGTCCATCCAATGTCAGGAGTAGTCCCTAACTATGACTAAAAATACCTATATACAAACAAATAAAAATTTTATTCATTGGTTCAAAGTTCCCCTGTCAGAAAAGAACCAAAAAGAAAAATCAACGAGCGAGTGAATTATGCTCCACTAAAAAATAATTTCATCAACCATTACCATATCAAGAACTCACTCCACCTGAAAACATTATGCACAAAATTTTGAAATTTCCCTCTCCCCACACTTAGAATATGTTATGTCCCCAAAGCATCAAATTAAAATACAAAAAGGGTGAGAAATACTACTGAGGCCTCTAGGCCTAGCAAACAGCATGTTTTTCTTCATTTTTGTACAAGTGGGTTGTTGACCCCACACTTTTCCTCTTCCATACTTCTTAGCTTCCTTTTCCAAGGGTACTCAGACTTCCCCTCCATCTATGCTTAATTCACCACCAAAAACAACAACAAGATGAAAATAAATAAATCAAACACACACAAAAAAAATTATACTTGTGGTACCCTTGGGTTGCCTCCCTAGAAGCATCTGATTTTACATCGCAGCACAACGTGGACTATCCTTTTCAAGAAATCCTCAAATCTGTGTTCCTTTTCGAGAACCATCTTCTTCTCTTTTTATTTTTTGACGGAACATCTTCCACTATGTCCATCTCTTATTCCAACTCCTTCTCTAACTGAAGCCCTCTATTAGATTCGGGCTGAAATATGATCATCTCCTGCGGCTGTGGACCTATGGAATCGCCACCCTACACTTATCCTTTGACAACACACTGACCTTACAAAGGTCTCGGTAATGTGTCGGTGGGTTGATCTATTGGTAGACCCAAAAGAGTTCCTCTTCATCATCGACAATCATTTTCAGGGTCCCGACTCTTACATTAATAATTGCTCCTCTAGTGGCCAAGAATGGTCGTCCCAAGATCAGAGGTACCTTGTCATCAACTTTGAAATCAAGTATGATGAAGTCAGCGGGTATAATGAACTTACCTACTTTGATGAGAAGGTCCTCAATTATTCCTTCTGGTGCCACTTGAGACTTGTCTGCCAGCTACAGCATCATTCGGGTTGGTCTTGGTTGACCCAACCCCAAGGTGTTAAACAAAGATAGGAGAATTAAATTAGTTGCTGCCCCTAAATCACATAGAGCTCTTATCACCTCAACTTTACCAATTTTTATGGGGAGGGTAAAACTCCCTGGGTCTTTGAGCTTTTTCAGTATCTTGCTCATTACCCTGTGGCTGCAGTCCTCAGTCAGTGCCACTGTCTGAACATCCACCACTCTGATATCTTTCAAGTACTTGACGTACTTGGGCATTCCCCTCAAAACATCAAGCAAAGGCAAATTGATATGAAGTTTTTTGAATATATCAAAAAGTTTTTAAAGCATTCCTCCTTCTTGTTCTTTTTGAGTCTCTGCGGGAATGGTGGTGGTGGTCTCTGTTCTGGCTGCAATGATGATTGTACATTTTGTTTCATAGCATTCTGATTATCACCCTTATTAGTCGATGGTCCCTTTTTAACTAGCTTCGGCTGCACCTCATTTTTCTTTTCCTTTGGCGGTGTATCCGTCAATTGCCTGCCACTCCTCAGACTGATGGCATTGACCTATCAGATGTTTGTATCTGTGTAACTAGGTAAGCCTCCCTGAGGTTTGATGTGCTGAGTAGCTGCTATTTGACCCAACTGTTTCTCTAGATTGCGGCTGGCCAATTGCTGATTTTTCAAATTTGATGCCATCCTAGCCTGATTCCCTGCAAATTGGGTCTGTGTTTCCATAATCTTTTGCAACATTTCCTTAATGTTGCTGCTCGACTGACCACCATTCTTCCTGATCTACTACTGATACTATTGCTGTTGAGGTTGCTGGTAGCTTTGACTTTGATTTCCACCCCAAGAAAAATTTGGGTGGCTCTTTCAATTCTTATTTTAATTGTTCCAAAAATTCTGATTGTTTCTCTGAACATTCCCGACAAAATTAACCGGTTCAGGATTGGCCCCGCAAGATTATTCATTATGCCTATTATTGCCATAGATTTCACACTAACTAGGAGCCTGCTATACTGCATTCACCTGTCCTTGCAATTGGGTCATACTCAGTTTGTGGAACTGAGTCATCATCTGATGCTTGAATGATGCTAGCTATGCCGCCAATGCATTTACACCATCCACCTCTATCAGCCTTGCTGTCCTCTTTCCTGCCCCTCCCAATGACTCACTGTGCCACTCTGGATTTCCCAGAGCAATCCTGTTTAACAAAATGTAAAGCTCATCATAGGTCTTCTCCAAGGCTTGCCAACCCGATGCAGAGTCTAATAAAACTTTTGTGTGTTAGTCTAGACTCTCCACAAAGGTGTGGGCTAGCACTTCATTGGGTTGCTTTTGATTGGGGTAGTATCGCAATAGTGACTTTAATCTCTCCCAAGACAAATACAAGTTCTCCTCCGGCCTCTGCGTGAAGCATAATATTTCACTCTTGAGTTTGGCAATCTTTCCTTAAGGAAAGAATCTGATGAGGAACTTCTTCGCTAAGTCATCCCAAGAAGTAATGGAATTAGGTCGCTCAGCCTTCAACCACCTCTTTGCCTCTCCCAATAATGATAATACGAAGAGTGTAAGTCAAACATAATCAGTTGACACTCCGGTGGGGATGAAAGTATCACTGATCTCCAAGAAGTTCTGTAAGTGCTGTTGTGGGTCCTCATGAGTCATTCCAGTGAACTAGCCACTAGAATGTAACAGCTGCACCATATTCTGTTTCAATTCAAATTTCCCTCCGGGCTCTGATTTGCGGATACAAGAGATCACATTTGTCGCTAGTAGGATTGGCACTTCGCAAATTGGTCGAGCTGCCATTTGGTCGGGTAACAACTCTTCTTGACCTGCTGGTGGATGTTGTTGCAACTGCTCTTGTAATCTTTTTAACTTTCGCTCTAGAGCATCCCTCCGGAGCTAATGCAATTGTCATTCAGGTTCCAACAATGGTTCCACCAACTCTTCAAGGACAATCTGTTACCTGCAATGTAGCAGTCTAAGACTAAGTTTCTCAACACTTGAGGAAATTAAAAATCACACAAAAATAGAAAAATCCACTAAACTTTGGCAGTCCCCGACAACAGTGCCAAAAACTTTTTCGTGCTCCAGCGAAGGTGCAAGCGTTCGCGGTCATACAAGTAATAAAGTGGCCCTTTTTAAGAGCTGGATGTCCAACCCACAGGGACTGGACAAATTCACAGGATATTCAAGTTAAATTGTAAGATTAACCTTCACAAGTGTTGATTATAGAAGTTTTTGGGAAATTATAATTAAGTCTAGGGGTGATCACAAAATACTTGAGAAACAATATAAGAAGCAACTAGAGTTAAGGCCTAATAATCATGCAATGCTAGAATTCTCAATTGTTCGAGTATGAAAACTTCAGTTGTTGTCTCATACAATTAAAATGCTATGTTCATGGTCTTTCGAGCCTCTAAACACGACAAACTAGTCCCACACTTATATCGTTGAGCGGGGATGTGACGTCCTAATTCATGAGCAATTTAATTACATGGATGTGGTTTACAGAGTTTGCACCATTGATTATGGACTTTCGTACCTCTAATCATTTAACTGAACTTAGCTTCACAAATACTTTTACGATTGGTGATTTGATAATTCTAAGTTGGTGTCTAGCTCATTCTGTTTTAGTAACAAAACAAGGCAAATTAGTTATAATTTCTATCCTAATTGCGAATCCTATCATAAAGGTAAGAACTTGCTCCCTACATTCTCATGTTCTAGCCTAGGGTTCCTCTTTCAAGATTTTACCCAAGCTTAACGCATTTGTTTTCATGGTGATCAAGCATAAAAACTATAATAATAAAGAATGTAAGACAAAACAACAACTAAAAACTCAAACCAAGAAGAAATCATGCATTTTAAATCATCTTGCGTTGCCTCAACCCTAGAGGAAGGGTTTTAGCTACTCATGTTCGTACAAATACGCAAAAACATGTTTAAAGTAGAATACTTACAAGGATAACTAAAAGAGAATGAAAAATAAGGAACCCTACGTAGAGTCCTTTCGTTCTCCCTTCCTTCGTTTACGGATTCTCAAAAATATTTCGTGACAAAATGATTTTAGGAGCTAAGGTTTTAATTTTACTAAGTGGAATTTTGCAAAATTTGGTCGTGCATGAAACTGCTCCATGTCACGCTGCCTGTTCGGTCTATTTGGTATAACTACACGCAAGTGCACGTGGTCGAACAAGTAGTAAAGTGGCTCAAGTAAGCCAAGTATCGATCCCACAAGGACTGGACTAAGGTATCAATCTAATCAAGTGTCAATAAACTTTAACTATAAAATGCAGACAATAGTGTGAAGAAGATTTTGATATTTTGTTTCCTAATTTTGTACTAAGTCTAAAACGAATATACAATTTGAGTCTGAACTATAAGTAAGAGCATGCTGAGGCTAAAATAAACATGTAGAGAAATAAATTATCTATACAATTTGGTTAACCTTTCCTCCGGTTGCTAGTCAAGAATTATTGCCTATGGATTAAAACTCTCGTATTTAACCCAACATAAGAATCATGAACCTTCCACCTACATCTCTGTGATAAAAAGAAATTCATGTTCTATCCATACAAAACTGATTGCTTAATTGACTAATACGACTTTCAGGTATATCTCTATCCATAAGGTAAATCAATTCTCAATTTTCCCAAACTAAGAAAAGATCATATCCTATCAATTCACAACTTTCCAATTTCTTGCTATCTCAAGTGAAACCGGACTTTTTAGATAAACATTAATGTTGGCCACACATTAATGCAGTAAGAACAAGAATCAATAGAACAACCATGGAACAAAAGATGAAAACCAATTTATCAATAATCACATTTCAATACAATTGTTCTTAACCTCAGCAAGAAGGGAATTTAGCCACTCATTTGTGGATTAAACATGGTTAAATGAGTGTGAATCATACAAGCAATTGAAATAAAGAAGAAGGAGATAGATAAAAACCGTGAGATTTTCGTCCCCTCAACTGCCTGTAACCCACGTTCTTGCTCCACCAAGTCAGAATAATTAAAAATGAACCTAAGTGTTCTATTTATACTAGTGGGAATTTTTCCCGAAATAACAAGCAACGTGTCACGGAATGCATCGCGGAGCACTGCCTCCGTGACACGCCACCAACGGAGATCCTCACTGGAATCCGGTCGTCCAAGTATTCACACCCAACTTGGTATGGCGTGCAACGCGGGGCTAGGCCAATGTGTCGTGGCCCCAATGTGCACCTTCACTGGAATTTAGCATAATTTCTGCATCCAGGTAGAATGCATCCGCAATGGCCGCGTGACACGGCTCCATCGCGGAGCCCCTTTAGTTCGTGCTTTCCTTGTGCTTTTTCCTTGCTCCCTTCCGAGTCCAATCCCGATTTCTCCCAACATGCATCTTAGCTTCGTAAAATTATATTTTTCCTGCAAAACCATGCTAATCATGTTGGTTAGTATAAATTCACATTTTATTACAATTCACATGAGAATGTACAAACATCGATAGATAAACAAGGCAAAATGACACATTTGTGTATCACTTGGGCATATAAATTTGCCCAAGATCACTTACCCCACACTTAAATCCTTGTTCTTCCCCGAACAATACTCTTACACTTCATGCAATTGACACCCAATCCGGGCTACTTTGGCTCGACAATTCAAGCTACGGTTATACCGATTATTTAATATAGCAAATCATTAAGAAAACATGCATAGTCTTATCAATACAATGACCTCCAACACATTAAGACCTCCTAGACTCAAGAATTGACTCTCGATATCGGCAAACTCATACAAATCAGCTTATCAAGATATCCGACACGAAATTCAATCTCTCATCAAGCATGTGCCCTCACAACACAAGAGAATTTTCCCCTTTTTAATCACATGAACTCAAGGCAATTACATGCAGGGGCATATAAACAAGATTTCGCTCTCTCTCCAAAAAGAATTCACATGTATCATGTCATGAACCGTAGGCTTGCCTTTAGCATATTACTCCACTAATTTAAGGACACTTAATGTAAGATCACGTAAGACTTAACGGGTTGTAATGTAAGCTACGAAACTAGCAAATACTGGGCTAACCAATAAGAACAGCAAGCATCCTTAAGAGCTTTTTCAATACATCCGATCAACCTTATGGGCATTGTTTCTTCCTTCATCCTCCCATTCTTGAAGTCCGTCTTTATTTTTGACCCCATATCTTTAAGCACACTTAGCTTAATAACAAAGATTATTTATACATCTTCATTATATTTAATTTATAGCGAGTGCACCTTTGACCTTTTCTTTCCTTTCATCACTTTACTTTTTCTTTTCTTTTCACAATTCTCACTCCTTGACAAAAGAAAAATAATAGGCTAAAGGCTCAATGGGCTAACTAGGATGTACATTCAAGGTAGGTACGATAATGAAAAAAGTTTCGGTTAAATCAAAGAAATGCCTACATCCTTTCCTACAACACACATCCTTCATTTCGTTTTGTACACACACCAGGCAAGTTCTAGACACTTCACAATAGCATGGAAGAAACGAAACCTCACCATACACTCATTGCACATGCTCAACTCAAGAAATATTCACAAACTCTTTAATCAGCTAATTACAAGAATTCAAAACATTAAGCCTCAATCACACCGAATCGAACTCTATGGCCTAGGTATCTCAACATATTTACAAAGTTGCATTCTTTTATACGAATCACCTTTGCATTTTAAATATCATGTACCACACGCAACCAAAATTTCACAACCATAAAGTAACGACACGTTTGGGATACACACAACAAAAGAAAAAACTAAAAAATGAACAAAAGAAATCTACTCCTAATGACTACATTTCCCTTAAGACGGTCTTCATCCATCCATCATAAGGAACGGTCACTAATTACGACTTCGGTTCAATGGGACTATTATCGGTAAGAGAACCGAAAAAAAATGCCGAGAAACCCAAAAATAAAAATTTCATGAAATTTTTTAAAAATATCAATAATTTCTATAAAACATATTTACACAACCGGCTAACAACATTCAACAACACACAACAGCTTCATATTAACTACAATACAGACATACACACAAAAATCACAGGGTCATAAGTTTTTCCAAGCACAACAACAAGAACAGAGACATTAATAACAACAACAACCAGCACCTAACTACTCCCACCCACACTTAAATCGAACACTGTCCCAGTGTTAACAAAATTCAGAATACCATGAAAGTTGGTGGTGAAACTCCCTGATCAATCGAAGTATTCCACTTCTTCGTCAGGTGCCGCTGCCTCGTCTCCCATATCTGAATCGTCCCGATCGTCATCATCAGACTCAACATCGGAGTTGTCACGACGTGTCTCCTCATCTATGGGGACATCATCATCAGTGGGCTCTACAAATGCTGGCCCCACTAGGCATACAGCCCTGGCATTTTCGCCAAAAGGGTAGTCTAGCTCGAGCTGCCACATCTCATCTTCTATTGCCGGCCTCCCGCCTATGCGCACCTGGAGCATCTGCATATCGAACATGCGAGCCATGTACTGATCATCCCAAGCATGTCGCTCGGCTAGTGTAACAACTGGCCCGTGAGTGATGTCTGGTGCCTTAGTTTTGGTGACATCTAAGGCCCGTCTCTCCATCTACGAGATGTATTCAAGGGCCTCTTCCTCATTATCCAGTCCCCTCAGGAACGTGGTTAGTAATCCACCAAACCCGTACCTGTGCCCTTGATGCAAGCGGGCTCTCTTCATGGCGGAGATAATCACTGCCCCAACATTGATCTCCAGCCCTTTCATCAAGGCATAGACCAAGCATACACGATCCCGGGTGACATCTGTCATATGCACTCCCGGGATCAGGTAGGAACAAACAATCTTAAGACATATCCTGGCTTCCCTGTTCATCTGTGAGTAGGGCAATGTCTGATGGTAGCCCCTCTCCATATGCCTACTCCACCATGCTGTAGACCGGCCTCTACACAGAGTGCGTCTGATGTCCGCATATGGTGGAGTGATATTCAGCTGCCGGACCACATAGGCATCTGTGTCCCACGCCCCCAAAATGGCATTATAGTGATGGGGCTCAAAAGTGACTACCTGTCCCCTTATCTTTATGGTGTGACTTCTGAGTGTCAGGTTCCAATTGGCATAGAATTCCTGAATTAGGTGCAGATTGCACTCCTTGGGCTCTTCAAAGATGAAGTTCAGCCCGGCTACCTCAATCCTGTGGACAAATCCTTGGGAACTCCTGTGCCAACGGTTCCCTAGCAATGTGTTCCTCGGGGAAGTATTTGCTTTCCTTATGCTTTGCATTCCATTTCTTCCCCTCCTCTGTCACCCATCGGGTTCCGTATTGCTGACGTTGGCTGCGCGGAACCGCTGGTGCTGCTGGGACTACTGTTCCCAGTTTGATTCTTTTCCTTCCGGCGCCCGATGTAGATGCGCCCTTCCCTTTATCTTGCCTGCTTGCCATTGTTTTCGTCAAACCAAACAGACAGGTCCTATGTTTTTCCAATTAAAATTATCTTCAACTAAGGTTGGGTTAAGCTAGGCCACCCCACACTTAGTCTTTAGCCACAATCACAATATTACGGCAACATCATACTTATTTCCAATTTACATGAAAAAACAAAAACACAACAAATATGCCTTGTGCATTCCGAGAATTCGACGGTATAAATTCTTTTGTACAACTCAAACTTTGTACAGCTAACCACAACATTGCCATCGCTCACATTTATATACATAGCACTTAGCAAGAAAAAAAGAAAAAAAAAATTATCTACATAAACCTATACAAGTCACCCATTTCATGCATTTCACAATTCTGTTACCCCGAAAATCCATCGGTCTTTTAGCATATTAACAGTTAGCACACGCAACTCATCTCACCCAACATACACAACCCAACAAGAATTTCACATTTCAACTAAAATTTTCCCCTTTTCATATTCAAATTCAAGCCCTAGCTACAATTTTACAAAAATTCTATCAAGCTATGTAATTATCGAGTTCATACAATCACAATGATACTACGAACGTCAATCAACAATAACTCAATTGAATTTAAGCTTAATTTCTACTTAGGGCAAGTTTTACTCACATAACATGTTCAACATCGAAAAATTTGACAAGAATTGATATAGAGTTGAAGAACATACCTTGAATTTGATGAAATGAAGAAATCTTGAGGAAAATGTGTACCTAGGTCCGTGTCACATTGAGGGAGAAGGGGTTTTTGGGATGTTTGTCGCGGAGGGGATGAAAAATGAGGAAAAATAAGGGGAATTCGGGGTTAAAAAATAGGGATTTCACGCGGGTCACCCGGTGATCTGGTGTGACCCGAAGCAAATAACACCTCAACGTGTCACGGAGGGTAACGCGTAGCACCCCCTCCGTGGCACGGAGCCATTGCGCAGGCGTTCTGGAATTTGTAAAAATTCCAGAATTACCTTAAATGTGTCACGGAGGGTAACGCGGAGGCCCTCCTTCGTGACACGGAGCCAATGCGTGGGCTCACTGTTTTGCCACTTTTTATTTTATTTTATTTTATTTTTTTCTTACCTCGATTTTCTGCTTTGTGATTCTTTACATTTTGCCCTCCGATCAACCTGAAATTTATCTTACAACAAGAAATCGGTTAGAATCCCAAGGTTTGCAAACATAACACAATATATATATATATATGTTTTGTTCTTCTCTTTCTTTTTTTCTTTTTTTTTCTTTTACTTAACTAATGTACAAATACAACAAAACATATTCACGGGTTGCCTCCCGTGCAGCGCCTGATTTACCATCGCGGCTTGATGTCATTAAGCTTAGTCATCCTCTAGGGTGACAGACGTTTTCTTCCGAACACATCCTCACCCCTGTCAAGCTTACACCTCTCCGGTGGTTTCCCCAATAACTCCCATGACTCAACGCTCTGGACAACATCAGCTTAATTAATCACGTTGATCACCGAGAGTTCCTCGTACACGCCGGGAGCTTGGTGGCCTTGTACACATCAAACACCTCCACCTTGTCATGTGCTCGCATGGTTAGCTGCCCTGCAGCTACATCAATAAGTGCTTTCCCAGTAGCCAAGAAATGACGTCCCAAAATAAATGGGACTTCCGCGTCTGGCTCGAAGTCCAGCACAACGAAGTCTACCGGGAAGATAAAGGAGCCCACTCGCACCAGCACGTCCTCCACAATGCCATCAGGTCTTGCCAAGGAACGATCTGCTAGTTGCAAGATCACTGTTGTTGGTCTAGGACTCCCTAGTCCCAACTTCTTGAATACTGATGTCGGCATCAAGTTAATGCCTTCTCCCAAATCACATAATCTGCGAGCTCGGATACTCTGCCCAATTGTAATTTGTATTGTAAAGCTCCCAGGGTCCTTGAGCTTTGTGGGAAACCTGTTTTGTATCCGGGAAGTGCACTCCTCCATAAGAGCCACCGTAGCGTACTCAGTTAACCAAATTTTGTTCGCCACGATGTCCTTAATATACTTTGCATACTTCAGCACTCCCTGCTAAACATCAACAAGAGGTAAGTTAATGTGTACCTGTTTAAGAACCTCCATGAACTTTTTGAAACACGCCTCCTCCTTGTGTTTATTTAATCTTTGAGGGAACGGGGGTGGTGGTCTTTCTGGTTCAGCATCCTTTTTCTTGATGAATCTGCATTCCACTCCGGATTTCCCTGCGAAATACGATTTAACAAGGTATACAGCTCTTCATTAGTCTTCTCTAATGCATGTCCCCCAGCTGCTGAGTCTAGCAAGATTTTTGTGTGGGGTTCCAAACCCTCTATGAAAGTATGTACTAGCACATCATTGGATTGGTGATGATGTGGACAATCCGGCAACATAGATTTGAATCTCTCCCAGGCCTGATACAGATTCTCTCCCTTTCTTTGTTTAAAACTTAGAATTTGACTTCTATGTCTTGCTGTTTTACTGGATGGGAAAAATCATATCAAGAATTTCTTTGTAAGATCATCCCATGTGGTGATGGAATTAAGTGGCTCAGCTTTCAACCACCTCTTAGCTTCTCCCAAAAGTGAAAATGGGAACAATGTAAGCCTGACATAGTGTGATGACACTCCAGCGGGGACGTAAGTGTCACTTATCTGCAAGAAATTTTGGAGATGTTGCTGTGGATCCTCATGAGGGAGACTTGTGAACTGCCCGCTGGTGTGCAGCAATTGCACCATGTTCTGTTTAAGCTCGAACCTCCCTCCTGGCTCAGGTTTGCGGATGCTAGATGTGACATTTTTAGCATGTGGGATTGCCACCTCGCTAACCGGTCTAGCTGCCATTTCCTCGAGCACTAACATTGCCCTTACAATGGGTGGATTCTGTTGTTGCTCCAGGATTGTTTGTCTGAGCAACTGCAGCTTTTTCTCTAGAGCTTCTCTCCTTTGACGATGGAATTGTCTCTCCAGCTCTAAAGATGAGTACATCAGCTCCTTGTCTCTTACCAGTGTTCAACAGAAATTAGTATCTACAAAATACAGGCTAAGACCAAGTTGTCAACACTAAGAAGAAATAGTAAACTAACACTTAAGAAAAATTTACCAATGGCCAGTCCCTAGCAACGGCGCCAAAAACTTCTTCGGTCTGTTTGGTATAACTACACGCAAGTGCACGTGGTCGAACAAGTAGTAAAGTGGCTCAAGTAAGCCAAGTATCGATCCCACAGGGACTGGACTAAGGTATCAATTTAATCAAGTGTCAATAAACTTTAACTCTAAATTGCAGACAACAGTGTGAAGAAGATTTTGATATTTTGTTTCCTAATTTTATACTAAGTTTAAAACGAATATACCATTTGAGTCTAAACTATAAGTAAGAGCATGCTGAGGCTAAAATGAACATGTAGAGAAATAAATTATCGATAAAATTTGGTTAACCTTTCCTCCGGTTGCTAGACAAGAATTATTGCCTATAGATTAAAACTCTCGTATTTAACCCAACTTAAGAATCATGAACCTTCCACCTACATCTCTGTGATAAAAAGAAATTCATGCTCTAGCCATACAAAACCGATTCCTTAATTGACTAATACAACTTTCAGGTATATCTCTATCCTGAAGGTAAATCAATTCTCAATTTTTCCAAACTAAGAAAAGATCATATCCTATCAATTCACAACTTTCCAATTTCTTGTTCTCTCGAGTGAAACCGGACTTTTTAGATATACATTAACGTTGGCACACATTAATGCAGTAAGAACAAGAATCAATAGAACAACCATGGAAGAAAAGATGAAAACCAATTTACCAATAATCACATTTCAACACAATTGTTCTTAACCTCAGAAAGAAGGGAATTTAGCCACTCATTTGTGGATTAAAACATTGTTAAATGAGTGTTAATCATACAAGCAATTAAAATAAAGAGGAAGGAGATAGAGAAAAATCCTAAGATTTTCATCCCCTCAACTACCTGTAACCCACGTTCTTGCTCCACCAAGTCAGAATAATTAAAAATGAACCTAAGTGTTCTATTTATACTAGTGGAAATTTTTCCCGGAATAACAAGCAACGTGTCACGGAGTGCATCACGGAGCACTGCCTCCGTGACAAGCCACCAACGCGGACGCTCACTAGAATACGGTCGTCCAAGTATTCACACCCAACATGGCACGGCGTGCAACGCGGGGCTTGGCCAACGTGCCACTGCCCCAATGCGCACCTTCACTGGAATTTGACATAATTTCTGCATCCAAGCAGAATGCATCCGCGATGGCACCGTGACACGGCTCCATCGCGGAGCCCCTTTACTTTGTGCTTTCCCTGTGCTTTTTCCTTGCTCTCTTCTGAGTCCGATCTCGATTTCTCCCAACATGCATCTTAGCTTCATAAAATTATATTTTTCCTGCAAAACCACACTAATCATGTTGGTTAGTATAAATTCACATTTTATTACAATTCACATGAGAATGTACAAACATCGATAGATAAACAAGGCAAAATGACACATTTGAGTATCACTTGGGCATATAAATCTGCCCAAGATCACTGCCCATCGCCCCAATATACCTCCGTGCCACGGAGAAAATGTGGATGCTCACTGGATTGTGTACCACGGCAGGTCCTAGCGTTGGACTGTGCGTGTCGCCCAGCGTGGCATGTTGCTGGTCGCGCAGATGGACCGACGTGGCACAACCTTGCTGCGAAGGTCCACTGGATTGACATCCTCGTGCGCGCATCTTTGGCGTGGCACGGTGTATGGCATGGCACACGCACAGCGTGGCATGCTGCCTACCACGGCCAGCCTTCCCTTTGGCCTGCCATGTTGCCTTCATTTTTCTATCAAAGACGAACTCCATTCCTTTGCTTCAATAGAAATTGTTTAATCCTTCACATGCATTTCACACCTACAATACAAAGACTAATCATGTTGGTTAGTTCATACCCACAAAATAAGCAAAATCACATGAGAATGTAGTTAATTTAATTGGTAAACGTGACTTAATTAAGTAATAAAATAGCTCTTGGGCACGTAATTATGCCTAAGATCACCTGGCCTTAGTTGTTCTAGTGGAGAGCATAGGCGTGAAGGATAGCCTCATTTATGAGGAGGTTTCAATTGAGATCCTTGATCGTCAGGTTCGGAAGTGGAGAAACATGTAGCTTTGTGAAGGTTCTGTGGAGGAATCGGCTTGTTGAGGGAGCTTCGTGGAAGCCAAAGAAAATATAATGGAGAGATACCTTCATCTTTTCCCTTCCAGCTCAGTTTCAGCATGAGGTATCAGTTTCCTCCTTAGTACTCTATTCAGTTTCATTTCGAGTTCATGTATCTAAATTCCTTTCATGTCATATAATGGCCCCTATAATGCGCCATCGTTAGGAGTGGTGAAAAGCTACTATTGTGTCAGGTTTGGAAGGTATGACTCATGGCCATGGTGATTATAAGAGAAGTTGGAAATTTTTCCCAAGATAACGGATGGGTCTAAAGACCAATCGTCTCAAGGTACGACGCGTTGTCAGGAGTTGTAGCATAATTATTGGGTCTCAAGGTACTGGTGATATGAGGGATGTAAGACCTGTAGTAGGAAACTATAAGTCATGGTAAGCGCCCTTGGAAACAATTAGTGATGGGGGATTACAGTTGGTTTGGCAACGGGAGGAAACCGCAGGTCATTGTATCAAGGTACGAGCCATGGTATGATTCATGGCATCCGGCAGTTATCTTTTCTTTGTGAAATCATTAAGAGTGTTTTTTCAATCCTAAGCTCCTATGGCCTAAATTACATTTTTTAAAACCCTGGAAGGAATTTTTTAAGAGGGTTTAGCCTATCTCAAATCATTAGGCTCCCATGCATGAAAAGCTTTGCGTGTCCCTTTGAAGATCAATTTTGAACTCTTTCAATTCTTCCCTAATTTTGTCGGGCCTTCAAGGATAATTTGAGAATCAATCTACCCAGGTATGCAGGGCTATGAATGAGAGTTTCTTTTCACTCTCATGCCCAAATTTCTCCTCAAGCTCATAATTTAAGCTCTTATTCAAATATTTGGTTTTATAGGGTTTTAACCCAATTTAATGAAATTTTCTATGATATGTTTATGGGTGAATTCCTCTCACGTTCCGAAGAATGTTTTAAGATTTATGGGAAGATTTTATATACAAATTTATTATAAATTCATGATTTCAAGTTATTAAAAATTATGCCCTATTATGCAAGTTTTATGAAAAGTCAAGTTTGTGATATATGATTTCAATTATGATGAGATATCTAGCATGAATGAATGTTTATATTATTTCAATGTATGAATCCATGATTTTGACTTATTAAGTCTATTTTTAGTATGCATGATTTTTATGATTTGGGAAAGCCCACACAAATTAAGTATGTTTTCATGATTAGCCAAGGTTAATAAGATCAACTTGTCATATGTTTTGGTGTCAAGAATCCCAATGCAGTCAAGACTCTCCATGTTCAGATTTCAGACTATGCATGTAATTATGATTTCATCGTTGAAAACTTATGGGAGCACTATGCATGTTTTTGGGAGTAGTGTCTAGCACCAAGTAATCTAGGGGTTCGCAGACTACCTGGTCTCAGAACTACCCGCCAACGTAGCTTTATATATATATATATATATATATATATATATATTAAGACCTATCAAGAGAGTTTTCCCCTAACCTCCAAGGGGCCTCAATTTGATATCAATATCATGGTATCGTCTTTAGCCCTGGCAAGGTTTTGGATGGCTCTGCCCATTTGAGTGTGATAGTTGGGGCAGAATGTAAGCTCTATCGTGATGGTGTCGATTATGACCAGTCTCCCATTATTTCTCATGATCTTAGTTATTCATGTTCATGATTATTATATTATGTATTAGGCCAGGTTTGACCCAATGATAATTTTGTGAACTTTTACTTAAAATTTTAGCTATGACAAGTCATATGATTTTTATTTCTTACCTTTGATCACTATGTTTAGTTATGATACTCAGCTTATGATTATGGATGTCTCATATTATGTTTTCAGTATGCAGTCCTTATTCTCATGATCTAATGCCTTACATTGAAATGCATGATTTCGGTTAACATTTAGTCAACATGTTTTATTTACCTTACATACTCAGTATATTCAAAGTACTGACTGCATACTCTATGTTGTATCATTTTATGATACAAGTCTGAGAAATTAGACTCAGTTTTTCCCTTAGTCCAGCTCCCCGCCAGTCCAGCTCAGTTGCAGTTGTTGGTGAGTCCTCATCTTCCGAGAATATTTAGTTTAGTTGTTTGATTATGTTATTTCAGACTCAAACATAAGGAAGTTTATTAGGGTTGTTGTCCCATCAACTCATTAGACAATTTAGAGGCTTATCACACATTATGTAGACTTTTATGTTTATGGAGTGTTGACTGTGTTTATAATCGTTGTTATACTTTATGTTATTCAGACTTCTGCTTATTTTTTTAAGTTATCAGTTTTCACTTTAATATATGATCTTTAGTTGCTATGTCCATACAATGGGTTGACTTGGAGTTATTTATGGTTCTAGGTCGCGGGTCCAAGCTCGGGTCGTGACAGAATCATTCTGCATCTTACATGTAAAGGGTTTTTGCGAATCAAAGGGAATCATCTTCTTTAATGCATACACTATATGCTTTCTTTGATTGACCTTATGTATTGTGCTCATCTAAATGCATTTATTGCACGTGTTTCCATTGGGTGATTGATTCTTATGCTTGAACTTGAACTTGGGGGGTACGGGTGGGAGAACTAGGTGATTCTTGTAAATTTGTTTGGGGTATTTTCTATTACACCCCAGAAATCCCTAAGACTAGCCCCTAGATTTAAAACTTAATCATGCAGAAAATTTGGAAAAAGTCCTTAGTACGAGTCACAATACAACTCGCGATGAGGTGGTACTAGTCATATTAGGACATATGAGATGAGGTTTCAGAGGGACAACAAAAATTATCCAGTAAACCACGGATGATTCATACGAGTCATACTAAGGCACTAAGAGTCATACTATGATTCTTGATATGATTTCTAGGAGTCTGATAGGAGGTTGTAAGGAAACCACGACTGCACATCATGATTCGTCCCACCATGGTATGGATCGTACTAACTAGTTGTGAGATGATATTAGAGAAGTGATTAGGAAATTTTGGGAAACCACGAGCTGTGGTAGGACCCTTGGTATGAAGTTATTGATCGTGGTAGGCTCCAGTGGGTTGAACTTCAGAGAATCGTTCAGGCAGGGTCCCTAGCCACAAGTGTCATTAAGGATCATATGATCTTGGTACGACTCGTAGGTTGGGTCGTACCACTGGACGGACAAATTTTTGAAATTGTTACCCAGGGGAATTTTTGTAAATCCTAAGCTCCTAATTTTTAAACTACATAATATTGGGTTATTTTAGAGGGGAATTATGTGGGGGTTAGTCGATATTGTCCTCTCATTCTCTCCTAAAATTCTTAAATTCACTGTAAGATCTCAGACAGACTCCTCAAGGCAAGAACTAGGGCTCCTACATCTTCTCAGAACTTTTAGCTTCTTCTCCGGGATTTCTTCTACAAGTATGTGGTTAATTAGCAAGGTTATTCCTTTCACCCTTGTGCCCCAATGTATTTTTAGAAAATCTCATTATTTTTTCCCTGTAGAAGTCATGAGTTAGGGTTTCCAAACTGTTATAATTTCTTTTAATTTTCAATTATTATCTCAGTGTCCCAAGAGTAGTTCTACGTGAAATTCATGTTTTGTGCTTCAATAATGATATTTGTTTTAGCCCTAGTTTTAGCATGATATATTTGGGTTGAACCTTGTAGGATTAAAAGCTGGTCTGAATTGCTATTTTTACATTGGTTATTATCTGAGCATCATTTACATCTTGTATGCTATAATTAAAGTTAACATTTTTATATTTTTACTAGACTTAGTATTTTCCAGAAAGGTCAGTTTACCAGCTTATTGCTTATCAGTCTATCAGTACTTTTCAGTAAATTCAGTTGTCAGGTTCTTTATGCTCTCACAACACTTTTAGAGAAGTAGTTCTGGGTTAGCCTTATAACATCGGTTTCGAGTCAATAAATTCAGTTAGTTATATTTTAAAATTAAGCAGGGAGTAGTACTTAGCACCAAGCGGACCGGGGTTCCAGCACACCAATATTTACAAAACTACGTGCCACCATAGGTTTTATCCTAAATGGGTTTTTTCAGTTAGGGATCATAAAATCCAACCACTATACGCTGAAAAAGTGCAGTGGCCACTATTTGATGGGGTTTATACATCGAAATTTACGTTTGGCTCATGTGGTTATATGTCGATTAATCGGCTCTGCCACAATACAGTTTCATAAAAGATTTAGTACAATTCATGTCAGTTACTATTTTTAATTTTTTATTACAACTTACATTTCAGTGCACACTAAAAATTAGTTTTACACGTTCATTAACTATTTTCAAACTAGCATATCATGTCAGTATTTGTGCATCTCAGATAAGGCCATTGTATTTCATCTCAGTTATGTATCCAGTTATGTATATAGTATAGTATCTTCTCAAATTACTAGAATGCTTCAGTTTCAGTTGTGTTTCTCACATATTCAGCTCATTCAAAGTACTGACGCATATGTTATATCATTTGATGACATAGGCTCCGGCACTCAGGCTCAGCAGTGTGGTTAGTCTCCATTAGACTCAGTCCATCAGTACTCTAGTAGTGAATCGTCATTTCTCGAGGACTGAAGTATTTCTTTCTACTTAGTATTATTGATTTAGTTTTCAGATTTTAGAGTTATCTGGGGCCTTGTCCTAGCAACTCATTAGATCTCTTAGAAGGCTTTCAAACAATGTGTGTTTGTTTTAGCTATAGCTCTAGATGTCTTTGGAATTTCAATGCATTATAAGATGTTCATTTACTTATGAAAGTGTTTACTTTATTTTTGGTTACAAACAACTTCTGCTTAAGATTTTCCTACAATAGTTTAGTCATATAAGAGTTATGTTAGGCCATGGGGTAGTTGGAGCCACTTATTGTTCTAGACACTATGTTGCATCAAGGCTGTAGACTTGAGTCGTGAAAAACTTCTCAAGGCAAGAACTTGGGCTCATACTTCTTCTCAAAATTTCAAGCTTCTTCTCTGGGATTTCTTCTATAGGTATGTGGGGATTTAGCAAGGGTATTCCTTTCACCCTTCTGCCCCATAGTATTTTTAGAAAATCTCATTATTTTTAGCCATGTAAAAGTCATGAGTTACGGTTTCCAAACAATACAAATTTCTTTTAATTTTCAACGATTATGTCAGTGTCCAGTGTGTAGTTCTACGTGAAATTCATATTTTGTGCTTCAATCATACATACTCGTTCTAGCCCTAGTTTTAGCATGATATTTTTGGGTTGAACCTTGCAGGATTTAAAAGCTGGTCTAAATTGCTATCTTTAAATTGGTTATTATCTGAGCATAATTCTCATCATGTATGCTTTAATTAAAGTTTAACATTTTTAGATTTTAACTAGACTTAGTATGTTCAAAAAAGGTCAGTTTATTAGCTTATCGCTTATCAGTCTATTGGTATTTTTTGTAAATTCACTTGTCAGGTTCTTTAGGCTCTTAGAACACTTTTAGATAAATAGTTTAGGTTAGACTTAGAACATCAGTTTTGAGCTAATCAATTCAGTTAGTTATATTTAGAAATTTAGTTGGGAATGTATTTAGCACTGAACAGACCAGGATTCCAGCGCACCCAATATCCACAAACTATGTGCCATTGTATATTTTAGCCCGAATGGTTTTTCTCCATTTAGTGATCACACAATCCAGTAATTATACCTAGGCAAGGTACAGTGGCCTCTATTTGATGGTGCGTATACATCAAACTCTACGTCTAGCTCACGTGGTTATATGTCGATTAATAGGATCTCGCATAATACAGTTTCATATTCGATTTAGTACAGTTCGTTTCAGTTATAGTTTTTAGTTTATGATTACAACTTTAGTTTTAGCGCATGTACATGACCCTAAAAATAAGTTTTACTCGTATTTTAATTAAATATTTTCAAACTATCATACCATATAATTATTTATGCATCTCAGATTAGTCCATTACACTTCACCTCAGCTATATACCTAGTTATGTATATAGTACAGTCTCTTCTCATATTACTAGAATGCTTCTGTTTTAGTTGCATTTCTCACATACTCAGTACATTCAAAGAAGTGATGCGTACTCCCTGTTCTATATCGTCTTATGATATAGGCTCAGGCTCAGCAGCGTGGTTAGTCTCAATCAGACTCAGTCTAATAGTACTTTAGTGGTGAGTCCTCATTTCCTGAGGACTAGAGCATTTCTTTCTATTTAGTAGTATTGTTTCAGTTTTCAAATTTTAGAGTTAGCTTGGGGCTTGTCCCAGCAACTCATCAAATCTCATAGAAGGCTTTCAGAAAAGGTGTGTTAGTTTTAGCTATTGCTCTGGATGTCTTTGAAATTTCAGTATCTGATCAGATGTTCTTTTACTTATAAACTTTTTTCTTTATTTTTTGTTACTAACAGCTTCCGCTTAATATTTTCTTACAATAGTTCAGTCATATTAGAGTTATGCTATGCCATGGGTTATCTTGGAGTCACTCGTGATTCTAGGCACCATGCCGTTTCTAGGGTGTAGACTCAAGTCGTGACCTTTTCTCTTGAACTAATATATTCATGTGAGTATGATCTGAAAATGTGATGTACAACCATAAATGACCCTAGAAACTATGCTAATGAAAAAAAATTGGATGAAATTTACCATGTCTAACTAACCCATGTAATTTAATGTACAAGTCGTATTGTGAATATACGAATCATAAAATTGTTTGTATGCTGGATTTTAGAGTGCTGACTCTCTGAATTTCAATATATGAACAAATATATAGCCTATAGATGCAATCTGTAAACTATACCTTGGGCCATATATTGAACTCAAAGTTGTTGATTCTCTGATGCTTGAATATGGTGTATTTTATGGTTCATATATTGCATCCATGAACCATAATTATCCTTTTCTCCCATAGTAATTGCAAAATAGTGTTCCATTAATGAACATACTTACTGTATCTCCCGAATATGATTTGAAACTGGCAACGTGAGGGCAACTTTTTGAATATTTTAGCGGTGAGTTTTCTTTCCTTATTTATCATCCCATATCCCTCATGTTTGATGACTATTTCATGAAATGGCACCAAAAGAAGCTATAAAGAGAGGTGGGAAGGACAAGGATACCAAGAGGTCCTGATTAGTGGATGAATAAATTGATTCAGGTGAAGAGTATAAACTCCCACAATCCCAGGAGGCTAAGAAGCTCATGCCGGCCTTTTCACCTGTTGCATCTGCCAGAGTGCGCTCAGGAGCCACCCTTCTTAGGCATCACATTTCTTGAGGTTCTGGGCATGGAAGCCCCTAAGCCTCTCAATCGTCTGAGAGTACCCACACTCTTGTTGGGGGCAACATAGTCCTTCATCTCATGGAGAGTCCTCTTCTGACCTAGTAGCTTGTCAATTAGTGCTAGTAGAGATAGCGCACAAATAACCCATAATGCCCCTTCTGTGAATCGAGTAAATAAAAGAAGGATGATGGCTAAATACATCGCCCTAGTTAGATGGGCTATAACGGGGGCATTTGATAAGTATAGAGAAGGCTGACGTATCATATATGGAAGGCCAGTTGGAGTATTAAAAAAGAGAAGTTTGTCAGTATGTTGGACTGGATAAGGATCCAAACAACCTCGAGCAGCTCTAATTTTAGCGATAGGCCTTTCTAATAGAACACCTAATCTTTGGCGTATTTACTTGCCTAAGTTCTATGTTATACCCATATTTTAGTCTCGTTTGTGGATTTACTTAAGCATATTCTCATGTATTTTGATTTTAAAAGCTGCATGAACTAACAAATTAGTCCATTTATGTAGGTGAAATATACTAAGGATGGGGCCTAATATGATGATGCATGAGAAAGAAGGAAGCTTGGGATGAATATCAAGGAAGACGCATGAAGATGGCATGAAAAGCGGGTTGCCCGAGCAAGCAGTGTGCCACGCTGACGTAGTGGCGCACTAAGTAGTGTGCCACGTCGACGCAGTGTGTCTGTGTGTTGGTAATGTACCATGCCTAGCCTTGCTCTGCGTCGTGTCAGCGTGTCACACTAAGCAGCTGCACACATCGCTTGGCCGATTAGTGTGCCTGTGTGTTGGCAATGTGCCATCCAAGCCTTACTCTGCGCCAGGCAACGTGTCACGCTAAGCCGGCTGGGCGTTCAACGCCATGTCATGCTAGCGCCCATGTTCTGGTGAGCCCGCGCGATGGCACCGCATCACGCTAGCCAAGTTGCACGATGGAAAACATGGAACAGAGATAGTTTTTACAAAAGCAAAATTCTCACGTTATAAATTAAACACCTGGTCATTTTTAGTAGATATCACATACTATTTTTGGATAATCAAAGAGGAGCAGAAGAAAGGAGAAAACAAACTCCCCATTTAGGGTTCTTTTTCTTCCTTTTCTTTTCTATTCTTTTAATTACATGGATTCACAAACTTTTGTAAATATTTGTAACCGCATGCTTGTCTAAAACCCTTCTCCTAGAGTTGAGGCCACATGTCATGAACATATTAGAGTAATTCTTTCTTCGTTCAAGTACTTCATTGTTGTTTGTTCTTGTATTCTTGTTTTACTCATTTTAATGCTTAATCACCATTTAAATGGTATGAAATAATCTTAGGAAAACTTGAAAAGGAAAACCCTAGGATAGAGTCAGGAATGTAAGAAGTGAGTTCAAATTTTCAAGACTTATTCGCGTTTAGGATAAAAATATAACTAATTCGCCTCGTTTGGTTATTAAATGGGAAAATAGCTAGATACATGGAATTATATTGTTATATCACCACTCATAGATGTAGTTGTCAAGTTAATTCTAGGTTAAATGGTCAGAGGTTCAACTAGATTAATGCATATGAATTAGGTTATCACATCCCCTCTCAATGATGTAGATGTGAGGCTAATTCGAATATATGTTTAGAGACTTGAGAAACCATGAACACGACATTTATCTTGTGAGAAAATATACAGATAAATGCTTGAACCAATGTGAATTCTAGCTATACGTTATTGTTTGGACTTAAACCTGAACTCTTCTCATTATTATTTTCCATTTATATTATACCCCAAGAACCCAAGGATCAGACTCAAAAGTGAAAATAGAGAAAAACTGAAAATTTGCACCAGGTCATATAATGACTCGTGAGGTGAGTCGTGAGGAGCGACCACCAGTCGTGAGGTGACTCATTGTCAGCATGGTGTGGCGAGGCCTGAGTGAGGAGGCCACGAGCTTGATCACAAGTTGTGGTCAGACCTCATGACTCGTGAGGTCACCCATGGTCAACCCTGGAGGATTGGCTAATGGGGGTGGGCAGTGTAGACAATGGAATATGACCACGAGTCGTGGTCTGACCTCACGACTCATGAAGTCACCCACGGAGTTCCCTTAGATGTTTAGGCAGTGTATTCAATGGATCAAGGCCACCAGTTATGCCCCATGGGAACGACCCGCTAGGTCCCTCATGGGGGGGCTAGCAACCATAAATTTTCTGCATTTTAATAAGGTTGTTTTCGTAACTTCCTAAGTCCCAAAGGCCTAATCTACGTCGTTCCGGATATGTTTCTAAGTTAGCTAAGATGGGTTAAGCCCTTTATGCATTCTCATTCTCATGCAAGGATTTTAGTGAGGTTTTGGATTCAAGACCTTCTTCCCCAAATTTTCATCAATTTCTTTGTGGGTGTTTAAGGAACTTTGAGTCCCTCCATTCCCAGGTATGTGGGGTTTTAAAATTGGTGGAATTCTTCCTCACCCATGCCCAATTCTGGGTTAACTCATGAATTCCACTATTCAAATTCCATTGGGTTTTACCCAAAGCATGAAAATGTGATTTATTTTTATTGATATGATTTAGTTGAGTTTTAATTATTGAATTATGAATGATAGGCAGGTTTTATTATTATTTTCTTTAATTTATGTTTCAAACTTTTAAATACAAAATTCCCATTTGATGAAAGTTCATAGAAGTTATGATTTATGGTGAATACTCTATAATTTGAGTTTATTGATGATAGAAAAGTATAATTTTCAAGTTACCCATGTTTATGAGCATATTTGGAAAGAATTGAATCTGATGAAGTATTTGGCAATGCCCACATGTTAAAGAATGAATTATGATTTATGAAGTAAATTACATGATTTATCGATTTATGATTTTAGCTGATGAAAAGGGCTTGGATTCTTTGCTAAGCATGTTTTATAGGGGATCAATGATAATAAATGTTATATCTTAGCCAATGAATTTTTATGCATGATGTTAATGTTTATGTATGAGCCTATATGCATGTTTTCCGAAGCCGTGTCTAGCACTGAGCAGCCCAGCGTTCAAAGAACTATGTTGGTGTCTCATAACCACGTGCCACCATGGGTTGAAAATGATATGATGTATTGACAATGATCCCCTCAAATTTAATATCACTCCTTATGCACGACCCTCGCCTGGCAAGCCAGGGTCAGCTCTACCCACTTGTGTTAGACAGTGGGGCATCATGAAAGGCTCCACCATGAAGGTGTTGGTTATGATGTGTTCTCCCATGGTTTCGCATGTTTTATGCATTGTTATTTTTATGTTATTGGCTCAAATCATATTATGATAAAGTTATTTACGATTATGATTATGAATGATTTGGAAGTCTTGAGCCTTATGTTTTATTATGTAGATTTTTATGTAAACATGATGTCCTTCTCCTACGTTTATTTACGAGTTTACTTTTAAAATGTTTGTTTTACTTACCTTGCATACTCAGTACATTCCACGTACTGACCACATACTTTCTATGTTGTATTATTTCATGATACAGGGTATGGGTCTTAGGCTCATCCTCATCCTTAGTCCGTCCCAGCGTATGTTATCAGCTTGTTGGCGAGTCTTCATTTTCCGAGGGCCATTTGATAAACTTTCCTATTGGTTATGATTTAGTATTGCTAGAGTTAGTTAGGGATGTTATCCCATCAACCCATCTTACGTATTAGAGGCTTTCGGACAAATGAGTAGTACTCAGCTTATGTAAATGTTTGGTATTTTCTGATGCTATGTCATGGTTACGTTTCTGCGATGTTTTATTCTTAATATTCCATTTATTTAAATGAGATTAGTTGTATGCATGTGCCATGGGTTGACTTGGGGTCCCTTGTCCCATGTCTATCATCTCGGTGTACGTTAGGGTCGTGACAAACTTGGTATCAGAGCAATAGGTTTGAAGTTTCCTAGGGAGTCCGAAAGCCACGTTAGGTAGAGTCTTTTTCATAGGTGTGAAGCTCACCACACTTATGATGAAGAGGCTACTAGACGTTTTAGGAAATGTTCCCTTCTTTCATGTTTTATGTTGTTCGATAAAAAGCCTTTCCATCCTTCTTATTTGTGCAATTTGCGATTACAAATTATGGCTCCTAGAAGAATGAATGGAAGGAGGAATTTTAATGATGAAGGCCACAGAGATGGCAATGACCATGGCATCAGCAAGCCCTACCTATTCAGGAGCCCCACGCACCAGAGCCAGCTGCCCACACGGATTTTCGTGCAGCTATTCAGGTGTTGGCGTAGACCTTGACGGTTCAGGTTAACCAGAAGGCTATTTCATAGGTCCAATAGAATGGAAATGTAGAAGCAGCTCGAATTAAAGACTTCTTGAGGATGAACCCGCCTGAGTTCATGGGATCAAAGGTGGTTGAGGATCCATACGAGTTTATTGAAGGGATCTTGAATGTCACTCAGGTTATGGGGTTGACAAATGGGGAGTGTGTTGACTTGTCCTCTTACCAGCTAAAAGAGGTCGCCCATATTTGGTACAAGCAATGGAAGAACAACAGGGCAGCGGGAGCGAGCCCTATTAGCTGGGATGAGTTCCACATGGCCTTTATCGATAGGTTCTTCCCTTAAGAGATGAGGAAGTTGAAGGGATTTGAGTTTGTGAACCTCATGTAGGGAAATATGATAGTGCTGGAGTATTCGCTCGAGTTCATTCATTTGTCAGAGTACGCCCCAGAGTTAGTGATGGATCAGAGGGCGCGGGTGAGCCAATTCGTTCAGGGTGCGGCTGGTTATCTAGACAAGGATTGCAGGACTGCCATGCTCCACCAGGATATGGAATTCCCTTGCATAGTGTTGTACGCCTAGCAGATAGAGGCGGCTCATGCGAGGGAGTGCGAGGAAAAGAGGGCTCGGACAAATGGTCGTGGGTTTTAACATTAGAGGTTCGGCGGTGGCTACCATCCACAGTTTCAGCAAAGGCAACTAGCCCCAACCCAATCATCAGCTAGTGTCCCGTACAGGCCTAGGGGTGATTAGAGGGGTAGGGCTTCAGGGTCGAGGGATCAGAGGGGCAACCAGCTAGAGTGTACCTCTCCAGCCTGCGGGAAGTGTAACAAGAGTCACGCCGGGGAGTGCCTACTCAGTTCGGATGTCTGCTTCAGGTGTGGTAGATCGGGGCACATGCGCCGAGCATGTCCATATTCCAAATAGGTTGATGATAGGGGTCGAGCACAGACCACCAGGACAGCAGCAACTCCATCCCATTCAGCTCCACAGGGAGCATCTTCTAGTGGGAGTGGCGATCAGCGCCAAAACTGATTCTATGCCCTTGCCTTGGGCCAAGAGTAGGAGACTTCGCCAGATGTGGTCACTAGTATGTTGTGTGTCTTTCATGTTTATGTTTATTCCTTTCTAGAACTGGGAGCCATATTGTCTTTCATGACTCCTTACATTGCTAGTAGTTTTGGAGTTAGTCCTGAAATTTTGTCAGAACCACTCTCTGTATCTACTCCAATCGGTGATTCAGTTGTAGCTAGACGGGTATATAGAGGTTACCCCATTACAGTGTTGCATAAGGTTACCTTCACAAACTTAGTAGAATTGGCCATGACAGATTTTAACATCATTTTGGGTATTAATTGGTTGTTTGCATATTATGCTTCAATTAATTGGAGGACCCATACTGTGGAGTTTTGTTTTTTGGGTGAGTCAGTTTTGGAGTGGAAGGGTAGTTCGACGGTGCCAGCAGGTTGATTTATTTCCTATCTTAAGGCTAAAAAGATGATCTCTAAGGGATGCATGTACCGCCTAGTTAGGGTAAAGGATGTGGAGTCCGAGACCTCGACTATCTAGTCAATTACAGTGGTGTGCAAATATCCAGAGGTGTTTCTCGAGGATTTGCTAGGTGTTCCTCCGGAATGGGAAATTGATTTCGGTATTTATCTATTGCCAGATATGCAACCTATTTCTATCCCTTATAATAGGATGGATCTAGATGAGCTAAAGGAATTGAAGGATCAGTTAAGGGATTTGTTGGATAAGGGATTCAATAGACTGATCCAGTCTCCATGGGGTTCACCAGTTCTGTATGTTCGAAAGAAGGACGGTTCCCTCCGCATATGTATTGACTATCGACAGTTGAACAAGGTTATTGTCAAGAATAGGTACCCCTTACCTAGGATCGATGATTTGTTTTACTAGCTTCAGGGTGCCAAGTGCTTCTCTAAGATCGATCTCAGGTCTGGGAATCACGAGCTCAGAGTTTGGGAGAGTGACATCCGAAAACTACTTTCTGGACGTGGTATGGTCAGTATGAATTTATTTTTATGTCTCTCAGACTAACCAATGCCCCCACAACTTTTATGGATTTAATGAATAGGGTGTTCAAGGCATATTTGGACATTTTCGTGATTGTGTTCATTGACGACATCTTGATATACTCTCGGAGCGAAGAGGAGCATGCCACTCATTTAAGGATAGTGCTACAAACCCTCAAGGATTGTCAGCTGTATAAAAAGTTTAGCAAGTGTGAATTTTGGCTAAACTCGGTAGCATTTCTGGGACATGTGGTATCATGCGAAGGCATAAGAGTAGATTCCCAAAAGATCGAAGAAGTGAAGAATTGGCCTAGACTAGTGAATCCTTCAGAAATTTAGAGTTTCTTGGGTCTAGCAGGTTATTACCAAAGGTTTTTGGTGGGTTTCTCATCTGTTGCGACACCTTTGACTAAGTTGACTCAGAAAAAGGTGAAATTCCCATGGTCGGATGCTTGTAAGAAAAGCTTCCAACAGTTGAAGACCCAACTCACCTCAGCACCAGTGTTGACCTTACCCGAGGGTACTGATGGATTTGTAGTGTATTGTGATGCTTCGAGAGTTAGACTAGTATGTGTGTTGATGCAACGTGGGAAGGTAATAAGATATGCCTCAAGACATCTGAAGGTCCATGAAAAGAATTATCCGACCCATGATCTTAAGTTGGCCGCAGTGGTGTTTACATTGAAAATATGACGACAATAATTGTATGGCGTCCAGTTACATGTATTTACGGATCATAAAATATTGCAATATGTGTTTACACAGAGAGATCAAAATCTTCACCAAAGGAGGTGGTTGGAGTTACTTAAGGACTATGACATGAGTGTCCTCTACCACCCGGGCAAGGATAATGTGGTTGCGCATGCACTTAGCAGGCTCTCCATAAAGAGTTTGTCCCACGTGGATGAGGGAAAGTAGGAGTTGGTGAAGGATGTCCATCGAATTGCAAGACTGGGAGTTAGATTGATCGACTCAACCGATGACAAAGTTGTTGTGCATAACAGGTCAGAATTGTCCTAGGTGGTTGATGTTAAAACCAGGAAAGATGAGGATCCAATATTGAGGAACCTGAAGGAGGCAGTGCAGAGTCAGAAGATGGAGGTTTTCTCCCAAGGGGGTGATGGTGTGCTACGATACCAGAGTCGACTATGTTTTTCGGACCTCTAGAATTTGAGAGTTCAGACATTGCATGAGGCACATGGTACCAGATATTCTATTCATTTAGGATGTACAAAAATATATCGGGATTTGTGAGAAATCTATTAGTAGGATGGTATGAAGAAAAATATTGTGGTGTTCGTAGCTAAATGTCCAAACTACCAACAAGTGAAAGTCAAACATCAAAGGCCGGAAGGCGTACTCCAGGATATCAGCATCCCCACTTGGAAGTGGCAACAAATTAATATGGATTTTGTTACAGGCCTACCTCGTACTGGCCGACAGTATGACTCCATTTGGGTTGTGGTAAATAGGTTAACTAAGGTTGCACACTTCCTACCGGTCAAGACCACAGATTCAACAGATGATTATGCCATGTTGTATATTAGGGAGTTGATTCAACTTCTTGGAGTGCCCTTGTCTATTATCTCAGCGCGAGGTACTCAGTTTACCTGTCAATTCTAGCATTCATTTCAAGGACTCAGGATGCAGGTTAAGCTCAGTACAGCCTTCCATCTGCAAATAGACGGCCAGGCAGAACGAACCGTTCAGACCCTTGAGGATATGTTTAGGGCATGTGTTATGGATTATAAAGGTAGTTGGGATGATCATTTGCCCTTGATTGAGTTTTCTTGTAATAATAGTTACCACTCCAGTATCCAGATGGCACCATTCGAGGCTCTTTACGGGCGGAGGTGTAGATCTCCCATCGGATGGTTCGAGGTTAGTGAGGCAGCTATGATAGGACCAGATTCGGTTCATGAGGCGATGGTGAAGGTTCAGTTGATCAGGGATCGATTAAAAACCTCTCAGAGTCGTTAGAAATCATACTTTAGTGTGAGGAGAAGAGATTTGGAGTTTGATATGGACGACTGGGTATTTCTAAGGTATCTCCCATGAAGGGAGTCATGCGGTTCGGAAAGAAAGGTAAACTCAGTCCCCTCTATGTTGGCCCCTACCGGGTTGTGAGAAGAGTTGGTAAGGTGGCATATGAGTTGGACTTGCCCTCAGAGCTATCTTCGGTTCATCCCGTCTTTGATGTGTCACTTATGAAGAAGTGCTTGGGTCATCCAGGCTTGGTAGTTCCGGTAGACAACATTGGTGTTAAGGATAACCTCAATTATGAAGAAATTTCTGTTGAAATCTTGGATCATCAGGTTCGGAGGCTGTTGAACAAAAAAGTAGCTTCAGTTAAAGTATTATGAAGAAACCAGCATGTTGACGGAGCTATGTGGGAAGCCAAAGAAGATATGATAGCTAAATACCCTCATTTGTTCCCTACCGGCTCCGTTTCAGTTTGAGGTGTCAATTTTTCCCTAAACCTTTAATCAACTTTTCCCATTCAGTTCAGGTGTACAAGTTTGTTTTATGATATCGTAATGTATGTGATGTCTGAATTCAGTTTAGCTATGTAGTTCCTTTCAAAGGTAGTCATTCCGTCAGTTTTCAACTCAAATGACGGGTAAGTGTATATTGCGATAGCTTGTTTCTGATTTTCTGCATGTTTCTAACATTCGAGGACAAATACCCCAAGGGATAGATATTGTTATACCCTGGGAACCCAAGGATTAGACCCGAATGTGAAAACATAGAAAAATTGAAAATTCACACCAGGTCACAGAACAACTCATGAGGTGAGTCGGGAGGAATCACCACGAGTCGTGAGGTGAATCATGGTCATCATGGTGTGGAAAGGCTTGAGTGAGGAGGCCACGAGCTTTACCACGAGCCATGTTCAGACCTCACGACTCGTGAGGTCACCCGTGGTCAACCCTGGAGGATTGACAAATTGGGGTGGGCAATGTAGGCCACGAGTCGTGCCCCATGGCAACGACCTATTAGGTCCCTCGTGGGGACTGGTGACCAGAAATTTCCTGCATTTTAATAAGTGTGTTTTCATAACTTCCTAAGACCCAAAGGCCTAAACTACGTCGTTTAGGATGTGATTCTGAATTAGATAAGATGGGTTAAGCCCTTTATGCATGCCCATTCTCATGCAAGAATTTTAGTGAGGTTTTGGAAGATTCAAGGCCTTCTTCCCCAAATTTTCATCAATTTCTTTGTGATTGTTCAAGGAACTCTGACTCCCTCCATTCCCAGGTATGTAGGATTTTAAAATGGGTGTAATTCTTCCTCGACCATGCCCAATTTCAAGTTAACTCATGAATTTCCCTATTCAAATTCCATGGGGTTTTACTCAAAGCGTGATAATGTGATTTCTCTTTATGGGTATGATTTAGTTGAGTTTTAATTATTGAATTATAAATTATGGGCAGGTTTTATTATTATTTTCTTTAATTCATGTTTCAAGCTTTTAAATCCAAAATGCCCATTTGATGAAAGTTCATGGAAGTTGTGATTTATGATGAATACTCTATAATTTGAGTTTATTAATGACAGAAAAGTATGATTTTCAAGTTACCCATGTTTATGCGCATATTTTGAAAGAATTGAATATTATGAAGTATTGGGCAATGCCCACATGTTAAAGAATGATTTATGATTTATGAAGTGAATTACATGATTTATCGATTTATGACGTTGGCTGATAAAAAGGGCCTAGATTCTTGGCTAAGAGTGTGTTAAAGGGGGATCAATGATGATAAATGTTATATCTTAGACAATGGATTTTTATGCATGATGTTAATGATTTATGTATGAGCCTATATGCATGTTTTTGGGAGCCGTGTCTAGCACCGAGCAGCCCAGCGTTCAAAGGACTACACTGGTGTCTCATAACCACGTGCCACCTTGGGTTGAAAATGATTTGATATATGGATAATGATCCCGTCAATGTGATATCACGCCTTATGCACGACCCTCGCCTGGCAAGCTGGGGTCTGCTCTACCCACTTGATCGAGACAGTGGAGCATCATGAAAGGCTCTACCATGATTGTGTCGGTTATGAAAAGTCCTCCCATTGTTCTGCATGTTTTATGCATTGTTATGTTGATGTTATTGGCTCAAGTGATATTATGATAAAGTTATTTACGATTATGATTATGAATGATTTGAAAGTCTTGAGCCTTATATTTTATTATGAAGATTTTGATGCAAACATGATGTTCTTCCCCGACGTTTATTTATGAGTTTACTTTACTTTTAAAATGTCTGTTTTACTTACCTTTCATACTCAGTACATTCCACGTACTGACCACATACTTTTTATGTTGTATCATTTCATGTTACAGGGTTTGGGTCTTAGGCTCATCCTCATCCTTAGTCCATCCCAGCCTACGATATCAGCTTGTTGGTGAGTCTTCATGTTTCGAGGAACATTTGATAAACTATCCCATTGATTATGTTTCAGTACTTCTCGGGTAAGTTGGGGATGTTGTTCCATAAACCCATCATACATATTAGAGGCTTTCGAACAAATTAGTAGTACTCAACTTATGTAAATGTTTAGTATTTTCTGATGCTATGTCATGGTTACGTTTCTGTGATGTTTTATGCTTAATATTCTATTTATTTAAATGATATTAGTTGTATGCATGTGTCATGGGTTGACTTGGGGTCTCTTTGGATCCCTTGTCCCATGTCTACGATCCGGGTGTACATTCAGGTCGTGACAATTTAAATTGTGATCAACCTTAGATTTTAGTAACAAACAAAACATTTAAATCTTGGAAACTTGAAGTTTTGAATTTTGAAGTAATATTTGAATTTGATACTTCACTAAAAGTCTAGTCCCTGTGGGTTTTATATCGGGCTCACTAAGAGTCACCATATTGCTTGTATGACTGCATGTTCTTGCGCCTGCGCTAGAGGCGTACCATGTTTTTGGCGCCATTGTCGAGGACTAGAAACATTAAGGGATTTCTTCTTTTGTATTTTTTTGTTTTTTCTTAAGAGCTAATAACATAGTCTTAGTCACAATTTTTGTAGGTACAAGTTCATCCTCACATCAATCTGGCCAGGGATAGAGAGTTTGTTGAACCACACCCGAAACTGTAAAGAAGGTTATGACAATTGAGATGGGAGCGTTCCACTCAATATCCTATCCAACAGGTTCAACAAGATAAGGTTAGAACTGCAGAGATGGTAGCCAGACCAATTTGCGAAGTGTCAATCCCACTTGTGACCAATGTTACCTCTAGCATCCACAAATCGGAACCTAAAGGTAGATTTGAGCTCAATAAGAACATGGTGCAGTTGTTGCACACCCATGGACAGTTCACGTGGATGACTCATGAGGATCCACAACATCATCTACAGAACATTTTGGAAATCAGTGACACATTTTTCCCCACAGAAGTGTCGACTAATTATGTGAGGCTCATGCTTTTCCCATTCTCAATTTTGGGAGAAGCAAAGAGATAGTTGAAGGAAAAACCACTAAATTCCATCACTATTTTTGATGGCCCGGCAAGGAAGTTTCTCATCAGATTTTTTCTATCTGGCAAGAATGCAAAATAGAAGAGTGAAATTCTAAGCTTCATGCAGTGGCCGGATGAAAATTTATATTTGGCTTAGGAGATATTCAAGTCTTTGCTAAGAGACTGCCCTAATCACCGGTAGTCCAATGAAATGCTGGCCCATACTATTGTGGAGAGTCTTGATCCCTACAAAAAAAATTTGTTAGACTCGGCATCAGTTAGTCAAGCATTGGAGAAAACATATGATGAGTTGTACACTATACTAAATAGAATTGCACAAGAAAATCCAGAGTGGCACATCGATGCATCTCGAGGAGCAGTTAGAAAATCAGCTCGGGTAATTGAAGTGGATAGTTTTAACACATTCGCAGCCCAGTTGGCATCATTCCCGCATCAAATGATTACTTAGTTTAGGAAGTTGAGCATGGCACAAACGCAGACATAGATGAATGCAGTTCGACCAGCTCCATGCTGGTGTGAGATTTATAGAAACAGCAGTTATGGGAAGGACTCTTGCGGAGCAAATCCAGAGTTGGTGAACTTTTTAGGTAATGTGCAGAGAGGAAACTAGAGTTATGGAAACATCTATAATCGAAACTAGCAGAACCACCCTAACTTTTCTTGGAGTGGAAATCAAGGGTAGAGTTAGCATTTTCAGCAGGCTCAGTAGCAGGGTAGGAAGGCTAGTAGCCAGTCAAGCAACATAGAGGAGATGTTGTAGATAATCATGGCCAACCAAACTCAAATGGAATCTGACCAAGTAAAAATTGTAGTCGAGCTAAAGAATCAACAGTTGGCCACAAGGAATCAGAAAATCAAATAGGGTAGATAGCGGTAGCTCAGAACACTATACTGTAGGAGGGTTTATCAAGTGACACTAATACAAACCCGAGCCAGGTCATGATCATCTGTTTTAGAAGTGGTAGAGAGTTAGCTGGGGCACCAGCAAAAGAGAAGAAAAATGAGGTGCAAGCGAGCTGATCATACCAAGCCCATCAGCTAACAACAACAATGAATGGAAAGCTGTAGATAATAAATCAAAACTAGCATTGAAACCCATATAAAGACCACCACCACCATTCCCATGAAAGTTGCAGAAAAGATAGGAGGATGCTTACTTTATGACGTTATTTGACACTTTCAATTAACATCACATAAGTTTGTCTGTACTTGATATTTTTCAAGGAAATTCCAAGTACGCTGAGTACTTGAAAGAGCTAGTAGCCAACAAGATAAGGCTGGTGGATGTAAAGATTGTAGCATTCACTGAGGAGTGCAGTTATAGGGTGATGAGCAAGCTACCAAAGAAGCTCAAAGACCTAGGGAGTTTCACTATCCCGGTACAAACATGTGGAAGTGAGCTGATGTAGGCCTTGTATTATTTAGGGGCAGTTGAAAACTTAATGCCCCTATTTCTATTCAATACACTTGGTTTATGAAAACCATGGCCTATTAGAGTGATGTTGCAACTGGCTAACAAGTCCAAAGTGGCCCCATAAGGGATAATTGAGGATGTGCTAATCAAGCAGGTAAATTCGTAATCCCTGCTGATTTTATTATCCTTGATTTTAAAGTTGATGATAGGGTACCCCATATATTGGAACGTTCATTCCTGGCCACAGGAATAGCTTGATTGATGTTTGGGTCGGCAACCTGAAGATGAGGGTGAATGATGAAGAGGAGAACTTTAGAGTGTACTAAGCACTCAACTACTCAACACACTACACAGATCTTTGTAAGATCAATGTGCTAACAGAGAATGAGTACGGTGTGGAGTACAAAAGTTCACTTCTAAAGGATCTCTAAAAAAGATATCCTAAGCCTGCTATTGAGAGGGTCCCAAGAAATGTGGTGAAGAAAGTGATGGAGGAAAAGAGGGAACGTCTGGAGGCTTTTCTCTCTAAAGTTAAGAAAAAGAGGAAATTGTTCCCTAAAAAGGAAGAAGAGTTTGCAAATATCCTAAAAATGGTGTGACTCACTTTCTTCCATGATGTAAAATCATGCGCTGCTTGGGAGACAACCCAAGTTATAACATAGGTATGATATTTTTTTCTTTTATTTTTAGTTATTTTCACTTTCGTTTTTGTTTTTTTCATTAATTGCACATTGAGGGGAAGTCTTGAGTACCCAAGAAAGTAACAGTAAGGGAGCATGACAAAACATGAGTGTGGGGTGATCAACCTTTGTGCTAAAAATATGGAAAAAAACATGTTGTTAGCTAGGCCTAGAGGTCTCAAGAAGTGTCCCTAACCCATATTTTAATTTTAATTTATGCTTTGGGGACATGGCATATTTTTGAGAGTGGGGTGAGGAAAATTTATAGAAAATTTGTAATGATTGAGGGAGGGTGAATCATGTGCTTGGTCTAAAAATAGTTATAGTTGAATGTTTGATATGAGCACAGTTCACCCACAGTTTGCTTTTTCTTTTTGGCTCTTTTCTGAAGGGGGTACTTTGACTCGAGAATAAAATTTTGGAGTTGTTTATAAATAGCTATTTCTAGTCATAGTTAATGTCTTTTCCCGATGATCGATGGATGACGACCGTCTTGAGGGAAAATTAGTCCTTAGAATTTTCTTTTGAGCCCTTAACTGATTGAATGCTTGATTATTTTTTTTAGTGCGACATATGTCTCTACGATGCAAGTGAGTTGTATCATGAAGCAGGTTGAATGAATAGAATTACATTGTTGGAGACACCTAGGCTCAAGAATATGACTCTATATGCTTTATGATTAAATTTTGAATTCATGTGATGAGCTAAATTGAGAATCTGTATGAGTCTTTCTTTAGTTGAACATGTATAGTGAGTGTAAGGTTTCATATATTCCATGTTGTCATATAATGTCAAGAACATGCTTGGTGTGTTTGCAATGCGAAATAAAGGAGATTAATGGTAGGAGAGGATTTAGGAAATTCTTTGAATAAGCTTTTTGTAACCCCTTGCTTTACCTACCCTTGATGCATAATCCTAGTTAACCCACTGAGCCTTTAGCCTATTCATTGTTAGCCCATATTAGAAGCTTATTCCTTTTCTTTCAATAGACCTGGATTTGATCCATAACTTCTAAGAGATTAAGTGAACAATGCAAAAGAGTTTAAAATGAGTAAGAATATTAAAGAGAGGGGAGATAGTAGGTTGTGGAAGTTTAGGAAAAGAGTGAAGGGTGCAAGTGTTCAAAATGCTTAAGTGTTGGTAGAGAGTAGCAAAGAACAACAAAATGAAGAAGTTTTTATGTTTGATTACTCCCTACTACTAGTATAAGTGTGCTTGAAGAAATAGGGAAACAAAAAGGAAACTGATAGATGAAAAAAGCATGGGGTGAAGTAAAAGAAGAGAATGTGCTTAATGAGAAAGCGTGATGTATTAAAAGTGCTTAGGGAAAATAGTCACTATTACTGGCCAGAATAGTTTCTACCCATCTCTTAGCCTATATTACAACCTGTAGAGTCCTATTTAATCTTACTTTTAGATATTCCAGTATTAGTGGAGTAATACACCAAAGATAAGCATATGGGCCATTAAATGTTGCATGTGAATTCTTTGCGAGAGTGAGCTTAATTGTATTCATATACCCATACTTTTTAAAATTGTATCTTTGTGAGTTATAATGGTTATTCTATTGTTGTGAGGGCACATGTTTGAGGAAAGATAGGATTCATAATGGACTTTTTTATTGGTTAATTGGCACTAGTTTGCTAATGTTGTAGAGTCTGTTCTTGAGGCTAGGAGGTCTAAAAGTGATTTTACTTTATTTTAATTGTGTCATATATAGCATGCTTTATTTGAACTTTCCATTTAAGTCGATCATGAAAGACTTAATTTGAGTGGTATTACTTCAATTGGTAATGTGAGTCTGCCACGTGCATGAGATGTAATTGATTTGTTAGATGAAAAACAAGGCTTTAAGTGTGGGGTAGTAATCCTTGTCATGTTTACTTAATCAAGTTATATGTTATACCCATATTTCAGTCTCGTTTGTTGATTTTTTAAATCATATTCTAATGTATTTTGATTATAAATGCTTCCATGAAGTAACATATAAGATTAGCCCATTTGTGTAGGTAAAATATTCTAAGGATAGGGCCTAATATGATGATGCATGAGAAAGAAGGAATCTTGGGATGAATTTCAAGGAAGATGCATGAAGACGGCATGAAAGGAGGGCTACTCAGGCAAGAAACATGCCACGCTGGCACATTGGCACACCAAGCAGCGTGTCATGCTAAGCAGCTGCACGTATCGCCTGGCCGACTAGGTTGCTTGCGCATTGGCAACGTGCCATGCCTAGCCTTGCTCTACGGTAGGCAGTGTGCCACACTAGGCGGGCTGGGCATTCAGTGCCGTGCCACGCCAAGGCACGCCAAGCTAGTGCCCATGTTACAGTAAGTTTGTGCAATGGTGCAGTGTAATGCTAGCTAAGCTGTGCAATGGGAAGCATGGCACGAAGGCAGTTTTCACAACACAAAAATTCACACAGTAGAAATTAAATACTTGGTCATTTTTAGGAGATGTCACACATTATTTTCTAAAAATCGAAGAGGAGCAGAAGCAAGGAGCGAACAAACTCCACATTTAGGGTTCTTTTTCTTCTTTTTCTTTATTATTCATGTAATTTTATGGATTCAAGAACTTTTGTTAATCTTTGTAAAAACATGAGTGGCTAAAACCCTTTTCCTAGGGCTGAGGCCACATGACATGAACGTATTAGCATAATTCTTTCTTGGTTCAAGTTCTTCATTGTTATTTGTTCTTGAATTCTTGTTTTAATTATTTTAATGCTTTATCACCTTGAAGTTCATGTAATAATCTTAGGAAAACTTGAAAAAGAAAACCCTATGATAGAATGAGGAAGGCAAAAAGTGAGTTCAAGTCTTCAAGACTTGACTCGTGGTTAGGATAGAAATATACTTAATTCGCCTCACTTGATTATTAAATGGGAAGACAGATTGAAATTTGGAATTAAATTGTCACATCACCACTCATAGATGTAGTTGTGAAGTTAATTCTAGGTTACATGGTTAGAGTTTCAAAGTTCCATAACCAAAAAAATTAACCCCGTAAATCACTCCACTAGATTAAATCATATGAATTAGGTTGTCACATCCCTGCTCAGTGATCTAGGGGTGAGGCTAATTCGAATATATGTTTAGAGGTTCTAGAGACAATGAACATGGCATTTATATCATGAGAAAACAATGTAGATAAATACTTGAACCAATGTGAATTCTAGCTATATGTTATTGTTTGCCCTTAACCCTAGATTCTTCTCATTATGGTGTTTCATTTAAATTGTGATCACTCTTAGATTACAGTAACAAAGAAAACATTTAAATCGTGGAAACTTTCACTTTTCAATTTTGAAATAATACTTGAAATTGATAATTCACTAGAAGTCTAGTCCCCGTGGGTTCGACATCCAGCTCGCTAAGAGGCACTACATTACTTGTACGACCATGTGTGTCGGAGGCGTACCAACACCCAACATGTACTACCACACACTTGTCTGAGAGTTTTTTGCATAATATCAAACTACTTTGGTGGCTACTAGTAGCGGGCCAAAATCTCATATTGAGACCCTTGACACTGTTATGGTTTAGGGTGTGCCAGTTGATGTCAGCCCAAGGCGATAAACCAGTTCTACTTTGAGGGTGAATATGAGCCTATTTACACATCAGACTATGATGAAAAGGACATGAGTAGAGACAATATCAGGACATGGATGGCTCTCCTAATTTCCAAGGCCACAATGGTGTAGCTCACTATTACTTCAGCCCCGATATACAAGAGAGACTTAAAGTTTTCAGTCAATTTTCATAAAATATGTTGATCAGCCATATTTACCCAACAAAGAGTGACAAAACCCTCACATATGACTGAGCTGGAGAGATTGTAGAAATCATTGACAGAAGAAGAGTAGACATTGGTTGTTTGTTGGAAATGAGCTGAAGGATTGGGCACTACATACGGCTACCTCACTTTCTTGCCCTTATATCATCACTTCTTTGTGTAAAAGGGTAGGGGTTCCAATACTACCATGGAAGGAACATTTCATTGAGGCCAAGCAGGTGGTGGACATTACTATAATAAGAGATGATGTTATTATTTAAGTCCAGCGCCACTTCAACTCTCCCATGATAGTTAGTTTGGAACTGGATATTGAGGGTGTCCATTCGGAGATTGCATTAAGTGTTGCAGAGCATAGCACTGTCATTCCTCCACCTCAGCTACTTCATAGGCACCTCCATTTGAGCCCGCTCCTCAAGGATAAAGCTCTTCCACTTTTTCTCCATGCCCTACACCTACTGGACCTAGCAGGGCCACTTTTACTTATAGGGCACTGGGTGAGATATTTCTCCTCACCTAAGAGAACTTTGCTAATATGGCGTCCAAATTAGATAGGGAGGAGAAGCAGTTGGCTAGACTGTAGGATGAGCTACCCACATTTGTGTCCAGATCTATTAACAAGGCTATACAGCCCGTGAAGGACTCATTAGTAGTCTCCTAGCAGACCATGGTTTCTAAGATGGACTCTCTAGTGACTAGGGTGACTCAGTTGGAGAGGAGTTCCAGTCATTCTAAGGTGGTGCACCTCTAGGTAGAGATTAATGAGACAAGGGCAATTGTTAAGGAATTGCAGGAAAAAAGGTTCAACCACAAGGTCAAGGTCAATATTATGCTAGGAACGACTATTGTGGCTTAGTTCAAAGTTGGAAAGGTGCAAATTTTGGAATCCGATGCTCTAAACCATCTGTTCCACCACAACGGTCATCCTTTATTTCTCATAATTTGAGGGATGGTCCATCTCAAGATCAACAGCTTTTCAAAATTGAAGGCATGTTAGAGAAAGTGCTCTCCAACCAAGAGAGATTCAATACTTGTCTAAAGAGTTTAAATGAAGTTGTTAGGTCCCATACTACCTTTATCCAGAAGTTGGAGCAACAAATACGAGACCTCTCTAAAGAGCACAATTTGAAGTAGAAGGATCAACTTCCCACTGACACCATGATGATCCCCAAAAGCAACAGAAGTAGTTCTAATACTCATTACATGGTTATAGTGACTCAGAGCAGAAAAATGTTACACCCCAATATTGATGAGCCTTATGGTACTAATGTTTATGAAGGTAGTGAGGTGAAGAGCAAGCATGTTGAAGAAAAGTGGTGTTGGAACCACTTGTTGATATTTCTAGTGATAAGGTTATATTGGACAAAAAAAGGAATGAAAAGGTGAAGGAAAAAGTGGGTGACATTGCTAAATCTTATCCTTAACCTCTTTCTCCCTTTCCTTAAGAATTGGCTAAGCAAACTCTAGATGTAACAATTGATAAGCACATTGAGAAGTTAAAGGAGGCAACACTGCGGGTGCCATCAATTGATGCTCTGAAAGAGATGTCCAGATTCGCCAAATACCCTAAAAGTTGCTAATATCTATAAGTTTTTAGGGTTGACCATGCAAAAATCCACATCCAGTCGATGTCAAATGACTAATAAGTCAACCAAAAATCCAAAAAGGGTTGTAGAAGATGTGCTAGTGAAGGTTAGAAAATTCATACTTTTGACCGACTTTATTGTTTTGGACTATACTGTGGACGTCAATATACTTATTATTATTGGGTGACTCTTATTTGCCACCAATAGAGAGTTGATGGACTCAAAAAAGCATGGGATCATGCTTTATCAATAGTGAAATGATGACCTTCAAGTCAAGAAAGGGTGCATATGTTGCCTAACATTTGTGGGAGCATATCGGCATTTGAGAAGATTATCAAAAGGCTCGATGATGAGAAAAAAAACCAAGAATGATGGAAAAGGTATACCTAAAAAGAAGAAGGCTAAGAGAAAGTGGATGAAACAATATCTATGCGGCTCTAAATAAAGGAAGTGGGCAGAGAAATCCCCACATAGGGATGACTCACCCAGATGCTTGATTTAGTTATCATGCATCATGCTGCAATATTAAATCAGCTGCTTTTAAGAAGGAATCGAAGGGATGATATACTATGTGTAGTATCCATATTGCAAAGTAATGTTAAAGAAAATAATTCTTGGGAGGCAACGTAAGTGTTTTATACAATTGTTTTTCACTCTAGAAAAATTTTTGGCATTGGAGAGTCTCATAAGTACGTTGACGCTAGTTGATCAAGGTTGTGGTACATTTATTTCAAAAAAAAGTAAGACATACGAAGTGTAAACGATAGGAAGTGTTGAGAATCTAATGCATAAATTACGTGATGAATGAGGTGAGCAAGGCATAGACTGGTCAGACAGGGCACTGGCCAGTGTGTCATAGAGAAGGATTTCCACAATGGCAGCATGTCATAGGGCCATGTCCACTGTCTCAACTCTCTCTCTCTATCTCTCTCTCTCTCTCTCTCTCTATATATATATATATATATATATATATATATATATATATATATATATATATATATATATGTATATAACCCTTATTCTCTCTGATTTCTAGCATCTAAACCAAGAGGAAGTAAGGAAGAAACATCAAGCACAACATAACCAAAATACAAGACAAGATAAAAGATCATCTGTGAGGTGGGTGTGGTGTGTTTGTGAGCTATTTTTGCTGTGATTTAGGAAGCAAGGTTGCTGCATTTTTGGATAGTTAGTTTGAAGGAAATACTCCTATTCTATCCAAGGATAATCTGAAGAAAAAGGTAAGTGTTTCTAGTTATTAAACTTTCCTAATAATCCTTGCTAAAACTAGAAGTTGGAGGCCATGTTGGGGTGCCGTTTTTGGTGATTGTTGTTGAAGTTTCCTGATCAATTTTAAAGGTTAGTGCCACTGTGTTTTTCTTGGAATGTACTCTATAAGTGGGATTTTGTCATAAGGAAAGTTAGGTAATTTCGTACTTTAATTTTACCTCAAAGTTTGGTGAAGCAAGTTGCAGTAAAAATGCTAAAATATTGTCTTGTGTGTTGTTGTCATGGCTGTTTGTTTGTGTTACGTTTTGGCTGAAACATTTTGCTAAAAACAGCCTTGTTACCAAGTTGTAAACTCAAGGAACTGAAGAGGCTATATGTTTTTTGTTGGAGGAAAAGAATCGGCTAATGGAAACTCGTCGAAATAAGGTAAGTAAGGCGCCACCATTCGTTGTTGTGTCAAGAACAATTCTTGAGTTGTAGGTTGAATAAAATGGCAATTATCCCATGTGTATTGAGGAATTATGTTAAGCCATATTTAATATTTAATTTTCATATTTATTTGAAGCTAAAATGTTAATATTATGTCTAGCCCAAAGAGGAGCCTAAAGTGTAATATTCTTTTGATTGTTGTCGTGGCGATACATTGAGTTGGAGACCCCTCAATGTGGGCATTGTTAGCTGGTTCTTTACATTATGTTATACATATTATGTTGATCATGTTTGAAGTTCTGATTATTGTGTGTAATTGGAAAGAAAGCTAAGATGATGATGTTAGTACCAAATTAAGCTAAGTACTAGTGTTGGCCTAGTAAGGGTAAACGAGGGTATTAATGCGGCGATTCCATAACATAGTCATCTATCTCATGCGTATATGTTTTAAGGAATTAAAGGCCTTAGAAAGATTCCCTAATCTCCACTCCTAAAGTTAACGACAAGTTATCGAGTTGTCAAGTTTTAAGTTAAGGACATGTTGATCCAAAGTATCTAAAGTCAAGTCTTAGTACTCTAAAGCATGTTTAAATATCTTATATGATTACAAGAACTCTGAATGAACTTAAGTATTCCAAGTTGAGTTTGAGTTAAATCTAACCTTTGTAGGTTGAATCCATGCATTCAAAGTGGAGTCTAAGTATTCCAAGTTGATTCTAATAACAGATAAGCAAGGTCCAATATGATTTTCCTCGAGTCTCAAGTTCAAATTAAGTTTCCAAGTCAAGATATGTTTTGTTTCCCCTTCTGGCAAATGTTAGGGGTAATGTATTCAATAGGTCCTCTAAGTTTGACCCATTCTTCTAGTATGCTATATTGCATTGTTCAGTTGCTAGTCTAAGTATCAGTTTTACTATTGTTGCATGGTTTGCATATTATTTGTCACACGCCCTCTCTGGTCCAAGTATTAGATGGCTGATTATCCAAGGTTCTATATATGAAAATTTTGGTCTACGTTTCAGGTCGGCCGTATAAAGTTCAAGTCCCAGTATTAGGCAACTCTTAAATAGTGGTCCAACTATTAGGTATCCATACTTAAATGTTGATCCTAGTATCAAGTAGCCACTGAGCCGATTCTTATGACTCAGGTCCAAGTATCGAAAGTTTTTGCCTATGAGTCAGTTGAGTGATGCTTCTACATAGAGTCTACATATAGGGTAGCAGGTTACATAGTTATAGATTATCTCTCCCTGCCCTATATTTGTGTTATGTTTAACTATTAGTTTCCATTGTCTATGTTGAAAGGTTTTAGATTGTCAGGTTTTTGTTATTACCTTCTCTGGTTCAGTTTATTTTTTGCATTATTTTGTTTATAGCTTTTAGTCTTACACACCATTGCATTTCTTTGTAGTGACGTCCCTTCATCTGGGATCCATGTAATCGTGCTGCAGGTGCAGGTAGTTGCTCAGACCATTAGTTGCAGTAAGATCCCAGATTCAGCTGAGAGTTGTTATGCTCCTTTCTTTCACTATGTGTCTAGCTTTGGTTGTATTAAGTTTTTTGTACAGTATGGGTTGGCGGAGGCCCTATCTTGTGTATTTCATTTTGCTTACACTTTAAAGGTTTTCATGTACTGGTTGTTAAGCTTTATTATTTCAATTCAGTATATGGCCTTCTTGGCCTTTCGTAGTTCTTTTAAGTTGTTGCTATAGCTTTGTCGCCATTCTACCATGTTTTATGTATGTTGAGACCTGGTCGGTCCATTGTTATATTTATAGTTGTCTATGACAGGTTGCCCCATTGACCTAAGGGTCACAAACAAACACTATATAGCTGGCTTCTTGATCAATTTAGAGTCGAGTTCTAGTCACGCCCCCTAATTTTGGGGCATGGAAAACTTGATATCAGAGCATAGTCGAGTCCTAGGGTGTCTACAAAGCCATGTCTAGTAAAGTGATGCTTATGGGTATGTTGTGCACCATACTTATAATCAGGAGCCCACATGACATTTAGGAGTTGTTTCACTTTATTCACTAATAGATCGCTCTTTAGAGTGAAGTTGTAAGTGTTATCTAAAGTCTAAATTGTGATTATGTTTCAGAGTATGCATGTGATGAGGCAAATGGCTATGAGATTGATTGGCACAATAGTTGGTGATGGTACTAGCCACCCTCCTATCAATCAGAGAGATAGATTAGAGGCACAAAGTGATCTCAAGCACCCCTAGTGATAGCCCCTCTAGTTCCAGCAGGAACTACTATAGAGAAATGCCCAGCATCCCCAGGTCAAGTACCACTTTAAGGGGATAGAGTTGATCCTACAACACTTGTTGCACCTCCTGCAACACTTGAAGGGATAGGGTTACGGGCGCACAGTTCATTTATTGACTCATATAAACTATGGTCATGGAGTAACAGTTTGAGGTGTTGGAAGGGGCCAGCGGAAATGCGTCTGAGAGTTCTAGAGCCTATGAAATTTTGGGTCTAAGCCCTCCATTTTTCATGAGATCTAATCCAGATGAGGATCCATAGGAATTTATTGATAAAATGTACCAAGTATTGTGGTTAATGCGAGCTTCAGTGATAGAGAGTGTAGAGCTGGCAAAATTTAGGCTACGTGGAGTAAGTATTTTGTTATATGAGTCTTGGAGCCGAGATGAGAGAGAACATGCACCTCCTGCTGAGTGGCAGGTATTCTTAGAGGCTTTTATGCATTAGTATCTGCTACAGAAGCTCTGAGAAGCCAAAGTAGAATAGTTCATACACTTGTAGTAGGATAGCCTGAGTGTGTGAGATTGATGTACCGCGGATTTACGGCACTTTCGAAGCTTAAAACATAGGTAAAATGCTTTCTCTTAGGTATGTTTATGCATATATGAGGTTCTTTTACTTTGTTTTCAGGAAAAGCAGGTTCGGATGTTGGATTTTAGGAAAGGAGCTGAAAATGCAGAAAAAGGCTTGTTATGAGTGACAATACGATCCATACCATCCTGATACGAGTCGTACCAACTGTCCGTAGCACAACCTTGGAGAACATGCATAAGTGCTGAGCTTAAGTATGATAGGTAGTATGAGCTATACTGTGCTGGTACGAGTCGTATCAAGGAGTCGTGATGGAGATTCAGAGAATGTGCACTTGTGGAAGATCCTAGTACGAGCAATGGCCACGAGTTGTCATGACAACATAAAAATCATACCAAGTATTCATGGTGAGATTTAGATATTGGGATACTTGGAAGATTCAGGGCACAAAAGGATTGCACGAGTCCTGCCAGCATGGTACGAGTCATATAAAGGACCCATATAAGATTCATTAGAGATGCTAAGTTTCAGAAGTTCAAGCTTATGACTGCTCCTATGATTCATAGTACCATTGAACGAGTCGTACCAACCTATAGTACCTAAGATGATCAAAAGTTGCAGACTCTTATTTGGAAGCATCCTACGTTTCGTAGCAGCATGCTACGACTCGTAGGACAACTCAGCGGCAAAATCCCTGTCAATTTAGGAAAGGATTTCATTAATTGTATAAATACTTTTCGGTTATTTTCCTCAATAGAAGCCCATACTTTTTTCAATTACTAACATAGTCTTTGGTTTTAACATCCTCTTGAGAGCAAATACATGAATACTTTGACCGAATTCATCATTGTTCTTTATTTTCTAAAGTGTGATTGTGAAATTGATTATTGGGTTTTTCTTCCATCAACATTGTAAGTGCTTTATTATGTTTTCTTCTCTGAATTACAATTTCTTACTTGCAATCATGAATAGGTAAACCTTCCACAACTAAGGTTGTGGGAACCATAGTGGAATAACAAACAAAGGTTAACACAAAGTGATTCTAAGCCAATACGAATGCTTGTATTATTCTTTTCTTCATTCTTAATGTTTCTTAATGGTGCAACATTAGGACTAGCCTGAATTTTCTTCTTGCTTGAACCTAGAGAAGAAGAGATTAGGAAAGGACAATAACAACAAAGCCTTAAAATTAAGTTTCGTTGAATAACTTGAGCTGCGGTTGCAAGAAAGTTAATCTGGAACTATTGATAAAAGGTAATTGAAATAGCTCATGAGTCCTAACCAGGTGACTAAGTATAGTAATCTAATAGTGGCGAATCAGCTATTTGTATGAGCATAGTTTGTCAACTCTACAAGCTAAGTATTGGGATAGATTACAACTGTAATAATCTGACCTAGTTAAGAATCCATGAGGAACACTTCCCTAATTAATTGCATAACATTGATAACAACAACATTTCAACATTGTCACCATACTGTTTTTTATTAAATCCCCTTTTAGGAAATAATTGAACTAAAAGCATGAATACGAGCATTAGTCTATATTTGGACCATATTCCCGAAGGGATCGACCACAACCTTGGTTAGCTTCTTTATTGACAATGTCCGTGTTATACTTCTACAGAGGTGTAATTTTAGCATTATCAAAAAATGGCGTCGTTGTTACTGAGTACGGTGTAGGATTAGATTATTTTCTATTTACTTAACTTTTAGTCTTTATTGTTTTCTTTTCAATTTGGATACCATCAAGAAACGGCCAACCCCTCTAAGTTGTAGCAATATCCTAACTTGAGAGCAACCTCTTTGATTAGTTGTATGGAGGATAAGAGGTTGTTAGTGCCCTTGGGGAGAGGTTGGGTGTTGAGACACTAGCAGCCATACTTATGAATTTTTATGAGAATGATGTCCAGGGGTACACAGAGATGGTAAATGCACTGGAGGGAATGGGGTCTTACAACTTCAGGCTGAAGAAGTTGGACCTTGATCTCAAGAATCGTGCAACCCCTCCAGCAAAACCTTCAATCAATGTACCACCATCCCTGGAGCATAAAGCTCCACCTCTACATCTAAAATATGCATTCTTGGATGAGAACAGGACCTTGCCAGTAATTATTGTTGTAGACCGTGTAGCATGGCAAGTTAAGGCCCTAGTATCAGTGCTAAGAAGGTACAACAAGGCAGTTGGTTGGACTACTACTGGCATCATCTAGATTCCTCCATGCATATGCACCCACAAAAATGAGCTCGAGCAAAACTATGTACCATGTATAGAGCATCAGCGGAGACTGAATCCACCCATACAAAAGATGGTGAAGAAGGTGATTATCAAATGGTTGGATGCTGGTGTTTTCTAACCCATTATTGATAGTAAGTAAGTGAGTCTGATACAGTGTGTGCCAAAGAAGGGTGGAATTACGATGGTGCCAAATGAGAAGAATGCCCTGGTCCCGACGAGATCGATCATAGTTGGCGTGTTTGCATGGATAATCATAAACTCAACCATTGGATGTAGGACAACTTTCGATGCCTTTCATGGACCAGATTCTTGACTTTTCAACAGGAAGAGGATGGTATTGCTTTCTTGATGGTTATTCGGCATATAATCAGATCTCCATAACCTCGGAGGACCAAAAGAAGACAACCTTTACCTGTCCTTATGGGACTTTTTCTTTCAAGAGAATATCATTCGAATTATGCAATGCACTGGCCACATTTCAGCGCTGCATGATGTCCATTTTTTCGGACATGGTGGAGGACACCATTGAAGTATTCATGGATGACTTCTCAGTTGTGGATGATTCCTTAGAAGATTGTCTTGCGCACCTGAGCAAAGTGCTTAGTAGGTGTGAAGAAACTAATCTAGTACTCAATTGGGAGAAGTGTCACTTCATGGTGAAAGAGGGGATTCTTCTAGGCCATAGGAATTAAGGAAAAGGCATACAGGTAGATAAAGCAAAATCAAGATAATAACCGAATTGTCACCGCCTATTTCTATCAAAGGTATCTAGAGCATTTTGGGGCATGCAAGCTTTTATAGGAGGTTCATTGAGGACTTATCAATGATTGCACAACCATTATGCATGTTTCTTGAGAAGGGGGTAAAGTTCGTCTTTGAAGACGTATGTATGTAAGGTTTCAAATGTCTGTAAGAAAGACTTACCTCAGTCCCCATTATTGTTGAGGCAGATTGGTCTCTTTCGTTTGAGGTGATGTTTAATGCCAGTGGAGTTGCCCTAGGTGTTGTCTTAGGGAAAAGGAGAGCAAAGATATTTCATCCCATTTATTATGACAGCATGACACTCAATGAAGCTCAGAAAAATAATATGGTGACTGAACAGTAGTTACTCACAGTGATTTTTGCATTTGAAAAGTTTTGGGCATACTTGCTCGAAACTAAGGTGATCGTCCATACTGACCAAGCAGCACTGCGCTATTTGATGTCAAAGAAGGATGCTAAACCAAGGCTAATTTGATGGGTGGTTGTCATGACCCAAACATAGGCCCGGATCGAGACATGGGACAAGGAGCTCTGAAGGACTCCAAGTGGACCCATAGCATGAGCATACATCTAACTCAATTAAATAAAGTAGAAGACTTAACATAGTAAACATAACGGAACTCTAATCATAACATAACATCAGAACCACAATTTACTTCATACATGACAAGCTGATTACTATGTACAGTCTGAAAGCCTCTAACATATCTGATGGGTTTATGAGACAACACCCCCAACTAACCTGACAAGTCTGAAAACTGAAAATACAAAGATGACTGGTAATGAATGGTCCTTCGGAGATGAGGACTCACCACTAAAGCTAGATGCTAACTCCGGAGAACTAGCAAGTGACGGGGCTGAGTCTGAAGATCGCGGCCTGTATCATTAAATGATACAACACATAGTATGCGGTCAGTGCGTGAAATGTATCGAGTATGCAAGGTAAGTAAAACGGACAGTTGAAATACATAAAAGTTCATAGGACTAGGACAACATGATCATAACATAAATATCATAATGCTAACATAAGGCTCAAGGTTTTCAAAACATTCATAAATCATTTATAATAATAATCATAAGAGAAGATCTTTATTAGACATGACTTGAGCCAAAGTATATATTCATAATCATACATAAATCATGAGAAACAATGGGAGATTCTTATAACTTACATACCCCATATGTGAATACATGGAGCCCCACCTGTAAAACCCTAGTCGAGAGGGTGGTCATACCTTTCCAAGAGTAGTACCATGAAAGAGGTGTGATATCACTCATGAATGGCCCATTTGAGCAAAAGGGACAGTCCCAGAGAAGGTCCCATCATGGCTACATTGGCGCGTAGCTCTGAGACTCGGGGTATGCTTTGACCCCGGGTCTACTCGGTGTCAAAAACTACTCCCAAAACATATATAGTGCTCATAGGATAATATATATGAGATTCATAGGCTAGTTAAAATCATGATAATCATAAACATGCTTGAAATACATGAACTAGCCATGAAAGTAGGGCCCATGAGTCAGCTATAATCATAAATCGCAAACCATGAAGATCATGCACACTTGTAAAACATGTATATACATGATATACGTAAATTCAAGATGAGCATTTTAGAGAAATCATATTATAAGTCATAAATCATAATGGGTTAATGAACATCAAAATGTAAAGTAGAATCATAACTTGATTTATCATGAAACATACATAATAGGGCATAGTTTAGAAAATTTAAACATAAATAGTTAAAAAATCTACCCATGACTTATAAAACTTGAAGTTATACATGAGGGGAATTAACCCATAGAGGATGAGAACAAGATGTACTGTCCCATACATCCTCTTCATTCAGCCATCCCTGACAACGGGTGACCTAACCGCTCGTGGGGATAACCACGACTCGTGGTCACCCCAACTTGAAAATTTCGAACGAGTCAATACTCCTTAATCTGTGTCTCGTAATGGCTCATGGGCAACCTGATGGATCACATGATGACTGGTTCTGTGACCTGGTACAGAAAATCTTATTTACTCCGTTTCAACCCCCAGGTCTGATCTTAGGGCTTTTGGGGTATAACAATATCTCCCCCTTGGGAAAATTAATCCTCTAAACATATAGAAAAGAAGAGAAATGCAATCATCATATTCAAATACTGATCAATAAAGCTGAAAATGACGGAATAACTGACTCCTATTTGAACTACATGACTGAACTAAATTCATGAATCATACATACGCACTTTTACATGAAAGAAACTAAGGTACATGAGCTGAATATGAAACTGAATAGGCTTTTAGGGTAAAAACTGATACCTTAAGCTGAAATTTAGCCGAAAGGTTATAGATGTGGGTACCTAGCCATCATATCTTCCTCGGATTCCCACGTAGCTCCCTCAACATGTTGATTCCTCCATAAAACTTGACTGAAGCTACTTTCTTATTTTCTTAGCCTACGAACCTAACGATCAAGTATTTCTACCAGAACCTCCTTATGTCTAAGTCTATCCTTCACACCGACACTATCCACCGGGATAACTAGAGCTAGATCACCCAAGAACTTCTTTAAGAGCGATACATGAAAAACAGGATGAACAGAAACTAATTCTGAGGGTAACTCCAATTCATATGCCACCTTGCCAACCTGTTTAACAATTGGAAGCCAACATAACAGGTACTGAATTTTCCTTTCTTTTTGAACCTCATCAATCCTATCATGGGAGAAACCTTTAGAAACACCCAATCATCAACTTCAAACTCAAGGTACTTCCTCCTCACATCAACATAGGACTTTTGGCAACTTTGAGCTATTTTCGACCTATCCCATATGAGCTGAACTTTCTCCATTGACTCATGGACCGAATCTGGTCCTATCATCGTAGCTTCACCAACTTCAAACTAATCAATAGGCAATCTACACCTCGGCCCATAGGGAGCCTCAAACGAAGCCATCTTAATGCAGTAACGACAGTTGTAATTATAGGAAAACTCAATAAGAGGAAAATGGTAATCCCAACTACCTTTGAAGCCAATCACACATACTTGCAACATGTTCTCGAGAGTCTAAATTGTACATTTTGCTTGACCGTCCATATGCAGGTGAAATGTTGTACTAAGCTCGACCTAAGTACAAAGTCCCTTTTTAAATGATCTTCAACACATAGAGGTAAACTAGGTACCTCTGTCTGATATGATGGACAAGCGCACTCCATGCAACCGAACTAGTTCTTGAATGTTTAGTTTGGCATAATCCTCAGATGAATCTGTCACACTTTAGAAATTTTTTTGATGATTATTTTATGGTTATATGTCATATTAATGGAATTATGGGTCGTATGTTGTCCGTTGGTGAGGAGGGAAACATGTGCAAAGGGAAAAGCAAAAAGTATGTGAAGTTTGTAAATAAGGATCAACTTTAAATGGACATTCTACAAATATATAATGATTCAGAGGTCCTATAGCCTATCAAATGAAAGATATTTGAGTCTATTTACAGTAAAAAAAATTGCTCATTAATCGGAGTTCGCAGTAAAAAGTTATGCTCGTTTGAAGACAGCACTGTCAGCTGGAAAAGCGCCCATGTGCGTGGGCACGAAGACTGGCAAGCAGCAGGTGCATGCACGCGAGGGCACGTCGCGTGGATGCCACACGCAGGCAACACCCAGCCTGCCTATATGAAGTAATTTTGAGCTAAAATGTTCATTTCCACTCCGTTTCACCTCTTTTTTTTTAAAATTCGCAGAATTAAGAGCACTATCCAATGGTGAAAACAAATTCCAGGTAATAAATTGTATGGATAGGTTAAATTTCCTTATAGTCCAAGCTTGGAAAGGGTTTCTTATGTCATGAGTTTTTAATCATCGAGTTGCTGCATTTTTGGCTGCCAAGATGCTGCATTTTTGGATAGTAGGTAGGTGAAGTTCTACCTCCATATTGTTGAGAATTGAGTACAAAAGGAGGTGGTGTTTTTACTCTTTAAATTATCACGAATTAACAAGTTATGTTGGAAGTGAAGTTGGAACTTATGTGTTGCTTGGGTGTTTGTTGTTGCTGCGGTTTCGCAACATGATTGCTACATTTTCGGAATGGAATTTAGCTGAAGAGGAACCCCATATTAGCAGGGGTTATACAAAAGTGAAAGGTAAGTGTTCCTACTTGGTTTAGCCGCTCAAATTCGCAAGCTAAAGTAAGGAAATGACATAAAGTCTATATGTGTTTTATGTGATGTTTGACTGAGGTTTCTGCCCCTTTTTTGGAGGTTCTTACAGTTGTATAGATGCTGGAATTTATCCAAAAGATGGAAGGAATACACCACACCTTTGGGGAGATTAAACACCAAAAGCATGTAAGCGAAACTCTCTTGAATTTCCTCAAGTTTAAGACGCCTAAGGTATGTAGGATTGCTGAAAATTATATGATGATGTGGCTATCTGGTTGTACATTTTGGGACATGAATTGTGACTGAGACCTTGGCATAAACAGTACTCATTCCATGTAGTGTATTAAATGAAGTTGTAGGTGTAGGAGTTTCTAGCAAGCGGAAGAAATTGGCTAAAAAGACGCGATGAAGTGAGGTATGTACAGGCATCCCTTTCCTTGTTTTTCAAGCACGAAACTAAGTTATTGAAAGGATCAATATTCCTATGTTTTTAAAATCATATTGAGGCATTTATGATCCTTTCCAAAGGGTTGGAACTACATGGAATAAATCTTGAATCGTTAATAATGGTTGAAGCGAACAAACGTGAAACGAAAAGCGTAATTTTTATACAATTGTTGTCGTAGTTATAAATCGCGTCTAAAGTCCCCTTAACGTGGGCACCGTGAGCTGGTCCTTTGTAGTATACTGTATATGTGATGTTTAATATATGTTAAGATCTGGTCACTTAGTGAAATTGGTCCGAAATGCAAAGATGACGACATGTAATTGAACTTAAGCTAAGAAGATGACGCTAAGCCAATTGAGGGTAAACGATCTTATTGAAATGACATTTTAATAATATTGTTAATACCTCTTATATATTTTTGTTTTAAAGTGCTTAAGGTAAAAAGTAGATTTTATATTTTTCCTCTTTAAAGCTAAGAAAGCGGCACATTGCGAATAAGCTAAATCGATACATGTTAACGGGAAAAGCGTGGCTAAGTTGTCAATTAGGCAAAGAGGTAAGTACGTATAAGAAATTGAATAGCGAACACGAGGGTAAAAACTTGAGTATAGAGTGAATACATTTTGGCAAAGAAGTTAAGATCAATAAGGAAAGTAGAGCTAAATATTGTTAAATAAGACAATACGAGTTACGTGGTGAACGAGGTAGGCAACAACTAGGAAGATTAACCTTGTTCTAAAGACGTTTAGAAAAAGTGTTATAAATTAAGTTGTTTGTGTTCAATATGTATTACGTTGATGAGTAACCACTAAAGTGTTAACGTTCTACGAAATAATTAGAGTTGAACATCTGCACAATAGTAACTTAAGTTAAGAAGCTCTCTGTTATACCCCTAAAGGATTATGTTAAGTTATCTGTTCTAAGTGTTGAAATTTTCTGCCACGTCTGAAAAAGAGTAATCCTAGGATCTTCTAAGTGACTTATGATTATGTAAGCTTTCTTAAGCTCCGCAGATAATTACGAAGTTATGTAATTCAATACAGCATCACCCGAAATACGACTATATATCTTTATTTGGCTATAAGGAATCACTTAGAGAGTTACTCACGAGTTCCTAAGTTATAGAGCTCAAAGTCTCAGATCCTTAAGTTATGTCTTTACATCCCTAATTTATGTTGAAATGTGCTACCTAATCTAAGAAGTTCTTGAGAGATCATATTTCGAGAATTATGCTAATGTCTCGGTCAAGTATCCGATGTTGTATACGTGTCTAAAAACACAAGTCTTTATATGTCTTTCCAGTAAGAAGTCTTAATGTATATGATTTTCATGTTATGACATACAGTTTAATTCTTTCAGTTATATTCAAGTCATGCATCTTTATGTTTAGCTCTTCTTGAGTCATCAGTTGAATTTGCTAAATTTAGAGGAGAGATTCTCCCATGTACTAATGTTCCTAATGTCTAAGTAAGTATAAGTGCAGGATATGATAATGATCAGTTAAGCTCAGAACTTTGAATACAAGGAAGTATCCTGGAGGTCACCTAGTCAACTAAATACGAGTTATACATTATATAGAAGTCTCGTACGTTGTATGTTTGTAGTTCAGTTCTAAGCTCTATGTATATGACAAATAACTCCAAGTTCCTAGTTATAATTTCCATGTTTTCCTACAAATAAGTCAAATGAATTAAGAACTATATGTGCTTATCTACATGATAAATTTGGCAATGAAATTACAATGTATAGTTGTCGATACACGTAAAGGAACCACTTGGTAGGCAATATATATTTGCAGTTCCCAAATGCTAAAGAATTGTGTAGAAATGAGCTCTATGTGTTTCTATCCATGTAATATGTTCAATTGGTAGGATTATTTGTAGGACATTGTTTGTAAGCCTACAAAGGTTCTTATGTTGTCTAAACTTCTTGAAGGTCCTTCAAGTAACTGAGTCGACATGTTCATTTATAATTTGACAACTTTACGATATATATATATATATATATATATTCTAGTTTTACATGACATGGGTGCTCACTTGCATTTGTGAGTTACGAAAGAGGCCTATTCTGGCCACAGATTTAACATTTGTTATTTATATGTCATACGTGTTAAATTGACTCAATATAAGCCATATCGACCCTATTTATTATTATGATGGAGAATTATCTTTATTTTACCCCGGTGTGGTACATCGGCTAGAGATATTTTTATTTTACCCTGATGTGGTACATCGGCTAGAGATATGTTTATGTTACCCCGGTGTGGTACATCGGCTGGAGTTATTTTTATTTTACCCCGGAGTGGTACATCGGCTGGAGATATTTTTATTTTACCCAGTGTGATACATCAGCTGAAGAAACTTTTATTTTTCCTTGGTATGGTACACCGACTGGATGAATTTTTTATATGGATTTATGGTTGGTTGGTTGTTGGCATTACAGTTATAGTTTTTCTTGTGCATTACTTTGTTGCATTTGCACTTCAGTATTGACTTATTGCTAGGTTTCAATTTCTAGGATTCCAAGTTGTTGTTATTTCTTATATCTGGATTAACTATCATTACTATCTTACATGTTTATAGTTTTCTGCCTTACATACTAGTACATTTCATTCGTACTGACGTCCCTTCGCCTGGGGGCCTGCTTTCATGCTGCAGGTGCAGGTAGAGGTCGGGATTGCCAGTTGCAGTAGCAGTTCATGAGATTAGCGGATGTGTTGGTGTGCTCCTTTATTTCTGGAGCTAAGATTGGTTTTGTTTCAGTTAGAATTTTGAGATGTAGTTATGGGTAGGTTGGAGCCCTGTCCCGACCATCAATCAGTTTACTCTCTAGAGGCTTTGTGGACTTAGTGAGTACAATGGTATTCAGTTTGTGGAATTTTTGGCTTTTGTTGTTTAGTTTGGCATTCTCATAGCCTTGTTTGCATTTTAGTTGTTTACCTTGTATTGTTGAGACATTATGGGTCCAGTTTTTGCTCCAGTTGATTGTGATAGGTTGCCTGGACCGTATAAGTATTAAAGTTACAAATGTCATATAGCCGACTTCTCAGTAAGTCTGGTATGGGGAGTCAGTCGCGCCCTCCCCCCAGTTATGGGGCATGACATACTTGGTATCAGAGCGAATTCGTATCCTAGGGAGCCCACAAGTTGTGTCTAGTAGAGTCTTGCTTATGGGTATGTTGTGCACCAAACTTATAATCAGGAAGCTATAGGGCATTTAGGAGTTGTTTCACTTTGTTCATTAATAGATTGTGCTATAGAAAAGATGTAAGAGGTGTGTTAAATCTATATCGTGCTTATGTTTTAAAATTCCCCTGGAGTAAGGCAAATTGCTACGAGATTTATTCGCACTGATGTATGAAAGGGTCCTAATCGCCCTCCTGCAGATCCGAGAAACAGATTAGAGGCTCGAAGCGAGTTTCCAATTCCTCGTACCATTGTTTCTCCAAGTTCCAGACAAAATTACCGTGGGAAGGGATTCATCCCCTCCTATTGTTTCAGATTCGATAGAGCTAAGAAAATGTAGAGTTACTGATCCTTCAGCACTTGTTGTACCTTCAGGTATATCAAAGAGATGAGATTTTGAGAAAGCATTTCAAATGTTAGCCCGAGCAGTGACGTTTCAAAATAAATAGTTAAACTTAATAGTAGGGTCCAAGGGAACTTTTGAGAGCTCTAGTGCCTATAGGTTTTGAGCCTAAATCCCCTAGCCTTCACGAATCAATACTTACCACGGGAACTTCGACGGGTTCAACCTAATAAGGTTTTGTACCGAGAGCAATGATCTTGGGCAAATTTATATGCCTAAGTGATACTCAAATGTGTCATTTTAGCCTTGTTTATCTATCAATGTTTATACATTCTCATGTGATTGGTAATAAAATGTGAATTTATACTAACCAACATGATTAGCATTGTTTTGCAGGTAAAATGTAATTTTGGGAAGCTAAAATGCATGTTGAAATAGATCGGGGTTGGACTCGGATGTGAGCAAAGGACAAGGCATTGGAAGGCACCAAATAAAGAGGCTCCGCGATGGAGCCGTGTCACGCTGCCATCGTGGAGGCCTTCTACCTGGATAGGGAATATTCGGCCTAATTTCAGTAAGGGTTCGCGTTGGGTTCGTGGCACGGTAGCCTAGCTCCGCGTTGCATGCCGTGCCACGTTGGGCCTCATTACATAGGCCCCCAACTTCCAGTGAGGGTCCGCGTCGGTGGCGTGTCACGGAGGTAGTGCTCCGCAATGCACTCCGTGACACATATCTTGTTATTCCGGGAAAAATTCCCACTAGTATAAATAGAACACTTAGGTTCATTTTTCAATATTTTGACTTGGTGGAGCAAGAACGTGGGTTACAGGCAGTTGAAGGGACGAAATTATCAGGGTTTCTCTCTCTTTCCTTTTCCTTGAATTCAATTGCTTGTATGTTTAACACTCATTTAACGATGTTTAATCCACAAACGAGTGGCTAATTCCTCTTCTTGCTGAGGTTAAGAACAATTCTATTGAAATGTGATTGTTGATTAAATTGGTTTTTTCATCTTTTCTTCCATGTTTGTTCTATTGATTCTTCTTCTTACTGCATTAATGTGTGGCCAACGTTAATGTATATCTAAAAAGTCGAGTTTCACTCGAGAGAGCACGAAATTGAAAAGTTGTGAATTAATAGGATATGATCCTTTTTTAGTTTGGGAAAATTGATAATTGATTTACATTCAGGATAGAAATATACCTGAAGGTCGTATTAGTCAATTAATGAACCGGTTTTATATGTCTAGAACATGAATTTCATTTAATCACAGTAATGTAGGTGGACGGTTCATGATTCTTAAGTTGGGTTAAATACGAGAGTTTTAATCCATTGGCAGTAGTTCTTGACTAGCAACCGGATGAAAGGTTAACCAAATTATATCGATAATTAATTTCATTACATGTTCAATTAACCTCAGCATGCTCACATTCATAGTTCAGACTCACATTAGATAATCGTTTTAGACTTAGCATAAAAATTAGAACCTAAAAATATCAAACTCTTGGTTACACTGTTGTCTTCATTGTTAAAATTAAAATATAATAACACTTGAGTAGTTCGTTACCTTATCCCAGTCCCTGTGGGATCGATACTTGGCTTAGTTAAGCCACTTTACTACTTGTTCGACCACGTGCACTTGCGTGTAGTTTTATACCCAAGAAATGAACGAACAAGTTTTTGGAGCCGTTGCCGGGGACTGACAATTGGTGAAAGTTTCTTAAATGTTAATTTACTATATTTTTATTTTCTTAGTGTTGACAACTTGGTCTTAGCCTGTATTTTGCAGATGTAATCTCTGTTGAACACTGGCAAGAGACAAGGAGCAGGTGGACTCGTATTTAGAGCCAGAAAGATTATTTCATCGTCAGCGGAGAGAAGCTCTAGAAAGAAAGCTGCAGTTGCTCAGACAAACACTCATGGAGCAACAATAGAATCCACCAGTAGTACGGGCAATGTTAGTGCCCGAGGAAGTAGTAGCTCGGCCGGTTCGCGAGGTGGCAATCCCACATGCTAATAATGTCACATCTATCATCCGCAAACCTGAGCCAGGAGGGAGGTTCGAGCTCAAACAAAACATGGTGCAATTGCTGCACACTAGCGGGCAGTTTACAGGTCTCCCTCATGAAGATCTACAGCAGCATCTCCAAAATTTTTTGGAGATAAGTGACAATTACATCCCCGCTGGAGTGTCATAAGATTATGTCAGGCTTACATTGTTCCCATTTTCACTATTGGGAGAAGCCAAGAGGTGGTTGAAACATGAGCCACCTAATTCTATTTCTACGTGGGAGGATCTTGCAATGAAATTCTTGATACGATATTTTCCCTCCGATAAAACAGCAAGACTCAGAAGTCAAATTCTAAGTTTCAAACAGAGAGAGTGAAAGAATCTATATCTGGCTTGGGAGAGATTCAAGTCCATGTTGCGGGATTGTCCTCCTCATCATCAATCCAATGAGGTGCTGGTGCACACTTTTATAGAGGGTTTGGAACCCCATACAAAAATATTGCTAGACTCAGCAGCTGGGGGAAAAGCGCTGGAGAAAACTTATGAGGAGCTGTATACCTTGTTGAACCGTATTTCGCAGGGCAATCCAGAGTGGAATGCAGATTCATCAAGAGGAGGGACAAGGAAACCAGCAGGAGTTCTAGAAGTGGATGGTTTTACAGCTATTGCTGCACAGATAGCTGCTTTACAGAATCAACTCAACACCCACTTCAGTAACATGACAGTGAACCAGCCTCAAGCCCCAGTGAATGCAGTGCAGCAGATTTGGTGTGAAGTGTGTGGGAGCAGTGAGCACTTAGCTGAGTGTTGTGGAGCAAATCCTGACTCGGTGAACGTTGTGGGAAATGTACAAAGGAACGACCAACAACAGTATGGCAACAGCTACAATTCCAATTGGAGAAATCACCCGAATTTCTCTTGGGGTAGCAACAACCATCAGGGGAAAAGTTCGAGTCAGGGTATGCAAAGGAACCAAGGAGGGCAGCAGAATTATCAAGCACAATTTAGAAACAACAATGCACCTCCTCCACCACCATCACCCAGCATTGAGGAGATGTTCAAGACGATGATAGCTAACCAAGCTCAATTGCAGGCTGACTATGTGAAATTGGCAGCCGAGGTGAAAAATAACCAGTTAGCTACTAAGGCACTTGAATATCAATTTGGGCAATTTGCTGGAGCCCAAAACACCAGGCCTAGAGGAGGACTTCCGAGTGACACAGATCCCAACCCCAAGCAGGTGAATGCGGTGACCACAAGGAGTGGTTTGCAGCTGAAAGAGGTGGAACCAGAAAGACCACCTCAACAATCGGGAGTACCAGAAGTCGAGAGGGAGCAAAGTGATGAGAGGGGGAAAACAAAGGAAGTTGAATCAGAAAGACCACCACCCCCGTTCCCTCAACGATTAAAGAAACACAAGGAGGAGACGTGTTCCAAGAAATTCATGGAGGTGCTGAAATAGGTACATATTAACTTACCTCTTCTTGATGTTTTGCAGGGAGTGCCGAAGTATGCCAAGTATATAAAGGACATCGTGGCAAAAAAAATTCGGTTGACTGAGTATGCTACGGTGGCTCTCACGGAGGAGTGCACTTCCCGGATACAAAACCGACTGCCCACAAAGCTCAAAGATCCTGGGAGCTTTACAATACAGATTACTATTAGGTAGAGTATCCGAGCTCGTGGATTATGTGATTTGGGAGCGAGCATTAATTTGATGCCATCATCGGTATTCAAAAAGCTGGGTCTAGGAAGTCCTAGACCCACAATAGTGATCTTGCAATTGGCGGATCGGTCCTTAGCCAGACCTGATGGCATTGTGGAGGTCGTTCTGGTGCAAGTTGGCTCCCTGATCTTCCCAGTATATTTGGTCGTGCTGGATTTTGAACCAGACGCAGAAGTCCCATTTATTATGGGACGTCCTTTCTTGGCAACCGGGAAAGCGCTAATTGGTGTAGCTGCGGGGCAGCTAACCATGTGAGCACACGACAAGGTGGAAGTGTTCGATGTGTACAAGGCCTCCAAGCTCCCGACTGTGTATGAGGAACTCTCGGTGATCAATGTGATTGATCGAGTTGATGTTGCGCGGATAAAGGATTCACGAGAGTTATTGGGAAAACCACCGGAACGATGTAAGCACTACTGGGGGAAGGACGGTGGTTGAGAGAAAACATCCATCACCCTAGAGGACAACTCAGCTGAATGACGTCGAGCCGCGACGGTAAACTAGACGCTGCACGGGAGGCAACCCGTGAAATTTTTCTTTCTAAATTGTGAATAGATTTTTTTTATTTATTTTCTTTTATTTTCTTGATTAACAACAAAATTTTTAGTTTTTATTTTTGTTCTTATTTTTATTTTTATTTTTTTTTCAGTGAAACCTATAATTCTAACCAATTTCTTGTAGTAAGATGAATTTCAGGTCGAACGGAGGGAAAATATGCAAGGAATCGCAAAGGAAAATTCGAGGTATGAAAATCAAGAAAAAGTGACAAAACAGTGAGCTAGGGCGATAGCTCCTTGTCACGAAGGAGGGCCTCCACGTTACCCTCCGTGACACGTTGAGGTGTAAATTCGGAATTTTAAAAGAATTCCAGAACACCCTTGCGTTAGCTCCGTGTCACGGAGGCAGTGCTCCGCGATGCACTCCGTGACACGTTGCTGTGTATATCGCGATGGGTCACACCGGGTCGCCGGGTGACCCGCGCGAATTTCCCACTTTTAAACCCCAAATCCCCCTCAATTTTCCTTATTTCTCACACACTCCGCGACCAATCCCCCCAAAACCCCTCCCCCTTCAACATGACACGGAATAGGCCAAGAATTTCATCGCGTTTTCTTTAATTCTTCGAATTCAAGGTATGTTCTTCAATTCCATCTCATTTCTCATCAATTTTCTTCGATATTAAACATGTGATATGAGCTAAACTAGCCCTAAGTAGAAATTAAGCGTAAATTCAATTGAATTATTGTTGATGGATGTTCGGAGTAGCATTGTGATTGCTTGAACTCGTTAATTGCATAATTTAATCAAATTTTTGATACAATCATAGCTAGGGCTTGCTTTTGAATTTGAAGTGGAAAAATGTAGTGAACTCGTGAAATTCATGCTGGGTTGTACATGTTGAGTGAGATGAGTCGATGTGCTAATTGTTATTATGCTTAAAGACCGACGGATTGTCGGGTGAGAGGAATATTGAAATTTTCAAGAATTGGGTGAGTTGTATAGGTTCATATAGATAAATTCTTGTTGTTTTCATTTCTTTGTTTCTCCTTGCTAAGTGCGATGGGACAAAATGTTATCGATGTTAATGATTGTGGTTAGCGGTACGAAGTCTGAGTAGTACATAGAATATATACCGTCGAATTCTTCGAATGCACTAAGCATGTTTGTTATATTTGGCTGTTTGTTTGAGTAAATAGGTATGATCTTGCCGTAACGTTGTCACTTTAGCTAAGGACTAAGTGTGGGGTAGCATAGCTTAACCCAACCATAGTCGAAGCAAATTTTCATTGGCGTAACATTGAACTTGTCTATTTGGGTTGACAGGAACGATGGCAAGCAGGCAAGAAAAAGGGAAAGGCGCATCAACATCTGGCGCCGGAAGAAAGAGAATAAGAATGGGTACAGCAGTTCCAGCAGCACCAGTGGTTCCACGTGGCCAACGCCGCCAATACGGAACCAGGTGGGTGATAGAAGAGGGGAAGAAGTGGTGTGCCAAGCACAAGGAGAGCAAGTACTTCCCCTAACACATAGCACGGGAACCGTTGGCACAGGAGTTCCCTAGGATTGTCCACAAGATCGAGGCAGCTGGGCTAAATTTCATCTTTGAAGAGCCCAAGGAATGCAACTTGCACTTTATTCGGGAATTCTATGCCAATTGGAACCCGACTCTCAAAAGTCACACCATCAAAATCAGAGGGCAAATAGTCACCTTTGAGCCCCACCACCTCAATGCTATCCTAGGGGCGTGGGACATAGACGCCCACGTGCTTCGACAGCTGAACATCACTCCACCATATGCGGACATCAGAAACACTTTGTGTGGAACCCGATCGACAGCTAGATGGAGCAGACACAAGGAGCGGGGCTACCATCAGACTTTGCCCTATTCACAGATGAACAGGGAAGCCAGGATATGGCTTAAGATCGTCTGTTCCTGCCTAATCCCGGGGGTACATATGACAGATGTAACTCGGGATCATGTATGTCTAGTGTACGCCCTGATGAAAGGGCTGGAGATCAATGTGGGGGCAGTGATTATCTCCGCCATGAAGAGAGCCCGGTTGCATCAGGGGCACAGATACAGATTTGGTGGACTACTCACCACATTCCTAAGGGGCCTAGAAGTTGAGGAAGAGGCCCTTGACTACATCCTACAGATGGAGCGGTGGGCCTTAGATGTCACTAAAACTAAGGCACCTGACACCACCCACGGGCCTGTTCTTACACTTGCCGAACGACATGCTCTGGATGATCAGTACATGGCTCGCATGTACGGGATGCAGATGCTCCTGTTGAGGATAGGAGGGAGGCCGACAATAGAGGAGGAGCTATGGCAGCTTGAGCTAGACTACCCTTTTGGAGAAAATGCCAGGGCTCTATGCCGAGTGGGGCCAGCTTTTGTAGAGCCCACAGATGATGATGTCCCCACAGACGAGGAGACACGTCGGGAGGACTCCGATGATGACGATGGGTGTGATTCAGACATGGGACATGAAGCAGCAGCACCTGATGAAGAAGTGGAGTATTTTGATTGATCAGGGAGTTCCACCACCCAATTTTTGTGCTATTTTAATTTTTGTGAACACTGAGGACAGTGTTCGAGATAAGTATGGGGTGGGAGTAGTTAGGTGCTGGTTGTGCTGTTATGTATGTTCTAATCGGTTGTTGTGCCAGTGAACAAAATTTTCTGAACCTGTGATTTGTGATTGTTAAGTTGTTGTCCTGTATTGTAATTATATGTGAAACTGTTCTGTGTTGCTGAATGTTGCTAAGATGATATTGTACATATTTTTTTTATCGAAATGATCGATATTTTTAAAAAAAAATTCAATTCTTGGGTTTCTCGGCGTTTGTTTTCGGTTCTTTTACCGAGAATGGTCCCATTGAACTGAAGTCTTAGTTAGTGATTGTTCCCTATGATGGATGGATGACGACCGTCTTAAGGGAAATGTAGTCGTTAGCAGTAGATTCTTTTTCATTTATATTATTTTTAAGTTGTTTATCTTTTGTGGGTTGCATCCCAAAAACCTGTAGTTACTTTATGGTTGCGGAATTCTGGTTGCGTGTCGTACATGATATTTGAAATGCAAAGGTGATTCGTACGAAAGCATGCAATTTTGTAAATATGTTGAGATACCTAGGCCATAAAGTCGATTCAGTGTGATTAAGGCTTAATGTTTGAATTCGTGTAATTAGCTGATTGAAGAGTCTATGAATACGTCTGGAATTGAGCATGTGCAATAAGTGTGAAGTGAGGTTTTGTTATTCCATGCTATTGTGAAGTGTCTAGAACTTGCCTGGTGTGTGTTCAAAACGAAATGAAGGAGGTGTATTATAGGAAAGGATGTAGGCATTTCTTTGGTTTAATCGAAAGTTTCTATTTCTCATTATCGTAACAACCTTGATTGTATACCCTAGTCAGCCCGTTGAGCCTTTAGCCTATTATTTTTTTCTTTTGCCGAAAAGTGTAAACTGAGCTTAATCCCTTCTTTTCATTAGCCGTATAGTCGATCCAAAACTCTTAAGCGCTTAAGAAGAGAAAATAATTTTCCCAAAGTGTCGAAGAGTGAGAAAGGTGAAAAGAAAAGAAAAGCAGAGTGATAAAGGGAAAGAAAAGGTTGAAGGTGCACTTGTTAAAAACAAACTATAATGAAGGTGTATGAATAATCTTTATTGTTGGGTCAAGTGTGCTTAATAACATGGGCCAAACTAAAGAAAAACTTCAAGAATGGGAGGATGAAGGAAGAAACACTGCCCAAGAGTTTGATGGGATGTATTGAAAAGGCGCTTAAGGATGCTAGTGGCTATTATTGGCTAGCCCAATATTTACTAGTTCCGTAGCTTACATTACAACCCGTTAAATTCCTACGTGATCTTACATCACATTTCTTTATATTAGTGGAGTAATACACTAAAGGCAAGCTTATGGGTCGTGACATGATGCATGTGAATTCTTTTGGGAGAGAGAGCGAAATTGTGTTTATATGCCCCTGCTTGAAATTTTGTGAGTTCATATGCTCAAAAAGGGGAAACTTCTCTTGTGTTTTGAGGGAACACGCTTGAGGAGAGATTAAGTTTCGTGTCAGATGTCTTGATCAGCTGATTTGCATGAGTTTGCCAATATCGAGAGTCGATTCTTAAGTTTAGGAGGTCTTGATGTACTGAAGGTCATCGCATTGATTGGACCATGCGTGTATTTTTGATGATTTGCTGTATTGAATAATTGGTATGACTGTAGCCTAAATTGTCGAACCAAAGTAGCGAGGTTTGGGTGTAAATTGCATGAGGTGTAATATTGTTGTTCGAGGACGAACAAGGATTTAAGTGTGGGGTAAGCGATCTTGGGCAAATTTATATGCCCAAGTGATACTCAAATGTGTCATTTTAGCCTTGTTTATCTATCAATGTTTATACATTCTCATGTGATTGGTAATAAAATGTGAATTTATACTAACCAACATGATTAACATTGTTTTGCAGGTAAAATGTAATTTTGGGAAGCTAAAATGCATGTTGGAATAGATCGGGGTTGGACTCGGATGTGAGCAAAGGACAAGGCATTGGAAGGCACCAAATAAAGAGGATCCGCGATGGAGCCGTGTCACGCTGCCATCGCGGAGGCCTTCTACCTGGATAGGGAATTTTCGGCCTAATTCCAGTAAGGGTTCACGTTGGGTCCGTGGCATGGTAGCCTAGCTCCGCGTTGCACGCCGTGCCACGTTGGGCCTGATTACCTGAACCCCCAACTTCAAGTGAGGGTCCGCGTCGGTGGCGTGTCACGGAGGCAGTGCTCCGTGACACGTTGCTTGTTATTCCGGGAAAAATTCCCACTAGTATAAATAGAACACTTAGGTTCATTTTTCAATATATAGACTTGGTGGAGCAAGAACGTGGGTTACAGGCAGTTGAGGGGACGAAATTATCAGGGTTTTTCTCTCTTTCCTTCTCCTTGAATTCAATTGCGTGTATGTTTAACACTCATTTAACGATGTTTAATCCACAAACGAGTGGCTAATTCCTCTTCTTGCTGAGGTTAAGAACAATTGTATTGAAATGTGATTGTTGATTAAATTGGTTTTTTCATCTTTTCTTCCATGGTTGTTCTATTGATTCTTGTTCTTACTGCATTAATGTGTGGCCAACGTTAATGTATATCAAAAAAGTCCGGTTTCACTCGAGAGAGCACGAAATTGGAAAGTTGTGAATTAATAGGATATGATCCTTTCTTAGTTTGGGAAAATTGAGAATTGATTTATCTTCAGGATAGAAATATACCTGAAGGTCGTATTTGTCAATTAAGGAACCGGTTTTGTATGGCTAGAACATGAATTTCGTTTAATCACAGAAATGTAGGTGGACGCTTCATGATTCTTAAGTTGGGTTAAATACGAGAGTTTTAATCCATTGACAGTAGTTCTTGACTAGCAACCGGATGAAAGGTTAACCAAATTATATCGATCATTAATTTCATTACATGTTCATTTAACCTCAACATGCTCACATTCATAGTTCAGACTCACATTAGATAATCGTTTTAGACTTAGCATAAAAATTAGAACCTAAAAATATCAAACTCTTGGTTACACTGTTGTCTTCATTGTTAAAATTAAAATATAGTAACACTTGAGTAGTTCGTTACCTTATCCCAGTCCCTGTGGAATCAATATTTGGCTTACTTAAGCCACTTTACTACTTGTTCGACCACGTGCACTTGCGTGTAGTTTTATACCCAACAAACGAATGAACAAGCAAGGCAGCATGAGTATTCGCGAATATAGTCTCGAGTTTAATCCTTTGGCCCAATATGTTTCAGATAGGATGCAAAATATGAGGGATAGAGTATATTGATGGTATTATGTTTGGGACCCCATTTGGTCCGAAGGTGTTTGGGAATGTCTACCCTGACAAAATTATCTACTGCTTGGATGCTAGTGTTTACTCAAAAGACGGACGATCTTATTCATCGTGTCCCAAGTAATGACAAGGTAGTGGAACAGAGTAAGGAAACCGAGTCGATAAGACTATTTAAGGACCCTCGAGTGCTTGGAGACCCCGGCCAGCCAGAAATTAAGTTTCTCCTTAAGATTCAGTCTCTACTTTGTCCCTAGATTAGACTACAATTTCTTTTAGCCCCCGTTTACAAGATAGGCAGTGACAGGTTGTGGTAAAAGCAAAGGTAAAAGAGTAACTTAATGTTTGACACTGATTCTATATGTGAAGTTGTTCAGTTGTGATTTTCACTTTTTTTCTGTGATATTTCCTAATTGTATGAATGGAAAGGCGGTATTGGAGTAAATTATAACTCCCATGGTAGTTTATTAATGTTCTTAAGATTAGAAAAGTTATCGATTTTATGGTACTAAAGCATGTCTGTCATACGTTAGACAAATAGATGGAGTTGAGTAAGTATGGTTTGATAAGAAGCGGCAATAGAAAGAGGATGTGCTTATGAAAAATAGAATGTATGTTTATGACATGAGGCAAGGAAAAGTTAAACATGTTATGGCTAAAGTTACGGCTACCGAGGTATAACCCACACTCGAGGACGAATGATTTTAAGGGATGGAGGATGTTACACCCCAGAATTTTTTATTGTGATTATTTGATAGTTATATGTCATATTAAGGGAATTATGGTTCGTATGTTGTCTGTAGGTGAGGAGGGAAACATGTGCAAAGGGAAAAGCGAAGATTATGTGAAGTTTGTAAATAAGTGTCAACTTTAAATGGACATATCTCCAAATATATAATGATTCAGAGGTCCTATAGCGTATCAAATGAAATATATTGTAGTCTAGTTTATAGTGAAAAAAAATCGCTCATTAATCTGAGTTCGAAGTAAAAAGTTATGCTCGTTTGAAGACAGCACTGTCGGCTGGAAAAGCGTCGATGCACGCGGGCACCGAGATAGGCAGGCAGCAGGCGCGTGCGCACGCGAGGGCATGTCATATGGGCGCACACGCGGGCACCTCCCAGCCTACCTATTTGAAGTAATTTTGAGCTAAAAAGTTCATTTCTACTCCATTTCACCTCATTTTTTTTCAAAATTCGCAGAATTAAGAGCTCTATCCAATGGTTAAAACAAATTCCAGGTAATAAATCGTATGGATAGGTCAAATTTCGTTATAGTTCAAGCTTGGAAAGGGTTTCTTATGTCGTAAGCTTCTAATCGTCGAGTTGCTGCATTTTTGGCTGCCAAGATGCTGCATTTTTGGGCAGTAGGTAGGTGAAGTTCTACCTCCATATTGGTGAGAGTTGAGTACAAAAGGAGGTGGTGTTTTTACTCTTTAAATTATCATGAATTAACAAGTTATGTAGGAAGTGAAGTTGGAACTTATGTGTTGCTTGGGTGTGTAGTGTTGCTGCGGTTTCGCAGCATGGTTGCTACATTTTTAGAATGGAATTTAGCTTAAGAGGAATCCCATACGGACAGGGGTTATACACAAGTGAAAGGTAAGTGTTCCTACTTGGTTTATCCGCTCAAATTCGCAAGCTAAAGTAAGGAAATGTCATAAAGTCAATATGTGTTTTATTTGATATTTGACTGAGGTTTCTGCAACCTTCTCTAAATCTTGATCAAATCCTGACTATGGATCACCTAATGGGTCGTGGTATGGACCACGACTCATAATTACTAGTCGTCTGGTTCACTGCCCAACATTTTTGTGGTCTTAAATTATTCTAGACCATGGGTCATATCATGACTCGTGGGGTTGACCATGACTCGTGGTCACATCCGTGGTAACCCATCCACCAAATTTACCACTAAGTCCACACGCCTCACCAAAAGTCACTTAAGGACTCATGGTCACCTCCACAGGTAACAGAATGACTCATTTCGTGACCTAGTGCAGATTTTTCAACTTTCTCAAGTTTAAGTCCCAGGTCTAGTCTTTAAGTTTTTGGGGCATTACAATATCTCCCCCTTGAGAATATTAATCCTCAAATGTTGGAAAACACATAGGAAATCAGCGAATGGCAATCTTTATACACAAATACTGATCATGGAAACTGAAAACTAGCGGAATGACTACCTCTTAACTCGGTCACAAGTATGAACTGAACTTACTATCATACATATCTTCATTTACATGAAAGAAACTGAAACATATGAACTAAAGGAAGTTTTGGGGACGGAATGGATACCTTACACTGAAATTGAGTCGGAAGAGAAAAAATGGGGTTATCTAGCTAACATATATGCTTCAGCCTCCCACATAGTACCCTCAACCTGCTGATTCCTCTACAAAACATTGACCGAAACTACTTCCTTGTTTCTCAGCTTACGAACCTTACGGTTCAAGATCTCGACTAGGGCTTCCTCTTATGATAGACTATATTTAACTCCCGTACTGTCCAATGGCACAATTGAAATTGGATAACCGATGCACTTCTTCAATAGTGACACATAGAATACTAGGTGCACAGATGCCAATTTTGAAGGTAATTCCAGCTCATAAGCTACCTTACCAATTCGCCTTACAATTCTGTAGGGTCCCACATATCTCAGGCTGAGCTTTCCCTTCTTCCCAAATCTCATCACCCCTTTAATGGGTGAAATTTCTAGATAGACCCAGTCATCCACAGAAAACTCCAATTCTCTTCTCCTTATATCAGCATAAGATTTTTGATGACTCTGAGGTTTTTCCAATCTCTCTTTGATGAGTTGTACCTTCTGCATAGCTTCATGAACCAAGTCAGGTCCAATGATAGCAGCTTCACCAACCTCAAACCACCCAATAGGATATTTGCACCTCCTACCATACAATGCCTCAAACGGGGCCATTTGGATACTGGAGTGGTAATTGTTGTTGTACGCAAACTCGATAAAGGGAAAGTGGTCATCCCAACTTTCCCTGAAATCGATCGCGCACACTTTCAACAAATCTTCTAGGGTCTTAATAGCCCACTAAGCTTGCCCATCTGTCTGTAGGTGAAACATTGTGCTGAGCTGGACCATTGTGCTGAGCTGGACCTGGGTACCAAGTCCCTTCTAAAAAGACTTCTAGAAATGGGAGGTAAACTGGGTACCTCTATCTGAAAGAATGGATAATGGCACCCATGAAGTCTGACCAACTCCCAAATATAAATCCTAGCATAGTCATCAGCTGAATCTATAGTTTTAACTGAGAGGAAATGTGCTGACTTAGTCATCTAGTCTACTACTACCTAGATAGAATAATGTTGCCGACGAGTTCGACGTAGACCCATAATAAAGTCTATGTTAACATCTTCCCACTTCCACGTGGTATACTAATATCCTGGGCCATACCTCCTGGTCTCTGGTGCTCTACCTTGATTTCCTGGCAGTTCGAGCACTTAGCTACCAATTTTGGCAATATCTCGCTTAATGTCGTTCCCTAGTAAATATCCCGCAAATCGCCATACATTTTAGTAGCACTAGGGTGGAAGGAGTACCTCGAATTATGAGCTTCATCTAGTATCTGTTGTCTCAAATCACCGATGTCCAATACACACAACGTTCCCTGACAATAGAGCACACCATCTCCCCCTTTGGAGAAAGCCTCAACCTCTTTCCTGTGAATTGATTCCTTAAGTTTAAGTTGAATTGGATCTTCATCCTGTTTGGACTTAACTTCTTCAACTAAAGAGGAATCTAACCCACTTTTCCTTACCACTCCATCCTCACCTGGTACCCCTAACCGTGCTAGTCGGTGAATATCATTTGCCAATTCCTTTTTGCCTTCTTCAACATGAGTCACGCTACCCATAGTCACTTTCATGACCCGAACGTAAACTAGAATCATACCACTGAACAAGGAACCTCGGAAGGCCCCAAGTCCACCCATGGAATAAGCATATCTAACTTTATTCACCTTAAGCGGAAGGATGAGCATAAGGCACAGCGGAAACGTAAACATATCATTACATAACATAACATAGGGACTCACTAGACATAGACATAAGTTGAGTACTACATACTATTTGAAAGCCTCTACTACATACGATGGGTTGGTGGGACAACACCCCTATCTAACCCGGACAATTACTGAAACATAAAATAGCATGAATGTCTGTCGAATGGCCCTCGAAACATGAGGACTCACCAATAAGCTGAAAGTACTCTCTGAGATGATCTAGATATGAGAATGAGCCTGAGAGCCGGAACGTGTATCATGAGACGATACAACATAGAAAGTATGCGGTCAGTACGTGTAATGTTCCGAGTATGCAAGATAAGTAAAATAAATATTTAAAATATATAAAACTCATAAATGATCATAAGATTACGACAACAAGCTCATAACATAAATATTGTAATATAATAGAAGGCTCAAGGTTTTCAAATCATTCGTAATACAATCAAAATCATAATCAGAAGAAAAAAGATTTATTTAACACAACCTGATCCAATATACGTAATCACAAACATGCATAAATCATGGGGAATAGTTGGAGATTCTCTTAATCGACATACCTCATATGAGCACACATGGAGCCCGATTGTAAACCTAGTCGAGAGGAAGTTCGTACCTTGCCAAGGGTAGAACCATGAAAGGAAAGATCACACATGAGAAGGGCCATTTGGGCCAGGGGACTATAACAAGTGAGGTCCCAACATGTCCTACGGTGGCACGTAATTTATGAGATTCGAGGCAGAACCTGCGCCCCGAACCTCTCGGTGTTTGATACTGCTCCCAAAACATATATAATGCTCATAGTATAATATGCATGAGTTCATGGGCTAGTCAAATCATGATAATCATAAAGAAGCTTGTAGATACGTGAACTAGTCTTGAGGGTGAGGCCCGTGAGTCGGCCAAAACATAATTAGTAAATCATGGGGTTCATGCATACTTGTAGATCATATGCATATACTTTGCAAATCATCAATTCATAATGGGTATTTGAATAAATTCATATTTCAAATCATAAATCATGATGGGTTTATGAATAGCAACAATTGAAGTAAAGATCATAACTAGAGTCATCATAAAACATGCATAATTAGACTTAAGTTAGTACAAATCGAAATCAAAATTTTTATAATATAGAATAGTTGTAAATTGTGATAAAAATTCATAAAATATGATGTAATTCGTAAATCATAACAACCCTTTAGTAAATCATTAAATTTTCACAAAAATTGGATTCAAACCCCCATGGGATTTTTGATAGATTTTCACAAATTCATAGGGAATGGGCATGGGAGTGAACGGAAACACCCATTCGTAACGCTAAATACCTAATTTGGTGTAAAGCTTTACGCTCCCTAGACTTTCCAAGAGGAACTTGAGGAAGATAGCCTTGAAATCACCTTGATCACCCCTCCAGCACCCTTCTACTCCTTTGCATGCATGAATGAACACTTAGGCTAATAATTCCCCTCTTAAACCCACCTTTTAGAGGTTAAAACGACGTAGTTTAGGACCCAAGGACTTAGGAAATAAAAGCCCTTACTTAAGTCGCAGAATTTTGCTGACTGCGAGTCCCATGAAGGACTAGACGACTCGTCACTAGGGCCCACGACTCGTGGCCTTGAGTCTTCATGCTCACTTCCAAAAATTCTCAGGGGACCCCACAAGGAACCCTATGAATTATGGTGGCTAACCACAAATCGTGGTCACAACCCGTGATCGCCACAGTCCAAAACTCCTTGCTAAGAATCCAGTCTAGGCCACGGGTGACCTCACGAGTCGTGTGGTCTAACCACAACTCCTGGTCATGCCCGTGGTCTGCCCCAGACCATTCCACCTCCTTGCTTGACTATGAGTGACTTCACGACTCGTGGTCACTCCTCACGAGTCACCTAACAATCCATTTTGTGACCTGGTGAAGAATTTCAATTTTTTTCTCCTTTTCAACTTCCAGGTCTGATCCTTGGGTTTCAGGGGTATAACAATATATCCACCTTAGGAACATTCATCCTCAAATGTTAGAAACACACAGAAATATAGAAATATATAATCATTATATGCGAATACTGATCATTTAAGCCGAAAACTGATAGAATGACTACCTTCGAAAAGAACTACATAGCTGAATAGAATCCAGGCATCACATGCATTTACCATAACATAAAACAAACTTGCACACATGAACTGAACATGGAAACTGATTAGAGATTAGGGCTTCAAATGATACCTCAAACTGAAACTGAGCCGATAGGGAATAGGTGAGGGTATTTAGCCATCATATATGCTTCAGCTTCCCATGTAGCTTCCTCAACATGCTGATTTCTCTATAACACCTTTACTGAAGCGACTTCTTTGTTCCTTAGCCTCCGAACCTGATGATCCAATATTTCAACTGGATTTCCTCATAGCTGAGACTATCTCTCGCACCCATACTCTCCATGAAGACAACAAGAGTTGGGTCCCCCAAACACTTTTTCAAGAGCGATACATGAAAGATGGGATGAACTGAAGCTATTTCCGAAGGTAACTCTAACTCATAAGGAACTTTACCCACTCATCTCACAATCCGATATGGGCCAACATAGCAAGGACTGAATTTTCTTTTCTTTCCAAATCTCATCACCCCCTTCATGGGAGATACCTTCAAAAACACCCAATCGTTCACTTTGAACTCGAGCTCCCCTCTTCTCACATCTACAAAGGACTTTTGGTGACTTTGAGCCATTTTAAACCTTTCTCTTATCAATTGACCCTTCTCCATCGCCGAACCGTTCCTGACCTTATCATTGCTACCTCACAATCCTCACACCATCCGATGGGCGATCTACATCTTTGCCCATAAACAACCTCAAATGGTGCCTTTTGGATATTTGAGTGATAACTGTTATTGTAAGCAAACTCGATCAAGGGAAAGTGATCATCCCAACCACCTCTAAAGTCAATCATGCATTCCCACAAGATGTCCTTGAGGATCTGAATTGTCCGCTCCTTTTGACCATTCATTTACAGGTGAAATGTTGTGCTGAGTTTAACTTGAGTACCAAGCCATTTTTTTAAAGACCGCCAAAACTGAGAAGTAAATTAAGTAACTTGGTCTGAAATGATAGACAAGGGCACTCCATGCAATTGAACCAACTCCCGGATGTATAGATTGGCATAACCCTTCGCTATGTTAGTTGTTTTGACTGGTAGGAAATGCGCAACTTTAGTCAGCCTGTCTACCACCGCCCATATAGAATCATTATGTCAGCGAATACGAGGTAGGCATGTAATGAAATCCATATCAATCTCTTCCCACATCCAAATAGGAATGCTAGTATCCTGAAGTACACCTCCCAGCCTTTGATGCTAGACCTTTACTTGCTGACAGTTCAGGCACTTAGCTACGAATTCTGTAATATTGTTCTTCATGTCGTTCCACTAATATATTTCCCGCAAATCATGATACATCATGGTAGCACCTGGATGAATAGAGTACCTAGATCTATGAGCCTCATGCATCATCTGACCCCTTAAATCATCGACATTAGGAACACATAAGCAATCCCGGTATCGAAGTACACCATTTCCCCCTTTGGAGAAGACCTCTACCTTTGACTTCAAACGACTTCCTTCAGCTTTACCAAAATCGGTTCCTCACCTTGCCTAATCCTTACAGCAATCACGAAGGACGGTTCTGATTCATCCCTAACTACCACACCGCTATCGGTAGAGTCGACCAAACGAACTCCTATAATTCCTGTCAAGAAACCTGAGGTGCTCAACCCTTGAGTCTCTATCTCTTATGCCTAAGATCCTGAAAAATACGCAGTGCACCCTACTTCACCTGAGTTTCATCTCAAATTCTCCAGTCACAACCCAAATACACATTCCAATCTTGAAACCCACTCTAGACTGGTTGGAACCATCAAGTTACTCGCGTAAAGTTGTTTGGCCTCGACATTTCCATGGTCACATCTACCTTCCTCAAAACTTATAAATTCAACTCGAGGTTCATATCACTCTCTAATCACCTCATAATCCATGCAAACTACCCAACTAGATCATAACTCACCATCCAGAACTAATCAAACTTTTTGAATCCAAATTCGAGCTTGACAACCTAGATTGTTGACTTTGGTCAACCCTCAAACTTCAAACCCTTCAAAATTGAAATTCTCTCCCAATCTTCATTAAGTTATCTGAAAAATGATGTCATCCACCTTCGTAAATCATGAATAACAGAATAATGATACAAAGAGGTTCAACCTAGGGAAATGGATCAACAACCACAAAATGACCATGTGGGTTGTTACACTTCCAGTCTTCACTAATAATTGGACTTCCTGAGCTATATCCAGCATCTATAATGGGGTTAAGGAGTTATCCTGAATGTACACATCTTAATCATCATTTCTATCCTAGGGAACGTCTATAGGGTTTAGAGTAAAGGGACCCCGAGCATGAATCATTTGAAAAATCTAAGCTGAGCATATACCTGACATGGCATGATCTTATGAGTTGATTCACATACAATACGAGGGTCGTGACATGAAGCTGAATGGGTAATATTGGGATCACTAAAGGATGGGATTGACTATCATATTAGGGTTCTAAATGTAAACATGAGTTGAGCAAAGCATCGAGCGATACGTAAGGGAACATCTAAATAAGAAAAGAGGGACTAACCCCGAATGCTATCCATATGACTTCCTTACTAGAAACTGAAGACATGATTGGGCCCTCAACTTACCATTTCCTCACCTCCCATGTGATAATCTCATCTTAAAATGCTCAAAGGGAATTGTACCTCTTACAGTAGTCCGCGGAACTAACAATCGTGATAGGTATGAGGGAATAACTTATGACATACTTGAGACTACATCTGCGGTTGACCGCTACTCGCTATTGATAACCTATGTTGCTGAGGTGGGCAATTTGCTGGAGATGATGGAGGAGGATTCGGAGGACGGCCTTTCTGACTATCTCACTTGGTTGAAGCGCAATCCCTGTGTTTATGACCGAGTTGGACACAATAAAAACAAACATCTGAACCTGCCAAGCACTTTCCTCGGAGGTGCTTCCCGCAACTTCTGCAATTTGGCTAAGCAATCTCCCTCACCCGGGGCTTGTACCCCCGTGCTTGGACTAGAGACTTATGACGGGTTTGAGAGTGACTCCCAGTACTCGACCCTTTTTGGGATCACTTAAGGTTTCCAGCCCTGGGCCTCTTGTTTCGCCTCTTGTTCCCTCTATACTCCCTGACCACACTCAAGTCACCAACCTCCGACAGGCTATCCTTCATGAGTCCTTGAATCTAAGTAGCTGCTGCGTCCTCGGTAGGGTTCACTGGTGCAATAGCCTGCTGGTTAGGCTGGGTGATCATAGCTTGCATCAAAACTCTAAGAGCTTGCATAGAATCCATTAGAACTGAGGGTGCTAGCTGACTCCCATAGATGTTTTGAGAAGACATGATTCTGCACGCGCGTATAGCACGAGTTATACGAATAGGGGGAATTTTCATCGCACGACATAGATCATGAAAGAAGGGAACATTTTCTAAACGTCTCATAGCCTCTTCGTTATAAGTATTCCGCACTTCACACCCATGAACAACATATACTTAACGCGACTTTCAGACACTCTAGGACACTTCAAAATCTATTGCTCTAATATCAAGTTTGTCATGACCCGAACGTAGACCTGGATCGTAACACGAAACAAGGAACCCCCGAAGGCCCCAAGTCGACATATGGCATAAGCATATCTATCTTTATTAACTTTAACCGGAAGGCTGAACATAAGGCATAGCGAAAATGTAAACATATCATAACATAACATAACATAGGGAGTCACTAGACATACACACAAGCTGAGCACTACATACTGTCCGAAAGCCTCTACTATATATGATGGGCTGATGGGACAACACCCCCATCTTACCCGGACAAGTATTGGAACATAAAATAGCATGAATGTATGTCGAACGGCCCTCGCTACATGAGGATTCACTAATAAGTTGAAAGTACACTCGGAGATGATCTATATATGAGGATAATCCTGAGAGCCGAAACCTGTATCATAAGACGATACAGCATAGAAAGTATGCGGTCAGTACGTGGAATGTAACGAGTATGCATGATAAGTAAATCTTACATTAAAAGTATATAAAACTCATAAATGATCATAAGAGTAGGACAACATGCTCATAACAAAAATATAACAACATAACATAAGGCTCAAGGTTATCAAAACATTCGTAATACAATCGTAATCATAATCATAATAGAAAAGCTTTAATGAACATAACTTGAGAGTACACATAATCATAAACATGCATAAATCATGAGGAACAGTGGAAGATTCTCTTAACAGGCATATTATGAGCACACATGGAGTCCGACTTGTAAACCTAGTCGGGAGGCTGTTCGTACCTTGCCAAAGGTAGAACCATGAAAGGCGTGATCACACATAATTAGGGTAATTTGGTACAGGTGACTTTCCTAAGGGAGGTCCAAACATGTCATACGGTGGCACATAGTTTATGAGATTCGGGGCAAAACCTGGGCCCTGAACCTACTTGGTGATCAATACCGCTCCCAAAACATATATAGTGCTCATAGTATAATATTCATTAGTTCATAGGCTACTTAAATCATGATAATCAAAAACATGCTTGTAAATACGTGAAATAACCTTGAGGGTGAGGCCCATGAGTCGTCTAAAACATAATTAGTAAATAATAGGGTTCATGCATACCTGTAGATCATATACATATACTTTGAAAATCATTAATTCATAATGGGTATTTGAATAAATTCATATTTCAAATTATAAATCATGTTGGGTTTATGAATATCAACAATTGAAGTAAAGATCATAACTTGAGTCATCATAGAACATGCACAATTAGACTTAATTTAGTAGAAATCAAAATCAAAATTTTATAATCGAGAATAGATGTAAATTCTGATCAAAATTCTTAAAATATGATATAATTCACAAATCATAACTACCCATTAGTAAATCATGAGATTTTCAAAAAAAATTGGATTCAAACCCCCGTGAGATTTTTGATAGATTTTCATAAATTCATAGAGAATGGGCATGGGTGTGAATGGAGACATCCATTTGTAACCCTATATAATTTATTTGGAATAAATGTTTACACTGTCTAGATTTCCCAAGAGGAACTTGAGGAAGATAGCCTTGAAATCACCTTGATCACCCCTCCAGCACCTTTCTACTCCTTTGCATGCATGAATGAATACTAAGGCTAGTCTTTCCCATCTTAAACCCACCTTTCAGATGTTAAAACGACATAGTTTAGGACCCTAGAACTTAGGAATTACGGAAAATCCCTTACTTAAATCGCAGAATTTTGTTGATTGTCAGTCCCCATGAGGGACGGGATGAGTAGTCACCAGGGCCCATAGCTCGTTGCCTTGAGTCATCATGCTCACTACAAAAAATTCATCAGGGGACCCCACAAATCGTGGTGGCTGACCACGACTCGTGGTCACCACCCGTAATTGCCACTATCCAAAACTCCTTGCAAAGCATCCAATCAAGGCCACAAGTGACTTCACGAGTCGTGTGGTCTGGTCATGAGTCGTGGTCATGACCGTGGTCTGTCCCAGACCATGCCACCTCCTTGATTGACCACGAGTCACTTCACGACTTGTGGTAACTCCTTACGGGTCACCTAACGACCCGTTCTGTGACCTGGTGTAGAATTTCATTTTTTTTCTTCGTTTCGACTTCTAGGTCTGATCCTTGGGTTTCAAGGGTATAATAGACACTCTGCTCAGGGCATCAACCACAACATTGGCTTTGCCCGGGTGATATGACACTCTCATGTCATAGTCCTTCAGGAGCTCTAACCACCTCCTCTGACAAAGATTTAGGTCCTTCTGATTGAATACCTACTGAAGGCTCTTATGATTGGTGAAAACATCCACGTGAGCCCCGTAAAGATAGTGTCTCCATATTTTCAATGCAAACACCGCCGCTGCTAACTCCAAGTCATGAGTTGGATAATTCTTCTCATGAACTTTGAGTTGTCTGGACGCGTAGGTTATCACCTTGTCCCACTGCATAAGAATGCAACCGAGTCCAACCCTGGAAGCGTCACAATATACTACAAACCCATCTGATCCTTCCGATAGCGTCAACACTGGTGCAGTAGTGAGTCGAGCTTTTAGCTCCTTGAAACTCTTCTCACATGCATCTGACCAACGAAATTTCACCATCTTCCAAGTCAGCCTAGTCAAAGGAGATGCTATAAATGAAAATCCTTCCACAAAGTGTTGGTAATAACCGGCCAAACCCAAGAAACTTCTGATTTCGGTTGGGAGGTGTTCGGTGCATGTTTTTGCTATAGGTGTAAAACCGACACGCAAGTGCACGTGGTCAAACAAGTAATAAAGTCGCTAAGTAAGCCAAGTATCGATCCAAGGAGACTCAGGATAAGTAAAATTGCCTAAGTACACTATACTCTTATCTTAGATCTAATTATGCTAACAACAACGTAACCAACAGTTAAATAAGTTTTTGTTTATAAGTTATATCTACTAAAACTATTAACAATTATTTACTGTGAATTTAAACTATGGATATGAGCATGCCAAGGTTAAGAACAAGTAATGAATTCGATTATAATAATAATTTGGTTAATCTCTTCTTCATGTTGCTAGCAAAGAACAGTAGCCTAGAAATTAAAACTCTCGTATTTAATTTCACTTTAGAATCATAAACCATCTGTCTACATTTCTATGATCAAATGCAATTTATGACCTAGCAATACAATTCCGATTTCTAAACTGACTAATACGGCTTCCAAGTATATTTCTATCAGGAAAGCACATCAAAACCCAATTTTCCCAAATCAAGTTAAGAACAATACCCTATTAATTCACAACTTTCCAATTTCGTGCTCTCTCGAGTGAAATTTGACTTTTTAGATGTACATTAATGTCGGCCACACACTAATGCAGTAAGAACAAGAATTAATAGAACAACATGGAAGAAGAAGAAGAAAACCATATCACTAACAATCAAAATTCATCACCATTGTTCAAAACCTTAGCAAGGAAGAGAATTAGCCACTCATTTGTGGATTAATCATCCTAAAACGAGTGTAAATCATACATACAATTGATTGAAAGAAGAAAGTAAGAGAAGAAATCCCTTAGCTTTTTCGTCCCTCAACTACTTCTAACCCGCGTCCTTGCTCCACCAAGTCTGAACTAATTAAAATAAACCTATGTGTTCTATTTATACTAGTGGGAATTTTTCCCGGAATAACAAGCAACGTGTCACGGAGGCCAACGCGGAGGCCTATCTCCGTGACATGGCGTGGACGCGGACCCTCTCTGGAATTCCAGGGTCCGGAAATATAGCCTCAATGTGGCACGGAGGCCATCACGGAGGCCTATCTCCGTGCCACGGAGCTGCCGCGAGGCCTCACTAGAATTTTCCAATTAATTTCCCCTCCAGGCAGTGTGCCTCCGCGATGGTAGCGTGGCACGGCTCCATCGCGGAGCCCCTATACTTTGCGCATTCCAAGGTCTTTTCCATGCTCGCATCCAAGTCCAACTCTGATATAACTCCAACATACATTTTAGCTCCTAAAAATCATATTTTCCTGCAAAACAAATGCTAATCATGTTGGTTAGTATAAATTCACATTTTATTACCAATTACATGAGAATATATACACATTGCACCACAAACAAGGCGAAAATAATACGTTTGAGTATCACTTGGGCATATAAATCTGCCCAAGATCACTTACCCCACACTTAAATCCTTGTTCGTCCTCGATCAAAACATACACAACTCATGCAAATTACATCCCAACCTTTGTCACTATGGTGTGACAATTTACCCTACGGTCATACCAATTATTCAATTTTTGCAAATCATCAAGAAAACATGCATGGTCTTACAATGCAATGACCTTTCATACATCAAGACTTCCTAGAATTTAAGAATCGACTCTCGACATCGGCAAACTCATGCAAATCAGCTAATCAAGATATCCGACACAAAAATCAATGTTTCATCAAGCATGTGCCCTCACAACTCAAGAGAATCTTCCCCTTTATGTTCATGCAACACACAAACATTCAAGTAGGAGCATGTAAAAATTAATTTCACTCTCTCTCCCAAACGAATTCACATGCATCATGTCATGACCCATAGGCTTGCCCTTAGTGTATTACTCCACTAATATAGAGAAATGCAATGTAAGATCACGTAGGACTTTAATGGGTTGTAATGGGGAAATGGAACTAGTATATATATTGGATTAGCAAATAATAGTCACTAGCATCCTTAAGCGCCTTTTCAACACATTCCCATCGACTCATGGATATTGTTCTTCTTTTTCTCTTTTTCATCATCCCATTCATGCTGGTTTACTTTCGTACAACCCATTTCATCCAACACACTTGACACAATAACAAAGGGTTTTCATGGACCTTTATTATCATTTCATTATACCAAGTGCCTCTTCAACCTCTTCTTTTCTTTCTTCACTCTGCTTTTCTTTTAATTCCACTCTTCTCACTCTTTGACACTTCGAGAAAATTTTTCTTTTCTTCTTAAGCGCTTAAGTGTTTTGTATAGACTTTACGGCTAATGAAAAGAAGGAATAAAGCTTAGTTTATACAGTTTTTGACAAAAGAAAGAAAGAAATGGCTAAAGGCTCAACGGGCTGACTAGGGTATACAATCACATAAAAAGGTAGAGTATGACAAGAAAGAAAAATAGAAACTCTCGGTTAAACAAAGAAATGCCTACATCCTTTCCAACACTACACCTCCTTCATTTCATTTCGTACACACACCAGGCAAGTTCTAGACACTTCACAATAGCATGGAATAACAATACCTCACTTCACACTTTATGCACATGCTCGATTCAAGATGCATTCATAGACTCTTTAATTAGCCAATTACATGAATTCAAAAATTAAGCCTCAATCATACCGAATCAAATTCTACAGCCTAGGTAACTCAACATATTTACAAAATTTCATGCTTTCAAACGAATCACTTTCACATTTTGAACATCAGTTACAACACGCAACGAAATTTTGCAACCATAAAGCAACTACTGGTTCATTGATGCAATCCACCAAAGAAAAAACTGAAAATAAATTAAAATCCTACTCCTACCGACTACATTTCCCTTAAAACGGTCGTCATCCATCCATCATAGGGAACGGTCACTAACTATGACATCGGTTCAATGGGACTATTCTCGGTAAAAGAACCAAAAACAAACTCCGAGAAATCCAAAATAAAGACCGAAAAATTTTTGCAACACATCGATCATGTCGATAGAAAAATATTTACAAAATATTTTGATAAGTGCAAAATATTTTCGCAAAAATTTTGAAAAATATCGATCATTTCGATAAGAAATAAATATTTACAAAATATTTACACTGGCAACCACAACTTTTCATAACACACATCATTAACCACAAAAATATATACAGATACAACACAAATCAATTCACAACCACAGGGAAACATAAACATACATACAAACCAAGGAAAAAGCATACAACAGATTAGCCCAGCCCCAGCACCTAACTACTTCCCACCCCACACTTAAATCGAACACTGTCCCCAGTGTTCACAAAAAATACAAAGCAGAAAATTTTGGGTGGTGGAACTCCCTGCTCAGTCGAAATATTCGACTTCTTCATTCAGTGTTGCTGCCTCATCGCCCATGTCTGAGTCAGCTCAATCGTCGTCATCGGACTCCACATCGGAGTCCTCCTAACGTGTCTCCTCATCAGTGGGGACATCATCATCAATAGGCTCAACGAAGGCTGGTCCCACTCGGCATAAGGCTCTGGCGTTCTCGCCAAATGGGTAATCCAGCTCCAACTACCATAACTCTTCCTTGGTGGCTGGTCTCCCACCAATCCGTAGCTGAAGCATCTGCATGCCAAACATACGTGCCATGTATTGATCGTCACGAGCATGTTGCTCGCCCAAAGTCAGCACTGGCCCGTGTGTGGTATCGGGGGCCTCAGTTTTGGTCACATCGAGGGCCCTCCGTTCCAACTGCGGGATGTAATCCAAAGCCTCTTCCTCGACATCGAGGCCTCGGAGGAAGGTGGTGATGAGTCCGTCGAACCCATATCTGTTGCCCTGGTGCATTCTGGCTCTCTTCATGGCGGATATGATAACCGCCCCAACATTAATCTCTAGCCCTTTCATAAGGGCATACACCAAGCAGACACGGTCCCGAGTCACATCCGTCAAGTGAACTCCCGGGATCAAGCAAGAAAATACAATTTTCAGCCATATTCTGGCATCCCTGTTCATCTGCGAATAAGGCAGAGTCTGGTGGTAACCCCTCTCCTTATGTCTACTCCATCGGGCTGTGGATCGAGCCCCACACAATGTACGTCTGATGTTGGTGTATGGTGGGGTGATGTTTAGCTGGCGGAGAACGTGAGCGTCTGTGTCCTGCGCTCCAACGATGGCATTAAATTGCTGGGGTTCCAGAGTGACAATCTGCCCTCTGATTTTTATTGTGTGGCTTCTGATGGCCGGGTTCCAATTTGCGTAGAACTCCCGGACCAAATGTAGGTTGCACTCCTTGGGCTCCTGAAATATAAAGCTGAGTCCAGCTACCTCAATCCTTTGCACAATTCGGGGGAACTCCTGTGCTAGTGGTTCCCGTGCAATATGTTCCTCCGGGAAGTACTTGCTTTCCTTATGCTTAGCATACCACTTCTTCCCTTCCTCGGTTACCCACCTTGTTCCATATTGGCGGCGTTGGCCGCGCGGAATAGCTGGTGCAGCTGGGACTGCGGTGCCCAATCTCATTCTTTTCCTCCCGGTGCCAGAAGTAGAAGCACCTTTGCCTTTATCCTGCCTACTAGCCATTGTACCTGTCAATATACATAAACAAGCACAACGTTAAGCTAAATACATGTTAACTTCGGTTAAGGTCAGGTTACACAACATTTACCCCACACTTAGTCCTTAGCTACTTTTACAAACTATGGCAAGGATAACTTAATTTACACCAAAACAATCAACTATACAATTTATGCTTAGTGCGTTCACAAATATTTCGACAGCATAACGCTTAGCGTACTACTCAGACTTCATACAGCTAATCCCAATCCTACTATCGCTAACAATTCAACCATCGCACTAAGCAACAAAAACAACAAATAAAAACAATGACAAAAGTTCTATATATACATACAAATCCAAATAATCAAACCAATTTGCACAATTTCCACATTTTCCCCAAAAATTCGAGAATTCGTCGTCTTTTACATTCAAACAATATTTACACCGACTAATCTCAATTCCCAAACACACCCCAGCATCTAATTCACCGAATTATCAAATTACCCAAGTCAATTTCAACAACCTAAGCCCTAGAATTCCATTTAACAATCAATTTCGAATTATTCACGTAGTCGACAAGTTCAAACGCTAATAACAACATTTCGAACATTCATCAATCACAAATAATTCAATTTCATGCTCAATTTCTACATAGGATGATATATCTCACCTCACCTGCATAAATTCGACTAAAATCGCCAAAACTTAGAGAGAAACGAGGAAAACAAACCTTTACGTTGAAGAACCGAAGAAACTTGATGATTTCTTTTCTTAGTGGCATGGCACGTTGATTGGGGAGGGGGATTTGGGTGTTTGGTCGCGGAGAATAAGAGAAATGGGGAGAAAGGGGCAAAAATCGGGGTTAATTTAAAGAAAAACACGAGGGTCACCCGGCAACCCGGTGTGACCCGGCACCAAATGTAAGGCAACGTGTCACGGAGGGTAACGCGGAGCCCCTCCTCCGTGACACGGAGCCTTCGCGTTGGCTTACTGGAAATTTTAAAAATCCAGATTTTACCTTCAACGTGTCACGGAGGGTAACGTGGAGCCCTTCCTCCGTGACACGGAGCCAACGCCCCAGTGCACTATTTCTTCATTTTAATTATTTTTTCATACCTTGCCTTATTCGTCCCGATTCCAAGCATATTTGTCTCCGTTTGACCTGAAAAATCACCTCACTAAACAAAATTGGTTAGATTAATAGTTTACTCTAACTAAAATGAAAAATACTAACTACAACAAAAATATATACCAAATCAAGAAAAGAAAAATAAAAATAAAAATTATTTACACTAAAAAAGAAAAAAAGAAAATATTTTTCACGGGTTGCCTCCCTTGCAGCACCTGGTTTACCGTCGCGGCTCGACGTACAAAGTTTCACCACTTTTTCCTCCACCTTGAGGATATGAATCTCACTCCTAATTTCTTTTCTAATTTCCTCTTATGCTCCAGGGGTGGTGGTGAAAAATTGTAAGGACCAAACAGTAGATGTTTTCTTTTGAACTTATTGGCCCTTGAGTAAGTGAAGTCATTTCGTTGCTTCGAGTTAGCAAATTTCAGAATATACGGGGCTTGGTCCTCCTCTAGACATTTCTCTATAATCTTGGAAGACTCTATTTCTATGTTGTCGACCAAACTTAATGTCGAAAAATGCTTCGAGTGTGGTCCAATAAACCTCAACTCTGAAATTGCATTGTGCTTTACTTCCTTACTTGTGTACACCTTTTCAACATCGACATCTATTTCTCCATTAAGGTCAAATGGGAGATATTCTTTCTCTTCTTCCATGAATGGATTTTCTATAGGTATGAGCCGATCACGGGGACACTCAAGAGATTCTAATTGTTGGGCTTCATCCAAAAATTCACCCTTGTATTCCTCATGTAGTTCCTCTTGAATATCGGCTAAAACTATCACCTGCAAATTATCACAAGCTTCAGCCTCAGCACACATCTCCGTGAGTTTGACGCTCATCCTGCTTACAGCCTCTGCATTCTCCTTTTGATGAATTATCAATTCTGCCACCGACTCCTTCATTGCTTCTGATTGCTCCAAGAGTTGTTTCATCATGTCCTCTATTTGAACTTGGCGTCCCAAGTCCTCATTTTCAACATGCCTATATTCAGCAAAAACAACAGAATGATCATAGCGGGGTCTTGGGGGAGGGGAATATGCCTTTGGACAATCACCCCAATGGCCATATTGACACCCACATATATTGCACGTGTTACAGTTTTTCCACAAGTGGGATCCTCCGCAATTCATGCAAGATTCGCCGAAATATGCGTATCCACCATTTATATTCTAAGATGTCATGTCAATGAGGGTATCCGAAAGAGAGAAAAATTAAAATGAACAAAGAATTAAAACAAATACTAAGGCCAAGTTGTCAACACTTAAGAAAACAAAACAAAGATACAGTAAATTTACACTTAACACAATTTCACCAATTGCCTAGCCTCCCCGGCAACGGCGCCAAAAACTTGTTCGGTGCATGTTTTTGCTATAGGTGTAAAACCAACACGCAAGTGCACGTGGTCAAACAAGTAATAAAGTGGCTAAGTAAGCCAAGTATCGATCCAAGGAGACTCAGGATAAGTAAAATTGCCTAAGTACACTATACTCTTATCTTACTTCTAATTATGCTAACAACAACGTAACCAACAGTTCAATAAGTTTTTGTTTATAAGTTATATATACTAAAACTATTAACAATTATTTACTGTGAATTTAAACTATGGATATGAGCATGCCAAGGTTAAGAACAAGTAATGAATTCGATTATAATAAAAATTTGGTTAATCTCTTCTTCATGTTGCTAGCCAAGAACAGTAGCCTAGAAATTAAAAATCTCGTATTTAATTTCACTTTAGAATCATAAATCATCCGTCTACATTTCTGTGATCAAATGCAATTTATGACCTAGCAATACAATTCTGGTTCCTAAACTGACTAAAGCACATCAAAACCCAATTTTCCCAAATCAAGTTAAGAACAATACCCTATTAATTCACAACTTTCCAATTTCGTGCTCTCTCAAGTGAAATTGGACTTTTTAGATGTATATTAATGTCAGCCACACACTAATGCAGTAAGAACAAGAATTAATAGAACAACATGGAAGAAGAAGAAGAAAACCATATCATTAACAATCAAAATTCATCACCATTGTTCAAAACCTTAGCAAGGAAGAGAATTATCCACTCATTTGTGGATTAATCATCCTAAAACGAGTGTAAATCATACATACAATTGATTGAAAGAAGAAAGGAAGAGAAGAAATCCCTTAGCTTTTTCGTCCCTCAACTACTTCTAACCCACGTCCTTGCTCCACCAAGTCTGAACTAATTAAAATAAACCTAAATGTTCTATTTATACTAGTGGGAATTTTTCACGGAATAACAAGCAACGTGTCACGGAGGCCAACGCGGAGGCCTATCTCCGTGACACGGCGTGGACGCGGACCCTCTCTGGAATTCCAGGGTCCGGGAATATAGCCTCAACGTGGCACGGAGGCCAATGCGGAGGCCTATCTCCGTGCCACGGAGCTGTCGCGAGGCCTCACTGGAATTTGCCAATTAATTTTCCCTCCAGGCAGTGTGCCTCCGCGATGGTAGTGTGGCACGGCTCCATCGCGGAGCCCCTATACTTTGCGCATTCCAAGGTCTTTTCCATGCTCGCATCAAAGTCCAACTTCGATATAACTCCAACATACATTTTAGCTCCTAAAAATCATATTTTCCTGCAAAACAAATGCTAATCATGTTGGTTAGTATAAATTCATATTTTATTACCAATTACATGAGAATATATACACATTGCACCACAAACAAGGCGAAAATAATACGTTTGAGTATCACTTGGGCATATAAATCTACCCAAGATCAGGAGGTAGGTCTGGGCTAGTTTTTCACTGCTTCTATCTTTTGAGGATCAACCTAAATACCCTCACACAAGAACACATGACCCAGGAAAGTCACGGACTTCAACCAGAATTCCCACTTGCTGAACTTGGCGAACAGCTGGCGATCTCTAAGTGTTTGAAGAACTATCCTTAGGTGAGTAGCATGCTCTTCCTAAGTTATGGAGTATACCAAAATATCATCGATAAAAACAATGACGAACATATCAAAATACTACTTGCAAACTCTGTTCGTCAGGTCCATAATGGATGCAGTGGAATTTCTTAGTCCGAAGTTCATAACCAAAAACTTGTAGTGACCGCATCGAGTCCTGAAAGCTGTTTTTGGTATGTCATACTCTCTGACTCTTAGCTGGTGATACCCCGACCTGAGATCTATTTTGGAGAAATAGCTGGCTCCTAGAAGATGGTCTAACAAGGCATCAATTCTTTGTAGGGGATACCTGTTCTTGACTGTGAACTTATACAACTGATAGTAATCGATAAACATTCTGAGGGTACCGACTTTATTTTGCAGGAATAGCACTGGAGTACTCTAGGGAAAGATGTTGGGTATAATAAAACCCTTATCAAGAAGATCTTTTAGCTGTTGCTTCAACTCCTTAAGTTCAGCCAAAGCAATTCTATAAGGAGGGAAGGATATAGGCTGACTATCTTGGAGAAGGTCTATACCGAAGTCGATTTTTCGTTCAGGAGGAACCCCGGGAAGATCTTCGGGGAACACATCTTGAACTTTGTTGACTACCGAGACTGACTGGATGATTGGGGTGACAGAATTGGAGCCTTTGACCCGAACTTGATGATAAATACATCCCTTAGAAATATGCTTTATGGCCTTAAGGTAGGAAATAAACCTACCCTTAGGCCCTGAGCTACTGCCCATCCATTCCAGAGTTTGTTCATTAGGGAACTGAAACTTGACGATCCTAGTTCTGCAGTCGATTAAGGCATAACCACAGTGTAAGAAATCCATGCCAAGAATGAGGTCGAAGTCGACCATGTCTAACTCTACAAGGTCGACTAGAATGACTTTATTAAAGACTGAGACTGAGAAGTTTCTATACACCTGGCTGGTTCTAACTTACTCACCAACTAGGGTGGAGACTGAAAATGGTTCTAAGAGGACCTCTGGACTTATCTCGAACAGGACTGCTACATAGGGCATCATGAATGATAGTATGGCCCCCCGATCAAGTAGGGCATACATCTATGCAAAAAATACATAACATACTCATAACCACATCACGTGAGCTCTCTTGATCCTGGAGAGAGGATAATGCATAAAAATGGTTTTAGCGTTGACCGCCCTCCGTTCCTGATGTATTAGCCAACTAAGCTGGTTGGACTGTTGGAGCTGCTGAGGTAGTTGATTGTGACCTTCCCCATCCTGCTGATGGGCAATCCTTAAGCCGATGACCAAGATGTCCACAACCAAAACAATCCTCTCGACCCTAAAGGAACTTTCCTGGCTGGTTCTTGCCACACTTGGGGCAAGATGGATAACTGTTATTGGCACTGTAACTCTGGGACTGAGAGCCAGATGCTCCACCGCTCTGATCTTGGCGGGACTGAGAGGTAGCGGAGCTGGCTGAGCTGGGTATTGGAGCCCTCTGATGCTGCTGTGGGCAACTGCTACCGCCAGACGTTTGGTGGCCATAATCTGATTGGCCGGTCCATGCTGCTTGTTCTTTCACTCCATTTCCCTCAGTTATTCCGCCTCAATCTGCTGGGCATAAACAATCAGGATGAAGAGGTTGATATGCTTAATCAACATAGCTATCCTGCACTCTTTGAGGGCTAGGTTCAACACCCTATTAACAAACTTTAGCATGCGAACCCTTGGCTCGGCCACCATATCTTGAGCAGTTTTGGAAAACCTAGTGAAGTTCAGAGCTTATTCTTCTATTGTCCGGTTTCCCTATATCACAACCCAAATGTACACCCGGATCGTAGACATAGGATAAGGAGCCCCGAGACACCCCAAGTCGACCCATGGAATGAGCATACATCTAATTCAGTCACATGAGCAGAAGACTTGACATAAAGAATGTAATCATAGAATAGCATAAGGGAAAATCAGTACTAGAATTATACAATACGGCGAAATACAACTTGTGGTCTTATAAGCCTCTAAACATGAAAGGCGGATTGAAGGGACAACTCCCCAACTAATCCAATATCTAGAAACTCAAAGAAATAACATAGAGTATGAACATGTATCCCTCGGAACATGAGGACTGGCCAAATGCGCTGAGATCCAATCTGAATCTTTCTATGGATGAGGACGAGCCAGAGAGCTGGGACATATATCATGAGACGATACAAAATAGAAAGTATGCAGTCAGTACGTGAAATGTACTGAGTATGCAAGGTAGGGAAAATGGACATTTAAGAGTAGGATGTCATGGTCATGTTTAATTACATATCATATGGCTAGTGGGTTTCAAAACATTCATAACATAACATAATTATAATCATTGTAGAAGCGATTTACTTAACATGACTTGAATCAACATACATAGTCATAACATGCATAAATCATGAGGAAAAGTGGGACATTCTCTTAACTGACATAACCCATATGAGCACACATGAAGCCTGACTTGTAACCCTAGTCGGGAGGAAGTTCATACCTTGCAATGGTAGAACCATGGAAGTGTGATATCACCATGAAATGGGTCATTTGGGCCAGGGACTAACATAAAAAGGGTCCCTACATACCTACGGTGGCACGTAGTTCATGAGATCCGGGGCTTAACTTGAGCCCTAAACCTACTCGGTGTTCGATACTACTCCCAAAACATATATAGTGTTCATAACAATACATACATGAGTTTGTGGGCTAGTTAAATCATGATAATCATAAAGATGCTTGAACATATAAGAACTAGCCATGACTTGAGGCCCGTGAGTCATCGAAAAACATAATTCATAAATAATAAGATTTATACATACTTGTAGACCATGTATATAGCTTGAATTTCATAAAAATCATAATAGGTAGAAAAATAAATTCATAATTTAAATACTAAGTCATGTTGGGCTTATCAAAATATCAACAGATCAATGGACTCATAAATCGATTCATCATAGGGCATGTATAATCAAGCTTAATTGTTTAGAAATTCAAAATCAACAATATCAATATCAATTTAAAACTTCATAGATGATCAAAATCAATAGATAATGATAAGATTTAAAAATCACAAGACCAATATTTAGATCGTTAAATTTTATACAAATCAAATACAAAACCCCAAGAATTTTTGATAAATTTTAAGTAAAATCATAGAGTAGGAGCATGTGTGTGGAAGGTTTCACCTATTAAGGACCTTACATATCTAGGATTATCAGATTCTAAGCCTCACTTGATGACCCAAGAAGAAATTGCAATGGATTGATGAATTCTAGGCTTGATTCACTCCCTAACTTCCTCTACCTTGCATGCATGAAAAAATGGAGTGAAAACTGAACTTAACCACTTTAAGTTTCCCTATTCATTACCCAAAACGTCATAGTTTAGGCTATAGGATCTTAAGAATTTACGTAAAAGCACTTACTAACTCATAGGAAAATAACTGTCGGGGGTCCCAACGAGTGACCTAATGAATCAGTCCCAGTCCTCATGATCCGTCGCCTTGCCCGTTAAGCACACTGTCTGAATTGATCACTGGAACCATTAACAGGCGACATAACAATTCGTTATCGGTGGCTTCGAGTCGTGGACACCACTCTACACATTCACTGCCTCCTTAAAACCATTTTATTTAATATCCTCCCAACGACTCACACCACGACTCATTGCCTGACATGACGAGTCGTAGTCTCCTTTTGTTAAGTACACTGGTCGACCCTCCCATTTTCTTTTTCAACTTCACCCCATGGCAGACTTAAAGACTCGTGGTGGCTAATCATGAGTCGTTCCATCACCCGTGGGCTCCTTCAACCATCCCTTCACTCAAGTCTCCCCGAACGTCACCTGAGGACTCTTGGGATCTCCTCACAAGTCACCTGACGACTTATGGGATCTCCTCATGAGTCATCCAACGACTCGTCCTGTGCCTGTAACCCAGATTTTTAGTTTTTCCCATTTCAAATCCTGGGTCCGATTGATCTTGGGCAGATTTATATGCACAAGTGATACTCAAACGTATCATTTTTACCTTGTTTGTTGGGCAACGTGTATATAATATCATGTAATTGGTAATAAAATGTGAATTTATACTAACCAACATGATTAGCATTTGTTTTGCAGGTAAACGTGATTTTTAGGAGCTAAAATGCATGTTGGAACTATGTCGGAGTTGGACTTGGATGCGAGCGTGGAAAAGACCTTGGAATGCACATTTTATAGGGGCTCCGCGATGGAGTTGTGCCACGCTACCATCACGGTAGCACACTGCCTGAATAGGAATTAAAAGGGCAATTTCCAGTGTGCCTTCGTGTCAGCTCCGTGGCACGGAGAGAGGCCTCCGCGTTGGCCTCCGTGCCACGTTGAGGCTAATTTATCGGACCCTGAAATTCCAGTGAAGGTCCGCGTCCACGCCGTGTCATGGAGGCAGTGCTCCGCGTTGGCCTCCGTGACACGTTGCTTGTTATTCCAGAAAAAATTTCCCACAAGTATAAATAGCACACTTAGGTTTATTTTAATTAGTTTTTAGTTTTTAGACTGAGTTCAGAAGTGGAGAGCAAGGACGTGGGTTAGTAGCAGTTGAGGAACGAAAAAGCTAAGGGATTTCTTCTCTTCTTTTCATCTTTCTATCAATTGTACGTATGATTTACATTCATTTTAGGATGATCAATCCACAAATGAGTGGCTAATTCTCTTCCTTGCTGTTGTTTTGAACATGTGTAATGAATTTTGATTGTAAATGATATGGTTTTCTTATTCTTCTTCCATGTTGTTCTATTAATTCTTGTTCTTACTGCATTAGTGCTTGGCCAACATTAATGTACATCTAAAAAGTCCAATTTCACTCGAAAGAGCAAGAAATTGGAAAGTTGTGAATTAATAGGGTATTGTTCTTAACTTGATTTGGGAAAATTGGGTTTTGATGTGCTTTCCTGATAGAAATATACTTGAAAGCCGTATTAGTCAATTTAGGAACCGGAATTGTAGTGCTAGGTCATAAATTGCATTTGATCACAGAAATGTAGACGGATGGTTTATGATTCTAAAGTGAAATTAAATATGAGAGTTTTAATTTCTAGGCTAATGTTCTTGGCTAGCAACATGAAGAACAGATTAACCAAATTATCATGATTATCAAGTTTATTACTTGTTCTTAACCTTGGCATGTTCATATCCATTGTCTAAATTCACAGTAAATAGTTATATTAATTTTAGTATATATAGTTTGGAAACAAAAACTCAAGTAACTATTGGTTACATTGTTGTTAGCATAATTAGGAGTGAAATAGGAATATAGTAAACTAGGCAATTTTACGTATCTTGAGCCTCCTTGGATCGATACTTGGCTACTTAGCCACTTTATTACTTGTTTGACCACGTGCACTTGCGTGTCGGTTTATAATATATAATACCAACCTGAGCAGCAGACCGAACAAGTTTTTGGCGCCGTTGCCGGGGAGGCTAGGCGATTTGTGAAATTGTGTTTAGTGTAAATTTATTGTATTTGTATTTTTATTTTCTTAAGTGTTAAGAACTTGGTCTTAGCCTGTATTTTGCAGATTTTGTTTCTGTGAACACTGGCAAGGGACAAAGAGCTGGTGGAATCTTACTTAGAGCCAGAATGTGAATTTCATAGTCAACGTAGAGATGCTCTACGCAAGAAGTTGCAGTTGCTTAAACAGTCTATGATGGAGCAACAAAATCCACCAGTTGTGCGGGCAGTGTTAGTGCCCGATGAAGCAGCAGCAAGGCCGGTTCGTGAGGTGGCAATCCCACACGCTAATAATGTACATTCTAGCATCCGCAAACCAGAGCCTGGAGGGAGGTTTGAATTAAAGCAGAATATGGTGCAACTTTTGCACACAAGTGGGCAATTTACCGGACTCCCTCATGAAGATCCACAACAACATCTCCAAAAATTTTTGGAGATAAGTGACACTTATATACACGCTGGAGTGTCACCTGATTATGTTTGGCTCACCTTATTTCCATTTTCCTTACTTGGTGAAGCCAAGAGGTGGTTAAAAGCTGAACCACCCAACTCTATATCAACGTGGGATGATCTTGCACGGAAGTTTTTGATCAAATTTTTCCCTTCTGGTAAAACAGCCAGACTTAGGAGTCAAGTCCTAAGTTTTAAACAGAGGGAAGGAGAAAATCTATATCAAGCCTGGGAAAGATTTAAATCCATGTTGCGGGACTGTCCTCATCATCATCAGTCCAATGAGGTGTTGGTACACACATTTATTGAGGGTTTGGAACCCCACACTAAAATTCTGTTAGATTCAGCAGCTGGAGGGCAAGCGCTCGAAAAGACCTATGAGGAGCTGTACACTTTGCTCAACCGAATTTCACAAGGCAATCCAGAATGGAATGCAGATTCTTCAAGAGGTGGAGCAAGAAAAGCAGTGGGAGTGCTTGAAGTAGATGGATTCACAGCTATCGCTGCACAGATAGCTGCTTTGCAAAATCAGTTAAACACTCACTTCAGCAATATAAATTTGAACCAGCCTTCAGCTTCAGTCAATACAGTTCAACAGATGTGGTGTGAAGTGTGTGGTAGTAGTGAGCATTCAGCTGAATGCTGTGGTGCAAATCCTGATTCTGTTAACTTTGTGGGCAATGCACAGGGAAATCAACAGCAGTTTGGTGGTGGCTACAACTCAAATTGGAGGAACCATCTGAATTTTTTGTGGGGTAGCAACAATCAACAAGGACAAAGTTCAGGGCAGGGAATGCACAGAAACCAAGGAGGGCAACAAAATTATCAAGCTCAATTCAGAAATCACAATGCCCCTCCTCCACCACCATCACCGACTATTGAGGAGATGTTCAAAACCATGATCGCTAATCAGGCACAATTGCAGGCTGACTATGTTAAATTGGCAGACGAAGTGAAGAACAATCAGTTGGCGACCAAGGCTCTTGAATATCAGTTTGGGCAATTTGCTAGTGCCAAAATACTAGACCCAGAGGAGGACTACCTAGCGACACGGATCCAAATCTGAAGCAGGTAAATGCAGTGACCACGAGGAGTGGTTTACAGTTGAAGGAGGTGGAACCGGAAAGACCGCCTCAAAAGTCAGGAGCTGCAGATGTTGAGGGAGAGCAAATCTCGGATAAGGGGAAGACTAAAGAAGCTGAACCAGAAAGGCCTCCACCCCCGTTCCCTCAATGACTTAAGAAACACAAGGAGGAGGCATGTTTCCAGAAATTCATGGAGGTACTTAAACAGGTACATGTTAACTTACCTCTTGTTGATGTCTTGCAGGGAGTGCCAAAATATGCGAAATATATTAAAGACATCGTGGCTAACAAAAGTCGTTTGACTGAGTATGCCACGGTAGCTTTAACGGAGGAATGCACTTCCCGTATTCAGAATAGGTTGCCCACAAAACTGAAAGACCCTGGAAGTTTTACTATCCAGCTTATGATTGGGGAAAGTATCCGAGCTCGTGGATTATGCGACTTAGGGGCAAGCATAAATCTGATGCCATCTTCAGTATTCAGAAAGTTAGGTCTAGGGAGTCCTAGACCTACAACGTTAATCTTGCAGCTAGCAGACAGGTCTTTAGCTAAGCCGGATGGCATTGTTGAGGATGTGTTAGTGCAAGTAGGCTCCCTCATTTTTCCGGTCGATTTCATTGTTCTGGATTTTGAACCAGATGCTGAAGTCCCATTTATTTTGGGACGACCCTTATTGGCAACCAGAAAAGCATTAATTGATGTAGCTGCGGGTCAATTCACGATGCGAGCACATGACAAGGTCGAAGTGTTCGACGTGTACAAGGTACCTAAGCTCCCGACTGTTTATAAGGAACTCTCGGTGATCAACGTAATTGATCATGGGAATGCTAATGGAATGAGTGATTCCCGAGAGTTACTAGGAAGGCCACCGGATAAGGTTGAGAACTACTGGGGGGATGACCATGATCGGGACAAATCGTCCATCTCCCTAGTAGACAAGTGAGCTTAAAGGACATCGAGCCACGACGGTAAACCAGGCGCTGCACGTGAGGCAACCCGTGAGAAAAATATTTTTTTTTTCTTTTTTTTTTCTTTTTTTTTCTTTTTTGTACAGTGTAGTTAACTTTTATCTTTATTTTTATTTTTATTTTCCATTTCCAAGTTTTATTTTTCTTTTCCTTTTCTTGATTAGGTTTAGATTTTCATTTTAGTTAGTAGTTTTTATTTTAGTTAGGGAAATCTCTTAATTTAACCAATTTTTGTTTCGTGAGGTGATTTTCATGTATAACGGAGGAAGTATACATGGAATCGAGAAAATGAGGCAAGGTATGAAAAATCAAATTAATTGAAGAAACAGTGCACTGGCGCGTTGGCGCCGTGTCACGGAGGTAAGACACCGCGTTACCCTTCGTGACACGTTGAAGGCAAAATCCAGATTTTTCAAAAATCCAGTAAGCCAACGCGTTGGCTCTGTGTCACGGAGGAGGGGCTCCGCGTTACCCTCCGTGACACGTTGCCCCTTATTCAGTGCCGGGTCACACCGGGTTGTCGGGTGACCCGCGTGTTTTCTTTAAATAAACCCCCGATTTTGCCCATTTTTTCCCCATTCCCTCTTCCCTCCGCGACCAAACACCCATTTCCCCCTCCCCAAGCACCGTGCCACGTTCCTAGGCAAGGAAAAACATCAAGTTTCTTTGGTTTCTCAATTCAAAGGTATGTTTTTATCATCTATCTAATTTTTTTGGCGATTTTTGTCAAAATAGGGCATGTGAGGTGAGATATATCACCCTAGGTAGAAATTAAACATGAATGTTGGATTATTTGTGATTGATACATGTTTGGATTGTTGTATTTGGCGTTTGAACTTATAGATTGCGTAAATAATTCGAAATTGATTATAGAATTGTATTCTAGGGCATGAGTTGTTGAATTTAACTTGAGCGACTTCATAAGTCGGCAAATTCGATGCCGAGGTGTGTTTGTTATTTGAGAGAATTCGTGGTAAATATTGTGTGAATGTCAAAGACGACAAATTCTCGAATATTTGTGGGAAAATGCAAAAAGTGTATAAATTGGTTAGATTGTTTAGATTAGATTGTATATAGAATGTTTTGATTGTTGTTTTTATTTTGTTGTTGTTTTGTTGCGAAGTGCGATGGTTGAATTGTTAGCGATAGTAGGATTGGGATTAGCTATATGAAGTCTGAGTAGTACGCTAACCGTTATGCTGTCGAAATTTAGTTGTGAACGCACTAAGCATGAAGTGTAGAGTGTTGTCTGTAGTGTAATTAGAGTTATCTTTGCCGTAATTTTGTAGAAGTAGCTAAGGCCTAAGTGTGGGGTAAATGTTGTGTAACCCGACCTTAGCCGAAGTTAACAAGTTCTTAGCTTAACGTTGTGCTTGTTTGTGTAAATTGACAGGTACAATGGCTAGCAGACAAGATAAAGGCAAGGGTGCTTCTACCTCAGGCACAGGTAGGAAAAGGATGAGACTGGGCACCGCAGTCCCAGCTGCACCCGCTGTTCCGCGCGGCCAACGCCGCCAATACGGAACAAGATGGGTCACCGATGAAGGGAAGAAGTGGTACGCGAAACATAAAGAAAACAAGTACTTCCCCGAGGAACATATTGTACGGGAACCACTTGCACAAGAGTTCCCTCACATTGTACAGAGAATCGAGGCAGCTGGGCTCAGCTTTATTTTTCAGGAGCCCAAGGAGTGCAACCTTCACTTGGTCCGGGAATTTTATGCAAACTGGAACCCGGCCATCAGAAGCCACACTATAAAAATCAGAGGGCAGATTGTCACTCTGGAACCCCAGCAGCTGAATGCCATCGTTGGAGCGCGGGACACAGACGCCCACGTTCTCCGCCAGCTAAACATCACCCCACCGTACGCCGACATTAGACGTACGTTGTGTGGGGCTCGATCCACAGCCCGATGGAGTAGACATAAGGAGAGGGGTTACCACCAGACTCTGCCTTATTCGTAGATGAACAGGGAGGCCAGAATCTGGCTGAAGATTGTATGCTCGTGCTTGATCCCGGGAGTTCATATGACAGACGTGACCCGGGACCGTGTCTGCTTGGTGTATGCCCCTATGAAAGGGCTTGAGATTAATGTGGGGGCGGTAATAATATTCGCCATGAAGAGAGCCAGACTGCACCAGGGCCACAGATACGGGTTTGGCGGACTCATCACCACCTTCCTCCGAGGCCTCGACATTGAGGAAGAAGCCTTGGACTATATTCCACAGTTGGAGTGGAGGGCCCTCGACGTGACAAAGACTAAGGCCCCCGACACTACACACAGACTAGTACTGACTTTGGGCGAGCGACATGCTCGTGACGATCAGTACATGGCCCGTATGTTCGGCATGCAGATGCTACAGCTATGGATTGGTGGGAGACCAGCCACCGAGGAAGAATTATGGCAGTTGGAGCTGGACTACCCCTTTGGTGAGAACGCCAGAGCCTTATGTCGTGTAGGGCCAGCCTTTGTGGAGCCGAGAGATGACGATGTCCCTACTGATGAGGAGACACGTCGTGAGGACTCCGATGTGGAGTCCGATGACGACGATGGAGCTGATTTAGATATGGGCGACGAGGCTGCAGCACCGGATGAAGAAGTCAAATATTTCGACTGAGCGGGGAGTTCCACCACCAAAAATTTTGTGCTTTGTATTGTTGTGAACACTGGGGACAGTGTTCGATTTAAGGGTGGGGTGGGGAGTAGCTAGGTGCTGGGGACATAGGCTCTAAATTGCTGTATGTTTTTTCCTTGGTTTGTATGTATGTTTGTGCTTTCCCTGTTGCGAATTGATTAGTGATGTATGTGTATATACTTGTGTGTGGTTAATGATGTGTGTTTTTGAAAGTTATGGTTGCTAGTGTAAAAATTTTGTAAATTTTGTAAATATTTTTTTTCTCTATCGACATGATCGATATTTTTCAAAATTTTCGCGAAAATATTTTGCACTTGTAAATATTTTCTTTCTATCGAAATGATCGATGTGTTGCAAAATTTTATTTTTCGATTTTTATTTTTTTGGGTTTCTCGGAGTTTGTTTTCGGTTCTTTTACCGAGAATAGTCCGATTGAACCGATGTCATAGTTAGTGACCGTTCCCTATGATGGATGGATGACGACCGTCTTAAGGGAAATGTAGTTGGTAGGAGTAGGATTTTTATTTGTTTTTAGTTTTTCTTTGGCGGATTGCATCAATGAACTGTAGTTGCTTATGGTTGCTAAAATTTTGTTGCGTGTTGTAACTGATGTTCAAAATGTGAAAGTGATTCGTTTGAAAGCATGCAATTCTGTAAATATGTTGAGTTACCTAGGCTATAGAATTTGATTCAGTATGATTGAGGCTTAATCTTGAATTCATGTAATTGACTAATTAAAGAGTCTGTGAATGCATCTTGATTCGAGCATGTGCATGAAGTGTGTAGTGAGGTATTGCTATTCCATGTCATTGTGAATTGTCTAGAACTTGCCTGGTGTGTATACAAAACGAAATGAAGGAGGTGTAGTGTTGGAAAGGATGTAGGCATTTCTTTGTTTTAACCGATAGTTTCTATTTTTTTCTCTTGTCAAATTCTACCTTTTTTATATGTTGTATACCCTAGTCAGCCCATTGAGCCTTTAGCCGATTTCTTTCTTTTGTCCAAAATTGTATGAACTAAGCTTTATTCCTTCTTTTCATTAGCCTTAAAGTCTATACAAAGCTCTTAAGTGCTTACAAAGAAAAGAAAATGTTTCCCAAAGTGTTAAAGAGTGAAGAGAGCGAAAAGAAAAAGAAAAGCAAAGTGAAGAAAGAAAAGATGATGTTGAAGAGGCACTTGTTGTAATTAAATGATAGTGAGGGTACATGAAAACCCTTTGTGTTGTGTCAAGTGTGGTTGATGAAATGGGCTGTATGAAAGTAAACCAGCATGAATGGGAGAAAAAGAGAAAAGAGAGGAACAATGTCCATGAGTCGATGGGATTGAGTTGAAAAGGTGCTTAAGGATGCTAGCGACTATTATTGGCTAATCCAATATATATATACTAGATCCATAGCCCCGTTACAACCCATTAAAGTCCTACGTGATCCTATATTGCATTTCTTTATATTAGTGGAGTAATACACTAAGGGCAAGCCTATGGGTCATGACATGATGCATGTGAATTCTTTTGGGAGAGAGAGTGAAATTAATTTTTATATGCCCCTACTTGCATGTTTGTGTGCTGCATGAACCAAAAGGGGAAGATTCTCTCGAGTTGTGAGGGCACATGCTTGATGAAAGATTGATTTTCGTGTCAGATTTCTTGATTAGCTGATTTGCATGAGTTTGCCGATATCAAGAATCAATTCTTAAAGTCCAAGAAGCCTTGATGTATTAAAGGTCATTGTATTGTATGACCAAGCATGTTTTCTTGATGATTTGCAAAAATTGAATAATTTGTATGACCGTAGAGTAAATTGTTGCACCATAGTGACGAGGGTTGGGATGTAATTTGCATGATTTGTGTATGTGTTGTTCGAGGACGAACAAGGATTTAAGTGTGGGGTAAGTGATCTTGGGCAGATTTATATGCCCAAGTGATACTCAAACGTATCATTTTTACCTTGTTTGTTGTGCAACGTGTATATAATATCATGTAATTGGTAATAAAATGCGAATTTATACTAACCAACATGATTAGCATTTGTTTTGCAGGTAAATGTGATTTTTAGGAGCTAAAATGCATGTTGGAACTATGTCGGAGTTGGACTTGGATGCGAGCGTGGAAAAGTCCTTGGAATGCACATTTTATAGGGGCTCCGCGATGGAGCCGTGCCACGCTACCATCACGGTAGTACACTGCCTGAACAGGAATTAAAATGGCAATTTCCAGTGTGCCTTCGCGTCAGCTCCGTGGCACGGAGAGAGGCCTCTACGTTGGCCTCCGTGCCACGTTGAGGCTAATTTATCGGACCCTGAAATTCCAGTGAAGGTCCGCGTCCACGCCGTGTCACGGAGGCAGTGCTCCGCGTTGGCCTCCGTGACACGTTGCTTGTTATTCCGGGAAAAATTTCCCACTAGTATAAATAGGACACTTAGGTTTATTTTAATTAGTTTTTAGTTTTTAGACTGAGTTCAGAAGTGGAGAGCAAGGGCGTGGGTTAGTAGCAGTTGAGGAACGAAAAAGCTAAGGGATTTCTTCTTTTCTTTTCATCTTTCTATCAATTGTACGTATGATTTACACTCATTTTAGGATGATCAATCCACAAATGAGTGGCTAATTCTCTTCCTTGCTGTTCTTTTGAACATGTGTAATGAATTTTGATTGTAAATGATATGGTTTTCTTATTCTTCTTCCATGTTGTTCTATTAATTCTTGTTCTTACTGCATTAGTGCTTGGCCAACATTAATGTACATCTAAAAAGTCCAATTTCACTCGAAAGAGCAAGAAATTGGAAAGTTGTGAATTAATAGGGTATTGTTCTTAACTTGATTTGGAAAAATTGGGTTTTGATGTGCTTTCCTGATAGAAATATACTTGAAAGCCGTATTAGTCAATTTAGGAACCGGAATTGTAGTGTTAGGTCATAAATTGCATTTGATCACAGAAATGTAGACGGATGGTTTATGATTCTAAAGTGAAATTAAATACTAGAGTTTTAATTTCTAGGCTAATGTTCTTGGCTAGCAACATGAAGAAGAGATTAACCAAATTATCATGATTATCAAGTTTATTACTTGTTCTTAACCTTGGCATGTTCATATCCATTGTCTAAATTCACAGTAAATAGTTGTATTAATTTTAGTATATATAGTTTGGAAACAAAAACTCAAGTAACTATTGGTTACATTGTTGTTAGCATAATTAGGAGTGAAATAGGAATATAGTAAACTAGGCAATTTTACGTATCTTGAGCCTCCTTGGATCAATACTTGGCTACTTAGCCACTTTATTACTTGTTTGACCACGTGCACTTGCGTGTCGGTTTATAATATATAATACCAACCTGAGCAGTAGACCGAACAAGTTTTTGGCGCCGTTGCCGGGGAGGCTAGGCGATTTGTGAAATTGTGTTTAGTGTAAATTTATTGTATTTGTATTTTTATTTTCTTAAATGTTAACAACTTGGTCTTAGCCTGTATTTTGCAGATTTTGTTTCTGTGAACACTGGTAAGGGACAAAGAGCTGGTGGAATCTTACTTAGAGCCAGAACGTGAATTTCATAGTCAACGTAGAGAAGCTCTACGCAAGAAGCTGCAGCTGCTTAAACAGTCTATGATGGAGCAACAAAATCCACCAGTTGTGCGGGCAGTGTTAGTGCCCGATGAAGCAGCAGTAAGGCCGGTCCGCGAGGTGGCAATCCCACACGCTAATAATGTACATTCTAGCATCCGCAAACCAAAGCCTGGAGGGAGGTTTGAATTAAAGCAGAATATGGTGCAACTTTTGCACACAAGCGGGCAATTTACCGGACTCCCTCATGAAGATCCACAACAACATCTCCAAAACTTTTTGGAGATAAGTGACACTTATATACACGCTGGAGTGTCACCTGATTATGTTTGGCTCACCTTATTTCCATTTTCCTTACTTGGTGAAGCCAAGAGGTGGTTAAAAGCTGAACCACCCAACTCTATATCAACGTGGGATGATCTTGCACGGAAGTTTTTGATCAGATTTTTCCCTTCTGGTAAAACAGCCAGACTTAGGAGTCAAATCCTAAGTTTTAAACAGAGGGAAGGAGAAAATCTATATCAAGCCTGGGAAAGATTTAAATCCATGTTGCGGGACTGTCCTCATCATCATCAGTCCAATGAGGTGTTGGTACACACATTTATTGAGGGTTTGGAACCCCACACTAAAATTTTGTTAGATTCAGCAGCTGGAGGGCAAGCGCTCGAAAAGACCTATGAGGAGCTGTACACTTTGCTCAACCGAATTTAACAAGGCAATCCAGAATGGAATGCAGATTCTTCAAGAGGTGGAGCAAGAAAAGCAGCGGGAGTGCTTGAAGTGGATGGATTCACAGCTATCGCTGCACAGATAGCTGCTTTGCAAAATCAGTTAAACACTCACTTCAGCAATATAAATTTGAACTAGCCTTCAGCTTCAGTCAATGCAGTTCAACAGATGTGGTGTGAAGTGTGTGGTAGTAGTGAGCATTCAGCTGAATGCTGTGGTGCAAATCCTGATTCTGTTAACTTTGTGGGCAATGCACAGAAAAATCAACAGCAGTTTGGTGGTGGCTACAACTCAAATTGGAAGAACCATCCGAATTTTTCGTGGGGCAGCAACAATCAACAAGGCCAAAGTTCAGGGCAGGAACGCACAGAAACCAAGGAGGGCAACAAAATTATCAAGCTCAATTCAGAAATCACAATGCCCCTCCTCCACCAACATCACCGACTATTGAGGAGATGTTCAAAACCATGATCGCTAATCAGGCACAATTGCAGGCTGACTATGTTAAATTGGCAGACGAAGTGAAGAACAATCAGTTGGCGACCAAGGCTCTTGAATATCAGTTTGGGAAATTTGCTAGTGCCAAAATACTAGACCCAGAGGAGGACTACCTAGCGACACGGATCCAAATCTGAAGCAGGTAAATGCAGTGACCCCGAGGAGTGGTTTACAGTTGAAGGAGGTGGAACCGGAAAGACCGCCTCAAAAGTCAGGAGCTGCGTATGTTGAGGGAGAGAAAATCTCGGATAAGGGGAAGACTAAAGAAGCTGAACCAGAAAGGCCTCCACCCCCGTTCCCTCAACGACTTAAGAAACACAAGGAGGAGGCATGTTTCCAGAAATTCATGGAGGTACTTAAACAGGTACATGTTAACTTACCTCTTGTTGATGTCTTGCAGGGAGTGCCAAAATATGCGAAATATATTAAAGACATCGTGGCTAACAAAAGTCGTTTGACTGAGTATGCCACGGTAGCTTTAACGGAGGAATGCACTTCCCGTATTCAGAATAGGTTGCCCACAAAATTGAAAGACCCTGGAAGTTTTACTATCCATCTTACGATTGGGGAAAGTATCCGAGCTCGTGGATTATGCGACTTGGGGGCAAGCATAAATCTGATGCCATCTTCAGTATTCAGAAAGTTAGGTCTAGGAAGTCCTAGACCTATAACGTTAATCTTGCAGCTAGCAGACAGGTCTTTAGCTAAGCCGGATGGCATTGTTGAGGATGTGTTAGTGCAAGTAGGCTCCCTCATTTTTCCGGTCGATTTCATTGTTCTGGATTTTGAACCAGATGCTAAAGTCCCATTTATTTTGGGACGACCCTTTTTGGCAACCGGAAAAGCATTAATTGATGTAGCTGCGGGTCAATTCACGATGCGAGCACATGACAAGGTCGAAGTGTTCGACGTGTACAAGGTACCTAAGCTCCCGACTGTTTATAAGGAACTCTCGGTGATCAACGTAATTGATCATGGGAATGCTAATGGAATGAGTGATTCGCGAGAGTTACTAGGAAGACCACCGGATAAGGTTGAGCACTACTGGGGGGATGACCATGATCGGGACAAATCGTCCATCTCCCTAGTAGACAAGTGAGCTTAAAGGACGTCGAGCCACGACGGTAAACCATGCGCTGCACGGGAGGCAACCCGTGAGAAAAATATTTTTTTTCTTTTTTTTTTCTTTTTTTTTTCTTTTTTGTACAGTGTAGTTAACTTTTATCTTTATTTTTGTTTTTATTTTCTATTTCCAAGTTTTATTTTTCTTTTCCTTTTCTTGATTAGGTTTAGATTTTCATTTTAGTTAGTAGTTTTATTTTAGTTAGGGAAATCTCTTAATTTAACCAATTTTTGTTTCGTGAGGTGATTTTCAGGTATAACGGAGGAAGTATACATGGAATCGAGAAAATGAGGCAAGGTATGAAAAATCAAATTAATTGAAGAAAGTGCACTGGCGCGTTGGCGCCGTGTCACGGAGGTAAGGCACCGCGTTACCCTCCGTGACACGTTGAAGGAAAAATCCGGATTTTTCAAAAATCCAGTAAGCCAACGCGTTGGCTCTGTGTCACAGAGGAGGGGCTCCGCGTTACCCTCTGTGACACGTTGCCCCTTATTCAGTGCCGGGTCACACCGGGTTGTCGGGTGACCCGCGTGTTTTCTTTAAATAAACCCTCGATTTAGCCCATTTTTTCCCCATTCCCTCTTCCCTCCGCGACCAAACACCCATTTGCCCCTCCCCAAGCACCGTGCCACGTTCCTAGGCAAGGAAAAACATCAAGTTTCTTTGGTTTCTCAATTCAAAGGTATGTTTTCATCATCTATCTAATTGTTTTGGTGATTTTTGTCAAAATAGGGCATGTGAGGTGAGATATATCACACTAGGTAGAAATTAAACATGAATGTTGGATTATTTGTGATTGATACATTTTTGGATTGTTATATTTGGCGTTTGAACTTATCGATTGCGTAAATAATTCGAAATTGATTATAGAATTGTATTCTAGGGCATGAGTTGTTGAATTTAACTTGAGCGACTTGATAAGTCGGCAAATTCGATGCCGGGGTGTGTTTGTTATTTGAGAGAAGTCGTGGTAAATATTGTGTAAATGTCAAAGACGACAAATTCTCGAATATTTGTGGGAAAATGCAAAAAGTGTATAAATTGGTTAGATTGTTTAGATTAGATTGTATATAGAATGTTTTGATTGTTGTTTTTATTTTGTTGTTGTTTTGTTGCGAAGTGCGATGGTTGAATTTTTAGCGATAGTAGGATTGGGATTAGCTGTATGAAGTCTGAGTAGTATGCTAACCGTTATGCTGTCGAAATTTAGTTGTAAACGCACTAAGCATGAAGTGTAGAGTGTTGTCTGTAGTGTAATTAGAGTTATCTTTGCCGTAATTTTGTAGAAGTAGCTAAGGCCTAAGTGTGGGGTAAATGTTGTGTAACCCGACCTTAGCCGAAGTTAACAAATTCTTAGCTTAACGTTGTGCTTGTTTGTGTAAATTGACAGGTACAATGGCTAGCAGACAAGATAAAGGCAAGGGTGCTTCTACCTCAGGCACAGGTAGGAAAAGGATGAGACTGGGCACCGCAGTCCCAGCTGCACCCGCTATTCCGCGCGGCCAACGCCGCCAATACGGAACAAGATGGGTCACCGATGAAGGGAAGAAGTGGTACGCGAAACATAAAGAAAACAAGTACTTCCCCGAGGAACATATTGCATGGGAACCACTTGCACAAGAGTTCCCTCGCATTGTACAGAGAATCGAGGCAGCTGGGCTCAGCTTTATTTTTCAGGAGCCCAAGGAGTGCAACCTTCACTTGGTCCGGGAATTTTATGCAAACTGGAACCCGGCCATCAGAAGCCACATATAAAAATCAGAGGGCAGATTGTCACTCTGGAACCCCAGCAGCTGAATGCCATCGTTGGAGCGCGGGACACAGACGCCCATTTTCTCCGCCAGCTAAACATCACCCCACCGTACGCCGACATCAGACGTACGTAGTGTGGGGCTCGATCCACAGCCCGATGGAGTAGACATAAGGAGAGGGGTTACCACCAGACTCTGCCTTATTCGCAGATGAATAGGGAGGCCAGAATCTGGCTGAAGATTGTATGTTCGTGCTTGATCCCGGGAGTTCATATGACAGACGTGACCCGGGACCGTGTCTGCTTGGTGTTTGCCCCTATGAAAGGGCTTGAGATTAATGTGGGGGCGGTAATAATATTCGCCATGAAAGGAGCCAGACTGCACCAAGGCCACAGATACGGGTTTGGCGGACTCATCACCACCTTCCTCCGAGGCCTCGACATTGAGGAAGAAGCCTTGGACTATATTCCGCAGTTGGAGCGGAGGGCCCTCGACGTGACAAAGACTAAGGCCCCCGACACTACACACAGACCAGTACTGACTTTGGGCGAGCGACATGCTCGTGACGATCAGTACATGGCCCGTATGTTCGGCATGCAGATGCTACAGCTATGGATTGGTGGGAGACCAGCCACCGAGGAAGAATTATGGCAGTTGGAGCTGGACTACCCCTTTGGTGAGAACGCCAGAGCCTTATGTCGGGTAGGGCCAACCTTTGTGGAGCCGACAGATGACGATGTCCCTACTGATGAGGAGACACGTCGTGAGGACTCCGATGTGGAGTCCTATGACGACGATGGAGCTGATTCAGATATGGGCGACGAGGCCGCAGCACCGGATGAAGAAGTCGAATATTTCGACTAAGCAGGGAGTTCCACCACCGAAAATTTTGTTCTTTGTATTGTTGTGAACACTGGGGACAGTGTTCGATTTAAGTGTGGGGTGGGGAGTAGCTAGGTGCTGGGGACATATGTTTTTTCCTTGGTTTGTATGTATGTTTGTGCTTTCCCTGTGGCGAACTGATTAGTGATGTATATGTATATACTTGTGTGTGGTTAATGATGTGTGTTTTTGAAAGTTATGGTTGCTAGTGTAAAAATTTTATAAATTTTGTAAATATTTTTTTTCTCTATCGACATGATCGATATTTTTCAAAATTTTTGCGAAAATATTTTGCACTTGTAAATATTTTCTTTCTATCGAAATGATCGATGTGCTGCAAAATTTTTTTTTTCGATTTTTATTTTTTTGGGTTTCTTGGAGTTTGTTTTCGGTTCTTTTACCGAGAATAGTCCCATTGAACCGATGTCATAGTTAGTGACCGTTCCCTATGATGGATGGATGACGACCGTCTTAAGGGAAATGTAGTCGGTAGGAGTAGGATTTTTATTTGTTTTTAGTTTTTCTTTGGCGGATTGCATCAATGAACTGTAGTTGCTTATGGTTGCTAAAATTTTGTTGCGTGTTGTAACTGATGTTCAAAATGTGAAAGTGATTCATTTGAAAGCATGCAATTCTGTAAATATGTTGAGTTACCTAGTCTATAGAATTTGATTCAGTATGATTGAGGCTTAATCTTGAATTCATGTAATTGACTAATTAAAGAGTCTGTGCATGCATCTTGATTCGAGCTTGTGCATGAAGTGTGTAGTGAGGTATTGCTATTCCATGTCATTGTGAATTGTCTAGAACTTGCCTGGTGTGTATACAAAACGAAATGAAGGAGGTGTAGTGTTGGAAAGGATGTAGGCATTTCTTTGTTTTAACCGATAGTTTCTATTTTTTTCTCTTGTCAAATTCTACCTTTTTTATATGTTGTATACCCTAGTCAGCCAGTTGAGCCTTTAGCCGATTTCTTTCTTTTGTCCAAAATTGTATGAACTAAGCTTTATTCCTTCTTTTCATTAGCCTTAAAGTCTATACAAAGCTCTTAAGTGCTTACAAAGAAAAGAAAATGTTTCCCAAAGTGTTAAAGAATGAAAAGAGCGAAAAGAAAAAGAAAAGAAAAGTGAAGAAAGAAAAGATGATGTTGAAGAGGCACTTGTTGTAATTAAATGACAGTGAGGGTACATGAAAACCCTTTGTGTTGTGTCAAGTGTGGTTGATGAAATGGGCTGTATGAAAGTAAACCAGCATGAATGGGAGAAAAAGAGAAAAGAGAGGAACAATGTCCATGAGTCGATGGGAATGAGTTGAAAAGGCGCTTAAGGATGCTAGCGACTATTATTGGCTAATCCAATATATATATACTAGATCCATAGACCCGTTACAACCCATTAAAGTCCTACGTGATCCTATATTGCATTTCTTTATATTAGTGGAGTAATACACTAAGGGCAAGCCTATGGGTCATGACATGATGCATGTGAATTCTTTTGGGAGAGAGAGTGAAATTAATTTTTATATGCCCCTACTTGCATGTTTGTGTGCTGCATGAACAAAAAGGGGAAGATTCTCTCGAGTTGTGAGGGCACATGCTTGATGAAAGATTGATTTTCGTGTCAGATTTCTTGATTAGCTGATTTGTATGAGTTTGCCGATATCAAGAATCAATTCTTAAAGTCTAGGAAGCCTTGAAGTATTAAAGGTCATTGTATTGTATGACCAAGCATGTTTTCTTGATGATTTGCAAAAATTGAATAATCGGTATGACCGTAGCGTAAATTGTTGCACCATAGTGACGAGGGTTGGGATGTAATTTGCATGATTTGTGTATGTGTTGTTCGAGGACGAACAAGGATTTAAGTGTGGGGTAAGTGATCTTGGGCAGATTTATATGCCCAAGTGATACTCAAACGTATCATTTTTACCTTGTTTGTTGTGCAACGTGTATATAATATCATGTAATTGGTAATAAAATGCGAATTTATACTAACCAACATGATTAGCATTTGTTTTGCAGGTAAATGTGATTTTTAGGAGCTAAAATGCATGTTGGAACTATGTCGGAGTTGGACTTGGATGCGAGCGTGGAAAAGACCTTGGAATGCACATTTTATAGGGGCTCCGTGATGGAGCCGTGCCACGCTACCATCACGGTAGCACACTGCCTGAACAGGAATTAAAATGGCAATTTCCAGTGTGCCTTCCCGTCAGCTCCGTGGCACGGAGAGAGGCCTGCGCGTTGGCCTCCGTGCCACGTTGAGGCTAATTTACCGGACCCTGAAATTCCAGTGAAGGTCCGCGTCCATGCCGTGTCACGGAGGCAGTGCTCCACGTTGGCCTCCGTGACACGTTGCTTGTTATTCCGGGAAAAATTTCCCACTAGTATAAATAGCACACTTAGGTTTATTTTAATTAGTTTTTAGTTTTTAGACTGAGTTCAGAAGTGGAGAGCAAGGACGTGGGTTAGTAGCAGTTGAGGAACGAAAAAGCTAAGGGATTTCTTCTCTTCTTTTCATCTTTCTATCAATTGTACGTATGATTTACACTCATTTTAGGATGATCAATCCACAAATGAGTGGCTAATTCTCTTCCTTGCTGAGGTTTTGAACATGTGTAATGAATTTTGATTGTAAATGATATGGTTTTCTTATTCTTCTTCCATGTTGTTGTATTAATTCTTGTTCTTACTGCATTAGTGCTTGGCCAACATTAATGTACATCTAAAAAGTCCAATTTCACTCGAAAGAGCAAGAAATTGGAAAGTTGTGAATTAATAGGGTATTGTTCTTAACTTGATTTGGGAAAATTGGGTTTTGATGTGCTTTCCTGATAGAAATATACTTGAAAGCCGTATTAGTCAATTTAGGAACCGGAATTGTAGTGCTAGGTCATAAATTGCATTTGATCACAGAAATCTAAACGGATGGTTTATGATTCTAAAGTGAAATTAAATACGAGAGTTTTAATTTCTAGGCTAATGTTCTTGGCTAGCAACATGAAGAAGAGATTAACCAAATTATCATGATTATCAAGTTCATTACTTGTTCTTAACCTTGGCATGTTCATATCCATTGTCTAAATTCACAGTAAATAGTTGTATTAATTTTAGTATATATAGTTTGGAAACAAAAACTCAAGTAACTATTGGTTACATTGTTGTTAGCATAATTAGGAGTGAAATAGGAATATAGTAAACTAGGCAATTTTACGTATCTTGAGCCTCCATGGATCGATACTTGGCTACTTAGCCACTTTATTACTTGTTTGACCACGTGCACTTGCGTGTCAGTTTATAATATATAATACCAACCTGAGCAGCAGACCGAACACCGATCTTAGAGTTCTCAGGGTATAACAATATCTCCCCCTTGGGAACATTCATCCCCGAATGTTAGAAACATGCAGAAAACTCATAAACAAGCAATCTCCATATACAAATACTAATCATTTAATATGAAAACTGATGGAATGACAACCTCCGATAAGAACTACATAACTGAAATGAATTTAGACACCACATACATATACCATATCATAAAACGAACTTGTACGCATGAACTGAACATGAAAACTGATTACAGGATTAGGGCAAAAGCTGAAACCTCAAACTTAAATTGAGCTGGTAGAGAACATGTGTGGGTATCTAGCCATCATATCCGCTTCGGCTTCCCATGTAGCTCATTCAACATGCTGATTTCTCCATAATACATTAACTAAAGCTACTTCTTTGTTCCTCAGCCTCCTAACCTGACGATCCAAGATTTCCACCAGAATTTCTTCATAGATGAGGCTATCCCTTACTCCAATGTTGTCCACCTGGACTACTAAGGCTGGGTCACCCAGGAACTTTTTCAAGAGCGATACATGAAACATGGGATGCATAAAAGATAACTCTAATGGCAAGTCCAACTCATACGCTACCTTACCAACTCTTCTCATAACCCAATAAGGACTAACATATGAAGGACTGAGTTTCCCTTTCTTTCAAAACCGCATGACTCCCTTTATAGGAGATACCTTTAGAAATACCCAGTCACCCACATCAAACTCCAAATCCCTTCTCCTCACGTTAGTATATGATTTATGACGGCTTTGAGCGGTCTTCAGGCTATTCCTTATCAACTGAACCTTTACCATGGTCTAATGAACCAAATGAGGTCCTATCAGGGCTTCCTTACCAACCTCAAACCATCCGATGGGCGATCTACACCTTCACCCGTAAAGGGCGTCGAATGATACCATTTGGATACTAGAGTGATAGATGTTATTATAAACAAACTCGATTAAGGGAAAATGATCATCCTAACTACCTTTAAAATCCATAACACATGACCTCAACATGTCCTCAAGAGTTTGGATTGTTTGCTCGGCTTGGCCATCCGTTCACGGATGAAAGGCCGTGCTAAGCTTAACTTGAGTCCCAAGTCCCTTCTGAAAAGACTGCCAAAATTGAGAGGTAAACTGAGTACCTCGGTCTGGAATAATTGACAAGGGCACTCCATGAAGTCGAACCAAATCCCGAATATACAACTTGGCATAATCATCCGTTAAATCTGTGACCATGACCGGTAGAAAGTGAGCAGCGTTGGTTAACGTGTCCACAACAACCCAAATGGAATCATATTGTCTCCAAGTACGGGGAAACCTATTATAAAGTCCATGTTAATCACTTCCCACTTCCATGTGGGAATGTAGATATCCTGAAGTATACCTCCCGTCCTTTGATGTTCGACTTTCACTTACTGATAGGTTGGGTACTTGGCTACGAACTCTGTAATGTCCTTCTTCATACCATGCCACCAAAAGATTTCTCGCAATTCCCGATACTTCTCTGTGGATCTTGGATGGATAGAATATCGTGTACAATGTGCCTCATGTAATATCCGAACCCTTAAATTATCAACGTCAGGAACACATAGTTGACCCTAATATTATAGCACACCATCTCCCCCCTGGGAGAAAACCTCCACCTTTTGACTCCGCAGTTCTTCCTTAAACTTCCTCAAAATCAAATCCTCATCTTACTCAAATTTTACATCGACCAAGGAAGATTCTGACCCATTCTGCATAATAACGCCGCCATCGATCAAATCGAACAATCTAACTCCAATCTTGCAAGCCGGTGGATATCCTTCACCAACTACTTCTTTCCCTCATCCCCATGGGACACACTCCCCATAGAGAGCCTACTAAGTGCACCCGCAACCACATTAGCGTTGCTCGGGTGGTAACGAACACTCACAATGTAGTCCTTTAATAATTCCAACCACCTCCTTTGCCGAAGATTGAGATCTTTCTGCATGAACACATATTGAAAGCTCTTGTGATCCGTGAATACATCCATATGGACCCCATACAAGTAATGCTTCCATATCTGCAACGCAAACACCACCACAACCAACTCGAGATCATGGGTCGGGTAGTTCTTTTCATGAGCTTTAAACATTCGAGAGGCATACGCTATTACTTTCCCATGCTGCATCAACACACATCCCAGTCCAACTCTCGAAGAATCACAATATACAACAAAGCAATTTGTATCCTCGGGTAAAGTCAACACTGGAGCTAAAGTGAGTCGGGTCTTCAATTCTTGGACGCTTTCCTCACAAGCCTCTAACTATTGGAACTTTACCTTGTTCTGAGTCAACTTGGTCAAAGGTGCCGCAATAGATGAGAATCCCTCAACAAATCTCCGGTAGTAACCGGCTAGGCCCAAGAAACTTAGAATTTTTAAAGGATTCACCGGTCTGGGCCAATTCTTCATAGCTTCGATTTTCTGGGAATCTACCTTAATGCCCTAACATGAAACCACATGGCCTAGAAATGCCACCGAGTCCAACCAAAACTTACATTTACTGAACTTTACATATAACTACAATCCTTGAGGACCTGAAGCACCATACGCAAGTGAGTAGCATGCTCCTCCTTGCTCCGAGAGTATATAAGGATATCATCGATGAATACAATTACGAACATGTCTAGATACTACTTGAACACCTTGTTCATTAGGTCCATAAAAGCTGCAGGAGCATCGTTTAGTCCAAATGACATAACTACAAACTCATAATGGCCATACCGAGTTCTGAAGGCTATCTTCGGGATATGACACTCCTGAACTCTGAGCTGATGTAATCCAGACTTGAGATCTATCTTTGAGAAACACCTAGCACCTTGGAGATGGTCAAATAAATCATTAATCCTAGGCAAGAGGTATCTGTTCTTGACCGTGACCTTATTCAGCTGCCGACAATCAATGCACATTAAAAGGGATCCATCCTTCTTTCGAAAAAAGAGAACCGGTGCACCACATAGAGACTTGCTCGGTCTAATGAAAGCCTTATCCAGGAAGTCGTTCAACAGTTCTTTTAACTCTTTTAGCTTAGATGGACCATCTTGTAAGGAGGAATGGAGATAGGATGCATATCGGGTAATAGATCAATACTGAAATCAATTATCCTTTCAAGAGGAATACCTGGAAACTCATTGGGCAAAACTTTCAGATACTCACACACCATTAAAATTGACTGAATAGTCAGGGTCTTAGACTCTACATCCTTAACCCTAACTAGGTGGTGCATGCAACCCTTAGAGATCATTTTCCTGTCCTTAAGGTAAGAGATAAAGCGACCTACAGATACCACTAAACTACCCCTCCATTCTAAAGCTGGTTCACCCGAAAATTAGAACTCCATCGGTCGGGTTCTACAGTTAAGAGAAGCATAACATGCAACCAACCACTACATGCCTAGAATAATATAAAAATCATTCATAGCTAATTCTAGTAAATGTACGGTGGTGACCTTACGCAATACTATAATGGGGTAACATCTTTATACCCTCCTAGCTACAACTGAATCACCGACCGAAGTAGACATAGAGAACGGTTGTGACAAAATTTAAGGAATAACTCCAAATCTACTAGCAATGTAGGGTGTAACAATAGACAATGTAGATCCCAAATCTAACCAAGCATAAGCATCAATACGAAAGACTTGCAACAAACCCGTGACCACATCTAGCAAAGCCTCCTGCTCCTGGCGAGGCACTAGGGCATAAAACCTATTTGGCGCAGACCACTTACTAAGCTAGTGGAAGCACCCTGCTGAGGGAGTCGTGCTGCTGGAGCGGTAGAATTAGTTGCACGGCAATCTATGATCCTGTGTCAGGGCTTTCCACACCCGAAATAAGCATCCACGCTGACCAGCCACCTCGAGATGGTTCTTGCTGCACCTTGCACAAATTGGAAAAGTGCGCTCCACTACATGCTACCTTGATCCCTTGAGCATGTAGACCTGCTCCTCTGGTCTCCCCTGAACATGTATGGCATGCTGGACGATGATGGAGCGTGAGCAATGGACCTCTGTTGGGTCTGTTGACGTGGTCCGGCCCCTAACCTGGCCTGAGAAACCCCGTAGTTGTTGGTCCTTGCCCTCTTGGCCTCTCTCTACCTCATGTAGATCGAATCCATACATTGTGCATGCAATACAATATGGGGAAATTCCACGTCCCAGTGAAGCATGGTGATCCAGCAATCCTTGTCCAAGTAATTTACTACTCCGTGCACAAAACGGCTCACCCGAGCACGCTAATCTACCACCAACTCCAGAGAATATTTTGATAAACGTGTGAATTCCAATGCATACTCCTATACAGACATGTTACCCTACTTCAAATTCACAAACTCGGATGCCTTGAGCTCCCTCATTTCCCGAGGGAAGAATCAATCCATGAATATAGTGTGAAACTCATCCCAACCTATCGGGCCTACACCCGCCGCTCTACATCCCTCCATTGCTTAAACCATATATGTGCTACCCCCTTTAGCTGGTAGGAGGTCAAGTCAACGCATTCCCCATTATTCAGCCTCAAAACCTGGGTGATCTTCAGAATCTCCTCAACGAAATCATGTGGATCCTCGTCCACTCTTGACCCTGTGAACTCCGTAGGGCTCATTCTCAAGAAATTCCTCACCCTAGCTCCCACTGCATTCCCATTCTAAGGGAAATCCACCACCATCTGATTCTAGACTTGGGCATCCATGGCTTGTGCCAGCATCTGAATCACTGCCCAAACTAGCTCTGGTACGTGCTCCTCATGGACTAGTAGAGCTAGCTGATGCTCACCATCATGGGCACCCCCATGATCATTACCATTTCCGTTTCTCCTGGCATTTACTCGACATTGAGGCATGATTCTACAAATGTGAATAGCATTAATTGGAAGAGTAAAGGACGTTCATGGCACGACATAGATCATGAAAGAAAGGAACATTTCTTAAAAGTCTAGTGTCCTCTTTGTCATAAGTGTGGCGCGCTTCACACCCATGAAAAAGACTACCTAACGAAGCTTTCAGACTCCCTAGTACCCATCAAAACCTATGGCTCTTATACCAAGTTTGTCACGACCCAAAGTACACCTGGATTGTAGACATGGGAGAAGGAGCCCTGAGAGACCCCAAGTCGACCCATGGCTTGAGCATACATCTAATTCAGTCACATGAGCGGATGACTTAACATAAAGAATGTAATCATAGCATAAAATAAGGGAAAATTTGTACTAGACTTATACAATACAGCAAAATACAACTTGTAGTCTGATAAGCCTCTAAACATGAAAGGCGGATTGAAGGGAAAACTCCCCAACTAATCCAATATCCATAAACTGAAAGAAATAACATAGAGTGTGCAAATGTATCCCTCAGAACAGGAGGATTCACCAAGTGCGCTGAGAGCCAATCTGAATCTATCTATGGGTGAGGATGAGCTTGAGAGCTGGGACCTATATCATGAGATAATACAACATAGAAAGTATATGGTCAATACATGGAATGTACTGAGTATGCAAGGTTGGTAAAACGTACATTTAAAACATATGTGAAATTCATAAATGATCAAAAGAGTAGTACACCATGCTCGTGTCGTAAATCCTAATAAAATATCACATGGCTCATGGTTTTCAAAACATTAATAACATAACATAATCATAATCATAATAGAAGCGATTTACTTAAAATGACTTGAACCAACATACATAGTCATAACATGCATAAATCATGAGGAACACTGGGTGATTCTCTTCACCGAAATACTGCATATGAGCACACATGAAGCCCGACTTGTAACCCTAGTCAGGAGGATGTTCGTACCTTGCAAGCGGTAGAACCATTAAAGTGTGATATCATCATGAAAGGGGCCATTTTTTCCAGGGACTAACATAAAAAGGGTCCCGACATACCTACGGTAGCACGTAGTTCATGAGATCCGGGGCATAACTTGAGCCCTGAACCTACTCGGTGTTCGATACTACTCCCAAAACATATATAGAGCTCATAATAATACATACATGAGTTCGTGGGCTAGTTAAATCATCATAATTATAAACACGCTTGAACATATAAGAACTAGCCATGACTTGAGGCCCGTGAGTCAGCAAAAAACATAATTCATGAATAATAAGATTTATACATACTTGTAGACCATGTATATACTTTGAATTTAATAAAAATCATAATGGGTAGAAAAATAAATTCATAATTTAAGTAGTAAGTTATGCTAAGCTTATCAAAACATTAACGGATCAATGGATCATAAATCGATTCATCCTGGGGCATGTATAATAAAGCTTAATTGTTTAGAAATTCAAAATCAACAATATCGATATCAATTTAAAACTAAATAGATGATCAAAATTGGTAAATAAAGATAAGCTTTAAAAATAACAAGACCCATAATAAAATCATTCAATTTTATACAAATCAAATACAAAACCTAATGAGTTTTTGATAAATTTTAAGTAAAATCATAGAGTAGGAACATGGGTGTGGAAGGTTTCACCCATTGAGGACCTTACAATCCTGGGATTATCAGATTCTAAGCCTCACTTGATGACCTAAGAAGAAATTGCAACGGATTGACGAATTCTAGGCTTGATTCACTCCCTAACTTCCTTTACCTTGCATGCATAAAAGAATGGAGTGAAATCTGAAATTAACCCCTTTAAATTTCCCTATTCATAACTTAAAACGTCGTATCTTAGGCCTTAGGATCTTACGAATTTACATAAAATCCCTTACTAAATCGCAGGAAAATAACTAACGGGGGTGCCAACGAGAGACCTAACGAATCATTGCCAGTCCTCACGATTCATCGCCTTGCCCGTTAAGCACACTATCTAAACTGATCAATGGAACCTCCAATGGGCGACATAACGATTCATTACCGTTGACCACGAGGCATGGCCACCACTCGTCGTGTTCACTGCCTCCTTAAGACCATTTTATTTAAATTCCTCCCAATGACTCACACCATGACTCATTGCCTGACATGACGAGTCGTGGTCTCCTTCCATTAAGTACACTGGTCGACCCTCCCATTTTATTTTGCAACTTCACCCCACAGCTGACTTGACGACTTATGGTGGCAGACTAAGAGTCGTTCCCTCGCCCTTGGGGACCTTCAACCATCCCTTCAGACAAGTCTCCCCACGAGTCTACTGACGACTCGTGGGATCTCCTCATGAGTTGTCAAATGACTCGTCTATGCCTACAACCCATATTTTAAGTATTTCACCATTTCAACTCCTGGTCCGATCTTTGAGGTCTCGGGGTATAACACCCTATCTCAGATTCATGAACTCCGCTAGCTTTGCCTCCCTGAGCTCTTGAGGGAAGAATCTATCCAGGAAGGATGTAGTTAACTCCTCCAATTCCACCGGTCTTGCTTCCGCTGGCCTCCCCTACATCCATTGTTCGTACCAGACCTAGGTTACCCCTTTCAACTAATAGGCAGCCAAGTCGGCACTCTCTGAGGGACTGACACCCATAATTCGAGTGATTTTTCTAATCTCATCCACAAATTCTTGTGGTTCCTCTCCCACCTTAGATCCATGAAAATTCAGAGGGTTCATCGGAGTGAAGTCCCACACACAGGCAGCTGCTGCGGAACCATTGTTGTTGATTTGAACCACCTGCTTATTCTCCTTGTTGGTAACGTTTGAGTGAGTAGCTGGATAGCCGCCCTGAACTCCCCGGTAGACACTAAGTCATCCTAAGGGGCTGCCGAGGTTGGTCGGTAAGCATTACCGGCCCTTCTTTCGTTACCACATCGCAGAGGAATTCACTGAAACGAAACAAAGCACGAGTTAGGAGGATGAATCTGGAACTAAATTTCAACATAGAATAAGGAGTATGAAATAAAGAGAATTTTCCTAATAACATCTCGTAGTCTCCCCGTCATAAGTGTGACGCGCTTCACACCCATGAAGAGGACTCTACTCGATGGGCTTTCAGAAATCCAAGTATATTCTAAACCTAGTGCTCTGATTCCAAGTTTGTCATGCCTCGAGTTTACAACCTAGATGGGACAAGGTACTTGGAGTCCCTTTAATTCATACTTTCCTTGTGCTTTTTCCCTTGCTAGCTTCCGAGTCCAATCTCGATCTCTCCCAACATGCATCTTAGCTCCATAACTTTATATATTTCCTGCAAAACAACGCTAATCATGTTGGTTAGTATAAATTCACATTTTATTACAATTCACATGAGAATGTACGAACATCAATAGATAAACAAGGTAAAATAACACATTTGAGTATCACTTGGGCATATAAATTTGCCCAAGATCACTTACCCCACACTTAAATCCTTGTTCGTCCCCGAACAATAATCTTACACCACATGCAATTGACACCCCATCCTGGCTACTTGGGCTCGACAATTCAAGCTATGGTTATACCGATTATTTAATACAGCAAATCATCAAGAAAACATGCATAGTCTTATCAATACAATGACCTTCAACACATTAAGACCTCCTAGACTCAAGAATCGACTCTCGATATCGGCAAACTCATGCAAATCTGCTGATCAAGATATCCGACATGAATTTTAATCTCTCATCGAGCATGTGCCTTCACCACACAAGAGAATTTTCCCCTTTTTAATCACATGAACTCAAAACATTACATAAGGGGCATATAAACAAGATTTCGCTCTCTCTCCCAAAAGAATTCACATGCATCATGTCATGAACCATAGGCTTTCCTTTAGTGTATTACTCCACTAATATAAGGACACATGATGTAACATCACGTAGGACTTAACGGGTTGTAATGTAAGCTATGGAACTAGCAAATACTGGGCTAACCAATAATAACAACTAGCCTCCTTAAGCACTTTTTCAATCCATCCCATCAACCTTATGGACATTGTTTCTTCCTTCATCATCCCATTCTTGAAGTTTGTCTTTATTTTCTACCCCATATCTTTAAGCACACTTGACTTAATAACAAACATTATTCATACATCTTCGTTATATTTAATTTATACCAACTGTACCTTCGACCTTTTCTTTCCTTTCATCACTCTGCTTTTTCTTTTCTTTTCAAAATTCTCACTCCTTGGTGCTGTGGAAAAATTATTTAATTATTTTTTTTCTTGAGCTCTTAAGAGTTATGGATCAAATTCACGGATAATGAAAAGAAGGGGTTAAGCTCGGTTTACACCTTTTTGACAAAAGAAAGAAATAGGTTAAAGGCTCAATGGGCTAACTAGGGTGTACATTCAAGGTAGGTACGATAATGAAAAAAAACTTTCGGTTAAAGCAAAGAAATGCCTACATCATTTCCTACAATACACATCTTTCATTTCGTTTTGTCCACACACCAGGCAAGTTCTAGACACTTCACAATAGCATGGAAGAAACGAAACCTCACCATACATTTATTTCACATGCTCAACTCAAGACATATTCACAGACTCTTCAATCAGCTAATTACAAGAATTCAAGCATTAAGCCTCAATCACACCGAATCGAACTCTATGGCCTAGGTATCTCAACATATTTAGAAAATTGCATGCTTTCATACGAATCACCTTTGCATTTTAAATATCGTGTACAACACGCAACCATAATTTCGCAGCCATAAAGCAACGACAGGTTTTGGGATGCAAACAAATAAAAGAGAAAAACTAAAAGAAAAATTGAACAAAAGAAATCTACTCCTAACGACTACATTTCCCTTAATATGTTCATCATCCATCCATCATAGGGAACGGTCACTAATTACGACTTCGGTTCAATGGGACTATTCTCGGTAAAAGAACCGAAAACGCCGAGAAAATTAAAAAATTCATGAAAAATTTTAAAAATATCGATCATTTCAATAAAACAAAGATATGTACAAAACCAGCTAAAAACATTCAACAGCACACAACAGCTTCACCTTAATTACAATACAGACATACACACAAAAATCACAGGGTCATAAGTTTATTCAAGAACAACAACAGAACAGAGATATACATTAATAACAACAGCAACCAACACCTAACTACTCCCACCCCACACTTAAATTGAACACTATCCCCAGTGTTCACAAAATTCAGCATAGTACGAAAGTAGGTGGTGAAACTCCCTGATCAATCAAAGTATTCCACTTCTTCATCAGGTGTTGCTCCCTCATCACCCATGTCTGAATCGCCCCCATCGTCATCATCTGACTCCACATACGAGTCATCACGATGTGTCGCCTCATCTGTGGGGATATCATCATCAGTGGGCTCCACAAAAGCTAGCCCCACTCGGCATAGAGCCCTAGCAATTTCTCCAAAAGGGTAGTCTAGCACGAGCTACCATAGCTCATCTTCTATTGTCGGCCTCCCGCCTATGCGCAGCTAGAGCATTTGCATCCTGAACATGCGAGCCATGTACTGATCATCCCGAGCATGTTGCTTGGCTAGTGTGAGAACTGGCCCGTGAGTGGTGTCCGGTGCCTTAGTTTTGGTGACATCTAAGGCCCGCCTCTCCATCTGCGGGATGTAGTCAAGGGCCTCCTCCTAAATATCTAGGCCCCTCAGGAACGTGGTCCGTAAGCCACCAAACACGTACCTGTGCCCATGATCCAAACAGGCTCTCTTCATGGCGGAGATGATCACCGCCCCGACATTGATCTCCAGCCCTTTCTTCAGGGCATATACCAAGCACACACGATCCCAGGTGACATCTGTCATATGCACCCCTGGGATCAGGCAGGAACAAATAATCTTAAGCCATATCTTGGCTTCCCTGTCCATCGGTGAGTAGGGCAATGTCTGATGGTAGCCCCTCTCCTTATGCCTGCTCCAACGTGTTGTAGACCGGGCTCCACACAAAGTGTGTCTGATGTCTGCGTATGGTGGAGTGATATTCAACTGCCGAAGCACATGGGCATCTGTGTCCCGCGCCCCCAAGATGGCATTAAGGTGATGGGGCTCAAAAGTGACTACCTGCCCCCTTATCTTTGTGGTGTGACTTCTGAGTATCGAGTTCCAGTTGGCGTAGAATTCCCGAATTAGGTGCAGATTGCACTCTTTGGGCTCTTCAAAGATAAAATTTAGCCCGGCTGCCTCAATCCTATGGACAATCCTGGGGAATTCCTATGCCAATGGTTCCCTAGCAATGAGTTCCTCGGGGAAGTATTTGCTTTCCTTATGCTTTGCATACAATTTCTTCCCCTCCTCTATCACCCATCGGGTTCCATATTGACAGCGTTGGCCACGTGGAACCGCTGGTGTTGCTAGGACTGCTATTCCTAGCTTAATTCTTTTCCTTTCGGCGCCTGATGTTGATGCGCCCTTCCCTTTATCTTGCCTGCTTGCCATTGTTTCTGTCAAACCAAACAGACAGGTCCAATGTTATTCTAATTAAAATTAGCTTCGGCTAAGGTTGGGTTAAGCTAAGCCACCCCACACTTAGTCTTTAGCCGCAATCACAACATTAAGGCAAGATCATACTTATTTCCAAAAAAAAAAACAACAAAACATAACAAATATGCCTACTGCATTCAGAGAATTCGACGGTATAAATTCTATGTAATACTCAGACTTCATGCAACTAATCACAACATTACCATCGATAACGTTTCATCACATAGAACTTAGCAACCATTTCTATCAACAAAACTGATGCAATTCCCCCAATTTCTATGCAATTTCAACAATTTCATCATCCCGACAATCCGTCGTGCCTTTAGCATTTTTATGTTAAACACAACATCATTTACTTCATTCAACATGCACACACTAAGAAGAATTTCACAATTCAACTCAATTTTAACTTCTTCATCTTTGAATTCTAACTCTAGCTACAATTTTGCAAGAATTTCAATCACCCATGTATTTATCGAGTTCATATAATCACAACAATACTACGAAAATCAATTAACAATAGCTTACTAGAATTCAAGCTCAATTTACACTTAGGGCAAGTTTTCCTCACTTTCTATGCTCAAAATCGGAAAAATTGGAAAAGAAATGAGATGAAGTTAGCGAACATACCTTCAATTCGATGATATCGAAGAAAAATTGAAGAAATTTAGCTCCTAGGTCCGTGTTATGTTGGGGAAGGGGGGATTTTGGGTTGTTTGTCTCAGAGGAGGTGAGGAATGGGAAAAAAATGACGGAAAACGGGGTTAAAAGGGGGGTTTTTCGCGCGGGTCACCCTGCGACCTGGTGTGACCCGTCGCGAAATACACTTCAACGTGTCACGGAGGGTAACGCAGAGCATGCCCTCCATGACACGGAGCCATCGCACCAGTACTCTGGAATTTTTTAGAAATACCAGATTACACTTCAACGTGTCACGGAGGGTAACGCGGAGCATGCCCTCCGTGCCACGGAGCCATCGCGTAGGCTCACTGTTTTGCCATTTTTTATTATTTTTCTTACCTCGATTTTTCCATTGCGATCCTTTGCACTTTTATCCTCCGTTCAACCTGAAATTCCTCTCACAACAAGAAATTGGTTAGAATTTATAGGTTTCACATAAAATACCAATTTTGTTTTTATTTAATTTTTTTATTTTCTCATTTTTTTTCTCTTTTTCATTTTTTTTTATGAAATCTAATAAAAAATTACAAAAATATTCACGGGTTGCCTCCCGTGCAGCGCCTGGTTTACCGTCGCGGCTCGACGTCATTAAGCTAAGTCATCCTCTAGGGTGACGAACATTTTCTCTCGACCACCGTCCTCACCCCAGTAATGCTTACATCGTTGCCCATTGACCAAGAACGTGGCGCTCTGATCTTCTTGCCACAACTCTACTGCCCCGTGCGGGGTCATTCTCACTACCTCAGATGGCCCTAACCATTTGGACCGCAGCTTTCCTGGAAACAACTTCAATCTTGAATTGAAGAGCAATACTTTCTGCCCCAGCTCAAAAATACATTGCACCACATGCTTGTCATGCCACCTCTTCATTTTTTCTTTGTAGTACTTTGGACTCTCATAAGCATGCCAACGGAACTCTTCAAGTTCACTGAGTTGCATTAGTCTCTTCTTGCCCGCTAGCTCTAAGTCCATATTCAATTTCCTTACGGCCCAAAAGGTTCGGTGCCCTAACTCCACTGGCAGATGACACGTTTTACCATAGACCAATCGGTATGGAGAAGTGTCAATCGGTGTTTTGTAAGCAGTTCTGTATGCCCACAACGCATCATCAAGATTGCTTGACCAATCATTACATTGTGCATTCACTGTTTTATGGAGAATCTGCTTCACTTCTTTAGTCGACACCTCCACTTGCCCACTGGTTTGGGGGTGATATGTTGTTGCCACCTTGTGGCGCACCCCATACTTGGCTAGTAGCTTCTTGAAACTTGTATTGATAAAATGAGCCCCTCCATCACTGATAATGGCTCGGGGTGTCCCGAACCTTGTGAGTATGTGTCACACCCCACCTTGGGGGGTATGACGGGCACCCAGTGCCTGCTAGACTCTAGGCTACTAAATGATCCAGCCTGAGCACATCTGGTGCTTTGGCTGACTACGACTCTATTCAAGAAATGAACCGGCTATATAACGACAATAAATACAGCCTCCGATTGACCGGGCCTGTAGCCACCTGTATAAAACATCAGCTAACCAGAAACATACACATGTAGGGAAACCTATGTGGGCCAACGAGGCCACCATGCTGTCTAGTTATCTGTAACTCAACAATAGAACACTTAATAACTACGTGACCGGCAAGGTCACCACTACTATAAGACTATGGCCCCACACGGCCAACATAATCAACCAAACACTTATATACATGCACGGCCCCACACGACCGACTCCATTACCATAGGGAAACATCAGACTGCAAGCCTCTAGGAAGTAATAATAGAATTATCGGGACAGGGTCCCGACCTACCCAAACTGTAATCAGAAAGGAATAGGAGCAACTTCCGACTATCTAGCTCCGGAGGATAGGTGGTTATAACTCTGCTGACTGGATCACGAGGGATCGACTCCTCGTCTATGTGTCCCTGCAGGCAAGCAATGCAGCGCCCCCACGGGCGTCAGTACCACAGGTACTGAGCATGTAAAGCAAACTGAAATATACAACTGAAATGGGTAACAATAATAACATGACATATAAGCAGGAAGTAGCTGAGTCTATCTGGCTGAGGATAACTGGGGAGAGTTTACTTATTCTGCAACTAAACTAAGCATACCTGATGACGTGTCAACCTACTGTCTATCAGTAACCAATAGCACATATATATATACAAATAAATACACACAATACCTGACCGACCCCCATAAGCCGGAAGGTGCCAACCAACAGAACAATCTATTTACCCCGACCCAGGTCTAAACCAACCAAAAAGAAGTCACTCCGCTCATCTGATAACCGTGAGCTCCTCCTACCGACCCCCTTGGGTATGTAGCTCAAGCCTTGGCCTCAGACAATAAATCGTGTCTGAGTCCGAAGACTCCTGCCTCTGGGCGCAAGTGCACATGGGGTAATCTGCTGCTGTATCTGTGACTGAAACTTCCCCTGGGTGCAAGCACGCAGCAAGGTAAATTTATAAAAATCTGTATCTGAAACAGCCCCCGGCCACAAGCGCACACAGAGTAATCTTCCCCTGTAAACAGGGCAATCTGGCTCTGCGCAAAGCAAACTGAACTGCACCTGCAAGCAGGGTAATCTAGACCGTATTATCATGGTGGTCGGCCATCATCGTTCTCTAGGCGGACGACATCGCCCAGCTGGTGGCGGTATCTGAATCTGGTTTCGACACAGCTATAGCCCAAGGGCGATGGGGATGTTAAAGGGTGCCCACATGCCACAACAAGTCTCAACATACAAAACACATACACAACAAGCATGCTTAAATAGAAAATACTAATCATATTCCTTCTTTTATTTCAAGGACAATCGGTATTAAATAACTGATGTTATATTCTGTTTTACACTGTTTCTGATTGCTAGGGTAACTACTACCTAGCCTTTATCTGTCTATCTGATTATATCTGGATATAACTCAGTAACATAGAACATGCCATCAATAACTATATACAATCTCAACAGATGCAATACATACTATCTGTAACACTGCTAATTCATTATATTGCTTTTACAACTGTCATTTTGGGTATTATGTAAGAACATGATGGGCTACTAGCAGATATCACATTACTAGCTGAAATCATCTGACTATCCGTTATTCTGACTATCGCATAATACGTAATGATATACTAGCAGGCTTGCTGAAAATCGTACTAAAATCGTTCCTGTACACTGGGTATCTGTTAATAGCCTTTATTTTATTTATTTGGTAGACTGTACTTCCTGGCTTGCCGAAAGAATAGCTTTACATACTTGGTTTCTGATTACTCGACTGACCGATGTGATTTCCGTCGGTACTTCTACTGTTTCTCCCAACTACATTCATATACATGTCAATAAGAACTAAATACACCAATATTCTGAAAGAAAACGTTACTTTCGATATATTTATAGCTTAAATTTTGGATTATCAAAAGACGATGAAAACCCCGCTATTTCTCGAAAGTCCAGAAGGGAGAAATATTCACTTTAAGGCTAGGAGTATATTAACACCAATTTGGAGAACTTCCACTTACCTTAGTTCGGTAGCACGATGACTAGCCGGCTGAATTTCGCGAAACTAAATCCGTAGGAATGCTCCTTGCTGCTAAATACCTCTGTATCTGGAGTTAATTTGAGTTTGGACCATGTTTGACGGCGTAATTGGATGATAATTTAGTAGTACTTTCGCACCCTCTCTGTTTTTCTCGATTTCTCTGGAAATTATATGAAATAAAACAATTAAAACCGAAGTGCAGGGCTTATATAGTTGGGCCTGGACAGGGCCAACGTGTCACGGAGCCATCGCGGAGGGGCTCTGCCCCGGCTACCTTCCGCGATGGTTTGACAGGTTTCTCCTTCGGTCTTTTCCCGGGCCCTTTCCTAACATGTATGACTTTCAAATACTCTTAACCAACACGCAAATAGGCCATCTATTTGTTGGGAATTTTACGGGGTATAACATTCTCCCCCCCTTAAGAACATTCGTTAAACTTCTATCTAGAGGACTTCTCAACTTACTCAACTTGTTTCTAGAAACATTTCGGCAGAATTTCCCCTGTAATATGGACTATCCCAAAATCCTGAAATGTAGAAAAGTCCCATACAGGTACTCCACATACTACTATAGTATTTAAATGACAGATTTAAATAGACCTTCTCATTTATATATACTATAAGGCATTGCATAAGATAACAATATTAACATACATGTTGCCTGACTAGGCTTAAAATAAATAAGGGTATCTGGTCTTCATATCTTCCTCCGCCTCCCAAGTCATCTCCTCTCGATCCCTGTAATACTTTGACTGAAGCAACATCTTTCGTTCTCAATCTACGGATCTGTCTGTCTAGTATAGCTACTGGAACCTCTTCATATGCTAACTCTTCTGTGACCTGGACATCCTGAACTGGAACAACAATGGAAGGGTCTCCTACAAACTTCCTCAACATGGATACATGGAATACTGGGTGAACAGACGCTTACTCTGGAGGCAAGTTCAATTCGTATGCAACTCGGCCTATTCTCCGCTGAATATGATATGGCCCAATGAACCTCGGGCTAAGCTTGCCTTTCTTGCCAAATCTCATCACCCCTTTCATCAGAGACACTTTCACATATACCCTGTCACCTACTGCAAACTCTAGATTTCTGCGCCGTATATCTGCATAAGACTTCTGGCGGCTAAGAGCAGTCAGTAGGCGTTCCCTGATAAGTTTTACCTTCTCCTCTGACTGTCGAATGATGTCTGGCCCAATCAACGCTGATTCTCCCACTTCAAACCAGCCAACCGGCGATCTGCATTTTCGCCCATATAATGCTTCAAAGGGCGCTATCTGGATGGCTGAATGATAACTGTTATTATAGGCAAATTCAATCAATGGTAGATGCTTATCCCAGCTACCCCCAAAATCTAGTACACACGCTCGTAGCATATCTTCGAGCATCTGGATAGTTCGTTCTGCTTGCTCGTCTGTTTGAGGATGAAAGGTTGTACTTAAGTTAATCTGTGTCCTCAGGCCTCTTTGGAATGACTGCCAGAATCTCACTATAAATTGTGCTCCTCTATCTGAGATAATAGACACTGGGACACTGTACAATCTGATTATCTCTCTAATATACAGTTCAGCATAGTCCTCAGCAGAGAACGTAGTTTGTATTGGCAGGAAATGAGCTGATTTTGTCAGCCTGTCAACTATCACCCAAATAGAATCGTGTCTATGTCTGGTACAGGGTAATCCTGTTACAAAATCCATATTTATCGCTTCCCATTTCCATAAAGGCACAACTATATCCTGCATCAGACCGCCCGGTTTCTGGTGTTCTGCTTTCACCTGCTGGCAGTTAGGACATCAAGATACAAATTCAGCTATTTCATCTTTCATACCTGGCCACCAGTAGATGTCTCTGATGTCGTGGTAAATTTTTGTTGCTCTTGGATGAAGGGAATAGCGAGCACAATGTACCTCATGCATAATCTACTGCGAAGCTCTGAAACATTCGGGACACATAGGCGGCCCTTACAACGTAGCACTTCATCCTCAGTCACTTGGAAATCTGGCTCTTTACCTTTCTGAACTCTATCTCTCAGCTGGACTAAGTCAGGGTTCTCGTACTGCCATTCTTTTACCTCTGTAACTAACAATGACACAGCAGAGTTCTGAATCACCGATCTGTTATTTTCTGTTTCTACTACTCGAACGGCTAAACCAGCTAGCTGATGAATTTCCTTAGCTAACCCCTGCTTCTCGGGTCGCAAATACGCTAAACTCCCTATTGACTTACGGCTGAGGGCATCTGCAACTACATTGGCTTTTCCCGGATGATATAAAATGTCCACGTCATAATCATTCAGCAATTCTAACCAACGTCGCTACCGAAGATTTAACTCCCTCTGAGTGAAAATGTACTGCAGGCTTTTATGATTTGTAAAAATGTCTACATGAATGCCATACAGATAATGCCTCCACATTTTCAGAGCGTGGATCACAGCGGCTAATTCCAGGTCGTGGGTCAGATAGTTCTTTTCATGCTTCCTCAGCTATTTGGTAGCATAAGCAATTACCTTCCCATGCTGCATCAGCACACAACCCAGTCCAATGCCTGAAGCATCACAATACACCGCATACCCATTTGTGCCCTCTGGCAATGCTAGTACTGGGGCGGAGGTCAATCTGTCTTTCAATTCTTGAAAACTCTGCTCACATGCCTCCGTCCACTGAAATTTTGCTGCTTTCTGTGTCAGCTTTGTCAGAGGTGCTGCTATAGTGGAGAATCCTTCAACAAATCTCCGGTAATACCCTGCTAAACCCAGGAAACTGCAAACCTCGGTCGGAGTGGTAGGTCTGGGCCATGTCTCTACCGCCTTTATTTTCTGCGTGTCCACCTGTATACCAGCATCTGACATTATATGCCCCAAAAAGGCAATTGAGTCCATCCAGAACTTACACTTACAAAACTTTGCGTACAGCTGACGATCTCTAAGGATCTGGAGTACTGTTCATAAATGGTTCTGGTGATCTGTCTCTGAAGGAGAATATACCAAAATATTATCGATAAATACTATCACGAACAGATCCAAATACGGCCTGAATATGTTGTTCATCAGGTCCATAAACACTGCGGGAGCATTCGTCAGCCCAAAAGACATGACTAGAAATTTAAAGTGACCATATCCGGTCCTAAAAGCAGTATTTGGAATGTCTCTCTAACGATCTCGGACCTGGTGGTATTCGGACCTCAAATCTATCTTAGAGAAACATCTGACCCCCTACAACTGGTCAAACAAATCATCTATTCTAGGGAGCGGGTATTTGTTTTTAACTGTTACCTTATTCAGCTGCCGGTAGTCTATACACATACGGAGTGAGCCATATTTCTTTCTCACAAATAGAACTGGCGCACCCCACGGGGAAGTACTAGGCCTGATAAAGCCTTTGTCAAGCAAATCATTTAATTGCTCTTTCAACTCTCTAAGCTCAGCTGGTGCCATGCGATACGGGGGAATGGATATAGGTTGAGTCCCTGGCAACAAGTCAATTGCAAAATCTATCTCCCTTTCGGGAGGAATACCAGGCAACTCATCTGGAAAAACGGCAGGGAATTCATTGACCACTGAAACAGACTAAAGAGTTGGAGGTTCCACCCGAACATCCTGAACTCTAACTAGGTGGTAATACATCCCTTTGCTATTAATTTTCTCGCCTGAAGGTAGGAAATAAGCCTACCTTAAGGCGTAGCTGTTATCCCTTTCCACTCTCACACTGCTTCCCCCGGAAAGTGAAATCGGACCGTCTTGGTCCAGCATTCTAAGTTGGCATAGCATGGCACTAACCAGTCCATACCCATAATGGCATTGAAGTCAACCATCTCAAGTTCTATCAAGTGTACTATGGTCTGGCGATCAGCAACCTTTACCGTACACCCTCGATAAACTCTTTTAGCTGTAATCGAGTCACCGACCGGTGTAAGCACTAAAAAGGGCTGTTGAAGCAATTCTGGTTCGATACCCAACTTCCAGGCCACAAATGGTATAATATATGACAAGGTAGACCCTGGATCAATCAATACATAAATAGGGTATGATCAGATAATCAATATACATATGACCACGTCGGGATATGCCTCTGAATCCTGCCTCCCTAGTAATGCATAGGTACGGCTGGGGCCTGCACTTGAGCCCGAGGCTCCTGATCTACCTCAACCCCTATTTGATGAACCTGAGGGTCTGTGCCCTGCTGAGGCTGCTCGAGCTCGTGGCCCCGCTAATACTCTATCCAAACTATCCTGGCTACCCTGTCCTCTGGCCTGACAATCTCTCATTAAATGCCCTTTCTGTCCGCAGTTATAACACCCCGAGAAGCCTTGCCTGCAGGCTCCAGAATGGAGTCGATGGCATATAGGACAAGGGGTAGGGGCAAATCTACTCTGTTCTTCCCTTCGCTGCTGAGGTGATGCTACTGTCCGTAAACTGCTATCGGACTCTGACTGACTCTAGTGAACAAATCTGCCTCTCTGCTGTTGTACCATAGGTAAAGATCTGGGTGGCCTATCCGAAAACCGTGGTCTCGACCCCCTAGGGGTTTCCCCCTGAATCTCAGCGGGTCTGTTTATACGGCGCTGCTCTGAAGTCACCTGTCTGTCGCCCCCCTGCCGCTGTCTCAGGCCCTCAATTGTCTGTGCGAAGGCCTATACCCTGGCTATGTCCATGTCCTCTCTCAGAGTAGCCATCATGCACGTCTCTATGTAATCTGAATTTAGGCCCATAATAAAGCGATGGACTCTTGATGACATGGTGTCCACAAATGCTGGAGCATAGCGGGCTAAGGAGTGGAACTGTAAAGAATACTCATGGATGCTCCTGCCCCCCTGCTCTAAGTGTAGGAACTGGTCCATCCGGGCCTGTCTGACCTCCTGGGGTAAGCAGTGGTCTAGGAAGGCCTCTGAGAAGCTGGACCAAATAGGAGGGGCTGCATCTCTTCCCCGAGATGTCTCCCAACTTTCGTACCACAAAACAGCAATATCCCTCAACTGGAACACTGCTAATTCCACTGATTCTGCTGGGGTTACCTGCATGACTCTAAAGATTCTCTGTATATGCTCTAGAAAGTCCTGAAGGTCCTTCGCTGAATCTAACCCTGTAAACTGAGGGGGTCCCAATGCCAAAAATTCTCTAACCCTGGAACTTCCTGGCCAACCTAGGGATCCTGCTGCTACAGGTGGTACTGGCTGATGCTGGGTAGCTAGCATCTAGGAAAACATAACCACCGCACTACGTAGCTCCTGATCAGATGAAGTGGATGCAGGAGCTATAGGAGGCGGTGCTTCCTCAAATGGTGTCTGGCGAGGCGGAAACTGTTGGGAGGGTCGAGATGACACCTCCGTATCGCCCTCAGACCGGGATGAGTCTGGCTGTAAGTGAGGCATCCTGCTAGTGCCTTCGCCTGCCGCTGTATCTAATCTCCTGCCTATAGCAGAGTGTCGCTGGTCTGCCATTTTTTGTCTGTAGACAAAGAATATAATAAGTTTTAAGAACTCGACCCTATACTGTACTGTGCTAGGGCACGACTGAGTATGAAAGAAGGGTAACCATCCTATTATGCCTCGCAGCCTCCTGCCTATAGTATGTGGTGCACTACACATCCATAGACAAGACTCTACTTAGCACGGCTTGCAGACTCCCTGGGACACGACCTACTCTGATACCATGTTTGTCACACCCCACCTTGGGGGGTATGACGGGCACCCAGTGCCTGCTAGACTCTGGGCTGCTAAACGGTCCAGCCTAAGCACATCTGGTGCTTCGGTTGACTACGGCTCTATTAAAGAAATGAACAGGCTATATAACGGTTGTAAATACAGCCTCCGGCCGACCGGGCCTGTAGCCACCGGTATAAAACATCAGCTAACCATAAACATACACAAGTAGGGAAACCTATGCGGGCCAACGAGGCCACCTTACTGTCTAGTTATCTGTAACTCAACAATAGAACACTGAATAACTACGTGACTGGCAAGGTCACCACTACTATCAGACTATGACCCCACAAAGCCAACATAATCAACCAAACACATATATACATGCACGGCCCCACACGACCGGCTCCACTACCACAGGGAAACATCAGACTGCAAGCCTCTAGGAAGTAATAATAGAATGGTCGGAACAGGGCCCCGACCTACACAAACTGTAATCAGAAAGGAAATAGGAGCAACCTCCGACTATCTAGCTCCGGAGGATAGGAGCTGATAAATCTGTTGATTGGATCACGAGGGATCGACTCCTCATCTATGTGTACCAGCAGGCAAGCAATGCAACGCCCCCACGGGCGTCAGTACCATAGGTACTAAGCATGTAAAGCAAATGGAAATATACAACTGAAATGGGTAACAACAATAACATGACACATAAGCAGGAAGTAGCTGAGTCTATCTGGATGAGGATAACTGGGGAGAGTTTACTTATTCTGTAACTAAACTAAGCGTACCTGAGGACGTGTCATCCTACTGTCTATCAGTATCCAATAGCACATATAGATATACATATAAATACACACAATACCTGACCGACCCCCATAAGCCGGAAGGTGCCAACCAACAGAACAATCTATTTACCCCTACCCAGGTCTAAACCAACCAAAAACAAGTCACTCTGCTCATCTGAAAACCGTGAGCTCCTCCTACTGGCCCCCTTGGGTACGTAGCGCAGGCCTTGACATCTGACAATAAACTGTGTCTGAGTCCGAAGACTCCAGCCTGTGGGCGCAAGTGCACACGGGGTAATCTGTTACTGTATCTATGACTAAAACTTCCCTTGGGTGCAAGCACGCAATAGGGTAATTTTATAAAAATATGTATCTGGAACTGCCCCCGGCCACATGCACACACAGAGTAATCTTCCTCTGTAAACAGGGTAATCTGGCTCTGCGCAGAGCTAACTGAACTGCCCCTGCAAGCAGGGTAATCTAGACCGTATTATCATGGTGGTCGGCCATCATCATCCTCTAGGCGGACGACATCGCCCAGCTGGTGGCGGTATCTGAATCTGGTATCGACACAATTATAACCCAAGGGCGGTGGTGATGCTAAAGGGTGCCCACATGCCACAACAAGTCTCAACATACAAAACACATACACAGCAAGCATGCTCAAATGGAAAATACTAATCATATTCTCTTCTTTTATTTCAAGGCCAGTCTGTATTAAATAACTGATGTTATATTCCGTTTTACACTGTTTCTGATTGCTGGGCCAACAGTTACCTGTCCTTTATTTGTTTATTTGATTATATCTGGATATAACTCAATAACATAGAACATGTCATCTATAACTACATACAATCTCAACAGATGCAATACATACTATCTGTAACCCATCTAATTCATTATATTGCTTTTACTACTGTCATTTTGGGTATTACGTAAGAACATGTTGGGATACTAGCGGATATCACATTACTATCTAAAATTATCTAACTATCTGTTATTCTGACTATCGCATAATACGTAATGATATACTAGCATGCTTGCTGGAAATCGTACTAAAATCGTTTCTCTACGCTGGGTATCTGTTAATAGCCTTTATTCTATTTATTTGCTAGATGGTACTTCCTAGCTTGCCGAAAGAATAGCTTTACATACCTGATTTCTGAGTACCCAACTAACCGATGTGATTTCCGTCGGTACTTCTGTTGTTTCTCTCAACTACATTCATATACATGTCAATAAGAACTAAATACATCAATATTCTTAAAGAAAACGTTACTTTCGATATATTTATAGCTTAAACTTTGGCTTATCGAAAGACGGTGAAAACCCTGCTATTTCTCGAAAGTTCAGAACGGAGAAATATTCACTTTAAGTCTAGGAGTGTATTAACACCAATTTGGAGCAATTCCACTTACCTTAGTTCGGTAGCACGACAACTCGCCGGCCGAATTTCGCGAAACTAAATCCTTAGGAATGCTCCTTGCTTCTAAATACCTCGGTATCTGGAGTTAATTTGAGTTTGGACCACGTTTGACGGTGTAATCGGACGATAATTAAGTAGTACTTTCGCACCCTCTCTATTTTTCTCGATTTCTCTAGAAATTATATGAAATATAACATTTAAAACCGAAGTGGAGGGCTTATATAGTTGAGCCTGGACAGGGCCAACGTGTCACGGAGCCATCGCGGAGGCTCCACCTCCGTGACACGTTGCCATCGCGGAGGGGCTCTGCCCCGTCTCCTTCTGTGATGGCTCGATAGGTTTCTCGTCCGGTCTTTTCTCGGGCCCTTTCCTAACATATATGGCTTTGAAATACTCTTAACGAACACGCGAATAGGCCATCTATATGATGGGAATTTTATGGGGTATAACAGAATGTGTTTTTTCACAAATTTTGTTACTACCTTGTTGTCATTCCTGGGGCAAGCTATTGCTTCAACCCACTTTGATACATAATTGACGGCCACCAAGATGTAACGATTACCAAATGATGGTGGTAACTGGCCCATGAAATCTATGCCCCATACATCAAAGGTCTCCACTTCCAGTACATTCTGCAGCGGCATCTCTTGCCTCCTACCAATTGTGCCTGTACGCTGACATCTATCGCACATTTTAACGTATGCCATAGAGTCTCTGAATAGTGTAGGCCAAAAGAAACCTGACTAAAGAACCTTGTGTGTTGTCCGCTCACCTCCATGGTTCCTCCCATGCCATAGAGTGACAACTCCTCAACACTTTTACAATCTGGCTCTCTAGGATGCATCTTCTCATCACCTGATCTGATCCCTGTTTAAATAAGTATGGCTCATCCCAAATAAAATAGCGACAATCATGCCTCAAATTTCTTCTCTGCTGAACTGTCGCCTCAGGTGGATAGACTCCACTCACTAGCAAGTTGACTATGTCTGCGTACCAGCGAACTTCAGCTTCCCCTATTGCCAAGAGCTGCTCATCCGGGAACTCCTCATTGATGTTATCACCTTCCTTCACATGCGACTGGCTTTCCAATCGTGATAAGTGATCTGCCACCTTATTTTGGCTCCCCTTTCTATCCTTAATTTCGAGGTCGAACTCTTGCAGCAACAGGATGCATCTGATCAGTCTGGGCTTTGCATCCTTCATGTTAAATAGATACCGAATCGCTACATGATCAGTGTACACCACCACTCTTGAACCTACCAAATAGGATGTGAATTTATCAAATGCAAACACCAATGCTAGCATCTCCTTCTCTATGACTGTGTAATTACTTTGGGCAGTATTTAGTGTTTTGCTTGCATAATAAATAGAATGAAAGATTCTATTTTTCCTCTGCCCCAATACAGCTCCCACAGCCACATCGCTTGCATCACACATCAATTCAAATGGTTGTCCCAATCTGAAGAAATAAGGATAGGTGCTTCTATCAATTTCCGTTTCAATTCCTCGAATGCTTTAACACACTCATCATCCAACTCAAACTTCACCTCTTTTTATAACAATCTACATAGTGGTCTAGAAATTTTTGAGAAGTTTCTGATGAACCGTCTGTAGAACCCTGCATGCCTAAGAAAACTGCAAACACCTTTCACAAACACAGGTGGTGGTAACTTCTCAATAACCTCGATCTTAGCATGATCGACCTCCAACCCCTTGCGAGACACTTTATGGCCAAGGAAGATACCTTCCTTGACTAAGAAATGGCATTTCTCCCAGTTGAGTACAAGGTTGGATTCTTTGCAGCAAGCCAGCACCCTGTCAATATTCTACAAACAAGTAGCAAACATATTACCGAAAACAGAAAAATCATCCATAAATACCTCAACAAAATCGTCCACCATGTCGTGGAAAATAGCTATCATGCATCTCTATAATGGAGCGGGTGCATTTCATAACCCAAATGGCATCCACCTAAAAGCATATGTCCCATAAGGACAGGTAAAAGTAGTCTTCTCCTGGTCCTCTTGAGCTATAGCTATTTGGTTATAGCCAGAGTACCCATCCAGGAAACAATATTATTCATGTCCAGCCAACGTATCTAATATCTAATCAATGAATGGGATAGGATAATGATCTTTCCTTGTGGCTTCATTAAGCTTTCTATAGTCCATGCAAATCCGCCAGCCTGTGACGGTTCGTGTAGGAATCTGCTCATTTTTCTCATTGGTGACCATGGTCATCCCTCCTTTCTTTGGAACGCACTGAATGGGGCTGACCCATTCACTGTCCGAAATTGGGTAGACCACACCTGCATCCAGCCACTTAATTATTTCTCTCCTAACCACATATTTCATTGTTGGATTTAACCTTCACTGAGGTTGAACAGTTGGTTTTGCTCCTGTCTCCATGAAAATCCTGTGTGTGCAAAAAGCTGGATTGATACCCTGAATATCTGACATTTGCCAACCCATTGCTTTCTTCCTTTTTCTGAGGACACCCAATGCTTCCTTCTCCCGTGCCTCCGTCAATTCTGTGCAGATGATGACTGGCAACGTCTCATCTTCCCCCAGAAAGCCATATTTTAAATGGGGAGGCAATTCTTTCAATTCTAACTTTGGTGCTTCCTCAATGGATGGTTTCGGCAATGGTTCCAAAGATCTCATCAAAGACTGAAATTCCCGTTGCTTCGGATGCCTTTGTGACTCATTCAGCATTTGTACCACCTCATAAGCGTCTCTATCTCCAAAATGACCGGAGTTCATCAACACTCTTTTCAGTGGGTCTTGAGATTCAACAATCTGACGAATTTCTTCTTGATCAAACACTCTGATTGCTGAAAGCTCCTCATGTATGGCCGGCAGCCTCATGGACTTAAATACATCAAATACCTCAACTTTGTCATGTGCCCGCATGGTTAGCTACCCTGCACCTACATCAATAAGTGCTTTCCCAGTCGCCAAGAAAGGACGTCCCAAAATAAATGGGACTTCCGCGTCTGGCTCGAAGTCCAGCACAACGAAGTCTACCGGGAAGATAAGGGAGCCCACTTGCACCAGCACGTCCTCGACAATGCCATCAGGTCATCCCAAGGAATGATCTGCTAGTTGCAAGATCATTGTTGTTGGTCTAGGACCCCCTAGCCCCAACTTCTTGAATACCGATGTCGGCATCAAGTTAATGCTCACTCCCAAATCACATAATCTGCGAGCTCGGATACTCTGCCCAATTGTAATTTGTATTGTAAAGCTCCCAGGGTCCTTGAGCTTTGTGGGCAACCTGTTTTGTATCCGGGAAGTGCACTCCTCCATAAGAGACTCTATAGCGTACTCAGTCAACCTGCTTTTGTTCGCCACAATGTCCTTAATATACTTTGCGTACTTCGGCACTCCCTGCAAAACATCAACAAGAGGTAAGTTAATGTGTACCTATTTAAGCACCTCCATGAACATTTTGAAACACGCCTCCTCCTTGTGTTTCTTTAATCGTTGAGGGAACGGGGGTGGTGGTCTTTCTGGTTTAGCATCCTTTTTCTTCCCCCTCTCATCACTTTGCTCCCTCTCAGTTTCTGCTGCTCCCGACTGTTAAGGTGGTCTTTCTGGTTCCACCTCTTTAAGATGGAAACCACTCCTTGTGGTCACTGCATTCACTTGCTTGGGGTTGGGATCAGTGTCACTCGGAAGTCCTCCTCTAGGTCTGGTGTTTTGGGCTACAGCAAATTGCCCAAACTGGTACTCCAGCGCCTTTGTAGCTAACTGATTGTTCTTTACCTCGGCTGCCAATTTCACGTAGTCAGCTTGCAATTAATCTTGGTTAGATATCATTGTCTTGAACATTTCCTCTATGCTGGGTGATGGTGGTGGAGAAGGTGCATTGTTGCTTCTTTATTGTGACTAATAGTTCTGTTGCCCTCCTTGATTTCTCTGCGCCCCCTGACTCAATCTTTGTCCTTGATGGTTATTGATACCCCAAGAGAAATTCGGGAGATTCCTCCAGTTGGAATTGTAGTTGTTGCCATACTGTAGGTAGTTGTTTCTCTGTACATTACCAACAAAGTTCACCGAATCAGGATTTGCTCCACAACACTCAGCTGAGTGTTCACTACCCCTGCACACTTCACACCAAAGCTGCTGCACTACATTCACTGGGGCTTGAGACTTATTCATGCTCATGTTACTGAAGTGGGTGTTGGGTTGATTCTGTAATGCAGCTATCTGCGCAGCAATAGCTGTAAAACCATCCACTTCTAAGACTCCTATTGCTTTCCTTGTTCCTCCTCTTGATGAATCTGCATTCCACTCCGAATTTCCCTGCGAAATACAATTTAACAAGGTATATAGCTCCTCATAAGTTTTCTCCAATGCTTGTCCCCCAGCTGCTGAGTCTAGCAAGATTTTTGTGTGGGGTTCCAAACCCTCTATGAAAGTAAGCACCAGCACATCATTGGATAGGTGATGATGAGGACAATCCTGCAACATAGATTTGAATCTCTCCCAGGCTTGATACAGATTCTCTCCCTCTCTCTGTTTAAAACTCATAATTTGACTTCTAAGTCTTGCTATTTTACCGGATGGGAAGAACCGAATCAGGAATTTCATTGCAAGATCATCCCACGTGGTGATGGAATTACGTGGCTCAGCTTTCAACCACCTCTTAGCTTCTCCAAAAAGTGAGAATGGGAACAATATATGCCTGACATAATCTGATGACACTCCAGCGGGGATGCAAGTGTAACTTATCTCCAAAAAAATTTTGAAGATGTTGTTGTGGATCCTCATGAGGGAGACCTATGAATTGCCCGCTGGTGTGCAGCAATTGCACAATGTTTTGTTTAAGCTCGAACTTCCCTCTTGGCTCAGGTTTGCGGATGCTAGATGTGACATTGTTAGCATGTGGGATTGCCACCTCGCAAACCGGCCTAGCTGCCATGTCCTCGGGCACTAACATTGCCCTTACAACTGGTGGATTCTGTTATTGCTCCAGGATTGTTTGTTTGAGCGACTGCAGCTTTTTCTCTAGAGCTTCTCTCCTTTGATGATGAAATTGTCTTTCCGGCTCTAAATATGAGTCCACCAGCTCCTTGTCTCTTGCCAGTGTTCAACAGAAATCAGTATCTGCAAAATACATGCTAAGACCAAGTTGTCAACACTAACAAGAAATAGTAAACTAACACTTAAAAAAAATTTACCAATTGCCTGTCCACGACAACGGCGCCAAAAACATGTTCGGCTTTTTCGGTATAACTACACGCAAGTGAACGTGGTCAAACAAGTAGTAAAGTTGCTCAAGTAAGCCAAGTATCGATCCCACAAGGACTGGACTAAGGTATCAATCTAATCAAGTGTCAATAAACTTTAACTCTAAATTGCAGACAACAGTGTGAAAAAGATTTTGATATTTTGTTTCCTAATTTTATACTAAGTCTATAACGAATATACAATTTGAGTCTGAACTATAAGAATGAGCATGCTGAGGCTAAATGAACATGTAGAGAAATAAATTATCGATACAATTTGGTTAATCTTTCCTCCGGTTGCTAGTTAAGAATTATTGCCTATGGATTAAAACTCTCGTATTTAACCCAACTTAAGAATCATGAACCTTCCACCTACATCTCTGTGATAAAAAGAAATTCATGTTTTGTCCATACAAAATCGATTCCTTAATTGACTAATACGACTTTCAGGCATATCTCTATCCTGAAGGTAAATCAATTCTCAGTATTCCCAAACTAAGAAAAGATCATATCCTCTCAATTCACAACTTTCCAATTTCTTTCTCTCTCAAGTGAAACCGGACTTTTTAGATATTCATTAACGTTGGCCACACATTAATGCAGTAAGAATAAGAATCAATAGAACAACCATGGAAGAAAAGATGAAAAACCAATTTATCAATAAATACATTTCAATACAAATGCTCTTAACCTCAGCAAGAAGGGAATTTAGCCACTCATTTGTGGATTAAACATCTTTAAATGAGTGTTAATCATACAAGCAATTGAAATAAAGAAGAAGGAGATAGAGAAAAACCCTGAGATTTTCGTCCCCTCAACTGCCTGTAACCCACGTTCTTGCTCCACCAAGTCAGAAATATTAAAAATGAACCTAAGTGTTCTATTTTTACTAGTGGGAATTTTTCCCGTAATAGCAAGCAACGTGTCACGGAGTGCATCACGGAGTACTGCCTCCGCGACACACCATCAATGCGGACCCTCACTGGAATCCGGTTGTCCAGGTATTAAGGCCCAACGTGGCACGGTGTGCAACGCGGGCTAGGCCAACGTGCCACGGCCCCAATGCTCACCTTCACTGGAATTTGGCATATTTTAAGCACCCAGGCAGAAGGCATCCGCAATGGCAGCGTGACACGGCTCCATCGTGGAGCCCCTTTAATTCGTGCTTTCCTTATGCTTTTTACCTTGCTAGCTTCCGAGTCCAATCCCGATCTCTCCCAACATGCATCTTAGCTCCATAACTTTATATTTTTCCTGCAAAACAACGCTAATCATGTTGGTTAGTATAAATTCACATTTTATTACAATTCACATGAGAATGTACAAACATCGATAGATAAACAAGGTAAAATGACACATTTGACTATCACTTGGGCATATAAATTTGCCCAAGATCAGTTGCAAATTACTGAATGACCCTTGAAAACTCGCAGGGGAAAAATAATCGTTAGTCCCCGTGGGTGACCTAACGGGTCGTGGTAAGTAGCCACGATTTGTGGTCACACTCGTGAGGTACACTGCTTGGAACCTCCTAATGGTTACCACGAGGGAACTAACACAAGTCATGGTTAGTGACCATGACTCCCGGTCACCTCTCGTAGACTACACTGCCCTAAACTTCCCTGCAGTCCCTAGGGGAAACACCACAACTCGTGGTGTCCCAAACGAGTCATGGTGAGGACCCATTGGGTACACTGTCGACCTTTTCTAACTCTTGATCAAATCCTGACCACGGGTCACCTAAAGGGTCATGGCATGGACCACAACTCATGGTGACTAGTCGTCAGGTTCACTGCCAAACATTTTCCCGATCTTAAATTATTCTTGACCACGGGTCAATCATGACTTGTGGGGTTGACCACGACTCGTGCTCACACTCGTGGTCACCCATTAACCAAATTTACCACTAAGTCCACAGGCCTTACCATGAGTCAGTTAACCACTTGTGGTCACCCCACTCATTCTGTGACCTGGGACAGATTTTCCAGTTTTCTTTCGTTTAAGTCCAAGTTCTAGTATTTGAGTTTTTGGGGCATTACATTATGCGAGGTGCTATATATAAAAATTTTGGTCCAAGTATCAGGTCAGCCGTATAAATTTCAAGTCCAAGTATTAGGCAACTCTTAGATACTAGTCCAACTATCAGGTATCCATACTTAAATGTTGATCGTAGTATCAAGTAGCCACTGAGCCGATTCTTATGACTCAGGACCAAGTGTCGAAAGTTTTTGCCTATGAGTTAGTTGAGTGATGCTTCTACATAAAGTCTACATATAGGGTAGCAGGTTACATAGTTATAGATTATCTCTCCCTGCCCTATCTTTGTGTTATGTTCAACTATTATTTGCCATTGTCTATGTTGAGAGGTTTTAGATTGTCAGGTTTTTGTTATTACCTTCTCTGGTTTAGTTTATTTTTTGCATTATTTTTTATAGCTTTTAGTATTACATACCAATGCATTTCTTTATACCGACGTCCCTTCATCTGCGATCCATGCAATCGTGCTGCAGGTGCAGGTAGGTCTCATATGAATAGTTGTAGTAGGAGCCTAGATTTAGGCAAGAGTTGGTATGCTCTTTTCTTTCACTATGTGTCCAGTTTGGGTTCTATTGAGATTTGTATACAGTATGGGTTTGCCGAGGCCCGATCCTTTATATTTCATTTTTCTTACTCTTTAAATGATTTCATGGACTAATTGTTCGGTATTATTATTTCAATTCAGTATATGGCCTTGCTGGCCTTCCGCAGTTCTTTTGAGTTGTTATTATAGCCTTGTCGGTATTCTACCTTGTTTTATGTATGTTGACACCTGGTCGGTCCATTTTCATGCAATAGTTGGCTATGACAGGTGGCCCCATTAGCCTAAGGGTCACAAACAAACACTATATAGCTGGCTTCTTAATAAATTTAGAGTCGAGTGCTAGTCGCACCCCTTAATTTTGGGGCATGGAAAACTTTAGATCAGAGCATAGTCGAGTCCTAAGGTGTCCACAAAGACTTGGCTAGTAGAGTCTTACTTATGGGTATATTGTGAACCATACTTATAATCAGGAGGCTACATGACATTCAGGAGTTGTTTCACTTCATTCACTAATAGTTCGTGCTTAGTAGGTGTGAATAAACCTATCTAGTACTCAATTGGGAGAAGTGTAAGTTTATGGTGAAAGAGGGGATTGTCTAGGGCATAGGATTTCTGGAAAATGAATAGAGGTAGATAAAGCAAAAATCAAGGTGATAGTCGGATTATCACCACCTATTTCTATCAAAGGTATCCAGAGCATTTTTGGGCATGAAAGTTTCTATAGGAGGTTCATCGAGGACTTCTCAAAGATTGCACAACCATTATGCAAGTTTCTTAAGAAGGAGGTAATGTTCGTTTTTGACGACGTATGTGTACAAGGTTTTGAATGACTGAAATAAAGACTTACCTCAACCCCATTATTATGGTAGCAGATTGGTCTCTTCCATTTGAGGTGATGTGCAATGCTGATGGAGTTTCCCTAGGTGCTTTCTTAGGTCAATGGATGGCAAAGATATGTCATCCCATTTATTATGCCAGCATGACACTCAATGTAGCTCATACAAATTATATGGTTACTGAACAGTAGTTACTAGCAGTGATTTTTGCAATGGAAAAGTTTTGAGCATACTTGCTCAGAACTAAGGTGATTATCCATACTGACCATGCAGCACTGCGGTATTTGATGTCAAAGAAGAATGCTAAACCAAGGCTAATTCGATAGGTGCTTGTCACGACCCGAACAAAGGCCTGAATCAAGACACGGGACAAGGGGCCCCAAGAGACTCCAAGTAGACCCATGGAGTGAGCATATATCTAACTCAATCAAATAAAGCGGAAGACTTGACATAGTAAACATACTGGAATTCCAATTATAACATAACATCAGAACTGAAATTCACTTCATACATGACAAGCTGATTATTACATACAGTCTTAAAGCCTCTAACATATCTAATGGGTTGATGGGACAACACCCCAACTAACCCGACAAGTCTAAATACTGAAAATACAAAGATGACTAGTAACGAATAGTCCTCGGGAGATGAGGACTCACCATTGAAGCTGGATGCTAACTCTAGCGAACTGACTAGTGATGGGGCTGAGTATGAAGATCGGAGTCTATATCATGAAATGATATAGCATAGAGTATGCGGTCAGTATGTGGAATATACCGAGTATGCAAGGTAAATAAAATGGATAAATAAAATACATAAAAGTTCATAGGATTAGGACAACATGATCGTAACATAAATATCATAAGGTTTTAAAAACATTCGTAAATCATTCATAATCATAATCATAAGAGAACAACTTTATTAAACATAACTTGAGCCAAAGTATATAATCATAATCATACATAAATGATGATGAATAGTGGGAGATTCTTATAACCGAAATACCCCATATGAGCACACATGGATCCCGACCAGTAAACCCCTAGTTGGGAGGGTGGCCATACCTTGCCAAAGGTAGAACCATGAAACATGTGTGATATCACTCATGAATGGCCCATTTGGGCAAAAGGGATAGTCACAAAGGAGGTCCCATCATGGCTACGTTTGTGCATAGTTCTGAGACTCAGGATATGCTTGGACCCCGGGTCTACTCGGTGTTAAATACTACTCCCAAAAAATATATAGTGCTCATAGGATAATATACATGAGATTCATAGGCTAGTTAAAATCATGATAATCATAAGCATGCTTGAAAGACGTGAACTGATCATGAAAGTAAGGCCCATGAGTCGACCATAATCATAAATCGTAAATCATGAAATTCATGCATACCTGTAAAACATGTATATACATGATATTCGTAAATTCATGATGAGCATTTGAGAGAAATCATATCATAAGTTATCTATTATAATGGTTAATGAACATCAAAATCAAAGTAGAATCATAACTTGATTTATCATGAAACATACATAATTGGGCATAGTTTGTAGAAAATTTAAACTTAAATAGTTATAAAATCTACCCATGATTCATAAAACATGAAGTTATACATGAGGGGAATTAACCCATAGATAGATCATAAGGATTTCATAAGAATTGGGATAAAACCCAATAAAATTATCAAAAGAATTTCATGAATTTGAGAGAGATTGGGCACGAGCGTGAACAAATTTACTCATTCATAACCCTACATACCTAAGAGAATCTTATTCTATAACTCCTCTGATTGCGTAAGGAAGAATTGATCAAAAATTTGACGGAATTAAGCTTGGTCACTTCTCTTTACTTCTAACTTTGCATGCATGAATAGGAATAGCCTAGAATGAACTTACCCCTCTTAATACTCACTATTCATAGCTTAAAACGACGTAGTTTAGGCCTTAGAATCATAGAAATTATGGATAAGCCCTTATTAAATTCACAATGGAAAATAGACTATCAGTCCCAACGAGGGACTGGACGAGTCTTTACCTCTGACCACGAGTCATCGCCTCAGTCATCAAGTAAACTGCCAATGCTTCACCTGGAACTCACCACGAGCAACATCACGAATCATTATTGGTGACCATGACTTGTGGTCACCACTCGTCCCCTAAACTGCCAGAAAACCAACTGGGGTCACCACGAGCAGCACCATGACTTGTGGTGCTACCCAACGAGTCGTTCTGAGGACTGACGTTCCCAATTTGCGCGTCCGCAAGTGTACAGGTCATGCAAGTAATGTAGTGGCTCTTTTAGAGAACCGTATGTCGAACACACAAGGACTGGACCCATTCCTCTAACTATCCATTTCAAGTGTGATCTTAACTTTCTCAAGTGTTGGTTATGGAAGTTTTTGAGGGAGATTTAATTAAGTTTGTTTTGGTCAATGAAATATCCTGAATTTACTTTAGGGGCAACATAGAGTTAAAACCAGATAATCATGTAACGCCACAATTTGCAATGGTTTAAGCGTAGAACTATCAATTATTATTTCACATAATTAGAATTGCATGTTCATGGTCTTTCGAGCCTATAAACAAGGCAAACTAGCCTCATTGCATCATTGTGAGCGAGGATGCTAATTTCTAGTTCGCGGGCAATTAATTATGTTTTGGTTTACAGGGAAACGATTAAGGACTTTCGTGCGTCTAACCATTTAACTCAACTTAGCCTCACAACTACTTATTCGAGTGGTGATGTGATAATCTTAAGTTGGTCTTTAATAACCCCCATTTTATCAACCAAGCAAGGTGTTAGGTATATTTCTATCCTAACACGAAATTATATCGTGAGATACAAACATGCTCCGTACATTCTCATGTCCTGACCTAGGTAATTCTTTCTCAAGCAATTTCCCAAGCTAAAGTATATGTTTTAATGGTGATCAATCATAAAAACAACCAACAATCCAGAATGCAAGACGAAAACAACAATCAATAACTTAATTCCAAAACAATTTCATAAAATCACAATCATAATTCATGGCTTCAACCCTAGAGGAAGGGTTCTTGCCATTCATGTTCATAAAACTACATCTAACTACTACTAAACTAACATACTTACATGAATTTGGTAGATGAGAAGGGAATTTGCCAAACCCTAGATGAGTTCTCCCACTTCTCCCTTCACTCCTAGGTAGTTTTCCAGAATAAAATCGTGACAAAGTGGTTTTAGGAGCTAAGGGACCTATTTATAATAAATGAGAAACGCGCACAATTTAGCCTGTCATGGAATGGCTCCCTGTCACGGAGTGTATCGTGGAGCACTGTCTCCGTGACACGGAGGTAACGCGAAGGCTCTTTGGAAATCACCGAAAATCGACCCTAGGCAGCCTTCTTGACACGCTGCTTGGGCAGCGCGTTGACACTCCTCTGGCGTGCAGCTGGCCTGGCGTGGCAAGGCGCTGGCGCGGGGCTAGCCTGCCATGGCACGTTGCTACCGCATCTTCTTGCTTGCCATGCCTACTCCTTGCCGACTTCCGCCGATTGCTTCCAACTCCATTCCTTTCCTTCACCAACTTATAAATTAGTTCCTCCAAATCATTGAAACCTACAAAACAAGGACTAATCATGTTGGTTAGCACATATATTCACATTTATATAAAATTACATGAAAATGTATAAAATAAATTTGATAAACAAGAGCACATTAAAGTATAAAGCATCACTCGGGCATGCTATTTTAGCCCACGATCACCTACCCCACACTTAAAGTCTTGTTTGTCCTCAAACAACCTATTATATCTCATGCATATGGAGAATCACCCATACTCATTTAGCAAGAACATTCAAGCTACAGCTACAATCATTACGTAAGATAACAAGCTAAAAATAGAGCATGCATGATTTGATCATCGAAATGAAGTACAACTATGTTAAGACTTCTTAACCTCAAGAATCGACTCTAAATCTTAGCAAACTCATGAAAATCAACTGATTAAGAAATCTGACCTGAATTATATCCTTCATTCAACATGTGCCCTCACGGAAAGAGAGTTACCCAATTTCACACGCAAAAACAATTTTTAAATCACAACCTGTGTGGGTACCTGAATAGAATTACGCTCACTCTCACAAAGAAATCGCATGCATCATGTAATGACCCATAAGCTTGCCCTTAGTGTTTTATTCCACTAATTTAAGGATGTAAGAATGTAAGATCAAGTAGGACTTTTTAGGTTGTAATGTAACTCAGGTGCGGGTAGGTACTATTATGGCCAGTAGTAGTGACTATCTTTCCTAAGAGCTTTTAATACATTACGCCTTCATTACGAACTTCCCTTCCCTTACTTCACCTTTTTCTCCTTTCAGCTTTTCATTTTCCTCTTTTGTTTCCCCATTTCTTTAGGCACTTTTAGCTTATTAGTAAGGAGCTCTATAAAATTAATTTGTTTTCTTACTCCTTAATAATAATCAACCATTTTAAAACAAGTGCACCTTTGTCCTTTTCTCCACTTCTACAACTTGCTACTTTTCCTTTCTTTTCCTTCTTCTCACTCCTTTACTCTTTCATATTATTCCCTTAAGCGCTTAGGAGTTTTGGATCAAGTTCAAGGCTAATGAAAGAAAACGGACTAAGCTTATGTTGCAGCTGTCAAAGAATAAGCTCAAGGCTCAATGGGGCTAACTAGGATTAATTTTTCAAGGTAGGTAAAATGAGGGATAAAAATTTGGTTCATTCAAAGAAATGCCTAAATCATCTCCTACAATTTACATCCTTCATTTCATTTTATAAACATACCAGGCAAGTAGACAATCCATAATAGCACAGAATACTCAAAAACCTTACACTCATGGCACATGCTCAATTCAAGACACATTCAGCAGACTCTTAACTCAGCCAATCATAAGAATTCAGAATTAAGCTTTAATCATATTGAGTCAAATTCAAGAGCCTAAGTGTCTCACACAAAGTTATGCACCTGCATGCTTCAAACTGAACATACTTGCATCTTACAATCACGTATGACACATAACAAGAACATCAAGCACCCATTAATTATGGTTTCAAAAACCCAATTCCTACCGACTAATTTTTCCTCAAGATGGTCGTCATCCATCCATCATCGGAAACAATCCCTAACTATGACTAAAAACATTATATCCAGACAAAGAAAAGAAAAAGAAATTTTTTTTTATTCTTCGGTTCAAAGACCCCCCATCGGAAAACAACCGAAAAGGAAAACCAATGGGTGATGAATTCATACTTGACTCCCAACAATGTTCAATTTTCTCACAAATTTCACACAAGCATTACATTCACCAAAAACTCATTAAGCACAAAATTTTTGAAATTTTCATGAAATTTCCCTCACCCCACACTTAAAATCATGTTATGTCCTCATAGCATCAAATTAACATTTAAAGGATGAGAAATACTCCCTGAGCCTCTATGCCAAGCTAAAAGCATGCTTTCCTTTCAAGTTTTTAGAGGTGGGTGACCCCACACTTCTTCTATTCCATGCTCTTTAGCTTCCACCTTCTCGGTACTCAGACTTCCCTCCATCTGTGCTTAACTTTCTACCAAAAACACAAACCAAATGAAAATAACCAAATCAACCCAAAATGAAAATTAAACAATTTGTACCTGAGGTACCCTTGGGTAGCCTCACAAGCAGTGCCTTATTTTACGTCGTGGCACGACGTGGACTATCCTTTTCAGGACATCCTCATACCTGGGTTCCCGTTTAAGAACCATCTCCTTTTCTTTTGCTGTTGAGAGGAAACAGCCTCCACTCTGTTCGTCTCTTTCTCCAACTTCTTCTCAATCTGAAGTCATTCCCTGAAGTTGTGGAGTTCGGTGGCTCAGCCTTCAACCACTTTTTCGCCTCTCCCAACAATAAAAATGGGAAGAGGGTCAATCGGACATAATCTGTGGACACTCCGGTGGGGACAAACGTGTCACTAATCTCTAAGAAGCTTTGTAGGTGATGCTGCGGGTCCTCATGTGCCATCCCAGTGAATTGACCACCAGAATGTAACAGCTGCACCGTGTTCTATTTAAGCTCAAAGTGCCCTCCAGGCTCCGGTTTACGGATGCTAGAGGTCACATTCGTCGCTAATGGGATTGCTACTTCGCGAACTGGTCTTGCTGCCATTTCTTCTGATGATAATTGTGATTGTCCCGCGAGTGGTTATTGTTGTACCTTTTCTTGAAGTCTCTTCAGCTTTTGCTCTAGAGCTACTCTCCTTCGCAAATGGATTTGACGTTCAGGTTCAAGCAACGGTTCCACAAGCTCTCTATTTCTAGCCAGCTCGGCAGGACAACCTATCACCTGGAATAAGTAGACTAAGACAAAGTTTCTCAACACTTAAGGAAATTTAAAAATCACACAAAAACAGATAAATTATCAAAACATTGCCGAGTCGCCGGTAACGGCGCCAAAAAGTTGACGTGCCCAATTCGCGCGTCCACAAGTGTACGGGTCGTGCAAGTAATATAGTGGCTCTTTTGGAGAACCGGTATGTCGAACCCACAGGAACTGGACCCATTCCTCTAACTATCCATTTCAAGTGTGATATTAACTTTCTCAAGTGTTGGTTATAGAAGTTTTTGAGGGAGACTTAAATTAACTTTGTTTTGGCCAACGAAATATCCTGAATTTACTTTAGGAGCAACATAGAGTTAAAACAAGATAATCATGCAATACTACAATTTGCAATGGTTTAAGCATGGAACTATCAATTATTATTTCACATAATTAGAATTGCATATTCATGGTCTTTCGAGCCTCTAAACAAGGCAAACTAGCCTCACTGTGTCATTGTGATCGAGGATGCTAATTTCTAGTTCGTGGGCAATTAATTATGTTGTGGTTTACAGGGAAATGATTAGGGACTTTTGTGCGTCTAACCATTTAACTCAACTTAGCCTCACAACTACATCTTCGAGTGGTGATGTGATAATCCTAAGTTGGTCTTTAATAACCCCCGTTTTATCAACCAAGCAAGGTGTTAGGTATATTTCTAACCTAACACGAAATTATATCGTGAGATACAAACATGCTCCTTACATTCTCATGTCCTGACCTAGGTAATTCTTTCTCAAGCAATTGCCCAAGCTAACGTATATGTTTTCATGGTGGTCAATCATAAAAACAAGCAACAGTCCACAATGCAAGACGAAAACAACAATCAATAACTTAATTCCAAAATAATTTCATAAAATCACAATCATAATTCATGGCTTCAACCCTAGAGGAAGGGTTCTTGCCATTCATGTTCGTAAAACTACAACTAACTACTACTAAACTAACATACTTACATGAATTTGGTAGATGAGAAGGGAATTTGCCAAACCCTAGATGAGTTCTCCCACTTCTCCCTTCACTCCTAGGTAGTTTTCCAGAATAAAATCGTGACAAAGTAGTTTTAGGAGCTAAGGGACCTATTTATAATAAATGAGAAACATGCACAATTTAGCATGTCGTGGAATGGCTCCGTGTCATGTAGTGTATCGCGGAGCACTGCCTCCGTGACACAGAGGTAATGCGAATGCTCTCTGGAAATCACCCAAAATCGACCCTAGGCAGCCTTCTTAACGCGTTGGCAGCGTGTTACGCTGCTTTGGCAGCGCGTTGACACTCCTCTGGCACGCAGCTGGCCTAGTGTGGCACGGCGCTGGCGCGGGGATGGCCTGCCGTGGCATGTTACTGCCGCATCTTCTCCCTTGCCATGCCTACTCCTTGCCGACTTCCGTCGATTGCTTCCGACTCCATTCCTTTCCTTCACCAACTTATAAATTAGTTCCTCCAAATCATTGAAACCTACAAAACAAGGACTAATCATGTTGGTTAGCACATATATTCACATTTATATAAAATTACATGAAAATGTATAAAATAAATTAGATAAACAAGACTACATTAAGGTATAAAGCATCACTCGGGCATGTTGTTTTAGCCCACGATCAAGGACCCGTTAAGTGTACTACCCCATACATCCTCTTTATTCAACCATCCGTGACCATGGTGACCTAACGACTCGAGGGGTGGACCACGACTTGTGGTCACACCCGTGGTCACCCCAACTTGAAAATTTCCAATGAGTCAACACTCCTCACCATGAGTCTCTTAGTGACTCGTGGTCAGTCTAACAGGTCACATGATGACTCATTCTGTGACTTCATGCAGAAAATTCTATTTTCTCCATTTCAACCCCTGGGTCTGATCTTAGGTCTTTCGGGATATAACAATATCTCCCCCTTGGGAACATTCATCCTCTACTATTGAAAAACATACAGAAAAGTAGAGAAATGCAATCATCATGCTCAAATACTTATCATATAAGCTAAAAACTAACAAAATGACTGACTTCAATTTAAACTATGTGACTGAACTGAATTCATGAATCATACATACATACTTTTACATGAAAGAAACTGAGGTACATGAGCTGAATATGAAACCGAATAGGGTTTTAGGGTAAAAACTAATACCTCAAGATGAAATTGAGCCGGAAGGGAATACATATAGGTATCTAGTCATCATATCTTCCTCGGCTTCCCATGTAGCTCCCTCAACATGCTGATTCCTCCATAAAACCTTGACTGAAGCTACTTCTTTTTTTCTTAGCCTTTGAACTTGACGATCCAGTATTTCCATCGGAACCTCCTCATAACTAAGGTTTTCTTTCACACCAACATGGTCGACCGAGACAACTAGAGCTGCATCACCCAAATACTTCTTTAAGAGAGATTACATGAAAAACAGGATGAACAGAAGCAAATTCTGAGGGCAACTCCAATTCATATGCCACCTTGCCAACCCGTTTCAAAATTTGGTAGGGTCTAAGATAACAGGGACTGAGTTTTCCTTTCTTTCTGAACCTCATCACTCCCTTCATGGGAGACACATTTAGAAACACCTAATCATCAACTTTGAACTCAAGTTCCCTCCTCCTCATATCAGAATAGGAATTTAGGCGACTTTGAGTTGTTTTCAACCTATACCATATGAGCTGAACTTTCTCCATGGCCTCATGGGCCAAATATGGTCCTATCATTGCAGCTTCACCGACTTCAAACCAACCAATAGGCGATTTACGCCTCCACCCATAGAGAGCCTCAAATGGAGCCATCTGAATGCTGGAATGGTAGCTATTATTATAAAAAAACTCAATAAGAGGAAAATGGTCATCCCAACTACCCTTGAAGTCAATCACACATTCTCTCAACATGTCTTTGAGAGTCTAAATTATGTGCTCTGCTTCACCATCAATTTGCGGGTAAAATATCGTACTGAGCTTGACCTGAGTACCAAGTCCCTTGTGAAACAATCTCTGAATCTGAGAAGTAGACTGAGTACCTCTGCCTGATATGATGGACAAGCGTACTCCACGCATTAAAATCTATAGTTTGGCATAATCCCACCGAATCAGTGGTTTTTACCAGTAGAAAATATGCGGCTTTGGTAAACCTGTCCATGACCACCCAAATGGAGTCATATTGTCGATGAGTGTGAGGCAACCCTATGATGAAGTCCATATTGATCTACTCCCACTTTCAAGTAGGAATACGAGTGTCCTAAAGCACACCCCCATTCTCTGTTGCTTAATCATCACTTACTAACAATTTCGATATTTAGCTACAAATACTATGATGTCCTTCTTCGTGCCATTCCACCAATAGATTTCCCATAGGACACTGTACATCTTGGTGCCACCAGGATGTATTAAATCTCCCCCTTTGGAGAAGACCTCTACCTTCTCATTTTGGCTTCCTTTAACTTTACCAAGATGCGGACCTTATCTTGTCTAGCTTTTGCATCAGTCACTAAGGATGACTCTGATTCGTTCTGAACAATAACACCGCCATAGGTCGAGTCAACCAAACAAACTCCTAACCTTGCAAGTCGATGCACATCCTTCACCGGCTCCTTCTTCCTCTCTTCTACATGGACGCACTTTCCTTAGAAAGACTACTAAGTGTGTATGTTACTCATTGGCCTTACTCAGATGGTAAAGGACACTCATTGATCTTGGGCATAATTCCTTTCCCAAGTTCCATTTTATAAGTTGATTTAGTCATGTTTGTCTAATTATACACTTACATTCTTTTGTGATTTTATGTAAATTTGGGTATGCGCTAACCAACATGATTAGTCATTGTTTTGTAGGTGTAAAATGCATATGAGGGACTAAATAAAGATGTGTGAAGTGAAGAAATAGAGTTGGAACTGAATTGCAAAAGATGGAACGAAAACATGCCATGGCAAGGCTGGCTGCGCTAGGCAGCGTGCCACACCAAGGCCATGCGCGCGAGATGCTTCACTCCAAGGCGCCTACGTGCCAGCGATCGTGCCATGCCAGGCACTACTGCACGCTACAAGTCGTGTCATGCTGGCCATCACGCAGGACAAGCATCCTGCCATGCCGGCTGTCGCGCCATGCCGCAGCGAAGAAAAATACAAGTGAAATTTCTAGTGAGCTTCCACATTACCTCCGTGGAACAAAGGCAAATTGGTGCATTCACCTCTCTACGGAGCCATTCCATAACAGGCCAAAAATCACAAATTCCTTGTTTACTATAAATTAAACCCTTAGCTTCTAAAATCATGGGGGTCACAAAATATTTTCTGAAAACCATAAAGGAGCGAAGGGAGAAGTGAAGAGCTCACCTAGGGTTTACAAATTTTACATTCTCTTTTACCTATTCTTATAAGTACTCTACTTTAATGATGTTTTTAAGTTATTGTACAAACATGAGTAGCTAAAATCCTTCCCCTAGGGTTGAGCCCACGTGATATGATTATAACACATGAATTCGTTTTGGTTTGAGTTGTTAATTGTTGTTTGGTCTTACATTCTTCATTATGGTTGTTTTTATGATTGATCACCATGAAAACATACATGTTAAGCTAGGTAAAATATTGAGAAAGTAACCCTAGGCTAGAACAAGAGAATGTAGGGAGCAAGTTCTTATCTCACGAAAGGATTTGCGGTTAGGGTAGAAATTATACCTAATTTTCCTTGCTTGGTTGATAAAACGGGATGATACCAAGACACCGACATAGAATTGTCACTCCACCACTCATAGAAGTAGTTGTGAAGCTAAGTTAGGTTAAATGATTAGAGGTACGAAACTCCCTAATCAAGAGCACAAACCCTGTAAACCACATCCATGTAGTTGAATTGCCCACGAACTAGGATGTCACATCCCCGCTCAACGATGTAGTTGTGAAGCTAGTTTGTCATTTTTAGAAGCTCGAGAGACCATGAACATCACATTTTCCAACTATGTGAGAAAACAAATTGATAATTTCATATGTGAACCATTACAAAGTGTAGCATTGCATGATTATACGACCTTATCTCTAGTTGCTTCTTATATTATTTGCAGATTGTTTTGTGACCACCTCAAAACTTAATTATAATTTACCGAAAACTTCTATAATCAACACTTGTGAAGGTTATCTTACACTTGAACTTTATAATTTTCTAAATTGGTCCATTCACTTTGGGTTCAACATCCGACTCTTAAAAAGGGTCATTGTATTACTTGTAGGACTGTGTACGCTTGCGTGTGCGTTGGAGCGCAACAAGTTTTTTGCACCATTGCCAGGGACTAGTGAAATTGGTGAATTTCTTGTTTTGTGTTAGTGTCTAATTTTGTAAGAGTTGAAAAAAATTATTAGTTTGAGATTTATTTTATTTTTGTTTTTAGCCTGATACCCTTCTTCACATGATATCATGGAACACAAATGGGTTGAATGGTGGATACTCATATTTTGGTGAGTCCTATCTAAATTGTGGAGGACTCCACTTATGGAAACACTATCACACTTGCAGTATATGTGGTGGTCAAGATGGCCATTGAGATGGTTGTCAAAATGCAGATTCCCCTTCCCCAAGCCCCTACTATAATCCTTCTGTTGTTTTTGATGAGTATAGGAATGATGAAAAGGAGGACTTGTAACACCAAGCTTAGATAGAAAACATGTTAAAATAGGTCCTTGAGTAGACAGAAGTGATGAGAGAGCAGATGGAAGTATTGGTAGTTCAGACCAAGGAAAAAGGAGAGGCCTTAGAAATGATAAGCATCAAGTTCACAGAGATGATGGCTGAGGCTGAAGGTTGCTTTTGTTTGCAAGTGAAAGTCTTAGGAAATACTCAAGAGGGACTACAAGGAGAAGAAAAGGGTGAGTTCTTGGAACAAGCTCTACAGTCAGAAGCTCCTGAGAGTCTCCGTGATGGTCTCACACATATAGCCAATCCATTCGTGAAAGGAGACATAAAGTTCCAACCATTTGAAATTCATGTGGAGTCAGATGTTGATGTGGAGAAGGTGTACACAAGTAAGGAGGTCAAGATCAATGCAGTTTCAAGGTTGAGGTGTATTTTACCCCACTCAAAGAATATCTTGACATTACGTTTTGTTGACAACCTAGAAATAGAGTCTTCCAATCTTGTAGAGAAAGGTTTAGAGGAAGAACAAGCCCAGCATATTCTTAAATTTGCTGATTCCGAGAGACAAAATGACTTCACTTACGTAAGGGCCAATAAGTGCCGGAGGCGACATCTACTGCTTGGTCCCTTTCATTTTCTCACCACCACCTCTAGAGCATAAGAGGAACTGGAGAAGATATTATTGGTGAGATTCATATCCTCATAATGGAGGAAAAAGTGGTGAAACTTTATGCGTCGTGCCGCGACGTAAAATAAGGCGCTGCTTGAGAGGCAACCCAAGGATACCATAGGTACAATTTTAATTTCTTTCATTTGTGTTGATTTTGTTTATTTTCATCTTTTTTTTTTGGTTGAGAATTAAGCATAGATGGAGGGGAACTCTGAGTACCCTTGGAGGAGGAAACTAAGAAGCATGAAAGAGGGAAAGTGTGGGGTCGAATACCCACTTGCTCAAAAATGAAGAAATACATGATGTTAGCTAGGCCTAGAGGCCTCAGGGAGTATTTCTCACCCTTTTTGAATTTTAATTGGATGCTTTGGGGACATAGCATGATTCAAGTGTGGGATGAGGGAAATTTCATAATTTTGTGCTTAATGATTTCGGGTGAATTTAGTGCTTGATAGGTATTGGTTGAGGAAATTTTTTGAGTTGAGCATGATTCCCCACCTGTTGGTTTTTTCTTTTCGGTTCTTTTCTAATGGAGGGCACTTTGAACCGAAGAATAAAAATTTTCTTTGTCTGCACATAGTGTTCTTAGTCATAGTTAGGGATTATTCCCGACGATGGATGGATGACGACCGTCTTTAGAGAAAATTAGTCAATAGGTTTTGGTTTTTGAACCCGAAGTAAATTGATGGCTTGATGTTCTTTTTATGTGCTCTACATGATTGTGAGATGCAAGTGTGGTTAGTGTTGAATCATGTGAGAAGTTGTATAACTCTGTTTGTGGCACCCTGGCTCTTGAATGTGACTCTATGTGCTTAAAGCTTAATTTTGAATTCTTGTGATTAGCTGAGTTAAGAGTCTGCTGAATTTGTCTTGAATTGAGCATGTGCTGTGTGTGTAAGGTTTTCGAATATTCCATGCTATTGTGTAGTTTCTAGAACTTGCCTGGTGTGTATACAAAATGAAATGAAGGATGTTGATTGTAGGAGATGATTTAGGCATTTCTTTGAATGAGCATAATTTCTATCCCTCGCTTTACCTACCTTGAATGTCTAATCCTAGTTAACCCATTAAGCTTTAAGCCTATGCTTTGAAAGCTTCAACATAAGCTTAATCCTTTTCTTTCAATAGCCTTGAAGTTACTCCAAAACTCCTAAGCTCTTAAGTGAAAAATCTAAAAGAGTAAAGGAGTGAGAATCGTGAAAAAGAAGGAAAAATAACAGTTGTGGGATTTGAGGAAAATATTAGAGGTGCACTTGTTTTAAAATGCTTGGGTATTGGTCGGGAGTAAGAAAACAAATGAATGAAAATGTTGCTTAAGAACTCCTTACTAATAAGCTAAGTGTGCATAAGGAAATGGGGAAACAAAAGAGGAAAATGGGAGTAGAAAAGCATAAAGGTGAAGTAAGAGAAGAGATGTCCGTAATTAATGTGTGATGTATTAAAAGCACTTGGGGAACATAGTCACTATTACTGGCCAGAATAGTACCTACCCGTCCCTTAGCTTACATTACGACCCGATAAGTCCTATTTGATCTTATGGTCAAACATTATTAAATTAGTGGATTAAAACACTAAGGGCAAGCTTATGGGTCGATATGCATGGAATGTGATTTTTTTGAGAGAGTGAGCTCAATTCTTATCCATATACCCATACACGGTTTGATTTGAAAATTTGTGAGTAAAAATAGGTAATTCTCTTGTTGTGAGGGAACATGTTTAATGAAGGGTAATATTTATGTCGGATTTCTTGATCAGTTGATTTGCACGAGTTTGTTGAGATTGAGAGTCGATTCTTGAGGTGAGGAAGTCTTTACACAGTATATTTGCTTTTGATGGTTACACTATGCATGCAATATTTTTGACTTGCTATCTAAAAACAATTGTTGTAGTCGTAGCTTGACTTGTCTTGCTTCAATTAGCTATGTATGAGTCTTCCACGAATAAGGATTTAAGTGTGGAGTAGTGATCTTGGGCATAATTTCTTTCCCAGGTGCCATTTTATGACTTGATTTAGTCATGTTTGTCTAACCGTACAACTTACATTCTTATGTGATTATATGTAAATTTGGGCATGCACTAACCAAAATGATTAGTACTTGTTTTCTAGGTGTAAAATGCATATGAGGGACTAAATAATGATGTGTGAAGTGAAGGAATGGAGTTAGAAGTGAATTGCAAAAGATGGCAAGAAAACATGCCATGGCAAGGCTGGCCGTGCCAGGCAGCGTGCCACATTGTGTGTGTGTCGCTCCCAGCACCGTGCAACGTCAAGGCCATGCGCGTGAGATGCTTCACTCCAAGGTGCCTACGTGCAAGAGACTGTTCCAGGCCAGGCACTACTGTGCGCTACAGGCCGTGTCACACTGGCCATCGCGCAGGACAAGCGTCGTGCCACACCGGCTGTCATGCCATGCCTCAGCCAAGAAACATGCAAGTGAAATTTCAAGTGAGCCTCTGCGTTACCTCCGTGGCACGGAGGCAAATTGGTGCGTTCACCTCCATGCCACGAAGCCATTCCATGACAGGCCAAAAATTGCAAATTCCTTGTTTAGTATAAATTAAACCCTTAGCTTCTAAAATCAGGGGGATCACGAAATATTTTCTGAAAACCATAGAGGAGCAAAGGGAAAAGTGAAGAACTCACGTAGGGTTCACTAATTTTACATTCTGTTTTACCTATTCTTGTAATTACTCTACTCTAATGATGTTTTTAAGTTATTTTACGAACATGAGTGGCTAAAACCCTTCCTCTTGGGTTGAGCCCATGTGATATGATAGTAATGCGTGAATTCGGTTTGGTTTGAGTTGTTAATTGTTGTTTGGTCTTACATTCTTCATTATGGTTGTTTTTATGCTTGATCACCATGAAAACATACATGTTAAGCTAGGCAAAAGCTTGAGAGAGTAACCCTAGGCTAGAACAAGAGAATGTAGGGAGCAAGTTCTTATCTTATGATAGGATTTGCGGTTAGGATAGAAATTATACCTAATTTTCCTTGCTTGGTTGATAAAACGGGATGATAGCAAGACACCAGCTTAGAATTGTCACTCCACCACTCCTAGAAGTAGTTGTGACACTAAGTTAGGTTAAATGATTAGAGGTATGAAAGTCCCTAATCAAGAGCACAAACCCCGTAAACCACATCCATGTAGTTGAATTGCCCACAAACTAGGATGTCACATCTCCGCTCAACGATGTAGTTGTGAAGCTAGTTTGTCATGTTTAGAGGCTCAAGAGACCATGAACATCGCATTTTCCAACTATGTGAGACATCAAATTTTTAATTTCATATGTGAACCATTACAAAGTGTAGCATTGCATGATTAGCCTTAGCTCTAGTTACTTCTTATATTGTTTCCAGATTGTTTTGTGACCTCCCCAAAACATAATTACAATTTACTGAAAACATCTCTGATCAACACTTGTGAATGTTATCTTATAGTTGAACTTCATAATTTGATAAATTGGTCCATTCCTTGTGGGTTCGACATCTGGCTCCTAAAAAGGGCCATTGTATTACTTGTACGACCGCGTACGCTTGCGTGTCCGTTGGAGCGCAACACTCATATCATAATCTTTGAGTAGCTCCAACCACCTCCTTTGGTGCGATTTAGGTCCTTCTGAGTAAACACATATTGTAGGCTCTTGTTGTTCGTAAACACATCTACATTGACACCGTACAAATAGTATCTTCATATCATCAAGGCAAATACCGCCGCCGCCAATTCAAGATCTTGGATCGGGCTTCTCATGAACTTTCAACTTCCTGAAAGTGTATGCTATAACTTTACTATGCTGCATTAATACACAACCAAGGCCGCTTCTAGAGGCATCGCAATACACCACAAGCCCATCGGTACCCTCAGGTAGGGATAACACCGGTGGCGAGGTGAGTCGGGTCTTCAACTCTTGGAAGCTCCTCTCACAAGCATTCGACCATTGGAATTTCACTTTCTTCTTGGTCAATTTGGTCAATGGAACTGCAATAGATGAAAATCCCTCATCAAATCTTCGATATTAACCAGCTAAGCCCAAGAAGCTCTAGATATCTGAAGGATTCACCGGTCTAGGCCGATCCTTTACCGCTTCTATCTTCTGAGAGTCCATCTTTATACCCTCACCTGACACCACATGGCCCGAAAATGCCACTAAGTTCAACAAAAACTCACACCTGCTAAATGTAGCATATAATTGGAGATCCTTGAGAGTCTATAGTACCACCCTAAAATGAGCGGCATGCTCCTCCTCACTCTGAGGGTATATGAGGATGTCATCGATAAACACGATCAAGAACATATCAAAATATGGCTTGAACTCCCCAATCGTCAAGTCCATAAAAGCTACAAGAGGATTCATTAGTCCAAAATACATAACTACAAACTCATAATGACCATATCGCATTCTGAAGGCAGTCTACGTGATCTCGCTCTCCCAAACCCTGAGATGATGATATCTGGACCTGAGATCTATCTTTGAAAATCATTTGGCACCCCAAAGATGGTCAAACAAATCATTAATCTTGTGAAGAGGATACATGTTCTTGATGGTGACCTTGTTCAATTGTCGGTAATCAATACACACTCAAAAGGAACCATATTTCTTTCGGAGAAATATAACTAGTGCACCCCATGGGGATTTGCTTGGTCTGATGAAACCCTTATCTAACAGGTCCTTTAACTATTCCTTCAAATCTTTTTAATCGGCTGGGGCCATTTTGGAAAGAGGAATAGATATAGGTTGCATATCGGTAAGAAGGTCAATACAAAAATCAATCTCCCGCTCGGGAGGAATTCTCGATAGATCATCTAGGAAGACTTCTAGATACTTATATACCATTCGGACTGAATGGATAGTCAGGGTCTCAAACGTAGCATCCTTAACCCTAACTAGATGGTGCACGCAACCCTTGGAGGTCATCTTTCCGGCCTTAAGGTAGGAAATGAAATGACCTATAGGCACAGCTAAACTACCTTGCACTCTAAGGCTGGCTCACCCGAAAATCAGAACTCTACCGTACGGGTTCTACAATTAACTGAGGCATAACATGAAAACAACTAATCCATGCTGAGAATAACATCAAAATCGGTCATGGCTAACTCTACTAAATCCGCTGAAGAGACTTTCTGAAGGACTGTGATTGGGACACTTTTATACACCCGCCTAGCTACAACTGAATCACCCACTGTAGTAGAGACAGAGAAGGGTTCTAAAAAAATTTTCGAGACTAACTCCAAAACTACTAGCCACATAAAGAGTCACAAAAGACAAGGTATCCCCTGGATCTAGCAATGCATATACATCAAGGTGGAAAACTCGTAACATACCACTGACTACATCCGAGGAGACCTCCTGCTCCTAGTGGGATGCTAGAACATAGAATCTATTTTGGCATTGTTCGCCACCTGTACTAGTAGAAACACCCTACATGAATGGACATGTCGTTGGAGTTGCTGAACTAACGACTTTGATAAAGGCTCTACCATCGCTTGGTCTGACTGAAGGGCAATCTCTGAGCCTGTTCCAGGGTTTGCCACACCCGTAACAAACATCGTAACCAACTAAACACCTCCATGGTTTGTTCTTGCCACATTTCACACAGGATGGAAAAGTGTGATCTCCTGAAATACTCCCCTGGACCCTCAAGCCTGACGCTCTACCCCATTGATCACGTCTGGGTTGGGATGGGACACTAGCTGATGATGGTGATGGAGCCAAAGATCTCTAGTGGGACTATTGACGGTGCCCGCTAGGCCTCGGCTAGGAGAATTCGATGCTATCAGTCCTGGCCCTCTTGGCCTCCCTTTCACACTCACTCAGCTATACAGCCTCCATCTGATGGGCATACAAGTATCCAAGCAAAGTCAATATCTTGGAGAAGCATCGCAGTCCAGCAATCCCTGTCCAAGGAGTCTGCTATCTCGTGTACGAACATACTCACACGGGCTCTCAAATCCTCCATAAATTCAGGTGCATACCTGGACAGACATGTGAACTCCAAGGCATACTCTTGATCTGTCATCCTTCCCTGGTTAAGATTCACAAACTCGGCTACTTTCTGCTCCCTCATCTACTGAGGGAAGAACCAATCAAGAAAAGCAGCGTGGAACTCGTCCCAACTGAAAGGGCTTGCTCCAACTTCCCTACTCTCTTTCCACTATTTGAACCAAATCCCCCTTTAACTGATATGAGGCTAAATTCACACACTCCTCTCTAGTCACCCCCAAAATCTGGGTGATCTTCAGAATCTCCTCAATGAAATCATGTGGATCCTTATCCATCTTTGATCCAAGGAACTCGGGAGGGTTCATCCTCAAAAAGTCTTTAACCCTCGTTGTTGCTGCATTCCCATTCTATGAGACATTTGTTACCTCCTACTAGTTGACCTAGGCAATCAAAGCCTGTGCAAGCATCTGAATGGCTGTCCTGAATTCAGCGTGGGCAACCGGCTCCAGTGCATGATGCTCATGGGCTGGTGGGGCGTGGTGGTGCCCGTCTCCATTGCCATCCTTGAGGCCATTTCTCATTTAAATTCTTCGACCATTAACTCTGTAGGGAGGCATGATTCTGCCATGGGGAATAGCACGAGTTGGAAGGATAGAGGAGCATTTCACCGCACGACACTGATCATGAAAAAAGGGAGCATTTCCTAAACGTCTCATAGCCTCTTTGTCATAAGTGTGGCGCACTTCACACCTATGAAAAACACTCTGCTTAACGCAACTTTCAGACACACTAGGAAGGTTCAAAACCTATTTCTCTATACCAAGTTTGTCACACCCAAACATAGGTCTGGATCGATACACCAGACAAGGAGCCCCGAGAGGCTCCAAGTCGACATATGGCATGAGCATACATCTAACTCAATCAAATAAAGCAGAAGACTTAACATAGTAAACATAATAGAAGTCTAATCTTAACATAACATCAGAACCAAAATTCACTTCATACATGACAAGCTGATTACTACATACAGTCTGAATGCCTCTAACATATTTGAGAGGTCGATGGGACAACACCCCCAACTAACCCAACAAGTTTGAAAATTGAAAATACAAAGATGACTGGTAATGAATGGTCCTCGGGAGATGAGGACTCACACCAAAGCTTGATGCTAACTCTGGAGAACTGGCTAGTGACAGGGTTGAGTCTGAAGATCGGAGCCTGTATCATGAAACGATACAACATAGAGTTTGCGATTAGTACATCGAATGTACCGAGTATGCAATGTAAGTAAAGTGGGCAGTTAAAATACATAAAAATTCATAGGAGAAGGACAACATGATCATAACATAAATATCAAAATGCAAACATAAGGCTCAAGGTTTTAAAAATATTCTTAAATCATTCATAATCGTAATCATAAGAGAAGAGCTTTATTAAAAATGAATTTAGCCAAATTATATAATCATAATCACACATAAATCATGAGCAGTGGGAGATTCCTATAACCGACATACCCCATATGAGAACATATGGAGCCTGACCTGCAAACCCCTAGTCGGGAGGTTGTTCGTACCTTGCCAGAGGTAGAACCATGAAAGAGGTGTGATATCACTCATGAACGGCCTATTTGGGCAAAAGGGATAGTCACAGAGGAGGTCCCATCATGGCTATGTTGGCGCGTAATTCTGAGATCGTGTTATGCTTGCACCCTTGGTCTACTCAGTGTTAAATACTACTCCCAAAACATATATAGTTCTCATAGGATAATATACATGAGATTCATAGGCTAGTTAAAATCATGATAATCATAAGTATGCTTGGAATACTTGAACTAGCCCTTAAAATAAGGCCCATCAGTCTGTCATAATCATAAATCATAAATCATGAAGTTCATGCATAATTGTAAAACATGTATATGTGCGATATTCATAAATCCATGATGAGAATTTGAGAGAAATCATATCATAAGTCATAAATCATAATGGATTAATGAACATCAAAATCAAAGTAGAATCATAACTTTATTTATCATAAAACATACGTAATTGGGCATAGTTTGTATAAAATTTAAACTTAAATAGTTATAAAATCTTCCCATGATTCATAAAACATGATGTTATACGTGAGAGGAATTAACCCATAGATAGATCTTAAGGATTTCATAAGAATTGGGATAAAACCCCATAGAGGTATCAATAGAATTTCATGAATTAGAGAGAGATTGGGCACGGGTATGAAGAAATTTACCCATTCATAACTCTACATACCTGAGAGAGTCTGATTCTATAACTCCTCTTATTGCCCAAGGAAGAATTGATGAAAAACATTAAGGAAATAAGCATGATCACTTCTCTTGATTTTTAACTTTGCATGCATGAATAGGAATAGCCTAGAATGAACTTACCCCACTTAGTAATCACTATTCATAGATTAAAATGACGTAGTTTAGGCCTTATGATCATAGAAATTACAAATAAGCCCTTATTAAATTTGCAGAGAAAAACAGACTACCAGTCCAAATGAGGGACTGGATGAGTCGTTACCTCTAACCACGAGTCATCACCTCAGTGGTCGAGTACACTGCCAAAGCTTCACATGCAACTCACCACGGAGAACATCATGAATCATTACTGGTGACCATGACTCGTGGTCACCACTCGTCCCCTACACTGCCAGAAAACCAACTGGGGTCACCACGAGTGACACCACGACTCGTGATGCTACCCAACGAGTCATGGTGAGAACTCGTTAAGTGTACTGCCCCATATATCCTCTTTATTCATCCATCTCTAACCACGGGTGACCTTATAGCTCTTGGGGCTGACAACAACTCGTGGTCATACCCATGGTCACCCCAACTTGAAAATTTATGAGTCAACAGTCATCACCACTAGTTACTTAATGACTCGTGGTTCAACTGACGAGTCACATGACGAATCGTTCTATGACCTATTGCAAAAAATTCTATTTTCTTCATTTCAATACCCGGGTCTGATCTTAGGGCTTTCAGGGTACAATAGTGCTGCTCCTACAAGAGTTTGAGTTTGATGTAAAAGATCGAAAGGGCACTGAAACTAGGTGGCTAATCACTTGTCTAGATTGGAGGAAGAGGCAAGATTGAAGGATGAGGTTGACATTGATGATACTTTTCTAGATGAGAAGGTGTTGGCTACATCACAGGATCTGATCCCATAGTTGTCACGACCCGAGTTTACACCCTAGCCATAACATGGGATAAGGAACCTCAAAAGGCTCCAAGTCGAACCATGGCATAATCATAACATAATACTTAATGAATAAATAATCAACAAAACGTAACTGAGCGAAAACTAACTTTAAAATCCAATATTAACATTTGAAGACATAATCTAACATAAACACAATACATAGACTGAATCTGATTACACATTTTTGAAAGCCTCTACTAAACCGTTGAGTTGCTGGGACAAGCCCTCATTTAACTCTCAAGGTCTAAAAACTGAAATACAACTAAATACGAGCGTAGACCTCGTCCTCGAGAGATGAGGCCTCACCATAATCCACTGAAATAGAGGGAGGAGTGTGTCTACCTTCGGGGCTATGTCAGGATACCTGAATCTATATCATGAGAAGATATAACACATAAAGGTGTGCGTTCAGTACTGGAAATGTGCTGAGAATGCAGGGAAAATGTAAACAACTAAGTCTACAAGTATACGATAAGGAAATAACAAAGTACATCGAAATAACTGATTTAACATACAACGTTCCTCATATGGGCCACATACACATATATACACCTAAAACTTTCATATGGATCTCATATCATGAAACATTATTGAACTCATGCATAAGGGTCAGGTACTGAACATTTAATAAGAGCCAAAGCTGAGACTAGCATCACACACTGTACTGGATCACTGCTGGTAACTGAGTTTTCATCTCATTATATTACATTTGTGTTTGAACTGAAGTATAAACATATGGAACCGAATCATGTAGATAAAATTACTAAGGATGTCATTCTCTATTATGGAGAGTCCTAATTGAATTAAGGGAGTCATTCTCTACTATGGAGAGTCCCGACTAATTAGGGAGTCATTCTCTGCTATGGAGAGTCCCGACTAAACTAGGGAGTCATTCTCTGTTATGGAGAATCCCGCCTAAACTAAGGAGTCATTCTCTGCTATAGAGAATCCCGACAAAACTAGGGAGTCATTCTCTACTACGGAGAGTCCCAAGCTGACCAAGGGAAATATTCTCAGCCATGGAGAGTCCCTGGCTGACTAGACATAAGGAGTACTGCTCTGATACTATAGACCTGGTATATTCTTACTACAACTAATTAGAAACACGAACATTTACTAGTTTAATCATACGACATTCATTTACACAAGATTAGGCTACTTTCTACTAACAACATGCCCAATAGTCTGGAATATCATTATCATGCTTTATCATCATAATTCATGTCATCATGGGACCACATCAGCATTTCATTCACACATCTTACATTTACGGACGTTTATAGATTCATATCATATGTTACACTTCTGTAACATCCAAGTTCCGAGTTCATAACATACAATATATCACATAGGTTCATGTATAGTCTAAATTACACTTTATCATAGATACATTGTTCCACATACTTAGATTTATGGAAGCCCATGCACTTAATTCATACTTTAAGCACTTACAACGAATTCATTGAAGAAGCAAAGATTTTAACTTCATAAGACTCATTTCATAATTCACTCCAATTCATGAGAAAGACACAGCCATTATCATAGATTTACCTCATATCCAACCAGTTCCATCGAAAACATAATGAAAATGCATAATTTACTTTAAATTGATCAAGCCTATGGGCTATAATCTCATCTCAACATATTTATCAAATAGTACATTCAAATCATTAGGGAATTCTTACAATCTTCACATATTTATACATGGATACAAGTCATTGATTAAATTGTGTGGACAATATTAAAACCCCAATCATCAATCAAGTCATCTCATGAAGAACATTCTATAACCATGCATTTTCACCATCTAACACGTAATTCAAGATATTCAAATTGTTTTATAATCACGATTAGCAGAATGCTAGTGGGCTTCAGAATACAAGAAAACATAGGAGAAATCACCCATCAATCAAAACCCTAGGTCATGCATTTCTAGAATTATTGAAATTGGATTTTTGATAAAACATTTGGGGCACAAGGATGGAAGAATATCCTTGTTGAAAAACCCGCATACTTGCTTGGAAGAATTTCCCACTTGAACTTTACCTTGATGCCTTTGAATAATCCCTTGAAGAATCCTTGAATCTTCAGAGAGAGGGGGAAGAAGGGTTTGAGAGTTATCTGATGTAGAATGAGGGTTTAGGATAGGTACCCCCTTTAAAATGTCCCATACAATACTCAAAATGATGTAGTTTAGGAGTTAGGAGCATAAGATTTTACAAAAATGCCCCTGGAAAATGTAGGAAAAATCATGCTGCCAGGCCCCACGGGACACTCCATAAGTTGTGGGCTTGACAACGACTCGTGGTGTCAAGCCATGGAGTGCACTGGAGTTTTATCACAAAAATCCTTCAAACCTGGCAATGACTAACTCCATGAGTCATTCTTTGAGGTAACAAGTCGTGGCTCCCTCCATTACCACTAAAGCCAACAAATCTTGATCTCTTATCCCACGACTGGCACGACGAATCATGCTTGGATGTAATGACTCGTCATGACCTCCCGTCGTCTCCACTGTCCCAACTCACATTTTTCTCTAGAATTCACTCGATGACTCTTCAGGACGACTCCTTACTGAATTTAACTTGTCGTCAAGTCCCCCGTCTCTTGGGATCTTGACAGCTCAAGCTACTACTCGTGACAAGGACCCCATGACTCGTCTCTTCCCCACACGAGTCGTGACTTGGGTCGTTACTTCAAAACTCTAAACACAACATCACAGACTGCTTGCAATGAGTCTTATCACGACTCGTGGTATCATCAAATGAGTCGTCCCTTGACACATTCTGAAGCAAATTTCCACTTCCCTACTGGTTTTCCATCTTAAGTCTGGGGTCCGTTCTTAGAAACTTTTGGGGTGTTACAATATCTCCCCCTGGGTAACATTGGTCCTCGTATGTTGGCTAAACATACTAAAAGGATAGGGACAGAACTGGAATTCCACAATCGATCAATCACTACTAAAACAAATGGAGCATCTAACTTCAGGCTGACCTTACACTTCAGAACTGAATATCTAATTTGAACCTGCACGCTATGGCATAAGGAGACCGAAGGACATGAAACTAACATGAAACTAGATAGAACACTGAGAAGGATTCTTCCCCTTTAACTGGCATTGAATTGATACGGACTGAGTGTTCGCTCTCGAATCACTTTCTGTTATAGGGTTAGAATTCATGCTATCTGGTCTGACTGCAATTAAAGGTCTCGTGAGTACAAATCATTCATGACATCCATAACTGAACATATACATGAGGTAACTTGAGTCTGCTAAGCTACTAAGCATCTTCTAGACACTGAGTTCGAGCTGATCATACCAGAAAACATGAATCAACACACATAGTTTATTCATAACAAAAAGATGAGCCTAAAGGATTCATAAAGTAAAAGTGGCATTGCTGTCTGAAGTAGTTATCTAGAAATTTTGGGAGTCTGCACATAGGGAGGGGCATAACTTTACTTCAGTTGAAACACAAGAGAGGTTATCCGAACCTAAAGAGGTTGACATGCCGAGACCATTAGGGTTAGAACTCCCCTACTAACATATTCAGGATCCGACTAGTCTCACATACTCACCATCTCCCCCTTATCTCAAAGCCAACATTCTAAGGCTCCTGAATCTTTCTTAAGGTCGGGGCTAATTCACTTACTCCTAGCTCCCCTTTCATCTCTAACCATCACCTCAAGTCTTACATTAACTGCTTTCCACATCACACATCAACAACCTCTTCTCAACCATAATCACAAAGCTTCTCATTCAATACTAGGGTTCTGGGGCTAGCAACATACAAAGAATAATATGAGATTCACAATATACCTATGGTCACAACTGGTGACTTGCCCTTATCCTAGTACGCTTCTACAGCATATGAGCGATTTTGGCGACATTCGCCACCCAAGCTAGATGATGTACCCTGCTCAAATGAATGGGCTATCAGAGCTACTGATGAGGTGGCCGAGGATCTACTCTCACCTAATTTTGCCACTGCGAGATTAATCTCAGCGCTTATGGCCCGACTTGCCACACTAAAAACAAATATCCAATTCGGCCATATATTCTCCTAAGTGGTGCTTCCAACAGCTGGTGTTCAATGGTTATGTAATCCCATACTCTACGTTTGCACAGAGCATTGATTGTCAAAAACGTTGGGGCTCACAATTTCCTTTGGGAATGTGAGCAGTGACCACCATTCGTCCTTGGTAGAGAAAACTCTAATTCTCCTACCCTGGACCTCTTGGCCTCTCTCTCGCTTTCTTTTGCCTGCTCCGCCTCCATTTGCTGAGTAAATATCACCAAATGTGGAAAGTCTATATCCCAGTGCAACATGGCACTGCTGCACTTTTTAACCAAGGAGTCTGACACTCTATTCACGAACCTGCTCCCCTGAGCCCTCTGGTCAACTACCATCTCCGATGCATACTTTGAAAACTGGGTGAATTCCAATGTGTTCTCCTAGACATCATGTCATTCTATTTCAAGTTGATGAATTCTGTCTTCGTTGCCTCTCTCAAATCCCTAGGAAAAACCAGTCCAGGAATGCAATCATAAATTCATCCCAACCTATGGGACCTGCTCCAATTCCCAGACTATCTCCTCACTGACAAAACTATATATATACGACTCCTTTCAGGGGTAGGAGGCTAATTCTGCACTCATCCTTCCCGTCACCCCCATGATTGGGGTGATTTTCTTAATCTCTTCCAAGAGCTTATATGGGTCCTCGTCCACCTTTGGCCTTAAGAATTCGAGTAAGTTCATCCTGAGGAAATCTCTTACCCTTATTGCCGCTACATTCCCATTCTGGGGAACACGAGCAATCACTTACTGATTAATCTAGGCAGCCATGGTCTGTGCCAACATATTAAGGGCTGCCTGAAACTTGGCATGGGTAACATGGTTGTCCATCGAGTTCGTTAGGGCTGGTGGTACCTACTGGCGGTCATTACCATGTCTCCTTCCATTCGCTCATCTGGGAGGCATTATCTACGAGTGCGTGAAGCACGAGTCAGGGGAGGAACTATTAGAGTTTCATACTCTACACACGATAAGAATCATGAAAAAAAGGGAACATTCCTAAACATTTCATAGCCTCTTCGTCATAAGTGTGGCACGCTTCACACCCATGAAGAAGACTCTACTTAACATGGATTTCAGACAACCTAGGGCACTCTAAACGTTTTCTCTAATACCAAGTTTGTCATGACCCATTACACCCTAGCCGTAACATAGGATAAGGAACCCGAAATGCTCCAAGTCGATCCATGGCATAATCATAGCATAACACTTAACGATATAAATATCTGACAAAATGTAACTGAGCGGATACTAACTTTAAAAGCCAAGATTAACATTTGAAGACATAATCTAACATAAAAGCAATACATAGACTAAATCTGATTATACATGTCTGAAAGCCTCTACTAAACCGATGAGTTGCTGGGACAAGCCCCCAGCTAACTCTCAAGGTCTGAAAATTGAAATACAACTAAATAAGAGCATAGAACTAGTCCTCGAGAGATGAGGACTCACCACAATCCGCTGAAATGGAAGGAGGAGCGTGTCTACCCGCAGGACTAAGTTTGGATACCTTAATCTATATCATGAAATGATATAGCACATAACTGTGTGTGATAAGTACTGGGAATGTACTGAGCATGTGGGGAAAACGTAAATAACTAAGTAGACAAGCATAAGATAAGGAAATAATAAAGTACATTGACATAACTGATTTAACATGCAACAATCCTCGTATGAGTCTCATACACATATATATACCTAAAACTCTCATATGGATCACATATCCTGAAACATCATATGACTCATGCATAAGAGTCAGGTACTAAACATTCAATAAGAGCTAAAGTTGAGGCTAGCGTCACACACAGTACTAGATCACTTCTAGTAATTGAGTTTGCATCTCATTATATTACATTTGTTCTGAACTGAAGTCTAAATCATATGGAGTTGAATCATACAGATAACATTACTAAGGAATTCATTCTCTACTATGGAAAGTCCTAACATAACTAAGGGAGTCATTCTCTTCTATGGAGAGTCCCAACAAAACTAGGGAGTCATTCTCTGCTGTGGAGAGTCCCAACTGAACTAGGGAGTCATTCTCTTCTATGTAGAATCTCGACTAAACTAGGGATTTATTCTCTGCTATGAAGAATCCTGACTAAATTAAGGAGTCATTCTATGCTATGGAGAGTGTTGAGCAGACCAAGGGAAACATTCTCGGCTATGGAGAGTCCCTGGCTGACTACACATAAGGAGTACTACTATGATACTATACATCTGGTCTATTCTTACTACAGCTAATCAAAAACACGAACATTTACTAGTTTCATTATACGACATTCATTTAGAAAGGATTAGACTACTTTCTACTACCAACATGCCCAACAGTCTGGAATATCATTCTCATGCTTTATCATCATAATTCATGTCGTCATGGGACCAAGTCAGCATTTCATTCACACATCTTACATTTATGGACGTCTATAGACTCATATCATACATTAGACTTCCATAACATCTAAGTTGCGAGTTTATAATATACAACATATCACATAGGGTCATGTATTGTCCAAATTACACTTTAGCATAAATACATTGTTTCACATACTTAGATTTACGAAAGCCCATGCACTTAATTCATACTTTAAGCATTTACAATGAATTCATTGAAGAAGCAAAGATTTTAACTTCATAAGACCCATTTCATAATTCACTCCAATTCATGAGAAAGACATAACCATTATCATAGATTTACCTCATACCCAACCAATTCCATCGAAAACATAATGAAAATACATAATTTGCTTTCAATTGATCAAGACCATATGCTATAATCTCATCTCAACATATATAGCAAATAGAACATTTTAATCATTAGGGAATTCTTACAATCATCACATATTTTATACATGGATACAAGTCATTGATTCAATTGAGTGGACAACGAAAAATCCCCAATCGTCGATCAAGCCATCTCTTGAAGAACACTCTATAAGCATGCATTTTCACCATCTAACACATAATTCAAGATACTCAAATAGTTTCATAATCACAATTAGCTCATAATCCTAGTGGGCTTTAGAATTCAAGAAGACATAGGAGAAATCACCCATCAATAAAAATCCTAGGTCATGCTTTTCAAGAATAATTGAAATTGGGTTTTTGATAAAATATTTTGGAGCACAAGGATACAAGAAAATCCTTGATGAATAACCCACATACCTACTTCGAAGAATTTCCCACTTGAACTTGATTGAAGCCTTTGAATAATCCCTTGAAGAATCCTTGAATCTTTAGAGAGAGGGGGGAGAGGGGTTTGAGAGTTATCTGATGTAGAATGAGGGTTTAGGCTAGTTACTCCCATTAAAACGTCCCATACCATACTTAAAATGACGTAGTTTAGGAGTTAGGAGCATAGGATTTTATACAAACGCCCCTGGAAGAACGCAGGAAAAATCATGTTTCCAGACCCCACGGGACATTCCACGAGTCGTGAGCTTGACAATGACTCGTGGTGTCAATCCATGGATGGAACTAGAGTTTTCTTAAAAGGATCATTCAAACATGCCGACAGCTAACTCCAAGAGTCGTTCTTTAACGTAATGACTTATGGCTCCCTCTATTACCATTGAAGCCAACAAATCCTGATCTGTCATCCCACAACTGGCACGATGAATCGTGGCAGAATGTAATGACTCTCCTGACCTCCCGTCGTCTCTACTGTCCCAACTCACATTTTTCTCTAGATTTCACTCGATGACTCTTCAGGATGACTCGTTACTGAACTTAACGAGTCGTCAAGTGCCCCATCCCCTGGAATCCTGACATCTCATGCTACTACTTGTGAAAATGACCCCACAACACGTCTCCACCCCACACAAGTCATGACGTGGGTCACTACTTCAAAACATGAAACAGAACTTCACGGTCTGCTTGCAATGAGTCTTACCATGACTCTTGGTGTCATCAAACGAGTCATACCTTGACTTATTCTGAGGAAAATTTTCACTTCCCTGCTAGTTTTTCATCTTATGTTTAGGGTCCTTTCTTAGAAACTTTCGGTGTCTTACAATAGTTTTCTGATTATGTGAATTATTTAGTGAATGACTTGCTTCCGACATACCTTCCCTCACAACAAAGGAAGAAGTTCCTATTTGATGTGAGAAGATTCTATTGGGATGAGACATATTTGTTATGTGTTTGCACAAATGGGATGATTTGCAGATGTGTTCCTAGAGGTTGAGATGTTGAGTATATTAGAGGCTTGCCACTTATCCCCAGTTGGGGGTCAGCACAGCGATATTCAGGCTGCATATAGAATTCTACAGTGCGAGAACTATTGGTGCACAATCCATCAGGATGCTAATGACATTGCCAAAGCCTTTGACCAATGCCAATGACAAAGGGGCATCATCATAAGCATGAGCTACCATTAACCCCAATCTTTGAGGTGGAGTTATTCTATCATGACCCGAACATAGGTCCGGACCGAGGCACTGGACCTAGAACCACGAATGGCTCCAACTTAACCCATGGCATTAATATGATAACTAAAGAAAATGGTATAGAAAACATGTTGAGTAAGTCTAAACTTAAACTTTGCGTACAAACATAAATCATAAGATCATGAGGGTAAGGACTACATGCTGAACTTTGAATCTGAAACATGTATAATCACAAGCTGAATATCATATCTAAATTGAGTGACCCAAAGCTAAAATAGAAATTATATGACTTGTTATAGATGAAATCATAATTAAAAACACATAAACTGATCATTGGATCAAACCTGCTAAAATACATAATATCATAATTCACGAACAAGGATAATTGAAATCATTAAGAACAATAGGAGACTCGTCATAACCGACAATCACCATGTATGAGCACATAATGATCCCACATAATACCCACGTGGAGGAGAGCCATCCTAAGCCTTTCTAGGGAAAAGGATGTTGATGTGCTGCGTATTTACAACACTTTAGACATTCAAAACTGAGAAAATAGCATGGACTTAGGTATATTATTTGGATATAAGGAACTTTTCCTTTGGTAGCAGGATAAATTGGTGTTGGAGGTAAAATGTGAAAAAGATAGCCTAAAAGTGTACAAAACAAGCTCAAGTCACAGTTCACAGTACGAGTTGTAGGAAGGTTTTACGAGTCGTACTGCTAGCCATGAGAAGTTGTAGAAGGCTAAGGATGAAGAGGTGCATTATACGAGTCTCAGTATGAGTCGTACAAAGCTTGTATGAGTCGTGGTGAAGATGTTGTGAAAAGATTCAGAATATTCGCATAAGAGGCTGACTCTTGCTATGAATAGACAGTACGAGTCGTGGAGCGAAGGTATGAGTCGTAGCATAGCACTCGTGATGGACTTTAGAAAAATTTCAAAGTCTTAGAGTAAAGACACGGAAGCGCAATACTACTCATAGGATGCAGGTACGAGTCATACCAGGGTCCAATAGTTAGCCAAAATTTAGCCAGTCAATAATGTACGAGAGGAAGGTACGACTTGTGGGTTCATGGTACGGGTCGTAGGATCGGTCATGGCACTGGCGGAACCAGATATGGAGATTCACCTTGTTAGCCTAGGAAAAAGATTTTTAAGTCTGTACAAATAAGTTTTATGTTTTATATTCAAAAGAACATGCATGGAGGATAGAGAATAGTTAGAAAACATTGAGAAAGGAGAGAATTGAATTGATTTGACTTCTGATCAACCTTTTCTTGAATTCTTCTTGTTCGTGCTACTTGTTCTTGAAGATTTTGTTGGTTTATTAAATGAATTTTTTTTCTCATTCATAATTGTATGTATTGATTTATGTTTGTAAACACAACCTTGAAACTATGAGAGGCTAAAACCTCCTTAGTTAGGGTTGTGGGAACATTGGTAGATTAACAAGCTAGGGTTACGCAAAGTGATTCTAAACCAATACTGAACGCTTGTATTATATTATCTTCATTCTTAAACGTCTCTTAATGGTGTACAACGTTAGGACTTTCCTGAATTCTTTACTTGCTTAGGTCCAAGAGGTAGAGATTAGGAAAAGAGAATTACAACGGAGCCTTGATCTTGATGATCATTGTATTAACTTTAGTTGTTGTCGCAACATAGTTAAATTTGGAACTTAGTGATAACATATAGTTTGAAACCGCTCAGGGACTTGGTCGAGTGATTGAGTAGAGTCATTCAATAGTGACTGGTCGGTCGTTTGAATGAACCTTTGTTATCAGTTCTGTAAGTAAATATTGGTGATGATCATGAGTGTATACCTGAAGAAGTTATAAATCCATGGGGAACACAAACCATAGTTATCCTTTAATATTGATTCAAAACTGAACTTTTGATAATTGTTTTTATTATTTCTTTTCTTTAGAATCGCCCAATTTTGTAGTAACTACCTAACAAGTTCACTTAGCGCTGTAATCTAGCTCTTTCTTATTCCCTGTGGAATCGTCCTCAACCTTTGTTGGGTTCTTTATTGACAACGATCGCTTCATACTTCAGTAGGAGGTATGGTTTGAGCTTTATCAAAAAGTGGCGCTATTGCCGGGGAGTACGGCTAAAACTAGATTATTTGCTTGTATTCTGTTTTTTGGTAGTTATTTCCTTAATTACGTTTTTTTTCTTCTTGTTCTTGATTCACAGGTTGTTCTCCGATGAATGCCAAGTACTCGGAGTAGCGGAGATCCCCTTATTCAATTAAATCCAGAAATCGAACGAGCACTGCATAAAATGGAGAACCATGTTCAAAGAGAAGCCACATAGCTGAAGAAGCTAGGCAAGCTGAGTTAGCTCGGCAAGCTGCACCATAGGATGCGGATAGTGGCAAAGAAGAAGTTGTAAATGCTGGTCGACATAGGAGGGGAAACAGAGCTCATAGATTTGTCCCTCAGTTCTTCGATGATGAGGACCTATACATTGATGAAGTTGGGTCTAGTGGAGCAATTGAGCACCATGATTCAATTGTTAAACATGAAAGCGGTGTTCAGTTGTCATGCAGTGGATGATGCCGACCTACACTTGATGAACTTCGTAGGAATATGCAAGGCATACAGGTTGCCCGGAATAAACCAGGATGCCATACAGCTCAAACTCTTCCCTTTCTCTCTATTAAGGGAAGCCATATTATGGTTATTAGAGTTTCCCAAATTAAGACAGAGGCACTTCATGAAACTTGTTTGAGGTGCAAAAAGAAGTTGATAAAGTGCCCGAACCACAAAATCCCATATGACAGTTTGTTGGAAATCTTTTATAGGTTCTTGAATAATAGCACCAAAGCTGCAGCGGACACGGTGGTAGAAGGAGCGTTGATGAGTCAAACCTGGGAGCAAGTTGCCACTATTCTTGACAGGGTGACTAAGACGAATAGGGCCTAGCAGTATGAGGGAGGCAGATCAGTGGTCGGTACATATGTTGTTGGTTTGACTATAGACCAACAAATGAAAAAGAAGAATGCGACCAGAGGGTTGGCTCATATATGCACATCATTGGACATGCTGACAAAGAATATTATGGGAGCTGGAGCCAAAAAGGTAAATGCAGTAGGAATTAATGGAATGGAGCAAGGAGCTGATCACTCTGATTCTGAGGAAGAGGCAAACTTCCTAGATAGCCAAGTGGCGGGTTTTCGAGCCAACACCCAAGCGTCTGGAAAAGACAATTGGCACCAAGGTTCTAGAAATCAATGTCGGAACTAGTACAGTGACAACTACAATTGAAATGGGTACAGATATCGGAGCCGCGATCGTGAGTGAGAAGGAGAATGGAGAAGGAATGATGGTTACCACAATGACCGGGCTAGACTTTATGTGCCTCTTAATTCACGAGAGGGCGAGGATGGGCAATAAAAATTAGAAAGCATGATGGCAGAAATATTGAAAAAGGTGAGGTACAGTGATGAGCAATTGAAGGAGATCAGAGGAGATATATCAAGTATGGGACAGAAAGTGGAATCTCATGCAACTGCCATCAAGTAGATTGAGTAGCAGCTTGGGCAACTGTCAGTATCACTAAACCCTAGACAAAAGGGTACGCTACATAGAAACACCACCCAGAACCCAAAGAATGATGGCTATTGCATGGCGATGTTGACTAGGAGCGGAAAAACAACAATTGACCCCCTTTTCAGGTTGAAATTGAGCGGAAGAAAGAGAGAATAATTAACGAAGATGACATGAGTGCTGAGATGTGAATGGTGAATTGCATGAGACCCCTATAGGTGAGAAGGAATTTGAAATTAATCAAGGGGAAACTAAAGTGCATAAAGCTATCCCACAACCAAAGCCACAATTCCCTCAAAGAATGAAGAAAATGGCAAGTTCCAGAAATTCCTCTCAATGCTAAAGCAACTATTTGTAAACATACCATTGGTCGAGGCATTAGAACAAATGCTAGGATATTCGAAGTTTCCAAAGGACTTGGTGACTAAGAAGAGATTGGTGAGCTATGAGCCTATTGACAATGTACATCACTGTAGTGCCATAGCTACAAGGGTCCTAGCTCAGAGGAAGAAAGACCCAGGTGCTTTCACCATACCGTGCACAATTGGCAATGTCAAGTTCGCAAGGACACTCTGCGGTCTGGGAGCTAGCATTAATTTAATGCCCTTGGCAGTGTTCATAAAATTGGGATTAGGATCCCCCACACCGACAAACATGCGGCTACTGATGGCCGACAAAACTGTTAAAAAGCGAGTGAGAATCCTATTCGATGTGCTTGTCAAGGGAGACAAATTTATATTCCCATCAGACTTTGTGAGTTTATATTGCGAGGTTAATTATGAGGTCCCCATCATTTTGGGGTGACCATTCCTTACAACCGAGAGGGATCTAGTAGATGTGGAGGTCGGCCTGCTGAATTTCAGATTAAACAAAGAAGAGGTCAGTTTCAACATCTACCGGATAATGAAGCAACCCAAGGAATATAGTGTAATCTCAGTAGTGGAGGATGAGTATGAGTCACTTGATGAATTTTGAGTAGTCAAGAGACTTGCGTCGTCCCGCAATGTTAAATCAGGTGCTTTTTGGGACGCAAAACATGTGGTGGCTTGGTGAAGTCGAGTAATCAGGCCACCTACACCGTGTTGCAAGGTTAAATCAAGTGCTTCTTGGGAGGCAACCCAAGTTATTGAATTAATGTGTGCACCGTGTGCAGGGAAACCAAAAACAGGAGGCTGAAACAGCAACTGCTATTGCTCTCAGTATGATTCGTGATGGCGTCCTACGAGCCATAGAAGCAATCGTTTGTGAGGTTCAGAAAAATAATTCAAAGCTCTACCCCACGAGTCATCATACAGATCGTACCCCAATTGTACGAGTCGTAGGATTCACTCGTAGGTCCCAGGTATGTCTTCAAAATTCTAACTTACGAGTATAAGGGACGAGTCGTAGGAATGTCCTACGACTCATGGTATGAGTCGTGGCGGGTAAAATAAACAACTTAACCCGACTCGGTCTAGCTTTTTAAATCTTCCCCTCCCCCACCTATTTAAATCTTATACCTAAACTGACCCTTCTCCGACAAAAACAACCCACTACTCATGACCTACACTTACTCTCCCCACACACCTGTAACTCAAACCACAGAAGAATCGAGCAAATTTCTTGCTCAAAACCAAGTTCCTCCAAACCCTAAATATTGATTACCATTCGAAGAAGCATATAACAAGTAAGTGTACTTCTTTGAATATTGATAACAACCATATGCTGAAAGTGATGGCATGAAAACCCTGTGAGTCGTGAGTCACGAGTCATGCTTGAAAAAAAATGAATAAAAAGACAATGATCAGGGTGTTAGGAAACTGTTATGACTGGGAAATACTTTATAATGTTGATGAACTTAGGGCATGGACCATTCACAATAAGTTATGGGTAGTGATTAAAAAAGGGAGTAATGAGCATGGGTTAAATTTATTGAATGTTATGCCTAGACCTGGGGGGAATCTGAGTACCCAAAAATGTGATAAGAGAACCCTTACAAACTTAAAAAGAAAAAGAAATTCGGCCAAGGCCTAAAAGTGGTATGAAGCACAGTATCGATCGTGGTTTGTCACCACGACTCGTACTGAGCATTGGTACCACAGAATTGAACAAGGGCACACAAAAAACTTCTTCCTACGACTCATGGAATTGACCTACGAATCATACCATGAGTCGTGGAAAAATCCAAAGAAATAATAATATTAGGGCTCCATAAGAACTCTCAAGGTATGGGTAGTACTTTTGTGGTACGGGTCGCATTTGTGAGACGTAACAAACATGAAGAGTTTCTTGGACTTCATACAAGTCGTACCTTCTTGGTACGACCCGTACTGTTAACACGTGATGAAAAGGTGAAACCTTCCTTTCTAATTCTTCTTTTTCAAAAATGAAATGCTAACTTCTTTTTCTATAGGTACAATGACACAGAAGCGAAAGGCAACCAAAGTAATAGCTCAAAGAACACTTATTGATGAAACATCTGGGTCCGAGGCTGGACAAGCAGGAAATTTCCCTAGTAGTTCAATTGAGGACAACCAAATAGACACCTCTGACATTGATGGAACCAGAACAACTAGGGAAAAAGCAAAGGCCAAAACCAAAGCAGCCACTGCCACATCTGCTCAAGCTCCAAGTTTGAGGAGGGAGCTTGAGAAGAACACAGGAGTGGGGAAATGACTCAAATTCTGAAGAAGGGTCAAGAGAGACCCAAATTGGAGAAGAGAGTGGCAGTGAAGAATCAAAGGAGGAGGCTCCTAATGCGGCACAGGAACAGACCCCACCCATAGAGAACCGCACAGTTCGGTGGGGAGTGCTAGGAGCTAGAGAGATCTATAAGCAGGGCATCTCTCTCACCACCAAAAATAAGCCAAAGAGGAGCATCCAAGAAGAGTTGCGGATCCTCACTAACACACTCAATGAAGTTGAGGAGATGAAGAAGATTTTCAATTTCTATGGTTTTGAGTGGATGGCCAAGACTCCAGCCCAGTATACTGCAGAAATGGTCCGGGAGTTTTACGCAAACTATTTGGCCACCATGGAGATAAAGGCGAAAGAGGGGCAGGAAATAAAAGACCAGCCTTGTCTGTAGAGTGTTTTGGTTCGAGGTCATGAGATTTATATATCTGAGTGAACCATCTCTAGAATTTTGTATGGATCTCGGTTCCTACCTACAAGAATGATGCCAAAATACAAGTACAGGGTGGAGGCAATGAATTTGATTAGGTAGCTGGGTTTGGAAGAATGGCAGGGGCAGCTTAAATGGCTGGCAGAAGTGATTGCTTAGAATAAGGAAGAAGTTGAGTGGGTTACTGGTGGAAAGCAGGTGATAAAGAACTCGCTCAATTTCATAGCAAAATCCTGTTGGACACTAGTACACCATCATTAGCACCTACGATCAACGATAACACATTAAGTGTTGAAAGGGCAGCTCTGGTGGCATGCCTCATATCCTGTTAGCCCATCAATATCCCGAGGATCATCATAGAGGAGATACAAGATCGGACAGTGGGAGTGAGCACTACTATCCCATTCCTGAGTCTTGTATTCAGGTTATCCACAGAGGCAGGGGTGCCAGTACGATAGGGCGAGGAGCAACTAATTGGAGGCTAGAGGATTGTAAACATAGGGCTTATCCAGGATGAGATAAACCTGGTAAGCCGAGACAGGATTCCAACCACGATTCCAGTAGTCCATCCATCAAGGAAAACACAGGTGAATGTCCCCATTACACGACTAAGATGTCGGTCATTCAGAGTTAGTCCCTAGCACCTCAGCTACACCATAGCCTAGCATGTAGACTCAGACACTGGTAGGGCATGTTTTGATACTACAAGACTTCCTCCAAAAGCTGCCCAAATGGTTGACCATGTTGGAGCGGAAGATTTAGTCCATGATGGAAAATGTAAATCCATGGGTCAAGTCAGAGATAGAGGAAGCAGCTCAGGCTCTACATGCTTGCCTAGACGGATTTGAGAGCCAATTCAATGTACAAATGGTGGAGAAGGAAGACACCAATAGTCTTCAGGCAGAATCGGGGGCTCTTCGGAGCAAAGTAATCAAGTTGTTATCATGACAATCGACAGTTATAGCAACCCCCACTCTTCCGAACCTCGATGTCGAGCCTGATGAGGAGATTGATTTGGCGGCTTATTAGGAGCCCACAACATCTACTGGTGATAAGGGAAAGAAAAAAGTTTTTGAGAATGCTGAAGAGGAGAGCACGAGAAAGAGAAGGAAGAAAGAGAGAAAAGAGCGCAAGCGAGCCAGAGCAGAGAGCCTGCGGACTCATGACATACATTTATCTGAGCTGCAGGGGAAAGCAAGAGGAGCAGGTAGCTACACCATGGCTTAGCCCGAGCATGCCAATGGTCGTGACCTTTCGGGTGAGCCACATTCAGCCCAAATTGTTACAGAGGCCGTAAAGCGGCCATGACTATTGAGGGGGGGACCACTCCCTGTTACACCCCGTAAAATTCCCGACACATATATGGCCTATTCGCGTGTTGGTTAAGAGTATTTGAAAGCCATACATGCTAGAAAAAGGCCCAGAAAAGACTGGATGAGAAACCTGTCGAACCATAGCGGAAGGAGCCGGGGCAGAGCCCCTCCGCGATGGAAACGTGTCACGGAGGTGGAGCCTCCACGATGGCTCCGTGACACGTTGGCCCTGTCCAGGCCCAAGTATATATAAACCCCTCACTTCGATTTATTTCATCAAATTCTTATAATTTCCAAAAGCAAAGATAGGGGAACAGGGGAGAACGAAGATTCCTTACCAATATTCGTCCGATTACGCCGTCAAACGCGGTCCAAACTCGAATTAACTCCAGATACTAAGCTATTAAGCAGTAAGGAGCATTCCTACGAATTTAGTTTCGGGAAATTCGGCCGGCGAATCGTCGTGCTATCGAACTAAGGTAAGTGGAATTGCTCCAAACTAGTGTCAATATACTCCTATCCCTAAAGTGAGTATTTCTCCCTTCTGGACTTTCGAGAAATAGCGAGTTTTTGACCGTCTTTCGATAAGCCATAGTTTAGGATATAAATATATCGAAAGTGACGTTTTCTTCTAGAATATTGGTGTATTTGGTTCTAATTGACATATATGTAAATGCAGTTGGGCGAAATAGCTGGAGTACTAACCGAGCTTCGTCCGTTAGCCGGGTAAACCGAGGTTAAGGTATGTAAAGCCAGTTTCTTTGGCAAGTTAGTAGTTTTAGCCTTGTATAGCACAGTAAACTCTGTAGTAGAATTCCCGGAGTTGAATATTGAGTATTGTGCAAGCTCAGTAAATCTGGTTTACGTTGTTATATCGTACTCAGTCCGAAAGTTAGTAAAGCATGCGCCAAAATGGCAAGTTAGCATTCCTGACTCAGTATAGCCCAGTATATGATTAGCAAGCATGTTTCTAGAATAATAAGACAGATATTCAGAATAAGAGTTAGTAAAGTAAACTCAGACAGTCAGATAGTATCTTGGCTACAGATTAGCCATACAGACAGATGATATCTTGGCTACAGTGTAGCCATACAGTCAGATAGTATCTTGGCTAAAGATTAGCCTTACAGACAGATGATATCTTGGCTACAGTATAGCCATACAGTCAGATAGTATCTTGGCTACAGATTATCCATGTAGTTAGATAAAGATCACAGATTCAGTATAAAGCAGTATGAGAATCTGTATAATACAGAAAGGGATCAGAATAAGAAATCAAAACTTAGATGGTATTTTTCAGTTTAAACATCCTTGCTATATATATGTGCTTATTGTTTGTTGAGACTTGGTTGTGTCGTGAGGGCACCCTTTTGAGCATCCTCGCCGCCCCTGGGTTGGTAACTGTGTCGCCCACTGAGCGGGTGGGTTTACATCACTCCAAGGAGTGGCATACCGTCCCCAGTTTGGACGAAGATGGGATGAAGCTTTCCCCATATCAGGCTGATCAGCATTACAGTACAGATAGCCCTGTTGTGCACAAGCGCCCAGGGAATAGATTCAGATACAATTATAGTTACAGATACAGTATAGGAGTCCTCCGGACTCAGACACAGTTATTTATATCGGAGGCTATGGCCCGAGCCGGAGACCCAGGGGGCCGGCAGAGGTGCTCGTAGTTAGCAGATGAGTGGAGTGACTTATTTTTGGATGGTTTTGATACGGGTAGGGGTATATAAATTGTTTGCTTGCTTGGCGCCATCCAGCTTATGAGGGTTGGTATTGGCTCTTATTTGCTATATGTAAATATATGTATTTATGTGCTATATATTAGTTAATAGACAGCAGGCCACCGCGTCTACAGGTACGCTCCTGCCCTATCACAGCACAGAAAGTCTGATTATGTTCTTATCAGTTCTTACAGATTCAGTTATCCCTTGCTATTTAGAATTGCTAGATATGTTATTTGTATTCATTTGTAACCAGTTGCTTTGCATACTCGGTACCAGTGGTACTGACGCCCGTTTGGAGCGCTGCATTACTTGCCTGTAGGTACTCATAGACGAGAAGGCGATCCCTCATGATTCTAGCCACCTTATAGAGTCATCAGCTCCTGTCATCCGGAGCTTGATATTCAGAGGTGTAGTTCATTTTCTTTTATTGTACAACATGGGTAGGTTGGAGCCCTGTCCCGACCCTTTCATCAGTACTCATAGAGGCTTGTAGATTGTATATATTCAACTCCTTGTGGTTAGTTGTGCCGGTCGTGTGAGGCCGTGCGTTTTGTTTAGTTGTTTAGCATTGTTGATTATGTTGGCCATTTGGGGTCATAGTCTGATAGTAGTGGTGACCTTGCCGGTCATGTAGTTATTTAGTATTCTATTGTTGAGTTACATATAACTAGGCCTTGTCGGCCCGCATAGGCTTCCCCCTCTGTAAGTATGTTTCTGGTTAGTTGAAGTTTTATACAGGTGTTTATAGGCCCAGTCGGCCGGAGGCTGTGTTTACAGCCGTTATATAGCCCATCGTTTTCAGAAATCTGAGTTAGAGCTAGCCAGGCACCAGATGTGCTTAGGCTCACTAGTTAGCAGTCTGGGTCCTACTAGGGCACGAGGTGTCAGTCATACCCCCCAAGGCGGGGCGTGACAAACTTGGTATCAGAGCAGGTCATGTCCCAGGGAGTCTGCAAGCCGTGCTAAGTAGAGTCTTGTCTATGGATGTTTTGTGCACCACATACTATAGGCAGGAGGCTGCGACGCATGATAGGATGATTGCTCTTTTTTCTCATTCAATCGTGCTATAGAGCGGTACAGTATAGGGTTGGGTCCCTAAAACTTATCATATTCTTTGTCTACAGATATGAATGGCAGACCAGCGTCACCCTGCCACCGGCAGAAGATTAGACACAGCAGCAGGAGAAGGCACCAGCAAGATGCCTCAGTTCCATTCAGAGTCAGCCCTATCTGAGGGCGATATAGAGGCTTCATCACAACCCTCTCAGTAGTCCCCCTCACATTAGGAGCCGTTGGGCATGACACTGCCTCCGATAGCTCCCGTACCTTTGCCATCAGACCAGAAAGTTTGGAGCGCAGTGGCTATGTTGGCATAAATGATGGCCACACAGCACCAGTCCGTGCCACCTGTAGCAGTAAAGCCGTCAGGTGGGTCAGGTAGTTCCAGGGTCAGGGAGTTTTTGGCACTAGGTCCCCCATAGTTCACTGGGTCAGATCAAGCAGAGCACCCCCAGGATTTCCTAGATCAGATGCAGAGAATTTTTCGGGTTATGCATGTGACCCCTACAGAATCAGTTGAGCTAGCAGTGTTTCGGTTGCGGGACATAGTTGTATTATGGTACGAGAGTTGGGAAAGGTCTCAAGGGAGAGATATTGCCCCTCCAACCTGGTACATCTTCTCAGAGGCCTTCTTAGACCGTTATTTGCCACGGGAGATCTGGCAGGCCCAGATGGATCAGTTTTTGCATTTGGAGCAGGGAGCGAGGAGTGTACGAGAATATGCCCTAAAGTTTGACTCCCTAGCCCGCTATGCTCCAGCTTTTGAGGACACTATGCCATCTAGAGTCCACGGTTCATTATGGGTCTGAACCCAAAATACATTGAAGAATGCATGACGACTACGATATGAGAAGATATGGATATTGCCCGAGTACAAGCATTTGCCAAGACCATTGAGGGCCTTAGACAGCGGCAACAGGGCAGTAGACAGACAAATTAGGAGCAGCACCGCAGAGACATATCAGATGGAATGCAGAGGGAGGTTTAGGGAGGACCCAGGCCCCGATTGTCAGAGAGACCCCCTAGACCCCCACCTCCACCACAGCAGTAGCAGCGAGGTAGATTTTGTTACACCCCGTAGAATTCCCGGCACTTAGATGACCTATTCCCACGTTGGTTAAGCATATTTGAAGGCCATACGTGTTGGAGAAGGGCCCGGGAAAAGATCGGACGAGAAGCCTGTCGAACCATCGCGGAAGGAGCCGAGGCAGAGCCCCTCCGCGATGGCAGCGTGTCACGGAGGAGGAGCCTCCGCGTTTACTCCGTGACACGTTGGCCTTGTCCAGGCCCAAGTATATAAAGCCCCACTTCGGGTTTAAATGATTATATCCTTAAAAAGTTTCAGAGAAATAGAGGGCAACGTAGAGGAAAGGAAAGGAACGAAGGAAATTATATATTTTCGTCTGATTACGCTGCCAAACGCTGCCCAAACTCAAATTAATCCCAGATACCGAGGTATTTAGCACCACAGAGCATTTCTACGGAGTTAGTTTCGCGAAATACGGCCGACGAATCATCGAGCCACCGAGCCAAGGTAAGTGGAATTGCTCTAAATTAGTGTCTATGTGTTCCTAGCTGGGAAGTTAATATTTCTCCCTTCTGGGCCGCTGAAAAATAGCGAGTTTCTGGCCGTCTTTCGATAAGCCTAAGTTTAGGCTATAAACTATATCGAAAGTGACGTTGCCTTTTGAAATAAAGTTGTATTTAGTGTTAATTGATATGTTTATGAATGCAGTTGGGAGAAAACAGTTGAAGTACCGGCCGAGCCTCATCCGACAGATGAATAAGTCAAAGATAAGGTATGTAAAGCTAATTCCTTCGGCAAGTTAGTAATTCAGTACGATAGATAGCGTGATGTACAGAATAAAGAACTTATAAGTCGAGCACTAAGTCCAGTTTGAATTTAGTAAGCATGTTTTTATGATGTTACGATATATATATACTCAGAATCAAGTTAGTAAAGCAACATCAGATAGTCAGATGATATCTCAGTTACAGTATAGGCAGACAGTCAGATAATATCTCAGATACAGTATAGTTCAGTATTGCGTTATTATGAACATTGGTACAACATGAGAAGCATTGGGCTGTAATGTGTACGAGACCTATCAGTATGTGATGTAATATGCTACGTTAAGATATTGTTGTGTTCAGCTGAAACCCCGCGGCGTAGTATAGTATCCGTAAAGCATTTCTGACATAGAATAGTAGACTAAAATAAAGTTTAGAAAGTATGTCAGGAATAGTAACTCATGTTACTATAGAAAATCAGTATACAGCATAGTTTCAGCAGGAAGTCTATATCATGTTCAGCATTAGCCTCAGTATAGTCTGGCAGAAGACTATATTCGTACATATATATATAGTACTTCCAGCCTCAGCATGTATCAAGTGTGTACATATTTCTATCACTAGTCCAGCATATAGTTTATACAGAAACTTAGCCAACAGCAGAGTTTTCAGCAGAAATATTATCTTATATAGCATTTGCCCAGTACAGCCCGGCAGGAGACTATATTCATATTTATACATCTTTACTTGCCTCAGCACATATTAAATACGTACAGATTACTATCAGTAGCCCAGCATGTAATATATATGATACTTTACCCCTATTAGCCTCAGCATGTGAGATACCCAGACAGTATTACCACTTGAGACCGTTGTATTGTTTGGGGTTGGATTACCTAGCATCCATGACCGCCCAGGGTTAATAGCTGTATCGACTCGTCCGCCAGAGGACGAGGATACGTCACTCTACGGAGTGGCATGCCGTCCCGCCAGGGGACGAAGATGGGATGCCAGTTTTTCCCCATATTTGTGCCTTGATCGGCCCTTACACACCCCAGTCGAGCGGATATGCCCGGGTGCAGATTCAGGAGTCCTTCGGACTTAGATACGGTTATAGTCAAGGGCTCAGCGAGCCCAAGTGCATACCCTGGGACCGGCAGGATGCTTACAACCACTATAGGAGATGGGATGACCAGGGTAGGGGTATAGATTCTGTGCTGGTTGTACCTCCCGGCTTATGGGGGCCGGGTAAGGTTTGTGTGTGCTATGTTATGTTATTTCATGTTATGCCATGTTGTGTTAGATACAAGTAGATCAGCAGTAGCACGATACGTTTCCAGGTATGACTCTTACCCTTCCCAGTAAAGATTGAGAGAAGGTATGATTTACATTATCAGACAGTTAGTCTATTCTCTCTACTTCAGTTTCTTCAGTTATATTATCGTATTCAGATTTTGCTTTCAGTTATTGCTTTACATACTCAGTACCAGCGGTACTGACGCCCGGTGGGGCGCTGCATTACTTGCCTGCAGGTACTTATAGACGAGCAGGTGACACCACGTGATTCCTGTCAGCGATCGAGTATTCAGCTCCTGTCATCCGGAGACTGAATTCCAGAGGTGTACTTCAGTTCTTTTGTTTTATAGTACGGGTAGGTCGGGGCCCTGTCCCGACCAGTTCTATTGCTATTCTTAGAGGCTTGCAGTCTATATATTCCCTGTGGTCAGATGAACCGGTCGTGTGAGGCCGTGCAGTTGTTTGGTTGTCAGTATTCTTGCTTTCTTTTACTTTGGCCGTGTGGGGCCATAGCTTGCCAGTAGTGGTGACCTGCCGGTCACGTAGTTTCCTTTTGTGCTTTATGATTGAGTTACAGATAACTAGACAGCATGGTGGCCTTGTCGGCCCGCATAGGTTTCCCTGAGATAATATGTTTCTGGTCAGCTGCTAGTACAGGTACAGAAGGCTATAGGCCAACAGGCCGGGGGCTGTATTTACAGCCGTTATATAGCCCTTTGTTTCCAGAAATATGAGTTAGAGCCAGCCAGGCACCAGATGTGCCTAGGCTTAACAGTCCAGCAGGTCAGGTCCTAGTAGGGCACTAGGTGCCAGTCATACCCCTCAAGGCGGGGTGTGACAAACTTGGTATCAGAGCAGGTCGTATCCCAGGGAGTCTGCAAGCCGTGCTAAGTAGAGTCTTGTCTATGGATGTGTTGTGCACCACATACTATAGGCAGGAGGCTGCGAGGCATGATATGATGGTTACCCTTCTTTCACAGTCAGTCGTGCTTTAGAGCGGTACAGTATAGGGTTGAGTCCCTGAGAACTTACCGTATTCTTTGATTACAGATACAATGGCAGATCAGCAGTACCCTATCACAGGCAGAAGATCAGAAATAGCAACAGAAGAGAACCTCAGTCAGTTACAGGATAACTATAGCAGCTGGAGGAGGTATCAGAGACCTCCCAGTGTGATACTGTTATTGGCATTATTCCTAGTATATGTTGATAACGTCAGAATAGGAAGTCAGAAATATAATGTATATATGAGTTGATTCATTTATTAGTTATATGAGACCTGATTATGATTACAGATAAGGTCAGATCACCAGATAAGTATGAAAAAAAGAAAAAAAAAAAGGAAAAATGCAGGAATCCCGAACACATCTTTTTGGATATGGTACAGTTGAATGCTTTTATTGTTGCAATACGAAAAGGGTTGATTGATCCTAGTAAGTAGTAGAAAATATAGAGAGCCCTTATGATTACCTAAGCTGTGCAGACCCTTATGATAACAAGCCAGTAAAGAAAGTAAGACTGTTAGCTTACCCAAAGTAGGGGTAACAGACCTGCTAGGGATGAATGTCTAATAATAGTCAAGTTTGAGTCAGAAAAAGGCCAAGTCTGCCATGTACGCTAACAGATAGCAAGACATACCTGTAAGATTATAGTACGATCTAGTTGTGACCTCGAAAGATATAGAGGTCATGTGAATCAGATGGGCTTGAACATATGCCAGAAGAAGTATGGGCCGAGGCTTGATCAGTGATCTCATTAGCAATGAAGGGCAGGTACCATGAACCCCAGAGTTCAGTCTAAGCAAGATGAGAGGAAGAAGCAGGAATGTCAGATCTTGTGGGGAATTAGAACTACCCCGGATTGATAAAGTATCGTATTAAGGATTAAGCTTCATGCTGACAGTAAGATTGTGGTTCAGAATACCGCAGTATGTCCGCTATGGAAAAGTTAAGAAGTTACGGATGAAGTAATTCTAATTTAGTGTAGCCTGGAGATAAGGCCCAGCAGACAGTCATGGGCTCTCAATATATGCCTAGTAAGGCTACAGGATTCGAACGTCGACCCCCACATCACAAGAGTGGCGGGATTTTAAACAACAGACAATAACTAGAATGTGTATGTTTGTTACTTTCAGAATGGGGTGATAATACAATGAAATGATAAGTCAGGGCAAGAGATGGTATTAGGCCGTAGAAGCAATGTATCATGTACGATGTGAGACTCAGCAGAACCTGTCAGAGATTATGAACTATCGCAGAAATCAGTACATATTGTACGTAGCTAGTGATATATATGTATACAGATCATAGATATGTTGTGAGTGGCTGCCTATAAGGGCCACAATCACAGATGCTGATTAATAATAGAAAGCCTATACAGATTGCATTACAGGACACCCCCCCCCCCGCCAAAAAATAAAAAGAGAAGAAAGAAAAGAAGAAGAGAAAGGGCGGATTAAGTGTGAGTTATGTATGAAGTCATAGAAACTATCTCAGTTCTCAGTTATTAAGTTGATAGATTCATGTGTTGTTGTCAGATTTAGGCTCTAGGAGCTTACCAGAGTTATTGACCTAAGACAGATGGCTAGATGATAAGGGCGCAGTTAGACAGTCTACCGACCAGCTGTCGCCTGCATCAGCAGGGAGGCATCCCTGAAGATCGGTTACAGTAGTGCATTTGCCGGAACCAAGATTAGAGACCGAATAGGCAAATTTCAGAGATTAGCAATACCAGAATTGTTCTAGCATGCTAAGTGGTCATACGTCGTTTTCCCAGCCTCGTGGGCGACAGTCGGCCTTAACCAACCTAGCAGTTGTTATGTAGAACACCTCATAAGTCAGCCGGCCATCCTAGTCAGAATACCCGTGGGTACCCCAAGGAAGGGTCCACATCAGCAGTCAGTGATAGACTAGTATTTCAGCTGGTTTTTGTAAGATATTTAGATACAGAGCCCTAGCAGAGGGCCAGTATTTACAGAATAGCTCATGAGACCGAGAATTCCCCAGAATAGCAGTATAAATCCAAGTGGATACACACGAGGCGTAAGAAATTAACGGTACCCTGCTAGCATAGTGTTTATTAAGACTAGGGGATCAGTAGACTCCCCGTGGAGATCTAGAGACTGATCGCCTGGGAGTAAGTTGATTAAGTCCAGCCTTACAGTGGTTTAAGCAAAATAACAGAGCAATTAGATGACCACGAGTTGGCGCTGATGCATGAACTATAAGTACTCAAGTAGTACAGTTAGAGCATTACTAGAGTACTGTCACATTCGAGTCATTCAACCCGACTATTCAGTCATTTAAGGTTATGTAGCCAGATCATTAGAGGTCATGGTCAGTATTAGGACCCTCTGATCAGATAAAGGCACAAGGTGCGCAGATAGTCGTTCAGGTTATCCCAGCAACAAGTAGCCTTAGCATGCGGCCAGAAGGCCAGATAAGCTCACTATACCGGTAGACTACTTGTCAGATTCTCCGGTATAATAAACCAGTATGACCGTCAGTTATATGTCAAATTTTGTAAATGTAAATTTTGATTGAGTTTAGTAGTTTTTTTTTGGTCATATTGTGTCGAAGGTTGGTGTACAGACAGATACACAGAAAATCGAAATAGTGAAGACATAGCCAGACCTACCACTCTGACCGAAGTACGCAGTCCCTGCGGTTAGCCGAATACCGCAGAGGGTCTGTGGAAGGATTTTCCACCTTAAACAGCACCTCTGACTAAGTTGGCACAGAAGGCAGCGAAGTTCCAGTAGACCGAGGCGTGTAAGTAGAACTTCCAGGAGTTAACAGCCAGGTTAACCTCAGCCCCAGTGTTAGTATCGCCAGAAGGTACAGAGGATTAGTGCAGCATGGTAAAGTAACAGTTTATACTTTCAGGTAATTGAAGAAACGTGAAAAGAATTATCTCACCCACGACTTGGGTATTACCCAGTTAGCTGCAGTAGCTTATGCCTTACAAGAGCGAAAATTTTGTATCATCCATGAAGGGCTAACATGGTAGCAGACGCCCTTAGCCATAGATCTATGGGGAGTTGGCATACTTACCGCCTGAATAGCAGGAGTAGACCCGAGAATTTTACTAGTTAGCCGGTCTAGCCGTTCGCATAGCAGAAATAAAGGATAACAGAATGATAGTTCAGAATATCGCAGTATTGCAGTTAGAGGTGGAAGTAAAGGAACGGCAGTATAGAAACCCTAGCCAGGTTTAACTTGAACACAAGATTCAGTAAGGAGAGATGACACATTTTCAGATACTCGGGGATGAAGTGTGGTGATATAAAGGCCGCATTTGTACTCCAGATATTTTGGGGCCTGGCCAGCAGTTTATGAGCAAGGTACATTACGCCCGCTATTCCCTTCATCCCGATACGACAGAGAGGTACCATGACATTAAAAAGAACTACAGATAGTCCAATGTCCTAACTGCCAACAGTTGAAGGCAGAATATCAGAAACCAGGCAGGTTAGTTTGGAACATAGCTGTGCCTCTTTGGAAATGAGAAGCAATGAATATGAATTTTGTAGCAAGAATTACCCCGTACTAAACACAGACATGGCTCTATATGAGTGATAAGTGACAGATTGATAAAAATCAGCTCATTTCTTGCCAGTAAGAACTACTTTCTTGGCCGAAGATTATGCTGAGTTGCATATCAGAAAGATAGTCAGATTACGTGGAATACCAGTATCCATTATTTCAAACAAAGGAGCACACTCAACAGCTAGATTCTGGCAGTCATTTTAGAAGAGTTTGGGAGCGCAGATTAATTTAAGCGCAGTGTTCTATCCTTAGACAGATAAGCAAGCTGAGCGTACAACGCAGACGCTCAAAGTCATGTTGCGAGCGTGTGTGCTAGATTTCAGTAATAGCCAAAATGAGCATTTACCATTAATCGAAATGCATAGGCGGCCCGTCCAGTGTAGCCCCAGTTCAGAATATCCAGGTTACGACTAGACAGACAGATTCGCAGATATAAGGACCAGATATCCTCACCCTATTTCAGGCCTAGTCAGGCGACAGGTATGTCTGTATTATTATTTATGCAGTATCTTATGGTTGTATGTTTGTAAATGATAGGGAAAGAAGTGATATTTAGTTGTTTAGTGAATCTTGGAATATTATGTGCAGTGCCTGTATTGGACTTTTCTGCATTTCAGGTTTTTGCGATAGTCCATATTACAGGGGAAACTCTGCCGAAATTCTTCCAGAAAGTAAAGTAATCAGTCCTCTAGATAACAGTATACATTCGAGGACGAATGTTCCTAAGGGGGGGAGAATGTTACACCCCGTAGAATTCCCGGCACTTAGATGACCTATTCCCACGTTGGTTAAGCATATTTGAAGGCCATACGTGTTGGAGAAGGGCCCGGGAAAAGATCGGACGAGAAGCCTGTCGAACCATCGCGGAAGGAGCCGAGGCAGAGCCCCTCCGCGATGGCATCGTGTCACGGAGGAGGAGCCTCCGCGTTGGCTCCGTGACACGTTGGCCTTGTCCAGGCCCAAGTATATAAAGCCCCACTTCGGTTTTAAATGATTATATCCTTAAAAATTTTCAGAGAAACAGAGGGCAACGTAGAGGAAAGGAAAGGAACGAAGGAAATTATATATTTTCGTCCGATTACGCTGCCAAACGCTGCCCAAACTCAAATTAATCCCAGATACCGAGGTATTTAGCAGCAGAGAGCATTTCAACGGAGTTAGTTTTGCGAAATACGGCCGACGAATCGTCGAGCCACCGAGCCAAGGTAAGTGGAATTGCTCTAAATTAGTGTCTATGTGTTCCTAGCTGGGAAGTGAATATTTCTCCCTTCTGGGCCGCTGAAAAATAGCGATTTTCTGGCCGTCTTTCGATAAGCCTAAGTTTAGGCTACAAACTATATCGAAAGTGACGTTGCCTTTTGAAATAAAGTTGTATTTAGTGTTAATTGATATGTTTATGAATGCAGTTGGGAGAAAACAGTTGAAGTACCGGCCGAGCCTCATCCGACAGACGAATAAGTCAAGGATAAGGTATGTAAAGCTAATTCCTTGGGCAAGTTAGTAATCCAGTACGATAGATAGAGTGATGTACAGAAGAAAGAATTTACAATTCGAGCACTAAGTCCAGTTTGAATTTAGTAAGCATGTTTTTATGATGTTACGATATATATATACTCAGAATCAAGTTAGTAAAGCAACATCAGATAGTCAGATGATATCTCAGTTACAGTATAGGCAGACAATCAGATAATATCTCAAATACAGTATAGTTCAGTATTGCGTTATTATGAACATTGGTACAACATGAGAAGCATTGGGCTGTAACGTGTACGAGACATATCAGTATGTGATGTAATATGCTACGTTAAGATATTGTTGTGTTCAGCTGAAACCCCGCGGCGTAGTATAGTATCCGTAAAGCATTTCCGACATAGAATAGTAGACTAAAATAAAGTTTAGAAAGTATGTCAGGAATAGTAACTCATGTTACTATAGAAAATCAGTATACAGCATAGTTTCAGCAGGAAGTCTATATCATGTTCAGCATTAGCCTCAGTATAGTCTGGCAGAAGACTATATTCGTACATATATATATAGTACTTCCAGCCTCAGCATGTATCAAGTGTGTACATATTTCTATCACTAGTCCAGCATATAGTGTATACAGAAACTTAGCCAACAGCAGAGTTTTCAGCAGAAATATTATCTTATATAGCATTTGCCCAGTACAGCCCGGCAGGAGACTATATTCATATTTATACATCTTTACTTGCCTCAGCACGTATTAAATACGTACAGATTACTATCAGTAGCCCAGCATGTAATATATATGATACTTTACCCCTATTAGCCTCAGCATGTGAGATACCCAGACAGTATTACCAGTTGAGACCGTTGTATTGTTTGGGGTTGGATTACCTAGCATCCATGACCGCCCAGGGTTAATAGCTGTATCGACTCGTCCGCCAGAGGACGAGGATATGTCACTCTACGGAGTGGCATGCCGTCCCGCCAGGGGACGAAGATGGGATGCCAGTTTTTCCCCATATTTGTGCCTTGATTGGCCCTTACACACCCCAGTCGAGCGGATACGCCCGGGTGCAGATTCAGGAGTCCTTCGGACTCAGATACGGTTATAGTCAAGGGCTCAGCGAGCCCAAGTGCATACCTTGGGACCGGCAGGATGCTTACAGCCACTATAGGAGATGGGATGACCAGGGTAGGGGTATAGATTCTGTGCTGGTTGTACCTCTCGGCTTATGGGGGCTGGGTAAGGTTTGTGTGTGCTATGTTATGTTATTTCATGTTATGCCATGTTGTGTTAGATACAAGTAGATTAGCAGTAGCACGATACGTTTCCAGGTATGAATCTTACCCTTCCCAGTAAAGATTGAGAGAAGGTATGATTTACATTATCAGACAGTTAGTCTATTCTCTCTACTTCAGTTTCTTCAGTTATATTATAGCATTCAGATTTTGCTTTCAGTTATTGCTTTACATACTCAGTACCAGCGGTACTAACACCCGGTGGGGCGCTGCATTACTTGCCTGCAGGTACTTATAGACGAGCAGGTGACACCACGTGATTCCTGTCAGCGATCGAGTATTCAGCTCCTGTCATCCGGAGACTGAATTCCAGAGGTGTACTTAAGTTCTTTTGTTTTATAGTACGGGTAGGTCGGGGCCCTGTCCCGACCAGTTCTATTGCTATTCTTAGAGGCTTGCAGTCTATATATTCCCTGTGGTCAGATGAACCGGTCGTGTGAGGCCGTGCAGTTGTTTGGTTGTCAGTATTCTTGCTTTCTTTTACTTTGGCCGTGTGGGGCCATAGCTTGCCAGTAGTGGTGACCTTGCCGGTCACGTAGTTTCCTTTTGTGCTTTATGATTGAGTTACAGATAACTAGACAGCATGGTGGCCTTGTCGGCCCGCATAGGTTTCCCTGAGATAATATGTTTCTGGTCAACTGCTAGTACAGGTACAGAAGGCTATAGGCCAACAGGCCGGGGGCTGTATTTACAGCCGTTATATAGCCCTTTGTTTCCAGAAATATGAGTTAGAGCCAGCCAGGCACCAGATGTGCCCAGGCTTAACAGTCCAGCAGGTCAGGTCCTAGTAGGGCACCAGGTGCCAGTCATACCCCCCAAGGCGGGGTGTGACAGATTTGCTCGTCGAGGGCAGTCAGAGTCTGGTGGCAGTTCTCGAACAGTAGATTCCCCGCAGCAGAGAAGGGGAGAGCAGAGCAGATTTACACCCCCACCCTGCCCTAATTGCGGTCGACCTCACATTAGAGCTTGTAGATATGGCTCCTCGGGGTGTTATATTTACGGGCAGGAGGGGCACCACATGAGAGATTGTCTGGCCAGGGGACAAGAGAGCAGAGATAGTTAGGACAGGGGATCCGCAGGGCTACGAGCTCCAGCAGCCTCAGCAGGGCGTAGGCCCTCAGGTTTAGCAGGTAGGGGCCAAGGTAGATCAGGAGCCTCCAGTTCAGGTACGGGCTCAAGCCGTACCTATGCATTACTAGGGAGACAGGACTCATAGGCATCTCCAGATGTAGTGATAGGTATGATGACTATCTGTTCATGCCTTGCTTATGTACTGATTGATCCAGGGTCCACTCTATCATATATTACCCCGTTTGTGGCTCGAAAGTTTAATGTCGCACCAGAGTTATTATAGAAGACCTTTTCAGTATCTACACCAGTCGGTGACTTCATTATAGCTAGTAGAATTTATCGAGGGTGTATAGTAGAGGTTGCTGATCACCAGAGTACAGTAGATCTGGTAGAGTTAGAAATGATTGATTTCGATGCCATTATGGGTATGGATTGGTTAATGTCGTGCTATGCCAACGTAGAATGTTGGACCAAGACGGTTCGATTCCACTTTCCAGGAGAGGCAGTGCGAGAGTGGAAAGGCAGCACAGCTACTCCAAAAGGTAGGTTTATTTCCTACCTTCAGATGAGGAAATTGATAACTAAGGGATGTATCTACCACCTAGTCAGGGTTCAGGATGTTCTAGTAGAATCTCCGACACTTTAGTCTGTTCTGGTGGTGAATGAATTCCCTAATGTATTTCCAGACGAGTTGCCTGGTATTCCCCCAGAAAGGGAGATAGAGTTTGCAATTGACTTGCTACCAGGCACTCAGCCTATATCAATTCCTCTGTATCGCATGGCTCCTACTGAAATCAGAGAATTAAAGGAACAGCTGAAGGACCTGCTAGATAAGGGTTTTATCAGGCCGAGTACTTCACCGTGGGGTGCGCCAGTTCTATTTGTGAGAAAGAAGGATGGCTCGCTCCGCATGTGTATAGATTACCGGCAGCTGAATAAAGTTACAGCAAAGAATAAGTATCCACTTCCCAAAATAGATGATTTGTTTGATCAGTTACAGGGGGCTAGATATTTCTCTAAGATTGACTTACGGTCCGGATATCATCAGGTTTGAGTTCGTGAAAGAGACATTCCCAAAACGGCTTTCAGGACCTAATATAGACACTTTGAATTCTTAGTTATGTCCTTTGGGTTGACGAATGCCCCAGCAATATTCATGGACCTGATGAATAGCATTTTCAGACCATACCTGGACCTGTTCGTGATAGTGTTTATTAATGATATTCTGGTGTATTCTCGCTCTGAAGCAGATCACCATGCTCATTTACGGATAGTGCTCCAGATTCTCAGGGACCGTCAATTATATGCTAAGTTCTCCAAGTGTGAATTCTGGCTAAACTCAGTAGCCTTCTTGGGGCATATTGTGTCAGATGCTGGTATACCTGGCCTAGGCCTGCCACTCCGACTGAAGTCTGCAGTTTTCTAGGGTTAGCGGGATATTATAGGAGATTTGTTGAGGGATTCTCTACTATAGCGGCACCTCTGACCAAACTGACATAGAAAGCAGCAAAGTTTCAGTGGACAGAGGCATGTGAGCAGAGCTTCCAGGAGTTAAAAGACAGATTAACCTCCACCCCAGTGTTAGCATTGCCGGAAGGTACAGAAGGTTATTTAGTATATTGCAACGCATCAGGCGTTGGGTTGGGTTGTGTGTTGATGCAGCATGGTAAGGTGATTGCGTATGCTTCCAGACAATTGAGGAAACACGAAAAGAATTACCCTACCCATGACTTGGAGTTAGCTACAGTGATCCACGCCTTAAAGATATGGAGACATTACTTGTATGGCGTCCATGTGGATATTTTCACAGATCATAAAAGCCTACAGTATATCCTCAACCAGAGGGAGTTGAATCTGCGACAGGGTCGCTAGTTGGAGCTATTAAAGGATTATGATGTGGATATTCTGTATCATCCAGGAAAAGCCAACGTAGTAGCAGATGCTCTAAGCCATAAATCCATGGGAAGTTTGGCATATTTGCAGCCCGAGCAGCGAGAGTTGGTCAGGGAGATACATCAATTAGCTAGCCTAGCCGTTCGTATGGCAGACACAGAGGACAATAGAGCGGTAATTCAGAACACCCCCATGTCATCATTAGTTGTGGAAGTAAAAGAACGGCAGTATGAGGATCCTGACCTGATCCAGCTCAAAGATAGAATCCAGTAGGGTAAAGCGCCAGATTTTCAGATAACTGAGGAAGAAGTGTTGTTATGTAAAGGTCGCCTCTGTGTTCTAGATGCTTCAGGGCTCCGCCAGCAGATTATGAACGATGTACATTACGCCCGTTATTCTCTTCACCCCGGTGCGATGAAAATGTACCATGATATCAAGGAGAATTATTGGTGGCCAGGAATGAAAAGAGAAATTGACGAATTTGTAGCCCAGTGTCCTAACCTCCAACAGGTAAAAGCGGAACACCAGAAACCAGGCGGGTTAACTCAGGACATAGTTGTGCCTCTCTGGAAATGGGAAGTAGTGAATATGGATTTTGTAGAAGTATTACCCCGTACCAGACATAGACACGATTCTATTTGGGTAATAGTTTACAGGCTGACAAAATCAGCCCACTTCCTTCCAGTGAAAGCTACTTTCTCTATCGAGGATTATGCCGAATTGTATATCAGAGAAATAATTAGATTACATGGTGTTCCAGTATCTATCATCTCTAACAAAGGAGCACAATTTTACAGCTAGATTTTGGCAGTCATTTCAGAGAGGTCTGTGAACGCAGATTAATTTGAGCACAGCATTCCACCCTCAGGCAGATGGACAGGCTGAGCGTACTATTCAGATGCTCAAGGACATGCTACGAGCGTGTGTGCTAGATTTTGGAGGTACCTGGGATGAGCATTTGCCGTTAATTGAATTAGATTATAATAATAGCTATCACTCAGCCATCCAGATGGCGCCCTTTGAAGCATTGTAATGGGCAAAAATGCAGATCTCCAGTTGGCTGGTTTGAAGTGGGAGAATCAGTGTTGATTGGGCCAGACATCATTCAACAATCAGAGGAGAAGGTAAAGCTTATCAGAGAACGCCTACTGACTACACAGAGCCGCCAGAAATCATATGCTAATGTGCGGTGCAGAGACCTGGAATTTGATGTGAATGACTGGGTATTTCTGAAAGTATCTCCGATGAAAGGGGTGATGAGATTCGGCAAGAAAGGTAAGCTCAGTCCGAGATTTGTTGGACCTTATCAGATTCGTCGAAGGATAGACCGAGTAGCATATGAGTTGAACTTGCCTCCAGAATTAGAATCTGCTCATCCGGTCTTTCACGTATCTATGTTAAGGAAATCCATAGGAGACCCATCCAGAGCAGTCCTAGTCCAGGATATCTGGGTTACGTAAGAGCTGGACTATGAAGAGGTCCCAGTAGCCATCTTAGACAAACAGATTTGTAGATTGAGAACTAAAGATATTGCATCTGTCAAGGTATTGTGGCATAACAGGAATTGAGAGGAGATGACTTGGGAGGCTGAGTAAGATATGAAAACCAGATACCCTCATTTATTTCAAGCCTAGTCAGGCGACAGGTACGTTGGTATTATTATCTTATGTAGTGCATTATAGTATACATATAAATGAGAAGGTCTGTTTTAATCTGTCATTTAAATACTATAGTATTGTGTGGAGTACCTGTATGGGACTTTTCTACATTTCAGGTTTTTGGGATAGTCCATATTACAGGGAAAACTCTGACAAAATTTTTCAAGAAACAAGTTGAGTAAGTTGAGAAGTCCTCTAGATAGAAGTTTACATTCGAGGACAAATGATCTTAAGGGGGGAAGAATGTTACACCCCGTAAAATTCCCAACACATAGATGGCTTATTCGGGTGTTGGTTAAGAGTATTTGAAAGCCATACATGCTAGAAAAAGGCCCGGGAAAATACTGGACGAGAAACCTGTCGAACCATCACGGAAGGAGCTGGGGCAGAGCACCTACGCGATGGCAACGTGTCACGGAGGTGGAGCCTCCGCGTTGACTCCGTGACACGTTGGCCCTATCTAGGCCCAAGTATATAAACCCCTCAATTAGGTTTATTTCATAAAATTCTTATAATTTCCATAAGAAAACGTAGGGGAACAGGGGAGAACGAATATTCCATACCAATAATCCTCTGATTACACCGTCAAACGCGGTCCAAACTCAAATTAACTCCAAATACCGAGGTATTAAGCAGTAAGGAGCATTCCTAGGGATTTAGTTTCGTGAAATTCGGCCGACGAATCGTCGTGCTACCGAACTAAGGTAAGTGGAATTGCTCCAAACTAGTGTCAATATACTCCTATCCCTAAAGTGAGTATTTCTCCCTTCTGGACTTTTGAGAAATAGCGAGTTTTTGACCATCTTTCAATAAGACAAAGTTTAGGCTATAAATATATTGAAAGTGACGTTTTCTTCCAGAATATTGGTGTATTTGGTTCTAATTGACATATATGTAAATGCAGTTGGGAGAAATAGCTGGTGTACTGACCGAGCTTCGTCCGTTAGCCGAGAAAACCGAGGTTAAGGTATGTAAAGCGAGTTTCTTCAGCAAGTTAGTAGTTTTAGCCTTGTATAGCACAGTAAACTCCGTAGTAGAATTCCCGGAGTTGAATATTGAGTATTGTGCAAGTTCAGTAAATCTGGTTTGTGTTGTTATATCGTACTCAGTCCGAAAGTTAGTAAAGCATGCGCCAAAATGGCAAGTTAGCATTCCGGACTCGGTATAGCCCAGTATGTGATTAGCAAGCATATTTCTAGAATAATATGGCAGATATACAGAATAAGAGTTAGTAAAGTAAAATCAGACAGTCAGATAGTATCTTGGCTATAGATTAGCCATACAGACAGATGATATCTTGGCTACAGAATAGCCATACAGTCAGATAGTATCTTGGCTACAGATTAGCCATAGAGACAGATGATATCTTGGCTACAGTATAGCCATACAGTCAGATAGTATCTTGGCTATAGATGAGCCATGCAGTTAGATAAAGATCACAGATTCAGTATAAAGCAATATGAGAATCAGTATAATACAAAAATGGATCAGAATAAGAAATCAGAACTCAGATAGTATTTTCCAGTTTAAACATGCTTGCTATAGATATGTGCTTATTGTTTGTTCAACCTTGGTTGTGTCATGAGGGCACCCTTTTGAGCGTCCTCACCGCCCCTGGGTTGGTAACTGTGTCACCCACTGAGCGGGCGGGTTTACATCACTCCAAGGAGTGGCATGCCATCCCTAGATTGGACGAAGATGGGATGAAGCTTTCCCCATATCAGGCTGATCAGCATTACAGTACAGATAGCCCTGTTGTGCGCAAGCGCCCAGGGAACAGATTCAGATACAGTTACAGTTACAGATACAGTATAGGAGTCCTCCGGACTTAGACATGGTTATTTATATCGGAGGCTATGGCCCGAGCCGGACACCCAGGGGGCTGGCAGAGGTGCTCGTAGTTAGCAGATGAGTGGAGTGACTTATTTTTGGCTGGTTTTGACCCGGGTAGGGGTATATAGATTGTTTGCTTGCTTGGCGCCATCCGGCTTATGGGGGTTGGTATTGGCTCTTGTTTGCTATATGTATATATATGTATTTATGTGCTATATATTTGTTAATAGACAGTAGGCCGCCGCGTTTATAGGTACGCTCCTTCCCTATAACAGCACAGAAAGTTTGATTAAGTTCTTATCAGTTCTTACAGATTCAGTTATCCCCTACTATTCAGAATTGCTAGATATGTTATTTGTATTCAGTTGTATCCAGTTGCTTTGCATACTCGGTACCAGTGGTACTGACGCCCGTTTGGGGTGCTGCATTACTTGCATGCAGGTACTCATAGACGAGGAGGCGATCCCTCATGATTCCAGCTAGCTTATAGAGTCATCAGCTCCTGTCATCTGAAGCTTGATATTCATAGGTGTAGTTCATTTTCTTTTATTGTACAATATGGGTAGGCGGGGGCCCTATGCCGACTGTTTCATCAGTACTCATAGAGGCTTGCAGATTGTATATATTCATCTCTCTTTGGTTAGTTATGGCTGTCGTGTGAGGCCGTGCATTTTGTTTAGCTGTTTAGCATTGTTGATTATGTTTGTCGTGTAGGGCGATAGTTTGATAGTAGTGGTGACCTTGCCGGTCATGTAGTTATTCAGTATTCTATTGTTGAGTTACAGATAATTAGACAGCATGCTGGCCTTGTCAGCCCGCATAGGTTTCCCCCTTTGTAAGTATGTTTCTGGTTAGCTGAAGTTTTATACAGGTGGCTATAGGCCCAGTCGGCCGGAGGCTGTGTTTACAGTCGTTATATAGCCCGTTATTTTCAGAAATCTGAGTTAGAGCTAGCCAGGCACCAGATGTTCTTAGGCTCACCCGTTAGCAGTCTGGGTCCTACTAGGGCACCAGGTGCCATTCATACCCCCCCAAGGCGGGGCGTCACACTCCCCTTGTTGACACATTATTGAGCACGACGACCACCGCTAGCGCCACGTTTGAAGTGGAGGTACCGCCTCCGCAGGATGACAGGAGCGCCTAGAGTGCCATAGGTATGTTCTCTTCCCTTTGTTCTTGTAGTTCATGCTTCGGGGACAAAGATACTTTTCAAAAAGGGGAGGGATGTAATAGTGATTTTTGGGAAATTTTTCATTCATCTGAGGGTTTTTCTTGTCGTGTTTCGTTTCCCTTAGGCATGCTATGTAGTAGAACCAACATATTTAGGATTTTATTTTCTTATTTATGATTTTTGTTTAATTAGGAAATATAATAGGAGTACTCAACCAATGAAAATGCACTGGTTTTGATTTTTCAAATAAAATGGACCCTATTTAAAAAAATTGATGCATTAGCTATGTATTTGTGACTTCATGCATGATTTCTGTGTATTTTTTGATGACATTTAGTTTATTAACCCGAGTAGTCTTGTTAAGCCATGTATAAACCAGATAGGTGAGGTGAATATAGTTCATGTACTGATGTCACCCAAATTACACATCGTAATTGAGATATATGCCATCGGATTTCAAATATAAAATCCTACAAAGGTTGAGGTCGATCCCACAGGGAATATTGTAAGAACTTAAGTTAGTGTGAATAACTGTTACTATTGAGTTACTTATTTCCAAAGGGGGGAAAATATAGAATAATAAACAAAAGTAAAATTACTGAATGCTAAAATCAAATTCGGTTTGTATTCAATTAATGACTTGACTAGGATTGTGTTCCCCAAGATTTAATAACCACAAGGCTTATACACTAGTGATTTATTCCGGTGTTTAACATGCAATATTGGTAAGTTAGGTTCACCTTAATGGTTGGTCCCCAATCTAGATGATTATCACCACGATCCGTATACGGGTGTACTTCAGTTAGCCCTTACCCTTAATATAGGATTAGCTATCCCCAGACAAGTTCAAGATATTAGATGAGGGTTGATAGCCTCAAATCTCCATTGTTAATCCCTTTTCCCATTCTTTACCTCCTTGGTCCAGTAAGTAAGAATAAGGCAAGTCCTAACATTTGCAACCGTCAAGAATCAATCAAAACGAAGGGAAAAAGAATACATGCATAAACTCCGTTCAAGAATCACAAAGTTTTTACCTATGTGTGTTAATTCATCTAGGTTTCCACAAACCTAGTTATGGGTTTAGCTACTCATGCTTTTATTATCACAATCACAAATTATTGAATAAATCATAATTGCAACTTACAAATTATCGTAGAAGAAAAACCACGTAGATTGAATAAAAACTCCAAAATTGATGAATAAACTCCAATGTTGCTTTTGTTTCTTGACTCAAGAACAATTGATCAATACCAAAATTCTACTTTAAAACTAATAAAATTGGCTCTATCGATTACTCTTTATCTGTAAGAAAAATCCTCCCAAACAAATAAACCTAAACATTGTATTTATAGTTCAAAGAAATCCTTTTCCTAATTAAAACTGGAAACCAGGTCGGTAGTGGCAACGAGCTTGGTGATGATTCGTTTGGTCCTCTAACGAGTCGCGCCTTTCTTAAAACAGTCGTCCTCATCAATGTACCCATTCGTGGAAACGGGTTTCCAAATGACTCATTGCGCCTGAGCATGAGTCATTAGGTCCCTCGTGGTCTCATTCCTCCAATAGTCCAGTGCACCTTATGGTTGGTCCCATTGATCTGCCAATGAGTCATTCCTTCATGTAACGACTCATTATGTCTGTCATCAACTACACTGGCCACTTTGTTAATATTTCCTTTCTCAGCCTTCACGGTTGACCTCAACACTCGACACCAGCTATAACGAGTCATTCCATCAACTCGTCAGGTACACTGTCTTGCATATTCAAAAATCCATCTTTTGCCCACGCCTTCAACAACGAGTCGTGCCTCCTGCCAACGACTAGTGAAGTGCCTTGCAGTCACCCTTTCAGTTGTTTTCAGCATTAATTCGACCAGTTCACTCCCGAACCTATTTTTCTACAACATTAAGCACAAAACACATCATATCTATATAAACATACCCAGAATGTGCATAATTTCCTGGTTTAAAGCATCGAAAGTGCCGTAAAATCACGGGACATCAACACCCTCAACTTAGAACTTTTGCATGTCCCCAGTCAAAAACAAAATAAAATGAAACAAACTAAACTACTTTGACACTTCAATCGAAAGAACTCTAGGAAACGTACGACAGTCACACTTACACTTCAAAATTAAAATTTTTAACCCCTCCCTCATTGTATCAACTCAAATCTCTATGCATATGCAAAAATTCCAACCATAACATAGAGGAATCAAAACATGGCAAAATACTGTCACCTGCAACCACGCACATAAATCTATTACACTGCCTAGACAATTTGCAGATAATTTTGTTGACCAAATGTTCTCACCTCAAAGAAGTCCCATACTCACAAATATGTATTTTATTAACTCGATATATTTCTCTTGGGACTAGGTAAGATTCACGCTCTCACAAAGAAATTCGAACTGTGTGCATAGGCTTGCCTTTACTTTCAATACCTCGATTTTCGGACAAGTAGCTAGGATCACTATAGGACTTTCTAAGCCTGTAATGTAGGCTCAGGCTTGGGTATGGTACATATGGAATTAGTAACTCAACCCTCCTTGTCACTACACACCTCTTGACTCCACTTTTCACCTTTATTTCAATTTCTCCCTTTTTTTCCTTTTAACTGCTTCTTTTTTTCCTTTGCTTTTGCAACTACAGATGTGGTTTCTCTTTATTCAAATACTCATTGATGTCACATATTATTTTTCTTTTGTTTTCTTGCTTTTTAACAACCATTTTTTATTTTTATTTTCACTATGCATACCGCACCTTCTCTTTTCCTTTTTCATTACCCAATTTTCTTTCCACCCGACTCTTCTTAATCAACCCCTATCATAGCCACTCTGAACTTAGTTGATTTGCCTGTGTTGAGGTTTACAATGTTCAAGGAGGGACCAGGGCTAAAACATGTTCATTTATAAAAAAATTAGGCTGGTGAATTGGTGTAAACAAAAAGAAAGGTCAATTTAAGCTCAAAATTTTGGACCAAGGGATTTTTATTCTCTTTTGGTAGGTCTTTAAGGCTAAAGTGGACTCATAAATCAAAAATGGCCTATGATCCTTTCCTAGCTTCCTATCCTCTATCTCGATACGACTGACTAGGAAAGTTCTAGATTGACACACACAACCGAATTCAGCTATTAAACCTCACTCACACGTAGCACAAGTCAACATCATCACTTCTACCAATCGCTAGTTCAGGTACAACCATACAATGGTAAACATGTTCACAGTTTCAATGCCATGCAAAGATTCACAAAGGTCATACTTGTCAACTTTAACATACACATATACAAATTTTTCAGTGGGGTATCAAATTATCAATCAATAGTTATTTTCAACAATTTCAGCTCTTGAATTCTTTTAGTTTTCCTACTTTCTTTCAAATGACACAAAAAACACAAAAAAAACATAAAATAAAATCATAAACATGTCGGTTCTGCTAGATATGGAACAGTAGAGGGAAAAGATATCCGACAAGAAAAACCCTCGGGTTATTTTTAGCAAAAAGAATACAAAGGTATCCTCTCCACGCCCATCAAGAAAGCATGCGTCGTCCTCGACGCATATATATACCAAACAAAAACTAAGGGAATAGGGAACATACCTGTGCGACCTAGGTGTCAGCTACCTGGTCGGTGGAGGCTGTAGATACGCCTCTAATGTCATCACCAATATTACCGGCTTGAATCGGTGCATTCTCAAATCCAACAAAGCTCGTTCTCTCTCCACGAACTCTCACTGCCTTAGTCTCAGCTCTCTGTCAAGCCTCCTCTCTCGATTGGTGCAATGCTCTCTCCATCTCACTCCACTCTCTTTTTTGCTGATGGAGCAAAGAAGCATCATCATCAACACTTTCCTCCTCACGAGGCCTCTTCCCCTTATCATGTGCCACCGGCTCCTCTATGATAAAGTCAAAAATCGATGGCAATTATTCTTCAAACTGGTCATCTATCACGGGAACGGCGCCAAAATTTGATGTCGCACAAATTACACCCTGCAATTGAGATATAAGAGGTCGATTGTCAAATATAGAACCCAATAAAGGTTGAGGTCTATCCCACAAGAAATATGGTAAGAACCTAAGTAAGTGTGAATAACTGTTACTATTGAGTTACTTATTTCCAAAGGGAGAAAAATGTAGAATAATAAACAAAAGTAAAATTATTGAATGCGAAAATCAAATTTGGTTTGTATTCAATTAACGACTTGACTAGGATTGTGTTCCCCAAGATTTCATAAACACAAGGCTCATACACTGGTGATCTATTCCGGTTTTTAACATGAAATATAGGTAAGTTAGGTTCACCTAAATGGTTGGTCCCCTATCTAGATGATTATCACCATGCAACTTGATCTGTATACGGGTGTACTTCAGTTGACCCTTACCCTTAATATCATATTAGCTATCCCCAGACAAGTTCAAGCTATTAGATGAGGGCTGATAGCCATCTCCATTGTTTATCCCTTTTCCCATTCTTTACCTCCTTGGTCCGGTAAGTAAGAATAAGGAAAGTCCTAATATTTGAAACCATCATGAATCAATCAAAATGAAGGGAAAAACAATACATGAATAAACTCCATTCAAGAATCACTAAATGTTTTACCTATATGTGTTAATTCATCTTGGTTCCCACAAACCTAGTTATGGGTTTATCTACTCATTCTTATATTATCACAATCATAAATTATAGAATAACTATAATTGCAAACAAATTATCGTAGAAGAAAAATCATGTAGATTGAATAAAAACTCCAAAATTGATGAATAAACTCCAATGTTACTTAAGTTTCTTGACTCAAGAACAATTGATCAATACCAAAATATTACTTGAAAACTAATAATATTGGCTCTCTCAGTTACTCTATATCTATAAGAAAAATCCTCCCTCAAAAATAAACCTAAATTGTGTATTTATAGTTCCAAGAAATCATTTTCTTAATTAAAATTGGAAACCAGGTGGGCAGTGGCAACGGACTTGGTGACGATTCATTTGTCCCTTTGATGAGTCGTGCCTTGCTTAAAATAGTCATCCTCAACAACGTACCCAGTCGTGGCAACGGGTCACCTAATGACTCCCCCTGCCTGAGCATAAGTCATTAGGTCCCTAGTGGTCTCATTTCTCTAATAGTCTAATGCACCTTACGGTTGGTCCCATTGACCTACCAATGAGTCATTCCTTCATGTGATGACTCGTTATGTCTGTCATCAACTACACTGGACCTTTGTTAAGATTTCCTTTCTCAGCCTTCACGGTTGACCTCAAGACTCGTCACCAGGTGTAACGAGTCATTCCATTAACTCGTCAGGTACATTGTCTTGCACCTTCAAAAATTCATCTTTTTCCCAACGCCTTCAACAACGAGTCGTGCTTCCTGCCAATGACTTGTGAAGTGCCTGGCAATCACCCTTTCAGTTGTTTTCAGCATTAATTTGACCAGTTCATTCCCAAACTTGTTTTCCTGCAACATTAAGCACAAAACACATCATATCTATATAAGCATACCTGGAATGTGCATAATTTCTTGGTTTTAAGCATTGAAAGTACCGTAAAATCATGGCATATCATGTACCATGAGTGAGTGAGGTATAGTACTTAGTTCAGTATTGTGTTGAAGATCAAGAACTTGCTTGGTTGGTCTTTGCATAGGCTAAGGATTGTTGGTTAGGATATGATGATAGGACATTTTTGTTTAGCTCACTTTTAGCCTATATGACCCTACAAAAATTACATGAATACCTTGATCCCATGTTTGATCCTTAATTGACCCATATTTTTTCTTTGATTAACCAATGAATTGTACCTATTTGTTTATAATGAACATATTTTGGCCCTAGTCCTTCCTTGGATATTGTGAACCTCAACATAGGCAAAATGCATAAGTTGAGGGTGGCAAAAGTAGGGGTGCATAAATGGTGGGAACAAGAAAAACGGAAAGAAAAAAGAAAAAAGGTGAAAAATAAGGTGTCGTGTGGTGAATAGAAAAAAGATAAAAGATACTGAGAATATTGAAAAAAGATATTTCAAAAGAAAATGAAAATGCTAAAAAAGTTTAAAATACATCACACCCATGCAAATGTATATAAAAGAGGTGAAAATGGAAGAAAAGGGAATGAAAAAATAAAGGGTGAAGTAGGTGAAAGGTGAAGCTGATGTATGTAGTGCCAAGGAAGGGATAGTCACTTAAAAATCTCTCATCTTTATCATTTCCAGCCCTAAGCCTACATTACAAGCCATATCAAGCCCTATAGTGATCCTAATTTGATCATCCGACAAACTGAAGCAAGGAAAATAAGGGCAAGCTTATGGTATCTGATACATGGTATTTTGAACTTCCTTGTGAGGGTACATGGACTATGTTTACTTTTGACTTTGGTATGTGTGAAAAACATTGGTGATGACTTGACTGCCTGTTGACAGCTAGATGACATGCTTTGATCCCTATTTATTATGTTTTGGGGTCACTTGTAATACATTAGCTGATGTTGGTCCATGGAAAAGGGTCAGAAGAGGTTGTATGGAACGTGCAAGTTTTGTTTAAGTATTGGCTGTAGTATCTTAGGTTATTTTCTAGTTCATCAGCATGTTTAGCTTTTCTTTTTTTGCCTGACACGCAAAACTCTTAAGTTGAGGTGTTGATGTGCTGTGAATTTACAGCATTTTAGACGCTCAAAACTGAGAAAAAAACATGGACTTAGTTATATTTATGTGGATATAAGGAACTTTTCCTTTGGTTGCAGGATAAATTGTCTTGGATCTAAAATGTGCAAAAGATAGCCTAAAAGTGTACAAAATAGGCTCAACTCACAATTCACAATACAAGCCGTAGGAAGGTCTTATGAGTCGTACTGCTGGCCATGAGAAGTTGCTGAAGGCTAAGGATGAAGAGATGCATTATACGTGTCTCAGTACGAGTCGTACAAAGCTTGTACGAGTCATGGTGAAGAAGTCATAAAAAGAATTAGAATATTTCCAAAAGAGGCTGACTCTTGCTATGGATATTTAGTACGAGTCATCAAATGAAGGTACGACTCATGCCATAGCACTCGTGATGAACTTTATAAAAATTTCAAAGTCTCAGAGTCAAGACACGGAAGCACAGTACGACTCGTAGGTTGCATGTACAAGTCGTACCAAGGTCCAACAATTAGAAAAAATTCAGCCAGTCAATAATGTACGAGAGAAAGGTATGGCTCGTAGATTCATGGTATGGGTCGTAGGATCAGTCACGGCACTGGCGTCACCAGATATGGAAATTGGCCTTGTTAACCTAGGAAAAGGATTAATATGTCTGTATAACTATGTTTTTTGTTTCATTTTCAAAGGAACATGCATGGAGGATAGAGAATAGTTCGAAAACATTGAGAAAGGAGAGAATTTAGTTGATTTGACTTGTGATCAACTTTTTCTTAAATTCTTCTTGTTCTTGCTACTTGTTCTTGAAGATTTTGCTGATTTATTAAGAGAAGTTTTTTTCTCATCCATAATTGTAAGTATTGATTTATGTTTGTAATCATGAATTCAAAACACAACCTTGCAACTATGAGAGGCTAAAACCTCCATAGCTAGGGTTGTGGAAACCATGGTGGATTAACAAGCTAGGGTTGCACAAATTGATTCTAAAACAATACTGAATGCTTGTATTGTATTCTCTTCATACTTAAACATCTCTTAATGGTGTACAACGTTAGGACTTGCTAGAATTCTTTACTTGCTTAGGTCTAAGAGGTAGAGATTAGGAAAAGAGAATTACAACGGAGTCTTGATCTTGATGATCGTTGTATTAACTTGATCTGTAGTCACAGGATAGTTAAATCTGTAACTTAGTGATAACGGATAGTTTGAAACCTCTCATGAGACTTGGTCGAGTGACTGAGTATAGTCATTCAATAGGGACTGGTCGGTCGTTAGAATGAACCTTTGTTATCAGTTCTATAAGTAAGTATTGGTGATGATCACCAGTATATACCTAAAAGAGTTATGAATCCATGGGGAACACAAACCCTAGTTATCCTTTAATATTGATTCAAAATAGAACTTCAGATAATTGATTTTATTATTTCTTTTTTGTAGAATCCTCCAATTTTGGAGTAACTATCTAAAAAGATTCACTTACCAACTGTAATCTAACTCTTCCTTATTCCCTATGGGATTGACCTCAACCTTTGTTGGGTTCTTTATTGAAAACGTCCGCTTCATACCTCAGTAGAAGGTATGGTTTGAGTGTTATCAGATATCAGGACTCGAACGGAGTCTCGGCTCGCAACACCGGACAAGGAGCCCCGAGCGACCCCAAGTCGACCCTTGGCATAAGAATTCATCTAACTAAATTAATAAAACTGAAGAATCAATGTAATAAGCTTAGCATAATTCGAAATAAACATAACAACAGAATACGAAATCTGAAGATGAATACATCCATATGTCTGAAAAGCCTTTAAACATGATGAGTTGATGGAACAAGACCCCAATTAACTCAATAAAGCTAAAACTAAAAGTACATAGAGAAAATCTGAATAAGTCTAGTCCTCGGAAGATGAGGACTCACCAACAACGTGAGATGCTAACTCTGGAGAATGACTATGAACGGGGCTAAGACTGAGAGCTGGATCCTGTATCATGAAATAATACAACATAAAGTATGCGGTCAATACGTGGAACGTACCGAGTATACAAGGTAAGTAAAACCTCTTAAGTAAAATAATTCGAAGACAGTACATAATGTAAAACATAAACATCAAGAATCTTAGAGTAGGACTTGCATGCATTCTTTCTTAAATCATGATCTCATCATAACATAACATACATCATAACATAACATACATCATAACTAAATCGATTGACTCAAAGCTGAAATCTGATATTTATAAGTAAAACTGAACATTGAGTCAAACCTGCTTTAGAACATGTATCAATGTGTAAATCTCAATATTGAAGAACATGCATAATTGAAATCATGAGGAACAATGGGAGACTCGTCTTTTAACCGACATACCACGATAGAGCTTACGTGGTCCCAACTATCACACTCTAGTGGGTAGAGCCATCCAAAGCCTTGTCAGGACCGGATGATACCATGATATCGATATCATTCTCAGGGCCCAATCAGGGTAGGGGATAGCTCACAAGGGAGGTCCCAAGTAATGTATATATATAGTATAAACCTACGTTGGCGCGTACTTCTGAGGCATAGGATGGTAGACCCTTAGCCTACTCGGTGGTAGACACTACTCCCAAAAACATGCATATGATCTACATCATTTTGACATAAAGCTCAACATCATCTATTGACAAAGCTTAATAATCAAATACATCTCAAATATGAAATCATGCATATAAGAAGCTTTAACTCAAAACATACCACAAGCTGAAAGATACTTGCGTGTCTCTGCTCCAAAACCATATGGTAAGCTTAATTCGAGAAATCATAATTCATACTTGACATGAGGGCATTGCTTAATATTTTAACATACTCGAAAATACTCAATTCTCATCGAAAACATAATTCTAAAAATGGATATCTTTAAAACATGCTTTTCATCATAATATCTCATCATCATCATACATTCATCACAAATCTCATTTTTATGAACTTCTCATCAATGGGCTTTTTAATTCATCAAACTAGAAACATGATTTTGATTGAAAACAATATAAAACTTTCCTGTGCTTCATGATTCAGTAATAGAAACATAATTAAGTCATACCCATGTAGAGAATTAGGAATTTCATGCATTTAGGTTAAAACCCCATAGATTAGACATAGAAATCTAATAATTTGGAGAGGGATTGGGCATGGGTGTGAAAGGATTCACCCATTCATAATCCTACATACCTAGGGAAAATCAAATCTCACCACTCCTCGAAAGCCCAATGGAAATTTTGAAGAAACCCTTGAAGAACAAGCTTGATCACCTCTTCAACTCCTTAACTTTACATGCATGGAAATGAATAAGCCTAGGGTGGATTTTACCCTCAATAAACACCAATTTTCAAGCCTTGAACGACGTAGTTTAGGATCCTAGGAATTAGGAATGATGAAAATGCCCTTAATGAAATCCCTGAAAAATCTGCACTGGGTGAACCAACAGACGGTCCCACGAGTCATTGCATGATACCACGACTTGTGGTATCGAGCCATTGGATCCACTGCCTTAGTTACTTTGCTCGTTATTTCCCCCACTGCTACCAGACAACTCTTCCCACGACTGCTTCCCACGGGTCGTTGGTTAGACCAATGATCCATTGGGTCATCCATTCTGTGGGATTTTTCCCAATTTCAGCCAACTCCCATATTTAAATCTCGGGTCTAATCTTAGGCACTTCCAAGGTATTAAGATATCTCCCCCTTGGAACATTTGTCCCCAAATGTGGGAAAACATATAGGAAACATAGAATTGCAATCATTACACTCGAATACTGTTCATTTAAATCGAAAAGTGACGAAATGACTATCTCCTTTTCAAACTACATAGTTGAACTGAATTCATGATTCATATACACATCCATATACATAAAAGAGACTTGGGCACATAAACTGAACATGAAAACTAAATAGAGTTTTAGGGAAAAAATTGATACCTCAAGCTAGAACTGAGCCGGTAGAGAATAAGTGTAGGTATCTAGCCATCATATCTGCTTCAGCTTCCCACGTAGCTCTCTCAACATGTTGATCCCTCCATAACACTTTATTTGAAGCTACTTCCTTGTTCCTTTGCCTTTGGACCTAGCGATCCAATATTTCCACTGAAACCTCCTCATAACTAAGGTTATCATTCACACCAACACTATCCACCGGGACTACTAGAGCCGAATCACCCAAACACTTCTTTATGAGCGACACATGGAAAATAGGACGCACAGAAGATAATTATGAGGGCAACTCCAATTCATATGCCACCTTGCCAACCGGTTTCACAATCCGATAGGGGCCAATATAACGGGGGATGAGTTTTCCTTTCTTTCAAAACCGCATCACCCCCTTCATGGGAGACAGCTTTAGAAACACCCAATTGTCCACTTCGAACTCAAGCCTCTCCTTCTCACATCGGCATAGGACTTTTGGCGACTCTGGGCGGTTTTCAGCCTGTCCCTTATCAATTAAACCTTTTCCATAACCCCATGAACTGAATCTCGTCCTACCATTGCCACTTCACCAACCTCAAACCAACCAATGGGCAATCTACATCTTCGCCCATAGAGAGCCTCAAATGGACACAGCTGGATGCTGGAATAATAGTTGTTATTGTATGCAAACTCGATAAGAGACAAATGATCATCCCAACTACCTCTGAAGTCAATTATGCGTGCTCTCAATATGTCCTTAAGAGTCTGAATTGTCTGATCCGTTTGGCCATCTGTTTGCGGGTGAAATATTGCGCTAAGATTAACCTGAGTATCGAGTCCTTTTTGAAATGACTTCCAAAACTGATAGGTAAATTGAGTACCTCTATATGAATATATGGATAAGGGAATTCCATGCAATCGAACTAGCTCCCGAATATAGAGTTTGGAATAATCCTCCGCCAAATCCATGGTTTTGACTGGTATAAAATGGGCAGCCTTGGTTAACCTGTCTACCACAACCCAAATGATGTCATATTGTCGACGACTACGAGGTAGACCTATTGCGAAGTCCATATTAATTTCTTCCCACTTCCAAGTAGGACTACTGATATCCTGAAGCTTACACCTTACGGTCTCCGATGCTCGACCTTTACTTGTTGATAGTTTGGGCACTTAGCTACGAATTTTGCAATTTCCTTCTTTATGTCATTCCACCAATAGACTTCCCGTAAGTCACGGAACATCTTGATGGAACCTGGATAGATAGAATACCTAGATACATGAGCCTCGTGCAACATCCGACTCCTCAAATCATCAACATCCAAAAAACAGAGGCGACCTTGGTACTGAAGCACACCATATCTCTTTGGAGAAGACCTGTACCTTATGATTTTGAACAGCTTCCTTTAACTTTTCCAAAATCGGGTTCTCATCTATTTTAGCTTTCGCATCAGTCACCAAGGATGATTCTAATTCATTATGAACAATAACACCGCCATCGGTAGAGTCAACCAATCGAACTCCCAACCTTGCAAGTCAATGTACATCTTTCACTAGCTCCTTCTTCCCCTCATCCACATGAGACACACTCTCCATGGAGAGTCTACTAAGTACGTACGCTACTTCATTGGCCTTACCCAGATGGTAAATATCATAGTCCTTGAGTAGCTCCAACCACTTTCTTTGCCAAAGATTGAGATCCTTTCTGTGTGAACACATATTCTAAGCTCTTATGGTCTGTGAATACATCCACGGGTACATCCACGTGCACCCTGTACAAATAATGTCACCATATCTTTAAGGAGAATACCACCGCAGCAAATTAGATCATGGGTCGAGTAATTCTTCTCCTGAACCTTTGGCTGTCTTGAGACATATGCTATAACTTTCCCATGCTGCATCAACACATACCCAATTCTGATTCTTGAAGCATCACAATACACCATGAACCATCGGTACCCTCCGGAAGAGTTAACACCGGTGCTGAAGTAAGTCGGGTCTTCAACTCTTGAAAGCTTTTCTCACAAGCTTCCGACCATAGAAATTTCACCTTTTTCTGGGTTAATTTGGTCAAAGTTGCAGCAATCGAGGAGAAGTCTTCAAAAAACCTCTGATAGTAGCTGGATAAACCAAAAAAACTCTGAATATCTGCAGGAGTCACTTGCCTAGGCAAATTCTTCACCGCCTCGATTTTCTGAGAATCCACCTTTATGCCCTCACTTGATACCACATGGCCCAAAAATTCCACAGAGTCCAACCAAAACTCGCACTTGCTGAATTTGGCATATAACTGATGGTCCTTGGGAGTCTGTAGCACCACTCTCAAATGAACGGCATGCTCCTCCTAGCTCTGAGTGTATATAAGGATGTCATCGATAAACACAATCACGAACATATCCAAGTATGGCTTGAATACCCTGTTCATCAAGTCAATAAATGTTGCAGGAGCATTCGTTAGTCCAAAAGATATAACTACAAACTCATAATGACCATATCGTGTCCTGAAGGCTGTCTTCGGGATATCGCTTTCCCGAACCTTGAGCTGAAGGTACCCGGATCTGAGATCTATCTTCAAAAAGCACTTGGCACCCTGAACCTGGTCAATTAAATCATCAATCCTGGGTAGAGGATACCTGTTCTTGATGGTGACTTTGTTCAATTGCCAATAATCAATACACATACGAGGAGAACCATCTTTTTTCGAATAAAAAGAACTGGTGCACCCTATGGAGACTTGCTTGGTCTAATGAAACCCTTATCTTACAAGTCCTTCAAATGCTCTTCCACTCTTTTAGCTCAGCTGGAGCCATTCTATAAGGGGAATAGATATATGATGTGTGTCAGGAAGAAGGTTAATACAAGAATCAATCTCCCCCTCGAGAGGGATTCTCAATAAATAATCTAGGAAGACTTCTGGATACTCACATACTACTGGGACTGACTGGATAGTCCGGGTCTCAGAATCGACATCCTTAACCCTAACTAGATGGTATTATGCAACTTTTGAAATCATCTTTCTGGCCTTAAGGTAGGAAATGAAATAACCTACAGGCGCAGCTAAACTACCCTTCCATTCTAAGATTGGCTCACCTAGAAATCTGAACTCTGCTGCCTGGGTTCTACAATTAACTGAAGCATAACATTCAAATAGCCAATCCATGTCGAGGATAACATCAAAATCAGTCATGGCTAACTCTATCAAATCTGCTAATGTGACCTTCTGAAGGATTGAGACCAGGAAACCTCTATACACCCGTCTAGCTACAACTAAGTAACCTACTAAAGGGGAAACTGAGAAGGGTTCTAACAAGACTTGGGGACTAACTTCAAAGCTACTGGCCACATAAGGTGTCACAAAAGACAAGGTAGCCCCCAAATCTAACAAAGCATAAACATTAATATGGAAAACTCGCAACATACCAGTGACCACATCCGGGGAGACCTCCTGCTCCTGGCGGGATACTAAGGAACAAAATCTATTATGGCACTGTCAACCACCTGCACTGGTAGATGCCCCCTGATGTGAAGAGCGTGCAGGAGGGGCTGCTGAACTAGAAGCTAGGCCTCGGCACCCATCCTGATCCTATCTCGCTGCTCATGTGTTGGGCTTTCCTCACCCAAAACAAGCACCCGAACCTACCAAGACCTGGCCCGTGTGCCCCCGTCAACATCTGCGGAATGTTGGAATACTAGAATCTGTAGGTCTGCTGCTCTGAGCCCTCGAGCCTGATGCTCTCCCCTTCTAATTGTTCCTTGATTTGGATGGAACACTAAATGTTGAAGATGCTTGGGCTAATGACCTCTGGTGTGTCTGCTGTTGGTGTCCACCACCTGACATCGTCTGTGAGAATCTATGACTATCGTTTCGGCCCTCTTGGCCTCCCTCTCCCTCGTGTGGGCCGCCTCCATCTGCTGATCATACAAAACCATCCAAGGGAAGTCCATATCCTAGTGGAGAATAGCGGTCTGATAATCCTCATCCAAATAGGCCACTACTCCATGCACGAACCTGCACATCCGCACCCTCTGATCAACCACTAACTCCGGGGCATACTTTGATAGGCGAGTGAACTCAAGGGCATATTCTTGCACCGTGATCCTCCCTTGCTTCTGATTTACGAACTCAGCTGCCTTCAGCTCCCTCATCTCACAAGGAAAGAACCAATCAAAGAACGCGATATGGAACTCTTCTCAAGTAACAGGACCTGCTTCGACGGCCCTACTATCTTTCCAATAGCAAAGCCAGATGTGCACGACCCCTTTCAACTGGTACGAGGCCAAGTCTGTGCACTCAACTCCATTCACCCCTATCACTTGGGTAATCTTCATAATCTCATCTATGAACTCATGCGGGTCCTTATCTACTTTTGACCCAAGGAACTCCAGCGGGTTTGATAACGCTCAAACCATACCACCTACTCAAATATAAAGCAGACGTTGTCAATAAAGAACCCAACTAGAGGTTGGGGTCAAACCCACAGGGAATATGGAAGAGCTAGACTAAAGCCGGTAAGTGAACTTGTTAGGTAGTTACTTTAAATTGGGGGTTCTAAAGAAAAAAATAATTAAAAAAACAGTTAAAACATTAGTTGAAATTAATAATTAAAGATAACTAGGGTTTTGTGTTCCCTATGCGTTCATAGCTACTTCAGGTATACATATGTAACCATCACCAATGCTTACTTGTAGAACTGACAACTTAGGTTCATTCAAATGACTGATTCGTCCCTATTGAATGACTATACTCAATCACCAGGTCAGGTCTCATGAGTGACTACAAACTAACTGTTATCAATATGTCCCAAATTTAACTATCCTGCGACCACAGCTCAAGTTAATACAATGATCATCAAGATCAAGGCTTTGTTGTAATTTTGTTTTCCTAATCTCCTCTCTAGGCTCAAGCAAGTACAGAATTCAGGCATATCCTAACGTTGTACACCATTAAGAAACATTCAAGCACAAAGAGAATATAATACAAGTGTTTTGCATTGGTTTTGAATCACTTTTCTGTAACCCTAGCTTGTCAATCCACCATGGTTCCCACAACCCTAGCTAGCCTCTCATAGTTGCAAGATTGTGATTTGCATTCATAATTAGAAACATAAATCAATACTTACAATTATGGATAAGAGAAAAACTTCTTTGTATAAATCAGCAAAATCCTCAAGAACAAAATATGAAGATTAAGAGAAAGTCAAGAAAAGGTTGATCACAAGTCGAACAACTCAATTCTCACATCTAATTCTCTCAAACATGATTTCTAATCACTCCTAATCACCTCTCCTTTTAAAATAAAACATAAAACGTATTTATATAGACATAAAAATGCTTTTCGTCGGCTAACAGGTTGAATTTCCATAACTAAAACCGCCTGCATCATGACTTGTCCTACGACCCATAGCAGGTAGGTACGGGTCGTACCTGCTTCCCATATGTCATTGGATGGCTGAAATTTGGCCAAGTGTTGGACCTTGGTACGAATCGTACATGCTTCCTATGAGTCATACTGTGCTTCTATGGCTTGACTCTGAGGCTTTGCAATTTTTTTGATGTTCTTCACCAGTGCTTTGGTATGACTCGTACCTTGATGCCACGACTTGTATTATCCATTTGTATTAGGAGTCATCCTCTTGTGCAAATCTTCTAAATCTTTCCACGACTTCATCACTATGGCCCATACAAGCTTTGTACGACTCGTACTGAGAGTTGTATGATCAACTCTTTATCCTTAGCCTTCTGAAACTTCTCACGGCCTGCAGTATGGCTCGCAACACCTTCCTACGGCTCGTACTGAGAACTGTGAGTTAAGCCTATTTTCTGCACTTTCAGGCAATCTTTTGATATTCTTGCTCCAACACCTATTTATCTTGTAACCAAAGAAAAAGTGCCTTATATTGATATAAATATCCCTTAATTCCATGCTATTTTCTTAGTTTTGAGCTTCGAAAGTGCTATAAACTCACAGCATATCAACACCCTCAACGTAAGACTTTTGCATGTCCTCAGGAAAAGAAAAAGAAAAACTAATACGATGCTCAACTAGAAAATAAACAGGGGATACTACAGATACAAGACAATTCTTGCACTATACATTCAACAATTTTTCTAACCCTCTTCCATGAACCTACATCAGCTAATATACCACAAGCAACCACAAAACATGCTAAACAGGGATCAAGACATGTCATCTAACTATCAACAGGTAATCAAGTCATCACCAATATTTTTCACACATACCAATGGTAAAAGTAAACATAATACATGTACCCTCACAATAAATGAAGTCCCCACTCTCATATATAGTTTCAAATATTGCATGTGACTAAATAAGCAAGGCGCTCACTCTCAACAAAGAAGTTTCAAGTATTATGTATCAGATACCATAGGATTTCCCTTATTTTCTCTACTTCAGCTTATCAGATGGTCGGATTAGGATAAATATAGGACTTGTTGTGGCTTATAATATAGGCTTTAGGGCTGGACATGATAAATATGAAAGATTTTTTAAATGACTATCCCTTCCTTGGCACTACATACATTGGCTACACCATTCGCCTATTTCATCCTTTATGCTTTTCATTCCTTGACATCCCTTTTTACCACTTTTATGTACATTTGTATGGGTTTGGTGTATTTTCAAAATTTTCCAACACTTTTTTTTTTAATTTTCTTTATCAATATTTTCAAAAAAAATTCATCTCTTTTTTTCCCACCACACCTCATTTTTAACCTTTTCTCTTCTCTTTTTCTTTTTCTCGTTCCTACCATTTATGTATCCCTACTCTAGCCACCCTCAACTTAGGCATTTTGCCTATGTTGAAGTTCACAATATCCAAGAAAGCAACATGGCCAAAAAAGGTCCATTATAAAGAAATGGGTACGATTAATCGGCTAATCAATGAAAAATGGTCTATTAAAGGCTCCGAATTGGGATCAAGGAAATCATATGATTTTGATAGGGTTATTTAGGCTAAAAGTGAGCTTAACAAAAAAGGGTCTATGATCATATTCTAACCAACAATCCTTGGCCTATGCAAAGACCAACCAGACAAGTTTTAGATCTTCAACACAATACTGAACTAAGTATTACACCTCACCCCCTCATGGTACATGACTTATATTCACATCACCTGTCTAGTTTACACATGGCGTGACAAGACTCCTCATGCTAATAAACTAAATGACATTAAAAGATCCACAGAAATCATGCATGCAGTAATAAATACATAGCTAATGCATCAACAAAAATTTAAACAGGGTCAATTTTTTAAAAAATCAAAACTTGTGCATTTTCATTGGCTGAGTACTCCTAAATTGTTTCCTAATTAAAAAATCACAAAATAAGAAACAAAAATCCTAAACATGATGGTTCTACTAGATAGCATGCCTAAGGAAAAAGAAACACGACAAGAAAAACCCACCGACGAGTTCAAAAAAATCCCAAAAATCACAAGTACAACCCCTCTCCTTTTTAAAAATTAAGCTTTGTCCCCGAAGCATGAACTACAAGAACATAGGAAGGAAACATACCTGAGGCTACTCAGACTTCGCCATTCATGGGTTTCCTCCCATGCAGCGCTTGATTTAATGTCGCGAGACGACGTGGATTTTGTGACTCCTCAAACATCATCAAGCTATACTACCTCTATTCCACTTAATTCCTCCACATCTCCCAGATACAACTTTATTCTTTGCCCATTTACATTAAACCTTTCTCCTTCCTTATTCTCAAGTTCCATTGCACCATATGGGGACACATGTACTACACTGTATTGTCCCATCCATCTAGATTTCAACTTCCCTAGGTGCAACTGGAGTCTTGAGTTAAACAATAAGACCAAATCACCTAGGCTAAACTCCCTTTTTGCAATCTTCTTATCATGGTAGATCTTCATCCTTTCTTTATAAATGGCCACACTCTCATAAGCTCTAAGTTGGAATTCATCCAACTCATTAAGCTTGTTAAGTCTCAGCTTGGTTGCTTCATTCTAGTTCATGTTCAACTTTTTCAGAGCCCATAATAGCTTATACTCTAATTCAATCGGTAGATGGCATGCTTTGCCATAAACCAGCTAGTACGGAGACGAACCAATAAGGGTCTTATAAGATGTTTGGTAAGCCCGCAACGCATCTTCAAGCTTCCTAAACCAATCTATCTGACTAGTATTCACTATCTTGGCCAAGATAGTCTTGATTTCCGTGTTCGAGACTTCCAATTGTCCACTTGACTGAGGGTGGTAAGATGTGGCAACATTATGCTTGAAACCATATTTTTCCAACAAGATCTGAAGAGGCAGTTATAGAAGTGAGATCCACCATCACCGATAATAGCTCTAGGAGTGCCAAATCTGGAAAAAATATGCTTCTAAAGGAATGTTGTAACACTCTTTCCTTCATTGTTTGGTAATGCAATTGCCTCCACCCATTTGGAGACATAATTCACTTCCATAAAGATGTATTTTATTCCATATGAGTTAACAAATCGGCCCATGAAATCAATGCCCCACACTTCAAACAACTCAACTTCCAAGATGGGAGTCAGTGGCAACTCATATTTACGGGTAATATTGCCCTGCCTTTGGCATTGATCATAAGACTTGGCGAAGTCATATGCATCTCGGTGAATAGAGGGCCAATAGTATCTGCATTGTAAAATTTTATGTGCAGTTCTGATACCACTGTGATGACCACCAACAGGAGATGAATGACAGGCCTCCAGAATGCTCGGCATTTCTATTTCGGCCACACACCTACGAATGATCTAATCTGCACAAATGAAAAATAAATATTGCTTATCCCAGTAATATCTTCGGGCATGGAATAAGAACTTCTTCTGCTGAGGAGTTAGGTCTGCCAGTATCATATCGCTAACTAAGTAATTTGCAAAGTCTTAAGACTAGGAAATCAAATCATGCGATGCAGCTAGTACCTATTCATCTGGGAAGGCATCATCAATATCAATTTCCTCCCTTTCTCTTTCTTCGGAATCGAGCCTAGATAAATGATTTGCTACATGATTTTTCATTCTCTTCTGATCTTTAACCTCAAACTCACATTCTTGGAGCAAAAGTACCCGCCGAATCAATCTGGTTTTAGCATCCTTTTTGTACATCAAGTACCTCAAAGAAGTATATTCTGTATGAATGATCACCTTGGTTCCAATAAAGTATGCTCTGAATTTTTTGAATGCAAAGACTACTTCCAGTAGCTCCTGTTTTGTGACCGTGTAATTCTTCTGGGATGTATTGAGTGTTTTACTAGAGTAATAGATTGGGTGAAAGATCTTTACTCTTCTTTAGCCCAAAACAGCACCAAGAGCGACACCGCTAGTATCAGACATTACCTCAAATGGAATAGACCAATATGAAGCCACAATGATAGAAGCAGTGGTAAGTTTCTCTTTTAAGCATTTAAAAACCCTTAGACATGCCTCATCGAACATAGACTTAACTTCCTTCTCATGTAATTTGCACAATGGCTGTGAAATTTTTGTAAAATACTTGATAAATCGTCAATAGAATCCTGCATGCCCGAAAAAGCTCCTGACCCCTTTTATGGAAATACAGGGTGGAAAACCTGCTATAACTTCAATTTTTGCCTTGTCCACCTCAATCCCCTTTCCTGAGGTTTTATGACCCAACACTATTCCCTCCTTAACCATAAAATGATATTTTTCCCAGTTAGGACGAAATTAGTTTCTTCACATCTTTTCAATACTTTTCCCAGATGGTCGAGGCAAGATTCAAATAAGTCACCTACAATAGAAAAATCATCCATAAATACTTCAATGGTGTCTTCCACCATGTCTGAGAATATGGACATCATGCGGCACTAGAAGGTGGCTGGTGCATTGCACAATCCGAATGGCATTCTTCTGAAAGCAAAAGTTCCATATGGGCAAGTAAAGGTTGTTTTCTCCTAGTCTTCTAGAGAAATGGTAATCTTATTATATCTTGAATATCCATCAATAAAGTAGTGCCAACCTCTACCTGCTAGTCTGTCAAGCATCTGATCCAAGAATGACATTGGAAAGTGGTCCTTCTGGGTCCAGTGGCTGATTTCCTTTAATCCATGCATACACGCCATCTTGTGATAGGTCGTGTTGGTATAAACTTGTTCTTCTCATTTGGCACCACTGTAATCCCACCATTATTTTGTACGCATTGAACTGGGCTCACCCATTTGCTATATGCGATGGGCTATATGACACCAGCATCTAGCCACTTGATAATTTCCTTCTTTACAGCTTCTTTCTTTAGAGGGTTCAGGTGGTGCTGATGTTCTATACTTGGTTTATAGTCTATCTCTAGTTGGATCTTGTGAGTGAATATGCTTGGTGGGATTCTGATAATATCAGCTATGGTCCGGCCAATTGCCTTTTTGTACCATTTTAGTAAGTTGACCAAAGCTCCCACCTGATCGTCTAATAGGTCTGCTGCAATTATGATCGGTAAAGTATTATCTTCTCCGAGGAATGCATACTTGAGATGGGGATGTAGTGCTTTCATCTAGAGTACTGGTGGCACCTCCACAAATGGCTTGGCCAGCGGTGTTGAATGATTCTTTATATCCAGGTCTAACTTCTTCAGGCTGAAGTTATATGACCCCATTTAAAGCATTCACCGTCACCGTGTATTCCAGTATCCCATCTCCCTCATAATTCATCATCATAGCTATTAATATATCAATAGTCATCATCTCCTCCACAAGAATTGGCATCTTATCACATTCCATCTGGGTGTTTGAACGAGGGATCGTTGCCTTAACGTATCCTGAGAGAGTCACAAAACAAAAACAAAGAAAAGCATAAAAAGGGAAATAACTACCAAAAAGTCAAATAAAAGAAATAATCCAGTCTTAGTCATATTCCCCGATAATGGTGCCACTTTTTGATAATGCTCAAATCATACCTCTTAATGAAGTATGCAGCGTACGTTGTCAATAAGGAACCCAACTAGAGGTTGGGGTCTGATCTCGGGCAAAATAGCATGCCGAGTGACGCTTGATAACTTAATTTAGTCTTGTTTAGCTAAGTAATTGTATACATTTTCATGTGATTTTATATAAAGATGAATATATGTGCTAACCAACGTGATTAGTCCTTGTTTTGTAGGTTTCAATGATTTTGAGGAACTAATTTATAAGTTGGTGAAGTAGCTGAATGGAGTTGGGAGCAGAGGCGGCAGGCAGGCAGCACCAGCGCGCCAGCAACGTGCCATGCCATACTAGCTGTGCGACAGGGGTGTGCCAATGCGCTGCCCAAGCAGCGTGACACGCTGCCAACGCGGTGGCACTCGGCAGTTTCGGCTTTCGGAGGAAATTTCCAGAGAGCTTTTGCGTTACCTCCATGTCACGGAGGCAGTGCTCCGCGATACACTCCATGACACGGAGCCATTCCACGACAGGCTAAATTGTGCACGTTTCTCATTTATTATAAATAGGTCTCTTAGTTCTTAAAACCATTTTGTCACAATTTTATTCTGGAAAACTACCTAGGAGTGAAGGGAGAAGTGGGAGAACTCATCTAGGGTTTGGCAAATTACCTTCTCATCTACCAAATTCATGTAAGTATGTTAGTTTAGTAGTAGTTAGTTGTAGTTTTACGAACATGAATGGCAAGAACCCTTCCTCTAGGGTTAAAGCCATGAATTATGATTGTGATTTTATGAAATTATTTTGGAATTAAGTTATTGATTGTTGTTTTCATCTTGCATTCTGGATTGTTGGTTGTTTTTATGATTAATCATCATGAAAACATATATGTTAGCTTGGGCAATTGCTTGAGAAAGAATTACCTAGGTCAGGACATGAGAATGTGACGAGCATGTTTGTATCTCACGATATGATTTCGTGTGGGGATAGAAATATACCTAACACCTTGCTTGGTTGATAAAACGGGGGTTATTAAGAGACCAACTTAGGATTATCACATCACCACTCAAAGAATTAGTTGTGAGGGTAAGTTGAGTTAACTGGTTAGATGCACGAAAGTCCCTAATCATTTCCCCGTAAACCACAACATAATTAATTGCCCGCGAACTAGAAATTAGCATCCTCGCTCACAATGATGCAGTGAGGCTAGTTTGCCTTGTTTAGAGGCTCAAAAGACCATGAACATGCAATTCTAATTATGTGAAACAACAATTGATAGTTCCATGCTTAACCCATTGCAAAATCGTAGTATTGCATGATTATCTGGTTACAACCCTATGTTGCTCCTAGAGTGACTTCAGAATATTTCATTAAACAAAACTAGACTTAATTGAATCTCCCTCGAAAACATCTATAACCGACACTTGCGAAAGTTAAGATCACTCTTGAAATGGATAGTTAGAGGAATGGGTCCAGTCCCTGTGGGTTCGACATTTTGGTTCTTAAAAAGAGCCCCTATATTACTTGCATGACCCGTACACTTGCGGACGTGCAAATAAGGGCACGTCAAGTTTTTTGCACCGTTACCGGGGACTCGGCGAAGTTTTGATAATTTATCTGTTTTTGTGTGATTTTTGAATTTCCTAAAGTGTTGAGAAACTTGGTCTTAGTCTGTTTATTTGCAGGTGACAGGTTGCCCTACCGAGATGGCTAGAAATAGAGAGCATGTGGAACCGTTGCTAGAACCTGAACGTCAAATCCATTTGCGAAGGAGAGTAGCTCTAGAGAAAAAGCTGAAGAGACTTCAAGAAAAGGTGCAAACACAACCACCCACGGGACAAGCACAATTGTCATCGAAAGCAATGGCAGCAAGACCAGTTCGCGAAGTGGCAATCCCACTAGCGATGAATGTGACCTCTAGTATCTGTAAATTGGAGCCTGGAGGGAACTTTGAGCTTAAACAGAACATGGAGCAGCTGTTATATTCTAGTGGTCAATTCACTGGGATGGCACATGAGGACCCGCAGCAACACTTACAGAGCTTTTTAGAGATTAGTGACACATTTGTCCCCACCGGCGTGTCCACAGGTTATGTGTGATTGACCCTCTTCCCATTTTCATTGTTGGGAGAGGTGAAAAAGTGGTTGAAGGCTGAGCTACCCAACTCCATAACTTCATGGAATGACTTGGCTAAGAAGTTCCTTATCAGATTCTTTCCTTCAGGCAAGACTGCAAAGTTGAGAAGTGAAATACTCAGTTTCAAGCAGAGGCCTGATGAGAACTTATATATGGCTTGGGAAAGATTCAAGTCATTTTTGAGGACTGCCCCCATCACCAGAAATCAAATGAGCTATTGGCTCATACCTTTGTAGAAAGTCTAGACCTACACACAAAAATATTACTAGACTCTGCATCGGGTGGGCAAGCCTTGGAGAAGACATATTTGAGTTGTACACTTTGTTGAACAGAATTGCACAAGGAAATCTAGAGTGGCATAGTGAGTCATCAAGGGGAGCAGGAAAGAGATCGGGGTTGATAAAAGTAGATGGTTTGAATGCCTTAGTAGCACAGTTAGCTTCATTCCACCATCAAATGATGACTCAGTTCAATAAACTGAGTATGAACCAACACTAGGGCCAGGTTAATGCAGTTCAGCAAGCTCCGAGTTGGTGTGAAATTTGTGATAATAATGAGCACAATGCAGAATCTTGTGGAGCCAATCCGGAATCAGTCAATTTTATTGGTAATGTGCATAGGAATCAGAATTTTGGGAACAACTCCAACCGAACTTGGCAAGGCCACCTGAATTTTTGTTGGGGTGGAAACCAAAAGCAAAATTATATGCAACCTCAAAAACAACGGTATCAGCAGAATAGGCAGAATGATGGGCAATTGAGTAGCAGCATTGAGGAAACACTGCAGAAAATTATGGAGACCTAGAATCGATTACCAGAAAATCAGGCGAGGATGGCAACAGACTTAATGAATCAGTAAGTAGCCACCCGCAATCTTGAAAAACAAGTGGGTCAGATAGCAGCTGCCCAGAACATGAGGTCGCAGGGGGGATTACCAAGCGATGCAGATCCTAACCCCCGGCAAATCAATGCCATCAGTTTTAGAAGCGGTAAGCAATTAGCTGATGTAGTGCCAATAGAGCTGAGAAAGGAGGTGCAGCCGGAGTTGGTTAGACCAGGACCATCCATCAACGTGGGAGATAATCAGAGTGCAGGGCCACAAAATGCGCAAGCTTCATTGCAGCCAGCACAAAGACCACCACCACCATTCCCTCAGAAATTCAGAAAGAGCAAGGAGAAGGAATGCTTCAAAAAGTTCTTTGAGAGTTTCAAAGAACTTCACATAAATTTGCCACTTATTGATGTTTTGCAGGGAATGCCCAGGTATGCTAAATACTTGAAGGACGTGATGGCGAACAAAGTTAGATTGGTGGATGTCCAGACTGTAGCACTGACTAAGGAGTGCAGTCACAGGGTATTGAGCAAAATGCCAAAGAAGCTCAAAGACCCAGGGAGTTTTACCCTCCCTATACAAACTGGTAAAGCTGAGGTGCTACGAGCTTTGTGTGACTTAGGGGCAGCCGTTAATCTGATGCCCCTATCCTTATTCAACACCCTGGGGTTGGGAACACCGAGGCCGACAAGGTTGATGTTGCAGCTGGCTGACAAGTCGCGAGTGACACCTGATCGAATAATAGAGGACCTTCTTATCTACTTGCTGATTTTATTGTCTTAGATTTTCAGGTTGATGACCAGGTACCCCTGATCTTGGGACGGCCATTCTTGGCCATCGGAGGAGTGATAATTGAGTTGAAAGCAAGGACCCTGAAAATGAGGGTTGAGGATGAAGAAGCAATCTTTCGCGTTTACCAAAAAATGAACCCATCTGCACACTACAGAAACCTTTGTCAGGTTAGTGTGTTGGCGGAGGATGAGTGTGTGGTGGAGGATTCCATAGGTGCATGGCCAAAGGCAATGACAAGTGTTCAGCCCGAGTTTGATAAAGGGCTTCAAATTGTGAAGAAGTTGGAGAAAGAGATGAACAGAGTGGAGGCTGTTTCCTCTAAACAGCAAAAGAAAAGGAGATGGTTCTCGAGAGAGAACCCAGGTATGAGGATGTCCTGAAAAGGACAGTCCACGTCTGGCCACGACATAAAATAAGGCGCTGCTTGGGAGGCAACCCAAGGGTACCTCGGGTACAATTTGTAATTTTGATTTTGTTATTTTCATTTTGTTTGTGTTTGTGGTGGAAAGTTAAGCACAGATGGAGGGAAGTCTAAGTACCGAGAAGGTGGAAGCTAAAAAGCATGCAATAGAAGAAGTGTGGGGTCGAACACCCACCTCTGAAAACTTGAAAGGAAAGCATGCTTTTAGCTTGGCATAGAGGCTCAGGGAGTATTTCTCACCCTCTTTAAACGTTAATTTGATGCTATGAGGACATAGCATGATTTAAGTGTGGGGTGAGGGAAATTTCTTGAAAATTTCAATTTTTTTGTGCTTAACTATTTTTGGTGAATGTAATGCTTGTGAGAAGAATTTTGAAAAATTTTTATGAGTCAAGCATGACTTCATCACCCGTTGGTTTTTCTTTTCAGTTCTTTTCCGACGGGGGGTCTTTGAACCGAGGAATAAAAATTTTCTTTTTCTTTTCTTTGTCTATATATAATGTTTTAGTCATAGTTAGGGATTGCTTCCAACGATCTATGGATGAAGACAGTCTTGAGGAAAAATTAGTCAATAGGTTTTGGGTTTTTGAAACCATAACTAATTGGTGCTTGATGTTCTTGTTATGTGCTATACGTGATTGTAAGATGCAAGTATGTTCAGTGTGAAGCATGCAAGTGTATAACTTTGTTTGAGACACTTAGGCTCTTGAATTTGACTCAGTATAATGGAGGCTTAATCTGAATTCTTGTGATGAGCTGAGTAAGAGTCCACTGAATGTGTCTCGAATTGAGCATGTGCCATGAGTGTAAGGTTTTTGAGTATTCTGTGCTATTGTGGATTGTCTAGAACTTGCCTGTTGTTTTTATAAAATGAAATGAAGGATGTGAATTGTAAGAGATGATTTAGGCATTTCTTTGAATGAACCAAATTTGTATCCCTCATTTTACCTACCTTGAAAAATTGATCCTAGTTAGCCCCATTGAGCCTTGAGCCTATTCTTTGATAGCTGCAACATAAGTTTAATCCTTTTTCTTTCATTAGCCTTGAACTTGATCCAAAACTCCTAAGCACTTAAGGGAAAAATATGAAAGAGTAAAGGAGTGAGAAGAAGGAAAGAAAGGAAAAGTAGCAAGTTGTAGAAGTGGAGAAAAGGACAAAGGCGCACTTGTGTGAAAATGGTTGATTATTATTAAGGAGTAAGAAAACAAATTAATGAAAAATTATTTATAGAACTCCTTACTAATAAGCTAAAAGTGCCTAAAGAAAGGGGGAACATAAGAGGAAAAAGAAAGCTGAAAGGAGAAAAAGGTGAAGCAAGGGAAGGGAAGTTTGTAATGAGGGCGTAATGTATTAAAAGCGCTTGGGAAAGTTAGTCATTGTTATTAGCCAGAATAGTACCTACCTGTCCCTTAGCTGACATTACAACCCATTAAGTCCTACTTTATCTTACATTCACACATCCTTAAATTAGTGGAATAAAACACTAAGGGCAAGCTTATGGGTCATTACATGATGCATGTGAATTCTTTGTGAGAGTGAGCGTAATTCTATTCATGTACCCACACATGTTGTGATTTAAAAATTGTTTTTGCGTGTGAAATTGGGTAACTCTCTTTCCGTGAGGGCACATGTTGAATGAAGGATATAATTCCTGTCGGATTTCTTAATCAGTTGATTTGCATGAGTTTGCTAAGATTGAGAGTCGATTCTTGAGGTTAAGAAGTCTTAACATAGTTGTACTGCATTTCGATGATCAAATCGTGCATGCTCTATTTTTAGCTTGTTATCTTACGTAATCATTATAGTCGTAGCTTGAACAGTCTTGCTAAATGAGTTATGGGTGAGTCTCCATATGCATGAGATGTAAAAGGTTGTTCAAGGACGAACAAGACTTTAAGTGTGGGGTTGTGATCTCGGACAAAATAGCATGCCCGAGTGATGCTAGATAAAACTAGAAACATTATTTTGATTGAAAAAAATATAAAACATTCCCATGCTTCATGATTCAGTAATGGAAACATAATTAAGTCATACCCATGTAGATAATTAGGAAATCCATGCATTTGTTTTAAAACTCCATAGATTAGACATAGAAATCTCATAATTTAGAGAGGTATTGGGCATGGGTGTGAAAGGATTCACCCATTCATAACCCTACATACCTGGGGAAAATCAAATCTCACCACTCCTTGAAAGCCCAATGAAAAATTCGAAGAAACTCTTGAAGAACAATCTTGATCACCTCTTCGATTCCTTAACTTTGCATGCATAGAAATGAATAATCCTAGGGTGGGTTTTACCCTCAATAAACACTTATTTTTGAGCCTTAAACGACGTAGTTTAGGACCGTAGGACTTTGAAATGACGAAAATACCCTTAATAAAATCCTTGAAAAATCTTCATTGGGTGAACCAACGGATGGTCCCATGAGTTTTTTCATGATACCACGACTCGTGGTATTGAGCCGTTGGATCCACTACCTCAGTTAAAACATTAGATTCCTTCCCACGACTCGACAAGAGGAGTCGTTGTTCAAAGTGACGACCCGTTAAGTCATCTGCTATTTCTCCTGTCAAGACCTGCACCAATCATTCCCACGAGCCTCACCATGGCTTGTTACTTCCTCCAACAAGTTGTGGTTTCTTTCCGTTATATAGATTGGAAATTATAAGCATTCCTTCCCATGAATGGTGACCACGACCCGTTACTTCTCATGATGGGTCGTGGGATGGCCCGTTACTTCCCCTTAGGTTGAGGACCAGTTCACACCATGACTCCACACAACGACTCATTATATAGAACAATGAGTCATTACTTTGCTCGTTATTTCCCCCATAGTTACTAGACAACCCTTCCCACGACTGCTTCCCACGGGTCAGTAGACCAACAATCCATTGGGTCGTCCTTTCTGTGGGATTGTTCCCAATTTTAGCCAACTCCCATTTTTATATCCCGGGTCTAATCTTAGGCACTTTCGGGGTATTTCAAAGGATAAGTTAGGTGTGATATCACAATGTGCCCTTGGGCCAGGAGGAAACACTCTCTTGAGAGGTCCCAAAATATATCCCTACGTTGGTCCGTAGTTTATGAGACCGGGGAACCTTGAATCCCCTAGCCTACTCGGTGCTAGACTCTACTCCCAAAACATGTATAATGCTCATATAATAATTACATCCTCAAAACATAGTTTAAATCTAAACATTGGGGATTCTTGACTCAAAATATATATATATATCATAACTGATCTTATTAGCCATGGCTAAATCATGTAACATACTTGACTTGTGTGGGATTGCCCAAATATTAAAATCATGCATACTTGAAATAGACTTCATAAGGAAAATCATGGATTCATGCATGGAAAATTGGTAAACATTCAATCATGCTAGATATTTCATCATACTTAAAATCATAAATCATAAACTTGACTTTTCATGAAACTTGTCTAATTGGGAATAATTGAAATCACGAATTTATAATCAAAATAGGTATAAAATCTACCCATGAATCTTAAAACATACTTTGAAATATGATGGGAATTAACCGATAAAGAAATCATAGAGAATTTCATGAAATTGGGCTAAAACTCCATAAGATCATAAACTTGAATTAAGACTTGAATTCGTGAACTTTAGGAGAAATTTAAGAATGAGAGTCAAAGAAAAGTCTCATTCATAAGCCTACATGCTTGAGTAATCTAAATCAAAACTTGAAGCCCAAGAGATTTGGGAAAGAATTGAGGAATTCCTAGCTTGATCTTCAAAGTAGAGCTTCTAAACTTGCATGCATGAAAGTCTTAAGGCATTAGGATAAGTTAAACCCCTTTAAAACCCTCCTTTCAGATCTTCAAATGACGTCATTACGACGCTAATATTTAAGCTTTTAAGTCTGTTATTTCCAAAAGTGGGGTTTTGTAAGGAAGTAAACACGTAATAGTATTGACAATTGGATTGTTATCAAGATAATGCAATTAACTATGGAAGCATTTCGCATGGGTTCATAACTACTTCGGGTTTACACTTGTGATCTCTTCCAATGCCTGCTTGTAGAACTGATAACTAGGGTTCATCCAAACGATTGGTCCATCCCTATTGGATAACTATACTCAATCACTGAATTAGGTCTCATGAGTGATTTCACTTTAATCGTTATCTATTTGTTCAAAATTAACTATCAAGCGGCTGCAGCTCAAGTCAGACAATGACCCATAAAGATCAAGGCTTTGTTGTAATATTCTTTTCCTAATCTCTACTTCTCTAGGTTCAAGCAAGTAAGGAATTTGGGAAAGTCCTAACACTGCGCTCCGTTAAGAAATATTAAAGATGGAGAGAATACAATACAAGCATTAGCATTGGTGCAGAATCACTTTGTGCAAACCCCTAGTTTATTAATTCACCATAGTTCCCACAATCCTAGTTATGGAGGTTTTATCCCCTCATGATTGTAAGAGAATTATATGCATTCATAGACAAACACATAATATAGAACTTACATAGATGATTGGAAGAAAACCCACTTTGTTAATTCATGAATTAATGAAGAACAATGAGAAAACCAAAGCAAGAAATTCTCCAAGAGTTGTTCTCAATAATCCTAAAAGTCAAAATACTTCTCCCAAGAGTTGAATTATGTTCCTATAACAAAAATAACCTAGATAGTATTTATACAAATAATTAAAAAAAATTCCTAAATTAACAGGGAAACTTCTAAACTACCATCGACTTCACTTACGATCCGTACCACGATTGTACGGGTCGTACCTTCACTCGTACATTGGCTGGCTCTTCTGATTTTCTCCAAGTGTTGGAAGTTGGTACGACTCATACCATAAACGTATGAGTCGTACTATCTTGTCATTGTTTGAACCTGAGAGTTCTGGCATCCTCTGAATCTTTATGAGTGGCTTGGTATGACTCGTGCCTCCATCCTACGACTCATGACTTCTTTTCGTATGTTGAGATCTGCCATTCTTCAATTCTTCTGAAGTTTACCATAGTTCCTTGATACGGGTCATAGGTAGATAACGTGATTCTGGGTTGCTAACCATACCAAGAGACTAACTCAGTGCATTTTCCTCTGAACTTTATCACGACTACCTTGGTACGGCTTGTACCAAGAGTCGTTCTTTGACTCTTTGGTTCATCACATCTTCTGGAATTCTCCGTCGTTCTCAGTACGGCTCGTACCAGGATGGTATGGCTCATACTGAGGTCCGTACTTAGCCCTTTTTCTGCATTCTTTCACTACTTTGGAACATTTCAACTCCAACACATAATTTTCCTGAAAATAAAGTAAAAGTGCATCATATCCATATAAACATACCTAAATCCATGCTTATTTCCTCAGTTTTAAGCATTGAAAGTGTTGTAACCCACAGCACATCAACTACCATCTACTATGACCTATGCCACGAGTCGTACAATCCTCCTACAACTCGTGGTTAGCTCCCGTAACCTGCCATTAAAATTTCACCAACTCTCTGAAGATTTCAATGATTAATACCACAACCCATAACTCCATACTACAAGTCATACCATTACCTTACAATCAATCACTTGATAACTCCAAAGACTTGCTACGACTCCTAACCATGGGTCGTACCCACATACTACGACTCATAGTGTGGACTCGTGGTTTGAAGAAGGAAATCTTTGAAATGAACCATGGGTCTTCCAACGACCCGAATCATCTACCTATGACTCCTAGCCTGAGTCGTACTGAGAAAAATTCCCAACTTTTCCTTCTGATTATATTTCAATTCTCGAGTCTAGTCTTAGGAAGTTTTGGGGTATCAAAATATCTCCCCCTTGGGAAAATTCATCATCCAATTTGTGTTAAAGACACTGAAATATTAGGGTAAGGAACTACAATCCCACATACTGAACATTTGAAGGTGAAAATTAACGGAGTGACTGACTTCGAACTAAAATACATGACTGAACTGAATTCATGATTCATACATACATGCTAAATCATGAAAGGAACTGAGAGACATAAACTAGACATGAAACTAGATAGAGTACTTAAGGAGGAAACTGATACTGCGTGATGGAAATTAGTCGGAAGGGAAAAGATGTAGGTATTTAGCCATCATATCTGCTTCGGCTTCCCAAGTAGCTCCCTCAACAAACTGCTTCTCTAGAGAACCTTCACAGAAGCTACTTCCTTGTTTCTCAATCCCGAACCTGATGATCAAGAATCTCAAGTAGAACGGCCTTATAGGTAAGACTATCCTTCACACCGATGCTCTCCACCAGAACAACCAAGGTCGGGTAAACAATGCACTTCTTCAATTGAGATACATGGAAAACTGGATGTACCGAAGCTAATTCCACTGGTAGCTCCAACTCATAGGCCACCTATCCAACATGCCTCATAATTCTATAAGGACCAACATATCAGGAACTAAGTTTTTCCTTCTTCCCGAACCTCATCATTCCCTTCATGGGAGACACCTTTAGAAATACCCAATCATCAACCTAAAACTCAAGCTCTCACCGCCTAACATCCACATATGACTTCTGACAACTCTGAGCTATTTTCAACCTTCCCCTAATAAGGTGGACTTTCTCCGTGGCCTCACAAACTGAATTTGGCTCTATCAACTTAGCTTCACCCACCTAGAACCAACTAATAAGTGATCTACACCTCCACTCATAAAGAGCCTCAAACGGAGTCTGAGTGGTAATTGTTATTATAAGCAAACTCGATAAGAGGTAAGTGATCATCCCAACTACCCTAGAAGTCAATCACACATGCTCTCAACATATCCTCGAGAGTCTAAATGGTCTGTTCGGCCTGACCATCTGTCTGCGGTTGAAAAGCTGAGCTAAGCTTGACTTGAGTACCAAGTCCCTTCTGAAATGATCTTCAAACCTGTGATTTAAACTGGGTACCTCTATTTTAGATGATGGACAAAGGAATTCCATGCAACCGAACCAACTCCCAAATGTATAATCTGGCATACTCCTCGGCTGAATTGATAGTTTTGACCGATAGGAAATGCACTACTTTGGTCAACCTGTCTACAACTACCCAAATAGAGTCATACTTTCGGTGTGTACGAGGCAACCTTGTGATGAAGTCCATATTGATTTTATAACACTTCCAAGTAGGGATACTAATGTCTTATAGCATACCTCCAGGTCTCTGATGTTCAACTTTCACTTGTTGACAATTCAGGCACTTGGCCATAAACTCTGCTATGTCCTTTTTCATGCCATTCAACCAATAGACCTCTCGTAGATCACGGTATATCTTGGTGGAACCTAGGTCAATGGGATACCAAGAGACATGAGCCTCACCCAAAATTCGCTCTCTCAAGTCATCAACACCCAAAACACATAAATGACCATGATAATGAAATACACCATCTTCTCCTTGGGAGAAGACCTCCACCTTCTGATTTTAACAACTTCCTTCAGTTTCACTAAGATAGGATCCTCGTCTTGCCTGGCCTTAACCTCGATCACCAATGAAGATTTTGATCCATTCTAAATAATGACATCACTATCTGTCGAGTCGACCAGGCGAACCCCTAACCATGCAAGTTGATGCACATCCTTCACCAACTCTTTCTTTCCATCTTTAACATGGGACACGCTCCCCATAGACAATCTACTAAGGGCATCCGCCACTATATTGTCCTTGCCTAGATAGGAAAGGAAACTTATATCATAATACTTGAGAAGATCTACAGATCTCCTTTGTTGAAAATTCAAGTCCTTCTGAGTGAATACATACCGAAGGCTCTTATGATCTGTGAACACATCCACATGTATCCCATACAAGTAGTGTCTCCAAATCTTCAATGCAAACACCAACGCTGCCAACTCTAGGTCATAAGTTGGATAGTTCCTCTCATAGGTCTTAAGATGTCTAGAGGCATATGCAATGACCTTACCGTGCTGCATTAGCACACAACCAAGACCAACCCTAAAGGTATCACAATACACAACGAATCCATCTGTGTCCTCTAGTAGAGTCAATACTAGGGCTGAAGTGAGTCGACTCTTTAGCTCCTTAAAACTCTTCTCACAGGCGTCCGACCACTAAAATTTGACCTTCTTCTGGGTCAATTTAGTCAACAGTGCTGCAATGGATGACAATCCTTCAACAAACCTTCTGTAGTAGCTAGCTAAATCTAAGGAACTCCTGATATCCGAAGGACTAATTGGTCTAGGCCAATTATTCGCCGCCTCTATCTTTTGAGGGTCATCCTTCACAGCCTCACTTGACACCACATGACCCAAAAATGCTACTTACTTCAACTAAAACTCACACTTGCTGAATTTAGCAAATAGTTGGCGATCCTTAAGAGTTTATAACACAATCCTCAAATGAGTGGCTTGCTCCTTCTTGCTTCGTGAGTATATGAGAATATCATTTATGAAAATAATCATTAACATATCCAAGTACGTCTTGAACACCCTATTCATAAATCCATAAAAGCTGCAAGAACATTTGTTAGTCCAAAATACATAACTATGAACTCATATTGACCATACCGAGTCTTGAAAGTTATTTTTGGGATATCACTCTCTCTAACTCTGAGCTGATGATATCCAAATCTAATGTCTATATTTGAGAAGCACTTAGCACCCGAAAGTTGGTCAAACAAGTAATCAATTCTGGGGAGCGAATACTTGTTCTTGATTGTGACCTTGTTCAATTACTGATAATCAATGCACATTCTAAAAGAACTATCATTCTTCTGAACAAAGAGAACTGGTTCATCCCACAGAGACTTGCTAGGTCTAATGAATCCCTTATCTAGGATATCCTTCAACTTTTCTTTCAACTCCTTGAGCTCGGCTAGAGCCATTATGTAAGGAGGAATGGATATATGTTGTGTATCAATGAGCTGGTCGATACCAAAGTCAATCTCTCAATTGGGAGGAACTCTTGGTAGATCATCAGGAAACACCTCTGGATACTCATATACTATAGGAACTGACTGAAGAGTCGGGGTCTCGGATATAGCATCCTTAACCTGAACTATCCTTTAGAAATCATCTTCCTGGCCTTAAGATAGGAAACAAAGTGACCTACAGGCACCGCTAAACTACTTTTCCATTCCAGAACTGGCTCACCCAGAAATTGGAACTCTACCATATGGGTTCTACAATTCGCTAAGGCGTAACATGCATGCAACCAATTCATATCAAAGATAAAATCAAAATCAGTCATGTCATACTCTACTAGATAGGCAAAGGTGACTTTCTTAAGGACTGTGAAAGGGCAATTTGTGTATACCCATCAAGCTATAACTGAGTCAACGACTAGAGTAGAGACTGAGAAGGGTTCTGAAAGGATTTTGGGACCGACTTTGAAAATAATGGCAACATAGGGAGTCACAATGGATAAGGTAACCCCTAGATCTAACAATGCATATACATCAAGACAAAAACTCACAACATACCAGTGAACATATCTAGAGACACTTCCTGCTCCTACCAAGATGAGAGGGCATAAAATTTGGTCTGACACTGACCATTACTGACACTGTATTGAGCTAAGCATGTTGGTGGAGCTGTTGAACTAGCGGATGGGTCACGACCTCTGCTATGACCCTGTCTGGCTAAAGGGCAGTCTTTGAGCAGATGTCCAAGCTTCCCATACCCAAAACACGCACCTGAACTCGCTAGGCACTCTCTAGGGTGTTTCCCTTCCACACTTGCTGCAAACTAGAAGGATGGGCTCTCCTAACCTACTCCTCTAACCTCTGGAGCCTGATGCCCCACCCCTCTGATCACGTCTCGGCCTAGACAAAACACTGGCTGATGATGACACTGGGGCTGATGACCTCTGGTGGAGCTATTGACGGTGTCCTCCATCAAACCTCTATTGAAAATGTCTGTAACTCCCTATATTGGCCCTCTTGGCCTCTCTTTCCTTCTCCCTAATTTGATCTGCCTCTATTTGTTGGGCGTATATGACCAATCGTGAGAAGTCTAGATCACTATTCAGCATTGCAGTCCTACACTCCTTGACCAGTGAATCTAACACTCCGTACACAAACCTACCCATATGAGCACTCTAGTCCGCAACCATCTCCAGTGCATATTTGGACATCCAGGTAAACTTCAGGGCATACTTTTGGACAATCATATTGTTCTGCCTCAAGTTGAGGAACTCCGCCGCCTTTGCCTCCCTCAACTCCCTAGGGAAGAACCTGTCCAAAAAGGAAGTCATAAACTCATCCCAACTCACGGGAACTGCGCCCACTACTCTACCGTCTTTCCACTTACGGTACCAAATGTAAGCAACCACCTTCAGCTGATAGGAGGCTAAATTTCACCTCCCTCATCACCCCCATAATCTGGGTGATCTTCTATATCTCCTCAAGGAACTCATGTGGGTCCTCATCCACTTTTGACCTAAGGAACTTAGGTGGATTCATTCGGAGAAAGTCCCGAACTCAAGTCGGTGTTGTGTTCCCATTCTGAGGAACATGAGTCACCATCTACTGATTGACCTGAGCGTTCATCGCTTGTGCCAACATCTGAAATGCTGCTCTAAACTCGGCATGAGTTACCTACTTGGGCATAGGTGATCTTGGGCAGAATTGCGTGTCCAAGTGATACTCGAATGCTTCATTTCGACTTGTTTATCTATCGTTATGTGTACATTCTCATGTGATTTTTAGTTAAAATGTGAATTTATACTAACCAACATGATTAGTGTTGTTTTGTAGGTAAAAGGAAATTTTGGAAGCTAATATAGATGTTGGTGAAGATCGGGAATGAACTTGGAGACAAGGAGTCAAAAATGATAAGGGAGAGCAGCAAAAATAGGGGCTCCGCGATGGAGCCGTGTCACGCTGCCATAGCGGAGGCATTCTGCCTCGGATGAAATAATTTTGGCAATTTTTAGTGAAAGTGCACGATAGCACCGTGGCACGTTGGCCAGGTTCCACGATGCAAGCCGTGCCACGCTGAAGTGAAATTGCCTAGGGAGCCGACTTCCAATGAGGGTCCTCGATACCTCCATGGCACGAAGGGAGTGCTCCGCGATACACTCCGTGCCACATTGATTGTTATTTCGAGAAAAATTCTCAAGAGTATAAATAGCACACTTAGGTTTTATTTTAAACATTCTGACTTGGTTGAGAAAGAACGTGGGTTACAGGAAGTTGAGAGGACGAAAATTCTAGGGTTCTTCTCTATCTCTTTCTCTTTTAACTAAATTGTTTGTATGAATTCTACTTATTTGATGATGTTTAATCCACAAATGAGTGGATAATTCACTTCTTACTGAGGTTAAGAACAATTGTAGTGGAATATAATTGTTGTTCATTTCAGTTTTCATCTTTTCATCAATGGTTGTTCTATCAATTCTTGTTTTTACGGCATTAATATTTGGACAATGTTAATGTATATCTAGAAATCCAATTTTGATTTTGAAAAGGAAATAAATTGGAAAGATGTGAATTGGTAGGATATGGTCTATTCTTAGATTAGAAAAATGAGAATTGATTTACATTCAGAATAGAAATATATGTGAAAGTCTTATTAGTCAACTAAGGAATCGGTATTGTATGGCTAGAGCATGAAATTCTTTTATCACAGAAATGTAGATTAAGGTTTCATGATTCTTAATTGGATAGGAGTCAAAAGATCCAATCCATGGGCAATAATTCTTAACTAGCAACCGAAGAAAAGATTAGCACAATTGAATTGATAAATTACTTCCCTGCATGATTTTTTTAACATCAGCTTGCTCATTACTATTGTTCAGACTCAAATTATAATATTAACTTAGATTTTTATTACTTAGCAAACTTAACTCTCAAAATATTGTTTAATTGGTTGTCTGCATTCTTAAAGACATAGTTCACTTAGTTCAGTCACTATGGGATCGATACTTGGCTTTACATAAGCCACTTTGCTACTTGTTCGACCACGTGCACTTGCATGTATCACCACACCAACCGACCAAGTTTTTGGCGCCGTTGTCGGGGACTAGCAATTGGTAAAATTATTTTCTTACTGTTAGTTTACAAATTCTATTTAAGTGCTGACAACTTGATCTTAGCCTTTCTCTTGCAGATATTGAAATCTTCTGAACGCTGGCAAGAGATAACGAGTTGGAGGATTCATATATAGAGCCAGAAAGACAATTTCATCGTCAAAGAAGGGAAGCTCTAGAGAAGAAGCTACAGTTGCTGAGACAGGCAATTATGGAGCAACAACAGAATCCACCACTTGTGAGGGCAGTTTTAGTGCCCGAGGAAATGGCAGCAAGACCGGTTCGCGAAATGGCAATCCCACATGCTAACAATGTTACATCTAGTATTCACAGACCAGAGCCAGGAGGGAGGTTTGAGCTTAAACAGAATATGGTGCAGTTGTTGCACACCAACGGGCAATTCACAGATCTCCCTCATGAAGATCCGCAACAACATCTCCAAAACTTTTTGGAGATAAGTGACACTTACATTCCTACTGGAGTATCATCCGACTACGTAAGGCTTACATTATTCCCTTTTTTATTATTGGGGGAAGCAGACAGGTGGTTGAAAGCTGAACCACCTAACTCTATCACCACGTGGGATGATCTTGCAAGAAAGTTTTTGATACGATTCTTTCCATCTGGGAAAACAAGAACACTTAGAAGTCAGATTCTAAGTTTTAAACAAAGAGAGGGTGAGAATCTGTATCAAGCTTGGTAAAGGTTCAAATCGATGTTAAGGGATTGTCCTCACCATCACCAGTCCAACGATGTGTTGGTGCATACTTTTATAGAGGGTTTGGAGCCACATACAAAAATTTTGCTAGACTCAGCAGCTAGGGGACTGGCACTAGAAAAGACGTATGAGGATCTTTATACTTTGTTAAATCATATTTCACAGGGAAATCCAGAGTGGTAAGCAGACTCTTCAAGAGGAGGAACAAGGAAAGCGGTAGGAGTCTTTGAGGTTGATGGTTTTACAGCTATCGCTGCACAGATAGTTGCATTGCAAAATAAACTTAACACCCACTTCAGCAGTATGAGCTTAAATCAAGCACAAGCCCCAGTAAATGTAGTGCAGTAGGTATTGTGTGAAGTATGTGGGAGTAATGAACACTCAGCTGAGTTTTGTGGTGCAAATCCAGATTCAGTAAACTTTGTTGGGAACGTCCAGAGAAATAATAACCAACAGTATGGAAACAATTACAACTCAAATTGGAGGAATCATCCGAATTTCTCTTGGGGTAGTAATAGCCATCAAGGGAAAAGTTCGAATCATGGTGTGCAGAGAAATCAAGGGGGGCATCAGAATTATCAGTCTCAATACAAAGGAAACAATGCACCTCCTCCCACAACCAACAGCATTGAGGAAATGTTCAAAACAATGATAGCTAACCAAGCGTAAATGCAGGCTGACTATGTGAAATTAGCGGCAGACATGAAAAATAAGCAGTTAGCTACAAAGGCGTTGGAGTACCAGTTGGGAAAACCAGCTGGTGCTCAAAACACTAGGCCCAGAGGAGGACCACCGAGTGACACTGACCCAAATCCCAAGAAGGTTAATGCAGTGACCACAAGGAGTGGATTACAACTCAAGGAGGTGGAGCCAAAAAGACCACCTCAGCAATCAGGTGCAGTGGAAAAAGATAGGGAACATGATGAGATGAGGGGGAAGGAGAAGGCAGCCGAAGCAGAAAGACCACCACCCCTGTTCCCTCAAAGATTAAAGAAGCATAAGGAGGAAGCTTGTTTTAAAAAGTTTATGGAGGTTCTAAAATAGGTACACATTAATTTACCTTTGGTTGATGTTTTGCAGGGAGTGCCAAAATATGCAAAGTATATCAAGGACATCGTAGCAAACAAAAGCATATTGACGGAGTATGCTGCGGTGGCGCTCACTGAGGAGTGCACTTCTCGGATACAGAATAGGTTGTGAACAAATCTCAAGGACCTTGGGAGATTTACCATTAAGATCACAATCGGGCAAAGTATCTGAGCTCGCAGATTATGTGATTTAGGAGCGAGCATAAATTTGATGCCGACATCGGTGTTCAAGAAGTTGGGGCTGGGCAGTCCTAGACCAACTACAGTGATCTTAAAGTTAGCAGACCGTTCTGCCAGACCAGATGGCATTGTGGAGGACGTGCTAGTGCAAGTGGGCTCCCTTATTTCCCGGTAGATTTTATTATATTGGATTTTGAGCTGGATGTGAAAGTCCCATTTATTTTGGGACGTCCTTTCTTAGCAACCGGGAGAGCATTGATTGATGTAGATGCGGGGAAGCTAACCATGCGAGCGCATGACAAAGTTGAGGTATTTGATGTGTATAAGGCCATGAAGCTTCCGGCCATCTATGAGGAGCTATCAGCAATCAATGTGCTAAACCAGGAAGAAATTCTTCAGATTGTTGATTCTCAAGATCCATTGGGGAGAGCTTTGATGAGCTCCGATCATTTTGGAGATAGGGATACTTATGAGATGGTGCAAATGTTGAACGAACCAAAATGGTTTCTCAGGAAGCAAGACATTTAGCCATTAATGAGGTCCTTGGAACCATTTCCAAAAACATCTTTTGAGGAAGCACCAAAACTGGAGTTGAAGACATTGCCTCCACATTTGAAATATGTATTTTTAGGGGAAGATGACACCTTGCCAGTCATCATCTCCGTAGAACTGACAGAGGCACAGGTAAAGGATGCATTGGTGGTTCTCAAGAGGCGGAAGAAGGCAATGGGCTGGCAAATGTCAGACATTAGGGAGATCAACCCAGCCTTTTGCACACACAGAATTTTTATGGAGGAAGGAGCAAAGCCAACTGTACAAAAACAGGGGAGGTTGAATCCAGTGATGAAGGATGTGGTTAGGAAGGAAGTGATCAAGTGGCTTGATACAGGTGTGGTCTATCCCATTTCAGACAGTGAATGGGTCAGTCCCATGCAGTGTGTCCCAAAGAAAGGAGGGATGACTGTGGTCACCAACGAGAAGAATGAGTTGATCCCTACACGCACAGTCATAGGCTGGCGAATATGCATGGACTACAGAAAGCTCAATCAGGCCACGAGGAAAGATCATTATCCTATCCCATTTATTGATCAGATATTGGATAGGTTGGCAGGTCAAGAATACTATTGTTTCACATGTCCTTATGGGTCATATGCTTTCAGGCAGATGCTATTTGGTTTATGTAATGCACCCGCCACATTCTAGAGATGCATGATAGCGATCTTTAACGATATGGTGGAATATTTCGTCAAGGTATTTATGGATGATTTTTCTATTTTTGGTAATTCGTTTGCTACTTGTTTGCAGAATCTTGACAGGGTGCCAGCTCATTGTGAAGACTCCAACCTTGAACTCAACTGGGAGAAATGTCATTTTTTAGTCAAGGAGGGTATCGTGCTTGTCTATAAGGTGTCTTGAAAGGGGTTGGAAGTCAACCGTGCAAAGATTGAAGTGATTGAAAAGCTACCATCGCCTGTGTCAGTAAAGGGTGTTCGCAGTTTTCTCGGACATGTAGGGTTCTACAGACGGTTCATCAAGAACTTCCCTAAAATTTCTAGACCAATATGCAGGTTGCTAGAAAAAGAGGTGAAGTTCGAGTTTTATGAGGATTGTGTTAAAGCATTCGAGGATTTGAAACAGAAGTTGATAGAAGCACCTATTCTCATTTCTCTGGATTGGGAGCAACCGTTTGAATTAATGTGTGATGCAAGCGATGTGGCTGTAGGAGCTGTATTATGGCAGCGGAGGAATGGAATTTTTCATTCCATTCATTATGCAAGAAAAACACTTGACGCATCCCAAGCCAATTATACAGTCACTGAAAAAGACATGCTAGCATTTGTGTTCACGTTTGATAAATTTAGGTCCTACTTGGTGGGTTCTAAAGTAGTGGTGTATACCGATCATGCAGCGATTCGGTATCTATTTAACAAGAAGGATGCAAAGCCCAGGCTGATTAGATGGATCTTGTTGTTACAAGAGTTTGACCTATAGATTTGGGACAGAAAGGGGAGCGAGAATCAAGTGGCAGATCACCTATCGTGATTGGAAAGTCGGTTGCATGTGAAGGAAGGTGACAGCACCAAATAGGAGTTCCCAGATGAGCAGCTCTTGGCAATAAGGGAAGCTGAAATCCCTTGGTATGCAGACATTGTGAATTTGCTGGTGAGTGGAGTCCATCCACCGGAGGGTACGACTCAGCAGAGAAAGAAGTTGAGACATGATTGCAGGTATTACATTTGGGATGATCCGTACTTGTTTAAGAAGGGACCGGATCAGGTGATGAGAAGATGCATTCCAGAGAGCCAAATTGCAGAAGTATTGAGGAGTTTTCACTCATCATTATATGGAGGGCACCACGGAGGCGAGCGGATAGCGCACAAGGTGCTACAGTCAGGTTTCTTTTGGCCTACATTGTTTATAGACTCTATGGCATATGTAAAAATGTGTGATAGATGTCAAAGAACAGGCACAATTGGTAGAAGGCAGGATATGCCACTGCAGTAGATATTAGAAGTGTAGATCTTTGATGTATGGGGAATAGATTTCATGGGCCCATTCCCACCGTCATTTGGTAATCGTTACATCTTTTTATCCGTTGATTATGTATCCAAGTGGGTCAAACCAACAGCTTGTCCCAGAAATGACAACAAGGTGATAGCAAAAATTTGTGAAAAAGCATATTTTCACCAGGTTCGGGACACCCCGAGCCATTATCAGTGATGGAGGGGCTCATTTTGTAAATGCAAGTTTCAAGAATTTGCTAGCTAAGTATGGGGTGCACCATAAGGTAGCAACAGAATATCATCCCCAAACTAGTGGGCAAGTGGAGGTGTCGAACAGAGAAATCAAGTAGATTCTACAGAAGACAGTGAATGCACAACAAATTGATTGGTCAAGCAAACTCGAAGATGCGTTGTGGACTTATAGAACTGCTTACAAGACACCCATTGGGACTTTTTCATACAAATTGTTCTATGGAAAGGACTGTCATCTGCCTGTGGAGCTAGAACATCGAGCTTTTTGGGCTGTGAGGAAATTGAACATGGATCCAGAGCTAGCAGGGAAGAAGAGGCTGATGCAACTCAGTGAACTTGATGAGTTTCGTTGGCATGCTTATGAAAGTGCCAAATGCTACAAGGAGAAAATGAAGAAGTGGCATGATAGGCATATGGTGCATCGGATCTTTGAGTCGAGGTAGAAGGTGTTGCTATTTAATTCGAGACTGAAGCTTTTTCCAGGCAAGTTGCGGTCCAAATGGTCAGGGCCGTTTGAAGTGGTGAGAATGACCCTGCACGGGGCAGTGGAGTTGTGGCAAGAAGATAGAAGTGCCACATTTTTGGTGAATGGGCAAAGATGTAAGCATTATTGGGGTGAGGACGTTATTCGAGAGAAGACGTCCATCACTCTAGAGGATGATTGAGCAATGAATGACGTTGAGCCGCGACAATATATCAGGCACTACACAGGAGGCAACCAGTGAATGTGTTGTAATAGATAAGTAGAACTATTTGAAAGAAAAAAAGGAAAGAAAAAAATATAAAAAGAGAAAAACAAAGAAAAAAAAATAAAAAAAATTTTGTGTTGAAACCTATGGGGTCTAACCAATTTTTTTTTTGGTGAAATGATTTTCAGGTGGAACGGAGGGCAAAAATGCAAAGAAACGCAAAGGAAAAAAATCAAGGTGAGAAAATAAAAATTGGCACATTACAGTGAGCCTGCGCGATGGCTCCTTGTCACGGAGGGGGTGCTCCGCGTTACCCTCCACGACACGTTGAGGCTTGTTTCGGATTTTTTAAAAATCCAGAACACTGGAGCGATGGCTCCCTTTCACGGAGGGGGTGCTCAGCGTTACCCTCCATGACACGTTGAGGGTTAATTCACGTCAGGTCACACCCGGTCACCGGGTAACCCGTGCGAAAAATCACTTTAAAACCCCAATTCCCCTTATTTTTTTCCTATTTCTTCACTTCCTCTGCGACCCACACCCCAAATCCCCTTCTCCCTCAATGTGACACAGACCTAGGCATCAATTTTCTTCATGTTTTCTCAATTTAATCAAATCAAAGGTATGTTCTTGAATTCTTCCTTGTTTTTGGTCAAGTTTTCGATTCTTGAACATGTGTGGGATTAAACATTTCCCTAAGTGATAATTAAGCTTGAATTCACTTGAGTTATGATGGATTGATGTTCGTAGTATCATTTTGAATATATGAACTCAATGATTGCATGTTTTACTGAATTCTTGCGAAATTGATAGCTAGAGTTGAAAATTGAATAAGAAGAAGACTAAATTCTTTGAAATGTTGAAAACAAATTGGGTTGTGCATGTTGGGTGAAGAAAAATATAGTGTGATTGATGTTGAATATGCTAAGTAGACAAGTGATTTTCAGGAGAATGAAATTGGAGAATTGCATAGGTTGTTGAAAAAATTCGCTAAGTGCTATGATGATGTAATGAAATCGATGGCGATATTTTTATTCATTGTACGAAGTCTTAGTAGTACATAGTAATTGTTCCATTGACTCATATGAATGCACTAAGCATGTTGAATGTTAGGAATTGGAAAATCATGAATGCCTTGTCGAATTGTTTGGTTTGCGGCTTAAGACTAAGTGTGGGGTGACCCAAGTAAACCCAACCTTAGTTGTAGTTAATTATGACTTGCATAACATTGGGATTGTATTTTTGATTGTACAGGAACAATGTCAGGAAAAAAAGACAAGGGAAAGGGCGCATCCACATCGGGCGCCGGCAGGAAAAGGATACGATTGGGAACAGCAGCACCAACAGTTCCGCGAGGCCAACGCCGACAATATGGAACCCGATAGGTGACTGATGAGGGGAAGAAATGGTATGCAAAACACAAAGACACCAAATACTTCTCGGAAGAACAGATAGCACGGGAACTGCTGGCACAGGAATTCCCGCGGATTGTTCACCGGATTGACACCTCTATGCTGAACTTCATCTTCGAAGAGCCTAGGGAGTGTAATCTCTATCTTATTCGGGAGTTCTATGCCAACTGGAACCCGACTCTACATAGTCATACTGTCAAAATCAGGGGGCAGGTTGTCACTTTTGAGCCCCATCACTTGAATGAAATCCTAGGCGCGCGGGACACGGATGCTCATGTCCTTAGGCAGCTGAACATCACTCCACCTTATGCAGACATCAGACACACCCTATGTGGAGCACGATCGCCAGCAAGGTGGAGTAGGCACAAGGAAAGGGGCTACCATCAGAGATTGCCTTACTCTCAGATGAACTGGGAGGCCTGAATTTGGCTGAAGATTGTGTGTTCCTGCTTGATCCCGGGGGTGCACATGACAAATGTCACCCGGTATAGAGTGTGCTTGGTGTATGCCCTGATGAAGGGGCTGGAGATCAATGTTGGGGCGGTAATCATCTCCACCATGAAGAGAGCCCAACTACATCAGGGGCATAGATATGGGTTCGGTGGTTTGCTTACCACGTTCCTAAGGGGCCACGATATCGAGGAGGAGGCCCTGTATTACATCCCACAAATTGACAGGCGTGCCTTGGATGTCACCAAAACCAAGGCACCTGACACTACTCATGGGCCGGTACTCACACTAGTCGAGCGACATGCTCGGGATGACCAGTATATGGCCCGCATGTATGGGATGCAGATGTTGTAATTATGCATAGGCGGGAGGCCGACAATGGAGGATGAGCTGTGGCAGCTCGAGTTGGATTACCCATTCGACGAGAATGCCAGGGCTCTATACAGAGTGGGGCCCGTATTTATGGAGCCCGTAGATGATGATTTCCCCAGCAATGAGGAGACACGTCCGGAGGACTCAGATGTTGAGTCAGACGAGGACAGCGGGGGCGATTCTGATATGGGAAAGAAACAACGGCACCTGATGAAGAAGTTGAATACTTCGATTGATCAGGGAGTTTCACCACCTGCCTTTGTGATATGTCGAAATTTTGTGAACACTGGGGACAGTGTTCGGTTTAAGTGTGGGGTGGGAGTAGTTAGGTGCCAGCTGCTTTGTTTATGTTTATGTTTTGTTGTTGTGCCTATGCAAAATGTGATCTTGTGACTGTGTATGGTGTGTTCAATAATTAATTTGGTGTTGTAATGAATGGTGAGTTGTTGTGTGTTGTGTGTTGTGTGAGATGCTGTTGATTGTGTGTGTTGTGTAAATATTGTTCAAATTAAAATTTTTATCTTTTTGTAGTGAATTTTTTTTGAAATCTTTTTATGTTGCGTTTCTCGGCCTTTGTTCTCGGTGCTTCTACTGAGAATAGTCCCATTGAACCGAAGTCGTAGATAGTGATCGTTCCCTATGATGGATGGATGACAACCGTCTTAAGGGAAATGCAGTCAATAGGAGTAGTTTTTTTTCTTTCTTTTCTTTCTTTTGTTTGTGTCCCAAACCTGTCGTTACTTCATAGTTCGGAATTCTTGTTACGTGTTGTACATGACATTAAGATGCAAAAGTGATTCGTATGAAAGCATGCAAATGTGTAAACATGTTGAAATACCTAGGCTATAGAGTTCGATTCGGTGTGATCGAGGCTTAATAGTGAATTCTTATAATTAGCTGATTGAAGAGTCTATGAATATGTCTTGAGTTGAGCATGTGCAATGAGTGTGAGGTGAGGTTTCGATTATTCCATGCTATTGTGAAGTGTCTAGAACTTGTCTGGGGTGTGTACTAAACGAAATGAAGGATGTGTAGTGTAGGAAAGGATGTAGGCATTTCTTCGAATAAACCGAAAGTTTCTCCATTATCATACCTACCTTGAATGTACATCCTAGTTAGCCCTATTGAGCCTTTAGCCTATTTTTTTCTTTTATTTGAAGAGGTACAAACCGAGCTTAATCCCTTCTTTTCATTAGCCGTGAATTTGATCCAAAACTCATAAGCGCTCAAGAAAAATAATTTTCCCACAGTGTAAAGGAGTACGAAGTGTGAAACGGAAGGAAAAGCGGAAGTTGTGAAAGTTAAAGAAAGGTCAAAGGTGCACTTGCTGAAATTAAATAAAATAAAGATGTATAACTAATCTTTGCTAGTAAGTCGAGTGTACTTAAAGAAATGGGAACAAAAATAAAGAAAAAAATTTCCAGAATGAGAGGATGAAGGAAGAAAGAATGGTCGTAATGATGGTGGGATGTATTGAAAAGCGCTTAAGGAAACTTGTTGCTATTATTGGTTAGCCCAGTATTTACTAGTTCCTTAGCTTACATTACAACCCGTTAAGTCCTAGGTGATCTTACATCACGCGTCCTTATATTAGTGGAGTAATACACTAGAGGCAAGCCTATGGTACATGACATGATGCATGTGAATTCTTTGGGAGAGAGAGTGAAATCGTATTCATATACCCCTACATGTAGTGCTTTGGAAATCATATGATGGCAATGGGATAATTCTCTTGTGTTGTGAGGGCACATTCTTGACGAGAGATTAATTTCGTGTCGGAAGCCTTGATCAGTTGATTTGCACGAGTTTTCCAAGATCGAGAATATATTCTTGAGCTTAGGAGGTCTTAATGTGGTGTACTTCATTGTATTGATGATACCATGCATGTTTTCTTGATGATTTGCTATATTAAATAATCGGTATAGCTGTAGCTTGAATTGTCAAGCCAAAGTAGCAGTGTGTGGGTGTCAATTGCATGAGATGTGAGAGTATTGTTCAAGGACGAACAAGGTTTTAAGTGTGGGGTAAGTGATCTTGGGATGAATTGGATGCCCAAGTGATACTCGAATGCTTCATTTCGACTTGTTTATCTATCGTTATGTGTACATTCTCATGTGATTTTTAGTTAAAATGTGAATTTATACTAACCAACATGATTAGTGTTGTTTTGCAGGTAAAAGGAAATTTTGGAAGCTAATATACATGTTGGTGAAGATCGGGAATGAACTTGGAGATAAGGAGTGGAAAATGACAAGGGAGAGCAGCAAAAATAGGGGCTCCGCGATGGAGCCGTGTCACGCTGCCATCGTGGAGGCATTCTGCCTCGGATGAAATAATTTTGGCAATTTCCAGTGAAGGTGCACGATAGCACTGTGGCACATTGGCCAGGCTCCACGATGCAAGCCGTGCCACCCTGAGGTGAAATTTCCTGGGGAGCCGACTTCTAGTGACGGTCTGCGATACCTCCGTGGCACGGAGGGAGTGCTCCGCGATATACTCCGTGTCATGTTTCTTGTTATTCTGGAAAAAATTCTCAAGAGTATAAATAGCACACTTAGGTTTTATTTTAAACATTCTGACTTGGTTGAGCAAGAACGTGGGTTACAGGCAGTTGAGAGGATGAAAATTCTAGGGTTCTTCTCTATCTCTTTCTCTTTAAACTCAATTGTTTGTACGAATTCTACTTATTTGATGATGTTTAATCCACAAATGAGTGGCTAATTCACTTCTTGTTGAGGTTAAGAACAATTGTAGTGGAATGTAATTGTTGTTCATTTCAGTTTTCATCTTTTCTTCAATGGTTGTTCTATCATCTTGTTTTTACTGCATTAATATTTGGCCAATGTTAATGTATATCTAGAAATCCAATTTTGATTTTGAAAAGAAAAGAAATTGGAAAGATGTGAATTGGTAGGGTATGATCTCTTCTTAGTTTAGAAAATTGAGAATTGAACATTCAGAATAGAAATATATCTGAAAGTCTTATTAGTCAATTAAGGAATAGGTATTGTATGGCTATAGAATGAAATTCTTTATCACAGAAATGTAGATTAAGGTTTCATGATTCTTAATTGGATAGGAGTCGAAAGATCCAATCCATGGGCAATAATTCTTGACTAGCAACTGAAGAAAGGATTAGCTAAATTGAATTGATAAATTACTTCTCTGCATGTTTGTTTTAACCCCAGCTTGCTCATTACTATTGTTCAGACTCAAATTATAATCTTAACTTAGATTTTTATTACTTAGCAAACTTAACTATCAAAATAATGTTTAATTGGTTGTCTGCATTCATAAAGACATAGTTTACTGACGTTTAAGTTAATTAGTACAGTAGTTCAGTCCCTGTGGGATCAATACTTGGCTTTACATAAGCCAATTTACTACTTGTTCGACCACGTGCACTTGCATGTAGTCACCATACCAACCGAGCAATAGGATCTGCTGGTGCCTGCGGGGGTTGCTAATGCCCGTCTCATTACCATTGTCGTGGCCATTTCCATTGCCATTTCTTCTTCCATTTACTCGGAGTAGAGGCATATTTCTACAATCACGTATAACACGAGCTAGAAGGATAGAGAGACATTTCATTGAGCGACATAGATCATGAAAGAAGGGAAATTTCCTATAATGTCTTCTAGATTCTCCCCCATAAGTATGGCGAACTTTACACCCATGGAAAATACTCCTGACCATGGGTCATACCAATATACTATGACTCGTCGTGGGGACTCCTGGTTGGGAGAAGGAAATCTCTTAACTGAACCACGGGTCTTCCTACAACTAGTACCACCTACCTATGATTCGTAGGTTGAGTCGTACTGAGACAATTTCCCAACTTTTCCTATTAATCACATTTTAAATCTCAAGTCTAGTCTTAGAAACTTTAGGGATATCACATATTCGATGTGTAGGGTATTGACTTCATGCGCCCATTTATGAGCTCGTATTGGATGAAGTATAATTTGGTGATGTAGATTATGTATCAAATTGGGTGGAAGCCATTGCACTCTGTAACAACGAAGGGAAGAGTATTACAACATTCTTGAGGAAGCACATATTTGCTATGTCTGGTACTCCTAGATCCATCATCAGTGATGGTAGGTCTCACTTTTGTAATCGCCTCTTCATATCATTGCTTGAAAATTTTGGTATGAAGTATAAGGTGGAAACACCTACCATCCTCAATAAACTAGACAAGTAGAGGTCTCCAACAGGGAGATTAAGACTTTCTTGGCTAAAACAGTGAACACCAATCGAATGGACTGGTCTTAGAAGCTGGATGATGCATTTTGAGCATATTGGATAGCTTATAAAACCCCTATCGATACCTCCCCATATCAGCTAGTGTATGGCAAGTCGTATTATTTATTGGTACAGCTTGAGCACAAGGCATTATGGGCACTAAAGAAGTTGAATCTGGACTAGAATGAAGCTTCAAAGTTGAGGTTGGATCAGTTGAATAAGTTAGATGAGTTTCGATGCCGAGCTTATGAGAGTGTGACCTTATACAAGGAGAGAGTGAAAATCTACCATGATCAAACTATTGCGAAGAGGGATTTTAGTGTTGGTGACCTGGTGTTGGTGTTTAACTCTAGACTCCATTTGCATCAAGGCAAATTAAAGTCCAGATGGATGGGACCGTATAGGGTGGTGGAAGTATTTCCATATGGTTCCATTGAACTAGAGAACAAAGATGGTAAGAGGTTCAAAGTGAACAGTCAGAGGTTGAAGCTGTATCTTGGAACCACGGATGAGATAAAAGGAATTGAGCCGATGTATCTTGACGAAGCCTGAATAGTCAATAGACTCTCATCGTGCTGCGATGTTAAATTAGGTGATGCGTGAGAGGACACCTATAGATGGTTGATTGATGAAGGGCGTACTTACTGACTTCTTAGACATATTTTGCCCATACTTTACTATATTTTGAGAATAAAATTATGTGTGTTTGCATGTGTTTATGTTATATATATGTGAAATGAGCTAACGCACATGATTAGATGCTTTCAGGGCTAAAAATGATGAATTTAGGAGTATTTGAGGCTTTTTGATCGAATGTGAAGAAGTTGGATTGAATGATGATCAAATTTTGAAGCGACCACTGGCCACACCATGCAACCAGCTGCGCGACGCAGCACCATGAAGGCGCATTATCGTGCGCGACGCTGAATAGGATTGGCGCAAGGCCAGGCGTGAGGCACCATTCTTTCAGTGCTATGCACCACGTGAAGGAGCCTTCTCCCGACGTAATGGCAGGGGCGACGCGGCACTAGAGAGGTGTGTTGGCATAGGCCACGCAGCAAGGGGTTTCAAATGGTCAAAAGTCATCTCCTATTTCAACTAGGAAAAGGAATTCCAATCCCAAATCAAATCCACAAAGGAATAAGAAAAGCATCAAATTACTAGTATAAATACCCTATAGTTTTATGTATTAGAGGAGACGATTTAAGAAGACAAGTCTAGGACTTAGAAGTTTTATTTTTTCAAAAAATACATTGAGATACATATTCTTGAATTGTTCTTTCGAATTTTTGCAATAATCAAGTGAGTTTCTTCCTATCATTACTGTTAATATTAATTTAAGCTTTTGTCTATGAATGTTATGAATTTACTTATAATTATGAGAGGTTGAAATCTCCACAACTAGGGTTGTAGGAACCATGGTGGATTAACAAACTAAGGTTTGTATGAAGTGATTCTAAACCAATATTGTACTTGTATTGTATTCTCTTCATCTTTAACATTTCTTAACGGTGCGCAGCGTTAGGACATGCCTGAATTCTTTACTTGCTTGAGCCTAGAGAGGTAGATATTAGGAAAAGAGAATTACAACAAAGCCTTGATCTTGATTATCATTGTAGTAACTTAAGTTTTGGTCGCAGTATAGTTAAATTTGGAACATATTGATAATGGATATTTTCAAATCGCTAATGAGACCTGACCCAGTGATTGAGTATAGTCATCCAATAGGGACGAACCAGTTGTTTGGATGAACCCTAGTTTTACAAGTGAAGTATTTGGACAGATCATTAGTGTAAAACCCGAAGTAGTTATGAATCTATGGGCATCATTTACCCTAGTTAATTTCATTAATTTGGAAACAACATTCAAATTTTCAACATTGTTATTTATTACTTTTACAAATTTTCCCCTTTTAGGATATAATTGACTCAAAAGCTTAAATACTAGCGTCTTCTATATCCTTCCATATTCCCTGTGGGATCGACGTCAACCTGTTAGTTGGGTTCTTTATTGACAAAGTCTACTTCATAATTTAGCAGGAGGTGTGAGTTTAAGCGTTATCAAAAAGTAGCGCCATTGTCGGGGAATACGGTTTAGGATTAGATTAATTGCTTGTGCTTAATTTTTAGTATTTATTTCCTATTCTTTTGCTATTCTTTTATTTTCTGATGTGTCACAGGGCAGCTTGGTGAAACAAGTAGCCAAGATGTGATCACGGTCTCAACAGGTATCTTGATGGAGTCTGAGTAATTAAGATACCAGTATCGTTCCATGACGTTAAAGCAGGCGCTACTTGAGAGGCAACCCAAGATAATTTTTGATATTTTAAAATTGATGTGTTTTTTTAAATGTGTAGAAATTAAGCCATAAATTGTGAAAGAAATTGAAGCAAAAATGAATTAAAAATAAAAAATTATATAAGAAAATTAAGTAGACAGCTCAATGGATGAAATTTAATATAATAATAATATTTTTATAAAGGAATAAAAAGTAAAGATAATAAATCACTTACCTGAGGGATAAAGGCGGCTGGCAGCAACGCATAGAGCAGGAGTTAATGCGCTGCAGCATCCACAACGCGGAACAAGCAGCCGCAAAAATCTGTGGGCGACGCGAGGCAAAAATTTGCCGATTGAAATAATTTTCTAATTTATTTTGGATTCAGTTTATTTTGTGTCGTATTTTTTATATACTTATAAATAGTCCTTAAAAATATTTTGAAACACAATTTCTAATGACATAGATGACTCGGAGATGGGGGAAGTTGTTCATTCCCCCACAGACGACGAGGAGTAGAGGGCCAGGGAGTCTTCTTTCACTCTTTTACTTTATGCTTTATTGTTTTAGCACTGAGGATAGTGTTACTAATTAATTGTGGGGTGGGAGAAGTGAACTTCATATTATCATGCATGCCTTAATTGCTAAATTTGCACATGGTAGGCCTAGTTTTTTTCTTGGAATTTATGACTTATCTTGCATGCTTGGTTGGTTTGTAGTAGTTTCTTTTTCTAGTTTTATTTTACTTTGAGTTCCTCCGGTTTTAAGTTTCGGTACTTTTTCGGTGGAAGTCCTTTAGAACCGACTAGAGAGTCTAGATTTTTATTTTTATTTTTGTATTTTATTTTATTTTTAGTTATTGATTGATGGATGACGACCGTATTAAGGGTAAATTAGTCATTAGGAAGAAAAAAACTTTGATCCTACGAGTGCTAGGTGCTTCACTTTAGGTATCATTGATACTTTATAAAATTCACTCAAAAATTCATAAAAAGGTACAAACACTTAGTCTTTTGGAACTTGACTCTTGCATTTGAAAAAAAAATGGGATTAATTATGTTATGCATGAAATATGAATATATGTGTTTATATGATATTGATTTCCATTGTTAAACTATTTGTGCCAATGTTTGAGGAATCTTCTATACTCCATGCTTGTAAATTGATGCATAGAACATGTCGGTGTGTGTGCAAAGCGAAATATGAATGATGGATTTAGGAAGTGATATAGGCGTTTCTTTGGTAACCTTATTTGTTATCCTATTTTACCTACTTTTACGCAATTGTCCTAGTTAGCTATGTTGTTAAAGTGCTTAGAGAGGTTAGTCACTATCTTGGCCAAATAGTCCCTACCCGTCCTTTAGCCTACATTACAACTAAATTTAAGTCCTAATTGATCCTTGGTTCATAATTCTATATTACCGGAGTATTACACTAAGCGCAAGCCTATGGGTAATCGTTTGCATGTATGTTGAGTTATTTGGGAGAGTGAGTGGAAATATTTTAATTACACCCAAGTTTATACTGACTTATATCTTGTGTGTGAAAGGGCATCTCTCCAAATTGTGAGGGGTACAATAGTAAGACTTCGGTAAATCTTGATTGCTAAATTACATATGATTCATGTTGGGCAAAGTATGTCTTGATGAGTTAGTTTCAAAAGCTAAGTGATTTTGAAGTTTAACATTTTAATGTTGATCCTAGATGCATGCAAGTGAATTGTTTGAGCTTCATTGTTTTGTCTCATGATCCTAAGTGCAAGTAGACCTATTCGTAGGATGAATTTTGTGCTTAAATGTGACAAGGGAATTAGTAGATTGTTCGAGGACGAACAATAGTTTAAGTGCGGGGTGCTGATGAAGAGTGTACTTACGCACTTCTTAGACATATTTTTCCCATAATTTACTATATTTTGAGAACAAAATTATGTGTATTTGCATGTGTTTATGTTATATATTTTTGAAAAGAGTTAACGCACATGATTAGATGCTTTCAAGGCTAAAACTGATGAATTTGGGTGTATTTGAGGCTTTTTGATCAAATGTGAAGAAGTTGGAATGAATGATACAAAGATCAAAGTTTGAAGCGACCACTGGAAACACCACGCAACCAGTCGTGCGATGGAGCACCATGATGTCGCATTGCCGTGCGCGATGTGGCATAGGATTGGCACGAGGCACGATTCTTTCAGCGCTATGCACCACGCGAAGAGGCCTTCTCCTGACGTGATGGAAGGGGAGACACGGCACTGGAGAGGAGTGTTGGCATAGGCAACGCGGCAAGGGGTTTTAAATGGTCAAAAGTCATCTCCTACTTCAACTAGGAAAAAGAGTTTCCAATCCCAAATCAAATCCGTAAAGGAACAAGAAAAGCATCAAACTACTACTATAAATGCCCTTTATTTTATGTTTTAGAGGAGATGATTTAAGAAGATAAGTCTTGGACTTGGAAGTTTTATTTTTCAAAAAATACATTGAGATACATATTCTTGAATTGTTCTTTCAATTTTTTGCAATAATCAAGTGAGTTTCTTACTATCGTTATTGTAAGTATTAAATTTAAGCTTTTGTCTATGAATGTTAGGAATTTACTTATAATAATGAGAGGCTAGAACCTCCACAACTAGGGTTGTTCGGGTGGTTTGTTGGGTGTTAAAAACCGACACGCAAGTGCACGTGGTCAAACAAGTAGTAAGTGGCTTAAGTAAGCCAAGTATCGATCCAAGGAGACTCTGGATAAGTAAAAATTGCTTAAGTATACTATATTATATCTCACTTCTATATATGCTGACAACAACGTAACCAACAATTGAAAAGTTTGTTTTATAAATTATGTACTAAAACTACTAACAATTATCTACTTTGAATTTAAACTATGGTTATGAGCATGCCAAGGTTAAGAACATGTAGTGAACTTGATTATAATCATAAATTGGTTAATCTCTTCTTCCAGTTGCTAGCCAAGAACATTAGCCAAGAGATTAAAACTCTCGTATTTAATCTCACTTAAGAATCATAAACCATCCGTCTACATTTCTGTGATCAAATGCAATTCATGACCTACCAATACAATTCCGGTTCCTAAATTGACTAATACAGCTTTCAAGTATATTTCTATCAGGAAAGCACATCAAAACCCAATTTTCCCAAATCAAGTTAAGAACAATACCCTATTAATTCACAACTTTCCAATTTCATGCTCTCTCGAGTGAAATCAAACTTTTTAGATGTACATTAATGTCGACCACACACCAATGCAGTAGAAACAAGAATTAATAGAACAACATGGAAGAAGAAGATGAAAAACCATATAATTTAATAATCAAAATTCATCACAAATGTTCATAACCTCAGCAAGGAAGGGAATTAGCCACTCATTTGTGGATTAATCATCCTAAAACAAGTGTTATCATACAAACAATTGAGTTAAAGAAGAAAGAAAGAGAGAAAAACCCTGAGCTTTTTCGTCCCTCAACTGCCTGTAACCCACGTCCTTGCTCCACCAAGTCTGAATTAATTAAAAATAAGCCTAAGTGTTCTATTTCTACTAGTGGGAATTTTTCCCGGAATAACAAGCAACGTGTCACGGAGTGCATCACGGAGCACTGCCTCCGTGACACGGCGTGGACGCAGACCCTCTCTAGAAATTTGGGGTTCGGGAATAAATCTTCAACGTGGCACGGCATGCAACGCGGAGGCTTGCCTCCGTGCCACGGAGCTGTCGCGAGGCTCCACTGGAATTTGACTAATATTTCACCCTCCAGGCAGAGTGCCTCCGCGATGGTAGCGTGACACGGCTCCATCGCGGAGCCCTTTTATATTGTGCAGTCCAATGCCTTTTCCGTGCTCGCATCCAAGTCCAACTCCGATATTGCAAGTGCACCTTCACCCTTCTCTTTTCTTTCCTCACTCTGCTTTTCTTTTTCTTTCCACCATTCTCACTCTTTGACACTTTGGGAAAATTTTTGTTCTTCTTAAGCGCTTAAGAGTTTTGTATAGACTTTACGGCTAATGAAAAGAAAGAATTAAGCTCAGTTTAAGCTTTTTGGACAAAAGAAAGAAATAATAGGCTAAAGGCTCAACGGGCTGACTAGGGTATACAATCACATCAAAAGGGGAGTATGACAAGAAAAAATAAAATAGAAACTCTCGGTTAAAACAAAGAAATGCCTACATCCTTTCCAATACTACTCCTCCTTCATTTCGTTTTGTACACACACCAGGCAAGTTCTAGACACTTCACAATAGCATGGAATAACAATACCTCACTTCACACTTCATACACATGCTCGACTCAAGATGCATTCACAGACTCTTTAATTAGCTAATTACATGAATTCAAAAATTAAGCCTCAATCACACCGAATCGAACTCTACAGCCTCGGTATCTCAAAATATTTACAAAACTGCATGCTTTCATACGAATCACTTTTGCATTTTGAATATCAGTTACAACATGCAACCAACATTTCACAACCATATAGTAACTACAGGTTCCGTGATGCAATCCATCAAAAAAAAAACTGAAAATAAATTAAAATCACTACTCCTACCGACTACATTTCCCTTAAGATGGTCGTCATCCATCCATCATAGGGAACGGTCACTAACTATGACGTCGGTTCAATGGGACTATTCTCGGTAAAAGAACCGAAAACAAACTCCGAGAAACCCAAAAAAATAAAAATTGAAAAATTTTGCAACACACCGATCATTTTGATGGAAAAAATATTTACAAAATATTTTAAATATAAACAAAATATTTTCGCAAAATTTTAAAAATATTGATCATTTCGATAGAAAAAAAAATATTTACAAAACGTTTTACAGACTTAGCTGGCAACAACAACATTCCACAACACACATCAATACCACAAATATGTACAGCTACAGAACAGTTTGCAATTCACAAACACAGGGAAACATACATATAAAACAGAGGAAAGCATACAAGCAAACCAGCCCAGCCCCAGCACCTAACTACTCCCCACCCCACACTTAAATCGAACACTGTCCCAGTGTTCAAAAAAATTAAAAATCACAAAATTTGGGTGGTGGAACTCCCTGATTAGTCAAAGTATTCAACTTCTTCATCAGGTGTTGCTGCCTCATCGCCCATGTCCGAGTCACCTCCATCGTCATCATCAAACTCCACATTGGAGTCCTCCCGACATGTCTCCTTGTCCGTGGGGACATCATCGTCAGTGGGCTCTACAAAGGCTAGCCCCACTCGGCATAGAGCCCTGGCGTTTTCGCCAAATGGGTAATCCAACTCGAGCTGCCATAGCTCCTCCTCCGTGGCTGGTCTCCCACCGATCCGAAGCTGGAGCATTTGCATTCAAAACATCTGTGCCATGTACTGGTCGTCACGAGCATGTCACTTGCCAAGCGTCAGCACTGGCCCGTGTGTGGTGTCGGGGGCCTTAGTTTTGGTCACGTCAAGTGCCCTCCGCTCCAACTGCGGGATGTAGTCCAAAGCCTCTTCCTCAACGTTGAGGCCCCGGAGAAAGGTGGTGATTAGTCCCCCGAATCCATACCTGTGGCCCTGGTGTAGTCGGGCTCTCTTCATGCCGGATATGATGACCGCCCCAACATTAATCTCCAGCCCTTTCATCAGGGCATACACCAGGCAAACCCGGTCCCGGGTCACATCAGTCATGTGCACCCCCGGGATTAGGCACGAGCAGACAATCTTCAGCCATATTCTGGCCTCCTTGTTCATTTGAGAATACGGCAGAGTCTGGTGGTAACCCCTTTCCTTATGTCTGCTCCATCTGGCTGTGGATCGAGCCCCACACAAGGTGCGTCTGATATCGGCATATGGTGGGGTGATGTTCAGCTGGCAGAGAACGTGGGCATCTGTGTCCCGCGCTCCGATGATGGTATTTAGCTGCTGGGTTCCAGAGTGACTATTTGCCATTTGATCTTGATTGTGTGGCTTCTGATTGCCGGGTTCCAATTAGCATAGAACTCCCGGACTAGATGTAGGTTGCATTCCTTGGGCTCCTGAAATATGAAGCTGAGCCCAGCTGCCTCGATCCTTTGCACTATGCGGGGGAACTCCTGTGCTAGTGGTTCCCGTGCAATATGCTCCTTGGGGAAGTATTTATTCTCCTTGTGTTTGGTGTACCACTTCTTCCCCACCTCAGTTACCTATCTAGTTCTGTATTGGCGGCGCTGGCCGCGTGGAACTGCTGGTGCAGCTGGGACTGCTGTGCCCAACCTAAGTCTTTTCCTCCCGGTGCCTGAAGTTGATGCACCTTTACCCTTATCCTGCCTACTTGCCATTTTATCTGTCAACACAAATAAACAAGTGCAATGTCAAGCTAAATAAATATTAACTTCGGCTAAGGTCGGGTTAACTAAGTTTACCCCACACTTAGTCCTTAGCTACGGTTACGATACTACGGCAAGAATAACTTTATTTACACCAAAAACAAACAACTATACAATTCATACGTAGTGCGTTCAACAAAGAAAAATTCGACGGCGTAATTTTAGCATACTACTCTGACTTCATACAGCTAATCCCAATCACTACCATCACTAGCAATTCAACCCAATTTGAACAATTTTCAACATTTTCCCAAAAACCCGAGTATTCGTCGTCTATTAACATTCAAACAATATTCTACAACGACTTATCTCATTCAATACATACAACCCGGCATATAATTCACAAATTTAACAAGTTACCAATTTCGATTCCAACAACCAAGCCCTAGAATTGAATTTCGCAAGCAAATTCGAATAATTCATGCAATCGACAAGTTCAAACGATCATTACAACAATTCGAACTTTTATAAATCAATAACTAACTCAAATTCATGATAAATTTCGACTTGGGGTGATTTAGTTCACCTCCCATGCTTAAATTCAAATAAAATCGACAAAAACTTGAGAGATAATCGGAAAACATACCTCGTAGTTGAAGAACCGAAGAAAACTTGATAATTCTTTGCTTTATACCGTGGCACGTTGATGGGCAAGGGAATTTTGGGTGTTTGGTCGCGGAGAAGTGGAAAAATGAGGGAAAAAGGGGCAAAATCGGGGGTTTTAAATGAAGAAAACACGCGGGTCACCCAGCAACCCGGTGTGACCCGTCACAATTTATATGGCAACGTGTCACGGAGTGCATCGCGGTGCACTGCCTCCGTGACACAAAGCCATCGCGACAGCTTACTGGAATTTTTGAAAAATTCCAGATTAAACCTCAACGTGTCACGGAGGGTAACGCGGAAGTCCTCCTCCGTGACACGGAGCTATCGCCCCAGCTCACTGTCTCTGCATTTTATTAATTTTTTCATACCTTGCCTTTTCCTTCATGATTCCGTACACATTTTTCTCCGTTTCACCTGAAAATCATCTCACTAAACAAAATTGGTTAGATTAATAGGTTTCACCTAACTAAAATACAAAAATACTAACTAACACAAAAATTTTGTACTAAATCAAGAAAAAGAAAAATAAAATAAAATCTATTTACACTATACAAAAAAATGAAAGAAAAAATTTTTTCACGGGTTGCCTCCCGTGCAGCGACTGGTTTATCGTCGCTGCTCGACGTCCTTTATGGTCAATTGTCCGCTAGGGTGATGGACGATTTCTCACGATCATTGTCCTCCCCCCAGTAGTGCTTACACCTCTGCCCATTTACTAAGAACGTGGCACTCCGATCTTCTTGCCACAATTCTACAGCCCCGTGAGGGGTCATTCTTACCACTTCAAATGGTCCCGACCATTTAGACCTCAGCTTTCCAGGAAACAACTTCAACCTCAAATTGAAGAGCAAAACTTTATGTCCCGGCTCGAAAATGTGATGCACCACATGCTTATCATGCCATCTTTTGGTTCTTTCCTTGTAGTACTTACCACTCTCATAGGCATGCCAGCGGAACTCAAAAAGTTCACTGAGCTGCATTAGTCTCTTTTTGCCCGCCAGCTCTGTGTCCATATTTAGCTTTCTGACAGCCCAGAAAGCTCGGTGCTCTAACTCCACCGGGAGATGACATGCTTCGCCATAGACCAATCGGTATGGTGAGGTTCCAATCGGTGTCTTATAAGCAGTTCGGTAAGCCCACAACGCATCATCGAGTTTGCTTGACCAATCATTTCATTGTGTATTCACCGTTTTCTGAAGAATCTACTTCACTTCTCTATTTGACACCTCTACTTGCCCACTAGTTTGGGGGTGGTATGTTATTGCCACTTTATGGCGCACCCCATACTTGGCTAATAATTTCTTGAAACTTGCATTGACAAAATGAGCCCCTCTATCACTGATAATGGCTCGGGGTGTCCCGAACCTTGTGAGGATGTGTTTTTTTACAAACTTCGTTACTACCTTGTTGTCATTCCTGGGGCAAGCTATTGCTTCCACCCATTTTGATACATAATCTACAGCCACCAAGATGTAACAATTACCAAATAACGGTGGGAATGGGCCCATAAAGTCAATGCCCCATACATCAAAGGGCTCAACTTCCAGTATATTCTGCAAAGGCATCTCTTGTCTTCTGCCAATGGATCCTGTACGCTGACACCTATCACACATTTTGACATACGCCATAGAGTCTCTGAACAGTGTTGGCCAAAAGAAACCTGATTGTAGAACCTTGTGCGCTGTTCTCTCGCCTCCGTGATGTCCTCCATACAATGAAGAATGGCAGCCCCTCAACACTTCTGCAATCTGACTCTCTGGGATGCACCTTCTCATTACCTGATCTGGTCCCTGTTTGAATAAATATGGTTCATCCCAAACATAGTGCCAGCTATCATGCCGCAATTTCCTTCTTTGCTGGTCTGTTGCCTCAGGTGGATATACTCCGCTCACTAGTAAGTTGACTATGTCTGCATACCAGGGAACTTCAGCTTCTCCAACTACCAAGAGTTGCTCATCGGGGAATTCTTCATTTATGTTATCACTTTCCATCACATGCGACCGACTTTCCAGTCGTGATAGGTGATCTGCTACTTGGTTCTCGCTCCCCTTTCTGTCTCTGGTCTCAAGGTCGAACTCCTGCAACAATAAGATCCATCTAATCAATCTGGGCTTAGCATCCTTCTTGTTGAATAGGTACCGAATAGCTGCATGATCGGTGTACACCACAACTTTCGAACCCACCAAATAAGACCTGAATTTGTCAAATGCAAACACCAAGGCTAGCATCTCTTTCTCTGTGACGGTGTAATTGCTTTGGGCCGTATTCAGTGTTTTGCTTGCATAATAAATAGAATGAAAAATTCTATTTTTTCTTTGTCCCAATACGGCTCCCACAGCCACATCACTGGCATCACACATCAGCTCAAATGGTTGTTCCCAGTCAGGAGAAATAAGTATCGGTGCTTCTATCAATTTCTGCTTCAACTTTTCGAATGCTGTAACACACTCATCATTCAACTCAAACTTTACCTCTTTTTCTAGCAGTCTGCATAGTGGTCTAGAAATGTTGGAAAAGTTTTTGTTGAATCGTCTGTAGAATCCTGCATGCCCAAGAAAACTGCGCACACCTTTCACTAACACTGGTGGTGACAACTTTTCAATAACCTCGATCTTAGCACGATCAACTTCCAACCCCTTTTTAGATACTTTGTGGCCAAGGACAATCCCCTCCTTCACTAAGAAGTGGCATTTCTCCCAGTTTAATACAAGGTTGGATTCTTCACATCGAGCCAGCACCCTGTCAAGATTCTGCAAACAGGTAGCAAACGAATTACCAAAAATAGAAAAATCATCCATAAATACCTCAACAAAATCCTCAACCATGTCTTGGAAAATAGCCATCATGCATCTCTAGAATGTGGCGGGTGCGTTGCATAACCCAAACGACATCCGCCTGAAAGCATATGTCCCATAAGGACAGGTGAAAGTAGTCTTCTCTTGATCCTCCGGAGCTATGGTTATTTGGTTATAACCAGAGTACCCATCAAGAAAGCAATAATACTCCTGCCTTGCCAACCTATCAAGTATTTGATCAATAAAAGGGATGGGGTAATGTTCTTTCCTTGTGGCTTCGTTTAACTTTCTGTAGTCCATACAAATCCGCCAGCCTGTGACAGTTCGAGTAGCGATCAACTCATTTTTGTCTTTGGGAACTACAGTCATCCCCCCTTTCTTTGGAACACATTCAACGGGGCTAACCCATTCACTGTCTGAAATTGGGTAGAACACCCCTGCATCAAGCCACTTAATTATTTCTTTCCTTACCACATCCTTCATTGTTGGATTAAGTCTCCGCTGCGGCTGAACGGTTGGTTTGGCTCCTGTCTCCATGAATATCCTGTGTGTGCAGAAAGCTGGATTATACCCTGAATGTCTGACATCTGCCAACCTATTGCCTTCTTCCTCTTTCTGAGGACACCCAATGCTGCCTTTTCCTGTGCCTCCGTCAAGTCTGCAGAGATGATAACTGGCAACGTCTCCCCCTCCCCCAAAAAGATATATTTTAGATGGGGAGGCAATTCTTTCAGCTCCAGCTTCGGTGCCTCCTCAACGGATGGTTTCAGCAAAGGCTCCATAGATCTCATCAATGATTGAAATTCCTGTCTCCTCGGATGATTCTGTGCTCCATTCAACAATTGGACCATTCCACATGCCTCTCTATCCCTAAAATGATCAGAGTGTGTCAACGCTCTTTCCAATGGGTCTTGAGATTCAACAATCTGCCTAATTTCTTCATGCTCAACTACATTAATTTCCGAAAGCTCCTCATTTATAGCTGGCAGCTTCATGGCTTTTAACACATCAAATACCTCTACCTTGTCATGTGCTCGCATTGTAAGTTGACCCGCAGCTACGTCGATTAATGCTTTCCCGGTTGCCAAGAAGGGTCGTCCCAAAATAAATGGGACTTCCGCGTCTGGTTCAAAATCCAGAACAACAAAATCTACCAGGACAATGAGGGAGCCCACTTGCACTAGAACATCCTCAACAATGCCATCCGGCCTAGCTAAGGATCGATCCGCCAACTGCAAGATTACGGTTGTAGGTCTAGGACTCCCTAGACCCAACTTTCTGAATACCGAAGATGGCATCAGATTTATTCTCGCTCCCAGGTCACACAATCCACAAGCTCGGATACTCTGCCCAATAGTAAGCTGGATAGTAAAACTTCCAGGGTCTTTTAGCTTCGTGGGTAGTCTATTTTGGATCCAGGAAGTGCATTCCTCCGTCAAAGCTACCGTGGCAAACTCAGTCAAATGACTTTTGTTGGCCACGATGTCTTTAATGTATTTGGCACATTTAGGCACTCCCTGCAAGACATCAACAAGAGGTAAGTTAACATGTACCTGTTTAAGCACCTCCATGAATTTCTTGAAACACGCCTCCTCCTTGTGTTTCTTGAGTCGTTGAGGGAACGGGGGTGGAGGTCTTTCTGATTCAGCTTCTTTGGTCTTCCCCCTTTCCGAACTTTGTTCTCCCTCCACTTCTGTTGCTCCTGACTTTTGAGGTGGTCTCTCTGGTTCCAACTCCTTCGGCTGCAAACCACTTCTTGTGGTCACTGCATTTACTTGCTTCGGATTCGGATCCGTGTCGCTAGGCAGTCCTCCTCTAGGCCTTGTATTTTGGGCACTAGCAAATTGCCCAAATTGATACTCAAGAGCCTTGGCCGCTAACTGATTATTTTTCACTTCGGCTGCCAATTTAACATAGTCAGCCTGCAATTGCGCCTGGTTAGCGATCATGGTCTTGAACATCTCCTCAATGCTAGGTGATGGTGGTGGAGGAGGGGCATTGTGATTTCTGAATTGAGATTGGTAGTTCTGTTGCCCTCCTTGATTCCTTTGCATACCCTGACCCGAACTTTGGCCTTGTTGGTTGTTGCTACCCCATGAAAAATTTGGATGGTTCCTCCAATTTGAGTTGTAGCCGTTACAAAACTGGTGCTAATTTCTTTGTACATTGCCCACGAAGTTAACAGAATCAGGATTTGCTCCACAGCACTCAGCTAAGTGCTCACTGCTACCACACACTTCACACCACATTTGTTGGACCGCATTAACTGAAGCCGAAGGCTGGTTCAAATTCATATTGCTGAAGTGGTTGTTCAATTGAATCTGCAAGGCAGCTATCTGTGCAGGGATAGCTGTAAATCCATCCACTTCAAGCACCCTACTCGCGCTCTACTGCTCGGTATATATTATACACCGACACGCAAGTGTACGTGGTCAAACAAGTAATAAAGTGGCTAAGTAGCCAAGTATCGATCCAAGGAGGCTGCTCTAGATATGCAAAACTGCCTAGTTTACTATATCTCTATTCTATTTCTAACTATGTTAACAACAATCAACCAAGATTTGAGTGAGTTTTGTTTCTAAACTAATTATCTGCTAAAATTAATAACTACTAGTTACGTTGAGTTTAGACAATGGATATGCACATGCCAAGGTTAAGAACGAGTAATGAACTTGATAATCATGATAATTTGGTCATCTTCTTCTTCATATTGCTAGCCAAGAACGTTTGCCTAGAAATTAAAACTTCCGTATTTAATTTCACTTTAGATTCATAAACCATTCGTCTACATTTCTGTGATCAAATGCAATTTATGACCTAACACTACAATTCCGGTTCCTAAATTGACTAATACGGCTTTCAAGTATATTTCTATCAAGAAAGCACATCAAAACCCAATTTTCCCAAATCAAGTTAAGAACAATACCCTATTAATTCACAACTTTCCAATTTCATGCTCTCTCGAGTGAAATTGGACTTTTTAGATATACATTAATGGTGGCCAATCAAGAATGTAATAAGCACAAGAATTAATAGAACAACATGCAAGAAGAAGAAGAAACAATATCAATTATTACCAACATTCATTACACAAGTTCAAAACCTCAGCAAGAAAGGAATTAGCCACTCATTCTTGGATTAATCATCCTAGAATGAGTGTGAATCATGCATACAATTGAAGGAAAGAAGAAGGGAAGATAAGAAAACTCTTATCTTTTCTATTCTTCAACTGCCACAAAACCAGGTTCCTGCTTCCACTTCTGAACTCAGGCTAAAAAAAAACTAAAACTAAAAAACTCTCCTTTAAAAATAACCTAAGTGTGCTATTTATACTAGTGGGAAATTTTTCCCGGAATAACAAGCAACGTTTCACGGAGGCCAACGCGGAGCACTGCCTCCGTGACACGGCGTGGACGCATACCCTCTCTGGAAATTGCATGGTCTGGATAATTAGCCTCAACGTGGCACGGAGGCCATCGCGGAGGCCTGTCTCCGTGCCACGGAGCTGTCGCGAGGCCTCACTGGAATCTGCCAATTAATTTCCTCTCCAGGCAGTGTGCTACCGCGATGGCAGCGTGACACGGCACCATCGCGGAGCCAGTGTAAAATATGCCATCCGAGGTCTTTTCCACGCTCGCATCCAAGTCCAACTCCGACATAGTTCCAACACGCATTTTAGCTCTTAAAAATCACATTATCCTGCAAAACAAATGTTAATCATGTTGGTTAGTATAAATTCGCATTTTATTACCAAATACATGATATTATATACACATTGCACAACAAACAAGGTAAAAATGATACGTTTGAGTATCACTTGGGCATATAAATCTGCCCAAGATCACACCCCTGCTGCTTTCCTTGCTCCACCTCGTGATGAATCAGCATTCCATTCTGGATTGCCCTGTGAAATCCGATTTAGCAAAGTGTACAGCTCCTCATAAGTCTTTTCCAGCGCTTGCCCTCCAGCTACTGAGTCTAGTAAAATTTTAGTATGGGGTTCCAAACCCTCAATAAATGTGTGTACCAACACCTCATTGGACTGATGATGATGAGGACAGTCCCGCAACATGGATTTAAATCTTTCCCAGGCTTGATACAAATTTTTTCCCTCCCTCTGTTTGAAACTTAGAATTTGACTTCTAAGTCTAGCTGTTTTACCAGAGGGAAAAAATCTTATCAAGAACTTCCATGCAAGATCATCCCACGTTAAAATAGAATTTGGTGGCTCAGCTTTTAAGCACCTCTTGGCTTCACCAAGTAATGAGAACGGAAATAATGTGAGCCGAACATAATCAGGTGACACTCCAGCGGGTATATAAGTGTCACTTATCTCCAAAAAGTTTTAGAGATGTTGTTGTGGGTCTTCATGAGGGAGACCGGTAAACTGCCCGCTTGTGTGCAACAATTGCATCATATTTTTCTTGAGTTCAAATCTCCCTCCAGGCTCTGGTTTGCGAATACTTGATGTTACATTATTGGCATGTGGGATTGCCACCTCGCGAACCGGCCTTGCTGCTGCTTCTTCGGGCACTAACACTGCCCTTACAACCAGTGGATTTTGTTGCTCCATAATAGTCTGTCTGAGCAACTGCAGCTTCTTTTGTAGAGCTTCCCTCCGTTTACTATGAAATATATGTTCAGGCTCTATATAAGATTCCACCAGCTCTTTGTCTCTTTCCAGTGTTCACAGAAATCAAGTCTGCAAAATACAGGCTAAGACCAAGTTGTCAACACTTAAGAAAATAAAATAAAAATACAGTAAATTTACACTTAATACAATTTCACCAATTGCCTAGTCTCCCCGGAAACGGCGCCAAAAACTTGTTCGGGTGGTTTGTTGGGTCTTAAAAACCGACACGCAAGTGCACGTGGTCAAACAAGTAGTAAGTGGCTTAAGTAAGCCAAGTATCGATCTAAGGAGACTCTGGATAAGTAAAAATTGCTTAAGTATACTATATTATATCTCACTTCTGTATATGCTGACAACAACGTAACCAACAATTGAACAGTTTGTTTTAAAAATTATGTACTAAAACTACTAACAATTATCTACTTTGAATTTAAACTATGGTTATGAGCATGCCAAGGTTAAGAACATGTAGTGAACTTGATTATAATCATAAATTGGTTAATCTCTTCTTCCAGTTGCTAGCCAAGAACATTAGCCAAGAGATTAAAACTCTCGTATTTAATCTCACTTAAGAATCATAAACCATCCGTCTACATTTCTGTGATCAAATGCAATTCATGACCTACCAATACAATTCCGGTTCCTAAATTGACTAATACAGCTTTCAAGTATATTTCTATCAGGAAAGCACATCAAAACCCAATTTTCCCAAATCAAGTTAAGAACAATACCCTATTAATTCACAACTTTCCAATTTCGTGCTCTCTCGAGTGAAATCAGACTTTTTAGATGTACATTAATGTCGGCCACACACCAATGCAGTAGAAACAAGAATTAATAGAACAACATGGAAGAAGAAGATGAAAAACTATATAATTTAATAATCAAAATTCATCACAAATGTTCATAACCTCAGCAAGGAAGGGAATTAGCCACTCATTTGTGGATTAATCATCCTAAAACAAGTGTTAATCATACAAACAATTGAGTTAAAGAAGAAAGAAAGAGAGAAAAACCCTGAGCTTTTTCGTCCCTCAACTGCCTGTAACCCACGTCCTTGCTCTACCAAATCTGAATTAATTAAAAATAAGCCTAAGTGTTCTATTTATACTAGTGGGAATTTTTCCCGGAATAACAAGCAACGTGTCACGGAGTGCATCGCGGAGCACTGCCTCTGTGACACGGCGTGGACGCGGACCCTCTCTGGAAATTTGGGGTCCGGGAATAAAGCTTCAACGTGGCACGGCATGCAACGCGGAGGCTTGCCTCCGTGCCACGGAGCTGTCGCGAGGCTCCACTGGAATTTGACTAATATTTCACCCTCCAAGCAGAGTGCCTCCATGATGGTAGCGTGACACGGCCCATCGCGGAGCCCCTTTATATTGTGCAGTCCAATGCCTTTTCCGTGCTCGCATCCAAGGCCAACTCTGATATTGCTCCAACATGCATTTTAGCTCCTCAAAATCACATTTTACCTACAAAACAATGCTAATCATGTTGGTTAGTATAAATTCACATTTTATTATTAATTACATGAAAATGTATACATATTGCTAGATAAACAAGGCGAAAATGATACGTTTGAGTATTACTTGGGCATATAAATCTGCCCAAGATCAGCGGGAACCATGGTGAATGTAAAAACTAGGGTTTGCAAGAAGTGATTTTAAACCAATGCTATGCTTGTATTGTATTCTCTTCATCGTTAATGTTTCTTAACGGTGTGCAACGTTAGCACATGCCTGAATTCTTTACTTGCTTGATCTTAGAGAGGTAGAGATTAGGAAAAGATAACTACAACAAAGTCTTGATCTTGATTATCAGTATTAACTTGAGTTGTGGTCGAAGGATAGTTAAATTTGGAACATATTGATAACAAATAGTTTGAATCGCTCATGAGACTTGACCCAGTAATTGAGTATATTAATCCAATAGGGACTAACAAGTCATTTGGATGAACTCTAGTTACCAGTTCTAGAAGTAAAGTATTGGGATAGATCACTAGTGTAAAACCCGAAGTAGTTATGAATCCATGTGGAACAATTACCCTAGTTAATTGCATTAATTTGGAATCAACACTCAAATTCTCAACATTGTTATTTATTACTTTTAAAAATTCCCCCCTTTTTTTATATAATTGACTCAAAAGCTTAAATACTTGTGTTCTTCTATATCCTTCCATATTCTCTGCGGGATCGACCCCAACCTCTTAGTTGGATTCTTTATTGACAACGTCCACTCCATACTTCAGCAGGAGGTATGAGTTTGAGCGTTATCATTGGTGAAGTCTGAGTAGCTGACAGGAGCGCTTAGAGCGCCACAGGTATGTTCCTCTCCCTGTTTTCATTTCTCTACTTTGGGGACAAGCATTATTTTTTAGGGGAGGGGGTTGTATCTATTTGTTTTTTTATCCGAGGATTTTTGTTGCCGTGTTTTCTTTTTCTCGGACATGCTATTTTGTAGAACCAGTATGTTTAGGTTGTTTTTTTAACTAGATGTAGCCTAAGAGTACTTAACAACCAATAAAATGCACATGTGTTTGGTTTTTGGAGATTTTGAAAAAATAACCCTTCTTTTTAAAATTTTTGTGATTAGCTAGTTGTGTTTGTTTACTGAAAAGCATGACCAATGTGGATTTTCTTATGGCATTTGATAGATTTGCAAGATTAACTATAGCGTAGTTGTGCATAAACCAGATAGGTAGTGTGATGCACCATGTATGAGTGAGGTTCTTACCTAGTTCAATGTGGTTTAGGTGATCTAGAACTTGCACAATTAGTCTTTTCTTAGGTCATAAGATGGTTAGGTTAGGATCATATTCCCTTTTTTATTTAGCCCACTTTAAGCTTAAATTTCCCTACTGAATCAAACGATCCCTTGATCTCATGTTTGAGCCTAAAGTTGACTCTTTTCTTTGATTAGCCCATTCACCTTTCCTATTTCGTTTATAATGAACTTGTTTTGGTTCTGGTCCCTCCTTGCAAATTGTGAACCTCAACTCTGGAAAAATGCATAAGTTGAGGGTGGTTATTGTAGAGGTGGGGTTTCTTGTGAAAGAAAGAGAACAAAAAGAAAAAGAAAAAGAAAAAGGAAAAAATTTTGAAAGTCAAGAGAACCAAAAATAGAAAAGTGAAAAATACACCACACCTACCAATTGAAAGTTGAATAAAATAGAAAGGGAGAGAAGTGGGAAAAAGTTTGAAGTAGAGCTAGATTCTATGTAGTGCCAAGGAGGATGAGTCACTATGTCCATATTTACCATACTCGTCCCCAAGCCTATATTACAAGCCAATAAAATTCCTATAATGATCCTAACCTAAATGTCTGAAGAGCTAGATTAGAGAAAATAAGGGAAAGTCTATGTTGATCAGAGCTTTACTTAATAGTCTCGGTTTTACATATACATATCACTGTGAGTTTTTGGGACTTTATTTCTTGTGAGGCTACATAGGTTGTATTGCATCTTATCAGTTATCTTTGTAAATAACATTAGTGATAACTCAGTTGTCTATTAATAGTTTGATGTCATTTCTAAACCCATTTTTGCCATGAGTTGTGGTTGCATGTGGGCATAGAAATCTTGGTTTTAAGTGATTGAAATAAAAGGGGGTCAATACTTGATAATGGTCACGTGGGCAAATTTTGTTATCGTTGACTGTAGGTCTTCTGTTTTACTTTCTAGTTAAGTGTCATAGTTGTAGTAGTGTTTTTGTTTGCTTGAGGGCTTGCAAAAGTTCTACGTTAAAGGTGTTGATGTGTCGTGGATTTACAGCACTTTCGACGCTTGAAACATAGGAAAAATGCTTGGTCTTAGGTATATTTATATAGATATGAGGTTCTTTTACTTTGTTTTCAAAGAAACCAGTTCTGGGAGTTGGATTTCAAGAAAGTAGCTGCAAAGGGCAGAAAATGGCTTGTTATGAGTAACAGTACGAGCCGTACCAGCCATTTGTAGCACGACTTTAGAGAACATGCATAAGTGCTGAGCTTAAGTTCCACTGGTAGTATGAGTCATACCAAGGAGTCGTGATGGAGACTCAGATAATGTCCACTTTTAGAAGATCCTAGTACGAGCAGTGGCCATGAGTCATGATGACAACATATGAACTGTACCAAGGACTTTTGGTGAGATTCAAATAATTGGACACTTGGCAGATTCAGGACATGAAAGGATTACACGATTCGTACTAGCATGGTACGAGTTGTATGAAGGACCCGTATGAGAATCATTAGAGATTCCAAGTTTCAAAAGTTCAAGCCACGATTTCTCTTATAACTCATACTACCATTGTACGAGTCGTACGAACCTCAAGTACTTGAGAAGACCAGATGTTGTAGACTCTTACTATGGAAGCATCCTACAGCTCGTAGCTGCATGCTACGACTCATAGGATGACTCAACAGCTGAATCCCTGTCAATTTAGGAAAGGATTTAATTAATTGTATAAATACTTTTAGGTTATTTTCCTTAAGAGAAGCCCATACTTTTTTCAATTGTAATCATAGTCTTTTGGTTTCCTAACTTCTTGGAGAGAAAATACCCGAATACTTTAACCTAATTCATCATTGTTCCTTATTTTCTAAAGTCTGATTGTGCAATTGATCATTGGATTTTTCTTCCATCAACATTGAAAGTTCTTAGTTATGTTTTCTTCCCTAAATTATAAATTCTTACTTGTAATCATGAATAGCTAAACCCTCAACAACTAGGGTTGTGGGAGCCATGGTTGAATAACAAACTAGAGTTAACACAAAGTAATTTTAAACCAATTCGAATGCTTGTATTGTTCTTTTATTCATGCTTAATGTTTCTTAAATGTGCGCAATGTTAGGACTAGCCGAAATTCTCTTCTTGCTTAAACCTAGAGAAGCAGAGATTAGGAAAAGAGAAGAAACAACAAATCCTTGAGATTAAGTTTCATTGAATAACTTGAGCTGCGGGTCGTAGGAAAGTTAATTTTGGAACTATTGATAAAGGGCAATTAAAATCACTCATGATACCTAACTAGGTGATTGAGTATAGTCATCTAATAGGGGCGAATCAATTGTTTGGATGAATATAGTTTATCAATTCTACAAGTTAAGTATTGATATAGATCACGAGTGTAAAAATATGACCTAGTTAAGAAGCCATGGGGGACACTTTTCTAGTTAATTGCATAACTTTTGTTACATTTCAACATTTTCACCATATTGTTTTCTATTAAAACCCCTTTTAGGAAATAATTGAACTAAAAGACTGAATACGAGCATTAGTCTATATCTTGACCATATCCCCTATGGGATCGACCCCACCATTAGTTGGGTTCTTTATTGATAACATTTGCGTTATACTTCTACAGAGGTATAATTTGAGCGTTATCAGAGATTATAGCTGATGTGCCCCATAAGTGTATAGGTCGTACAAGTAATATAGTGGCCCTTTTTAAGAGCCAGATGTCGAACCCACAGGGACTGGACCAATTCAGCTAACTATCCAGTTCAAGTGTGATATTACCTGCCGCAAGTGTTGATTATAGAAGTTTTCGATAGAGTTTAATTAAGTCTAGATGTGGTAAACAAAATACTCTGAATTCATTCAAGGAGCAACGTAGAGTTAAAGCCGGATAATCCTGCGATGCTACGGTTTGCACTGGTTTAAGTATGAAACTATCAATTGTCGTCTCACATAATTAAAATTGCATGTTCATGGTCTTCCGAACCTCTAAACATGATAAACTAGCCTCACTACTACATTGTGAGCGAGGATGCTAGTTCTAGTTCGTGGGCAATTAACTACGTGGATGTGGTTTATAGGGTTATGCCATTGATTTGGGTACTTCCATACCTATAACCATTTAACCAAACTTAGCTTCCCAACAACTCTTAAAAGTGATGGATTACAATTCTAAGTTGTTATCTTTCTATATTCCCATCTTATCAACCAAGCAAGGTATTAGGTATATTTCTATCCTAACCACAAAATCTTATCAAAAGACAAGAACTTGCTTCCTACATTCTTATATTCTTACCTAGATTTGCTTTCTCAAGCATTTTCCTAAGCTTAACGTGTGTGTTTTCATGGTGATCAATCATAAAAACAACCATAATTAAGAATGCAAGACAAAACAACACTCAATAACTTAATTCCAACACAAATTCATAAAAACACAATCATAACTCATGTCTTCAACTCTGGAGGAAGGGTTCTAGCCGCTCATGTTCATAAAATTACAAGAAAACATTGTTAAGGTAACATACTTACAAGAATTGGTAGAGGAAAAGATGAAATTGATGAACCCTAGGTGAGTTCTCCCACTTCTCCCTTCACTCCTAGGTGGTTTTCAGAATAAAATCGTGACAAAATGATTTTAGGAGCTAAAGGACCTATTTATAGTAAATGAGAATTGTACAAAATTTTGCCTGTCGTGAAATGGCTCCATGTCACAGAATGTATTGTGGAGCACTGCCTCCGTGACACAGAGGTAACGCGAATGCACACTGAAAATCACCTTAGGATGACATTAGGCAGAGGCTTGCCGCGATGGCCGGCGTGGCATGCTGCCTGTGCAGCGCGATGGCCTGCGTGACACGGCGCTGGCGTGCAGGTTGCCTGGCGTGGCACAGTGCTGGCGCGCAGGGTGCCTGCTTGCTGCCTTCTTCTCGCGCCTGGCATTGTCATGGCACGGCGCTGGGCGCGGCACACACAGAGCATGGCAAGCTGCCTGGCGCGGCCAGCCTTGCCAAGGCATTGTTCCTTGCCGACTTTTGTAATTCGCTTCCGATTCCATTCCTCTACTTCACCAAATCATATATTAGGCCTCACATTCATTTTAAACCTATAAAAACAATAACTAATCATGTTGGTTAGTATATATTCACATTTATATAAAATCACATGAAAATGTATATAAATAAGTAGATAAACAAGACTAAATTTAGTTAAAAAAGTAGCACCTGGGCATGCAATTATGCCCGAGATCACAACCCCACACTTAAAGTCTTGTTCGTCCTCAAACAACCCTTTTACATATCATGCACATGAAGACTCACACATAGCTAATTTTATCAAGATAATTCAAGCTACGGCTATAATGATTATTTAAGATAGAAAGTTAAAAATAGAGCATGCATGATTTAATCAATGAAATGATATGCAACTATGTTAAGACTTCCTAACCTCAAGAATCGACTCTCAATCTTAGCAAACTCATGCAAATCAACCAATCAAGACATCCGACATGAATGTTATCTCTCATTAAACATGTGCCCTCACAACAAGAGAGTTACCCATTTTACTCACAAATTTTCAAATCACCACAAGTATGGGTATATGAATAAAATTTCGCTCGCTCTCTCAAAGAATTCACATTCATCATGTAGTGACCCATAAGCTTGCCCTTAGTGTTTTACTCCACTAATTTAAGGATGTATGAACGTAAGATCAAGTAGGACTTAATGAGTTGTAATGTAAGCTAAGGGACGGGTAGGTACTATTCTGGCCAGTAATAGTGGTTATCTTCCCCAAGAGCTTTTAATAACTTCAACCTTCATTAAGGACATCTCTTCTCTTACTTCACCCTCATTCTTTTCAATCTTGAATTTTTTTCTTCTTGTTCCCATTTCTTTAAGAACACTCAGCTTAGTAGTAAGGAGTACTTAAGCAATTTTTTTCATTCATTTATTTTCTTACTCCCTACTAATAATCAACCATTTTCACACAAGTGCACCTTTGTCCTTTTTCTCAACTTTCACAACTTCTACTTTTCCTTCTTTTTCACGCTTCTCACTCCTTCACTCTTTGGAATTTTTCACTTAAGCGCTTTAGAGTTTTGGATCAAATTCAAAGCTAATGAAAGAAAAGGATTAAGCTTATGTTGTAGCTATCAAAGAATAGTCCTAAGGTTCAATGGGGCTCACTAGGATTCAACATTCAAGGGTGGTAAAATGAGGGATAACATTTAGGTTCATTCAAAGAAATGCCTAAATCATCTCCTACAATTCACATCCTTCATTTCGTTTTATATAACACCAGGCAAGTTCTAGATACTCCACAGTAGCACTGAATATTTGAAAAACTTACACTCATAGCACATGCTCAATTCAAGACACATTCAGCAGACCTTTACTCAACTAATCACAAGAATTCAGAATTAAGCTTCAATCACATCGAGTCAAATTCAAGAGCCTAAGTGTCTCAAATAAAGTTATACACTTCTCACATGCTTCAACAATAACCACACTTGTATCTTACAATCATGTATAGCACATAACAAGAACCTCAAGCCATTAATTAGCTACGGATTCAAAAACCAAAACTTATTGACTAATTTTCCTCAAGACGGTCGTCATCCATCCATCATCGGAAACAGTCTCTAACTATGACTAAAACCTTATATACAAACAAAGAAAACATTTTTATTATTCTTCAGTTCAAAAAAAACATTTTTATTATTCTTCAGTTCAAAAACCACCCATCGGAAAAGAATCGAAAAGAAAAACCAATGGGTGATGAAGTCATGCTTGACTTACAAAAAAAATTGAATATTTCTCACAGGCATTACATTCACCAAAAATCGTTAAGCACAAAAAAAAATTTGAAATTTTTCTCACCCCACTTGAATCATGTGATGTCCCCATAGCATCAAATTAAAATTAAAGAAGATGAGAAATACTCCCTGAGCCTCTATGCCTAGCTAACAACATGCTTTTCTTGAAGTTTTCATAAGTGGGTGTTTGACCCCACACTTCTTCTCTTCCATGCTTTTTAAATTCCTCCTCCACGGGTGCTCAGACTTCCCCTCCATCTGTGCTTAACTTTCCCCCAAAAACACAAACACGATGAAAATAACAAAATCAACACCAACTAAAAATCACAAATTCTACCTGTGGTACCCTTGGGTTGCCTCCCAAGCAGCCTTATTTTACGTCGCGGCGCGACGTGGACTATCTTTTTAGGAAATCCTCATACCTGGGTTCCATTTCGAGAACCATCTTCTTTTCTTTTGATTTTTAGAGGAAACAGCCTCCACTCTGTTCCTCTCTTCCTCCAACTTCTTCACACTCTGTAGCCCTTTTTCAAACTCGGGCTGAACACTTGTCATTACCTTTGGCCATGGACCTGTGGAATCCTCCACCCCACACTCATCCTCTAACAACACACTAACCTGACAAAGGTTTCTGTAGTGTGTGGATGGGTTCATTTCTTGGTATACTCGGAAGAGTTCTTCTTCATCCTCGACCCTCATTTTCAGGGTCCCTGCTCTCAAGTCAATTACCGCTCCTCCGGTGGCCAAGAATGGTTGTCCCAAAATTAAGGGTACCTGGTCATCAACATGAAAATCTAAGATAATAAAATTAGTAGGTATACTAAACTTACCCACTTTGATGAGAAGGTCCCCTATTATTCCATCAGGTGTCACTCGTGACTTATCCGCCAGCTGCAGCATCAACCTTGTTGGTCTTGGTTTTCCCAACCTCGGAGTGTTAAATAAAGATAGGGGCATTAGATTAACTGCTGCCCCTAAATCACACAAAGCTCGTAGCACCTCAACTTTACCAATTTGTATGTGGAGGGTAAAACTCCCTGGGTCTTTGAGCTCTTTTGGAATTTTGCTCAATACCCTGTGACTGCACTCCTCATTCAGTGCTACCGTCTGGACATCCACCAATCTGACTTTGTTAGCCATCACGTCTTTCAAGTATTTAGCATACTTGGGCATTCCCTGCAAAACATCAATAAGAGGCAAATTTATGTGAAGTTCTTTGAAACTCTCAAAGAACTATTTGAAGCATTCCTCCTCCTTGCTCTTTCTAAATCTCTGAGGGAATGGTGGTGATGGTCTTTGTGCTGGCTGCAATGAAGATTGTTCCTTTTGTTGCCCAGCACTCTGATTTTCTCCCTTGTCAGTGGATGGTCCTAGTCTAACCAACTCCGGCTGCACCTCCTTCCTTTTCTCTTTTGGCACTGCATCAGCCAATTGCTTGCCGCTTCTCAGACTGATGGCATTGACCTGCCAGGGGTTAGGATCTATGTCACCAGGTAGTCCTCCCTACGGTCTATGTTTTGAGTAGCTTCTATCTGACCCAATTGTTTTTCTAGATTGCGGGTGGCCACTTGCTGATTCTTCAAGTCTGCTGCCATCCTCACCTGATTTTCTACTAACTAAGTCTGGGTCTCCATGATTTTATGCAATATTTCCTCAATGTTGCTGCTCAACTGGCCATCATTCTGCCTATTATGCTGATACTGCTGTTGTTGAGGTTGCTGATAACTTTGCTTTTGGTTTCCACCCCAAGAAAAATTCGGGTGGCCCTGCCAATTTCTGTTGTAGTTGTTTCCAAAATTTTGATTGTTCCTCTGCACATTCCCAACAAAATTGACTGATTCTGGATTGGCTCCACAAGATTCGGCATTGTGCTCATTATTTCCACAAATTTCACACCAACTTGGAGCTTGCTGAACTGCATTAACCTAGCCCTGTTGTTGGTTCATACTCAGAATTGAGTCATCATCTGATGATGGAATGAAGCTAACTGTGCCGCCAATGCATTCATACCATCTACCTCTATCAACCCTAATCTCTTTCCTGCCCCTCTCGATGACTCGCTGTGCCACTCTAGATTTACTTGAGCAATTCTATTCAACAAAGTGTGCAGCTCATCATAAGTCTTCTCTAAGGATTGCCCACCCGATGCAGAGTCTAGTAATATTTTCGTGTGTGGGTCTAGACTTTCTACAAAGGTATGGGCCAGCACTTTATTCGATTGCTGGTGATGGGGACAGTCTCTCAATAATGACTTGAATCTTTCCCAAGCCAAATATAAATTCTCATCAGGCCTCTACTTGAAACTCAGTATTTCACTTCTCAACTTTGCAGTCCTGCCTGAAGGAAAAATTCTGATAAGGAACTTCTTTGCCAAATCATTCCACGAAGTTATGGAGTTCGGTGGCTTAGCTTTCAACCACTTCTTTGCCTATCCCAACAATGAAAATGGGAAGAGGGTAAGTCGGACATAATCTGTGGACACGCCGGCGGGGACAAATGTGTCACTAATCTCAAGAATGTTCTGTAAGTGCTGCTACGGGTCCTCATGTGCCATCCTAGTAAATTGACCACTAAAATGTAATAGTTTCACCATGTTCTGCGTCAATTCAAAGTTCCCTCCAGGCTCCGGTCTACAGATACTAGAGTTCACATTAGTCGCTTGTGGGATTGCCACTTCGCGAACTGGTCTGGCTGCCATTGCTTCCGGTGACAAATGTGCTTGTCCTGCGGGTGGTTGTTGTTGTACCTTTTCTTGAAGTCTTTTAATCTTTTTCTAAAGAGCTACTCTCCTTCACAAATGGATTTGACGTTCAGGTTCAAGCAACGGTTCCACAAGCTCTCTATTCTTAGCCAGCTCGGCAAGACAACCTATCACCTGCAATAACTAAGACTAAGACCAAGTTTCTCAACACTTAAAGAAATTTAAAAATCACACAAAAAAAGATAAATTATCTAAACTTCACCGAGTCCCCAGCAACGACGCCAAAAACTTGATGTGCCCCACAAGTGTACAGGCCGTACAAGTAATATAGTGGCCCTTTTTAAGAGCCGGATGTCGAACCCATAGGGACTGGACCAATTCAGCTAACTATCAAGTTCAAATGTGATATTACCCGCCGCAAGTGTTGATTATAGAAGTTTTCGATAGGGTTTAATTAAGTCTAGATGTGGTCCACGAAATACTGTGAATTCATTCAAGAAGAAAGGTAGAATTAAAGCTGGATATTCCTGCGATGCTACAGTTTGCACTGGTTTAAGTATGAAACTATCAATTGTCATCTCACATAATTAAAATTGCATGTTCATGGTCTTCTGAACCTCTAAACAAGACAAACTAGCCTCACTACTACATTTTGAGCGAGGATGCTATTTCTAGTTCGTAGGCAATTAACTATGTGGATGTGGTTTATGGGGTTATGCCATTTATTTGGGTACTTCCATACCTATAACCATTTAACCAAACTTATCTTCCCAACTACTCTTACAAGTATGGAGTACAATTTTAAGTTGGTATCTTTCTATCTTCCCATTTTATCAACCAAGCAAGGTATTAGGTATATTTCTATCCTAACCACAAAATCTTATCAAAAGAAAAGAACTTGCTTCCTACTTTCTTATGTTCTTCCCTAGGTTTGCTTTCTTAAGCATTTGCCTAAGCTTAACGTGTGTGTTTTCATGGTGATCAATCATAAAGACAACCATAATTAAAAATACAAGACAAAACAACAATCAATAACTTAATTCCAACACAAATTCGTAAAACCACAATCATAACTCATGGCTTCAACCTAGAGGAAGGGTTCTAACAACGCATGTTCATAAAATTACAAGAAAACATTGTTAAAGTAACATACTTACAAGAATTGGTAGAGGAGAAGATGAAATTGATGAACCCTAGGTGAGTTCTCCCACTTCTCCCTTCACTCCTAGGTGGTTTTCAGAATAAAATCATGACTAAATGATTTTAGGAGCTAAGGGACCTATTTATAGTAAATGAGAATTGTATCAAATTTTGCCTGTCATGGAATGGCTCCGTGTCACAGAGTGTATCACAGAGAACTGCCTCCGTGACATGGAGGTAATGCGAATGCACACTGGAAATCGCCTTAGGATGACATTAGGCCGAGGCTTGCGGCGATGGTCGGCGTGGCACGCTGCCTGTGCAGCGCGATGGCCCACGTGACATGGCGCTGGCGCGCAGGTTACCTTGGCGTGGCACGGCACTGGCACGCAGGGTGACCGCTTGCTGCCTTCTCGCGCCTGGCATTGGCGTGGCACGGCGCTGGGCACGGTACATGCACAGCGTGGCACGCTGCCTAGCGCGGCCAGCCTTGCCAAGGCATGGTTCCTTGCTGACTTTTGTAATTTGCTTCCGATTCCATTCCTCTACTTCACTAAATCATAGATTAGTCCTCACATTCATTTTAAACCTACAAAAATAAGAACTAATCATGTTGGTTAGTATATATTCACATTTATATAAAATCACATGAAAATGTATATAAATAAGTACATAAACAAGACTAAATTGAGTTATAAAGTAGCACCTGGGTATGCAATTATGCTCGAGATCAATAGCCTTAGGTTTAACTCCTTGTCTTGGTATGATCTGAAGATGGTGCCGATTATGAGGGCCAAAGTTCACACATTTGTGTCAGGATTGGGGATTCATATAGCTCGAGAAGGATTGGTAGTGTCCACTTAGTCTGATATGGACATTGCCGGGATACAGGTCTTTGCTCAAAGAGTTGAGGATTTGATTCACCAGACTCGTAAAACTCGTAGAGGTCAGGGGTAGAGGAAAAGGGCTTGAACTGTGAAATCTTATGGAGAATATAGAGGAGACTCTGGGATTCAGTCGAGTAGGCAGCTGACTTGACCTGTGGAGAGTTCCCCACCAAGTTGTGGGGATCGAAAAGATATCAGAGTTCAACTCCATCTAGTTCCCGGCATCATAAGAGACCTCTGGTACCCCCATGTGCTCAGTGTGGTAGAAGTTATCCAGGGTAGTGACATCTAAGTCAGAAAGAATGCTATTAGTGTGGAAATCCTAGCCATTTCATATGAAAGTGCCCAATGAGGACTATAAGTAACACTGCATAGCTAACAAGTTCAGCAACAGTATCATCACTCTCAGTTTGTCCTCCCGGGACTATCTCTCATCCTGCAGGGAGTCATGGTAAGGGCAAGATGGTGGAAGCTTTTAGTTCAGTAATAATCCAAAATCTCTTTTATGCTTTAGGTGTATGAATGCAAATTGTAATCTTACAAGTATGAGAGGCTAAAACCTCCACAACTAGGGGTTGTGGGAACCATGGTGGATTAACAAACTGGGGTTGCACAAAAGTGATTCAAAACCAAGAAAAAAAGCTTGTATTGTATTCTATTCATCTTTAAATATTTTTTAATGGTGTACAACATTAGTACTTTCCCGAATTCTTTACTTTCTTGAACCCAAATAAGTAGAGATTAGGAAAACAGAATTACAACAAAGACTTGGTCTTTACGATCATTGTATAAACTTGAGATGTGGTTGTCGGATAGTTAAATTTTTGAACATATTGATAATGGTTAGTTTGAAATCTCTCATGAGACCCGACCCAGTGATTGAGTAAAGTCATTCAATAGGGACGAACCAATCGTTTGGATAAACCCTAGTTATCAGTTCTACAAGTAAGCATTGGGATTGATCACGTGTGTATACCCGAAGTAGTTATCAACCCATGGGGAACCCTTGCCCTAGTTGTTTGCAAATCTAGATTTAAATCACGAATAGAACCTTATTTTACTATAGTTTTCTTTAAAACCTCCCAATTTGGAGATAACTCACCAACAAGTTCAATTACCAGCATTAGTCTAGATCTTACTCTATTCCCTGTGGGTTCGACCCCAACCTCTTAGTTGGATTCTTTATCGACAATGATCACTTCATACTTTGTCAGGACGTGTGAGTTTGAGCATTATCAAGCCATCCTATGAGTTGTAATGTGAAACCATGAGTAATAGGAAGGCTTGTGAAACCTCTCCTTGACTTATTTTCAAGTTAGTTTGCAAGTGAATTCAATTTTGTGTTGGGTACTCAGAATTCCCCAAGTCTAGGCATGCATTCTTCACATTTTTAAAACTACCTATTCCTCCCCTTTTTATTCATAACCCATAACTCAAGTTTTAGTAGTTCATGTTAAATTTCTTACATGTTCGAATCCTACCCAGTCACACATTTAATTTACATATTACTGGTCATTGTCTTTTTCTAAGCTTCATGCATTTTGAGGACTTACAGTGGTTGCACAAGTTCACATAAGAACGTAGGTCTTTTTTCCCAACTCAAAGCATAAACACTTACTTGAATTTCTTTGTAAACCTAGCTCAACATCGATTGAAAATCACTGACTAGGGTTGGACTTCGAGTTTAGCAATGTTAATCAAGAAAAAATCTTGCTCAATTGATTGTCACCTTGAGTTATGGATGTGAGGGGATCGTGGTAGTGCTCATGGGTTTAAGTTTTGATTGTGTGTGAGATGAGTATGTTGTTTTTGATGTTTAAATAGCTCTGGGGAAGTTTTAAAAAAATTTGGGTCGAGTCGAGTTATTTTAATCAATTTGACCCGTCACAACTCGTACCACGAGTCATGGAAGGACCTACAACTTGTCCGTAGGACTCGTAATAGAGATGTTAAGGAAACTTACTTGTGGACCTACGAATACATCCTAAGACTCGTACCATGAAGGTACGACCCGTGATATGACTCGTAGGTCACTCTTAATTGGAGGTTCATGCTTTACATAGTTCATAAATATAGTGAATACTACGATCGATACAGTGAGGTACGAGTCATAGGACCAACCGTACCCTGAACTCATGTACTGAGATACATCTCTGCTTCTCACCACAACTCGTACTGTGGCCCGCACAATCCTCTTATGAGTCATACGGACCTTTAGCACCAGTCTATTCTACAATTCTTCTACCACCTTTTTTTCTCCTACACAATGAGCACACATAAGTCAATAAACTTGGGTTGCCTCCCAAGAAGCACTTGATTTAATATCGCAGCACGACGCAGGTGGTTTGGTTACTCGAAATTCACTAAATCACCTCATGGGTTGCCTCCCATGAAGCACCTAATTTAACATCGTGGAACGACGCAAGTCGCTTGATTACTCAGACTTTTTCATGGAATTCAAACTCATCCTCGAGTGTTGAGACCACTCTATACACCTTTGGTTTCTTCATTGACCAGCAGACATTGAAGGTGACCTCTTCTTTGTTGAGTCTAAATTTTAACTGGCCAGCCTCCACATCTATTAGAGCCTTCCCAGTGGTAAGGAATGTTCGCCTCAAAATGATGGGGACCTCAAAATCAACCTCGCAATCAAGGATCACGAAGTCTGCTGGGAATATCAATCTATCCACTTTGACAAGAACATCAAACAGGATCCCCATAGGCTTTTTCACAGTTCGGTGGGCCGCTAGAAGCCGCATAGTAGTCGGTGTGCCGGCTAAGCCCAGCTGCTTAAACACACCTAAACGCATCAGATTGATGTTTGCTCCTAAGTCGTAGAGTGCCATCGCCAATTGTGCATGGAATGGTGAAAGAACCTAGATCCTCCTTCTTCTAGGCAAGGACCCGTGAGGCTATACTGCTACAATGATGCCCGTTATCCACAGGCTCATAGCTCACGGACCTTTTATTAGTAACAAAGTCCTTCATAAACTTGGTGTATCCTGGCATCTTTTTCAATGCCTCTACCAATTGTATGTTTACAGATGATTATTTTAGCATTGACAGGAATTTCTGAAACTTACCATTCTCTTCCTTATTCTTCATTCTTTGAGGGAATGGTGGCGGTGGTCTTGGAATAGCCTTATAAATCTTTCTGCGCCCCCTATTTCTCTCCTTGTTTAGCTTTAGGCTCCTTCTCAACAACTGGAGCGTCAGTCAACTCAGCATCTTCATCATGCTCATTCTTAGCAACCTCTTCCCCATCATCAATTATGCTTTCTTTCTTCCTTTGAAGCTCAACTACAACCAGCAAAGGGGGATCAACCATGGTCTTTCCACTTCTAGTTATCATAGCCATGAAGTGACCATCATTCTTCGGATTTTGGATGGTGTTGCTAGGTAGTGTGCCCTTTTCCTCGGGTTCATGGATACTTGCAGTTGCCCCAGCTGCTGTTCAATCTGCTTGATAGCCATGGCATGTGACTCAACTTTTTGACCCATGCTAGATATATCTCCACGAATGTCTTTCAGCTGAGCATCTATGGATCTAACCTTCTTTAGCATCTCAACCATCACGCTCTCCAACTTTGACTGTCCAGTCTCCCCCTTACATGCATTTTGAGGCATGTACAATCCTGCTAGGTTGTTGCGGTAACCGACATTCCTTCTCCTTTCTTCCTCTCGTTCACGACCTTGACTTCTTCCTCTGTAACAATTCCGGATGTAATTTTCTATGTATTGGTTTCAACCTTGATTTCCAGAACCTTCACTCCAAGTGTCTTGTCCAGACCCTTAGGCATTGGCTTGAAAACCTACCACCTAGTTTTCCAAGAAGTTTGCCTCCTCGGAATCTGAGAACTCAGAGGCTGGTTCCTATCCCTGTGTCCCCACTACATTAACTCTTCTGGCTCTAGTGCCCATGATATGCTTTGTGAGTAGGTCTAATGATGTGCGCATATGGGCTAATTCCTGGTCACGTTCTTCCTCCTTCCTTCGTTGGTCTGCAGTCAAACCAGCAAAATATGTACCAGCAACCGCTTCCGCTTCCTGGGTGTGCCATGCTTTGTTTGTTTTCATCACTCTGTCTAGAATAGTGGCACCTAGCTCCTAGGTGTGGCTCATTAGTGCTTCTCCCGCCACTATGTCTGCTACAGCTTTAGTACTGTTATTCAGTGATCTATAGAAAATCTTCAACATACTGTCATCAAGAATTTTGTGGTTTGGACACTTGGTCAACTTCTTCTTGAATCTCAACCAGGTTCAATGAAGTGCATCTGTCTTCAATAGTTGGAAATTATATATTTCATCCTTAAGCTGCAGCATCCTGGATGGTGAAAAGAATCTCTCTAGAATATCTTATTTTAGCTCCCTCCAGTTGGTAATGGAGTCATTGTCCAACTCCGATAACCATAAAGTGGCCTTCCTAGACAGAGAGAATGGGAAGAGTCTTAGCCTGATTGCATCCTAGCTAACTCCGGGCAACCTGTGCGCCTTGCATATTCCAACAAAGTTCATTAAGTGCAGGTTGACATCATCAGCTGCGTGACCACTAAACACCCCCTTCATGTTTAACAATTGAATCATGATGCTAGTGATGTCAAAGTTTTTCCCAGCAGGCAAAGGTGGTGGTACAATACATCCGATTGACTCGACTTCATCAATATCTGGGTCATCATCATCAAAGAATCGAGGGGCATATCTTTGACCTCTGTTTCCCCTTCCATGGAGACCGGCGTTGACAACCTCATTCGAGCATCAACAACTTCCTGAAGTGCAGCTTGTCGAGCTAGCTCGGCTTGCCTAGCTTCTTCAAGAATATAAGCATCTCTCTGCTCTTTGTTCTCCATCCTTAGCAGGGTTCTTTCATGTTCGAGATCCAAAGAAATCAGGGGATTTCCACTCAGTTGAGTACTTGGTATTCACCAAGCGACAACCTGTGGGTGTCAAAAAATAAAAAGAAAATGTAATTTAGAAAATAACAACCAAAAGTTAAATACAAGCAATTAATCTAATCTTGATTGTATTCCCCAGCAATGGCACAACTTTTTGATAATGCTCAAACTCACACTTCCTGGCATAGTGTGAAGCAGACATTGTCAATAAAGAATCCAACAAGGAGGTTGGGGTCGAACCCATAGGAAATAAGGTAATATATAGACTAATTCCGATACTTAAACTTATAGGTAAGTTATCTCAATATTGGGGGGTTTAAAGAAAAAACAATAATAAAACAAGATCGTAATTATGGTTGCTATAAGGATTTGCAAATAACTAGGATAGGTTTTCCCCATGGGTTCATAACTACTTCGGGTATACATATGTGATTAATCCCAGTGCTTACTGATAACTAGGGTTCATCCAAATGACTGGTTCATCCCTATTGGATGACTATACTCAATCCCCGGATCAGGTCTCATGATTGATTTTCAAACTAACCATCATCAATATGTTCCAAATTAACTTTCCTGTGACTGCAGCTCATAACTTTCTTGTAACTGCAGCTCAAGTCGTACAATGATCATAAAAATCAAGGCTTTGTTGTAATTCTTTTTTTCTAATCTCTACTTCTCAAGGTTCAAGCAAGTAAAGAATTCGGTCACCACTAAAAAATGTTAATAAATTTCTAAAGATGAAGAGAATACAATACAAGCGCTTAACATTGGTTTTGAATCACTTAGTGTAACCCTATTTTGTTAATTCATCATGGTTCCCACAATCCTAGTTGTAAAAGTTTTAACCTCACATGATTGTAAGATTGTAATTAGTATTCATAAACAAACACATAATTAAATACTTACAATAATAATTTAAAGAAAACCTGCTTTGAATATTGATGAACAAAATCAAGAACAATTGATAAAACCAAGTTGTTGATCTCAAGAATTTCTCTCCAAAACATGATAATAATTCACAAATAAAACTTCTCTCAATGTAATCATACGTCTATTGCTCTCTCTCTTCATAAAACAAAACATAAAAGGTATAGACATCAAAAATGTTTTCCTAAGATAACAGAGAAATTTCCATATCTGGTGTTGACTCATCCTACAACTAACCATATGACCCGTAACAGGATTGTATGGGTTGTACCTGTATCTCATATGTTCCTTGGCTGCTGCAGAATTGACTAAGTGTTGGCAACTGTTACAATTCGTACCATGGTCCTACGGATGGTTCAATCCATCTGTGGCTTGGCCCTGAGAACATTGACATCTTTTGAATTTTTCTACGAGTGTTGTGGTACGCCTCGTACCTTCCTCTTATGACTCGTACTTTCTTGTTGCATCTGAAGTTATTCCATGTATTTAAGAATCACTGAAGCTCCCCACAGCTCATGGTATGGATCATAAGTGATGTTAGAATTTGTGGGTTCCACTCATACTAAGATACTGCTTATGTAAATGTTTTTGAAGTTTTGCACGACTCTAGTTACGACTCATACCATTTTGGTATGGCTCGTACTGAGAGTCGTACTCTACCTTCACATTGTTTTAGCCTTCTGAGGTTTTCCACGAGTCTTAGTACGACTTGTACAATCTAGGTATGGCTCTTACTGAGATTGGTATTTGGCTTATTTTCTACACTTTTATGCATCTTTTACACATTTTTGCTCCAACACCTATTTTCCCTAAAAACAAAGTAAAAGCACCTCATATCCATATAAACATACCTAAGTCCATGTTATTTTCTTAGGTTTAAGCATCGAAAGTACTGTAAACTCACAGCACATCATGGGGTGAGGGTATGTCTCCTTGAATTTTTAGGTTAAGGGTGAGTATGCCATCAAGTTTTTGTTTGAAAATTTTTGAAAAATGGAATGTCGGACCCGTCCTTGAATTTTTCTTGTGGCCTTGGTTCTTTTTCAAAGGAAGACCTTTGAATCGGGTAAGTTTTATTTTTAGGAGTCATTGTAGTCGTAGAGTAATGACGTTTCCGTATGATAGATGGAGGACGACCGTCCTAAGGGAAGATTGGTTATATTCTTTTGTTTTCTAGGATTGAGTCGTAGATCATCTGCTTGTATGCTTGTTGATATTCTGCTTAGCTTCTATGCTCAAGTATAATAGAGTGGTCAGCTTGATTGCATGAGTAAGGATCCATGAGAGACACACATATCTCTTTAATTTGACTCAATATATCCTTAGGGCTTAATAATGAAATAAAGTTGTCATTTAATGTGATTGTGTGAAGGTGTAGTTGTAGAAACTGATTAGATTCTTGTTGCCCTGAGAGGTGAGCTAATTTGTTTTGTGTGTATATATTATAACATATAGAACTTGCCTTAGCGTATGTAGGATAACTAGTTGGTAGGGAGTTGAGAGATTATCAAGGAATTTCCTTCTATAAACCATTTTTTCTTTCCTATACTTGTTTTAGCCTCATAATTATTCTTCCTAGTTAACCCCATTTGAGTCATAAGCCTTATTCATTCTTAGCCATGAAAATAGCTTAATCAATTTTTTGTGAGACCTCATTTTTTTATCAAAAGTAGTATTAGGCACTTTGAGGCTTGAAAGTTAAGGTCCATCAATGTATATTGCAAGGGAAAAAGAAAATTTTATGGGAAGAAAAGAAAAGTGAGAAAAAGGAGTGCCCATAGAATTATGTTGTCTACTTGCTGCTACGGAAATGAAAAAAGAGAGCTTTAATTGCAAAATCCTTAGTTATTCTATGAGTAGAAAACTAACGGTCAAGTAGTGAAAAATGAGGCATGAAAAGCAAATACAAGGGTGAGTAGATGAAAGGTGAACAAACAAGGAAAGAGGTTATGGACAAGGAAAGTGAAAGATGTCTTAAAAGTGCTTAGGGTGGTAGCCACTATTAAACGAAATATCAATCCTTCCCATCCCTTAGCCGACATTACAACCAAAAACAATCCTTGTTGTCTTAATCTCTTGAAGCAATTAGGTAGTCTTAACATATATGAAGGACAAGGCTATGGTATGTTACATATGTGCATTACATCATTTGTGAGCATGAGAGTGCTTTAGTTATTATGTTCCATGTCTTTATGTTGATGAATTTGAGAGAGGAACATCACTAAAAGTGAGGGGTACAAGAGGTCTAATTTTGTGTACTACTTGTTGCATATGTCAAATTTAATCATGTTGGTTGTTTGTATTGGTAAGATGAGTCATTTGTAGATGTTGTGTGAACTTGATTGTGAAGCTTTCATATATGCTTAATAAAATTGTGTTGCTTATGATAAACCACTTTATGTATTCTCTATGCTAGGTTGTTGAGTATGAGTTGATTGAGGTGTCAAGTGTGATGGTGAAACATGAGTTTAGGTGTTTTTAAGATTTGTTCGAGGACGAATAATGGTTTAAGTATGGGGTGGTAATGTTGGGCATATTTTATGCCTATTTGCCATGTTTTTATTTATATTTGATCATGTTATGAGTTCATAATCCTTAATTTACGCTTAAATTCATGTGTGTGTGTGTTTTATGTGCTAATGAATGATTTAAGTTGATTTGAGCAAGAAAATAAGAAAAATGGACTCAAAAGTGATCCGAGTGAAGATTTGAGGAGCTAAAAGGCCTAGTGCTATGGCTGGCACCCCACACCAAGTCCTGAACTTCAGAGAACAAAACCTCAAGTTGGTGCTATGGATGGAGCAACCTTGAACTTCAGAGAATTGCACTCCAAAAATCTTAGTGATATGAGTGGCGCCCCGCGCCAGAGGTGTTTAGACTTAAAGAAATTTGACGAACACCTTGATGAGATAGAGGGGGCGGTGCGCTGATCTTGGGCAGAATTATATGCCCAAGTGATGCTCAAATGCTCTATTTCGTCTTGTTTATCTATTGTTATTTGTACATTCTCATGTGATTTGTAGTTAAAATGTGAATTTATTAACCAACATGATTAGTGTTGTTTTGCAGAAAAAATGTAATTTCAGAAAGCTAAGTTGCATGTTGGTGAAAATCGGGAATGGACTCGGAAGCGAGCAGTGGAAAAGGTCAAGGAAAAGCAGCAAATATAGGGGCTCCGCGATGGAGTCGTGTCACGATGCCATCACGGAGGCAGTCTGCCTAGGATGATTTATTTTGGCAAATTTCTAGTGAAGGTCTGCGTTGCCTCCGTGGCACGTTGTTGATATTTACCTGGAACATCAAATTCCAGTAAGGGTTCGCGACGGCGCCGTGTCACGGAGGCAGTGCTACGCGATGCACTCCGTGACACGTTGCTTGTTATTCTGGGAAAAATTCCCACTAGTATAAATAGCACAGTTAGGTTTATTTTTAATTATTCTGACTGGGTTGAGCAAGAACGTGGGTTATAGGCAGTTGAGGGGACGAAAATCTTAGGGTTCTTCTCTAACTCTTTCTCCTTTATTTCAATTGTTTGTATGATTTATACTCATTTGATGATGTTTAATCCACAAATGAGTGGCTAAATTCACTTCTTGCTGAGGTTAAGAACATTTGTAGTGGAATGTAATTGTTGATCATTTTGGTTTTTCATCTTTTCTTCCATGGTTGTTCTATCAATTCTTGTTCTTACTGCATTAATGTCTGGCCAATGTTAATGTATATCTAAAAAATCCAATTTTATCTTGAAAAGGAAAGAAATTGGAAAGTTGTGAATTGGTAGGATATGATCTCTTCTTAGTTTGGGAAAATTGAGAATAGATTTACCTTCAGAATAGAAATATATCTAAAAGTCGTATTAATCAATTAAGGAATCAGTTTCGTATGGCTAGAACATGAAATTCTTTTATCATAGAAATGTAGGTTGAAGGTTCATGATTCTTAAGTTGGGTAGAATACGAAAGTTTCTCTCCATAGGCAATAATTCTTGACTAGCAACGAAAGGAAAGATTAACCGAATTGTATCGATAAATTACTTCCCTGCATGTTTGTTTTGGCGTCAGCTTGCTCATTAATATAGTTCAGACTCACTTTATCATTTTGTCTTAGATTAGTATAACTTAGGAAACAAACTCTCAAAATCTTCTTTAAATTGGTGTCTGTATTTTTAGAGTTAGAGTTCATTAATACTTGATTCAATTATTACCTTGGTTCAGTCCCTATGGGATCGATACTTGGCTTACTCTAGCCATTTTACTACTTGTTCGACCACGTGCACTTGCGTGTAGTTGCGAAACAGCCCGAACAAGTTTTTGGTGACGTTGCCGGGGACTGGCAATTGGTAAAATTGTTTTCTTAAGTGTTAGTTTACGATTTCTATATTAGTGCTGACAACTTGATCTTAGCCTGTCTTTTGCAGATATTGAATTATGTTGAACACTGGCAAGAGACAAGGAGCTGGTGGATTCATACTTAGAGCCGAAAAGACAATTTCATCGTGAAAGGAGAGAAGCTCTAGAGAAAAAGTTGCAGTTGCTCAGACAAACAATCCTGGAGCAACAACAGAATCCACTACTTGTAAGGGCAGTGTTAGTGCCCGAGGAAATGGCAGCTAGGCCGGTTCATGAAGTGGCAATCCCACATGCTAACAATGTTACATCAAGCATTCGTAAACCTGAGCCAGGAGGGAGGTTTGAGCTGAAACAGAATATGGTGCAATTTCTGCACACCAGCGGGCAATTCACAGGTCTCTCTCACAAAGATCCACAACAACATCTCCAAAACTTTGTGGAGATAAGTGACACTTACATCCACGCTGTAGTATCATCTGATTACGTAAGGCTTACATTGTTCCCATTTTCACTATTGGGAGAAGCAAAGAGGTGGTTGAAAGCTGAGCCAGCTAATTCCATCACCACTTGAGATGATCATGCAAGAAAATTTTTGATACGGTTCTTTCCATCCGGGAAAACAGCAAGACTTAGAAGTCAGTTTCTAAGTTTTAAACAAAGAGAGGGGGAGAATCTGTATCAAGCTTGAGAAAGATTCAAATCCATGTTAAGGTATTGTCCTCACCATCACCAGTCCAATGATGTGCTGGTGCATACTTTCATAGAGGGTTTGGAACCCCACACAAATATTTTGCTAGACTCAGCAGCTGGGGGACAAGGAATAGAAAAGACTTATGAGGAGCTGTATACTTTGTTAAATCATATTTCGCAGGGAAATCCAGAGTGGAATGCGAACTCTTCTAGAGGAGGAACAAGGAAAGTGCCAGGAGTCTTGGAAGTGGATGGTTTTACAGCTATCACTGCACAGATAGCTGCGTTGCAAAATCAACTCAACACCCACTTCAGTAATATGAGCTTAAATCAACCTCAACCCCCAGTTAATGTAGTGCAGCAGATTTGGTGTGAAGTATGCGGTAGTAATGAACACTCAGCTGAGTGTTGTGGTGCAAATCCAGATTCAGTGAACTTTGTTGGTAATGTACAGAGAAATAATCACCAACAGTATGGAAACAACTACAACTCTAATTGGAGGAATCATCCGAATTTCTCCTGGGTAGTAACAGCCATCAAGGGCAGAGTTCGAATCTGGGTGCGCAGAGAAATCAAGGAGGGCAGCAGAACTATCAGACTCAATACAGAAGCAACAATGCACCTCTTCCACCACCACCACCCAGCATTGAGGAAATTTTTAAAACAATGATAGCTAACCAAGCTCAATTGCAGGCTGACTATGTGAAATTGGCAGCAGATGTAAAGAACAATCAATTAGCTATAAAGGCATTGGAGTACCAGTTTGGGCAACTAGCTGGAGCTCAAAACACCAGGCCATGAGGAGGACTACCGAGTGACACTGACCCGAATCCCAAGCAAGTAAATGCAGTGACCACAAGGAGTGGTTTACAACTCAATGAGGTGGAACCAGAAAGACCACCTCTGCAGTCAGGAGCAGTGTAGAAAGAAAGGGAACAAAATGATGAGAGGGGGAAGGAGAAGGCAACTGAAGCATAAAAACCACTACCCCCGTTCCCTCAAAGATTAAAGAAACACAAGGAGGAAGCATGTTTCAAAAGTTTCATGGAGGTTCTTAAACAGGTGCACATTAATTTACCTCTTGTTGATGTTTTGCAAGGAGTGCCGAAGTATGCAAAATATATCAAGGACATTGTAGCGAACAAAAGCAGATTGACAGAGTATGCTACAGTGGCTCTTACTGAGGAGTGCACTTCCCGGATATAGAACAGGTTGCCAACAAAGCTCAAGAACCCTGGGATCTTTACAATTCAAATCACAATTGGGCAAAGTATCCGAGCTCGTGGACTATGCGATTTGGGAGCGAGTATTAACTTGATGCCGACATCATATTCAAGAAGTTGGGGCTGGGCAGTCCTACACCAACTACAGTGATCTTGCAGCTAGTGGATCATTCTTTGGCCATACCAGATGGCTTTGTGGAGGACGTGCTGGTGTAAGTGGGCTCCCTTATCTTCCCAGTAGATTTTATTGTTATGGATTTTGAGCCGGAAGCGGAAGTCCCATTTATTTTGGAACGTCCTTTCTTGGCAAGTGGGAGAGCTTTGATTGATGTAGCTGCAGGGCAGCTGACCATGCGGGCGCATGACAAGGTGGAGGTATTCAATGTATTTAAGGCCATGAAGCTTCCGGCCATACATGAGGAGCTCTCAGCAGTCAGTGTGCTTGATCAAGCAGAAATTCTTTAGATTGTTGAATCTCGAGATTCATTGGAAATAGCATTGCTGAGCTCCGAGAATTTCGGAGATAGAGATACTTATGAGATGGTGCAAATGCTGAATGAACCACAAAGGTATCCCAGGAAGCAGGACTTTCAGCCTTTAATGAGGTCCCTAGAACCATTGCCGAAACCATCTATTGAGGAAGCACCAAAGCTGGAATTGAAAACATTGCCTCCCCATTTAAAATATGTCTTTTTGGGGGAAGAGGGTACTTTGTCGGTCATCCTCTCCGCAGAATTGACGGAGGCACAGGAAAAGGAAGCATTGGTGGTCCTCAGAAGAAGGAATATAGCAATGGGTTGGCAAATGTCAGATATTCAGGGTATCAACCCAGCTTTTTGCACACACAGAATTTTCATGGAGACAGGAGCAAAGCCAACTGTTCAGCCTCAGCGAACGTTGAATCCGGCGATGAAGGACGTGGTTACGAAAGAAGTAATTAAGTGGCTTGATGAAGGTGTGGTCTATCCTATTTCGGACAGCGAATGGGTTAGCCCCGTTCAGTGTGTCCCAAAGAAAGGAGGGATGACCGTGGTCATCAATGAGAAGAATGAGTTGATCCCTACTCGCACCGTCATAGGCTGGCGGATTTGCATGGACTACAGAAAGCTCAATGAAGCCACAATGAAAGATCACTATCCTATCTCGTTCATTGATCAGATATTGGATAGATTGGTGGGACAAGAACATTATTGTTTCCTTGATGGGTACTCTGGCTATAACCAAATAGCCACAACACCGGAGGATCAGGAGAAGACTACGTCCACATGTCCTTATGGGACATATGCTTTTAGGCGGATGCCATTTGGGTTATGCAATGCACCCGCCATATTTCAGAGATGCATGATAGCTATCTTTCACGACATGGTGGAAGATTTCTTCGAGGTATTTATGGATGATTTTTCTGTTTTTAGTAATTCGTTTGCTACTTGTTTGCAGAATCTTGACAGGGTGCTAGCTCGCTGTGAAGAATCCAACCTTGTACTCAACTGGGAGAAATGTCATTTCTTAGTCAAGGAGGGTATCGTCCTTTTCCATAAAGTGTCTTGCAAGGGGTTAGAGGTCGATCGTGCTAAGATCGAAGTTATTGAGAAGCTACCACCACCTGTGTAGGTGAAGGGTGTTCGTAGTTTTCTCGGGCATGCAGGGTTCTACAGACGGTTCATCAAAAACTTCTCCAAAATTTCTAGACTATTATGCAGATTGCTAGAAAAAGAGGTGAAGTTCGAGTTTGATGATGAATGTGTCAAAGCATTCGAGGAGTTGAAGCAAAAATTGATAGAAGAACCTATCCTTATTTCTCCGGATTGGGAACAACCATTTGAACTGATTTCTAATGCAAGTGATGTGGCTGTGGGAGTTGTATTGGGGAAGCGAAGGAATAGAATATTTCATTCTATTCATTATGCAAGAAAACACTAAACACTTCCCAAAGTAATTATACAGTCATAGAAAAGGAGAAGCTAGCATTGGTGTTTGCGTTTGATAAATTCAGGTCCTATTTGGTGGGTTTGAGAGTAGTGGTGTATACCGATCATGCAATGATTCGGTATCTGTTTAACAAGAAGGATACAAAGCCCAGGCTGATCAGATGGATCTTGTGGTTGCAAGAGTTTGACCTAGAAATTAAAGATAGAAAGGGAAGCGAGAATCAAGTGGCAGATCACCTGTCGCGATTGGAAAGTCGGTCGCATGTGAAGGAAGGTGACAGCATCAAAGAGGAGTTCCCGGATGAGCAGCTCTTGGCAATAGGGGAAGCTGAGATCCCTTGGTATGCAGACATAGTGAATTTGCTAGTGAGTGGATTCTATCCACCGGAGGCTACGGCTCAGCAGCGAAAAAAGTTGAGGCATGATTGTCAGTATTTTATTTGGGATGATCCGTACTTGTTTAAACAGGGACCGAATTAGGTTATGAGAAGATGCATACCGGAGAGCCAGATTGCAGAAGTTTTGAGGAGTTGTCACTCTTCATTGTATGGAGGGCACCACGGAGACGAGAGGACAGCATACAAAGTGCTACAGTCAGGTTTATTTTAGCCTACACTGTTCAGAGACTCTATGGAATACGTTAAAATGTGTGATAGATGTCAAAGGACAGGCACAATTGGTAGGAGTCAAGAGATGCCTCTGCAGCATATACTAGAAGTGGAGATCTTTGACGTATGGGGTATTGATTTCATGGGCCCGTTCCCACCGTCATTTGGTAATCGTTACATCTTGGTGGCCATTGATTATGTATCAAAGTGGGTTGAAACACTATCTTGCTCTAGGAATAACAACAAGGTTAACAAAATTTGTAAAAAAACACATTTTCACCAGGTTCGGGACACCCCGAGCCATTATCAGTGATGGAGGGGCTCATTTTGTCAATGCAAGTTTCAAGAAGTTGCTAGCTAAGTATGGGGTGCGCCACAAGGTGGCAACAACATATCATCCCCAAACTAGTGGGTAAATGGAGGTGTCGAACAGAGAAGTGAAGCAGATTCTCCAGAAAATAGTGAATGCACAACGAAGTGATTGGTCAAGCAAACTCCACGATGCGTTGTGGGCATATAGAACTGCTTACAAGACACCAATTGGGACTTCTCCATATCGACTGGTCTATGTAAAAGCGTGTCATCTACTGGTGGAGCTAGAACACCAAGCTTTCTGGGCCATTAGGAAATTGAATATGGACCTAGAGCTAGCGAAAAACAAGAGGCTGATGCAACTCAGCGAACTTGATGAGTTTCGTTGGCATGCTTATGAAAGTGCTAAGGGCTACAAAGTGAAAACAATGAGGTGGCATGATAAGCATATGGTGCATCGTATTTTCGAGCCGGGGAAGAAAGTGTTGCTTTTCAATTCAATATTGAAGCTGTTTCCAGGGAGATTGGGTCCAAATGGTCAAGGCCGTTTGAGGTAGTGAGAATGTCCACGCACGGGGTAGTGGAGTTGTGGCAAGAAGATCGAAGTGCCATGTTCTTAGTCAATGGGCAGTGGTGTAAGCATTACTGGGGTGAGGACGTTATTCGAGAGAAAACATCCATCATTCTAGAGGATGATTGAGTGTCAATGACATCAAGCTGCGACGATAAACCAGGTGCTGCACGGGAGGCAACCCGTAAAATTGTTATAATAGATGAGTAGAATTAGTTAAAAAGAAAAAGAAAAAAAATAAAATAAAAATAAAAATAAAAATAAAAATAAAAACAAAAATTGTGATTGTGTTTGAAACCTATGAATTCTAACCAATTTCTTGTTGTGAGATGATTTTCAGGTGGAACGGAGGGCAAAAATGAAAAGAATCGCAAAGGAAAAAAATTGAGGTGAGAAAAATAAAAAAGTGGCATTACAGTGAGCCTATGCGTTGGCTCCGTGTCACAGAGGAGGGCCTCCGTGTTACCCGCCGCGACACGTTGAAGCCAATTCTGGAATTTTTACAAATTTTGGAAGGCTGGCTCGATGGCTCCGTGTCACGGAGGGGGTGCTCCGTGTTACCCTCCGTGACATGTTGAGGTGTATTTTGCGTCGGGTCACACCGGGTCACTGGGTGACCCGTATGAAAAAACCTCTTTTTAACCCCAAAATCAGCTCATTTTTTCCATTTCCCACTCCCCTCCGCGACAAACCCCCTAAAATCCCCCCTCCCCCAACGTGACACGGACTTAGGATCGAAGTTTCTTCAACTTTTCTTCGAGTTCATCAAATTAAAGGTATGTTCTTGAACTTAACCTCAATTTTTGCCGAAATTTTCAATTTTTGAGCATGTGAGGTGAGTAAAGCTTGCCGTAAGTGTAAATTAAGCATGAATTCGCTTAAATTATGATTGATTGATATTCATAGTTTCATTGTGAGTATATGAACTCGATGAATGCATGTTTGATTGAATTTGTGAAAAATTGGTAGCTAGGTTTAGATTTCGAATGGGAAGAAACTAAATTTCGAATGTAAATGATGTTGTGAATATAGATGAATATGCAAATTAAACAAGGGAATTTTTGGGAAATTGAAATTGGTGAATTGCATTGGTTGATGTTGAGTAAAGTTTTTTGCTAAGTGCTATGTGATGAAATGGAATCGATGGTGATATTGTTATGCATTGTACGAAGTCTGAGTAGTACTTAGTAATTATTCCGTCGACTTATCTGAATGCACGAGACATGTTGATTGTAATAATTGGGAAAGCATGAGTGTCTTGCCGAATAGTTTTAATTGGGGCTAAAGACTAAGTGTGGGGTGGCCTAACTCAACCCAACCTTAGTCTAAGTTAATTTTTGACTTGACTAACATTGGGACTGTCTGTTTGATTTGATAGGAATGATGTCAAGCAGGCAAGACAAAGGAAAGGGCGCATCTACATCAAGCGCCGGTAGAAAGAGGATTAGACTGGGAACAGCAGTTCCAGCAGAACCAGCAGTTCCACGCGGCCAACACCGTCAATACGGAATCCAATGGGTGACGGAAGAAGGGAAGAAATGGTATGAAAAACACAAGGAGACCAAATATTTCCCTGAGGAGCACATTGCAAGGGAGCCACTTGCACAGGAATTCCCCAGAATCGTACACCGGATTGACACTGCTGGGCTGAACTTCATCTTTGAAGAGGCCAAGGAGTGCAATCTCCATTTGATTCGGGAGTACTATGCAAACTGGAACCCGACACTCCGCAGTCACACCGTCAAGATAAGGGGGCAGGTTGTCACCTTTGAGCCCCATCAACTGAATGCCATATTGGGGGCGCGGGACACAGACGCCCATGTACTTCGGCAGCTGAACATATCTCCACCCTATGCGGATATCAGACGCACTCTGTGTGGAGCCCGTTCGACAGCACGGTGGAGCAGGCACAAGGAGACGGGCTACCATCAGACAATGCCTTACTCTCAAATGAACAGGGAAGCCAGGATTTGGCTTAAAATTGTGTGTTCCTGCCTGATCCCGGGGGTGCACATGATGGATGTCACCCGGGAACGAGTGTGCTTGGTTTATGCCCTGATGAAAGGGCTTGAGATAAATGTTGGGGTGGTGATCATCTCCGCCATGAAGAGGGCCCGTTTGCATCAATGGCACAGGTACGGGTTTGGTGGTTTACCTACCACGTTTCTGAGGGGCCTTGATATCGAGGAGGAGGCCCTGGACTACATCCCACAAATGGATAGGCGTGCCTTGGACGTCACCAAAACCAAGGCACCCGACATCACTCACGGGCCAGTTCTCACACTAGCCGAGCGACATGCTCGAGATGATCAGTATATGGCCCGCATGTACGGGATACAGATGCTGCAGTTGCGCATAGGTGGGAGGCCAGCAAGAGAAGATGAGTTGTGGCAGCTCGAGCTAGATTACCCCTTTGGCAAAAATGCCAGGGCTCTATGCCGAGTGGGGCCAGCTTTTGTGGAGCCTATAGATGATGATGTCCCCACTGATGAGGAGACACGCCGCGATGACTCAGATGTTGAGTTAGATGAGGACAGCGGGGGCGATTCGCATATGGGAGATGAGGCAATGGAACTTGATGAAGAAGTGGAATACTTCGATTGATCAGGGAGTTTCACCACCCACCTTTGTGATATGTTGAATTTTGTGAACACTGGGGACAGTGTTCGGTTTAAGTGTGGGGTGGGAGTAGTTAGGTGCTATATGTTTCATTGTGGTTTTTGTTTTTGTGTATGTCTTGTGTTTTTGTGCCTGTGAAAATGTGACCCTGTGATTTTGTGTTGTATGTTCTGTAATAAAATTCGGTGTTGTAATGAATATAAGCTATTGAGTGCTATGGTGAGTTGTTGTTGTTGGTTGGTTGTGTAAATATTTTTTTTCTATCGAGATTATCGATATTTTTAAAATTTTTGTTGAATTGTTTTTGATTGGGTTTCTCGGCCTTTGTTTTCGGTGCTTTTATCGAGAATAGTCCCATTGAGCCGAAGTCATAAACAGTGACTCTTCCCTATGATGGATAGATGACGACCGTCTTAAGGGAAATGTAGTCGATAGGAGTAGTTTTTTTTCTTCCTTTTATTTTCTTTCTTTTGTTTGTTTCCCAAACGTGTCGTTACTTCATGGTTCAATATTCAATGCACATCCTAAGGGATCTATCCTTTTTCAGAATAAAGAGAACTGGAGCACCCCATAGGGACTTACTAGGCCTGATGAAACCCTTATCTAAGAGATCCTTCAACTGCTATTTCAACTCCTTTAGCCCGACTAAAGCCATTTTGTAAGGGGGAATGAATATGGGCTACATATTAGGGAGAAGGTCAATACCAAAGTTAATCTCCTGCTAGGGAGAGACTCTTGGAAGATCATCATGTTTGTGTTTTTGGTGGAAATTTAAGCACAGATGGAGGGGAAATCTGAGTACCCTTGGAGGAGGAAGCTAAGAATCATTGAAGAGGGAAAGTGTGGGGTCAAACACCCACTTGTGCAAATATGACAAAAAGCATGCTATTAGCTAGGCCTAGAGGCCTCAGGGAGTATTTCTCACCCTTTTGAATTTTAATTAGATGTTTTAGGGACATAACATGATTCAAGTTTGGGGTGAGGGAAAATTTAAAAAAAAAAATTGTGCTTAATGATGTTGGTGAATGTAGTGCTTGATACATATTGGAAAACTTTTTGAGTGAGCATGACTTCACCACCCGTTGGTTTTCTTTTCATTTCTTTTCCGACGGGGGGTCTTTGAACAGAAGACTAAAAATTTTCTTTGTCTGTATATAGTGTTTTTAGTCACAGTTAGAGACTATTTCCGACGATGGATGGATGACGATTGTCTTGAGGGAAAAGTAATCAATAGGCATTTCTTTGAATGAGCCTAATTTTTATCCCTCGCTTTACCTACCTTGAATGTCTGATCCTAGTTAGCCCCATTGAGCCTTAAGCCTATTCTTTGATAGTTGCAACATAAGCTTAATCCTTTTCTTTCAATATCCTTGAAGTTGCTCCAGAACTCCTGAGCGCTTAAGTGAAAAATCCAAAAGAGTAAAGGAGTGAGAATCGTGAAAAATAAGGAAAAATAACGGTTGCGGGAGTTGAGGAAAAGATTAGAGGTGCACTTGTTGGAAAATTCTAGAGTATTGGTAGGGAGTAAGAGAACAAATGAATGAAAAAGTTGCTTAAGTACTCCTTACTAATAATCTAAGTGTGCTTAAAGAAATGGGAATGAAAAGAGGAAATTTAAGAGTGAAAATAATGAAGGTGAAGTAAGAGAAGAGATGGTCGTAATGAATGTGTGATGAATTAAAAGCTCTTGAGGAAGATAGCCACTGTTATTATCCATAATAGTACCTACCCGTCCTTTAGCTTACATTACAATCCATTAAGTCCTACTTTATCTTACATTCACACATCCGTAAATTAGTGAAGTAATACACTAAAGGAAAGATTATGGGTCACTACATGATGCATGTGAATTCTTTGTGAGAACGAGCTTAATTTCCATTTATATACCCGTACATGGTATGATTTCAAACTTTGTGAGTGAAAATGGGTAACTATCTTGTGCAGTGAGAGCACATGTTTAATGAAAGATAATAATTCATGTCGGATTTCTTGATCGATTGATGTGCATGAGTTTGCTAAGATTGAGAGTCGATTCTTGAGGTTAGGAAGTCTTAACATAGTTAAATTTGATTTTAATGGTTAAATCTTCCATGCTCTATTTTTAACTTGCCATCTTAGATAGTCATTGTAGTCATAGCTTGAATTGCCTTGCTAAATTAGCTATGTGGTAGTATTCATGTGCATGAGATGTTAAAGGGTTGTTCGAGGATGAACAAGGCTTTAAGTGTGTGGTGGTGATCTTGGGCATATTTGCGTGCCCAAGTGTTATTTTATAACTTAGTTTAGTCGTGTTTATCTATTTATGCATTTAATTTCTCATGTGATATTAAGTAAATTTGGATATATACTAACCAACATGATTAGTCCTTGTTTTTGTAGGTTAAAAATGCATTTGAGGAACTAACTTATGATGGGTGAAGTGGAGAAATGGAATGGGAAGAAAATTACAAAACTAGGCAAGGAACCATGCCTTGGCAAGGCTGGCCACGCCACGCAGCGTGCCACGCTGTGCATGTGCCGCGACCAGCGCCATGCCATGCCAACGCCAGGCGCGAGAAGAAGGAAGCAAGAAGGCCACCTGTGTGCCAGCTCCGTGCCACTCCAGGCACATCTGCATGATAGTGGCCATGTCACGCGAGCAATCGCGCTGCACAAGCAGCATGCCACGCCGGCCATCGCGGCAAGCTTCATCCGAATGTCATTTTTAGGTGCTTTCCAGTGTGCTTTCGCGATATCTCCGTGTCACGGAGGCAAATTGGCGCGACCACCTCCGTGCCACGGAGCCATTCCATGAAGGGCAAAAATTGTACATTCCCTATTTACTATAAATTGAACCCTTAGCTTCTAAAATAAATTGGTCATGAAATATTTTCTTAAAACTGTAAAGGAGCGAAGGGAGAAGTGAAGAACTCACCTAGGGTTCACTAAATTTACCTTCTCTTTTATATATTCTTTTAAGTACATCACTTTAATTATGTTTTTCAGTATTTGTACGAACATGAGTGGATAAAACCTTTCCTCTAGGGTTGAGGCTACGCGATATGATTGTAATTGCATGAATTTGTTTTGGTTTGAGTTGTTAATTGTTGTTTTGTCTTACATTAGATATTATGGTTGTTTTTATGCTTGATCACCATGAAAACAAATGCGTTAAGCTTAGGCAAAAGCTCGAACGAGCAACCCTAGGCAAGAACAAGAGAATGTAGGGAGCAAGTTCTTATCTTTCGATATGATTCGCAGTTAGGATAAAAATTATACCTAATTTGCCTTGCTTGGTTGATAAAACGGGATGATAGCGAGACACCGGCTTAGAATTGTCACTCCACCACTCGTAGAAGTAGTTGTGAAGCTAAGCTGAGTTAAATGATTAGAGGTACGAAAGTCCATAATCAAGAGCATAAACCCCGTAAACCACATCCATGTAGTTGAATTTCCCACGAACTAGGATGTCATATCCCCGCTCAACGATGTAGTTGTGAGGCTAGTTTGTCGTGTTTAGAGGCTCTAGAGACCATGAACATCGCATTTTCAACTATGTGAGACAACAATTGATAATTTCATACTTGAACCATTACAAAGAGTAGCATTGCATGATTATCCGGCCTTGGCTCTAGTTGCTTCTTATATTGTTTCAGAGTATTTCTGTGACCACCCCTAGATTTAAATAGAATTTATCAGAAACTTTTATAATTAACACTTGTGAGGGTTAATATCACACTTGAACTTGTTAAGTAGATGAATTGGCCCAGTCCCTGTGGGTTCGACATCCGGCTCTTAAAAAGGGCCACTGTATTACTTGTAAGACCACGTACGCTTGCGTGAGCTCTTGGGCGTAGTCACAACAAGTTTTTGGCGTCGTTGACGGGGACTGGCGAAGTTTCATAAATTATTCTATTTTTGTGTGATTTTTAATTTCCTTAAGTGTTGAGAAACTTGGTCTTAGTCTGATATATTACAGGTGAAAGGTTTTCGTGCAGAGCTGGCAAGGAATAGAGAGCTAGTGGAACCGTTGCTGGAGCCTGAGCGTCAAATTCATTTACGTAGGAGGGAAGCTCTAGAGAAAAAGCTAAAGAGACTTCAAGAGAGGGTACAACAACAACCATCAGCAGTACAAGCAAAGTTTTCACCTGAGATCATGGCAGCCAGACCAGAGCGCGAAGTGGCAATCCCACTAGCGACAAATGTGAACTCTAGTATCCGTAAACCGGAACCTGGAGGGAACTTTGAATTGAAGAAGAATATGGTGCATTTGTTACATTCTAGTGCTCAATTCACTGGAATGGCACATGAGGACCCGCAGCAGCACTTACAGAACTTTCTTGAGATTAGTGACACGTTCATCCCCACCGGCGTGTCCATAGATTATGTCCGACTTACCCTCTTCCCATTTTCATTGTTGGGAGAGGAAAAGAGGTGGTTGATATCTGAGCCACCGAATTCCGTAACTTCATCGGATGATTTGGCAAAGAAGTTCCTTGTCAGATTCTTCCCTTCAGGCAAGACTGCTAAACTTAGAAGTGATATATTGAGTTTCAAGCAGAGGCCGGATGAGAACTTGTATTTGGCTTGGGAGAGATTCAAGTCATTACTGAGAGACTGTCCCCATCATCAACAATCCAATGAAGTGCTAGCCCATACCTTTGTAGAAAGTCTAGACCCACACACGAAATTTTAGTAGACTCTGGATCGGGTAGGCAAGCATTAGAGAAGACTTATGATGAGTTGTACACTTTATTGAATAGAATTGCTCAGGGAAATCCAGAGTGGCACAGCGAGGCATCGAGAGGGGCAGGAAAGAGAGCTTGGTTGATAGAGGTAGATGGTATGAATGACTTGGTGGCACAGCTAGCTTCATTCCAGCATCAGATTATGACTCAGTTCAATAAACTGAGTATGAACCAACAGCAGGGTCAGGTAAATGCAGTTCAGCAAGCTCCGAGTTGGTGTGAAATCTGCAGCAATAATGGGCACAATGCAGAATCATGTGGGGCCAATCCGGAATCATTCAATTTTGTTGGGAATGTTCAATGGAACAATCAGAATTTTGGGAACAATTACAACAAGAATTGGCAAAGCCACCCAAATTTTTCTTGCGGTGGAAATCGAAGGCAAAGTTACCAGCAACCTCAGCAACAGCAGTATCAGCAGCAGAACAGGCAAAATGATGGCCAATTGAGTAGCAAGATTGAGGAGACGTTGCAAAAGATTATGGAGACACAGACCTAGTTAGCAGAGAATCAGGCGAGGATGGCATCAGATTTGAAAAATCAGCAATTGGCTACCCGCAATCTAGAGAACCAGATGGGTAAAATAGCAGCTGCTCACCACATGAGACCGCATGGAGGACTACCCAGTGACACAGATACTAACCCCCCCCCTCCAGGTCAATGCCATCAGTCTGAGGAGTGGCAAGCAATTAGCTGATGCAACACCGAAAGAGAAAAGTAATGAGGTGCAGCCGGAGTTGGTTAGAAAAGGACCATCCACTAACAAGGGAGAGAATCAGAGTGGTGCACAACAAAATGCACAATCATCAATTCAACTAGCACAGAGACCACCACCACCATTCCTGCAGAGATTCAAAAAGAGCAAGGAGGAGGAATGCTTCAAAAAGTTCTTTGAGATTTTCAAATAACTTCACATAAATTTACCTTTGCTTGATGTTTTGCAGGGATTGCCCAAGTATGCTAAATACTTGAAAGATGTGATGGCCAACAAAGTCAGATTGGTGGATGTCCAGACGGTAGCACTTATTTGAGGAGTGCAGTCATAGGGTGATGAGCAAGATACCTAAAAATCTCAAAGACCTAGGGAGTTTTACCCTCCCCATACAAATTGGTAAATCTTAGGTGATAAGAGCTTTGTGTGATCTTGAGGAAGCAGTTAATCTAATGCCCCTATATTTATTTTACACCTTGGGGTTGGTTCAACTGAGACCAACAAGATTGATGTTGCAGCTGGCAGATAGGTCGTGAGTGGCACCGGATGGAATTATAGAGGACCTTCTCATCAAAGTGGGTAAGTTCATTATACCCGCTGATTTTATCATATTGGATTTTCATGTTGATGATCAAGTACCCTTAATATTGGGACGGCCATTCTTTGCCACTGGAGGAGCCATTATTGATGTAAGAGCAGGGACCTTGAAAATGAGGGTCGAGGATGAAGAAGAACTCTTGCGAGTCTACCAAGAGATCACACCCCCAACATATTATAGAAACCTTTGTAAGGTCAGTGTGTTCTCGGAGGATAAGTGTGGGGTGGTAGATTTCATGGGTCCACAACCAAAGGAGATGGTTAGTTTTCAGCCCGTGTCTGATGAAGGGCTTCAGTGTGAGAAGAAGTTGAAGGAAGAGAGGGACAGAGTGGAGGCTATTATCTCTAAAAATAAAAAGAGAAGAAGATGGTTCTCGAAAGGGAACCAAGGTATGAACATGTCCTGAAAAGGATAGTCCACGTCATGCCGCGACGTAAAATTAGGTGTTGCTGGGAAGGCAACTCAAAGGTACCAAAGGTACAATTTGTAATTGTTGTTTGTGTTGATATTGTTTATTTTCATCATGTTTGTGTTTTTGGTAGAAATTTAAGGACAGATGGAGGGGAAATCTGAGTACCCTTGGAGGAGGAACCTAAGAATCATGGAAGAGGGAAAGTGTGGGGTCAAACACCCACTTGTGCAAATATGACAAAAAACATGCTATTAGCAAGGCCTAGAGGCCTCAGGGAGTATTTCTCACCCTTTTGAATTTTAATTAGATTCTTTGGGGACATAGCATGATTAAAGTATGGAATGAGGGAAATTTAAAAACAAATTGTTCTTAATGATGTTGGTGAATGTAGTGCTTGATACATAGTGGAAAACTTTTTGAGTGAGCATGACTTCACCACCCGTTGGTTTTTCTTTTCGGTTCTTTTCCGACGGGGGGTCTTTGAACCGAAGACTAAAAATTTTCTTTGTCTGTATATAGTGTTTTTAGTCATAGTTAGAGACTATTTCCGACAATGGATGGATGACGATCGTCTTGAGGGAAAAGTAGTAAATAGGTTTTGGTTTTGAACCCATAGCTAATTGATTGTTTGATGTTCTTGTTGTGTGCTACACAACATTGTAAGATGCAAGTACGGTTAGTGTTGAAGCATATAAGAAGTGTGTAACTTTGTGTGAGACACCTAAGCTCGCGAATGTGACTCTATGTGCTTAAAGCTTAATTTTGAATTCTTGTGATTAGCATAGTTAAGAGTCTGCTGAATTTCTCTCTAATTGAGCATGTGTTGTGAGTGTAAGGTTTTTGAATATTCCATGCTATTGTGTGGTGTATAGAACTTGCCTAGTGAGTATACAAAATGAAATGTGGGATGTCGATTGTAGGAGATGATTTAGGTATTTCTTTGAATGAGCCTAATTTTTATCCCTCGCTTTACCTACCTTGAATGTCTGATCCTAGTTAGCCCCATTGAGCCTTAAGCCTACTCTCTGATAGCTGCAACATAAGCTTAATCCTTTTCTTTCAATAGCCTTGAAGTTTCTCCAAAACTCCTAAGCGCTTAAGTGAATAATACAAAAGAGTAAAGGAGTGAGAATCGTGAAAAAGAAGGAAAAATAACGGTTGTGGAGTTGAGGAAAAGATTAGAGGTGCATTTGTTGGAAAATTATTGAGAATTGGTAGGGAGTAAGAGAACAAATGAATGAAAAAGTTGCTTAAGTACTCCTTTCTAATAATCTAGGTGTTCTCAAAGAAATGGGAAACAAAAGAGGAAATTTAAGAGTGAAAATAATGAAGGTGAAATAAGAGAAGAGATGGCCGTAATGAATGTGTGATGAATTAAAAGCTCTTGAGGAAGATAGCCACTGTTATTATCCATAATAGTACCTACCCGTCCCTTAGCTTACATTATAATCCATTAAGTCCTACTTGATCTTAGATTCACACATCCGTAAATTAGTGGAGTAATACACTAAAGGCAAGATTATGGGTCAGTACATGATGCATGTGAATTCTTTGTGAGAGCAAGTTTAATTTCCATTTATATACCCATACATGGTATGATTTAAAACTTTGTGCGTAAAAATGAGTAACTCTCTTGTGTTGTGAGGGCACATGTTTAATGAAAGATAAAAATTCATGTTGTATTTCTTGATCGGTTGATGTGCATGAGTTTGCTAAGATTGAGAGTCGATTCTTGAGGTTAGGAAGTCTTAACATAGTTAAATTTGATTTTAATGGTTAAATCTTGCATGCTCTATTTTTAACTTGCCATCTTAGATAGTCATTGTAGTCGTCGCTTGAATTTTCTTGCTAACTTAGCTATGTGGGAGTATTCATGTGCATGAAATATTAAAGGTTGTTCGAGGATGAACAAGGATTTAAGTGTGGGGTGGTGATCTTGGGCATAATTGTGTGCCCAAGTGCTATTTTATAACTTAATTTAGTCGTGTTTGTCTATTTATGCATTTAATTTTTCATGTGATTTTATGTAAATTTGGATATATACTAACCAACATGATTAGTCCTTGTTTTTGTAGGTTAAAAATGCGTTTGAGGAACTAATTTATGATGGGTGAAGTGGAGAAATGGAATGGGAAGCAAATTACAAAAGTGGCCAAGGAACCATGCCTTGGCAAGGCTTGTCGCGCCACGCAGCGTGCCACGCAGTGCGTGTGCCGCGCCCAGCGCCGTGCCACGCCAATGCAAGGCGCAAGAAGAAGGTAGAAAGAAGGGCACCTGCACGCCATCGTCGTGCCCCTCCAGGCACATCTGCGCGACAGTGGCCGTGTCACGCGGGCAATCGCGCTGCACAAGCAGCGTGCCACGCCAACCATCACGGCAAGCTTCATCCGTATGTCATTTTTAGGTGCTTTCCAGTGTGCTTTTGCGATATCTCCGTGTCACAGAGGCAAATTGGCGCGACCACCTCCATGCCATGGAGCCATTCCATGAAGGGAAAAAATTGTACATTCCCTATTTACTATAAATTGAACCCTTAGCTCCTAAGATCAATTGGTCACAAAATATTTTCTAAAAACGGTAAAGGAGCGAAGGGAGAAGTGAAGAATTCACCTAGGGATCACCAAATTTACCTTCTCTTTCATATATTCTTGTAAGTACATCACTTTAATTATGTTTTTGAGTATTTGTACAAACATGAGTGGCTAAAATCCTTCCTCTAGGGTTGAGGCCACGCGATATGATTGTAATTGCATGAATTTGTTTTGGTTTGAGTTGTTAATTTTTGTTTTGTCTTACATTAGATATTATGGTAGTTTTTACATTTGATCACCATGAAAACAAATGTGTTAAGCTTAGGCAAAAACTCGAAAGAGCAACCCTAGGCAAGAACAAGAGAATGTAGGGAACAAGTTCTTATCTTTTGATATGATTCGCAGTTGGGATAGAAATTATACCTAATTTTCCTTGCTTGGTTGATAAAACGGGATGATAGCGAGACACCGGCTTAGAATTGTCACTCCACCACTCGTAGAAGTAGTTGTGAAACTAAGATGAGTTAAATGATTAGAGGTACAAAAGTCCATAATCAAGAGCATAAACCTCGTAAACCACATCCATGTAGTTGAATTGCCCACGAACTAGGATGTCACATCCCCGCTCAACGATGTAGTTGTGAGGCTAGTTTGTCGTTTTTAGAGGCTAGAGAGACCATGAACATCGCATTTTCAACTATGTGAGACAGCAATTGATAATTTCATACTTGAACCATTAGAAAGAGTAGCATTGCATGATTATCCGGCCTTGGCTCTAGTTGCTTCTTATATTGTTTCAGAGTATTTCTATGACCACCCCTAGATTTAAGTAGAATTTATCGAAAACTTTTATAATCAACGCTTGTCAGGGTTAATATCACACTTGAACTTGATAATTAGCTGTATTGGCCCAGTCCCTGTGGGTTCAACATTCGGCTCTTAAAAAGGGCCACTGTATTACTTGTAAGACCTCGTACGCTTGCGTGTGCGCTTGGGTGCAGTCACAACAAGTTTTTGGCGTCGTTGCTGAGGAATGGCAAACTTTAGTAAATTATTCTGTTTTTGTGTGATTTTTAATTTCCTTAAGTGTTGAGAAACTTCATCTTAGTCTGATATATTGTAGGTGACAGGTTTTCTATTTAGAGCTGGGAAGGAATAGAGATCTAGTGGAACCGTTACAGGAGCCTGACCCTAAAATTTATTTACGCAGGAGGGAAGCTCTAGAGAAAAAGCTAAAGAGACTTCAAGAGAGGGTATAACAACCATCAGCAGGACAAGCAAAGTTGTCACTTTAGATCATGGCAGCCAACCAGTGCACGAACTGGCAATCCCACTAGTGACAAATGTGAACTCTAGTATCCGTAAATCGGAACCTGGAGGGAACTTTGAATTGAAGCAAAATATGGTGCAGTTGTTACATTCTAGTGCTCAATTCACTAGAATGGCACATGAGGACCCGCAGCAGTACTTACAGAACTTTCTTGAGATTAGTGACACGTTCATCCCCACCGGCGTGTCCACAGATTATGTCCGACTTACCCTCTTCCCATTTTCATTGTTGGGAGAGGCAAAGAGGTGGTTGAAATCTGAGACACCGAATTCCATAACTTCATGGGATGATTTGGCAAAGAAGTTGCTTATCAGATTCTTCCCTTCAGGCAAGACTGCTAAACTTAGAATTGAGAATTTGAGTTTCAAGCAGAGGCCCGATGAGAACTTGTAATTGGCTTGGGAGAGATTCAAGTCATTACTAAGAGAATGTCCCCATCATCAGCAATCCAATGAAGTGCTGGCCCATACCTTTGTAGACAGTCTAGACCCACACACAAAAATTTTAGTAGACTCTGGATCGGGTGGGCAAGCATTAGAGAAGACTTATGATGAGTTGTACACTTTGTTGAATAGAATTGCTCAGGGAAATCCAGAGTGGCACAATGAGGCATCGAGAGGGGCAGGAAAGAGAGTAGGGTTGATAGAGGTAGATGGTATGAATGCCTTGGTGGCACAGCTAGCTTCATTCCAGCATCAGATTATGACTCAGTTCAATAAACTGAGTATGAACCAACAGCAGGGTCAGGTAAATGCATTTCAGCAAGCTCCTAGTTGGTGTGAAATCTGCGGCAATAATGGGCACAATGCAGAACCATGCGGGGCCAATCCGGAATTAGTTTATTTTGTTGTGAATGTTTAAAGGAACAATCAAACTTTTGGGAATAATTACAACAAGAATTGGCAAAGCCACCCAAATTTTTCTTGGGGTGGAAATAAAAGGCAAAGTTAGTAGCAACCTCAGCAACAGCAGTATCAGCAGCAGAACAAGCAGAATGATGGCCAGTTGACGTTGCAAAAAATTATGGAGACATAGACCCAGTTAGCATAGAATCTGGGGAGGATGGCATCAGATTTAAAAAATTAGCAATTGGCCACCCGCAATGTAGAGAAGCAAATGGGTCAAATAGCAGCTGCTCACCACATGAGACCACAGGGAGGACTACCCAATGACATAGATACTAACCCCCCGCTAGGTCAATGCCATCAGTCTGATGAGTGGCAAGCAATTAGCTGATGCAACACTGAAAGAGAAGAGAAATGAGATGCAGCCGGAGTTGGTTAGAAAAGGACAATCCACTGACGAGGGAGAGTTTTAGAGTGTTGCACAACAAAATGCACAATTATCATTGTAACCAGCACAGAGACCACCACCACCATTCCCGCAGAGATTCAAAAAGAGCAAGGAGAAGGAATGCTTCAAAAAGTTCTTCAAGATTTTCAAAGAACTTCACATAAATTTTCCTTTGCTTGATGTTTTGGAGGGAATGCCCAAGTATGCTAAACACTTGAAAGATTTGATAGCCAACAAAGTCATATTGGTGGATGTCGAGACGGTAGCACTAATTGAGGAGTGCAGTCACAGGGTGATGAGCAAGATACCTAAAAAGCTCAAATACCCAGGGAGTTTTACCCTCCCATACAAATTGGTAAAGCTGAGGTGATAAGAGCTTTGTGTGATCTAGGGGCAGTGAGTTAATCTAATGCCCCTATCTTTATTTAAAACCTTGGGGTTGGGTCAACCGAGACAAACAAGATTGATGCTGCAGCTGGCAGATAAGTCGTGAGTGGCACCGGATGGAATTATAGAGGACCTTCTCATCAAAGTGGGTAAGTTCATTATACAGGTTGATTTTATCATATTGGATTTTCATGTTGATTATCAGGTACCCTTAATCTTGGGATGGCCATTCTTGGCCACTGGAGGAGCCATTATCGATGTAAGAGCAGGGACCCTGAAAATGAGGGTCGAGGATGAAGAAGAACTCTTTCGAGTCAAGCAAGAGATCAAACCACCCACACATTACAGAAACCTTTGTATGGTCAGTGTGTTCTCGGAGGATAAGTGCGGGGTGGTAGATTTCATGGGTCCACAACCAAAGAAGATGATTAGTTTTCAGCCTGAGTCTGATGAAGGGCTTCAGTGTGAGAAGAATTTTAAGGAAGAGAGGGACAGAGTGGAGGTTGTTATCTCTAAAAATAAAAAAAAAAGAAGATGGTTCTCGAAAAGGAACCCAGGTATGAGGATGTCCTAAAAAGGATAGTCCATATTGTACCACAACGTAAAATAAGGTGTTGCTGGGGAGGCAACCCAAGGGTACCATAGCTGCAATTTGTAATTGTTGTTTGTGTTGATTTTGTTTATTTTCATCGTGTTTGTGTTTTTGGTTGAAATTTAAGCACAGATGGAGGGGAAATCTGAGTACCTTGGAGGAGGAAACTAAGAATCATGGAAGAGGGAAAGTGTGGGGTCAAACACCCACTTGTGCAAATATGACAAAAAACATGTTATTAGCTAGGCCTAGAGGCCTCAAGGAGTATTTCTCACCCTTTTGAATTTTAATTAGATGCTTTGGGGACATAGCATGATTCAAGTGTGGGGTGAGGGAAATTTTAAAAAAAAATTTGTGCTTAATGATGTTGGTGAATGTAGTGCTTGATACATAGTGGAAAATTTTTTGAGTGAGCATGACTTCACCACCCGTTGGTTTTTCTTTTCCATTTTTTCCTAACGGGGGGTCTTTGAACCGAAGACTAAAAGTTTTCTTTGTCTGTATATAGTGTTTTTAGTCATAGTTAGAGACTATTTTCTATGATGGATGGATGACGATCATCTTGAGGGAAAAGTAGTCAATAGGTTTTGGTTTTGAACACATAGCTAATTGATTGTTTGATGTTCTTGCTATCTGTTATACATGATTGTAAGATGCAAGTGTGGTTAGTGTTGAAGCATGTAAGAAGTGTGTAACTTTGTGTGAGACACCTTAGCTCGTGAATGTTACTCTATGTGCTTAAAGCTTAATTTTGAATTCTTGTGATTAGCTGAGTTAAGAGACTACTTAATTTGTCTTGAATTGAGCATGTGTTGTGAGTGTAAGATTTTTGAATATTCCATGCTATAGTGTAGTGTCTAGAACTTTCCTGGTGAGTATACAAAATGAAATGAGGGATGTCGATTGTAGGAGATTGTTTAGGCATTTCTTTGAATGAGCCAAATTTTTATCCCTCGCTTTACCTACCTTGAATTTCTGATCCTAGTTAGCCCCATTGAGCCCTAAGCCTATTCTTTGATAGTTGCAACATAAGCTTAATCCTTTTCTTTCAATAGCCTTGAAGTTGCTCCAAAACTCCTAAGCGCTTAAGTGAAAAATCCAAAAGAGTAAAGGAGTGAGAATCGTTAAAAAGAAGGAAAAATAACGGTTGCGGGAGTTGAGGAAAAGATTAGAGGTGCACTTGTTGGAAATTCTTGTGTATTGGTAGGGAGTAAGAGAACAAATGAATGAAAAAGTTGCTTAAGTACTCCTTACTAATAATCTAAGTGTGCTTAAAGAAATGGGAAACAAAAGAGGAAATTTAAGAGTGAAAATAATGAAGGTGAAGTAAGAGAAGAGATGGCCATAATGAATGTGTGACGAATTAAAAGCGCTTGGGGAAGATAGCCACTGTTATTATCCATAATAGTACCTACCCATCCCTTAGCTTACATTACAATCCATTAAGTCCTACTTGATCTTACATTCACACATCCGTAAATTAGTGGAGTAATACACTAAAGGTAAGATTATGGGTCACTACATGATGCATGTGAATTCTTTGTGAAAGAGAGCTTTATTTCCATTTATATACCCATACATGGTATGATTTCAAACTTTGTGAGTGAAAATGGGTAACTCTCTTGTGTTGTGAGGGCACATGTTTAATGAAAGATAAAAATTCAAGTCGGATTTCTTGATCGGTTGATGTGCATGAGTTTGCTAAGATTGAGAGTCTATTCTTGAGGTTTGAAAGTCTTAACATAGTTAAATTTGATTTTAATGGTTAAATCTTGCATGATCTATTTTTAACTTTTCATCTTAGATTGTCATTGTAGTGATAGCTTGAATTGTCTTGCTAAATTAGCTATGTGGGAATATTCATGTGCATGAGATGTTAAAGGGTTGTTCGAGGACGAACAAGGATTTAAGTGTGGGGTGGTGATCTTGGGCATAAATGTGTGCCCAAGTGCTATTTCATAACTTAGTTTAGTTGTGTTTGTCTATTTATGCATTTAATTTCTTATGTGATTTTATCTAAATTTGGATATATACTAACCAACATGATTAGTCCTTGTTTTTGTAAGTTAAAAATTCATTTGAGGAACTAATTTATGATGGGTGAAGTTGAGAAATGGAATGGGAAGCAAATTACAAAAGTAGGCAAGGAACCATGCCTTGGCAAGGCTGGCCGCGCCACGCAGCGTGCCACGTTGTGCGTGTGCTGCGCCCAGCATCGTGCCATTCCAATGCCAGGCACGAGAAGAAGGCAGAAAGAATGCCACCTGTGCGCCAGCGCCGTGCCACACCAGGAACATCTGCGTGACAGTGGCCGTGTCACGCGGGCAATCGCGCTGCACAAGCAGCGTGCCACGCCGGCCATCGCGGCAGGATTCATCCGAATGTAATTTTTAGGTGCTTTCCAGTGTGCTTTCGCGATATCTTCATGTCACGAAGGCAAATTGGCGCGACCACCTCCGTGCCATGGAGCCATTCCATGACGGGAAAAAATGCACATTCCCTATTTACTATAAATTGAACCCTTAGCTTCTAAAATCAATTGGTCAAGAAATATTTTCTGAAAACCGTAAAGGAGCGAAGGGAAAAGTGAAGAACTTACCTAGGGTTCACCAAATTTACCTTCTCTTCTATCTATTCTTGTAAGTACATCACTTTAATTATGTTTTTGAGTATTTGTACGAACATGAGTGGCTAAAACCCTTCCTCTAGGGTTAAGGCTACGCGATATGATTGTAATTGCATGAATTTCTTTTTGTTTGAGTTGTTAATTATTGTTTTGTCTTACATTAGATATTATGATTGTTTTTACGCTTGATCACTATGAAAACAAATGTGTTAAGCTTAGGCAAAAGCTCGTAAGAGTAACCCTTGGCAAGAACAAGATAATATAGGGAGCAAGTTCTTATCTTTCAATATGATTCACAGTTAGGATAGAAATTATAGCTAATTTTCCTTGCTTGTTTAATAAAACGGTATCATAGCGAGACACCGGCTTAGAATTGTACCACCACTCGTAGAAGTAGTTGTGAAGCTAAGCTGAGTTAAATGATTAGAGATACGAAAGTCCAAAATCAAGAGCATAAACCCCGTAAACCACATCCATATAGTTGAATTGCCCAAGAATTAGGATGTCACATCCCCGCTCAACGATGTAGTTGTGAAGCTAGTTTGTCGTGTTTAAAGGCTCGAGAGACCATGAACATCGCATTTTCAACTATGTGAGACAACAATTGATAATTTCATACTTTAACCATTACAAAGAGTAACATTGCATGATTATCTGGCCTTGGCTCTAGTTGCTTCTTATATTGTTTCATAGTATTTCTGTGACCACCCCTAGATTTAAATAGAATTTATCAAAAACTTTTATAATCACTAAAACTGACTCACCGACATGAGTAGAGACTGAGAAAGGTTATGACAAGATTTCAGGACTGACTCTGAAACTAATAGCAACATAAGGAGTCACAAAAGATAATGTATCCCCTGGGTCTAACAATGTATAAACATCAAGATGGACTACTCGTAACATACCGATAACTACATAAGGTAAGCACTCCTTCTCCTGACGAGATGAGAGTGCATAGAACCTATTCTGGCACTGTCCGCCCGCTGCACTAGAAGAGGTGCCCTGCTGAGATGGGTGAGCTTTTGGAGCTTCTGATGTGGTGGCTGGGCCACGACTTCTACTGTCGCCTTGCCTAGCCAAAGGACAATTGTTGCGCATGTGTCCAGGCTTCCCACACCCAAAGCAAACATCTGAGCCAACCCAGCACTCTCCTAGGTTGTTCTTACCATATTTTCTACAAACTGGGAAAGTGCGCTCTACTGTCTTGCTCCTCTGGCCCCTAAAACCTGACTCCCTACTCCTCTGATCACCTCAAGGTCTAGATGGAAAGCTAGTTGATGATGGGACTGGGGATGACGACCTCTGGTGGTACTGAGGGCAATGTCCACCACTGGATCTCTACTTGAAATGCCCATAGCTCCCTGTCTTGGTCCTCTTGGCCTCTCTCTCCATCTCCTTCATCTGCTCAGCCTCTATCTGTTGGGCATATATGATCAGCCGGGAGATATCTATATCATTAATCAACATGGCGATCTTGTACTCCTTGACCAATGAATCTTCCACCCTATTCACAACCTCATACGAGCCCTCAAATCAGCCACCATCTCCGGTGCATACTTTGACAGCTGGGTAAACTCCAAGACATACTCCTAGACAGTCATGTTGTTCTGATTCAAATTGACAAACTCGACTGCCTTTTCCTCCCTCAACTCTCAAGGAAAGAATCTATCCAAGAAAGTAGCAACAAACTTATCCCAACAAAAAGGAATCGCACCAACTCCCCTGCTCTCCCTCCACTGCCGAAACTATATATGAGCAATCCCCTTCAGCTGATAGGAGGCTAAGTCTGCACTCTCCTCTCCAGTCACCCCCATAATCTGGGTGATCTTCTGAACATCCTTTATGAACTCATATGGGTCCTCATCTACCTTTAACCTAAGAAACTCAGGTGGGTTCATCCTGTGGAAGTCTTGAACTCTCGTTGCTACCATATTCCCATTCTGGTTCACATGTGCCATCTTGCTGATTAACCTAGGCCATCATAGCCTGAGCCAACATCTGAAAAGTGTCCCTAAACTCGGCATGAGTAACCTGCTCTGGTAAAGTATCAGCTGGAGCTAGTGGAGCTGGCTGATGCCTATCCCCATTTCCATTGCCATTGCCATTTCTTCTTTCATTGACTCAGCATGGAGGGATATTTCTACAAATACGTATAGCACTAGTTAGAGGAGTAGAGAGATGCATTTTGCACGACATAGATCATGTAAAAAGGAAAATTTCCTAAAACGTCTCATAGCCTCTTCCCCATAAGTGGGGTGCACTTCACACCCATGGAAAAGGCTATACTTAACATGGATTTCAAACCCCCAAGGACACACCTAAACCTTTTCCCTAATATCAAGTTTCTTATGATCTGAGATGAGACCCCCGATCGAGATAGAGGACCTAGAACCACGTATGGCTCCAAGCTAACCCATGGTACATACATAGTATGATTTGATAGCACAACTAAATGGAACTAAAGCATCAACATAATATAAGCAAAATTCTAAATGATAAAAAACATGAACAAGTACGACAAGTCACAATGTTGAACCATCTAGTACATAACTGTCAGAAAGCCTCTCTATGTGAGATGAGCTGATGGGAAAACACTTCCAACTAGCTCACTAAGTCTGTAACTACAAGCCATAGACATAAAGCATAAACTGATAAGTGTCCTTGGAAGATGAGGACTCACCAATACTGGAAAAGAGCTAGACTAATCGGGGGCGAGCTAGCAATGAGAATAGGAAGGATCACCCAAACCTATATCTTGATATGATATAGCATAGAGTATGCGGTCAGTACTTTGAATATACTGAGTATGTAGAGAAAGTAAACATTCTAGTAACTTGACAGGTTAGGAGTGACTTTCCGACCTATTGGGAGACTTGACAGGTCGTCCCCTGACCCATTTTCACTGGAAACTTCTTCTGAAATTTTCTAATTTTCTCTTGACTCTTCATTTGATAATTCGTCATGTCACTTAACGAGTCACTTAACCAGTCGTCAAGACACTCTGAAACTCCACTCTTTCACCAACTTGCACACTTAACTGGTCACACCATGACCTGTTGGGTCACTTGACGAGTCACACCATGACTCATTCTATGACCAGGTGCAGGTTTTTCTGTTTTCTCCTTTTTAGTCCTCGGGTCTGAACTTAGGGACTTCTGGGGTGTTACATGGCAATAGTTGATGGTTGAAATTTTAATGCTCTTTTATTCTAGACTTTAATTCTTCATTCAAGATTGTTTATATTTACTTTTTTTAATTGATTATTTGTTAGCCTTTTCACTTTGCGAATATTATTTGTTGGCTCTTGAACTCGGGAGAGGGAACTAAGAGGGTTAAAAGAAAGCATAGAATAGGTTTCAATGATCTTGTTCCAAGAGTTCAAGAGTTGATTTCATTATTGAGGATAGGGATATACCTTTCAACCCTTTTCATTTGAATACAAGTATCTTCAACCGTCATCTCATGTTTCTCCTGCAATCATAGAAATGTAGGTGTTAGGTTCATGAGATAGTTCTTGGATATCCAGGAGAATAGCTAGAAATGGGATCGAAACTTGCAACTAGCAATCTTAGAAGAGTTTAGTCTAGTGTAATCTAGTCCTAAAACTCAACCTGAAAGCAAAAGTGCCAAGACCCTAGATTATCATCATTATTTGAAGTACAAAAACTTATGAAAACGATTTTAGTTCATTAGTTCAATTTAGATTTCAAAGTAGTAGAATAATCATCCAAATCATATCCCCATTTTACTTATGTTTATATGAGTAGTGCAATAAAATGTTAACCTTGAGCAATTAATCTGACAAGTCTCTGAGAGATCAATATCGGGACTTCACTGACTTATATTACTTGACGAGCAAGTGTACTTGCATGCACTTGGAGACATCACTTGACCTATTGGAAATTCGGGCACTTCATCACAAAATTTTCTATGCACTTCTTCATATCTGGCCATCAGTAAATCTCTTTGAGGTCATGATACATTTTGGTGGATACGGGGTGGTAGTGTATCGGGAGCTGCATGCCTCGGCCATGATTCTCGCTCATAGTTCATCCATATTTGGGACACATAATCTGCCTTTGTACATAGGGTGTCATATCCCTCTTGCTCAAATTCCATGTTCCTATGCTTGTAAATCCCCTTCTTCAACTGAAAGCAAGGTGGGGCCATCATACTACTTCCCCTTTACTTCTGCAACTAAGAACAATTTTGCTCTTTTTAGAACTATTGTGTTGCTATTCTTAGAGTCTAGTAAACGGACTCCTAGATTCATTAACCTATAAACATCTTTAGCTAATTGTTTTTTGCTCCCTTCAACTAGAGCCAAACTCCCCATTGAGTGTTGGCTCCCACATTCGCCTTCCTTGGAAGATATAGGATGTCAACATCATAGTCCTTCAGCAACATGAGCCACCTTCATTACGTGAGATTCAACGCCTTTTTCTTGAAAATGTGTTGACGATTGTTGTGGTCTGCGAAGATATCCAGATGGACTACACACAAGTAATGGTGCCACATCTTTAGTGCAAATATCACTGTCGCCAATTCGAGAACATATGTCGGGTAGTTCTTCTCATGAATTTTAGCTGTCTAGATGCATAGGCTATCATCTTACCCTTCTGCATCAATACACACCCGAGTCCAATCCTCAAAGCATTAAAATATATCATGAACCCATTGTTTCCCTCCGATATGGTCAACACTGCAGTTGTAGTCAATTGGGTTTTGAACTCCTGAAAGCTCTTCTCACAAGTCTCTAACCACTGAAACTTAGTCTTCTTTCGAGTGAATATGGTTAGTGGAGCGGATATAGAGGAGAACCTCTGCACAAACCTCCGGTAGTAACCTACCAACCCAAAAATCTTTTGATCTTTGAGGGAATTGTGGGCCTTGTCCAATTCATCAGTGCCACGATCTTCTAAGGATCTATTTTGATGTTTTTGCCTGATATCACATGACCCAAGAAAGCCAGTGAGTCTATAAGAAATCATAATTGGAGAAGTTAGTGTTCAACTACCAATCCTTGAGTATCTGCAAACAATTCTAAGGCGGTCTGCATGTTAACCCTTACTCCTAGAGTACACTAATATGTCATCAATGAACACTACAACGAACAAGTTAAGATATGGCTTAAACACCCTATTCATGAGATCTATAAAAACTGTTGGCGCATTTGTCAACTCGAAAGACATAATGAGAAACTCATAGTGTTTGTATCAATTTCTAAATGCTTTATTTACAATATCATCTTCTTTGAACCTCAACTAGTGATATCCTAATCTGAGGTCAATCTTGGAGAAATACTTGGCTCCCCGAAGCTGGTCAAAAAGATCATTGATTCTGGGCAATGAGTACTTGTTCTTTATGGTGACCTTATTCAAATGGAGGTAATTGATACACATTCACAAGGACCCATCCATATTTTAGAAAAAGAGGACTGATGCACCCAATGGTGAGATACTAGGTCAAATAAATCCTTTATCAAGAAAGTCCTTCAATTGCGCCTCTAACTCCTTCAGTTCTGCTAGGGCTATTCTGCATGGGGGAATGGAAATAGGATTTGTTCCGAGAATAACATTAATCCCAAAGTCAATCTCCCTCTATAGAGAGATCCCTAGTAGTTCATCTGGATATACTTTTGGAAATTCACTGATAGTTCGCACTTAATAAAAATTTACCTCCTCGCCATCGGTGTCTCTCACCCTGACTAGGTGCTATAGACATCCCTTCTGAATCAACTTTCTTGCCTTAAGGTAGGAAATAAACCTATCCTTCAGCACTACCACATTACCCCTTTATTCAAGCATCGGCTCATTAGGGATTGGGAATGTAACCACCTTGATGCAACAATCAAAGTGGCATAACAGGAGGAAAACTAGTGCATACCCATAATGACATCAAATTCAACCATCTCCAACTCCATAAGGTCATCTCTAGTATTCCTACGCCACACTGTGATTACACAATTTTTGTATACACATTTTGCAACCACTAACTCACCGAAGGCTCGTGAAGTTTTCGCGGTTCTAACCAAAACCTCTGAGAAATATAAGGTATCGCATATGATAAAATGGATCCAATATCCATAAGAGCATATACATCAAAACAAAGAATATTATTATAATTGTGGAAACATCTGGCAATACCTCTATATCTTGGTTGTCTGTTAGAGCATACAAGCGATTCTTCCACCTCCTCTACCCACACCTTGCCCCTACTAGACCTGAGTAACATTAGGAGGATCTGGGGTCATATTATGGGACCTAGCTGGATTAATCCTAGGAATCTAGCTTGCATTAGGGCAGTCTCTTTGAAAATGGCCCTTTGCCCACATCCGAAGCATCTATTCATCCCAATTGACACTATCCTGAGTGCCTTCTCCCACACCTACTGCATGGGATAGGTCGTGGGACACTTTGAGTCACACTGGATTGCAACCGGGACCCTGAAGCTCCATAGCCATGACCTTGATTGGGCTGACCTCGCTAATCGCTTTTGGACCTCCGAGAAAATACCGGCCTGCTGCTACCCTCTTTGTAATTGTTATCGTTGCCAGCTGACCTAGCTTTTTTCCCTTGGCAATACTCCCTATTAATTCCATTTTCTTACTTTATGTACTCAATTTGTTGGGGATAGACCATCAGCCTAGATATAATTATGCCTAGATGGAGCAATGTCGCCGCACATTCCCCTTCCACGTGCTTCTTGAGGCCATACACAAACTAGTGCATTCTAGCTCGCACGGTGGAGACCATCTCTTGAGAAAATCTGGCCAATTGAGCAAACTTGAGATCATACTCCTCAGACTTTATTTGCCTTACGTGAGTTCATGAACTCAGGTCTTTTGCCTCCAATAGCTCTAAGGGTAGGAAATGGTCCATGAAAGCATCCATCTGAGTATTTAATTAATTGGTTAATATAATTCTTTATTCAAATGCTTAACTTATTTCATATAATGGATACAAAATTCATCTGCGGGGTTTTTACATAAATCCTTATAAGCAACCATAAAGGGGTATCATCAATCTCAAGGTCGAGACATGAATTCCATCAACTAATTATTATTTCACAAATATCATTTTTCATCATCCAACCTATCAAATATATTTTAACTCACAAAAGATTTTCACCCTTTTGATAAATCAAGATAACAAACAGATTACATTTATCATAATAATTATATCAAGATTAAGAGTACAAGAACTTTAATGATCTAGAGAAGTTGTTTCATAAAATTCAGAACACAAACAATCATCTCTATTTGGTCTATTCAATACACATAGGTGTACCAGCACAAGAAGTTGGAATGAGACCATTCCCATAATCAAGAATAATTATCTTTAATCCTGTGCTACGATCATATTGATGGATTTATCCAATTTCCATATTAGATTGTGAACATATATAAATTTTATACTTATAAAAACTGACGATTTAATCTTTCGTGTATAAGAAAACTCTATACACTAAATCATCTACAATATAAGCAAAGGACACATCAACAAATATATTATCTATTTAATGTTTGATTAAACTGAATAAATAATTATTCTATAATAAATACTATATCTAAACATATGATTTATCGTATATACCACAATAATTTTTATATCCACTTATTATTTAGTAAATTATTTCATCTTACATTAATGAATTCAAACTAGCCAATGGATTACAACTATATATACAAGACACTACTTTGGAGATTGAGATAGAGAATTCATCTAAGCTATTTTTTCTTTCCCTTATCTCCTTTTATATGCTGAATTTTATTTTATTTTTGAGCTTTTATTCTTTCGATTATAATTGGATTAGTTTGTTGAATAGAAAAATATGTATAATTATTTTATCTACTGTGTGAAAAAATATCTTTAAAGATAATATACTTAACACGCCTCAAAGTGATAAGCCTTGGTGGACTAAAACTAGCTTAGGGAAGTTTACAGTTAAAAGTGCTTGGGAATTACTTAGACATAAAGAAGACAAAAGGATGACATGAAGCAGCTTTAGGTGAAAGGATTACCTTTCAAATTCTCTTTTCTTACTTGGAGAGTTTGGTTAGGTGAGGTACTAGTGGCAGTAATGATGCACTCATGGAATAATAATATCTCTCAACTTTGCAAGTGTTGTTCTAGCCCTGTGATTGAGACCATAGAACATCTATTTCTGAAAGGGGACGTGGCAGATCACGTTTGGAGATATTTTACAAGGGCGGCAGGAATAATTGGCCCATTAGTTAAAGTGAAACGGGCTGTGAAGAGGTGGTGGAAAGAAGAGGGTAATGCAAGGATGAAGGTGATTTTCCAAACTGTATCCATATTAATCCTATGGTGTTTATGGAAAAGAAGAAACACAATTCTGCATAGAGGAGATTTCTCAGTGGGGAAACTGATATGGGACATCACTAAGAAAATTAGTATATTGATGAAGACATGATTTAAAAGGGATGGAGAATTTAAATCTTGGCCTAAGTTGATGGTAGAACTGGAGCAATACAGTCCTGAGGTCAGTAACACAATTGTGAGATGGTTTTCCCTTCCTGAGGGATGGCTAAAATGTAATACAGATGGGGCATCTGGAGGGAATCCTGATCCCTCAGCAACAGTCTTTTGTATTAGAAACAAGGAGGAAGATCTGCTAGTGGAAAAGGGAGTGGAGATAGGAGAAACCACCAATCTGGTGGTAGAGGCTAGAGCTATCAAATAAGGTTTGAATTTTTGTAGAGAGAATCAGTTGTCTAACATTATCATAAAAAATGATTCTCTAGCTATGGTGAACATTATAGAAGGGAAGTGGGAGGTCACTTGAAATATCACGATGGAGGTGAACTGTACCAGAGCATTAAGGAGTTGCATCTCGGCAAGAGTACAACATTTCCTAAGGGAAAGTAATACTCTTGCGGATTATTTAGCTAACTTAGTTTTTGTTTTTGTAGGTAATTATCAAATAAATCATGTGCAGGAACTACCTAATGCATGAAGGATTTTATCAATATAAACAAGAAGGGAACACAGCATATAAGAACAAGAGTTACAGATTAGATACAGTGGAAATAATGGTAAATGTTACAACTGAGATAGAACAGATGACATGAATAGAAGTATGCAGGAGATAGATAAGTAGACTAGACATGGTATCAACTCAGTCAAAAGAAATTTCAGTTGATTAATTCATTACGCACTTGGTGAGAGCAAGGAGGTGTTTTATTAATGATTAATTAGGACTGAGTAAAACAATCTGGGATACTTGAATCTGCCACTAGCAAACTTCAACCCACAACCTGTTTCAGTGATAACAACAGAAAGAAACATAGAAATAAGATACTGTTCAATAAGGATACAGGTGGTGGTATTAATCTCTTATGAGATACAACCCATCGCACCTGAGGATAAGGAACAGAAACTAATCTATGTAGAAGATTTTTTGAAAGCTAGACGTCGCCTTAGAAGAAATAGTGTTCTTGGCGAGCTGGTCTTGGTGGGCTTTGATCTCAATCTCAATCTAGAGAACCAATTTGTAAAAGAAAAAGGGCTCAGTAGAACAAGAGTAGAGGAAGTAAAGGAGAACAAGAATACCAGTGGAATAAACTAGCAGAGTTACAGAAGAAGAACAAATCGTCCACTGTAAGAGGTAGCCATTGTCACGAGCTTCAACGGAGCAGATAAGGGGCTAAGGATTAGGAAGGTTCTAGGTACTAAAGTGACAGATGAGTGTCTTAAGGTAGTATGTTGGAAGGTTTTAAGTGGAGCGCGATTTTTGATTGGACTAATCCAATCTTTTGTAAGGTCCGGTGACTGAATCCTATTGTTATTATATAAAATGTGGCCCAACATTCATGATTTAAGTTTTAAAAAAAATAACATGTCTCAAGGTAATATTTTTCATAAAGAACTATTTTTCCAATAATTATTTGGACTTGCAACGTGGGTACAAGAAAAATAAAATTCCTTAAAGTGTGGGGATTGGCAATTTCTTTTAACGTTGTTATATAATTGAATTTAAATTTTTAAAATTGGATGAAATTTTGTAATATAATCAGTGGGTGAAATGTAACTAAAACATTGTCATACTTTGTCTAGGGGCATTTATGTCACACCCCACCTTGGGAGGCATGACTGGCACCTAGTGCCACACTGGAATCTAACTGAACTGGTTAGGCTTATGCACGTCTGGTGTATGCCCATGACTTAATTCAAGAAAACAACATATCTCGGCTGTAAATACAGCCTCCGGCCGACAAGGCCATATAGCCACGTGTAAGTGAAAACAGCTAACCAATAACAAGCAATAGAAGGGAATCTTATGCAGGCCGACAAGACCACCATGTTGTCTAGTTATAACTGAAATGAAAATCAAGTAACTATAACTATACCATAGTCGACGAGCCCACTATCTAGTAGCTAAACAAGGCACCACATGGCCGTAACATGAAATAAAACATACATGACCAACAACAACTAACCAGAGGGAATTTATAAATTTGCAAGCCTCTAAGACTGGAATAATGGTCGAGACAGGGCCCCGGCCTACCCATACTATACAATCCAAAGAGCAAACCTTTTAACTAATCAACTCTGGAGGAGGGGAGATAACTATACTGCTGATTCTAGCTGAAAGCGAAAGAGGCCCTGATTCGCGTCTATCTGCCCCTGCAGGCAAGTAATGCAGCACTACAAGATGGGCATCAGTACATTATGTAGTGAATATGTAAGGAAGTAAGTAAACATGACTAAATAAAACTAAAATAAAACTGAAAGCAACTGAATAGAAAGGATAGAGAAACTACCTAAGTAACTTAACAACCTGCTTCCTGATCTATTAGTAAATAGTGCAAACAAGAACCTTACCTAGCCCCCATAAGCCTGGAAGGTACAATCAGCACAGAATAACGCACTCAGGGCCCCCATAAGCCCTGACGAGCAAACTTCAATCTCTATATACCCCTAACGAGGTCAAAATGAGTCAACTGGTAACTATAGCCAACCTACCGATCCCCTAGGTTTGCACCTGGGCCCACTAAGCCCCTGAACTGTAGTTGTGTCTGAGTTCGGTGGACCTGTACCCCAGGCACCAGGCTCGACGGGGGCGTACTGCGGATACGGCATAGAAATAATATTCCATCCATGGAATGGACTGTATACGGCCCTCGGGCCTCTGCATCATCTCTGGAGATGGCATATCGCTCCTTGGAGAGACGTCATATAGCCCTTGGCGGGCAACGACATAGCTAGTAACCCTAGGGTTGGTTATGGAAGGTCATATAGGGCAAAGTCAATCCCAAGCTAAACATAGAGTACTGGTCTCAGCTAATCACAATAACAATACTTCTGGCTCCTTTACTGGGATTCGACTGTATTATAATGCTATATAAATTAACTTACCGAAGGAATTCGCCTTAACATACCTTAGCTACTGATTCCCGGTTATCTGACAAGTTTCTATTGTATTCAACAGCTCTTTCCAACTGTAACTGTAATACTGGGAGAAAAAGACTAGTTTCAATACCAAGTTCGACTTAAGATGATAACTTTTAATGCTAATAATAATAATACTTCAACTTCACGAAATATGGATGAAAACCCATAATTTCCTGAGAGTTTAGAAAGGAGAAGGCTTACTTGATGTCTGTGACTGTATAGGAATCCATTAGGAGCAATTATGATCACTTCTACTCGGCGGAGTTCTAATTTACCGGGCATATTTTGAGAAAATAACTCTGTAGTAATGCTCCCTGTAAGCTTAGAACTCGATACCTAAAGTTCAATTGAGTTTTGATCACGTTTAGATATGTAATCGGAGGAAATCACGTGAAAAATGGTGTTTCTTACTATTTTGGCCAAGAGTCTATCTTATCAAATGAATTTAATTGAAAAGAGCTTAATATGTATAAATTTGGGCGGTGGACAGGGGTCCGTGACACGGACACCATCACACCAATTTTTGGGTGTGTCATGGCGTTCAACGCGCAGGGAGGTGGTCCGTGACATGTTGCCCCTGTTGCAGCCTGTCCGGCCTTCTCCTTTGCTACCTGGATTTCGCGCTCGTTCGACCTTTCCCCAGGCCCTTTCTCGTATGTGTCGTATTCTAAAATTCTTAACTTACATACGAGTATGCCAAGTAAATGATAAAAACATGCAGGGCGTAACATCCCTCCCCCCCATAGGATCATTCATCCTCGAATGTCAACTACAGCTTACAAGAGTTAACTCTTTTAACTAATGTTCTGGAAAAATTTCGGCAGAGTCTCCCCTAAAATATGGACTATCTGAAAAATCTTAAACGTAGAAAAGTCCAATATAGGTATCTCACAGGGATCTACAGCAACTATTTTACAACAAAGTGGTAGTTAACCAAACAGTATAGATAACATGAATCGTAAAATAACAGCTGAACAACAACTTTACCTTAACCGCATAATTTGGATTAATCCTGGAACAAATGAGGATATTTAGATCTCATGTCACCCTCATCTTCCCAGGTTATCTCTTCTATATTCCTGTTCTCCACAGTACCCTAACAGAGGGGATATCTTTAGTCCTCAACCTACGAACTTGCCAATCTAATATGGCAACTGGAATTTCTTCGTAGGCTAACTCCTCAGTAATCTAAATGTCCTCAACTGGTACAACTCAAGATGAATCCCCTATACATTCCGCAGCATTGACACATGAAAGACCGGATGAACAGATTCTAACTCTGGAGGCAAGTCTAGTTCGTACGCTACCGGCCTATTCTCCAGAGGATCCGATATGGCCCAATATACCTAGGGCTAAGCTTGCCCTTTTTACCGAACCTCATTATGACCTTCATTGGTGAGACTTTCAGAAATACCCAGTCACCAACACTGAATTCCAAGTCCCTATGCCACACATCGAAATAGGATTTCTAGCGGCTCTAAGCTGTCAACAAGTGCTCTCCGATAAGCTTTACTTTCTCCTCCAATTGGTGGATCATGTCAGGTCCTACTAATTCTGACTCCCCTACTTCGAACCACCTAATAGGGGATCTACATTTCCTCCCATATAAAGCTTCATAAGGTGCCATCTGGATCCCTAAATGGTAAATGTTATTATAAGAAAATTCAATAAGGGGTAAATGCTCATCCCAACTGCCCCCGAAGTCTAACACGCATGCTCGTAATATATCCTCGAGCGTTTGAATTTTACGTTCTGCCTACTCATCTATTTGAGGATGGAAGAATGTACTCAGATTAACATTTGTTCCCAAGCCTTTATGAAATGACTTCCAGAATCTAGCTGTGAATTATGCCCCCTGTCAGAAATGATAGAAGTCAGGACACCATGTAGTCAAACTATTTCTCTGATATATAATTCAGCATAGTCCTCGGCTAAGAAGGTAATCCTAATGGGAAGAAAGTGAGCTGATTTCGTTAATCTGTCAATAATCACCTAGATAGAATCAAATTTGAGCCTAATACGGGGTAACCCTGTCGCGAAATCCATGTTAATCGCTTCCTATTTACACATAGGTACTGCTATCTCCGGTGTCAATCCGCCGGGTCTCTGATGTTCAACCTTTACTTGCTGGCAATAAGGGCATTGTGCTACAAACTCGGCTACACCCTTTTTCATTCCAAGTCTCCAGTAAATATCTTTTATGTCATGATACATCTTTGTTGAACCTGGGTGAAGAGAATAACGGGAGTAATGTACCTCCGCCATGATCTGCTGGCAAAGTCCTGCCACATCAGGAACGCAGAGGCAACCCCTACATCTCAAAACCCCGTCTTTGGTTACCTCAAAAGCTGGTACTTCACCTCACTAAACTTCATCTCTGAGTTGTACCAAGCTAGGATCCTCATACTGCCGCTCTTTTACCTTTATAACCAGGGACAATACTGCGGTATTCTGAATCACTGCCCCACCATCTCCTACGTCTACCATCCTGATGGCTAGGTTGGCTAATTGGTGCAATTCTCAAGCCAACTCCCACTGTTCGAGCCTCAAATGTGCCAAACTTCCCATCGATCTATGACTAAGGGCATCTGCTATGATCTTAGCCTTCCCTGGATGGTTCAAAATATTCATGTCGTAGTCCTTCAACAATTCTAACCAGCGATGCTGCCGTAGATTCAACTCTTTCTGTTTAAAGATGTATTGGAGGCTCTTATGATCAGTAAAAATATCCAAGTGCACCCCATACAGGTAATGTCTCCATATTTTTAAGGTGTGAACTACTGCCGCTAACTCTAGGTCATGAGTGGGATAGTTCTTTTCATGCTTCCTCAACTGCCTTGAAGCGTAAGCAATTACCTTACCATGTTGCATCAGAACATACCCTAACCCAGTGCCCGAAGCATCACAGTACACTGCGTAACCCTCTAAACCTTCTAGCAAAGCTATTATAGGCGCTGATATCAATCTATTTTTCAACTCCTAAAAACTTTGTTCACACGCTTCAGTCCAGTGAAATTTAGCTACCTTCAGAGTTTACTTAGTTAAAGGCGCTGATAGAGTAGAAAAACCCTCTACAAATATTCTATAATACTCGGCTAACCCCAGAGAATTACGTACCTCAGTTGGAGTTGTAGGTCTAGTCCATGTCTTTACTGTCTCAATCTTCTGTGAATCTACCTGGATACCAGCGTCTGACACAATATGCCGCAAAAAAGGCCACAGAATTCAGCCAGAACTCACATTTAGACAATTTTGCATAGAGTTGATGATCCCTGAGAATTTGGAGCACTGTTCGCAAATGACCTCGGTGTTCTGCTTCTGAGCGGGAATACACCAGAATGTCATCAATGAATACTGTCATAAACAAATTCAGATACATCCTGACGATGTTGTTCATCAGATCCATGAATACCGCAGGAGCATTTTTCAATCTGAAGGACATGACTAGGAATTCAAAATGGCCATACCTGGTCCTGAAAGCCGTTTACGGGATATATCTTTCCTGAACCCGAACCTGGTGATACCCAGACCTTAAGTCGATCTTAGGGAAATACTTCACCTCTTGTAGTTGATCAAACAAGTCATCTATCCTAGGAAGCGGGTATTTATTCTTGACAATGACTTTATTTAGCTATCTGTAATCTATACACATGCAGAGAGAGCCATCTTTCTTTCTTACAAACAGAATTGGCGCACCCTACGGTGAAGTACTCGAGCTAATAAAGCCCTTATCCAACAGATCTTTTAGTTGTTCCTTTAATTCTCTAAGCTCAAAAAGAGCTATTCGATATAGAGGATGGATATAGGCTGAGTACCTGGTAATAGGTCGATAGAAAAATCGATCTCCCGTTCTGGGGGAATACCAGAAAGTTCATCTAGGAACACATATGGGAATTCATTGACTACTGGAATGACTGAAGAGTCGAGCATTCTGCTCGGACATCCTGAACCCTGACAATATGATAGATGCAACCCTTTGCTATCAATTTTCTTGCCCGAAGACAAGATATAAACCTACCTTTTGGCATGGCTGCATTGTATTTCCAATCTCGTATTACCTCCTCTGGAAAGTGGAATCGAACAGTCTTGGTCCAACATTCTACATTGGCGTAAAATGGTGCTAGCCAATCTATACCCATAATTGCATCAAAGTCAATCATTTCTAGTTCCACTAAATCTGCCAAAGTTTGGCAACCAACAACCTCTACTGTGCAGCCCTGTAGATCCTTTTAGCTATGATCGAATCACTGATGGGCGTAGATACAGAAAAAGGTCACTGAAGCAATTTCGGCATTATACCAAACTTCCGAGCTTCTAGTGGGGTAACATAAGATAGAGTGGAACTTGGGTCTATCAAAACATAAGCCGAATGAGAAAAAATGTCCAACATACCTGTCATAACATCCGTCAATGACTCTGACTCCTGTCGCCTCGATAAAGCATAGGTGCAATACAGACCGATGCTTGAACTCGATGCTCCTGACCTGCCTCGGCCTCTGCCGGCTGAAGCTGAGGGCCTACGCCCTACTAGGGATACTGAGGCACGTGACCCTTCTGAAGATCTATCCTGTCTGTCCCGATCACTCTAACCCCTAGCTGGACAGTCCCTCATCATGTGATCCTCTTGTCCACGGGTGTAACATGCAGTAGAACAATACCTTCATGCCCCAAGGTGATGTTGACTGTAAATTGGTCAAGGTGGCACACTGAGTCTACTCTACTTTAACCCTCTCTGCTGCTGCAAACCTGATGGTTGTGAGCTCTCGCTGGGTCATGACTACCTCCGATGGCCTGGTCTACCACCCTGCTGCTGCTGTGGTGGTGGGGGTCTGGGTGGTTTGCCTGACAGTCATGTCCTAGGCCCACCCTAAAACTCTGCCTGTGTGTCACTAGGTCTAGCCCTGCAGCACTGCTCCGGACTTGCCCTCTCTACCTCCCGCTATCACTACCTGATACCCTCAATACTCTGAGCAAATGCCTGAATATGGGCAATATCCATATCCTCCGATAGGGTGGTCGTAACACAAATCTCCACATACTCTGAAAGTAGCCCCATAATGAACTGGTGCACCCTGGATAGCATAGTGTCTACGAAAGCTGGTGCATATCGGTCCAAGGAGTCAAATCTCATAGTGTACTCCTGAACACTCATCGAACCCTACTCCAAATGCAAAAACTGATCTACCCGGGCCTATCAGATTTCTCATGGAAAATAGTGGTCCAAGAAGGCCTCTGAAAAGCTGGACCAAGTCGGAGGGGAACATCTCTAACTCGAAACCTCTCCCAACTCTCGTACCATAACACTGCTATGTCCTGCAACTGAAATACTGCTAACTTAACCGACTCCGCCGGTGTGGCATGCATTACCCTAAAGATCTTCTACAACTGGTCCAAAAATTACTGAAGGTCCTCATCTCGATCCGTCCCTGTGAAATGCGGGGAACTCAGAGCGAGGAACTCTCGAACCCTCGAACTACCAGGACCTCCTGAAGATTCAGCAACCACGGGTGCCACTGGCTGACATCACGCAGCCATCATCTGAGCTAATATGAAGACAGCGCTCCTAACCTCCTGGTCTGATGGTATCAGTATAAGAGCTGTTAGAGGTGGTGCGGACACATCTACCGCTCTAGACGACTCCTGGAGTGGCGGAGAGTGCTTGGGAGATCGAGATGAAGTATCTCTGTCTCCCTCTAATCATACCGGCTCTGACTGGGGCACCCTACTAGTGCCCTCTCCTGCTGCGACGTCTAGCTTCCTACCAATCATGGTCTGTCACGTGTCCGACATTTCTTTGTATACAAGCAAAATATAGTAAACTTAAGGACTCAACCCTATAAAGCTCATCTCTATAGCATGACTGGAAAAGAAATAAGAGTAACCACCCTAACATGCCTCGCAGCCTCCTGTCTATAGAATGTGGTGCACAACACATTCATAGACAAGACTCTACTTGGCACGCCTTGCAGACTCCCTGGGATACGACTTGCTCTAATACCAAGTTTGTCACGCCCCACCTTAAGAGGCATGACTGGCACCTAGTGCCACACTGGAATCTGACTGACCTGGCTAGGCTTATGCATATTTGGTGCATGCCCACAACTTAATTCTAGAAAGCAACGAGCTATATCTCGACTGTAAATAAAGCCTCCAGCCGACAAGGTCATATAGCAACCTGTAAACGAAAATAGCTAACCAATAACAAGCAATAGAAAGGAATCCTATGGAGGTCGACAAGACTACCATGCTGTCTAGTTATAATTGAAATGAAAATCAGGAAACTATAACTATACTATAGTCGAAAACGCCACTATCTAGTAGCTAAACAAGGCCCCACATGGCCGTCACACGAAATAAAACATATATAGGCCCTACACCGCCAATAACAACTAACCACAGGGAACCTATAAATCTGCAAGCCTCTAGGAGTGGAATAATGGTTGAGACAAGGTCCCGACCTACCCATACTGTACAATCAAAAAAGCAAACCTTCTAACTAATTATCTCCAGAGAAGAGGAGCTAACTGTACTACTAATTTTGGCTGAAAGCTAAGAAGGCCCTGATCCGCATCTATCCTCCCCTGCAGGCAAGTAATGTAGCACCCCAAGATGGGCGTCAGTACAATATGTATCGAATATGTAAGGCAGTAAGTAAACATGACTGAATAAAACTGAAATGAAACTGAAAGCAACTGAATAGAGGGACAGAGATACTACTTGACTAACTTAATAGCCTGCTGCCTAATCTATCAATAAATAGTGCAAACAAGAACCTTACCTACCCCCCATAAATCCGGAAGGTAGAATCAGCACAGAATAACCCACTCGGGGCCTCCACAAGCCCTGGCGATCACACTTCAATCTCTGTATACCCCTAACGAGGTCACAATAAGTCAACTGGTAACTATAGACAACCTACCGGTCCCCTTGGTCTACACTTGGGCCTACTCAGCCCTTGAACTGTAGTTGTGTCTGAGTATGGTGGACTCCTAATAACTGCATGCCGGGCACCAGACTCGATGGGGGTGTACTACCGATACGACATAGAAATAATAGTCCAGCCATTGAATGGACTATATAAGGCCCTTGGACCTCTGCATCGTCACTGGAGACGACATATCGCTCCTCAAAGCAACATAATATAGCCCCTGGGGGGCAACGACACAGCTAGTAACCCTAGGGTTGGTTATGGAAGGCCATACAGGGCAAGGTAAATCCCAAGCTAAACATAGAATACTGATTTCAGCTAATAGAAATAGCTAATCACAATAACAATACTTCTAGATCCTTTACTGGGATTCGACTGTATTACAATGCTATAGAAACTAACTTGCCGAAGGAATTTGCCTTAACATACCTTAGTTGTTGATTCCTGATTATCTGACAAGTTTCGATTGTATTCAATAGCTCTTTTCCAACTGTAACCGTAATACTAGGAGAAAGAGACTAGTTTCAATTCCAAGTTTGACTAAAAATGATAACTTTCAATGCTAATAATAATAATAATACTTCAACTTCACAGAATACGGTTGAAAACCCATAATTTTCCGAGAGTTTAGAAGGGAGAAATGCTTACTTGATGCCTGTGACTATATAGGAATCAATTAGGAGCAATTCTGATCACTTCTACTCGGCGGAGTTTCGATTTTTCAGGCATATTTTGAGAAAATAACACCATAGTAATGCTCCCTGTAGGCTTAGAACTTGATACCTGAAGTTAATTTGAGTTTGGATCGCTTTTAGCAGCGTAATCGGAGGAAATCACATGAAAAAGGGCGTTTCTTACTATTCTGGACGAGGGTTTATCTTATCAAATGAATTCAATTGAAAAGATCTTAATATATATAACTTTGGGCGGTGGATAGGGGGTCCATGACACGGACCCCATCGCGCCAATTTTGGGGCTTGTCACGGTGCCCAACACCCAGGGAGGGGTCCGTGACACGTTGCCCCTGTTGCAGCCTGTCCGGCCTTCTCCCTTACTACCTCGATTCCGCGCTCGTTCGACTTTTCCCAGGCCCTTTCTCGTACGCGTCGTACTCTAAAATTCTCGACTTACGTACGAGTATGCCGACTAAACGATAGAAACTTACAGGATGTAACAATTTGGTTACTAGATAAGAACAAATTAATATATGAATAACTTGGTTATTTATGTATTAATTTTGTACATTTGATTTTTAAATAGGATAAAAACTATTCATATATTAATTTTATATAATGTTTGGTTGGTAGGTTCCAAATGTTGTATAAAAATTATTCATATATTAATTTTATATAGTGTTTGGTTGTGTTTTAATAATTCTACATAATTAATAATTACATAACTTATGAGGAAATCTATGTATAATTTTATACAAGGTAGAAGGTGAAATAAGTTACATGAATATTAGTTATACATAGATTAAAATAATAGAATTACACTAATTCTTTTTCTAATTGAGTACTATAAAAAAATAATCACCTTTTTCTGTGTACATTTACCCAAAATTTGTTATCACTTTTTATTTAAAGCAAAGAAAAATTACTAAAAATAAAAGTTATCATTTCTTTTTTAAAGTAGTCAATTACTCATTACGGTAATGTGAGATACACAATTTTTAAACTAAAAAAATTATTAACTCACTACAGTATGTGAATAATCTATTTTTTAAAAAAAATAAATTATAAAATAAAATTTTATATTATTTGTTTACATATTTATTTGTAAATAATATAGATTAATTTACAATAAATTAAGTATTCAATAATTAATAATTCACGTATTGTAATCTCTACATAACTAATACTTGTATAATAATACCTACATAACTAATACATGAATAACTCAAACCTGCACAACTAATCCCTACATAAAATAATATATAGATTCCTCATAATTAATTCATGTATTACAAATATTTGCGTAGCTCTAACCAGAAACCAAATGGCCCCTTAGTGTCTTACTTGTACAATATGTTGAGTAAAATATCTTTATTTTTCTGACAATAGAAAAATGAGTGATTTGAGAATTGATTGAAATGGTGTGGATTGAGTTAAAAAATATAATAAATAGATTTGTCAGATTTTTATAATTAAAAGGATGAAAATATATAGGTAGTGGAGCACCTTTAGTGTGCAACTTTCACTTTCAAAAAACAACGGACCTTTAAATATATTTACATGAAGATACTCTACTGTCCATGATCCTTTAGTGAATATTTTAAATTTTCAAGAAATTTTATATGTTCTAAAGCACCTTTAATGTTATTTTAATTCTCTGAAAATTTGAAAATTTTATCTTTTTTGCGTTGATGCAACTATTCAGGATAATTTTTACAGATTTTGAAGGTTCACACCTAGTAAGGCACCTTCACCCAAATTAGAAAGATACGCTTACATTAGAGAGTTTTTTCTATAAATAATCCTTATGTTCCTTCAGCATTATTTTGTTTGAATGATCCTTACAAATTCAAGCAGATGGAGCATGAATTAGATGGATTTAGCTAAATTTAATATATTTGTTATAATAATTTTAGAAATACAGTAGGTTCAATTAATATTTTCTCCATGAAATATTCGCATATATATAATATAAACAACTATTAAATTTCAAAATTATAACTTTACAAGTACAATATATTTGATGCCAAGAACTTTAAATGTTAGATTCGTCAAATATTTTTATATTGAACTTTTCTCTAAATGTAATATAGGCTTGTTTTTACCTTATATTTTATTCTTGTAATATTATTATTCGCATTGTCGAACTAATGGAGAATGTCTGTCAAGTTTCATAGGTCATATAGGGTGGAATTGTTAGAGTCTGACACCAAATGGGCAACAAAATAATTAAAAAAATTTAAACCACACACTTAAAGTTTAAATTAACTAAATGGGACATAAGAATCATTTATGGAGAAGACTCTCTAATGCAAGAGTGTCTTTGTAATTTGGCTGAAGGTGTCTTACAGCTTAGTAGGCATGAGTCTTCAAAATCTGTAAAAGCTTTTTAGAATAGTCACTACATCAGCGCAAAAAAAAGATAACTTTTTCAGATTCTCAAAGAATTAAATAACATTAAAACTGTTTTAGAAAATATAAGCATTTCTTGAAAATTTAAAATATTCATGAAAGGCTCATAAAAATAAAACATTTTCAGTGTAAATATATTTAATCGTTCTATTTATTTTTTAGCATAAAAATTACATACTAAAAATGTTTCACTACCTGTATATTTCCACCATTTTAATTATAAAAAATCTTACAAACCTATTTATTATATTTTTTCCTCAAGCCATACCATTTCAATCAGATTCCCAGTTTTTGTTAGTGGTTGTGATATAGGAAAGAAAGAGACCAGGTAAGTGGGTGTCATATGGGAAAGAAAGGGACCAGGTAACTACCAATACCAAACTCTATTTATTCCCTTCAGTTACGCTGCAGTTGAAGATCTCTTTTATTATCTTACGTATCCAAACATGTGATGGTGGAGCCCCAGGCCATGTGGTCATGTGGATACTAGTCAGTCCTCAGCATTGGGCCCTCACCTTCTCTTTTTACTCCATTTCTCTGCTGAAACTTACGACCAAAAGTGACACCGAAAACATTATTCCTATTTAAAGACCAGAAACCGGTTGATGAACATGTTGTCTTCAGAAAACGATTCCGGAACTTAAATGACTTAATAAAAATAAAATTCGATCAAAATAATAAGTAAAAATAAAATTTATAAAAATTACATATAGTGCACTAAACTAGTGCACTGTAGAACTCTCATTGACAGACCAAGCCATCCGTTATGATCAATGTTATCATATAGCTGTTGGGATATAAACTATTAACTATGTGTTTAAATAGAGTATTTATTATAGAACTATTATTTATTCAATTTTAATAAAGATTTAAATAAATCATATATTAGTTGATGTGTCCTTTACTTATATAGTAGATGATTTAGTGTATAGAGTTTAGCTTATACACAGAAGATTAAATCGTCGGTTTTTATAAGTATAAAGTTTATATATGTTCACAATTCATCTTAGATTGTAATACAAGATTAAATATAATTTATCTTGATTATTGGAATGGTATAATTTCAACTTCTTGTGCCAGTACATTTTGTATGTATTGAACGGACCAAGTAGAGATAAGTATTTTATCTGACTTAATAAAATAAATTCTCTAGATCATTAAATGTACTTATACTCTTAATCTTGATAAAATTATTATGATCAATGTAATTTGTTTGTTGTTTTGATCTATCAAAGGGTGAAACTCAATCTTTTGTGAGTTAAAATGTTCTCGATAGGTTGGATGATGACAAATGACATTTGTGAAATAATAATTAGTGTATGGAATTCATATCTCGGCCTTGAGATTGATGATACCCCTTTATGATTGCTTATAACTTTTCATGTGAAAAAACTGCAAGGTGGATTTAGTATCCGACACATAAAATAAGTTAAGCATTTGAATAAAGGATTAAATTAATCAATGAATTAAACAATCAAAAATTTAATTCGATTGATTGATATTTGTAATCTTAACATGGAGAGTTAAGTAAGAATTAATGGACGATTTTGAAATTAGACCGAGGAGTGCAATTACGATTTTTTAGTGGAATAATCTGTAATTTATTATGGTAGGTTAATTCATTCATTTTGAGAATTAATACCATAATTGAAAACCTTACTAATTAAATATGTGGTTCCTGCTATGCCTGATTAATTAATGAACTTGGAAAGAAGAAATCGATTTTCTAGAAGAACTAAAATCTTGCAAGATTTTAGTTAAAATAAACTGATCTTCTAGAAGGAAAGTTTAATTATTACTTGGAGAGAAAGATTCCTATACATTTTGGGACTAGGGTTTTATATCCTAAAACGTAGTTATAAATAGGATTCTCTTCCTCTATGAAAGATGATAGAAGAACTTTAACCTTTCTGAGATGCAGTATTTTCCCACATAATTATTTTGTACTCGGAGATTTTTGAGGCTATAGCAGAAGATCGCAGACCTGGAGAACGCATTGGACGATTTGTGTGATATCTTCAAGAGGATTGATTCGCGGTCACGCTTCAAGAGATAAATATCAATTTTATATTTGATTAAAACCCGTGTTATTATGTTGTCTATATTACATGCAAGTTTGATCCTGAATTGTTGCTTCCACTGTGTATATGTGTATTCCAACAATTGGCATCAAGAGCCACACTTGCATCTAATTAGATAACTTGAATATATATGTTATTAGACACAATAATACATTGTTTGATCCGTTGAAAGCCTTCGACTACATCAGAAGCAATTTTGGCCGGTATGTATCAATCTAATGGATTGTGGCATATTCTTTATTTAAATTAAGAAGTAAAGAAAATTGCTTGATGTGTTCAATAAGTCATGGCAGCGGTATAACATTATAGTCCAGACACAATTTTAGGGTTTCATAAATTTTCTTGAGAATCAATCATTAATTTTTTTTAAAAAAAAAAGGTTGTCGGCGGGAATGGAGATTTTTCCACCTTTTTCTTTATTTTGTGTGATTGAATAAGATTCTACATGCCATTGAAGGAATTTCTTGATTTTATATTAATGAGATCTTGAAATATTTTATAATAAAAGAAATTCTTCTTATTTATATATGGATGAAACCACTTGTTGTTGATTCTTGGAATAATGTTGGGCTATGATTTTTGATAGTTTTGATTATATGAGCATTATCTATTACACATTTATATAATATATTATAAGTTAAAAAGAATTTTGTGATTAATAAATAGTTATCATTAGAATGGTTTATTTATTTGAAATCTTTGAAAATTCTTATAATTTTATACATGTGGGATGATATTGATACATGAATTGAGAGTTATGGATTATGATTGATAAATAGGATCTACTAAAGTGATCTATTTATTTGAGTCATTGAGTATTCTCAATGTATCACGTGTAAATTATCATGGATAAGTGTATGCTAGTGATAGAGTTTTATCTATCAAAAGGAGATTTATCTTGGATACTAGTAACACTTAATTAATTCATGAGAAAAGGTATTGGGGTTTTAACTCAAAGAGGAGAAACATAATATCTTGAATTCTCATGTGTATTAATCTAGAGGACAATTTGTTGTAAGGTGATATTGTGTGTCTTGCCAGAAGAAAACACACATTTTATACCTTGTGATCATGGATAACTAGGAGAAATGAAAATTTAATTCAGGTTTTTTAATCCTTAACTTTGTCTAAAACAGTTATTCACGTTTGGTCATAGTTTGACGGTCATGAATTTTCATGATGTTCGATTGACCTGAAATTTGATGAGACCATAAAAAACGACCTCATGAACGATGCTCATAAATTTGTAGTATCAATGTCGTATTCTTCATTTTGAGGTCGTACATTTAGATGGGTTCTAGGTAGTTTGTTGGATTAAAATTTGATAAATATGAAAACACTATTCTTTATATCGATTTTATTTATGTTAAATCTTGAACATGCTTACACATGATGATTTAACATGAATTGATATATGATAAGAATATAGATCAGATTATTTTTTTCTTAAATTGGCTGAATTAGCTGTTTTTTGAAATTGGTCATAGATTTGGAGATCGAAAATTTTACGAACTCTAATTGATCTGAAATTTGGTAGGTTCATTATAAATGATTCATTAAACAAGACCCATAGCTTTATAGTGACTAACGTTGTTTTTTGGTCATTCGGAGTCGTTTTGATGGGTTTTTGAGTATTTTTCTATTTTATGAAAAATTAAAAATTAAGAAAACTTATTTTCTTTCAACCAGTGGTGGTAGGGTTCAATCTCTATGATCTCCATTGATATATAACTGTAATGTAATGAGTTTACATATTGACATTGGTCTTCTTTCCCCATCGGATAGACTCGTTATGGTCAATTACTATGTTTTTCGTCACTAGTTATTGATAACTTGTATTAACTCTCCAACTGAGTTACATGTTGGATCAATGGAACTAGAGATGATAATAATGATATTCACTTGACGTAAATTAATAATATATTCTCCATCTGAGTTAACCTTAATTTTAATTTATTAGAGTGAATAATCTAACATCACATATGTGTGTTGCATGAGTAGTTCTTTTCACATCGAAATTTACTATTCAAGATGCATGGATATATATGTGGTGTGTTTTGAATTTTAATATTAGATGATACATTACTTTAATTTATTTCACATGCATGTTATATTATTTGAATAAGAATTCATGATTAATAAATAGTTTCTGCTAAAGTGGTCTATTTATTTGGGGTCATTGAATATTCTTATTTTATTTTCATGTGAAATTGTATTATGCCTTAATTGAGAATTATGATTAATAACGAGCTTCTATTAAGCGGTTTATTTGATTAAATCATTGATATTCTCAAAATGTATCATGTATAAATTATTCGTGTTCATATGGTGATATGAATCAATTTCTATCGTCTTCACTATTAATTATAAGTGAGATAATAAATTAACGTGTTGACTTTAGGTCTTCCTTCTGAACGGATAAATTTATTACAAGTTCACTAGGTAAAATTTCTAGTAATTGATAGCATGTGTTAACTCTCCATTTGAGTTTATATGTTGGATCAGTTTTGAAATTTTAAGACAGACATGTAAAGTGGTGATCAATATTAATTCATGTAGCAAGTTAGATAATAAATTTATGTGTTGACTTTAGGTCTTCCTCCATAACGGATAAATTTATTGTGGGTTGCCACTGGAATAAAATCACTAGTTATTGATAACAGTAATGAGTTTACATGTTGACATTGGTCTTCTTTCCCCATAGGATAGACATACTACGGTCAATTACTGTATTTTTCGTTACTAGTTACTGATAACTTGTATTAACTCTCCAACTGAGTTACATGTTGGATCAATGGAACTAGTATTCAATAATTATATACAATTGACTAAAAGTAACAATTTACTCTCCAATTGAGTTGGTTTTGTTTCTTTTTGAATTGTATTAATCTTGCATAATATATATTAATATATATATATGTGTGTGTGTGTGTGTGTGTGTGTGTGTGTGTGTGTGTATAAAATATATACATTGCATGAATAATATTTTTTCCATCGAAATTTATTATTCAGATGCATGTATGTATGTATATTAATGAATGCGGTCTGAATTTAATAATTCAGTTTATCATCTTATTATGATCTATTTAATATGTTACATCTCAGATTCCCAACATACTTTATCCGGTTCACTTACTACTATTCAAAAATATATTCTTTTTCTCAAAGATATCAGATTAATTTAAAGAATGCATTTTATATGTACCTTTGTTAGAAAGAATTTAATTTCATTTTCTAAACAATTAAGAGATGGATATTCAGTTTATTCTTCTTATAACTTTTGTGTTATTGAACTTGATAAACTTTTTATCTCTTGTGTTACATAAATGCGTGACCTCTTTATTATTAATATCTTTCTTGAACTAAGTAATATTAACCTATCCCTTAAGAGAAAATATTATTTAATATTGATGAAACTTATCTAGTCCACTAGCTTTTAAGTCATTTATTCTGGATAGGACATCGAAGTTGGTTAATTGATGGACTTACAGGTTCATTAAAAGTGAAGACACTACCAACTTTTGAGTCCTATTTAAAAGGAAAAAATGAACCAAAGTATATTCCTTTTAAAAGGAAGTAAAACTAGTGATAAATTTGAATTAATCCATTCCGATTAGTGTGATCAAATGATCATCTAGGCAAGAGGTGATTTTGGTATTCTGTGTCACTCACAAAAGTTTACTCAGAATATGAATATATTTATTTAATGCTCCATAAGTTTGAATGTTTTGAAATAGTCAAGGTATTTAAGGCGGATGAAAAAACATCATGAAAAATACATTAAGTCAATGCGATCTAATCATAGTGGCGAGTACCTCTTTGGAGAGCTCATTAATCACTTATCAGATAGAGGAATTGCAATCAATTGTCTACATCAGTTACTCTACAATAGACTGATGTAGAAGAGGAAAGAAAAAAGTTCTTATGCAGATGATAAGATTAATGAATTAACTTATTCATTTTTTTTCATCTTGGGATATTTCTTAGAAACTCAAATAACATTCTTAATTTTATTCCTTCTGAGTCAGTACCTTTAATACTTATGGAACTGTGGATTTGATGTAAGTCCAGTTTGTGACATATGCATATATGGAGTTGTCCAACACATGTGTTGAAAGGGAAAACAGATAAGGTGGAATTAAGAACAAATATGTGAGTCTTTATTGGATATCCAAAGGAAACGAAAAGAGGTTTATTTTATTGTCCAAAAAAAAATAAGGTAATTATTGATACAAATGCCAGATTTCTAGAAAAAGGACCATTTAATAAACCATGTTCCTAGAAGTAAACTAGTTTTATAGGACTAAGCAAAGAAATAACAAATGAGTCATCTGAAAATTCAAAAGTTCAAGACATCTAACCAAGAAGTCAGAATTGACGTTTCATTGCATTTATGTAGTGGGAGAAACCTTAATAGATGTAAGAAAATTCATTAACTCAAAGTAGTGAGAGTGATGTTGAACAAATAACACTATATGAAGTTATTAATATTTCAATATTTTAAGGTAATGAAGAAAAAATTAAGACGCAAGCACATTATAGTGTGATAATAGTAGTGATAGTACTTAGTCGTAGTGGGAGAATGATAAACTAGATCAGGTCGGTGTATACTCTTGGGAGAGTTTCATCATAGAATTCCTGAAGATATTAATACATAACCAATCAGTTACGATGAATCACTATTAGACGAAGTTGCATTAGAAAATAACTTGGCAAGTTCCTTTTGAAGGAGCTTATTGGCTAAAACTTTTGAAAGTTGTGTAAAAAGAATTCCTGTAAAAGTTAGCTGCATGGTTAGGAGTATAAGTGGGATATTGTTGGGCATATACCATTAATTAGATATGGTATATTCTAACAATTCTTATGGTTAAAATTCTAAGTGATAGATTGTTGGGATATATTATTAACCATGAGTTATGTACTATAAATCATGTATTCAGATATAGTATTTTTTATAGAACTATTATTTATTCAATTTTAATAAAGGTTTAAATAAATCATATATTAGTCGATGTGTCCTTTACTTATATAGTAAATGATTTAGTGTATAGAGTTTAGCTTATACACAGAAGATTAAATCATCGGTTCTTATAAGTATAAAGTTTATATGTGTTCACAATCTAAGATGAAAAAATGGACAAATTCATCGGTAAAATTGTAGAACAAGATTAAATATAATTTATCTTGATTATGGGAATGGTATAATTCCAACTTCTTATGCTAGTACATTTTTTATGTATTGAACGGACCAAGTAGAGATAAGTATTTTATCTGACTTAATAAAATAAATTCTCTAGATCATTTTATATACTTATACTCTTAATCTTGATATAATTATTATGATCAATGTGATTTTTTTATTATTTTGATCTATCAAAGGATGAAACTCGATCTTTTGTGAGTTAAAATGTTCCCAATAGGTTGGATGATGACAAATGACATTTGTGAAATAATAATTAGTTGATGGAATCCATGTCTTGGCCTTGAGATTGATGATATCCCGTTATGATTACTTGTAAGTTTTCATGTGAAAACCTTGCAAGTGGATTTAGTATTCGACAAAAAATAAGTTAAGCATTTGAATAAAGGATTAAATTAATCAATGAATTAAATAATCAAAAATTTAATTCGATGGATTGATATCTGTAATCTTAATATGGGGAGTTAAATAAGATTTAATGAATGATTTTGAATTATACCGACTGCAATTATGAATTTTTGGTGGAATAATCTATAATTTATTATGGTAGGTTAATTCATTCATTTTGCGAATTAATACCATAATTGAAAGTCTTACTAATTAAATATGTGGTTCCTGCTATGTCTGATTAATTAATGAACTTGAAAGGAAGAAATCAGTTTTCTAGAAGAAGTAAAATCTTATAAGATTTTGGGTAAAATAAACTGGTCTTCTAGAAGGAAAATTTAACTATTACTTGGAGAGAAAGATTTCTATACATTTTGGGACTAAGATTTTACACCCTAAAACGTGGTTATAAATAGGATTCTCTTCCTCCATGAAAGATGATGGAAGAACTTTGAACTTTTTGAGATGCAGTACTTGTCCACACAAGTATTCCCTACTCGGAGATTTTTAAGGCTATAGTAGAAGATCGCCGACCTGAAGAACGCATTGGACAATTTGTGCAATAGCTTTCAAGAGGATTGATTCGTGGTCACGCTTCAAGAGATAAGTATCAATTTTATGTTTGATTAAAATCTGTATTTTTTTGTTGTCTATGTTACATGCAAGTATGATCCTGAATTGTTAGTTTCCGCTGCGTATGTCTAAATGTCAATAATAGCACACTAAATTAGTGTTTTATATGATAATAGGCATAAAATACATGTATTAGCCGCTGATTCTCTTGCATTTAGGCTCTTTCTTAGTCATTTGAGTACAACTTTGACTATTTTGCACTTAATATTGTGTTTTTTGAAGGGTTGTAGGAAGATGAAGAGATTTGGAACTTAAAACCTATACTTTTGAGGCTTTGAAGTCTGAGTAGTACTTCAATATAATGAGTCTGCGATTCGAAGATTCACAAGTTGAAATAGGAAGAAAAGCAAAGAACCACAAGATGAAGACCATTCGGGCAAACCACAACCCATGTCGTGCCTGCAATACCTGTTGGTCCCTGCCAATGAGAGTATGAACCCCTACAAAGTGACCCCTATGCTACACCGGTCACATCATGCTAGGCCATTCAGGCGGACTCTCCACCAAGTTATATTTTTTATCGGGTATTTTCGTCAAGATATTTTTGGATACTCTATGTATACGTCTTGAACTCAATTTTTGTGGAATTATCATCCATTAGATGCAAATAAAGGTTAAGATCATTATCTTGTAGGTTGCATCACGCTAGACCATTCAGGAGAACCTTTCACTGAGTTATTTTTAAGGGGTATTTTTGTTCGTTCACTTTTGGGTACTCTATATATACATCTACAACTCAATTTTTATGAGGATTATCACCATTTGGTGCAGATCAAGGGTTAAGAATATTATTTTTTAGGGTTTATCTTTCACCTTCTTATTATTACTGTAAATCCTTCCTTATATTATTCATGAGTTCTTGTCATTATATTATAATCATGAGTAGTTAAACTTCAGAATTCTTGTATTTTAGCACAGGCATGAATTGATGTTTGAAGATTTCTCGTAAATATTAGTTTTTCATTTGAGTTTTTTCACTTATTCTTGATCTTAATTATTTGATTTTCTAGACAACTATTAAATACTATCTGTGGCACTTTAATTGGACATAGGAGAAGAAATTGCAAGCATAGTAAGAATAAGTAGAGCTTGTTTGTAAACCTCTAGATAAGGAATCGCCGATGTGGATGGGAATATACCCAATTTATCCTCCCTTAGATGAATACATAAGATATACAAATGCATTTTTCTATTATCTAGCAATCATAGGAATATAGAAATCATGATAGTCAAGTAGGCTTAGAGTAATTGGCATGATGCTTAATAAATAATAATCTACAACTAGTAACTCAGAAAAATAGATATGCATGATGATCGGACAAGTCAACTAGATTGTCAGTTTACAGAGTCCTAGACCACTCTCTCTGTCATTTGATAAAACCTATTCATCTTAGCGTTGCAATTAGTTTTTACTTCTTTCTCTTACCTAAAATTTAGTAGCATAATACATATGCAAAAATTGTTGACCTCTCGAATAGTTAAATCAGAATTCAAACTAGATAGTCGATCCTGAAAGTATTTGTGAAAATGATATCTGGACCAAAATCTTGTATTACTTGCATGATCATGTATACTTGTGATGTGGTGTGAGTTTACAACACTTTTGACACTCAAAATTAAGAAAATAGCATGGACTTAGGTATGTCTATATGGATATAAGGTACTTTTTCTTTGATTACAAGATAAATATGTATTGGAGCAAGAATGTGCAAAAGCTAGCCTGAAAGTGCAAAAAATAGGCTTAAGTCACAGTTCTTAGTATGAGCCGTAGGATGTTGCTACGAGTCGTACTGAATATCGTGCAAAGTTTCATAAGGATAAGTATGAAGAGTGCATCCTACGACTCTCAGTACGAGTCGTACAATGCTTGTACGGGCCATAGTGTAGAAGTCGTGGAAAGATTCAGAAGATTTGCATAAGAGGCTGACTCATGATACGGAAGCACAGTACGACTCGTACGAAGCATGTATGAGTCGTACCACGGCCCAACTTTTAGCCAAATTTCTTCCAGTCAAAGACATACAAGAAGCAGGTACAACTAGTACATACCTGCTACGGGTCGTAGGATTGGTCGTGACACAGACGACATCAGTTATGGAAATTCACCCTGTTAGCCTAGGAAAAGGATTTTTATGTTTGTATAAATACGTTTCATGTTTTATTTTCATAAAGAAATAATTAGTTATTTAACATTAGAGGATATGAGAATTGACGGATAGAACATAAAATTGAGTTGATTGACTTGTGATCAACCTTTTCTTGATTTTCTCTTGATCTTCATACTTTGTTCTTGAGGATTTTGCTGATTTATTTAAAGAAGTTTTTCTCTTATTCATAATTGTAAGTATTGATTTATGTATTTAATTATGAATGCAAAATCACAATCTTGCAACTATGAGAGGCTAAAACCTCCATAGCTAGGGTTGTTGGAACCACGGTGAATTAACAAGCTAGAGTTATATAAAAGTGATTCAAAATTAATGCAGAACACTTGTATTGTATTGTCTTCATACTTAAACATTTCTTAATGGTACACAACGTTAGGACTTGCCCGAATTCTTTACTTGCTTGAGCCTAGAGAGGTAGAGATTAGAAAAAGAGAATTACAACAAAGCCTTGATCTTGATGATCATTGTATTAACTTGAGTTGTGGTCGCAAGATAGTTAAATTTGGGACATATTGATAATGGTTAGTTTGCAATCGCTCATGAGACCTGACCCGGTGATTGAGTATAGTCATTCAATAGGGACGAACCAGTCGTTTGGATGAACATAAGTTATCAGTTCTACAAGCAAGCATTGGTGATGATCACGTATGTATACCTGAAGCAGTTATGAATCTATGGGGAATACAAACCCTAATTATCTTTTATTCTTGATTTCAACCAAAATATTAACAGTTATTTTAATTATTGTTTTCTTTAGAACCCTCAATTTGGAGTAACTACCTAACAAGTTCTCTTACTGGCTTTAGTCTAGCTTTTCCATATTTCCTGTGGGATCGACCCCAACCTCTAATTGGGTTCTTTATTGACAACATTTGCTTCATACTTTAATAGGAGGTATGGTTTGAGCGTTATCAAAAAGTGGCGTCGTTGCTAGAGAATATGGCTAAGATTAGATTAATTTCTTGTATTTAACTTTTGGTTGTTATTTCCTCTTTTACATTTTTTTTGTTTTATTTTGTATCATCCAGGGCACCTCTTAGAAAAGACAAGCATTTAAGACAGTGGAGGATGATTCCGAGTTCCTTGACGAAGTCTAAGCAGTAAAGATACTTACGTCGTGTCGCGATGTTAAATCAGGCGCTTCTTTAGAGGTAACCTAAGTAGTGGCTTGGTGAAGTCTGAGTAACTGGCCACCTGCGTCGTTCCGCGATGTTAAATCAAGAGCTTCTTGGGAGGAAACCCAAGTGATTGAACTAAGGTTTGTTTAGTGTATAGGGAAAACAAAAACAGGAGGCAGAAAAAACTGCTGAAAGAGCAGTTGCTACGGCTCTTAGTATGACTCATGACAGCATCATACGAGCCGTAGCAGGAGGTGTGGTGAGGTTCAGAGATGTATTTCAAAGCAAAGACCTATGAGTCATCATACAGATCGTACCCACCTTGTACAAGTCGTGGGATGTACTTATAGGTCCTCAGGTAAGTTTTCAAAACTCTGACTTACGGGTCCAAAGGACGAGTCATGATGGGTCAAAATCTCTAAACTTACCCGACTCGACCCAGATTTTCAAATCTGCCCTTCTCCTATTTTAAGCCCAAGACCTAACACGATCCTTTTCCCCACGCAAACAAAACCAAAGAACGATCCCTACTTATGAATCCCTCACACCGTGACTCAAAAACAAAGAACCTACGAGCAATTTCTTGCTCAAATTAAGTGCACCTCCACTCACATTCTTGATTATCAGTCGAAGAAAGAAGCAATAAGCAAGTGTATCGTATTTAATATCAAGAAACTTATTTGCTTGAAGTCATGATTGTCAAACCCCTGTGAGTTTTTATGTTTGCTCGAAAAATTTGAGGGGGACAATGATCAGGGGTATTATTGAACTATAAGCGACTGGGAAAACATTATTTAGGAGATGAACTTGTGCATTGAAGCATTTAAACTTGAGTTACGGGTAGTGATTAAAAAGGAGAGGGATGAGTAGTGTTAAATCGATTGAATGACATGCCTAGACCTGGGAAATCTGAGTACCCAAATCGTGAAAAAGAATCTTGCAAACTGGAAAAAATTGAATAAGTCAAGAAAGTGGCACAAAACACGGTATGGTTCATGGTTTGTCACTCGAGTCGTACTGTGCATTCGTACCCAGGACCTGAACAGGGCTAAGCCAAATGAGGCAGAAGAGTTCTTCCTACGACTCATGGAATTAACCTACGGGTCGTACCACGAGTCATGGAAAAATACAGAGAAAATGATAGTGTAGGGGTTTTATCAGACGACTCAAGGTACGAGTCATACCTTCGTGGTATGAGTCATACCTGTGAACCGTAATATGCATACAGAGTTGTTGGGACTTTATACGAGTCGTACCTCCATGGTACGACCCGTACTGCCAACTCATGTTGAGAATCTAAAAATTTCTTTTCTAGTTTTTCTTTCTCGGATATGGAATTCTAATTCTCTTCTCTATAGGAAAAATTACAATGAAGCGTAAAGCATCCAAAGCAATTGCCGGAAGAACATTACATGATGAAACATCTGAGTCCGAGGCTGAGCAAGCAGGAAACTCCCCTAGTGGTTGAGTTGAGGAGTACCAAGTAGATACTTCAAACACTAACGGAACTAGAATCACTTGAGCAAAAGCAAAAGCACAAGCCGAAGCAGCTACTGTCACATCTGCTCAAGCTCCCCAGTCTGAGGAGGGAGCTAGAGAAGGTAATCAGGAGTCAGGAAATGACTCAAATGCAAAAGAAGGGTCTGAGGAGACCTAATCCGGTGAGACAAGTGGCAGCGATGAATCATAGGAGGAGGATCCTAATGCTGCGCAAGAACAGACTCTGTCTAGAGAGAACCGGCACAATCCGGTGGAGAGTGCTGTGAGCTAGAGAAATTTATAAGCAAGGAATTTCTCTCACTGCTAAAAACAAGCCAAGGCAGAGCATCCAGGAAGAACCACAGATCCTCAAAAACTCACTTAATGAAGTTGAGGAGATGAAGCGGATATTCAGTTTCTATGGCTTCGAGTGGATGCCAAGACTCCAGCTCAGTATACCGCGAAATTGGTCCGGGAGTTCTACGCTAACTATTTAGCCACCATGGAGCAAAAGGCTAAGGAGGGGCAAAAAATAAAAGACCAGCCCTGAATGGAGAGTGTTTTGGTCTGAGGACGGGAAGTAGACATATCAGAGCAGACCATCTCTTGAGTTTTGTATGGACCACAGTTCGTGCATGATGCCGGAGTATGATTACAAGGTGGAGGTAATGAAACAAATTGGGAATTTGGGATTGCAGGAAAGGTAGAGGCAGCTGCAATGGTTGGTAGGTATGATTGCTGAGGATAAGGAGGAAGTTGAGTGGGTTACTGATGGAAAGCAGGTTACAAAGAACTCACTGAACTTCATAGCAAAAGCATGCTGGACACTAGTACGCCACCGGTTAGCACCTACAGTCAACGAAAACACATTGAGTGCGGACAGAGCAGCTTTGGTGGCATGCCTCATGTCTCGATATCCTATCAACAACCCGAGGATCATCACAGAGGAGATATGAGACTGGGAGGTGGGATTGAGCACTACCATCCCATTCTCGAGTCTTGTATTCAAACTATGCACAGAGGCAGCGGTGCCAATATGACGGGGTGAGGAGCATTTGATTGGAGGCTAGAGGATTGCAGACATCAGCCTTATCCAGGATGAAATGAACCTAGTAATCCGAGCTCGGCTTCCCACAACAGTTCCATTGGTCTAGCCAGCAGGGAGCACACAGGTGAATGCCCTCACCTTACAGGAGCAGAGCGAGACACCTGCTACAGATGCCGGTTATTTAGAGTCAGCTCCTAGCACTTTAGTTGTGCCACAGCCTAGCCTACAGACTCAGACTCTAGCAGGGCATGTTTTAATGCCTCAAGATTTCCTCCAAAAACTAGCCAAAAGGTTGACCATGGCTGAAAGAAAAACAAGCTATGATGGAAAACGTAAATCCATAGGTCAAAGCGGAGATAGATACAGTAGCTCAGGCTCTACATGCTTGCTTGAATGGATTTGAAAGTCGATTCAACGTGCGTATGGAAGAGTAGATGGACAACAGCAGTCTCCGTGAGGAGGTGAGGGCTCTTCAGAGCTAAGTAGCCGAGTTGTCATCACGACAAGCGACAGTCATAGCAGCCCCCACTATTCCAGAACTCGATGTAGAGCCCGATGAGGAGATTGATTTGGTGGCTTGTTGGGAGCTGAGATAGTTCTAGATAGAAGGGAAAGAAAAGAGCTTTCGATGATGTTGGAGAGGAGAGTCTGAAGAAGAGAAGAAAGAAGGAAAGGAGAGAGCGCAAGTGGGCACGAGCAGAGAGCCTGCAGACTCATGACTCATATATCTCAGTGCTGCAGGAGCAAGCTAGAGGAGCAGGTAGCGCCACCATGACTCAGCCTGATCTTTCCAGTGGTCATGACCCTTTGGTTGAGCCACCTTCAGCCCTGATTGACATAGAGGCCGAAGAAGCGGCCAAGACTACTGAGGGGTAACAGCTCCCCCTATAGATACTTCACTGAGTGTGGCGGCCACCGCTAGCGCCACGATTGCAGTGGAGGTACCTCCTCTGCAGGACAACAGGAGTGCCTAGAGCACCACAGGCATGTTCCCTTCCCCATGTTCTTGTAGTTCATGCTTCAGGGACGAAGCACAATTTTCAAAAAGGGGAGGGGTGTACTTGTGATTTTTTGGAATTTTTTATTCGGCCGAGGGTTTTTCTTGCCGTGTTTCTTTTCCCTTGGGCATGTTATCTAGTAAAACCGGCATGTTTAGGATTTAATTTTCTTATTTTGTGATTTTGTTTAATTAGAAAATAACTTAGGAGTACTCAGCCAATGAAAATGCACTAGTTTTAATTTTTGAAAAAAATTGACCCTGTTTTAAAATTTTTGATGCTCTAGCTATGTATTTGTGACTGCATGCATGATTTCTGTGGATCTTTTGATGTTATTTAGTTTATTAGCATGACGAGTCTTGTTAATCCATGTGTAAACCAGACAGGTAAAGTGAATATAAGTCATGTGACATGAGTGAGTGAGGTGTAATACTTAGTTTAGTATTGTGTTGAAGATCTAGAACTTGCCTGGTTGGTCTTTGCATAGCTAAGGATGGTTGGTTAGGATATGATCATAGTTTGTTCTTTATTAAGATCACTTTTATCCTAAATAACCCTACCAAAATTATATGATTCTCTTGATCCCAATTTTGAGCCTTTAATAGATCATTTTACTTTGGTTAACCAATGAACCATACCCATTTTTTATAATGAACCTATTTTGGCCTGATCCTTCCTTGGATATTGTGAACTTCAACATAGGCAAAATGCCTAAGTTGAGGGTGGCTAGAGTAGGGGTTCATAAATTGTGGGAACGAGAAAAAGGGAGAGAAAAGAGAAAAGATTAAAAATGAGATGTGGTGTAAAAAAAGAGATGAAAAAATTTGAAAATCTTGAAAAAGAAAAAAAGAAAACAATAAATATAAAATGCTTGAAAAAGTTGAAAATACACCACACCCATACAAATTCACATAAAAGAGGTGAAAAGGAATGAAAAGCATAAAAGGTGAAATAGGTGAATGGTGAAGCCAATGTATGTAGTGCCAAGGAAGGGATAGTCACTCATAAAATCTTTCATATTTATCATGTCCATCCCTAAAGCCTACATTACAAGCCACAACAAGTCCTATAGTGATCCTAATCTGACCATCTAACAAACCGAAGTAGAAAAATAAGGGCAAGCCTATGGTATCTGATACATAGTACTTGAGACTTCTTTGTGAGAGTGAGCATCTCGCTTGTTTAGTCCCCTGCAATATTTGACACTATATTTATAAGTGGGGACTTCATTTGTTGTGAGGGTACATGGATTATGTTTACTTTTACCATTGGTTTGTTTACAAAGCATCGGTGATGACTTGATTACCTGTTGATAGCTAGATGACATGTCTTGATCTCTATTTATCATGTTTTCTGGTTGCTTCTAGTACATTAGCTGATGTTGGTTCATGGAAAAGGGTCAAAAATTATTGAATGTATAGTGAAAGATTTGTTTGGTATTGGCTGTAGTATCCTAGGTTTATTTTCTAGTTAAGCGTTGTATTTAGTTTTTCTTTTCTTTGCCTGAGGACATGCAAAGTCTTAAATTTAGGGTGTTGATATGATGGAGTTTACAGCACTTTCAAATCTCAAAACTAGGAAAATAGCATGGACTTAGATATGTTTATATGAATATAAAACACTTTTTCTTTGGTTACAGAATAAATATGTATTGGAGCAACAATGTGCAAAAGATATCCTGAAAGTGTAGAAAATAGGCTTAAGTCACAGTTCTCAGTATGAGTCATAGGATGTTGCTATGAGCCGTACTAAAGATCATGCAAAGTTTCAGAAGGCTAAGTATGAAGAGTGCATCCTATGACTCTCAGTACGAGTCGTACAATGCTTGTATGGTCCGTAGTGTAGAAGTCGTGGAAAGATAAGAGAAGATATAACCAAGAGGCTGACTCCTGATGCGGAAGCACAGTATGACACGTAGAAAGCATGTACGAATCATACCAAGGCCCAACACTTAGCCAAATTTCAGCCAGTCAAAGACATACGAGAAGTAGGTACGACCCGTACATACTTGCTATGGGTCGTAGGATTGGTCGTGACACAGGTGGCATCAGTTATGGAAATTCACCCTGTTAACCTAGGAAAAGGACTTTTATATCTGTATAAATATGTTTTATGTTTTATTTTCATAAATAAATAATTAGACAATAATTAGTTAACATTAGAGGACATGAGAATTGAGGGATAGAACATAGAATTGAGTTGATTGACTTGTGATCAACCTTTTCTTGATTTTCTCTTAATCTTCATACTTTGTTCTTGAGGATTTTGCTGATTTATTTAAAGAAGTTTTTCTCTCATCCATAATTGTAAGTATTGATTTATGTATTTAATTATGAATGCAAAGCACAATCTTGCAACTATGAGAGGCTAAAACCTCCATAGCTAGGGTTGTGGGAACCATGGTGGATTAATAAGCTAGGGTTACATAAAAGTGATTTAAAACCAATGCAGAACACTTCTATTGTATTATCTTCATGCTTAAATGTTTCTTAACAGTGTATAACATTAGGAATTTCCTGAATTCTTTACTTGCTTGAGCCTAGAGAGGTAGAGATTAGGAAAAGAGAATTATAACAATGTCTTGATCTTGATGATCATTGTATTAACTTGAGGTGTGGTCCCAAGATAGTTAAATTTAGGACATATTGATAATGGTTAGTTTGAAATTGCTCATGAGACCTGACCTGGAGATTGAGTATAGTCATTCAACAGGGACGAACTAGTCATTTGGATGAACCTAAGTTATCAGTTCTACAAGTAAGCATTGGTGATGATCACGTATGTATACCCAAAGCAGTTATGAACCCATGGGGAACACAATGTTACACCCCGTAAGTTTCTATTATTTAGTCGGCATACTCATATGTAAGTCGAGAGCTTTAGAGTACGACATGTTTGAGAAAGGTTCCGGGAAAGGTTGAACAAGCGAAGAATCGAGGTAGCAAGGGAGATGGCTGGACAGGCTGCAACGTGTCACGGACCCCCTCCCTACGCGTTGGACGCCGTGGCATGCCCAAAAATTGGCGCGATGAGGTCCGTCTCACGGATCCCCTGTCCACCGCCCAAATTTATATATATTAAGCTCTTTTCAATTGAATTCATTTGATAAGATTGACCCTCGGCCAGAATAGTAAGAAACGCCATTTTTCACGTGATTTCATCTGATTACACTGCTAAACACGATCCAAACTCAAATTAACTTCATGTATCGAGTTCTAAGCCTGTAGAGAGAATTACTACGGTGTTATTTTCTCAAAATATGCCCGGAAAATTGAAATTCGTCCAAGTAGAAGTGATCAGAATTGCTCTAAATTGATTCATATATAGTCACAGGCATCAAGTAAGCATTTCTCCCTTCTGAACTCTCGGGAAATTATGGGTTTTCGACCGTATTCTGTGAAGTTGAAGTATTATTATTATTAGCATTAAAAGTTATCATTTTAAGACTAACTTGGTATTGAAACTAGTCTCTTTCTCCCAGTATTAGGGTTACAGTTGGAAGAGCTGTTGAATACAATCAAAACTTGTCATATAATCGGGAACAGCTAAGGTATGTCAAGGCAAATTCCTTCGGCAAGTTAGTTTCTATAGAATTGTAATACAGTCGAATCCCAGTAAAGGAGCCAGAAGTATTATTATTGTGATTAGTTGTTGCTATTAGCTGAGACCAGTACTCTATGTTTAGTTTGGGATTGACCTTGCCCTATTTGGCCTTCCATAACCAACCCCAGGGTTACTAGCTGTGTCGTTGCCAGCCAGGGGATATATGACGTCGTTCTGAGGAGTGATATATCATCTCCAGAGATGATGCAAAGGCCCAGATGCCATATACAGTCCATTTTATGGCTTGACTATTATTTCTATGCCATATCGGCAGTACACCCCCATCGAGCTTGGTGCCCAAGGTGCAGTTATCAGGAGTCCACCGGACTCAGACACAACTACATTTTAAGGGCCGAGTGGGCCCAAGTGTAGACCTAGGGGACCAGTAGGTTGGCTATAGTTACCAGTTGACTCATTGTGACCGCGTTAGGGGTATATAGAGATTGAAGTGTACTCACCAGGGCTTATAAGGGCCCCAAGTGGGTTATTCTATGTTGATTGTACTTTCCGAGCTTATTGGGGCCAGGTAAGTTCTTATTTGCACTATTTACTAATAGATTAGGCAGCAGACTTGTCAAGTTACTCAGGTAGTATCTCTATCCCTTCTATTCAATTGCTTTTAGTTTCATTTCAGTTTTATTCAGTCATGTTTACTTACTGTCTTACATATTTGGTACATATTGTACTAATCCCCATCTTTGGGCACTGCATTATTTGCCTGTAGGGGTGAATAGACGTGGATCAGGGCCTTCTTGGCTTTCAGCCAGAGTCAGCAGTATAGTTTGCTCCCCTCCTCTGGAGCTGATTAGTTAGAAGGTTTGCTCTTTTGATTGTACAGTATGGGTAGGTTGGGGCCCTGTCTCGACCATTATTCCACTCTCAGAGGATTACAGATCAGATTTCCTGTGGTTAGTTGTTGTTGGTCGTGTAGGGCCTATATTTGTTTTATTTCATGCGACGGTTGTGTGGGGCCTTGTTTAGTTTCTAGATAGTGGCCTTGTCAACTATAGTATAGTTATAGTTACCTGATTTTCATTTCAGTTATAACTACACAACATGGTGATCTTGTTGGCCTGCATAGGATTCCTTTCTATTGCTTGTTGTTGATTAGTTGTTTTCGTTTACAGGTAGCTATATGGCCTTGTCGGCTGGATTCTATATTTACAGCCGAGATATAGCTCATTATTTTCTTGAATTATGTTGCGGACATGCACCAGACGTGCATAAGTCTAGCTAGGTCGGTCAGATTTCAGGGTGGCACTAGGTTCCAGTCATGCCTCCCAAGGTGGGGAATGACACAAAAACCCTAGTTATCTTTCATTCTTGATGTCAACCAAAATTTTAACAGTTATTTTAGTTATTATTTTCTTATGAACCCCCAATTTGGAGTAACTACCCAATAAGTTCACTTATTGGCTTTAATCTAGCTCTTCTATATTCCTTGTGGGATCGACCCCAACCTCTAGTTAGATTTTTTATTGACAATGTACGTTTTATACTTCAATAAGAGGTATGGTTTGAGCATTATCAACTTGAATGTGCATTGGTCTTAATAAACTTTTAACTCCATTGTTGGGGGACTTGAGAAAGATTGACTGTTTTCTAGTTTGATTTTTTTATTTTTCTATTTAGTCTTTTTCTTGGCTTTTTATCCATTTTAGGAGAATCTCTAGTTTATGGAAAATATTAGGAATCAAGGCAATCCCGTGGCCCCTTTTGACATGAAAATTAAAAGAACCATTAAGTGAGTAGAAAGAACTAGTTGAAGAAAAGCTAGCTCTTGACCCAATTGAGAATAGGGAAGTCTAACATGTAGCAGTGATGCTGCAAGAACAAGTTACAATGTTCAATTTTATTAGGCCTAGCCTAGAGAATGTGTAGAAGGTTGTTCTAAAGCCTAACATCACCAAAAATTCTGAGCCAAAATAAGAACAGTGAAACTAGTAAAAAACATGTGTCAGTATAAAGGTAAATCTCATAAAGACCCATACAAGAACTTGATGACATTCATCGGACTGAGAGAGAATTTTCACTATCAGAATATCACCGATGAATATGTGAAGTTAGCATGATTGTCTTTTACATCGATTGGCAAAGCTAGGGAATGGTTGCAAAAAAACTAGTTGGATCCATCACCTCTTGGTGAATTTTGTCGAGCAAATTCATAAATAAGTTTTTCTCATCCAGGAGAAAGAATGAGTTAAGAGGGAAGATGTTCGATTTTTTTCAAAGAGATGGCGAATCTCTAGCTCAAGCTTGGAAAGTTACAAAAGCTGCAAAGGAGATTATAGGGAACAACTTCATTAACGGGCTAAATCAAGAATCAAAGATGTTATTAGATGTTACGACTCAAGACCCAATTTTTGCTAAGAGCTCTGATGAGATCAAGGCATTACTAAATTTAATGTTAGAGCTCTGATGAGATCGAGGCATTACTAAATTTGATGTCAGCAGGCAGTCCGGATTACCAGGAGTCAAGTTGCTCAAGTGTAACACATAAAACTCCTAGAATGCTAGAGTTAGATGGGGTTGTAGCTATCTATTCAGATATTGAAAAATTACTCAATGTTATTAATAAATTAGTCACCACCCCAAATATTAGTCAAATATAGCAAGTGCAACAAGTGTAACCGGCACTAGTGACGTGTGAGTTATGTGGAGATAAGCATTCTTATGTGTTGTCCATTAAATTCAAAATTTGTCTATTATGTTGGACAAAAAATTGCAATGGTGGAAATTAGGAAAATCAGTTTAAAAATAATGATAATCATAATTATAGGAATCACCCAAACTTCTCATGGGGTGGTAATCAGAATAACCAGAGGCCACACAACAATTTTCAAGTAGTTGAGGCTCAACAAATAAGTAGTTCCTTCGAGGATATAATGAAACAGTGAATGAGTCAACACACAGAAATTGTGAATGAGATGCAAAAATTTATTCATGAACTCGAACGCCAAATGGGATAGATGAGTATGGCGCAGACTATCAAACCGCAGGGGGCTCTTCAAAGCAATATTGAAAAAAACCCGAAAGAATCCGTTAATTTACTTACCGAGGAACAAAAGATAATTGTAAGAAGCACCCCCAAAGGGGAAGAAATATGATATTGAACTTATACCGGTCCTGAGGCCAAATCTCAAACAGAAAAGTATTGAAAAAGTTGCAAGGCAGTCGGAGGTTATATTAGCTACGCCGCCACCACCTTTTTCACAAAGACATGAAAATTTATGTGGTTGAAATGACCCACGAGTGCCTATGCAAGAGCACTATTCGACTCAGCTCAGTGTGTTTCTCTTATTCGACAATATTAAAAGGTAATAACAGAAAATATATTTTTTTTACAAAAATTGTAGCAATGTACAGACTATGAAATGAGAGTTTATGTTTTATCACTCCATCGGTCTTAGCTTATTTGACCTTCTTTTCTTTATAGTTAGTTTAAAAAAGGATTATTTTTTTTCATATTTAGTAATAAGTTAACTTTATATTTTCATTTTATTTTTAATGAAATGATATTTAGCCACAAAAAAAATTTATGGCTTATTTTAGAACTAGTTTTGGGTACGTGCAACACACGTATATCTCATATTATTTGGTATAAAATTTTAAAATAATATAATAGTGAAAGTGTGAGATACTTATAAAATAATATTTGAAGGTTAAAAAATGTATGTACAATTAGTAAAATGTGACCTAATATAAATTTCTATATATTGCATCATAATTTATAAACTAAAATTATATATTTAAATATGCTGATTTTTTTTATTTTTATTAGAATATGTAATTTCATCTTTATACAAAAATTTTATTTTAGTAATTTTTTTATTGAAGGATTAATAAGTCATTTAACTTTTTATGGACAATAAAGTCATTCAACTTTTTTCTTTTCGCGTGTGTAGCTGATATTGATGAATACAAAATTATAAAGATTATATAAGAGTCCTAAAAATTGTATTTGAGTAATAGACTAAAATTAAATAAGTAAGGATAGTGAATGTTGATATTATTTAGCTAATTCAAAGGAAGAAATATTTTTCTATATTAATTTTAATAGTTAATTAAAAGACGGCATTGGGTAGCACAAAATAAATTCATTGGAAAGAGTTTTTTATTATTTTTTTCTAGAAATCTTTTCAATTTAACATTGTAATAAAAGAGAAATTAAAACTAATCATCTAATTATCATGCCATGCGAAAAAAACATTCAAATCTTGCATTTCATTTTACAAAGGAGAAAATTTAAATAATGCTATAAATTCACAAGAATACAAAAGAATTAAAAAATAAAAACAATGAAAAATAAAGCATTTAGTCTTCAAGAATTACATCAGTTTATCAACTTACTTAATCCAAATGTAATAGACATTTTTATTCAGCTTTCAATCAAAATCTTAGCATAAAATTTTGATATAAATCTCTTTTTCTGTGTAATTTCACCGATCTCAAAAATTTTTGAGGCAAAATCTGTTCCAGTGGTCACTATATCTTACCTCATAGTCCCCTTAAAGTGCACCAAACATTAAGGTATTTAAATAGACCAACTAAATTAAACACTAAGAAAGAAAAGTAAATTTAACTATCTTGTAAAATAAATATTCTAATAAAAATAAAAGGGTATCTCTTACTGCCGATTGATTTTGAACCCACATAATAAGATGAAGTGAAATTAAAAGAAAGTAAATCTCTAATGGTGATGGTTGAGGTAAAACTTCACTTATATAAGTGAAGACAACTTTCTTAATTAATGAAAAAGACATGATTACAAAGCAAATTAAATGTCCAAAAAGTAAAAAGGTTTAAACGTTTATAATTATTAATATTTAGGCAGCTTTTGATTAGTTTTTTAGTAATTTATGTTGGATTAATTTAAAAGTCTAATAATGATATGATGTGGAAGAGACTCACGGGCTTCAGTTACAATATGGGTGTTAGTATGTTATTGAGTATGTTATTGCTATTATGCTTCTAAAATTTGGAAAGGACTCACATCTGTACCTGAAATTTTTTTCATTTTTAGTGCAGAGGTTTTTTCTTTATATTTTGGAAAGAAAATCCTAATATACTTTAATAATATTATTTATTACAATAATAATATTTATTGCTATACAATTTACTTTTTAATATATAAAATATTATAAGAATAGTTTTAGATTGAAGGATAAAATAATTGTTGGATATTTTAATAGATATTTTGATAATTCAACTTTATAATTTTTTGGTTCCCGCTTGTAGAATATTATTATTACTACTATTATTATTATTACTACTATTATTACTATTATTATTGTAATTATTATTATTACTGTTGTTCTTATTGTTATTAGTGTTGTTGTTGTTGTTGTTGTTGTTGCTCTTCTTCTTCTTCTTCTTTATTATTACTACTATTATTATTATTACTACTATTATTACTATTATTATTGTAATTATTATTATTACTGTTGTTCTTATTGTTATTAGTGTTGTTGTTGTTGTTGTTGTTGCTTTTATTATTACTACTATTATTATTATTACTACTATTATTACTATTATTATTGTAATTATTATTATTACTGTTGTTCTTATTGTTATTAGTGTTGTTGTTGCTCTTCTTCTTCTTCTTCTTCTTCTTCTTCTTCTTCTTCTTCTTCTTCTTATTATTATTATTATTATTATTATTATTATTATTATTATTATTATTGTTATTATTTATACTTATATTTATTATTATTATTATTATTATCACTATTATTATTATTATTATTATTTATTTATTTATTACTTATATTTATTTATTATTATATGAAGTGTATATTAGTATTTCAATGTTTGGAGGGTATTTAGGTATTTTAATTTTTCACTTATTTATTTTTATTATTATTTGAAGGGCATATTAGTCTTTCAATGTTTAGAGGGTGTTATAATATTTTAATTTTTCACTTATTTTTTATTTATTATTATTACTTAAAGTATTTAATTAATTTTTAATTTATAAGAGAGGCAAAATAGTAATCTAACTTTTCACTTTTTGACTTCCACTTATATAATAACTAGTCTCTGGACACGTGGAACGCACGTGTGTTCCATGTAAAAAATACATATCATTTTTCTATCTTATAACATGTTACTTAAAAATGAAAAAATTTATTTTATATGAATAAAGAATAAGGTGATTCATATAGAGTGTTTAAATATTTACCAAATGTACATCTATCTTTATGTATCTAAATACATAAATATTTATTAAATATTGTATATCGGTCTTTTCTTTTTCGTGTCACGGTATTATTTTTAAGAAACTAAATAAAATATAGTAAAAGACAGAGAATTTGCGGTAAGTGAAACTTTCATCTAATTAGCTGATTCTATACCTAAAACAAACTAAATAACTTGTTTTTTCTTTCCATTTTGTTTGTCTTTATTTTTTTTCCCTTTACCCTGTCATTATTCTCCACATTATGCTTATTTTGTATTTAATCCTCTCCTGAATTCAAAGCATTTCAATGGGAAAAAAGCAGGGAGTAATGAAGAAAATAGAAGTACCCAACCAACAAAATTACTTCTTGTAAGATTCGCATGTATGTGAAGTCTTACATTTTCTTGTAATTTCTTTTTCTTTTCTTCCTTGATTATTTTCATTTTTTTCTCTGTTCCTTCATATATCAGTTGCTCTCTGTTATTTGCTCTCTCTCTTTTTTTCCTTTCAGGAAAAGACTAATTTTTTTCTAATTTTACGCAAACTTCTCGTTAATCAATTATTTTTATAATTTTTTTTAATCAAATTTCTTTAATAAATTCAAAGTAATTCAATAGAAAAAGTGAGAGAAGAAAATTATTGTACAATAGTTTATGTTATTAAAATATTCAAATTGGTTGTACTGTCAAACCAACAATATTCACAATTTTTCTTATCATGGCTTGCTTTCTTCTTCTTGATTCATTCCTTGATTAGAAATTTCAAACCCTTTCCTTTTATATGACTACTCCCTCAACTCCTGCAACTTCGGAAAAATAAACATGAATTTAGCAATAGGATTCCTAGAAAACCTCAAAATCATAAAACAGTTATAATCTTCTAATATTGATTTTCTACAATGAAAGCCTACTAACTCCTTCTGCATATATATATATACATATATACATATATACATACATATATATATATATATATATATATATATATATATATATATGTCATGTGACCAATGTTTGATGATTGTAAGAGTAAGGAAAGAGTTACTAATATAATATGATTTGATGCAAACCAAATATTTCACAAGACAGTAGGATCAATGATGTCTTAAAAATATAAAATAATGTTGAATTGGTAATGTCTTAATTCCTTGATCTCATTCTTTTTTGCATCTAACTTGTTTATGTTCGTTCATAGTACTATACAATGATCAAATTTGATCACAATGAAAAGCGAGATGATGAATGCATGTATATTGTTTATTTTTATAATAATAATGGTGTTCAAACTTTAAAATTAATAATCCTTTTAATTTCTATAATTAAGTAATGAATACATGAACTTGTAACTGAAACTGAAAGAATAGGAAAAGAGTATAACTGAATTCTATGTAATAAGGAAATTAAAAGAGGAGAAAAAAATTGATTAGAAGAATGTACGAAGAGAGAGAAAATGTGAAATTAAGGAAACGACATTATGGACTAATTTTTTTCATTAATGTATGAATCATTTCAAGGCATTATTATAAGTAAAATGTAAAACTAAAGGACACATAATGATTAAGTAATTAATCTGGAGACGTTTCGTTAGAATTGAACGTGGACCGTTAAAATTTATGCAATTTAAACTATTTAATTATATATTTAATTATATTTTGATTAATGATCTTATTATATTCTTATTTAGTGGAGGAGCAATTTGGTCTTTCAATTTTTAATTTTATTTAGTGAAGGGGCAAATTGGTCCTTCAACTTTTAACTTTGGGGCTTCCCACTTTTAGTATAACTAGTCTTCAAACACATGTGTTGCACGTGTATTCCATACTAATTAATATAAATACTTAAAAATATTATAATAAGTATGAAATGAGTTGCGTAGAAATTGAAGAGGAAAAACAAATACCAAGGTGATGAATCGTGAGCTTATTCAACCGATATTGTTATCATATGAATGTACTTCATACTAAAAAATTTCTATCAAATGAATATCAAAAGTAATATTCGAACGACATCAATTATGAAATTCTTATAATATATCACTATAATACATAATTTAAATATCGGTCATGATTGTAAAATATCTTTTATTATTTTTCTTTGTCACTGCTCTTTCTTCGTCACTGCTCTTTCTTCTTATAATCTCAAATTAAAAGCTTATTTTTCTAACCATTTATTATAAAGAAACGACGAATAATGGTGAAGAGTCTTGCTACTATGAATTTGCATAAAATAGAGTATACAATTTTATGAATAATCATAAAACTAATAAAGAAAAATAAATTTACCTTGTAAATCTGAAATTTTCCTCTATTATTTCTTCTAATGGTGATGGTTATGCATATTGCAGATTTATAATCTCACATATAAGCTCATCAACAGAAATTACTATAGTAAATTAGTCGTTTATTGTGGTAACTGATTACATATAGATGGAGAAATAATGATATTCTATTCAGCAGATAATTAAGATAATCAATTAGCCATTTATTAACAATGAATGATTTACTGTTATACTCCAAGAACTCAAAGATCGGACTCGGGAGTTGAAACAGGAAAAAATTAAAAATTGGTGCTTCAGTTACAGGATGAGTCGTTGGACGACTCGTGAGAAGATCCCACGAGTCGTCAGGTGACTCGTGGGGAGGCCTGGAGGAAATGAAGTGCGAGGGTCCCCACGAGCGTGGGAACGACTCGTGGTCAGTCACCATGAGTCGTCAAGTCAGCCGTGGGGTGAGGGTGAAGAATAAATGGAGGAAGTCAACCAATTTACTTAATAGGAGGAGGCCACAACTCGTCATGTCAGGCAATGAGTCGTGATGTGCGTCGTTGGATGATATGTAAGGAAAGTGATATGATGAGGCAGTGTACTTGACGATTGGTGACTAAGAATCGTGATCACCCCCAAAGAACCGTTAAGTTATCCGTTACGAGCCCAGAAGTTTTGACTAACAGTGTACCTGACGAGCGACATAACGAGTCGTTTGGGCCAGTGAAGATCCGTCAGGTCGTCCGTTAGGACCGCCTGGCAGTTAGTTTCTGCGAAATAGTAAGGGCCTTCTCGTAATTTCCTAAGTTCCTAAGACCTATACTACGTCGTTTAAGGCTCGTTTTACAAGGTTTTAAGAGGGGAAAACCTATTCTAAGCTAATTCATTCCATGCATGCAAACTTGAGAGTTTGAAGAGAGGATTTAGAGCAAGTTTTAAAGGTTTCCATTGAAATCTCACCTTGGGCAATCAGAAAGCGTTAGAATCCTCCATTCCCAGGTATGTAGGGTCATGAGTGGGTGTTTTCTTCTACACCCATGCCCAATCTCTATCTAGTGTAAGAAATTCTCATGATCAAGTTATGGAGTTTTTACCTAATTGCATGATTTTTCAATTTTAATACATAGGTATGATTAGATTATGTTTATATTGGTGAATTGTGAAGCTTGGGCAGATTTTAAATTATTTTCAATCCAAGTTTTGATTTCTAAATTATGAAATTGAATGCCCATAGATGAGAAGTTCATGAAAGAAGAGAATGATGTTGAATGTATGTTGATGATGAGATTTGATGATGAAAAGCAAGTTTCTAAAGCTACCCATGATTATGATATTGTTTTCAAAATGAACGGAGTAGATCTAATTTTGATAAAGCTTTGGGCAATGCCCACTTGTTGGTTTTAAATGATGATTTTCCTGAAATAAGCTTACCACATTATTTGGAGTGAAGTCTCCCAAATTTCATAATTTCTAGCTTGTGATATGTTGAGTTAAATATTCCTACATATAGCTTACCATATGATTTGGAGTAGATGCTCCCACTTATACTTGAGCTTGTGGTATGTTTCGAAATAAAGTTTCTCATATGCATGAATTTGTAAGTGAGATATATGTCATTGTTGAGCTTTGTCAAAGGACATGTTGAGCTTCATTTTCACATGATGTCGAGTCTATGCATGATTTCATTAATGAGCTTTTTCAATAGACAATGTTGAGCTTTGTTTCATACAATGTTGAGTTATGCATGATTTTTTCTTGAGCTTCGTCACTAGATAATGTTAAGCTTCATCAACAGATGATGTTGAGCTTCATTTTATACGATGTTGAGTTATGCATGATTTCATCTTCTGCTTTGTCATTAGGCGATGTTGAGCTTCATCAATAGACGATGTTGAGCTTCATTATATATTATGTACAACATTGCATATTTTGGAAGAAGAGTCTAGCACCGAGCGGGTTAAGGGTCAATCACTCTATGCCCTAGAACTACGTGTCAACGTAGGTTGATACTATTATATTATTGGGACCTCTCTTGTGAGCTATCCCCGGCCGATTGACCCTTTAAGCTTGATATCGATATTATGGTAGCGTATTTAGCCCTGATAAGCTTTTGGATGGCTCTGCCCACTTGTGTGTGAAAGTCGTGACCACGTAAGCTCTATCGTGGTATGTTTGTTAAGTGACGAGTCTCCCACTGTTTATACTATTCAAATTTGCATATTCATTACTCATGGTGACTACTTTACTCATGCATGTTCTAAAAGTAAGGTTTGACTCATTATTCAACTTTTAATATAAATGTTATGTTTCAGTTTTGATTCATTCAAGTCAGTCATGATGCTATAAAGCTATGCATAGTCATGTTATGATAAGATTACAATTTCAGACTGAATTCATGTAGCCTTTCCTCTCATATTTGAAAGCCTGTGATATGTTATGAAATATTTTAAAATGATTACTTTGTATAAGCGATTTTACTTACCTTGCATATTTGGTATATTCCACGTACTGATCGCATACTTTCTATGTTGTATCGTTTCATGATACATGACCCTGCTCCCAGGCTCAGCCCCGTGCATAGTCGATTGACAGAGTTAGCTCCTACTTGATTGGTGAGTCCTCATCCTCCAAGGGCTAGATATTCAGTTCCTTATGTATGTTCAGTTTCAGCATTGTTGAGTTAGTTGGGGTCTTGTCCCATCAACTCATCCAGATTAGAGGCTTTTCAGACTTACGTGTGTATAACTTCGGATGTTATTCTGATGTGATGTTGAGTTAGACTTCCGTTGAGATATATTCATGTTTTCTTCAGTTATTGAATGAGTTAGTTGTATGCTTATGTCATGGGTCGACTTGGAGTCTCTCGGGGCCCCTTTTCCCGTGTCTACGATCCGGGCCTTCGTTCGGATCGTGACATTTACATAACAGAATTTTTTCCTTGTAACGGATCAATTAAATCACCAGAGGTTCACCCAAAATACATTCAATGTAGCCATAACTTAAGACAAATTATATTTATTTTATGTTTACATAATGTGGAGCATTAAAGTAAGACTCCTAATTTAATACAATTATTAAATAATTAAATATTTTATAATATTTAATTTTAATAGGGGCAAAATCGTAATACAATTTTGAACTTTAAGGACTTTCCACTTATAGAAGAGCTTATTTTTCTAACTATTTATTATAGAGAAATGACTAATAACGGCAGAGAGTCTTGCTTACAATGAATTTCCATAAAAAAAGAGCATACAATTTTATGAATAATCATAAAACTAACAAAGAAAAATAAATTTACCTCATAAATTTAAAGTTTTCCTTTATTATTTCTTGTAATAGTGATGGTTATGCATATTGTAGATTTATTATCTCATATATTAGCTCATTAGCAGAATACTAATATTCTATGAAACTACAATAGTAAATTAACCATTTACTGTAGTAACTAATGACATATAGATGGAGAGAAAGGATGATAATTCTATTAAGCAGATAATTAACATAATCAATTAGCAATTTACTTTAATAATAAATAATTTTCAGAATAGATTTTTTTTATAATGGATCAACTAAATCATCAAAATTTCACCCAAAATACATTTAACGTAGCCATAATTTAATATAATTTATATAGATTTAATGTTTATATAATGTGGAGCATTAAAATAAGACTCCTAATCTAATACAATTATTAAATAATTAAATATTTTATAATATGTTAATTTAATAAGGGCAAAATCGTAATTTCACTTTTAACTTTAAGGATTTCCCACTTGTATAGTACTATGATATGATATAAATTTCAAATATCTTCCTTTTTATTTTAAATGTATACCTAATCAAACACTTTTTACATAAATTTGGACAAAAAAAGTAACTAATACTTTGATGTAGCTTGAATGGTTCAAAAAAATTACCGGTCATCTCTCTTTACTAGTGATTTTGACCGTGTTTTGCACGATTTTCTCAAAAAATATTACTGAATTCATACAATAATTTATTATGAAATAATAAAGAAAGAAGAAGAATATTGTAGAGAAAGAGAGAAGGAGAGAAGTTCTTATTTTTCTTAATGAGATTCTTTTGAGAGATTAAAGGGATTAATTACAATGAATGAAAAACCCTCTATTTATAGGGGAAAACTAACTTGGTCACAAAATTACTAACCCTAACTTTCCTTCTAAGAAATATACATTCACATAATTAGAATATATTTATAATACTCCCTCTTGAATGTCTATTTGATAGATAATGTGCCTCGTTAAAACCTTACTAGAAAACCCAGTGGAAAAAAATCTAATGAAGGAAAAAGAGTACACATTCTAATATACGCATTTTGGCTGCCTCATTAAAAACCTTACAAGAAAAACTCAGTGAGACAAAACCTCGTAAGAAAAAAAGAGTATAGTGTGTATTAACTCCCCCTAATTAGAACATTCTTAAATCTTTGCATCCCGATCTTATGCACCATCTTTTTAAAAGTTGCAGTTGGTAGAGACTTGGTGAATAAATCAGCCACATTGTCACTTGAATGAATCTATTGCACGTTGATATCACAATTTTTTTGGAGCTCATGTGTGTAGAAAAACTTTGGTGAGATGTGCTTCGTTCTATCTCCTTTCCTTTAGTTATGTTATGCATGCTGCATTATCTTCATATAAAATTATGGGTATTTTATAACATTTTTCTCTAATGGGATGTATCATGAACCTCAACCACACACATTCTCAGCTTGCTTCATGAATAGCTATTATCTCAGCATGATTTGATGAAGTGCCTATGAGAGACTATTTTGTAGATCTCCAAGATATGGATGTACCTCCACATATGAACATGTAGTCAGTTTGAGATCGAGCTTTGTGTGGGTTAGATAAATACCCAACATCAGCATAACCAATAAGATCGGGACTGCAATTGTTAGAATGATATAATCTCATATCGGTAGTCCCTTTTAGATACCGCATTATGTGTTTGATCTCATTCCAATGTCTCCTAGTAGGAGCAGAACTATATCTTGCTAACAAATTAACCGAAAAGGTTGTATCATGTCTTGTAGTGTTAGCAAGATACATTAGTGTACCAATTGCACAAAGATATGGTACTTCCTAACCATTTTCATATTATGTTAAGCGATCTCACAACCATTGGAGTATTTAATAGAATCTCTTTAAAATCTTTTTTAATCCTTCAACGATTTTCATATATCCTTCACTGTCTATCTAGACATGAAAATAACTTCATTCGCATATCAAGTTTTTCATATACTGCCAGACTTATGAGCAACCTCAAAATAATTACATCCGCCACAAGAGGACCTCTCTATATAATAATGTCAGGATTTGCGAAAAATCTTAATTCCACAAGAATTCATTTATACCCACTAGCATTATACTTGAATTGCGTATTTTATTTGGCCAATTATTTATGTATCCATACTTTTCGACAAATTTGAATTCAAGATCCTCGTCATTTATAATATTGAGCGTTATATTATATCAAAGGTATCATCGACGATCATTTTGATATCAGTTCCAATGGGACATAACTTATTGAGATCTCTTCATTTTTCATAATTTTCAGGTATCTGAACCTTTTCCAAGGTTTTATGAAGTGTTATGTCGTAGTGCTTTTTTAAAGAACTTGCCTCATTATTATGACCATCTTAATTATTTGCTCTTATCCTTCTTCAAGGAGTTTTATATTTGGAACCGTTTGGTCTATCATACTTCAGGTGTCTCATAAACCCTGTCCTTCAAGGACCTTTCGTTAGAGCATTTGCAACTAAATTATAAAATAGGGCCAGCAAATATATATGGCAATTGATTTGCAATATTTTGCAAGTGAATTATCTCTTGAACTTTAAGTTCACATTTTTTTGAGGATCTAGATAATTCATCCCATACTCAATTTTCAGCTGCTAATCATTTCTCTCCCTAATGTTTGGAAAACTAACATTTACCCCCCAAGCTCATTTGGGGACCCATCTTTGTGCGTTGTGGTGGAGCAATTGAATCATATACTGCACATTCAAATTTTTAGATGAAATTATTTAGTTCTTGACCCTGAACCAATTGTGATAGAGAAACCTTGTTGGCTTGATGAATTCAAGTGTTGATACATGTTAAATAAATATATCTCATATCAAATTTTATTTGGGAGTTTTGTTCTCATAACCAATGGTATAGCTATAATTGGAGACATACAATTTTTGCTAAACCAACTTACATATGAGCCAACATTATCAACATGATTTTATAATTTATAACTGTGCTCTTAATTTAATAATTTGAGTAAACAATTGCAAGTTGATATCAAGGCACATGTGACCATACCATAGATGCATCTACGGTTCAAATGGCAGGTAAACAGGTCCACATCCACCTTTTTATAAATTTCAAAATTTCAAGGAATATAATTCCAATCTTAGCTGATATAGTGATTATTCTATCATGAGAACAAGCAACACAAGAGAATTCTTGAAGAATCTTTTATTTCTTCAATATATAACCACGTGAATTCTCAATTATTTTTGCATCACATTTGAACCAGGATGGACAACCAGTTATGCCAACTTATCTTTATTTCAATAAACTTTTAGTTTACTTTTGTAAGTGAATCTATCATCATACTCATATTTATGTACTACAAACAAAAGAAAATGTAGGTAATCTTTTACGTAAATATTTATAACCCGCTTCAATTGTAGTAATATGAAGATATTAGATCTTGCAATAATTTATAATCTCAATTTTTTTTCGATGTCTTTGAAACTTATAAGTTTCCTTTTGAGACTTACTACAATAGTAACACATTAGCTCTTCCGGAACTCTCAATTAATTTTGTGTACTACTACATATATCAACATCATTTAGTAGTCTCTCCACAAAGTTTCAATTGAGAAACAATTCTGAATGTTGAAGAGTTGCACTCATGAACAGATTTATAGTCTTGATGGATCCAATCATATCGTACCTTTGGGTGGATAACCATCTTTAGGTGGTCATACCTTTCTTTTAGAATATTCCACAAAACAAGTGGATCCTTAATCGTGAGATATTCAATTTTTAAAATTTTGTCAATATGATGGCGCAAGAATATCATAGTCTTAGCACGATCTTAGTTTGATGTTTTATTTTCATTTTTAATGGTGTCTCCAAGACCCATTGCATCCATATGAATTTCAGCATCCAACACCCATGAAAGGTACTTCTTTCCCGAACTTTGAAGGGCAACGAAATCAAGTTTCATAAAGTTAACCATATTAAAAGGAAGAAAAAAATAATACCTTAGCCTTTAAATTTTGAGATGGTAGAGTCGTAGAGAAACAATATCACCAAAGGAATATCATTCCTGTGTTTAAGTAATACATCTTTCGAAATTTTTTTTAAATTTTTCGGAACTTGCTGGAAATTTGTTCGAATGATTCAACAGATTTTTCTTTACGAGATTTAAATAATCTTCAATTTGTTGGGTTTTATCTCCCCGCTGATAAGCTATCCGTCTCACAATATGTTTTAGGGGACTGTCATCAATGGTTTCAATTTTTCCCCTACTTTGATATTTCTTCAAAGTTTTGTTAATATCATCAATGGTCTCTTGACCATAAATCTGCTTGGTTACTGGGTCAATTTTTAACATTTTGTCTCAGAAATTATTATAATAAGTCCGATATATGCAAGGAATTTTTTCTTCAGTATAACCGAATTCGTGAATCCATTTATGGATCCAAGGAATAGAGAATTTTATAAAGAACATAACTTGACTGATGTTTTCTGGCCAGCTGATATGTTCTTCTCGGTATAACCGATCCAAATCAGGGGATACCTGTATCCAAGAGTCATATAATTCTTTAATCTGTTCAGGTAATATCCTGATAGAAGGGCCGTGGAATGTCCACCAATTTAAGAACCAATTTGGTATAACCTTTTGAAATATTTTTGAGCATACTTTTATAAACCACGTATGCTTGTGTTTATCATTGTTGTAATATAAAATGTATGAGAAGGCCTGGATATAATCCAGTAGGTGAAATTCATCCTTCCTCCTTCGAGTATAACTTATTTTTCTTTCACAGTGGAGATACCCCACTCTTCTGTGGATATAATCCTTTTTATAACAATTTTTGAGAAGTTATAAACAGTCTCATCTTTATTGTCTCTGAAGTGAGATATCTCTACACTTCCAGTGGAGATAAGAATATTCTCATAATAACTTCGGGTTTTATATGATTCACCCGGAAAATATAATTTTTCCATCAAGTATTTTTGGGTTATCTCCCAAATATTATCTTTCCATTGTATATCTTTGTTTTCAAGGAAAAGTATAACTTCCCTTTTAGAGACCTTTTCATAGTTCTTTTGATCTTCTGCCGTCTCCATGGCAATAGAAGCGTAGGTATTACTTTGCTTCTTTTTGCTAGCTATATGTTGCTGTAAAGCCTCGTATAACGGGCTATCTTTTGGAATATCTTCCATGTTAATTGATGGGGACGAAACTTCCTCCCTTTGAGAAAGATTCTCGTTGATGAGAGTTGTATTTCCTCTTCTTATAATTGGATTCTGGGAAGTATAACTTCCTGAAGTTGAGCTTCGGGAAGTGTAACTTCCTGTGATATAATTTGATCCTCCTCGGTCGTTATATCGACTTGGATTTCTCCCTCTTCCTCTATTAGAGGAAGACTGAGATGGCCATTGTGACCTCATTCTGCAGTGAAAACAGATCTTGTTAGTTTTCATTTAAGAATTCTCTTGTTAAAAAGTCCGGTAGGGAATTATCACTCCCCTTTTTATATTCTATATCAAAATCAAAAGGGGCTAATTGAGCTTGCCACCTAGCGAATATAATTTTTGAAGCATCATGTTTGAAATCTTTATTAAACATAAATCTAACAGCATTATTATCAGTTCTTATCAAAAACCTTTTGTTATAAAGATCATCTTGAAATTTCAAGACACATTTAACAATGGTAAGCATCTCATGGGCCACTGTAGCATACTCCTGTTGGGCCGTAGTCCATTTTCCTGAATAATAATAAATTAAATATTCTCTTTTTTCATGAGGATTTAATTGTTTAAGAATACCGCCGAAACCTATATTAGAGGCATCGGTCTCAATAATCTTCTGCCAATCAGGATTAGCAAGGGTTAAATAAGGTAAAGAGATTACCTTCTCTTTTACCCTTTTAACAATATCAGTATGCATATCAGACCATGGCAAATTATATCCTTTTTTTAGTCTTTCAAATAAAGGAGCCAGGTCTTTTGACAAATTTTTAATAAAAGGGGAAATATAATTTAGACTTCCAAGAAATCTTTGTAATTGCATCCTGTCATTAATAACATCAGAAAATTTAGAAGCAAATTCAATAGATCTTTGAATAGGAATTATTTTTCCCTGGCAAATATAATGACCAAGAAATCTGACTTTGGTCTGAAAAATACTCATTTTGGGTTTAGATATAACTAACCCATTTTGAATAATAATTCTTTTAAAAATATTTAAATGTTTATAATGCAATTCTAAAGTTTTAGAAAATACTAGAATATCATCGATATAGACAATGACAAAATCCATATATGGATTAAAAATATCATTCATAATTTTCTGAAATTCAGAAGGCGCATTTTTCAAACCAAAAGGCATAACATTCCACTCGTATTGCCCGAATGGGATATTGAATGCCGTTCTATAAGTATGCTCTTTAAATAGCTGAATCTGCCAATATCCAGATTTTAAATCAAATTTTGAAAATATATTGGCATCATATAATCTAGACAAAAGATCCCGTTTATTAGGGATAGGATACCTAATCCACTTTAAAACTTTATTCAAAGGTTTATAATTTATTACCAATCTCGGTACACCACGTTCCTTCTCTGCAGCATTGTTGACATAAAAAGCTGTACAAGACCATAGTAATTTTGAAGGTTTTATAAGACCCTTTTGTAAAAGATTATCAATCTCTTTTTTGCAGAATTCAAGTAATTCCAAATTCATCTAACAAGGTCGAGATTTGGTAGGAATATGTTCCTCCGAAAAAGAGTCTTCATATGGAAGAGAAACCACATGCCTTTTTCTATTCCAAAAAGCACTCGGATGATCAGCGCATATAGAAACAGCAAATTGTTCAGAAATTATTTTAATTTTTTCCTGAATTTTTGAAGATTGTAAAATATCATCAATGGACATGCTATATATTTCATGTTGTAAAGATTTCATATGAAAATTTTTTTATCAATCAAAGTATTTATATTTCTAGTAAGGGGTTCAGTTATAAACTGAAAAGAAATCTTTTTACCCTTATAAGTAGCATCAAAACCTTTGTTATCAACATGAGTAAAAGGATAAATAGCCTGTATAAAGGGAGTTCTTAGTATAATAGGAGGAAACATTTTATCTTTGACAAGAATGAAAAAATGCGGAATGCAAACCTTATTTTTGCAAACATAAGCATTAGGTAGTTTATAATCTATTTTCATTCTATCACCAGATGCAGAACTAATTTTATGAGAAGTTTTCTGGTAGTATCTGGTGGGAATTATACCTTCCTGAATACAGCTCATATCTGCTCCACTATCAATAAGAGCGGTTTCAGTAATTGAATAAATTATTATCAATCAAAATAGTGCACTTAACATACCAGCTATGAGAGGTCACTATTTGCATCATTCCTATAAACAAATCATCATTAGGGGAAGAAATAGCCCTTTTTGTGAAATCAGAGATTTCGTTCAAATCATTTGTTTCATTTAATAAAACTCCTTTTCCTTTATCATCAATATCATGTCTCATAGCATTTTTTTCAATTTGGTTCATACGATGGTCTAAAATCATTTGATTTTGTTTAAGAGATTTAATCTCATTTTTTAATTTTTCAACTTCATATTTTAAATCATCCATTGAAGAAGTATAACTGGGAAGATTCATATTTTGTGGCTAGTTCTTTTGTAAAAGTCTTTTTTGAACTTCCGCCATAGAATATGGAACTTCCTCCAGAATGTCTCTTTTTTGAATAGGCTTATCTGCCGACTTTGAAATAGAGGTCATACTGATAATTTTTTCTCTCAAATTATTATCAGTGACTTCTTTTAATAATTCTAAAATATTATCAGAAGTGATAGATTTAAGTTCAAAATTATTTTGAAATTGAGACTGTAATTTATAAAAATCCAGGTTGTCACAAGAACAATTTCCTGTACCTGTATCACATTTATCACAACCATTATCATCAGGTAAATCAAATAATTTAATAGAAGCTTCAGATCCAGAGAAAGAAGTATAATCACTCTCATTTTCACTATCTGAAGTTTCATCCATGATTTTCATAATCTGCTCTTTGGATTTATCATCCAAATCCATGGCTAGAGCCTTGATCCGTTCCTTCTTGCAATTCGGGGCAATATGACCAAATTGACCGCATCTATAACACTTAATATCATTCAACTCTATTCCAGATCTGTCTTTAACAAATCTCTTTTCTTTGCAATGTTTTCTTCGGAAATATCTTTCCTCTTTTGATCGACGATGCCGTCTTTTACCCTTCCTTTGGTAAAATTCATCCTTATTATTTTTCTTATTCTTCCTTGAAGAGGTTGCGGTAGCACCTGCCATTCTGAACTGTTGACAAAAGTCTCCTAACTGGTTCTTTTCAGTTAGTCTCTGTCTTTTAAGCTGTGCATTCAGCTTTAATTCATTACACAAGTTTAATCCTTCTTGTGTGCATACTCCAATAAGACGTCCATAAGTATAAGTATTATACAGAATTTGGACATTATTTCCACGAAGAGTTTTTCTTACTCTTTCTGCAAATAAATGTGGTAAACCATCAATAAACTTACCCTTCCAATGCTCACTATTACTTTCGGGCAGGTCCATAACCCGACTGAGAAAGGTGTCTTTATACCACCTAAATTCGCCTAGATGCTTGCATCTAAGTCCGTTCAACAAAGTACGAATATTTTCATACATATTGGTAAATCTGCCACTAAAGTGCTCGATAATAGTAAGTACTAAGGTGTAGACACAATCCTGTCTGCCAGCTACTAAGGCTCTTCCTAGATTATCAACTCCAGGTTCAGACTTAACAGCATTATAGATCGCTGCTCTATCCTCAGTTGTCATAAAGTTATCCCACCAACCTCTTAATTGGCCGGTGAATCCTGCTACTATCATTCTGCAAATTACTGTTTCAGTATTCTTATTAGAAGTAGCATTGCAGATTGTAGAATACATCTGCATACGATGCACCAGAATACTAATCTGTCTATCAGTTAGACCATCTAAATTCCATTCGTAGATGGCATCACCGTTATAACTGGTGTTGGTCTGGTTCCAATCCCTTTCTTCCACCAAAACATCTTGAGGTGTCGGTCTAGGATAATAATAAGTATCCATTCTAGGCATATCTCCATATCTTTTTCCCAACTTTCTGAGCTTATTAAGTTCAGACCTGGTTTCTTCTTTATAATCTTTTGACGGTTCTAAAATATTCTCCGCAAATTCAGAAGCGAGCTCCAAAGGTTTAAGATTTAAACCTGCTAGTTTTTCATTAACTAACTTCTCCAACTCTTCTCTGGATTTAATCTTGAATCCAGTAATCTCTGGAGGTCTCTGAATAGAAGGTTCTAGCCTTGTAGAAGTTTCAGGTTGGCTAGGTATAATGTGAGTAGAATGAACCACCATAGAAAGGTCAAATGAAGAAGGAATACCAATCTCTTTACTAGCTCAGTTAAATAATCAAGCTTAGAATCAAGATAACTAATATGTTCCCCCAAGACTTTAACATATAAAGACAAGTAATTATTTTGAGAAATCAAAATTTTAATTTCCTTTATACCTTTGCTAGCAACATCATCATCAATAAATTTTTGAAAAGCAGCAAAAGTAATACCAGTATTATTTGGTAAAATAAAAGGATTTTGTGGAGGATAAATACTCGTTATAAGATTGCCATTATTTTCTTGATAGGTTCTTTCAAGAACTTTAATATATAAAGGCATGTAAGTGGTTATAAACCAAGGAGCAAAATATATAATTTGATTATGTAAAGCACAAGTTTCATAAAACTCTTGGGAAATATTCCTTTTGTCATCAATGCTATAAAATTCAGTATACCAGTTTTTAAAACTTTTCCATTTATCTTGACAAAATTCATTTAAAATATGTTTTCTTGCCGGTGACCCCGGACTAAAATCAATCTGGAACTTAATCATTTAAGTTTTATTAAAATCAAAATCCATATCGGATAAAGTAGGAATATCCTTGTCAGAATTATCATCTTTAACAATATTGTTAGAAACCTTTATATGTTCAACACGCTTATTACCATCAGCTGTGTTTATCGTATGGAGAGAGGCAGCACGATTTAATCTGGCTGGACCATAGATTGGTTCTAAAGGATCAATATATGAATGTCCTACAGATGTAGATAATCTTCTACTACCAGTATAAGAATGCCTGTAAGGTGTTAAAGACTTATTGTCCTCAAACTGAATACAAATTCTACCTTCAGGAGTTTGACTAACATGCGAATATTCATGATTAGTAACATCATCAGATTGTTGACTCGGAGATATTACAGAGTCTAAAATCCAAGTAGAAGGAAAATCAATTTCATCCCATCCAATAAGTCTCCTAGTGGTGACTTTGGACCTAGCAAAATTTGTTTCAAAAATCATAGTCTCATTTGACATATCCGTCAATTTACATCGAGGAGTAAGAGTGGACAAAAACTTATAATAAATCCTATAAGATAAACGTATAAGTTCTGATCCAGGAGCATAGTTATAACCATGAGTCTTAACATTTAATGTTAAAGCATCAAGAATATTGACATCAAATAAGGATAGTTGCATCAACAATTTGAATAGTTTCATATTATTATTATTATTATTATTATTATTAAAAATTGATGGACATACGTTGATTTTTTAGAGTTTCTACGCAATTTTACGTATAAAATAATCGACGAACGTATGTCAATTTTTAATGTTTTTCATTTTTTTTTAAAAAAAAATCATTGACAACCGGACGAAGTCTGTTGAATTTTATTATTTCTTAGTAGTTTTATTAACTATAAATTAGAATTTTTTTACCCATATTGAAGATGAGTTTTTTTTTCCGTATTGAAGCGAGTTAAAAATTAGAATGTAGAGTATTTAAGTTAAAGCCAGATGAGTTGGATGATATAAAAAAATACATTACATTATTTAATTGAATGTTTTGCACCTTTTTAAAAATATTTTTCAATACACATTGAATAGTTTACACCGAATAATATTCAGTATTTACACTCAATTTTTTATTTATTTTTATGAAAACAAACGAACATCCATCGATTTTGAAAATGTAAATTATAGTTAAAGAGTATAAATAAAAATAATAAAAACATAAAAATTAGTACTTTGTGTTTATATGAAATATGAAAAATAGAGTTGGAGGGTTAAAATGAGACAAGACTCAGTTGAGGTGCCAAAATAAAAAATAAAGCCAAATTTAAAAGGTTGTGTATGTATTTGACCTATGTGATTTTTGTGTTTCATTTCTTTATTATTGAGTTACTTTTATTTTCTATAAAAAAATATTGTTTTTTTTCTTTTTCTCCCCCCTAGTCCTACACGATTGTTCTTTCTGTTTCCTTTTACTTTTCTTAACTCATTTCTTCCTTATGTTGGATTATTTCCTTCTTTTTCGACACATAATTATTATTGTTATCTCATTCTAGACATTTAGAGCTTGTTATCCCTTCTGAAGTAACAAACAATATTCTTCTTCTCCCTCCTACTATTTTTTCGTCAAACTTGAAAAATTCATTTCCTTCTTCAAATAGAATTTTTTTTTACTATTTGACATCCCCTTCATATATAGATATTTTTTCTATCATTAAGTTTTGTCATTTAGAATCATCAAATAGGTTTAACATATAGTATCGACACAACAAAACGATTGCCAGATAAATATACAATTAGTAGATTTTCTTAAAATTGTAAATATCAATTACAACTATGAATTGAATGTCAGAGGCAAAAAAAATGATAATAATATATTTTTAATTTTTCATATACCACTCGCTCCACATTTTTAATAATAAAAAATTTAAAAAATAATTCCCCACAAGACAGCAGAATTCACCAAAATTTATAGCGAGAAATATTTTATTTATTGAGACAGAAATTTCATCAGCTATTTGAAACCAAGAAGAAAAGTCGAAGGAAAAAAAAAAGGAGAAGACACTTGAAGAATTTTCTTCTTTAAATCCTTATACATGGTTTAGATGTAACCAAAATTAATAGAAATAGATGATAAAAATATAAAATTAATTTACTGTCGTTTCTTTTTCATATGAAACTAGATATGTACAGCAAGATTTTATTTTTATCAATCAAAACTTTATCCAAAAGGTAATAATGTATCAATTATCATTCTTCCTGATAAGCTTTAGATGTTCACTCAATCACAATTGCTCCAAAAAATGTCAATTAGAAATGATATTATAATATCTTCGTATACAAAAACAAAAAATATCCAACCTGCAAAAGAATACAATTAAATTCAGTGAAATCACAATATTTTTGAAGAAGAAGAAAAACGCAAAACCTAAAAATAATAAATGTTGCCACTTTCTCAAGTATATATTAAAATAAATAAGGTGATTATCAAAAGGAGGTGACTTTTTTTTAGATAGCACATAACTAAGAAAAATAAGATAAATATCAAAAAATTGAGAAAAAAAATAATTGAGTTTCTTTGTCATCCTTTTAGTACGGTTCTTCTTTATTGTATAACTAGCATATACGTACGCACGATGCGTGAATTAATAAAAATAAATTTATAAAAATAATATAAATATAATATTTAAAAAATGTGTTTGTGTAACAATATAAAAATTTATAAAGAAAATTATGAATTTCAAATTGATAAATGATTATGTTTAAGAGTCTGATGCAGTCTAGTAGTTCTTTCTTCAGTTTGTTCTAATAATTGTTTCAATGAACAAAAACGTCAAAAGAAATAGCGTTGGATTGAAGGGTAATAAAACTGTTCGCTTTTACATGAGCACTTAAATGCATTCATTATATGTATATATAAATATTAATATCTTCTATATATTTCAAATAAGGAAGAAATTTAATATATAAAATTTAGTTAATTTTAAAATTCTAAATATTAGAAAAATAATTAAATAACTATTTTGTCATGTGTGAACTTAATTTTTAAAAGGGTAAAAAGGTGAATTATATTTTGCTACAAGGTTCATACTTTAAATACTTAATAATAACTTAATTTTAAAATTTTCATTTTACCCTTCATGAGATGATTTCAGCTTAAATTTTCTCTTTCTCTTAATCTATGTGTTTAGTCAAATACATCACATAAATTGAAATGGAAAAATAGTGTAGATTTAACTAAAGATAATGAATAACAAGAACTTTTGATTAGTTGAAACAACTTAAAATATGTTATTTTTTATATATTTTTATTATACATTTTTTTATTATACATTTTTTTCAGAAGGAATTCACGTATTGTTACATAGTAAAATTACACTCTTTTAATTTATTTTTTTCGTATTGAAATATTATGATGGATAATTAGTTAGTTTAATAAATAATAGATTGCTAGATAAGTTAACAGAATTGTAATTGAAAGCGTTAAATGTTATAACTTTTAATATAGCTCAAATAAGAAAAGATTTAAGAAATAAAACTTTAGTCAATTTTAAACTACTAAATATTAGGAGTTATGTGTTTTGCAAATTAGTAAAGATATATAATAATTAAATAATAACTAATTGAAAAAATAGTAAATGCCAATTTTATCTATTGTAAAAGTTTTTAATGAAGGAAAAAAGTTTAATAAACATTTATAAGGTCCTTTGGGCTTATGTCTACAGAATATTTTGTTAAGTAAATAGGAGCAAAATATTATGCATATACTAAATGTCAGATTAGTTGATGAAATCTAAAGAAATTACCAATGATTGTTCCATCAGAAGATTGTATTGCATCTTCAAATCTTTTTTAGATTCCATTACAATATTATCTAAAATAAATTGTGCACAAGAGTTATAATTATAATAATTTATAATTTTATAAAAAGATTTATTTTATGAGATGAAGAGATTACTTTACCTAAATAGATGAAACTTGTGAATGTATAGTAGATGGAAGATGTCTGTTATAAATAATATAAAATTTAAATTACATAATATCAATATAAGACTCAACTAAACAGGATAACATAGTATCAATATTAGACTCAATTAAAGGAGATAATCTAAGTTAAATTATTTTGAATACAAATAACTTGAGTTGGCATAACAATTACTATTGTGTTTTTCAAATCCTACAACATAAAAAGAATTCATAACATGAAAAAAAAGAACAAAATAGATTAACACGAAAACACACAAGATTGGAGAATGAATTAAAGATGTTGATGTAGTAGAATTGATGAATTAAATTATGCAATTATAAATCCTTTTATAAAGGTGAAAGATTTATAAATCAAAAAGAATTTGAAAGTATAAGAATATTAGGACATTACTATTAAAAAGGAAAAACTGTTATAAATATATTTTCTATTTATGGTGAATATCTATTTCTTAGAAGGAAAGTTAGGGTTTGTAACTTTGTTACCAAGTAAGTTTTTCCCTATAAATAAAGGGGTTTTCCACTCATTGTATAGAATACCTTATAACCCCTCTAACTCTTCAAGAGGATCCCATCAAGAGAAATAAGAACTTCTCTCCTTCTCTCTTTCTCTATAATATTCTTGTTCTTTCTTTATTATTTTATAACACGTTATCAGCACGAGTCTCTGCCTTGAGCACTCACTTGAGGTAAGAAAATCAAAGTTTCTTTGAAAAGATGAAGGTTAGTATTTCTTGATATTTATGTATTTACTAATAACAATATCGATTTTGTATATGAACTTGAGGAACGACTTATTGATTCACTTGGCAATTCATGCCTCATAATTGTTCCAGAAAAACAAACATTGTGGAAATATATTTGTTCTAGCAGAACAATATTTTTTTAATATCCATTAATGAGCAAGAATTTGCAAAAAGTTATATGATCACTAGAAGTGATAATATTTTTAGAGGCTTGTTACAATTACAACTGAAAATATGTAAGAGAAATCATCTATGTTATATGCATACCTCGATTTGCTCCCGAAGTAGCAATATCTTAAAAGAAATTTTAAGCTATCATACATTATGTGGTTAAGACATATTTAGATGATCATGTTCCATTTCTAAAGAATGAGAAATTGAGAACTTTTGATAAATGTTACAAATATAGATCTAATACAGATCTAGTCTCTGAAGTAAATGGGACAATACTTAATAAAATCTTCAAATTTACTCCCGAAGTAGTAAATCTGAAATTTACTTCCAAAGTAGTAAATATGAAATTTACTCCTGAAGTAGTAAGAATTTAACAGCTACTCCTGAAGTAGTAAGACTCTTCAAAAGTAAATCTTGCAATTTACTCCTGAAGTAGTAAAACCTGCAATCTACTCTCAAAGCAGTAAAAATTTGAAATAATGAAGTTTAAAACTCAATATTTACTGTTGATTTCTTGACACCTACGATGTCTGAATTTACTTTCATGATACCAGAAGTATCTAAGTAATATGAGATATTGTATATTAATGATCAAGGTCTGCATAAGAACCTGATTGTTTGTCAACAAGAATCATGACACCAGTAGTGTCCAAATTATATTATGAAAAATAAATTGAAAGCTCTTGAAGAGTTTATTTATTATTATGTCATTCATCCCATATTGTAGTACAAAGTTGTTATAATTAAAACACAAATTGTAGTAAACCTGAAGTTTACCAACAATAAAAATAGTTATCATATTGAGACTACAAATGATTGAAAGATTACATATCTTCAAATTACTATGAGTAAGAAATATGTATATGAAAAGTTACCTGATTTGTACTACAAATATACGCATGATGAAATTACATGCTATAGTAAACCAGAAGTTTATTGATGTGAAATTCATGACATAGTAAATCTGAAATTTACTAAAATAAATAATACATGTCATGATAAACCTGAAGTTTACTAGTATGGATAAATCTCAAAGCAAGTTATCCAATTATGAAGATCTTTGTTTGATTGATTCTGGTACCACACATAAGATATTCAAAGATGAGAAATATTTTTCTCACTTAAATATGGGCAAGATAAATGTTACTATGATATCTGGTAGTACCAATTTGATTGAAGGCTTTAGGAAAGCCATTATAACCTTGCCTAAGGGAACTAAACTCATCCTAAATAATGCCATGTTTTCTCCTAAGTCTCGGAGAAATTTTTTGAGTTTTAAAGATATCCGTGAAAATGATTATCATATCAACACAATGGGTGAGATGAATCTTGAATATCTTGGTGTCACCAAGAATATCTCTGGGCAGACATGTGTTATAAAAAAGTTCCCTGCTTTATCTTCTGGCTTGTATTGGACAAAGATTAGTGCAATTGAGGCACATTCTATAGTAAACCAGAAGTTTACTAATTCTAATATTTTTGTACTTTGGCATGATCGTTTGGGACATTCTGGATCTATAATGATGAGACGAATTATAGAAAATTCAAATGGGCATCCATTAAAGAACTTGAAGATTTTTTCAAATGGTGAATTTTCTTGTAGTGCTTGTTATCAGGGCAAGTTAATTATGAGACCATCACCAACAAAGGTTGAGATTGAGTCCCCTGCATTCTTGGAACGCATACATGGGGATATTTGTGGACCTATCCACCCACCTAGTGGGTCGTTTAGATACTTTATGATCCTAATAGATGCTTCCTCTAGATGGTCTCATGTGTGCCTATTGTCATCTCGCAACCTGGCGTTTGCAAAATTATTGGCACAAATAATACAATTATGGGCACAATTTTCTGATAATCAAATTAAGTCCATTCGCCTTGATAATGCTACAGAGTTTTCATCCCAAGCATTTAACGATTATTGCTTATCAATTGGGATAAAATTTGAACATCCTGTAGCTCATGTTCACACTCAAAATGGCCTTGCCGAGTCACTAATTAAACGTCTGCAATTGATAGCAAGGCCATTGCTCATGAAAACTAGTATGCCCGCTTCTGTTTGGGGTCATGCGATTCTGCATACTGCAACACCTGTTCATCTCAGACCGACAAATAATCATAATTTTTCTCCGTTATAATTGGTTTTGGGTCAAGAACCTAATATTTCTCATCTGAGAATTTTTGGATGTGCTGTATATGTGCTGTATATGTGCCTGTAGCACCACCACATTGCACAAAAATGGGTCCCCAAAGAAGGTTAGGAATTTATGTTGGGTTTGAATCGCCCTTCATTATTCGCCACCTTGAACCATTAACTGAAAATATATTTACTGCTCGATTTGCAGATTGTCGGTTTGATGAGAAAATTTTTTCAAAATTAGGGAGAGAAAATTGTGATAACAAAAGAGAAATTTTTTGAAAAAATTCATCACTGTCTCATCTTGATCCACGTGCTTCTATTTGTGAGCAAGAAGTACAAAAGATTATTCATCTGCAGAAAATTACAAATCAAATGCCAGACGCATTTACAGATTTTAAAAGAATTACTAAATCACATATTCCTGCAGAGAATGTCCCTATTCAAATTGATGTCCCTGAAGGACCATCTACTAGTGTCATAGCCAATGATTCCAAAGCACGCCTAAAGCGTGGTAGACCATTGGGTTCTAAGAATAGAAATCCTAGAAAAAGAAAAATAAATGGTCAAGATGACACTATGAAAGAACCACATATGGAAGTTCAAGACTTGAGCAATTTTGATATCCATGAAGAAATCAATGAGCCTGAGACTCAAGAAAATGAGAAACTATCCATAAATTCAAGTGATGCTGGAATTAATCGATCAAAAATAGTGGTGGACTATGTCTTTGCATATAATGTTTCAACAAAAATCATGAAAGATAGTGAGGATCTTGAACCTCAATCTGTCACAGAATGTTGACAAAGAAATGATTGGCCAAAATGGCAAGAAGCAATTCAATCAGAATTGAATTCTCTTGTCAAGTATGAATTTTTTGGACCTATAACTCAAACACCTAATGGTATTAAGCCTGTTGGCTATAAATAGGTCTTTGTGCGAAAAAGAAATGAGAAAAATAAAGTACAAAGGTACAAAACACGCCTTGTTGCACAAGAATTTTCACAAAGGCCTGGTGTCGACTATGAAGAGACATACTCACCAGTTATGAACGCAATAACATTGCGTTATCTTATTAGTTTTACTGTCCATGAGAGGCTTGAAATGCATTTGATGGATGTAGTTACAGCTTATCTTTATGGATCACTTGATAATGAGATATACATGAAAATTCCCGAAGGATTTAAAATGCCTGAAGCATATCATTCAAAGTCTCAGAAAATGTATTCAATTAGATTGCAGAGATCGTTGTATGGTTTGAAGCAATCTGGACGCACGTGGTATAACCGTCTTAGTGAATATTTATCTAAGGAAGGTCATATAAATGATGAAATTTGCCCATGTGTTTTTATAAAGAAAACAACATCGGAGTTTGTCATACTTGCTGTTTATGTAGATGACATAAACCTTATTGGAACTCCAATAGAGCTTCGAAAGGCAATTGATTATTTAAAGAAGGAATTTGATATGAAAGATCTTGGAAAGATAAAATTATGTCTTGATCTGCAAATTGAACATTTGAAAAATGGTGTCTTTATTCATCAATCTGCCTATACAGAAAAGGTGTTGAAAAGATTTTATATGGATGGCGCACATCCATTAAGTACTCCTATGGTTCTTCGATCACTTGATGTGAATAAGGATCCATTCCGACCTCAAGAAAGGAATGAAAAAATTCTTGGTCCTGAAGTACCATATCTTAGTGCAATTGGTGCACTAATGTATCTTGCTAACACTAGAAGGCCTGATATAGCGTTTTCGGTTAATTTGTGAGCAAGGTATAGTTCTGCTCCTACTAGGAGGCATTGGAATGGGATAAAACACATAATGCGGTATCTAAAAGGGACTACCGATATGGGCTTATTTTATTCTAATAATTACAGTCTCGATCTTGTTGGTTATGCTGATGCTGAGTATTTATCTGACCCACACAAAGCTCGATCTCAATCTGGCTACGTGTTCATATGTGGAGGTACTGCCATATCTTGGGAATGTACAAAGCAGTCTCTCGTAGCTATTTCATCAAATCATCCTGAGGTAATAGCTATTCATGAAGCAAGTCGATAATGTGTGTGGTTGAGGTTCATGATACATCTCATTAGAGAAAAATATGGTTTGAACTATGACAAAGTACCCACAATTTTGTATGAAGATAATGCTGCATGCATAGCACAACTAAATGGAGGATTTATAAAAGGAGATAGAACAAAGCACATCTCACCGAAGATTTTCTACACACATTAGCTCCAAAAGAATGGTGATATCAATGTACAACAAATTCGTTCAAGTGATAATGTGGCTGATTTATTCACCAAATCTCTACCAACTGCAACTTTCAAGAAGATGGTGCAGAAGATCGGGATGCAAAGATTAAAGGATGTTCTCACTAGGGGGAGTTAATACGCGATGTACTCTTTTTCCCTTGCAAGGTTTTGTCCCACTGGGTTTTCCTTGTAAGGTTTTTAATGAGGCAGCCAAAATGCGTTATTAGATATGTGTACTCTTTTTCCTTCACTAGATTTTTTCCCACTGGATTTTTTCTAGTAAGGTTTTAACGAGGCACATTATCTATCAAATAGACATCCAAGGGGGAGTGTTATAAATAATATTTTCTATTTATGGTGAATGTCTATTTCTTAGAAGGAAAGTTAGGGTTTGTAACTTTGTTACCAAGTAAGTTTTCCCCTATAAATAAAGGGGTTTTCCATTCATTGTATAGAATACCTTATAACCCCTTTAACTCCTCAAGAGGATCCCATCAAGAGAAATAAGAACTTCTCTCCTTCTCTTTTTCTCTATAATATTCTTGTTCTTTCTTTATTATTTTATAACAAAAACAAATTTATCAAAAAGGAAAAAAATTGGGACTGTGGAAAAAAAATCAAAAAGGAAAAAAAAGAACTTTTATTGTAAAAAAAAGTATATTAAAAACTTCCAAATCAAAAAGAGAAAAAATTTCAGTCCAAATAAAAAAACTTTCTTGATTTTTTTTAAACTTTATTTTTATTTTTTTACATTATAAATAGATTTATGTCCAAGTAGAAAATTTAATATAATAAAATAAGATAAAAGAAAATTGCAACTATCAAATAAGGAAAAAGAAACTCATGCAATTTTTTAGATTTACACCACAATTAGAATTATTTCATAAATAGAAAACCTAAAATGATAAAATATAGTGATGGAAATAATTAAAAATAATAATTGTATAAAAATAGTTAATGACAATTTTATCTATTGAGATTTCTTTTAATGAATGGCAAAAAGTTCAATTAATATTTTTAAGGACCTTCACACTTTTAATATAATATAGATTAATGCACAATTAAAAGTTAAAATTTTGAAGGTTGAAGGATGAAGGTTGAAGAATACTTAAACACAACAGTCAAACATCGTTATAACAGTTATTTGTTATAACAATATTTTATTATAACATTGATTTTCTCCAAAATTAATTTTTCATATTATATTTTGTTTCTCCATAACAACATTCTATCTAAAAAATTAATGACATTCAGTATAACGACACACTCTTTGTATCATACTTAATATTATGTAATAATATTTTGTAAAAAATATAAATATTTACGGTAATCATCATTAATGTCATGCACATAGTAAACTTCAAGTATAAATATCTAAAAGAGAGAAAATAATATTAAAATAGTGTCCATCAATTATGATCTTGACTTTACGAGGAAAGTCTACTAGTGTCTGTTTTTCTTTTTTAAAATATTCATACTCTTTCTATTTTTGTTGGTTAAATTGGTTAACAAATATATTCTTTCTTGGTACACAAAATCATTAAACTAAATTTTTGCGTACTTTTATTTATAACATCTAAATGAGATCTAAACATCAAATGTCAGTATATATATATATATATATATAAGTAACAACACCTTACTATAGTAGCCAATTATATTTTCAGACAAATGCTACTATTATGACGTCGAGATTTGATTGTATTAAGATATCTAATAAAGAAGATAGTTATACTGGATGGTGGGGGTGAAAAGTTGATTAATTGAATCTTAAGATTTTTTTAACTATTGAAAAATAAAATAAATAAAAAATGAAGGAAAAATGATTAAAATAAGAAAAGAAAAAAGATAAATAGTTTTGTAGGACATATAGATGTGTTGCATCACCTTATTTATGCCTAAATTTAATATACATAGATATATAGATTCATATTGATGATTTTTATAGAGTTTTGTTTGTAATTAGCTTTTACATAATTTGATTGTTCAAATATTTTTAACATTATAGATCTTGAATATATTATGAACTCGTTAATGGAGATCTTTTTTTTGGGGGAAATAGGTCGTTCAAGTCAATCTAATTAGTTATTTTCAATATAAGGTGCTTTGAATTATATTAAAATTATATTGCGCCTTTCAAAAATTAATTGTTTTTTCTATTTGTAAAATAAAAATTAAAAAAATAATTTTAAAAAATCTTTTACATATAAAAATAATTTTTTGTATATATAAAAGGTTTTTTTTTTTTTGTAAAAATTACAAAATTTTAATTTTTTTTTTAAAAAATAAAGTAATTCAAAGAACCAATCCTTCCGAATTATTTTGTATTTTTTTACTCCGTGACAAAAAGAATCCGAATAAAGAAGAAAAACAAGAACATCAGGTATGCGTAATCATTCACAGAACTTTCATATTTTGAGACTCAAATGAAGAAAAGATGGACAAATGGATGGAGGAGAGTTGGTTGGTTAGTTCGTTCGTTCGTTAGTTGGTGGTAATTGACCTATGAGGGGTCACAAATCATGTCTACTCCAAAATGGTGATGTTATGCCGACAGCATACATGTCCACTGTCTACTGTGCTTTTATTAGTAATTTAGAATGAGTCTTGTAAACTGTATTTCTCGTGTCTTGTTTGTCTTTGGCAACCCATGTGAATGACCAATGTATTACCATATTACCATCACTTGTCTTCCTCAACAATAAAATAATTCAGATGTCGGAGATATACAAAGATATCCAAAAGTAAAAGTTCATGGATTATTTACCCCTTAAATTAAATGTTTGTCGGGTTAATTAGGTATTCGATTTTGTTCTAAAGACTAGCCAATATTAATACTATGTTAATATTAAAAATAATACTAATGATTTGAAGTCTAGGAACAAATTCTCTTGAGAAGATGTGTGTGACTATTGTATGGAAAATAAAATTCACGCTCGGCAAATGAACGAATCATAATAAGACACATGGCTGAATTCAAATCGAAGAGACGTTGGTCCTTCTTACCTCGTCCCCAAAAATCCTGAGATCGCAGTCCATGACATGAATTGGACAAGTATTACCTCGATACAACCAAAAGCCGCTCTATTACCAAATCACCCGTAGGATCTCTCCTTGGAAACAAATCACTTTCCAACTGAAGCACTCTCATAATGGCCCTCTCGTAGATCAATAGTCAATCTCGAGTCTAGTATCGGCCTGCCCCAATTAACCTCAAGCCTAACGCCAAAGCTCAGTCACATGCTACTAAGTAGCTTTTTCAGAAATAGAGCCTAGTCTTTTAAAACTATGACATAGGCCTGGCTTTTTAGCCTATAAGAGAGCTCTCTCTGAAGAGAGAAAGGAAGCAAGAACCTTTTCCAAGATTATGACATCCTCTATTTTGAGGGTTCTGATGAACGAAGGTTCCCTATCTTTTCCTCTTGTATTTTTCTATCACACCCCAAATTTGGAGGGACATGACTGACATCCTTTGCCGCACCTGATCGAGCACACTCTGCCATACATCTAACTACAACAAGCCTGAAACGACGAGGTTCGAGATCACAATATCTATAATATCCCGGTAAAGCAATAGATACGAAAGCTGGCTAACAGACCAACCAAGAGATATACAATGTCAAGGCCACAAGACAGAAACAATCTATCCAACCGGGTCCTCCTGGCCTGCACAACAACGCTACATCCAAAACAGACGTCTATGAGCCTCTAAGAAATCAACTATCCAGGATAGGACCTCGAACAACCCATAATACAAATATTTGGCAACTCCGGAAGACTTGGAGCTTTACCGAATCAGTTGGAATTCCACTCAGCGACCAAGAACTCAATCTACCGGCCCGTCATCACCTGCAGACATGAATGTAGCACCCTGAATAGGGAATTAGTACAATATTTTACCGAGTATGAAAGGCATAAAATGATAACAAGGTACAGATTAGAGATTAATAGATATACCGGATATTGCAGGAGGAGAAACTCAATTTAAGTAAACACATAGAACCTACTTGGCCCCCATAAGCCTAGCAAGTCCAACAAGTAAATAATATCACACAACACCTAGTTGACATCGTTCACCTGTCATCACCTCTAGACCTCTCAAGGCCTCAACTAACACCAACCAACATCTAGCATCCACTGCTATTAGATAACAGATAACACAAGCAACAATCACAATATAATACCAAGCATATCAAAAGTAAACACTAGTTAATCAACATCATCAAACAAGTACTGCCGGACCCTCTCTCGACTGCACACAATTGGCAGAGCTCCATCCATTTGGGAGACCCAATCACGATCCCATGAAGGCTCAGACATGTCGGACCATTCTCAAATTATGTCTCAACTCGACACCACAGAGGACATAACTCTAAATCCCGTAGGTCATTTCACTCCCTTGGGCTCAACCTCTCAGCCGGAAATACTCTCGTGCATTGGGTATCCACAAGCCATAAGGCACCTGGGGCTCGACTCCTAGCTGGAACAACTCTCGTGCATCGGGTATCTACAAGCCACAAGGCCTCAAACACAACACACATAAAATCAATAACAATAATAATACATGTTCAAACAGCCCAAAACCAGCTCTCAAACCCCACCAACCGACTATCATAACATAATACTATTCTCACACATCTAGCCGTCCGCCAATGAGCCACTAACTGAGCTAAGGATGACCATCCTAATCAGTCTATCCCCAAGCTTTACAAGCAGCCCAAAAGCTTTTGTATTCACCACTAACAATAAGGGACACGGCCAAGCCAACCCAAGCGTTACCACGATCGTTAACGTGGCATCGACACGACTGACACAACCGTCGACTCTAATATAACAAAAGATCATCACAATCATCGACCTTAACCATTCTAAACTCTCATTCACTTGTCAATATCATCACCTCATCTTATTCACACAAATATCCTATAACTTGCTACAAGAATCACACACCTCACACACGACCTCTCGACATGAGCCTAATAATTTGCCATCACTATGATTCTTCGTACTCAAGCCCGAGCCACCAACCAAACCAGAACCTCATACACCCATTTATCATCATATAAGCAGAAGCACAAGATTCAAATAAAAATATAACACAAAGCTTCACAAAATAGCCAACACACACGTCAATACCGACGACAACGACTACGAAATTCATGCCGATAAAGGGAGAGACAAGCCTAACATACCTTGGATTTTTGGAGAACCCAAACTAAGATGAACCTCCACCATTATAATCATCAAGTTACTGCATAAGAGAATCCCAATTTACAGACAAAACACAGCCAACACAAATCAACAACAAAACAAGACAAATGAAGCTTACTCGACAAGATTCGTACGAATTCAATGGTAGAAACTCCGAGAAAACAAACTAAAGGCATTAACGCACCAATGACCAACCTCAAAAACTAAGGAAAACCAATTGAAGCAGGCTTGACAACAGCTTCACAATGAAACAGCCACCAAAAGCACGAAAAAGACACCAAAACACAAGCTATACATGATTCTCGACTTTCCGACATCAAAATTATGTTGAACCATAGATTCCAGCCCCAAAACCATCAAGAACATGTAAGGGAAGATTGGGAGAGAGTTTAAGACGAGATGCCTTATGGAAATTTGGATAATGATCCAATCTACCGACCAAGGGACTTAAATAGTCCTCGACCACCTTAACCGCTTGTGACGTGTCTACTTGCGCAATCTCACGAAAATGTGAATATCTCTCTATTCTAAAGTCGGATTGGAAAACGGTTTTATGAGCTAGAAACCAGAGTCATAGAAATTTAATTTGATAGGTTGTATGCGCCCTACCTCCTTATATATTGGGAGAAAATCCTTGAGACATTTGACATAAATTTCAAATAATCTCAAGAAGGAAAATTTGCGAAAACTTTTTCTGAATTTTATTCTACAACTTGACCGACGTCCAATCTTAAATATGATCATAGAGTGACTCAAAAATCTCATAACACTTCCATCTTAGCCTATTAGATACACTTAGTTCTACCTCGAAAGTACCGATTTATAACTTAAATTATCCGGGATATTACATCCTTCCCCTCTTGGAAACATTCATCCTCTAATGTTGGAAGACACATACGGCCCAAACTCATGGATCGACATAGCACCACATCACATGACACAACGTCACTCGACAAGCCTACCACAAACAACTCCAAACAACAAAACCTTACACCATGCCAAGGCGCGACAAAACTATAATTATAATCAAAAGAAGAATCTTACTTTCCACCATGTTAAGCCACTGTCCGGCTATAATTCATTAGGATACAAGCATTTCCTGCACAAGCCAGCAAACATGAGTCCAGACTGACACCTATATTAATTGACTTCTCGCATGATTTCGATCCAGAAAGAAGGGTAACAATCCTAAATATCTTGTAGCCTCCTGTTTATAAGTACACTGTGCAATGCATACATAAACAAGAATATACTAGACACAACTCATACACTCCCTAGGACGAACTACTCTGATACAAAGTCTGTCACACCCCAAACCTGGAGGGGCATGATTGGCACCCTCTGCCTCACCTCATTGAGCATACCCTGCCATACATCTAACAACAAGAAGTCTCAATCGACGAGGTTCGACATCACATTTATAAGATTAGAGTAAAGCGATAGAAATAGAAGCTGGATAACTGACTAACCAAGAGATATATAATAGGTTGTCAAAAGGCCACAAGAAAGAAAAAATCTATACAATCGGGTCCTCCTGGCCTGCAACAACGCTATACCCACAACAGATGTCTATGAGCCTCTAAGAATACAACAGAAACCAACTATCTAGGACAGGTTCCCAAACTACCCATAATACAAATATCTGACAACTATGAAAATTTTGAAGCTTTACCAACTCAGCTAAAACTCCACTCAGCGACCAAGAACTCGATCTACCGGCCCGTCATCACCTGCAGGCATGAATGCCATCACCCTGACTAGGGCGTAAGTATGGCTATGTACCGAGTATGAAAGGTAGAAAATGATAACAAGGTACAGATTAGAGATCAACAGATATACGCAATATTGCATGAGGAGAAACTCAACTTAAATAAACACATAAAACCTAACTGGCTCCCATAAGCCTGGAAAATACAAGCAAGCACATAAACATAACCTACCTGCCCCCCATAAGCTTGGCAAGTCCAACAAGTAAATAACATCACATAGAACCTAGCCAACACCGCTCACCTGTCATCACCTCTAGATCTCTCAACGATCTTAGCTAACACCAGCCAACATCTAGCATCTATTGCTATCAATAATAGAAAACACGAGCAACAATCACAATATAATTCCAAGCATATCAAAAGTCAATACCAGTCAATCAACATCATCAAACAAGCACCATCAGAACCTCTATTGGCTACGCACAGTTAGCAGAGATCCATCCATTTAGGAGAGCCAATCGCGATCCCAGGAAGGTTAAGACATGTCGGACCACTCTCGAATCATGTCTCAACTCGACACCACAGAGAACATCATTCTCAACCTCGTAGGTCATTTCACTCCCTTGGGCTCAACCCCTCAACCGGAAACACTCTCGTGTATCAGGTATCCACAAGCCATAAGACAACTCGGGCTCAACCCTTAGTCAAAACAACTCTCATGCATCGGGTATCCACAAGCCACAAGGCCTCAAACACAATGCACACACAATTAAATATAACAATAATACAAGTTCAAACAGCCTAGAATCAGCTCTCAAGTCCCACCAACCGACTATCACAACATAATACTATTATCGCACATCTAACCGTCCGCCGATGAGTCACTAACTGAGCTAAGGATCACCATCCTAATCAATCTATCCCCAAGCTTTACAAGCAGCCCAAAATCATTTGTATTCACCACTAACAATAAGGGACACGACCAAGCCAACCCAAGCGTTACCACGACCGTCAATGTGCCATCGACACGGCCGACATGATCATCGACTCTAATATAACAAAAGATTGTCACAACCATTGACCTTAAACATTCTAAAATATTATTCACTTTTCAATATCATCACCTAATATTATTCACACAAACATCCCATAACTTGCTACAAGAACCACACGGCCTCTCAACACGAGCCTAATAATTTTTCATGACTACGATTATCCGCACTCAAGCCCAAGCCACCAACCAAAAGAGTACCTAATACACCCATTTATAATCATATAAACAGAAGCACAAGAGTCAAATAACAATATAATACAAAGATTCACAAAACAGCCAACGCACACGTCAGTACTGACCATAACGGCTACGGAATTCATGCTGATAAAAGGAGGGACAAGCCTAACATACCTTGAATTTTTGGGGAACCCAAAATATGCCAAACATCCACCATTATAAGAACCAAGTTACTGCCTAAGAGCAGCCCAACTTCCAAAACGCATCCAACACAACTCAATAACAAAACAAGACTAACGACGCTTACCCGACAAGATTCATACGAATTCAATGGTAGAAACTACGAGAAAACAACCTAACGGGCATTAACACACCTATAACAAACCTCAAAAACTAAGAATATCCAAAGGAAGAAGTCTTACCAACAGCTTCACAATGAAACAACCATCAAAATGCCAAAAAAAATACCAAAATGCAACCTACACACAGTTCCCGACTTTCCGACATCAAAATCTTGTTGATCCATGGCTTCTAGTCCCATAACCATCAAGAACATGTAAGGGAAGTTTGGGAGATTGTTTAAGACAAGATGAATTCAGAAAATTTGGATACCCAATCCACCGACCAAGTGACTTAAATAGTCCTCCACCGCCTCAATCCGCTTGTGACTTGTCTACTTGTGCAGTCTCGTGAAAATACGAATATCTCTCTATTCCAAAGTCAAATTGGTGAAAGGTTTAATGAGATGGAAAATAGAATCTTAAACCTTTAATTTTATAGTTCTTAGACCCACTAACTCCTTATATATTGAAGAATAGCCTCGAGACATTTAACCTAAATTTTAAAGAATCTCAAGAAGAAAAATTTGTGAAAACTTTTTCCAAATTTCATTCTACAACTTGATCGACATCCAATCTTCAATATGATTATATAGTGAATCAAATACCTCATAAGACATCCTTATTAGCCTATTAGGTACACTAAGTCCTATGTCGAAAGTACAGATTTATCGCTCAAATTATCCGGGGTGTTATATTGTCTTTCCATTGATCAGTTTATGTTCTTGTACTTGATCTCAACTTTATTGGTTTATAAAAAGAATAGCAGCTTGATCGACCTTAATCCACTTGCATTTGACCTTTTCTTTTACAATTCTACTATTATCCAGAATGCTAATTTTTTTGAATAAATAGTTTGGTGCCATCTGTATGGATGAAACTTGTGGTATTATTTTGATCCATTATTCTAACTCTTTGCTGAATCACTAAACTTTGGACGCTAAACAATTACTACCTTATTTGGGACTTAACACGGTGGTCCATATACTAATATCGACACACTATCCCTCACCCCACGATATGTTATAATCAGTGGAATATATAGGCTAACAAGGTTTGGAACACCCTGAGGAACAAGAATGAGTACAGGAATAAGGAAGAGGAAGAGATCTTTCACATAAATATTAGTGACACTAATTGTCACGACTTGAGCATAGATCCTGGACGCAACACGGGACCTAGAACCACGAATTACTTCAAGCTAACCCATGGTACATGCATAATATAAGCATAATCATACTAAGTGGAATAAAGAATAAATCATAACATGAGTGAAAGTCTAAAGTACCATAAAAGCATAAATGGAGACAACATATCAACACTTCTGAGCATCTATACGTCATAGTCTGAAAAGCCTCTAAAACATAGGATGAGTTGATGGGAAAAGCCTCCAACTAGCTTTGCTAAGTTTGTAACTAAAAAGACATAAAAGAAAACATAAGGACAAACTGATGTCCTTGGATGATGAGAAATCACCAAGCGCTGGGGTGAACTGGAGCAAGAGTGAATCTAATGAAGGGGCTGAGACTGATCACCCAAACCTATATCATGAGAGGATATAACAGAAAAGTATGGAAATAGTACTTTGAATGTACTGAGTATGTCGGATAAGTAAAACATGATAGTAAAATAGTAAACTGAAATCATGAGTATGAGGTTAGTCTAAAAATGAGATTCTAATCATAAAGTGAATATAACCGCTCAAGGTTTTCAAAACTGAATCATAAAGTTGCAATGACTGAAATCACAAGTAAAATATTATAAAGTGTATATTGAACCAAAATATCATGTCATAATATCGTGAAGCATAAACATGAGTATGCGTAGAAAAATCATGGAACAGTGGAAGAGTCTAATAACCAACATACTCCACGTGAGCATACGTAGAGCCAGCTTGTAACCCTAGTTGGGAGGTGCATTCATCCCTTTCCAAAGGTAAAAACCGTGAAGGCGTGATATCACTCATGGGACCATTCTGGCATGAGCGACACTCTCAAGAAGGACTCTATCATGGATATGGTGGCACATAGTTTTGAGACCTGTGCGGGCTGAAACTTTGGCCTACTCGATGTAAAATACTATTCCAAAAACATGTATAATGCTCATATCATAATCATGAAATATACTTGGTTTTGCATGGGCTAGTTAGGAATCATGAAATTCATAAATTTCTTAACATCTGTGAATAAGCCATGTAAACAATACTGAGAAATCAGCCCTGATACACAAGCTTGATATTCATGAGATTCATATATACTTGAGTAAAATCATGCTAACTTGAAAATAGAGAATCATGAGAATTTTTCATAGAGATCATGTAATTTTAATCATGATACATAAATGGAATCATGAGAGAATCAGTTTTATAAGAGATCATGGTGTTTTTCATCAAAAAGGGTCTAACCCTAGAAATTCATGAAAATCATAGTTGGAGACTTGATGGAATTTAAATCATGTAATTGAGCTTGGAACTAGGCATGAGGGTGGAATAAATCCCCCATTCATGACCCTACATACCTTGGGTTTGATGAATTCTTGCTTAGACTCGAGATCCAAGAGAGATGAGAAGAAGAAAATCCTAATTGCTTGAGAGCCTTGAGAGGTTTGATCTTTAATCTATGGTGCTTGGGAGAGGAATAAAAGTTTAGTCTTAGTAAAACCCTTAAATTCTACCCTTAGGAAATAAAAAAAAACCTAGTTTAAGAGTTAAATATATAGAGAATTATTGAACTACCCCTAGAATTTCACAGTTAAAACTTCCATCCAATGGCCACGGCTCACGGTGATCTATCATGGTCACTGAAGCCCTATTGGTTGGCCTCTGGATCTCATCCTGCGAATGGATAGTATAATTCGTACCATAATACTATGATCCTGTTATATGTTTCTCATACCCTCCAAGCTATATTGGTCATTCTCAAAATCTCATCCTGCGAAAGGCCTATCACAACCCTAATAAACATAGTGTAACACCCCAAAAGTCCCTAAGATTAGACTTGAGGGTTAAATAGAGAAAAATAAAAAGATCTGCATCAGGTCACAGAACAAGTCATCCAGTGACTCGTTAGGTGTGAAAAAATGGGCAAAGATGTTGGTTTTAGAGACCTAAGGAATAGGACGAAGAGTCGTTAAGTGTCCCCATGATTCGTTTAGTCAACCGTTAAGTGTGCAATGATGGAGAAAATATGGATTTCAAGGATACTTCACGGATTGAGGAATGAGTCATTAAGTCCCTTGACGACCCGTACATGACTTGTTGAGTGAAGAAAAGAACAGAAAATTAGTTTGGCTCCAGTGGCAACGGGTCAGACAACGACCCTTTACCTGACCTAATGGATTGTAGTGCGGGCTGTTAGGTCTGGGAGTGGCCATTTTGCAGTCAGATTATTAAGAGTATTTTCATAATTTCTATGTTTATAACTCCTAAACTAAGTTATTTTAAGTATTCCAAAGGTGTTTTAAAGGGTTTTAATCATCTTAAACCCTCATTTTACTCCTAACACTCTCATTAGAAGATCAAGCTCTCAAGTGAAGCAAGGATCCTCCATCTTCATCCTCTTCAATCTCTCTTGGGTATCAAACCCTAGCAAGAATTCTTCAAGCCCAGGCATGTAGGGTTATGAATGAGAGAAAATCTTCCACCCTCATGCCCAATTTCATCCTAATTCTATGATTCAAGTCTCTAAGCATGTCAAATTGAATTCTAGGGTTACTTCCCCATTTTCATGAAATCTTTCATACTTTCTCTATGGGTGTAATCCCTTCATATTTTGATTGATGTTTCATGAATATTAGGGCATATTTAAACCTCAATTTAATTATTAATTCATGATTTCAAGTTTATGAAGATTATGCCCTGTTATGCATGATTTATGAAATTTAAGCTTATAAGTCCATGATTTCAAGTTTGATGAATTAAATTATATTTTATGATCATAATTCATGATTTCCACAGGTCGAGCTCCATGTATGCACACATAGGGTATGTCGGTTATAAGAATCTCCCACCATTCCTCATGTTTTCAGTTACTCATGTTCATGACTTATGATATTATATTTTATAGCATACTTGACCCATTGATCAGCTTGTGAGATTTCACTTATTATTTCAACCATGTCAAGTTATATGATTTCTATTTCTAAACCTTGGTTCATTATGTTCAGATTACGGTGAATAACTTATGAATATGTATACTTCAGACATATGCTGTCTTTACTCTCATGATCTTTATTGATTTATACTCATGATTTCATACTATCGTTTTACTAGAATATTTTACTTTCTCTACATACTCAATACATTCAAAGTACTGACCACATACTCTATACTATATCGTCTCATGATATAGGTATGGGTGATCCATCTCAGTCTCACCGATAGTTCGCTCTCGACCAGTCTAGCTCTATTCCCGCTTGGGTGAGTCATCATTCTACGAGGACATTATAAGATTTATGTTTTTATGATTTCTTTCAGTTTCAGACTTAGTGAGCTAGTGGTGGTGCTGTCCCACCAGCTCTTCATAGTAGTAGAGGCTTTTCAGACAATCATGTATAGACAGTTCAGCGTTGTTGATTTGTGTTTACACTTTTTTCCTTATGATATGCGGTCTTCCACTTATATCATGATATGCTTTATTTCTGCTTAGTAAGGCTCTTATCATGCTATGTATGTATCATGGGTTAGTTTGAAGCCATTCATGGTTCTAGGTCCTGTGTCTCGGTCCGGGGTCTCAGCTTGGGTCTTGACACATCTTATGGTTCATAGGTTCCTCTTGTGGTACCTAGACTGTTCTTGGTTACTCTCTGAACCTCTTAGCATGGACACTCACCATGACTTGTACCACCATACCATGGGCCGTACCATGGCTCGTGGTTAATGAAAAACTTCTAGACATTCTCTGAATCTCTTGGTACGACCACTTATTATGAATGGTACCTACATACCACGGCTGGTGGTACGGTCCGTCCTGAGGCAAACATTCAGGTTTTCCTGCTGGTTTCAACTTCAAGTCTAGAGTTTGATCTTATGGACTTTTGGGTGTTACATTATCTCCCCATTGGGATAGGGGTGTTACATTATCTCCTCCTTGAGAACATTCATACTCAAATGGAGATTAAATAAACTGAAAAGATAGGGAAAGAGCTACAATCCCAAAACTGAATGTTATAGAATGAATACTGATGGAGTGACTGACTCCGAATTGAGATACATGACTGAACTAAATTCATGAATTATATATACATGCTAAAACATGAGAGTAAATGAGAGACATGGAACTAACATGAAACTGAATAGAGTACAAAGGAGGAAACTTGTACCTTATGCTGGAACTAAGCTGGAAGGGAAGAGGTGAGGATACTTGGTGATTATATCTGCTTTGGCTTCCCAAATAGCTCCCTCTACAGGCTAATTCCTCCAAAGGGCTTTCACTGAAAAAACCTCTTTGTTTCTCAACTTTCAAACCTAACGGTCAAGAATCTCCATTGAAACCTCTTCATAACTGAGGCTATCCTTCATACCAATGTTATCTATGGGTACAACTAGTGCTGGATTGCCAATGCACTTCTTAAACACATACACATGGAAAACTAGATTCACTGATGCTAACTCTGCAGACAACTCCAACTCATAAGCCATATTGCTAGCATGTCTCAAAATCCTACAAGGTCCACCATATAGGGGACTAAGCTTTTTTTCACCAAATATCATCACCCCCTTCATGGGAGACACCTTTAGAAACACCCAATCATCAACACTGAACTCAAGCTCTCTTCTCTTCACGTCCACATAGGATTTCTGATGACTCTTAGATATTTTTAGCCTTTATCTGATAAGCAAAACCTTCTCCATAGCATCATGAAATGATCTAGTCCTATCAACAAAGCCTCACCTTCCTCAAATCATCCAATAGGTGAACTAATAATGCTCAATACAACTCTCCCCTTTAAAGGAGGTGGTTGCGGTCACTATCAAAAAATAAATTTTCAACGAGTGTCAGGATCGATTCTCACAGTGATTGAGAAGAGATGATCCAAAAGTCATAAATCAACTCAAAATATCTAGCGTCATGACTAAACAACATAATGTAAAATTGGGGGACAAAGGAAGCAGGTATCACCTTCAAATTATAAAATAATGCAAGAAGTGACTAGTTGCAATCAATGAGACTAACTAGGGGTGTGCATTTGATGGGGCATCAACTAGATTGGGGTTGATTGAAGTGCCTTAGATTCGATTAGAGCATGGAGACCATTGATTATGGCTATATCCTACGTTTCTCAACCAAAATGATGTGTATACTTAGGTTTTCTCAAACCCCAAAGTCAATCAACAAACCAATCAATAAAGTTTTAGGAAGGGTTCAACTATGTCTATCCTTAACCATTTATTGGATTATGAATATGGGTCTTTACTATCTCTATCTCAAGACCAAGAATCATTCACCTAATTTCTCACTATTGAATCCTTACCCAAAGCTCACTTCTATCTTTCAAGCAAAAGCAAGATAAGAAAGATAAATCAATGTTTACAACCATCAATTATTGAATTAAAACTTGGAGGAAATAATAGATCCACCCTCACTACTCAAATATAAGAGCAATTCATCAACATCCAATCGAATCTAGATACTAATCATGCACACACATTCTTGTAGCAAGAAATTTCGCTGCTCATAAGTAAAGAGAGAGAAATTTATACCAATAAAGAATTCCTCTAAATTCGTCGTATTAAGTAAGTAATTTCAATCTTAAGGTCTGCAATAATGGAGTTTTTGACCAATGAAAATTGAAGAAGAAGTAATTATACTATACTTTCTATCTCTATGATATTCTCTCTACAAATTCAAGGACTAATGATGAATTAATGTGCGTATGTACAAATTGGGGTAAAATCTAAAAATTCCTTGTGCACAGCTTCCCAAAATTGCACTTGGAAGCTTTTAGGTACATTGGTGTCTTTCTGGATGTTTTTACCCTTGAACAATTATGAGGGTCACTTACTTTTCATCTGCGTTTTGCAGGTGCAAAGTTGTGGCTCACAGATGAAAACATGTCCAAAATGGTCTTCTTCAATGCTGTCTGTATGGAATATGCATTTAGAAGATGCAAATCTGTGGCAAGCAGATGAAAAGCATGTCCAAGGCAGTCCTGTCTACGTGGCATTTGCATTCCTGCGGCATGCTAATGAAAAGCATGTCCAAAACAGATTGCTTTAAGTTCAAATCCTCTATTATCCTTATTTCCATCAAATGCCTGCACAAAGAAGAAAAAAGGCATAATACCTTTCTACATTATGTGAAAACAAATCAATAACTAATGCTTAAAAGACAAATGAGTAGGTAAATTACCAATTCATCAAACCCCCAAACTTGAACTATTTCTTGTCCTCAAGAAAAGCATTCACTCACAAAGAAGAATTGACTTAAGCTTATCACATCATGAGTGCTGCACACAAGACCTTTAAGACTCAAGACAACACCGAAATCACACACAGACTCAAAAATTAAAAAAACTCAAACAAGTACACAAACTTCAATTGGCACCACCACAAGGACTTGAGAAATATACTTATCATTCTTTCGATTAAAACTGGGGACATTTTCATTCACATCCAAACCAAAAAACATCTCAAGTCATTGACATTCAAAATTCAAGATTTGTCTAAAAGTTCATTGCACAACTTATTACATGCATACCTCTCAATTGAAATCAAGTCTTTCACATTTTACTCCACGGATATAATGTCACTCACCACAAGAGAGAATTCCACTCATATTCATGCAATTTTAAAAAATAGGGATTATAAGATAATGCAAATATGCTCAGTCTCTCAAGGATATTCAAGTGTGCACCCATCGAACCATAGGCTTCCCCTTCATGTAACTCACCACTAATGTAGAGTTGCTAAACTTGGAATCACTAAGGACTTGCAGGTCATAATGAAGGCTAGGGGGTAAGGATAAGACATCTTTTAGTTCTATTGACTAGAACTACCTAATGCCTTTGGGATACATATCAAACATCCCACTAACACATAGCGAGTCAACTTCAAGTTTATCTCTTCTTTTTCAAAATCCAAATTTCCTAAAATGGGCCATCTTTTTAACACCTTCAATTATTTTCATCAAGCCTCTTCTCTACGAGAGATAGAACCATTCAATTCATTTCTTTCTTCTTTTGACCAAAGGTTTTCAACTAGCTATTTTGTTTTTACATCAAGCAATTCATGCTGCCTCATATTGAAGTTCACTTCTTTTTTTCCTTTTGTGCATATCCCCAAACATAGGCTTTTGCCTATATCACATTTCATTTTTTATCCCCAAACCTTGGGCCTCAAGCCCCCATTTTTCTTTTATCACAAGCAATTAGGGAGGAACGAGTGCCAAAGTAGAGATTCACAAAGGATTTAAGGTTTTTAATGAGGTTTTCAAAGAAAAGGCTTAATGATAAAAAATTGGTTAACTAGGATCAATGTTCAAGGAGGTCATTGTTTTTGGTGAAGTAACCATCCAAGAAGGGCCTAAGGTCATCTCCCAAGTTCAGCTACATCTAGAATTTCTCCTTGAATCACATTCGAGGCAAGTTCTAGATGATAAGCATACACAAGAATCAAACAAAACCTTACCATACAAGGCATCATACTCTAATGAGTCTAGCCATTCTCAAGTTCAATTCAAAGGCATGACCTTGAAAAGATATTTTGAGTTTCGTGCACTCGTTTAGTGAATAAAAAAGCCAAATAAAAAATGTAGATATCATGACAAGAGAATGCTCTTTTTCAAATTCATTTGCCCTTTTATCTCAAAAATCACATTGCTTACGCCAAGTAAATTGTTTTTTGGTGGTACCGCTAAAAATGAGTAAATTAAGGACTCAAAAGGATAACCTAAACTTGGCATTTTCCCTTAAGAAAGTTACCTCAATCTATCATAAGGAAATATCACTCGGCTCGACACAAAAATAACATAAAGAACTTTGCTCCTTGGGAAAGAACCGTGCTATAAATAAAATCCTCAGAGTTTATTCACTAACTACTATCTACAAGAAAATGCTAAATAGAAAGAAATGATGATTTTCCCATAAGAATGAAACCAATCTATCATAGAGCCAAATCATGCATCACTAACGAGTGAGTTACTCAAACTTCGTTCCCTATGAAAATAACACATTGTCCTCAATTCACAAGGTTGAACAAAATAAGGGAAGAATGGGTGAGAAAACTCCCTGGACCAGTAGAGGCATCTGTGAGCCGTACATTGGGACTTGCGGCCATGCAACACGTGTGTGAAGGAAACTTTATGCACCGGAAGCTTCAGTGGTCTGTCCAAGAACATGTGCCAGACCTATGTACTGCACATTTGGATCTGCTATCACAGATAAGGCGAACATGCATCACTTTTGAGAATTTTTCTTTTAGGTATTCTGGTTGACACATGCGCCGAATCTACGTGCAGCATATTTTGGATATGTGTTTCGCAAGTCTAGCACAGGTGCCTCATTTTATCTCCTTCTACTGTTTGTCACATTTCAAACCTTTTACAACCCTGCACAAGCAAAAAAAACACAGATGTAAAGTAAAAAGAGATTAAGAACACTTGGGTTGACTCCAAAGAAGCACTTGATTTAACGTCGTGGCTCGATGTCATCAATTTTACCACTTTTCTTTCTACTTTGAACTTATGAATTGCCCCCTAATTTCTTTTTCACTTTTCTACTCTGGTCAAGGGGTGGTGGTGTAAAAATAGTTGCACCAAGAGATAGATGTCGCATCTTGCACTTCTTGGCCCTTAAAGGAGGAAACTTATTGGCATGACAAACTTTAAGATGAAGCTACTTTGATCTTCCTCTTCAACTTCCTCCATAAACTTGGTTGCCTCAAATTTTGTATCTTTAATCAAGTATAATATTGAAAAATTACTGGAGTGAGGTTGGGTTGGTTGGTTAACAAATATCCCTTAAATCTTCAAAGTCCATCTTTCCCTCATCTTCATAGGGAGATGATTCAAAATTCCCACCCACGACCAGTTGATGTTGAACATTGTATGTCTCCATCGTAACATTGTTTAAGTTGGCTTCAACTTGTTGAGCACCAATTTCTATTAGCTCCAGTTTTTGATTTTGCTCAGTATGGTCAAGTTTTGCTTCATGATGGAAATTTTGTAAGGCTGGTGAACATTCACCCATGGAAAAATCCATGTTTTGGATAACTTCCTCATCATCATGTTGGACTTTTTCCCATGAATCAGTCAAGACTAAGCCCTAGTATCCACTCCTCCTTGTTATGCTTCTAAATATCTCCTCAACTTCACTTATTGAGAACTAGAGATTTCTTTTTGTGGGGTAGACAATTTCATGGGCATTGGGAGTCGACATCCTTTGCTAAAAAAAACTTGAAGCATGCTTTCATATGTTCATATGTCGTGCTTTATCCTTCACATACCATGTCATCATTCCTATCAAAGTCAAATGCAAAACTAATATTTTTGTTATAGTAGCTAGGTCGATAAGTGAAGTAATTGGGACAATCACCCCATTGTCCACCATGACCACCACATAAAGTGCAATCATACCCATCATAGAAGTGAGAAGGTGCACACATCTCTCTTCTAGGGTCATATCCATAATCTTTCCATAAATGGGGTCCTCCACAATATGGACATGGGCCATCAAGATATGGGTTGCTATTACCAAACCCCTTTCCATTCCATGATGCCATAGTAAAAATAAAAACTAATGAAAATAAAAACAAAGCAAGATGAAATACAAGTTTTAATCAATAAACAAAAAATGGCAATCACATCTTAATCTTCGGCAATGACGCTATTTTTTTGATAACGCTCAATACTACTCTCCCTTTTAAAGGAGATGGCTGCGGTCACTATCAAAAAACAAATTTCCAATGAGTGTTGGGGTTGAATCCCACATAGATTGAGAAGACATGATCCAGAAATCATGAATGAACTCAAACTAGCTAGCGTCATATCTATACAACATAATGTAAATTCTGGGGGGAAAATGAAGTAGGTATCAACTTCCAATTATAAAACAAAGCAGGGGCAAGTGACTTGTTGCAATCAATGAGAGCGACTAGGGGTGTGCATTTGATGGAGCGTTGACTTGATAGGGATTGATTGAAGTACCTTAGATTTGATTAGATCATTGAGAGCTTTGATTATGGATACACCCTTGTTTCTCAACCAAAAGAATGTGTTTACCTTGGGTTTGTCAAACCCCAAAGCCAATAAATAAACAATCAACAAAGCTTGAGAAAGGGTTAAACTATCTCTAGCCATAACCCTTTAATGGAGTATGAGTATGGGTCTTGACTATTTCTAGCTCAAGGCCAAGCATGATACACCCAATTCCTCACTATTGAATCCTCACTAAAACATCACTTCTCTCTTTCAAGCAAAAACAAGATAAGAAAGATAAATTAATATTTGCAACCATCAATTATTGAATTAAAACTTGTAGGAAATAATAGATCCATCCTTACTACTCAAACTAAGAATAATTCATCAACATCCAATCAAATCTAGACACCCATCATGCACACACACCACTAGCAAGAAATTTAGCTACTCATAAGTAAAGAGAGAGAAATTATACCAATAAGGAATTCTTCTAAATTCATTATGTTAAGTAAGTAATTTCTAGCTTAAGGTATAGAATAATGGAGTTCTTGCCCAATGGAAATTGAAGAAGACGAAGTAATTGTACTTTACTTTTTGTCTCTATGAACTTCTCTCTACAAATTCAAAGACTATCCATGACATAATGTGTGTATGTACAAATTGGGGTAAAATCTAAAAATTTCTTGTGCATAGCTTCCCAAAATTTCTTTTGAAAGCTTCTAGGAATGTGGTTGCCTTTCTGGACATTTTTACCCTTGAACAATGATGAGGGTAACTTGCTTTTCATCTACATTTTGTACATGCAAATCTGCGGCTCACAGATTAAAAGGATGTCCAAAACAGTCTTCTATAATGCTATCATTGTAAGTAGATGCAAATCTGCGGCAAGAAGATGACAAGTGATGAGTTGGTAATTTACCAACTCATTAGGCTTTTAAACATGAGTTTTTGATTGGTTTTCAAGTCATTTGAAAGGATTCTATGCTCTTTCTCTTTAGTTTTTGCAGGCATTTAACTTATGAAGATGTCACGACACGAACGTACACCCGGATCGTAGACACGGGACAAGGAGCCCAGAGAGACCCCAAGTCAACCCATGGCATGAGCATACATCTAATGCAATCACATAAGCGGAAGACTTAACATATGAAAACGTAAACATGTCATAAATACAAAGAAAGAACAATACATAATCCATACACGACGGGTGAATACAACTAGTAGTTTGAAAAGCCTCTAATCATGATAGACGGGTTGATGGGACAACTCCCCAACTAACCCTACGATACTAAAACTGAAAGAGAAACAATAGAGTCTGAACATGTGGCCCTCGAAACATGAGGACTCACCAAATAAGCTGATGACAAACTTTGAGAAGCTACTGAAGAGGGTGAGCCTGAGAGTCGGGTCCTGTATCATGAAACGATACAACATAGAAAGTATGCGGTCAGTACATGGAATGGATTGAGTATGCAAGGTAAGTAAAATGGACATTTTAAACATATAAAAACTCATAAATGATTATAAGAGTAGGACTTTATGCTCAAATCATAAATATCATATATAAAGTAAGGCTCAAAGTTTTCAAAACATTCGTAATGCAATCGTTATCATAATCATAAGAGGAAAGATTTATTGAACATAACTTGAGCCAATATACATAATCATAAACATGCATAAATCATGAGGAGCAGTGGGAGATTCTCTTAACTGATATACCCCATATGAGCACACATGAAGCCCGACTTGTGACCCTAGTCGGGAGGGTGTTCGTACCTTGCCAAGGGTAAAACCATGAAAGGCGTGATCACACATGATAAGGGCCAATTGGGCCAGGGACAGTCATGAAGGGTCCCAAAATACCTACGGTGGCACGTAGTTTATGAGATTCGGGGCAGAACCTAGGCCATGAACCTAGGCCATGAACCTACTCAGTGTTCGATACTACTCCAAAACATATATAGTTCTCATAGTATAACATGCATGGATTCATGGGCTAGTTAAATCATGATAATCATAAACATGCTTGTACATACGTCAATTAGCCATGAATCAAGGTCCGTGAGTCGGCCAAAAATATAATTCATGATTCCTAAGGTTCATACACACTTGTAGATCATGCATATAGCTTGAATTTCATAAAATCATAATGGGTAACATAATAAATTCATGATTTAAATCATAATTCATACTGGGCTTATAGATATCAGCAATGAGTAAGTAGATCATAAATTGATTCATCATGGGGCATGCATAATTAGGCTTAAATTCATAGAACTTCCAAATCAATAATATTATAATTAATTTAAACCACAAAAGTTGATTAAGTCCCATAGATTATGATAAGATTTTAAAATCACTTAACCCATAATCAATCATTAGAGTTTAAGTAAATCAAATTCAAAAGCCCATGAGTTTTTGTTGAAATCTTTGTAAAATCATAAAGGAGGGACATGGGTGTGGAAGAAATCACCCATTGATAGCCTTACATACCTGGGAATATCTGATTCTTAACTTTCCTTGATTACCCAAGGATGAAACTTAAAGAATTGAAGAGAAGAGCCTAGAATCTCCTTTGATTGCCTCTCACTATTCTTACATGCATGAATGAAGAGAAAAATGAAATAAACCCCTTTAAATTTCGCTATTCATAACCCAAAACGTCGTAGTTTAGGCCTTAGGATCTTAGAAAATTAGGAAAAGGCCCTTACTATTTCGCAAAAAATAACTGCCAGGTGGTCCTAACGGACGACTCGACAGATCATCACTAGCCCAAATGACTCGTTATGTCGCTTGTCAGGTACACCGATAATCAAAACTCCTGGGCTCATAATGGATCATTTAACGGCTCATCGAGTCGTGGTCACCAATCGTCAAGTACACTGCCTCTATCATATCACTTTCCTTGTATCTCATCCCATGACACACATCACGACTTTTCGCCAGACATGACGAGTCGTGGCCTCCTCCCGTTAAATACACTGGTCGACTTCTTCCATTATTCTTCACCCTCACCCCACGGCTGACTTGATGACTCATGGTGACTGACCACGAGTCATTCCCACACCCGTGGGGACCCCCACACTTCATTTCCTCTAGGCCTCCCCAAGTGTCACCTGACGACTTGTGGGATCTTCTCACGAGTCGTCCAATGACTCGTCCTGCAACTGAAGCACTATTTCCATTTTTTTCCCCGTTTCAACTTCCAGGTCCGATCTTTGAGCACTCGGGGTATAACAATATCTACCCCTTGGAAACATTCATCCTCAAATGTTAGAAACACACAGAAACTTAGAAACATGCAATCATCATATACAAATACTGATTATTTAAACTGAAAACTAACGGAATGACTACCTCCGAAAATAACTACATAGCTGAACTGAATTCAGACACCACATACATCTATCATAACATAAATCAAACTTGTGCAGATGATTTGAACATGGAAACTGATTAGAAAATTAGGGAAACAATGGATACCTCAAACTGAAACTAAGTCGGTAAGGAACGGGTGAGGGTATTTAGCCATCATGGCCGCTTCGGCTTCCCACGTAGCTCCCTCAACATGCTGGTTTCTCCATAACACCTTCACCGAAGCTACTTCTTTGTTCCATTGCCTCCGAACCTGGTGATCCAATATTGCAACCAGAATTTCCTCATAACTAAGCAATTCTTTACGCCAACGCTATCCAGCGGGACTACTAAAACTGGATCACCCAAGCACTTTTTCAGGAGCGACACAAAAAATACGAGATGCACAGAAGATAACTCTGATGCCAAGTCCAACTCATACACTACCTTACCAATTCTTCTCATAACCCGATAGGGACCAACATAGTGGGGACTGAGTTTTCCTTTCTTTTAGAATTGCATGACTCCTTTCATGGGAGACACCTTCAGAAATACCCAATGGTCCACCTTAAACTCCAATTCTCTCCTCCTCACATCAGCATATGACTTTTGACGACTTTGGGTAGTTTTCAGCTTGTCCTTTATCAATTGAACCTTCACCATAGCCTCGTGAACCGAATCTAGACCTATCATAGCTGCCTCACCAACCTCAAACCATCCGATGGGAGATCTACACCTGCGCCCATAGAGAGCCTCGAGCGGTGCCATTTGGATACTGGGGTGATAGCTGTTATTGTAAGAAAACTCGATTAAGGGAAAATAATCATCCCAACTACCTTTGAAATCCATTACATATGCTCTCAACATGTCCTCGAGAGTATGGATTGTCCGCTCCGCCTGACCATCCATTTGCGGATGAAATGCTGTGCGGAGTTTAACCTGAATCCTAAGCCCCTTTTGAAAGGACCGCCAAAACTTGGAGGTAAACTGAGTACTTTGGTCTGAAATAATAGACAAGGGCACTCCATGAAGCTGAATCATCTCCCGAACATACAATTTGGCATAATCATCTGCTGCATCTGTGGTTTTGACCGGTAGGAATTATGCAGCCTTGGTCAACCTGTCAACCACCACCCAAATATAATCGTAGTGTTGGCGAGTACGAGGTAGGCCTATAATGAAATACATATTGATCTCTTCACACTTCCAAGTGGGAATGCTAATATCCTGAAGTACGCCTCCCGGCCTTTGATGATCGACTTTCACTTGCTGAAAATTCAAGCACTCGGCTACAATTTCTACAATATACTTCTTCAGGTTGTTCCACCAATAAATTTCTCGCAAATCATGATACATCTTGGTGGAAACCAGATGGATAGAATACTTGGGTCCATAAGCCTCGCACAAATGTCCAACTCCTCAATCATCAATATCTAAAACATATAAGCGACCTTGGTACCGAAGCACACCATCTCCCCCTTGGGAGAAGACCTCCACCTTCTGACTTTGAATGGCTTCCATCAGCTTTACCAAAATTGGATCCTCATCTTGTATAGCTTTCACGTCCGTCATCAAAGACAATTCTGATCTGTTCCGCACAACAACACCGCCATCGGTTAAGTTGACCAATCGAACTCCTAAAGTTTTCTGTCAAGAATTCTTAGTTGTCCAACTCCTAAGCCTCCATCCTTTATGCTTAATACCATGACAAATACGCAATGCGCTTTAATCCACCCGAAATTCACCCAAACTCTTCAGGTCACAATTCAAATACGCATTTCAAATCCTGAAACCCACTCTGGACCGGTTGGAACCATGAAGTTACCCACATAAGGTTGCTCGGCCCCGACTTAACATGGTCACATCTAGCTTCCTCAAAACTTATAAATTCAACCCGAGGTTCAAATCACTCTCCAATCACCTCATAATCCATGAAAACTACCAAACTGAATCATAGCTCACCATCCAGAACTAATCAAGCTTTCAAAATCCAACTTCGAGCTTCGCAACCTAGATTGTTGACATTGGTCGGTCCTCAACTTCAAACCCTTCAAATAAATCGAATGTCTCACCCCAATCTTCATTAAATCATCTCAGAACAAAGTCTTCCACTTCCGCATGTCTGTAACAACCGAGTAATGATATGGAAAGGTTCATCCTAGGAAAGCGGATCGACAATCACAAAATGACCATATGGCTCGCTACAGTTCTAGGCTTGGTTAATAACTGGGCTTCCTGTACTAGGTCCAGTATCTATGGTGGGGATAGGGAGTTATCCTAAACTTACACGTCTTAACCAAAATTTCCATCATGGGGAGCATCCTTAGGATTTAGAGTAAAGGAATCATGAGCAAGAACGTGTAAGAAGCCTAATCTTGGCATATACTTGATATAGAACCATCTCATGAACTGATAGAACAAACTTTGGCGACTGAATTCCTAGGGCTGAGTGTGCTAAGAAACATGGGTTCACATACATAACAAGAGTCATGACATGAAACAGAATGGGTAATATTGGAATCATGGACGGACGGGGTTACCTGCCATCTTAGGGGTCTGAACGTAAGTGTGAGTCGAGTGTAGCATCGAGCGATACGTAAGGCAACATCTAAAGAAGAAAGGAGGGACTATCCCCGAATACTATCCATAGGACTTCCTTACTAGAAACTCAAGACATGACTGGGCCCTCAGCTTACCATTCCCTCACCTCCCATGTGATAATCTCATCTTAAAATGCCCAAAGGGAATTGTACCTCTTACAGTAGTCCTCAAAACTAACAATCTGATAGGTACGAGGGGATAACTTATGACGTACCTGAGACTACATCAGCAGTTGATCGCCATTCGCTCTTGATAACTGGTGCTGCTGAGGTGGGAAATTTGCTGGAGCTGATAGAGGAGGATTCAGAGCACGACCTTTCCGACCATCTCGCTTGGCTAAAGTGCAATCCCTATGTTTATGATCGAGTTGACCATAATAAAAACAAACATCTGAACCTTCCAAGCACTTCCCTCAGTGGTGCTTTCCGCAACGCCCGCAATTTGGGTAAGTAATCTCCCTCACCCGGGGCTTGTACCCCCCAGCTTGGACCAGAGACTTTTGACGGGTTTGACAGTGACTCCCACTACTCGACCCTTGTTGGGATATCTTAAGGTTCCCGTCCCTGATCCTCTTGTTTCCCCACTTGTTCCTTCTACACTCCCCAACCATACTCGAGTCACCAACATCCGGCGGACTCTCCTTTATGAGTCCTTGAATCCTAGTAGCTGCTGCCCCCGGTAGGGTTCACTGGTGCGATAGCCTGCTGGTTAGGCTAGGTGATCATAGCCCGCATCAACACTCTGAGAGCGGCTCCGAGCTCCGCATCAGTAACTTTCATGGAGTCCATTGGCGATGGTGGCATTGGCTGACTCCCATAATTGTTCTGAGAAGACATGATTCTTCACACGCGTATAAAACGAGTTATAAGAATAGGGAGACTTTTCATCTCACGACATAGATCATGAAAGAAGGGAACATTTCCTAAACGTCTAGTAGCCTCTTCATCATAAGTGTGGCACTCTTCAACCATGAAAAAGACTCTACTTAACGTGGCTTTCAGACTCCTTAGGACACTTCAAACCTATGGCTCTGCTACCATGTTCTTCATGATCCGAAAGTACACCCGAATTGTAGACACGGGACAAGGAGCCCAGAGAGACCCCAAGTCAACCCATGACATGATCATACATCTAATTCAATCACATAAGAGGAAGACTTAACATATGAAAACGCAAAACCTGTCATAAATTTAAAGAAAGACAACACATAATCCATACAATGAGGGCTGAATACAACTAGTAGACAGGTTGATGGGACAACTCCCCAACTAACCCTACAATACTGAAACTAAAAGAAAAACAATAGAGTTTGAACATATGGCCCTCGAAACATGAGGAATCACCAAATAAGTTAACGGCAAACTCTGAGAAGATACTAAAGAGGGTGAGCCTTAGAGCCGGGTCTTGTATCATGAAATGATACAACATAGAAAGTATGCGGTCAGTACATGGAATGTACTGAGTATGCAAGGTAAGTAAAATGGACATTTTAAACATATAAAAACTCATAAATGATCATAAGAGTAGGACTTCATGCTCAAATCATAAACACCATAAAATAACGTAAGGCTTAATGTTTTCAAAACATTCGTAATGCAATCGTAATCATAATCATAAGAGGAAAGCGTTATTGAACATAATTTGAGCAAATATACATAATCATAAACTTGCATAAATCATGAGAAACAGTGGGAGATTCTCTTAACCGACATACCCCATATGAGCACACATGAAGCCCGACTTGTGACCTTAGACGGGAGGGTGTTCGTACCTTGCCAAGGGTAGAACCATGAAAGGCATGATCACACATGATAAGTGCCAATTGGGCCAGGGACAGTCATGAAGGGTCCCAAAATTTCTATGGTGGCACGTAATTTATGAGATTCGGGGCAAAACCTAGGCCCGAACCTACTCGGTGTTCGATACTACTCCCGAAACATATATAGTGCTCATAGTATAACATGCAAGGATTCATGGGCTAGTTAAAAAACGATAATCATAAACATGCTTGTACATACGTGAACTAGCCATAAATCAAGGCCCGTGACTCAACCAAAAATATAATTCATGATTCATAAGGTTCATACATACTTGTAGGTCATGTTTATAGCTTGAATTTCATAAAATCATAATGGGTAACACAATAAATTCATGATTTAAATCATAATTCATGCTGGGCTTATAGATATCATCAATGGGTAAGTATATCATAAATCGATTCATCATGGGGCATGCATAATTAGTCTTAAATTCATAGAACTTCCAAATCAATAATATTATAATTAATTTAAATCACAAAAGCTGATTAAATCCCATAGATTATGATAACATTTTAAAATCACTTAACCCATAATCAAATTATTAGAGTTTAAGTAAATCAAATTCAAAACCCCATGAGTTTTTGTTGAAATCTTTGTAAAATCATAGAGGAGGGACATGGGTGTGGAAGAAACCACCCATTGATAGCCTTACATACCTGGGAATATCTGATTCTTAACTTTCCTTGATTACCCAAGAATGAAATTAGAAGAATTGAAGAGAAGATCCTAGAATCTCCTTTAATTGCCTCTCACTATTATTGCATGCATGAATTAAGAGAAAACAGAACTTAAACCCTTTAAATTTCCCTATTCATAACCCAAAACGTCGTAGTTTAGGCCTTAGGATCTTAGAAAATTACGAAAAGGCCCTTACTATTTTGCAGAAAATATCTGCCAGGTCGTCCTAACGAATGACCTGATGGATCTTCACTGGCCCAAACGAGTCGTAATGTCGCTCATCAGGTACACTATTAATCAAAACTCCTAGGCTCGTAAAGGATCACTTAATGGCTCATCGGGGGTGACCACGACTCGTGGTCACCAATCGTCAAGTACACTGCCTCTATCATATCACTTTCCTTGTATCTCATCCTATGACGCACATCACAACTTGTTGCCATACATGACGAGTCGTAGTCTCCTCCCATTAAGTACACTGGTTGACTTCTTCCATTTATTCTTCACCCTTACCACCTATATGACTTGATGACTCGTGGTGACCGACCACGAGTCGTTTCCACGCCCGTGGGGACCCCTGCACTTCATTTCCTCCAGGATTCCTCACGAGTCATTTGACGACTCGTGGGATCTTCTCACGAGTCGTCCAATGACTCGTCCTACAACTGAAGCACTATTTCCAATTTTTTCCCCGTTTCAACTCCCGGGTTCAATCTTTGAGCTCTCGGGGTATAACAGGAGGGAAGACAAGAAATTGGACAAAAACATGGAATTAGAGAAGAGGGCCGAAACTCTACTGGATGGGACTAGCTCTCCACATGATGGAACAGACAAAACACCAATTGAAACACGGAAGCAAACTGGATATAGTGGAAGGTGCACTGGCGGAAGGTGTCAGCACCTGCAAACTGCCGGTTCAACACTGGCTACATCCCAAATTTATTTCCCCAAGTGCGATAGAGCGGCGGTCTGCAGATGCGCATCGGCGGAATGCTAGTGTCTTGCAAGCGAGGCTCCCTTCAGGAGGGCAAAATCATCCAACACAGAATTTGAGGAGCATTTTTTAACCCATTTTTTACATTCTCCAAAAAGTACCAAATATTCCATTATGTATTTTTGGAGTTATAGTGTCATGACCCGAACGTAGACCCGAATTGTAACACGGGACAAGGAATCCCGGGAGGCCCCAAGTCGACCCATGGCATAAGCGTACATCTAACTTCATTTTCTTTGAGTGGAAACTGAATGTAAGGCATAGCAAAAACGTAAACATACCATACATGCAAGCTGGGTGCTACATACTGTTTGGAAGCCTCTATTACATATGATGGGTTGATGGGACAACACACCAACTAGCCCGACCAAGTACTGAAACATAAATAACATAAATGTCTGTTAAATGGCCCTCGAAACATGAGGAATCACCAACAAGCTGAAGGTTAACACTGAGATGATCTATAGATGAGAATGAACTTGAGAGTCAGATACTATATCATGAAATGATATGGCATAGAAAGTATGTGGTCAGTACATGAAATGTACCGAGTATGCAAAGTAAGTAAAACAGACATTTAAAATACATAAAAACTCATAAAGACATCATGAGAGTAGGACATCATTCTCATATCATAAATATCGTCACATAACATAAGGCTCAAAGGTTTTCAAATCATTCATAAATCATTCATTTTCATAATCATAAGAGAAACTTTATCAAATCATCACTTGAGCCAATATCATGAATATAAAAGTGCATAAAAACATGCAAAAAAATGGGAGGACTCGTCATAACTGACACCATCATGGTAGAGCCTTTCATGATGTACCGACTATCTCACTCAAGTGGGCAGAGTCGCCCCTGGCTTGCCAAGCGAGGGAAGTGCATTATGTGATATAATGAAAAGAGGGAATCATTATCATTGTAATGTATCATTATAGACCCATGATGGCACGTGGTATGAGACACCGGCATGGTCCTTTGAATGCCGGGCTGCTCGGTGCTAGACACGGCTCCCAAAAACATGCATATAGGCTCATACATAAATCAATAATATCATTCATGTAGATTCACGGATAAAATTAACATTCATCATTAATTGATCCCCATTAAACATGATAAGCCAAGAACCAAAGGCCCTTTAATCGACCAATATTATAAATCGATAAATCATGAGAATCATTTCATAAATCATAAATCATTCATCATCATGTGGGAATTTCTCAATAGTTTACCATACTTTAAAATACTCAATTCATTCAAAACCATGCTTATAAACATAGGTAACTTGAAAACGTGCTTTTCATCATCAATAGTTCATAAATCATAAGGCCCATGCATACTTGAAATCATGCACATAACTTGTAAATAATCAAATCATGTTGGGTATTTGAATAAACCCATATTTCAAATCATAAATCATGCTGAGTTTGTAAATATCAACAATTGATGTCTAGAGCATAAATCAGTTCATAACAGATCATGCATAAGTAAGCTTAATTGAGCAGACATTGAAATTAATAAATTTATATTAAAAAATAGTTGTAAAATCTGATCAAAATCCATAAAATATAATGTAAATCATAGATCATAAAAGCCCACTAGCAGATTATTAGATTTTCCACAAAATTGAATTTAAACCTCATAAGGTTTTTGGTATAATTTCATAAACCCATAGAGGATGGGCATGGGTGTGAACGAAAACACCTATTCGTAACCCTACATACCCGGTTGGAGCTAAACTCTACACTCCCTTGATTGCCCAAGAGGAAAGTTGGGGAGGAAAGCCTTGAATCACTCTAGATCACCTCTCTACCACCTTCTATTTCTTTTCATGCATTAATGAGGACTTAGACTAGTCTTTCCCCTCTTAAACCCACCTTTGATAGATTAAAACGATGTAGTTTAGGACCCTAGGACTTTGGAATTATCGAAAAACCCTAACTTAAATTGCAGAATTTTGCTGGCTACCAATCCCCACGAGGGACAGCACAAGTCATCCCCAGGGGCAATGACTCGTGGCCTTGAGTTGTGATGTTCACTGCTAGAAATCTACAATAAGACCCCACGGAGAACACCACAAATCGTGGTGAGTGATCATGACTCAGGGTCACCATCCATAGCCTTCACTGCCCAATCTTCCTTGCCAAGCATCCAGTCAAGGCCACGGATGACCTCATGGGTTGTCACGCCCCGCCTTGGGAGGTATGACTGGCACCTAGTGCCCTACTAGGACCAAGACTGCTGGCTAGCTGAGCCTAAGCACTTTTGGTGCAAGGCTGGCTCTAACTCTGGATCCGAGAAAACAATGGGCTATATAACGGCTCTAAATACAGCCTTCGGCCAACTAGGCGTATAGCCACCTGTAAGCAAACAACAGCTACACAGAACAACTGAACTAATAGGGAACCTATGCGGGCCGAAAAGGCCACCATACTGTCTAGTTATTTCTGAATCAAGAAAACAAGGGCTATACTACTACGTGACCGGCAAGGTCACCACTACCAACTGAATATGGCCTCACACGGCCATCATAAGCAAACTAAAACATACACACGGCCTCACTCGACTGGTACAACTAACCACAGAGGATGTACAATCTGCAAGCCTCTAAAAATACTGATAATATGGTCGGGACAGGGCCTCGGCCTACCTAGCTTCGGACGACTGGAGCTGATGACGCTGTGTGCTAGCTGGAATCACGAGGGATCGGCTCCTTATCTATGAGTACCTGTAGGCAAGTAATGCAGCGCCCCAAATGGGCGTCAGTACCGCTGGTACTTAGAATGCAAAGTAACAACTAAAAAATAACTGAAGACAAGCAATATAACTGATAGAACTGAAATAGAAAGAAATAGACTGTAACTGACTGAAGTTATGAGTTTAAGACTGTCCTCAACTATGCTGGAAGGAGTAGGAGTCGTACATGGTAACGTGGCATTCTACTGTCTGTCTACTCATAACTACCATAACATGGCGTAATATAGCATAACATAACATAGCATAGCACACATAAAACTTACCCGACCCCCATAAGCTGGGAGGTACAACCAACATGGAATCTGTACCCCTACCCCGGTCATCCATCTCCCATAGTAACTATAAGCATCCTGCCGGTCCCCTGGGTATGCACTTGGGCCCGGTGAGCCCCTGACTATAACTGTACCTGAGTCCGGAGGACTCCTGAATCAACACCCCGGGCGTACCCGCTTGACGGGGGTGTATAAAAGCCGACCAAGGAAAAAATGGGGAAACTGGCATCCCATCTTTGTCCCCTAGGGGACGGCATGTCACTCCGTAGAGCGAAGTATCCTCGCCCTCTGGCGGACGAGTCGATACAACTATTAACCCTGGGGCGGTCATGGATGCTAGGTAATCCAACCCAAAATAATACAGTCAAGTCTCAACTGATAATACTAACTGCATAAGATACATGCTAAAACTAATGATAGTAATGTGTATATATATAATACATGAGGAAACTGATAGTGGTATATATATGATTTCTGTCATCTTGTGCTGATTCTGATACTGAAACAAGATATAATATTTCTGCTGAGAATCATGCTGTATAACTGAGTTTCATGGTAGATATGATTTACTATTTCCACATGATTCCTAAAATTCATATTAAGGTACTATTCTATTTCTGGAATATTTTATGGGAACTTATATTGCTTTACTATGTTTCGGTTGAACATGATAATAACCTGACATATTTTACTAGATTACATACTGGACATGTTGTACTATTTTTGAAACTTCCTGCTGGAATTTATATTGTTCTAGTAAGTTTCATTCTACACATAATATGATGGTTCTAACATTATACTAAAATTCATCCTAAACATAATATGCGGCTTTTGAAATATTCTACTTGCTCTTTAACTATTTGATTATACCGGAACTGCTAGCTTGCCGAGGAAACTGGCTTAACATACCTCAGTTTCTGACTTCTGGACTAACTGACATAACTCGGCCAATATCCAGCTATTCCTTCCAACTACATTCATATACACAGTAATTAGAAGTAAATCCATTAGTATTCCAGAAGAAAACACTATTTTGAATATATATATAGCCTAAACTTTGATTTATCGGAAAAAAGCCGAAAAATCTCTATTTCTCGGAAGTCCAGAAGGGAGAAATACTCACTTTAGGGCTAGAAGTACATTGACACTAATTTGGAGAAATTCCAGTTACCTTAGCTCGGTAGGACGATGATTTGCTGGCCAAATTTTGCGAAACTAACTCCGCAGGAATGTTCTCTGCAGCTTTATACTTCAGTATCCGAAGTTAATTTTAGTTTGGACTGCGTTTGACAGCGTAATCGGACGAATATTTATCAAAACCCTTCGTCCCTTACTGTTCTGGTCGTGTTCTAGAAATTAAATTGTGGGAAATGAAATAAAAAAATCGAGGAGGGGCTTATATACTTGAGGCCGGAACCCCCCCTCCGTGGCACGCTGGCCATCGCGGAGGGGCAACCTCCGTGACACGCTGCCTATCGCGGAGGGGCACTGCTCGGCCTCCTCTTGCGACGTTCCGACTCGGCGCTTGTCCGGTCTTCCCCCGAGCCTTTTTTTAGCATGTATGGCATTCTAAAACTCTTAACCAACATGCAAATAGTCCATCTAATGTAAAGAATTTACAGCGTGTAACATCCTCCCCCCCTTAAGAACATTCATCCTCGAATGTAAACTTCTGCTTGCAAGAATCTCAACTTACTTTACTTATTCTAGAAAAATTTTAGCAGAGTTTCTCCTGAGATATGGACTATCTCAAAAATCCTGAAACTCAGAAAAATCCAATACAGGTACTCCATATAATAATATAGCATTCATCACGCAATAGACTAAAGCCAACTATCTCATTTGTACACATAACATAAGGCAATTCATAAAACAACAATATAACGTACCTCTAGCTGATTAAGTTTGAAATAACTGAGGATATCTGACTTTCATATCTTCCTTTGCTTCCCATGTCATTTCCTCTCGGTTCCTGTTACGCCATAACACCTTGACAGAAGCAACATCTTTAGTTCTCAACCTGCGAATCTGCTTGTCCAGTATGGCTATTGGAACCTCTTTATAAGCCAGCTCCCCCGTAACCTGGACATCCTAAACTGGGACGATTCGGGAGGGATCCCCTATATATTTCCTTAGCATGGACACGTGAAAAACTGGGCGAAAAGACTCTAACTCTAAAGGTAAGTCTAACTCATATGCCACTTGGCCTATTCTTCGGCGAATCTGATAAGGCCCAACAAACCTTTGGCTAAGCTTGCCTTTCTTGCCGAATTTCATCACACCTTTCATTGGTGAAACTTCCAAGAAGACCCAATCCCCTACATCAAATTCTAAGTTTCTGCACCGCACGTCAACATAAGATTTCTGGCGGCTCTGAGCAGTCAGTAAACATTCTCTGATAAGCTTTACTTTTTCTTCTGACTGATGAATAATATCTGGCCTAATCAATGCTGATTCTCCTGCCTCAAACCAACCGGCTGGAGATCTACACTTTCGCCCATACATCGCTTCATAAGGTGCCATCTAGATTACTGAAGGGTAACTGTTATTATAGTGGAATTTCAAGAGCGGTAGTGTTCATCCCGGCTACCTCCAAAATCTAACACACACGCTCGCAACATATCCTCGAGCGTATGAATAGTGAGTTTTGCCTGCCCATCTGTCTGAGGATGAAAACTGTGCTCAGGTTAACCTATGTCCCCAACCTCTCTGAAATGATTGCCAAAATTTAGCTGTAAACTTTGCCCCTCTATCGGAGCTCATTGACAATGAAATACCATGCCACCTGACTATTTCTTTGCTATACAGATCAGCATAGTCTTCGGTAGAAAAGGTAGCCCTTACTGGCAGGAAGTGAGCTGACTTATCAATCTGTCAATGATTCCCCAGATCGAATCATATCTTCTCCTGGTGCGGGGTAATCCTGCTACAAAATCAATATTAACTGATTCCAATTTCTATAGAGGCACAACTATATCCTAAATCAACTCGCCTAGTTTCTAATGTTCAGCTTTTACCAGTTGGCAATTGGGACACTGAGCTACCAATTCTTCTATCCCTTTCTTCATTCCTAGCCACCAGTAGATTTCTTTAATATCATGGTACATTTTCATCGCGCCTGGGTGAAGAGAATAGCGGGCGTAATGTGCCTCGCTCATAATCTGCTAGTGAAGCCCTGAAATATCTGGAACACAAAGGCGGTCTTTACATCACAACACTTCCTCCTCAGTTACCTGAAAATCCGGCGTTTTTCCTTGCCGAACTCTGTCCTTAAGCTTAACCAGGTCAAGATCCTCATACTGCCGTTCCTTTACTTTCACAACTAACGACGACACAACGGAGTTCTGAATTACCGCTCTGTTGTCCTCTATTTCTGCTACACGAATGCTAAATTAGCTAACTGGTGTATTTCTCGGGCCAATTCCCGCTGTTCGGGCTATAAGTATGCCAAAATCCCCATAGACTTATGGCTAAGGGCATCTGCTACTACGTTGGCTATGCCTGGGTGATACAGAATATTTACATCATAATCTTTCAACAATTCCAACCAGCGACACTACCTTAACTTCAAATCTCTCTGGGTGAAGATATACTGCAGGCTCTTATGGTCGGTGAAAATATCCACATGAACTCCATACAAGTAATGTCTCCATATCTTTAGGGCGTGGATCACTGTGGCTAGTTCTAGGTCTTGGATGGGATAATTCTTTTCGTGTTTCCTCAGCTGTCTGAAAGCATAAGCAATTACTTTACCATGCTTCATCAACACACATCCTAACCCAATACACGAAGCATCACAATAAACTGCATAACCCTCTGTACCTTCCGGCAATGCTAATACTGGGGTGGAGGTTAATCTGTCTTTCAATTCCTTGAAACTCTGCTCACATGCCTCCATCCACTGAAACTTTACTGCTTTTTGCGTCAGCTTAGTCAGAGGTGTCGCTACGGTGGAGAATCCCTCAACAAATATTTTGTAGTACCCTGCTACTCCCAGGAAACTACGTGCCTTGATTGGAGCGGTAGGTATGGGCCATATCTTTACTGCTTCTATTTTCTGTGTATCTACTTGTATACCAGCCTGTGACATGATATGACCAAAAAGACTACTAAATTCAGCCAAATTCACCTTGAGAGAAATTGACATGTAATTGACGGTCATACTGATTTATCATACCGGAGAAACTGACAAGAAATCTCTCTATATAGCTAGAGCTTTATCTAGCCTTCTGGGCCGCATGATAATGCTACTCGCTGCTGGAATAATCTGTATGACTATTTGAATACCATGTGCACGTATCTGATCAGAGGATCCTGATAGTGATCATGATCTCTAATAATTTGGCTGAATAACTATTTATAACTGAATAGCTGGGCTGAATGACCCGAATGCTGAAGTAGTCTAACAATGCTCTAAACGTCCTACTCAGGCATCTATGGCTCATGCATAACTGCGGAGTTGTGGACAACTAGATGTTTGTTATTCTAATTGGACAACTGTAGATCTAGGCTTAGTCAAACATACCCTCAGGCGATCAACCCCTGGATCTTCACAGGGAGCCTACCGATTTCCATGTCTTAGTAAACACTATGCTAGCAGAGTACTACCAATTCCTTATGCCTTGTTCGTATCCACTCGGATCTATGTTCTGGGAAATTCTCAGTCTTATGAGAAATTCTATAAAGACTGGCCTTCTCCTAAGACTCACTATTTGAATATCTTACGAGAACCGGCTGGGGTACTAGTTCGTCACTGACCACTGATGTGGACTCCTCCTTGGGGTACTCATGGTGTTGTCTGACCGGGACGACTGGCTGACTTGCGAGGTTTTCTACATGATAACTGCTAGGTTGACTAAGGTTGACTCTCACCTACAAGGCTGGAAAAATAATGTATGACCACTTAACATACTGGAGAATTCTGGTGTTGCTAACCTCTGGAATATACTTAGTCGGTCTCTATTTCTAGTTCTGGCACATGCAATAACGTTACTGGTCTTTAGGGATGCTTCGCTGCTAATACAGGTGCCATCTGGTCGTTAGACCATCTAACTGCGCCCGTATCATCTAACCACATGATTCAGGCTTCTAACTCTTGTAAGCTTTTGAAGTCAAGATATGGCAACAAGCATATAAGTCCTTAACTCAATAAACTGAAAACTGAGAAAGTTCCTATGGCTTCATAAATGAATCACACTTACTCTGCCCCATTTTTGGCGAGAGGTCCTACAGTATGATCTGTATATACTTTCTAGCAGCTAACCAGAATCTGTGTGACTTTAACCCTTATTGGTAGCTACTCACAGCATATCTGGTATCTGTATATATATATCAACAACTACATACAATACATACTGAATTTTTTGTAGTAATACATAATCTCTGACATACTTTACTGAATTTCGTACTGCACGTGATATACTGCTTTACAGTCTAATGATATCTCCAGTCCTCTTGTACCATTTTATTACATTTTCATCCCATTCTGGAAGAAACAACCACATGCACTTTAGCTATGATCTGCTATTTGAAATTTCACCACTCTTACAACATGGGGCCAACCTCCGGACCTTGTGGCTTTACTTGTCATTATATTGAGGGCCCGTAACTGTCTACTGGGCCTTATCTCCAGGCCGCACTAGATTAGAATCTCCGTGTCGGCACTCTCTTAACATCCCCCTAGGCGGACATACCATAACATTCTAGACTATAACCTTACTGTCTCTTAATTGTCAGTCCAAGGCATAGTCCTTAATACACGATATTCTATTAATTTGGAGGTGATTCTAATTCCCCCTCAAAATCTGCTATTCCTGCTTCTTCCCCTTATCTTGCCTAAGATGAGCTCTGGGCTTCAAGGTACCTACCTTACATTGTTAGTAAGGTTACTGGTCAAGTCTCAGCTTATACTTGTTCTGGCTTGCAGTCATACCCATCTGATTCACATGACCTCCCTACCTTTTGGTATCACAACTGAAATCATAACTATCATCCTGCAGGTATATCCTGCCGTCGTTAGCGTTTTATGGCGGACTTGGCCTTTTTCTGACTCGAACTTAACTATTACTGGGAGTTTATCACTGACAGGTCTTTTATACCCACTTCGAGTAAGCTAGTAGTCTTACTTGTTCTTTTAACTTATTACCGTGAGGATCTGCACAACTTATGTAATCATAGGGGCTCCTTACTCTTTCTAACACATTCTGGAATCGACCAATCCATCTTCACTTACTGCTTACTTTGGGAAACATCGCATCAATCCTTATGCCCCTTGCTATACTGGAATATAAACTAAAAGGTAGGAATAGCCTTTTCTTACAGCAACGAAACGAAGACATGGAACTATACCACATCTGAAAGGATGGAGGTGGGAATCCTGCATTTCCCTCTCTTTGTCACATCTATCCGATAATCTAATATTATCTGTCATCTTAATCAGATCTTACATATCTAACAAATAAATCAACTAGTATATACACTATGCTTCTAACTTCCTACTCTGAAGTTATAGAAATATACTGGGGATAGTACCGATAGAGGTATCACATTGGGAGGTCCCTGAAACCTCCTCCTGCTGCTGTAGTTGCCCTGCAACTAGCTGGTGCCCTCTTCTGTTGTTATATCCAATCTTCTACCTGTGATAGGATGTCGCTGATCTGACTTTGTGTCTGCAACCAAAGAGTATGATGAGTTTTAGGGACTCAACCCGATACTGTACGCTCTATAGCACGAGTGAATAAGAAGAAAGAGTAACTATCTTATGATGCCTTGCAGCCTCTTGTCTATAGTATGTGGTGCACAACACATCCATAGACAAGACTCTACTTAGCATGGCTTGCAGACTCCCTGGGATACCACCGGCTCTGATACCAAGTTTGTCACGCCCCGCCTTAGGAGGCATGACTGGCACCTAGTGCCCTACTAGGACCTGGACTGCTGGCTAGTTGAGCCTAAGCACTTCTAGTGCCAGGTTGGCTGTAACTCTGGATTCAAGAAAATGACGGGCTAAATAACGGCTGTAAATACAGCCTCCGGCCGACTAGGTCTATAGCCACCTGTAAGCAAACAACAGCTACCCAGAGAAACTGAACTAATAGGGAAACTATGCGGGCCGAGCAGGCCACCATGCTGTCTAGTTGTTTCTGAATCAAGAAAACAAGTGCTAAACTACTACATGACCAGCAAGGTCACCATTACCAACTGAATATGGCCCCATACGACCATCATAAACAAACTAAAACATACACACAGCCTCACACGACTGGTACAGCTAACCATAGGGAATGTACAATCTGCAAGCCTCTAAGAATACTGATAATATGGTCGGGACAGGGCCCCAGCCTACCCATACGGTACAACAAAAGAAAAGGAATAAACCTCTAGCTATGTAGCTCCGGATGACTGGAGCTGATGACACTATGTGCTGGCTGGAATCACGAGGGATCGGCTCCTCGTCTATGAGTACCTGCAGGCAAGCAATGCAACGCCCCAAACGGGCGTCAATACTGCTTGTACTGAGTATGCAAAGTAACAACTGAAAAAAATTACTGAAGACAAGAAATATAACTGATAGAATTAAAATAGAAAGAAATAGACTGTAATTGACTGAAAGTATGAGTTTAAGACTGTCCTCAACTATGTTGGAAGGAGTAGGAGTCGTACTTGGTAACGTGGCATTCTACTGTCTGTCTACTCATAACTAACATAACATGGCGTAATATAGCATAACATAACATAACATAGCACACATAAACCTTACCCGACCCCCATAAGCCGGGAGGTACAACCAACATGCAATCTATACCCCTACCCTGGTCATCCATCTCCCATAGTAACTATAAGCATCCTGCCAGTCCCCTGGGTATGCACTTGAGCCTGCTGAGCACCTGACTATAACTGTACCTGAGTCTGGAGGACTCTTGAATCAACACCCCGGGCGTACCCGCTCGACGGGGGTGTATAAAAGCCGACCAAGGCAAAATATGGGGAAACTGGCATCCCATCTTCGTCCCCTAGGGGACGGTATGCCACTCCATAGAGCGATGGATCCTCTCCCTATGGCGGATGAGTCGATACAACTTTTAACCATGGGGCGGTCATGGATGCTAGGTAATCCAACCCAAAATAATACAGTCAAGTCTCAACTGATAATACTAACTGCATAAGATACATGTTGAAACTAATGATAGTAATCTGTATATATATAATACATGAGGAAATTGATAGTGGTATATATATGATTTCTGTCATCTTGTGCTGAATCTGATACTGAAACAAGATATAATATTTCTGCTGAGAATCATGCTGTATAACTGAGTTTCATGGTAGATATGATTTACTATTTCCACATGATTCCTAAAATTCATATTAAGCTACTATTCTATTATACTAAAATTCATACTAAACATAATATGCGGCTTCTGAAACATTCTACTGGCACTTGCACTATTTGACTATACCGGAACTGCTAGCTTGCCAAGGAAACTGGCTTAACATACCTCAGTTTCTGACTTCTGGACTAACTGACGTAACTCGGCCAATATCCAGCTATTCCTTCCAACTACATCCATATACACAGTAATTAGAAGTAAATCCATCATTATTCCGAAAGAAAACACTATTTTGAATATTTATATAGCCCAAACATTGACTTATCGGAAAACAGCCGAAAATGCGCTATTTCTCGGATGTCCAGAAGGGAGAAATACTCACTTTAGGGCAAGAAGTACATTGACACTAATTTGGAGCAATTCCACTTACCTTAGCTCGGTAGGACGACGATTTGCCGGCGGAATTTCGCGAAACTAACTCCGCAGGAATGTTCTCTGCAGCTTTATACTGATCTTGGGCAAATTTATATGCCCAAGTGATACTCAAAGGTGTCATTTTAGCCTTGTTTATCTATCAATGTTTATACATTCTCATGTGATTGATAATAAAATATGAATTTATACTAACCAACATCATTAGCGTTGTTTTGCAGGTGAAATTTATTTTTGGGAAGCTAAAATGCGTGTTGGGAGAGATTGGGGTTGGACTCGGAGGTTAGCAAGGGAAAAAGCATTCGAAGGCACAAATTAAAGGGGCTCCACGATGGAGCCGTGTCACGCTGCCATCACGGATGCCTTCTACCTGGACAGGGTTTTTTTTTTGCCAAAAATCCAGTGAGGGTGCGCGTTGGGGCCGTGGCACGTTGTCCTAGCCCCGCATTGCACGCCGTGCCACATTGGGCCTTATTACCTGGATAATCAATTTCCAGTAAGGGTCCGCGTCAGTCGCGTCTCACGAAGGCAGTGCTCCGCGATGCACTCCGTGACACGTTGCTTGTTATTCCAGGAAAAATTCCCACTAGTATAAATAGAACACTTAGGTTCAATTTTAATTATTCTGACTTGGTGGAGCAAGAACGTGGGTTACAGGCAGTTGAGGGAACGAAAATCTCAGGGTTTTTCTCTATCTCCTTCTTCTTTATTTCAATTGTTTGTATGTTTAACACTCATTTAACGATGTTTAATCCACAAATGAGTGGCTAATTCCTCTTCTTGCTGAGGTTAAGAACAATTGTATTGAAATGTAGTGATTGATCAATTGGGTTTTTCATCTTTTCTTCCATGGTTGTTCTATTGATTCTTGTTCTTACTGCATTGATGTGTGGCCAACGTTAATGTACATCTAAAAAGTATGGTTTCACTCGAGAGAGCAAGAAATTGGAAAGTTGTGAATCAATAGGATATGATCTTTTCTTAGTTTTGGAAAATTGAGAATTGATTTACCTTCAGGATAGAAATATACCTGATAATCGTATTAGTCAATTAAGGAATCAGTTTTGTATGGCTAGAACATGAATTTCGTTTAATCACAGAAATGTAGGTGGATGGTTCATGATTCTTAAGTTGGGTTAAATACGAGAGTTTTAATCCATTGGCAATAATTCTTGACTAGAAATCGGAGGAAAGATTAACCAAAAATTGTATCGATAATTAGTTTCTATACATGTTCATTTAGCCTCAGCATGCTCACATTCATAGTTCAGACTCACATTAGATGTTTGTTTTAGACTTAGCATACAATTAGAAATCAACATATATGAAACTCTTCTTCACATTGTTGTCTGCATTTTTAGAGTTAAAGTATAGTAACACTTAAGTAGTTTGTTACCTTATCCCGGTCCCTGTGGAATTGATACTTGGGTTACTTAAGCCACTTTACTACTTGTTCGACCACGTGCACTTGCGTGTAGTTAATACCCCAGAGAAGACGCGAGCAAGTTTTTGGCGCCGTTGCCGGGGACTGGCAATTGGTGAATTTTTCTTAAGTGTAAATTTACTATATTTTTTTCTTAAGTGTTGACAACTTGGTCTTAGCCTATATTTCGCAGATATAATCTCTTTTGAACACTGGCAAGAGACAAGGAGCTGGTGGACTCATATTTAGAGCCTGAAAGATAATTTCATCGTCAGCGGAGAGAAGCTCTAGAGAAAAAGCTGCAGTTGCTTAGACAAACAATCATGGAGCAACAACAGAATCCACCAGTAGTAAGGGCAATGCTAGTGCCCGAGGAAATGGCAGCTAGGCCGGTTCGCGAGGTGGGAATCCCACATGCAAACAATGTTACATCTAGCATCTGCAAACCTAAGCCAGGAGGGAGGTTCGAGCTCAAACAAAACATGGTGCAATTACTGCACACCAGCGGGCAGTTCACAGGTCTCCCTCATGAGGATCCACAGCAGCATCTCCAAAATTTTTTGGAGATAAGTGACACTTTCATCCCCGCTGGAGTGTCATCAGATTATGTCAGGCTTACATTTTTCCCATTTTCACTATTGGGAGAATCCAAGAGGTGGTTGAAAGCTGAGCCACCTAATTCTATTACTACGTGGCATGATCTTGTAAGGAAATTCTTGATACGATTTTTTTCATCCGGTAAAACAGCAAGACTTAGAAGTCAAATTCTAAGTTTTAAACAGAGAGAGGGAGAAAATCTATATCAGGCTTGGGAGAGATTCAAGTCCATGTTGCGGGATTGTCTGTATCATCATCAATCCAATGATGTGCTGGTGCACACTTTTATAGAGGGTTTGGAACCCCAAACAAAAATCTTGCTGGACTCAGCAGCTGGGGGACAAGGATTGGAGAAAACTTATGAGGAGCTGTATACCTTGTTAAATCGTATTTCGCAGGGAAATCCGGAGTGGAATGCTGATTTATCAAGAGGAGGAACAAGGAAAGCAACAGGAGTTCTAGAAGTGGATGGTTTTACAGCTATTGCTGCACAGATAGCTGTTTTACAGAATCAACTCAACACCCACTTCAATAATATGACAGAACCAGACTCAAGCCCTAGTGAATGTAGTGCAGCAAATTTGGTGTGAAGTGTGCGGGAGTAGTGAGCACTCAGCTGAGTGTTGTGGAGCAAATCCTGACTCAGTGAACTTTGTGGGAAATGTACAGAGGAACAACCACCAACAGTATGGCAACAACTACAATTCCAACTGGAGGAATCACTCGAATTTCTCTTGGGGTAGAAACAACCATCAAGGGCAAAGTTTGAGTCAGGGGGCACAGAGGAACCAAGGAGAGCAGCAGAACTATCAAGCTCAATATAGACACAACAATGCACCTCCTCCCCCACCATCACCCAACATTGAGGAGATGTTCAAGACAATGATAGCTAACCAAGCTCAATTGCAGGCTGACTATGTGAAATTGGCAGCCGAGGTGAAGAATAACCAGTTAGCTACTAAGACACTTGAATATTAATTTGGGCAATTTGCTGGAGGCCAAAACACCAGGCCTAGAGGAGGACTTCCGAGCGACACAGATCCCAACCCCAAGCAGGTGAATTCGGTGACCACAAGGAGTGGTTTGCAGCTTAAAGAGGTGGAACCAGAAAGACCACCTCAACAATCGGGAGCAGCAGAAGTTGAGAGGGAGCAAAGTGATGAGAGGGGGAAGAAGAAGGAAGCTGAATCAGAAAGACCACCACCCCCGTTCCCTCAAAGATTAAAGAAACACAAGGAGGAGGCATGTTTCAAGAAATTCATGGAGGTGCTGAAACAGGTACATATTAACTTACCTCTTGTTGATGTTTTACAGGGAGTGCTGAAGTATGAAAAGTACATAAAGGACATCGTGGCGAACAAAAGTCGGTTGACTGAGTATGCTACGGTAGCTCTCACGGAGGAGTGCACTTCCCGGATATAAAATCGATTGCCCACAAAGCTCAAAGATCCTGGGAGCTTTACTATACAAATTACAATTGGGCAGAGTATCCGAGATCGCGGATTATGAGATTTGGGAGCGAGCATTAATTTGATACCGTCATCGGTATTCAAGAAGTTGGGTCTAGGGAGTCCTAGACCAACAACAGTGATCTTGCAACTAGCGGATCGGTCCTTAGCCAGACCTGATGGCATTGTGAAGGATGTGCTGGTGCAAGTGGGCTCCCTTATCTTCCCGGTAGATTTCATCCTGCTGGATTTTGAGCCAGACGCGGAAGTCCCATTTATTTTGGGACGTCCCTTCTTGGCGACTGGGAAAGCGCTGATTGATGTAGCTGTAGGGCAGCTAACCATGAGAGCACACGAAAAGGTGGAAGTGTTTGATGTATACAAGGCCACCAAGCTCCCGACTGTGTGCGAGGAACTCTCGGTGATCAACGTGATTGATCGAGCTGATGATGCTCAGATAGTTGAATCACGAGAGTTATTGGGAAAACCACCGGAGTGATGTAAGCACTACTGGGTTGAGGACGGTGGTCGAGAGAAAACATCTGTCACCCTAGAAGATGACTGAGCTGAATGACGTCGAGCCGCCGTGGTAAACCAGGCGCTGCACGGGAGGCAACCCGTGAAATTTTTTCTTTGTAAAACATGAATAGATTTCTTTTTCTTTTTCTTTTTTTGATTAACAACAAAATTGTTAGTTTTTACTTATATTCTTATTTTTATTTTGAATGAATCCTATAATTCTAACCAATTTCTTGTCGTAAGATGAATTTCAGGTTGAACGGAGGGTAAACATGCAAGGAATCACAAAGGAAAATCCGAGGTATAAAAAATAATAAAAAGTGGCAAAACAGTGAGCCAGGGCGATGGCTCCGTGTCACGGAGGAAGACCTACGCGTTACCCTCCGTGACACGTTGAAGGTAATTCTGGAATTTTTACAAATTTTGGAACACCTACGCGATGGCTCCGTGTCACGGAGGGCATGCTCTGCGTTACCCTCCGTGACACGTTGAGGTGTATATCGCGACGGGTCACACAGGGTCACCGGGTGACCCGCGCGAAATTCCCACTTTTTAACCCCGATTCCCCCTCATTTTTCCTCATTTTTCATACTCTCCGTGACCAACATCCCAAAAACCCCTTCTCCCTCAACGTGACATGGACTTAGGGCCATAATTTCATCAAGTTTTCGTCACTTCTTCGAATTCAAGGTATGTTCTTCAACTCTATCTCAATTCTTGTCAAACGTTTTCGATTTTGAACATGTGATATGAGCAAAACTTGCCCTAAGTAGAAATTTAGCTTAAATTCAATTGAATTATTGTTGATTGATGTTCGGAGTAACGGTGTGATTGCTTGAACTCGACAATTACATAGCTTAATCGAGTTTTTGATAAAATCATAGCTAGGGCTTGACTTTGAGTTTGAAATGGAAAAATTGAGTTGAGCTAGTGAAATTCATGCTGGGTTGTACATGTTGGGTGAGATGAGTCGATTGTGCTAACTGTGACTATGCTAACAGACCGACGGATTCTCGGGTTAAGGAAATACTGGAAATTGCAAGAAATGGGTGAATTGTATAGGATCATGTAGTTAAAATTTTTCTTTTGTTTCTCCTTGCTAAGTGCTATGGGATAAAATGTTATCGATAGGTAAGAATTGTGGTTAGCTGTACGAAGTCTGAGTAGTACATGGAATATATACCGCCTAATTCTCCCAAGGCACTAAGCATATTTGTTATGTTTCGTTGTTTGTTTGTGTAAATAAGTACGATCTTGCCTTAATATTGTAATTTTGGCTAAAGACTAAGTGTGGGGTAGCCTAGCTTAACCCAACCTTAGTCGAAGGAAATTTTAATTGGCTTAATATTGAACTTGTCTGTTTGGTTTGACAGGAACAATGGCAAGCAGGCAAGACAAGGGAAAAGGCGCATCAACATCTGGCGCCGGAAGAAAAAGAAGTAGACTGGGCACAGCGGTCCCAGTAGCACCAGCGGTTCCACGCGGCCAACGCCGTCAATACGGAACCAGGTGGGTGACAGAGGAGGGGAAGAAATGGTACGCAAAGCACAAGGAGAGCAAGTACTTCCCCGAGGAATACATAGCAAGGGAACCGTTGGCACAGGAGTTCCCCAGGATTGTCCAGAGGATCGAGGCAGCTCGGCTGAACTTCATCTTTGAAGAGCCCAAGGAATGCAACTTGCACTTGAATTGGGAATTCTACGCCAACTGGAACCCGACTCTCAAAAGTCACACCATCAAAATAAGGGGGCAAATAGTCACTTTTGAGCCCCACCACCTCAATGCTATCCTAGGGGCACGGGACACAGACGCCCATGTGCTTCGACAGCTGAATATCACTCCACCATATGCGGACATCAGACGCACTTTGTGTGGAACCCAATCAATAGCTCGGTGGAGTAGACATAAGGAGAGTGGCTACCATCAGACCTTGCCTTACTTATAGATGAACAGGGAAGCCAGGATACGGATGAAGATTGTTTGCTCCTGCCTAATCTCGGGGGTGCGTATGACGGATGTAACCCGGAATCGTGTATGCTTGGTGTACGCCCTGATGAAAGGGCTGGAGATCAATGTGGGGGCGGTGATTATCTCCGCCATGAAGAGAGCCCGTTTGCATCAAGGGCACATATACGGATTTGGTGGACTACTCACCACATTCCTGAGGGGCCTGGATATTGAGGAAGAGGCCCTTGACTACATCCCGCAGATAGAGCGGCGGGCCTTAGATGTCACTAAAACTAAGGCATCCGACACCACCCAACGGCTAGTTCTTACACTAGCCGAGCGACATGCTCGGGATGATTAGTACATGGCTCGCATGTACGGGATGCGGATGCTCCAGCTTTGAATAGGCGGGAGGCCGGCAACAGAAGAGGAGCTGTGGCAGCTCGAGCTAGACTACCCTTTTGGCGAAAATGCCAGGGCTCTATGCCGAGTGGGGCCAGCTTTTGTAGAGCCCACGGATGATGATGTCCCCACAGATGAGGAGACACGTCGAGAGGACTCCGCTGTGGAGTCCGATGATGATGATGGGGGCGATTCAGACATGGGAGACAAGGCAGCAGCACCTGATGAAGAAGTGGAGTATTTTGATTGATCAGGGAGTTCTGCCACCCAATTTTTGTGCTATGTTAATTTTTGTGTACACTGGGGACAGTGTTCGATATAAGTGTGGGGTGGGAGTAGTTTGGTGCTGGTTGTGTTGTCGTTTATGTTTCTGTTATGTTGTTGTGCTTGTGGAAAATTTTTTTGTGACCCTGTGATTGTGATGTTTCTGTTCTGTATTGTAATTAAATGTGAAGCTGTTGTGTGCTGCTGAATGTTGCTAGCTGATTTTGTACATATTTTTGTTTTATCGAAATGATCGATATTTTTAATTTTTTTTTTCAATTCTTGGGTTTCTCAGCGTTTGTTTTTGGTTCTTTTACCGAGATTGGTCCCATTGAACCAAAGTCTTAGTTAGTGACCGTTCCCTATGATGGATGGATGACGACCGTCTTAAGGAAAATGTAGTCGTTAGGAGTAGATTTTTTTTTCATTTATCTTTCAATTGTTTTCTTTTGTGGGTTGCATCCCAAAACCTGTAGTTACTTTATGGATGCAGAATTCTAGTTGCGTGTTGTACATGATATTTGAAATGCAAAGGTGATTCGTATGAAAGCATGCAACTCTGTAAATATGTTGAGATACCTAGGCCATAGAGTCGATTCAGTGTGATTGAGGCTTAACGTTTGAATTCTTGTAATTAGCTGATTGAAGATTCTGTGAATACGTCTTGAATTGAGCATGTGCAATAAGTGTGGGGTGAGGTTTTGTTTATTCCATGCTATTATGAAATGACTAGAACTTGCCTAGTGTGTGTACGAAACAAAATGAAGGATGTGTATTGTAGGAAAGGATGTAGGCATTTCCTTGTTTTCAACCGAAAGTTTCTCTTTTTCATTATTGTACCCACCTTGATTGTACACCCTAGTTAGCCCATTGAGCCTTTAGCCTATTATTTTTTTCTTTTGTTAATGTAAACCGAGCTTAACCCTTTCTTTTCATTAGCCATAAATTTGATCCAAAACTCTTAAGTGCTTAAGAAGAGAAAATAATTTTCCCAAAGTGTCAAAGAGTGAGAATGGTGAAAAGAAAAGAAAAGCAGAGTGATGAAAGGAAAGAAAAGGTTGAAGGTGCACTTGTTATAAATAAAATATAATGAAGATGTATGAATAATCTTCATGATTGAGTTAAGTGTGCTTAATGAGATGGGTCAAAATGAAGACAGACTTGAAGAATGGGAGAATGAAGGAAGAAACAATGCCCATGACCTTGATGGGATGTATTGAAAAAGCGCTTAAGGATGCAAGTGGCTATTATTGGCTAGCCCAGTATTTACTAGTTCCGTATCTTACATTACAACCCGTTAAAGTCCTACGTGATCTTACATCACACTCCCTTATATTAGTGGAGTAATACACTAAAGGCAAGCCTATGGTTCGTGGCATGATGCATGTGAATTCTTTTGGGTGAGAGAGTGAAATTCTTTCTATATGCCCCTGCACGTAATCGTTTGAGTTCATGTGATTAAAAAGGGGAAAATGCTCTTGTGTTGTGACGGAACATGCTTGATGAGAGATTAAATTTCGTGTCGGATATCTTGATCAGCTGATTTGCAGGAGTTTGCCAATATTGAGAGTTGATTCTTAAGTCTAGGAGGTCTTGATGTGTTGAAGGTCATTGCATTGATAGGACCATGCATTTTTTCTTAATGATTTGCTGTATTAAATAATCGGTATTACCATAGCCTGAATTGTCAAACCAAAGTAGCCAGGATGGGGTGTAAAGTGCATGAGGTGTAAGATTGTTGTTCGGGGATGAACAAGGATTTAAGTGTGGGATAAGTGATCTTGGGCAAATTTATATGCCCAAGTGATACTCAAAGGTGTCATTTTAGCCTTGTTTATCTATTAATGTTTATACATTCTCATGTGATTGATAATAAAATGTGAATTTATACTAACCAACATGATTAGCGTTGTTTTGCAGGTGAAATATATTTTTGGGAAGCTAAAATGTGTGTTGGGAGAGATTGGGGTTGGACTCGGAGGTTAGCAAGGGAAAAAGCATTCGAAGGCACAAATTAAAGGGGCTCCGCGATGGAGCCATGTCACGCTGCCATCGCGGATGCCTTCTGCCTGGACAGGGATTTTTTTACCAAAATTCCAGTGAGGGTGCGCGTTGGGGCCGTGGCACGTTGGCCTAGCCCCGCGTTGTACGCCGTGCCACGTTGGGCCTTATTACCTGGATAATCAATTTCCAGTAAGGGTCCGCGTCAGTGGTGTGTCACAGAGGCAGTGCTCAGTAATGCACTCCGTGACACGTTGCTTGTTATTCCGGGAAAAATTCCCACTAGTATAAATAGAACACTTACGTTCAATTTTAATTATTCTGACTTGGTGGAGCAAGAACGTGGGTTACAGGAAGTTGAGGGAACGAAAATCTCAGGGTTTTTCTCTAACTCCTTCTTCTTTATTTCAATTGCTTGTATGTTTAACACTTATTTAACGATGTTTAATCAACAAAAAGTGGCTAATTCCTCTTCTTGCTGAGGTTAAGAACAATTGTATTGAAATGTAATTATTGATCAATTGGGTTTTTTATCTTTTCTTCCATGGTTGTTCTATTGATTCTTGTTCTTACTGCATTGATGTGTGGCCAACGTTAATGTACATCTAAAAAGTCCGGTTTCACTCGAGAGAGCAAGAAATTGGAAAGTTCTGAATCAATAGGATATGATCTTTTCTTAGTTTGGGAAAATTGAGAATTGATTTACCTTCAGGATAGAAATATACCTAAAAGTCGTATTAGTCAATTAAGGAATCGGTTTTGTATTGCTAGAACATGAATTTCGTTTAATCACAGAAATGTAGGTGGACGGTTCATGATTCTTAAGTTGGGTTAAATACGAGAGTTTTAATCCATTGGCAATAATTCTTGACTAGCAACCAGAGGAAAGATTAACCAAAAATTGTATCGATAATTAGTTTCTATATATGTTCATTTAGCCTCAGCATGCTCACATTCATAGTTCAGACTCACATTAGATATTTTTTTTAGACTTAGCATACAATTAGAAATCAACATATATCAAACTCTTCTTCACACTGTTGTCTGCATTTTTAGAGTTAAAGTATAGTAACACTTATGTAGTTTGTTACCTTATCACAGTCCCTGTGGGATCGATACTTGGCTTACTTAAGCCACTTTACTACTTGTTCGACCACGTGCACTTGCGTGTAGTTAATACCCCAGAGTAGACGCGAACATATACTTCGGTATCCGGAGTTAATTTGAGTTTTGACTGTGTTCGACGGCCTAATCGGACGAATATTTATCAAAACCCTTCGTCCCTTACTGTTTTGGTCATGCTCTAGAAATTAAATTGTGGGAAATGAAATAAAAAACCATAGTGGGGCTTATATACTTGAGGCCTGAACCCCGCCTCCGTGGCACGCTGGCCATCGCAGAGGGGCAGCCTCCGTGACACGCCACCTGTCACGGAGGGGCACTGCTCGGCCTCCTCTTGCGACGTTCCGACTCAGCACTTGTCCGGTCTTCCCCCGAGACTTTTTCTAGCATGTATTGCATTCTAAAACTCTTAACCAACATGAAAATAATCCATCAAAATGTCAAGAATTTACCGACATTTACGGGGTATAACACGAGTCGTGTGGCTTGATCATGACTCGTGGTCATTCCCGTGGTGTCCCCCAGACCAGTCCACTTCCCTTCTTGACCACGAGTCACTTCATGACTCATGGTCCCTCCTCTGGGTCACCTAACGACCAGTTTTGTGATCTGGTGGAGAATTCCAGTTTTTCTCTGTTTCAACTCCCGAGTCTGATCTTTGGGCTCCTGGGGTATAACAATGTCTCCCCCTTGGGTATATTCATCCTCGGATGTTAGAAACACGCAACAAAAGGTGAAGATGCAATCATTAGATGCAAATACTGATTGTCTATGCTGAAAACTAACAGAATAACTACCTCCGAAAAGAACTACATAGTTGAACTGAATTCACTCATCACATACCTCTACCATAACATAAAACGAACTTGTGCACATGAATCAAACATGAATAATGATTAGAGTATTAAGGCAAAAAGTAGTACCTCAAATGAAAACTGAGACGGTAGGGAACAGGTGAGGGTATTTAGCCATCATATTTGCTTCGGCTTCCCACGTAGCCCGCTCAACATGCTGATTTCTCCATAAAACCTTTACTGATGCTACCTCTTTCTTCGTTAGCCTCTGAACATGACTATCCAATATTTCAACTGGGATTTCCTCATAGGTGAGGCATTCTCTCACACCCACACTCTCAATCGGTACAACTAGAGCCGGATCTCCCAAACATTTCTTCAAAAGTGATACATGAAACACATGATGCACGAAAAATAACTTTGAGGGAAACTCCAACTCATACGCTACCTTACCAACTCTTCTCATAATCCGATAGGGACGAACATAACAGGGACTGAGTTTTCCTTTCTTCCCAAACTGCATTACTCCCTTCATGGAAGATACCTTCAGAAATACCCAATCGTCCACCTCGAACTCCAACTCTCTCCTCCCCACATCAGCATATGACTTTTGACGACTTTGTGTGGTTTTCAGCCTGTCCCTTATCAACTGAATAATCATGATAGCTTCATGAACCGAGTATGGCCCTATCATAGCTGCGTCACCAACCTCAAACCATCCGATGGGCCATCTATATCTCCGCCCATAGAGAGACTCGAACAGTGCCATTTGGATACTGGAGTGATAACTGTTATTTTAAGCGAACTCGATCAGGGGCAAGTGATTATCCCAACTACCTTTAAAGTCCATCACGCAAGCTCTCAACATTTCTTCGAGAGTTTGAATTGTCCACTTTGCTTGGCCATCTATTTGCGGATGAAATGTTGTGCGCAGTTTAACCTGAGTCCAAAGCCCTTTTTGAAAAGACTGCCAAAACTGAGAGGTAAATTGAGTACCTCGGTCTGAAAAGATAGACAAGGGCACTCCATGAAATCGAACCAACTCCCGAATATATAGTTTAGCATAATCCTCCACTGAATCTGTAGTTTTTACCGGTAGAAAATATGCATCCTTGGTCAACCCGTCTACCACAACCCAAATAGAATCATAGTGTTGACGAGTACGGGGCAGGATTGTGATGAAATCCATGTTAATCTCTTCCCACTTTCAAGTGGTGATGCTAATATCCTATAGTATGCTTCCCGTCTTTTGATGCTTGACCTTCACTTGCTGATAGTTTGGGCACTTGGCTACGAATTCTGCAATATCCCTCTTCATTCCATTCCACCAATATATTTCCCCCAAATCATGATACATTTTGGTGGAACCTGGGTGAATAGAGTACCTAGATCCATGAGCCTCATGCATTATCCGACTCCTAAAATCATCCACATCTGGAACACATAGGCGACCCTGGTACCGAAGCATACCATCTCCCCCTTGGGAGAAGCCTCCACCTTCTGACTTCGAACAACTTCTTTCAGCTTTACCAAAATCAGATCCTCATGTTGTCTAGCTTTCATATCCGTCACCAAGGGAGATTTTGATCCATTCTGCACAACAACACTACCATCAGCCAAGTTGGCCAACCTAACTCCAAACCTTGTAAGTTGATGGACATCTTTCATCAGATCATTCTTTCCCTCATTTACATGGGACACACTCTCCATAGAGAGCCTACTAAGTGCGTTCTCTACCACATTAGCCTAACCCAGATGGTAAACAACACTTATATCATAATCCTTTAGTAGCTCCACCCACTTTTTTCGCAAAAGATTGAGATGTTTCTACATGAACACATATTTCGAGCTCTTGTGCTCCGTAAACACATCCACATGGACCCCATACAAGTAATGCCGCCATATCTTCAATGTGAACACCACCGCAGCCAATTCAAGATCGTGGGTCGGGTAATTCTTCTCATTGACTTTCTACTGTCTTAGGGCATATGCTATCACTTTTCCATGCTGCATAAATACACACCCGAGTCCGATCCTCGAAGCATCACAATACACCACAAAACCATAGGTACCTTCGGGTAGGGTCAACACCGGTGCTGAAGTAAGTCGAGTCTTCAACTCTTGGAAGCTCTTCTCACAAGCCTCCGACCATTGGAACCTGACCTTTTTCTGAGTCAACTTGGTCAAAGGTGCTGCAATAGATGAGAAACCCTTAACAAACCTCCAATAGTCTATACAAAGAAACTCCGAATATCCGAAGGATTCACCGGTCTAGGCCAATTCTTCACCTCCTCGATTTTCTGAGGATCTACTTTTATGCCTTCGCTTTATACCACATGGCCTAAAAATGCCACCGAGTTCAACCAGAATTTGCACTTGCTGAACTTTGCATACAATTGGCGATCCTTGAGAGTCTGAAGCACTACTCTCAAATGAGCGGCATGCTCCTCCTTGCTCTGAGAGTATATAAGGATTTCGTTGATGAACACGATCACGAACATATCCAAATATGGCTTGAACACCCTGTTCATTAGGTCCATAAAAGCTGTAGGAGCATTTCTTAGTCTAAAAGACATAACTACAAACTTATAATGACCATACCACATCCTGAAAGCTGCGGAATATCACACTCCCTCACTCTGAGCTAATGATAATCGGACCTGAGATCTATCTTTGAGAAATACTTGGCACCTTGAAGCTGGTCAAGCAAATCATCGATCCTGGGTAAGGGATACCTGTTCTTTAAGGTGACCTTGTTCAATTGCCAAAAGTTAATGCATATCTGAAGCGAACCATCCTTCTTCCATAAAAATAACACTGGTGCAACCCATGGAGACTTGCTCGGTCTAATGAAGCCCTTATCTAATATGTCCTTCAGCTTATCCTTCAACTCTTTCAACACGACTGGAGCCATACTGCAAGGAGGGATAGATATAGGTTGCGTGTCGGGTAGAAGGTCAATACCAAAATCAATCTCCCGCTCGAGAGGAACACCTGGCAAATCATAAGGAAAGACCTCTGGATACTCACGTACCATCGGAACTGACTGGATTTTCGGGATCTTAGACTCAACATCCTTAACACTAACTAGATGATACATGAAAACCTTAGAAATCATCTCTCTAGCCTTAAGATATGAAATAAATCGACCTGCTAGTACAATCGAATTACCCTTCCACTCCAAAATTGATTCACCCAAAAAATGAAATTCCACCGCAAGGATTCTAAGATTTACAGAAGCATTACACACATACAACCAATCCATTCCAAGAATAATATCAACGTCAGTCATGGCTAACTCTACCAGGTCTGAGGAGGTGGCTTTATGAAATATAGTTACCGGGCATCCTCTATACACCTGCCTAGCTACAACTGAATCACCGATAGTAGTAAAAACTAAAAATGGTTCTGATAGAGTCTCGGGACTAAATCCAAAGCTACTAGCAACATAAGGAGTCACAAAAGACAAAATAGCCCCCGGATCTAGCAAGGCATAAACATTAATATGAAAAACTCGCAACATACCAGTGACCACATCCGGTGAAGTCTCCAGCTCTTGACACAGGGCGAGGGCATAGAATCTATTTTGGCGTTGTCCGCCACCCCCATTGGAAGATGCTCCCTGTTGAGCAGAAAATTCTGGAGCTACTGCTGTCTTGATAGTCTATGTATGACCCCTATCACCATCCTGTCTAGCAAATAGACATGCTCGATGCATGTGGCTGGTCCTACCACACCCATAGAAAATATCTGAGCCGAGCAAACACTCCCCGGCATGACTATTGAGGCATTTTCCGTAGTTTGGGAAGGTACACTCTATCTGCGAGCCCCTTTGATCCCTCAATCCCGAAGCCGTGCTCTTATGATAACCCTTCGGTCTGGATGGAACACTAGCTGATGAAGGTGTTGGAGCTAGTGACTGCAGCTGAAACTGAGGGCGGTGACCACCGCCGGATCTTTGACAAGTAAACCCATGATTATCTGTCTGAGCCCTCTTTGCATCCCTCTCCCTCGCATGATCTTCCTCCATTGGTTGGGCATATAGTACTATGCGAGGAAAGTCCATATCCTGATGAAGCATTGTAGTCCTGCAATCCTTGTCCAAATATCCCACTACTCCATGGATGAATCTACTCACCCGTATCCTATGATCGACTACCAACTCTGTGGCATATTTCAATAGGCGTGTGAACTCAAGGGCATACTTTTGTACAGTCACTCTCCCTTGCTTCAAATTAATGAACTCAACTGTCTTCAGCTCCCTCATCTCACGAGGGAAGAACCGGTCTAGGAATGCAATATGGAACTCTTCTCAAGTGACCGGACCTGCTCCTGCGACCCTGCTATCCTTCCATTGGTAAAACTAGATATGCGCGACTACTTTTAATTGATAAGAGGCCAACTCGGTGCACTTAACCCAATTCACCCCTATGACTTGGGTGATCTAGACAATCTCGTCTACGAACTCATATGGATCCTCATCTACCTTGGATCCAAGGAACTCCGGCGGGCTCATCCTCAAGAAGTCTTTGACTCGAGCCGCTGCTACGTTTCCATTTTTCAGAACATGTACAATGGCCTACTGATTGACCTGAGTAGTCAAGGCCTATTCCAACATCTGAATAGCGGCCCAGAACTCAGCATGGGAAGCAAGCTCCGATGCTTGGGGCTCCTGAAGTGGTGGTCCTTGCTGATGCCCATGACCATTGCCATCCTCGTGGCTTTGACCATCTCCATTCTTTCTTCTATTCATTCTTTGGGGAGCCATGATTTGACAATTGCGAATAGTAGGAATTAGAAAAATAGAAGGACTTTTCATCGCATGACATAGATCATGAAAGAAGGGAACATTTCCTAAATTTCTTGTAGCCTCTTCGCCATAAGTGTGGCGCGCTTCACACCCATGAAAAAGACTCTACTTAACATGGCTTTCGGACACCCTAGGACACTTCAAACCTATGGTTCTTATACCAAGTTTGTCATGACTCGAACGTAGACCCGAATTATAACACGGGACAAGGAACCCCGAGAGGCCCCAAGTCGACCTATGGCATAAGCATACATCTAACTTCATTCTCTTTGAGCGAAAAACTAAACGTAAGGCATAACGGAAATGTAAACATATCATAACATAACATAACATAGGGAGTCACTAGACATACATGCAAGCTAAGTGCTACATACTGTCTGAAAGCCTCTACTATATATGATGGGTTGATGGGACAACTGTCAGGCCCCACCTTGGTAGGCATGACTACACCTGGTGCCCTACTGGGTTCTGAACTGGCTTGACTGTGCTTACGCACCTCTGGTGCCTAACTAACACTAAGACTCCAAATCAAGAAAATGACGTGCTATATCTCAATTGTAAACACAGCCCCCAGCCAACAAGGCCTTATAGCCACCTGTAAAAGAAAACAGCTAAACAAAAACAAGCAATAGTAGGGACTCCTATGGGGGCTTATAAAACTACCATGATGTCTAGTTATGAATGAAAAGTAAATCCAGTAGTAAGCTAAGTTATGGCCGATAAGGCCGCTAACTAGCAGCTAAACAAGGCCCTACATGATCAACACACAAGATGAAGAACATATGGGCCCCACATGACCATCAACATCTAACCACAGGAAATTTGAAACAAACTGCAAGCCTCTAAGAGTGATATACTGGTCGAGACAGGGCCCTGACCTACCCATAAACTGTACAACAAAAAGAGAGTCAACCTTCTAGCTATTAGCTCCGGAGGAATGGAGCTGACTGCTCTGTTAACTCTGACAGAAAGCTAAGAAGGTCCTGGTCCGCGTCTATTGGCAGCTGCAGGCAAGTAATGCAGCGTCCCCAAGAAGGGCGTCGTACAATATGTACTGAATATGTAAGGCAATAATTGTAAATAACTGAATAAAAGAAATGAAACTGAATATAACTGCAAAGGAAAGGATAGAGATACTACCTGAATAACTGAACTTTCCACTATCTAATTTAGCAGTAACTAATGCAAACAAGAACCTTACCTAGCCCCCATAAGCCGGAAGGTAAAACCAGAACAGAATAACCCACTTTGGGCCCCCATAAGCCCGGGTGAGTACACCTTAATCTATATACCCCTTGCAAGGTCACACTGGGTCTACTAATAGCTATAGCCATCCTACTAGTCTTCTGGGTATGAAATTGATCCCACTCGGCCCCTGGTTGTAGTTGTGTCTAAGTCCAGTGGACTCTTGATATCTGCACCCCAAGCACCAGGCTCGATGAGGGTGCGGTGCTGATACGACATATAATAGTCCAGCCATGGAATGGACTATATGAGGACCTGGGACCCCATCTTCATCCCTCGCAGATGGCATACTGCTTCGTGGAGCGATGACATCTCGCCTTTGGCGGGCGTTGACACAGCTAGTAACCTTGGGTTGGTCATGGAAGGCTATACAAGGCATCGTCAATCCCAAACTAAACATAGGATACTGGTTTTGTCTAATAACAACAGCTAATCACAATTAATATGTTTCTAGTTCTCTTACTGGGATTTAAACTGAGTTACAATACTAAAGAAACTAACTTTAACATACCTCAATTGCCAATTTCTGATTAACTAGCGGGTTTCAGTTCATATTCAATAATTCTTTCCAATTGTAATTATTCTACCAGAAAAATGAGATTAATTTCAGTAACAAATTCGGCAAAAATGATAACCTTTTATATAAAAATTAACTATACTTCAACTTAATAGAACATAGTCAAAAACATATAATTTCTCGAAAGTTCAGAAGGGAGAAATACTCACTTGATGCCTGTGATCATATAGAGATTAGTTTGGAGCAATTTGACAACTTTGGCTCGGTGGTGCTACGATTCTCCGGGTGAATTTCACGAAAATAAATCTGTAGTAATTCTCCCAACAGCCTTAAACTTTGATACCCGAAATTAATTTCAATTTGGACAGCGTTTCATAGCATAAACAGATGAAAATCTATCAATTTTTTCGTATTTCTCTCCTCTTGGCCGAATGTGAATAAGTGAATATTACACATAATGAAGGGAGGGGATTTATATATACTTGGGTGGTGGATAGGGGGTTCGTGGCACAGACCCCAATGCGCCAATTTACGGGTGTTCCAGAGAGCCTAATGCGTAGGGAAGGGGTCCATGACACACTGCCCCTGTTGCGGCCTGCTCCGGCCTTTTCCCGTGCGGTCCCGATTCCATGCTCATTCGGCCTTTCCCTAGGCCCTTTATCGTACACATCATACTCTAAAACACTTGACTAACATATGAATAGGCTGACTACACATTAATAACTTACGGTGTGTAACATCCTCCCCCCTTAGGAACATTTGTCCTCGACTGTCATTTCCGCTTATGGGAATTTAACCTTTTTAGCTACTATTCTGGAGAAATTTCGGCAGAGTCTCCCCTGTAATTGCACTATCTGAAAACCCTAAAATGCAGAAGAATCCAACACAGGCATTTCACATAACACCATAACAACTATTCGCAACAAAATTGTACCCAACTGAGCAATATATGTAACACACATCATAAAACAAAACTGAATCATAAATGTACCTGAACTGCTTGGTCTGGGCTAAGCCTAGAACAAGTGAGTATATTTGGATCTCATATCATCCTTATCTTCCCAGGTCATCTCTTCTCTATTCCTGTTCCTCCACAATACCTCAATAGAAGCGACATCTTTAGTTCTCAGCCTACGAACCTGTCGATCTAATATGGCTACTCGAAATTCTTCATAGGATAACTCCTCAGTAATCTGAACATCCTCAACTGGCACAATTCAGGACGTATCTCCTATGCACTTTCATAACATTGACACATGAAAGACCTGGTGGACAGATTCTAATTCTGAAGGCAAATCCAGCTCGTATGCCACCTGGCCTATCCTTCGGAGGATTCAGTACGGTCCTATAAATCTCGGGCTAAGCTTGCCATTTTTACCAAACCTCATCACACCCTTCATTGCAGAAATATCCAGTCACCTATTCCGAACTCTAGGTTTCTACACTGTGCATCGGCATAAGATTTTTGGTGGCTCCGAGCTGTCAGCAGGCGTTCTCCGATAAGCTTCACTTTCTCTTCTAACTGGTGGATCATGTCTGGTCCAATTAACTCCGATTCTCTAACCTTGAACAAACCAATTGGGGACCTGTATTTTCTCCCATATAAGGCCTCATAAGGCGCCATCTGGATTGCAGAATGATAACTGTTATTATAAGAAAATTCAATAAGGGGTAAATGTTCATCCCAGCTGCCCCTAAAGTCCAGCACGCATGCCCGTATCATATCCTCGAGCATCTGAATTATATGTTTTGCTTGCCTATTTATTTGAGGATGGAAGGCTGTACTTAGGTTAACCTGCGTCCCCAGGCCCTTCTAAAAGGACTACCAGAATTTAGCTGTAAACCGCGCCCCTCAGTCAAAAATGATTGATACCGGAACACCATGCAATCGCACTATCTCTGATATACAATTCGTCATAGTCTTCAGCTGAGAAGGTAGCCTTGATTGGCAGAAAATGAGCTGATTTCATCAATCTGTTGACAATCACCCAGATAGAATCAAATCCGCGTCTGGGGTAATCCAGTCACAAAATGCATATTGATAGCTTCCCATTTTCACATAGGCACTGCTATTTCCCGTGTCAATCCATTAGGTTTGTGATGTTCTGCCTTCACCCGCTGGCAATTAGGATATTGTGCTACAAATTTTGCTACTTCCTCTTCATTCCCGGCCACCAGTAAATCTATTTGATGTCATGATACCATTTTGTTGAACCTGGATGAAGAGAATAACGGGAATAATGTACCTCTGCCATGATCTACTGGCGAAGTCCTACCATGTTCGGAACACGAAGGAGACCTCTACATCTCAAGACCCCGTCTGCGGTTACTTTGAAAGCTGATATTTCCCCTTGCTGATCTTTATCTCTGAGCTGGACTAGGATAGGGTCTTCATACTATCGTCCTTTCACCTATACAACCAAGGATGATATAGTAGTATGCTGGATCACTGTCTCCCAAGTCTACCATTCGGATGGCCAAAGTGGCTAACTGATGCAATTCTCAAGCCAACTCCCGTCGTTCGGGCTTCAAATATGCCAAACGTCCTATGGATTTACGACTGAGGGCATTTGCTACAACGTTGCCTTTTCAAGGGTGATATAAAATGTTCACATCGTAATCCTTCAACAGCTCTAACCAGCGACACTGCTGCAGATTCAACTCTTTCTGTGTAAAGATGCAATGGAGGTTCTTATGATCAGTAAAAATACCTATGTGGACACTATACAGATAGTGCCTCCATATTTTCAAGGCATGAATTACCGCGGCCAATTCTAGATCATGGGTGGGGTAGTTCTTTTCATGCTTTCTCAACTATCTTGAAGCGTAAGAAATTACCTTACCATGTTTCTTCAGAACACATCCTAACCCGATGCCCAAAGCATCATAGTACACTGCATAATCCTCTGATCCTTCTGGCAAGGCTAATACTGGTGCTGCGGGCAACCTATTTTTCAACTCCTGGAAGCTCTGTTCACTTGCTTCATTCCAGTGAAATTTGGCTGCTTTTTGAGTTAGCTTGGTCAAAGGTGCTGCTAAGGTAGAAAACCCCTCTACAAACCTTCTATAATACCCGGCTAGCCCCAGGAAACTGCGTACCTCAGTCGGAGTGGTAGGTCTAGGCCATGTCTTTACTTCCTCAATCTTATGTGAATCTACCTGAATACTAGCATCTGACATAATGTGGCCTAGGAAGGCCACTGAATTTATCCAAAACTCACATTTAGTAAATTTCGCATATAACTAGCGATTCCTGAATCTGGAGCACTGGTCGTAGGTGATCTTGGTGATCTGCCTCTGAATGACAATACACCAGAATGTCATCAATAAACACTATCACAAACAAGTCTAAATACAGCCTGAAGATGCTGTTCATCAAATCCATGAACACTGCTGGAGCATTCGTCAACCCGAAGGACATGACTAGAAATTTGAAGTGGCCATACCTGGTCCTGAAAGCGGTTTTTGGAATATTCCTCTCGCGAACCCGAACCTGATGGTACCTAGACCTTAAATCGATTTTTGAGAAATACTTCATCCCTTGTCACTGATCAAACAAGTCATCTACTCTAGGAAGTGGATATTTATTCTTGATTGTGACTTTATTCAGCTGCCGGTAGTCTATACACATACGGAGGGAGCCATCCTTCTTTCTCACAAATAGGACTGACACACCCCATGGTGAAGTACTCGGCCTGATGAAGCCCTTATCTAACATATCTTTCAACTATTCCTTCAATTCTCTAAGCTCGGCAGAAGCCATTCGATAGGGAGGGATGGATATAGGCTGAGTACCTGGTAATAAATCAATTGCAAAACTGATCTCCCGTTCTAGGGGAATAACAAGAAGTTCTAGGAATACATCTGGAAATTCATTGACTACTGGAATGGACTGGAGAGTCGGGGACTCGACTTGAACATCCTAAACCCTAAGAATATGATAGATACAACCCTTTGCTATTAACTTCATCACCCGAAGATAGGAAATAAACCTATCTTTTGGCGTGGCTGCATTACCTTTCCACTCCAGTACTACCTCCCATGGAAAGTGGAATGGGACATTTTTGGTCCAGCATTCTACATTGGCATAACATGGTGCCAGCCAATCCATACCCATAATTACATCAAAGTCAATCATTTCTAATTCTACCAAATCTACCAATGTATGGCGACCAACAACCTCTACTGTGCATCCCCGGTAGACCTTTTTGGCTATGATGGAGTCACCAACAGGAGTAGACACTGAAAAAGGTCACTGAAGTAATTCTGGTGCAATATCAAACTTTCGGGCCACTAATGGGGTAACATAAGACAAAGTGGATCCTGGGTCTATCAACAAATAAACAGAATGAGAAAAAATGTCCAGCATACTTGTCACCACATCCAGCGACGACTCTGATTCCTGTCGTCCCAGTAAAGCATAAGTGCGATTTGGACCGGTTCCTGAACTAGATGGCCCTGGTCTGCCTCGACCTCTGCTGGCTAGAGTTGAGGGCCTACGCCCCGCTGGAGATGCTAGGGCATGTGACCCTACTGAAGATCTATCTTGTCGGTCCCAATCACTTTGACCCTTAGCTGGACAGTCCCTCATCCGATGACCCTGCTTTCCATACGCGTAACATGCCGTGGAACCATACCTTCATGCCCTGGAGTGACGTCGGTTGCAGATAGGGAAAAGTGGTGCAGTAAACCTACTATGATCTGACCCTCTTTGATGCTGCCAACCTACTGGAAGTGAGCTCTCGCCGAGCCCTGACTTCCCCCGATGACCAGATCGACTGCCCAGCTGTTGTTGTGGAGGTGGGGGTCTAGATGGTCTGTCTAACAATTGTGGCCTGGGCACGCCTTGAAATTTTGCCTGCACATCACTCGATCTAGCCCTACAGTGCTAATCCTGATTTTCCCTCTCTATATCTCGCTGTCGCTGCCTGATTCCCTCGATATTCTGGGTGAATGCCTGGACATTGGAAATTTCCATGTCCTCTTGCAGAGTCGCCGTAATACAAGTATCCACATATCCTGGATTTAGCCCCATAATAAACTGGTGCACCCTGGATAGCATGGTATCTACAAAGTCCGATGCATATTTGGCCAGGGAGTCAAACCTCATGGTATACTCTCTAACAATCATCGAGCCCTATTCCAGATGCAAGAATTGATCCACTCGAGCCTGCCGAATTTCCCGTGGCAAGTAATGATCTAGGAAGGCCTCTGAAAAATTGGTCCAAGTCGGAGGAGGTACATCTCTACCTTGGGACCTCTCCCAACTCTCATACCATAATACTGCGATGTCCCATAGTTGAAATACCGCCAACTCAACCGACTCTGCAGGTGTGGCATGCATCACCCTAAAGATCTGCTGAAACTAGTTCAAAAAGTCCTGAGGTCCTCATCCTGGTCCGTCCCTGTAAATAGTGAGGACTCAATGCAATAAACTCTCGGACCCTCGAACTAGCCGGTCCTCCAAAAGATTCTACAACTATAGGTGCCACTGGTTGACACTGTGCAACCATCATCTGAGCTAACATAACAACAACACTCTCTAACCTCCTGATCTGATGGTGTTGGTATAGGAACTGCTGGAGGTGGTGCCGATGCTTTTGCTGCTCCAGATAGCTCCTGACAGAGCAGACACTTGGGGGGGGGGGGGCCGAGATGGAGTCTCCCTGTCGCCCTCGGATCAGGCTGAATCTAACTGAGGCACCCTGCTAGTGCCTTCTCCTGTTGCAACATCCAACTTCCCGCTAGTCAAACTAAATCGCGAGTCTGACATTTCTCTATAGACAAGAAGAATATGGTAAGCTTAGGGACTCGACCCCTTTCTATACAGTTCTATAACACAACTGGAAGAGAAAGAAGAGCGACCATCCTATCATGCCTCGTAGCCTCCTGCCTAAAGAATGTGGTGCACAACACATCCATAGAAGAGACGCTACTTAGCACGACTCGCAGACTCCTTGGGTTATGACCTGCTCTAATACCAAGTTTGTCATGCCCCACCTTGGGAGCCATGACTGGCACCTGGTGCCCTACTAGGGTCTTAACTGTCCTGACTGTGCTTACACACCTTTGCTTCCTGACTAACACTAAGACTTAAAATCAAGAAAACAACGGGCTATATCTCAGCTGTAAGCACATAACCCAGCCGATAAGGCCTTATAGCCACCTGTAAAAGAAAATAGCTAACCAGAAACAGGTAATAATAGGGACTCCTATGCGGGCTGACAAGACCACCATGATGTCTAGTTATGAACGAAAAGTAAATCCAGTACTAAAATAATCTATGGCCGACAAGGCCGCTAACTAACAGCTAAATAAGGCTCCACACGGACAACACGCAAGATAAAGCACATATAGGCCCAACACGGCCGTCAACAGCTAACCACAGGGAATCTGAAACAATCAGCAAGCCTCTAGGAGTGATATACTGGTTGAGACAGGGCCCCAACCTACCCATAAACTGTACAACAAAAAGAGAGTCAACCTTCTAGCTATTAGCTCCAGAAGAATGGAGTTGACTGCTCTGCTAACTTTGACAGAAAGCTAAGAAGGTCCTGGTCTGCGTCTATCGGCACCTGTAGGCAAGTAATGCAGCACCCCCAAGAAGGGTGTCAGTATAATATGTACCGAATATGTAGAGAAATAATTGTAAAGAACTGAATAAAAGAAATAAAACTGAAAATAACTAAAAGGAAAGGATAGAGATACTACCTGAATAGCTGAACTTTCCACTATCTAATTTAGCAGTAACTAATGCAAACAAGAACCTTACCTGGCCCCCATAAGCCAGAAGGTACAACCAGCACAGAATAACCCACCTGGGGCCCCCATAAGCCCTGGTGAGTACAACTCAATATATATACCCCCAGCAAGGTCAAACTGGGTTAACTAATAGGTATAGTCGTCCTATTAGTCCGCTGGGTTTTCTACTGAGCCCGCTCGGCCCCTGACTGTAGCTGTGTCTGTGTCCAGTGGACTCTTAATATCTGCATCGTGGGCACTAGGCTCAACGGGGTGTGGTGCCGATATGACATATAATAGTCCATCCATGGAATGGACTGTATGAGGACTTAGGACCCCATATTCATCCCTCCCGGATGGCATAACGCTCCGTGGAGCGACATTATCTCGCCCCTGGTGGGCATCGACATAGATGGTAACCCTGGGGTTTGTCATGGAAGGCTATACAGGGCGTAGTTAATCCCAAACTAAACATAGGATAATATTTTTGGCTAATAACAACAGCTAATCATAATTAATATGTTTCTCGTTCTCTTACTGGGATTTAAACTGCGTTACAATACTAAAGAAACTAACTTGCCGAAGGAATTCGACTTAACATACCTCAATCATCAATTTCTGATTAACTGGCGAGTTTCAGTTCGTATTCAATAGCTCTTTCCAATTGTAATTGTACTACTGGGAAAATGAGATTAATTTCCGTACCAAATTCAGCAAAAATGATAACCTTTTATATAAAAATTACTAAACTTCAACTTAAAAGAACACGGTCGAAAACGTATAATTTCTTGAAAGTTCAAAAGGGAGAAATACTCACTTGAAGCCTGTGATCATAAAGAGATCAGTTTGGAGCAGTTCTAACAACTATGGCTCGGCGGGGCTAGGATTTGCCGGGCGAATTTCAAGAAAATAACTCCTTAGTAATGCTCCCTACATCCTTAAACTTCGATAGCCGAAGTTAATTTGAATTTGGACAGCATTTCGTTGAGTAAACGGACGAAAATATATCAATTTGTTCATTTTTCCCTCCTCTTGGCCGAATGTGAATAAGTGAATATCACACATAATGAAGGAAGGAGCTTTATATATACCTGTGCGGTGGATAAGGGGTCCGTGGCATGGACCCCAACGTGCCAATTTACGGGCGTGCCACAGAGCCTAACGTGCTGGGAGGGGGTCCATGACATGCCGCCCCTGTCGCCGCTTGCTATGGCCTTTTCCCATGCGGTTCCGATTCCATGCTCGTTCGACCATTCCCCGGGCCCTTTCTCATATGCATCGTACTCTAAAACTCTTGACTAACGTATGAATAGGTCGACTAAACATTAAGAACTTACGAGGTGTAACAACAACACCCCCAACTAACCCAGCCAAGTACTGAAACATAAATAAGATAAATGTCTTTCAAACGGCCCTCAAACATAAGGATTCACCAATAAGCTGAAAGTGAACTCTGAGACGATCTATAGATGAGGATGAACTTGAGAGTCGAGTACTGTATCATGAAATTATACAACATAGAATGTATGCAGTCAGTACGTGGAATGTGCTGAGTATGCAAGGCAAGTAAAACAGACATTTAAAATACATGAAAACTCATAAAACATCATGAGGGTAGGACATCATGCTCATATCAAAAATATCGCGACATAAAGTAAGGCTCAAGGTTTTCAAATCATTCATAAATCATTCATTTTCATAATCATAAGAGAAACTATATCAAATCATCACTTGAGACAATATCATGAACATAACAGTGCATAAAACCCATGAGATTTTTGGTAGAATTTCATAAACCAATAGAGGATGGGCATGGGTGTAAAGGGAAACACCCATTCGCAACGCTACATACCTGGTTGGAGCTAAACTCTACACTCCCTTGATTGCCCAAGAAAAAAGTTGGGGAGGAAAGACTTGAATCACTCTAGATCACCTCTATACCACCTTCTATTCCTTTGCATGCATGAATGAGGACTTAGGCTAGTCTTTCCCCTCTTAAACCGACCTTTCAGAGGTTAAAACAACATAGTTTAGGACCTTAGGACTTAGGAATTACGGAAAAGCCCTTACTTATATCGCAGAATTTTGTTGGCTGCCAGTCCCCACGACAGACCGGACGGCTCGTCCCCAGGGGCCACGACTCGTGGCCTTGAGTCATGATGTTGACTGCCAAAAATCTACCATGAGAACCCATATAGGACACCATGAATTGTGGTGAGTGACCACAACTCGTGGTCACCATCCGTAGCCTTCACTGCCCAATCTTCCTTGCCAAGCATCCAGTCCAGGCCACGAGTGACCTCACGAGTCGTGTGGCCTGAGCACGACTCGTGGTCATACACGTGGTGTCCCCCAGACCAGTCCACCTCCCTGCTTCACCACGAGTCACTTCACAACTCGTGGTCCCTCCTCACGGGTCACCTAAAGACCCATTCTGTGATTTAGAGCGAAATTTCAGTTTTTCTCCGTTTCAACTCCCGGGTCTGATCTTTGGGCTCATGGGGTATAACAATAACTCCCCCTTGGGAACATTCATCCTCAAATATTAGAAACACGCAGCAAAAGCAGAACATGCAATCATTAGATGCAAATACTTATCGTTTATGCTGAAAACTGATGGAATGACTACCTCTGAAAAGAACTACATAGCTGAACTTAATTCACTCATCACATACCTCTACCATAACATAAAACAAACTTGCACATATGAACGGAACATGAAAAATGATTAGAGTATTAGAGCAAAAACTAGTACCTCAAATGGAAACTGAGCCAGTAGGGAACATGTGAGGGTATTTAGCCATCATATCTGCTTTGGCTTCCCACATAGCCCACAAAACCTGCTGATTTCTACATAACACCTTTACTGATGCTACTTCTTTGTTCCTTCTCCTCAGAACTTGATAATCTAATATTTCAACTGGGATTTCATCATAGCTGAGGCTATCTCTCACACCCACACTCTCCACCGCTACAACTAGTGCCAGATCTCCCAAATATTTCTTCAAAAGCGATACATGGAACATAGGATGCATGGAAGATAACTCTGAGGGAAACTCCAACTCATACGCTACGTTACATACTCTTCTCATAATACGATAGGGACCAACATAACAGGGACTGAGTTTTCCTTTCTTCCCAAACTGCATTACTCCCTTCATGGGAGATACCTTCAGAAATACCTAATCGTCCACCTCGAACTCCAACTCTCTCCTCCCCACATCAGCCTATGACTTTTGACGACTTTGAGTGGTTTTCAGCCTGTCCCTTATCAACTGAATAATCATGATAGCTTCATGAACCGAGTCTGGCCCTATCATAGTTGCCTCACCAACCTCAAAGCATCCGATGGGTGATCTACATCTCCGCCCATAGAGAGCCTCGAACGGTGCCATTTGGATACTGGAGTGATAGCAGTTATTGTAAGAGAACTCGATTAGGGGCAAGTGATCATCCCAACTACCTTTAAAGTTCATCATGCAAGCTCTCAACATGTCCTCAAAAGTCTGAATTGTCCGCTCGGCTTGACCATCCGTTTGCGGAGGAAATGCTGTGTTGAGTTTAACCTAAGTCCCAAGCCCTTTTCCAAAAGAGCGCCACAACTGAGAGGTAAATTGAGTAGCTCAGTCTAAAATGATAGACAAGGGCATTCCATGCAATAGAACCAACTCCCAGATATACAGTTTGGCATAATCCTCGGCCGAATCCGTAGTTTTGACCGGTAGAAAATGTGTAGCCTTGGTTAACCTGTCTACCACAACCCAAATAGAATCATATTGTCGACGAGTACAGAGTAGGCCTGTGATGAAATCCATATTAATCTCTTCCCACTTCCAAGTTGGTATGCTAATATCCTGAAGTATGCCTCCTGACTTTTGATGCTCGACCTTCACGTACAGACAATTCGAGCACTGGGCTACGAATTCTACAATATCCCTCTAAATGCCATTCCACCAATATATATCCCGCAAAATCATGATACATTTTGGTGGCACCTGGGTGAATAGAGTACCCATATCCATGAGCCTCATGCATCATTCGACTCCTCAAATCATCGACATTCGGAACACATAGGCGACGCTTGTATCGAAGCACACCATCTCCCCCTTGGGAGAAGATCTCCACCTTCTGACTTCGAATAACTTCTTTCAGCTTTACCATAATTGGATCCTCATCTTTTATAGCTTTCACATACGTCAGTAAGGACGATTCTGATCCGTTCTGCACAACAACACCGCCATCGGCCGAGTCGACCATCCTAACTGCCAACCTTGCAAGTCGATGGATGTCTTTCACCAGCTCCTTCATTCCCTCATCAACATGGGACAGACTTTCCATAGAGAGCTTACTAAGTGCGTTCTCTACCGCATTAGTCTTACCCGGATGGTAAAGGACACTCATATTTTAGTCCTTGAGTAGCTTTAACGACCTCCTTTGCCGAAGACTGAGATCTTTCTGTGTGAACATATATTGTAAGCTCTTGTGGTCCGTAAACACATCCACATGGACCCCATACAAGTAATATCGCCATATCTTTAATGCGAACACCACCACAGCCAATTCAAGATCGTGGGTTGGGTAATTCTTCTCATGGACTTTCAACTGTCTTGAGGCATATGCTATCACTTTTCCATGCTGCATCAATACACACCCGAGTCCGATCCTCGAAGCGTCACAATACACCATAAAATCATCGGTACCCTCGGGTAGGGTCAACACTATTCGGCTGTTTGTTATATGGGTATATAACTACACGCAAGTGCACATGGTCGAACAAGTAGTAAAGTGGCTTAAGTTAGCCAAGTATCGATCCCACAGGGACTGGGATGAAGTGCAATCTGCTCAAGTATACTATATTTTAATTCTAGAAATACAGACAACAGTGTAACCAAAAGTTTGATATTTTGATTTATAATTTTTATGCTAAATCTAAAACAACTATCTAATGTGAATCTGAACTATGAATGAGAGCATGCTGAGGTTAAATGAACATGTAATGAAATTAATTATCGACATAATTTGGTTAGTCTTTTCCTCCGGTTGCTAGCCAAGAACTATTGCCAAGAGATTAAAACTCTCGTATTTAACCCCACTTAAGAATCATGAACCATCCACCTACATTTCTGTGATTAAATACAATTCATGTTCTAGCCATACAAATCCGGTTCCTAAATTGACTAATACGACTTTCAGGTATCTTTCTATCCTAAAAGTAAATCAATTCTCAATTTTCCCAAACTAAGAAAAGATCATATCCTATTAATTCACAACTTTCCAATTTCTTGCTCTCTCGAGTGAAACCAGACTTTTTAGATATACATTAACGTAGGCCACGCATTAATTCAGTAAGAACAAGAATCAATAGAACAACCATGGAAGAAAAGATGAAAAACCAACTTAATCAACAATCACATTTCAATACAACTGTTCTTAACCTCAGCAAGAAGAGGAATTAGCCACTCATTTTTGGATTAAACATCATTAAATGAGTGTTAAACATACAAGCAATTGAATTGAAGAAGAAGGAGATAGAGAAAAACCCTGATAATTTCATCCCCTCAATTGCCTGTAACCCACGTTCTTGCTCCACCAAGTCAAAATATTGAAAAATGAACCTAAGTGTTCTATTTATACTAGTGGGAATTTTTTCCGGAATAACAAGCAACGTGTCACGGAGTGCATCACGGAGCACTGCCTCCGTGACACGCTACTGACGCGGACCTTCACTGGAACTGGGGGTCCAGGAAATAAGGCCCAACGTGGCACGGTGTGCAACGCGGAGCCATGACACCGTGCCACGGACCCATCGCGTACCCTCTCTGGTAATTGGGGAAAATTCCCTATCTAGGCAGAAGGCCTCCGCGATGGCAGCGTGACACGGCTCCTTCGTGGAGCCCATTTATTTTATGCTTTCCACTGCCTTGTCCCTTGCTCACGTCCGAGTCCAACCCCGATATCTTCCAACATGCATTTAAGCTTCCCAAAATTACATTTTACCTGCAAAACAATGCTAATCATGTTGGTTAGTATAAATTCACATTTTATTACCAATTACATGAGAATGTATACACATTGATAGATAAACAAGGCTAAAATTCCACATTTGAGTATTACTTGGGCATATAAATTTGCCCAAGATCACTTACCCCACACTTAAATCCTTGTTCGTCCTCGAATAACAATCCTACACCTCATGCAATTTACATCCCAACCTCGCTACTTTGGTTCGACATTTTAGGCTACGGTCATACCGATTATTCAATACAGTAAATCATCAAGAAAACATGCATAGTCCTATCAATGCAATGACCTTCAATACATCAAGACCTCCTAGACTTAAGAATCGACTCTCGATATTGGCAAACTCATGAACATTATTTCTTTTTTTCTTTTTCATCCTCCCATTCTTGACGTTTTTCTTTAGTTTAGCCCATCTTATTAAGCACACTTAACACAACATCAAAGATTATTCATGCACCTTCATTATAGTTTATTTATAACAAGTGCACCTTCAACCTTTTCTTTTCTTCCAGCACTCGGCTTTTCTTTTCTTTTCACCACTCTCACTCTTTGACACTTTGGGAAAATGATTTTCTCTTCTTAAGCGCTTACGAGTTTTGTATAGACTTTACGGCCAACGAAAAGAAAGGATTAAGCTCGGTTTACACTTTTCGACAAAAGAAAAAAATAATAGGCTAAAGGCTCAACGAGCTTACTAGGGTATACAATCAAGGTGGGTACGACAATGAAAAATAGAAAATTTCGGTTAAAACAAAGAAATGCCTACATCCTCTCCTACAATACACCTCCTTCATTTCGTTTTGTACACATACCAGGCAAGTTCTAGACACTTCACAATAGCACGGAATAACAAAACCTCACTTCACACTTATTGCACATGCTCAATTCAAGATGTATTCACAGACTCTTCAATCAGCTAATTACATAAATTCAAACATTAAGCCTCAATCACACTGAATCGAACTCTATGGACTAGGTATCTCAACATATTTACAAAGTTGCATGCTTTCATACGAATCATCTTTGCATTTTAAATATCATGTACAACACACAACCAGAATTTTGCAACCATAAAGTAACTCCAGGTTTTGGGATGCAACCCATAAAAGAAAACAACTGAAAAATAATTAAAAAAACCTACTCCTAACGACTACATTTCCCTTAAGACGGTCTTCATCCATCCATCATAGGGAACAGTCACTACTATAACTTCGGTTCAATGGGACCATTCTCGATAAAAGAACCGAAAACAAATACCGAGAAACCCAAGAATTGAAAAAATATTTTAAAAATAACGATCATTTCGATAACAAAAATATGTACAAAATCAGCTAGCTACATTCAGCAACACACGTCAATTTCACATAAATTTACAATACGAAACAACAACTTAACAATTCACAAATCATAGGGAACAACAAATTTTCACAGGCCCGACAACAGATTAGAGCATACATACATAACAGCACAACCAGTACCTAACTACTCCCACCCTACACTTAGCTCGAACACTGTCCCCAGTGTTCACAAAAATTAAAATAGCACAAAAATCGGGTGGTGGAACTCCCTGATCAATCAAAGTACTCCACTTCTTCATCAGGTACTGCTGCTTCATCTCCCATGTCTGAATCACCCCCGTTGTCATCATCGGACTCCACATCGGAGTCCTCCCGACGTTTCTCCTCGTCTGTGGGGACATCATCATCCGTGGGCTCTACAAATGCTGGCCCCACTCGGCATAGAGCCCTGGCGTTCTCGCCGAAGGGGTAGTCTAGCTCGAGCTGCCATAACTCCTCTTCAGTTGCCGGCCTCCCGCCTATCCTCAGCTGGAGCATCTGCATCCCATACAGGCGAGCCATATACTAATCATCACGAGCATGTCGCTCGCCAAGTGTAAGCACTGGCCCGTGGGTGGTGTCGGGTGCCTTAGTTTTAGTAACATCTAAGGCCCGCCGCTCCATCTGTGGGATATAATCAAGAGCCTCTTCCTCAACATCTAGGCCCCTGAGGAAGGTGGTGAGTAGTCCACCAAAGTCGTACCTGTGCCCCTGACGCAACCGGGGTCTCTTCATGGCGGAGATAATCACCGCCCCCACGTTGATCTCCAGCCCTTTCATCAGGGCGTACACCAGGCACACACAATCCCGGGTTACATCTGTCGTATGTTCCCCTGGGATTAGGCAGGAACAGACGATCTTTAGCCATATTCTGGCTTCGCTGTTCATCTGTGAATAGGGCAAAGTCTGATGGTAGCCCCTATCTTTGTGTCTGCTCCACCTAGCTGTCGATCAGGTCCCACACAATGTGCGTCTGATGTCCGCATACGATGGAGTGATGTTCAACTGTCGAAGCACGTGGGCGTCTGTGTCCCGCGCCCCAATGATAGCATTGAGGTGGTGGGGCTCAAATGTGACTATTTGCCCTCTGATTTTTATGCTGTGACTTCTAAGGGTCGGGTTCCAATTGGCATAGAATTCCCGAATCAGGTGCAAGTTACATTCCTTGGGCTCTTCAAAGATGAAGTTGAGCCCAACTGCCTCAATCCGGTGGACAATCCTAGGGAACTCCTGTGCCAATGGTTCCCGTGCGATATGTTCCTCGGGGAAGTACTTGTTTTCTTTGTGCTTTGCGTACCACTTCTTCCCCTCATCTGTCACCCATCTGGTTCCATATTGGCGGCGTTGGCTGCGTGGAACCGCTGGTGCTGCTGGGACTGCTGTGCCCAGTCTGATTCGCTTTCATCCGGCGCCAGATGTTGATGCGCCTTTCCCTTTTTCTTGTCTGCTTGCCATTTTACCTGTCAACCCAAGTAGACAAAATCAATGTTAAGCCAATGAATATTAACTTTGACTAAGGTCGGGTTAAGCTAGGCTACCCCACACTTAGTCCTTAGCTACAGTTACAACATACTGGCAAGATCATGCTTATTTGCACAAATAAACAACCAACTATACAAACATGCTCAGTGCATACGAAGAATTGGACGGTATATATTCTATGTACTACTCAGACTTCGTACAGCTAACAACAATCATTACTATCGATAACCTTTTAATCCATCGCACTTAGCAAGGAAAAAACAAAGAAACGAAAAACAACAAGAATTTATCTACACGAACCTATACAACCAACCCAATTCTTGCAAATTTCAATATTCCCCTAACCCGATAATCCATCGGTCTTTTAATGATAACAACTAGCACATCGACTCATCTCACTCAACATGTACATCCGGGCATGAATTTCACAAATTCACTACATTTTCCACTTCAAATTCAAAAACAAGCCCTAGAAATGATGATATCAAGAAAATTCGATTAAATTATGCAATAAACGAGTTCAAGCAATCATAAGGATATTCTGAACATTCATCAACAACTATTCAATTGAATTCATGATTAATTTCTACTTAGGGCAAACTTAGCTCACCTCACATGCTCAATATCGAAGAAAATTGACAAGAAATGAGATGAAATCGAAGAACATACCTTGAAGTTGAAGAATTGAAGAAAACTCAATGATTTTATTGGCCTATTCCGTGTCACGTTGAAAAGGGATGGGTTTTAGGGAGTTTGGTCGCGGAGTGATTGAAAAATAAGGAAAAGTGAGGGGGTTTCGGGGTTTAAAAGTGGGAAAATCGCGCGGGTCACCCGGCGACCCGGTGTGACCCGTCACGATATACAGGGCAACGTGTCACGGAGTGCTTCGCGGTGCACTGCCTCCGTGACATGGAGCTGTCGCGAGCCTGTTCTGGAATTTTAAAAGTTTCGGATTTATACCTCAATGTGTCACGGAGGGTAACGCGGAGGTCCTCCTCCGTGACACGGAGCTATCGCCCTAGCTCACTGTTTTGCCACTTTTTATTAATTTTCATACCTCGAATTTTCCTTTGCGATTCCGTGCATATTTTCCTCCGTTTGACCTGAAATTCATCTAACTACATGAAATTGGTTAGAATTATAGGTTTCACTCTAAAAAAAAATAAAAACAAAAACAAAACTAAAAATTTTGTAGTAAATCAAGAAAAAGAAAAAGAAAAATCTATTCACACTTTACAAAGAGAAAATTTTTTCACGGGTTGCCTCCCGTGCAGCGCCTGGTTTACCGTCGCGGCTCGACGTCCTTATGCTCAGTTGTCCTCTAGGGTGATGGACGATTTCTCTCGATCACCGTCCTCCCCCCAGTAGTGCTTACACTGTTCCGGTGGTTTTCCCAATAACTCTAGTGAATCCTTGATCTGCTCATTATCGCCTTGATCAATCACATTGATCACCGAGAGTTCTTCGTGCACCATCGGGAGCTTGGGTGCCTTGTACACATCATATACCTCTACCTTGTCGTGTGCTCACATTGTTAGCTGCCCCACAGCTACGTCAATCAGTTCTTTCCCGGTTGCCAAGAAGGGACGTCCCAAAATAAATGGGACTTCCGCATTTGGTTCAAAATCCAGCACGACAAAATCTACCGGGAAAATCAGGGAGCCAACTTGTACCAGAACGTCCTCCACAATGCCATCAGGTCTGGCTAAGGACCGATCCGCCAATTACAAAATCACTGTTGTGGGTCTAGGACTCCCTAGACCCAACGTTTTGAATACCGATGACGACATCAAATTTATGCTCGCTCCCAAATCACACAATCCACGAGTTCGGATGCTCTGCCCAATAGTAATCTATATAGTAAAGCTTCCAGGGTCTTTGAGCTTTGTGGGCAGTCGATTTTGAATCCGGGAAGTGCACTCCTCCGTTAGAGACACTGTAGCATACTCAGTCAACCGACTTTTGTTTGCCACGATGTCCTTTATATACTTGTCATATTTCGGCACTCCCTGCAAAACATCAAGAAGAGGTAAGTTAATATGTAACTGTTTCAGCACCTCCACAAATTTCTTGAAACATGCCTCCTCCTTGTGTTTCTTTAATCGTTGAGGGAACGGGGGTGGTGGTCTTTCTGATTCAGCTTCCTTAGTCTTCCCCCTTTCAGTAATTTGCTCCCTCTCGACTTCTGCTGCTCTCGATTGTTGAGGTGGTCTTTCTGGTTCCACCTCTTTCAGCTGCAAACCATGCCTTGTGGTCACTGCATTCACCTGCTTGGGATTGGGATCTGTGTCGCTCGGAAGTCCTCCTCTAGGGCTGGTGTTTTGGGCTCCAGCAAATTGCCCAAATTGATATTCAAGTGCCTTGGTAGCTAACTAGTTGTTTTTCACTTTGGCTGCCAATTTCACATAGTCAGCCTGCAATTGAGCTTGGTTAGCTATCATGGTCTTGAACATCTCCTCAATGCTGGGTAATGGTGGTGGAGGAGGTGCATTGTTGTTTCTGAATTGTGCTTGATAATTCTGCTGCCCTCCTTGGTTCCTTTGCACACCCTATCCCAAACTTTGCCCCTGATGGTTGTTGCTACCCCAGGAGAAATTCAGGTGATTCCTCCAATTGGAATTGTAGCTATTACCATACTGTTGGTGGTTGTACCTTTGTACATTTCCCACAAAGTTTACCGACTCAGGATTTGCTCCACAACACTCAGCTGAGTGCTCACTGCTTCCGCACACTTCACACCATATCTGCTGCACAGCATTCACTGGGGCTTGGTGCTGGTTCATTGTCATGTTGCTGAAGTGGGTGTTAAGTTGATTTTATAATGCATCTATCTGTGCAGCAATAGCTGTAAACCCATCCACTTCTAGCACTCCTTCTACTTTCCTTGTCCCGCCTCTTGATGAATCAGCATTCCATTCCGGATTGCCCTGCGAAATACGGTTCAAGAAGGTATACAACTCCTCATAAGTTTTCTCCAGCGCTTGTCCCCCAGCTACTGAGTCTAGCAATATTTTTGTATGGGGTTCCAAACCCTCTATAAAAGTATGCACCAGCACATCATTGGACTGATGATGATGAGGACAATCTCACAACATGGACTTTAATCTCTCCCAAGCCTGATATAAATTCTCTCCCTCCCTCTGTTTGAAACATAGAATTTGACTTCTAAGTCTTGCTGTTTTACCAGAGGGAAAAAACTGTATCAAGAATTTCCTCGCAAGATCAGCCCACGTAGAAATAGAATTCGGTGGCTCAGCTTTCAACAACCTCTTGGCTTCTCCCAATAGTGAAAATGGGAACAATGTAAGCCGGACATAATCTGATGACACTCCAGCGGGGATGTAAGTGTCACTTATCTCCAAAACATTTTGGATATGCTGCTGTGGATCTTCATGAGGGAGACCTATAAACTGCCCGCTCCTGTGCAACAATTGCACCATATTCTGCTTAAGTTCGAACCTCCCTCCTGGCTCAGGTTTGCGGATGCTAGATGTGAAATTATTAGCATGTGGGATTGCCACCTCGCGAACCGGCCGAGCTGCTACTTCTTCGGGCACTAACATTGCTCGTACTACTGGTGGATTCTGTTGTCGCTCCATGATCGTCTGTTTGAGCAACTGCAACTTTCTTTGTAGAGCTTCTCTCCGCTTACTATGAAATATTCTTTCTGGCTCTATATACGAGTCCACCAGCTCCTTGTCTCTTGCCAGTGTTCAACAGAAATTAAATCTGCAAAATACAGGCTAAGACCAAGTTGTCAACACTAAGAAAACAAAAATATAGTAAATTAACACTTAAAACAAATTCACCAATTGCTAGTCCCCAGCAACGGCGCCAAAAACTTGTTCGGCTGTTTGTTATATGGGTATTTAACTACACGCAAGTGCACGTGGTCGAACAAGTAGTAAAGTGGCTTAAGTAAGCCAAGTATCGATCCCATAGGGACTGGGATGAAGTGCAATCTGCTCAAGTATACTATATTTTAATTCTAGAAATGCAGAAAACAGTGTAACCAAAAGTTTGATATTTTGATTTATAATTTTTATGCTAAATCTAAAACAACTATCTAATGTGAATTTGAACTATGAATGAGAGCATGTTGAAGTTAAACGAACATGCAATGAAATTAATTATCGACATAATTTGGTTAGTCTTTTCCTCCGGTTGCTAGCCAAGAACTATTGCCAAGAGATTAAAACTCTCGTATTTAACCCACTTAAGAATCATGAACCATCCACATACATTTCTGTGATTAAATGCAATTCATGTTCTAGCCATACAAACCCGGTTCCTAAATTGACTAATACGACTTTCAGGTATCTTTCTATCTTGAAAGTAAATCAATTCTCAATTTTCCCAAACTAAGAAAAGATCATATTAATTCACAACTTTCCAATTTCTTGCTCTCTCGAGTGAAACCGGACTTTTTAGATATACATTAACGTAGGCCACACATTAATGCAGTAAGAACAAGAATAATAGAACAACCATGGAGGAAAAGATGAAAAACCAACTTAATCAACAATCACATTTCAATACAATTGTTCTTAACCTCAGCAAGAAGAGGAATTAGCCACTCATTTGTGGATTAAACATCATTAAATGAGTGTTAAACATACAAGAAATTGAATTGAGGAAGAAGGAGATAGAGAAAAACCCTGATAATTTCGTCCCCTCAACGGCCTGTAACCCACGTTCTTGCTCCACCAAGTCAGAATATTGAAAAATGAACCTAAGTGTTCTATTTATACTAGTATGAATTTTTCCCGGAATAACGAGCAACGTGTCATGGAGTGCATCGCGAAGCACTGCCTCCGTGATACGCTACCGACGCGGACCTTCACTGGAACTGGGGGTCCAGGAAATAAGGCCCAACGTGGCACGGTGTGCAACACAGAGCCATGCCACCGTGCCACGGACCCATAGCATACCCTCTCTTGAAATTGGGCGAAAATTCGCTATCCAAGCAGAAGGACTCCGCGATGGCAGCGTGACACGGCTCTATCGCGGAGCCCCTTTATTTTATGCTTTCCACTGCCTTGTCCCTTGCTCACGTCCGAGTCCAACCCCGATATCTTCCAACATGCATTTAAGCTTCCCAAAATTACATTTTACCTGCAAAACAATGCTAATCATGTTGGTTAGTATAAGTTCACATTTTATTACCAATTACAAGAGAATGTATACACATTGATAGAAAAACAAGGCTAAAATTGCACATTTGAGTATCACTTGGGCATAATTGCCCAAGATCAAACACCCGTGCTGAAGTAAGTCGAGTCTTCAACTCTTGGAAGCTCTTCTCACAAGCCTCTGACCATTGGAACTTTACCTTTTTCTGAGTCAACTTGGTCAAAGGTGCTGCCATAGATGAGAAACCCTCAACAAACCTCCGATAGTAGCCAGTTAGACCGAAGAAACTCTGAATATCTGAAGGATTCACCGGTATAGGCCAATTCTTCGATTTTGGTTAAACAAATCATCAATTTTGGGTAAGGGATACATGTTCTTAATGGTGACCTTGTTCGATTGCCGATAGTCAATGCATATCCAAAGCAAACCATCCTTCTTTAGAATAAATAACACTAGTGCACCCCATGGAGATTTGCTCGGACTAATGAAGCCCTTATCTAACATGTCCTTCAGATGATCCTTCAACTATTTTAGCTCGGCTGGATCCATCCTGTGAGGAGGGATAGATATAGGCTACGTGTCGGGTAGAAGGTCAACACCCAAATCAATCTCCTTCTTGGGAGGAACACCTGGCGAATCATCAAGAAAGACCTCTGGATACTCACGCACTATCGGAACTGACTGGATTGTCGGGGTCTCGGACTCAACATACTTAACCCTAACTACATGATACATGCAACCTTTAGAAATCATATCTCTAGCCTTAAGATATGAAATAAATCGATCTACTGGTACAACCGAACTACCCTTCCACTCCAAAACTGATTCACCCAGAAAATGAAATTCCACCGCACGGGTTCTACAATTTATAGAAGCGTAACATGCATACAACCAATCCATTCCAAGAATAATATCAAAGTCAGTCATGGCTAGCTCTACCAGGTCTGTGGAGATGACTTTATGCAATATAGTGACTGGGCATCCTCTATATATCCGCCTAGCTACAACCGAATCACCGACAGGAGTAGAAACTAAAAATGGTTCTGACAGAGTCTCGGGACTAACTCTAAAGCTACTAGAAACATAAGGAGCCACAAAATAAAAAGTAGCCCCTTGATCTAGAAAGGCATAAACATCAATATGAAAAACTCACAACATACCAGTGACCACATCTGGTGATGTCTCCTGCTCCTGACGTGGGGCGAGGGCATAGAATTTATTTTGGTGTTGTCCGCCACCCCCACTAGAAGATGCTCCCTGCAGAGCTGAACGTGCTGGAGCTGCTGATGTCTTGGTAGTCTGTGTACGGCCCCTATCACCATCCTTTCTATCAAATGGACATGCTCTGCGCATGTGGACGGTCCTACCACACCCATATAAAATATCTGAGTCGAACAAACACTCCTCGGCATGACTCTTGCCGCACTTTCTGCAGGCTGGGAAGGTATGCTCCATTTGCGTGCCCCTATGATCCCTCGATCCCAAAGACCTACTCTTATGATTACCCTTGGGTCTAGATAGAACACTAGTTGATGACGGTGCTGGAGCTAGTGACTGCTGCTGAAACTGAGGGCAATGACCACTGCCAGATCTCTGATGAGTAAACCCATGGCTATTTGTTCGAGTCCTCTTTGACTCCCTCTCCCTTGCATGAGCCGCCTCCATTTGCTAGGCATACAATAGTATGCGAGGAAATTCCATATCCTGATGAAGCATGGCTGTTCTACAATCCATGTCCAAATATCCCGCTACTCCATGGACGAATCTACTCACCTGCATCCTCTGATCGGCTACCAACTCTGGGGCATATTTCGATAGACGTGTGAACTCAAGGGAATACTCTTGTACAATCATTCTCCCTTTCTTCAAATTAACGAACTTAGCTGTCTTCAGCTCCCTCATCTCACGAGGGAAGAACTGGTCTAGGAATGCAACATGGAGCTCTTCCCAAGTGACCGTACCTGCTCCTGTGACCCTGCTATCCTTCCATTGGGGAAACCAGATATGCGTTACCCCTTTAAACTAATAAGAGGCCAACTTGGTGCACTCAACCCCATTCACCCCCATGACTTGGGTGATCTTGACAATCTCATCTACGAACTCATGTGGGTCCTCATCTACTTTGGACCCAAGGATCTTCGGCGGGTTCATCCTTAAGAAGTCTCTAACTCGAGCTATAGCTGTGTTGCCATTCTGCGAAACATGCGCAATGGCCTGCTGATTGACCTGAGCAGTCAAGGCCTGTGCTAGAATCTGAATAGTGGCCCTGAACTCAGCATGGGCAGCCTAGGGTTCCGGTGTCTGCCTGAACTGGTGGGGCTTGTTGATGCCTATGACCACTTCCGTCCTTGTGGCGTTCACCATCTCCATTCCTTCTTCCATTCATTCTTCGAGGAGCCATGATTCTGCAATCTTGAATAGCACGAATTAGAAGAATAGAAGAACTTTTCATTGCATGACATAGATCATGAAAGAAGGGAACATTTCCTAAACGTCTCGTAGCCTTTTCCTCATAAGTGTTGCATGCTTCAAACCCATGAAAAAAGACTCTACTTAACGAAGCTTTTAGAAACACTCGGACACTTCAAACCTATGGATCTGATACCAAGTTTGTCACGACTCGAACGTAGACCCAGATTGTAACACGGTACAAGGAACCCTGAGAGGCCCCAAGTTGACCCGGGGCATAAGCATACATCTAACTTCATTCTCTTTGAGCAGAGAGCTAAATGTAAGGCATAGCAGAAATGTAAACATATCATAACATAACATAACATAGGGAGTCACTAGACATACACACAAGATGAGTGCTACATACTGTCTGAAAGACTCTACTACATACGATAGGTTGATGGAACAACACCCCGAACTAACTCGACCAAGTATTGAAACATAATAATATAAATCTCTGTCAAACGATCCTCGAAACATGGGGACTACCAATAAGTTGAAGGTGAACTCTGAGATGATCTATAGATGAGGATGAACTTGAGAGCCAGGTCCTGTATCATGAAACGATACAATATAGAAAGTATGCGGTCAGTACATAGAATGTGCCGAGTATGCAGGATAAGTAAAACAAATATTTAAAATACATGAAAACTCATAACACATCATGAGAGTAGGACATCATGCCCATATCATAAATATCGTGACATAACGTAAGGCTCAAGGTTTTCAAATCATTCATAAATCATTCATTTTAATAACCATAAGAGAAATTTTATAAAATCATTAGTTGAGACAATATCATGAACATAACAGTGCATAAAAACATGTGGAACAATGGGAAGACTCGTCATAACCGACAACATCATGGTAGAGCCTTTAATGATGCCCCAACTATCTCACTCAAGTAGGAAGAGTTTCCCTTGGCTTGCCAAGCGAGGGACATGCATTTTGTGATATCACGAAAAGAATGGATCATTATCATTGTAATGTGTCATTATAGATGCACACTGGCACGTGGTTATGAGACACCGGTGTAGTCCTTTGAACGCCGGGCTGCTCGGTGCTAGACACGACTCCCAAAACATGCATATAGGCCTATACATAAATCAATAACATCATTCATGTAGATTCATGGATAAAATAAAAATTAATCATTCATTGATCCCCATTAAACATGATTAGCCAAGAATCAAAGGTTCTTTAATTAGCCAACATCATAAATCGATAAATCATGAGAATCATTTCATAAACTGTAAATCATTCATCATCAAGTGGGCATTTCCCAATACTTTACCATACTTTACAATACTCAATTCATTTGAAAACATGCTTATAAACATGGGTAACTTTAAAACATGCTTTTCATCATCAATAGTTCATAAATCATAAGGCCCATGCATACTTGGAATCATGCACATAACTTGTAAATCATCAAATTTATGTCGGGTATTTGATTAAATCCATATTTCAAATCATAACTCATGTTGGGTTTGTAAATATCAACAATTGAAGTGTAGATTATAAATTGATTCATCATAGATCATGCGTAAGTAGGCTTTATTGAGTAGAGATTGAAATCAATAAATTTATAATAAAAAATAGTTTAAAATCTGATCAAAATCCATAAAATATTATGTAAATCATAGATCATAAAAGCCCATTAACAGATCATTAGATTTTCACAAAAATTGAATTTAAACCCCATGAGATTTTTGGTAGAATTCATAAACCAATAGGGGATGGGCATGGGTGTGAACGGAAACACCCATTCATAACCCTACATACCTGGTTGGAGATAAACTCTACACTCCCTTGATTTCCTAAGAGGAAAGTTGGGGAGGAAAGCCTTGAATCACTCTAGATCACCTCTCTACCACCTTATATTCCTTTGCATGGATGAATGAGGACTTAGGCTAGTCTTTCCCCTTTTAAACTGACCTTTCAGAGGTTAAAACAACGTAGTTTAGGACCCTACGACTTAGGAATTACGGAAAAGCCCTTACTTAAATCGCAGAATTTCGTTGGCTGCCAGTTCCCACGAGGGACCGGACGGCTCGTCCCCAGGGGCCACGACTCGTGGCCTTGAGTCATGAGGTTGACTGCCAAAAATCTACCATGAGAACCCACGGAGGACACCACGAATCATGGTGAGTGACCACGAGTCCGTAGCCTTCACTGCCCAATCTTCCTTGCCAAGCATCCAGTCCAGGCCACGGGTGACCTTACGAGTCGTGCGGCCTGACCACGACTCGTGGTCATACGCGTGGTGTCCCCCAGAACAGGCCACCTCCCTGCTTGTCCATAAGTCACTTCACGATGCATGGTCCCTCCTCACGGGTCACCTAAGGACCCGTTTTGTGATCTGGTGCAGAATCCCAGTTTTTCTCCATTTCAACTCCAAGTCTAATCTTTGGGCTTCCGCGGTATAACATAGAGAGAGAAATATTCAATAGCTTTTCTTATTTTTCTTCCTCAAGGTACAAACAACCATTGAAGACAATTTTTGAGCTTGCTATTTTACTCTTAATGATGAATTTTATGAATTTGTTTATCAATATGCTTTTACATTATTCATCTATGAGTAGCTAGATATTTTTCTAGGGGTGTGTGCATGATTGGGGATAGGTTGGATTAGCTATGGTTATTTTAATCTTGTAATTACTCATTTTGTACAAATCTATTGTTTTCTCCCAAATTATAACTGAATTGCCTATAATTTCAAATGTGGGTTGTGTCTACTTATTCCATTTTTTCTTGAAAAAAGGAAATTGAATATGGGTGAGAAAGTAATGGTACATAATTGAGTATTGAGTGTGTGAGGTTGGACTAGAGATAGCCAAAACCCATAGTCATGCACCCATTAGAGATTTGAGGCTAGAGATAGCTCAAATCTTACCTAAGCTATTGTGGATTAATTAATTGATGTCTTGGGGTTTGAGAAAACTCACGGAATAGAGCACCCAATTGGTTGAAAAACATCAGGCGTCACTTTATCCATAGTTATTTATGCTTAACAGTAATTATTTAATTTTTAGTTAATCCCAATCCAATCGAACCCCCATCAATAGCATATCCCTGGCCCTTGCTCATAATAGTTAATTCAATTAGGTTGCCTTGTTCTCTCGGTAGTTGATTTTAAATTCAAATCATGATCTCACTTTTTTCCCCAATATTTTATTTTTATTTTCAAATGCATGGATGCAATTTTAGTTCAAGTCGATGGACAACTTTTGTGTTATTCAATCGCTATTCCCCGTGGATTCGACCCCGACTCTTAGTTGGATATTTATATTTCGAAAATCGTTTACACTTCCTCCCCGTGAGGAGTGGATTTGAACGCCATCAAAAAGCATGACCAAGGTAGTCCTGTCTACGTGGCATTTGCTGAAAGCATATGAAAAGCATGTCCACCAAATGCCTATTATCTTTGTTTCCACCAAATGCCTGCTCAAAGAGGAAAGAAGATATAAAAGTTTTCTAAATTGTGTGAAAACAAAGCAATAATTCATGCTTCAAATCCAAATTAGTTGGTAAATTACCAATTCATCAACATCTACGCCCATAAGGAGCCTCAAACAGAGCTATCTGAATGCTGGAGTGATAACTGTTATTGCTGGTGAACTCAATGAGAGGCAAGTGGTCATCCCATCTACCTTTGAAATCAATCACACAGGCTCTCAACATGTCCTCTAGGATTTGAATAGTCCGCTCAGCTGTCACGCCCCAGAACTAGGGTAGGGCACAACTAGCACTCGATTCATGGTCGATCGAGAAGCTGACTATATAGCATCTATAAATGTAACACTAAGGCTGACCAAGCCACCTGTCACAACCAACCAAGATAAAATACTGGGCCAATAATTCCTTGACAATTATAAATATGCAACCTGGAAAGCCGAAAGGTCTACAATAAATCTAAGAAAAGCAATGAAAAACCAATACGACTATACAACCCATACTACTATACAAACTAGTCCACATCAGCCTCTATAGAGTAAACAAATTGAAATGCACGGGACAGGGCCCCGACCTACCCATGCTGTACACAAATCTGAAAATAGTCCAAATTAGGACATGGCTCTTGGAAGAGAGGAGCATAACATTATTTTGCTGAGATCTGGCTTCTACTACATCTGATGATCTAAGCCAAGGCCTGTACCTATAGCACAATTGCAGGAAGGGTTCAAAGATGAAGAGACCTCAGTACGAATAAAATTTATTGGTATGTAAGGCTGAAAACTGTGAACATGTAAGATAAAAATGATAACTAGGCTAGAAATAAGGAGTAGTAACAACCCAGAATCCTGAAAACAGGAACCTAACAATAACTCATTATTAAAGTATAAATGCAACCATCTAATGCACAACAAATACTATAACTGAAATGCCAGCAAAAAACCGACCATAAAATATATATACAATTCGTCCAGCCAGTGTACCATACCGGTGTAAAATCTGTCCAGTCGGTGTACCATACTGGGGAAAAATAACAAGACCTCCAGCCAGTGTACCACACCGGGGTAAAATTAATAAATCAGAGACAAAATCATAAATGGAGCCGATATGGCTTATACTGGACTAGCTCAATATGTACAACATAGAAATGACGAATACTAAACATGTGGCCTGCATAGGCCTCCTTCGTAATGCATAACTGGACCTGAGTACATATAACATGTAAAGCTAAAAAATAGAACTTAAATGCATGTACTAAAAACTTTTATTAATAATAAGGAACTACGGATGACCTAAGAGTTTTAACAAAATTTATAGATCGTGTTCAAGGGACATTAGAGCTCAGAAACTCGCTAGCTTGTCATTCGGCTTAAGGGAAAGGGATTATGAAATATCCACTTGGCCTGAAATATTTCATAAAATACACATAAGCTAAAGGATGACCATAACCAGGTAATCCTAATTCGATAAGCTCGTTTACCCTCAATAGCTTGCGACGTCTTTACGTGGCTTAAAATCATTTACACGTCCTCATCTTGGCTCTTTCACCAATTTCAGTTAGCAACCAGACCTTTAAACACATTTAACATAACATATATATACACATGACATACAGTAAAGACAATCTAACAATGCCCACACTGAGGGGTCTCCAACTCAATGTACAACTACGACAACAATCAACACAATATCACACTTTAGATGTCTCACTTTGGCTAGGCACAATCTTAACATTTATCCTCAATAAAACATGGAACTTTAAAGATTAAATGAAGCTTAATATACAGCCTCAAAACGTTTAAATAGGTTGCTGTCTCATTCGATTTACAACACACGAATCATGCTTAAAAGAATGATAGACGGGGCGCCTTACATACCTTTCTCCGGCGAACTTTTCTCTAGCCGATTTCCTATCTCAATGATCAGCCTTCAACCTCCTTAATCCAATGGTTTTATAGGCCAACGAAAAGCTTAATCTATAGAGAAAAAATGCAGTGAAAATAACTAACTAGAGGCAGTCATAATAGCAACAACAACACAAGGCAACATCAACAACATTTAGCCATTTTCTCAACTAGTTTTCACTAACTTTTGAGGGAGAAACAAGAGGCAAATTTTACCTTAGTTTTTATGTAATGCTATCCCTCAATATGAAGTATAATTCCAGCAATAGAAACAGCCAAAATGCCTAAGGAAAACGAGCAAAACTCAGCTAACAAACAGTCCATCGGCAGCTCACTTAGCTGCCAATTTCCTGATTTTCGCTTTGCAATTTGAGAGGTTTAAAAGGGGCGAAATACTTAACTTTTCTCCTAATTTAAACACCTACTCAAACATGGATATATAGGCAGTCCAGATAGATTTTGAAATGCAGAAAAACGTCTTCAATACCATGCCAAAACAAGCTCCAAAACTGCCCCTAACATACTTGGCAAGGTAATCTCAACTTATCTTGTGATTTTCTTGAACTTTTCTTGATGTTCCTCCTTGATTTTCATTGTCCTAGCTGTTGGAATTGAGAGAGAAATGGAATCCTTAGCAAGCTGGTCGATTTAGATTTAGCTGAAAATATTTTCTACAAGTGAAAAATCAGATTTTAAGTAAACAGGGCGGTGGAGGGGCTCGAGCGTTATGTCCGCGTCACCGCTAGCGATGCTTCGGTAAATCATCAGTCCAAAAACTTGTTCGGTCTGGGTTATATGGGTATATAACTACATGCAAGTGCATGTTGTCGAACAAGTAGTAAAGTGGCTTAAGTAAGCCAAGTATCGATCCCACAGGGACTAGGATGAAGTGCAATCTGCTCAAGTGTGCTATATTTCAATTCTAAAAATGCAGACAATAGTGTAACCAAGAGTTTGATATTTTGTTTTATAATTTTTATGCTAAAGCTAAAACAATTATCTAATGTAAGTCTGAAAAATGAATGAGAGCATGCTGAGGCTAAACGAACATGTAATGAAATTAATTATCAATAATTTGGTTAATCTCTTCCTCTGGTTGCTAGTCAAGAACTATTGCCAAGGAATTAAAACTCTCGTATTTAACCCCACTTAAGAATCATGAACCATCCGCCTACATTATTGTGATTAAATGCAATTCATGTTCTAGCCATACAAACCCGGTTCCTAAATTAACTAATACGACTTTCAGGTATATTTCTATCCTGAAAGTAAATCAATTCTCAATTTTCCCAAACCAAGTAAAGATCATATCCTATAAATTCACAACTTTCTAATTTCTTGCCCTCTCGAGTGAAACTGGACTTTTTAGATATACATTAACGTAGACCACACATTAATGCAGTAAGAACAAGAATTAATAGAACAACCATGGAAGAAAAGATGAAAAACCAATATGATCAACAATTACATTTCACTACAATTGTTCATAACCTCAGCAAGAAGATGAATTAGCCACTCATTTGTGGATTAAACATCGTTAAATGAGTGTTAAACATACAAGTAATTAAATACAAGGAGAAAGCCCCAGATAATTTCGTCCCCTCAACCGCCTGTAACCCACGGTCTTGCTCCACCAAGTCAGAATATTGAAAAATGAACCTAAGTGTTCTATTTATACTGGTGGGAATTTTTCCCGGAATAACGAGCAACGTGTCACGGAGTGCATCGCGGAGCACTGCCTCCGTGACATGCTACGGACGTGGACCTTCACTAGAACTGGGGGTCCAGGAAATAAAGGCCAATGTGGCACGGCGTGCAATGCGGAGCCAAGCCACCATGCCACGGACCCATCGCGAACCCACACTGGAATTTGGCTGAAAATTCCCATCGAGGCAGAAGGCCTCCGCGATGGCAGCGTGACACGGCTCTATCGCGGAGCCCCTTTATTTTGTGCTTTCCAATGCCTTGTCACGTGCTCACTTTTGAGTTCAACCCCAATCTTTTCCAACATGCACTTAAGCTTCCAAAATTACATTTTACCTGCAAAACAATGCTAATCATGTTGGTTAGTATAAATTCACATTTTATTACCAATTACATGAGAATGCATACACATTGATAGATAAACAAGGATAAAATGACACTTTTGAGTATCACTTGGGCATATAAATTTGCCCAAGATCACTTACCCCACACTTAAAGACTTGTTCATCCTCGAACAACAATCCTACACCTCATGCAATTTACATCCCAACCTCGCTACTTTGGTTCGACAATTTAGGCTACGGTCATACCGATTATTCAATACAGCAAATCATCAAGAAAACATGGATGGTCCTATCAATACAATGACCTTCAATACATCAAGACCTCCTAGACTTAAGAATCGACTTTCGATATTGGCAAACTCATGCAAATCAGCTGATCAAGATGTCCGACACAAAAATTAATCTCTCATCAAGCATGTGCCCTCGCAACACAAGAGAGTCTTCCCTTTTTTGCTCATATGAACTCACAAAAATTCAAGCAGGGGCATGTAAACACAATTTCGCTCTCTCTCCCAAAAGAATTCACATGCATCATGTCATGACCCATAAGCTTGCCCTTAGTGTATTACTCCACTAATATAAAGAAGTGCGATGTAAGATCACGTAGGACTTTAACTGGTTGTAATGGAAGCTACAGAACTAGTAAATATTGGGTTGGCCAATAATAGCCGCTAGCATCCTTAAGCGCCTTTTCAACACATCCCATCAACTCATGAACATTGTTTCTTTTTTTCATCCACCCATTCTTGATGTTTTTCTTTAGTTACTTGACACAACAACAAAGATTATTCATGCACCTTCATTATAGTTTATTTATAACAAGTGCACCTTCAACCTTTTCTTTTCTTCCAGCACTCGACTTTTCTTTTCTTTTCACCATTCTCACTCTTTTGACACTTTAAGAAAATTATTTTCTCTTCTTAAGCGCTTAAGAGTTTTGTATCGACTTTACGGCTAACGAGAAGAAGGGATTAAGCTCGGTTTATACTTTTTGACAAAAGAAAAAAAAATAGGCTAAAGGCTCAACGGGCTGACTAGGGTATACAATCAAGGTGGGTACGACAATGAAAAATAGAAACTTTCGGTTAAAACAAAGAAATGCCTACATCCTTTCCTACAATACACCTCCTTCATTTCGTTTTGTACACACACCAGGCAAGTTCTAAACACTTCACAATAGCACGGAATAACAAAACCTCACTTCACACTTATTGCACATGCTCAATTCAAGATGTATTCACAGACTCTTCAATCAGCTAATTACAGGAATTCAAACATGAAGCCTCAATCACACTGAATCGAACTCTATAGACTAGGTACCTCAACATATTTACAAAGTTGCATGCTTTCATATGAATCACCTTTGCATTTTAAATATCATCTACAACACGCAACTAGAATTTTGCAACCATACAGTAACAATAGGTTTTGGGATGCAACCCACCAAAGAAAAACAAAAAAAACTAAACAAATCTACTCCTAACGACTACATTTCCCTTAAGACGGTCGTCATCCATCCATCATAGGGAACGGTCACTAACTAAGACTTCGGTTCAATGGGACCATTCTCGGTAAAAGAACCAAAAACAAATGCTGAGAAACCCAAGAATTGAAAAATTTTGAAAATATCGATCATTTCGATAAACAAAAATATGTAAAAAATCAGCTAGCAACATTCAGCAACGCACAATAATTTCACATAAATTTACAATACAAAACAATAACTTAAGAATTCACAAATCATAGGGAACAACAAAATTTCACAGGCACGACAATAGATTAGGACATACATACATAACAACACAGCGCAGCATCTAACTACTCCCACCCCACACTTAGCTCGAACACTGTCCCCAGTGTTCACAAAAATCAAAATAGCACAAAAAATTGGGTGGTGGAACTCCCTGATCAATCAAAGTACTCCACTTCTTCATCAGGTGCTGCTGCTTCATCTCCCATGTCTGAATCACCCCCGTCGTCATCATCGGACTCCACATCGGAGTCCTACCGACGTGTCTCCTCATCTGTGGGGACATCATCATCCATGGGCTCTACAAATGCTGGCCCCACTCGGCATAGAGCCCTAGCATTCTCGCCGAAAGGGTAGTCTAGCTCGAGCTACCATAACTCCTCCTTTGTCGCTGGCCTCCCGCCTATCCTCAACTGGAGCATTTGCATCCCGTACATGCGAGCCATGTACTGATCATCCCAAGCATGTCATTCGGCAAGTATAAGAACCGGCCCATGGGTGGTGTCGGGTGCCTTAGTTTTGGTAACATCTAAGGCCCGCCGCTCCATTTGCGGGATGTAGTCAAGGGCCTCTTCCTCGACATCTAGGCCCCTGAAGAAGGTGGTGAGTAGTCCACCAAAGCTGTACCTGTGCCCCTGATGCAACCGGGCTCTCTTCATGGCGAATATAATCACCGCCCCCACGTTGATCTCCAGCCCTTTCATCAGGGCGTACACCAGGCATACACGATCCTGGGTTATATCTGTCATATGTGCCCCCGGGATTAGGCAGGAACAGACTATATTTAGCCATATTCTGGCTTCCCTGTTCATCTGTGAATACGACAAAGTCTGATGGTAGCCCCTCTCCTTGTGTCTGCTCCATCTAGCTGTCGATCGGGTCCCACACAATGTGCGTCTGATGTCCACATATGGTGGGGTAATGTTCAGCTATCGGAGCACGTGGGCGTCTGTGTCCCGCGCCCCTATGATAGCATTGAGGTGGTGGGGCTCAAATGTGACTATTTGCCCTCTGATTTTTATGGTGTGACTTCTTAGGGTCGGGTTCCAATTGGCATAGAATTCCAAAATACGGTGCAAGTTGCATTCCTTGGGCTCTTCAAAGATGAAGTTGAGCCCAGCTACCTCGATCCGGTGGACAATCCTAGGGAACTCCTGTGCCAATGGTTCCCGTGCGATATGCTCCTCGGGGAAGTACTTATTTTCTTTGTGCTTTGCGTACCACTTCTTCCCCTCATCTGTCACCCATCTGGTTTCGTATTGGCGGCGTTGGCCGCGTGGAACCGCTGGTGCTACTGGGACTACTGTGCCCAGTATGATTCGCTTTCTTCCGACGCCAGATGTTGATGCGCCTTTCCCTTTTTCTTGCCTGCTTTCCATTTTACCTGTCAACCCAAGTAGACAAGATCAATTTTAAGCCAATGGATATCAACTTCGGCTAAGGTTGGGTTAAGCTACGCTACCCCACACTTAGTCCTTAGCTACAGTTACAACATACCGGCAAGATCATGCTTATTTGCATAAATAAACCACCAACTATACAAACATGCTTAGTGCATACGAAGAATTCGATGGTATATATACTATGTACTACTCAGACTTCGTACAGCTAACTACAATCATTACCATCGATAACCTTTTAATCCATCGCATTTAGCAAGGAAAAAGAAAGAAACGAAAACAACAACAATAGCTTATCTACACGAACCTATACAACCAACCCAATTCTTGCAAATTTCAATATTCCCCTAACTTGAGAATTCGTCGGTCTTTTAACATGATAACAACTAGCCCATCGACTCATCTCACTCAACATGTACATCCCGACATGAATTTCACAAGTTCACTACATTTTTCACTTCAAATTCAAAAACAAGCCCTAGAAATGATGATATCAAGAAAATTCGATTAAATTATGCAATTAACAAGTTCAAGCAATCATAATGACATTCTGAACATTCATCAACAACAATTCAATTGAATTCATGTTTAATTTCTACTTTTGGCAAACTTAGCTCACCTCTCATGCTCAATATCGAAGAAAATCGATAAGAAATGAGATGGTATCGAAGAACATACCTTGAAGTTGAAGAATTGAAGAAAACTCAACGATTTTCTTAGCCTACTCCATGTCACGTTGAAGGGGGATGGGTTTTGGGGAGTTTGATGTGTTTAAAGCCATGAAGCTGCCAGCTATACATGAGGAGCTTTCAGCAATCAGTGTGGTCGAACATGAAGAAATTCATCAGATTGTTGAATCTCAAGACCCATTGGAAAGAGTGTTGATGCACTCCGATCATTTTGGAGATAGAGAGGTGTAGGGAATGGTCCAAATGTTGAATGAAGCACAAAATCATCCGAGGAGACAGGAATTTCAATCATTGATGAGGTCTCTAGAACCTTTGCCGAAACCATCCGTTGAGGAGGTACCGAAGCTGGAGCTGAAAGAATTGCCTCCCCATTTAAAATATATCTTTTTGGGGGAGGATGAGACATTACCAGTCATCATCTCTGCAGACTTGACGGAGGCACAGGAAAAGGAAGCATTGGGTGTCCTCGGAAAAAGGAAGAAAGCAATGGGTTGGCAAATGTCAGACATTCAGGGTATCAATCCAGCTTTTTGCACACACAGGATATTCATGGAGACGGGAGCCAAAGCAACCGTTCAGCCGCAATGGAGACTAAATCCAGCAATGAAGGATGTGGTGAGGAAAGAAATAATCAAGTGGCTTGATGCAGGTGTGGTCTACCCGATTTCAGACAGTGAATGGGTCAGCCCCGTTCAGTGTGTTCCAAAGAAAGGGGGGATGACTGTGATCACCAATGAGAAAAATGAGTTGATTCCTACCCGAACCATCATAGGCTGGCGGATTTGCATGGATTATAGGAAGCTTAATGAAGCCACGAGGAAAGATCATTACCCCATCCCGTTTATTGATCAAATATTGGATAGGTTGGCTGGACAGGAATATTATTGTTTCCTTGATGGGTACTCTGGTTATAACCAAATAGCCATAGCTTCGGAGGATCAAGAGAAGACTACTTTTACCTGTCCTTGTTCGGTGGTTCGTTGGGTATCTAAACCGACATGCAAGTGCACGTGGTCGAACAAGTAGTAAGTGGCTTTAGTAAGCCAAGTATCGATCCCTCAGAGACTCGGATTAAGTGAAGTTTGCTTAAGTATACTATACTATATTTAACTTCTAAATATGCTGACAACAACGTAACCAAAAAGTGAGTAATTTGTTTTATAAATTTTATACTAAAACTACTAAAAATTATCTACTTTGAATTTGGACTATGGATAAAAGCATGCCGAGGTTAAAGAACATGTAATGAAACTGATTATCATCATACATTGGTTAATCTTTTCGTCCAGTTTCTAGCCAAGAACATTAGCCAAGAGATTAAAACTCTCGTATTTAATCTCACTTAAGAATCATAAACCATCCGTCTACATTTCTGTGATCAATGCAATTCATGACCTAGCAATACAATTCCGGTTCCTAAATTGACTAATACGGCTTTCAAGTATATTTCTATCAAGAAAGCACATCAAAACTCAATTTTCCCAAATCAAGTAAAGAACAATATCCTATTAATTCACAACTTTCCAATTTCATGCTCTCTCAAGTGAAATCGGACTTTTTAGATGTACATTAATGTAGGCCACACACCAATGCAGTAGATACAAGAATTAATAGAACAACATGGAAGAAAAAGATGAAAAACCATATAATTCAATAATCAAAATTCATCACAAGTGTTCATAACCTCAGCAAGGAAGGGAATTAGCCACTCATTTGTGGATTAATCATCCTAAAACAAGTGTTAATCATACAAACAATTGAATTAGAGAAGAAATAAAGAGAGAAAAAACCCTGAACTTTTCGTCCCTCAACTGCCTGTAACCCACGTCCTTGCTCCACCAAGTCTGAATTATGAAAATACACTTAAGTGTTCTATTTATACTAGTGGAAATTTTTCCCGGAATAATGAGCAACGTGTCATGGAGTGCATCGCGGAGCACTGCCTCCGTGACACGCCATGAACGCGGACCCTCACTGGAATTGGGGGTCCGGGAATATAACACCAATGTGGCACGACGTGCAACGCGGAGGCTAGCCACCGTGCCACAGAGCAGTCGCAAACCTCCACTGGAAATTGATGAATTTTCACCCTCCAAGCAGAATTCCTCCGCGATGGCAGCGTGACACGGCTCCATCGCGGAGCACCTTTAATTTGTGCAGTCCACTGCCTTTTTTCGTGCTCGATTCCAAGTCCAACTCCGATATCATCCAACATGCATTTTAGCTCCTCGAAATCACAGTTTACCTACAAAACAATGCTAATCATGTTGGTTAGTATAGATTCACATTTTATTACCAATTACATGAAAATGTATACACATTTCTAGATAAACAAGGCAAAAATGATACTTTTGAGTATCACTTGGGCATATAAATCTGCCCAAGATCAGTCCTTATGGGACATATGCTTTCAGGCGAATGCCTTTGGGTTATGCAATGCACCCGCCACATTCCAGAGATGCATGGTGGCTATTTCCCATGACTTGGTGGAGGATTTTGTTGAGGTATTTATGGATGATTTTTCTATTTTCGGTAATTCATTTGCTACTTGTTTGAAGAATCTTGACAGGGTGCTGGCTCGCTGTAAGGAATCCAGCCTTGTACTAAACTGGGAGAAATGCCACTTCCTAGTGAAGGAGGGTATTGTCCTTGGCCACAAAGTGTGTCGAAAAGGGTTGGAAGTCGATCGTGCTAAGAACGAGGTTATTGAAAAGTTGCCACCACCTGTGTCAGTGAAAGGTGTGCGCAGTTTCCTTGGGCATGTAGGATTCTACAGACGATTCATCAAAAACTTTTCCAAAATTTCTAGACCACTATGCAGATTGCTAGAAAAAGAGGTAAAGTTTGAGTTGAATGATGAGTGTGTCAAAGCATTCGAAGAGTTGAAGAAGAAATTGATAGAAGCACCTATCCTTACTTCTCCGGATTGGGAACAACCATTTGAGCTGATGTGTGATGCCAGTGATGTGGCTGTGGGAGCCGTATTGGGGCAAAGAAAAAATAGAATCTTTCATTCTATTCATTATGCAAGCAAAACGCTGAATATGGCCCAAAGAAATTACACAGTCACATAGAAGGAAATGCTAGCATTGGTGTTTGCATTTGACAAATTCAGGTCTTATTTGGTGGGTTCGAAAGTTGTGGTGTACACCGACCATGCAGCGATTTGGTACCTATTCAACAAGAAGGATGCTAAGCCCAGGTTGATTAGATGGATCTTGTTGTTGTAGGAGTTCGACCTTGAGATCAAAGACAGAAAGGGGAGCGAGAATCAGGTAGCAGATCACCTATCACGATTGGAAAGTCGGTCGCATGTGATGGAAAGTGATAACATAAATGAAGAGTTCCCAGATGAGCAACTCTTGGCAGTTGGGGAAGCTGAAGTTCCCTAGTACACAGACATAGTCAACTTGCTAGTGAGCGGAGTCTACCCACCTGAGGCAACAGACCAGCAGAGAAGGAAATTGAGGCATGATTGCCGGCACTTTGTTTGGGATGAACCATACTTATTTAAACAAGGACCAGATCAGGTAATGAGAAGATGCATCCTAGAGAGTCAGATTGCAGAGGTGTTGAGGGGCTGTCATTCTTCATTGTATGGGGGTCATCATGGAGGCGAGCGAACAACACACAAGGTTCTAAAGTCCGATTTATTTTGGCCGACACTGTTCAGAGACTCTATGGCATACGTCAAAATGTGCGATAGATGTCAGCGTACAGGAGCAATTGGCAGAAGACAAGAGATGCCGCGGCAGAATATACTGGAAGTTGAGCCCTTTGATGTATGGGGCATTGATTTCATAGGCCCATTCCAACCATCATTTGGTAATCGTTACATCTTGGTGGCCATAGATTATGTATCAAAATGGGTGAAAGCAATAGCTTGTCCTAGGAATGACAACAAGGTAGTAACGAAGTTTGTGAAAAAACACATCCTCACAAGGTTCGGGACACCTCGAGCCATTATCAGCTATGGAGGAGCTCATTTTGTCAATGCAAGTTTCAAGAAATTACTAGCCAAGTATGGGGTGCGCCATAAAGTGGCGACAACATACCACCCCCAAACTAGTGGGCAAGTAGAGGTGTCAAATAGAGAAGTGAAGCAGATTCTCCAGAAAACGGTAAATACACAACGGAATGATTGGTCAAGTAAACTTGACGATGCGTTGTGGGCGTACAGAACTGCTTACAAGACACCGATTGGAACCTCACCATACCGACTGGTCTATGGTAAAGCGTGTCATCTTCCGGTGGAGTTAGAGCACCGAGCCTTTTGGGCTGTGAGGAAGCTAAACATGGACTTAGAGCTGGCGGGCAAGAAGAGACTAATGCAGCTTAGTGAACTTGAAGAGTTTCGCTGGCATGCCTATGAGAGTGCCAAGTACTACAAGGAAAGAAAAAAAAATAGCATGACAAGCATGCGGTGCACCGCATTTTTGAGCCAGGACAGAAAGTCTTGCTCTTCAATTCAAGATTGAAGTTGTTTCTAGGAAAGCTGAGGTCTAAATGGTCAGGACCATTTGAAGTGGTGAGAATGACCCTGCACGGGGCGGTAGAGTTGTGGCAAGAAGATCGGAGTACCACGTTCTTAGTAAATGGCCAGAGGTGTAAGAACTACTGGGGGGAGGACGGTGATCGAGAGAAATCGTCCATCACCCTAGAGGACAACTGAGCTTAACGACGTCGAGCCGCGATGGTAAACCAGGCGCTGCACAGGAGGCAACCCGTGAAATTTTTTTCTCTCTTTTTAAATTGGCATTAGATTTTTCTTTTTATTTTTCTTGATTAACAACAAAATTTTTCGTTTTAGTTTTTGTTTTTTTTTTTATTTAGAGTGAAACCTATAATTCTAACCAATTTTGTATAGTGAGATGAATTTCAGGTCAAACGGAGGAAAATATGCACGGAATCGCAAAGGAAAATTCGAGGTATGAAAATTACCAAAAAGTGGCAAAAACAGTGAGCTAGGGTGATAGCTCTGTGTCACGGAGGTGGACCTCCGCGTTACCCTCCGTGACACGTTGAGGTATAATCCGGAATTTTTAAAAATTTCCAGAACAGGCTCGCGACAGCTCCGTGTCACGGAGGTAGTGCACCGCGATGCACTCCGTGACACGTTGCCGTGTATATCGTGACGGGTCACACCGGGTCGCCGGGTGACCCGCGTGATTTTTCTACTTTTTAACCTCGAAACCCCCTCCCTTTTCCTTATTTTTCACTCACTCCGCGACCAAACTCCCCAAAACCCATTCCCCTTCAACGTGACACGGAGTAGGCCAAGAAAATCATTGAGTTTGCTTAAATTCTTCAACTTCAAGGTATGTCCTTTGAGTCCATCTCATTTCTTGTCGATTTTCTTCGATATTGAGCATGAGAGGTGAGCTAAGTTTGCCCTAAGTGGAAATTAATCATGAATTCAATTGAATTGTTGTTGATGAATGTTCAGAATGTCATTATGATTGCTTGAACTTGTTAATTGCATAATTTAATCGAATTTTCTTGATATCATCATTTCTAGGGCTTGTTTTTGAATTTGAAGTGAAAAATGTAGTGAACCTGTGAAATTCATGCCGGGATGTACATGTTGAGTGAGATGAGTCGATGGGCTAGTTGTTATAATGTTAAAAGACCGACGGATTCTCGGGTTAGGGGAATATTGAAATTTGCAAGAATTGGGTTGGTTGTATAGGTTCGTGTAGATAAGTTATTGTTGTTGTTTTTGTTTCTTTGTTTTTCCTTGCTAAGTGCGATGGATTAAAAGGTTATCGATGGTAATGATTGCAGTTAGATGTACGAAGTCTGAGTAGTACATAGTATATATACCATCAAATTCTACGTATGCACTAAGTATGTTTGTATAGTTGGTTGTTTATTTATGCAAATAAGCGTGATCTTGCCGGTACGTTGTAACTGTAGCTAAGGACTAAGTGTGGGGTAGCCTAGATTAACCCGACCTTAGCCGAAGTTGATATCCATTGGCTTAACATTGATCTTGTCTACTTGGGTTAACAGGTAAAATGGCAAGCAGGCAAGAAAAAGGGAAAGGCGCATCAACATCCGGCATCGGAAGAAAGCGAATCAGACTGGGCACAGCAGTCCCAGGAGCACCAGCGGTTCCATGCGGCCAACGCCGCCAATACGGAACCAGATAGGTGACAGATGAGGGAAAGAAGTAGTACGCAAAGCACAAAGAAAACAAGTGCTTCCCCGAGGAGCATATCGCACGGGAACCATTGGCACAGGAGTTCCCTAGGATTGTCCACCGGATCAAGGCAGTTGGGCTCAACTTCATCTTTGACAAGCCCAAGGAATGCAACTTGCACCTGATTCGGGAATTCTATGCAAATTGGAACCCGACCCTAAGAAGTCACACCATAAAAATCAGAGGGCAAATAGTCACATTTGAGCCCCACCACCTCAGTGCTATCATAGGGGCACGGGACACAAACGCCCACGTGCTCCAACAGCTGAACATTACCCCACCGTATGCGGACATCATATGCACATTGTGTGGGACCCAATCAACAGGTAGATGGAGCAGACACAAGGGGAGGGGCTACCATCAGACTTTGTCGTATTCACAGATGAACAGGGAAGCCAGAATATGGCTAAAGATAGTCTGTTCCTGCCTAATCCCGGGGGTACATATGACAGATGTAACCCGGGATCGTGTATGTCTGGTGTACGCCCTGATGAAAGGGCTGGAGATCAACGTGGGGGCAATGATTATATTCGCCATGAAGAGAGCCCGGTTGCATCAGGGGCACAGGTAAAACTTTGGTGGACTACTCACTACCTTCCTCAGGGGCCTAGATGTCGAGGAAGAGGCCCTTGACTATATCCCGCAGATGGAGCAGCGGGCCTTAGATGTTACTAAAACTAAGGCACCCGACACCACCCACGGGCCAGTTCTTACACTTGCCGAGCGACATGCTCGGGATGATCAGTACATGGCTCGCATGTACGGGATACAAATGCTCCAGCTGAGGATAGGCGGGAGGCCGGTGACAGAGGAGGAGTTATGGAAGCTCGAGCTAGACTACCCTTTCGGCGACAATGTCAGGGCTCTATACTGAGTGGGGCTAGCATTTGTAGAGCCCACGGATGATGATGTACCCACAGACAAGGAGACACGTCGGGAGAAATCCGATGTGGAGTCCGATGATGATGACGGGGGTGATTCAGACATGGAAGATGAAGCAGCAGCACCTGATGAAGAAGTGGAGTACTTTGATTGATCAGGGAGTTCCACCACCCAATTTTTTGTGCTATTTTGATTTTTGTGAACACTAGGGACAGTGTTCAAGCTAAGTGTGGGGTGGGAGTAGTTAGGTGTTGGGCTGTGTTGTTATGTATGTATGTCCTAATCTGTTGTCGTGCCTATGAAATTTGGTTCTTCCCTGTGATTTGTGAATTGTTAAGTTGTTGTTCTGTATTGTAAATTTATATGAAATTGTTGTGTGTTGCTAAATGTTTCTAGCTGATTTTGTACATATTTTTGTTCATCGAAATGATCGATATTTTCAAAATTTTTCAATTCTTGGGTTTCTCGGCGTTTGTTTTTGGTTCTTTTACCGAGAATGGTCCCATTGAACCGAAGTCTTAGTTAGTGACCGTTCCCTATGATGGATGGATGACGACCGTCTTAAGAGAAATGTAGTTGTTAGGAGTAGATTTGTTTAGTTTTTTTTTGTTTTTCTTTGGTTGGTTGCATCCCAAAACCTATAGTTACTGTATGGTTGCGAAATTCTGGTTGCGTGTTGTACATGCTATTTAAAATGCAAAGGTGATTCGTATGAAAGCATGCAACTTTGTAAATATGTTGAGATACCTAGGCCATAGAGTTCGATTCAGTGTGATTGAGGCTTAATGTTTGAATTCCTGTAATTAGCTGATTGAAGAGTCTGTGAATACATCTTGAATTGAGCATGTGCAATAAGTGTGAAGTGAGGTTTTGTTATTCCGTGCTATTGTGAAGTGTCTAGAACTTGCCTGGTGTGTGTACAAAACGATATGAAGGAGGTGTATTGTAGGAAAGGATGTAGGCATTTCATTGTCGTACCCACCTTGATTGTATACCCTAGTCAGCCCGTTAAGCCTTTAGCCTATTATTTTTTTTCTTTTGTCAAAAAGTGTAAATCGAGCTTAATCCCTTCTTTTCATTAGCCGTAAAGTCGGTACAAAACTCTTAAGTGCTTAAGAAGAGAAAATAATTTTCCCAAAGTGTCAAAAGAGTGAGAATGGTGAAAAGAAAAGAAAAGCTAAGTGTTGGAAGAAAAGAAAAGGTTGAAGGTGCGCTTGTTATAAATAAACTATAATGAAGGTGCATAAATAATCTTTGTTGTTGTGTCAAGTGTGCTTAATAAGATGGGCCAAACTAAAGAAAAACATCAAGAATGGGAGGATGAAAAAAAGAAACAATGTTCATGAGTTGATGGGATGTGTTGAAAAGGCGCTTAAGGATGCTAGTGGCTATTATTGACCAACCCAATATTTACTAGTTCAATAGCTTCCATTATAACCAGTTAAAGTCCTACGTGATCTTACATCGCACTTCTTTATATTAGTGGAGTAATACACTAAGGGCAAGCTTATGGGTCATGACATGATGCATGTGAATTCTTTTGGGAGAGAGAGCGAAATTGTGTTTACATGCCCCTGCTTGAATTTTTGTGAGTTCATATGAGCAAAAAGGGGAAGACTCTCTTGTGTTGCGAGGGCACATGCTTGATGAGAGATTAATTTTCGCGTCGGACATCTTGATCAGCTGATTTGCATGAGTTTGCTTATATCGAGAGTCGATTCTTAAGTCTAGGAGGTCTTGATGTATTGAAGGTCATTGCATTTATAGGACCATGCATGTTTTCTTGATGATTTGCTGTATTGAATAATCGGTATGACCGTAGCCTAAATTGTCGAACCAAAGTAGCGAGGTTGGGATGTAAATTGCATGAGGTGTAGGATTGTTGTTCGAGGACGAACAAGGGTTTAAGTGTGGGGTAAGTGATCTTGGAAAAATTTATATGCCCAAGTGATACTCAAAAGTGTCATTTTAGCCTTGTTTATCTATCAATGTGTATAAATTCTCATGTAATTTGTAATAAAATATGAATTTATACTAACCAACATGATTAGCATTGTTTTTCAGGTAAAATGTAATTTGGATAAGCTTAAATGCATGTTGGAAGAGATCGGGGTTGAACTCAGAAGTGAGCACGAGACAAGGAATTGGAAAGCACAAAATAAAGAGGCTCCGCGATGGAGCCGTGTCATGCTGCCATCGCGGAGGCCTTCTGCCTGGATGGGAATATTCAGCCAAATTCCAGTGTGGGTTCGCGATGGGTCCGTGGCACGGTGGCTTGGCTCCGCGTTGCACGCCGTGCCACGTTGGGCTTTATTTCCTGGGCCCCCAGTTCCAGTGAAGGTCCGCGTCCGTAGCGTCTCACGGAGGCAGTGCTCTGCGATGCACTCCGTGACAGGTTGCTCGTTATTCCGGGAAAAATTCCCACTAGTATAAATAGAACACTGAGGTTCATTTTTCAATATTCTGACTTGGTGGAGCAAGAACGTGGGTTACAGGCAGTTGAGGGGACGAAAATCTCAGGGTTTTTCTCTCTCTCCTTCTTCTTTAATCCAATTTCTTGTATGTTTAACACTCATTTAACGATGTTTAATCCACAAATAAGTGGCTAATTCATCTTCTTGCTGAGGTTATGAACAATTGTAGTGAAATGTAATTGTTGATCATATTGGTTTTTCATCTTTTCTTCCATGGTTGTTCTATTAATTCTTGTTCTTACTGCATTAATGTGTGGCCTACGTTAATGTATATCTAAAAAGTCCGGTTTCACTCGAGAGAGCAAGAAATTGGAAAGTTGGAATTAATAGGATATGATCTTTACTTGGTTTGGGAAAATTGAGAATTGATTTACTTTCAGGATAGAAATATACCTGAAAGTCGTATTAGTCAATTTAGGAACCGAGTTTGTATGGCTAGAACATGAATTGCATTTAATCATAGAAATGTAGGTGGATGGTTCATGATTCTTAAGTGGGGTTAAATACGAGAGTTTTAATCCCTTGGCAATAGTTCTTGACTAGCAACCAGAGGAAAAGACTAACCAAATTATGTCGATAATTAATTTCATTACATGTTCGTTTAGCCTCAGCATGCTCTCATTCATAGTTCAGACACACATTAGATAATTGTTTTAGCTTTAGCATAAAAATTATAAAACAAAATATCAAACTCTTGGTTACACTGTTGTCTGCATTTTTAGAATTGAAATATAGCACACTTGAGCAGATTGCACTTCATCCCAGTCCCTGTGGGATCGATACTTGGCTTACTTAAGCCACTTTACTACTTGTTCTACCATGTGCACTTTCGTGTAGTTATATACCCATATAACGCAGACCGAACAAGTTTTTGGTGCCGTTGCCGGGGACTGGCAATTGGTGAATTTGTCTTAAGTGTTAATTTACTGTATTTTTATTCTCTTAGTATTGACAACTTGGTCTTAGCCTATATTTTGCAGATTTAATCTCTGTTGAACACTGACAAGAGACAAGGAGCTGGTGGACTCGTATTTAGAGCCAGAAAGAATATTTCATAGTAAGCAGAGAGAAGCTCTAGAAAGAAAGATGCAGTTGCTCAGATAGACGATCGTGGAGCAACAAAAGAATCCACCGGTAGTATGGGCAGTGTTAGTGCCCGAAGAAGTAGCAGCTCGGCCGGTTCGCGAGGTGCCAATCCCACATGCTAATAATGTCACATCTAGCATCCGCAAACCTGAGCCAGGAGGGAGGTTCAAACTTAAGCAGAATATGGTGCAATTGTTGCACACTAGCGGGCAGTTTACATGTCTCCCTCATGAAGATCCACAGCGGCATCTCCAAAATTTTTTGGAGATAAGTGACACTTATATCCCCGCTGGAGTGTCATCAGATTATGTCCGGCTTACATTGTTCCCATTTTCACTATTGGGAGAAGCCAAGAGGTGGTTGACAGCTGAGCCACTGAATTCTATTTCTACGTGGGATGATCTAGCAAGGAAATTCTTGATATGGTTTTTTCCCTCCGGTAAAACAGCAAGACTTAGAAGTCAAATTCTAAGTTTCAAACAGAGAGAGGGAGAGAATCTATACCAGGCCTGGGAGAGATTCAAGTCCATGTTGCGGGATTGTCCTCATCGTCATCAGTCCAATGATGTGCTCGTGTACACTTTTATAGAGGGTTTGGAACGCCACACAAAAATATTGCTAGACTCAGCAGCTGGAGGACAAGCGCTGGAGAAAACTTATGAGGAGCTGTATACCTTGTTGAACTGTATTTCACAGGGCAATCCGGAATGGAATGCTGATTCGTCCAGAGGAGGAACAAGGAAAGCAGAAGGAGTGCTAGAAGTGGATGGGTTTACAGCTATTGCTGCACAGATAGCTGCATTATAAAATCAACTTAACACCCACTTCAGCAACATGACAATGAAGCAGCCTCAAGCCCCAGTGAATGCTGTGCAGTAGATGTGGTGTAAAGTGTGTGGAAGCAGTGAGCACTCAGCTGAGTGTTGTTGAGCAAATCCTGACTCGGTGAACTTTGTGGGAAATGTGCAAAGGAACAACCACCAATAGTATGGTACTAGCTATAATTCCAATTAGAGGAATCACCCGAATTTCTCCTGGGGTAGCAACAACAATCAGGGGCAAAGTTCGGGTCAGGGTGTGAAAAGGAACCAAGGAGGGAAGCAGAATTATCAAGCACAATTCAGAAACAACAATGCACCTCCTCCACCACCATCACCCAGCATTGAGGAGATGTTCAAGACCATGATAGCTAACCAAGCTCAATTGCAGGCTGACTATGTGAAATTGGTAGCCGAAGTGAAAAACAACCAGTTAGCTACCAAGGCACTTGAATATCAATTTGGGCAATTTGCTGGAGCCCAAAACACAAGGCCTAGAGGAGGACTTCTGAGCGACACAGATCCCAATCCCAAGCAGGTGAATGTAGTGACCACAAGGAGTGGTTTGCAGCTTAAAGAGGTGGAACCAGAAAGACCACCTCAACAATCGGGAGCAGCAGAAGTTGAGAGGGAGCAAAGTACTGAAAAGGGGAAGACTAAGGAAGCTGAATCAGAAAGACCACCACCCCCGTTCCCTCAACGATTAAAGAAACACAAGGAGGAGGCGAGTTTCAAGAAATTCATGGAGGTGCTGAAACAGGTACATATTAACTTACCTCTTGTTGATGTGTTGTAGGGCGTGCCAAAATATGCCAAGTATATGAAGGACATCATGGCAAATAAAAGTTGGTTGACTGAGCATGCTACGATGGCTCTAACGGAGGAGTGCACTTCCTTGATTCAAAATAGACTGCCCACAAAGCTCAAAGACCCTGGGAGCTTTACTATACAGATTACGATTGGGCAGAGCATATGAGCTCGTGGATTTTGTGACTTGGGAGCGAGCATAAATTTGATGCCGCCATTGGTATTCAAAAAGCTGGGTCTAGGGAGTCCTAGACCCACAACAGTAATCTTACAATTGGCATATCGGTCCTTAGCCAGACCTGATAGCATTGTGGAGGACTTCCTGGTGCAAGTTGGCTCCCTGATTTTCCCGGTAGATTTTGTCGAGCTGGATTTTGAACCAAACGCGGAAGTCCTATTTATTTTGGGACGTCCTTTCCTGGCGACCGGGAGAGCACTAATTGACGTAGCTGCGGGGCAGCTAACAATGTGAGCACACGACAAGGTGGAGGTGTTCGATGTGTACAAGGCACCCAAGCTCCCGATGGTGCACGAAGAACTCTCGGTGATCAATGTGATTGATCAAGGCGATGATGAGCAGATTAAGGATTCACGAGAGTTTATGGGAAAACCACCGGAACGGTGCAAGCACTACTGGGGGGAGGACGGTGATCGAGAGAAATCGTCCATCACCCTAGAGGACAACTGAGCTTAATGACGTCGAGTCGCGACGGTAAACCAGGCGCTGCACGGGAGGCAACCCGTGAAATTTTTTTTTTCTCTCTTTTTAAATTGGGATTAGATTTTTCTTTTTCTTTTTCTTTATTAAGAACAAAATTTTTCGTTTTAGTTTTTGCTTTTATTTTTATTTAGAGTGAAACCTATAATTCTAACCAATTTTGTATAGTGAGATGAATTTCAGGTCAAACGGAGGAAAATATGCACGGAATCGCAAAGGAAAATTCGAGGTATGAAAATTAACAAAAAGTGGCAAAACAGTGAGCTAGGGCGATAGCTCCGTGTCACGGTGGTGGACCTCCGCGTTACCCTCCGTGACACATTGAGGTATAATTCATAATTTTTAAAAATTTCCAGAACAAGCTCGCGAAAGCTCCTTGTCACAGAGGCAGTGCACCGCGATGCACTCCGTGACACGTTGTCGTGTATATCGCGACGGGTCACACCGGGTCGTCGGGTGACCCGCGTGATTTTTCTACTTTTTAACCTCGAAACCCCCTCCCTTTTCCTTATTTTGCACTCACTCCACGATCAAACTCCCCAAAACCCATCCCCCTTCACCGTGACACGGAGTAGCTCAAGAAAATCGTTGAGTTTGCTTAAATTCTTCAACTTCAAGGTATGTTCTTCGATTCCATCTCATTTCTTGTCGATTTTCTTCGATATTGAGCATGAGAGGTGAGCTAAGTTTGCCCTAAGTAGAAATTAATCATGAATTCAATTGAATTGTTGTTGATGAATGTTCGGAATGTCATTATGATTGCTTGAACTTGTTAATTGCATAATTTAATCGAATTTTCTTGATATCATCATTTCTAGGGCATGTTTTTGAATTTGAAGTGAAAAATGAAGTGAACTTGTGAAATTCATGCCGGGATGTACATGTTGAGTGAGATGAGTCGATGGGCTAGTTGTTATCATGTTAAAAGACCGACGGATTCTCGGGTTAGGGGAATATTGAAATTTGCAAGAATTGAGTTGGTTGTATAGGTCCGTGTAGATAAGTTATTGTTGTTGTTTTTCGTTTCTTTGTTTTTCCTTGCTAAGTGTGATGGACTAAAAGGTTATCGATGGTAATGATTGTAGTTAGCTGTACGAAGTCTGAGTAGTACATAGTATATATACCGTCGAATTCTTCGTATGCACTAAGCATGTTTGTATAGTTGGTTGTTTATTTATGCAAATAAGTATGATCTTGCCGGTATGTTGTAACTGTAGCTAAGGACTAAGTGTGGGGTAGCCTAGCTTAACCCGACCTTAGCCGAAGTTGATATCCATTGGCTTAACATTGATCTTGTCTACTTGGGTTGATAGGTAAAATGGCAAGCAAGCAAGAAAAAGGGAAAGGCGCATCAACATCTGGCGTCGGAAGAAAGCGAATCAGACTGGGCACAGCAGTCCCAGCAGCACCAGCGGTTCCACGCGGCCAACGCCGTCAATACGGAACCAGATAGGTGACAGATGAGGGGAAGAAGTGGTACGCAAAGCACAAAGAAAACAAGTACTTCCCCGAGGAGCATATCGCACGGGAACCATTGGCACAGGAGTTCCCTAGTATTATCCACCGGATCGAGGCAGCTGGGCTCAACTTCATCTTTGAAGAGCCCAAGGAATGCAACTTGCACCTGATTCGGGAATTCTATGCCAATTGGAACCCGACCCTAAGTAGTCACAGCATAAAAATAAGAGGGCAAATAGTCACATTTGAGCCCCACCACCTCAATGGTATCATAGGGGCGCAGGACACAGACGCCCACGTGCTCTGACAGTTGAACATTACCCCACCATATGCGGACATCAGACGCACATTGTGTGGGACCTGATCGACAGCTAGATGGAGCAGACACAAGGAGAGGGGCTACCATCAGACTTTGCCGTATCCACAGATGAATAGGGAAGCCAGAATATGGCTAAAGATAGTTTGTTCCTGCCTAATCCCAGGGGTACATATGATAGATGTAACCCAGGATCGTGTATGCCTGGTGTACGCCCTGATGAAAGGGCTGGAGATCAACGTGGGGGCGGTGATTATATCCGCCATGAAGAGAGCCCGGTTGCATCAGGGGCACAGGTACGACTTTGGTGGACTACTCACTACCTTCTTCAGGGGCCTAGATGTCGAGGAAGAGGCCCTTGACTATATCCCGCAGATGGAGCGGCAGGCCTTAGATGTTACTAAAACTAAGGCACCCGACACCACCCACGGGCCAGTTCTTACAATTGCTGAGCGACATGCTCGGGATGATCAGTACATGGCTCGCATGTACGGGATACAGATGCTCCAGCTGAGGATAGGCGGGAGGCCGGCGACAGAGGAGGAGTTATGGTAGCTCGAGCTAGACTACCCTTTCGGCGACAATGCCAGGGCTCTATACCGAGTGGGGCCAGCATTTGTAGAGCCCACGGATGATGATGTCCCCATAGACGAGGAGACACGTCGGGAGGAATCTGATGAGGAGTCCGATGATGATGACGGGGGTGATTCATACATGGAGATGAAGCAGCAGCACCTGATGAAGAAGTGGAGTACTTTGATTGATCAGGGAGTTCCACCACCCAATGTTTTGTGCTATTTTGATTTTTGTGAACACTGGGGACAGTGTTCAAGCTAAGTGTGGGGTCGGAGTAGTTAGGTGTTGGGCTGTGTTGTTATGTATGTATGTCCTAATCTGTTGTCGTATCTATGAAATTTGGTTGTTCCCTGTGATTTGTGAATTGTTAAGTTGTTGTTCTGTATTGTAAATTTATATGAAATTGTTGTGTGTTGCTAAATGTTGCTAGCTGATTTTGTACATATTTTTGTTTATCGAAATGATCGATATTTTCAAAGTTTTTCAATTCTTGGGTTTCTCGGCGTTTGTTTTTGGTTCTTTTACCGAGAATGGTCCCATTGAACCGAAGTCTTAGTTAGTGACCGTTCCCTATGATGGATGAATGATGACCATCTTAAGGGAAATGTAGTCGTTAGGAGTAGATTTGTTTAGTTTTTTTTTGTTTTTCTTTGGTGGGTTGCATCCCAAAACCTATAGTTACTGTATGGTTGCGAAATTCTGGTTGCGTGTTGTACATGCTATTTAAAATGCAAAGGTGATTCGTATGAAAGCATGCAACTTTGTAAATGTGTTGAGATACCTAGGCCATAGAGTTCGATTCAGTGTGATTGAGGCATAATGTTTGAATTCCTGTAATTAGCTGATTGAAGAGTCTATGAATACATCTTGAATTGAGCATGTGCAATAAGTGTGACGTGAGGTTTTGTTATTCCGTGCTATTGTGAAGTGTCTAGAACTTGCCTGGTGTGTGTACAAAATGAAATGAAGGAGGTGTATTATTGGAAAGGATGTAGGCATTTCTTTGTTTTAACCGAAAGTTTCTATTTTTTATTGTCGTACCCACCTTGATTGTATACCCTAGTCAGCCCGTTAAGCCTTTAGCCTATTATTTTTTTTTCTTTTGTCAAAAAGTGTAAATCGAGCTTAATCCCTTCTTTTCATTAGCCGTAAAGTCGATACAAAACTCTTAAGCTCTTAAGAATAGAAAATAATTTTCCCAAAGTGTCAAAAGAGTGAGAATGGTGAAAAGAAAAGAAAAGCCGAGTATTGGAAGAAAAGAAAAGGTTGAAGGTGCACTTGTTATAAATAAACTATAATGAAGGTGCATGAATAATCTTTGTTGTTTTGTCAAGTGTGCTTAATAAGATGGGCCAAACTAAAGAAAAACATCAAGAATGGGAGGATGAAAAAAAGAAACAATGTTCATGAGTTGATGGGATGTGTTGAAAAGGCGCTTAAGGATGCTAGTGGCTATTATTGGACAACCCAATATTTACTAGTTCCGTAGCTTCCATTACAACCAGTTAAAGTCCTACGTGATCTTACATCGCACTTCTTTATATTAGTGGAGTAATTCACTAAGGGCAAGCTTATGGGTCATGACATGATGCACGTGAATTCTTTTGGGAGAGAGAACGAAATTGTGTTTACATGCCCCTGCTTGAATTTTTGTGAGTTCATATGAGCAAAAAGGGGAAGACTCTCTTGTGTTGCGAGGGCACATGCTTGATGAGAGACTAATTTTCGTGTCGGACATCTTGATCAGCTGATTTGCATGAGTTTGCTAATATCGAGAGTCGATTCTTAAGTCTAGGAGGTCTTGATGTATTGAAGGTCATTGCATTTATAGGATCATGCATGTTTTCTTGATGATTTGCTGTATTGAATAATCGGTATGACCGTAGCGTAAATTGTCGAACCAAAGTAGCGAGGTTGGGATGTAAATTGCATGAGGTGTAGGATTGTTGTTCGAGGACGAACAAGGGTTTAAGTGTGGGGTAAGTGATCTTGGGAAAATTTATATGCCCAAGTGATACTCAAAAGTGTCATTTTAGCCTTGTTTATCTATCAATGTGTATACATTCTCATGTAATTGGTAATAAAATGTGAATTTATACTAACCAACATGATTAGCATTGTTTTTCAGGTAAAATATATTTTTGGGAAGCTTAAATGCATGTTGGAAGAGATCGGGGTTGAACTCGGAAGTGAGCATTGTTCGGTCTGCTGTTCGGGTTGGTATTAAATATTATCAACCGACACGCAAGTGCACGTGGTCAAACAAGTAATAAAGTGGCTAAGTAGCCAAGTATCGATCCAAGGAGGCTGCTCTAGATATGTAAAACTGCCTAGTTTACTATATCTCTATTCTATTCCTAACTATGTTAACAACAATCCAACCAAGAGTTGAGTGAGTTTTTGTTTCTAAACTATTTATATACTACAATTAATAACAACTATTTACTTTTGAATTTAGACAATGGATATGCACATGCCAAGGTTAAGAACGATTAATGAACTTGATAATCATGATAATTTGGTCATCCTCTTCTTCATGTTGCTAGCCAAGAACGTTTGCCTAGAAATTAAAACTTTCGTATTTAATTTCACTTTAGAATCGTAAACCATCCGTCTACATTTCTGTGATCAAATGTAATTTATGACCAAGCACTATTCTGGTTCCTAAATTGACTAATACGGCTTTCAAGTATATTTCTATCAAGAAAGCACATCAAAACCCAATTTTCCCAAATCAAGTTAAGAACAATACCCTATTAATTCACAACTTTCCAATTTCGTGCTCTCTCGAGTGAAATTGGACTTTTTAGATATACATTAATGGTGGCCAATCAATAATGTAGTAAGCACAAGAATTAATAGAACAACATGCAAGAAGAAGAAGAAACCATATCAATTATCACCAAAATTCATTACACAAGTTCAAAACCTCAGCAAAGAAGGGAATTAGCCACTCATTCTTGGATTAATCATCCTAAAATGAGTGTAAATCATGCATACAATTGATGGAAAGAAGAAAGGAAGAGAAGAAAACTCTTAGCTTTTCTATTCTTCAACTGCCACAAACCCACGTTCCTGCTCTCCACTTCTGAACTCAGTCTAAAAACTAAAAACTAAAAAACTCCTTAAAAATAAACCTAAGTGTGCTATTTATACTAGTGGGAAATTTTTCCCGGAATAACAAGCAACGTGTCACGGAGGCCAACGCGGAGCACTGCCTCCGTGACACGGCGTGGACGCGGACCCTCTCTGGAAATTGCAGGGTCCGGATAATTGGCCTCAACGTGGCACGGAGGCCATCGCGGAGGCCTATCTCCGTGCCACGGAACTGACGTGCAGGCACACTGGAAATTGCCTAATTAATTCCTGCCCAGGCAGTGTGCTACCGCGATGGCAGCGTGGCATGGCTCCATCGCGGATCCAGTGTAAAATGTGCCATCCAAGGTCTTTTCCACGCTCGCATCCAAGTCCAACTCCGACATAGTTCCAACACGCATTTTAGCTCCTAAAAATCACATTATCCTGCAAAACAAATGCTAATCATGTTGGTTAGTATAAATTCGCATTTTATTACCAAATACATGATATTATATACACATTGCACAACAAACAAGGTAAAAATGATACGTTTGAGTATCACTTGGGCATATAAATCAGCCCAAGATCACTTACCCCACACTTAAATCCTTGTTCGTCCTCAAACAACACATACACAACTCATGCAAATTACATCCCAACCTTCGTCACTATGGTGCAACATTTTACGCTACGGTCATACTGATTATTCAAGTTTTGCAAATCATCAAGAAAACATGCTTGGACGTACAATACAATGACCTTTAATACATCAAGGCTTCCTAGACTTTTAAAAATTGATTCTTGATATCGACAAACTCATGCAACTCAACTAATCAAGAAATCCGACACGAAAATCAATCTTTCATCAAGCATGTACCCTCACAACTCGAGAGAATCTTCCCCTTTTATGTTCGTGCAGCACACAAACATGCAAGTAGGGGCATATAAAAATTAATTTCACTCTCTCTCCCAAAAGAATTCACATGCATCATGTCATGACCCATAGGCTTGCCCTTAGTGTATTACTCCACTAATATAAAGAAATGCAATGTAGGATCAAATAGGACTTTTAGTGGGTTGTAACTGGGCTATGGATTTAGTATATATATATTGGATTAGCCAATAATAGTCGCTAGCATCCTTAAGCGCCTTGTCAACTCATTCCCATCGACTCATGGACATTGTTCCTCTCTTTTCTCTTTTTCTCCCATTCATGCTGGTTTACTTTCATACAACCCATTTCATCAGGCACACTTGACACAAAATAGAGGGTTTTCATGTACCCTCGCTATCATTTAATTACAACTAGTGCCTCTTCAACATCATCTTTTCTTTCCTCACTTTGCTTTTCTTTTCTTTTCACTCTTTTCACTCTTTAACACCTTGGGAAACATTTTCTGTTCTTTGTAAGCGCTTAAGAGCTTCTTATAGACTTTAAGGCTAATGAAAAGAAGGAATAAAGATTAGTTCATACAATTCTGGACAAAAGAAAGAAATCGGCTAAAGGCTCAACCGCCCCCACATTAATCTCAAGCCCTTTTATAAGGGCATACACCAAGCAGACACGGTCCCGGGTCACGTCTGTCATATGAACTGCCGGGATCAAACACGAACATACAATTTTTAGCCAGATTCTGGCCTCCCTGTTCATCTGCGAATAAGGCAGAGTCTGGTGGTAACCCCTCTCTTTGTGTCTACTCCATCGGGCTGTGGATCGAGCCCCACACAACATACGTCTGATGTCGGTGTACGGTGGGGTGATGTTTAGCTGGCGGAGGACGTGGGCGTCTGTGTCCCGCGCTCCCACAATGGCATTCAGCTGCTGGGGTTCCAGAGTGACAATCTGCCCTCTGATTTTAATAGTGTGGCTCCTGATGGCCGGGTTCCAGTTTGCGTAGAATTCCCGGACCAAGTGAAGGTTGCACTCCTTGGGCTCCTGAAAGATAAAGCTGAGCCCAGCTGCCTCAATCCTCTGTACGATGCGAGGGAACTCCTGTGCAAGTGGTTCCCTTGCAATATGTTCCTCCGGGAAGTATTTGTTCTCCTTATGCTTTGCGTACCACTTCTTCCCTTCCTCGGTAACCCATCGTTTTCCGTATCGGCGGTGTTGACCGCGTGGAACAGCAGGTGCAGCTGGGACAGCCGTGCCCAGTTTCATTCTCTTTCTACCGGTGCCTGAGGTTGAAGCACCCTTGCCTTTATCTTTTCGGCTGGCCATTGTACCTGTCAATTTACACAAACAAGCACAACGTTAAGCTAAAAACTTGTTAGCTTTGGCTAAGGTCAGGTTAAACAAAATTTACCCCACACTTAGTCTTTAACAATATTTACAACATTTTAGCAAGGATAGCTCTATTTACACCCCAAACACAATCAACTATAAACATATTGCTTAGTGCGTTCACAGAAATTCGACAGCATAACGGCTAGAGAACTACTCAGACTTCATACAGCTAACCCAATCCTACTATCGACAGCTATTCAACCATAGCACTTAGCAACAATAACAACAACAAAATAGAAACAACAATACAAACATTTTATATACAACTAATCTAAGCAATTCAACCAATTCACATATTACGCAATTTCCCACAAAAATTCGAGAATTAGTCGTCTTTCAACAATTATACAATATTTACCACGACTTATCTCAAATAATAAACACACCCCGGCATCAATTTCGTCAAACTATCAAGTTACCCAAGTTAAAATTCAACAACCCCAAGCCCTAGAATACAATTCGACAATTAAAATCGAATTATTCAATCAATCGATAAGTTCAAACGTGAACTACAACAATCCGAACATAATCAATCACAAAATAATTCACATCATGTTTAATTTCTACCTAGGGTGATATATCTCACCTCACATGCTCAAAATTGACAAAAATCGCCAAAAATTTGAGATAGACGATGAAAACATACCTTGGATTTGAAGAATCGACGAAAACTTGACGTTTTCCTTGCCTATTAACGTGGCACGTCGCTTGGGGGTAGGGGAATGGGTGTTTGGTCACGGAGAGAAGAGGGAATGGGGAAAATAGGGGCAAAATCGGGGGTTTTTATTAAGAAAACACGCGGGTCACCCGGAAACCCGGTGTGACCCGGCACTGGATAAAGGCAACGTGTCACGGAGGGTAACGCGGAGCCCCTCCTCCGTGACACGGAGCCAACGCGTTGGCTTACTGGAATTTTGAAAAATCCAGATTTGCCTTCAACGTGTCACGGAGGCCAACGCGGAGCATTGCCTCCGCGACACGGCGCCAATGCGCCAGTGCTCTGTTTCACCATCAAATTTTATTTGTCATACCTCGCCTCGTTTCCTCGATTCCAAGTATTTTTCCTCCATTATACCTAAAAATCACCTCACTAACCAAAATTTGGTTAAATTCATAGATTTCCCTACTAAAAAATAAAAATTACAAATTAAAATGCAATTCTAAACCTAGTCAAGAAAAAGAAAATAAAATAAAATAAAATAAAAAAAATTTACACTAGAGAAAGAGAAAAAGAAAAAATATATTTTTCATGGGTTGCCTCCCGTGCAGCGCCTGGTTTAACGTCACGGCTCAACGTACCAAGTTTCACCACTTTTTCCTCCACCTTGAGGATATGAATCTCACCCCTAATTTCTTCTCTAATTTCCTCTTATGCTATTGGGGTGGTGGGGAAAAATTGTAAGGACCAAGCAGTAGATGCTTTCTTTTGAACTTATTGGCCCTTGAGTAAGTAAAGTCATTTCATTGCTTCGGGTAAGCAAATTTCAGAATATACGGGGCTTGGTCCTCCTCTAGACATTTCTCCATAATCTTGGAAGACTCTATTTCTGTGTCGTCAACCAAACTTAATGTCGAGAAATGCTTCGAGTGTGGTCCAATCCACCTCAACTCTGAAACTACATTTTGCTTGACCTCCTTACTTGTATACTCCTTCTCAGCATCGACATCTATCTCTTCATTAATGTAAAATGGAGGATACTCCATCTCTTCTTCCATGAGTAGATTTTCCATAAGTGTGAGCTCATCACAGGGACACTCAAGAGATTCCAATTGTAGGGCTTCATCCACAAAGTCACCCTTGTCTTCCTCTTGTAGTTCCTCTTGAATATCGGCTAAAACTGTCACCTGCAAATTATCACAAGCTTCAGCCTCAGCACACATCTCCGTGAGTTGGACGCTCATCTTGCTTACAGCCTCTGCATTCTCCTTTTGCTGAGCTATCAATTATGCCACCGACCCCTTCATTGCTTCTGATTACTCCAGGAGTTGTTTCATCATGTCCTCTATTTGAACTTGGCGTCCCAAGTCCTCATTTTCAACATGCCTATATTCAGCAAAATCAACAAAAGGATCATAGTAGGGGCTTGGGGGAGGGGAATATGCCTTTTGAGAATCACCCCAATGGCCATATTGACACCCACATATATTGCACGTGTTATAGTTTTGCCACAAGTGGGGTCCTCCACAGTTCAGACAAGATTCACTAAAATATGAGTATCCACCATTGAAACCATTTATATTCCACGATGTCATGTCAATAAGGGTATACAAACAAGCAGAAAAATAAAATAAAATAAAGAAGAATTAAAACAAACACTAGACCAAGTTGTCAACACTTAAGAAAATAAAAAAAAAATATAGTAAATTTACACTTAACACAATTTTACAAATCGCCTAGCCTCCCCGGCAACGGCGCCAAAAACTTGTTCGGTCTGCTGTTCGGGTTGGTATTAAATATTATCAACCGATACGCAAGTGCACGTGGTCAAACAAGTAATAAAGTGGCTAAGTAGCCAAGTATCGATCCAAGGAGGCTGCTCTAGATATGTAAAACTGCCTAGTTTACTATATCTCTATTCTATTCCTAACTATGTTAACAACAATCCAACCAAGAGTTGAGTGAGTTTTTGTTTCTAAACTATTTATATACTACAATTAATAACAACTATTTACTTTTGAATTTAGACAATGGATATGCACATGCCAAGGTTAAGAACGAGTAATGAACTTGATAATCATGATAATTTGGTCATCCTCTTCTTCATGTTGCTAGCCAAGAACGTTTGCCTAGAAATTAAAACTTTCGTATTTAATTTCACTTTAGAATCATAAACCATCCGTCTACATTTCTGTGATCAAATGTAATTTATGACCAAGCACTACAATTCCGGTTCCTAAATTGACTAATACGGCTTTCAAGTATATTTCTATCAAGAAAGCACATCAAAACCCAATTTTCCCAAATCAAGTTAAGAACAATACCCTATTAATTCACAACTTTCCAATTTCGTGCTCTCTCGAGTGAAATTGGACTTTTTAGATATACATTAATGGTGGCCAATCAATAATGTAGTAAGCACAAGAATTAATAGAACAACATGCAAGAAGAAGAAAAACCATATCAATTATCACCAAAATTCATTACACAAGTTCAAAACCTCAGCAAAGAAGGGAATTAGCCACTCATTCTTGGATTAATCATCCTAAAATGAGTGTAAATCATGCATACAATTGAAGGAAAGAAGAAAGGAAGAGAAGAAAACTCTTAGCTTTTTTATTCTTCAACTGCCACAAACCCACGTTCCTGCTCTCCACTTCTGAACTCAGTCTAAAAACTAAAAACTAAAAAACTCCTTAAAAATAAACCTAAGTGTGCTATTTATACTAGTGGGAAATTTTTCCCGGAATAACAAGCAACGTGTCACGGAGGCCAACGCGGAGCACTGCCTCCGTGACACGGCGTGGACGCGGACCCTCTCTGGAAATTGCAGGGTCCGGATAATTGGCCTCAACGTGGCACGGAGGCCATCGCGGAGGCCTATCTCCGTGCCACGGAACTGACGCGCAGTCACACTGGAAATTGCCTAATTAATTCCTGCCCAGGCAGTGTGCTACCGCGATGGCAGCGTGGCACGGCTCCATCGCGGAGCCAGTGTAAAATGTGCCATCCAAGGTCTTTTCCACGCTCGCATCCAAGTCCAACTCCGACATAGTTCCAACACTCATTTTAGCTCCTAAAAATCACATTATCCTGCAAAACAAATGCTAATCATGTTGGTTAGTATAAATTCGCATTTTATTACCAAATACATGATATTATATACACATTGCACAACAAACAAGGTAAAAATGATATGTTTGAGTATCACTTGGGCATATAAATCTGCCCAAGATCAAGCATGGGACAAGGCATTGGAAAGCACAAAATAAAGCGGCTCCGCGATGGAGCCATGTCACGCTGCCATCGCGGAGGCCTTCTGCCTGGATGGGAATTTTCAGCCAAATTCCAGTGTGGGTTCGCGATGGGTCCGTGGCATGGTGGCTTGGCTTCGCATTGCACGCCGTGCCACGTTGGGATTTATTTCCTAGACCCCAGTTCCAGTGAAGGTCCGCATCGGTAGAGTGTCATGGAGGCAGTGCTCCGCGATGCACTTCGTGACACGTTGCTCGTTATTTCGGGAAAAATTCCCACCAGTATAAATAGAACACTGAGGTTCATTTTTCAATATTCTGACTTGGTGGAGCAAGAACGTGGGTTACAGGCAGTTGAGGGGACGAAAATCTCAGGGTTTTTCTCTATCTCCTTCTTCATTAATTCAATTGCTTGTATGTTTAACACTCATTTAACGATGTTTAATCCACAAATGAGTGGCTAATTCATCTTCTTGCTGAGGTTATGAACAATTGTAGTGAAATGTAATTGTTGATCATATTGGTTTTTCATCTTTTCTTCCATGGTCGTTCTATTAATTCTTGTTCTTAGTGCATTAATGTGTGGCCTACGTTAATGTATATCTAAAAAGTCCGGTTTCACTCGAGAGAGAAAGAAATTGGAAAGTTGAGAATTAATAGGATATGTTCTTTACTTGGTTTGGGAAAATTGAGAATTGATTTACTTTCAGGATAGAAATATACCTGAAAGTCGTATTAGTCAATTTAGGAACCGGGTTTGTATGGCTAGAACATGAATTGCATTTAATCACAGAAATGTAGGTGGATGGTTCATGATTCTTAAGTGGGGTTAAATACATGAGTTTTAATCCCTTGGCAATAGTTCTTCACTAGCAACCGGAGGAAAAGACTAACCAAATTATGCTGATAATTAATTTCATTACATGTTCGTTTAGCCTCAGCATGCTCTCATTCATAGTTCAGACTCACATTAGATAATTGTTTTAGCTTTAGCATAAAAATTATAAAACAAAATATCAAACTCTTTGTTACACTGTTGTCTACATTTTTAGAATTGAAATATAGCACACTTGAGCAGATTGCACTTCATCCCAGTCCCTGTGGGATCGATACTTGGCTTACTTAAGCCACTTTACTACTTGTTCGACCATGTGCACTTGCGTGTAGTTATATACCCATATAATGCAGACCGAACAATTCCCATAACTTCTTACTCCAAACTCCGATTGACAAGAGGTTTGATGTTCTGAAAACTAGACTCAAAGACCTGGGCTACTAATTCATTATATATTTGGAGATATAATTGTTTAAAGTTGACCCTTACTTATGAACTTCACATACTCTTTGTTTTTTTGATCGTACACATTTTCCTTGTCATCTACGACTAATATACAACCTGTACTTTCCTTAACCTAGCATTAAAACATCAAATAATTACCAAAAATTTTTCCAGGGTGTTATATTCTTCACACCATAGGAACATTCGTCCCCGAATGGAAATTAATTTCACTTAATATGCCTCAAAATAGATACTCAGTAACTTAAGTATCAAACACATACCTTAACATCACGTCAACATCATAAATAGGTGACGATATTTATTCTTCATTTCCTCCTCAGCCTCCCAAGTCACTTCCTCTATGTTATTACTTCGCCATAATACTTTAACTGAGGCGACTTCTTTGGCTCGAAATTTCCTGACTTGCCCGTCCTGGAACCTCGGTGTAGGTCATCTCCTCAGAAATTCAGACATCATCAATAGGCATAACACGGGTTGAGTCTCCTATACACTTCCGCAACATTGATACATGAAATACTTAGTGGACTGCCGCTAACTCTGGTGGAAACTCTAACTCATAGGCCACTTTTCTATCCTACAGATAACTCTGTAGGGCCCAACGTATCTAGGACTCAGCTTGCCTTTTCGCCAAATCGCATAACGCCTTTCATAGGTGACACTTTTAGGAAGACCCAATCTTTAACAACAAACTCCAACACTCAACAATGTACACCTGCATAAGACTTTTGCTTGCTCTGGGCTATATGAAGTTGATATCTAATAAGTTTCACCTTGTCAATAGCTTGTTGCACTAAGTCTGGCCCCAATAACTTTGCCTCATTGAGTTCAAACCAGCCCACTAGTGACCTTTATTTTCGCCCATATAAAGATTCATATAGAGCCATCTGAATACTTGTCTGGTAGATGTTATTATAGGAGAACTCAATCGAGGATACATGATCATCCCAGCTTCCGCCTAAATCTAAAACACAGGCACACAACATATCTTCAAGCGTTTGAATGGTGCGTTCAGCTTGTCTGTCTGTCTGAGGAAGAAATGCGGTACTGAGGTTTACCTGAGTGCCCAGGCCTTTCTAGAAAGACTTCCAGAAGTTTGCTGTGAACTGAGCACCTCAGTCAGAAATACTGGACAAGGAGACGCCATGTAGGCGAACTATCTCTCGTATATAAAGCCTAGCATAATCCTTTGCAGCATATGTGGTATTAACTGGCAAAAAGTGAGCTGATTTAGTTAATCTATCAACTATTACCCAGATAGAATCATGCTTCCTGCTCGTTTTGGGCAATCCTATAAAAAAATCCATATTAATCACCTCTCACTTCCAGACTGGAATTACTATATCCTGCACCAAACCTCTAGGCCTCTGGTGCTCAACCTTCACCTATTGGAAATTGGGACACTGCGTCACAAGACCGGTGATGTCCTTTTTCATGCCATTCCACCAATATAGCTACCTTAGGTCATGGTACATCTTTGTGGCTCCTGGGTGTACTGAATATCAAGAATAACGAGCTTCATTCATAATTTTTTCTGGTAGTTCACCCACATAGGTACACATAGACGACCCTAGTATCTAAGAACTCATCGGGTCCACAATCAAATAGGCTCTGCTTTTGTTGTGGTATATTGTCTCTCAGTAAGACTAACTCTGCATCATTATATTGTCGTTGCTTAACTTCCGCTACCAAGGACGATTCTGCTGTGTTTTTGACAATAACACCCCTATCTTCAGCATCCAGTAACCGAATCTGTAAGTCAGCCAACTACCGTAGAGTCTTCATCATTTCAATACTGTCAACCTGAATATGACTCAAGCTACCCATAAACTTGCGACTTAGCGCATCAGCTACAACATTTGCCTTGCCCGAATGATATAGAATGCTAACATCATAATCTTTCAGCAATTATAACCACCTTCTCAGGTGTAAATTCAACCCCTTCTATTGAAACAAATATTGGAGGCTCTTATGATCTGTGAAGATATCAACATGTACCCTGTATAAGTAGTGGCGCCAAATCTTAAATGCAAATACCACTACGTCCAACTCAAGATCATGGGTAGGATAATTTTTCTTGTTCTTCCTCAACTGTCTAGAGGCATAAGCAATGACCTTGCCGTGTTGCATCAGAACACAACCTAGCCCAACTCTCGAAGCATCACAATAGACCACATAACCCTCGACACCCTCTAGAAGTGTCAGGACAGGTGCTGAAGTCAGCCTATCCTTCAACTCCTGAAAACATAGCTCACATGCCTCTGTCTACTGAAACTTAGCTGCTTTATGAGTCAAGTTCATCAATGGTGCTGCGATAGTAGAGAAACCTTCGACAAATCGGCGATAATAACATGCTAACCCCAGAAAGTTGCGAACCTCTATAGGATTCAAGGGTCTGGGCCAAGTCTTTACTTCCTCTATCTTCAGACTATCCACTTTTATACCTTCAGCTATAATTACATGACCAAGGAAAACCACAAATGTTAGCCAGAACTCACATTATAAAATTTAGCATATTAACTGTGCTCCTGTAGAGTTTGTAATACTGCTCTCAAATGACCTGCATGCTCGGCCTAGGATCGCAAGTAAATCAGAATACCATCAATGAAGATGATCACAAATACATCAAGAAAAGGCCTAAAAACCTGATTCATCAGGTCCATAAAAGCTGTTGGGGCATTAGTAAGATCAAATGACATCAGTAAGAACTCATAATGTCCATATCTAGTCCTGAAGGCAATCCTGGGGATATCAACTTCCCTAACCCATAACTGATGGTACCCGGATCTAAAATCAATCTTTGAGAAGCATCTGACACCCTGTAACTGATCAAACAGGTCGTCAATCCGGGGAAGTGGGTACTTATTCTTAATCGTAACCTTATTTAGCTGCCTATAGTTTATACACATTCTTAATGACCCATCTTTCTTTTGCACAAAGAGCACTGGTGCACCCCACGGCGATACACTAGGTCGAATGAATCCTTTCTCGAGCAGATCTCTCAACTGCTCATTTAATTCCCTTAGCTCTACTGGAGCCTTTCTATAAGGAGGGATTGATATAGGCTGAGTATCTGGAAGTAGATCAATAGAAAAATCTATCTCCCTTTTAGGAGGAATTCCAGGCAAATCCTCTGGAAAGACCTCAGGGAACTCATATACAATAGGAATTGACTGGAAAGTCTTAGGCTCACATTCCAAGTTTCTTACCTGAACCAAGTGAGAAATACAACCTTTGGATATCAACCTTTGAGCCTTAAGATATGAAATAAACTTATCTTCAGGCATAGTGGCATCACCTTGCCATTCTCGGACTAGCTCAGTGCGAAACTTGAATCTGACAACCTTAGCTCTGCAATCAACATTAGCATAACATGCCGCCAACCAATCCATACCCAAAATGACATCAAAATCAACCATTTCAAGCTCAACTAGATCAGCTAAGGTTGATCTATCACATACCAATACTATGCAATTTCGGTAAACTCGTCTAGCTAACACAGATTCACCAATTCACGTAGAAACAACAAATGGTATAGATAATAACTCAAGGACTGATTCAAACTGACTTGCAACCAATGGTGTGACATAAGATAGTGTAGAACCAGGATCAAGTAAGACATATACTGCATGAGAATAAATAATCAAAGTACTTGTAACAGCATCAGTTGAGGCCTCCTGGTCCAGTCGACCGCCAAAGCATAAAATCGATTCTGGGTTGCCCTAGAACTAGAAGCCTCTCTCCCTCTACCTCTACCATGGCCTATTTCTTTTTGAGGATCAGGTCTGGGAGGTCGAATGGAGGATGACGAAGCAACCATTGATCGCGCCTGATCCACCTCGACCCTATCTGAACAATCCCTCATAAAGTGCCCTGGCTGCCCACAACGATAAAATACATTCTCCCCCTGATGACACTGACCTGAATCAGATTTCCCACACTGGGGACAAGGCGGCAATGGTGGTCCCCTCAGCCCCGCCCGCTCCTATTGTCGAAAGCTAGATGGAGCTAGGTCTTGGTCCCTTCTCTGTCCCTAAAAGTAAGGTGGGGCACTCCTTATTGGCCTAACTGACTTCCTGAATGACTGAGCCCCTTGGTCACCCTGAGGCCTTCTGTAAGGACCCACAATCCTAGCTCACTTTCATTTCTCTTGTTGTCTCCGAGTATCCCATAATTGATGAACCAAATCCTCTGCCCTCTGGGCAAAAGCCTCAATTCATGAAATGTACATGTGCTCCTGAGTAGATACCCCCAAGCAATCTCAAGCTATGTGAAGCCACAACCCTAACACGAACCGATAAACTCTATCATCCATCATCTGAACCATGTGAGGAGCATACCTAGCAAGAGAATTAAATCGAAGACAATACTCACGCACACCTCATATTTCCTTGCTCTAGGTGCAAAAACTGCTCAGCTCAAGCTTGTCGAAGCTCCCGAGTTAGATAGTGGTGCATAAAGGCCTCAGAGAACTCTTCCAACTCAGCTGGTGGTGCATCGGCTCCTCTAGATCGAGCCTAAGCCTCATACCACAATATGGCCACATCACGTAGTCTGAAGGCTGCCAACTCTACTTCCTTAGTCGTTGTAGCTCGCATCACCTTTAACACCCTATAAGTATGATATAAAATCCTGAGGATCCTCGCTTGGGTCTGATCCGGTGAATATTGGAGGGCTCAAACTCAGTAACTCGCGGGCCTTAGAACTCTCAGTTGTTTGGCCTCCATGTTTCTCCATCGCCTCCAATCGTCGCTCTTGACCTGCGGCTATACGAGCCATCAGCTGAACAACTCCCTCAAGACCCTGTCCTTCTAGAACAATTGGAGGTACCACAGGCATGGGAGGATCTGCTACTCTACTACCCTCAAGTAATACTGGTGCGGGAGGAGCTGGAGGTCTATTTGTCATTGCTCTAGTTGGTGCGGGAGGAACTGTAATACTTGGGGCAGGAGATTCACTTTGAGCCGCTGACCTATCTCTCTGATCCACTGGAGGGAGACTAGTACCTTCCCCAATGGTCGTGCCAATCAACCTTGTAGTCGTCTTCCTTGTCATAGGCATACTCTGAAACAATAACATGATTTAGATATCATAGTGCTTATGAGCTCGACCTATAGCAGGAACTATTAGTAAAAGAAGTGAAAAAATTCCTAAATGTCCTGTAGCCTTCTGATTATAAGTATGGTGCACAACATACTCATAAGCAAGACTCTACTAGACATGACTTTTTTGACTCCCTAAGAAACGACTTCGCTCTGATACCAAGTCTTTCATGCCCCAAAACTAGGGTAGGGCGCAACTGGCACTCGATTCATGGTCGATCGAGAAGCCGGCTATATAGCATCTATAAATGTAACAATAAGGCTGACCAAGCTTGGCCAATAATGCCTTGACAATTATAAATATGCAACCTAGAAAGCCGAAAAGGCTACAATAAAGCTAAGCAAAGCAATGAAAAACCAATACGACTACACAACTCACACTACTATACAAACTAGTACACATCAGCCTCTAGAGAGTAAACAAACTGAAATGCACGGGACAGGGCCCCGGCCTGCCCATGCTGTACACAAAATTGAAAATAGTCCAAACTAGGAAATGGCTCCTGGAAGAGAGGAGCATACCACTATTCTGCTGAAAATTGGCTTCTACTACATCTGAAGATCTGAGCTTCGGCCTGTACCTGTAGCACGGTTGCAGGAAGGGTCCCAAGATGAAGGGATGTCAGTATGAATAAAATGTACTGGTATGTATGGCTGAAAACTGTAACAATGTAAGATAAAAATGACAACTAGGCTAGAAATAAGGAGTAGTAACAACCCAGAATCCTGAAAACAAAAATGTGACAATAACAAAATATTGAAGTATAAATGCAACAATCTAATGCACAACAAAGACTATAACTGAAATTCCAGCTGATAGCTAACCATAAAATATATAAACAATTCGTCCAGCCAGTGTACCACACTAGGGTAAAAATAAAAATGCCTCCAGCTGGTGTACCATACCGGGGTAAAATCTATCCAGCTAGTGTACCACACTGGGGAAAAATAACAAGACCTCCAGCCGGTGTACCACACCGGGGTAAAATCAATAAATCTTAGAAAAAATCATAAATGGAGCCGATATGGCTTATACTGGACTAGCCCAATATGTACAACATAGAAATGACGAATACTAAACATGTGGCCTGCATAGGCCTCCTTCATAATGCATAACTGGAACTGAGTACATATAACATGTAAAGCTAGAAAATAGAACTTAAATGCATGTATTAAAAACTTGTATAAATCATAAGGAACAACGAATGACCTAAGAGTTTCAACAAAATTTATAGATCGTGTTCAAGGGACATTAGAGCTCAGAAACTCGCTAGCTTGTCGTTCAGCCTAAGGGAAAAGGATTATGAAATCTCCCTTTGGTCTGACATATTTCATAACATATACATAAGATAAAGGAAAACCATAACTAGGTAATCCTAATTCAATAAGCTCGTTTACCCTCAATAGCTTGCGACGTCTTTACGTGGCTTAAAATCGTTTACATGTCCTCGTCTTGGCTCTTTCACCAATTTCAGTTAGCAACCAGACCTTTAAAAATAACATAAATATATATATACACATGACATACAGTAAGGACCAGCTAACAATGCCCACGCTGAGGGGTCTCCAACTCAATGTACAACTACGACACCAATCAACACAATATCACACTTTAGATGTCTCACTTTGGCTTGGCATAATCTTAAAATTTATCCTCAATAAAACATCGAACTTTAAATATTAAATGAAGCTTAACATAGTACCTCCAAACTTTTAAATAGGTTTCTGTCTCATTCTATTTACAACACACGAATCGTGCTTAAAAGGATCATAAACGGGGCGCCTTACATACCTTTCTCCGACGAACTTTTCTCTAGCCGATTTCCTATTTCAATGATCAGCCTTCAACCTCCTTAATCAAATGGTTTTATAGGACAATGAAAATATTAATCTATAGAAAAAATTTCAGCCAAAATAACTAACCAAAGGCAGTCACAATAGTAACAACAACACATGGCAACTTCAACAACATTTAGCCATTTTCTCAACTAGTTTTCACTAACTTTTGAGGGGGAAACAAGAGGGAAATTTTACCTTAGTTTTTCTGTAATATACCCCTAAATATGAAGAATAACTCCAGCAATAGAAACAGCCAAAAATCCTAAGGAAAACGAGCAAAACTCAGCTAACAAACAGTCCATCGGCAACTCACTTAGCTGCCAATTTCCTGATTTTCGATTTGCAATTTGAGAGGTTTAAAAGGGGAGAAATCCTTACCTTTTCTCCTGATTTAAACACCTACTCAAGGATGGATATATAGTCAGTCCACATAGATTTTGAAACTCAGAATAACTTCTTCATAACCTTTCCAAAACGAGCTCCAAAACAACCCTTAAAATACTTGGCAAGGTAATCTCAACTTATCTTGTGATTTTCTTGAACTTTGCTTAATGTTCCTCCTTGATTTTCTTTGTCCTAGCTGCTGGAATTGAGAGAGAAATGGAATCCTCAGAAAGCTGGTCGATTTAGATTTAGCTGAAAATGTTTTCAAAAAGTGAAAAATCAGATTTCAAGTAAATAGGGCGGTGGAGGCGCTAGGGCATCATGCCCGCGTCACCGCTTGCGATTCTTCAGTAAAATTCCCATAACTTCTTACTTTGAACTCCGACTGACAAGAGGTTTGATGTTCTAAAAATTAGACTCAAAGTCCTTTAATTTGATAGGTTGTGGGACTACTAATTCATTATATATTGGGAGATATGATCATTTAAATTTGACCCTTACTTATGAACTTCACATACTCTTTGATATATTGATCGTACACATTTCCCTTATCATCTACAACCAATATACAACCTGTACTTTCCTTAACCTAGCATAAAAACATCAAACAATCACCAAAAATTTTTTCGGGGTGTTATATCAGCCTTACCATCTATTTATAGGTGAAAACTTGTTCTAAGCTTGACCTAAGCACCAAGGAACTTCTGAAATGATTTCCAAAATTGAGAGATGACCTGAGTATCCTATCTGAAATAATGGACAAAGGGACTCCATTCAACCTGACTAACTCCCGAACATAAAGTCTAGCATAGTCCTCGACTGAATTTGTAGCCTTAACTAGCAAAAAATGTGCTGACTTAGTCATCCGACCCATAATCACCCATATAAAATCATGTTATCGGCGCGTATGAGGTAAACCTATGATAAATCCTATATTTATCTCTTCCCACTTCTAAGTTAGGATGCTGGTATCCTGTAACATACCTCTTGGTCTCTGATCCTCAACCTTCACCTGTTGGCAATTTGGACACTTAACTAGAAATTCGGCAATGTCCTTCTTAATGCGATTCAACCAATAGACCTCCCCGTAGATCATGACATATATAGGTGGCCCCTAGATGGATAGAATACCAAGAGCTGTGAGCCTCTCTCAACATCAGCTCTCTCAAGGCATCCATATCTAGAACACACAATTAACCCTGATATCGGAGCACACCATCTCTTGTGCTCCTTCTTAGGAGAAAACCTCCACTTTCTGATTTCTGACATCTTCCTTCAACTTCACTAAGATAGGATCCTCATATTGACTTGCCTTAACTTCTGTCACCAATGAATGTTCCGATCCATTCTGAATTATGACACCACCATCCGTTGAGTTCGTAAGGCAAACCCCTAGGCAAGTCAGCCTATGGACTTCTGTAGACAATTTCTTCTTCCCATCATCCACATTAGTCATGCTTCCCATGGAAAACCTACTAAGAGAATCATCCACCACATTGGAATTTCCTGGATGATAAAGGACACTCATGTCATAATTTTTGACAAGCTCAAGCCATCTCCTTTGTTTCAAATTCAGTTCCTTCTGGGTAAACTCATACTAAAGGCTTTTATGGTCTGTGAACACATCAACATGCATCCTATACAATTAGTGCCTCCAAATCTTCAAGGAAAACACCATTGTTGCTAACTCTAGCTCATGCATCTAGTAATTCTTCTTAAGAGCCTTAAGTTGTCTCAAGGCATAGGCAATGACCTTCCCATGTTACATCAACACACACCCAAAGCCAACTCTATAGGCATAAGAATACACTAAAAAACCATCGGTGTCCTTTGGTAGGGTCAAAACTAGAGTTGAAATGAGTCGAGTCTTTAACTCCTAAAAACTCTTCACAATCATCAGACCACTAGAACGTGACCTTTTTCTGAGTCAACCTGGTCAAAGGTGCAGTAATGGATGAAAATCCTTCTACTAACCTCTGGTAGTAACCAACTAAAGATAAAAAATTTCTAATGTCAGTAGAAGTGATAGGTATAGGCCAGTTCTTAACCGCCTCTATCTTCTAAGAGTCTACCTGAACACCTTTACTAGACACTACATGACCAAGTAATGCAACTTACTTCAGCCGAAACTCACACTTGCTGAATTTTGCAAACAACTGATAGTCCTTAAGAGTCTTCAACACAATCCTCAAATAGTCAACATGCTCTTCCTCACTCCAAGAGTATATAAGAATATCTTCTATGAAGACAATGAAGAACATATCCAAGTACTTCGTGAACACCCTATTCATCAAATGTATAAAAGCTATGGGAACATTTGTTAGTCCAAAAGACATAACAATAAATTTATAGTGGCTATACCGAGTCCTGAAGGCTATCTTAAAAATGTTACACTCCCTAACTCTTAGCTAATGATAACCGAATCTAAGGTCTATCTTTTAAAAAAAACTAGCATCCTAAAGCTGATCAAATAGGTCATTAATCCTAGGATGAGAATACTTATTCTTGGTTGTGACCTTGTTCAATTGGGATAATCAATGAATATCCTGAGAGAATTATCTTTCTTCTGCACAAAGAGGATTGGAGCACCCCAAGGGGACTTATTAGGCCTGATGAATCTCTTATCTAAGAGGTCCTTCAACTATTCCTTCAGCTCCTTTAGCTCGCATGGAGCTATTCTGCAAGGAGGAATAGATATGATCTGAATATCAGGGAAAAGGTCAATCCCAAAGTCAATTTTCTACTTAGGAGGGACTCCGAGTAGATCATTCTAGAACACCTTTGGATACTCGCATACAACTGGGACTAGCTGAAGAGTTGAGATTTTGGACATAGAATCCTTAACCTGAACTAAATGATACACATAACCCTTGGAGATCATCTTCAAGGCTTTAAGATAGGAAATAAAGCAACCTATTGGCACTGCCGAACTACCATTCCACTCTAGGACTAGTTCACCAAAAAATCAAAACTCTACCACTTGGATCCTACAAATGGTTGAAATATAGCAAAATACAACCAATTCATGTTGAAGATGACATCAAACTTAGTCATGTCTAACTCTACTAAGTCGACTGAGGTGACTTTCTGAGGAACTATAATAGAGAAATTTCTATATATCCTCCATGCTAAGACGGACTCATCGATAGGAGTAGAGATTGAGAAGGGTTCTGATAGGATTTTGAGAGTGACATCAAACTGATAGAATCATAGGGAATCATGAAGGATAATATGACCCCAGGATCTAGCAGTGCATAAACATTAAGATGAAACACACGTACCATACCCATGACCATATCTGGTGAGCTCTCTTGCTCCTAGCGTGATGAAAGGGCATAGAAGTGTATTTGGAGCTATCCGCCACCTACACTAGATGATGCGCCCTGCTGGGATGGGCGAGATGCTGGAGTTGCTAAAGAAGTAGCTAGGGCAAGACCTCTACTGTAATCCTATTTGGTCGAAGACAATTCTTAAGTCTGTGTCCGAGATTACCACACCCAAAACAAGCATCCCTGCTAATCATCCACTCTCTCGTGTGGTTCCGACCATACCTCCTATAAGATGGGAAAGTGCGATCCTCAAATATGTTCCACTGACTCTTAGGGCCTGATGCTCTACCTCTCTGATAAAGCCTAGGCCTATATGGCACACTGGTTGATGATGGAACTGAGGCTCATGACCTCTGATATGACTGTGAGTGATGTTCATCGCCTATCCTCTGTTGGAAATACTCAAAGTTCCCTATCCTAGCCCTCTTGGTATCCCTCTCCTTCTACTTCAACTTCTCCTCCTCTATCTGTTGGGCATAGGTAATAAGTTGAGAGATATCCATGTTTCTAATAAGCATGGCAGTCCTGCACTCCTTGACCAGAGAATCTGAAATCCCTAACACAAACTTACTCATGTGAACCCTCGGCTTGGCAACCATCTCTGGAGCATACTTGAACAACTGCGTAGACATCAAGACATACTCCTAAATTGTCATGTTATTTTGCTTCAAGTTGATGAACTCTACTTCCTTTGCTTCTCTCAACTCCCGAGGAAAAAACCTGTCTAAGAAAGCTGTCATGAACTCATCCTAGTCCACAGGAACTGCTCCTGCTCGACAACCCTCTTTCCACTGCCTGAATCATATATTAACTACCCCTTCAGCTGATAGGAGTCCAAATAATCCCCATAATCTGGGTAATCTTTAGTTCTCCTTAATAAATTCTTATGGATCCTTTTCCACCTTTGAACCATGAAACTCTAGGGGGTTTATCCTGGTAAAGTCTCGCATTCTAGCTGCTGTAGCACTCCCATTGATGTTCATAGGTGCAACTAACTTCTGGTTGACCTGGGCTATCATAACATGTGCCCACATATGGAAAGAAGCTCTAAACTCAACATGAGTCACCTATTCATTTAAAGGATCTACTAGAGCTGTTGGCGTATACTGATTTCCAATGCCATTGCCATTTCCATTTCTTTTTTCGTTGGCTCTCCGAGGAGGCATTTTCGGCAAACACATATAGATCAAGTTAGAAAGGTGAGAGAGTTAGACTTCATCACATGATATAAAATATGAAAGAAAAGAGTTTCTTAAAACATATTGTAGCCTCCTCCTCGTAAGTGTGGCGCGCTTCACACCCATGAAAAAGACTTTACTTAACGCGTCTTTCAGAAATTCTAGGACACGCTAAACTGATGCTCTTATACCAAGTTTGTCACGATCCTAGCGTAGACCGTGGACGCGATACGGGACCTAGAACACGAATGGCTCCAAGATAACCCATGGAACATGCATAATATAAGCATAAGCATACACTAAGAGGAATAAAGTATAAATCATAACATGAGCGGAAGTCTAAGGTAACACAAAAGCATAAATGTAGAACACACGTCAACCCTGCTGAGCATCTATACATCATAGTTTGGAAAGCCTTTAAAACATAGGTCGAGCTGATGGGACAAGTCCCCAACTAGCTCTACTAAGTTTGTAACTGAAAAGACATAAAAGAAAACATAAGGCCAAACTAATGTCCTCGGATGATGAGGACTCACCAAGAGCTGGGGATAAACTGGAGCAAGAGTGAATCTAATGAGGGGACTGAGAGTAATCACCTAAACCTATATCATAAGATGGTATAACACAAAAGTATGTGAGATTAATAATTTAAATGTACTGAGTATGTAGGATAAGTAAAACATGATAATAAAATAGTAAACTGAAATCATGAGTATGAGGAAGTCTAAAACATAAGATTCTGATGATAAACTGAATATAATAGCTCAAGGTTTTTAGAATTGAATCATAAAGCTGGACATGACTTAAATCATAAGTAAAATCTCATAAAGTGTATATTGAGCGAAAGTATCATAAGTCATAATATCGTGAAGCATAAACATGAACATATGTGAAAAATTCATGGAACAGTGGGAGATTCTTATAACCGATATACTTCACATAAGCATACATGCAGCCCAACTTGTAAACCTAGTTGGGTGGTGCGTTCATACCTTTCCAAGGGTAAGAACCATGAAGGCGTGATGTAACTCATGGGTCCATTCGATAATGGGAGACACTCTCAAGAAGGACACCATTATGGTTATGGTGGCACGTGGTTCTATGACCTGGGTGCTCTGGAACCCCAGCCTACTCGGTGTTAAATACTACTCCTAAAACATACATAGTACTAATATCATAATCATGAAACATACTTGATTTTGCATGGGCTAGTTAGAAATCATAAAATTCATATACTTCTTAACATATGTGAACTAGCCATGAAAATAATGTTTAGAAATCAACCATGATACATAAGCTTGATATTCATAAGATTCATACATACTTGAGTAAAATCATACTAACTTAAAAATAGAGAATCATGAAAGTTTTTCATAGAGATCGTGTAGTTATAATCATAAAACATTAATGGAATCATGAGAGTACCAGTTTCATAAGAAATCATGGAGTTTTTCATCAAAAAGGGCCTAACCCTAAAAATAAATGAAAATCATAGTTGGAGACATGAAGGAATTGAAATTATGTAATTGAGCTTGGAATTAGGCATGAGGGTGGAAGAAATCCCCCATTCAGGACCCCAAATACCTGTGCTTTGATGAATTCATGCTTAGACTTGAGACGCAAGAGAGATGAGAAGAAGTAGAACCTTAGTTGCTTGAGAGCCTTGAGAGGTTTGATCTTCAATTTATGCGAGAAAGGAATGAGATACGAGGCTTAGTAAAACCCTTAAATACTCATCTTAGGAAACCCAAAACGACCTGGTTTGGGAGTTAAAAACACAAAAATTATGAAACTTCCCTTGTAATTTTGCACTTAAAATTGCCCATCTAGTGGCCACGACTTGTACCACGGCTCATCGTGACCCCTCGTGTTTACTAGATCCCTATTTGTTGGCCTTTGGATCTCTTACTAGAGATGGGCTGTAAATTCTGTACCAAAATACTATGATCTATTAAATGGTACGTGTACCCTCCAAGTTGTACTGGTCATTCTCAAAACCTCATCCTACAGAAGGCCTACCACGACCTGTACCAACATAGTACGGTCCATGGGTTCTTCTTGTGGTACCTGGACTGTCCTTGGTTAGTCTCTGAACCTCTTACCATGCACACTCACCAGGACTCATACCACCATATCACGGGTCATACCATTACTCGTGGTTACTGAAAAAACTCTGGACATTCTCTGAATCTTTTGGTATGATCATTTACTATGGACCATACCTACATACAATGGCTCGTGGTATGATCCTTTCTTAGGCAAAAGTTCAGGTTTTGTTTCTAGTTTCAACCCTAAGTGTAGAGTCTGATCTTAGGGACTTTTGAGGTGTTAACTAATTTAGCAAAAATTGAAGGTGGAGCAGTGAAAAACTTTTTGTCCTATGAAGAATATCAAAACTTCTTGAGACCTTCAAACCAAGGGAACCGAGTATCTCTAGGTCAGTGAAAAACATGATGGAAAGATACCCGGAGACAACAATGATAGAACTTTCGAGCATGTGATGCTAGTACAAAAACTAACTAGTATCGAACTCTATTGTCCCCAGATGGTTTGTCCATTCTTGAAAACCTCATCACCTTATTGCTCAACTACGATTGATTAGGTTTAATTTATTAATGCGATGACCAGGGCAACAAAAACTCGATGACTGAAGACTAGGATTAAATTTTAAGGGTCCTATTAAGACTCTATAATAGTTAAGGAAGATGAAACCCAACTCAAAGATAGAACTAGCACTAAACTACCAACAAACAAAGATGACGATCACTTGGACAAATTCTATGGCCAAGGAAAAGGAAAAACTTCACCCTCGATGTTCCTTTGTTAAGAATAACTAATTGATATAGTAACAATGTCCTGTTACTGGGACTAATTGATCTTGGGAATATTTATATGCCCAAAGACTATTTTACACCTTTGTTTTAGCCATGTTTGTACCTTAATTTAAGAATAATCTCATGTATTTTGTGTAATTTGTGGCCATGGACTAACAAATATGATTAGCTCTCTTTGTAAGTTGAAATTGCCAATGTATGGAGCTCAGTACAAAGAGAATGGTCAATTAAATGCTAAGGGATGGATTATGGATGGTGAGACAAGATAAAAAGGACATTTTAATTCAACTCCGTGCCACAGAGAAGCATTGGGGCGTTCAACAATGAGCCATGGATCAAAGAATTAATTTAAATGAGCAGGGGCTGCTAAATAATGAGAATCCGCGACATTAGAGTGTAACACAGGCAAATCTTAGCGATAGCCAGCATGTCACAGAGGTAAATCTCTGCGATAGCCAGTGCGACATGGAGCTGTTTCACCACAGGACAAATTTTGCATTTTTCCAACTTATTATAAATTGAACCCTTAGCTTCTAATTTCATTATCACGAAATATTTGGAGAACAACGGAAAGGAGCGAAGGAAGAAGTGAAGAAATCTACCTAGGGTTCATTATTTTTCATTCTCTTTTAACTACTCTTGTAAGTATCTTACTTTAATTATGTTTTTGAGTATTTGTACAAACATGAGTGGCTAAAACCCTTCTTCTAGGGTTGAGGCCACATGATATGATTGTAAATGCATGAATTCTTCTTTGGTTTGAGTTTTTAATTGTCGTTTTGTCTTACATTCTTAATTATAATTATTTTATGCTTGATCACCATGGAAAAAAACTCGTTAAGTTTAGGCAAAAGCTCTAAAGGGTAACCCTAGGCTAGAACACAAGAATGTAGGGAGCAAGTTCTTTTCTTTATGATAGGACTCGCAGTTAGGATAGAGATTATACCTAATTTGCCTTGATTGGTTAATAAAACGTGATGAGCGAGATATCAACTTAGAATTGTCACATCACCGCTCATAGAAGTAGTTGAGAAGCTAAGTCAGGTTGAATGATTAGAGGTACGAAAGTCCATAATCAAGGGCATAAACCCCGTAAACCACATTTATATTGTTAATTGCTCACGAATTAGGATGTCACATCCCTGCTCAACGATGTAGGTGTGAGACTAATTTGTTGTGTTTAGATACTCAAAAGACCATGAACACTGCATATTAACTCTGTGAGACAACAACAAAATTTCATAAACTTGAACCATTGTGAATTGTAGTGTTGCATGATTGTTAGGCCTTAACTCTAGATGCTTCTTATTATTGTCTCCCGATTATTTTGTGATCATCACTTAGATTTAGTTTAAACAACTAAAATCTCTAAAATCAACACTTGTAAAATTTAATATAACACTTTAACTTGAATATTTGCTGAATTAGTCCAGTCTCCGTGGGTTCGACATCCGGATCTTTAAGAGCCACTGTATTACTTGTACGGTTGCGTATGCTTGCGCGTGCACTGGGGTGCAAAAGGTTTTTGGCACCATTGCCGAGGACTGGAAAAATGGTGAATTTCTTATTTTGTGTTAGTGTCTAATTTTCTAGGTGTTGAAAAAAACAACATTTATTAGTTTTGGATTTCTTTTATTTTTGTTTTTAGTTTGATATCCTTCTTGACATGACATCATGGAACACAAATGGGTTGAATAGTGGATACTCATATTTTAGTGAGTCCTGACTGAATTGTGGAGGATCTAACTTGTGGAAACATTGTCCTACTTGCAGTATATGTGGTGGTCAGGATGGCTATTAGAAAGGTTGTCCAAATTCATATTCCCCTTCCCCAAGCCCCTACTATGATCTTTCTGTTGTTTTTGATGAGTACAAGAATGATGAAGAGGAGGACTTAGAACACCAAACTCAGATAGAAAACATGTTAAAACAGGTCCTTGAGAAGATAGAAGTGATGAGGGAGCAGATGGAAGTAATGAGAATTCAGACAAAGGAAAATGGAGAGGCTCTAGAAATAATGAAAGCCAAGTTCACGGAGATAAAGGCTGAGGCTGAAGCTTGCACTGATTTGCAAGTCACTATCTATCATGACAGGAATGTAGACCCAGATCATAAAACGGGACAAGGAACCACGAGAGATCTCAAGTCGATCCGTAGCATAAGCATACATCTAGCTTCGTATCACTTAAGGCGGAATACTGAACATACGATATAGCGGAAGCATAAACGTAAAATAACATAGTGTAGTAATTGGGAAAGTACTAGGAATACACATCAGTTGAGTACTACATACAGTCTGAAAGCCTCTATCATATCAGATGTGTTAATAGGACAACATCCCCAACTAACCCAACAAAACTGAAACTAAAGAACATCATAGTCTGAACATATGGCCCTCGGAACATGAAGATTTATCGAAAAAGCTGATAGCTAACTCTGAGATAGGCTACTAATGGAGATGAGCTTAAGAGCCGAGTCCCGTATCATGATATGATACAACATAGAAAGTATGTGGTCAGTACGTGAAATGTACTGAGTATACAAGGTAAGTAAAACGGGTATTTAAAAATATGTAAAAACTCATAAAACATCATAAGAGCAGGACATCATGCTCGTATCATAAATACATAACATAACATAAGGATCAAGGTTTTCAAATCATTCATAATACAATCGCAATCATAATCATAATAGAAAAGCTTTGTTTAACATGACTTGACCCAATATACATAATCATAAACATGCATAAATCATGAGGAACATTGGGAGATTCTTATAACCGACATACCCCATATGAGCACACATGGAGCCCGACTTGTAAACCCAGTCGGGATATCACCATGAAAAGGGGCCATTTGGGCCAGGGACAGTCATAAAGGAGGTCCCAACATATTATATGGTGGTACGTAGTTTATGAGATCCGGGGCAGAACCTAGGTCCCGAACCTACTCGGTGTTAAATACTACTCCCAAAACATATATAGTGCTCATAGTATAATATGCATGAATTCATGGGCTAGTTAAATCATGATAATCATAAACATACTTGTACATATGTGAACTAGCCATAAAAACAATTCATAAATCATAGATTTCATGCATATTTGTAAATCATACATATACTTTGCAAATCATCAAATCATAATGGGTATTTGAATACATCCATATCTCGAACCATAAATCATGATAGGTTTGTAAATATCAATAATTGAAGTAAGGGTCATAACCCGATTCATCATAGATCATACATAATTAGGATTAATTTAGTAGAAATCGGAATCAATAATTTTATAATCAAACTAGTTTTAAAATCTTATCAAAATTCATAAAACATAATGTAAATCTCGAAATATAGAAACCCATTAGTAAATCATCAGAATTCCACCAAATTAAAGTTAAAAGCCAATAAGATTTTTGATCAAATTTCATAAATTAAGAGAGATTGGGCATGGGTGTGAAAGAAAATACAAATTCATAACCCTGCATACCTGGATAAGATCAAATTTCAACACTCCTTGAAAGCCCAAAGGAGAATTGATGAAGAAGAGCTTGAGAACTATCTTGATCTCTCTTAATTCTTCCTAACGTTTCCTGCATGAGAATGAATATGTTAGAGGGACTTAACCTATCTTAACATACCTAGAAAATATCATAAATTGATATAGTTTAGGGCCCTAGAGCATAGGAATGACGAAAATACCCTGAAAAATCTGCACTAGTTGATCCCACGGACGTACCAACGAGTCGTTGGAGGACACAACGACTCTTGGTACGATCCGTCATCTGCACTGTCAAAAACCTGGCTTTGAGTTAAGCCACGACTCAACAGGATGAGTCAATGACTCAACAGGATGAGTCGTTGTCTCTTCTAACGGGTCATTAGATCGACCGTTGTTAGCCTCCTGAAGATCCTGAGTTTCCCATACAACGAGCCTCACCATGACTCGTGATTCCCTCCAACAAGTCGTGGTTTCCTTCCATTAGGTTCACTGGAAATATGACAACCTAAATAACGACTACTAACAACGGGTCATTATATCTCACCACGGATCGTGAGATGACTCGTTACTTCCCCAATGCTTAAGTCCAGTACTCACCCACGATTACAAATAATGACTTTTTGTTCCCAACAATGAGTCGTTACATCACCCATTACTTACATTGCCACCAGACTTCACTCCCCACGACTTGATCCAACAGGTCATTGGTTGGACCAACGATCCGTTGGGTCATCCGTCCTGTACAATTTGTTCCAATTTTTAGTCAATTTTCATTTTATGTTACCAGGTCTAATCTTAGGCACATTCAGGGTATTACAATATCTCCCCCTTGGGAACATTCATCCTCGAATGTTGGAAACAAGAATAAAAACAAAGACATGTAATCATTACATCCAAATACTGATCATTTAAACCGAAAACTAACAGAATGACTATCTCCGATTCAAACCACATAGTTGATCTAATTTTATGATTCACAAATTAATACATAAAAGAAACTTGAACACATGAACTGAACATGAAAACAAAATAGAGTTATAGGGCATAAATGATACCTCGAGTCCGAACAGAGCCGGTAGGGAATAAATGTGGTTATCTAGCCATCATATCCGCTTCGGCTTCACGGGTAGCTCCCTCAACATGTTGATTCCTCCATAACACTTTAACTAAAGCTACTTCTTTATTCCTTAGACTCTTAACCTGATTATCTAATATATCCACCAGAACCTCCTCATAGCTAAGGCTATCTCTTACACCAACACTATCCACCGGGACTACTATAGCTGGATCTCCCAAACATTTCTACAAAAGCGATACATGAAACACTGGGTGAACGGAAGATAACTCTGAGGTTAAATCCAATTCACACGTCACCTTTCCATCTCTCCTCACTATCCGGTAGGGGCCAACGTAGCGAGGACTAAGTTTCCCTTTCTTTCTAAAATAAATCACTCCCTTCATGGGTGATACCTTCAGAAACACCCAATCATCCACCTCAAATTTTAACTCTCTCCTTCTCACATCAACATAGGACTTTTGGTGACTCTGAGTGGTTTTCAGCTTGTCCCTTATCAATTGAACCTTCTCCTTTGCCTCATGAACCGAATCTGGGCCTATTATAGCTGCCTCACCAACCTCAAACCATCCAATGGGCGATCTACATCTCCGCCCATAGAGAGCCTCGAACGGTGACATCTGGATGCTTGAGTGATAGCTCTTATTTTAAGCAAACTCAATTAGGGGCAAGTGATCATCCCAATTACTTTTGAAGTCCATCACGTATGCTCTCTAAAAAGACTCGAGAGTCTGGATTGTCCACTCCGCTTGACCATCCGTTTGCGGATGAAATGCTGTACTGAGTTTAACCTGAGTCCCAAGACCTTTATGAAATGACTACTAAAATAGAGAGGTAAATTTAGTATCTCTATCTGAAATGATGGATAAGCGCACACCATGCAATTAGACTAACTCCCGGATATATAGTCTGGCATAATCCTCCATTGAGTCCGTGGTTTTTACCAGTTGAAAATGAGCAGCTTTAGTCAAATTGTCCACCACCACCGAAATAGAGTCATATTGTCAACAAGTGCGAGGTAATCCAGTGATGAAATCCATATTAATTTCTTCCCACTTCCAAGTAGGAATGCTTATATCCTAAAGTACACCTCTCGGACTTTGATGCTCAACCTTTACTTGCAGACAGTTCGCGCACTTGGCTACGATTCTACAATATCCTTCTTAATGCCATTCCTCCAATATATTTCCTGTAAGTCACGGTACATCTTGGTGGCACTAGGATGGATAGAGTACTTGGATCCATGAGCCTTATGAAACATCCCGCTCCTCAAATCATCAACATCTGGAACACATAGGTGATCCTGGTACCGAAGCACACCATCTCCCCCCTTTGGAGAGGACCTCCACCTTCTGACTTCGAACGAATTCCTTCTACTTTACCAAAATCGGGTCCTCATCTTGTCTAGCTTTCACATTAGTTACCAAGGACGATTTTGATACATTATGAACAATAACACTACCATCGGTCGAGTCAACCAACCTAACTCCCAACCTTGCGAGTAGATATACATCTTTCACCAGCTCCTTCTTACTCTCCATAAAGAGTCTACTAAATGCGCTCGCCACCATATTTGCCTAACCTGAACGGTAAAGAACAGTCATATCATATTCCTTGAGTAGCTCTAACTACCTTCCTTGTCGTAGATTGATATCTTTCTACGTGAACACCTATTGTAAGTTTTTATGGTCCATAAACACATCAACATGGACCCCATACAAGTAATGTCGCCATACCTTCAATGTGAACACCACAGCGGCCAATTCAAGGTCATGGGTTGAGTAATTCTTCTCATGGACTTTCAACTGTCTAGAGGCATACACTATCACTTTTCCACACTGCATCAATACACACCCAAGTCCAATCCTCGAAGCATCACAATACACAATGAAACCATCAGTACCCACCGAGAGAGTTAACACCGGTGCTGAAGTAAGTCGAATGTTTAACTCTTGGAAGCTCTTCTCACAAGCCTCTGACCATTGGAACTGCACCTTCTTCTCAGTCAATTTGGCCAAAGGTGCCGCAATAGATGAGAAACCTTCAAGAAACCTCCGATAATAGCTTGCTAAACCGAAGAAACTCTGAATATCTGAAGGATTCACTGGTCTAGGCCAATTCTTCACCGCCTCAATTTTATGAGAATCTACTTTTATACACCCACTTGATACCACATGGCCCAAAAATTCTATGGAGTTTAACGAAAACTCACACTTGCTGAACTTGGAATGCAATTTACGATCCTTGAGAGTCTGAAGCAGTACTCTCAAATGAGCAGCATGCTCCTCCTTGCTCCAAGAGTATATATGTAATACCCTAAAAGAGCGTAAGATTAGACCCCGGATCAAACTTTGAAGTTGGCTGAAAAACTGGGAAAAAGTTATAGGAAGGATGATGTAACGACTCGTGGTTTGGAATCATGGGTCGTTATTAGCATCGTAGTTGGTATATGACACTAGCAGTTGGGGATACCATGGGTCATCCAACGACTCATTGTGAGATATGATGACCCTTGCTCATTGGTCGTGGAGTGATTTTCCAGATTTCAAGTGCACTCGACGGACGGATACCATGACTTGTTGGAGGCAACCACGAGTCGTGGTGAGGATCACTGTGAGGAGAAGTCAAGGTATTTAGGAGACAAGTGACGATTGTGTATTTTGGGGTATGTCGGTTAAGAGAATCTCCCACTGTTCTTCATGATTTATGCATGTTTGTGATTATGTATTTTGGCTCAAGTAATGTTAAGTAAAGTTTTTCTCTTATGATCATGAGTACGATTGTACTACGAATGTTTTGAAAACCTTGAGCCTTATGTTATGTTATGATATTTATGATTTGAGTATGATGTCTTACTCTTATGATCATTTATGAGTTTTATATATTTTAAATATCTTTTTTACTTACCTTGTATACTCGGTACATTCCAGGTACTAACCGCATACTTTCTACGATATATCGTTTCATGATACAGGACTTGCCTCTCAGTCTCATCCTCATCCTTATTCCATCCCAGATTTCACTTTCAGCTTCGTTGGTGAGTCCTCATGTTCGAGGGCCGTTCGAATAAGCATGTATGATGTTCTATGTTTCAGTATTTGGCCGGGTTAGTTGGGGTTGTTTTCCCATCAATCAATCTTATATGTTAGAAGCTTTCTAAAAGTATGTAGTATTTAACTTATATATATGTCTAGTACTTTCGAATGTTATGATGTGCTATGTTGCATTCACGTTTCTACTATGTTTTACGTTTAGCCTTCCGCTTAATGTGAATGAAGTTAGATATGCTTATGCCGTGGTTCTACTTGGGGCCTATGTCACGGCTAGTTCACATATGTACAAGAATGTTTATGGATATCATGATTTAAATAGCCCATGAATTCATGCATCTTATACTATGAGAACTATATATGTTTTGGGAGTAGTACGAATACCGAGTGGGTTCGGGGCCTAGGTTCTGCCCCGGATCTCATAAACTACGTGCTACCATAGGTTTGTTGGGACCTCCTTTGTGACTTTCCCTTGTCCAAATGACCCTTTTCATGGTGATATCATACTTTCATGGTTCTAACCTTGGCAAGGTACGAACACTCTCCCGACTAGGGTTACAAGTCAGGCCTCGTGTGTGCTCATATGGGGTATGTCGGTTAAGAGAATCACCCGTCGTTGATCATGATTTATGTATGTTTATGATTATGTATTTTGGCTCAAGTCATGTTAAGTAAAACTTTTCTTTTATGATCATGAGTACTATTGTATTACGAATGTTTTGAAAACCTTGAGCCTTATGTTATGTTACGATATTTATGATGTGAGCATGATCTACACTTATGATCATTTATGAGATTTATATATTTTAAATACCTGTTTTACTTACCTTGCATACTCGGTACATTCCACGTACTGACCGCATACTTTCTATGTTGTATCTTTTCATGATACAGGACTCGCCTCTCAGGCTCATCCTCATCCTTAGTCCATCCCAGATTTCGCTTTCAGCTTTGTTGGTGAGTTCTCATGTTTCGAGGGCCATTTAATTAAGCATGTATGATGTTTTATGTTTCCGTACTTGGTCGGGTTAGTTGGGGTTGTTGTACCATCAACCCATCTTACATGTTAGAGGCTTTAAGACAGTATGTAGTATTCAACATATATATATGTCTAGTACTTCCGAATGTTATGATGTGCTATGTTACGTTTACGTTTCTGCTATGTTTTATGTTTAGCCTTCCGCTTAATGTGAATGAGGTTAGATATGCTTATGCCATGGTTCTACTTGGGGCCTATGTCGTGGCTAGTTTACGTATGTACAAGAATGTTTATGGATATCATGATTTAAATAGCCCATGAATTCATGCATGTTACACTATGAGCACTATATATGTTTTAGGAGTAGTACGAACACCGAGTAGGTTCGGGGCCTTGGTTCTTCCTTAGATCTCATAAACTACGTGCTACCGTAGGTTTGTTTGGACCACCTTTGTGACTTTTCCGGGACCAAATGACCCTTTTCATGGTGATATCATACTTTCGTGGTTCTACCCTTGGCTAGGTACGAACACCTTCCCGACTAGGGTTACAAGTCGGGCTTCATGTGTGCTCATATGGGGTATGTCGGTTAAGAGAATCACCCACTGTTCATCATGATTTATGTATGTTTATGATTATGTATTTTGGCTCAAGTCATGTTAAGTAAAACTCTTCTCTTATGATCATGAGTGCTATTCTATTATGAATGTTTTGAACACCTTGAGCCTTATGTTATGTTACGATATTTATGATGTGAGCATGATGTTCTACTCTTATGATCATTTATGAGATTTATATATTTTGAATACCTGTTTTACTTACCTTGCATACTCGGTACATTCCATGTACTGACCGCATACTTTCTATATTGTATCTTTTCATGATACAGGACTCGCCTCTCAGGCTCATCCTCATCCTTAGTCAATCCCAAATTTCGCTTTCAGCTTTGTTGGTGAGTTCTTATGTTTCGAGGGCCGTTTGATTAAGCATGTATGATGTTCTATGTTTCCGTACTTGGCCGGATTAGTTGGGGTTGTTGTACCATCAACCCATCTTACATGTTAGAGGCTTTAAGACTGTATGTAGTATTCAACATATATATATGTCTAATACTTCTGAATGTTATGATGTGCTATGTTATGTTTATGTTTGTACTACATTTTATGTTTATCCTTCCGCTTAATGTGAATGAAGTTAGATATGCTTATGCCAAGGTTCTACTTGGGGCCTATGCCATGGCTAGTGCTTATAGTATAATATGAATGAATTCATGGGCTAATTAAATTATGATAATCATAAACATACTTGTACATATGTGAACTAGCCATAAAAACATAATTCATAAATCATAGGTTTCATGCATATTTGTAAATCATACATCACTTTTCAAATAAACAAATCATAATGGGTATTTGAATACATCCATATCTCGAATCAAAAATCATGATGGGTTAGTAAATATCAATAATTGAAGTAAGGATCATAACCTGATTCATCATAGATCATACATTATTAGGGTTAATTTAGTAGAAATTGGAATCAATAATTTTATAATTAAAATAGTTGTAAGATCTGATCAAAATCATAAGACATAATGTTAATCTAAAAATATAGAAACCCATTAGTAAATCATTAGAATTCCACCAAATTCAAGTTAAAACCTCATAAGATTTTTGATCAAATTTCATAAATTAAGAGAGATTAGGCATGTGTGTGAACGAAAATATAAATTCATAACCCTACATAACTGGATAAGATCGAATTTCAACACTCTTTGAAAGCCCAAGGGAGAATTGATGAAGAAGAGCTTTAGAACTAGCTTGATCCCTCTTAGTTCTTCCTAACTTTGCATGCATGAGAATGAATATGTTAGAGGGGCTTAACCTATCTTAACATACCTAGAAAGTATCATAAAGTGATGTAGTTTAGGGCGCTAGAGCATAGGAATGACGAAAATACCCTGAAAAATCTGCACTGGTGGATCCCACGGACGTACCAATGAGTTGTTGGAGGATACCATGACTCGTGGTATGATCCGTCATCTGCACTGTCAAAAACATGGCTTCGAGTTCAAGCCATGATTCAACAGGATGAGTCGTTGTCTCTTCTAACGGGTCATTAGATCTACCGTTGTTAGCCTCCTGAAGATCCTGAGTTTCCCTTACTACGAGCCTCACCATGACTCGTCATTTCCTCCAACAAGTCATGGTTTCCTTCCATTAGGTTCACTGGAAATCTGACAACCTAAAGAATGACTTGAAACAACGGGTCGTTATATCTCTACACGGGTCGTGGGATGACCCGTTACATCCCTAATGCTTAAGTCCAATACTCACCCACGATTACCAATAACGACTTTTTGTTCCCAACAATGAGTCGTTACATCACCCATTACTTACACTGCCATTAGACTTCACTCCCCACGACATGATCCAATGGGTCATTGGTTGGACCAACGATCCGTTGGGTAATCCATCCTGTACAATTTGTTCCAGTTTTTTGTCAATTTTCATTTTATGATACCGGGTCTAATCTTAGGCACTTTCAGGGTATTACAATATCTCCCCCTTGGGAACATTCATCCTTGAATGTTGGAAACAATAAGAAAAACAAAGACATGTAATCATTACACCCAAATACTGGTCATTTAAACCGAAAACTAACAGAATGACTATCTCCGATTCAAACCACATAGCTGATCTAATTTCATGATTCACATTTTATGCATAAAAGAAACTTGAACACATGAACTGAACATGAAAACTAAATAGAGTTATAGGGCCAAACTGATACCTCAAGTCCGCACAGAGCCGGTAGGGAATAAATGTGGGTATCTAGCCATCATATCCACTTCGGCTTCATAGGTAGCTCCCTCAACATGTTGATTCCTCCATAACACTTTAACTAAAGCTACTTCTTCATTCCTTAGCCTCCGAACCTGATGATCTAATATCTCCACCAGAACCTCTTCATAGCTAAGGCTATCTTTTACACCAACACTATCCATTGGGACTTCTATAGCTTGATCTCCCAAACATTTCTACAAAAGCGATACATGAAACACAGGATGCACGGAAGATAACTCTGAGGAAACATCCAATTCATACGTCACCTTTCCATCTCTCCTTACAATCCAGTAGGGTCCAATGTAGCGGGGACTAAGTTTCCCTTTCTTTCTAAAATACATCACTCCCTTCATGGGTGATACCTTCAACAACACCCAATCATCCACCTCAAATTTTAACTCTCTCCTTCTCACATCAACATAGGACTTTTGGTGACTCTGAGTGGTTTTCATCTTGTCCCTTATCAATTGAACCTTCTCCATTCCCTTATGAACTGAATCTTGGCCTATTATAGCTGCCTCACCAACGTTAAACCATCCGATGGGCGATCTACATCTCCGCCCATAGAGAGCCTCGAACGGTGCCATTTGGATGCTGGAGTGATAGCTCTTATTGTAAGAAAACTCAATCAGGGGCAAGTGATCATTCCAATTACCGTTGAAGTCCATCACGTATGCTCTCTAAAGTGTCTTCGAGAGTCTGGATTGTCCACTCCGCTTGACCATCCGATTGCATGTGAAATGCTGTGCTGAGTTTAACCTGAGTCCCAAGACCTTTTTGAAATGACCTCTAAAATAGAGAGGTAAATTGAGTACCTCTGTCTGAAATGATCGATAAGGGTACACCATGCAATCAGACTAACTCTCGGATATATAGTCTGGCATAATCTTCTGTTGAGTCCGTGGTTTTGACTGGTAGAAAATGAGCAACTTTAGTCAAACAGTCCACCACCACCCAAATAAAGTCATATTGTTGACAAGTATGAGGTAAGCCAGTGAAGAAATCCATATTAATTTCTTCCCACTTCCAAGTAGGAATGATGATATCCTGAAGTACACATTCCGACCTTTGATGCTCAATCTTTACTTGCTGCAGTTCAGGCACTTGGCTACAAATTCTGCAATATCCTTCTTCATGTCATTCCGCCAATATATTTCCCGTAAGTCACGGTACATCTTGGGGGCACCCACATGGATAGAGTACTTGGATCTATGAGCCTCATGCAACATCCGGCTACTCAAATCATCAACATCTGGAACACATAGGTGATCTTGGTACCGAAGCACACCATCTCCCCCCTTGGGAGAGGACCTCCACCTTTTGACTTCGAACGATTTCCTTCTACTTTACCAAAATCGGGTCCTCATCTTGTCTAGCATTCACATCAGGTACCAAGGACGATTCTGATCCATTCTGAACAATAACACCACCATCGGTCGAGTCAACCAAACTAACTGCCAACCTCGCGAGTCGATATGCATCTTTCAGCATATCTTTCTTACTCTCCATGGAGATTCTTCTAAATGCGTCCGCTACCATATTAGCCTTACCTGAACGGTAAAGAACAGTCATATCATATTCCTTGAGTAGCTCTAACTACCTTCCTTGCTGTAGATTGAGATCTTTCTACGTGAACACCTATTGTAAGTTTTTATGGTTCGTAAACACATCGACATGGACCCCATACAAGTAATGTCGCCATATCTTCAATGTGAACACCACAGCGGCCAATTCAAGATCATGGGTCGGGTAATTCTTCTCATGGACTTTCAACTGTTAAGAGGCATACGCTATCATTTTTCCACACTCCATCAATACACACCCTAGTCCAATTCTCGAAGCATCACAATACACAATGAAACCATCAGTACCCTACGAGAGAGTTAATGCCGGTGCTAAAGTAAGTCGTGTCTTTAACTCTTGGAAGCTCTTCTCACAAGCCTTCGACCAATGGAACTTCACATTCTTCTAAGTCAATTTGGTCAAAGGTGCCGCAATAGATGAGAAACCTTCAACAAACCTCCAATAATAGCTAGCTAAACCGAAGAAACTCTTAATATATGAAGGCTTCACCGGTCTAGGCCAACTTTTCACTATTTCTAAGAATCTACTTTTATGCCCCTGCTTGATACCACATGGCCCAAAAATGCTACGGAGTTTAATAGAAACTCACACATGCTGAACTTGGCATGCAATTTACGATCCTTGAGAGTCTGAAGCAGTACTCTCAAATGAGAAGCTTGCTCCTTCTCGCTCCAAGAGTAAATATGTAATACCCCGAAAGTGCGTAAGATTAGACCCATGATCAAACTTTGAAGTTGGTTGAAAAACTGGGACAAAGTTATAGGACGGATGATGTAATGACTTGTGGTTGGAAATCATGGGTCGCTGTTAGCATCGTAGTTGGTATATGACACTAGCAGTTGGGGATACCATGGGTCATCCAACGACTCATCGTGAGATATGACGACCCTTGGTCATTGGTCGTGGTTTGAGTTGCCATATTTCCAGTGCACTCAACGGACGGATACCACGACTAGTTGGAGGCAACCACGAGTCGTGGTGAGGCTCATTGTGAGAAGAAGCTCAGGGTATTTAGGAGACAAGAGACGATCGACTCAATGATCCGTTTGATCATAGGAAGAGTCATCCTGTCGACTTGTGGTATGAATTCAGGATTAGGGCCTGGGCATTGTATATGACGGTCATACCACGAGTCATGGTAGCTTCCAACGACTCGTTGGAACGCCCATTGGATTGATCTGTGCAGATTTTCAGGGTGATATTATTAAGGGTATTTTTGACCTTTCTATACTCTAGGACCCTAAAGTATATCGTTTTATGTATTTTTTTGGGCATGTCAAGGTAGGTCAAGTCTCCCTTGCGTAAGTCATTCCCATGAATGCACGTTAATAAGATTTTAGAGAGATTAAGCCTAGTTAAAACTCTTCCCCATCAATTCTCCATTGGGAATTCAAGGAACTTTGAAATCCGATCTTAACCAGGTATGTAGGGTTATAGATGGGTGTTTCCGTTCACACCGATTCCTATTCTCTATTAATTTATGAAAACCTATCAAAAATCTCATAGGTTTTAATTTATTTTTTTTTGAAAATCTAATGATTTGCTAATGAGTTATTATGATTTGTTATTTACATCATATTTTATGAATGTTTTCCATATTTTACAACTATTTTTCTTATAAAATTATTGATTTTGATTTCTTCTAAATTAAGCCTACTTCAGAATGATCTATGATGAATCAACTTATGATCTTCTCTTCAATTAATGATATTTACAATCCCAGCATGATTTATGATTTAAATATGGATTTATTCAATTACCCATCATGATTTAATGATTTACAAGTTATACGAATGATCTACAAGTATGCATTAAACCTATGATTCATGAATTATGTTTTGGCCGACTCACGAGCCTTATGTCATGGCTAGTTCATGTATGTACAAGAATGTTTATGGTTATCATGATTTAACTAGCCCATGAATTAATGCATGTTATACTACGAGCAGTATATATGTTTTAGGAGTATTATCGAACACCGAGTAGGTTTGGGGCCTGGGTTATGCCCTGGATCTCATAAACTACGTGACATCATATGTATGTTGGAAACTCCTTTGTGATTGTCCCAGGTCCAAATGGCCCTTTCGTCATGGTGATATTATGCCCTTCATGGTTCTACCCTTGGAAAGGTACGGACAACCTCCTGACTAGGGTTACAAGTCAGGCTTCATGTGTGCTTATATGGGGTATGTTGGTTAAGAGAATCACCCACTGTTCTTCATGATTTATGCATGTTTGTGATTATGTATTATTTCTCAAGTCATGTTAAGTAAAGCTTTTCTCTTATGATCATGAGTATGATTGTATTACGAATGTTTTTAAAACCTTGAGCCTTATGTTATGTTACGATATTTATGATGTGAGTATGATGTCCTACTCTTATGATCATTTACGAGTTTTATATATTTTAAATATCTGTTTGACTTACCTTGCATACTTGGTACATTCTACGTACTGACCGCATACTTTCTATGTTGTATCGTTTCATGATACAGGACTCGCCTCTCAGGCTTATCTTCATCCTTAGTCCACCCCAGGTTTCGCTTTCAGCTTTGTTGGTGAGTCCTCATGTTTTGAGGGCCGTTTGATTAAGCATGTATGATGTTCTATGTTTCAGTATTTGGCCAGGTTAGTTGGGGTTGTTGTCCCATCAACCCATCTTACATGTTAGAGGCTTTCAGACAGTATGTAGTATTCAACATATATATGTCTTGTACTTCCGAATGTTATGATGTGCTATGTTACGTTTACGTTTCTGCTATGTTTTATGTTTAGCCTTCCGCTTAATGTGAATGAAGTTAGATATGCTTAATCCATGGTTCTACTTGGGGCCTATGTCGTGGCTAGTTTACGTATGTACAAGAATGTTTATGGATATCATGATTTGAATAGCCCAGGAATTCATGCATGTTACACTATGAGCACTATATATGTTTTGGGAGTAGTACGAACACCGAGTAGGTTCGGGGCCTAGGTTCTGCCTTAGATCTCATAAACTATGTGCTACCGTAGGTTTGTTTGGACCTCCTTTGTGACATTTTTGGGACCAAATGGCCGTTTTCATGGTGATATCATACTTTCATGGTTCTACCCTTGGCTAGGGACGAAGACCTTCCCGACTAGGGTAACAAGTCGGGCTTCATGTGTGCTCGTATGGGGTATGTCGGTTAAGAGAATCAGCAACTGTTCATCATGATTTATGTATGTTTATGATTATGTATTTTGGCTCAAGTCATGTTAAGTAAAGATTTTCTCTTATGATCATAAGTACTATTGTATTACGAATGTTTTGAAAACCTTGAGCCTTATGTTATGTTACAATATTTATGTGAGCATGATGTTCTACTCTTATGATCATTTATGAGTTTTAAATATTTTAAATGTCTATTTTACTTACCTTGCATACTCGGTAAATTTCACGTACTGACCACATACTCTCTATGATGTATTGTTGCATGATACAGGACCCGATTCTTAAGCTCATCCTTATCTTTAGTCTATCCTAGAGTTGTCTTTCAGCTTTGTTGGTGAGTCCTCATATTTTGAGGGCCGTTTGATTAAGCATGTATGATGTTCTATGTTTTAGTATTTTGTTGGGTTAGTTGGGGGTGTTGTCCCATCAACCCATCTTACATGTTAGAGGCTTTTAGAAAGTATGAAGTATTTAGCTTATGTATATGTCTAGTACTTCTGAATGTTATGATGTGCTATGTTACGTTTACATTTCCACTATGTTTTATGTTTAGCCTTACGCTGAATATAAATGAAGTTAGACATGCTTATGCCTTGAGTCGACTTGGGGCCTCTCGGGGTTCCTTGTCCCGTGATACGATCTGGGTCTACGTTCGGATCGTGACAAAACTTGGTATCAGAGGAATACATTTGAAGTGTCATAGGGTGTCTGAAAGCTGCATGAAGTAGAGTATTTTTCATGGGTGTGAAGTGCGCCACACTTTTGACGAAGAGGCTATGAGACATTTAGGAAATGTTCCCTTCTTTCATGATCCATGTCGTTTGATGAAAAGTCTTTCTATTCTTCTAAATCGAGCTATTTGCGATTGCACAATTATGGCTCCTAGAAGTATAAACAGAAGAAGAAATGGAAACGGTGAAGGTCATGAGGATGGAAATGGTCACAGGCATAAGCAAGCCCCACCTGTTTAGGAGCCCTAGGCACTAGAGCCAGTTGCCCACATAGAGTTTTTGGAGGCTATCCAGATATTTTCACAGGCCTTGATCGCTCAGGTCAACCAGCAGACTGTTGTGCATATCCGATAGAATGGCAATGCGGTAGTGGCCCATATTAGAGATTTCTTGAGGATGAAACCTCTAGAGTTCCTTGGGTCCAAGGTTGATGAAGATCCGCACGATTTCATCGAGGAGATTCTAAAGATCACCCAGGTTATGGGGATGGCCAATAGAGATTGTGTTAATTTGGCCTCCTACCAGATAAAAGGGATGGCGCATATATGGTTCAAACAATGGAGAGATGCTAGAGCAGTGGGTGCAGGCCTTATAGGTTGGGAAGAGTTCCATGCAACATTCTTGGATCGATTCTTCCCTCGGGAGATGAGGGAGAAAAAGCGGCCAAGTTTGTTAACCTGAAGCAGGGTGACATGTCGGTTCAGGAGTATGCATTAGAATTCACCCGACTATCTAAATATGAATCATAGTTGGTGGTAGACCAGAGGACTCGAGTGAGCCGATTTGTGCACTGAGTGGCAGATTATCTAGATAAGGTTGTAGGATCACCATGTTGCATCGGAATATTGATTTTCCCCTCATTTTGTTGCATGCTCAGCAGATGGAGTTAGTGTATCGGGGACAGAGAGAGGCCAAGAGGGCTAAGACCAATAGTTACAGGACTTCTCAGGTCAAATAAAGGAGTGGATAGCACCAACAATCTCAGCACAGGTCTATTGCTCCAGCACCATCTTCGGCTAGTGCGCCATCTAGATTTCGAGGGGATTAGAGGAGCAGGGCTCCAAATTCAAAAGGCTAGGGTAGCATGCAGATAAAGCGCACTTTTCTAGCTTATGTGGAGTGCGGCAAGAATCACTCAGGTAGGTGTTTAGTCCGGTTGGGTAATTTTTTGAAGTATGGCAAACCCGAACACAGACACAAGGATTGCCCTTCAGCCAGATCAGGGGGCGGTGAAGCTCTTTTTCCAGTAGCTGGTTCAGTCACTCCAGCAGCATTCTCCCTCAATAGGGTGCCTCAACTAGTTTAGCCAGTGATTAGCGCCAAACAGGTTCTATGCCTTAGCACCCCGCCAGGAGCAGGAGGTCTCCCCGGATGTGGTCACTGGTATGCTGCGAGTTTTCCATATTTATGTTTATGCTTTGTGAGATCCAGGGGATACTTTGTCATTCGCGACTCCTTATATTTCTAGTAGCTTTGGAGTTAGTCCTGAGACTCTGTCAGAACCATTTTTAGTTTCTACTCATATTGCTGATTCGGTTGTAGTTAGGCAGGTGCATAGAGGATGCTCAGTCACTATATTGCATAAAGACACCTGCGCAGACATTGTAGATTTAGCCATGACTGACTTTGATATTATTCATGGGATGGATTTGTTGTATGCATGTGATGCTTCTATTAGTTGTAGAACCCATGCCGTGGGATTCCGTTTTCAAGGTGAGTCAGTCTTGGAGTGAAAGAGTAGTTCGGTGGTACCTGTAGGTAGTTTCATTTCCTATCTTAAAGACAAAAAGATATTTTTTAAGGGTTTCATGTATCATCTAGTTAGATTTAAGGATGTTGAGTCCGAGACCCCAACTATCCAGTTAGTTCTGGTGGTGCATGAGAATCCAGGGGTCTTTCCCGATGATTTGCCAGGTGTTCCTCCCGAGCAGGAGATTGATTTTGGTATTGACCTTCTACCCATCACACAACCTATATCTATTCTTCCTTATAGGATGTCTCTAGCTGAGCTAAAAGAGTTGAAGGATCAGTTGAAGGATCTGTTAGATAAGGGTTTCATTCGACTGAGCAAGTCCCTATGGGGTGCAACAGTTTTATTTGTTCAGAAGAAGGATGGTTTACTTCGCATGTGCATTGACTATCAGCAATTGAACAAGGCCACTGTTAAGAAAAGGCATCGTTTACCCAGGATTGATGATTTTTTTGACCAGCTTCATGGTGCCAAGTGTTTCTCAAAGATAGATCTCATGTCCGGGTATCATCAGCTCAGAGTTCGGGAGTGTGATATCCCGAAGACAGCCTTTAAGACGCGGTATGGTCATTATGAGTTTGTAGTTATGTATTTTGGACTAACAAATTTTCCTACAACTTTTATAAACTTGATGAATAGGGTATTCAAGTCGTACCTGGACATGTTCGTTTGTTCATTGATGATATCCTTATATACTCTCGAAGCGAGGAGGAGCATGCTGCTTGATAACGCTCAAACCACACTTCCAACTAAAGTATGAAGCGGACGTTGTCAATAAAGAACCCAAACTTATAGGTTAGGGTCGATCCCACAAGGAATATGAAAGATCTAGATTATAGCCGGTAGATGAACTTGTATGGTAATTACTTCACAATGGGCGAATTCTAATAAAAACAATAATAAAAATAAGCAGAAGTCAAGATTATATCTGTTAATCAATAATTAAAGGACAACTAGGATTTGTGTTCCCCATGGGTTCATAACAGCTTTGGGTACACAATCATGATATTTACCAATTCTTACTTATAGAACTGATAACTTAGATTCATTCAAACGATTGACCAATCCCTATTGAATGATTATCCTCAATTACTCGACAAGTCATGAGTTTTGCAAACTAACCGTTATCACTAAGTTCCAGATATAACTATCCTGCGTCCACAACTCAAGTTAATACACTGATCATCAAGATCAAGGGTCTATTGTAATTCTCCTGCCGTAATCTCTACCTCTTCGACCAAAGCAATTAAAAAATTCAGGAACTTCCTAACATTGTACACTGCTAAGAATTGTTAAAGATGAAGAGAATATAATATAAGTATTTAGTATTGGTTTTAGACTAACATTGTGCAACCATAACTTGTTAATCTGCCATGGTTCCCACAACCCTGCTATGGAGTTTTTATCCTCACATAGTTGTAAGGTTGTGTTTTGTGTTCATTATTGAAAATATATAACAATACTTACAAAGATGATTGAGAAAAACAATTCCTTCAATTAAACCATGAAATCTTGAATAACAAGTAGCAAGAACAAGATGAATTCAAGAAAAGGTTGATCACAAGGTTGAACCAACTCAAACCTCTCTTCTAATAATGTAAAATTGCTTACTACAATGTTTTCCTCCTAGAATTAAGTCTATTTATCATCCTCTATTAAAAATAAAACATAAAAAGTATTTACAGAGACACAAGAATCTTTTCGTAAACTAACAGGACTGCTTTCCATATCTGTTGCAGACCTCATCACGGGTCCACCTACGACTCGTAGGGGATTCTCACGGATCATGACATCAACTCGTGGCTTGGATTGTTGGCTGAATTTTGGCTAAGTGTTGGGCCAAGGTACAATTTGTACCAACAAGCTACGACTCGTAAATTGACACTCGTGTCTTGATCCTGTTCTTTTGAACTTTTTCTGAACTTCACCACGACCGGTATGGTACGACTCGTACCTTCATCTCACGGGTCATAGGGTGCTCTCGTATTGAGAATCAGCCTTCTGTGCAATTCTTCTGGATTTCATCACGACTAGCTTACCAAGACTCGTACCACCATGGTACGATCCGTGAAAAGTTTCATAAATTCAGTCTTCAGGGTTAATTTTCAGCTTTTGATCAAGGCCCTCAGTATGACTTGTAGGTCAATCCTAAGGATCGTACTCTAGTTTGCACTTTTTGTCCTTTTTTGCACACTTTTAGCTTCCTTTTGCAATTTATTGTTCCAACACCCATTTATTCTGAATTCAAAGGAAAAGTGCCTCATATCCACATAAATACACCTAATTCCATACTATTTTGTTAGTTTTGAGCGTCAATAGTGCTGTAAATTCACAGCACATCAACACCCTCAACTTAAGACTTTTGCATGTCCTCATGCAAAGAAAAAGAAAAACTAAACACGACACTCAGCTAGAAAACAAACATAAGATAGTACAACCAAAACTCAAACAAATTTGTGCACTTTATATACAAACTCTATTGACCCCTCCTCTTGAAACAACATCAGCTAATGTATTGCAAGCAACCTCAAAACATCATATTCAGGGATCAAGACATGTCATCTAGCTATCAACAAGCAATCAATTCATCACCTATGTGTTTCACACATACCAATGGTAAAAGCAAACATAATCCATGTACCCTCACAAAAATGAACTCCCCGCTCTAGTATGAAGTATCAACTAAAACATGGGACTAGGCAAATGAAGCACTCACTATCTCAAAGAACTGAAAGTATTATGCATAAGATACCATAGAATTGCCATTATTTTCTCTGCTTCGGTTCATTAGATGGTCAAATTAAGATCACTATAATACTTGATATGGCTTGTAATGTAGGGTTAGGGCTGGACAAGTTAAAGTTGAAAGATTTGATTAGTGCTATCCCTTCCTTGGCACTACATTCATTGGATGCACCATTCTCCTATTTCACCCTTTATTCTTTGTCTTCTTTTCTTCCCTTTTTCCCGTTTTATGAACATTTGCATGGGTGAGGTGATGTTTCACATTTTTCAACACTTTCAACATATTTTTAATTTCTCTTCTTTTATTTCAATATTCTCAAATTTTTCAGCTTTTACTTTTTCACCTCACTACACCTTATTTTTCACCATTTCTTTTTCTCCCCTTCCCACCATTTGTGCACCCCTACTTTAGCCACCCTTAACATAAGAATTTTGCATATGTTGATGTTTACAATATCCAAGGAAGGACCAGAGCCAAACATGGTCATTATAAACAACTGGGTACGGTTAGCAGGTTAATCAAAGAAATATGGTCAATAAAGGCTCAAACTTGGGATCAAGGGATTCATGAAACTTTGGTAGGGCAATATGGGCAAAAAGTGAACTAACACAAAAATGGCCTATGATCATCTCCTAACCAACCATTCTCAACCTATGCAGAGACCAACCAAGCAAGTTCTAGATCTTTAACAACATACTGCAACAAATACTAAGACCTCACTCAAACATGGTACATGAACTATTTTCACTTTACCTGTCTAGTTCATACATGGCTTAACAAGACTAGCACTATCAATAACTAAATGACATAAAACGATCCACAGAAATCATGCATTCTTGTCTCAATACATAGCAAAATTTTTTGAACAGGGTCAATTTTTCAAAAACAACACAAGTACTGAATATTCATTGGATGAGTATTCCTAAGTTACTTTATATTCAAACAAAAATCACAACTAAAAAGAAAAACTCCTGACACATCCGGTTCTACTAGATCGCATGTCTGAGGGAAAAGAAACATAGCAAGTAAAACCCTCAGGTGACCAAAAATATCCCAAAAATACAAGTACACCCACCATTTATTTTTGAAAAAATGAACTACGTCCCCGAAGCACAAAATATAAGCTTGAAGGGAAAAAAAGGACATACCTGTGGCTACTCAGACTTCTACAGAAGGTGGTACCTCCACGGTAGTAGTGGCGCTAGCGGTGGCCAGCGCACTCAATGGTGTAACAATGGGGGTAGTGGTACCCCCCTTAGTCACTGTAGCCGTTTGAACGACCTCTATGGAAACCGGGCTTGAATGTGGCTCACCCGAAGGGTTATGGCCACTAGCAAGCTCGGGCTGAGCTGCGGTGGAGCTTCCCGCTCCTCTAACTCTCTCTTGTAGCTCAATCATATGCTCTTCATGAGCTCTTATACTCTCTGCTCTAGCGCGCTTGCGCTCTTTCTTCTCCTTCTTTCTCTTTTTTTTCACACTCTCCTCACCAGCATCATCAGCAGTTCTCGTTTTGCCTTTATCACCGGCTGCAGTTGGCCCCCAAAATGCTGCTCAGTCAATATCCTCCTCAAGCTCTATATCCAGGTCTGGAAGAGTAGGGGCTGCTATAACAGTTGGTTGTCGTAAAGACAACTCAACCACTTGGCTTCGAAGAGCCCCCAACTTCGTACGGAGACTGCCGGTGTCTGACTGCTCTGCCATCCTCAAGTTAAATCTGCTCTCAAAACTATCTAGGCGGGCATGAAGAGCCTGAGCTGATGCATCTATCTCAGATTTTTGACCCATGGCATTACATTCTCCATCATTCCCTGTATTTTGCGCTCGGCCATGGTTAAACTCTTTTCCAGCTTCTAGACGAATCCTGTGGTACCAAGATGTACACTGCTGGATTCTGAGTCTGTACACTGGGCAGCGGTGTAGCAGAGGTGCTGGGAGCTGACTCTGAATGACCGACATTTGTAGCCTGTGTCTTGCTCTGCTCCTGAGTATCGGGGACATTCACATGTACGTCCCCTGCTGGCTGAGTTGCTGGGATGGCTGTGGGCATTCTGTATCTACTTATCGGGTTCATCTCATCCCTGATAAGGCTTATATCAGCAATTCTTTATCCTCCGATCAATCTATCATCACCTCGCTGTACTCTCGCCTCCCTACACAAACTGTATACAAGGCTCGAGAATGGAATAGTAGTGCTTAATTCCACTGCCCTGTCTCGTATATCTATAGCTATGATCCTCGGGATGTTAAGAGGGTAGCGGGACATGAGACATGCCACTAACGCTGCTCTATCTGCACTCAGTGTGTTATCATTAACTATGGATGCTAGTCGGTGTCTCACCAATGTCCAATAGACCTTTGTGATGAAATTCAATGAGTTCTTTGTCACCTTCTTGCCACCTAAAACCCACTCAGCCTCATCCTTGTTCTCAACTATAACCTCCGCAAGCCATTGCAACTGCCTCTATCGCTCACCCCTGATCAGACTCCTAATCTGCTTCATCGCCTCAACCCGGTAATCATACTCTAGGGTTATCCCAGTTGTTCTAAACTGAGGTCCATACAACATCCGTGATCTTGGGCAGATTTATATGCCCAAGTGATACTCAAAAGTATCATTTTTGCCTTGTTTATCTAGCAATGTGTATACATTTTCATGTAATTGGTAATAAAATGTGAATTTATACTAACCAACATGATTAGCATTATTTTGTAGGTGAAATGTGATTTCGAGGAGCTAAAATGCATGTTGGATGATATCGGAGTTGGACTTGGAATCGAGCACGAAAAAAGGCAGTGGACTTCACAAATTAAAGGGGCTCCGCAATGGAGCCGTGTCACGCTGCAATCGCGGAGACATTCTGCTTGGAGGGTGAAAATTCATCAATTTCTGGTGGAGGTTCGCGACTGCTCCGTGGCACGGTGGCTAGCCTCCGCATTGCACGCCGTGCCACGTTGGTGTTATATTCCCGGACCCCCAATTCCAGTGAGGGTCCGCATTCACGGCGTGTCACGGAGGCAGTGCTCCGCAATGCACTCCGTGACACATTGCTCATTATTCCGGAAAAAATTCCCACGAGTATAAATAGAACACTTAAGTGTATTTTTCATAATTCAGACTTGGTGGAGCAAGGACGTGGGTTACAGGCAGTTGAGGGATGAAAAGTTCAGGGTTTTTTCTCTCTTTCTTTCTTCTCTAATTCAATTGTTTGTTTGATTAACACTTGTTTTAGGATGATTAATCCACAAATGAGTGGCTAATTCCCTTCCTTGCTGAGGTTATGAACACTTGTGATGAATTTTGATTATTGAATTATATGGTTTTTCATCTTTTTCTTCCATGTTGTTCTATTGATTCTTGTTTCTACTGCATTGGTGTGTGGCCTACATTAATGTACATCTAAAAAGTCCGATTTCACTCGAGAGAGCACGAAATTGGAAAGTTGTGAATTAATAGGATATTGTTCTTAACTTGATTTGGGAAAATTGAGTTTGATGTGCTTTCCTGATAGAAATATACTTGAAAGCCGTATTAGTCAATGTAGGAATCGGAATTGTATTGCTAGGTCATGAATTGCATTTGATCACAGAAATGTAGACAGATGGTTTATGATTCTAAAGTGAGATTAAATACGAGAGTTTTAATCTCTTGGCTAATGTTCTTGGCTAGCAACTGGAAGAAAAGATTAACCAATGTATGATGATAATTAGTTTCATTATATGTTCTTTAACCTCGGCATGCTTTTATCCATAGTCCAAATTCAAAGTAGATAATTGTTAGTAGTTTTAGTATAAAATTTATAAAACAAATTATTCACTTTTTGGTTATGTTGTTGTCAACATATTTAGAAGTTAAATATAGTATAGTATACTTAAGCCAACTTCACTTAATCCGAGTCTCTGAGGGATCGATACTTGGCTTACTAAAGCCACTTACTACTTGTTCGACCACGTGCACTTGCGTGTCGGTTTAGATACCCAACGAACCACCGAACAAGTTTTTGGTGCCGTTGCCGGGGACTTGGCAATTGGTGAAATTGTGTTAAGTGTCAATTTACTGTATTTTTTATTTTATGTTCTTAAGTGTTGACAACTTGGTCTTAGCCTGTATTTTACAGACTTAATTGCTATGAACACTAGCAAGAGACAAAGAGCTGGTGGAATCTTATATAGAGCCTGAACGTATATTTCACAGTAAACGGAGAGAAGATCTACAAAGAAAGCTGTAGTTGCTCAGACAGACCATTATGGAGCAACAAAATCCACCAGTTGTGAGGGCAGTGTTAGTGCCCGAAGAAGCAGCAGCAAGGCTGGTTCGCGATGTGGCAATCCCACATGCCAACAATGTTACATCCAGTATCCGCAAACCAGAGCCTGGAGGGAGATTTGAACTCAAGCAAAATATGGTGCAACTGTTGCACACAAGCGGGCAATTTACCGGTCTCCCTCATGAAGAGCCACAACAGCATCTCCAAAAATTTTTGGAGATAAGTGACACTTATATACCCATCGGAGTGTCACCTGATTATGTTCGGCTTACATTATTTCCGTTCTCATTACTCGGAGAATCCAAGAGGTGGTTGAAAGCTGAGCCACCAAATTCTATTTCAACGTGGGATGATCTTGCACGAAAGTTCTTGATAAGGTTTTCTCCCACTGGCAAAACAGCAAGACTTAGAAGTCAAATTCTGAGTTTCAAACAGAGGGAGGGAGAAAATTTATATCAAGTCTGGGAGTGATTTAAATCCATGTTGCGGGACTGTCCTCATCATCATCAGTCCAATGACGTGTTGGTGCACACATTTATTGAGGGTTTGGAACCCCATACCAAAATTTTGCTAGATTCAGCAGCTGGAGGGAAAGCACTGAAAAATACTTATGAGGAGCTGTATACCTTGCTAAACCGGATTTCACAGGGCAATCCAGAATGGAATGCTGATTCATCATGAGGTGGAACAAGGAAAGCAGCAGGAGTGCTTGAAGTGGATGGATTTACAGCTATCGCTGCACAGATAGCTGCCTTGCAGAATCAATTGAACAACCACTTCAGCAACATGACTTTGAACCAGCCTTAAGCTACAGTTAATGCAGTCCAGCAATTGTGGTGTGAAGTGTGTGGAAGCAGTGAGAACTCAGCTAAGTGCTTTGGAGCCAACCCTGATTCGGTTAACTTTGTGGGGAATGCACAAAGAAATCATCAGCAGTATGGGAGTAGCTACAATTCAAATTGGAGGAGCCATCAAAATTTTTCACGGGGTAGCAACAACCATCAAGGCCAAAGTTCGGGTCAGGGTGTGCAAAGGAACCAAGGAAGGCAACAGAACTACCATTCTCAATTCAGAAACAACAATGCACCTCCTCCACCACCATCACCCAGCATTGAGGAGATGTTCAACACCATGATCGCTAACCAAGCGCAATTGCAGGCTGACTATGTTAAATTGGTAACCGAAGTGAAAAATAACCAGTTAGCAACCAAGGCACTTGAGTATCAATTTGGGCAATTTGCTAGTGCCCAAAATACAAGGCCCAGAGGAGGACTGCCGAGCGACACGGATCCGAATCCGAAGCAGGTAAATGCAGTGACCACAAGGAGTGGTTTGCAGCTGAAGGAGGTGGAACCAGAAAGACCACCTCAAAATTCAGGAGCAGCAGAAGTTGAGGGGGAGCAAAGTTCGGAAAGGGGGAAGACCAAAGAAGCTGAATCAGAAAGACCTCCACCCCCGTTCCCTCAATGACTCAAGAAACACAAGGAGGAGGCGTGTTTCAAGAAATTTATGGAGGTGCTTAAACAGGAACATGTTAACTTACCTCTTGTTGATGTCTTGCAGGGAGTGTCTAAATATGCTAAATACATAAAAGATATCATGGCCAATAAAAGTCGTTTGACTGAGTATGCCACGGTGGCTTTGACGGAGTAGTGCACTTCCCGGATCCAAAATAGACTGCCCATGAAGCTAAAAGACCCTGGAAGTTTTACTATCCAGCTTACTACTGGGCAGAACATCCGAACTCGTGGATTGTCTGACCTTGGAGCGAGCATAAATCTGATGCCATCTTCGGTATTCAGAAAGTTGGGTATAGGGAGTCCTAGACCTACAACCGTAATCTTGCAGTTGGCGGATCGATCCTTAGCTAGGCCGGATGGCATTGTTGAGGATGTTCTAGTGCAAGTGGGCTCTCTAATTTTCCCAATAGATTTTATTGTTCTGGATTTTGAACCAGACGTGGAAGTCCCATTTATTTTGGGACGACCCTTCTTGGCAACCAGGAAAGCATTAATCGACGTAGCTGCGGGGCAACTTACAATGCGAGCACATGACAAGGTAGAGGTGTTCGATGTGTACAAAGCACCCAAGCTCCCGATGGTGCATAAAGAACTCTCGGTGATCAATGTAATTGATCATGGTAATGCTAAGCAGATGAAGCATTCCCGAGAGTTAATGAGAAGACCACTGGATAGGTGTAAGCACTACTGGGGGGAGGATGGTGATCGTGAGAAATCGTCCATCACCCTAGTGGACAATTGAGCTTAAAGGACGTCGAGCCGAGACGGTAAACCAGGCGCTGCACGGGAGGCAACCCGTGAAAAGAAATTTGTTCTTTCATTTTGTAAAGTGTAAATAGATTTTTCTTTTTCTTTACTTGATTTATTACAAAATTTTTCGTTTTAGTTAGTATTTTTTATTTTTAGTTAGGTGAAACCTATTATTTTAACCAATTTTATTTAGTGAGATGATTTTCAGGTCAAACGGAAGAAAATGTGCACGGAATCGTGAAGGAAAAGGTGAGGTATGAAAAATTAAAAAAATGTAGACGACAGTGAGCTTGGGCGATAGCTCTGTGTAACGGAGGAGGGCCTCCGCGTTACCCTCCGTGACACGTTGAGGTATAACCCGAAAATTTTAAAAAATTTCCAGAAAGCTATCGCGATGGCTCCGTGTCACGGAGGCAGTGCACCGCGATGCACTCCGTGACACGTTGCCGTGTAAATTGTGACGGGTCACATCGGGTTGCCAGGTGACCCGCGTGTTTTCTACCTTTTAAACCCTGATTTCTCCCTTTTTTCCCTCATTTTCATTTTCCTACGCGACCAAACGTCCCAAAACCACTCTCCCACCAACGTGCCACGGCTTAAGGCAACAAATTACCAAGTTTTCTTCGCTTATTCAACTACAAGGTATGTTTTCCGATTCTCTCTCAAGTTTTTGTCGATTTTATTCGAAATTAAGCATGGAAGGTAAGATAAATTGCCCTAAGTCGAAATTAAGCATGAATTCGAGTTATTCGTTGATTGATAAACGTTCGGAATGTTGTAACGATCCTTTGAAATTGTCGATTGCACGAATTATTCGAATTTGATGGAAGAAATCAATTCTAGGGCATTGTTGTTGAATTTTAAGTTGGTAATGTGTTGAATTCGTGAATTCTATGCCGGGGTGTACGTGTTGAATGGGTTGAATCGTTGTACAAATTGTTTCAATGTTAATAGACGACGAATTCTAGGGTTTAGGGGAATTGTTGAAAGTTGTTCAAATTGGGTTGGTTGTATAGGTTCATGTGTATAGAATTTTTGTTTTGTTGTTTTTCTTTTCTAAGTGCGATGGTTGAAATGCTAGCGATGGTAGTGATTGGGATTAGTTGTACGAAGTCTGAGTAGTACACAGAAGTATACCGTCGAATTTTTCTTGTTGAACGCACTAAGCATGATTTGTATGGCTGGTATTTTGGTGTAAATAAAGCTATTCTTGCCGTATTGTTATCACTGTAGCTAAGGACTAAGTGTGGGGTAAACTTAGTGTAACCCGACCTTAGCCGAAGTTAATATTCATTTAGCTTAACATTGAGCTTGTTTACTTGTGTTGACTGGTAAAATGGCAAGCAGGCAAGATAAAGGTAAGGGTGCATCAACTTCAGGCACCGGAAGGAAAAGACTCAGACTGGGCACAGCAGTCCCAACTGCACCAGTAGTTCCACGCGGCCAGCAGCGCCAATACGGAATGAGATGGGTGACTGACGAGGGGAAAAAGTGGTATGCCAAATACAAAGAGAATAAATATTTCCCCGAGGAGCATATAGCACGGGAGCCTAGAATGGTTCACCGGATCGAGGCAGCTGGGCTCGGTTTCATATTTCAGGAGCCCAAAGAATGCAACCTGCACCTGGTCCGGGAGTTCTATGCAAATTGGAACCCATCAATCAGAAGCCACACCATCAAGAACAGAGGGCAGATAGTCACTCTGGAACCCCACCAGCTAAACGCCATCGTCGGAGCGCGGGACACAGACGCCCATGTTCTCCGCCAGCTGAACATTACCCCACCGTATGCCGACATCAGACGCACACTGTGTGGGGCTCGATCCACAGCTACATGGAGCAGAAATAAAGAAAGGGGCTACCACCAGACTCTGCCATATTCTCAAATGAACAGGGAAGCCCGAATCTGGCTGAAGATAGTCTGCTCGTGCCTAATCCCGGGGGTACACATGACTGATGTGACCCGGGACCGTGTTTGCCTGGTGTACGCCTTGATGAAAGGGCTAGAGATTAATGTCGGGGCGGTCATCATATCCGCCATGAAGAGAGCCCGATTGCACCAGGGCCACAGGTATGGTTTCGGTGGACTACTCACCACCTTTCTCAGAGGCCTCAACGTCGAGGAGGAGGCTTTGGATTATATCCCGCAGTTGGAGCGGCAGGCCTTGGATGTGACCAAAACTAAGGCCCCCGACACCACCCACGGGCCAGTGCTGACACTTGGCGAGCGACATGCTCGTGATGACCAGTACATGGTGCGGATGTTTGGGATGCAAATGCTCCAGCTCAGGATAGGTGGGAGACCAGCCACGGAGGAGGAGCTATGGCAGCTCGAGCTAGATTACCCGTTTGGCAAAAACGCCAGGGCTCTATGCCGAGTGGGGCCAGCCTTTGTAGAGCCCAAAGACGATGATGTCCCCACGGATGAGGAGACACATCGAGAGGACTCCGATGTGGAGTCCGATGACGACGACGGAGGCGACTCGGACATGGGAGATGAGGCAGCAGCACCTGATGAAGAAGTGGAATACTTTGACTGATCAGGGAGTTCCACCACCTGACTTTGTGCTATTTAATTTTTGTGAACACTGGGGACAGTGTTCGGTTTAAGTGTGGGGTGGGGAGTAGTTAGGTATTGGGCTGGGCTGGTTTGCTTGTATGTTTTCCTCTGTATTTTTGTATGTATGTTTCCTTGTGTTTGTGAATTTTCAAATTGTTCTGTATGTGTACATGTTTGTGGAATTGATGTGTGTTGTGGAATGTTGCCAGCTGAGTTTGTAAAAATTTTTGTAAATATTTTTTTGCTTATCGAAATGATCGATATTTTTAAAATTTTGCGAAAATATTTTGTTCATATTTAAAATATGTTGTAAATAATTTTTCTATCGAAATGATCGATGTATTGCAAAATTTTTCAATTTTTTTAATTTTGGGTTTCTCGGCGTTTGTTTTCGGTTCTTTTACCGAGAAAGGTCCCATTGAACCGACGTCATAGTTAGTGACTGTTCCCTATGATGGATGGATGACGACCGTCTTAAGGGAAATGTAGTCGGTAGGAGTAGTTATTTTAAGTTATTTTCAGTTGTTCTTTGGTGGATTGCATCCCGAAACCTGTAGTTACTATATGGTTGTGAAAGTTTGGTTGCGTGTTGTACCTGATATTCAAAATGCAAAACTGATTCGTATGAAAGCTTGCAATTTTGTAAATATGTTGAGATACCGAGGCTGTAGAGTTCGATTCGGTGTGATTGAGGCTTAATGTTTGAATTCATGTAATTAGCTGATTGAAGAGTCTGTGAATGCATCTTGAATCGAGCATGTGCATAAAGTGTGAAGTGAGGTATTGTTATTCCATGCTATTGTGAAGTGTCTAGAACTTGCCCGGTGTGTGTACAAAATGAAATGAAGGAGGTGTATTGTTGGAAAGGATGTAGGCATTTCTTTGTTTTAACCGAGAGTTTCTAATTTTTTTTTCTTGTCATACTTCCACTTTATGTGATTGTATACCCTAGTCAGCCCGTTGAGCCTTTAGCCTATTATTTCTTTCTTTTGTCCAAAAAGTATAAATTGAGCTTAATTCTTTCTTTTCATTAGCCGTAAAGTCTATACAAAACTCTTAAGCGCTTAAGAAGAGGAAATAATTTTCCCAAAGTGTCAAAGAGTGAGAATGGTGAAAAGAAAAAGAAAAGCAGAGTGAGGAAAGAAAAGAAAAGGTTGAAGGTGCACTTGCTATAAATAAATTCTAATGAAGGTGCATGAATAACCTTTGTTATTGTGTCAAGTGTGCTTAATGAAATGGGCCATACTAAAGTAAATCATCAAGAATGGGATGATGAAAAAAGAAAAGAGAGAAACAATGTCCATGAGTTGATGGGAATGTGTTGGAAAAGGCGCTTAAGGATGCTAGTGGCTATTATTGGCTAATCCAATATATACTAGTTCCATAGCTTTCATTACAACCCATTAAAGTCCTACGTGAACTTTCATTGCATTTCTTTATATTAGTGGAGTAATACACTAAGGGCAAGCTTAAGGGTCATGACATGATGCATGTGAATTCTTTCGGGAGAGAGAGTGAAATTATTTTTTTACATGCCCCTACTTGAATGTTTGTGTGTCACATGAGCAAAAAGGGGGAAGATTCTCTTGAGTTGTGAGGGCACATGCTTGATGAAAGATTGATTTTCATGTCGGATATCTTGATTAGCTGATTTGCATAAGTTTGCCGATATCGAGAGTCGATTCTTAAAGTCTAGGAAGTCTTAATGTATTGAAGGTCATTGCATTGTTATGACCATGCATGTTTTCTTGATGATTCGCAATATTGAATGATCGGTATGACCATAACTTAAATTGTCTCAGCATAGTAGCGAAGGTTGGGATGTAAATTGCATGACTTGTATGTTTATTGTTCGAGGACGAACAAGGATTTAAGTGTGGGGTAAGTGATTTTTGGGCAGATTTATATGCCCAAGTGATACTCAAAAGTATCATTTTCGCCTTGTTTATCTAGCAATGTGTATACATTTTTATGTAATTTGTAATAAAATGTGAATTTATACTAACCAACATGATTAGCATTGTTTTGTAGGTAAAATGTGATTTCGAGGAGCTAAAATGCATGTGGGATGATATCGGAGTTGGACTTGGAATCGAGCACGGAAAAAGGCAGTGGACTGCACAAATTAAAGGGGCACCGCGATGGAGCCGTGTCACGCTGCAATCGCGGAGGCATTCTGCTTGGAGGGTGAAAATTCATCAATTTCTAGTGGAGGTTTGCGACTGCTTCGTGACACGGTGGCTAGCCTCCGCATTGCACGCCGTGCCACGTTGGTGTTATATTCTCGGACCCCCAATTCCAGTGAGAGTCCGCGTTCACGGCGTGTCACCGAGGCAGTGCTCCGCGATGCACTCCGTGACACGTTGCTCATTATTCCGGGAAAAATTCCCACTAGTATAAATAGAACACTTAAGTGTATTTTTCATAATTCAGACTTGGTGGAGCAAGGATGTGGGTTACAGGCAGTTGAGGGATGAAAAGTTTAGGGTTTTTTCTCTCTTTCTTTCTTCTCTAATTCAATTGTTTGTGTGATTAACACTTGTTTTAGGATGATTAATCCACAAATGAGTGGCTAATTCCCTTCCTTGATGAGGTTATGAACACTTGTGATGAATTTTGATTATTGAATTATATTATTTTTCATCTTTTTCTTCCATGTTGTTCTATTAATTCTTGTTTCGACTGCATTGGTGTGTGGCCTACATTAATGTACATCTAAAAAGTCCGATTTCACTCGAGAGAGCACAAAATTGGAAAGTTATGAATTAATAGGATATTGTTCTTTACTTGATTTGGGAAAATTGAGTTTTGATGTGCTTTCCTGATAGAAATATACTTGAAAGCCGTATTAGTCAATTTAGGAACCGGAATTGTATTGCTAGGTCATGAATTGCATTTGATCACAGAAATGTAGACGGATGGTTTATGATTCTTAAGTGAGATTAAATACGAGAGTTTTAATCTCTTGGCTAATGTTCTTGGCTAGCAATTGGGAGAAAAGATTAACCAATGTATGATGATAATCAGTTTCATTACATGTTCTTTAACCTCGGCATGCTTTTATCCATAGTCTAAATTCAAACTAGATAATTGTTAGTAGTTTTAGTATAAAATTTATAAAACAAATTATTCACTTTTTGGTTACGTTGTTGTCAGCATATTTAGAAGTTAAATATAGTATAGTATACTTAAGCAAACTTCACTTAATCCGAGTCTCTGAGGGATCGATACTTGGCTTACTAAAGCCACTTACTACTTGTTTGACCACGTGCACTTGCGTTTCGGTTTAGATACCCAACGAACCACTGAACAATCCGTGCAATAGTCCGATCAGATACATCAACCACTTGCCCTCCGACTATAACACTCTCTATGAAACATTGTTTCTTTATCTTTTGCGCCTCCTTTGCTTTCTCCTCCATTGTGGCCAGGTAATTGGCGTTGAATTCCCTGACGATCTCCTTAGTGTATTGTGAAGGGTATTAGCAATCCACTCTAGCCCATAGAAGCTAAAAATGTGCTTCATCTCCTCAACTTCATTCAAGGAATTAGTGAGGATCCACGGTTCTTCTTGGATGCTTATCTTTGGTTTGTTTTTGGTGGTAAGAGCGATGCCTTGTTCATGTATCCCTTTAGCACCCGACATACTCCACCGCATTGTTCTGTTTTCTCTAGCAGGGGTCTCCTCTTCCACTGATTCCTCACTACTTTCTGCATCATCATGTCTCCCTTCTGACCCTTCCTCATTGTTTGAGTCTGTTCCCAGCCTTTGTTGTCCCTCTCTAGCCCCCTCTTCAGACTGCGGAGCTTGAGCGGATATGGCTGTGGTTGCTTTGGCTTGGGCTTGTGCTCTTGCCCTAGTGGTTCTTGTCTCATCTGTGTCTGAGGTGTCCGCTTGATAATCCTCAAGTGAACCACTAGGTGAATCTCCGGCTTGCTCAGACTCTGAGTCCGTTGTTTCATCGATCAATTGCTTGCGGGCTTGTGTCTTGTCTGGCTTGCATTTGTATGTCATTGAACCTAGTGAGAAATAGGTTAGCATTCCATTATTGAAAAATAAAAATCAGATAGAAGAATTGCAGTATCTCATCATGGGTCCTCAGTACGAGTTGTACCTCGAAGGTACGACTCATGAGAAACCCTAATGGTGTCCCACGACTTGCAGGTACGACTTGTCACATGAAGGAACGATCCGTACCTTGCGTCGTCTGATGAAGACCCATTTTGCACATATTCTGTTTTTCACCACTACTCTTGGTACGAATCGTAGGTCGATTCCACGAGTCATAGGGTGCGCTTTCGAGATTGAATTTTCGAAATAAGTGGTACGAACACTTAGTACGATTCGTAGTGTCAACCTATGACCCGTACTATGCTACATACCCTTTTCACCTCAGTTTTAAGATTCTTTTTGATCTGTGTGTAGGTGATTGTTTTGCACATTTTTGGGTACTCAGATTTCCCCCAAGTCTAGCATTAGATACCCTACCTTTTTACATCACTTAATTCTCCCCTTCCGGTAACTCCCCTTAGGTTTTCTAGGTAAAAAATTCAATCGATTTCCAGTGGGTTTTTGGTTAATTTAGTTTATTTCGCTCCTATGCATTGCTTTTCAAGCACACCTAGTGATTCTTATGGGTTTTCTCGATTCCCTCAAGTTCACTTTAAAGCATTAAAAACTTAGAATGTAAATCATTTGCTTGATTCGCAATTCATAGACTGGAAATCACTAAAGCACGCATTGCTAGCTTAATATCTTGATGTTGGGAGGCTACGTGTGTTGGGAAGACAGTTCTTAAGTCATGGATTTTGGGGTTTTTATGTGTTAGCATGGGAAGATGGTTGGTTTTGAAGTTTAAGTACGTGAGGGTCAATTTAAAAAATCTGGGCCGAATTGGGTCAATTTGACCTGTCACGACTCATGGTACGAGTCATAGGAGAAATCTACGACTCGTCCGTGGCTCGTAATGACTTTAGTTACAAAGAACATACCTAGTGACCTATGAGAGCATCCTACAACTCGTACCATGAAGGTACGAATCATAGGAAGAGTCGTACGTCAGACTTTGCTTAGAATTTTCTCTGGTTTTCACCATTTCTGCTACCACAACTCGTAGGACCTTACCACGAGTTGTACTAAGATCCTGTAGCAAATTTTGCAGCCACTTATTTTTGTTTCCCTGCAAACTGAGCACACATTAGTTCAATGACTTGGGTTGCCTCCCACGAAGCGCTTGATTTAATGTTGGGGCACGACGCAGGTGGTCTGGTTACTCAGATTTCACCAAACCACCACTTGGGTTGCCTTCCAAGAAGCGCCTGATTTAACGTCGGGGCATGACACAAGTCTCTTTACTACTACAAATTCATCAAGTGACTCATACTCATCCTCAAGTGTTGAGATCGCACTAAATTCCTTTGGTTGCTTCATAGTCTGACAGATGTTGAAAGTGACCTCTTCTTCGTTTAGCCTGAACTTTAACAGGCCAACTTCCACATCTACTAGAGCTCTCCCAGTGGTGAGTAATGGTTGCCTCAGAATGATGGGGACCTCATAATCAACCTCGCAATCAAAGATCACGAAGTCTGATGGGAATATAAACATATCAACCTTGATGAGCACATCAACTTGGACGTCCACTAGCTTTTTTATTGCTCTGTCAGCCATCAGTAGTCGCATGTTGGTTGGTGTGGGGGCTCCCAATCCTAGCTTCTTGAAAACCGCCAAGGGCATTAGATTAATGCTAGGTCCCAGATCACAGAGTGCCCTTGCGAACTCGACATTACCAATGGTGCAAGGTATTGTGAAGGCACCTAGGTCTTCCTTTTCCTAAGCTAAGACCGTTGTTGCTCTGGCACTGCAGTGATGGACATTTTCAACGGGCTCATAGCTTACAAATCATTTCTTCTTCACCAGGTCCTTCATGAATTTTTTATATCCCGGCACCTGCTCTAGTGCTTTAACAAACGGTATATTCACAGAAAGTTATTTAAGAATTGAAAGAAATATTTGGAACTTACCGTTGTTCGCCTTTTTCTTCATTCTTTTTGGGAATTGTTGCGTTGGTCTCGGGATAGCCTTTTGCACTAGAGTTGTCCTTTTATAAATGTATCCTTCCTTCTTACCCTTAGGGGCCTCTTGCAACTCATCGTGTTGTGTCTCATCACCAATCTCATCTTCCTCCATCACGCTCTCTTTCCTCCTTTCAAGTTCAACAGGGAACGGGGGGTCAGCTATGATATTACCACTCCAAGTCATCACTTCCATGCAATGAACATCATTCTTTGGATTCTTGACAGTGTTGCTAGGAAGTGTACCCTTTTTCCTAGGGTTAATTGATGCCGAGAGTTGCCCAAGTTGGTGTTCTATTTGCTTGATGACAGTGGCGTGAGATTCCATTTTCTGACCCATGTTAGATAAGTCACTTCGAATAGCTTTTAACTGATCATCGTGGACCTAACCTTTTTCAGCATTTCAGCCATCATACTTTCCAACTTTGATTTTTCGGCCTCCCCTTCTCGTGTGTTAGGAGGCACATAAGCTACAGCCTTGTTGTTGTGATATCCATCATTCCTTCTCCATTCTCCCTCTCGCTCACGACCAAGACTCATATCTCTGAACACGTTCCTATTGTAGTTGTCTTTGTATTGGTTCCGACCTTGATTTCCAGAACCTTGGTGCCAATTATCTTGTCTAGATGCTTGGGCGTTGGCTCGAAAACCTGCCACTTGGCTTTCTAGGAAGTTTGCCTCCTCCTCAAAATCAGAGTGATTCGCTCCCTGCTCCCTTCCTTGTGTTCCCACTGCATTCACCCTTTTGTCTCCTACTCCCATGATATGCTTTGTCAGCAAATCTAATGAAGTGCGCATGTGAGCCAACTCCTGATCGCGTTTCTCCTCCTTCCTTCATTGGTCTGCAGTCAAACCAACAACATATGTACCTGCCACTACATCATCCTCCCTCGTATGCCAGGCCCTATTTGTCTTTGTCACCTTGACAAGGATTGTGGTTTCTTCCTCCTATGTGTGACTCATCAATGCGCCACCTACCACCATGTCTGCTACAGCCTTGGTGCTATTATTAAGAGACCTGTAAATGATTTCCAATGAACTGCAATGTGGGATTTTAGGGTTCGGGCACTAGTCAACTTCTTTTTGAACATCAACCAGGTTTCATGAAGTGCCTCCGTCTTAATCTGCCGGAAATTAAAGATCTCACCTTTTAACTGTAACATCCTTGATGGGGGAAAGAAACACTCCAATAAATCTTTTTTAAGCTCCCGCCAATTGGTTATGGAGTCATTGGGCAACTTCGATAACCATAATGTAGCTTCCCTTGATAGAGAGAAAGGGAAGAGTCAGAGTCTTATTCCATCCTAGCTTACTCCGGGCAACCTGTATGCCTTGCATATTCGTACAAATTTCAGCAAATGCAGGTTGGCATCATCCGCTGCATGGCCACTGAACACCCCTCTCATGTTTAGCAATTGAATCATGGTGCTCGTAATGTCAAACTTGGCCCCAACGGGCAGTGGTGGTGGCACAATTGCTCTAGTTGACCTAACCTCATCAATATCTGGGTCATCATCATCGAAGAACTGAGGGGCAAATCTCTGAGCTTTGTTGCCCCTTCCATGTCGACAAGAATTTACCACCTCATCTCTATCATCACCAGCTTGCTGAAGTACAGCAAACCGAGCTAGCTCGGCTTGCCTAGCTTCTTCAGCTAAGTGGGCTTCTCTCTACTTAGGGTTTTCCATTCTATGTAGTGATTATTCAATGTCGGGATTTAGTGGAACAAGGGGGTCTCCTCTACTCCGAGTGGTTGGCATTCACCGGAGGACAGCCTGTGGGTATAAAAGAAAAACACAAAAAACAAATATAATTAAGGAAATAATTACCAAAAAGTCAAATACAAGCAAATAACCTAGTCTTAGCCGTATTCCCCGCAAACGCTGCCACTTTTTGATAATGATCAAACCACACTTCCAACATAAGTATGAAACGGATGTCGTTAATAAAGAACCCAAACTTATAGGTTGGGGTCGAACCCACAGGGAATATAGAAGATCTAGATTGCAGCCGATAGATGAACTTGTATGGTAATTACTTCACAATGGAGGAATTCTAATAAAAGTAATGATAAAAATAAGCAGCAGTCAAGATTATATTTGTTAATCAATAATTAAAGGAAAACTAGGGTTTGTGTTCCCCATGGGTTCATAACAGCTTTGGTTATACACTTGCGATCTTTACCAATACTTACTTACAGAACTGATAAATTAGATTCATTCGAACGATCGACCGATCCCTATTGAATGACTATCCTCAATTACTCGACCAATTCTCATGAGTTTTGCAAACAAACCATTATCACTACGCTCCAGATATAACTGTCATGCGACCAAAACTCAAGTTAATACAATGATCATCAAGATCAAGGCTCTGTTTGTAATTCTCTTTTCCTAATCTCTACCTCTTCGACCAAAGCATGTAAAGAATTCGGGCACTTCCTAACGTTGTACACCGCTAAGAATCGTTAAATATGAAGAGAATACAATATAAGTATTTAGTATTAGTTTTAGATTCACTTTGTGCAATCCTAACTTGTTAATCCGCATGGTTCCCACAACCCTAGCTATGGAGGTCTTAGCCTCTCATAATTGTAAGGTTGTGATTTGTGTTCATTATTGAAAACATATGACAATACTTACAAAGATGATTGAGAAAAATAGTTGCTTCAATTAAACCACGAAATCTTGAATAACAAGTAGCAAGAACAAGATGAATTCAAGAAAAGGTTGATCACAAGGTTGAACCAACTCATATCTCTCTTCCAATAATGTAAAATTTCTTACTAGAATGTTTTCCTCCTAGAATTAAGTATATTCGTCATTCTCTATTGAAAATAAAACATAAAAAGTACTTATAAAGACACAAGATTCCTTTTCCTAAACTAACAGGACTTCTTTTCATATCTACTGCCGACCTCATTAGGGGTCCACCTACGACTCGTAGGGGCTTCTCACGGATCGTGACATCAACTCGTGGCTTGGAGTGTTGGTTGAATTTTCGCTAAGTGTTGGGCCAAGGTACAATTCGTACCAACATGCTACGACTCATACATTGACACTCGTGGCTTGATCCTGATCTTTTGAACTTTTTCTGAACTTCACCATGACCGGTATGGTATGATTCGTACCTTCATCTCACGGGTCATAGTGTTCTCTCATACTGAGAATCAGCCTTCAGCACAACTCTTCTGGATTTCATCACGACTGGATTACCACAACCCGTACCACCATGGTATGATCCGTGACAAGTTTCATAAACTCAGTCTTCTAGGTTAACTTTCAGCTTTTGATCATGGCCCTCAGTACGACTAGTAGGTCCATCCGACGGATCAAACTGCGGTCTACACTTTTTTCCCCTTTTTGCACACTTTTAGCTTCCTTTTGCAGTTTATTATTCCAATACCCATTTATCCTGAAATTAGAGGAAAAATGCCTCCTATCCACATAAATACACCTAGTCCATGTTATTTTCTTAGTTTTGAGCATCAATAGTGATGTAAATTCACAACACATCATTGCTCATTTGAGAGTAGTGCTTCAGACTCACAAGGATCTTTAGTTGTATGCTAAGTTCAGCAAGTGCAAGTTTTGGTTGAACTTCGTAGAATTTTTGGGCGGCGTGGTATCAAGCGAGGGCACAAAGGTAGATTCTCATAAAATTGAGGCGGTGAAGAATTGGGCTAAACCAGTGAATCCTTTAGATATTTGGAGTTTCTTGGGCCTAGCTGGCCACTACCGGAGATATGTGGAGGGCTTCTCATCTATTGTGCCACCTTTGACCAAGTTGACTCAGAAGAAGGTGAAGTTCCAATGGTCGGAGGCTTGCGAGAAGAGCTTCCAAGAGTTGAAGACTCAACTTACTTCAGCCCCGAGGGTACCGATGGTTTTATGGTGTATTGTGATGCTTCGAGAATCGAATTCGGGTGTGTATTGATGCAGCATGGGAAAGTGATAGCCTATGCATCAAGACAGTTGAAAGTCCAAGAGAAGAATTACCCAACCCATGATCTTAAATTGGCTGTGGTGGTATTCGCCTTGAAGATATGGCAACATTATTTGTATGGGGTCCACGTGGATATATTTACAGATGACAAGAGCTTCCAATATGTGTTCATATAGAAGGACCTAATCTACGACAATGAAGATGGTTAGAGCTACTCAAAGACTACAATAGGAGTGTCCTCTACCATTCGGGTAAGGCTAATGTGGTAGAAGACGCACTTAGTAGGCTCTCTATGGAGCGTGTGTCCCACGTGGATGAGGGAAAGAAAGAACTAGTGAAAGATTTGCATCATCTCGCAAGCTTAGGAGTTAGGTTGGTTTATTCTACCGATGGTGGTGTTGTTGTTCAAAGTGGATCAAAATCGTCCTTGGTGACTGATGTGAAAGCTAGACAAGATGAGGATCCGATTTTGGTAAAGTTGAAGGAAGCCGTTCGAAGTCAAAAGGTGGAGGTCTTCTCCCAAGGGGAGATGGTGTGCTTCGGTACCAGGGTAGCCTATGTGTTTCAGATATCAAAGATTCGAGGAGCCGGATGTTGCATGAGGCCTATGGATCTAGGTATTCTATCCATTTGGGTGCCACCAATATGTACTGTGACCTACGGTAAATCTATTGGTCGAATGGCACGAGAAAGGATATTGCAGAATTCGTAGCCAAGTGTCTGATGTTAGCAAGTAAAGGTTGAACATCAAAGGTCGGGAGGTGTACTTCAAGATATTTGCATTCCCACTTGGAAGTGGGAAAAGATTAATATGGATTTCATTACAGGATTACCTCATACACGCTGACAGTATGATTCTATATGGGTGGTGGTAGACAGGCTGACTAAAGCTGCTCATTTCCTACAGGTTAAAACCATAGACTCAGCAGAGGATTAGGACAAGCTATATATCCGGGAGTTGGTTCGATTTCATGCAGTGCCCTTGTCCATCATTTTAGACTGAGGTACTCAATTCACCTCTCAGTTTTGGCGGTCGTTCCAAAAAAGGGCTAGGTACTCAAGTTAAACTCAGCACAGCGTTTCATCAGCAAATAGATGGTTGAGCGGAGTGTAAAATTCAAACTTTCGAATACATATTGAGAGCATGTGTAATGGACTTCAAAGGTAGTTGGGATGATCACTTGCCCATGGCTGAGTTTGCTTACAATAATAGCTATCACTCCAGTGTCCAAATGGTACCATTTGAGGCTTTCTATAGATCGCCCATCGGATGGTCTGAGGTTGGTGAGGCAGCTATGATAGGTCCAGATTTGGTTCATGAGGCTATAGTGAAGGTTCAATTGATAAGGGATAGGTTAAAAACTAACCAGAGTCGTCAAAAGTCCTATGCCATTGTTAGGAGAAGAGAACTTGAGTTTGAAGTGGATGACTGGGTGTTCTTAAGGGTATCTCCCATGAAGGGAGTAATGCAGTACAGAAAGAAAGGGAAACTTGGTCCCCACTATGTTGGTTCCTACTGAAATGTGAGAAGAGTTGGCAAGGTGGCGCATGAGTTGGAGTTGCCCTCAGAGTTATCTTTCGTGCATCCTATGTTTCATGTATCGCTTTTAAAGAAATGTTCGAAAGATCTAGCTTTAGTAGTCCTGGTGGACAGTGTTGGTGTAAAAGATAGACTTAGCTATGAGGAGATTCTGGTGGAAATATTAGGTCGTCATGTTCGGAATCTAAGGATCAAGGAAGTAGCTTTAGTTAAAGTATTATGGAGAAATCAGCATGTTGAAGGAGCTACATGGGAAGCCAAAGCGGATATAATGGCTAAATACAACATTTATTCCCTATCGGCTCAGTTTCGACTTGAGGTATCAGTTTTTCCCTATGACTCTATTTATCTTTCATGTTTAGATCATGTGTTCAAGTTTTTTCTATATATATGGATGTGTTTTCAAAGCATGAAATCAGTTAAGTTATGTGGTATGAATCAGAGGTAGTCATTTCGTCAGTTTTCGATTTAATTGATCAGTATTTTTGTTTCATGATTGCATGTCTTTGTTTTTTGCTTGTTTCCAACATCCGAGGATGAATGTTCGCAAGGGTAGATATTGTAATACCTTGAAATATCCTAAGATTAGATCCGGGATCAAACTTTGAAGTTGGCTGAAAAACTGGGAAAAAGTCACATGATAGATGATGTAACGACTCATGGTTGGAAACAACAGGTTGTTGTTAGCAGTCGTGGTTGGTATGTGACACTGGCAGTTGGGAATACCATGGGTCATCCAATGACTCATCGTCATATATGACGACCCATGCTCACTAGTCGTGGTTTGACTTGCCAGATTTCTAGTGCACTCGATGGACGGATACCACGACTCGTTGGAGGCAACCACAAGTCGTGGTGAAGATCATTGTGAGGAGAAGCTCAGGGTATTCAGGAGACAACCAACGATGGACCCAACAATCCGTTTGATCAAAGGACGAGTCGTCCTAACGAGCCGTAGTATGAATCAGGGATCAGGGCCTGGGCAGTGTATATGATGGGTCATACCACGAGTCGTGGTATCTTCCAGCTACTCGTTTGTACACCCGTTGGATTGATCTGTGCAGATTTTTAGGGCGATTTCATTAAGGGTATTTTCAACCTTTCTATTCTCTAGGGCCCTAAACTATGTCATTTTATGTATTCTTCTGGGCATGTTAAGATAGGTTAAGTCCCCCTTGCAGAAATCATTCCCATGCATGCACATTAAGAAGATTATAGAGAGATCAAGCCTAGTTCGTGCTCTTCCACATCAATTCTCCATTGGGCATTCAAGGAACTTTGAAATTAGATCTTACCCAGGTATGTAGGGTAACAAATGAGTGTTTCCGTTTAAATATGATTTATGATTTTAAATATGGATTTATTCAATTACCCATCATGTTTTGATAATTTACAAGTTATATGTATGATCTACAAGATGCATGAAACCTATGATTCGTGAATTATGTTTTGGCCGACCCACGGGCCTTATGTTATGGCTAGTTCACGTATATAAAAGAATGTTTATGGTTATCATTGTTCAATCTGCGTTATATGGGTATATAACTACACGCAAGTGCACGTGGTCGAACAAGTAGTAAAGTGGCTTAAGTATGCCAAGTATCGATCCCACAGGGACTGGGATGAAGTGCAATCTGCTCAAGTGTACTATATTTTAATTCTAGAAATGCAGACAACAGTGTAACCAAAAGTTTGATATTTTGATTTATAATTTTTATGCTAATTCTAAAACAACTATCTAATGTGAGTCTGAACTATGAATGAGAGCATGCTGAGGTTAAACGAACATGTAATGAAATTAATTATCGACATAATTTGGTTAGTCTTTTCCTCCGGTTTCTAGCCAAGAACTACTGCCAAGAGATTAAAACTCTCGTATTTAACCCCACTTAAGAATCATGAACCATCCACCTACATTTCTGTGATTAAATGCAATTCATGTTCTAGCCGTACAAACCCGGTTCCTAAATTGACTAATACGACTTTCAGGTATATTTCTATCCTAATAGTAAATCAATTCTCAATTTTCCCAAACTAAGAAAAGATCATATCCTATTAATTCACAACTTTCCAATTTCTTGCTCTCTCGAGTGAAACCGGACTTTTTAGATGTACATTAACATAGGCCACACATTAATTCAGTAAGAACAAGAATTAATAGAACAACTATGGAAGAAAAGATGAAAAACCAAAGAATCAATGATCACATTTCATTACAAGTGTTCATAACCTCAGCAAGAAGATGAATTAGCCACTCATTTGTGGATTAAACATTGTTAAATGAGTGTTAAAAATAAAAGCAATTGAATTCAAGGAGAAGGAAAGAGAGAAAAACCCTGATAATTTCGTCCCCTCAACTACCTATAACCCACGTTCTTGCTCCACCCAGTCAGAATATTGAAAAATGAACCTAAGTGTTCTATTTATACTAGTGGGAATTTTTCCCGAAATAACAAGCAACGTGTCACGGAGTGCATCGCGGAGCACTGCCTCCGTGACACGCTACCGACACAGACCTTCACTGGAACTGGGGGTCCAGGAAATAAGGCCCAACGTGGCACGGCGTGCAACGCGGAGCCATGCCACCGTGCCACGAACCCATCGCGGACCCTCTCTGGAAATTGCGCGAAAATTCCCTATCCAGGCAGAAGGCCTCCGCGATGGCAGCGTGACACGGCTCCATCGCGGAGCCCCTTTATTTGATGCTTTCTACTGCCTTGTCCCTTGCTCACGTCCGAGTCCAACCCCGATATCTTCCAACATGCATTTAAGTTTCCCAAAATTACATTTTACCTGCAAAACAATGCTAATCATGTTGGTTAGTATAAATTCACATTTTATTACCAATTACATGAGAATGTATACACATTGATAGATAAACAAGGCTAAAATTCCACATTTGACTATCACTTCGGCATATAAATTTGCCCAAGATCACTTACCCCACACTTAAATCCTTGTTCGTCCTCGAACAAGAATCCTACACCTCATGCAATTTACATCCCAACCTCGCTACTTTGATTCGACAATTTAGGCTACGGTCATACCGATTATTCAATACAGCAAATCATCAAGAAAACATGCATGGTCCTATCAATGCAATGACCTTCAATACATCAAGACCTCCTAGACTTAAGAATCGACTCTCGATATTGGCAAACTCATGCAAATCAGTTGATCAAGATATCCGACACGAAAATTAATCTCTCATCAAGCATGTTCCCTCACAACACAAGAGAGTCTTCCCCTTTTTGCTCATATGAACTCACAAAATTTGAGGCAGGGGCATGTAAACACAATTTCGCTCTCTCTCCCAAAAGAATTCACATGCATCATGTCATGACCCATAAGCTTGCCCTTAGTGTATTACTCCACTAATATAAAGAAGTGCGATGTAAGATCACGTAGGACTTTAACTGGTTGTAATGGAAGCTACGAAACTAGTAAATATTGGGTTAGCCAATAATAGCCACTAGCATCCTTAAGCGCCTTTTCAACACATCCCATCAACTCTTGACCATTGTTTCTTTTTTTTCTTTTTCATCCTCCCATTCTTGACATTTTTCTTTAGTTTAGCCCATCTTATTAAGCACACTTGACACAACAACAAAGATTATTCATGCACCTTCATTATAGTTTATTTATAACAAGTGCACCTTCAACTTTTCCTTTTCTTCCAGCACTCGGCTTTTCTTTTCTTTTCACCATTTTCACCCTTTGACACTTTGGAAAAATGATTTTCTCTTCTTAACCGCTTAAGAGTTTTGTATAGACTTTATGGCTAATGAAAAGAAAGGATTAAGCTCGGTTTACACTTTTCGACAAAAAAAAAAAATAATAGGCTAAAGGCTCAACGGGCTGACTAGGGTATACAATCAAGGTGGGTACAACAATGAAAAATAGAAACTTTCGGTTAAAACAAAGAAATGCCTACATCCTCTCCTACAATAAACCTCCTTCATTTCGTTTTGTACACACACCAGGCAAGTTCTAGACACTTCACAATAGCACGGAATAACAAAACCTCACTTCACACTTATTGCACATGCTCAATTAAAGATGTATTCACAGACTCTTCAATCAGCTAATTACAGGAATTCAAACATTAAGCCTCAATCACACTGAATCGAACTCTATGGCCTAGGTATCTCAACATATTTACAAAGTTGCATGCTTTCATACGAATCACCTTTGCATTTTAAATATCATGTACAACACGCAACCAGAATTCCGCAACCATAAAGTAACTCCAGGTTTTGGGATGCAACCCCCAAAAGAAAACAACTGAAAAATAATTGAAAAAAACTACTCCTAACGACTACATTTCCCTTAAGAAGGTCGTCATCCATCCATCATAGGGAACGGTCACTACTATGACTTCGGTTCAATGGGATCATTCTCGGTAGAAGAACCGAAAATAAACGCCGAGAAACCCAAGAATTGAAAAAAAATATTTTAAAAATATCGATCATTTCAATAACAAAAATATGTACAAAATCATCTAGCAACATTCAGCAACACACAACAAGTTCACATAAATTTACAATACAGAACAACAACTTAACAATTAACAAATCACAGGGAACAAAAAAATTTCACAGGCCCGACAACCGATTAGAGCATACATACATAACAACACAACCAGCACCTAACTACTCCCACCCCACACATAGCTCGAACACTGTCCCCAGTGTTCACAAAAATAAAAATAGCACAAAAATTGGGTGGTGGAACTCCCTGATCAATCAAAGTACTCCACTTCTTCGTCAGGTGCTACTGCTTCATCTCCCATGTCTGAATCACCCCCGTCGTCATCATCGGACACCACATCGGAGTCCTCCCGAGGTGTCTCCTCTTCTGTGGGGACATCATCATCCGTGGGCTCTACAAATGCTGGCCCCACTCGGCATAGAGCCCTGGCGTTCTCGCCGAAGGGGTAGTCTAGCTCGAGCTGTCATAGCTCCTCCTTTGTCGCCGGCCTCCCGCCTATCCTCAGCTGGAGCATCTGCATCCCATACATGCGAGCCATATATTGATCATCACGAGCATGTCGCTCACCAAGTGTAAGTACTGGCCCGTGGGTGGTGTCGGGTGCCTTAGTTTTAGTAACATCTAAGGCCCGCCGCTCCATCTGCGGGATATAATCAAGGGCCTCTTCCTCAACATCTAGGCCCTTGAGGAAGGTGGTGAGTAGTCCACCAAAGCCGTACCTGTACCGCTGATGCAACCGGGCTCTCTTCATGGCGGCGATAATCACCGCCCCCACGTTGATCTCCAACCTTTTCATCAAGGCGTACACTAGGCATGCACGATCCCGGGTTACATCTGTCATATGTACCCCCGGGATTAGGCAGGAACATACGATCTTTAGCCATATTCTAGCTTCCCTGTTCATCTGTGAATAGGGTAAAGTCTGATAGTAGCCCCTCTTTTTGTGTTTGCTCCACCTAGCTGTCGATCGGGTCCCACACAATGTGCGTCTGATGTCCGCATACGGTGGAGTGATGTTCAACTGTTGAAGCACGTGGGCGTCTGTGTCCCGCGCCCTATGATAGCATTGAGGTGGTGGGGCTCAAATGTGACTATTTGCCCTCTGATTTTTATGGTGTGACTTCTTAGGGTCGGGTTCCAATTGGCATAGAATTCTCGAATCGGGTGCAAGTTGCATTCATTGGGCTCTTCAAAGATGAAGTTGAGCCCAGCTGCCTCGATTCGGTGGACAATCCTAGGGAACTCCTGTGCCAATGGTTCCCGTGCGATCTGTTCCTCGGGGAAGTACTTGTTTTCTTTGTGCTTTGCGTACCACTTCTTCCCCTCATCTGTCACCCATCTGGTTCCGTATTGGCGGCGTTGGCCACATGGAACCGCTGGTGCTGCTGGGACTGCTGTGCCCAGTATGATTCGCTTTCTTCCGGCGCCAGATGTTGATGTGCCTTTCCCTTTTTCTTGCCTGCTTGCCATTTTACCTGTCAACCCAAGTAGACAAGATCAATGTTAAGCCAATGGATATTAACTTCGACTAAGGTCGGGTTAAGCTAGGCTACCCCACACTTAGTCCATAGCTACAGTTACAACATACCGGCAAGATCATCATTACTTACACAAATAAACAACCAACTATACAAACATGCTTAGTGCATACGAAGAATTCGACGGTGTATATTCTATGTACTACTCAGAATTCGTATAGATAACAACAATAATTACCATCGATAACCTTTTAATCCATCGCACTTAGTAAGGAAAAAAAACAAAGAGAAGAAAAACAACAAGAATTTATCTACACGAACCTGTACAACCAACCCAATTCTTGCAAATTTCAATATTCCCCTAACCCGAGAATCCATCATTCTATTAACATCATAACAATTAGCACATCGACTCATCTCATTCAACATGTACATACCGGCATGAATTTCGCAAGTTCACTACATTTTCCACGTCAAATTCAAAAACAAGCCCTAGAAATGATGATATCAAGAAAATTCAATTAAATTATGCAATTAATGAGTTCAAGCAATCACAACGATATTCCGAACATCCATCAACAACAATTCAATTAAATTCATGATTAATTTCTACTTAGGGAAAACTTAGCTCACCTCACATGCTCAATATCGAAGAAAATCAACAAGAAATGAGATGAAATCGAAGAACATACCTTGAAGTTGAAGAATTAAAGAAAACGGAGGGTAACACGGAGGTCCTCCTCCGTGACACGGAGCTATCGCCCTAGCTCACAGTTTTGCTACTTTTTATTAATTTTCATACCTCGAATTTTCCTTTGCGATTCCGTGCATATTTTCCTCCATTTAACCTGAAATGCATCTCACTACATGAAATTGGTTAGAATTATAGGTTTCACTCTAAATAAAAATAAAAACAAAAACAAAAACTAAAACTTTTGTAGTTAATCAAGAAAAAAGAAAAAGAAAAATCTATTCACACTTTACAAAGAATTTCTTTTTTCTTTTTCATGGGTTGCCTCCCGTGCAGCGCCTGGTTTACCGTCGCGGCTCGACGTCGTTAAGCTCAGGTGTCCTCTAGGGTGATGGAAGAATTCTCTCGATCACCGTCCTCCCCCCAGTAGTGCTTACACCTCTGTCCATTGACTAAGAACATGGCACTCCAATCTTCTTGCCACAACTCTACTGCCCCGTGCGGGGTCATTCTTACCACTTCAAATGGTCCCGACCATTTAGACCTCAGCTTTCCTTGAAACAACTTCAATCTGGAATTGAAGAGCAAGACTTTCTGCCCTGGCTCGAAAATGTGATGCACCACATGCTTGTCATGCCATCTTTTCGTTCTTTCCTTGTAGTACTTGGCACTCTCATAGGCATGCCAGCGGAACTCTTCAAGTTCACTGAGCTGCATTAGTCTCTTCTTGCCCGCCAACTGTAAGTCCATATTTAGCTTCCTCACAGCCCAAAAGGCTCGGTGCTCTAAGTCCACCGGAAGATGACACGCTTTACCATAGACCAGTCGGTATGGTGAGGTTCCAATCGGTGTCTTGTAAGCAGTTTTGTACACCCACAATGCATCATCAAGTTTTCTTGACCAATCATTCCGTTGTGTATTTACCATTTTCTGGAGAATCTGCGTCACTTCTCTATTTGACATCTATACTTGCCCACTAGTTTGGGGGTGGTAAGCTGTCGCCACTTTATGGTGCACCCCATACTTAGCTAGTAATTTCTTGAAACTTGCATTGACAAAATGAGCCCCTCCATCGCTGATAATGGCTCGGGATGTCCCGAACCTGGTGAGGATGTGTTTTTTCACAAACTTCGTTACTACCTTGTTGTCATTCCTGGGACAAGCTATTGCTTCAACCCATTTTGATACATAATCTACGGCCACGAAGATGTAATGATTACCAAATGACGGTGGGAATGGGCCCATGAAATCAATGCCCCATACATCAAAGGGCTCAACTTCCAGTATATTCTGCAGCGGCATCTCTTGTCTTCTACCAATTGCTCCTGTACGCTGACATCTATCACACATTTTGACGTATGCCATAGAGTCTCTGAACAATGTCAGCCAAAAGAAATCTGACTGTAGAACCTTGTGTTCTGTTCGCTCGCCTCCATGGTGACCTCCATACAACGAAGAGTGACAGCTCCTCAACACCTCTGCAATCTGACTCTCCGGGATACATCTTCTCATCACCTGATCCAGTCCCTGTTTAAATAAGTATGGTTCATCCCAAACAAAATGCCGGCAATCATGCCTCAATTTCCTTCTCTGTTGGTCTGTTGCCTCAGGTGGGTAGACTCCACTCACTAGCAAATTGACTATATCTGCGTACCAAGGAACTTCAGCTTCCCCTACTGCCAAGAGTTGCTCATCCGGGAACTCCTCATTGATGGTGTCACTTTCCGTCATATGCGAACGGCTCTCCAATCGCGATAAGTGATCTGCCACCTGATTCTCGCTCCCCTTTTTGTCCTTGATCTCAAGATTGAACTCTTGCAACAACAGGATCCATATGATTAGTCTGGGCTTAGCATCCTTCTTGTTAAATAGGTACCGAATCGCTGCATGATCTGTGTACACCACTACTTTTGAACCCACCAAATAGGATCTGAATTTGTCAAATGCAAACACCAACGCTAGCATTTCTTTCTCTGTGATTGTGTAATTGCTTTGGGCAGTATTGAGCGTTTTTCTTGCATAATAAATTGAATGAAAGATTTTATTTTTCCTTTGCCCCAACACAGCTCCCACAGCCACATCACTTGCATGACACATCAACACAAATGGTTGTTCCCAATTCAGAGAAGTAAGGATAGGTGCTTCTATCAATTTCTGCTTCAATTCCTTGAATGCTACCACACACTCATCATTTAACTCGAACTTTACCTCTTTTTCTAGCAATCTGCATAGTGGTCTAGAAATTTTGGAAAAGTTTATGATGAATCGTCTGTAGAATCCTGCATGCCCAAAAAAACTGCGCACACCTTTCACTGACACAGGTGGTGGCAACTTTTCAATAACCTCGATCTTAGCACGATCGACTTCCAACCCCTTTCAAGACACTTTGTGGCCAAGGAAAATAACCTCCTTCACTAAGACCTGGCATTTCTCCCAGTTTAGTACAAGGTTGGATTCCTCACAGCGAGCCAGCACCCTGTCAAGATTCTGTAAACAAGTAGGAAACGAATTACCGAAAATAGAAAAATCATCCATAAATACCTCAACAAAATCCTCCACCATGTCATGGAAAATAGCCATCATACGGGTGCATTGCATAACCCAAACGTCATTCGCCTGAAAGCATATGTCCCATAAGGACAGGTAAAAGTAGTCTTCTCTTGATTCTCCGGAGCTATGGCTATTTGGTTATAACCAGAGTACCCATCAAGGAAACAATAATATTCCTGTCCAGCCAACCTATCCAATATTTGATCAATAAACGGGATGGGGTAATGATCTTTCCTCGTGGCTTCATTAAGCTTCCTGTAATCCATGCAAATCCGCCAGCCCGTGACGATTCGGGTAGGAATCAACTCATTTTTCTCATTGGTGACCACAGTCATCCCCCCTTTCTTTGGAACACACTGAACGGGGCTGACCCATTCACTGTTTGAAATCGGGTAGACCACAGCTGCATCAAGCCACTTGATTATTTCTTTCCTCACCACATCATTCATTGCTGGATTTAGCCTTCGTTGCGGCTAAACAGTTGGTTTGGCTCCTATCTCCACGAAGATCCTGTGTGTGCAAAAAGCTGGATTGATACCCTAAATATCTGACATTTGCCAACCCATTGCTTCTTCCTTTTTCTAAGGACACCCAATGCTTCCTTCTCCTGTGCCTCCATCAATTTTGTGGAGATGATCACTGGTAACGTCTCATCCTCCCCCAAAAAGAAATATTTTAAATGGGGAGGCAATTCTTTCAGCTCCAGCTTTGGTGCCTCCTCAATGGATGGTTTCGGCAACAGTTCTAGGGACCTCATCAATGATTGAAATTCCTGTTTCCGCGGATGCCCTTGTGCCTCATTCAACATTTGGACCACCCATAGGGGTCTTTATCTCCAAAATGATCGGAGTGCATCAACACTCTTTCCAGTGGGTCTTGAGATTCAACAATCTGACGAATTTCTTCCGGTTCAACCACACTTATTGCTGAAAGCTCCTCATGTATTGCTGGCAGCTTCATGGCTTTAAACACATCAAATACCTCTACCTTATCGTGTGCTCACATCGTTAGCTGCCCCGCAGCTACGTCAATCAGTGCTTTCCCGGTTGCCAAGAAGTGATGTCCCAAAATAAATGGGACTTCCGCATCTGGTTCAAAATCCAGCACGACAAAATCTACTGGAAAATCAGGGAGCCAACTTGCACCAGGACAACCTCCACAATGCCATCAGGTCTGGCTAAGGACAGATCCGCCAATTGCAAGATCTCTGTTGTGGGTCTAGGACTCCCTAGACCGTAATTTTTGAATACCGATGATGGCATCAAATTTATGCTCGCTCCCAAATCACACAATCCACGAGCTCAGATGCTCTACCCAATAGTAATCTGTATAGTAAAGCTCCCAGGGTCTTTGAGCTTTGTGGGCAATCAGTTTTGAATCCGGGAAGTGCACTCCTCCGTTAGAGCCACCGTAGCATACTCAGTCAACCGACTTTTGTTTGCCACGATGTCCTTTATATACTTGGCAAATTTCGGCACTCCCTGCAAAACATCAACAAGAGGTAAGTTAATATGTACCTGTTTCAGCACCTCCATGAATTTCTTGAAACACGCCTCCTCCTTGTGTTTCTTTAATTGTTGAGGGAACGGGGGTGGTGGTCTTTCTGATTCAGCTTCCTTAGTCTTCCCCCTTTCAGTACTTTGCTGCCTCTCGACTTTTGCTGCTCCCGATTGTTGAGGTGGTCTTTCTGGTTCCACCTCTTTCAGCTGCAAACAACTGCTTGTGGTCACTGCATTCACCTGCTTGGGATTGGGATCTGTGTCGCTCGGAATTCCTCCTCTAGGCCTGGTGTTTTGGGCTCCAACAAATTGCCCAAATTGATATTCAAGCGCCTTGGTAGCTAACTGGTTCTTTTTCACTTCGCTGCAAATTTCACATAGTCAGCCTGCAATTGATCTTGGTTAGCTATCATGGTCTTAAACATCTCCTCAATGCTGGGTGTTGGTGGTGGAGGTGCATTGTCGTTTCTGAATTGGGCTTGATAATTCTGCCGCCCTCCTTGGTTCCTTTGCACACCCTGACCCGAACTTTGCCCCTGATGGTTGTTGCTACCCCAGGAGAAATTAGGGTGATTCCTCCAATTGGAATTGTAGCTATTACCATATTGTTGGTGGTTGTTCCTTTGTACATTTCCCCCAAAGTTTACCGAGTCAGGATTTGCTCCACAACACTCAGCTGAGTGCTCACTGCTTTCGCACACTTCACACCACATCTGCTGCACTGCATTCACTGGGGCTTGGGGCTGGTTCATTGTCATGTTGCTGAAGTGGGTGTTAAGTTGATTTTGTAATGCAGCTATCTGTGCAGCAATAGCTATAAACCCATCCACTTCTAGCACTCCGGCTGCTTTCCTTGTCCCACCTCTTGATGAATCAGCATTCCATTCCGGATTGCCCTGCAAAATACGGTTCAACAAGGTATACAGCTCCTCATAAGTTTTTCTCCAGTGCTTGTCCCCCAGCTGCTGAGTGTAGCAATATTTTTGTATGGGGTTCCAAACCCTCTATAAAAGTATGCACCAGCAAATCATTGGACTGATGATGATGAGGACTATCCCGCAACATGGACTTGAATCTCTCCCAAGCCTGATATAAATTCTCTCTCTCTCTGTGTTTGAAACATAGAATCTGACTTCTAAGTCTTGCTGTTTTACCGGAGGGAAAAAACCGTATCAAGAATTTCCTCGCAAGATCATCCCACGTAGAAATAGAATTCAGTGGCTCAGCTTTCAACCACCTCATGGCTTCTCCGAATAGTGAAAATGGGAATAATGTAAGCCGGACATAATCTGATGACACTCCAGCGGGGATGTAAGTGTCACTTATCTCCAAACAATTTTGGAGATGGTGCTGTGGATCTTCATGAGGGAGACCTGTAAACTACCCGCTAGTGTGCAATAATTGCACCATATTCTGCTTAAGTTTGAACCTCCCTCCTGGCTCAGGTTTGCAGATGCTAGATGTGACATTTTTAGCATGTGGGATTGCCACCTCGTGAACCGGCCGCGCTGCTACTTCTTCAGGCACTAACATTGCCCGTACTACCAGTGGATTCTGTTGTTGCTCCATGATCGTCTCTCTAAGCAACTGCAGCTTTCTTTGTAGAGCTTCTCTCCGCTTACTATGAAATATTCTTTCTGGCTCTATATACGAGTCCACCAACTCCTTGTCTCTTGCCAGTGTTCAACAGAAATTAAATCTGCAAAATACAGGCTAAGACCAAGTTGTCAACACTAAGAAAACAAAAATATAGTAAATTAACACTTAAAACAAATTCACCAATTGCCAGTCCCCGGCAACAGCGCCAAAAACTTGTTCGGTCTGTGTTATATGGGTATATAACTACACGCAAGTGCACGTGGTTGAACAAGTAGTAAAGTGGCTTAAGTAAGCCAAGTATCGATCCCACAGGGACTGGGATGAAGTGCAATCTGCTCAAGTGTACTATATTTTAATTCTAGAAATGCAGACAACAGTGTAACCAAAAGTTTGATATTTTGATTTATAATTTTTATGCTAAATCTAAAACAACTATCTAATGTGAGTCAGAACTATGAATGAGAGCATGTTGAGGTTAAACGAACATGTAATGAAATTAATTATCGACATAATTTGGTTAGTCTTTTCCTCCGGTTGCTAGCCAAGAACTACTGCCAAGAGATTAAAACTCTCGTATTTAACCCCAGTTAAGAATCATGAACCATCCACCTACATTTTTGTGATTAAATGCAATTCATGTTCTAGCCGTACAAACCCGGTTCCTAAATTGACTAATACGACTTTTAGGTATATTTCTATCTTGAAAGTAAATCAATTCTCCATTTTCCCAAACTAAGAAAAGATCATATCCTATTAATTTACAACTTTCTAAATTCTTGCTCTCTTGAGTGAAACCGGACTTTATAGATGTACATTAACGTAGGCCACACATTAATGCAGTAAGAACAAGAATTCATAGAACAACCATGGAAGAAAAGATGAAAAACCAAAGAATCAATTATCACATTTCATTACAAGTGTTCATAACCTCAGCAAGAAGATGAATTAGCCACTCATTTGTCGATTAAACATCGTTAAATGAGTGTTAAACATACAAGCAATTGAATTCAAGGAGAAAGAAAGAGAGAAAAACCCTGATAATTTCGTCCCCTCAACTGCTTGTAACCCACGTTCTTGCTCCACCCAGTCAGAATATTGAAAAATGAACCTAAGTGTTCTATTTATACTAGTGGGAATTTTTCCCAGAATAACAAGCAACGTGTCACGGAGTGCAACGCGGAGCACTGCCTCCGTGACACGCTACCGACGCGGACCTTCACTGGAACTGGGGGTCCAGGAAATAAGGCCCAACGTGGCATGGCGTGCAACGTGGAGCCATGCCACCGTGCCACGGACCCATCGCGGACCCTCTTTGGAAATTGGGCGAAAATTCCCTATCCAAGCAGAAGGCCTCCGCGATGGCAGTGTGACACGGCTCCATCGCGGAGCCCCTTTATTTGATGCTTTCCACTGCCTTGTCCCTTGCTCACGTCTGAGTCCAACCCCGATATCTTCCAACGTGCATTTAAGCTTCCCAAAATTACATTTTACCTGAAAAACAATGATAATCATGTTGGTTAGTATAAATTCACATTTTATTAACAATTACATAAGAATGTATACACATTGATAGATAAACAAGGCTAAAATTCCACATTTGAGTATCACTTGGGCATATAAATTTGCCCAAGATCAATCATGATTTAACTAGCCCATGAATTAATGCATGTTATATTATGAGCACTATATATGTTTTTGGAGTATTATCGAACACTGAGTAGGTTCGGGGCCTGGGTTATGCCCTGGATCTCATAAACTACGTGCCACCGTAGGTATGTTGGAACCTCCTTTGTGATTGTCCCCGGTACAAATGGCCCTTTTTTCATGGTGATATCATTCCCTTCATGGTTCTACCCTTATCAAGGTACGGACACCCTCCCGACTAGAGTTACAAGTCGGGCTTCATGTGTCCTCATATGGGGTATGCCGGTTAAGAGAATCTCCCACCGTTCTTCATGATTTATTCATGTTTGTGATTATGTATTTTGTCTCAAGTCATGTTAAGTAAAGCTTTTCTCTTTTGATCATGAGTACGGTCGTATTACAAATGTTTTGAAAACCTTGTGCCTTATGTTATGTTACGATATTTATGATGTGAGTATGATGTCCTACTGTTTTGATCATTTATGAGTTTTATATATTTTAAATATTTGTTTTACTTACCTTGCATACTCAGTACATTCCACGTACTGACCGCATACTATGTTGTATCGTTTTATGATACAGGACTCACCTCTCAGGCTCATCCTCATCCTTAGTCCATCCCAGATTTCGCTTTCAGCTTTGTTGGTGAGTCCTCATGTTTCGAGGGCCATTTGATTAAGCATGTATGATGTTCTATGTTTCAGTATTTGGCCGGGTTAGTTGGGGTTATTGTCCGATCAACCAATCTTACATGTTAGAGGCTTTCAGACAGTATGTAGTATTCAACTTATATATATGTCTAGTATTTCCGAATGTTATGATGTGCTATGTTACGTTTACATTTCTTCTATGTTTTATGTTTACCCTTCCACTTAATGTGAATGAAGTTAGATATGCTTATGCTATGGTTCTACGTGGGGCTTTTCGGGGTTCCTTGTGTTATGATTCGGGTCTACGTGCAGTCGTGACAATATAAGGATGTCACTAATGAACACAATCACGAACATATCTAGGTACGGCTTGAACACCCTGTTCATTAGGTCCATAAAAGCTGCAGGTGCATTCATTAGTCAACAAGACATAATTACAAACTCATAATGACCATACCACATCCTGAAGGCTGTCTTCGGGATATCGCACTTCCGAACTCTGAGCTGATGATACCCGGATCTGAGATCTATCTTTGAGAAACACTTGGCATCCTGAAGCTGGTCAAATAAATCATCAATCCTGGGTAGAGGATTCCTGTTCTTGATGGTGACTTTGTTCAATTGACGATAGCCAATGCACATCCGAAGAGAACCATCCTTCATACAGGTGTACCCCATGGAGACTTGCTCAGTCAAATGAAACCCTTATCTAGCAGGTCCTTCAACAGATACTTCAGCTCTTTTAGCTCGACTGGAGCAATCTTGTATGGAAGGATATATATAGGCTACATGTCGGGTAGAAGGTCAATACCGAAATCATTTTTCCTCTTAGGAGGAACACCTGGTAAATCATCAGGAAACACTTCTGGGTACTCACGCACTATCGGAACTGACTAGATAGTCAGGGTCTCGGAATCAACGTCCTTAACCCTAACTAGATGGTACACAAAATCCTTGTAGATCATATTTTTGGTCTTAAGATATGAAATAAAATGACCTACAGGATGGCCGAACTACCCTTCCACTCCAAGACTAACTCACCCAAAAAATAGAACTCCACTACATGGGTTCTAATATTAAAAGAAGCATAACATGCATACAACCAATCCATGCCAAGAATAATATCAAAGTCAGTCATGGCTAACTCCACAAGGTCTGCGGAGGTGACTTTTGTAATAATGTGATCGGGCGTCCTCTATACACCCACCTAACTACAACCGAATCACCAACTAGAGTAGAAATTGAAAATGGTTCTGATAGAGTCTCAGGACTAACTACAAATCTACTAGAAATGTAAGGTGTCAAAAAAGACAAGGTAGCCCTCGGATCTAACAAAGAATAAAAATCAATACGGAAAATTTGTAACATACCAGTGACCACATCCGGGGAGACCTCCTACTCCTGGCGGGGGGCTAAAGCATAGAACCTATTTTGGAACTGACCACCGGTTGAACTAGTTGAGGCACCCTGATGAGGGGGACATGTTGCTGGAGCGGCTGAACTAGCTTCTGGCATACGAGCTCCGCCACCCACTGATCTAGCCGAAGGGCAATCCTTGCGTCAATGTCCGGGTTTGCCACACCCAAAGCAAGCATGTACGCCGACTAGGAAACTTCCTAGGTGATTCTTATCGCACCCCGCACAAGCAGGAAAGTTTGCTCTATCTGCATGCTGCCCTGGCCTCTCGAATCTGGAGCCCTGCTCCTCCGATCCCCTCAGGATCTAAATGGTGTACTAGCGGATGATGGTGCTGGAGCAATAGACCTGGCTGAGACTACGGGTGCTGTCCACCCCCTGAACTGGCCTGAGAAGTCCCAAAATTGTCTGTCCTGGCCCTCTTGGCCTCTCTCTACCTCCTACACTAACTCCATTTGCTGAGCATGCAACACTATGTGGGGAAAGTCTACGTCCCAATGCAACATGGTGATCCTACAATCATTATCCAGGTAGTTTGCCACTCCATGCACAAATCGTCTCACTCGAGTGCTCTAGTCTTCCACCAACTCTGGAGCATATTTGGATAAATGGGTGAACTTCAAAGCGTACTCCTGAACCGACATATCACCCTGCTTCAGATTTACAAATTCTTTCATCTTTAGTTCCCTCATCTCACGAGGGAAGAACCGATCCAAAAATGCCACGTGAAACTCATCCCAAACGATAGGGCCTGAACCCACTACCTAGAATGTCTCTCCAATGCTTGAAAATTATATGTGCCACCCCTTTCAGCTGATAGGAGGCTAAGTCAACACATTCTCCATTTTTCACCCCCATGACCTGAGTGATCTTTAGAATCTCCTCGATGAATTCGTGCAGGTCCTCATCTACGTTGGACCTAAGGAATCCGAGTTCATCCTCAAGAAATCTCTAATCCAAGCCACCGCCGTATTGCCATTCTGTGGAATATGCGCAATAGCCTGCTGGTTGACTTGAGCGGTCAAGGCTTGCGCCAACATCTGCATAGCTACCCGAAATTCAGCGTGGGTAACTAGCTCTAGTGCCTGGGGCTCCGGAACTGGTGGGGCTTGTTGATGCCCATGTCCATTGCCGTCCTCATGGCCTTCACCGTTTCCATTTCTCCTACCATTAGTTCTTCGAGGATCCATGATTCCACAATCGCGATTAGCACAAATTAGAAGAATAGAGGGACTTTTCACTACATAACATAGATCATGAAAGAAGGAAATATTTCCTAAATGTCTCGTGGCCTCTTCTTCATAAGTGTGGCATGCTTCATACCCATGAAAAAGACTCTACTTAATGCGACTTTTAGACACCTTGGGACACTTCAAATCTATTGCTCTGATACCAAGTTTGTCACGACCTGAACATAGACCCGGATCGTAACATGGGACAAAGAACCCCGAGAGGCCCCAAGTCGACTCATGGCATAATTATACATCAAGCTTCATATCACTTAAGGCAGAATATTGAACATAGGATATAGTGTAAGCATAAATGTAACATAACATAGCATAGTAATCAAAAAGTACTAGGATTAGACATCAACTGAGTACTACAGTGGCATGTAGGTTAAGAGATCCGGGCAGAACCTAGGTCTCGAACCTACTTAGTGTTAAATGCTACTCCCAATAACTATATAGTGCTCATAATATAATATGTATGAATCATGGGCTATTCAAATCATGATAATCATAAACATACTTGTACATACGTGAACTAGCCATGACATAAGGCCCGTGAGTCGGCCAAAAACATAATTCACAAATCAATAGGTTTTATGCATACTTGTAAATAATACATATACTTTGTAAATTATCAAATCATGATGGGTATTTAAATACATCCATATTTCGAATCATAAATCATGATGGGTTTGTAAATATCAACAATTGAAGTAAGGATCATAACTCGATTCATCATAGATCATACATAATTAGGCTTGATTTAGTAGAAATTGGAATCAATAATCTTATAATCAAAATAATTGTAAAATATGATCAAAATTCATAAAACATAATGTAAATCTCGAAATATAGAAACCCATTAGTAAATCATTAGAATTCCAACAAATTCAAGTTAAAACCCATAAGATTTTTGATCAAATTTCTTAAATTAAGAGAGATTGGGCATGGGTGAGAAAGAAAACACCCATTAATAACCCTACATACTTGGGTAAGATCGAATTTCAACATTCTTTGAAACTCCAAGGGAGAACTAATGAAGAAGAGCTTGAGAACTAGCTCGATCCCTCTTAATTCTTTCTAACTTTGCATGCATGAGAATGAAAATATTAGTGGGACTTAACCTGTCTTAATATACCTAGAAAATATCATAAAACGACGTATTTTAGGGCCCTAGAGCATACGAATGATGAAAATACCCTTAATGAAATACCTATAAAAATCTGCACTGGTCGATCCCTAGGACGTACCAACAAGACATTGGAGGATACCACGACTTATGGTACGATTCGTCGTCTGCACTATCCAAAACCAGACTTCGGATTGAAGCCATGACTCAATAGGATGAGTCGTTGTCTCTTCTAATGGGTCGTTAGATCGACCGTTGTTAGCCTCCTGAAGATCCTGAGTTTCCCTTACAACGAGCATCACCATGACTCGTGGTATCCTCCAACTAGTCGTGGTTTTCTTTTGTTAGGTTCACTAGAAATCTAACAACCTAAACAACGACTGGTACGAACAAGTGATTATATTTCACCACGGGTCAGGGGATGACCCATTACATCCCCAATGCTTAAGTCCAGTACTCACCCACGATTACCAACAACGACTCATTGTTCCCAACAACAAGTCGTTACATCACCCATTACTTACACTACCACTAGACTTCACTCCCTATGACTGGATCCAATGGGTCATTTGTTGGACCAACAATCCGTTGGGTCATCCGTCTTGTGCAATTTGTTCCAATTTTCAGTCAACTTCCATTTTTTGATCCCGGGTCTAATCTTAGGCACTTGCGGGGTATTACAAAGTCTTAGCCAATACTCAAGAAGGGTCTCAAGGAGAAAAAAGTGTGAGTTCTTGGAACAAGCTCAACAATAAGAAGCTCCTGAGAGTCTCTGTAATGGTCTCACATATATGGCCAATCCAATAAAAAGGGGGGATAAAGTTCCTACCATTTGACACTCAAGTGAAGTTAGATGTTAATGTGGAGAAGGTGTACAAAAGTAAGGAGCCCAAGCACAATTTAGTTTTAGAGTTGAGGTGTATTGTACCCCACTCTAAGCATTTCTTGACATTAAATTTGGTTGACAACCTAGAAATAGAGTCTTTTAAGCATATAGAGAAAGGTTTGGGTGAGGATCAAGCCCCGTATATTCTGAAATTTGCTGAGTCGAAGAGATAGAATGACTTCACTTACTTAAGGGCAAATAAGTGTAAGAGGTGACATCTACTGTTTGGTCCCTTAAATTTTTCACCACCACTCCTAGAGAATAATAGGAAATTGGAAAAGAAATTAGGGTGAGATTCATATCCTCAAAATGGAAGGGAAAGTGGCGGAACTTGATGCGTCGTGCCGTGATGTAAATCAGGCACTACTTGGGAGGCAACCCAAGGGTACCACAGGTACAATTTTCTTTTTCTATTGTTTTGATTTTGGGTTATTTTTCTTCTTGTTTTGTTTTTATGAAGTAAGCACAGGATATAGGGGAAATCTGAGTACCCTTAGAAGCAGAAGCTAAGGAGCATGTCAAAGCGCAAGTATGAGGTTGAGGATCCCCAAGATGAAAAATGGACAACGTATGTTGATAGTTAGGCCTAGAGGCCTCAGGAAGTATCTCTTTCCTTTAGTCTTGCTTTTAAATGATGCTTTGGGGACATAGCATAAGTTAAGTGTAGGGTGAGGGTTAATTTCAAATTTTGTGCTAAGTGATTTTGGGTTAATTTGGTGCTTGGTATAATATTGTTTGATGAAAAGCGCATTTCACGGGACTTTTTCTTTTCGGTTCTTTTTCGAAGGGGGGCACTTTTATCATGACCATAATGTAGATCGGATCGTAACACGCGACAAGAACCCCAAGAGGCCCCAAGTCGACCCATGGCATAAGCATACATCTAATCCTCATATCACTTAAGGTGGAATACTGAACATACAATATAGCGGAAAGCGTAAATGTCAAATAACATGACATAACATCCGGCAAGTACTAGACATACATAATAGCTAAGTTCAACATGCGATATGAAAGCCTGTACTGCGTAAGATGGGTTGGTGGGACAATATCCCCAACTAACCCGGCCAAAAATGAAACAAAGAACTTCATACATGTCTAGTTATACGGCCCTCAGAACATGAGGACTCACCAATAAAGCTGATAGTAACTTCGGGATGGACTAAGGATGGAGATGAGCCTGAGAGCCAAGTCCTGTATCATGAAACGATACCGCATAGGAAATATGCTGTCAGTATGCTGAATGTACCGAGTATGCAAGGTAAGTAAAATGGACATTTAAAAATATGTAAAAACTCATAAAACATTATAAGAGTAGGACATCATGCTCATATCATAAATATCATAGCATAACATAAGGCTCAATGGTTTCAAAACATTCGTAATATAATCATCATCGTAATTATGGGAGAAAAGCTGTATTAAACATAACTTGAGCTGACATACATAATCATAAACATGCATAAATCATGAGGAACAATAGAAGATTCTCTTAATCGACATACCCCATATGAGCACATATGAAGCTCGGCCTGTAACCCTAGTCGGGAGGGTGTTCGCACCTTTTCTAGGGGTAGAACCATGAAAGGCGTGATCACACATAAAAAGGGCCATTTGGGCCAGGGGACAGTCACAAAGGAGGTCCCAAAATATCCTATGATAGAACATAGTTTATGATATCCGAGGCAGAACCTAGGCCCCGAACCTACTCGTGTTAAATACTACTCCAAAAACATGTATAGTGCTATAGTATAATTTGCATGAATTCATGGGCTAGTTAAATCATGATAATCATAAACATACTTGTACATACATGAACTAGCCATGACATAAGACCCGTGAGTCGGCCAAAACATAATTCATTTGTCATAGGGTTCATGCATACTTGTAGATCATACATATAACTTGTAAATCATCAAATCATAATGGGTATTTGAATAAATTCATATTTCAAATCATAAATTATGCTGGGTTTGTAAAAATCAACAATTTAAGTAAAAATCATAACCCGATTCATCATAGATCATACACAATTAGGCTTAATTTAGTAGAAATCAAAATCAATAATTTTATAATCTAAATAGTTGTAGAATCTGATCACAATTCATAAAGTATGATGTAAATCACAATTTAGAACAACCCATTGGTAAATCATTAAAATTCCACAACATTTGAGTTAAAACCACATGATATTTTTGATAAATTTTTTCATAAATTTATAGAGATTGGGCATGAGTGTGAACGAAAACACCCATTCATAACCCTACATACCTGGGTAAGGTTAGATTTTAAAGTTCCTTGAATGCTCAAGGGAGAATTGATGAAGAAGAGCTTGAGAATTGGCTTGATCTCTTTTAATTCTTCCTAATTCTGCATGCATGGGAATGACTAGAAAGACGTAGTTTAGGGACCTAGAGCATAGGAAGGACACAAATACCCTTAATGAAATTACCCTGAAAATCTGCACTGGTTGATCCCACGGACGTACTACGAGTTGTTGGAGGCTACCACGATTCGTGGTATGATTCGTTGCCTGCACTACCCAAACCTGACTTCGGATTCTAGTCATGACTCAATAGGACGAGTTGGTCTCTTCTAATGGGTCATAGAATCGACCTTTCTTAGCTTCCTAAAAATTCTTGAGTTTCCTTTACAACGATCCTCAGCACATCTCATGGTATCCTCTAAAGAGTCATGGTTTCCTTCTGTTAGGTTCAGTAGAAATTTAGCTATCTTTTACATCATCTCTGTCCGCTAGGACTACTAGAGATGGATTTCCTCTAACGAGCCTCAGCACATCTCATGGTATCCTCTAACGAGTTCATGGTATCCTTCTGGCTACCACGGGTCATAGGATGATTTGTGGCATCCCCAACTGCCAAAGTCGCATACCAACCACGATTGCCAACCACGACTCATGACATCATCCGTCCTGCACACTTTTGCCCAGTTTTAGCCAACTTCCATTTTTGATCCCGAGTTTAATCTTAGGCACTTTTGAGGTATTAGAATATCTCCCCCTTGGAAACATTCATCCTCTAATGTTGAAAACAAGCATACAATAAAGACATGCAACCATTACACCCAATTACTGATCATTTAAATTGAAAACTAACCGAATGACTATCTCCGCTTCATACCACATAACTAAACTAATTTCATGATTCAGATACACATCTATATATATACAAGAAAATTGAGCACATGAATTGAAGATGAAAACTACAAAGAGTTATAGGGCAAAACGGACACCTCAAGTCGAAACTGAGCCGGTAGGGAATAAATATGGGTATTTAGCCATCATATCCGCTTTGGCTTCCCACGTAGCTCCTTCAACATGTTGATTCATGCATAATACTTTAAATGAAGCTACTTCATTGTTCCTTAGCCTCCAAACTTAACGATCCAATATTTCCACTAGAACCTCCTCATAACTAAGGCTATCTTTTACATCATCTCTGTCCGCTAGGACTACTAGAGATGGATTTCCCAAACACTTCTTCAAAAGTGATACATGAAACACCAGATGAATAGAAGATAACTCTGAGAACAACTCCAACTCATACGCCACCTTTCCAACGCTCCATACAATCTAGTATGGGACAACATAGTGGGGACTAAGTTTTCCTTTCCTCCCAAACCGCATCACTCCCTTCATGGGAGATACCTTTAGAAACACCCAATTGTCCACTTCAAACTTCAATTCTCTCCTTCTCCGTCGGCATAGGACTTTTGGCAACTCTAAGCGATTTTCAGCCTGCCCCTAATCAACCGAACCTTCACCATAGCCTCATGAATCGAATTTGGTCCTATCATAGATGCCTCACCAACTTCAAACTATCTGATGGGTGATATACACCTCCGCCCATAAAGAGCCTTGAACAAAGCCATCTGAATGCTGGACTGATAGCTGTTATTGTAAGAAAACTCGATCAGGGGAAAGTGATCATCCCAACTACCTTTGAAGTCCATCACGCATGCTCTCAAAATGTCTTCAAGAGTCTGAATTGTCCACTGTTATACCTCGAGAACACAACGATCAGACCCGGGAGTCAAAATGGTAAAAAATTGAAATTTCGCACCAGGTCAGAAAATGAATCGTGAGGAGTAACCACGAGTCGTGAAATGACTCATGGTCTAGCAGGGTTAGAAGGTGGTGTTGAGAAGACCATGGGCATGACCATGAATCATGGTTAGGCCTCATGACTCGTGAGGTCTCCCGTGGCCTAGACTGGTTGTTGGTAAGGAGGCATTGAGCAGTAGAAGTCACGGATGGTGACCACGAGTCGTGGTCACCCACCACGAGCCGTGGTCACCCACCACGAGTCATGGTGTCTCCCGTGAGGTCCCCTAGTTGTTTTGAGTAGTAAACCAGATGACTCATGATCACGAGTTATGGCCTGTGAGCACGAGTCGTCCAGTCCCTCGCAGGGACTGGTAGTCAGCCAAAGTTTTTGATTTTAGTAAGAGCATTTCTATAATTTCTAAGTCCTAGGGGCCTATACTACATCTTTTAAGGCTTGTTTTATAGTGTTTTAAGAGGGAAAAACCTATTCTAAGCTAAGTCATTCCATGCATGCAGACTTGAGAGTTTGAAGAGAGGATTTAGAGCAAGTTTTGAAGGTTCCGTTGGGATCTCATCTTGGGCAATCAGAAAAGTGATTAATAATCCCTTCCAGGTATGTAGGTTCATGAGTGGGTGTCTCATTCCTCACTGACGCCCAAATCTCTAGCTAAGTATGAGAAATTCATATGATCAAGTTTTGGGGTTCTTACCTAATTGCATGATTCTTCAATTTCTATGCATGGGTATGATTAGATTATGTTTATAATGATGAATTGTAAAGCTTGGAAAAATTTTTAATTGGTTTTCAATTAAAATTGTGTTTTCTAAATTATAAAATTTAATACCCATGGATGAGAAGTTCATGAAAGAAGACAGTGATGATGATGATGAGATTTGATAATGAAAAGCATGTTTCTAAAGATACCCATGATTTTGATATTGTTTTCAAAATTAATTGAGTACATCCAAACATGATTAAGTTTTAGGAAAGGCCCTTATATCAAGTATGATGATGTAGTATCTCTAAAGTAAGCTCATCACATGGTTTTGGAGTAGATGCTCCCACTTATATTTGAGCTTGTTGCATGTAACAAAATAAAGCGCCTCATATGCATGAATTGATAATTGAGATGTATGTTACTATTGAGCTTCATTTTCATATGATGTCGTTTCTATGCATGATTTCATTATTGAGCTTTGTCAAATGACAATGCTGAGATTAAATACATATGATGTTGAGTTTATGCATGATATCATTGTTTAGCTTTGTCAATAGATGATGTTGAGCTTTGTTATATATGGTGTAAATCATTGCATGTTTTGGGAGAAGAGTCTAGCACCGAGCGGGCTAAGGGTCGATCACCCTATGCCCCAGAACTACGCACCAATGTAGGTTGATACTATTATGTTATTGGGACCTCCCTCGTGAGCTAACCCCGTCCCTAATGGCCCTTGAGCTTGATATCAATATCATGGTAGCGTCCTTACCCCTGACAAGGTTTTGGATGGCTCTGCCCATTTAAGTGTGATAGTCGAGACCACGTAAGCTCTATCGTGGTATGCCAGTTAAGTGACGAGTCTCCCATTTTCTATGTGATTCAGATATGTATATTCATTACTCATGATTAATATTTTAAACATGCATGTAATAAAAGCAAGGTTTGACTCATTGTTTAGCTTTTCTATAAATGTCACATTTCCGCTTTGAGTCATTCGAGGTAATTATGATATTATCAAGCTATGCATGGTCATATTATGAAAAGATTACAATTTCAGAACAAATGCATATAGTCCTTCCTCTTAGATTTGAAAGCTTATGATATGTTATGAAATGTTTTAAATGATTTACTTTACATAAGTGGTTTTACTTATCTTGCATACTTTACTTAAGTGGTTTTACTTATCTTGCATACTCGGTACATTCCACATACTAACTACATACTTTCTATGCTGTATCGTTTCATGATACAGGACCTAGCTCCCAGGCTCAGCCCCGCTCATAGTCGATTGTCAAAGTTAGTACCTTCTTGGTTGGTGAATCCTCATCGTTCGAGGGCTATACTTTCAGTTTCCTTATGTATTTTCAGTTTCAGTACTGTTGAGTTAGTTGGGGTCTTGTCCCATCAACTCGTACAAATTAGAGGCTTATTATACTTCTGTATGTGTTAGCTTCGGATGCTTGTTATGATGTTATGTTAAGATCAACTTTCACTGAGTTTATATCGTTGATTCTTCAGTATATATATAATGAGTTAGATGTATGCTGATGCCATGGGTCGACTTAGGGTCTCTCGGGGTCCCTTGTTCCATGTCTATGATCTGGGCCTCCGTTCGGGTCGTGATAAACTCGGTATTGGAACAGTAGGTTTGAAGTGTCCTAGGTTGTTTGAAAGCCACATTAAGTAAAGTTTTTTTCATGGGTATGAAGCACGCCACACTTATGATGAAGAGGCTACAGGACGTTTAGGAAATGTCCCTTTCTTTCACAATCTATGTCATGCAATGAAAAGCCTTTCTATCCTTCTAATTCGTTCTATTCGCATTTTTTGAATCATGGCTCCTAGTAGAATGAACGGAAGGAGGAATGGAGGTGGTGAAAGACACGAGGATGAAAATGGTTATGGGCATCAGCCAGCCCTACCAGTTTAAGAGCCTCAAGAACCGGAGCCAACAGGTCATGCTGAGTTCTGGGCTACTATTCAGATGCTTGCGCAGGCCTTGACCACTTAGGTCAACCAGTAGGCCATTGCACATGTTTCGTAAAATGGCAATGCAGTGGCGGCTTGAGTCAGAGACTTCTTGAGGATGAACCTGCCGGAGTTCTTGGGGTCCAAGGTAGATGAGGACCCGCATGATTTCATTGATGAGATTGTCAAGATCACCCAAGTCATAGGGGTGAGTAGTGTTGAGTGTGTAGAGTTGGCCTCCTACCAGTTGAAGGGGGTTGCGCATATCTGGTTTCACCAATGGAAGGATAGCAGAGTCGCAGGAGCAGGTTCGATCACGTGGGAGGAGTTTCAGGTTGCATTCCTAGATTAGTTCTTCCCTCGGGTGATAAAGGAGATGAAGGAAGCTGAGTTTGTAAACTTGAAGCATGGAAGGATGACAATGAAAGAGTATTCCCTTGAGTTCACTCGCCTATTGAAATATGCCCCTGAGTTAGTGGCTGACCAGAGGATGCGGGTGAGCAGATTTATGAATTGTATAGAAGGTTATTTGGACAATGAGTGCCGGAATGCTATGCTTCACCAGGATATGGATTTCCCTCGCATAGTGATATACACCTAAAAGATGGAGGCGGCACATTCGAGAGAGAGGGAGGCCAAGAGGGCCAAGACCAAGGATCACAAATTCTCTCAACAAAGGTCCGGTGGCGGGCACCGACATCAGATTCACCAGAGATCATCAACCCCGTTATATTTGGCATTTAGTGTACCATAAAAGCCCAGACATGATCAGAGAGGGCGAGCTCGAGCTCGAGGGGTCAGAGCAGCATACTCGTAGATTCTAGCATCTTAGCTTGTGGCAGATGTGGTCGGGGGCACACATGCCAGTGCTTGGCAAAATCAGGTCCCTGTTTCAGGTATGGACAGCCTGGACACATGCTTCGAGATTGTCCATCTGTGAGGCAGGATCAGATTGAGGGCCGGCCCAGCTTCTAGTTCAGCAGCCCCTCCCTAACGCTCAACACATTAGGGAGCAACTACTAGCACAGTTGGAGGTCAGCAGCAAAAGATATTCTATGCTTTAGCTTCTCGTCAGGAGCAGGAGGTATCCCCAGATATGGTCACTGGCATGTTGCAAATTTTCCATATTGATGTTTATGCTTTGCTAGATCCAGGGGCTATTTTGTCTTTTGTGACACCATATGTGGCCAGTAGCTTCGGAGTCAGTCCCGATGTCTTGTCAGAACCCTTCTCAATTTCCACTCCAGTAGGTGACTCAGTTATAGCTAGAAGGGTTTATAGCGGTTCCCCAATCTTAGTTCTTCATAAGGTCACCTTAGTAGACTTGATAGAGTTAACCATGACCGATTTCGACGTTATTCTCGGCATGGATTGGCTATTTGCATGTTATGCTTCAGTTGATTGTAGAACTTGCGAAGTAGAGTTTAGATTTCCAGGTGAGCTAGTCTTAGAATAGAAGGGTAGTTCAGTTGTGCCTGTAGGTCAATTCATTTCCTACCGTAAGGCCAGGAAGATGATTTCTAAGGGTTTCATGTACCATCTAGTTAGGGTTAAGGATGTCGATTCTGAAACCCCAACTATCCAGTCAGTTCTAGTAGTATGTGAGTATCCAGAGGTCTTACCTAATGATTTTCCAAGTGTCCCTCCCGAGTGGGAGATTGATTTCGGGATAGATCTTCTTCCTGACAGGCAACCTATATCCATTCTGCCCTACAAAATGGCTCCAGCTGAGCTAAAAAAGTTGAAGGATTAGTTGATAGACCTATTAGATAAGGGCTTTATACGGCCGAGTAAGTCTCCATAGGGTGCACCAGTATTATTTGTCTGAAAGAAGGATGGTTTGCTTCGGATGTGCATTGACTATAGATAGTTGAACAAGGTTACCATTAAGAACAGGTATCCCTTACTTAGGATCGATGATCTGTTTGACCAGCTTCAGGGTGCCAAGTATTTCTCCAAGATTGATCTCAGATCCGGGTATCATCAACTCAGGGTTCGGGAGAGTGACATTCTAAAAATTGCATTTAGGACTCGGTATGGTCACTACAAATTTTTTGTTATGTCTTTTGGACTAACCAATGCCCCTGCAGCTTTTATGGATGTAATGAATAGGGTGTTCAAGGAATATTTTGACATGTTCGTGATTGTGTTCATTGATGACATCCTTATATACTCTTGGAGCGAGGAGGAGCATACCGCTCACTTGAGAGTACTGCTTTAGACTCTCAAGGATCGTCAGTTGTATGCAAAGTTTAGCAAATATGAGTTTTTGTTGGACTCTATGGCATTTCTAGGCCATGTGGTATAGAGGGAGGGCATAAAGGTAGATTCTCAGAAAATCAATGCGGTGAAGAATTGGCCCAGACCGGTGAACCCATCATATATCAGGAGATTTTTGGGCTTAGCAGGTTACTATTGGAGATTTGTTAAGGGATTTTCATCTGTTACAAAACCTTTGACCAAGTTGACTCAGAAGAAGTTAAAGTTACAATAATCGGAGGCTTGCGATAAAAGCTTCCAAGATTTGAAGACTCGACTCACTTCAACACCAGCGTTGACCCTTTGAGGGTACCGATGGTTTTGTGGTGTATTGTGACACTTCGAGATCAAACTAGGGTGTGTGTTGATGCAGCATGGGAAAGTGATAACATATGCCTCAAGACAGTTGAAAGTCCATTGGAGGAATTACATGACCCATGATCTTGAGTTGGCTGCGGTGGTGTTCACATTGAAGATATGACTGCATCACTTGTATGGGGTCCAAGTGGATGTGTTCACAGATCACAAGAGCTTGCAATATGTGTTCACGCAGAACGATCTCAATCTATGGAAAATTAGGTGGTTGGAGCTACTAAAGGACTACGACATGAGTGTCCTTTACCACCCGGGTAAGGCTAATATGGTAGCAGATGCACTTAGTAGGCTCTATATGGAGAGTGTTTCCCACGTGGATGAGGGTAAAAAGGAGTTGGTGAAAGATGTCCATCAACTTGCGAGGTTGGGAGTTAGATTGGTCGACTCGACCGATGGCAACGTTGTTGTGCAAAATAGATCATAATCGTTCTTGGTGATGGATGTGAAAGCAAAACAAGATGAAGATCCTATTTCGGTAAAGCTAAAGGAAGTCGTTAGAAGTCAGAAGGTGGAGGTCTTCTCTAAAGGGGGAGATGGTGTGCTGCGGTACCAGGGTCATCTATGTGTTCCAAATGTTGACAATTTGAGGGGCCGGATATTGCATGAGGCCCATGGATCTAGGTATATCCATACAGTTTCCACCAAGATGTATCATGATTTGTAGGAAAAATATTGGTGGAACGCCATGAAGAAGGATATTGCAGTATTCGTAGCCAAGTGCCTGAACTATCAGCAAGTGAAAGTTGAGCATCAAAGGCTGAGAGGCATACTTTAGGATATTAGCATTCCCACTTGGAAGTGGAAAGAAATTAATATGGATTTCATTACAGGCCTACCTCGTACTCGCCGACACTATGATTCTATTTGGGTGGTGGTAGATAAGTTAACCAAAGCTGCACACTTTCTATTGGTCAAAACCACATACTCAGCGGATGATTATGCCAAACTGTATATCCGGGAGTTGGTGCTTTTGCATGGAGTGCCCTTTTCTATTATCTCAGATGGAGGTACTTAGTTTACCTCTTAGTTTTAGCGATCTTTCATAAAAAGGCTTGGGACTCAGGTTAAGCTCAGCACATCATTTCATCTACAAATGGATGGTCAGGCGGAGTGAACAATCCAGACTCTCAAGGACATGTTGAGAGCTTGTGTGATGGACTTTAAAGGTAGTTGGAATGATCACTTGCCCTTGATTGAGTTTTCTTACAATAATAGCTACCACTCTAGCATGAAGATGGCACCGTTTGGGATCTTTATAGGCGGAGGTGTAGATCCCCCATCGGATGGTTTGATGTTGGTGAGGTAGCTATGATAGGACCTGATTCATTTAATGAGGCTATGGTGAAAGTTCAGTTGTAAGGGACAGACTGAAAATCGCTCAGACTCATCAAAACTCATATGCTGATGTGAGGAGGAGAGAGTTGGAGTTCGAGGTAGAAGACTGGGTATTTCTGAACGTGTCTACCATGAAGGGAGTCATGCGGTTCGAAAGGAAAGGAAAATTCAGCCCCCGATATGTTGGCCCCTATCGGGTTGTGGGAAGAGTTGGTAAGGTAGCGTATGAGTTGGACTTGCCATTGAGTTATCTTCAGTTCATTCCGTCTTTCATGTATCGCTCTATAAAAAGTGCTTGGGTGATCCAGCTTTAGTTGTCCTTGTGGAAAGTGTTGGTGTGGGAGATAGCCTCAGTTACAGGGAAATTCCAGTTGCAATATTGGATCGCTAGATTCAGAGGCTTAGGAAAAAAGAAGTAGCTTTCGTAAAAGGTGTTATGGAGAAACCAACATGTTGAGGGAACTATGTGGGAAGCCGAAGCAGCTATGATGGCTAAAAACCCTCACCTATTCCCTACCGGCTCAGTTTTAGTTTGAGGTACTAGTTTTTGCCCTGATTCTCTAATCAGTTTCCATGTTCAATTCATGTGTGCAAGTTTGTTTCAGGTTGTGATAAATGTATGTGATGCCTGAATTCAGTCCAACTATATAGTTCTTTTAGGAGGTAGTCATTCCAGCAGTTTTTAGTTTAAATTATCAATGTTTGCATATGATGATTGCATGTTTCTGAGTTTTCTGTGTGTTTCTAACATTTGAGGACAAATGATCCCAAGGGGGAGATATTGTTATACCCCGGGAACCCAAGGATCAGACGTGGGAGTCAAAATGGTGAAAAACTCAAATTTCCCACCAAGTCACAGAACAAATCGTGAGGAGGCTCGTGAGGAGTGACCACAAGTCGTGAAGTGACTCGTGGTCCAGTAGGGTTGGCAGGGTTTGTTGACAAGACCACGGGCATGAACACGAGTCGTGGTCAGGCCTCACGACTCGTGAGATCTCCCATGGCCTAGACTGGTTGTTGGCAAGGAGGCAATAGGCAGTAGAAGCCACAGATGGTGACCATGAGTCGTGGTCGCCCACCACGAGTCGTGTGTCTCCTGTGAGGTCCCCTAGTTGTTTTGAGCAGTGAACTAGATGAATCATGACCATGAGTCGTGGCCTGTGAGCATGAGTCATCTAATCCTCGTAAGGACTGGCGGTCAGCAAAATTCAACAATTTTAGTAAGGGTTTTTCCGTAATTCCTAAGTCCTAGGGGCCAATACTACATCATTTCAGGCTCGCTTTACAAGGTTTTAAGAGGAGAAAAACCATTCTAAGCTAAGTCATTCCATGTATGCAAACTTGAGAGTTTGAAGAGAGGATTTAGAGAAAGTTTTGAAGGTTTCCAGTGGGATCTCATCTTGGGCAATTAGAGAAGTCGTTAAATCATCCCTTCCAGGTATGTAGGGTTATGAGTGGGTGATTTCTTCCTCACCCATGCCCAAATCTCTAGGTAAGTATGAGAAATTCATATGATCAAGTTATGGGTTTTTTAGCCAATTGCATGATTCTTTAATTTCTGTATATGGGTACAATTAGATTATGTTTTTAATGATGAATTGTGAAGCTTGAGCAAATTTTAAATTGGTTTTCAAACAAAATAGTGTTTTCTAAATTATGGAATTTAATGCCGATGAATGAGAAGTTCAAGAAAGAAGAGAATGATGATGAATGCATGATGATGATGAAAAGCATGTTTCTAAAGCTACCCATCATTATGATATTGTTTTCAAAAATAATTGAGTAGATCCAAGCATGATTAAGTTTTGGGCAAGGCCCTTATATCAAGTATGATAATGTAGTATCTCTAAAGTAAGCTTACCACATAGTTTTGGAGTAGATGCTCCCACTTATATTTGAGCTTGTGGTATGTATTGAAATAAAGCTTCTCATATTCATGAATTCATAATTGAGATGTATGTTATTATTGAGCTTTGTTTTCATATGATGTCGGTTCTATGCATGATTTCATTATTCAGCTTTGTCAAATGACAATGTTGAGCTTCGTTACATACGATATTGAGTTTATGCATGATATCATTGTTGAGCATTGTTAGTAGACAATGTTGAACTTTGTTATATATGATCCATAGCATTGCATATTTTTGGAGAAGAGTCTAGCATCGAGTGGGCTAATGGTCGATCACCCAATGCCCCATAACTACGCGCCAACGTAGGTTGATACTATTATGTTATTGGGACCTCCCTTGTGAGCTATCGCCGGCCCTAATGGTCCTTGAGCTTGATATCAATATCATGGTAGCGTCCTTAACCCCGGGAAGGTTTTGGATGACTCTGCCCATTTGGTGTGATAGTGGGGACCACATAAGCTCTATCGTGGTATGTCGGTTAAGTTTGACGAGTCTCCCATTGTCTATGTGATTAAGATTTGCATATTCATTACTCATGATTATCATTTTAAACATGCAAGTAATAAAAGCAAGGTTTGACTCTTTGTTCAACTTTTCTATAAATATCACATTTCATCTTTGAGTCATTCGAGTTAGTTATGATATTATGAAGCAATGCATGGTCATATTATGAAAAGATTACGATTTTAGAATGAATTCATGTAGTCCTTCCTCTCATATTTGAAAGTCTATGATGTGTTATGAATTGTTTTAAATGATTTACTTTACTTAAGCAGTCTTACTTATCTTGCATACTCGGTACATTCCACGTACTGACCGCATACTTTCTATGTTTTATCATTTCATGATACAGGACCCTGCTCCCACGCTCAGCCTTGCTCATAGTCGGTTGTCAAAGTTAGCACCTTCTTGGTTGGTGAGTCCTCATCCTTCGAGGGCTAAACTTTCAGTTTCCTTATGTCTTTTCAGTTTCAGTATTGTTGAGTTAGTTGGGATCTTGTCCCATCAACTCGTCCAGATTACAGGCTTTTCATACTTATGTATGTGTTAGTTTCGAATGCTTATTCTAATGTTATGTTAAGTTAGACTTTCGCTGAGTTTATATCGTTGATTCTTCAGTATATATATGATGAGTTAAATATATGCTTATTCCACGGGTTGACTTGTGGTCTCTCGGGGTCCCTTGTCCCGTGTCTATGATTTGGTCCTCCATTCAGTTCGTGACATCCGCTCTGCTTGACCATACGTTTGCGGATGAAATGCTGTGTTGAGTTTAACCTAAGTCCCATGCCCTTTTTGGAATGACCGCCAAAACTAAGAGGTAAATTGAGTACCTCAGTCTGAAATGATGGAAAAGGGAACTCCATGCAACCAACTCCCGATATATAGTTTGGCATAATCCTCCGCAGAGTCTGTGGTTTTGACCGGTAGAAAATTAGTCGCTTTGGTCAGCTGGTCTGCCACCACCCAAAAGAGTCATACTGTCAACGAGTACGAGGTAGGCCTATGATGAAATCCATATTAATCTCTTCCCACTTCCAAGTGAGAATGCTAATATCCTAAAGTACTCCTCCCGGCCTTTGATCCTCAACCTTTACTTGCTGACGGTTTGGACACTTGGCTACAAATTCTGCAATATCCTTTTTCATGCCATTCCACCAATAGATTTCACGTAAATCACGATACATCTTGGTGGCACTAGGATGGATAGAGTACCTGGATCCATGGGCTTCATGCAACATCCAACTCCTCAAGTCATCAACAACTAGAACACACAAGCGACCCTAGTACCGAAGTACACCATCTCCCCCTTGGGAGAAGACCTCCACCACCTGACTGTGAACAACTTCCTTCAACTTGACCAAAATCGGGTCCTCATCTAGTCTAGCTTTCATATCAATCACCATGGATGATTCTGATCCGTTCTGGACAAAAACGCCGCCATCGGTCGAGTCAATCAACCTAACTCCCAACCTTGGGAAACAATGCATATCTTTCACCAGCTCCTTCTTTCCTTCCTCTACATGGGACACACTCTACATAGAGAGCCTACTAAGTACGTATGCTACCATATTAGCCTTACCCGGATGGTAAAGAACACTCATATCATAGTCTTTGAGCAGCTCCAACCACCTTATTTTTTTTATATTGAGATCTTTCTGTGTGAACACATATTGTAAGCTCTTGTGGTCCGTAAACACATCCACATGGACCCCATACAAGTAATGTTGCCATATCTTTAATGTGAACACCACCGTAACCAATTCAAGATCATGGGTCAGGTAATTCTTCTCATTAACGTTTAACTGTCCAGAGACATACGCTATCACTTTCCTACACTGCATCAATACACACCCGAGTTCTATTCTTGAAGCATAGCAATACACCACGAAACCATCTGTACCCTCGAGTAGGGTCAACACCGGTGTTGTAGTAAGTCGAGTCTTCAACTCTTGGAAGCTCTTTCACAAGCCTCCAACCATTGGAACTTCACCTTCTTCTGAGTCAATTTCGTCAAAGGTGATGCAATGGATGAAAAACCCTCAACATATCTTTGGTAATAGCTAGCTAAACCCAAGAAACTTCAATATCTGAAGGATTCACTGGTCTAGGCCAATTCTTCATTGCTTCTATTTTTTGGGAGTCCACCTTGATGCCCTCATTTGATACTACATGGCCCAGAAATGCTACTGAGTTCAACCAAAACTCCCATTTGCTGAACTTTACATACAATTGGCGATCCTTGAGAGTCTGAAGCACTACTCTCAAGTGGGCGGCATGCTCCTCCTCGCTCCGAGAATATACAAGGATGTCATCAATGAACATGATCATGAACATATCCAAATATTGTTTGAACACCCTATTCATTAGATCCATAAAAGTTGTAGGAGCATTTGTTCGTCCAAAAGACATAACTACAAAGTCATAATGATCATACCGCATCTTGAAGGATATCTTCGGGATATCGCACTCCCGAACTCTGACCTGATGATAGCCGGACCTGAGATCTATCTTTGACAAACACTTGGAACCCTGAAGCAGGTCAAAAAAATCATCGACCCTAGGTAAAGGGTACCTATTCTTGATGGAGAATTTTTTCAATTTCCGATAAGCAATGCACATGTGAAACAAACCATCCTTCCTCTAGACAAATAAGAATAGTGCACCCAATGGAGACTTGCTCGGTCGAATGAAGCCCTTATCTAATAGGTCCTTCAACTAATGCTTCAACTCTTTCAGCTCGGCTGGAGCCATCCTGTAAAGAGGGATAGATATAGGCTGCGTGTTGGGTAAAAGTTCAATACCAAAATTAATTTCCCTCTTTGGAGGAACACATGGTAAATCATCAGGAAATACTTCTGGGTACTCACACACCATTGGAACTGACTGGATAGTTGGGGTTTCGGACTCAACATCCTTAACCTTAACTAGATGCTACATACAACCCTTGGAGATCATGTTTTTGTCCTTAAAATATGAAATGAAATAACCTACAGGAACAAACGAACTACCCTTCCACTCCAAAACTGATTCACCCAAAAAACGAAACTCCACTACACAGGTTCTACAATTAAAAGAAGCATAAAACGCCTACAACCAATCCATGCCAAGAATAATATCAAAATCAGTCATACAAAACTCTACAAGGACTGCGAAAGTGACTTTATGCAGTATAGTGACCGGGCATCCTTCTATACACCCACCTAGCTACAACTGATTCACCAACAGGAGTAGAAACTGAAAATGGTTCATATAAAGTCTCGAGACTAACTCCAAAGCTACTAGCAATATAAGAAGTCACAAAAGACAAGGTATCCCCTAGATCTAACAAAGCATAAACATCAATATGGAAAACTCGCAACATACCAGTGACCACATCTAGGGAGACCTCTTGCTACTGTCGTGGTGCTAAAGCATAGAACTTATTTTTGCGCTGACTGTTGCCTAAACTAGTTGAGGCACCCTGCTGAGGGGGACATGATGCAGAGTGGCTGAACTAAAGGTTGGCAGGTGGGCTCCGCTGCCCCTTGTCTGGCCAAAGGTTGGCAGGCGAGCTCCACACACGAAAGAAGCATCCAAGCCACTAGGCACCTCCCTGAGTGATTCTTGCTGCACTTCGCTCAAGCTGTGAAAGTGCGCTCTATCTACATGCTACCTTGACCTCTCGAATCTGGAGCCCTGCTCCTCCAATCCCCTCGGAATCTAGATGGTGTACTGGCTAATGATGGTGCTAGATCAATAGACCTGTCTGAGATTGCTGACGTCGTCCACCCCTCCCCCTCTCAATCTGGCTTTAGAAGTCCCATAATTGTTGGTCCAGGCCATTTGGCCTCTCTCCCCCTTTGATACACAGACTCCATTTATTGAGCATGTAAAAAAATGTGGGAAAAGTCTATATCCCGATGCAACATGGCGATCCTACAATCCTTATCTAGGTAATTTGCCATCCTATGAACAAATCTGCTCACTCGAGCCCTATGATCTGCCACCAACTCTGGCACATACTTGGATAGATGGGTGAACTCCAAAGCATACTCCTAAACTGACATGTCACCCTGCTTCAGGTTAACAAACTCAGACGCCTTCAGTTCCCTCCTTTCAAGAGGGAAGAACTGATCCAGAAATGCTGCGTGGAACTCTTCCCAACCTATTGGGCCTACACCCACTTCCCTAGTATCTCTCCACTGCCTAAATCATATATACGCCACCCCTTTTAGTTGATAGGAGGCCAAATCAACACACTCTCCATTTTGCACCCCCATGACCTAGGTGATCTTTATAATCTCCTCAATGAGTTCATGCGGATCCTCATCCACCTTGGACCCAAGGAACTCCAGCAGGTTTATCCTCAAGAAATCTCTGATCCGGGCCGCTGCCACATTGCCTTTCTATGGAATATGTGCAACAGCCTGCTGGTTGACCTGAGCAGTCAAGGCCCGCATCAACATCTGGATAGTTTCCCAAAACTCTGTGTGGGCAACTGCCTCTGGTTCTTGGGCTCCTAAACAGGTGGAGCTTGCTGAGGCCCATCACCATTTCCATCTTCGTGGCCTTCACCATTTCCATTTGTTCTTCCGTTCACTCTTTGAGGAGCCATGATTCTGCAATCGCGAAGAGCACGAATTAGAAGTATAGAAAGAGTTTTCATCACACGACATAGATCATGAAAGAAGGGAACATTTCCTAAACGTCTCGAAGCCTCTTCATCATAAGTATGGCACGCTTCATACTAATGAAAAAGAATCTACTCCATGCAGCTTTCGAACACCCTAGGACACTTGAAACCTATTGCTCTGATACCATGTTTGTCACGACCCGAACGTAGACCCAGATTGTAACACGGGAGAAAGAACCCCAAGAGGCCCCAAGTCGATCCATGGAATAAGCATACATCTAATCCTCCTATCACATAAGGAGGAATACTAAACATACAATACAGTGGAAAGTGTAAATGTGACATAACAAGAAATAACATTCGGGAAGTACTAGACATACATATAAGCTGAGCTCTACATGCGGTCTGAAAGCCTCTATTACATAAGATGGATTGATGGGACAACATCCCCAACTAACCCAGCAAAAATTGGAACAAAGAACATCATACATGTCTATTCATACGACCCTCAGAACATGAGGACTCACCAATAAAACAGATAGCAACTCCGAGATGGACTAAGGATGGAGATGAGCCAGAGAGCTGGGTCTTGTATCATGAAATGATACCGCATAGAAAGTATGCTGTCAGTACGTGGAATGTACCGAGTATGCAAGGTAAGTAAAATGAACATTTTAAAATATGTAAAAACTCATAAAACATCATAAGAGTAGGACTTCATGCTCATATCATAAATATCATAACATAATATAAGGCTCAAGGGTTTCAAAACATTTGTAATATAATCGTCATTGTAATCATTGGAGAAAAGCTTTATTGAACATAACTTTAGACGATATACATAATCATAAACATGCATAAATCATAAGGAACAGTGGGAGATTCTCTTAACCGACATACCCCATATGAGCACACATAGAGCCCACCCTATAACCTAGTCGGTAGGGTTTTCACACCTTTTCCATAGGTAGAACCATCAATGGCGTGATGACACATGAAAAGGGATATTTGGTCCAAGGAATAGACACAAAGGAGGTCCTAATATATCCTACGGTGGCATGTAGTTTATGTGATCGGGGGAAGAACCTAGGTCCCGAACCTACTTGGTGTTAAATACTACTCCCAAAACATATATAGTGCTCATAGTATAATATGCATGAATTCATGGGCAAGTTAATTCATGATAATCATAAAAATACTTATACATATGTGAACTAGCCATGACATAAGGCGCATGAGTCGGCTAAAACATAATTCATAGGTCATAGGGTTCATGCATACTTGTAGATCATATATATAACTTATAAATCGTCAAATCATAATGGGTATTTGAATAAGTTCATATTTCAAATTATAAATCATGCTGGATTTGTAAATATCAATAATTTAAGTAAAGATCATAACCCGATTCATCATAGATCATACAGAATTAGGGTTAATTTAGTAGAAATCAAGATCAATAATTTTATAAATAAAATAGTTGTAGAATCTGATCAAAATTCATAAAATATGATGTAAATCATAATTTCGAACAACCCATTGGTAAATCATTAAAATTACACAATATTTTAATTAAAATCCCATGAGGTTTTTGATAAAATTTTCAAATATTAATAGAGATTGGGCATGGGGGTGAACGGAAATACCAATTCGTAACCCTACGTACCAGGGTAAGGTGAAATTTCAATGTTTCTTGAATTCCCAAGGGAGAATTGATGAAGAAGTGCTTGAGAATTGGCTTGATCACTCTTAATTTTTCCTAATTTTGCATGCATGGGAATGACTATGCAAGGGGGAATAAACCTATCTTAACATGCCCATAAAATAACATAAATGGCGTAGTTTAGGGGCTTAGAGCATAAGAAGGATGAAAATACCCTTAATGAAATTACCTTGAAAAACTGCACTGGTCGATCCCATGGACGTACCTACAAGTTGTTGGAAGCTACTACAACTCTTGGTACGATCCGTCATCTGCACTTCCCAAACCTGACTTCGGATTCTCGTGATGACTCAACAAGACGAGTCGTGGTCTCTTCTAACGGGTCGTAGGATCGACCATTGTTAGATTCCTAAAAATTCCTGAGTTTCCCTTACAACGATCATTACCACAACTTGTGGTATCCTCTAACAAGTCATGGTATCCTTCCGTTAGGTTCACTAGAAATTTCGCACTCCAAACAATGATTGGCTACCACAGGTCGTTACATCCCACCATGGGTCGTAGGATGAGCCACGGCATACCCAACTACTAATGTCACATACTAACCACGATTTCCAACCATGACTTGTCGTTCATAACCATGAGTCATGACATCATCCGTCATACACACTTTTCCCCACTTTCAGTCAACTTCCATTTTTGATCCCGAGTTTAATTTTATGCACTTTGGGGGTATTACAACTTTGAACTGAGAAATAAAATTTTTCTTTGTCTGTACATAACTGTTTTAGTCATAGTTAGGGAATTTTCCCAATGATTGTTGGATGACACCGTCTTAAGGGAAAATTAGCCAATAGATTATTGTTTTTGAACCCTTAGCTGATTTATAGCTTGATGTTCTTGTTGAGTTCTATACTTGATTGTAAGATGCAAGTGTTTTTAATTTTGAAGCATGTGTAGTAGTTGTATAACTTTGTTTAAGACACCTAGGCTCTCGAATATGACTATATATGCTTGAAAGCTTAATTGTGAATTCATGTGATTAGCTGTATTGAGAGTCTATATGGGTCTATCTATAATTGAACATATGCAGTGAGTGTAAGGTTCTTCATGTATTCCATGCTATCATGTAGTGTCTAGAACTTGCCTTGTGTGTTATCAAAGAAAAAAGAGGAATGTTAATTATAGGAGATGATGCAAACATTTCTTTGAATAAGCTTATTTTCATCCTATGCTTTACCTACCCATAATGCATAATCCTAGTCAGCCATATTGAGCCTTTAACCAATTCTTTGATTAGCGAAATCAAAAGCTTAATCCTTTTCTCTTAATAGAACTAAATTTTATCCAAAATTCCTAAGCGCTTAAGTGAAAAATGCAAGAGAGTTATGGAGTGAGAATTTTGAAAAATATGGGAAATAGTAGTTGTGGAGGTTGAGGGAAAGATTAGAGGTGCACTTGTTTAAATTGCGTAAGTGCTGGTAGGGAGTAAAATAACAAAAGAATGAAAAAGTTTCGTAAGTACTCCTTACTAATAATGTAAGTGCTTAAAGAAATGTGGAAGACAAAATGAAATTGAGAGTGAAAAGAACAAGAAGTGAAATGAAAGAAGAGAATGTGCTTAATGAGTAAGTGTGATGTATTAAAAGGGCTTAGGGAAGATAGTCACTATTACTGGCTAGATTAGTACCTACTCGTCCTTTAGCTTACATTACAACCCGATAAGTCCTGCTTGATCTTACTTTCAAACGTTCCTAAATTAGTGGAGTAAAACACTAAGGGCAAGCTTATGGGTCAGTACATGTTGCATGAAAATTCATTGTGAGAGTGAGTGTAATTGTGTTCATTTACCCATACATGTTATAACTTGAAAATTTCCGAGTAAAAATGGGTATCTCTCTTTTACTGAGGGTATATGTTTGAGGAAAGATAGGATTCATGTTAGACTTCTTGATTGGCTAATGTACATGAGTTTGCTGTAATTGTAGAGTCGATTCTTGAGGCTAGGAGGTCTTAACGTGGTTATACTTGTTTTTAATTAGGTTATATATAGCATGCTCTATTTGAACTTTCAATCTAAATAAGCCATTTTAGCCTTAATTTGAGTCTTATTGCATCAATTGGTGATGTGTGAGTCTTCCTTGTGCATGAGATGTAAAAGATTTGTTTAGGGACGAACAGGGCTTTAAGTGTGCGGTAGTGATCTTGGGCATATTTATATGCCCAAAGACTATTTTATACCCATGTTTTAGCCATGTTTGTACCTTAATTTAAGAATAATCTCATTTATTTTGTGTAATTTGTGGCCATGGACTAACAAATATGATTAGATCAATTTGTAAGTTGAAATTGCCAATGTATGGAGCTCAGTACGAAGATAATGGTCATAATCATGAAGATAAATGCTAAGGGATGGATTATGGATGGTAAGACAAGATAAAAAGGACATTTTGAGTCAACTCCGTGCCACAGAGAAGCATTGGGGCATTCAATAACGTGCCACGAAGCAAAGATTTAATTTAAATGAGCAGGGCTACAAAACAGTGAGCATCCACGACAGTAGAGTGCCATAGAGGCAAATCTCCGTGGTAGCCAGCGTGACACGGAGCTGTTTCACCACAACACAAATTTTGCATTTCCCCAACTTATTATAAATTGAACTCTTAACTTCTAATTTCATTAACACAAAATATTTGGAGAACAACGGAAAGGAGCGAAGGGAGAAGTGGAGAACTCTACCTAAGGTTCATTAGTTTTCATTCTCTTTTAACAACTCTTGTAAGTATCTTACTTTACTTATGTTTTTGAGTATTTGTACGAACATGAGTGGCTAAAACCCTTCCTATAAGGTTGAGGCCACATGATATGATTGTAAATACATGAACTCTTCTTTGGTTTGAGTTTTTAGTTGTTTTATCGTACGTTCTTAATTATCATTGTTTTTATGCTTGATCACTATGGAAACAAACTCGTTAAGTTTAGGTAAAAGCTCGAAAGGGTAACCCTAGGTTAGAACACAACAATGTAGGGAGAAGGTTCTCGTCTTTACGATAGGATTCACAATTAGGATAGGGTTATATCTAATTTTCCTTGCTTGGTTAATAAAACGGGATGAGCTAGACACGACCTAGAATTGTCACATCACCGCTCGTAGAAGTAGTTGTGAAGCTAAGTCAGATTGAATGATTAGAGGTACGAAAGTCCATAATCAAGGGCATAAACCTCGTAAACCACATCCATATTGTTAATTGCTCAAGAATTAGGACGTCACATCCCTGCTTAACGATGTAGGTGTGAGACTAGTTTGTTCTGTTTAAAGGCTCGAAAGAACATGAATACTGCATATTAACTATGTGAGACAACAACTGAATTTCATATGAACCATTATGAATTATAGTATTGCATGATTGTCAGGCCTTAACTATAGATGCTTCTTATTATTGTTTCCCAATTATTTTGTGATCATCACTTAGATTTAGTTTAAACGAAATCTCTAAAATCATCACTTATGAAATTTAATATAGAACTTGAGCTTGAATATTCGCTAAATTAGTCGAGTCCCTATGGGTTCGACATCCGGCTCTTTAAGAGCCACTGTATTACTTATATGACTGCGTACGCTTGCGTGTGTGCTCATCCGAAATAAGTTTTTGGTGTCGCTGCCAAGGATTGGGACTATTTAAGTACCAAAGCATATGACACTAGGACGGCCCGGAGATCAAGACATACAATATTGGGACTATTCCCTTAGACTAGGACTTCTCAGGTAGAAAAGCATACAATACTGATATTGTCCCCTAGTTCGAGACTGTCCAGGTAGAAAAGCATACGGTACTAGTACTATTCCCCAGACTGGAACTGCCCCAGCGATGTTTTGAGAAAAGGGTCATTCATATCTCCTCATGCATCGCTAGGACTATTTTCCCTCTATATGTATCGTTAGGGCCATTTTATCCTTTATGAATGAAATTAGTGTCATACATTTTTTATTTCCTCCAGTTTGACTTTGTTTCAAACAAGTCTCAGCACTTAAATGCATTGGGTTTGCCAAAACTAAATGATATAATCCCCAAACTCAAATTGTAAGATCCTGCCAAATGATGCAGTCTCTTGATGTAGATTGTAAAAGCCACTACCATTATTTACGCGAAAAAGTCTCTAGACTCTCATAAAAGATTCAAACTAGAAAACCTTATGCCTAAATATGGGATCATGACATCCTATTTGTAAACCTAAACAAAACAAAGTTCCCTCCTTTACGAAGAATTAGGTCCTTCTCCTCATCTTTCTTCCTTATGAATAAGATGATAAGATGATTTACCTCCAAGACATAACACATGATCAGATGTTATGTAGCTAGAATATTCATGAACTTGGTCGTGAGAGAAGGACCATAGAGCATAAAGATCCTCGAACAACCTATCAAAAATATTCTTCTAGTCTAGGAGTACTTTATCCGACCACTTAAAATAAAACATAGTTCTGAAAAAGGATAATCATAGTTAATCCTTATAATTAAGTGTTCTCCAATACAAATCAGACGATTTATCCTTGATAGCTAAAAAGAAGGAACATAGTTCTGAACAAGGTGAAACGCAAGAGGTAGGGGGATGGGGTTGTAAATTGTATATCTTTTTGAATATTAGTAAAAATTCAGTCGACTATTGACTCTTGTCAGTCAACTTACCTGCATCATAGAGGAGTAAGCAATAGAATAGTTATGAGTGAAAACTAATAGCATAAAGTAAATGACACAGGTATTTTTGTATTGTTTAGATCACCAATGTGGTGTCTAGTCTAGTTCACTCGACTTACAATAGTTTTTGTATAGCTTTAATGAATTTTGAGTACTAATTTGGTCTTGGTAGGAACCACATATTGATCCTCCGCCTGAAGTTGTTTAGCTGTATTTTGGTGACAATCTCTACTCATATAAATTTTCTATTCTCTCCTTTTCTTTTCTTTTTACTGGTAATCTTAGAATGAATATAATGTGTTAAAAGATTAAAATACTGACTATTATTTTTTTCTCAAGTGAAGTTGTGAAAGCTCCTTAATCTTAAGCATTCTTCTTATATAGTGTGTCTTCATAGCTGTTGGTGCTCGAGTTCCTGTAATTTTGAAGATTGATTTCCTTGATCTCCTAAAGGTCACTACAAGGTAACCCAAGAAATATTTTCAAATTTACTTGATTGAGATTTTATTGGTTGTATTTCCAAATTTTCTTTCCTTATTTCTTCTACTTACCGCATTAGTCTATCCGCTTCCATAAGAGGACATGTGCTTACATAAGAGGACATGATATGATTGTTCTGTTTCCATTCTAAGTAATAATATTATAGACAAAATTTTCATGAATCTTGTGCATATCTTCAATTATCTAAATCATACTTCTTGAACTTTGCATTCAACTGAATCATGTAGAAATGTTTCTCCTTAATCTATGTGATTGATTGGATTTTTGATCTTTCATCTATTAACCTTGTAATTTGCTTCTAAGCTTGATTATTAAATTATACCAAGATCTATTAATCACCTGGGTTAGGTTCTACTCATTTATGATGCTTCCACTTTTTTCTGCACTTTTTACTTTTTATCTGCAAAGATATTTCGATTTGTATCATCATTAAAATTAAGCTAACATATTTATTTTTTGATGATGACAATTAACAACAAAGTTGTATTCATTTTACTTCCTAAAGTTTGTTGCTTACCCTATGTGTGTGAAAATGTTGATATTAGTTGTAGTAGAGCATAGTAACTCTCCCTTCATTTGTATGCCTGCATTCACTTTATTAGGATGGAGCAATAGTTGGATCCCCTTTAATTTTATACTGGCATTTTCTATATATTTCTGCCCACTTGACATTATAAAAAAGATACGGTAATACTAGACTAAACATAACAAGCAAGGTAAATGCAGAAAATAGATAGATATAGTAAAAAGGATATAACAGCACTTAGAAATAGTCATAACGGGAAAAAGGTAGTTCCCAATAAACAAAAGAAACAGTTTAAACAAATTGTCCAAAATGCAAGGCAAGAGAAACAAATTTGTCAAAAACAGGCAGCTTAAGAGAGAGTCTAGCGCTTATCTAGAAAGTACTTGAGAGTGTTGATAACTCTCTTAGATAAGGAGTGGTAAGATGTTTCAACATTTTAAAAGAAAGTAGAGTAAGAGTTCTAAACTGTAACAATGAGATTTGTGTTGGAGGTGCCAGTTCCCTTAATGATAGAGTAGACATTATAAAGCAACTTGTTCATAGACGTAACTCCTTCACACTGTATGCCATTAATAGAAGCCTTCAATTTTCCAACATCTATGCAGGTCCCTTTGGAAACGGTCATCTTGATGTCTAGAGATTCCTATACCTTCTGTAGGCCACCATCTAGTAACACCACAAAGGCTCTAAGATCAAATCGTAGACATAAAATAGAAAATCAGTAGAAAGTTGATTTATTTCCTCAGGACGAATCACACCACGAGTCGTGGTGTGAGATCATGAATCATGGGAAAACTTGTGGCAAGCTATCTGTAACACCTGGAATAATTTGAGCGATAAAATCGTGCTTTCAAGGTAGGACTAAGAGTAGATAATAGGATAATAAAGAAGTGCTACTAGGTATTTGAATCACTCTAAGATCGTATTTAAGAATTGATATTGATCAAGTTGTAGAACGAAATTGGACAAAAGCTATCACAAAAATTTCCTTCTTGAGATTTTCGAAATTTAGGTCAAATGTATTTAAGCTCTTCTCCCATACAATAAGTAGTTAGGGAGTGTAAAACCTATCAAATTAAAGGTCTATAAGTCTAGTTTCCATTGCATTGAACCATTCATCAATCTGACTTTGGAGTATAGAGATATTCGCATTTTCGCGAGATCGTGCATGCAGACACGTCACAAGGGTCTAAGGTGGTGGAGGACTATTTAAGTCCCTTTGGTCGGTTGTTCTACATCCAAATCCATTTCCAGAAATTCTCTTCGTGAGAAACCTCTCTTCAACTCATTCTTACGTGTTCTTAAGGTACGAATCCACAGTTTGACATGATTTTGATATCAGAAAGACGGGAATCACATGTAGCTTGTGTTTTGGTGTCTTTTTCTGGGCTTTTGGTGACTGTTTCGTGGAGAAGCTGTTGGTAAGACTTCTTCCTTTGTTTTTTTTAGTAATTAAGGTTGGCTAAAGGATTTGTAACACCATTAGGTTGTTGTCTCGTAGTTTCCACCATCGAATTAGTATGAATCTTGTAGAATAAGTTCGTTTGACTTGTTTCTTTATTGAGTTGTATTGGCTGTGTTATGACAGTAAACTAGGCTTCTCTTAGGCATTAACTTGAAGCTCATAAGGGTGGAGGTTTGGCTTAACTCAGGTTTGCCGAAAAATCTAAGGCATGTTAGGCTTGTCCCTCCTTTTGTCGACATGAATTTTGTAGCCGTTGTAGTTAGTGTTGATGTGTGCGTTGGCTGTTTTGTGAAGTCTTGTGTTATGTTATTATTGATTCTTATTCTTATGTTTATATGGTGATAAATATGTATATAAGTTGCTCTCTTGGTTGGTGACTCGGGCTTGAGTGAGGAGACTAATAGTCATGGAAAATTATTATGATCGTATCGAGAGGTCGTGTGTGAGATGTGTGGTTATTATAGAAAGTTATGGGCTATTAGTGTGAATAAGATTAGGTGATGATATTTATAAGTGAATGAGGGATTAGATTGGTTAAGGTCGATGGATGATATGACCTTTTGTTAAATTTGAATCGACAATTGTGTTGACCGTGTCGATGGCACGTGATACCCCTGCTGACACTTGGGCTATTTTTTCCGTGTCCCTTGATGTTAGTAGTAAGTAGAGTGGCTTGTGGGCGGTTCGGAAAGCTTGGGGATAGACTGGTTAGGATGGTGATCCTTAGCTTGGCTAGTGGTTCTCGGTGGACGGCTAGATGTGAAAGAATAGTATTATGTTGTAATAGTTTGGTCATGGGGTTTGAGAACTAATTGTGGGCTATTTGAGCATGTATTATTATTGTTGTTGATTATGTGTGTGTTGTGTTTGAGGCCTTATGGCTTGTTGATACCCGATGCACGAGAGTTGTTCTAGTTAGGGGTCAAGCTCGAGGTGCCTTATTGCTTGTGGATACCCGACGCACGAGAGTTTTCAGCTGAGGGGTTGAGCTTAAGGAGTAAAATGACCTATGGGGTTGAGAATGATATCCTTTGTAGTGTTGAGTTGAGACATGATTCGAGAGTGGTCTGGCATGTTTGAGCTTTCTTAGGAATTGCGATTGGTTCTCCCAAATGGATAGAGCTCTGCTAACTATGCATAGCTGAGAGAGGGTCCGATAGTGCTTGTTTGATGATGTTCACTGACTGGTGTTTACTTTTGATTTGCTTGGCATTATATAGTGGTTGTTGTTTGTGTTATATGCTATCTGATAGAAGTGGATGCTACATGTTTTCTAGCGTTAGCGGAGGCCATTGAGAGGTCTAGAGGTGATGACAAATGAGCTGAGTTGGCTAGGTGCTGCTGTATTGTTGTTTTCTTTTGGACTTGTCGGGCTTATGGGGGCCTGGTAGGTTCTGTTTGTATGTTTTCTTGTACTTGATAGTCTTATGGGTGCCAGGTAGGTTCTATGTTTTTACTTAAGTTGATTTCTCCTTCTGCGATATCTGGTATCTCTAAGTCTTCCAGTTGTTTCTGCCTTTCATTCTCGATACATTATTGTACTGACGCCCTAGTCGGGGCGCTGCATTCATGCATGCAGGTGATAGTGGGCTGGTAGATTGAGTTCTTGATTGCTAAGTGGTGTTCCAGCTATATCGGTGTGTTCCAGGTTTTTTGGAGACGCCAGATATTTGAGTTAAGTGTAGTTCGGGGCCCTGTCTCGATCATTTGATTACTATTGTATTCATAGAGGCTCGTACACATTGTTGTGGTGTTAGTATGTTGTTATAAGCCCAACGGTCCATGTTGTATAGTTGTTTTCCATTTTGTGGCCTTGACGACATCTTATATTTACTTTTTTGGTTGGTTAGGTGAGCCAGCTTCTTCTATAGTCTGTTATCTTATTCTGATTTTTTAATTGTTGTGTTATAGAACCTCATCAGTTCTGGCCTTTATTTTATTTTTGGGCATCGTTTATGCTCATATCAGGGGTGGCACCAGGTGCCAGTCAAGCCTCTCTGGGTTTGAGGTGTGACAGACTTAGTATTAGAGCAGTTCGTCCTAGGGAGTCTATAAGTTATGTCTAGTAGAGTCTTATTTATGTGTGCAATGCGTAGCATACTTATAAACAGGAGGGGGCAGGACATTTAGGATTGTTGCACTTCTTTCTGGATTGAAATTGTGCGAGATGTTAGATGTCGTAGGATTCAGGTCTACACTCACGTTTGCTGACTTGTGTAGGGATGCTTGTAACTTGATGAATTATAGCTGGCAAGAGTCAAGATATGGCGGTAGGTAAGATTCTTATTTTGACTATGGTCATAGTCATGTCGCACCTTGGCATGGTGCAACGTTTTGTTTTCTAAAGTTGTTTGTGGTAGGCTTTCCCTGCGAGGTATGTCATACGATGTCGTGTTGTGTCGATCATTGAGTTGGAGTCGTGCGTGTCGTCCAACATTTGAGGACAATTATTTCTAAGGGGGGAAGGATGTAATAGCCTGCATAATTTGAGCGATAAAATTATGCTTTCGAGGTAGGACTAAGAATATATAATAGGCTAAGAAGGAAGTGTTATTAGGTATTTGAGTCACTCTATTTCGTATTTAAAAATGGACTTCGATCAAGTTGTAGAACGAAATTCGGCAAAAGATATCACAAAATTTTCCTTCTTGAGATTTCCATAAATTTAGGTCAAATGTCTCAAAAATCTATAAGGATTTAAGGGTTGTACAACCTACCAAATTAAAGGTCTATGAGTCTAGTTTCCATCGCATTAAACCGTTCATCAATCCGACTTCGGATTAGAGAGATATTGGCATTTTCGCGAGACCACCCAGCAGGAATGTCAGAAGGGACTAAGGAGGTGGAGGACTATTTAAGTCCCTTTGGTCGATTTTTCTTTATCCAAACCCATTTCCAGAAATTCTCTTCGTAAGAAACCTCTCTCCAACTCGTTTTTAAGTGTTCTTAAGGTAGGAATCCATGGTTTGACATGATTTTCATGTTGGGAAGACAGGATTTGAATGTAGCTTGTGTTTCAGTGTCTTTTTTCAGGATTTTGGTGGCTTCATGGAGAAGCTATCGGAAAGACTTCTTCTTTTGGTTTTATTTAGTAGTTAAGGTTGGTTATAGGTGTGTTAACACCATTAGGTTGTTGTCTCGGAGTTTCTACCGTTGAATTCGTATGAATCTTGTCGAGTAAGTTTGTCTTTATTTCATTGTTGAGTTGTATTGGCTATGTTATGGAAGTAACCTAGGATGCTCTTAGGAAGTAACTTGAAGATCATAAGGGTAAAGGTTTGTCTTAGATCAGGCTCACCAAAAAATTCAAAGTATGTTAGGCTTGTCCCTTCCTTTGTCGGCGTGAATTCAGTAGCCATTGTTCTCCATGTTGACATGTGTGTTGGCTGTTTTGTGAAAGTTTGTGTTATGTTATTATTGAACTCTTATGCTGCTGTTTATATGGTGATAAATGTGTGTATAAGGTGGTGGCTTGGTTGGTGGCTCGGGCTTGAGGCAGAGAATCATAGTCATGGCAAATTATTAGGCTCGTATCGGGAGGTCGTGTGTGAGGCATGTGGTTCTTTTAGCAAGTTATGGGTTGTTATTGTGAATAATTTTAGGTGATGATATTGATACGTTAATGAGGAATTAGAGTGGTTAAGGTCGATGGTTGCGATCATCTTTTGGTATATTCGAATTGGTGGTCGTGTATACCGTGTCGATGACACGTGAAGACCGTGGTGACACTTGGGCTATGTTTTCCTTGCCCATTGATGTTAGTGGTAAGTAGAGTGTCTTGTGGGATTTTTTTAATGATTGGAGATAGATTGGTTAGGATGGTAATCCTTAACTCGGCTGGTGGCTTGTCGGTGGACGGCTAGACGTGAAAGAATAGTATTATGTTGTAATAGCCGGGTTGTAGAGTTTGAGAGCCAATTGTGGGCTATTTGAGCATGTATTATTATTGTTGTTGATTGTGTGTGTGTGTTGTATTTGAGGCCTTGTGGCTTGTAAACACCCGATGCATGAGAGTTATTTCGGTTATGGGTTAAGCTCGAGGTGCCATGTGGCTTGTGGATACCCAACGCACAGGAGTGTTTCTGGCTAAGGGGTTGAGCCCAAGGAGTGATATGACCTACGAAGTTGAGCATGATGTCCTCCATAATACCGACTTGAGACATGATTCGAGAGTAGTCCCATATGTCTGAGCTTTTTTGGGATCACGATTGGTTGTCCCAGATGGATGGAGCTCAGCTAACTGTGCATAGGTGAGAGAGCATTCGATAGTGCTTGTTTGATGATGTTTACTTTAGAATTTCTTGACATAATATTGTGGTTTTTTTTTTGTGTTATATGTTATTTGATAGCAGTGGATGCTACATGTTGGCTAGCATTAGCTGAGGCCGTTGAGAGGTCTAGAGGTGATGACAGGTGAGCTGAGTCAGCTTGTTGCCACTATGTTGTTGTTTACTTTCGGACTTGACGGGCTTATGGGGGCCAAGTAGGTTCTGTTTCTATGTTTGCTTGTACTTCCTAGGCTTATGGGTGCCAGGTAGGTTCTATGTGTTTACTTAAGTTGAGTTCTTCTTCTGTGATATCCGGTATGTCTGTTGATCTCTAATCTGAGTTTTCCAGTTGTTTTTGCCTTTCATGCTCGATATATTATTGTACTGACGCCCTAGTTGGGGCGCTGTATTCATGTCTGCAGGTGATGGTGGGCTGCTAGATCGAGTTCTTGATCGCATAGTGGTGTTCCAGCTAAGTCGGTGTTCTCCAGGTCTTTCGAAGTTGCAAGATGTTTGAGTTTAGGGTAGTTAAGGGCCCTATTTCGATCATTTGATTATATTCATAGAGGCTCGTAGACATTGCGGTGGTGTTAGTATGTTGTTATAGGCCAGGTGGGCCATGTTGCATAGTTGTTTTCCGTTTCGTGGCCTTGACAACATATTGTATTTATTTTTTTTGGTTTGTTAGGTGAGCCAGCTTCTGCTATAGTCTATCATCTTATTCTAATTTTATAGTTATTTTGTTGTCGAACCTCATTGGTTCTAACCTTCATTTTATTTTTGGGCATCACATATGCTTATATCAGGGGTGGAACCTGGTGCCGGTCATGCTTCCCCGGGTTTGTGGTGTGACACTATCAAGAGTTATTATGAAGTTTCCAGTTACCACAACTAAAAACCATGAGTTATGGAATCATGGTATGGGTCGTGGTTTTACTTGTATTGAGCAGCCTAGCAAGATCCTACAGTCTTGCATTTTCCTCCCAGGGATCATACGTCTAAACCACGACTTATAGGCTGGGATCACAAGTCATGGGTGGTACTCGTGGTTACCCTATCTGTGATCCTCCAGGAACCATGACTCAGACCATGAGTCATGGTATGCAAGTTCGACTCGTTGGTATGAATCGCGGCCCCAGTACAATAAAGTATCCTAGTCAAGCCCAGAGACAACGATTTAAGGTATGACTCATGGTATCAAAAAACGAACCATACTGATGGTCTGTGGTTAGATTTCCCACAAGTGTTCAAGTTACCGTAGTACCCATAAGTCCAATCCAGGAGTCGTGGATTGATAGTGCGACTCGTGGTACGATCTGTGGAAACTGAATTCTACAATTTCAGATTGATTTCTCCAAGGGTAATTTGGTGACTGCCTATATTATTGTCATGACCCGAGTATGGACCACCGATCGAGACAGGAGACCTAGAACCACGAATGATTACAAGCTAAGCCATAATACATACATATCATGAACAAGAGCGTAGCCAAGGTGGAATTAAAACATGAACACCATATAAGTAGAAGTCTTCATATAGTAGCATAAGATATAGGTATAAACACTAGTCAACAACGCTGAACCATCTATACATAGCTAAATGAAAATCCTCTAACCATAAGATAAGATGATGGAACAATACCCCCAACTAGCTCACTATGTCGGGAAGTAAAAGACATAAGAAAAAGAGACATAATCAAAAACTGTCGTCCTCGGATCATGAGGACTCACCACAACTGGGATGGTACTCGATTGAAGCGGAAGAGAGCCAACATCGGGATTGAGACTGGTCAGCCGAACCTATATCATGAGATGATATAGCATAGAGTGTGCGGTCAGTACTTTGAATGTATCGATTATGTAAAGTAAAACATTCAAATAAAATGATACTCTTAAATCTTGAATATAAAACAAGGCAGAACATGATGGTAAGGACAACATGCTAAAATCCATGTTCTCTAAGTAATCGTAATTATGAGATAATCATCATAACCTGAACATAATGACCCAAGGTTTAGAAATAGAAATCATATGATGTGCTATACTTGAAATCATAAATGAAAACTCATAAACTGATCAATGGGTCAAATATGCTATGAAACATATTATCATAAGACATAAACATGAGTATCTTAAAACATGAGGAATAATGGGAGGCTTCGTCATAACCGACACCGTCACGATAGAGCTTATGTGATGGATGAGTTGGTAATTTACCAACACATTAGGCATTTAAACATGAGCTTTTGCTTGTTGTTCAAGTCATTTAGGAAGATTTTATTCCCTTTCTCTTTGGTTTTTTGCAAGTATTCAATTTAAATAGAGAAATCAAGAAATTGAACGAAAAGCATAGAGTTGGAAGAAGAGGACATGCGTTTCATAGGATGACACCTGCAAAACGCAAGCTAAACGCGGGAGAGCATTGCTTAGAAGTTGAAGGCACACCTGCGGAACGCGGGTCAGCACCTGTTAATGCAGGTGGTAGCGCAAGATCATGCTTGGACTTACTAGCCCCCAGCTGCGATCAACTGGCGCCTTGCGGATGGGCACCAGCATTGCAAGTGAAGCCATCATTAAAGGGGTAAAATCATCCAGAATAAGAAAAGAGGAGCAACTTTACCCTGTTTTGTAGACCTTTTGTAAAAAATAGAATATTCCATTCCATAACATTCCATAGTTAGTTTTAGTAGTGAATTTTAGAATGAGGACAATATAGAGAGAAGTGAGAGCTTTTCCTTCATCTTCTTCATCCTTCTAAGGTAAAAACCTCTATTGAAGAACAAATTGAGCTTGAAGTTTCTTATTAATGATAAATTATAGTGATTCCTTTATGGTTTTATCTTTTGTTCTTCATCTATGAGTAGTCAAAACCCTTGCTAAGGGTGTGTGCATGATAGGGGCTAAAATGGATTGGGTATTGCTAGTCTAATCTTGGAATTACTTATTCAGCATGTGTCCACTATTTTCTCTAAATTATAATTGAAATATCTATAATTGTAAGTATAGATGTTTTTACTTATTCCATAGTTTCTTGAATAAGAGGAGTAGAATGTGAATGAGAAAACAATGGTGGGTTATTGGGTTTTGATTTTGTGGGGTTGGGCTACAAATAGCTAATACTCATTTTTATACACCCATTAAAGAATTGAGGCTAGAGATACTTTAATTGTTATCCAAATCATAATGGTTGATGTGTATAGGATGTTGGCGTTTGAGAAAACCCGAGGAAAAAGACATCCAAGTGGTCGAGAAACATTGGGTGTCTCCTTATCCACGACTATTTATATTTGTTTGTAATGTTTTCATTTTCTAGTTAACCCCAATCCTATAAATGCCCCATAAATAGCACACCCCTAGTGCTTGCACATATTGTTACTTCAAAGTTGGCTGCCTTGTTTCATTGATTAAATTTGAATTCATAGAGTGATCTTACAACCCCCAATATTTACTTTCCTAGTTTTGATACAATGATGCTATTTGATTTTATTTGATAGATGACTTTAGTTGCTATCAATATTTATTCCCTGTAGATTCAACCCCAACTCACAAGTTGGGTAAATTATATTGCAACAATAGTGTACACTTTTTCTTAGTGAGGGGTGGATTTGGACGTCATCATTTTGGCGCCATTGCCGGGGAATGAGATTTAATAACCTTTAGTAGTTTGTTGACTTGAATTAATTAAGCTTCTTGTGTAGTTTTATATTTGTTGTTGTTTTTCACTGCTTGTTTAGGTTGTATCCAATGAGCCACGACTTGCAAGTATGTTCCATGGATGGACACATGGATCAAGAAGAGGATGAGTCCATGTTGCCTGATGTAGCGGGTCCCATTCGCCTACCACCTACGGGTGGGGAATGCTGTGTGTCATGTGACCGGCACGCTGTTGCACTTTCTATAAATGAATGGACTCTTTGGAGGGCAGCCAAGCGAAGATGCTAATAGACACCGTCACAACTTTCTTGAAATATGCCAGCCCTTCAACATCACCAATATTAGCCAAGAGTCGATTCAACTAAGGCTTTTCCCGTTCTCATTATAGGGAGAAGCCACTGTTTGGCTAGAGGAGCTGCCCCTGGGGTGTATTACCTCTTGGCAAGAGTTGATGGAGTCTTTCTTGGATAGGTTCTTTCCTTCCTTGAGAATGTTGCAGTTGAGGGATGGAATTACTAACTTTAAGTAATTCTCGAGTGAACCCTTGCATGAGGATTGGCTCCGATTCAAAAAGAAAGCTATAATTTGTTCAAAACATGGGTTACCTGACGGAGTTATTTCACAAAGCTTCTATCACTCACTTGACTCCATCAATAAGTCATAGGCCAATAATCATACTGATAGGTCCTTGATGGACCAAACATATGGGTTGGGCCCAAAGCTCTTTTTGACCGGATGACCAAGAAAAATCGAGCATGGCACACTAGGGATATCGAAGTGTCCTCAAGTTGTGCTAGTTCCAGCCTTGTGAATGCGGAGATGAGGAGAAGAGATGAAGAAAAGGATAAGACCTTCGCCAAAATGATTACAAATCTATAGAGAATGACAAAGCATATGATGGGAGCTAGGGTGTAAATGCAGTTGGAACCCAAGGCCAAGTGCAATATAAAGGGGAGGCTTCACCTCCAAGATATGAGGAAGAGTGTCAATATATTGCTGTCTAAGTGGGGGATGTGTGTGTGGGGGGGTTCTCTTCTGGGAGATCAAGGTGCCAACCAAGGTCCTTGGTGTCCTTATGATGAGAACCAAGGTTGGAAAAATGGGGATAGTCAAGGGTGGAATGATAGGAACGAAATATAGGGAAATCGTGAACCCAATCGTAAAAGGGAACATTACCATAGAAGTTTGAACCCATATGTTCCCCATCCTAGGGTTGAGGCCCCTCAAATACAACCTGGAGCGAGAGATGTTGGTAACTCCAAGATAGAGGAAATGTTGGATAGAGTTCTAAAGAAGGTTGAGTCTATGGACAGCGGGGTAAGGGAGCTAAAAGGAAGGTGTATAACCTCACCTAAACAATGAGTTCTCATTTTGTTTCTATCAAACATTTGGAAGATCAAATGAACCACTTGTCGTCCCAAATGAATCACCGAATGAAGGGCACACATCCTAGTGACACCATACCAAACCTGAAGAAGGATGGCCATTGCATGGCAATTGTTACTTGGAGTGGAAAATTTTCGCTAATGCGGGTGTCAAAGCCAAACAAGCTGATGATCCCATCACTATTGATGGAGTGAAGATACGATGCAAAAAGCACTAAATGTTGTTGATGATGAAGAAATACTTGAAGAAGAGGCAGCGGCTATTGCTCCCAAGGATGTTGATGATGAGAAAAAGGAAAATGGGGCTTCAAATGCACAAGGCCAGGAGCCTAGAATCTCTCCCCCTTACCCTCACTGGTTAGAGAAGAAGAAGGAGGACAACCAATTCAAGAAATTTATTGAGATGTTTAGCTTGTTGTCAATTAACATACTATTGGTAGATGCATTTCTTCAGATGCTGGGTATGCAAAATTCATGAAAGAATTGTTAAAAGAGAATAAGATCATAGATGAAGGCACAGGGGAGGTGACGAACCAACATAATGCGGTGATGGAAAGGAATCTTGCGCCTAAGAGAGAGGACCCCAGAGATTTTACCATCCCTTGCACCATTGGGATGTGCATTTTCAAGAATGCTTTATGTGACATCGGTGCAAGAATAAATTTGATGCCTCTTGTCAATTTTAAGAAGTTGGGTTAGGGAATCCCAAGCCTACTACAATAAGGCTATTGATGGAAGACCGGTGTACCAAGAGGCAGTGGGAGTGCGAGAAGATGTCTTGGTCTAAGTGGACAAATTTATCCTTCCAACCAACTTTGTCGCGTAGCATTGCGGCATGGTGTAGAGGTGCCTATCATTTTGGGTTGACCATTGATAGCCACAGGTAGAGCTAGAATTGGTGGGTCTGGAGCTACGAGAGCTAAAGTTTAGAGTGGGAGGTGAGGAAGTCCTCAATATATGTCAACCCATAAAACCCCTAGATAAATGCAAAGTGATAGGGATCCTCAATGTGGAGGAGGACAAGACAAAAATTATGAGGCTGAAGTTGATTTGGAGGATGACCCTCCGGAGAATTGATGATTGAGGAGGTATCCATCATGCCACAACGTTAATTAAGGTTCTTCTTGGGAGGCAACCCAAGTGTTTTTATTTTTGACACTTTGATGTTTTTTTGTTTTTATTTTGAAGGTTAATTGGATGAGGAACCAAGTGAAGCAAGAATAGGGCAAGCACTATGTCAAACTTGTGAAATACAGGTGCTCAAGTGTGATGCAGCCCAAGTGCAAGAAGGGTCCATAAAGTTTGAAGAAAAGAAGGGCTCTTGCACCCCACCTGCGTATCATAGGTGTGGCAAAGTCCTAAACCAGAACTGAAAGAAATTCTGAAAAAATTGAAGGGGGAGTTTGCACCACTATCAAAATGTAGGTGGCAATCTGCGAAATGCTGGTAAAAGCACAACTCACAGGCAGTAACCTGGGCAAGAATGGGGCCACCTGTTCTTGGAACTGTGGAATGCAGGTACACACCTGCGGCCGCAGGTCCGACGTAGGAGCAAGTAAGTATATCATTTAAAATATTGACCAAATTCATTGACCGACCTTACCCATGGTCTCCCAAATCCGGTGGGATTTCTTTTCAACTTCCCAAAAATCCTTCTTCTTCACCTTTTCACCTTTCTCATGACCCCAACTACCAATCATTACACCCTTTTATCTTCCCTCATTAACTCCCATTAAATCCACCTTTTAATTCTTTTAATTCTTCACATTATGTGACATCTAAATTTCTTTATTTTTCCTTTTCTTAGGTTTGCATTATTTCTTGCTTTTCAATTTAAATTATCAAAAATACAAAAAGAATCTTAGTGTGTTGTGGCACTAGTTCTTGCAAGATCATGACTTCATCAAGGCAAGCCGACAAGGGAAAGGCACCTCTCACTTCCAAGAGTAAATGGAAGGGGAAAGCCAAAGCAACCCCAGCCTTCACCATTACTAGGGATGCCATCATCTACTATGTGCCTTACATGAAGGCACAATATGTCATATGTGCGGGGAGGCCAATCACCACTGAGAAATGCTTTGACCTATTTGGATTGGGGAATATCATTGCATAATTCAATGAAAGACAATGGTACATGTTCACGGAGCCCCTGTCGAACTGCTGCACAAATTTGGTGCCAGAATTCTATGCATCATATCAGGCATGACAAGAGGCAATGAAACACAAGGGAAAGGTCGATGAGTTCCCGTGCGTCCCCTTAGTCAAAGTTCGAGGTGTGGAAGTTGACATAACTCCGGATACCATAAATGCCTTATTTTGGAAGAATGAGATCGACTCCAGGGCAATGCATGCAACACGAGTGGCTAGAAAGAAAGACTATTTCATTTAGGTGGATGCCATTATCGCTAATGGTCAGCCCTTGTGGTTCTCCATGGGCAGTGAAATCACAAGGAAGGACCTAAAATTTGAGGCCAAATTGTGGCCCAAATTTGTTTGCGGCCACATCATGCACTCTAAATATGATCAAAGGGTCAACCTCGAGGCATCCATCCTTATTGCCTGCATCATATTAGGGGTGTTGTAAAACCCCATAACTTCTAAGACTATCTTGGAAATTTAAGAGTTGATTGTGCAAAAAACTGTTATAATTCCCTTGGTACGAGTCATAGTACGACCTGTACAATCGAGGTGCTAGTGGAACCATGACTTGTGACTGGAGGGATAGTGAAGATCCATGAATAAGGTTGGAGGAACCATACTTGATATTACGGATCGTACAATGGAGGTACAGATAGTACATAGCAGTCGTGGAAAAGTGCAGAAATTTGTTTTGTCAAGAAACTCCAGAGTAACCATGAGACAATGTACGACTTGTAGGATGAGTTGTGAGAGAGATCAAATGCAGACTCAGGTTTTAGTTACGAGTCGTAATACCAATCGTAGGATGAAGGTATGAGTTGTAGAAGGTATCCATGGAAAACTTCAGAGGTATTGGGTGGAGTAGAGTTCCTATCCACTGTTGGGTCTGTTTGGTATAACTACATGCAAGTGCACGTGGTCGAAGAAGTAGTAAAGTGGCTCAAGTAAGCCAAGTATCGATCCCACAGGGACTGGACTAAGGTATCAATCTAATCAAGCATCAATAAACTTTAACTCTAAAATGCAGACAACAGTGTGAAGAAGATTTGGATATTTTGTTTCCTAATTTTATAAGTCTAAAACAAATATACAATTTGAGTCTGAACTATAAGTAAGAGCATGCTGAGGCTAAAATGAACATGTAGAGAAATAAATTATCGATACAATTTGGTTAACCTTTCCTCCAGTTGCTAGTCAAGAATTATTGCCTATGGATTAAAACTCTCGTATTTAACCCAACTTAAGAATCATGAACCTTCCACCTACATCTCTGTGATAAAAAAGAAATTCATGTTCTAGCCATACAAAACCGATTCCTTAATTAACTAATACAACTTTCAGGTATATCTCTATCCTGAAGGTAAATCAATTCTCAATTTTCCCAAACTAAGAAAAGATCATGTCCTATCAATTCACAACTTTCCAATTTCTTGCTCTCTCGAGTGAAACCGGACTTTTTAGATGTACATTAACATTGGCCACACATTAATGCAGTAAGAACAAGAATCAATAGAACAACCATGGAAGAAAAGATGAAAAACCAATTTATCAATAATTACATTTCAATACAAATGTTCCTAACCTCAGCAAGAAGGGAATTTAGCCACTCATTTGTGGATTAAATATCGTTAAATGAGTGTTAATCATACAAGCAATTGAAATAAAGAAGAAGGAGATAGAGAAAAACCCTGAGATTATCGTCCCCTCAATTTGCCTGTAACTCACGTTCTAGCTCCACCAAGTCAGAATAATTAAAAATGAACATAAGTGTTCTATTTATACTAGTGGGAATTTTTCCCGAAATAACAAGCAACGTGTCACGGAGTGCATCGCGGAGCACTGCCTCCGTGACACGCCACCAACGCGGACCCTCACTGGAATCCGGTCGTCCAAGTATTCACATCCAACATTGCACGGCATGCAACGCGGGGCTAGGCCAACGTGCCACGGCCCTGACGCGCACCTTCACTGGAATTTGGCATAACTTCTGCATCCAGGCAGAATGCATCCGCGATGGCAGCGTGACACGGCTCCATCGCGGAGCCCCTTTACTTCATGATTTCCTTGTGCTTTTTCCTTGCTCTCTTCCGAGTCCAATCCCGATTTCTTCCAACATTCACCTTAGCTTCGTAAAATATATTTTTCCTGCAAAACCATGCTAATCATGTTGGTTAGTATAAATTCACATTTTATTACAATTCACATGAGAATGTACAAACATCGATAGATAAACAAGGCAAAATGACACATTTGAGTATCACTTGGGCATATAAATCTGCCCAAGATCCCTTACCCCACACTTAAATCCCTGTTCGTCCCTGAATAATACTCTTACACCTCATGCAATTGACACCCAATCCAGGCTACTGCTCGACAATTCAAGCTACAGTTATACCAATTATTTAATATAGCAAATCATCAAGAAAACATGCATAGTCTTATCAATACACTGACCTCCAACACATTAAGACCTCCTAGACTCAAGAATTGACTCTTGATTTCGGACTCATGCAAATCAGCTGATCAAGATATCCGACATGAAATTCAATCTCTCATCAAGCATGTGCCCTCACAACACAAGAGAATTTTCCCCTTTTTAATCATATGCACTCAAAGACGTTACATGTAGGGGCATATAAACAAGATTTCGCTCTCTCTCCCAAAAGAATTCACATGTATCATGTCATGAACCATAGGCTTTCCTTTAGCGTATTACTCCACTAATATAAGATCACGTGATGTAAGATCACGTAAGACTTAACGGATTGTAATGTAAGCTACGGAACTAGCAAATACTAGGCTAGCCAATAAGAACAACTACCATCCTTAAGCGCTTTTTCAATACATCCGATCAACCTTATGGGCATTGTTTCTTCCTTCATCCTCCCATTCTTGAAGTCTGTCTTTATTTTTGACCCCATATCTTTAAGCACACTTGACTTAATAACAAAGATTATTTATACATCCTCATTATATTTAATTTATAGCGAGTGCACCTTTGACCTTTTCTTTCCTTTCATCACTTTGCTTTTTCTTTTCTTTTCACAATTCTCACTCCTTGACACTGTAGGAAAATTATTTTTTTCTTGAGCGCTTAAGAGTTTTGGATCAAATTCACGTATAATGAAAAGAAGGGGTTAAGCTCGGTTTACACCTTTTTGAAAAAAGAAAAATAATAGGCTAAAGGTTCAATGGGCTAACTAGGATGTACATTCAAGGTAGGTATGATAACGAAAAAACTTTCGGTTAAATCAAAGAAAGGCTTACATCCTTTCCTACAACACACATCCTTCATTTCATTTTGTACACACACCAGGCGAGTTCTAGACACTTCACAATAGCATGGAAGAAACGAAACCTCACTATACACTCATTGCACATGCTCAACTCAAGACATATTCACATACTCTTCAATCAGCTAATTACCAGAATTCAAACATTAAGCCTTAATCACACCGAATCGAACTCTATGGCCTAGGTATCTCAACATATTTACAAAGTTTCATGCTTTCATACGAATCACCTTTGCTCTCTCTCAGTTTCTACTGCTCCCAACTATTGAGGTGGTCTTTCTGGTTCCACCTCTTTAGGCTGTAAACCACTCCTTGTGGTCACTGCATTCACTTGCTTGGGGTTGGGATCAGTGTCACTCAGAAGTCCTCCTGTAGGCTTGGTGTTTTGGGCTCCAGCAAATTGCTCAAACTATTACTCCAGCGCCTTGGTAGCTAATTGATTGTTCTTTACCTCGGCTGCCAATTTCACATAATCAGCCTGCAATTAAGCTTGGTTAGCTATCAATGTCTTGAACATCTCCTCAATGCTGGGTGATGGTGGTGGACAAGGTGCATTATTGCTTCTGTATTGCGACTGATAGTTCTGCTGTCCTCCTTGATTTCTCTGCGCCCCCTGACTTGAACTTTGCCCTTGATAGTTATTGCTACCCCAGGAGAAACTCAAGTGATTCCTCTAGTTGGAATTGTAGTTGTTTCCATACTGTAGGTGGTTGTTTCTCTGTACATTACCAACCAAGTTCACCGAATCAGGATTTGCTCCACAACACTCAGCTGAGTGTTCACTACTCTCGCACACTTCACACCAAATCTGCTGCACTACATTCACTAAGGCGTGAGACTGGTTCATGCTCATGTTACTGAAGTGGGTGTTGAGTTGATTCTGTAACGCAACTATCTTTGCAGAAATAGCTATAAAACCATCCACTTCTAGGACTCCTGCTGCTTTCCTTGTTCCTCCTCTTGACGAATCCGCATTCCACTTCGGATTTCCCTGTGAAATTCTATTTAACAAGGTATACAGCTCTTCATAAGTCTTCTCTAATGCTTGTCCCCCAGCTGCTGAGTCTAACAAGATTTTTATGTGGGGTTCCAAACTCTCTATGAAAATATGTACCAGCACATCATTGGATTGGTGATGATGAGGACAATCCCGCAACATAGATTTGAATCTATCCCAAGCCTGATACAGATTCTCTCCCTCTCAGTGTTTAAAACATAGAATTTGACTTCTAAGTCTTGCTGTTTTACCGGATGGAAAGAACCGTATCAAGAATATCTTTGCAAGATCATCCCACGTGGTGATGGAATTAGGTGGCTCAGCTTTCAACCACCTCTTAGCTTCTCCCAAAAGTGAAAATGGGAACAATGTAAGCCTGACATAATCTGATGACACTCCAGCGGGGATGTAAGTGTCACTTATCTCCAAGAAATTTTGGAGATGTTGTTGTGGATCCTCATGAGGAGACCTGTGAACTACCCGCTGGTGTGCAGCAATTGCACCATGTTTTGTTTAAGCTCGAACCTCCCTCCTGGCTCAGGTTTGCGGATGCTAGATGTGACATTGTTAGCATGTGGGATTGCCACCTCGCGAACCGGCCTAGCTACCATTTCCTCGGGCACTAACATTGCCCTTACAACGGGTGGATTCTGTTGTTGCTCTAGGATTGTTTGTCTGAGCAACTGCAGCTTTTTCTCTAGAGCTTCTCTCTTTTGACGATGGAATTGTCTTTCCGTCTCTAAAGATGAGTCCACCAGGCTAAGACCAATTTGTCAACACTAAGAAAAAATAGTAAACTAACACTTAAGAAAAATTTACCAATTGCCAGTCCCCGGCAACGGCGCCAAAACCTTGTTCGGTCTGTTTGGTATAACTACACGAAAGTGCACGTGGTCGAACAAGTAGTAAAGTGGATCAAGTAAGCCATGTATCGATCCCACAGGGACTGGACTAAGGTATCAATCTAATCAAGTGTCAATAAACTTTAACTGTAAAATGCAGACAACAGTGTGAAGAAGATTTTGATATTTTGTTTCCTAATTTAATACTAAGTCTAAAACGAATATACAATTTGAGTCTGAACTATAAGTAAGAGCATGCTGAGGCTAAAATGAACATGTAGAGAATTAAATTATCGATACAATTTGGTTAACCTTTCCTCCGGTTGCTAGTCAAGAATTATTGCCTATGGATTAAAACTCTCGTATTTAACCCAAGTTAGGAATCATGAATCTTCCACCTACATCTCTATGATAAAAAGAAATTCATGTTCTAGCCATACAAAACCGATTCCTTAATTGACTAATACGACTTTCAGGTATATCTCTATCCTGAAGGTAAATCAATTCTCAATTTTCCCAAACTAAGAAAAGATCATATCCTATCAATTCACAACTTTCCAATTTCTTTCTGTCTCGAGTGAAACCGGACTTTTTAGATGTTCATTAACATTGGCCACACATTAATGCAATAAGAACAACAATCAATAGAACAACCATGGAAGAAAAGATGAAAAACCAATTTATCAATAATTACATTTCCATACAAATGTTCTTAACCTCAGCAAGAAGGGAATTTAGCCACTCATTTGTAGATTAAACATCATTAAAAGAGTGTTAATCATACAAGTAATTAAAATAAAGAAGAAGGAGATAGAGAAAAACCCTGAGATTTTCGTCCCCTCAATTTCCTGTAACCCACGTTCTTGCTCCACCAAGTCAGAATAATAAAAAATGAACCTAAGTGTTCTATTTATACTAGTGGCAATTTTTCCCGGAATAACAAGTAACGTGTCACAGAGTGCATCGCAGAGCACTGCCTCCATGACACGCCACCAACGCGGACCCTCACTGGAATCCGGTCGTCCAAGTATTCACACCCAACGTGGTACGGTGTGCAACGCGGGGCTAGGCCAACGTGCCACGGCCCCAATGCGCACCTTCACTGGAATTTGGCATAATTTCTGCATCCAGGCAGAATGCATCCGCGATGGCAGCGTGACACGGCTCCATCACGGAGACCCTTTACTTCATGCTTTCCTTGTGCTTTTTCCTTGCTCTCTTCTGAGTCCAATCCCGATTTCTCCCAACATGCATCTTAGCTTCATAAAATTATATTTTTCCTGCAAAACCACGCTAATCATGTTGGTTAGTATAAATTCACATTTTATTACCATTCACATGAGAATGTACAGTTATCAGGTCCTTTAGACTCTTAGATAGGTATCCCTAACTTTGTCTAGGACATCAGTTTTGAGCTATGAACCTAGAAGTCACAGTTAGGATTTTCTGTGGGAAAAGGACTTAGCACGAGCTGGCCGGGGTTCAACGCACCCAGATTCGTAGAACTACATAGCCACCGTAGGTTCATCCAGAATGGGCAACCTAGTTCAACTACTATACCCTGACAAGGTATAGTGGACCTTCTCTGATGGAGGGTATACATTAAACTCCATGTTTTTTTCATGTGGTTACATTCCGATTATAGTTTTCCCACAATTTGACACAATTCCTTTTGTTAGTATAGTTCAGTCTCAGTTCAGCTCAGTTTAGTTATTCAAATTTTAGGACATGTGTATGATTATCAATCAATGCTTGTACTCACATTATTACAGTTATATTACAATACTTATTAGTTTATAGTTGGTCATTTCATGTCATCTTAGCTCAACTATGTATTTTTATTATTTTACTTACCTCTTGCATACTTAGTGCATTCAAAGTACTAGTACATATTTTCATGATGTATTGTATTATGATATAGGTACAGGTACCCAGACTCAACATCGTCATTAGTTCCCTTCCAATGATTTAGTAGCATTAGTCATTGGTGAGTCCTCATCAACCCAGGCCAATACTTTCCTTCATTTCACTTTCTTTATCAGTATTACTTTAGAGTTAGCTGGGTGTTTGTCCTAGCAACTAGCCAGATCTTAGATGGCTTTCATACACAGTGTTGTTATGTATGTTTTGCGCCTATCACATAAATTTCAATATATTTTTAGATATTTGTTTTTATCAGAAAGCAATTTATTAAGTTATATTTTCAATTTCCGCTATATTAATTCAGTATGTCAGTGTGATGTTTATCCATGGGTTAGGTTGGGGTCACCTGTGGCACCATGTACCGTGTCGTGTCCAGGGTGTAGACTCGTATTATGACAAACTTGGTATCAGAGCACTAGATTTAGAGTATCCTAGGATATCTGAAATTTGTGTCGAGTAGAGTCTTTTTCATAGGTGTGAAGTGTGCCACACTTATGGGGAGGAGGCTACAATGCATTCTTAGTAAATTTCCCTTTTTTCATACCGCTTGTCGTGCGTTGAGCTTAATCCTAGAAATGTCCTCCTAACTCATGTTCTATTCATTTAAGTGATAACATGCCTACAAAATGAGGACATGGAAGGAGGAATAGGAATGCAAACCAACCTGCCCCACCAGCTCTAGTAGCCCCTCGGGATGATCTAGTTTCCTCTGCAGAAATTCGAGCACCAATTCAGCTATTGGCCGAGGCTGTGACCAACCAAGTGAACCAACAAGTGGTCCCTGTGAATGTGAATAGGTCTACAATAGCTGTCAGGGTTTGGGATTTCACCCAAATAAACCCTCAAGATTTTCATGGATCTAAAGTGGGAGAGGACCCACAGGAGTTCATGGATAAGGTGCAGAAGATCACCCAAATCATGGGTGTTACTTCCATAGATAGTGCTGATCTGGCTTCCTATCAGTTGAAAGGGGTGGCTCAGATTTGGTACAAACAATGGAAGGAGGGGGGGTCGACTAAAGTAGGATCAATAGAGTGGGACGAATTTTCCACGACATTTCTTGATAGATTTTTCTCTTTGGAATTGAGGGAGGCCAAGGTTGCCGAATTTATGAACTGAGGCAGAATAACAGGACAGTGGAAGAGTATGCATTGAAGCTCACTTGGCTGTTGAGGTATGTTCCAGAGATGGTCGCTGAGCCGAGGGCTCATATTCTCAAATTTGTAAATGGACTTTCGGAATTGGTCTTAAAGAATGTAGAAATACAATGTTGATCAAAGACATTGACTTCTCTAGTCTCATCATTCATACACAGCAGATTGAGGCAGAGAAGTTGAAGGAGAGCAAGAGCGAGAACAAACGGGTGAGAACATGCCAATTTGTATATGACCAGCAGAAGTCAGGCGGCAGTAGTCGCCCACAACAGTAGCAGTAGAAACCTACAACACCCACATCATCCACTGCTCCTTCTTTCAAACCCAGCAAGGAACGAATGGGTCAAACATCAAGATCTCAGTCTTAAAGTCACATCTCGAGCTACCGATCAGCTCCAACTTGTCCTAAATATGGCTAGACACATCTGGGTAAATGCCGTTTAGGTAGAGATGGTTTTTTGGTTGTGGCCAGCTGGGTTACAAATTTAGAGATTATGCATCAGTAGGACCGGGAAAGGCTCAGTCCACTACCTCAGTATCCCCAGCAGGTCGCCAACTCAGTAGGGTACTACTTCAGGTATAGATGGCAGTTTGCGCCAAAATCGTTTTTACGCCTTATCTTCTCGTCAGGATCAGGAGAACTCACTTGACCTGGTCACAAGTATATTGCAACTCTTCCATCTACATGTTTACGCCCTTCTAGATCCAGGAGCCACAATTTAATTTGTAACTCCTTATATAACTGTACAATTTGATATTAGTCCAGAAGTCCTATAAGAACCCTTCTTAGTCTCTAGTCTTGTTGGGGAGTCAATTAGAGCTAGCCGAGTGTATAGAAACTGCCCAGTCTCAATATTGAGTAAAGACATTCCAGTTGATCTAGTAGAGCTAGACATGGTCGACTTCGACCTCATTCTTGGGATGGATTGGTTACATTCCAGTTATGTCTCAATCGATTGTAGAACTAGAGTCATCAATTTTCAGTTTCCCAATGAGCCAGCCTTAAAATGGAAGGGTAGTGCATTAACACCTTGGTGTCAGTTTATTTCCTACCTTAAGGAAAAGAATATAATTTCGAAAGGGTACATCTATCACTTAGTTAAGTCAGAGATTCCAGCAATGAGACCTCGACTATCCAGTCGGTTCCAGTGTTAGCGAATTTCCTGACGTCTTTCTGAAAGATCTTCTTGGAGTCCCTCTCGAGTGAGAGATAGACATCGACATAGACCTTCTTCTAGACACCTAGTCAATCTTTATTCCTCCTTATAGAATGTCTCCAACTCAGCTTAATAAGTTGAAGGAACAATTGAAGGACCTTTTAGATGAGGGCTTTATAAGACCCAGTTTTTCCCTATGGGGTGCTCCAGTGTTGTTCGTGCACAAAAAAGACGGTACACTCAGTATGTGCGTCGACTACCATCAGGTTAACAAAGTCACAGTAAAAAATAGGTATCCCCTACCCACGGTTGACGACTTGTTAGATCAGCTTCAGGGAGCTAATTGTTTCTCCAAGGTAGATCTCAGATCGGGATATCATCAGCTTAGGGTTAGAGAATGTGATACATTGAAAATAGCCTAAACAACTCGGTATGGTCACTATGAATTCTTAGGTATGTGTTTTGGATTAACCAATGCTCCTGCAGCTTTAGTGGATCTGATGAACAGGGTATTCAATCTGTACCTAGACTTGTTCGTCATTGTTCATAGATGATATCTTGGTATACTCCAGAAATGAGGAGGATAATGCCAGTTACTTTAGTATAGTGTTGCTGACTCTTAGAGACTGTCAGTTGTTTGCTGAATTTAATAAATATGAATTCTAGTTGAAGTTTGTGGCTTTCCTCGGTCATGTGGTCTCAAATGAGGGTATTCAGGTTGATCCTCAAAAGGTAGCAACAGTAAAGGATTGGCTAAGACCTACTTCCCCAACCGATATCAAGAGTTTCTTGGGTTTAGCCGGTTATTACCAATGGTTTATAGAGGGATTTTCCTCTATTTCATCCCCTCTGACTAAACTAACTTAGAAAAAGGTGAAGTTTCAGTGGTTAGACTCATTTGAGAAGAGTTTCCAAGAGTTGAAGATTCTACTCACTACAGCTCCGATTTTGACATTGCTAAAAGGAACTACTGGGTTCGTAATCTATTGTGATGCTTCCCGAGGTTGCCTCGATTGCATTCTGATGCAGAGGGGTAAGATGATATTTTATGCCTCCAGATAGTTCAAGGTTCTGAAAAGAACTATCCGACTCATGACCTTGAATTGGCAACAGTGGTAATTTCTTTGAAGATATGGAGACATTACCTTTTTAGGATTCACGTTCACCGACCACAAAAGCCTTTAGTACATGTTCAGTTAGAAAGATTTGAACCTCAATTAGAGAAGGTGGCTGGAGTTATTGAAAAACTATGATATGAGTGTGCTATACCACCCAGGCAAGGCCAATGTAGTGGTTGATTCCCTAAGAAGGATGTCTATGGGAAGCATTGCTCATGTTGAAGAGGCAGAAGGGAACTAGCAAAAGATATCCACAGGTTAGCTCGGTTGGGGATGCATTTGGTTGATTCTGCTGAGGGCTGAGTTGTAATCCAGAGTGGGTTAGAATCCTCACTGGTAGTAGAAGTTATGTTAAAGCAGGATGATGACCTCATACTACTCAAATTGAAAGAAGCAGTTCTAAGGAAGGAGGTGGAGGCTTTCTCCAAAGAGGGAGATGATGAACTTCATTCCCAGGGTAGACTATGTGTACCAGATGTAGATGACTTGACACAACGAATACTGGTAGAAGAAGATAGCTCGAAGTATTCTATTCACCTAGGTGCCACTAAGATGTACTATGATCCACGAGAAATCTAATGGTGGAATGACATAAAGAGGGACATCGCCGAATTTATAGTTAAGTGTCCTAAGCACTAGCAGGTTAAGGTTAAACATCATAGACCCAGGGGTATGAATCAAAATATCAGCATACCCACGTGGAAGTGGGAGGAGGTGAACGTGGACTTCATTACAGGTCTACCTCGTACTCGACGACGACATGATTCCATTTGGGTGGTAGTAGATCGGATGACAAAGTCAACACATTTCCTACTGCTCATGACCACAAACTCAGCTAAAGATTATGCTAGACCGTACATATAGGAGTTAGTTAGACTACATAGGGTTTCCTTGTCCATCATCTCAGACAGGGGTACCCAGTTCACCTTGCATTTCTAGAAGTCATTTAAGAAAGGACCTGGTACTCAAGTCAAGCTCAGTGTAGCTTTTCACCCTTCAAAAGATGGACAAGCCGAGAAGACTATTGATACCTTGGAAGACATGTTGAGAGCTTGCGTGATCGACTTCAAAGGTAGTTGGAATGATCAACTATCTCTCATCGAGTTTGCATACAACACCAAGTACCACTCCCGTATTCAGATGCCCGCATTTGAGGCATTATTTGGTAGAAGGTGTAGGTCTCCAATAGGGTGGTTTGTGGTTGGTGAAGTTACTTTGATAGGCCAGATTCAGTTCACAAGGCCATTAAAAAAGTTTAGCTTATTAGAAAAAGGTTGAAAATAGTACAAAGCCAACATAAATCATACGCAGATGTTAGGAGAAGATAACTAGAATTCGCTGTAGATGATTGGGTTTATTTGAAGATTTCACCTATGAAAGGAGTGATGAGGTTTGGGAAGAAAGGAAAACTTAGTCTGAGATATGTGGGACCCTATAGGATTTTGAGGCAAATTGGAAATGTGGCCTATGAGTTAGAGTTACCTTCGGAGTTAGCATCGGTGCAACCAGTCTTCCACGTGTCACTATTGAAGAAGTGCATCAGTGATCTGACCTCAATTGTACCACTAGAGAGTATGGATGTAAAAGATAATCTCTCTTATGAAGAAGTTCCAGTTCAGATTCTTGACGGTAGGTTCATAAGTTGAGAAACAAGGAGGTCGCTTCAATGAAAGTGTTATGGAGGAATCAGTTAGTTAAGAGCCACCACGGAAGCAGAATCAGACATGATAGCTAAATATCCTAATTTTTTTCCTTCCATCTTAGCTTTAGTGTCAAGTATTAAGATTTTCCCCACTACTCCATTCAATTCAACACCTGTCAGTCCTTTCCGTGATTTAATGTGCATCCTAGTTGCATAAGTTCAGTTAGTATGTTAGCTCAGTTTGGAGTCAGTCACTCCCTCAGTAATCTATTCATAGTGTCAAGCATTGGGATTGAAGCTCTTTCCCTATTCTATCAGCTTAGTTAGTATCCATTAGAGGAAGAATGTCCCCAAGGGGAGATATTGTAATACCCCATAGCTTCCTAAGACTATCTTGGAAATTTAAGAGTTGATTATGCAGAAAACTGGAAAAATTACCTAAGTAAGAGTCATAGTAAGACTCGTACAATCGAGGTACGTGTTGTACCATGACTCGTGACTGGGTGGATGGTGAAGATCAGGAAATAAGATTAGAGGAACCATGAAACGATGTTACGGATCGTACAATAGAGGTACATATAGTACATAATAGTTGTGGAAAAGTACATAAATTTATTTTGTTAGGAAAATCCTGAGTAACCGGGAGAGAAGGTACGACTCGTGGGATGAGGGTACGACTCAAAGGATGAGTTGTGAGAGAGATCAGATGTAGACTAAGGTTTTACTTACAAGTTGTAATACCAATCGTAGTATGTAGGAAAGAGTTATAGAAGGTATCAGTGGAAAACTTCAAAGGGACTGGGTGGAGCATAGTCCCCAACTACGGCTCATGGTACGAACCATAGGATCATGGTATGACTTGTAGGTTGAGTAGTACCACCTGGAGGGCAGAAATTTCATTAAGTGTATCAGGGAAATCTTGTAAAACCCTATCGACTTAACTTCTTAACTATATAGTTTATGGTGTTTTCAGGAGGGATTTTAGAGGAGTAGTTGATCCCGTCCCTTATTATTTTCCAAAAATCATATAGCAGAAGTACGAAGAACTTAGATAGTTCTCTTAGAGAAGAAGCTAGGGCTTTCAAGTTTTCTTCTCAGATTCTCCATGTTCTTGCCAGGAAATTTGACTACAGGTATGTGTGAATTGAACAAGGGAATGGTTCTTCCCTTATTCCAAAAAACTCTTCTAAAATGCTTATTAGTTCTAGCTCTAAAGTTTATAGTTAGGGTTCGTTTGTCAGTAAGTTTATGGATTCCTTTTTTCTATAATTTTCTAGAGTATTGAAGGTTATTGTTAGCTATACTTCTGATCATTATCTCCTTACATGAAATTATATTATTTAGCCCTAGTTTCTTTGAATATAGTTAATTGAGTATTTCAACATGTTCTAATTACTAATGTTCCTTGACTCTATTAATTCTTACAATCACCATGTTTTAACTATCACGTGAATTACCAGTCAGTTAAAATGTTAATTCAGTCTCAGTCGAAAGTTAGCCTTTTCGATATTTCCACTAATGTCAGCTGATCAATTTGACTATAATTAGTTTTTGAGAGGTTCAGTAACACACCTTAATATCTGTTATTAGGTTGTTGTTTAGATGGTTACAACGCTTTCAGATAAAGCAGCTCTAGCAATTCTTAGAACACTAGTTTCCAGTTATCATGTCTTTTAGACTCTCAGGGTACTTCCAGAAAGGTATCCGTGACTTAGTCTAGCATATCAATTTTGAGCTATCAACCTAGTAGTCATAGTTATGGTTCTCCATGGGAGTAGTAGCACAGAGCTATCTGGGTTCACCTCAGTTAAGTTATTCAAATTTAAGGATATGCGTATGATCATCAGTCAGTGCTTGTACCCACATTATTACTGTTATACTACAGTACTTATCAGTTTATAGTTGGTCATTTCATGTCATCTCAGCCAGCTATGTATTCTTACTATTTTACTTACCTCTTGCATACTCAGTACGTTCAGAGTACTGATGCATATTTTTCATGCTATATCGAATTATGATACAAGTACAGGTACCCAGACAACATCATCAGTAGTTTTCTTCCGTCGATTCAGCAACATTAGTCATTCGTGAGCCCTCATCATTCGAGTACAAGACTTTACTTTATTTCATTTTCCTTATCAGTATTACTTTAGAGTTAGCTGAGTGTTTGTCCAAGAAATTCGCCAGATCTTAGACATCTTTCAGACACAGTATTGTTATGTATGTTTTGCACCTGTCGCATAAATTTTAGTATATTGTCGGATATTTTCTTTTATCAGAAAGTAGTTTATTAAGTTATATTTTCAGTTTGCGCTATATTAATTCAGTATGTCAATGTGATGTTTAGCCATTGGTTAGCTTGGGGTCACTTGTGGAATCAAGTACCGTGCCGTGTTCAAAGTGTAGACTTGAGCCGTGACAGGTGCCTATTAACTTTGGGGAAATAGTGTCTACACAGATGAAGCGTAGGCCATACTGCAAGGAACTTCAATGTCATACACCGCTCTCATCACCTAGTTGTGCCTCAAATTAAGACTGTCATTATTCCTCGATGAATCCCCTAGCTCCACTACTGGTGTCATTACTATTGATAGGAAGAGGGATGTGGATTCACTCAAGAGAAAAAGGAAAAGGATGCAAGCATGCGGGACTCCCAAAGTATCCACCTCTCATAGCATAGAGGAGACTCCCATAGCTCCTAACCTCAACATGCCACACACCGAGACATCGGGTCATGCATCCGCAGAGGCACCATTCAGAGGGTCTTCACCTCCTCCTCCATCCTCTGGCCCATCTGGAATCCATAGGTTGGCTAAAATGAGCACTCTCATGAGAACCAACTCCAAAAGTTGGCTAAAAATCTCCCTGCTCTTTTCATCAAGACGGTGAAGAAGGAAATGAAGAATATGTTTGAAAGCCTGAAAAGCTATGTTCTTGAATAGATGTAGTCCAGGGAGAAATCACCTTTCTCCGAGCTAAAGTGAGGGAGTTTAGGAGTCGGGCACCAACGGAGGATCCGGACATGAGCTTACTTGATGCAGCCATGTCTGCCCTATCTACAATTCGAGGTCCTATTGATGATTTATTTAAGGGCTTAGGTGGGAATGATGAGGAAAACTTGGGATATGAATGCCATGATGAGGAAGAGGCCAATAATGATACTGAATAGTAGCCACATTAGAGAGTTCTTACCATATTTTGTTCTTAATATGCAAATTGAGGATAATGTAATTTCTTAGTTGGAGATGGGATGTCTCTCTCTTGTTGGTTATTTTGTCCTTTTGTTGCCCTTATTGGGCTCAAGTTCTTATGTTATTAATGTGTTGCATTTTTAATTTTGATTAGCCCTTGTCAGGCTGGTGATGAATGAAAATGTTGCTTTTTGACTAGTTAGTGCCACTGATGGGCCATTTTAAATTGCCCAATGCTTAATGACCCATGTCTTAATAATCGTCTTTGATTATAGTAGTCAGCAAATAAACTCCAAGGGTTTTCTTTATACCACAATTCTTTCCAAAGAAGCGGTTTACTTTTATTGTCGAACAAGGTGGCATTTCCCAATGATAGATTGAGAGGAAACTTTCTTAAGGAAAAAGGCTGAGTTTAGAGTCTTTATAAGTTGGTTATTGCACTTGATTTTGAGCGGCACCACCGAAAATTTTTAGATGGCATGAAAAATGGATTTTGAGGAAAAAAGGGGCATTCAAATTTTAAAATTGAGCATTCTTTGGTCATGAGTTGCACATTCCTTGTTTGGCTTTTTAATTCACATGTTATCATGTCTAAAGTCATACTCTTGATATGGTTGTATGAATTATGTGAACTTTTTGGAGCGTGATGCCTCGTGTGGTGAGGCTTTTAGCTTAATTTTCATGCATTAATAGTTGTCTAGAACTTGCCCTATATCACGATCCGAACATACGCCCAGATCGAGACACAGGACAAAGAACCCTGAGAGGCTTCAAGTCGACCCATGGAATGAACATGACTTCTAAAATCAACATAATAATACAGAAATCTAACATACATAATATCGAAAGTCTTAAAATCTGATACATCAAATATATGAATACATAACAGCGAGCTAAAACTGAAAACATACTATGTCTGATAAGCCTCTACATACTAACGAGTTGATGGGAAAGATCCCAACTAACTCATTAGAAACTAAAAATACTGAATACAAGCTGAAAAAGGATCCTCGAAGGATGAGGATTCACCAACTCTGGCTGAGAGATGCTAACTCTAAGGATCTAGCTAACGGAGGGACTGCACCTAAATTTCCGAGCCTGTATCATGTAACGATACAACATAGAGTATGAGTTAGCACTTGGAATGTACTAAGTATGTAAGGTAAGTAAAAAAAAAAGTTAAGATACATAAGGGTGCATAAGAGTAGGATAACATGATCATATAGTAAATGTCGTAATGTAAACATAAGGGCTCTAGGTTTTTAAACCATTCATAATTTCAATCATAAATCGTAGTCATAAGAGAAAATTTATAAAGCATAACTTGAGCGTAAGTAACACAAACATAACCACGCATAAGTCATGAGGAACAATGAGATGACTCGTCTTAACCGACACCATCATGATAGAGCTTACATGATACCCCACTATTTCGACCAAGTGGTCAGGACCATCCCAGGCTTTCCAGGTAAGGGATGTGCAATATGGTGATAGGACAGGTATCCAATAATAAATGTATATACCTACAGTGGCATGTAGTTCTGATAGCACGGGGTTTACCTGAACGCTGGGTCTACTTGGTGCTAGACACTACTCCCAAAAACATGCACATGAGGGCTCGTATAGTAATTGTGAAATCATTCTTGAAGTTCATGAAGAAATAAATAATAAAATAATGGATCCCACTTGAAATACATGATTAGCCATGAATAAGGGCCCATGAGTTAGCCAAGAGTCATAAATTCATAAATCAAGAAAACCATGCATACTTGTAAAAGTTTATATATGTAATATTTATAAATCCATGAAGTGTACTTGAAGATAAATTATAACATGAATCATAAATCATAACTTAGACTTAGTAAGATCAACAATCATAATAGAATCATAACTTAACTTTTCCTGAAACTTATATCATTAGGAAGAATTTAATTAACATTTTAAACTATGAATTAATAATCAAAATAGGTATAAAATTTGCCCATATATATTAAAACATGATTTGATACATGAAGGGAATTGACCCATAGATTGATGATAGAGAATTTCACAAAATTTGGAATAAACCCCATAAGATCATGAACTTAAATCTAGAATTGAAATCCTTGAAATTGAGAAGAATTTTGAGCATGAGAGGGAAAGGAACTCTGATTCATAACCTTACATACCTAGGTAAATCTAATTTACACTCCCTCTTGAAAGCCAAAGGAAATTGGAGAAAAATTGGGGAATTCCTCAAGCTTAATCTCTAAGGACGAACTTTAAACATTCATGTAGGGAATGGTAAGGCTTAGGATAGGTTTAGCACTCTTAAAACCCTTCTAACTGAGCTTAACATGACATAGTATAGGGCATAGGAGTTTAGAAGTTATGAATTTACCCTTACTAACTTCACTGGAAATTACATACTGCCTAGAGTAATGACTCATCCAACGGGTCGTTACCTCACTCAATGTTTCGCTCCATTTTCCAAACTCAGGTCTGCTACCACGACTGGACATGAAAAGTCGTTACTAGTCATAAAAACTTATTGTTCTCACTTGTTGCCACCACTGCCCATAACTATTCACCTTCTGGAAGTCCTCTTAACGAAAACATATGACGACTCGTTGTCTCATAAAATGAGTCGTACCATGACTCTTGCCAGTCACCTTGGCAAGGACCACTCTCAGAATGACTTATTTCCATGACTCATTACACTAACCAACGAGTCGTTCCATGGCTCGTTGGTCGTGGACCTGCCGAGCACACACTCACCACAATAGGGACCAACGGTCCGTGGAGCTTCCCACAACTCGTACAATGAGTCATGTTGTAGTAATTTTCCAACTTTTCTGCTAAACATCTTTTTTAACTTCCGAATCTAGTCTTAGGCACTTCCGGGGTATTACACTCTAAGTGTGACTCAAGGAAAAATTCAAGATGTAGTTGCACTTAGAACATGATTTTAGGCTTTGTTTTGATAGTTACTTCACCTATATGACCTCCTTGAATATTCATCTTTGCTAGCCAATGTTGAGCCTTTAGCCCTTTTCTTTTAGAACCATATTACAAGCCTATTACTCTTCTTAAAATCCCTATTTTGGCACCCTTTTCTTTTAGAACCAAAAGCCTGAGTTTGGGTATTTTCAAAAGAAAATGGGAAAATGTGAGCTTCAATTTGAGGTATCACCAAAGTGCGATGAAATGGACAATTTTGTTGGTTAAAAACCTAAACATTAGAAGAAAAAGAAATATCGATAGGTGCTACCTCTTTCTTAGATGAGGAAAAAGGGGGAAATTAATGAGATATAGAGATGACTCTTATTACAAAATTGAAGATATTGATCAAAGAGAGATAAGGTGAGATGATCTCAATAGAAAAATTGAGTTAGCAGAAATGTTCACAAAAAGGGTGTCAGGGAGGTTCTAGCCCCTAGAACAAAAAAGTCATCCTACCTTTACCCCTATCCTTTATTATAACCCCCAAGTAATAATTGATTTTGAGTGTAGCAACACTATATTAGTGGCGAGTTGCACGAAAGACAAGCCTATGGGTCAAGTTTTAGTCATGAGAATATCTTTGTGAGGGTGAGCATATTTGCCTTATTTTATAATCCCTTTGTGTGTGAATTTCTTGAAAATTAATGGATTCTCTCTTTATGTGAGTGTCATCACTTCCTTGGGTAATATGCTTGAATGTGTTCAAAGTAAAAGACGTGATGAGACAAGAGTGTAGTGATCTTTAAGGCAAGCTTTGAATGAGAATTTTCAATGACTTAAGATGCTATGTGATCTTGTTTTGGTAAACCATGCCCCTTGTTATGAATGAAATAAACACTTGTGCATCATGCTAATTATTTGTGGTTACCTCATGAAGCATTTGCATAAATTGTTGAGTCTTTGCTTTTCATTGAGTCGGTGTGAGATTTCGGGGTTCTCTTAGTCCTAATGATCCCTTGTGCAAAAACTCATATGGTGTGACATGCTTAATTCAATTGTTTAGCTGTAAAGAAATGCCTTTCTTGCGGACAAGCAATGGTTAAAGTTTGGGGGTTTGATGAGGTTTTAATTTACCAACTCATTAGGCTTTAAAGCATAAGCATTTGCTTGGTTTTCAAGTCATTTCGAACGATTTTATGCTCTTTCTATTTGGTTTCTCCTGGTATTCAATTTAAATAGAGAAAGCAAGAAATTGAACAAAAAACATGGAGCTAGAAGAAGAGGCCATGCGTTTCGTTGGATGACACCTCTAAAAGACAAGCCAAACACAGGAGAGCACTGCTTGTATGTTGAAGGCACACCTATGGAATGAGGGTCCGCATATCTAGGACCCTTCCTAGACATACTGGCCCCCAACTGCGATCAACCGGCGCCTCTTGAATGGACACCTGCAAAACGTAGGTGTCAAGTAAGTGAGGTTGTCATTAAAGGGGTAAAATTGTCTAGTACAAGAAAACAGGTGCAACTTTACCCTATTTTTATACACCGTTTGTAAAGAATAGAATATTCCATTCCATAATATTCCATATTTTTAGCAGAGAATTTTAGAGAGAGAAAATGATAGAGAGATGTGAGAGCTTTTTCGTTCATCTTCTTCATCTTTCTAAGGTAAAAAACTCTATTGAAGAACAAATTGAGCTTGAAGTTTTTTTTTAATAATGAATGATAGTAATTCGTTTATTAGTTTTTTCTTTTGTTCTTCATCTATGAGTAGTTAAACACCTTGCTAGGGCTGTGTTCATGATAGGGGCTAAAATGGATTGGGTTTTAGTACTTTAATCTTAGAATTACTTATTTAGTATAAATCCATTGTTTTCTCTAAATTATAGTTGAAATATCTATAATTGCAAGTATAGATTATGTTTACTTATTCTATTGTTTCTTGAAAAAGAGGAATAGAATATTAGTGAGAAAACAATGGTGGGTTATTGGGTTATATTATGTTGGGTTAGGATATAAATAGCCAATACTCATTTTCATACATCAATTAAAATTGTGGCTATAGGTAGTTGAATTGTTACCCAAGTCATAGTGGTTGGTGTAAATGGAACCTTGGGGTTCGAGAAAACCCGAGGCAAAAGAGACCCAAGTGGTTGAGAAACATCGAGTGTTGCCTTGTCCAAGACTATGTTTGTAAGTAATACTTTGATTTGCTAGTTAAACCCAACCCTATAAATTCCCCATCAATAACACACCCCTAGTAATTGCTCATATTGTTACTTTAAAGTTGGTTGCCTTATTTTATTCATTGAATTTGAATTCATAGTGTGATCTTACAACCCCCAGTATTTAGATTCCTAGTTTTGATACAATGATGGTATTTTATTTAATTTGATAGATGAATTTTGTTGCTGTCAATCTTCATTCCTTGTGTATTCAACCCCGACCCACTAGTTGGGTAAATTATATTGCGACGACCGTGTACTCTTTCTCCTAGTGAGGAGTAGATTTGGACGTCGTCAGTGATGCCCCAACTATCTCGCTCAAGTGGTCGAGTTGTAATAAGCATTGCTAGAGCAAGGAACAAGTAAGGTGTGATATCACTGGTGTGTTCTCGGGCGGGGAAACGCTCTCTTGAGAGGTCCCAAACATGAATATATACCTATGGTTGCATGTAGTTATGAGACCTGGGTCCTCAGAATTCCTATCCTTCTTGGTGCTACACACTACTCCCAAGACATGCATATTTCTCATAATCGTATTCTCAAAACATAGCTTAAGTGTTTTTCTTGAGAATCTTGACTCCAAAACATCTTTTAAAACTTATCTTATAAGCCTTGGCTAGAAATTATGGTGAGACATACTTGACTTTACATGGGCCTTCCCAAATCATAAAACCATACATACTTGAATAAGGCTTCATAATTTGAAATCATGGAATCATAAGTTTAAGAATTCATAATATTCATGCATACTTTAATAATTCATAATACTAGAAATCATAGGCTCATAAACTTAAAATTCAGAAATCATGTATAATAGGGAAAAATCATCATAAGCTTGAAATAATGAATTCATAAGGAATTTGAGAGTTAAATCTACCCTAATAGCCATATTTCATCAAATGGAACATGAGAGAATTGAACCCATAGAGATATCATGGATAATTGAATTGAATTGGGTTACCCCCTAGAATTTCACAATTTGGAGCTTGAGAAGTAGAGATCATAGAATTGAACTTAAAAAGGGCATGAGGGTGGAAGGATTTTCCCCATTCATAACCTTATATACTTGGGGTTGAGGAATCTTTAACTTTAATAAAGATCCAAAGAGAATTGAGATGAAAGAGATGATGAAGCTCTTGCTTGACTTGAGGGAGAACCTTCAATCTATGATTGTTTTGAAAGAATGATGACTTAGACTAGGTTAAACCCCTTAATAAACTCTTTAAGAAACACAAAATGATGTCACTTAGGGGTTAAAAACTTATAAAATTATGAAAATACCCCTGGGAAATCATACTTAAATTCCTGCCTGCAGTTATCACGACTCGTACCATGAGTCATACCACCATATCATGACTCGTGGTATCCACTCGTCACATGCCTTCCTATTTTATAGTTCACTGATTCTCAAACCATGGGTGCCCATTACGACTCTTCACTGCATACCACAAGTCATCCTATGACTCCTGGTCAGTGATAGTCCTTGCAATTCCTCATATTCCCCATCCTATGGCTTCAAACCACGACCCGTTATGATGTCTCATGAGTCATTACTTTACTTGTTATTTCAGGACTGTCTCTGCAGATTTTGACTACGACTTTATAACCACGGGTTGTACGTACTCCCCAAGACTTGTGGCATGCACTCTTTCTCTAAGGGGACAAGTTTTGAGGCTTACCACGACTCTTGTTATGACTCATATCATGAATCCACGACTCATATGATGAGTCGTACTGAGGAAAAATTGTAATTTTTTTTCTGCTGATCAAATTTCAAATCCCGAGTCTAGTCTTAGGTACCTTTAGGGTGTTATAGTTTTATTCCTATACTACATCATTTTAGGGTCTTCTCAGAGGGTAATTAAAGTTCCTTAGTAGATAACCACTAATTCCTCGCATAACATCGAAGTATTTAAAAAACAATACGCTCCTAGGCTCAAGAAAAAAACTTGGGTTATTTTTCTCCAATCCTTGGATACTCTAGTAATATGTAAGAATACATAAGTTCTGGTATGTGGGATTATCAGTAAGGGATTCGTTTCACCCTTATACCCAAAACATAAGTCTCAATCTATGTTTTCAATTATAGTTATTTAAATTCACGACTTTAGTGGTGAAAATCTCTTTTATGCAAGAACTATGAATTTTAGTATATTATATTTTACCTCATGTTTCTCACATGAAAACTACAGATATACATGATTTATAATTTTACAAAATCTCTTGTAGCGCTACTTTTAAGAATTTATCTTGATTTTCTTAGTTTAAGCATAATTTCAAAATGATTCATTATACAATGATTGTATGACTTCAAAATGTGTACGACTTGCATGACTAATTAAGTATTTTAGATATTTCAGTAAACAATATGATTTTAACTACTCCATGAAAAGCCTTTCAGACCTTAGTTATGATTATGAGCATATATATATATAGTTTTGGAGTAGTACTTAGCACAGGACAGATGTGGGTTTAGATGATCCAAGTTCCAAAACTACGTGCCATCATAGTATAAGGGGTCCTGGCTAGTTGAAAGTGTCTCCCTTCACTCGAATAGGCTCATGAGTGAATTCACACCGGCCATGGCTCTTACCTCGGAAAGATAAGAATGCCCTCCAACTAGGGTACAAGTTGGACTTCACGGTGCTCACATGGCGTTTGTTCGATAAGAGAACCTCCCACAGATATTCTTTTCATGGTATTTGTACATGGCCCATTTTTTTAGTAAATGAATTACTTTATGACTTGAAGATATGTTAAGCTTTATATGTATGATTTACTGTTGGGTCACTGTACATAAGCTATATTTTTCCCAGACATTTTACTTACTAGACATGATCTCAATTATCAATATGGTTCCCTATACTCATGTTTCACATATCTCGCATACTCAATATATTAAAAGTGCTGACCATATACTTCTTGTGCTATATCAATTTATGATATAGGCTCAGGTGCTCAGACTCAACCTTGCAGTTAGACATGCTCCAGTACCTAGGCAACTTTGCTATTGGTGAGTCCTCATCATTCGAGGACAACACTTTAGTTATATGTCTTTTTATTTCTATTTCAGTATTTAAGCTAGCTGGGGATCTGTCCCTTCAGCTCATCAGTTCTGGTCCTATCAAAATAGCATCGCCAATCTCAAACCAACCGATAGGTGATCTACACTGCACGCCCCAAAACTGGTGGAGGGCGCGACTAGCTCCCGATATCTAATTGACCGGGAAGTCGGCTATATGACATCTAGAATTGTAACACTTAGGGCATTTAGGCCACCTGTCACAATCAGCTAGAGAACAAAGCCATAATGCCTCAACAATACAAGGTAAACAACTGAAATGCAATCAAGGCTATGAGTATGCTAAACCAAAAAAATAAAAAGCCGACAAGGCCACAAACTGAATAACACTGTACACACTAAGTCCACAAAGCCTCTAAAGAGTAAATTGACTGATGGTCGGAACAGGGCTACGACCTACCAATAACTGCATCTCAAAACTTTAACTAAAACAAAACCAAATATTAGCTCCAAAAAGAAAGGAGCATACCAATACATCCGTTGATCTCACGAACTGCTATTGCAATTGGAAATCCTGACCTTTACCTGCACCTACGGCACGAACGCAGGTTCCCAGGCGAAGGGACATCAGTACAAATGAAATGTACTATATGTAAGGCTGAAATCTATAAACATATAAGATAGCAATGATAAATGATCCATAAATAAGGAATAGTAACAACCTAGAATCTTTGAAACTAAAACCTGACAATAAGTCAATACTGAATTGCAAATACAACCAAGTAATGCACAAGAAAAACTATAACTGTAATGTCGGCGACCAGCCGACCATAAAAAACCATATAAAAAGCTTTCAGCCTATGTACCATACCGGAGTAAAATAAAATATCTCCAGCCGGTGTACCATACAGGGGTAAAAATAAGAATGTCTCCAGTTGGTGCCATACCATTGTAAAATAAAAATATCTCCAGCTGGTGTACCATGTCGGGGTAAAAATAAACATATCTCTAGCCGGTGTACCATATCGGGGTAAAAATAAAAATATCTCTAGTCAGTGCCATACCGGGATAAAATAAAAATAGTCGGTGTACCATATCGAATAAAAATAAAAATATCTCCAGCCGGTGTACCATACTGAGGTAAAAATAAAAATATCTCCAGCCGGTGTGCTACCTAGGGTAAAATAAAAATATTCTCAATCATAATCATGAATGGAGCTGATAAAGCTTATACTGAGTCAATTTAACACATGTAGCATTATAATCAAAATGCTAAATTTGTGGTCGTAATAGGTCTCTTTCATAACATATAAATGCAAGTGAGCACATATACGAAGTAAAATTAGCAAATATACACATATATCATGTAAAGCTATAAAATAATATACAAACATGTCAACTCATTGACTCAACGGACCTTCAGGAAGTTTAGACAACATAAGAACTTTAGTAGGCTTACAAGCAATGTCCTACAAATAATATTACTAATTGAACATATCGCTTGAGTAGAAGCACATAGATTCTCATTTTTATACAATCCTTTAACATCTAGGAAACTACACACACACACACACATATATATGCACAACCCACAGGGTGGTTCCCTAACATGTATCAATAACTACACACTGGAATTCTTTATCAAACTTATCACATCGATGAGCACATATAGTTCTTAACTCATTTGACTTATTTGCTGGAATCATGGGAATTATAACTTGGAACTTGGAGTTAATTGTCATAACTCTTAACATATACAGACAGTTGAGAGCTGAATTACAGATATACAATGTACGAGAGTTTTGTATAACATATAAACTCATGTTTAGTTAACTGATTGACCTCTAGGAGACTTCCTGGTATTTAAAGTTCTGAGCTTAACTGATCACTATCATAGCCTATGCTTATACTTAAATAGAAATTAGGATCATTGGTACATGGGAGAATCTCTCCTCCTAATTTAGGAAATTCAAATGATAACTCAATAATAGCTAAACACATAGATGTATGACTTGAGTATAACTGAAAGAATTCAACTGTATGTTATCAGATGAAAACCATATATCTTAAGATTTCGTACTGAAAATACTTATAAAGACTTGAGTTCTTAGACTTTTAGGCAACTTCAAATACTTGACCGAGATACAAGCATGATTCTTGGTATATGATCTCTTGAAGACTTCTTAGATTAGCATAATACACTTCAACATAACTTAGGGACTAGAAGACATTACTTAAGAATCTGAGATTTGGATTTGTTCAACTTGAGAATTCACAAGAAACTCTCCAAGTGTTTCCTTATAGGCAAAGAAATTCTTATAACCATAATTCCGATGACTTTGGTTTGCTTTCACAATTAACTGAGGAGCTTAAGAAAGCTTACATCATTACAAATGGATTAGAAGCTATTAGGATCACCCTTTTCAGTCATAGAAGAAAATTTCAACAGTTAGAATCGATAACTTAACATAAACATTTAGAGGTATAGCAGAGAGCTTCTCTTTAACATAAGTTACTATTTTACAAACGTTCAACTCTATCTAATTCATAGAAGGTCGTCACATAATATACGTTATATCATTACCACATAACGTAATTATATCACTTATTTAACTTAATGCTTTGGTGACTCTAAGGAGGTTCAGATATCACAAGAGTTCCAGTAAATTTACGGTGACATTCTACTGACAATTCTTATTACCCTAGCGTGTAATTTGAAGGTAAGCATAAGCATAAATATATACTCATTTTTTTTAACCTGGTAACATTAAAATACTGTGTATTACCTTCCCATAAATATTGTTTCATAGGAATATCAATAATTTACACATTCGAGTTCTATCTTTCAAGTTCAACGTATCGGTTGGTTCGAAAACTAGTTAACTAGTCGGTTAGCTAAAGGGAGAGAAATCAAGGAATCTCCTATTAGACTTATATACCTTAGAACATGTTCATAAAAGGTGTATAACTATTGTAAGCTATTTCCACTCCTATTAGACTTATATACCTTAGAACATGTTCATAAAAGGTGTATAACTACTGTAAGCTATTTCCATTTCGTTATTCTCATATACCCTTATCTACCTTAAAATTGTTTTCCAGCGTTAAGTTCGTTCACGTGTCATTGTCTTGCCCTTTTTACCAATTTCACTTAGCAACCATAATTTTGAACACATTTTATATAAAATGCATGACATAATGTAAAGGAACATCTCACGGTGCCCACACTAAGTGTACTTCAGACTCGGTTTACAACTACGATAATAATCGTAAACAATACACTTTTCACTTCACGTTCGTTCACTTCAAGCATATTTAACTCTTCATGATTTTTGTGAAGTATTTCTAATATTTTGTCAAGAATAATGTATGCCTCAATAGGAACTCAAAACATAGGAACAAAGGACCAATCAACAACAAGATTTCGTGCTTGGAAAATAACAACAGGGACACATTCACATACCTTGCTTCGTTATGTCTTTTTAGCCAATTTATTCCGCTTGCTAGCCACTCCGACACCTTCAACTTCCTTAATTACACATCATGGAATGAGGACTGGTTTATACCAAGTTCCTATTCAAACATCATGTCCCAAAATGTACAACAAAACAGCCACATCACAATATAAATTTCAGCAATTCTACGTACCTTAGGCGTCTTAAACTTGAGGCAATTCAAGAGAGTTTCGTTTATGTGCTTTTTTGGTTTAAATTCCACAAAGGTGTTGTATATTCCTTCCATATTTTGGATAAATTCTAGTATCTGTATAACTGTAACAACCTCCCAAAAACGGGCAGCAACCTCAGTCAAATATCACATAAAACACATATCGACATTATTTCATTTCCTTACTTTAGCTTGCGAATTTGAGAGGATAAACCAAGTAGGAACACTAACCCTTCACTTGTGTCTAACCCCTGCCTACATGGAGTTCCTCTTCATCCAGATACTGTTCCAAAAACGTAGCAACCATGCTTCCAAAGCACAGCAACAACACACACCCAAGCAACACATAAGTTCCAACTTCACTTCCAACATAACTTGTTAATTCATGAGAATTTAAGGAGTAAAAACACCTACCTCTTTTTGTACTCAACTCTCACCAATATGGAGGTATAACTTCACCTCCATACTGCCCAAAAACGCATCACCTTTGCATCTAAAAATGCAGCACCTCAATGATTAGAAGCTCACGACATAAGAAACCCTTTCCAAGCTTAGACTATAAAGACATTTGACCTATCCATACAATTTCTTACCTGGGATTCATTTTCACCATTGGATAGAGCTCTGAATTATCTGAATTTTGAATAAATATATCAAGTAAAACTGAGTAGAAATGAGCTTTATAGCTCAAATTTACTTCATATAGGTGAGTTGGCCAAGGCCTGGGCAATGCCCACGTGCAGCGCCCGTGCAGCGTGCCAGCTGCCTCCCTGTCTCGACGCCCGCGTGCATGGGCACTTTACCAGCTGATAGTACTGTCTTCAAACAAACATAACTTTTTACTCCAAACTCCGATGGATGAGTGGTTTTTTCCACTATAAACTAAACTCAAATACCTTTCATTTGATAGGTTATAAGACTTCTGAATAATTATATATTTGTAGATATGGTCGTTTAAAATTGACATTACTTACAAACTTCACATCTCTTCACGTTTCTCCTTGCACATGTTTCCCTTCTCACCTTAGTCCATATACAACCCATAATTCCCTTAATATGACATATAAACATTAAATAATCATCAAAAAAAAAATTTCGGGGCGTAACATACACTTCTGTGAGCCTCAAACGGAGCCATCTGAATGCTGGAATGGTAATTGTTGTCATAGAAACCACCTTTGAAATCAATCACACATGCTATCAATATATCCTGAAGAGTCTTAATGGTCCCCTCAGCCTGACCATCAGCCTGCAGGTGAAAAGTTGTGCTAAGCTTAACCTGAGTACGAAGTCCCTTCTGAAATGTTCTCCAAAACTGGGAGGTAAAATGAATACCTCTATCTGATATGATGGAAAAGGGCACGTCATGAAACTGAACTAACTACCAAATATACAACTTAGCATAATCCTCCACTGAATTGGTAGTTTTGACCGATAAAAAATAAGTTGCTTTAGTCAGCCTGTCTACAACACCCCAAATAGAGTCATATTATCAACGAGTACGAGGCAACCCCTTAATGAAGTACATATTGATTTCCTCCTACATCCACGTAGGGATACTAATGTCTTGAAGAAAACCTCCGGGTCTTTGATGATCAACCTTCACATGTTTACAATTCAGACACTTAGTCACAAACTTTGTTATGTCCTTTTTCATGCCATTCCATTAATAAACTTCTCGTAGGTCACGGTATATCTTGGTGGCACCTAGATTTACGGAATATCTGGAAACATGAGCATCATGCAACATCCGCTCCCTCAAGTCATCAATTCCCGGTACACACTAACGACCCTAATATCGTAGTACACCATCTCCCTCCTTGGGAGAAAACCTCCACCTTCTAATTCTGAACAACTTCCTTCAACTTTACGAAAATAGAACACTCGTCTTGTCTAGCTTTGACCTCGATCACCATGGAAGATTCTGATCCATTCATAATGGTGACACCTCCATCTGTTGAGTCAGCAAGACGATCTCCTAGTTGTGCAAGCCGATGCACATCCTTCACTAACTCTTTCTGCTCCTCATCTACATGGTCAAATTCTCCATAGAAAGCCCGCTAAGAGAATCTTCCACTACATTAGCCTTTCCTAGATGATAGAGGGCACTCATATCATAATCTTTAAGAAGCTCTAGCCACCTTCATTGACGTAGATTTAGATCCTTCTCGGTAAACACGTACTATAGGCTTTTTTCATCTATAAACACATCCATATGGACCCTGTACGGATAGTGTCTCCAAATCTTCAAGGAAAATACTACTGTTGCCAACTTGAGGTCATGAGTCGGATAGTTCCTTTCATGGAACTTCAGCTTCTTAGAAGCATAAGCTATAACAATACCATACTGCATTAATACACAACCAAGGTCAATCCTTGAGGCGTCACAATAAACAACAAACCCATCGGTACCCTCAGGTAGGGTCAACACTAGTGCTGAGATGAGTCGAGTCTTCAACTCTTGGAAGCGCTTCTCATAGGACTTCATCCACTAAAACTTCAGTTTCTTCTATGTCAACTTAGTCAATGGTGCTGCAATGGATGAAAATCCTTCCACAAACCTCTTGTAGTGACCAGCTAATTGCAAGAAACTCCTAATATCTAAGGGACTCATTAGTCTAGGACAATTCTTTACAGCTTCTATCTTTTGAGAGTCCACTTGTACACTGTTGCACTCCAGCACACTCACTAGAGTACGCGGTCGTACAAGTAGTACAATGGCCCTTTTTAAGAGCCGGATGTCAAACCCACAGGGACTAGACCGATTAAGCAAATTATGAAGTTCAAGTGTAAGATTAACCTGCAAAAATGTTGATTATAGAAGTTGTCGATAAATTATAATTAAGTTTTGGGGTGGTCACAACATAATCTAGAAACGATATAATAAGAAACTAGAGCTAAGGCTGGATAATCATGCAATGCTACACTTTGTAATGGTTCACATATGAAATTATCAATTGTTGTCTCACATAGTTGGAAAATGCGATGTTCATGGTCTCTCGAGCCTATAAACACGACAAACTAGCTTCACAACTACATCGTTGAGCGGGGATGTGACATCCTAGTTCGTGGGCAGTTCAACTACATGGATGTCGTTTACGGGGTTTGTGCTCTTGATTAGGGACTTTCGTACCTCTAATCATTTAACCTAACTTAGCTTCACAACTACCTCTACGAGTGGTGGAGTGAAAATTCTAAGTCGGTATCTTGCTATCTTCCCATTTTATCAACCAAGAAAGGTAAATTAGGTATAATTTCTGTCCTAACCGTGAATCCTATCGTAAGATAAGATCTAGCTCCCTACATTCTCTTGTTCTAAAATAGGGTTACTCTATCAAGCTTTTATATAGCTTAACATGTATGTTTTCATGGTGATCAAGCATCAAAACAACCATAATAATGAATGTTAGACAAAACAACAATTAACAACTCAAACCAAAACGAATTCATGCATTACAATCATATCATGTGGCCTCAAACCTAGGGAAGGGTTTTAGCCACTGATGTTCTTACAATAACTTAAAAACATTGTTAAAGTGGTGTACTTATAAGAATAGGTAAAAGGGAATGTAAAATTTGTAATCCCTAGGTGATTTCTTCACTTCTCCCTTCGCTCCTCTATGGTTTTCAGAAAATATTTCGTGACAAATGATTTTAGAAGCTAAGGGTTTAATTTATAGTAGATAGGAAATTTGCAATTTTTTGCCTGTCATGGAATGGCTCCGTGGCACGGAGGTTAATGCGCCAATTTGTCTCTGTGACACGGAGGTAACGCGACAGCTTACTGGAAAGTGCAGTTAAAACTTTCTTGGCCGAGGCATGGCGCGATAACCGGCGTGGCACGGTGCATGTCCTGCGCGATGGACAGCGTGACACGGCCTGTGGTATGCAACAGTGCCTGGCGTGGCACGGTCGCTGGCATGCAGGCACCTTGGAGTGCAACATTTCCCGCTCATGGCCTTGGCATGGCACGACGCTAGGCACGACACACGCACAACGTGGCACACTGCCTGGCATGGCCAGCCTTTCCATGGCATGTTTTCTTGCCATCTTTTGCAATTCACTTCCAACTCCATTCCTTCACTTCACCTATCAGTATTTAGTCCCTCATATGCATTTTACACCTACAAAGCAAGGACTAATCATGTTTGTTATTGCATACCTAAATTTACACAAAAGTGCATAAGAATGTAAGTGTACAATTAGACAAACATGACTAAATTAAGCTATAAAATAGCATTTGGGAAAGAAATTATGCCCAAGATCACTACTCCACACTTAAAGCCTTGTTCTTCCTCGAACAACTCTTTTACATTTCATGCACATGAAGACTCCCACATAGCTAATTGAGCAAGACAATTCAAGCTACGGCTACAATGATTGTTTTTAGATAGCAAGTTAAAAATATTGCATGCATGGTGTAACCATCAAAAGAAAATATACTATGTCAAGGCTTCTTCACCTGAAGAATCGACTCTCAATCTCAACAAACTCATGCAAATTAACTGATCAAGAGATCTGATATGAACTTTATCCTTTATTAAACATGTGCCCTCACAACAAGAGAATTACCCATTTTTACTCACAAATTTTCAAATCAAACCGTGTATAGGAATATGGATAAGAATTGAGCTCACTCTCACAAAGAATTCACATGCCACGCGTATTGACCCATAAGCTTTGCCTTAGTGTTTTACTCCACTAATTTAAGAATGTTTGACAGTAAGATCAAATAGGACTTATCGGGTTGTAATGTAAGCTAAGGGATGCGTAGGTACTATTCTAGCCAGTAATAGTGGCTATCTTCCCCAAGCGCTTTTAATACATCACATATTCATTACGGACATCTCTTCTCTTACTTCACCTTCATTCTTTTCAATCTTAAATTTCCTCTTCTGTTTTCCATTTCGTTAAGCACACTTAGCTTATCAGTAAGGAGTACTTAAGAAACTTTTTTATTCATTTGTTTTCTTACTCCCTACCAATACTCAAGCATTTTCAAACAAGTGCACCTCTAATCTTTTCCTCCAATCCCACAACCGTTACTTTTCCTTCTTTTTGACGATTCTCACTCCTTTACTCTTTTAGATTTTTCACTTAAGAGCTTAGGAGTTTTGGAGCATCTTCAAGCTACTGAAAGAAAAGGATTAAGCTTATGTTGCAGCTATCGATGAATAGGCTTAAAGCTCAATGGGGTTAACTAGGATTAGACATTCAAGGTAGGTAAAGCGAGGGATAAAAATAAGTCTCATTCAAAGTAATGCCTAAATCATCTCCTACAATCGACATCTCTCATTTCATTTTGTATACACACCAGGAAAGTTCTAGACACTACACAATAGCATGGAATATTCAAAAACCTTACACAACACATGCTCAATTGAAGACATATTCAACAGACTCTTAACCCAGCTAATTACAAGAATTCAAAATTAAGCTTTAAGCACATAGAGTCACTTTCAAGAGCCTAGGTGTCTCAAACAGAGTTATACAACTTCTCACATGCTTCAACATTGACCACACTTGCATCTCACAATCATGTATAGCACATAACAAGGACATCAAGCCATCAATTAGCTACGGGTTCAAGAACCAAAACCTATTGACTAATTTTCCCTCAAGACGGTCGTCATCCATCCATCATCGGGAATAGTCCCTAACTATGACTAAAAACAACTATGTACAGACAAAGAAAATTTTTATTCTTCGGTTCAAAGTGCCCCCCATCACAAAAGAACTGAAAAGAAAAACCAACAGGTGGGGAATAATGCTCAACTAAAAAAAATTATCAAGCACTAAATTCACCTGAAATCATTAAGCACAAAGTTTTAAAATTTCCCTCACCCCACACTTGAATCATGCTATGTCGCCAAAGCATCCAATTAAAATTCAAAAAGGGTGAGAAATACTCCTTGGGTCCTCTAGGCCTAGCAAACAACATGTTTTTCATCATTTTTGAGCAAGTGGGTGTTCGACCCCACACTTTTCCTCTTCCATGCTTCTTAGCTTCCTCCTCCTCCAAGGGTACTCAAACTTCCCCTCAATCTGCGCTTAATTCTCCACCAAAAACAACAACAAGATGAAAATATACAAAATCAACACAAATGAAAAAATTAAAATTGTACTTGTGGTACCCTTGGGTTGCCTCCCAAGCAGCGCCTTATTTTATGTTGCGGCACGATGCATCAAGTTTCACCTCTTTTTTCTCCACTTTGGGGATATGAATCTCACCCCTAATTTCTTCTCCAGTTTCCTCTTATGCTCCAGGGGTGGTGGTGAAAAAATGAAAAGACCAAGCAGTAGATGTCGCCTCTAACACTTATTGGCCCTTACATAAGGGAAGTCATTTTGTCTATCGGAATCAACAAATTTCAGAATATACGGGGCTTGTTCCTCCTCTAGACCTTTCTCTACAAGCTATGAAGACTCTATTTCTATGTTGTCAACCAAACTTAATGTCGAGAAATGCTTCGAGTGGGGTACAATACACCTCAAAGCTAAAACTGCATTGTTCTTGACCTCCTTACTTGTGTACACCTTCTCCACATCAATATCTAACTCCACATGAATATCAAATGGTTGGAACTCTATCTCTCCTTTCATGAATGGATTGGACATATGTGTGAGACCATCATGGGGACTCTTAGGAGCTTCTACCTGTTGAACTTCTTCCAAGAACTCACCCTTTTCTTCTCGTTATAGTCCCTCTTGAGTATTACATAAGACTGTCACTTTCAAATCAAAGCAAGCTTCAGCCTCAACCATCATCTCCATGAACTTAGAGCTTATCATTTCTAAGGCCTATCCATTTTCCTTGGTCTGAACTCCCAATACTTCCATCTGCTCCCTTATTGCTTATGTCCGCTCAAGGACCTGTTTTAACATGTTTTCTATATGAGCTTGGTGTTCCAAGTCCTCCTTTTCATCATTCCAATACTCATCAAAAACAACAAAAGGATCATAGTAGGGGCTTCGGGAAGGGGAATATGCATTTGGAAAACCATCCCAATGGCCATCTTGACCACCACATATACTGCACGTGTGACAGTGTTGCCACAAGTGGAGTCCTCCACAATTCAAACAAGACTCACCAAAATATGAGTATCCACTATTCAACCCATTTGTGTTCCATGATGTCATGTCAGAAGGGTATCATACTAAAAACAAAAATAAAATAAATACAAAAGTAATAAAAAAAATTTCAACACTTAGAAAAATAGACACTAACACAAAATAAGAAATTCACCAATCACACCAGTCCCCAGCAACGGCGCCAAAAATTTGTTGTTCTCCAGTGCGCTCACAAGCGTACGTGGTCGTACAAGTAGTACAGTGGCCCTTTTTAAGAGCCGGATGTCGAACCCACAGGGACTGGACCAATTCAACAAATTATGAAGTTCAATTGTAAGATTAACCTTCACAAATGTTTATTATAGAAGTTTTTGGTAAATTATAATTAAGTTTTGGGGTGGTCACAACATAATCTAGAAATGATATTATAAGCAACTAGAGTTAAGGCCGGATAATCATGCAATGCTATACTTTGTAATGGTTCACGTATGAAATTATCAATTGATGTCTTACATAGTTGGAAAATGCGATGTTCATGGTCTCTTTAGCCTCTAAAAATGACAAACAAGCTTCGCAGCTACATCGTTGAGCGGGGATGTGACATCCTAGTTCGTGGGAATTTCAACTGCATGGATGTGGTTTACGGGGTTTGTGGTCTTGATTAGGGACATTGGTACCTCTAATCATTTAACCTAACTTATCTTTGCAACTACTTCTATTAGTGGTGGAGTGACAATTCTAAGTCGGTGTCTTGCTATCATCCCGTTTTATCAACCAAGAAAGGCAAATAAGGTATAATTTTATCCTAACCGCGAATCCTATCATAAGATAAGAACTTGCTCTCTACATTCTCTTGTTCTAGCCTAGGGTTACTCTGTCAATCTTTTACCTAGGTTAACATGTATGTTTTCATGGTGATCAAGCATAAAAACAACCATAATAAAGAATGTAAGACAAAACAACAATTAACAACTCAAACCAAAATGAATTCATGCATTACAATCATATCACGTGGCCTCAACCCTAGGGGAAGGGTTTTAGCCACTCATGTTCATACAATAAATTAAAAGCATCCTTAAAGTAGAGTTCGTACGAGAATAGGTAAAAGAGAATGTAAAATTAGTGAACCCTTGGTGAGTTCTTCACTTCTCCCTTCGCTCCTCTATGTTTTTCTAAAATATTTCATGACAAATGATTTTAGAAGCTAAGGGTTTAATTTATAATAGATAGGAAATTTGCAATTTTTTGGCTGTCATGGATGGCTCTGTGGTATGGAGGTGAACGCTCTAATTTTCCTCTATGACACAGAGGTAACGCGATAGCTTACTGGAAAGTGAACTTGAAACTTTCTTGGCCGAGGCATGGCGCGACAGCAGGCATGGCATGGCGCTTGTCCTGTGCGATGGCCAGCATGACACAGCCGGCGGCGTGTAGCAGTGCCTGGCGTGGCATGGTCGCTGGCACACAGGCGCCTTGTAGTGCAACATTTCCCGTGTATGGTCTTTGCATGGCACGACGTTGGGCGCAGCACACGCACAATGTCGCATACTGCCTGGCGCGGTCAGCCTTGCCATGGCATGTTTTCTTGCATCTTTTGCAATTCACTTCCAACTCTATTCCTTCACTTCACCAATCAGTATTTATTCCCTCATATTCATTTTACACCTACAAAACAAGGACTAATCATGTTGGTTAGTGCATACCCAAATATACACAAAATCGCATAAGAATGTAAGTGTATAGTTAGACAAACATGACCAAATTAAGCTATAAAAAAGCACTTGGGCAAGAAATTACGCCCAAGATCATACACCCTCACTTGACACCAAATGACCCAAAAATGCTACCGAGTTTAACCAAAACTCACACTTGCTGAATTTAGCTTACAGCTGGCGATCCTTAAGAGTTTGTAGCACAACCCTCAAATGGGTGGCATGCTCCCCTTCGCTCCAAGAGTATATGAGAATATCATCTATGAACACGATCACGAACATATCAAAATACAACTTGAATACCCTATTCATCAAATCCATAAAAGCTGCAGGAGCATTCGTTAGTCCAAAGCACATAACAACAAACTCATAGTGACTGCACCGAGTCCTGAAGGTTGTCTTCGAAATGTCACTCTCCCAAATCCTGAGCTGATGATACCCAGATCTGAGGTCTATCTTTGACAAACAATTGGCACCCTGAAGTTGGTCAAACACGTCATCAATTCTGGGGAGAGGATATCTATTCTTGATAGTGACCTTGTTCAACTATCGGTAATCAATGCACATCCGAAGGGAATCATCTTTCTTTCGAACAAATAGAATTGGTGCACCCCACGGGGATTTTCTTGGTATGATGAAACCCTTGTCTTAAAGCTCCATCAACTACTCCTTCAACTCCTTTAGCTCAGCTGCAGCCATTATTTAAGGAGGAATAGATATAGGCTACGTACCGGAAAGAAGGTAAATACCAAAATTGATCTCACGTTCAGGAGGAATTCCCGTTAAATCATCCGGAAACACCTCTGGATATTCACATACTATAGGAACTGGCTGGATAGTCAACGTTTTTGATGTAACATCCTTAACCCTAACTAGATGGTACACACAACCTTTAGAGATAATCTTGCTGGCCTTAAGGTAGGAAATGAAGCTACCTATGGGTACAACTGAACTGCTCTTCAACTCTAGGACTAGCTCACCCGGAAATTAAAACTCTACCGCACGGGTTCTATAGTTTACTTAAGCATAACATGCAATTAGCCAATCAATGCCAAAGGTAAAATCAAAATCTGTCATTGCTAATTCTACTAAATCGGCTAAGTTGACTTTATGAAGGATTACAATAGGGCAATTTCTATATACCCATCAAGCTATGAATGAATCACCAACTGGAGTAGAGACTGCGAAGGGTTTTGATAGAATTTAGAGATAGACACCGAAACTACTAGCAACATAGCGCGTCACAAAAGATAAAATAACCCTTAGATCTAACAATGCATATACATAAAAATGGAATACTCGCAACAAACCAGTGACCACATCTGGTGAAGTCTCCTACTCCTGACAAGATGCAAGGGCATAAAACCTATTCTGGCACTGACCACCACCTGCATTGGTGGAGGCAACCTACTGAGCTGGGTGTGCTAGTGTTGCTGCTGAGCCGACAGCCTACGCCCGACCTCTACCATTATCCAGCCTATCCAAAGGACACTCTCGGCTTCTGTACCCAGTCTACCACACACAAATTAGATATCTCACCCAATCAAGCGTTCCCCTATGTGATTCTTTCCACACTTCCTGCAGACCAAAAAGGTACACTCTGCCTGCATGCTCCTCTACACCCTCGAACTTGATGCTCTTCTCCTCTGATCACCTCACGGTCTAGATGGAGCACCGGATGATAATGGAACTAGAGTTAATGTCCTTTAATGAGACTGTTGGCAATGTCCGCCTCTTGATCTTTGTTGGGAGAACCATAGCTATCTTTCCTGGCCCTCTTGGCCTCTCTCTCTCTCAAGTGCACTGCCTCTATCTATTGGGCAAACAAAAACAATTGAGGAAAATTGATGTACTGGTGAAGCATAGCCTTCCTACAATCCTTGACTAGGTAGTCCTCTACTCCGCACAAACCTGCTCACTCGAGCTGTCTAATCAGCCACCATCTCTGGTGCATACTTGGACAAGCGAGTGAACTCTAAAGCATACTCCTGGACTATCATATCATTTTGCTTCATATTCTCAAACTCAGCTGCTTTGATTTCCCTAATCTCTCGGGGAAAGAACTAATTCAAAATTTTGGTATGGAACTAATCCCAAACAATGGGGCCCGCTACAACTATCCTACCATCCTTCCACTGTCTGAATCAAATATGAACCACCCCTTTCAATTAATAAGAGGCTATATCTACACACTCCTCCCCAATCAACCCCATGATCTGGGTAATTGTTACACCCCGTAAGTTCTAACATTTAGTAGGCCTATTCGTACGTTGGTTGGGCTTTTTAGAGTGCCATACGTATGAGGAAAGGGCCCGAGAAAAGGGCGAACGAGTGCAAAGTTGGGATTTCGCGGGAGGAGGCCGAACCAAGTTGCCCAGAGTGGCAACGTGGCACAGAGCCGCCCCCTCCATGTTACCAAACATGGCATGCCCATAAATTAGCGTGTTGAGGTCCATGCCGCGCTGCCCTGTTCACCACCTCAAGTATATATAAGTTTCCCCCTTTGATTTTATTTCATGTCCAATTTATACATTCGGCAAGCAAGGGAAAGATACGAAGGGAATCAATAATTTTCTTCTGTTACATTATAAAACGCTGCCCGAATTCTAGTTTACTTTGGGTATTAACGTATAAGGCTGCAGGAAGCATTACCACGGAGTTAGTTTTGTGAAATTTGCCCGACAAATCGTAAATCCGCAGAGCTAAAGTTCATTGAATTTCTCCAAACTATTGTTAATACGATCACAGGCTTAAAGTAAGTGTTTCTGTCTTCTAGATTCTCGAGAAATTACGAGTTTTCGACTATGTTTCGTCAAGTTGAAATGTAGTTAATATTTATATATAAGTTATCATTTTCTCCAAATTTAGTATTGGAATTAGCCTCAATCTTCCTATAATACGATGGTAGTTGAGAAGAACTGTTGAATACGAGCTAAAACTCGCAAGTTAATCAGTAACCGGAAATTGAGGTATGTTAAGGGAGTTTCCTTCAGCAAGTTAGTTCTTATGGTATTATAACTCAGTCTAAATCCGAGTAAGAGAACCAAAAGTACATAATCATGAAGAGTTCTTGTTATTAGCTGAGACTAGTATTGTACGTTGTGTTAGGATTTGATTTGTCTATGTCTTCCGTGACCAACCCCAGGGTTACTAGCTGTGTCGATGCCCGCAGGGGCAAGATGTCGTCGCTCCAAAAAGAGCGGCATGTCGTCTGCAAGGGAAGAAGATGGGGTCCCATGTCCTCATAGAGTCCATTCCATGGATGGACTATTATACATACGCCGTATCGGTACCACACCCCCAACGAGCTTGGTGGCAGGGTGCAGATATCAGGAGTCCACTGGACTTAAACACAGCTATAGTTAGGAGCCGAGCGGGCTCAGTTACAGACCTAAGGGACTGGAAGGACGGCTATAGTTACAAGTATGACCCATTATGACCTTGATAGGGGTATATAGATTGACGTGAACTCACCAGGGCATATGGGGGCCCAGGTGGGTTATTCTATGCTGGTTGTACCTTTCTGGTTATGGGGCCAGGTAAGGTTTTTGTTTGTTTTAGCTATGGGTAGACTAGATAATAGAAACCCAGATTTCAGGTATGACTTCTATCCCCTTTCTTTCAGCCACTTCAGCTTTGTCTTTACTACTCAGTTATTTACAGTTATCGTCTTACATATTTAGTACCTATTGTACTGACGCCCTTTCTGGGGCGCTGCATTACTTTCCTACAGGTACGGATAGACGGGAAGAAGGTCTCTCATAGCTTTTAGTTAGCATCGTCAGAGTAGTTAGCTTCTTTCTTCCGGAGCCTATAGATAGAAGGTTTACCCCTTTTGGTTGTACAGTTTATGGGTAGGTCAAGGCCCTGTCCCGACCATCATATTATCCCTAGAGGCTTGCAGATTGTATCTATTTCTGTATGGTTAGCTGTTATAGGCCGTGTTTGCCTATATGTGCTTCAGTTTATGTGCTGTCCATGTGGGGCCCTGTTTACCTAATAGATTAGCAACCTTGTCGGCCATAGTTTAGCATAGCCTGGATTTACTTTACAGTCATAACTAGAAATCACGGTGGTCTTGTCGGCCCGCATATGATTCCTTGTTGTTGTTGTTTCTAGCTAGCTAGTTTCCTTTTATAGGTGGCTATTAGGCCTTGTCGACCGGGTGCTGTGTTTACAACCGAGATATAGCCCATTGTTTCCTTGATTTAAGAGTTAGTGTCAGCCCTGTACTAGAAGTGCTTAGGCTCAGTCAGTTTAGATCCTAGTAGGGCACCAAGTACCAGTCATGCCTCCCAAGGTGGGGCGTGGCAAACTTGGTATTAGAGCCGGTAGTATCCCAGGGAGTCTGCAAGCCGTGCTAAGTAGAGTCTTGTCTATGGATGTGTTGTGCACCACATACAATAGGCCGAAGGTTGTGAGGCATGATAGGACGGTTACTCTTTCTTCTTATCCAGTTATTCTATAGAGTTGTATGGTATAGGGATGAATCCCTAAGCTTACCATAATCTTTTATCGACATAGAGATGGCAGACACCTGACACCCTACGACTTGTAGGAGATTAGATGTAGCAGCAGGAGAGGGCACTAGTAGGGTGCCTCAGCCAGAGTCAGCCCAGTCTGAGGGCGACAGGAAGGCTTCATCTCGGTCTCCCTAGCACTCTTTACAACGTCACGAGCCGCTCGGAGTGGCAAATGTGATGGCACAGCCTCCAGCAGTCATATAGACCCTCATCCAACTTCGATCAACCAACTCTAGAGTGTTTATCCTAAGGAAGTGCCTGACTCTTGCAGCTGCCGCGTTCCTATTCCGCGGGACATGCACTACCGCCTACTAGTTGACCTGGGTGGTCAATGCCTGTGCCAACATCAAAATGGTGGCCCTAAACTCTACATGGGCAACTTGCTTGGGCACATGATCCTCCGGGGTTGGTGAGGCCTGTTGGTGCCCATCCCCATTGCCATTCTCAATGGAATTTCCATTTTCGTTTCCTCTTCTGTTAACTCAGTGAGGAGGCATGATTCTGCAAACGTGTATAGCACGATTTAGAAGGATCTAGACACATTACATCGCATGAAATAGATCATAAAAGAAAAAACATTTCCTAAAATGCTTCATTGCCTCTTGATCATAAGTGTGGCATGGTTCACACACATGAAAAAGACTCTACTTTACGTGGCTTTCAACCCTAGGACACTTCAAAACATAATGCTCTGATATTAAGTTTGTCACGACTCGAACATAGGTCCGGATAGAGACACGTGAAAAGGAACCCTGAGGGACCTCAAGTGGACCCATGGCATGAAAATAGAAGCTAAGTGCATACAACAAGAGGAAAATGATAAAATAAAATATGCTTAAGCGGAAGTCTACATACATATCAATCTGACACAGAGTCAACAATGACAAGCTTATTTCTACATAATTTCTAAAAAAGCCTCTAACATAACTAATGACCTGATGGGACAATATCCTCAACTAGCTCAAAAAAATCTGTAACTAAAGAATGTAACAATGGATAACTGAATGTCCTCGAAGGATGAGGACTCACCGACACTGGCTACATATGATTGAGGAGAAAGAAAGACTAGTGATGTGGCTGAGACTGATCCCTCAAACCTATATCATGAAACGATAAAACCTAGAGCATGAGGTCAGTACTTGGAATGTACTGAGTATGCAAGGTAAGTAAAAACTGACAGTTAAAATAAATAAGAGTTCGTAAGAGTAGGACAACAAGAAAAAGAAGTAAATATCATAATGTAAACATAAGGCTCAAGGATTTCAAACCTTTCATAATCCAATTATAATCATAGTCATAAGAGGAAATTTATAAAACATAACTTGAGCAAAAGTAACATGAACATAACCATGCATAAATCATGAGGAACAATGGGAGAACTCGTCCTTAATCGACACCATTATGATAGAGCTTACATGATGCCTCATTATTTCTCCCAAGTGGTTAGGATCATCCAGGCTTGCCAGGCAAGGGACGTGAAGTATGGTGATATCACAGGGATCCAATAGTAAATGTATATACCTACGGTAGCACATAGTTCTGAAACCACGAGGTTTACCTGACTGCTGGATCTACTCGATGCTAGACAGTGCTCCCAAACACATGCACATGAGGGATCATATAGTAATAGTGAAATCATTCATGAATTATATGGACAAATAAATAAGAGCATACTTGATCCCAGTTAAAATACATGATTAGCGTTAAATAAGTGCCCATGAGTTGGCCAAGAGTCATAAATTCATAAATCATGAAAATCATGCATACTTGTAAAAAATTATATACTTGATATTCATAAATCCATGAAGAGTACTTCAAAGAAATCATATCAATAATAATAAATCATAATTTAGGACTTTAGAAGATTAGGATCATAATGGAATCATAACTTGACTTTTCATGAAATTACATAATTGGGGATAATTTAATTAAAATTTAAAACTACGAATTAATTATCAAAATAGATATAAAATCTTCCCATAGATCTTAAAATATGATTTGATATATGAAGGGAATTGACCAATAGATAGATCATAGAGTATTACACAAAATTGGGAATAAACCCCACAAGATCTTGAACTTAAATGTAGAATTGAAATCCATGGAATTGAGAAGAATTTTGAGGATGAGAGTGATAGTAACTCTCATTCATAGCCTCACATACCTAGGTAAATCTGATTTACACTCCCTTTTGGAAGCCCAAAGGAAATTGTAGAAAAATTGGTGAGTTCCTCAAGCTTTATTTCCAAGGAAGAACTCTAAGCTTGCATGCATGGAATGATAAGGCTTTGTAGGTTTAACACTCTTACAACCCTTCTAACTGAGCTTCAAATAACGTAGTTTAGGACCTTAGATCTTGAAAATACCCTTAATGAAATGTATGGAAATTTTGCACTGTTAGTGACCACGATCAATACCACTAGTTGTCCTTTGATACCACGACTCGTGGTACCCACCCGTTGCTTCCTTTCATCATTTCTTACCTTCTCTTGTCCTGTTAAAATGACTTGATAGAGTGAGTAATTATTCCATACAATGATACGTTACTTCCTCCCATTACTTTGCTAAATTCCAAACTCAAGTCTTCAACCACGATTGGACAGGACGGGTCATTAGTAGTCCCTACGACTCATCGTTTCGCCCGTTGCCACCATTGCCCGCAACTACTCACCTTCTTGAAGTCCTCCAAATGGAAACATACCACGAGTCGTTGTCCCATACAATAAGTCGTACCATGGCTCGTTACACTGACCAACTAATTGTTCCATGGCTCGTTGGTCCTGGAGCTGTCGACCACATTCTCACAATGACAGGGACCAACGGTCCGTGGAGCTTCCCACGACTCGTACAATGGGTTGCCCTGTGATATTTTCCCCAACTTTTCTGTTGATCTCACTCTCAAATCCTGAGCCTAGTCTCAGGCATTTCCAGGGTAATACAATACAACTTCCAAATTATACATTGTGCTCATACTCATACTCGAAACATGATAGGTTTTGCTTAGGATAGTTTAAAATAACATGATGAAGTCAATAACTTCTTGACATATATGAACTAGCCATGAAAAAATGTTGAAGATTCAACCATATAAAAGCTTGATATTCATGAGATTGATACATACTTGAGTAAATCATGCTATCTTTAAATTAGGGAATCGTGAGAGTTTTTCTTAGAAATCATGTAGTCATAATCATATAACATAAGTAGAATCATAAGGTAATGAAATCCATAATAGATCATAGAGTTTTTGCATAAAAAGGGTCTAACCCTAGAAATTCATGAAAATCATAATTGGAGACTTGAAGAATTGGATTCATGAAATTAGACTTAATATTAGGCATGAGGGTGGAAGAAATTTTCCATTCATAATCCCACATACCTGGCATGAAGAGTTCTTGACACTAGCTTGAGACCCAAGAGAATTGGAGAAGATGAACCCTAGCTTCCTTGAGAACTTTGAGAGAATTTAATTTTCAATCTACAATTTAGGATAGGAGAGAGAGTTTAGGATAAGCCTAACCCTTAAATACCCAAAACCAAAAATAACCTGGTTTTGGAGTTAAAAGCATAGGAAGTTACAAAAATACCCTTAGGAACTCATATTAAAATTTTGCCCGTCTAGTCATCACTTGTCACATAATGGGTTGTTGGTTGTTACCACAACTCGTTGTTACCAGTCGTTACTTCTGGACCCAGTTCTCACTTCTCTAATTTTCTCCCTCTGGATGCTCATAATGACCCATCATTACATACCATGAGTCATCCTAGGACTCGTGGTCAGTGGACCGGTCTTGCAAAATCTCTTAACTTCATCCAGCGACCCCTCAACATGATATGTTACTGAAATTATGTTAGTTACTCTCTAAATTCCATCGCATAAATCATCACTACCACTTGTACTTTGTTCCAATGAGTCATCCTATGACTCGTTAATTCCGAACCTTGGATGCCTGAGAACTGATGGCTCGTGACCCTAAGTAGTACCACGTTACCACGACTCATCATACGAGTCGTTCTGAGGAAATTTGAATATTTTCTACTAGTTTCTACTCCAAGTCTAGGGTTTGTTCTTAGGGACTTTGGGGATTTACATTATTTACCCTTAGGAACATTCATCCTTTAATGGAGACTAATAAAGCTGAAATGTAGGGAAGGAGCTGCAATCCCGATATTGAGTGTTATAGACTGAATAATGATGGAGTGACTGACTCTAAACTGAGATACATAGACTAAACTAAATTCAGGAACATGATGCATACTAAGACATGAAACTTGAAATTAAATAGAGTATTAGGAGGAAAATAGTACCTCATGCTGTAACTGAGATGGAAGGGAAGAGGTGAGGGTACTTGACCATCATATCTGCCTCAATTTCCCATGTAGCTCCCTCTACAAGCTGATTCCTCCGAAGGACTTTCACTGAAGCGACCTCCTTGTTCCTCAACTTACGATGAATGTCAAGAATCTCAATCGGCACTTCCTCATAAGTGAGTCTATCCTTCACCCCAATGCTCTATACATGTATAACTAGAGATCGATAGCCAATGCACTTTTTCAACAGGGACACATGGCAAACTGGATTCACTAATGCTAACTTTATAGGCAACTCTGACTTATAAGCGATATTTCCAGCACGCGTTAGAATCCTATAAGGACCAATATATTAGATACTAAGTTTCCCTTTCTTGTGTAATCTCATCACACCCTTCATGGGTGACACTTTCAGAAATACCCAGTTATCAACTGCGAACTCGAGGTCTCTCTTCATCACATCCGCATAGGAGTTTGGATGAATCTGAGCTATTTTTAGCCTTTCATTAATCAGCTGAACCTTCTCAATAGACTTAGGAACTAAATCTGGCCCTATCAATATAGCCTCTCCTACCTAAAACCATCTAATAGGTGATCTATATCTCTGCCTATAAAGAGCTTAAAAGTGGAGCCATCTAAATGCTGGAGTGGTAATTGTTATTGTAAGGAAACTCAATGAGAGGACAGTGATCATCTCAATTACCATAGAAATCAATCACGCAAGCTCTCAATATATCCTTAAGAGTCTAAATGGTCCACTTAGCCTAACTATCCATCTACGGATGAAATGTTGTGCAAAGCTTAATCTGAGTATCAAGGCCCCTATGAAAAGAATTGCAAAATTGTGAGGTGAATTGAGCACCCCTATCTGATATGATGGACAATGGAACTCCATGCAACTTCAATAACTCCTGATTGTAAAGTTTGGCATAATCCTTGGTTGAATCTATAGTCTTAACTAGTAGAAAATGTGTTGTCTCAGTCATCCGTTCTAGAATCACCCATATAGAATCATAAAGTCGACGTGTATGAGGCAAACTAGTAATGAAGTTCATGTTTATCTCTTCCCACTTCCAAGTAGGAATACAGATATCCTAAATTATACCTCCTGGTCTCTAGTAGTCAACCTTAACCTATTTGTAGTTTGGACACCTGACCATAAATTCTTCAATATCCTTCTTCATACTATTCCACCAATACACTTCACATAGATCACGGTATGTCTTGGTGGCACCTAGTTGGATAGAGTATCAAGAGCTGTGAGCCTCTCTCAACATCCACTTTCTTAAGTAATTTACCGCTTGAACACAAAATCGACCCTGATATCACAGTGTACCATCTCCCCGTTGAGAAAAAACCTCCACTTTCTGATCTCGGACATCTTCCTTCAACTTAACAAAGATAGGCTCCACATAACATTTCTCCTTAACATCCATCACCAATGAAGATTCCGAACAATTCTAAATAATGACACCACCATCTGCTGAATCCACCAGGTGAACCTCTAGATTATCAAGCCTATGGACATCTCTAACCAACTCCTTTCCATCTTCCACATGTGCCACACTCCCCATGGAAAACCTGCTAAGAGCACCAGCCACTACATTGGCCTTTCTTGGATGATAAAGAACACTCATGTCATAGTCTTTAAGAAGCTCAAGCCAACTTCTTTGTAACAAATTTAGGTCCTTCTGACTAAACACATACTGAAGTATCTTATGATCCGTGAACACATTAATATGCACCCTATACAAATAGTGCTTCCAAATCATCAAGGAAAACACCACCATTGCTAACTCAAGGTCGTGGGTCGGCTAATTCTCTCATGATCCTTAAGTTGTCTTTAAGCATAAGTGATGACCTAACCATGCTACATCAGCATACATTCGAGACCAACTCTAGAGGCATCATAATAGACTATAAAGCTTTTCGTTCCCTCTAGAAGCATCAAGATTGGACTAGAAATAAATCAAACCTTTAACTCCTGAAAGCTCTTCTCACAAGCATTGGAAAACTGAAATTTGACCTTTTTCTGAATCATCCAGGTCAAAGGTGTGGCAATGGAGGAGAATCCCTCTATAAAACCTCTTTTAGTAGACAACTAAACCCAAAAAGCTTCTAATATATGTAGGATTGAAAGGTCTAGGCTTGTTCTTCACCATCTATATCTTTTGGGAGTCCACCTGCACACCGTCACCTAGACACACACTTGCCCCAGAAATGCAATTGACTTCAGCCAAAATTCACACTTACTGATCTTAGGAAACAACTGATGGTCCTTAAGATTCTACAACACAATCCTCAAATGAGCAACATGCTCCTCCTCACTCCGAGAGTATACAATTATATCATCTTTGAAGACAACAATGAACATATCTAAATAAAACTTGAACGTTCAGTTCATCAAATCCATAAAAGTTTTAGTAGAATTAATTAATCAAAAAGCTATAACTGTAAATTAATAGTGAACATACTGAGACCCGAAGTCTTTCTTCAAAATGTCACTCTCCTTAACTCTGAGTTGATGATTGCCAGACATGAGGTCTATCTTATAGAAGCAACTACCTCCCTAAAACTGATCAAACAAGTCATCAATCCCAGGAATATGATACATTATTCTTGACTGTGACCTTGTTCAATTGGCGGAAGCCAATGCACATCCTTAGGAAACCATCTTTCTTCTACACGAAAAGGACTGGAGCACCCCATGGGGACTTACTAGGACTTATAAGACCCTTATCTATGAGACCTTCAGCTGTTTATTTAACTCTTTATGCTCAGCTGGATCGATTCTATAAGGAGGGATGGATATGCGTTATGTATCATAGAGGAGGTTGATCCCAAAGTCAATCTCCCACTCGGGAGGGACTCCTAGTAAATCATCTCAAAACACCTCTAAATACTCACAAACAATTGGCACTAATTTTAGAGTTAGGGTTTCAGACTTAAAATCCTTATGTTGAATTAAATAATACACACAACCCTTGAAAATCATCTTCCTGGCCTCGAGGTAGGAGACAAAAAGTCCTACAAGCACTACAGAACTACTCTTCCACTATAGGACTGGTCACCTAGAAATTGGAACTCTACTATTTGGGTTCTACAATTATCTGAAGCATAGCAAGATTACAACCAATCCATGCCAAAGATAAGATCAAAGTATGTCATGTCTAACTTTACAAGATCGACTGAGGTGACTTTCTAGAGAACTGTAATATGGCAATTTCTATATACCCTCTATGCTAAAATTGACTCACCAACAGGAGTAGAGACTGAAAAGGGTTTTGAGAGGATTTCGGGATTGACACCAAAACATAGTAGTAACATAGGTAGTCTCAAAGTATAATGTGACCCCTGGATCTATCAAGGTATAAACATGAAGGTGAAAAGCTTGTTACATACCCGTGACCATGTTTAGTGAGCTCTCCTACTCTTGGGATGATGAAACTGCACATAAATGGTTCTATTTCTATTAACCATCTACACTAGATAATGCACCCTACTATGCTAGCGAGCTGCTGGTACTACTAAAGAGATGGCTAGGGCACGTCCAGTACCATCAACCTATCTGGCTGAGGGACACTCCTTGAATATGTCACAATCTTACCCCACTAAAAAGAAGAATTCTTTCCAACCAAATACTATCTAGGGTGGTTCCTTCCACAGTTCTTGCGAGCTGGGAATGTGCGTTCTCCGAACATGCTCCTCTGAGACTTATAGCCTGGTACTCTACCCCTCTGATCACCTTTGGTCCTAGATATAATACCAAACGATGATAGAGTTGAGGCTGACGACTTCTGGTGGGACTCTGAGTAATGCCCACCACCTGTTCTCTACTGTGAGAACTCGAAGTTCCTTATCCTAGCCCTTTTTTCTCTCCCTTTCCTTCTCCTTCAACTTCTCCTACTCAATCTGTTGGGATTGAATCAGGAGTTAAGAGATATATATTTCGTTTATAAGCATAATGGTCCTATACTCTTTGACCACTGAATTTGAAACTCTTGATACAAACATGCTCATGCAAGCACTTGGCTTGACAACCATCTCTGAAGCATACTTGGACAGTGGAGTGAACTTTAAGGCATACTCCTGAAATATCATGTTATTGTCCTTTAGGCTGATGAACTCTGCAACCTTTGTTTCCCTTATCTCATAGGGAATAATCTGTTCAAGAAAGCCGTAACGAATGCATCCAAATCAATAAGTGCTACACCTTCCCTACAACCATCCTTCCACTACTTGTACCATATATGAGCTACCCCCTTCAGATGATAGGAGGCCAAATCTGCATTCTCCTCTCCAGTAATCCCCATAATATGGGTAATCTTTTGTATCTTCTCAATGAACTCCTGTGGATCCTCATCCACCTTAGAACCATAAAACTCTAGCGGGTTCATCCTGGTGAAGTCTCACACTCTAGACACTGCAACACTTCCATTGGTGTTCAAAGGTGCAATCGCCTGCTGGTTCACCTATGCCGACATTGCTTAGGCCAACATCTAAAAAGCATTCCTGAACTCTACATGAGTCACCTGCTAATTCAAAGGGTTTTCCGGAGCTGGTTAGGCTGGCTGGTTCCCATTTCCCTAGTGTAATGCCTCGGAAACTCAAAGATTAGACTAGGTACTCAAAATAGAGAAATCTGGAAAATTTGCACCAGGTCATAGAATGACTCGTTATGTGACCCGTGGGGATAGACCACAAGTCATTGAGTGACTCGTGGTGACGCCTGGGATCTTAAGTGTAATTTTGGTGAATTGGGTGACCACTAGTCGTGGTCAACCCCCACAAGTCGTGAGATTATCCGTGGTTAAGAATAATATGAATCCGGGAAAGGTTAGGCAGTGCACCTAACAACTTGTCACCACGAGTCGTGGTCCATGTCACGACCCGTTATCTGACTCTTGGTATGGATTTGATCAAGTATTAGTGATGGTTGGAAGTGTACCTAATGTGTCCTCACCACGACTAATTTGGGGACATCACGAGTCGTGGTGTCACCCTTGGGACTCCAGGGCTTTTAAGATAGTATGGCCCACGAGAGGTGACCACAACTCGTGGTCACTAACTAGGACTCGTTAGGTCCTTCGTGGTGACCTTCAGTGTGCTCCTGGAAGTGTAGTCCATGTGTGTTACCATGAGTCATGGTCAATGACCAAGACCCGCTATGTCACCCGTAAGGACTAACACTCAGTTTTTCCCTGCGAGTTTTCAAGAGTCTTTCAGTAATTTTATACCCTCCTAAACTTTAAACTACATCATTTAAAGCATAATTTCAGACTTATTAATGGGTTAAACGGTTTCTTTCCTCATTCCCCACTCAGACCTTTGAAGAATAGATCGTAGAACTTCTATCAAAGTTTTTCGGAGAAAGAGCTAGGGCAATCATCCCTCCTCGATTTCTCAATGAAATTCTTCGGGCTTTTCACTAGGAATCTGGGAATTAAACAAGGGAATAGTTCTTCCATTGTGTCCCAAAAATTCTCCCTATTTTCCTTATCAATTCTAGCCCTACAGATTATCGAATGTTATGAAATTCTTAGTCATGATTAGTTTAATTCATGTGGAATATAATTTTATAATAATAATAGATTTTTCCACCATTTTGTGACCGTATTGATGCTTATCCCTGTAGAATAAGTTTAGCCCTAGTCCTTGAGAGTAGAAAACACTAGAATCTTGCTATAGTGATTAAACCTTGAAATTTTCCTAATTCTATCAGTGTTGTGGATTCTCATATTATTTGTATATGCTGAATTCTCAGTCTGATACGTGGTAGCCTAGTTTTAGTCAAAATTTTAGAATAATCTGTGTCGGTCATAAATGATAGCTGATCAGTTTGACAACATAATATACCGAGATGCTAGTAGTACCTCCCAGTTATCAGATCAGATTCAGATTTCAGTTTTATTGGTCCACTATACGATCATGAAAATTTAGATATATATATCTAACTAGCCTTCGGACCCAGTTTCAGATTGTACTTGTTCTGTATATGGTTACAACGCTTCTTGATAAGCATTTCTGACTAATCTTAGAACTCAATTTCAGAATATGGTCCGATAAGACTCTCAGGGTGCTTTTTGATATCTATTACTAACTAGTATTGGGCCCCAGTTTTGATCTATCAGCTTAACATTCAGTCTAAGACTATTCAATGGGAGAAACACTTAGCATTGAGCGGACCGGGGTTCTAGTGCACCCAGGTTCTTAGAACCACATTGCCAGCGTAGGTTGCAGTATTTATTGTCCTGATTATCCCCAGACTCTTGTAATCACCCAGTTCATGCTTTTATACCCTGGAAAGGTATATTGGGTCCTACTGATGGGGTGTATACATCGGACTCCACGTCTAGTTAACGTGGTTATATATCGATTATAGACTCTCCCATTAGTCATTTTAGTCTAGTCTCAGTCCAATTATGTTCAAATCTATGTTCCAGACTTAGAACATGCTTTGACCATCAGACAGGGTCTTCTAGACCACCTTAGTATTTCAATCATTTAGTTTAGTAGCTTTAGTTTGTCATTGCATGTCTTTCAGTTCAGCATTGCTTTTGTTATACTCCATTGTGTTATGTTCCTCTCACTTACTATGTACATTGAAAGTACTGACGCATACTTTTATGCTGTATCATTTTATGATACAACTACAGGATTCAGTCTTAGCTTCGTTATCCGACCGCTCATCAAATACCTCACCTTTACTAGCTGGTGAGTCCTCATCCTTTGAGGATGAAGATGTAATACCACAAAAGTGCATAAGATTAGTCCCAGGATCAAAATTTGAAGTTGGTAGAAAAACTAGGAAAAAGTCACAAGACAGATGATGTAATGACTCAGGGTTGGAAACCACGGGTCGTTGTTAGCAGTCGTGGGAGGAATTGGACCTTGGAAGTTGGTGATACCACGGGTCACCCAACGACTCGTGGTGAGAGGTGACGACCCGTGGTCACCAGTCGTGGTATGGGATTGCTAATTTTCCAGTGGATGTAATGGATTGGTACCATGACTCGTTTGAAGCAACCACAAGTCGTTGTGAGGCTCATGGTAAAGGAAGCTTAGGATTTGCAAGGAGCTAACAACGATCTATCCTACGACCCGTGAGAAGAAACCACGACTTGTCCTGAGGAGTCATGGCTAGAATCCAAAGTCAGTTATTGGGCAGTATAGACAACGGACGGTACCACGGGTCATGGTAGCTTTCAATGACTCATAGGTATGACCCGTGGCATTGACCAGTGCAGTTTTCAGGGAATTTTTATTAAGGGTATTTTCAATTTTTCTATGCTTTAGGGCCCTAAACTATGTCGTTTTATGTATTTTTCTGGGAATAATAAGATAGATTAAGCACCCCTTGTATAATTCATTCCAATGCATGCAAATTAAGAAGATTTTAGAAATATCACGGATAGTATCAAGCTCTTGTCCATAGATTCTCCATTGGGCATTAAAGGAACTTTGAAATCCGATCTTACCTAGGTATATAGGGTTATGAATGGGTGTTTTCTTTCACACCCATGCCCATTCTATATTAATTTATGAAAATCTATCAAAAATCTCATGGTGTTTTGAATTCAATTTTGTGAAAATCTATTGATTTACTAATGGGCTATTATGATTTGTGATTTACATCATATTTTACATCTGTTTCTTATTATAAAATTAATGATTTTGATTTCCACTCAATTAAGTCTAATTATGCATGATCTATGATGAATCGATTTATGATATTAACTTAGATTGTTGTTATTTACAAACCCAGCATCATCAATAATTTGAAATATGAATTTATTCAAATACCCAACATGATTTGATGATTTACAAGTTATATGAATGATATTCAAGTATGCATGGGCCCTATTGTTTATGAACTATTGATGATGAAAAGCATGTTTTCAAGTTTTCCATGTTTATAAGCATGTTTTCAAATGAATTGAGTATTGTAAAACATGTTAAAGTATTGGAAAATTCCCACTTGTTCAAGACTGATTTACGATTTATGAAATGAATCTCATGATTTATCGATTTTTGATGTTGGCCGACTAAAGGGCCTCTGATTCTTGGATAATCATGTTTTAGTGGAGATCCATGAATTATGAATGTTTATTTATCCATTAATCTTAATGAATGATGTTATTAATTTACATATAAGCCTAATATGCATGTTTTTGGGAGCCGTGTCTAGCACCGAGCAGCCCGACGTTCAAAGGACTAGGTCGGTGTCTCATAACATGTGCCACCGTGGGTTTATAACGATACATTACAATAATAATGATCCCCTCTTTCATGATATCACATAATACACATCCCTCACCTGCAAAGCCAAGGGCAACTCTGCCCACTTGAGTGAGATAGTTGGGGCATCATGTGAGGCTCTACCATGATGGTGTTGGTTATGACGAGTCCTCCCATTATTCCACATATTTTATGAATTGTTATTTTTATGTTATTGGCTCAAGTGATAAATTGGTAATGTTTCTCTTATGATTATGTTAATGAATGGTTAACAAATGATTTGAAAACCATGAGCCTTATGTTATCTTATGAGGTTTATGATACGAGCATGATGTCCTTCTCTTATGATCATTTATGAGCTTTTATGTATATTTTGTCTAAAAATGTCAGTTTTAATTTCCTTGCATACTCGGTATATTCCACGTACTGACCGCATACCTTTATGTTGTATTGTTTCATGATACCGGATTTTGCTCTTAGATTCACCCTAATCCTTAGTCCATCTCGGAGAATGCTTTCAGCTCTATTGGTGAGTCCTCATGTTTCGAAGGTCATTTGATTAGATATACGTGATGCTATTTGTTTTAGTTTTTAGCCGGGTTAGTTAGGGATGTTGTCCCATCGACCCATCTTTTGCAGTAGAGGCTTTCAGACTCTATGTAGTATTTGGCTTATGTATATGCCTAGTACTTCCGAATGTTATGATATGATACGTTGCATTTACGTTTTCGCTATGTCTTATGCTCAGTTTCCTGCTTAAAGTGAATGAAGTTAGATGTACACTTATGCCATGGGTCGACTTGGGGCCTCTCGGGGTTCCTTGTCCCATGTTACGATCTATGTCTCCATTCAAGTCGTGATAGGAGATTTATTTATTTTATCTATATTTTCATTCCTTCTATTTAGATTTGGAGTTTGCTTGGATCTTGTCCCAGTAACTCATCAGTCATAGTAGCTTTCAGACTTAGATTGGTATTGCAGACTTGTAATGTTGTTCTAATATATTCAAATGCTATCAACCAGCTTTATTTCTTTCAAGTATTTATATTTTCTCCTTAAACTTCTGCTATATGTATTTTTATATTACTCAGCATATTAGTGTATGAAGAGAAGGGGTTGACTTTGGATCACTTGTGACTTCAAGTACACTGTTTCGTCCACGGTGTTAACTCGGGGCGTGATAAACTTGCTATCAAAGCATTAGGTTTAGAGTATCCTCGGATGTCTGAAAGCCGCATCGAGTAGAGTCTTCTTCATTGGTGTGAAGTGCGCTACACTTATGATGGGGAGGCTACGAGATGTCATTAGGAAAATTCCCTTTATTTCATACTCGTTATCGTCCGTTGAAATTCAGTTCTAGAATCGTTCTCCTAACTCGTGCTCTGCTTCATTTTGGTGAATCATTCCCCTATGACGTGGTAATGGAAGAAGGGCTAGGAATGCTCAACAACCTGCCCCACCAGCCCCGTTAGCCCCTCAGGACGACTCGGTATCTTCCGCAGAATTCAGGGCAGCCATTCAGCTGCTTGCCTAGACTGTTACCAACCAAGTAAACCAGTAAATGGTTCCAATCAACAACAATAGTTCCACAGAAGCTACCCGACTACGGGACTTCACTCGGATGAACCCTCCAGATTTTCATGGATCTAAGGTGGGAGAGGACCTACAGTGATTTGTGGACAAGATTAAGAAGATCACCTGAATTATGGGCGTCAGTCCTTCAGAGAGTGCCTACTTGCCTTCCTACCAGCTGAAATGAAGAGCCCAAGTCTTGTACGAGCAGTGGAAGGAGGGAATGCTAGCAGAAGCAGGACTGGTTAGATGGAAGGTGTTCACTACAACCTTCCTGGACAGATTTTTCCCTCGAGAGCTCAAGGAGGCAAAGGTAGTGTAGTTTATGAACCTGAGACAATGAAACAGGACTATAGAAAATTATGCTCTGGAATTCACCAGGTTGTCCAAATATGCTCCAAATATAGTGGCCGAGCCAAGGGATTACATGCTGAAATTTGTAAATGGGGTGTCGAACCTGGTCCTCAAAGAGTGCAGGACAGCAATGCTGATCAAGGATATCGACCTCTCCAACCTGATTGTCTATGCCCAGCAGATTGAGGTCGAAAAGCTGAGGGACATGGTCTGGCCAGGATCGGAGGGGTAGAGCATCTGTCTCTTAGGTTCAGAGTTACAGTGTCGGTAACAGGTATCCAGATTTCCCCAAGTGCGGCAAGAACCACCCAGGAGAGTGTCTTCAGCGTCGAGAGGGTTGTTTTGGTTGTGGACAGCTTGGGTATCAGCTTAAGGAATGCCCGTCAGCAGGAAGGGGAGAGATCACAATCCATTCCTCAATAGCTCCAGCATGTCGACCAGCTCAGCAGGGTAACACATCAGGTACAGAGGGTGGTAAATATCGAAACCGTTGTTATGCATTATCATCTCGTCAAGATCAGAAGACCTCACCGGATGTGGTCACAAGTATGTTATGTCTTTTCCAACTAGACATATATGCCCTACTTGATCCGGGGGCCACACTATCATTTGTGACTCCCTACGTAGCAGTTTAGTTCGATATCAGTCCAGAAGTCCTCTCAAAAGCATTTTCAATCTCCACCCCAGTTGGCTAGTCAGTTAGAGCCACCCGGGTGTATAGACACTGTCCAATCTTAGTCTACAATAAAGTCATTCCAGCTTACCTTGTAGAGTTAGGCATGGTAGAATTTGACCTCATTCTTGGCATGGATTGGCTACATCCAGTTATACCTCAGTCGATTGCAAAATTAGCGTCGTCAGGTGTTAGTTCCCTAATGAGCCAGCACTAGAATGGTCGGGCAGTAGTTCAGTGCCAAATGGTAGGTTTATTTCCTACCTTAAGTCCAAGAAGCTTATTTCTAAGGGATGTATTTAGCATCTAGTTCTGGTCAAGGATTCCGACTCTGATACCCCAACTATCCATTCAGTCCCTGTTGTTGGCAAGTTTCCAGATGTATTCCTCGAAGATCTTCCCGGAGTTCCTCCTGAATGGGAAATTGACTTCTAAGCAGATTTTATTCCAGATACTCAAACCATCTCCATCCCTCCTTATAGAATGGCTCGTACTGAACTGAAGGAGTTGAAGCAGCAGCTAAAAGATCTTCTTGATAAGGGTTTTATCAGACCCAACATCTCTCCCCGGGGTGCTCCATGCTATTCGTGGGAAAGAAAGACAGTACCCCCAGAATATGCAATGATTACCATCAGTTGAACAAGGTCACAGTCAAGAACAGGTATCCCCTTCCTAGAATTGTTGACCTGTTCAACCAACTTCAGGGAGCCAACTTTTTCTCCAAAATAGATCTCAGGTCGGGGTATCACCAGCTAAGAGTCAGAGAATGTGACATACCAAAAAAAGCTTTTATGACTCAGTATGGTCACTTCGAGTTCGTGGTTATATCCTTCTGACTAACAAATTCCTCTGCAGCCTTTATGGACTTGATGAACATTGTCTTTAGGTAGTATCTGGATATGTTCATCATTGTATTTATCGATGACATTCTGGTATAGTCAAAAGTTGAGGAAGAGCATGCTAATCACCTAAGGATAGTGATTCAGACACTAAAAGACCAGCAACTGTTCACCAAGTTCAGCAAGTGCAAATTCTGGTTGAAGTCCATGACTTTCCTGGGTCATGTGGTCTCTGGTGAGGGTATTCAGGTTGATGCTCAAAAGATAACAACAGTGAAAGACTGGCCAAAACCTACCTCTCCAATGGAAATATGAAGTATCTTGGGTTTGGACGGTTATTATCGATGCTTTGTGGAAGGCTTTTCTTATATAGAGTCTCCTTCCACTAGGTTGACTCAGAAGAAGGTGAAATTGCAGTGGTCATATATGTGTGAAAAGAGTTTCCAGGAGTTAAAAACTCGACTCACCACTGCTCTAGTGTTTGACTCCACTGGAAGGATCGGATGGATTTGTGGTCTATTGCTACGCTTCAATAGTTGGGACTTGGTTGCATTCTAATGCAATAGGGCAAAGTGATAGCCTACGCCTCCAAGAAGCTCAAGGTCTATGAGAAGAATTATCCAACTCATGACATGGAGTTGGCAGTTGTAGTGTTTGCATTGAAAATATGGAGACATTACCTGTACGGGGCTCATGTTGATGTTTTCACCGATCACAAGAGCCTTCAGTATGTATTTAATTAGCAGGACCTAAATCTTCGTTAGAGAAGGTGGTTAGAGTCCCTGAAGATTATTACATAAGCATTTTGTATCACCTGGGCAGAGCCAATGTGGTGGCTGATGCCCTAAGTAGAGTGTCTATGGGTAGTGTGGCTCATATTGAGGAATGTAAAAAGGAATTGGCGAAGTACATTCACAGACTAGCTCAGTTAGGGGTACAATTAGTTGACTCAGGTGAGGGTGGAGTGGTTGTGCAAAGTGGGTCAGATTCCTCTTTGGTTGTTGAAGTTAAGTCCAAATAGGACGAAGGTCCCATTTCACTTAAACTTAAGGAAGCGGTTCTCAGGAAAGAGGTTGAGGCCTTCTCTAATGTCGGAGATGGTGAGCTCCGTTACCAGTGTAGATTATGTGTACCAGATGTCAGTGACTTGAGACAAAAAATATTAGCTGAAGAACACAACTCGAGATACTCCACCCACCCTGGTGCTACTAAAATATACTACGATTTACAGATATTTACTGGTGGAAGGACATAAAGAGAGACATCGCTGAATTCCTAGCTAAGTGCTCGAACTGCCAACAAGTCAATGTAGAGCACCAAAGACTGGGAGGTATGACCCAAGATATCAGCATACCCACATGGAACTGGGAAGAAGTAATATGGACTTTATTATGGGGCTATATTGAATTCGTCTGAAACATGATTGTATTTGGGTAGTGGTAGACTAGATGACTAAGTTAGCACATTTCCTCCTAGTTAAAACTATAGATTCAGTTGAGGACTATGCTAGACTTTATATCCGGGAGTTGGTAAGGTTTCATGTGGTGCCATTATCCATCATCTCAGACAGAAGTACCCAGTTCATCTCACATTCATATCTAAGTGCCCGAACTGCCAACAAGTCAAGGTAGAGCACTGTTCACTCCCAATCACACACAAGTGCAGGTGGTCATACAAGTAATAAAGTGTCTTTATTTCTAGCCAGGTATCGAACCCACAGGGACTGTAATGAAGGAGTAATTTTTCTCTAAGTGTTCCGTATACACACTTCATTATACAAGTAGACAAGCAAAAGAACTGGTGATTTTTCAAGAATATTAGTTAATGTGACCTTAAGTGAAAATTATGAATTATAATCTAAACAATAGCATGAACAAGCTGAGGTTAAGGCAAAACATGCAGATATGTAATTTATTGATTAAATTTCAGTGAACACTTCTCTTAGGTTTTTAGTCAGGAATTATTAACAATGGATTGGGTCTTTTGAACTCCTTACCAATTAAAGAATTATGAGATTTGCATTACACAATTTTGTGATGCAACAACTCATATTCTCATAAACCAAACTACATTCCATAGATGACCAAATATGACATTACAGATATATTTCTATTCTGAACGTTAATCTTCTCTTAATTTCTCAACCAAGACAAGAACATATTCTACCAATTCACATCCATCCAATAAATCTTCCTTTCTGAGATAAAATTGGAATTTTAATATATTCATTAACAATGGCCAATCATTAATGTAGTAAAAAAAGAATCAGTAGAACAACTGTTTTAGAGAAGATAAAAACTGAAATAACATCAATTACATACTACTACAATTCCTCAACCTCAACAAAAGGTGAATTAGCCACTCATTTGAGGATTAAACATCTTCAAACAAGTAGAAAACATACAAGCAATTGAAATTTAAGAGAAAAAGGAACAGAATTAACCCTAGGATTTCTTCAGCTCAATTGCTTTATACCCACGTTCTAGCATTAAATGTCAGATCCCTTAAAATAAAACCTAATTGTGCTATTTATACAAGTGAGAAATTTCCTGGAATAAATTGGCAACGTGGCACGGAGGGTGTCACGAAGCATCAGCTCCGTGCCACAGCCCTGTCGCAGAGCCTCACTGGAACTTGGATGCACAGATTCTGAGCCTCAGCGTGGCACGGAGGCTATCCGAAGCCTCAGGTCCGTGTGATGGACTTGTCGCGCACCTTCACTGGAATCGGGGTGTGAAGCAAAGTCTTACCAACGTGTCACAGAAGTGAACGCGGAGCATAGGCTCTGTGACACGGTGCCATCGTGCACCTTCATTGGAATTCGCCTAAAATTTTACTCTAGGCAGAATGCTACCGCGATGGTATCATGACACGGCCTCTATCGCGGAGCATCAAGTTTTTAGTATTTCATGTCTACTTCTGCATTTTTCTTCCGAGTCCATTCCTCCACTTCACCAACTTGTAGATTAGTTTGAAAAATTCATTCTATACCGCAAAAACAATAAATAATCATGTTGGTTAGTATAAATCCACATTTACATAAAAACCACAAGAGAATGTACACATAAAAGTAGATAAACGAGTCCAAATTAAGTAATAAAGTATCACTTGGGCATGCAATTATACCCAAGATCACCTACCCCACACTTAAATCCTTGTTCATCCTCGAACAACCCTTTCACATCTCATGTAATTGAAGACTCACGCATAGCTAATTTAGCAAGACAATTCAAGATATGGCTATAATGATTATTTAAAATAGCAAGTTAAAAATAGGGCATGCATGATTTAATCATTGAAATGAAATACAACTATGTTAACACTTCCTAACCTCAAGAATCGACTCTCAATCTTAGCAAACTAATGCAAATCAACCGATCAAGAAATCCACATGAATGTTATCTCTCATTAAATATGTGCCCTCACAACACAAGAGGGTTACCCCATTTTTACTTCAAAAGAATTTCAAAGAACAAAAGGTATGGGTATATGAATAAAATTACGCTCACTCTCTCAAGGAATTCACATGCATCATGGAGTGAACCATAAGCTTGCCCTTAGTGTTTACTCCACTAATTTAAGGATGTATGAATGTAAGATCAAGTAGGACTTAAGGGGTTGTAATGTAAGCTATGGGACGGCTATGTACTATTTTGGCCAGTAATAGTGACTATCTTCCCCCATACGCTTTTAATACATCCACATTCATTAAAGACATCTCCTCTATACTTCCTCCTCATTCTTCTCACTCTTGAATATTCTCTTCTTGTTCCCCTAACTTTAAGCACACTAAGCTTATTAATCCAGAGTACTTAAAATTTTTTTTCCTTCATTTATTTTCTTACTCCCTACTAATAATCAGTCATTTTCAACAAGTGCACCTTTGTCCTTTTCTCAACTTTCACAACTTCCACTCTTCCTTCTGTTTTATGCTTCTCACTCCTTCACTCTTTGGAATTTTTAACTTAAGAGCTTAGGAGTTTTGGATCAAATTCAAGGCTAATGAAAGAAAAGGATTAAGCTTATGTTATAGCTATGAAAGAATAAGCTTAAGGCTCAATGGGGCTAACTAAGATTCAATATTCAAGGTAGGTAAAATGTGGGATAACATTTAGGTTCATTCAATGAAACGCCTATATCCTTTCCTACAATCCACATCCTTCATTTGGTTTTATATACACACCAGGCAAGTTCTAGACACTTCACAGTAGCATGGAATATTAGAAAAACTCACACTCACTGCACATGCTCAATTTAAGACATATTCACAGACTCTTAACTCAGTTAATTACAAGAATTCAAAATTAAGCTTTAATCACATCGTTTTGAATTCTAGAGCCTAGGTGTCTAAACATGTTAAAAAGACTTGCATGCTTCCATCCTAATCACACTTGCATCTTACAATATAGCACATAACAAGAATGTCGAACCATTATTTAGCTATGTGTTCAAAAAAATTTGAACCTACTGACTAAAGTTCCCTTAAGACGGTCATCATCCACCCATCATAGGGAACAGATTTTATCTACCACTTCAGTTCAAAGGGACTATTTTCGGAAAAAGCACCGAAAAAAAAACCAAGAAACCAAAAAATAAATTTAAAAATAGAAACAAACTTGCACAAATAATTACACAAACAAATCCTGAACAAGCACCACACACACACACACAATCATCAACACAGCATGAAACACAATGTCACACATTCCTTAAGAAGCACCACATACACACACAATCATCAACACAACACAAAACACAATGTCACACATTCAACCACTTAAGCACAAGCACAAGCACCACACAATCTTACTACACCAGAACCTAGCTACTCCCACCCCAGACTTAGTCAGAACACGGTCCTCAGTGTTCACATATCTACAATTAAAAAACACAGTTTGGGTGGTTTAACTCCCTGATCAATGAAAATGCTCAATCTCTTCATCAGGTTCCAATGCCTCATCTCCCAGATTAGAATCTTCTCCGTCTTCTTCCTCTGACTCAATGTCTGAGTTGTCCCAGTGAGTTTCCTCATCAGTGGGTACGTCATCATCAATTGGTTCTACAAATTTGGACCCAACTCTGCATAATGCTCGGGCATGCTCATTTAAAGGATAATCCATCTCGAGCTACCACAATTCATCCTCCGTAGCAAGTCTTCCACCAATCTGCAGTTGCAGCATCTACAATCCATACATTCGGGCCATGTATCGATTGTCCCGTGCATGTCACTCGGTGAATGTAAGCACGGGCCCAAATGTAGTATCAGGTGCTTTTGTATTAGTGACATCCAAAGCACGCCGGTCATATTGAGGAATGTAATCCAGGGCCTCCTCTTAAATATCATGGCCCCTGAAGAAAGCTGTTAGAAAACCACTGAACCCATACCGATGCCCTTGATGAAGTCTGGCTTTCTTCATTGCTGAAATAATCACCGCTCCAACATTTATCTAGAGCCCTTTCATAAATGCATATACCAAACAAACTTTGTCCCGGGTGATATCAGTCATATGCACCCCAGGGATCAGATAAGTACACAGTATCTTTAACAAAATCCTTGCTTCTCTGTTCATTTGGGAGTATGGTAATGTCCAGTGATATCCTCTTTTCTTGTGACGACTCCACCTGGCTATTGGTCGTGCTCCACAGAATGTGTGTCTTATATCTGCATACGGTGGAGTGATGTTCAGCTGGTGGAGGACATGCGCGTTTGTGTCCTACATCCCTAAGATGGCGTTAAGATGTTGTGGTTCAAAAATAACCACCTGTCCTCTGATCTTGACTGTGTGGCTGCGCACGGTGGGGTTCCAATTAGCGTAGAATTCCCTTATGAGATGAAGATTACACTCTTTGGGTTCTTCGAAGATGAAGTTTAACCCCACAGTATTTATCCTGTGTAAGATTCTCGGGAATTCTTGAGCTAGTGGATACCTTGCTATTTGCTCCTTAGGGAAATACTTGGTTTCCTTATGCTTGGAGTACCATTTCTTCCCCTCATCCAATACCCATCGTATTCCATACTGCCTTCATTGCCCCCTTGAACTGGTGGTGCTACTGGCACTGTTGCCCCAACTCTAAGTCTTGTTCGGCTGGCGCCAGATGTGGATGCACCTTTTCCCTTGTATTGTCGCGCCGACATTTTTCCTATTCAGCAACAACATGTACTCTTAATATCAATCACAATATGGCTAGCTAATACTAAGGTCGGGCTCCAATTGGTCACCCCACACTTAGTTGCTAGCATGGTTTCATAAGTCATGGTCAGTTGGGTAGTTAGACTTCCCCTTTTTCTTATTTCCATGCTTGCTACTCTCCAAACATAATTGAATTTCATTTCGACAAGATAAACAAACATACTATCAGCTATCATCAACCACAAGGTGCACTGCATCAGTAAAAATTAATGGAATAGCTTCTTTGTACTACTCAGACTTTGTACAATTCATTTTTTAAAGTTCATCCATCTATCAACTTCACAAAATAACTGATGCTTAACTTAGACTTACAATCAAGAGGTAATTCAAGATTGTGTACAAAAGCCTATGAGATTATTACTACCTTAATCTACAAAGATCAACATTCTATCCGCAACATAATCAAAATTTAATCGCCAATTTCTCATCACAAACAGAATGCGCAGCCCAATATTTGAATTTTTCTAACATTTCTTCTTCTTTTAATCTCAATTTCTAGCCCTAGTTGTAGACAATTTATGATTTTTAATAAAGATCATGTAATTAATGAGTTCATCCAATCAAAACTATCATACAAGGAACATTCATCCATAACCCAACTGATTACAACACTTTATATTGACTTAGGGCAGATTTTAAACATACAATATGTTCATTATTCTAAATTTGCAGAAAAATGAATAGAAGTGCAAGAGCATACCTAGTATGTTATAATTTTGAAGAAGGAATTAAAACTTAGTGATGTTAGAGGCGTGTCACGTCGAGGGAGAAAGGAGAAATGGGATTTATCGCGGTGGTGTGCAAAAGAATCGGAGTAAAATGTATTTTTGGTGGTTAAAAAGAAGGATTTCGCGCGGGTCGACCCGACTGCTCGAATTGACCTGACGCGAAAATAGCCTCAACGTGTCACGGAGGCTATCGCGCAACTCAAGCTCTGTGACACGGAGCCAACGCAGAGCCATTCTGCCTCCTACCCCAAATTTTTTCATTTTTAACTTTTTTTCACCCTTCGCAATTTTTATTTGCATTTCGTATCTCCTGAAAATCATCCAACAATAACAACTTGTTAGAATATAGCACATAACAAGAATGTCGAACCATTATTTAGCTATGTGTTCAAAAAAATTTGAACCTACTGACTAAATTTCCCTTAAGACGGTCGTCATCCACCCATTATAGGGAACAAGTTTTATCTACCACTTCAGTTCAAAGGGACTATTTTCGGAAAAAGCACCGAAAAAAAAACCGAGAAACCAAAAAATAAATTTAAAAATAGAAACAAACTTGCACAAATAATTACACAAACAAATCCTGAACAAGCACCACACACACACAATCATCAACACAGCACAAAACACAATGTCACACATTACTTAACAAGCACCACATACACACACAATCATCAACACAACACAAAACACAATGTCACACATTCAACCACTTAAGCACAAGCACAAGCACCACACAATCTTACTACACCAGAACCTAGCTACTCCCACCCCAGACATAGTCAGAACACGGTCCTCAGTGTTCACATATCTACAATTAAAAAACACAGTTTGGGTGGTGTAACTCCCTGATCAATCAAAATGCTCAATCTCTTCATAAGGTGTCAATGCCTCATCTCCTAGATTAGAATCTTCTCCGTCTTCTTCCTCTGACTCAATGTCTGAGTTGTCCCAGTGAGTTTCCTTATCAGTGGGTACGTCATCATCAATTGGTTCTACAAATTTGGACCCAACTCTGCATAATGCTCGGGCATGCTCATTTAAAGGATAATCCATATCGAGCTACCACAATTCATCCTCCGTAGCAAGTCTTCAACCAATCAGCAGTTGCAGCATCTACAATCCATACATTCAGGCCATGTATTGATCGTCCCGTGCATGTCGCTCGGTGAATGTAAGCACGGGCCCAAATGTGGTATCAGGTGCTTTTGTCTTAGTGACATCCAAAGCACGCCGGTCAAATTGAGGAATGTAATCCAGGGCCTCCTCTTAAATACCATGGCCCCTGAAGAAAGCTGTTAGAAAACCACTGAACCCATACCGATGCCCTTGATGAAGTCTGGCTTTCTTTATTGCTGAAATAATCATCGCTCCAACATTTATCTAGAGCCCTTTCATAAATGCATATACCAAACAAACTTTGTCCCGGGTGATATCAGTCATATGCACCCCGGGGATCAGATAAGTACACAGTATCTTTAACAAAATCCTTGCTTCTCTTTTCATTTGGGAGTATGGTAAGGTCCAGTGATATCCTCTTTTCTTGTGACGACTCCACCTGGCTATTGGTCGTGCTCCACATAATGTGTGTCTTATATCTGCATACGGTGGAGTGATGTTCAGCTGGTGGAGGACATGCGCGTTTGTGTCCTACATCCCTAAGATGGCATTAAGATGTTGTGGTTCAAAAATAACCACCTGTCCTCTGATCTTGACTGTGTGGCTGCGCACGGTGGGGTTCCAATTAGCGTAGAATTCCCTTATGAGATGAAGATTACACTCTTTGGGTTCTTCGAAGATGAAGTTTAACCCCACAGTATTTATCCTGTGTAAGATTCTCGGGAATTCTTGAGCTAGTGGATACCTTGCTATTTGCTCCTTAGGGAAATACTTGGTTTCCTTATGCTTGGAGTACCATTTCTTCCCCTCATCCAATACCCATCGTATTCCATACTGCCTTCATTGCCCCCTTGAACTGGTGGTGCTACTGGCACTGTTGCCCCAACTCTAAGTCTTGTTCGGCTGGCGCCAGATGTGGATGCACCTTTTCCCTTGTATTGTCGCGCCGACATTTTTCCTATTCAGCAACAACATGTACTCTTAATATCAATCACAATATGGCTAGCTAATACTAAGGTCGGGCTCCAATTGGTCACCCCACACTTAGTTGCTAGCATGGTTTCATAAGTCATGGTCAGTTGGGTAGTTAGACTTCCCCTTTTTCTTATTTCCATGCTTGCTACTCTCCAAACATAATTGAATTTCATTTCGACAAGATAAACAAACATACTATCAGCTATCATCAACCACAAGGTGCACTGCATCAGTAAAAATTAATGGAATAGCTTCTTTGTACTACTCAGACTTTGTACAATTCATTTTTTAAAGTTCATCCATCTATCAACTTCACAAAATAACTGATGCTTAACTTAGACTTACAATCAAGAGGTAATTCAAGATTGTGTACAAAAGCCTATGAGATTATTACTACCTTAATCTACAAAGATCAACATTCTATCCGCAACATAATCAAAATTTAATCGCCAATTTCTCATCACAAACAGAATGCGCAGCCCAATATTTGAATTTTTCTAACATTTCTTCTTCTTTTAATCTCAATTTCTAGCCCTAGTTGTAGACAATTTATGATTTTTAATAAAGATCATGTAATTAATGAGTTCATCCAATCAAAACTATCATACAAGGAACATTCATCCATAACCCAACTGATTACAACACTTTATATTGACTTAGGGCAGATTTTAAACATACAATATGTTCATTATTCTAAATTTGCAGAAAAATGAATAGAAGTGCAAGAGCATACCTAGTATGTTATAATTTTGAAGAAGGAATTAAAACTTAGTGATGTTAGAGGCGTGTCACGTCGAGGGAGAAAGGAGAAATGGGATTTATCGCGGTGGTGTGCAAAAGAATCGGAGTAAAATGTATTTTTGGTGGTTAAAAAGAAGGATTTCGCGCGGGTCGACCCGACTGCTCGAATTGACCTGACGCGAAAATAGCCTCAACGTGTCACGGAGGCTATCGCGCAACTCAAGCTCTGTGACACGGAGCCAACGCAGAGCCATTCTGCCTCCTACCCCAAATTTTTTCATTTTTAACTTTTTTTCACCCTTCGCAATTTTTATTTGCATTTCGTATCTCCTGAAAATCATCCAACAATAACAACTTGTTAGAATATAGCACATAACAAGAATGTCGAACCATTATTTAGCTATGTGTTCAAAAAAATTTGAACCTACTGACTAAATTTCCCTTAAGACGGTCGTCATCCACCCATTATAGGGAACAAGTTTTATCTACCACTTCAGTTCAAAGGGACTATTTTCGGAAAAAGCACCGAAAAAAAAACCGAGAAACCAAAAAATAAATTTAAAAATAGAAACAAACTTGCACAAATAATTACACAAACAAATCCTGAACAAGCACCACACACACACAATCATCAACACAGCACAAAACACAATGTCACACATTACTTAACAAGCACCACATACACACACAATCATCAACACAACACAAAACACAATGTCACACATTCAACCACTTAAGCACAAGCACAAGCACCACACAATCTTACTACACCAGAACCTAGCTACTCCCACCCCAGACATAGTCAGAACACGGTCCTCAGTGTTCACATATCTACAATTAAAAAACACAGTTTGGGTGGTGTAACTCCCTGATCAATCAAAATGCTCAATATCTTCATAAGGTGTCAATGCCTCATCTCCTAGATTAGAATCTTCTCCGTCTTCTTCCTCTGACTCAATGTCTGAGTTGTCCCAGTGAGTTTCCTTATCAGTGGGTACGTCATCATCAATTGGTTCTACAAATTTGGACCCAACTCTGCATAATGCTCGGGCATGCTCATTTAAAGGATAATCCATATCGAGCTACCACAATTCATCCTCCGTAGCAAGTCTTCAACCAATCAGCAGTTGCAGCATCTACAATCCATACATTCAGGCCATGTATTGATCGTCCCGTGCATGTCGCTCGGTGAATGTAAGCACGGGCCCAAATGTGGTATCAGGTGCTTTTGTCTTAGTGACATCCAAAGCACGCCGGTCAAATTGAGGAATGTAATCCAGGGCCTCCTCTTAAATACCATGGCCCCTGAAGAAAGCTGTTAGAAAACCACTGAACCCATACCGATGCCCTTGATGAAGTCTGGCTTTCTTTATTGCTGAAATAATCATCGCTCCAACATTTATCTAGAGCCCTTTCATAAATGCATATACCAAACAAACTTTGTCCCGGGTGATATCAGTCATATGCACCCCGGGGATCAGATAAGTACACAGTATCTTTAACAAAATCCTTGCTTCTCTTTTCATTTGGGAGTATGGTAATGTCCAGTGATATCCTCTTTTCTTGTGACGACTCCACCTGGCTATTGGTCGTGCTCCACATAATGTGTGTCTTATATCTGCATACGGTGGAGTGATGTTCAGCTGGTGGAGGACATGCGCGTTTGTGTCCTACATCCCTAAGATGGCATTAAGATGTTGTGGTTCAAAAATAACCACCTGTCCTCTGATCTTGACTGTGTGGCTGCGCACGGTGGGGTTCCAATTAGCGTAGAATTCCCTTATGAGATGAAGATTACACTCTTTGGGTTCTTCGAAGATGAAGTTTAACCCCACAGTATTTATCCTGTGTAAGATTCTCGGGAATTCTTGAGCTAGTGGATACCTTGCTATTTTCTCCTTAGGGAAATACTTGGTTTCCTTATGCTTGGAGTACCATTTCTTCCCCTCATCCAATACCCATCGTATTCCATACTGCCTTCATTGCCCCCTTGAACTGGTGGTGGTACTGGCACTGTTGCCCCAACTCTAAGTCTTGTTCGGCTGGCGCCAGATGTGGATGCACCTTTTCCCTTGTCTTGTCGCGCCGACATTTTTCCTATTCAGCAACAACATGTACTCTTAATATCAATCACAATATGGCTAGCTAATACTAAGGTCAGGCTCCAATTGGTCACCCCACACTTAGTTGCTAGCATGGTTTCATGAGTCATGGTCAGTTGGGTAGTTAGACAACCCCTTCTTCCTATTTCCATGCTCGCTACTCTCCAAACATAATTGAATTTCATTTCGACAAGATAAAAAAATATACTATCAGCTATCATCAACCACAAGGTGTACTGCATCAGTAAAAATTGATGGAATAGCTTCTTTGTACTACTCAGACTTTGTACAATTCATTTTTTAAAGTTCATCCATCTATCAACTTCACAAAATAACTGATGCTTAACTTAGGCTTACAATCAAGAGGTAATTCAAGATTGTGTACAAAAGCCTATGAGATTATTACTACCTTAATCTACAAAGATCAACATTCTATCCGCATCATAATCAAAATTTAATCGCCAATTTCTCATCACAAACATAATGCGCAGCCCAATATTTGAATTTTTCTAACATTTTCTTCTTCTTTCAATGTCAATTTCTAGCCCTAGTTGTATACAATTTATGATTTTTAATAAAGATAATGTAATTAATGAGTTCATCCAATCAAAACTATCATACAAGCAACATTCATCCATAACCCAATTGATTACAACACTTTATATTAACTTAGGGCAGATTTTAAACATACAATATGTTCATGATTCTAAATTTGCAGAAAAATGAATAAAAGTGCAAGAACATACCTAGTATGTTATAATTTTGAAGAAGGAATTAAAACTTATTGATGTTAGGGGCGTGTCACGTTGAGGGAGAAAGGAGAAATGGGATTTATCACGGTGGTGTGCAAAAGAATCGGAGTAAAATGTATTTTTGGGGGTTAAAAAGAAGGATTTCGCGCGGGTCGATCCTACTGCTCGAATTGACCTGACGCGAAAATAGCCTCAACGTGTCACGGAGACTATCGCGCAACTCAAGCTCTGTGATACGGAGCCAACGCAGAGGCATTCTGCCTCCTGCCCCAAATTTTTTCATTTTTACCTTTTTTTCACCCTTTGCAATTTTTATTTGCATTTCGTATCTCCTGAAAATCATCCAACAACAACAACTTGTTAGAAAATAGTGGGTTGCCTCCCACCTAGTGCCTTATTTTTCGTCATGGCATGACCATTTTTTTAGAGAATTAGTTTCTAACTATTATAGTACATTACCTTCACGGGTTGCCTCCCGTGCAGCGCCTGGTTTACCATCGCGGCTCGATGCCTCTCATCCTCATTCTTCTACTAAGGTGATAGACGTCTTCTCTCGATTAACGCCCTCACCCCAATAGTGCTTACATCTTTATCCATTCACTAAAAATGTGGCACTTTTATATTCTTGCCGCAATTCAACCGCCCCGTATGGGGTCATCCTTACTACTTCAAACTGCCCCGACCACTTGGAGCGCAATTTCTCTAGGAAGAGTTTCAATCTAGAGTTGAATAGCAGCACCATTTGGCCCGGCTCAAAGATTTGATGCACCATATGCCTGTCGTGCCAACTTTTCATTTTTTCTTTGTAGCATTTTGCACTTTTATATGCATGCCATCGAAATTCATCCAACTCACTCAGTTGCATCAATGTCCTCTTTCCTGCTAGGCCAGGATCCATGTTTGGCTTCCGCACAACCCAATAAGCTCGATGTTAATGATCTATAGGGAGATGACATGCCTTCCTGTAAACCAATCTCTATGGTGTAGTCCCAATGGGTTTCTGATATGCAGTTTGATAAGCCCACAACACATCATCCAGTTTTCTTGCCCAATCCTTGCGTGGTGCATTCACCGTTTTATGCAAAATTTGTTCAATTTCCCTGTTTGACACCTCTAGTTGTCCGTTAGTTTGGGGATGATATGATGTAGCCACTTTATGCCGCACCCCATATTTCACTAGCAAATTCCTGAATCCTGCATTCACAAAATGTGCCCCTCCATCACTGGTAATTGCTCGTTGCGTACCAAACCTGGTGAAAATCTGCTTCTTCACAAATCTAGCCACCACATTGTTGTCGTTCCTAGGACACGCTGCTGCCTTAACCCACTAGGACACGTAGTCCACTGCCACCAAGATGTATTGATTTCCAAATGATGGTGGAAACGGGCCAATAAAATCTATCCCCCACACATCGAACACCTCAACTTCCAATATGTGATGCAATGGCATCTCATGTCTCCTGCCGATTGTTCCTGCTCTTTGGCATCAATCACATACTTTGACATAAGCTGCAGCATCTTTGAACAGTGTGGGCCAAAAGAACCCGAATTACAGCACTTTGTGAGTAGTACACTCTCCTCCATGATAACCTCCATACGGCGATGAATGACAACTCCTCAGCACCTCTGCTGTCTGACTTTCTGGAATGCACCGCCTCATCAGTTGATCTGGTCCTTGCTTTAATAGATATGACTCATCCCACATGTAATACCTGGACTCATTCATCAGCTTCTTCCTTTTTGTTGAGCCGTTGCCTCAGGTGGGTATATTCTACTTACTAACAAGTTCACAATATCTCCATAACAAGGGAGTTCAGCTTCCTTTGTTGCCAAGAGTTGTTCATCAAGGAACTTTTCTCGGATGCGCTCACCTTCCTTCACACATGAACGATTCTCTAGTCACGATAGGTGATCTGCAACCTGATTTTCACTTCCCTTCTTGTCTCAGATCTCCAGATCAAACTCGTGCAACAATAATATCCACCTGATTAGCCTGGGCTTCGTATTTTTCTTGCCAAATAAGTACCGAATTGCCGCATGATCAGTGTGTACCACCACTTTCGACCCCACCAGGTAGGATCTAAACTTGTCAAATGAAAACACTAGAGCCAGCATCTCCTTCTCTGTGACTGTATAATTAACTTGTGCAGCATGAAGCGTTTTGACTTCATAGTAGATAGAATGAAAAATCTTATTCCTTCGCTGCCCAAATACCGCTCCTACAGCTGCCTCACTTGCATAACACATTAACTCACAAGGATATTCCCAATCAGGAGCAAAGAGAAAAGGAGCTTCCACTAGCGTCTTTTTCATCTCCTCAAATGCTTCTACACATTCCTTGTAAAATTCAAACTTCACCTCTTTTTCTAACAACCGGCATATCTATCTAGAAATCTTAGAGAAGTATTGAATAAACTGTCTGTAAAACCCAGCATGTCCAAAGAAGCGGCTAACACCCTTAACTGATAATGGCGGTGGTATCTTTTAAATCACCTCTATCTTTGCACGATCGACCTCCAAACCTCTGCAGGACACCTTATGGCCAAGGACAATACCCTCCTTGACTAAAAAATGACACTTTTCCCAGTTGAGCACCAGGTTTGAGTCTTCACATCTGGCTAACACCCTTTCTAGATTCTGCAAACACATAGCAAACGAGATACCAAAAATAGAAAAGTCATCCATAAATACCTCGACATAGTCTTCCACCATATCTGGGAATATTGCCATCATGCATCGCTGGAATGTGGCTGGTGCATTGCATAGACCGAAGGGCATCCACCTAAAAGTATATGTCCCATAAGGACATGTAAACGTGGTCTCTCCTGATCTTCTGGTGCTATGGCTATTTGATTATAGCCAGAGTAACCATCCAGAAAGCAATTATATTCCTGCCCTGCCAGCCTGTCCAATATCTGATAAATGAATGGAATCCGATTGTGATCTTTTCGAGTGGCCTTATTTAGCTTCCTATAATTCATGCAAATTCGCCAGACCGTGACTGTGGGTGTGGGAATTAGCTCATTCTTTTCATTTGTAACCATTGTCATTCCCCCTTTATTAGGAACGCATTGAACTGGGCTAACCCATTCACTATCTGAGGTGGGATATACACTCCTGAATCCAGCCACTTGATCACTTCCTTTCTGACTACATCCTTCATCACCTGGTTCAACCTCCACTGATGTTGCACGGTTGTCTTGGATCCCTCTTCCACGAATATCTTGTGCATGCAGAAAGCTGGACTGATCCCCTTAATGTCTGACATCTGCCATCCCATTTCTCTCTTTCGCCTCTTAAGGACCACCAATGCATCTTCCACTTGTGCATCTGTCAGTTCTGCTGAAATGATGACTGGTAAGGTGTCGTCTTCACCCAAGAATACATACTACAGATTTGGTGGCAATTTCTTTAACTCCAATTTAGGTGCCTCCTCTATTGATGGCTTTGGGGATGGTTCCAAGGACCTCTTCAATGGTTCAAAATCTTGCTTCCTGAAGAACAATTTTGGCTCATTCAAATTCTGCACCATCTCATATGTCCCACTGTCCCCAAAATTATCACGTCCCACCAAGGATCTCTCCAAGGGATCCTGTGAGACAATAATCCGAAGGGTCGATTCCTGATTCAGAACACTGATTGTTGATAACTCTTCATAGATGGAAGGTAGCTTCATGGCCTTGTAGACATCAAATACCTCTACCTTATAATGATCTCTCATGGACAGCTGCCCAACAACTACATCAATTAAGGCTCGCCCTGTTGCCAAGAAGGGACGTCCCAAAATAAATGGGACTTCCGCATCTGGCTCAAAATAAAGAATTATAAAATCCACCGGGAAAATGAGGGGGCCTACTTGCACTAGCACATCCTCCATAATTCCATCAAGTCTGGCTAATGAATGGCCAGCTAGCTGCAAGATCACCATGGTGGGTCTAGGACTACCCAGCCCCAGCTTCTTGAATACTGATGTTGGCATCAAATTTATACTTGCTTCCAAATCTCACAAACCACGAGCTCAAATAGAATGCCCAATTGTAATCTGAATAGTGAAGCTCCCAGGATCCTTGAGCTTTGTCGGCAATTGATGTTGTATACGGGAGATGCACTCCTCAGTAAGTGCAATTGTAGCATACTTTGTCAGTCTACTCTTGTTTGCTACAATGTCTTTGATGTACTTAGTATATTTTGGAACTCTCTGCAACACATCTACTAAAGGAAGATAAATATGTACCTGCTTTAACACTTCCATGAACTTCTTGAAGCATGCTTCCTCCTTGTGCTTTTTCAATCTTTGAGGAAACGGGGGCTGTGGTCTTTCCATCTCTTCTGTCTTTTCATTTCCCCACACATAATCGTTTCCTTCATCCTTTTTTGTTGCTCCATATTTCTGAGGTGGCCTTTCGGGTTCCACCTCCCCGAGTTGCTTTCCACTGCGGGTAGTAACTGCATTAACCTGCTTAGGATTTGGGTCTGTATCACTTAGTAATCCTCCCCTCGGTCTAGTATTTTGGGCTCCAGCTAACTGTCCCAACTGATACTCCTATGCCTTTGTAGCTAACTACTGATTTTTCATGTCAGCTGTCAATTTTACCTGATCAGCCTGCATCTATGCCTGGTTAGCTATTATGGTTTTAAGCATATCCTCGATGTTGCTGGACTGAGGACGTGCACTATTTCCTCTGAACTGCGGCTGAAAATTGTGATGATACCCGTGATTTATGTGCACGCCCTGATTCAAACTATGTCCCTGATGACTATTACTCCCCCATGAAAAATTCGAATGATTTCTCCAATTTGGGTTGTAACTGTTGCCATACTGCTAATTGTTACTCCTCTGGGCGTTTCCAACAAAATTTACCGAATTTGAATTGGCACCACAACACTCAGCTGAGTGTTCACTACTTCCACGTACTTCACACCACACCTGCTGAATTGCATTGACTGGGGCTTGTGCCCGGCTAAAACACATGCTGCTAAAATGAGTGTTAATTTTATTCTACAAAGCAGCTATTTTTGCAGCATTCCATTCAGGATTACCTTGTGAAATACGATTCCACAAGGTGTACAGCTCTTCGTATGTCTTTTCCAGTGCCTGCCCCCCGGCTACTGAATCTAACAAAATCTTTTTATGCGGTTCCAAGCCTTCAATGAATGTATGCACCAACACATCATTAAACTAATGATGGTGAGGACAATCTCATAACATTGACTTGAACCTCTCCCAATCTTGATAAATTCTAACCCTCTCTCTGTTTGAAACTTAGAATCTGACTTCTAAGTTTGTCTGTCTTCCCTGATGGAAAGAATCGTATCAAAAACTTCCTCGCTAGGTCATCTCAAGTAGTAATAGAGTTTGGCGGTTCAGCCTTTAACCACCTCTTGTCTTCCCCCAGTAGTAAAAATGGGAATAGTGTAAGCCTCACATAATTAGATGATACTCTAGCGGGTATATATGTGTCACTTATCTCCAAGAAGTTTTGGAGACACTGCTGTGTATCTTCATGAAGGAGAGATGTAAATTGCCCGCTGGTGTGCAATAACTGCACAATATTCTGCTTAAGTTCAAATCTCCCTCCTGGTTTCGGCCTGCCAATGCTTGATGTTACATTATTAGCATGTGGGATTGCCACCTCATGGACTGGTCTTGCTGCCATCTCTTCTGGCACTAAAACTGCCCTTACAATTGGTGGATGTTGTTGTTGCTCAAGCATTGCCCTCCTTAATAACTACAACTTCCTTTCTAGAGCTTCCCTCTTCTGTAGATGAAATTGTCTCTCCGGCTCTAAAAACGGACCCACCTACTCCTTATCTCTTGCCAGCGTTCAGAAACAACTTAGTACCTGCAAAAGAAATTGCTAAGATCAAGTTGTCAACACTTGTATCGAACTTGTAAACTAACACTAAGAACATTAAGTCACCAATTGCGCCAGTCCCCGGCAATGGCGCCAAAAACTTGTTCACTCCCAATCGCACGCAAGTGCACGTGGTCGTACAAGTAATAAAGTGGATTTATTTGAGGCCAGGTATCGAACCCACAGGGACTGTAACGAAGGGTTAATTTTTCTCTAAGTGTTTAGTATACACACTTCTTTATACAAGTAGAAAAGCAAAACAAGTGGTGATTTTTCAAGAATATTAGTTAATGTAACCTTAACTGAAAATTATGAATTATAATCTGAACAATAGCACGAACAAGCTGAGGTTAAGGCAAATCAAGCAGATATGTAATTTATTGATTAAATTTCAGTCAACACTTCTCTTCGGTTGTTAGTCAGGAATTATTAACAATAGATTGGGTCTTTCGAACTCCTCACCAATTAAAGAATTATGATATTTGCATTACACATTTCTGTGATGCAACAACTCATATTCTCATAAACCAAACTAAATTCCATAGATGACCAAATTTGACATTACACATATATTTCTATTCTGAACGTTAATCTTGTGTTAATTTATCAACCAAGAAAAGAACATATTCTACCAATTCACATAAATCCAAATAATCTTCGTTTCGAAGATAAAATTTGAATTTTAATATATACATTAACAATGGCCAATCATTAATGTCATAAAAATAAGAATCAGTAGAACAACTATTTTAAAGAAGATAAAAAGTGAAATAACATCAATTACATACTACTGCAATTCCTCAACCTCAGCCAAAGGTGAATTAGCCACTCATTTGAGGATTAAACATCTTCAAACAAGTAGAAAACATATAAGCAATTGAAATTTAGGAGAAAAAGAAAGAGAATTAACTCAAATGCTTGATACCCACGTTCTAGCATGAAATGTCAGATCCCTTAAAATAAAACCTAAGTGTGCTATTTATACAAGTGAGAAATTTCCCAGAATAAACTGGCAACGTGGCTCGGAGGGTGTCGCGAGCATCAGCTCTGTGCCACAGCCTTGTCGCGGAGCCTCATTGGAACTTGGATGCATAGATTCTTAGCCTCAGCATGGCATGGAGGCTATCGTGAAGCCTCAGGTCCGTGCGATGGACTTTTCGCGCACCTTCACCGAAATCCGGGTGTGCAGCAAAGTCTTCCCAAGGTGTCACGGAAGTTAATGCGGAGCATAGGCTCCATGACACGGTGAAATCATACACCTTCACTAGAATTCGCCTAAAATTTTACTCTAGGCAGAATGCTACCGTGATGGTAGCGTGACACGGCCTCTATCGCGGAGCATAAAGTTTTTAGTATTTTTCTTCCAACTTCCGCGTTTTGCTTCTGAGTCCATTCCTCCACTTCACCAACTTGTAGATTAGTTTCCAAAATTCATTCTAAACTGCAAAAACAATAACTAATCATGTTGGTTAGTAAAAATCCACATTTACATAAAAACCACATGAGAATGTACACATAAAAGTAGATAAAGAAGTCCAAATTAAGTAAAACGTATCACTTGGGCATGCAATTATGCCCAAGATCAAGCACCAAAGACTGGGAGGTATGACCCCTGATATCAGCATACTCACATGGAAGTGGGAAGAAGTAATATGGAGTTTATTACGGGTCTTCCTCAAACTCGTCGGAAACATGATTCTATTTGTGTAGTGGTAGACAAGATGACTAAGTTAGCACATTTCCTCCTAGTTAAAACTACAGATTCAGTTGAGGACTATGATAGAGTTTATATCTGGGAGTTGGTCAGGCTTTATGGGGTGCCATTATCCATCATCTCAGACAGAGGTACCCAGTTTACCTCACATTTTTAGAATTCTTTTTAGAAGGGACTTGGTACCTAGGTCAAGCTCAGCACAACTTTTCACTCGCAGACAGATGGGAAAGTTTATCGGAGTATTAAAACCCTTATATGTTGAGAGTGTGTGTGATCGATTTCAAGGGCAGTTGGGATGATCACTTGTCTCTTATCGAGTTTGCGTAAAACAATAGTTATCACTCCAGCATCCAGATGGTCCCTTTTAAGGAATTGTATGGTAGAAAGTGCAAGTCTCCTATTGGATGGTTTGAGGTTGGTGAAGCTACCATAATCGGGCTAGACTAGGTTTATGAAGCTATGCAGAAGGTACAACTCATCAGAGAAACAATGAAAATAGCTCAGAGCCGTCAGAAATCTTATGCTGATGTGAGGAGAAGAGAATTGGAGTTTTCCATGGATGACTGGGTCTATCTAAAAATTTCACACATAAAAGGGTTGATGAGGTTTGGGAAGAAGGGAAACCTCAGTTTGAGATATGTGGGACACTACAAAATTTTGAGGCGAATTGGCAAAGTATCCTATGAGATGGAATTACCTTCAGAGTTGGCTTCTGTGCACCCAGTATTCAATGTGTCACTATTGAAGAAATGAATTGGTGATCCAACTTCAATTGTGTCATTTGACAGTATAGAAATAAAGGATAGTCTCGCATATGAGGAGGTCCCAATCCAGATCCTTAACCGTCAGGTTCGTAAGCTGAGGAACAAGGAGTTAGCTTTAGTCAAGGTCTTTTGGAGAAGTCAGCATGTTGATGGAGCTACGCAGGAGGCTGAAGTAGATATGATGGCCAGATACCCCCATCTGTTCCCTTCTGACTCAGTTTTAGTTCAAGGTATAAACTCCCTCCCAAAACTGCTTTTAGTTTGTATGTTCCAATTTATTTCATGTAAATGAATATGTTCATGATTAATAAATTCAGTTCAGACTTGTGATTCAGTTTAGAGATAGTCATTCCGCTAGTTTTCAGCTTTTATGATTAGTATTCGTGTATAAAAGTTGTCATTCTCTACTTTCCTATATGTTTTACAACATTCGAGAACGAATGTTCCTAAAGGGGAGATATTGTAACGCCCCAAAAACTCAAAGACCAGACCCTGGACTCAAAACAGAGAAATTTGGAAAATCTTCACTAGGTCACAGAACGAGTCATTCTGTGACCGGTGCGGAGAGACCACGAGCCGTTAAGTGACCCATGGTGAGTCCTGGGAACTTAAGTGGAATTTTCGTCAATTAGGTGACCACAAGTCGTGGTCAACCCCCACGAGTCATGAGATGACCCGTGGTTAAGAATAATATGAATACGGGAAAGGTTAGGTAGTGCACCTAACGACTTGTGACCACGAGTCGTGCTCCATGTCATGACTCGTGTTATGGAGTTTATCAAGTATTAGTGAAGGTTGGCAATGTACCCAATGGGTCATCACCACGACTCGTTTGGTGACATCACGAGTTGTGGTATCACCCGTAGGGACTCAAGGGCTTTTAAGATAGTGTGGTCCAAGAGAGGTGACCACGAGTCATGGTCACTAAACATGACTCTTTAGGTCCCGCGTGGTGACCTTCAGTGTGCTCCTGGCAGTGTAGTCGACGAGTGTGACCACAAGTCGTGGTTACTGACCACGACCTCTTAGGTCACCCATGGGGACTTACACTTAGTTGTTCCCTGCGAGTTTTCAAGGGTCTTTAAGTAATTTCCTACCCTCTTAAACTTTAAACTATGTAATTTAAAGCATAATTTGAGACTTATTAGTGGGGTTAAATGGTTTCTTTCCTCATTCCCCACTCAGACTTTCAGAGAATAGATCGCATAACTTCTCTCAAAGTTTCTTAGAGCAAGTGCTAGGGCGATCTTCCCTCCTCGATTTCTCAAAGAAATTCTTCGGGCTTTTCACCAGGTATGTGCGAATTTAATAAGGGAATATTTCTTCCCTTGTGTCCCAAAAATTCTCCCTATTTTCTTTATCAATTCTAGCCTTGCAGATTATTGAATGTTAAGAAATTCTTAGTCATTATTCATTTAACTCATGTGGAATATAATTTTATAATAATTATAAATAGTTTACACCATTTTGTTACCATATTGATGGTTATTCCTATATAATAAGTTTAGCCCTAGTCCTTGAGAGTAGAATAGACAAGAATCTTACTATAGTGATTAAACCTTGAAATTTTCCTAATTCTGTGAGTGTTGTGGATTCCCATATTATTTGTATACGATGAGTTCTTAGTCAGAAACATGGTAGCCTAGTTTCAGTCAAAATGTTAGAATACTCAATGTCACTCAGAAATTTCAGCTTATCAGTTTGACTACAGAATTCCCTGAGGTGTTAGTAGTACCACCCAGTTATCAGAATCAGATTCAAAATTTAGTTTTATTGGTCCACTAGGCATTAATGACACATTGTATATATATCTCTGACTAGCCTTAGGACCCCAGTTTCAGATTTTATTTGTTCTATAGATGGTTATGACGCTTCCAAATAAGCAGCTCTGACTAGTGTTAGAACCCAGTTTTAGAATCTGGTTCGATAAGACTCTTAGAGTGCTTTAAGATATGTATTCCTGACTAGTCCTGGGCCCTAGTTTTGAGCTATCAGCTTAATATTCAGTCTAGGACTATCCAGTAGGAGTAGGACTTAGCACCGAGCGGACCGATGTTCTAGCGCACTCAGGTTCCCAAAACTACGTTGCTAGCGTAGGTTACAATATTTGTTGATCTTATTGGCCCTAGACTCTTGTGATCACCCAATTCATGCCTCTATAACATGGCAAGGTATATTGGGTCCTACCGATGGGGTGTATACATCAAACTCTACGTCTAGCTCACGTGGTTATATATCTGTTATAGACTCTTCCACTAGTCAATTTAGTCCAGTCTCAGTCTAGTTCAGTTCATATTTGTATTCCAGACTTGGAACATGCTTTGACCATCAGACAGGGTCTTCTAGACCACCTCAGTATTTCAGTTATTTAGTTCTGTAGCTTTAGTTGGTCACTGCATGTGTTTCCATTTAGCATTTTCTTATTATTTATTTTACTATGTTATGTTCCTCTCACTTAATCGGTACATTCAAAGTACTCACCCATACTTTTATAATATATCATTTTATGATACAGCTGCAGGATCTCAGTCTCAACTTTGTTAGCCAACCGCTCCTCGAAGACCTCAGCTTTACTAGTTGGTGAGTCCTCATCCTTCGAGGATGGAGATTTATTTATTACAGCTATATTTTCATTCCTTCTATTTAGATTTCGATTTAGCTGGGGGCTTGTCCCAGCAATTCATCAGTTATAGTGGCTTTCAGACTCAGATTGGTAATGCAGACCTGTAGTGTTGTTCTAATATTTTCAAATAGTATGAACCAACTTTATTTCTTCCAAGTATTTATTATTTCACTTTAACATCCGCTATATGTATTTTTATAATACTCATAATGTCAATGTATGATAGAGCAGGGGTTGACTTGGGGTCACTTGTGACTTCACGTGCCGTGTTTCGTCCTAGGTGTAAACTCGGGGCATGACACATAGCCATTTCTTCTTCCGTTGGCTCTTTAGGGAGGCATTTTCTGCAAATGCTATAGCACATGTCAGAGAATACAGAGAGTTGGAACTTATCACACGATATAGACTCTGGACACGACATGAGACCTAAAATAAATAATGGCTCCAAGCTAACCCATCGTACATGCATAACATAAGCATAAGCATACCCTAAGTGGAAACAAGCATAAATATGGCATAAGCGGAAGTTTTAAATATCATAAATTGTAAATGAAGACAACAAGTCAAAACCACTGAGAATCTACAAATCATAGTCTGAAAAGCTGCTAAACGTAAGATGGACTGATGGGACAAGAACCCAACTAGCTCTGTTAAGTTTTTAACTGAAATAATATAAAAGGTACATAAACTAAAACTGACGTCCTCATATGTTGAGGACTCACTAGACACTGGGCTGAACCTAGAACAAGAGCGCATCTAATGGGGGGACTGAGACTGATCACCTGAACATATATCATAAGACGATATAGAAAAAAAGTATGCTATCATTACTTTGAATGTATTAGGTATGGAGGATAAGTAAAACATGACAGTAAGGACAACCTGCTAAAAAGTCAAGACAGTGATATAATCATAAAACATGAACTTTTCATCATATTTGTAGTATAATGACCCAAGGTGTTGAAAACTAAGCCACAAAGCTTAATAGGTTTGAAATCATAAGTAAAATTTATATACTGATCAATGGGTCAAAAAAACTATAACTCATGGTATCATAAAGCATGAACATGAAGAAACATGAAACATGTGGAACAGTGGGAGATTCTCATAATCGACTATTCCAAGTTAGCATCATGGAGCCCAACCCATAAACCTAGTCAGGTGGATATTAATACCTTTCCAGGGATAAGAACCATGAAGGCGTAATATCACTCATGATCCCATATAGGCAAGAGAGACATTCTCTAGCAAGGACATCTTCAAACCTATGATAACACGTAGTTTTGAGACCTGGGTCTGCTGGAACTCCGACCTACTTGGTGTTACATATTACTTTAAAAACATACATAGTGCTCATAATTATATTTATAACATTATAGGATTTGCATGGGATAGTTTATAATTACATGATAAATTCATAAAATGCTTGACATACGTGAATTAGCCATGAAAACAATATTGAAGATTCAACCATGATACATAAGCTTCATATTCATGAGATTTATACATACTTGAGTAAATCATGACATCTTGAAAATAGAGAATCATGGGAGTTTTTTTTATAGAAATCACTAATCATACTCATAAAGTATAAGTAGAATCATCAGAGAATCAAATCAATAAGACATCATAGATTTTTTGCATAAAAAGGGTCTAACCCTATAAATTCATGAAAATCATAATTAGAGAATTGAAGAATTGGATTCATGATATTAAACGTGAGATTAGGTATGACGGTTGAAGAAATTCCCCATTTATGATCCCACATACCTGGCTTGAAGAGTTATTAACACTAGCCTGAGACGTAGGAGAACTGGAGAAGATAAACCCTAGTTTCCTTGAGAACCTTGAGAGAATTTGATATTCAATCTACGGTGTTAGAGAGGAATGAGTGCTTAGGCTAAGATTAACTCTTAAATAATCCTCTTTACATAACCCAAAATGACTTGGTTTTGGAGTTAAAAGTGTCACACCCCACCTTGGGGGGTATGACTGGCACCTAGTGCCCTACTAGGACCTGAACTGCTAGACTGCTAAGCCTGGGCACATCTGGTGTCTGACTGGCTCTAACTCATATTTCTGGAAACAAAGGGCTATATAACGGCTGTAAACACAGACCCCGGCCCATTGGCCTATAGCCTCCTGTACCTGTACTAACAGCTGACCAGAATCATGTCAATATAGGGAAACCTATGCGGGCCGACAAGGCCACCATGCTGTCTAGTTATCTATAACTCAATCATGAAGTACTAGAAAGCTACGCGACCGGCAAGGTCACCACTACTGGCAAACTAGGGCCCCACACGGCCAACATAAAAGAAAGAAAAAGTACTAACAGCTATACAACTGCACGGCCTCACACGACAGGCTCATCTGACCATAAGGAGATACATACAGACTGCAAGCCTCTAGGAATAGCAATAGAAATGATCGGGACAGGGCCCCGACCTACCCGTACTATACAACAAAAGAAACTGAAATACACATCTGGAATTCAGTCTCCGGATGACAGGAGCTGAATACTCGATCGCTGATAGGAATCACGTAGTATCGCCTGCTCGTCTATGAGTACCTGCAGGCAAGTAATGCAGCGCCCCACTGGGCGTCACTACCGCTGGTACTAAGTATGCAAAGCAATAACTGAAAGCAAAATCTGAAAACAATAATGTAACTGATGAAACTAAAGTACGAAGAATTAGATTAACTGTCTGATAATATAAGTCATACCTTCTCTCATTTATACGGAAAGGGAATAGGGGACGTACCTGGAGACGTATCACTCTACTACTGATCTACTTGTATCCAACGTAACATGGCATGACATAACATAACATAACATAGCACACACAACCTTACCCGGTCCCCATAAGCCGGGAGGTACAACCAGCACAGAATCTATACCCCTACCCCGGTCATCTCATCTCCTATAAACCCTGTAAGCATCCTGCCGGTTCCCTGGGTATGCACTTGGGCTCGCTGAGCCCCTGACTATAACTGTACCTGAGTCCGAAGGACTCCTGAATCAACACCCAGGCGTATCCGCTCGACAGGGGTGTATCAAAGCTGACCAAGGCATAATATGGGGAAAACTGGCATCCCATCTTCGTCCCCTGTGGGACAGCATGCCACTCCGTAGAGCGACGTATCCTCATCCTCTGGCGGACGAGTCGATACAACTATCAACCCTGGGGCGGTCATGGATGCTAGGTAGTCCAACCTCAAACAATACAACGGTCTCAACTAGCAATACTGTCTCCATATCTCACATGCTGAGGCTAATAGGGGTAAAGTATCGTATATATTACATGCTGAGTTAGTATTATGTACGTATTTAATACGTGCTGAGGCTGGTAAATATATACATATGAATATAATCTCCTGCCAGACTGTTCTGGGGCTAATACTGAACAGGATATAGTATTTCTGCTGAAAACAATGCTGTATACTGAGTTTCTATAGTAGCATGATTTACTAGTTCTAATATGCTTTCTAGCTTCACTTTAACTTGTCGTTCTATCTCTGAGATGTCTTACAGATATTACATTGCTTTACTGGGCTTTAACTGAATACAATGATAGCCTGACATTTTGTACTATATCATATACTGAGCATGTTGTGCAGTTTCTAACACTTGTATTAGGATCTATATCGGGCTAGCAAGTTTTGCGCAAATTATAACTCAATACTTCTAATACCGTACCAACATTCATAATAAGCATAACACATGACTTCTGAACATTCTACTGGCCTTTAAATTACTGTACTGTACCAAGATTACTAACTTGCCGAGGAAACTAGCTTTACATACCTTATCCTTGAGCTATTCGTCTGTCGAACGAGACTCGGCTGGTACTTCAGCTATTTTCTCCCAACTGCATTCATAAATATGTCAATTAATACTAAATATAACTTTATTTTAAAAGGCAACATCACTTTCGATATAGTTTATAGCCTAAACTTAGGCTTATCGAAAGACGGCCAAAAACTCGCTATTTTTCAGAGGTCCAGAAGGGAGAAATATTTACTTCACAGCTAGGAACTTATAGACACTAGTTTAGAGCAATTCCACTTACCTTAGCTCGGTGGCCCGACGATTCGTCGGTCGTATTTCACGAAACTGAATCCGTAGGAATGCTCTCTGTTGCTAAATACCTTAGTATCTGGAGTTAATTTGAGTTTAGACAACGTTTAGCAGCGTAATCGGACGAAAATTATATTATTTCTTCGATCCTTTTCCCTTCTCTTCGTTTGCTCTCTGTTTTCTGGAATTTCTTAAGTGTTTAAATGTTTTAAACCCGAAGTGGGCTTTATATACTTGGGCCTGGACAAGGCCAACGTGTCACGGAGCTGATGCGGAGGCCTCTCCTCCGTGACACGCAGCTATCGCAGAGGGGCTCTGCCTCGGCTCCTTCCGCGATGGTTCTAGAGGTTTCTCGTCCGATCTTTTCTCAGGCCTTCCTCCAGCACGTATGGCCTTCAAATATGCTTAACCAATGTGCGAATAGGTCGTTTGGGTGCCGGAAATTCTACGGGGTATAACAAAAAGCTATAGAAAGTTATGAAAATACCCTTAGGAACTCGCATTAAAAATCTTTCCGTCCAGTCACCATAAGTCACAACGGGTCGTTGGTTTTCACCGAGATCGTTGTGATGCATTGTTACTTTTGGACCTAATTCTCACTTCTCTGAACTTCTCCCTATGGGTGCTCATAACAATACATCATTATATACCATGAGTCATTTGATGGCTCATGGTTAGTGGAACAGTGTTGAAAAATCTCCAAACTTCATCAAACGACCCCTAAGGACGATCCATTACTTGGTTATTGAAATCGTGTTTCTTACTCTCTGCATTCCATCCTATGACTCATCACTATGACTCATCATTTTTTCCAATGAGTCATCTTATGACTTGTTATGTTCGGAACCTTGGCTGCTTGGAAACTGATGGCTCATGACCACGAGTTGTACTATGTCACCACACCTTGTCACATGAGTTGTTCTGAGGAAATTTATAGATTTTTCTGCTAGTTTCTACTCCCAGCCTACGTTATGATCTTAGGGACTAAAAAACCCTTGGAGTTTATTCACTAACTACTATTTACAAAGGTGATTCTAATGCACAGGTAGTAAAATAATTGGCATGTAAGACTGACCCCACATTATAGCAACTTATATCACAATAGCACGAGAATTAAGCTCAATAAGGGTCAAAAGTTAATATAATTACAAAAATGCCCGACAAGGGAATCAATTCATGAAAATATTATCCAAATAAAAATCCATAACATCTAAGCCTTGCAAGGGCATCAACACGAATTAAAAAAATCCTACCCCCAACATTGTCCCCAATGTTATAATAAAAATTAAAAGGAGGAAAGAACTTTCGATGCCATCTACTCTACATCACCATCATGTGGCACTGCCTATGATCTTGTTCTAGGACTCAAACAAGACATTTTGAGTTTGTGGAGAAATAGTAGTATCATCCTCTGGCTCTCTCTCCTCCTCCTCCTCTAAGATTCCAAGAAAGTAATTGATTGGGCCTCAAGCAGCTTGCAAGGCAGCCATGCTTTATCGCGTTCATGTCTTCCTAGAGTGAAGTGACCTCTCCTTCCACGACATTCACTCTTTTTCATGACTTGTCAAGGTCCGAAGGGAGGAGGTGGTGGTGAAGACATAGGAGGTGGCACTTCCTCAGAAGAATGTTCAAATAATGCAGAAGTAGGATAATCAAGTTCTTGCTCAAGAGGGGCACTCTCAGTGTCATGAAACAAAGGGCTCTTAGGGATGTCCCACGATTGCGTTCTCCGCTTCTTGCTCTTGGGGGAATCAACATCCCATTTCTTATCATTATCAATTACCCCGTTGGCAGAGCAAGATCGTTCAGTGTTAAAATAGTGCACCCCCTCTATGACACACACATCTTGCTAATCAACATAGGAAAGGGCAAGAAAAGTGCAGGTTGTCGAGCTTTCCTCTTGACCTGAACCTCTACCACTTCCCTGAAGTTCGCATAAATTCCTGACATGAGGCAAGCTATCATAATGGAAGCCTCAATGTGCACTTTCTGATCATTCTTTGAAGGAATTAGGCAAGAGCAAATCAAATCCTTCCACAACTTGGCTTCAAAGAGGATGTCTTGTCTGGGAATTTCTCCACCCAAAGTGGCCAATGTCGGTTGCACAACCACAACAATTTCAGCCACCCATTTGAGTTGGTGGCTCTTTATAGCAATCTTCTCTGCAATATATGGAGTTGATGGCGTAGAGGTTGCTGTTAATTTCTCTCCCCCTTACCATGATAGAAGGTAAATATAAGAACTCTTCTACCCTGCCTGGGTGTTTCATTAAGTCTTGTCTCACTAGATATGAGTCATAGAACTCAAGCACTAGGTTAGGGTATTATCCTCTGGGTGCATCCAGGAACAACAACCAATTTCATGTAATGAATTGCCTATTGTTATTGGGGAACTTATTCGCCTGTCCTGTCAAGTTGAATCTCTTCACGGGTGTGAAGGACCGGGCATCCCGGTACTTGATAAAGTAGGAATTCTTGCCCTCAACACAGAAATGGAGACCTCTTTTGCATTAACAGGAACAACAGTGCCGATGTCACCCAAGCACACGTGGTCCTCAAGTAATATAGGACAGTAAAGTCCCAATTATCAATCCCTTTGAGACTTGTCAGATTAATTGCTCAAGGTTAACACTTAATGGTTTTGAAGTTATACTACTAAACTTGAAAAGGAAATTAACTACTGAATTGAAAGCTTTTTGAAAATGTTGTAATTCAAATGATGATAGTATCTAGGGTATTGGCTCTTTCGCTTCAAGTTGAGTTTTATGACTTGAATACACTAGACTAGTTCTTCCGAAGGTTTCTATTTGCAAGTTACTATCCCATTTCTTTCCATTCTTCCGAATATCCAAGAACTATTTCGTGAACTCTAACACCTATATCCTTATGGTCGCAGGAGATATATGAAATAACAATTGTGGCTACTTGTATTAAACTGAATAGGGTTGAAAGGTATATTTCTATCCTTGACAATGAAATCTCTCTTGAACCCATTGGACAATAGTTATGGAAATCTATTTTGCACTTACTTTTAACCCTTGTAGCTCCCTCTCTCGATTACAACCAAAAGCCAACATATTATATTCATGAGGTAATCAATCGAACTAATAAGCAATAAAAATAAGCAAATATAAAAAACCTTTAACGAAGAATTAAGAACTAGCATAAACAAACTTTGAAACATCAACCATCTGCAATGGCCAAAACCCTAGAGTTTAGCCACTCATGTTCAAGTGGAGAACTAAAGAATTCATCATTCGAATAAAAAACATAAGTTAAAGAACAAACCTAGAAAATAAAGTTGTCTCTTCCTCCAAGAACTATGCACAAAGTGATACATACGATGAAAAATTCCTAACGGAATGCCTTAGATATTATGCTTATGAGCATGGGATTCAATGACTCTTTTTCCCTTGTGAAGTGCAGCTTTTAAACATGGAAATCAGTCCTGGATAGCACCTGGCGCACCGCACCATCGGCTGCACCAGAAATTTGGCTTTAAATTCTTCTGAAGTTTTCCCTCTGGTGTGCCACACCAGCCAATGCACTAAGGTGTTAGTCAAATTTTCTGAAGTCCTAATATTGGCACGCCACTCCATCCAACTCACCAAAGTGTTGGAAAATTTTCCTAAGTGTGGAACCCTTCTGGCGCGCCGCACCACTCATTTTGCTAAGGTATTGAGCAAATATTTCCTCTGAAGTTTAAGCTCTGGCACGCCTTACCACCCAACACACCAGAACGTCAGAATATTTTTCTTTTGACGTTTGGTCTCTGGTCTGCCACACCACCCAATGCATCAGGCCCAATTTTCCCAAACTCTTCTTTCTTCACACCTTAAGCCATGTTTGAGTCCTTTTTCATTGGCTATCCGCTCAAAAAATCTAAAAACACTTGTTAGCTCATATGACACAAAAAAACATGAATTTCTACGTTTCATAAGGATAATGATCTCAAAACAAGGTAAAATATGGGTAAAAGTATGGCAAATGGGCATAAGAATATGCCCAACATCTAGTACCCTTGCTTTTTCTTTTTCTCTTGCTTTTCCTTTTTGTAGAGGAAGAAGCATTGCAGGCATTCTTCTTAGTGTTGTTCATATCTGATTTCATATCCTGCAAAGAGATGAGAATACAAAGAAAAGACACCCAAAATTTTCTTACATTATTTTCATTGGAAAGCAAAAGAAATCATCTACAAGAACTAATAAACAAAAAAACATGGAATGGAAAAGAGGGAAGAAACATGAAGATTTGTGCTGACACCTGCATGTCCAGGTAGAGACACACGTCACAGATGAGGCCCATATACAAAGCAGAAAACTGGCAATTTTATCACATAGATGCGCTTCATCTGTGTTTCGCAGATGGAGACGTGCGACACACATAAAGAATGCATTTAGAGGGTAGTAAGTATGCACTTACTGAACTTCACCTGCATTATTCCTGCCTTCTGCAGAGCAACATCTGTGGCACGCATGTGTATGGCAGTCCTTCAGCTTGTGGTTCATAGGTTTCAACTCAAGCTTAACCCACATTCAGTAAATTCAAAGTTTAACAGGTAGTCGAGCTTCTCGAAAGACAAACTAACAAGCACAATATTACAAAATAATTAATAAACAATTATTCAACAACTTCCCTTAAGAAGGATATGAGCCCATCTATCATCGAGAAACGTTAAGCTACCACTCACAATACTTTCTCAAGCATATTCATCACTCATATAAACCAAAGTGCTCTTTATACATTTTAAAGTATCATGACCGAAGCGTGGACCCTAGATCGAGACACGGGACCTAGAACCATGAGTGACTCTAAGCTAACTCATGACACATGCATAGATTCAATAAGAGAATATCTAAAATGGAAAGTAAGGCATAGACATAACATAAACGAAAGTGTAGAACATGTAACATAGCATAACTAGAGATAACAAGTCTACAACGCTTAATCATCTAGCATACTGTCTGAAAAGCCACTAATCATAAGATGAGTTGATGGGACAACATCCACAGCTTGCATACTAAGTTTGAAACTAAAACATGGAAATAACATCAGTAACTACTAACGTCCTTGGAAGATGAGGACTTACCCAAACTGTAACTGAACTGGGCTACTGTAGGAGTGAGACTAACGATGAGGCTGAGAATGGTAGTCCGAATCTATACCATGAAATGATATAGCATAGAAGTATGCAGTCAGTACTTTGAATGTACTGAGTATGTAGAGATAGTAAATCACACTGGTAAGGTGATACTCTGAAATCATTAATATATAACAAGATAAAACTTGAGAGTAAGGGCTGCATGCTAAAAGCCATATTCTTGAAGTAATCAAGATCATGATATCCCAAGTTTAAGAAAAAGAAATCATATATTATACCATACTTGAAATCATAAATGAAAAGTCATAAAATGATCAATGTTTCAAAAATGATATAAAATATAATATCATAAGTCATGAACATGAGTATCTTAAAACATGAGAAACAATGGGAGGCTTTGTCATAACCAATAGAATCATGACTGAGCTTACAAAGTGTTACACCCCGTAAGTTTATAGCGTTTAGTTAGCCTATTCATATGTTGGTTGAGAGTTTTAGAGTGCTATACGTACAAGGAAAGGGCCCGGGAAAGGCCGAACGAGTGCCAAGTCGAGATTCCGTGAGAGAAGGCTAAACCAAGCTGCCAAGAGGGGCAAAGTGGCACAGAGCTGCTCCTCCGCGTTAGCCATCGTGGCTGGAGCAGAATCAGCGTGTTGGCCAGCATGTCACATTGCTTTGTATGCTGCTTTAACTATATATAGGCCTCACCCTTAGATTTCATGTTATTTCTCAAGTAAACCACGAGCAGCAGAGGTGAGGACGAGGGAGAACATTTAATTTTCATCCGACTACGCCGCTAAACGCCATCCAAATCCAAATTAACTTTGGGTATCGAACTATAAGGCTACAAGGAGCATTCCTATGGAGTTAGTTTTGTGAAATTCTCCCAGCGAATCGTCGTCCCGCCGAGCCAAAGTTGTTGGAATTGCTCCAAACTAGTGTCAATATGATCCCAGGCTTAAACTAAGTAATTCTCCATTCTAGATTCTAGAGAAATTATGAGTTTTTTATCGTCTTTTGATAAGTTGAAGAATAGTCGGTATATACATAAAACGTTATTGTTTTCTTCGAATTCAGTAATGAAGTTGTCTCTATTCATCTATTAATATGATTACAGTTGAGAAGGGCGGTTGAATACGAGCTGATACTCATTAGTTAGAAAGAAAAATGGTGAATGAGGTATGTAAGCTTAACTCTCGGATAGTATCCTTGTTGTACAGTGTTACGACTTATGTTCTTAAATAGAAATAACGATCTCATATGTTGCGGACGGTTTCTATCATTAGATTGTAATTCGATATGTTGTAATTACCTTTTATTGATATACATATATAAATATCAGATATGTTGTGAGTAGCTAGTAATAGGGATTACAGTTACATAAATTCTGGTTAGCTGCTAGAAAACATATACAAATCATATTGTAGGACCCCTAGCTAAAAGGGAGCATGTTAAATGTGATTCACGCATGACGCTATAGAAACTCTTTTAATTCTCAGTTTATTGTGATGGTAGACTTATATGTTTGCTGCCAGGTATAGACTTTAGAAGCTCTTAGGAGTTATTGTCCTGAATTAGTTGGCTAAACAGTATGGGCGCAGTTAGGCGGTATAATGACCAGTTGGTGCCTGCAGGAATGCATCCCTAGAGTTCATTGATGTTATCGCACATTCCAAAACCAGAAATAGAGACAAAATAGGTATATTCTAGAGTTAGCGATATCAGGGTTCTCCAGTGTATTGAGTGATCGCCGCCGTCCATTTAGCCTTATCACTTATTGTCAGTATTAGTCGACTTAGGATGCCCAGCAAGCCAGCCAGTCGTCCGAGTAAGATAAACCCGTGGGTACCCCAACGAGGGGTCCACATCAGTAGTCGGTGATAGGCCAGCACTCTAGCCGGTTCTTGTAAGATATTCAGGTACAGAGTGCCAGGAAAGGGCCAATCTATATTGAATTGCCTATAATGTTTAGAATTGCCCATAACAATAATATAGATCTGAGTGGATTCAGACAAGGCTTAAGGAGTCAGTAGTACTCTGCTAGTACAGTGTTAACCACAAGTTAAGGTGTTTGGTGAGCCCCCTTTGAAAGACCAGGGTGCCGATCGCGTAGAAGCAAGTTCGACCAAGTCCAGCTCTATAGTTGTTTAATTAGAAGAATAAAGTAGTTAGCTATTCGCAACCCCATAGTTATTAATGAGTTATAGATGTCCGAGTAGGACATTCAGAGTATTGTTAGGCCACTTCTGACCTCGGTCTATTCATCCCAGATTATTAGAGATCATGATCACTATCAGGATCCTCTGATCAAATACGGGCACATGGCGTGCCTGCAGACAACCATACAGATTATCACAGAAGCAAGTAGCATTAGCATGAGACAGGAAGGAAAGATATGCTCTCTTTATACAGATAGATTGATGTGTCAGTATAGCACCTTGGTTGGGGTTTCCCTCAGTTAGGAGCCTTCCATGACCGCCTCAGGTTAAGATCTGTGTCGCTGGCCTGCCAAGGGCAAGGATACGTCGTTCTACGGAGCGGCATGCCATCTGCATGGGATGAATATGGGGATCCATATCCTCATATTTGCTGTGTTTGGCCTTATGCACACCCCCGATGAGCATTACGCCCGAAGTGTAGATATCAGGAGTCCTCTGGACTCAGACTCAAACACAGTGATAGTTCAAGGGTCAAGAGGGCCCAGTGGTTGACCCAGGGGACCGGTAGGTTGGCTGCAGTACCAGTAGAGTTGTAGAAACCTGAGTAGGGGAATATAGATTGAGATGTGCTCGCCAGGACTTATCGGGGTCTGAGCTAGTTATTTTGAACTGATTGTACCTCCCAGCTTATGGGGGCGAGGTGGGGTTCTTGAATGAATTCTTGTCTTCTAGTTGTAGTGTATAAATGTGTAAGTATGCAGCCTTAACTTATGTACATATAGTGTCAGTTAGTTGAAGATTACGAATCAACAAGCGCACAGGTTAATCTTCCAACTCTTCTTTTTATTTAGTTCTAGACTTATTCAGCCTATCTATTGCCTTACATATTCGGTACATATTGTACTGATGATCTTTATGGGGCGCTGCATTACTTGACTACTGGTACAGATAGATGAGGAGCAGGTCCCTCGTAGTTCCAGTCAGCCGTACAAAACCGTCAGCTCCCTTCTTCCGGGGCTTGAGTGATAGAGGTTTATTCCTTCTTTTTGTACAGTATGGCTAGGCCGAGGCCCGTCCCGACAATCTTATTACTCCTAGAGGCTTGCAGATTGTATTACTTCCCGGTGGTTAGATGATGTCGGCCATGTGGGGCCCATATGTGTTTTAGATTATGTATGTTGGTCGTGTGGGGCCTTGTTTAGCTGTTGATTGGTAGGCTTGTCAGTCATAGCTCAGTTTATGACTTGATCTTACATTTAAGTTATAACTAGACATCATGGTGGCCTTGTCGGCCCATATAGAACTCCCTATATTTGTTTGTCTCTTCTTAGTTGTTTCTTTTCACAGATGGCTATAGCCCTTAACGGCTGGGGGTTGTATTTACAGCCGCTATATAGCCCGTTGTTTTCTTGATAACAGAGTTAGAGTCAGCCCTTCACTAGAAGTGCTTACGCTCAGTCAGCTCAGTAGTTTAGGTCCTAGTAGGACAACAGGTGCCAGTCATGCCTCCCAAGGTGGGCAGTGACAAACTTGGTATCAGAGAAGGTCATATCCCAGAGAGTCTGCAAGCCGTGCTAAGTAGAGTCTTGTCTATGGATTTGTTGTGCACCGCATACTATAAGTAGGAGGCTGCAAGGCGTGGTAGGATGGTTACTCCTTCTTCTTCTCAGATCGTGCTATAGAGCAAAGTTGCATAGGGTTAAGTCCCTAAGTTTTCCTTGTTATGTCATTGTAGGGTAATCTTTAATATAAGATAGACACCAGCCAGTTGCAAGCTATCTACAGTAGCAGGAGGAGGTATCATTAGGACGCCATAGTTGGGAGATAGTCAGCTTAAGGACGGAACCGGACGTCCTTGATCTCCCCAATACTCTCCTGAGGTACCAGGAACCTCGCACTATGATACATTTACCAGCACCATCTCCATCTCATTTTATAATCTTTGAGTAGAAATTCAGGAGTATAGCGTATATATGAGTCGACTTATCTGTTAGATATACAAGATCTTGTCAAGATGGCAGTTAATATTAGATTACTTGATGATTGTGATAAAGAGAGGCAAATGCAGGATTCCCACCTCCATCCTTTCGAATGTTGTACAGTTCCATATTTCCGTTTCATTGTAGTAAGAAAAGGCTATTCCTACATCATAGTTTTGTTTCCAGTGTAGCAAAGGGCATAAGAATTGAGGCGATGTTGGCCGGAGTAAATAGTAAGTGAATGTTGGATTTGTTGACTCCAGAAAGTGTTAGGAAATAGTGGGGACCCCCAATATTTATGTAAGTTGTTCAGACCTTCACGGTAATAAGTCAAAAGAGTGGGTAAGAATACCGGATTACTCAAAGTGTGTGTAAGAATCCATCAGTTATATATTCCCAGTCATAGTAAAGTTCAAGTCAGAAAAGGCTAAATCCGTCGTAGCATGCTAATGACGGCAGGATATGCCCGCAAGATAATGGTTATGATCTTAGTTTGTGATATCGAAAGACAGGGAGGTCATATGAGTAAAATGGGTCCAACTGAAAGATAGAAGAAGTATAGGCTAAAACCTGGACGGTAACTTTATTGACAGTGTAAGGCAGGAACCATGAATCCCAGAGCTCAGTCTAAGAAAGGTAAGGGGAAAAGCAAGAAAATCAGACTTTGGGGGAAATTAGAATCACCTCCAGGTTTGTAAAACATTTCATATTAAGGACTAAGCCTTGGGATAATGACTAAGAGACAATAAGGTTGTAGCCTAGAATGTCGCGGTATGCCCGCCTAAGGGGAAAGTAAGAGAGTGCCGACATGGAGACTCCAATTTAGTGCAGCTAGGAAACAAGGCCTAGCAGACAGTTACGGGCCTTCAATATAACAACAAGAAAAGTCACAAGGTCTAGATGTTGACCTCACGTTCCAAGGGTGGCAGAACTTCAAATAGTAGACCATAGCTAAGGTACATGTGTTCATTGCTCCAAGAATTTAACGAAAATGTAATGAAATGGTGCGAGACGGCAGGAGATATTATTAAATTATAGAAGCAGCACCCCAGTGACAGGCCAGAAAAGGTTTAATAGAAGGGATCGAGTTATCTAATATAAGAGATTGTCGTGTCTGCAAGAGAGTGGAGGATAATTTATATGAATACCGTCAAAGGGTTATCTCACACCAGGTGTAGCCTGACCTTATTTGAGTTAGTACAATAGGACCAATGAGGTCAGTTCGTGCCTCGCTAGATGAATTTATGTCGCCATTAAAACTTATGTCAGGTTAAATACCCCAAAAATATATGGAGTGCGTGGAGCCTCAGTGTTTGATAAACTCTGACAGAGGGGAGCAATCTACGACTAAATTTTAGGAAAGGATGTTAGAACAGATGGTGACATATGTTAAGTTATGCACAGTTCCTCGTACCCTAATTGGTGGCTAAGTAGAATATAAAACTCAAACTCTCGAGGCCTACTATAAATGGAAGTGGAAGCCTTCTGGATGATAACTTCAGCCAGACAGAGCAAACCTGGACATGTTAAAATAGGCTGAAGGAAAAAGTAAAGCTTATTAAAGAGCGTCTTCTGACTGCTCAGAGCCACCAGAAATCTTATGCTGATGTGCGGCGGAGAAATCTAGAGTTTAACATGGGTGACTAGGTATTCTTGAAGGTTTCATCGATGAAGGGCGTGATGAGATTTGGTAAGAAAGGCAAGCTCAACCCGAGGATTATTGGGCCTTATCAGATTCTCCAAAGGATAGGCCAAGTGGCTTATGAATTGGATTTACCTCCAGAATTAGAATTTGTTCGGCCAGTTTTTCTTCATGTATCAATGCTGAGGAAGTACATAGGAGATCCCTCCTGAGTTTTCCCAGTGAAAGACGTCCAAATCACTGAGGAGTTTGCTTAGAAAGAAGCTCTAATAGCCATACTAGATCGGCAGATCCGCAAACTAAGAACTAAAGATGTTGCTTCCATTAAAGTATTATGGCATAATGAGAACCGAGATGAGATGACTATGGAGGCATAAGCCGATATGAAAACTAGATATCCTCAGTTATTTCAGACTTAGTCAAATTGTGCAGCTAGAGGTATGTTGTTGTTGTTGTTTCATAAGTTGCATTATATACATGTATACATGGAGTAGTTGACTTCAGTCTATTGTGAAATGAATGCTATACTTCTTTGTGGAGTACCTGTATTGGACTTTTCTGCATTTCATGGATTTTGTATAGTCCATATTATGGGGGAGACTCTGCCAAAACTTTTCTAGAATAAGTAATTGCAATGTTAAGGTTCTTACAAGTAGAAGTTAACATTCGAGGATGAATGTTCTTAAGGGTGGAGGATGTTACACCCCATAAGTTTATATCATTTAGTCGGCCTATTTGTATGTTGGTTGAGAGTTTTAGAGTGCTATACGTATGAGGAAAGGGCCCTAGGAAAGGCCGAACGAGTGCTAAGTCAGGATTTTGCCAGAGGAGGCTGAACCAAGCTGCCCGGAGGGGCAAAGTGGCACGAAGCTGCTCCTCTGTGTTAGCCATCGTGGCACAGAGTAGAATCAGTGCATTCTCCAGTGTACGAAGTTTCTTTGTATGCTGCTTCAAGTATATATAGGCCTCACCCTTAGATTTTATGTTACTTCTCAAGTAAACCACGACCAGCACAGGTGAGGACAAGGGAGAACATTTAATTCATCCGAATACGCTGCTAAACGCTGTCCAAATCCAAATTAACTTTGGGTATCGAAGTATAAGGCTGCAGGAAGAATTTCTACGGAGTTAGTTTTGTGAAATTCGCCCAGCAAATCATTGTCCTGCCAAGCCAAAGTTGTTGGAATTTCTCCAAACTAGTGTCAATATGATCCCAGTCCTAAAGTAAGTATTTCTCCCTTCTAGATTCTCGAGAAAATATGAGGTTTTGATCATCTTTAGATAAGTTGAAGCATAGTCAGTATATACATATAAAGTTATCGTTTTCTTCGAATTCAGTAACAAAGTTGTCCCTATTCTTCTATTAATATGATTACAGTTGAGAATGGCAGTTGAATACGAGCTAATACTCATCATTTAGCCAAAAAAATGGCTAACAAGGTATGTAAGGCTTAACTCTCGACAAGTATCCTTGTCGTACAGTGTTACGACTTATGTTCTCAAATAGAAATAATGATCACAGATGTTGCGGATGGTTTCTACCATTAGATTGTAATTTGATGTGTTGTAGTTAGCTGTTATTGATACACATATATAAATATCAAATATTTTGCGAGTATCTAGTAATAGGTATTATAGTTACATAAATTCTTGTTAGCTGCTTTAAAACATATACAGATCGTACTGCAGGACCCCTCGCTAAAAGGGAGAAAGTTAAATGTGATTCATGTATGATGCTATAGAAACTCATTTAGTTCTCAATTTATTATGACGGTAGACATATATGTTTGTTGCTAGGCATAGACTTTAGAAGCTCGTAAGAGTTATTGGCCTGACTCAGTTGGCTAAACAGTATGGGCGCAGTTAGACGGTCTAACGACCAGTTGGGTTTTGTGTTGGCAGGAAAGCATCCCTAGAGGTCATTGATGTTATCGCACATTCCAGAAAAAGAAATAGAGACAAAATAGGTATATTCTAGAGTTAGCTACATCAGGGTTCTCTAGTGCATTGAGTGATCGCCCGTCATCCCTTTAGCCTTATCAGTGATTATTAGTATTAGTCGACCTAATAGGTACCACATAGGATGCCCAACAAGCCAACCAGTCGTCTGAGGGGTCCACATCAGTAGTCAGTGATGGGCTAGCACTCTAACCGGTTCATGTAAGATATTCATGTACAGAGTGCCAGGAGAGGGCCAGTCTATATAGAATAGCCTATAAGGTTGAGAATTGCCCAGAGCAGTAATATAGATCTGAGTGGATTAAGACAAGGCTTAAGGAGTTAGCAGTACTCCGCTAGTACAGTGTTAACCACAAGTTAAGGAGTTTCGTAATCTCCCTTTGAAGGACCAGGGTGATGATCGCGTAGAAGCAAGTTCGACCAAATCCAGCGGTATAGTTGTTTAATTAGAAGAATAAAGTAGTTAGCTATCCGCAATCCCACAGTTATTCATGAGTTATAGATGTCTGAGTAGGACATTCATAGTATTGTTAGGCCACTTCAGACCTCGCTCTATTCATCCCAAATTATTAGAGATCATAATCACTATCAGGATCCTCTAATCAAATACAGGCACATGGCGTGCCTGCAGACAGCCATACAAATTATCCCAGAAGTGAGTAGCACTAGCATGAGACCTAGAAGGCCATATATGCTCTCTTTATACAGATAGTGATGTGTCATTATAGAACAAGGGTTGGGGTTGCCCTCAGTTAGGAGCCTTCCATGACCACCCGCGGGTTAATAGTTGTGTCGCTTGCCCACCAGAGGTGAGGATATGTCGCTCTACGGAGCGGCATGCCATCCACAAGGGACGAAGATGGGGATCAAGATCCTCATATTTGCCGTGGTTGGCCTTATACATACCCCCTCCGAGTGCTTACGCCAGGGGTGTAGATATCAGGAGTCCTCCAAACTCAAACTCAGATAAAGCGACAGTTTAGTGGCCAAGCGGGCCCGGTGGTAGACCCAGGGGACCGGTAGGTTGGCTACAGTACCAGTAGAGTTGTAGACACTTGAGTAGGGGTATATAGATATAAATGTGCTCGCCAGGACTTATCTGGGCCTGAGCGAGTTATTTTGTGCTGATTGTACCTCCCGTCTCATGGGGCTAGGTGGTGTTCTTGTATGAATTCTTGTCTGCTAGCTGTAGTGTATAAATGTGTAAGTATGTAGTCCTAACTTATGTAAATGTAGTGTCAGTTAGTTGCAGATTACGAATAAGCAGGCATATAGGTTAATCTTCCAACTCTTCTTTTTATTTACTTCTAGACTTGTTCAGCTTATCTATTGCCTTAAATATTCGGTACATATTATATTGACGCCTTTTCCAGTGTGCTGCATTACTTGCCTGCAGGTACATATAAATAAGGAGAAGGTCTCTCGTAGTCCCAGTCAGCCGTACAGAACCGTCAGCTCCCTTCTTCTGGGGCTTGAGTGATAGAGGTTTATTCCTTCTGTTTGTATAGTACGGGTAGGTCGGGGCCCTGTCCCGACCATCTTATTACTCCTAGAGGCTTGCAGATTGTATTACTTCCCGGTGGTTAGATAATGTTAGCCATGTGGGGCCCATATGTATTTTAGATTATGTATGTTGGCCATGTGGGGCCTTGTTTAGATGTTGATTGGTGGCCTTGTCGATCATAGCTCAGTTTAGCATCTGATCTTACTTTTCAGTTATAACTAGATATCATGGTGGCCTTGTTGTCCCGCATAGAACTCCCCATGTTTGTTTGTCTCTGGTTAGCTGTTTATTTTCACAGGTGGCTATAGGCCTTGTTGGCCGAGGGTTGTATTTACAGCAGCTATATAGCCCGTTGTTTTCTTGATTCAAGAGTTAGAATCAGCCCAGCACCAGAAGTGCTTAGGCTCAGTCAGCTTAGCAGTTCAGGTCCTACTATGGCACCAGGTGCCAGTCATGCCTCCCAAGGTGGGGCGTGACAACATGATGCCGCAACTATCTTGCTCAAGTGGGCAGAGCAATCCTAAGCCTTTGTAGGGAATAGAACGATTAAGGTGTGATATCATTGGAGTGCCGTCAGGCGGGGAAGACACTATCTTGAGAGGCCCCAAATATGAATATATACCTATGGTAGCATGTAGTTTTGAGACCTGTATGCTCAGAATCCCTGGCTTACTTGGTGCCAGAGACTACTCCCAAGAACATGCATATCGCTCATAATCGTCTTCTGAAAACCTCGCTTAAATCTATTTTTTTAATTCTTGACTCTAAAACATCTCTTTAAAACATATATTGTAGGCATTGGCGAAAAATCATGGTGAAACATACTTGACTTTAATATGGGCTTGCCCAAATCGTGAAATAATACATACTTTGGGTCAAATAATCGTAACTTGAGAATCTCAAATTCATGAGAGAATCTAGTTGAAAGCATGTACACATAATCATAAAAATAAGGATTGAGTTATAAGAGACTGGAAATCATAAGAGAATCATAGAATTTATTCAATTTGAATCTAACCCTAGAAGTTCATAAAATCATGCTTGAAAATTAAAATTAATAGATTTATGAGAGATTTAATAAGGAACATGTAATTATAATCATAGTAAGATAAATTGAATCTTAAGGGAACTGATATCACGGAGGAACATGATGGAATTCATGTTACACCCCGAAAAATTTGTTATGAATATTTAATCTTTGTATGCTATGTTAAGGGATGTAGGGGTTGTATATTGATTGTAGATGACAAGGGAAATGTGCATGAATGGAAAAGTAAAGAGTACGTGAAGTTTATAAGTTAGGGTAAATTTGAAATGACCATATCTACCAATATATTATGAAACAGAAGCTCCACAACCTATCAAATTAAAGGTATTTGAGTGTAATTTTCATAACATCAAACCCCTCGTCAATCTGAATTCGGAGTAAAAATTTATGGGCATTTTACTAAAGCCCCATTAAGGAGTGACGTAAGCACCACCTCCACCGCCCTACCCCTATTTATTTAAGTTGTTTGCTGCTAAAATCATATCATTCCTATCCAAATTAGAACTTCCTTCATAGGGGAAACTTATCTCTGCATTTTAAGTCCAAAAACAAAGATAAATCAAGGCAAATAATCAACCAAATATTCAAGCCAAGTGAAGAAGATCATTGCAAAGTTGAAGAGAGGCATTAGTGAGTCTTGTTGCAGCATTTTTTAAGCATGTTTATGATTTTTTTTCTTCTTTTTTGGAGCAGTAATAAGCTGCATATATACTCCCTTTTGTTAATGGTTGGATTCAGGGGAGGAGATAAGGATTCTATCCTTTAAACTTACAAAAAATCTTATCTAAAATTTTGAAAATTGGAAGCTAGGCTTGGTTGTTTTTTCATGTGTGTTTAGCTGAAGTTTCTGCCATTCTTTGGGCAGTGAAGCTTCTGCGTTTGCGACAATGTTAAGCTTCCTAGATACTCCATATTATAAGGGGTTGAAGACAAGAAAAGGGTAACCATTTTTAGCTATTAAACTTGCAAGTATTTCCTTAGCTAAAGCTAGAAGATGAAGTTGGTTTTGTGGCTCATTTTTGGTGTGTTTTTGGGTGAAGTTTCTGCCCTTTTTAGAGGTTGATACATATGTGTTTTGATGGGAAAATACTCCTTTAATGTTGGGGAATAATCAAAAGAAAATCTAGGTAAGTTCACCCTTTCATTTTTCCCCTTAAAGGTTGTGGAAACAAGTTAAAACAAAGTAATGAAATGTTGTTTTGTATTGTTGTTATGGCTTCTGTTGGGATGACATTTTTTCTAGGAAATTGGATCAAACCAGGCTTGTTACATGATTATAAATTCAAGGAATTGAAGAATACTAAACATGGTTATTGGAGGAAAGAAGCGATTAAAGAAAGCTCATCGGAACAAGGTACGTAAGGCGCTCTTTGTCTCTTCATTTAAAGCACCAACTCATGCCATGGATGAATACGACATTCCCATGTACTTAACCTATGTAACAGCATATTATGGTTCTTCCCTGTTCATATAATTACTTGGTATTACGTTATATATTTGCTAAAGAGTTGGAACACATGAGTGTGAAGTGAAGAGGGCAATTGCCTTCGATTATGGTCGTAGTTGTAAATTGAGTCTGAAGTCCCCTCAGCATGGGCACTATGAGATGGTCCTTTATATTATGTTATGTATTTGGGGTTTCAAAGGTGTTCACATCAGGTTTGCTAAGGAATTTGGTAAACATGGCAAGAGGATGACGCGCGAACAAACCTAACATTTGAAAATCGGTTTTAACTCAATAAGGGCTAAGGAGGGTAACAAAATTAAATTGCCTTACAATAGTTACCTACCCTCTTATATGTATGTTTTAAGGTGCTTAGTTCATGAGAGGGTCTCCCAATACCTCTCGCTTAAGCTAAGCGACTAATTAACGCGTTTCTTCATCAACCAACACGTTAAACTTTGAAAATAGAACTCGAATGTGTAAACTATTGATATTTTTATAGAACGATCTTTATGGGCGGGTTATGAACAGTATCTTGATGTTAGCTGGTTATACAAAAACCATAATATATGTATACGCTTATGCTTACGTTCAAGTTACACGCTAAGGCAGCAAGGATTGCCATTAGAAAGTCGCTATGTCTTTATTAGAGCTCTTGAGTTATTTATACCTCCTGAGAATTGTTTAAGTCTTTAAGTAGACACGTTGCAAATTCTTTGAAAGTTGTATATGTGTAAGGAGGTTAACCCAAGTGTAAAAGTTGAGGTGCTAGTAGCAAAGGAAAGATAAGAGTAAATGTTAAACCTTTTAAGGTAATATGTGAGTTATACGCTCTCTGCCTGTAGTTGATTTCAGAAAACCTTTGAGCGACATTAAAATATGAGAAAGACGATGTTTAAGAGATAAGGTTGGCATTAGGTAAAAAGGTAAGTTTATATAAGAATTTCTGGAATAATGAACATGAGAGTAAATAATTAAGTAGGGAATCATGAATCCTGTTTGGAAGAGAATTTATGATGAATACGAAAAGTGAAGGTAAAGGTTGTTAACTTAGATGATAAATGTTAAGATTTATAATGAGTTAGGCAAATGGCTAGCATTATTTATCATGTTCTAAAGACATTTAGCAAAAAAAAGTTATAAATAAAGTTGTTTATGTTCAGTGGCGTTAAGCTAATGAAAGGCTAGTAAAGTGTTAACTTCTTAAGAAATGATTAGAATAGAATATTTTGAGATAGTGACTCAAGTTAAGGAGAAGTTTTTAATTGTAATTTTTAAACAATTATCTGTGATTATTTGTTCTAAGAGTTGGAATAACTTTTTCATGTTTTAAAGGATTTTTTGTCATGGATGATTATAAACTGTTTATAATGCTGCTAAGCTTTTCTAAGCTCTTCATATATTGCAAAGTTTCACATGAGATTTTCCTACGTTATCTAAATCACGACTATAAGTATTTATTTATCTTAAGGCAGCCCCTAGACAATTGCCTAGCATTTTTAGATTAATGATCTCTAAGATTGAGATTCGCAAGTTATGTCTTCCTATTAAGTTACCTCGAGATGTGATATGATGTGCAACGAATGAGGTATGCTCACAATTCTTGATATGAAAGTATGAAAGTCAAACGAGTATAAGCACAAAATGAATGCTAAGATAGTTAATAGAAACTGTTATCTTAAGCTATTCCTCTCTGCTCCTCGTGTTAGTATTTCTAGGAGATGTTTAAAATCATCAATGTGTGTCTACACTGTTTTTATGATATTCCAGTTCTAGGAGCTTCCCTAGAATTCATTCACAACTTATGTGTGTATTTAAATGTTAAATGAAAGACCTATATGTCTATGGAATAATTGTAGGATTAGGGGTCGTGGTAAGATCCTACATATGTTATAGTTACTGAGTCGACATATTTCATGGTTGTCAGAATTCAGATAGTCTATATGACCCCTATCAGCTCCATTTATGATTGCGATTGACATTTGTTTTTATTTTTACCCTGGTATGGTACACTGACTGGAGATATTTTAATTTTATTTCGGTATGATATACCGACTGGATTATTATTTTTACACCGGTGTGATACACCGACTGAACCCGGTGTGGTACACTGGCTGGAGATATTTTTATTTTACCCCAGTATGGTACATAGGCTGGAGATATTTTTATTTTACACTGGTGTGGTACACCAGCTAGAGATATTTTTATTTTACCCTGGTGTGGAACACCAGCTGGATGAATTTTATATATGGGTTTGCAGTTGGTTGGTCGCTGGCATTATAGTTATACTTTCTTTGCTTTCTTAATTGCATTTTCATCTCATTATAGAGTTATTATCATATTTTTATTGTCAGGTATCCAGGTTGTTACTATTCCATATTCCTGGTTCAGTTATCTTTAGTTTACTGATGTTTATAATGATTTGATATCAATTACAGGTTGCAAAGTTCTAAGTTATATCTATCCTTTATATTTTTATTTGTTGAGGCAATTATTAAAGGATTGTTATCTAATGTTTACAATTTCAGCCTTCCTTACCTGTACATTTCAGTCGTACTGACATCCCTTTGCTTTGGGACCTATGTTCGGCCGCAGGTGCAGGTAAAGGTCGGGATTTCCAGTTGTAGTAGAAGTTCGTGAGATCTATGGATGTGTGGGTATGCTCCTTTCTTCCTGTAGCTAGGTCTTAGTTATATATACTTGAGTTTTGCGATGTAGTTATGGGTAGGTTAGAGACCTGTTCCGACTATCAATCAATTTACTCTTTAGAGGCTTTGTGGACTTAGCATGTGCAGTGTTATTTAGTTTGTGGCCTCGTCGGCTTATTGTTGCTTAATTTAGTATACTCATTGCCTTTGTTGCATTTCAGTTGTTTCCTATGTATTATTGAGAACTAATAGGTCCAGTTTATACTCTAGTTGATTGTGACAGGTAGCCTAGATGGCCTAAGTGTTACAGTTACAGATGTCATATAGCCGACTTCTCGATTAATCATGAATCGAGTGTCAGTTGTGCCCTAGCCCAGTTTTTGGGAGTGACAATTCACCCACCATGAACATATCAACAATTATTCGAAAATTAAGCCATGGGAGGTAGGTGTCATGAATTTACTTTGTAAGGGAAATGGGAGCGGAAGAAACCCCTCATTGAAAGCTCTACGTACTTGGGCAAATTGATCCTTTGACTTGCCTTGAAAGCCCAAGAGAAATCAAGATGAAGGGGATGATGAACCCGAGCTTGACTTGAAGGAGAACCTTCAACTTGCGGTGTTTGAAGGGAGTGAAGACTTAGGCTAAGTTAAACCCCTTTAGTCTGACCTTTAGGAAGCCTAAAACAACGTTATTTAGGAGTTAAAAGTATAGGAGTTTACCAATATGCCCCTGGAGTACCAATATTTTAGAATAACTTTCAGAACCAATGATCCATTTAATGGGTCGTGGTAACATACAACGGACAGTTGGTCAGTCCATTGTTTCCTATCCTTCCTCTAAAACTCCCTTTGAATCTGATTTAACGACCACAGAAAATGACCAATACAATTAGACCATGTTCTATACAATCCCCTCATTAGTTTTGGGACAATTACTTAACAACTTATTGGTACTCAATCAACGGCCACAACCAGCAACCCGTTGGTTCTTTCAACAAACCGTACTGAGGGTCGTTGGTTAGTCCTAGTGTTATTTTTCTACTGTTTTTGCTGAAGTTATGGGTCAAATCTAAGGGAATTTTTGGGGTATTACAATATCTCCACCTTGGAAACATTATTCATCGAATGTTATCTAACTAAGCTGAAAAGAATAGGGAAAGAACTGCAATTCCAAAATAGATTAGTTATATAGAAACTTGAAGGAGTGACTGACTCCGAACATGAAAACATGATTGAATTGAACTCATGAAACATACATGCATGCTATGTCACAAAAGGAACTGAGGGACATGAATTCAACATGAAATTGAATAGTGTACTATGAAGGAAACTGGTACCTCATACAGGGACTGAGCCAGAAGGAAAGAGGTGCCGGTATCTAGCCATCATGTCTACCTTGATTTCCAATGTAGCTCTCTCAACTAGCTGATTTCTCCACAGAACTATCATGGAAGCTACCTCCTTGTTCCTCTAATTCTGAACCTAATCATCAAGGATGTCAACCAGAACTTCCTCATAGGTAATGCTATCCTTCACGCCAATTATTTCTACTTGAACAACTAAGGCTGGGTCGCCAATGCACTTCTTCCACTTCTTCAATAAGGACACATGAAAAAACTGGATGCACTGAGGCTCTGCTGGTAGCTCAAACTCATAAGCCCTTTCTTACTGAACCTCATAACTCCTTTCAGGGGAGACACCTTCAGAAACACCCAATCATCAACCTCGAACTCAAGCTCCCTTCTCCTAACATCTACATTTGATTTTTGACAAGTCGGAGTTGTTTTCATCCCTTCTCTAATAAAATTAACCTTCTCCATAGCCTTATGAACTGAATCTTGCCCTATCAACGTAGCCTCACCTACCTCGAACCATTAAATCAGTTATCTACACCTCTGTCCATAAAGAGCCTTAAATGGAGCCATTTGAATGCTGGAGTGATAACTGTTATTATAGGCAAAATCAATGAGGGGAAAATGGTCATCCCAAATACCTTTGAAATCAATCACACATGCCCTCAACATATTCTCCATAGTCTGAGTGGTCTGCTCGGTGTGGCCATCTATCCGTGGGTGGAAGGCTATGCTAAAATTCACTCGAGTACCAAGCCCCCTTTGAAACAATCTATAAAACATAGAAGTGAACTGGGTTCCCCTATCTGAGATAATGGATAAAGGAACTCTATGCAATCGAACCAACTCCTAAATATACATCTTAGCATAATCCTTGGCTAAATCTGTAGTTTTGTGTAACACCCAAAAGTCCATAAGATCATACCCTAGGGTTGGAAGAAAGAAAATAGGAGAAACTGCGTGAGATCACAGAATGAGTCATCAAGTGACTCATTAGTCCACTTAACGAATCGTTAATTGAGTCATTGGGTGGAGAAAAGTTGACGAAAAAATTAAGTTTCAGAGATTCCTAACGATATGTCAAATAACCTAACAGGTGATGGTGTGACCCTTTAAGTGTGCAGTGGTGGAGAAAATGTTGATTTCTAATGTAATTCACGAATTGAGGAATGAGTCTTCATGTTTCTTGATGACCCGTTAAGTGATTCATTGAGTAGAAAAGGTCAAAGAACAGAGAAGAGGTTGCCAGTGGCAATGGGTCAAGGGACGACCCGTTAGTCTCCCAATGGGTCGTCCAGTCCTTCGTTGGGTCTGACAGTGTGGTTTTTCCTATCGGATCATTAAGGGTGCTTTCATAGTGTCTAAATTCCTAACTCCTAAACTAAGTCTTCTTATGCCTTCTAAAGGGTGTTTTTTATGGGTTTAATCATCTTAAACCACCATTTACTCCTAACACCCCAAACTGAAGATCAAATTCTCTCAAGAAAAACTAGGGTTCTTCATCAAGTCTTCCCGAATTCCCTTTGGGCTTCTAATCAAGTTGAGAATTATCCCAAGCCTAGGTATATAGGGCTATGAATGGGGAAAAATATTCCACATTTATGACCAATTTCGCCCTAATTCTATGATTTAAAGTCTCAAAGTATGTCAAATTGATTCTAGGGTATTTACTCAATTTTCATGAAATCTCCCATGATATCTCCATGGGTTTAATCCTCTCATACTTTATTTGATGTCTTTTGACTATTAGGTCAGATTTACACCTAAATTTTCTTATTAATTCATAATTTCAAGTTTATAAATATTATTCCCTTTTGTGCATGATTTATGAATTTCAAGCTTATGACTCTATGATTTCAAGTATGATGAATTATCTGGTATGGATGAACGGTTATGAATTCTTAACTTATGATTTAATGATTTAGAACTAGTAAGATTATTTCAAGTATGTATGATTTAATGATTTTGGAAAGCCCGTGTAAAGTTAAGTACGTTTATCATGATTTTAGCAAAGTTTTACTAGATCAGTTTTAAAGAGATATTTGAAGTTAAAACTGTCTAAAATTTAGATCTAAGCTATGCTTTGAGAATATGATTATGAGCAATATGTGTGCTTTGGGAGTACCATCTAGTATCGAGTAGGCCCGGGATTCAGGTTGGGTTGTGACAAACTTGGTATAAGACCAAAGTTTTAGGTGCATCCTAGGGTGTCCGAAAGACGCGTTAGGTAGAGTCTTTTCCATGGGTGTGAAGTGCACCACAGTTGTGGAGAAGAGGCTACGAGATGTTTTAGGAAAGTTCCATTATTTCATGATCTAAGTTGTGTGATGAAGTACCTCTCCATTCCTCTAGTTCTTGATATATATATGTTTGTAGAAATATGCCTCCACGCCGATTCAATGGTAGAAGGAATGGAAACGAAAATGTCCATGGAAATGGCAATTGAGATGGACATCAGCCAGCCCCACCAACTCTAGCTGATCCCTTGCCCGAGCAGGTTACTCATGCCAAGTTCAAGGCTGCTTTTCAGATGTTGGCTCAGGATATGACAACCTACGTCAACCAACAGACAATGGCCCATCAGTTCACAGAAGAGATTAAGAAGATCACCCAGATTGTAGTGGTAACTGGAGAGGAGAGTGCAGACTTAGCCTCCTATAAGCTGAAGGGGGTTGCTAATATGTTGTTCTGGTAGTGGAAGGAGAGTTGAGGCATTGGTGTGGTTCTTGTTGTTTGGGATAAATTTGTTACCGCATTCTTGTATAGATTCTTTCCTCGGGAGTTCAGGGAGGCGAAGACAGTTGAGTTTGTCAACCTGAAACAAGACAACATGACTGTCCAAAAGTATACCTTTGAGTTTACCTAGTTTTCTAAGTATGCACAAGAGATGGTGCCCGACCCGACAGCTCATATGAGCAAGTTTGTGAATGGGGTGGCAGATTCATTGCTCAAGGAATGCAGGACCACCATGCTGATTAATGGTATAAATATCTCTCGACTTATCATATATGCCCAGTAGATTGAGGTGGAGAAGATGAATGAGAAGGAAAGAGAGGCCAAGAAGGCCAAGCTTAGGAGCCATAGGCATTTCCAGTAGAGATCCGGTGATGGGCGTCGCTCTCAATTCCACCATAGGACGTCAGGCCCAGCTCCCTCATCAACCAATATTTCATTAAGACCTTGAGTAGATCAGAATGTAGAGCATCAGACTCTAGGGATCAGAAGAGCATGTCAGGGGAGCACACTTTTCTAGCTTGTAGGAAGTGTGGCAGGAAGCACCCTGGTAAGTTCTTGATTGGTGATGTCATCCAAATTACACCTCGCAATTGAGATATAAGCGGTAGATTGTCAAATATAGAACCCAACAAAGGTTGAGGCCGATCCCACAGGGAATATGGTAAGAACTTAGGTTAATGCGAATGGCAGTTACTATTTATTTACTTATTTCCGAAAGGGGGAAATATAGAATAATAAAGAAAGTAAAATTTATAAATATTGAAATCAAATTTGGTTCATATTCAATTAACGATTTGACTAGGTTTGTGTTTCCCAAGATTTCAAAACCACAAGGCTTATACACTAGTGATCTATTCTGGTGTTTGACATGCAATATTGGTAAGTTAGGTTCACCTAAATGGTTGGTCCTCTATCTAGATGATTTTCACCACACAACTTGGTTTGAATACATGTGTACTTTAGTTGACCCTTATCCTTAATATCGGATTAGCTATCCCCGGATATGTTCAAGCTATTAGATGAGGGTTAATAGCCTCAAATCTCCGTTGTTAATCCCTTTTTCCATTCTTTACCTCCTTGATCCGTTAAGTGAGAATAAGGCAAGTCCTAACGTTTGCAACTGTCAAGAATCAATCAAAATGAAGGGAAAAACAATACATGCATAAAACCTTGTTTAAGAATCACTAAGTATTTTTACCTACGTGCATTAATTCATCTTGATTCCTACAAACCTAGTTTATGGATTTAGCTACTCATGTTTGTGTTATTGCAATCATAAAATATAAAAGAAATCATATTTGCAACTTGGGTATTTATAGTTCCAAGGAATCCTTTTCCTAAATAAAACTGGAAACCAGGTCGGCAGTGGCAACAGGCTAGGTGATAGGTCATTAGGCCATCTAACGAGTCATTCCTTGCTTACATCAGTCATCCTCAACATCGCACCTAGTTACGGAAACGAGTCACCTAATGACTCGTCGTGCCTGAGCACGAGTTGTTAGGTCCCTTGTGGACTGAATACTACAAAAATCCAGTGCACTTCACAGATAGTTCCAGTGGCCCGCTAATGAGTTGTTCGTTCATGTGACGATTCGTGATGTCTATCATCAACTTCACTGGCCATTTTGTTGGAATTTTCTGTTTGATGCCCAACGATTGACCTCACGACTCGTTAGCAGGTGTAATGAGTTATTCCTCCAACTCGTCAAGTACACTTTTTTACTTCTTCAAAAATCCATCTTCTTGCCCATGCCTCAAGTGACGGGTCGTGCTCCTGCCAATGACTCGTTAAGTGCCTAGCAGTCACCTTTGAGTTGTTTTCAGCATTAATTTGTTCAAATTAACTTCCAAAACAGTTTTCTTGCACATTAAACACAAAATAGATTATACCCATATAAACATACATGGAATGTGCATAATTTCTTGGTTTTAAGCGTCGAAAGTGTCGTAAAATCACGGAACATCAACACCCTCAACTTAAAACTTTTGCATGTCCTTAGGAAAAAATAAAATAAAACAAAACAAACTATACTACTTCGACGCTTCATTCGGAAGAACTCTAGGAAACTTATAACAGTCATTTTTATACATCAAAATTAAATTTTCTAACCCCTCCCCCATTGTATCAACTTCAAAGCACTATGCATATGCAAAATTTCCAACAATAACATAGGGGAATCAAAACATGGCAAAATACTGTCAGCTACACATAAATCTATAACACTGCCCCAGAAAATTTACAGAACATTTTGTTGACCAAGTGCTCTCATCTGAAAGAAGTCCCACACTCACACATGTATGTATGATTAACTCAGTATATTTTTCTTTGGACTAGGTAAGATCTACTCACTCTCAAAAAGAAATTCGAATTGTATGTATATAATACTAGAGGCTTGCCTTTACTTTCAATACCTCGATTTTTAGACTAGTAGCTAGGATCACTATAGGACTTTCTAGGCTTGTAACGTGGGCTCAGGCTTGGGTATGGTACATATGGATTTAGTAGCTCAACCCTCCTTGGCACTATGTCTTTTAACTCCACTTTTCCCCTTTATTTCTATTTTCTACCTTTTTCCCTTTTTATTTTTTTCCTCTTCTTTGCTTTAGACATTACGGATGCGGTTACATTTTATTCAACACTTATTGATGTCACACATTATTTTTCTTTTCTTTTCTTCCTTTTTGACAACAAATTTTATTTTTCTTTTCATCATGCATACCGCACCAACTCTTTTTCCTTCTTTTTCATTACCCAACTTTAATTCCACCCGACTCTTCTTACTCACCCTATTATAGCCACCCTCAACTTAGGAGATTTTCCTGAGTTGAAGTTCATAATTTCCAAGGAGAGACCAGGGCCAAAATAGCTTCATTCATAATATAATCAGGCAGGTGAATTGGTGTAAAAGAAAAGAAAGGTCAATTTAAGCTCAAACATTTGGATCAAGGGATTTGTATTCACTTTTGGTAGGTCTTTTAGGCTAAATTGGACTCATAAATAAAAAATGGCCTATGATCCTTTCCTAGTTTCTTATCCTCTACCTCGGTACGATTGACCAGGCAAGTTCTAGATTGACACATACAACCGAATACAGCTATTTATCCTCACTTATACACATCACAGGTAAACATCATCAATTCTACTAATTGCTAGTTAAGGTACAACGATACAATGATAAATAAGTTCACAGTTTCAATGCCATGCAAAGATTCAAAAAGGTCATATTTTTCAATTTCCACATACATATATACAAATTTTTTAGAGGGGTATCAAATAATGAAATGTTAAAATATCAAACAATTTCAGCTCTGAACAACTTTTAATTTTGCTACTTTCTTTCAATTGACACAAAAAAAACATAAACACAAAATAAAATCCAAAACATGCCGGTTCTAGTAGATATGGAACACCCCATGGAAAAGATATCTAGCAAGAAAAACCCTCGGGTTATGTTCAGCAAAAGAATGCACAGGTATCCCTCCCCACCCCTGTCAAAAAAGCATACTTCGTCCTCGATGCATATATGTACAGTACAAAAACTAAGGGAATAAGGAACATACCTGTGCGACCTAGGTGTCAGCTACATGGTCGGTGGAGGGTGTAGATACGCCTCCAACATCAACTCCGATATTGTCGGCCTGAATCGACGCATTTTCAGATACAAATGAGCTCATTCCTTCTACACAAGCTCTTGCTTCCTATGTCTCGGCTCTTAGTCGAGCCTCCTCTTTTGATTCGTGTAGTGCTCTCTCCATCTCACTCTACTCCCATTTTTGCTGACGTAGTAGAGACTCATCCTCATCAACACTTGCCTCCTCATGAGGCCTCTTCCCCTTGTCATGTGCCACCAGCTTCTCTGTGATGAAATAAAAAATCGGTGATAGCTCCTCTTAAAACTCATCATCGATCACGGGGAGTACCTGTGGAGGTACCGCAGCTATCTGTCATGCGGTTAAGTCCCACACCTCTGATGGTAGCACTCCTAGCTCTGAGTACCATCGGGATAACTTTGGAACCTGTAACTGCGCAAGGCACTCATCCATCCTTCTCTCAAAAAAATCCAGTCGCCCATGCACCCAACTGGACAATGTCTCCAACTCCATTGACACCCACGACTTAAGCTGCTCCATCAAGACTTATACCAGCAGAGCCGTGTGTGCCTGCTGCTTTTCTGCTTTAGCTAGGTGCCAAGCCATATCAACCAAGAACTCCTGTGATATTGTGACTAGGCTGGCTGTGGCGGATCATGGAGGTGCAATTGATGGTCTGGATGCTGCCGCCGTAGATAATGATTCAGGAACATTGACATATGTGGAGGCATCCGCTGCATCTGTAGCCTCAGCTTGTCTACCTATCTCTCTGCCCTCAGTAGGCTCGGTTGCTAACTTGGTGAATTGTTCTGCATCAGTCTACATTCCACAGCCAAATGCCTCTGCTATTATGGTCGCTCCAGCGGATGCAGATGATTGAGTCCTCTCCCTCGATACCGGGTTTATATCATCTTGAATCAACCCGATATCTGTAATCTTCTGGACCACCACTCTCTGGTCAACTGATGGAAATTCTATCACTTGAGACTCTCGATAATGTCTATCAATCAAGCAGGGGAAGGCAATCATTGTACCATCATTTATAGCCCGCTCTCGAATCTCCTCAATAATGAATTGCGGGAAATTGTTTGCACACCCCTCCATTATACTGGCTACCAGTGCTGCTCTATCGAGTGAGAGAATATAGTCATTACTTGTCGGTACCAGCCTGTGCCTCACTTGTGACCACAAAAATTTCTCCTTAAAGTTCAATGTGTCCTTCTTTATTTGTGACTTTGTACCATGCATCCATTCAACTAGTGGACCCGCTATGGCAATGATTCGAGAGAGCCAAGTGTTCTGTTGTATACGCTCCATGCTATTCAATTTCTTTGTTTTGACTTTCCTTTACTCAAATAGCCGGTGATCAAACTCTGTTGTTTTCATCGGAGCACAATAATCTGGCCCATACAGCATCTTGGAAATTATCTCCTCAGATATATCAATTGAAGTCTCATGCACCAACACTTGATTTAAGGCAGGCCGCTTCTTCCAATGCTGACCACCTAATGCCAATCACTGTAATGTGGCTGCATATATTGCATAAAACTCTCAGATAAGTCATGGGCTGTAGCTACTTGATGGCTCGGTCAACCACCCGAACTTGTATTTATCAAAGACTGCTTGTAGCTTAGGAAGGTCTTCCAACACGGTGGTGATCAGCCTCTGCTCCTCGTAAATGCTCCGCTTCATATTTTCTATGTCATTGGGAGCGATATCTCATTTGTATATAGCCCGTATGCCATGGACACACCATCTCCTCACATTTCTCGATTGCTCATTTGATGTGCCCGATGTTTCAGTCAGCTCATTGTCATAGTCCGCTCACTGAGCATGCGATTCATCAACTCTCTCTGTATTGTGCCTAGCTGTGGGAGCCTCAGGAACAAGTGTAGTAGCAGCCCTAGCGCTTTCATTAGTGCGGTTGGGCGGATCTCTTGCAAGTGGAGTGGGAGTATCGACCAGGGCTGCTGGATATGAAGTTTGTTGAGCCCTAACCCTTGTCTTCCTCCTCACCAGCTGCTCCTCTGATACCTCATATTCCTCTTTAGAGCCACTCGACTCTTCAGAGGAGGATGGATCATCTCGCAACCTTCGGTAGGATGGTTGATTGCGCTCAAGTACCAGCTTTTTGTTTTTACCCTTCCTTGGTGTACCTCATTAAGCCATTGTGCTTGTGGAAACAATGTTAGTACACAAGAGGAGATGAAAGAGAAAAAATTTATAAGCTACTGCCCAGTGGTCCTGACGGGTGACTAAATGAGTCGTTACCACTGGCAACGACTCGTGAGGTCACTCGTCGACTCAGACTATCCTTTCTTAAAGTTGTTTTGGTGTACTTTACGACTGGTCCCAATGAGTCATTGCCAAAGGCTAGGAGTCGTTAGGTCATTCGTTAGGTACACTGTCTATTAGTTTAATTTTACCACTCGGGATGAGCTACATAACGAGTTGTTTGGTGTGCCCACGACTCGTGATGGGGCTTGTGCTCAAGAGTTCCTGTTCATCTTCCTTCTCATTTTAGTTTTAATCCCATAAAAACAAAAACTCAATTTTAAATTTACCCAAGTAAATATATGATCAAAAATCAGTGTTCAACTCTTCCTAGGGTTTATTTAAATCACAAGGCACATATAAACACAAGACCAATTTTATTTGAAATAATTTCAAACCTATCCGCACATGGGTTTTCTAAATTCTTGATTGAATGCAAAAATATTGAAAATGCTTGTATGGGGAAGATTACTTACAATTTTGGGTTATCAGAGATGGAGTGCAATATCAGTTGTTAGTGTTCTTCAATGAATATGTGTGCAATGGTGAAGAACTTGTCGATGAGTTTGGAGTGAAGAAGAAGAAGAGAATAAGAGGGAATTTTAGGTTTAATGGGGTGATGGTTATTTTAATTTAAAAAAATTTACCCAATTTCAGTTGTGGGTCGGGTTAGGTTAACTTACCTAGGACCTAATGACTCAAGTAATAACTCGTGGTGTCTCCCAATGAGTCGTTTCCTGAGTTGTGGTCCTTGGCCTGTTGTAACTTCAGGATGGGTCACTTAATGACTCATTTGGTTTCCCAACGATTCGTAGGGTGAGATGTTATCATCGTTTTTATTTTAATTCAATCTTGGATCTAGTGTACCTGAACGGGGGACCTAACGGTTCGTTCCTTAGATCAACGACTCATGAAGTCACCCGTTGCTCCCCTGTTTTCTGCAGTTTTCTTCACGAATTGACTGAATGAGTAGCCAAGTAAGAGGACGACTCGTTCTATGATTTATCTACACCAGAACTGAAGTTCTAGTTTTTGGTTTCAACTTCAGATTTTCCATCTTATTCACCTTCACCCATCAACAAACGTTAAATCTAATTTTTTTCTTACATTTACAACTTAGGTTGCCTCCTTAGAATTAATTTAACGTCGCGGCACGATGTGGGTATTTTGGCTACTCAGACTTGGAAAAAACACGTCCATAGGTTGTCTCCCATGCAGCGCCTGATTTAACGTCGCGGCATGACGCAATTCACTTGAGTTACTCAGATTTCACTCAAAGTCCACAGTTCTAGCAGTTTGAGTTCTGCGCTTCTCCCTAAATAAGCTTTGACCCGCTGACCATTTATCTTGGACCACTTTCCTTCCTCGTTTTCCAATTCGATTGCCCAATGGGAAAATACTTGGACCACTCGATAAGGTCCCAGCCACTTAGACTTCAACTTTCTAGGAAGCAACGAAGTCTAGAATTAAACAAAACTACCATATCACCCAGATTGAATTCTCTTTTCTCGATTCTCCGGTCATGCTGAATTTTTATTCTTAGCTTGTCAATTTTAGAACTCTCATAGGCTTTCAAACGAAATTCATCTAACTCAATCAACTGATCAAGTCTCAAGTTTGCAAGTTCGTTCTAATCCAGATTCAACTTCTTGAGCGCCCACATAGCTTTATGCTCAAGTTCGACTGGGAGATGACATGCTTTATCATAAACAAGTTGATACGGAAACATACCTATAGGAGTCTTGAAGGTAGTTCGATAGGCCCATAAAGCATCATCTAGCTTTCTTGCCCAATATGTCCAGTTTGAATTCATAGTCTTTGCCAAAATAGTCTTTATCTCTCTATTGGTGACTTCAACTTGCCCACTAGACTGCGGATGATAGGGTGTGCCACCCTGTGTTTGACCCCATATTTTTCCAGAAAAAAGCGAAGCAACCGGTTGCAGAAATGCGAACCCCCATTACTATTTATGGCTCTAGGGGTCCCAAATCTTGCAAATATATTCCGCTTCAAGAACGTTGTGACACTCATCCCTTCATTGTTTCGCAGAGCAACTGCTTTCACCCATTTTGAAACTTAGTCAGCAGCGACAAGTGTATACTTTATCCCGTTTGAGCTCAGAAATGGGCCCAAGAAATCAATTCCCCATACATCAAATAGTTCAATAACAAGGATAGGAGTAAGAGGAAGCTCATGCCTCCATGATATGCCTCCTTGTCTTTGATATGCATCACATGCCTTTGCAAAATCATGTACACCCTGGTGAATGATTTGCCAATAGTACCCACATTGTAGAATGCCGAATCTAACTCCATTTTGTTATCAGCAGACCAACTATGTTCAAGAGCAAATTGGCCTTCTTCGTTTTCAGCATTTGTGAGCTGTGCGGATCATGCTGTGGTGGACTCCAACAGGGGATGAGTGGCAGGCCTCCAATATACTCAGCATCTATACCTACGGTGCGCATCTCTGAATAACCCCATCAGGACATATGCGGAATAAGTAAGGCTCAACACAGAAGAATTTCTGTACATCGGACATAAACTTTCTTCTCTGGTGAAAAGATAAGTGCTTCGGTACAACATCACTCACTAGATAATTAGTAAAGTCTGCAAACCATGGGATGAGATCTTGGGATGCCGCTAGAACCTGCTCGTCTGGAAATGCGTCATCTATATCATGCTCATTCTTAAGTGCTGCATCAGGCTCTAATCTGGATAAGTGGTCTGCAACTGATTTTCAGTCCCTTTTCGGTCTTTTACCTCAAATTCGAACTCTTGAAGAAGCAAAACCCATCGAATCAATCGTGGCTTGGCATCTTTCTTTTCCATCAGATATCTCAAAGGTGCATGGTCTGTGTGGACTATCACCTTGGTTCCAAGCAAGTATTCCCGAAACTTCTCAAATGCAAAAACTACAGCCAACAACTCCTACTCTGTCAGGGTATAATTTTTCTGAGCTACATTAAGAGCCTTGCTAGAATAATAAATTAGATGAAAAATATTTTCACGCCTTTGGACCAACACAGCTCCTAGAGCCACACCGTTAGCATCACATATCACTTCAAAAGACAAAGACCAGTCCGGTGCTAAGGGTCATGGTCAATCTCCCTTTTGGACATTCAAACGCCTTCATACATGGATCGTCAAAAACAAACTTCACCTCCTTCTCGCGTAGCTTACACATTGGATGTGCAATTTTGGAGAAGTCCTTGATGAATCTTCTATAGAACCCTGCATGGCAAAAAAGCTTTGAATGCCTTTCACAGAAATTGGAGGTGGTTGACTAGCTATCAGTTCAATCTTTGCCCGGTTTACCTCCATAACCTTACCAAAAATCTTGTGGCCTAGCATTATTCCATCCTTCACCATGAAATGTCACTTTTCCCAATTAAGCACTAAATTTGTCTCTTCGCATCTCTAAAGCACTTTGCTCAAATGAGCCAAACGATCCTCAAATAAGTCACCCATCACAGAAAAATCATCCATAAAGACTTCGATGATGTCTTCCACCATGTTAGAATATATGGACATCATGCAACGCTGAAAAGTGGAGGGTGCATTACATAACCCAAACAACATCCTCTTAAAAGCAAATGTATCATATGGGCAAGTGAATGTGGTCTTCTCCTAGTCTTCAGGGGTTATTATAATCTGATTGTACCCCGAATACCTATCAAGGAAACAATACCATCCTCTACCTGCAAGTCTGTCTAGCATTTGGTCCATGAATGGCATCGCAAAGTGATCTTTCTGCATCCACCGGTTCAGTTTTCTGTAATCCATGCATACTCTCCAACCGGTGAATTGTCTCAAAGGAATGAGCTCATTTTTCGCAGTTGGGACCACCGTGATTCCTCCCTTTTCGGTATACACTAGACTAGGCTCACCCATTTGCTATCTGCTATAGGATAAACCACACCTGCATCCATCCACTTTATGATTTCCTCCTTGACCACCTCTTTCATTGGTGGATTCAACCTATGCTGATGTTCAATACTTGAAATGCAATTTTATTCTAGATGGATCTTTTGAGTGCAAATACCGGTTGCGATTCCAATAACAACTGCAATGTTCCACCCAATTTCTTTATTATATCTCTTTAAGACGGAGACCAAGGCCTCCACTTGTCATTCCTCTAGGTCAGCTACGACATTGACCGGTAAAGTGTTATCGGTTCCTACGAATACATACTGTAAATGGGATGGGAGTGCTTTGAGCTCAAACATTGGAGGCTCCTCAATGGATGGCTTGGCTGGTGGGGTCACCCGATTTTTCAAATTAAGATCGATCTTCTTTGGAGCATAAGTGTATGACCCCATGCCAGCAAGTGCATTTACAATCTCCTCGCCCCCATGAATCTCCTTAGCCTCATTTACCATTAGGACGACAGCTAAGTCATCAAGAAACAAAGACTCCTCCATGGTGTAGACCTGTTAAGTACAAAAACAAAAACAAAGGAAAAAAAGGAAACAAGAACCAACAGTAAAGTTAATACAATTAACAAAAGCCTTAGCCGTATTACCCAGCAACGGCGCCAAAATTTGATGTCGCGGCAAATTACACCTCACAATTGAGATATGAACGGTCAACTATCAAATAAAGAACCAAACAAAGGTTGAAGTATATCCCATAGGTAACATGGTAAGAACTTAAGTTAATGCAAATAACTATTACAATTGATTTACTTATTTCCAATGGGGGAAAAATATAGAATAATAAACAAAGTAAAATTGCTAAATATTGAAATCAAATGTGATTTGTATTCAATTAACGATTTAACTAGGATTGTGTTCCCCAAGATTTCATAACCACAAGGCTTATACACTAGTGATCTATTCTGGTGTTTAACATACAATATTGGTAAGTTATGTTCACCAAAATTGTTAGTCCTCTATCTAGATGATTTTTACCATGCAACTTGGTCCTTATACAAGTGTACTTTTGTTGACCCTTACCCTTAATATCGGATTAGCTATCCATGGACAAGTTCAAGATCTTAGATGAGGGTTGATAGCCTCAAATCTCCGTTTTTAATCCCTTTTCCCATTCTTTACCTCCTTGATTCGGTAAGTAAGAATAAGACAAGTCCTAACATTTGCAATCATCAAGAATCAATCAAAATGAAGGGAAAAGCAATACATGCATAAAACCGCATTCAAGAATCACTAAGTATCTTGACCTATGTGCATTAATTCATATTGGTTCCAAAAAACCTAGTTTATGGATTTAGCTACTCATTTTTGTGTTATTGCAATCATAAAATATTAAAGAAATCTTAATTGCAACTTACAAATTATTGTGGAATAAAAGCCACGTAAATTGAACAAAACTCCAATATTGCTTTCTTTTCTTGAATCAAGAACAATTGCACGAAAATTCTCTCAAGAATAGCCTCAAAAATCATTCCAGATCCTCTCTCAAAATCATCTCCTAAGAAATAAACCTAAATTGGACATTTATAGTTCCAAGGAATCCATTTCCTAAATAAAACTAAAAACCAGGTCGGCAGTGGCAACGGGCTAGGTGACGGGTCGTTAGGCCTTCTGACGAGTAGTTCCTTGCTTACATTGGTCATCCTTAGCATCGCACCCAATTATGGAAATGGGTCACCTAATGGCTCGTCGTGCCTGAGCACGGGTCATTAAGTCCCTCTTGGACTAGCTCCTACGAAAATCCAGTGCACTTCACGGATAGTTCCAGTGGCTTGCCAATGCGTGGTTCCTTCATGTGACGACTCATGATGTGTGTCGTAAACTTAACTAGCCACTTTTTTGGAATTTTCTCTTTGATGCCCAATGATTGACCTCATGACTCATTATCAGGTGTAACGATTCGTTCCTCCAACTCGTCAAGTACACTGTTTTACTTCTTCAAAAATCCATCTTCTTACCCATGCCTCAAGTGACGGGTCATGCCTCCTGCCAAAAACTCGTTAAGTGACTGGCAGTCACGTTTTACTTGTTTTTAGCATTAATTTGTTCAAATTCACTTCCAAACCTATTTTCCTACAAATTAAACACAAAATACCTTATACCCATATAAACATACCTGGAATGTGCATAATTTCTTGGTTTTAAGAGTCCAAACTGTCATAAAATAACGACACATCAGTTGGTATTGATGGTTGTTTTTGCTGCCCACATATGCTTAGAGATTGTCCTTCAGCTAGGTAGGGTGACAGTAGGGGCTGTGCCCCATCTACAACTTCAGCAACTCTAACAACTCGCCCGTCTTAGTAGGGCGCCTCTTCTAGTGTAGTGGGCGGACAACAAAAAAATAGGTTCTATGCACTCTTGTCTCGTCAGGAGCGAGAGTGCTCACCCAATGTAGTTATTGGTATGTAGGAGTATTTCATCTTGATTTGTATGCATTGTTAGATCCAGGGGTTACATTGCCTTTTGTGACTCCTTATGTTGCTGTTAGTTTTGGACTTAGTCCCAAAACCTTGTCAGAACCCTTCTCAGTCTCTAGTCCTATTGGTGAGTCAGTTTTAGCTCATCAGGTATACTAAAATTTCCCTTTCACGATTCTTCAAAAAGTCACCTCATCCAACTTAGTGGAGTTAGACACAGACTTCAATGTCATATTCGATATGATGTCGCCCAAGCACACGAAAGCGCACATAGTCGTCAAGTAATACAGGACTCTGAAGTCCAGATATCGTACGAGGGACTTGTCAATTTAATTTTGATAAGGTTGTCACTTCGTGTTCACTAATCTACCAAATAGAAAAAATGAAGATTGGTTTGAAAAATTAGAACACTAAAAATTCAAATATAAAATGAGCAAAAACAAATGTAAGCTTGATTGTATTTCGATAATGATGAAAGACTAGAGCAATGGCACTTGGTTTCAAGTTGAGTTTTCCAGACCTAATAAAACTGGTATGATTCTTCCTATGGTTGCTAGTTGCAAATTACTATCCCATTTCTTGCCACTATCCCTAGCATTCAAGAATTATTTCAGGAACCCTAACGACTATATCCCTATGGTCACAAGAGAATTATGAAATAACAGTTATGCCTACTTGTATTTCAACTAAACGAGGTTGAAGGGTATATCCCTATCCTCAACATAACTTCTATATTATCACCAATGGGTTCAAGGGTATTTGAATTCCCATTTTGTATTTATTTTTAACACTTTCAATTTCCTTTCGCAAGTTCAATCGTTAGTCAACACACTACTTACAAGGTGATCAATATTATAAATAATAAATTAACACAAATAAACACATAAAACCATAGAATCAAAACCAACTTTAATTAGTCTTTCAAGCAATCAACTATTCACTATGGCCACAACCCTAGAATATGAGTTTAGGCTCTCATAGACAAGTACAAAAATAAATATTTATTCATCATCATACGAAAAAATGAAGTAAAGAAGAGAAAACCTAATTGTAAACCTTCACCTTACTTCCAAACGGCTTACAAACTTTTTTAAACAAACTACGGAATGTAAAAAGGAGTAAACACTGCTCCAGGAAGACCAAAACTTTCTTAACAAATGCCCTAAGGACACTATTTATAAATGATCCTTTAAATGAAGCTTTTTCCCTTTAAGACTTGGCTTTAAAATCAGCATTTTCCATCCTGGAATGACCCTGGCACATCGCCCCACCTATCTCGCCACAGACATAGTAAAATTTCCATCAATTTCAGCTCCTTATAGGGTCTGGTGCTCCGCCCCCTTCATCTTTCCAAGGTGTTCGCCAAATTTCTCTAAGTCTGGATACCTCTGGCACGGGGTGCCACTCATCTTGCAAAATTTTTAAAGTGTAATTTTTTTGATGTTTGTGGGCTGGCACGCATAGCACCAGACTGGACTTTTTGTTCACTGAAGTTTGACACTTGGTGCGGTGCACTAGCCATAGCACCAAACCCATCATCTCCTCAGATCTTCATTTCTTGCATCATTTTGAGCCCATTTTCCATAGTGGTTAGCTCCTTAGATCTTTATTTCTTGCATCAGTTTGAGCACATTTTGCTTAGTTTCTTGCTCAAATCAACTGAAATCATTTGTTAGTGCATAAAACACACAAATACGTGAATTTAAATATAAATTAAGGATTATGAACTCAAAACATGATCAAATATGAGTAAAAAACATGGTAAATGGGCATAAAAGTATGCCCAACATCACCACCCCACACAACCAATTTCTCGTCCTCGAACAATCCTTAAAATATACATGTTTCACCATCACACTTGACACATCTATCAACTCATACTCAACCGACTAGAATGGATCACTCATATAATGGTTTATCATCATCCACCAATTCTCACAAAGCACATAGAAAGATTTCACAATCAAGAACAGACGACCTCTCTAAATGACTCATATTCTCCACACAAAGGGCCAACATTATTAAGTGTGACACATGAAACAAGTAGTATACCAAATTAGACCTCTTGTGCCCCTCACTTTTCGTGATTTTCCTCTCTCAAAGTCATCAATTAAAAAACATGAAACACAATAAGGCACACTTACACTCATAAATGATGTAATGCATGTATGTACTCATACCATAGGCTTGCCCTTCATTTACGTTAAGATTGCCTAATTGCTTCAAGAGATAAAGATCACAAGGACTTTTCTTAGTTGTAATGTCGGGTAAGGGATGGTTAGGATTGTTATTTTGTTTTATAATGACTACCACTCTAAGCACTTTTAAGACATTTTTCACATTTCTTGTGCACCACCTTTCTTCTTGTTTGTTCACCTTTCATCTACTCACCCTTGTCTTTTCTTTTCATGAGCCCCTTTTTTTCACTCCTTGATTGTGGGTTTTCTACTCATAGAATCACTAATAATTTTGCAATCGCAACTCTCTTTTTCAATTTCCTAGTAGCAAGTAAACAACAAAATTTTTATGAGCACCCCTTCTTCTCACTATTCTTTTCTTACCACATCTTTTTCTTCTTCCCTTAACATTATATTTCAGTGTACCTTCACTTTCCATTGTATGAGTGCCTAATACTACTTTGGATCAATAAGTTTGAGGTCTCACAAAAAGAGGGATTAAGCTACTATTGAAGCTAAGAAAGAATAAAGTTTTTATGCTCAAAGGGGGTAACTAGGGATAATGATTAGGAAGGTAAAACAAATGTGAAAACATGGCTTTTCAAGGAAATGCCTTGATCATCTCTCAAATCCCTACCAAGGCAAGTTTTAGGTGCTACAATATATACACACAAAGCAATTCAGCTCACCTCTCATGGCAACGAGAATCTAATGAGTTTCTATAGAAAAACATTCACAAAATTATATAGAATGACAAATTTATTCATTATTAAGCCCTAAGGATATGTTAAATCAAATTAAAGAGATATGTGTGTCTTTCACGAATCCTCACGCATGCAATCAAGATGACCATTCTATTCTCCAGCATAGCAGCTAACGAGATTATCAACAAGCATACAAGTGGATGACCTATGAATGAATCCTAACAAAAATATGATGAAACTTCCCTTACGACAACATCATCCATCTAGTGATAGGGAAATATCGATACTTTATGACTGCAACGACTCTTAAATATAAAAATTTACTCCAAGATAAAGTAACCAAACATAACATAATCAAGACGAACAACAATTCAGAATATCCCAAGCATCCCTAGCTATTACAACCCATGACCTACGAATCATCAACCTACTACTAGGAGTAATGACAAAACAATGTCACAATTAAAAAACAACAGGAATCTATATTACCTCCACCCCACTCTTAAAAAGGTGCAATATCCTCAGGGCACGCTCAATCACATCATAAAGGGAGAGAAAAGGAACTTCCTGAGTCGCTAAGAATCATCCTCAGGATTGTACTCCTCATCCTCATTATCATCTTCGCCATCAACCTACAAGGCTCCCGTAGCAGCATCATCCTCCTCATCCATATCTAGATCATCAACACCATCAGTAAGGACTGTGGCATCATCATCATCAAGCGAATCCTCAAAAGCTGGGCCCACTCAAAACCAATATTGCACTCTCTATGAGCAGTTACAGTGCCTTTAAAGATGTCATCTCCTCTATAGTGGCGGATCGACCTGCTATCTTTAACTATAATTCCAACATCCTAAACATATGACCCTACCAACTCTTATCCCGAGCTTGTCAATCATCTATAGTAAGAAGAGGGCCCGTGGAAGGCATAGTCTCCTTCACTTTTGTGACGTCTATCATTTTTTCCAACCAGGTGTCCTGCCAAAGGTAAGACAAGGTCTGCATCCTCCCTCTCAATACCTCCCTCCCTCAAGAACATGGTCAAGAGACTTCCGTGACAATATGTCCATCTACAATTGTCTCATAACCTTCTCATATTTTCACGAATCATAAAACAAAAGTTGATTGGTATTCCCTTTATCATTATGTATACCAAGACAATTCTCTCTTGAGTCACCTCTATTATATGTGTCCTACGGAGAAAGATAGCACATACAAACTTCACCCACACCTTTACCTCCCTGTTCAAATAAGAAAACGCCAATGTGGAATGAGTGCCATTATGATTCCTTTCCCAGCAGGTGGATGAGTGCTCACCACAAAAAGTGTGATGGTTGTGTCTGTATTGAGGCTTCTCCACTAAGTTGAAATACTCCGAAGGGTCTACTGCAGGTGTCTTTAGAAAGGCATTGAACCTTTTAGCTGTGAATTACACCACTTGACCTATAATTGTTACCTCAGTTCTTTCTCTGAAGGAAGTGTCCCAATTTGCGTAGAACTCCTTCACCAAAGTGAGGTTGTACCTTCCCGGCTTAGTGAAGATATAACCAACTCCCAACTCACATATCTTGTCCCAAATGGTCGGGAACTCAAGTGCCAAGCGACCCTCATCTATCCAATTCTTAGGGGCATACTTGGCTTCTTTTTGAGTTTTGAACCAAGTAATCCCGTGAGGCTCTACTGCTTTTGATCCAAATCTCCTCGCGGGGCCGGCTTTGGAAGTCGAAAAACTAGCTCTCATTTTTCCTTTCCTAAACCTCTTAACACTTGGATCTGCAACAACCACCTCCTTTTCTTTTGATTCCATGGTACCAAACAAACAAAATCACGAACTTCACAAGATTAGCTTATGAACAAAATAGCTAACTGATTAACTATTTTGAAGGCGCAAAATCCACCCCACACTTAATTCGCTAACGTGCTTGTGAGAACTTGTTTAATGGAGTACTCAAGACTTCCCCTATAATCATCCCATATCAACAATTCAATTTAATTCACTAACTCCATACTACAACTAGTTCATGAACTGTTTTTCTTTCCACTCTCCTCTAACTTCAAATTTTTTCAATAATGCCTCAACTAAGTCATCCCTCTCACTTTCCTCCAATTCATAATTCAAGTAATTCATGTAATGGCATTAGAATATTTAATTCAATCAACAAACAATAAGCAATGTACTATCGCCCAACATGAATTAATCAAGAATCTCACCAACTCAAGCATTTATCGCATTCAAGAATCATGTACTTTCTCTCTCTACAATTAATACATCTACCCACCAACAATCAAGAACTCAATTCACCAACCCCCATCATTCCCACAAGTTCAAACCATCAAATTAAACCAAGAATTAAGTTACCCAACAAATATAAAATACAATCATGGAAGAATTTAAGACATTAAGCTCATAATACCCAGATCATGAAATTTATGCTTTTAACCAAAAATGGTGATTTTGGATTCTAAATCATAGGGAAGAGGGTGTGGGAGCATGCTTTCATCATTACTAAAATAAGAGAGAATAAATATACTTACTTGAATTAAAGATGAGAGCTTCACAAACTTGTTGGAGAAGACAGCCATGGAGGGGAAAGGGAATGGGAGAGCTACGACCTAATGGGAGAAAGAGAGGAACTTTTGGTTTTTCTCTTTTTCAACTTTTTGAGGGAAAACGATGAATGGTACTTTAAGTAAATAAATAGGCATGAGCTTTTATGTAATTTAAAGATCTTTTAAGTCAATATTGACCAAAAAATTTCATTTAGATAGCCCCTGACGTTCTGCCCTCTCTATATAACCACAGACTTAGAAAAAAAATTTCTCTGGAGATAGGAGGCTGGCGGGGCACCCTACCTATAGCCTCACTTGATAAAAAAATTTTCTTCTAGGATTTAACTCCTGGCCCCTAATGGCAGGTATCGCACCCCAGACTTACACTTTTTATCTCAATGACCCAGCTTGTTCTTTCCTTTTATGCCATGTTCGTCTTTACAAACAAAGAAAAATGTACAAAATATTAGAAGGATGGGTTGGCTCCCACCAAACGCCTTAGTTAAAGGCGTGGAATGACATTCATAGGATGCCTCCCATGCCATTCCTGATTTAATATAACGGCATGAATATGGTCCCCATTACTCCTTCAAACAAGTAGACTTGTAACCATACCAAGGATTTGCTAAACTTTTATGCAACACTTGCTACTCCACTAACTGATTACAACATCCAGGTTCTCCTACTGACTTCAATTTGAATTCCTCATAATTAGGTGGCATTCGTTCTACTTTTAAGACTTCAAATACTGCCTCCTGACCATCTACTTTCATAGACATATTGCCCGACTGAACATGTATGGAAGCGTCGGCAGTGGCTAAAAATCCTCTCCCCAAAAATGAGGGAAACTATTGCATCTGCTTCATAGTCTAGGATTATAAAGTCCATCAGCAGGATGAAAGGTCCTACCTTAATCAAGACATCTTCAATGATTCCCTCAAGATAGGCCAGAGACCGATCCGCAAGTTGCAATATCACTTTGTTAGGGTATGGTTCACCTAATCCCAGTGTTCTGAATAGGGATGCGAGCATCATGTTGATGCTCACACCCAGTTCAAATAAGGCTGAACCAACTTCCTTGCTTCCAATAATGATAGGGATAGTGGAAATCCCAGGGTTCTTTAGATTTTTAGGAATTTTATTCTTAATTCGGGAACTGCTTTCTTTCGTAAGAGCCACAGTTTTAAAAAATTGTATCCCTCCTCTTATTGGCCACGATATCCTTGAGGTACCTGCCATACTTTGGAACTTCCTTCAAAAGGACCACCAACGGAATATTTACATGAATCAGCTTTAACAACTCAAGAAACTTACTACAGGCTGTGTCCTCTATCTTCTTCTTCAACCTTTGAGGAAATGGGGGAGGTGGTCTAGCTACTACAATTTTTGGTTGTGGGTTGCTAGACTCGCCCATCTCAGTCTTGGATCTCATTACTTGTTCCTCATCAACTTTTTCTTTTCTGGGGATAATCTCACCCATCTCCTTACCATTGCGCAAGAAAATAACACTTACATTTTCCTTGCGGTTCTTCTCGGTGTTTCCCATAGTTCCCTCTATGGTCTTTTATTCTGCTATAGGGCCAATTGCCCCTTTTGCCTTTCAAGCTCATAGATGGACTTTTGCATTTCATTGACCACTTGCGTTTGCTGCACCATCCATTGCTTCATTTTCTTCTTGAAATAAATATTTTATTGTTGGCCCTATGGCCTTTGGTAAGTGTTCTGGAGCCTTTGGAAGTTTTGATTCCCTCCCCATAGGGAATTATCTCCATTTTGGTACCCCTAATTGTAGCTATTACCAGCAAAACCTCCGTCATAACCTTGTTATCCCACAAAATACACAGACTTAGGATTAAGAGGACAACCTAAATAGGCTTGGCTTTCTCCACACACCTCATATGATGGTGGTGAGATTTGTACCTGTTGTACCTGCTGCACTTGGCCTCATGCAGATGCGGTCACCATCTTATTGATCGCATTCACCAACTGGCTAATGTCTTCCCTGATTTCCTCTACACCATCCACCTCAAGATTTCTTAGCACCTTTGCTGCTGCGAATCCTCAGCCTGAGCTTGATAATCCTGACTCCTCGCAGACATGAGGTTCAAGAGAGCCTTAATTTCATCATAACTTTTGTATAGAATCTGTGCCTGTGCGGTAGTGTCAAGAAGTATCTTAGACTTGGGTTTCAGACCATCAATGAAGTTGTGCCCAATTCTCTTCTTAGGTTGCATGTGGTATGGACAATCCCTCAAGTAACCTTTGTAATGTTCCTATGTTTGAGCTAGTGTTTCTCCATATTTTTGTACAAATCCGAAGATCTTTCCCCTCAGTTCTTTAGTTCTTCTCGGAGAGAAAATCGATTGATGAACTTACTGGAGAGGATCTCTCAAGTGGTGATGGATCCTGCAGGCTCATTCTGAAGCCACTCATTGGTTTCTCCAATCAGTGAGAACGGAAACAATGTTAACTTGACACATTCATCTTACATGTTCTTGTAGTGGAAGTTCTCACTAAACTCTACAAATGTCAGTAGATGCCTATGGGGATCCTCGTGCAGCTTGATTTGAAATTGGCAAGCATTTTGGACCAACGGCACCATCTTCTCTTTCATCTCAAAGTTCCCAGTGATGGCTGGTTTAACGATCGCTTTAGAAGCCTTCTCCAAATTAGGCCTAGCAAAATGCATCACTAGAACTCTCTCATTCTCTTCACCTGCTGCTTTCTCGATGTTTTCCATAGCTAACCTTCAAAAGGATCTCTCTATTTCAGGATCCATAGAAGCCAAAGGTGGTCCCTGACTTCTCGTGCTTGGCATACACGGAGTTAAACAACCCTGTAAACTTCAACCAAAACAACAAACAAAAGTAAAATATAGACTAGCAAAACAAAATTCTAACCTACAAACGATTAAACAATATTCAAGTCCCTGACAATGATGCCAAAAACATGATGTCGCCCAATTGCACGCAAGCGCACGTGGTCATCAAGTAATATAGGATTTTGAAGTCCATATATCGTACACAAAGGACTTATCAATTTAATCGTTATACGGTTGTCACTTCGTTTTCACTAATCTAACAAACTGTTAAAATAAAGATTGGTTTGGAAATAAACCACTAAAATTTCAAATATAAAATTAACTAAAACAAATGCAAGCTTGATTGTATTTCGATAATGAATGACTAGGGCAATTGTGCATGTTTGGTTTCTGGTTGAGTTTCCCAAACGTAATTAGACTGGAATGATTCTTATTATGGTTCTTAGTTGCAAGTTACTATCCCATTTCTTTCCACTATCCCTAGCATCCAAGAACTATTTCATGAATCCTAGCGCCTATATCCCTATGGTCGCAAGAGAATCATGAAACGACGGTTATGGCTATATGTATTTCAACTAAATAGGGTTGAAGGGTATATCCCTATCCTCAACAAAAACTTCTGTCCTATCACCAATGGGTTCAAGGGTCTTTGAATTCTCGTTCTGTATTTATTTTTAACCCTTTTGATTCTTTTTCCCAAGTTCAATCGAAAGCCAATAGATTATGTACAAGGTGATCAATCTTACAAATAATACATCAACACAAATTAATACAAACAGCCATAATTGAAGAATCAAAACAAATTATAATTAGTCTTTCAAACAATCAACTATTCACCATGGACACAACCCTATATTATGAGTTTAGCCACTCATAGACAAGCGGAAAAAAATACTTATTAATCATCATATCAAAATACAAAGTAAAGCAGAGAAAACCTAGCTTTAGAACTTCGTCTTCCTTCCCAATGGCTTACAAGCTTTCATAAACAAACTACAGAATGTAAAAATGAGTAAAATAATTTCCAGGAAGTCTAAAACTTACTTAACAAATGACCTGAGGCCACTATTTATAGATGAGCCTTCAAATTACGCTTCTACCTTTAAGACATGGCTTTAAAATCAGCATTTTCTGCCTGGGAATGACCCTGGCATGCTACCCCACCTATCTTGCCATAGACTTAGTCAAATTTCTAGCAATTTCAGCTTCAGAAAGAGTCTGGCGGGCATCCCCCTTCATCTTGCCAAGGTGTTCATCAAATTTCTCTATGTTTGGACACCTCGGGTGCGGAGCACCACTCATCTCGCTAAATTTTTGAAGTGCAATTTTTATGAAATATTAAGGCTGGGGCACCACACCAGCCACAACACCAGACTGAAATTATTGCTCTTTGAAGTTTGGGACTTGGTGCTGGGTGCCAGCCATAACACCTAACCTGTAAACTCCTCAAATCTTCATTTCTTGCATCATTTTATTCCCATTTTTCTTTGTTTCCTACTCAAATCAACTCAAATCGTTTGTTAGCGCATATAACACACACATACATGAATTTAGGCATAAATTAAGGATTATGAGCTCAAAACATGATCAAATATGGTAAAAAACTTAGCAAGTGGCATACAAATGAGCCTAACATCAATGACAAACTTCAATGTTATATTTGGTATGGATTGGTTACATGTTTGTTATGCTTCAGTTAATTATACAACCCATACAGCAGAGTTTTGATTTTCGAGTGAACCAGTCTAGAGTTGAGGGGTAGTTCAGTTGTTCCTATAGGTCGCTTTGTCACCTATCCCAAAGCCAGGAAGATGATTCCAAGAGTTGTGCATTCCATCTAGTTCGGGTCAAGCATTTTACATCTGAGACCCCGAGTCTTCAGTGAGTACTTGTTGTATGTGAGTATCCGGAGGTATTCCCAAATGATCTACCTGTAGTCCCTCCCAAGCGGGAGATTGACTTTGATATTAATATTCTTTCTGATATACAACCTATATCCATTCCTCCATACATAATGGCTCAAGCCGAGCTAAAGGTGTTGAAAGAGCAGTTAAAAGATCTCCTAGATAAGGGTTTCATCAGGCTTAGTAAGTCCCATGGGGTGCCCTAGTTTTCTTTGTTTAGAAAAAGGATGGTTCCCTTAGGATGTGCTTTATTATTGATAATTGAACAAGGTCACAATGAAGTACAAGTATACCCTCCCCAAGATTGATGACCTATTTGACCAGCTTTAGGGTGCTAAGTGCTTTTTAATGATAGACCTCATATCCCTCTATTACGATCCTAGAGTTTAGGAGTGTGACATTCCTAAGACAGCCTTCAAGACTCGATATGGTCACTATGAGTTTGTAGTTATGTAACATGGACTAATGAATGCTCCTGCATCTTTTATGGACTTGATGAACAGGGTGTTGAAGCAGTATTTGGATATGTTTGTGATTATTTTCATAGATCATATTCTCATATACTCTCGAAATGAGGAGGAGCATGCTGCTTATTTGAGGATTTTCTGGTAGACTTTCAAGGATCACTAGTTGTTTGCTAAATGTATCAATTGTGAGTTTTGGTTGAACTAAGTAACATTTTTGGGTCATGTGGTGTCTACTCAAAAGATAGAAGCAGTGAAGAATTGGCCTAGACTTTTTAGTCGTACTAATATTAGGAGCTTTTTGGGTTTAGCTGGTTACTACAGGAGGTTCTTGGAAGGATTTTCATCCATTGCAGCATCATTAAATAAGTTGACCCAGAAAAAGGTCAAATTTAACTGGTCCGAGCCTTGTGAGAAGAGTTTTTAAGAGTTAAACACTCGACTCACTTCAACCCCAATACAGACCCTTCCAGAGGGCACAAATGGCATTGTTGTATATTGTGATATTTCTAGGGTTAGTCTTGGTTGTATGTTGATGCAACATGGTAAGGCCATTGGTGATTCCTCTAGACAACTTCAGACTCATGAGAAGAATTATCCGATGTATGACCTAGAGTTGGAAGCTGTTGTGTTTGCTTTGATGTTTTGTAGGCACTATTTACATAGGGTGCATGTGGATGTGTTCATGGACCACAAGAGCCTTCAATACTTATTTACTCAGAAGAACCTTAATTTGCAGTAAAGGAGGTGACTAGAGCTTTTCAATACGACGACATAAGTCTCCTTTATCATATGGGTAAGGCTAATATAGTGGCGGATGCTCTTAGGAGGCTATCCATGGAGAGTGTGTCTCATGTAGAGAATGGGAGAATGGAGCTGGCGAAGGATTTCCATAGGCTTTCTTATTTAGGGGATCGCCTTACAAATTTGATGGATAGTGGTGTTATAATTCAGAATGGGTCATAATATTTATTGGTGAAAGAAATAAAACCTAAGCAAGATGAGACTCCTATCCTAGTGAAGTTGAAGGAAGCTGTCTGGAATTAAAAAGAAGAGGTTTTCTCCCAAGGAGGAGATTGTGTACTCCAATATCATGGCCGATTATGTGTGCTGACTGTGGATGAATTGAGAGAGAGACAGAGGATGTTGAGCAAGGCTCATGGCTCTTAGTACTCTATCCATCCAGGTGCCACCAAGATGTATCGTGATCTACGAGAAGTCTATTGGTGGAATGGAAAGAAGAAGGACATAACGAAGTCTATGGCTAAGTGTTCGAATTGCCAATAGGTGAAGGTTGAGCATCAGAGACCTGAAGGTATGCTTCAGGATATTAGAATTCCTATTAGGAAGTGGGAAGAGACCAATATGGACTTCATTACATTCTTGCCTCATACATGACAACAATATCACTCTATATGGGGTCGACAGGTTAACCGAATCAACCCATTTCCTACTTGTCAACACTACAAATTCGACTAAGAAATATTCTAGGTTGTACATTTGGGAGATTGTTTGGTTCCATAGAGTTCATTGGTCCATCATCTCGGATAGGGGTACTCAATTCACTTCTCAATTTTGGAGGTCGTTTTGGAGGGGACTTTGTACTCAGGTGAAGTTTACCAAACAGATGGTCAGGTTGTGCAGACATTTAGACTTTTGAGGATATGTTGTGAGCATGAATGGTTGATTTCAAGGGTAGTTGGGATGATTAGCTCCCTCTCATCGATTTTGCCTACAATAACAGTTATCAACAAGCATTCAGATGGCTCTTTTGAGGCTATTTATGGGTGGAGGATTAGGTAACCTATTGAAAGGTTCGAGGTAAGTGAGGCTACTTTAGTAGGGCCAGATTCAGTTCATGAGGCTATGGAGAAAGTTTAGCTCATTAGATATAGGATGAAAACAGCTCAGAGTCGTTAGATCTCTTATATGGATATTAGGCGGAGAGAGCTTGAGCTTGAGTTTGAGGTAGACGATTGGATGTTTTTGAAGGTGTCTCCCAGGAAGGGAGTTATGTTGTTCGGTAAGAAAGGGAAGCTTAGTCCATGATATTTTTGTCCTTATAGGATTCTTAGGTGAGTTGACAAGGTGGCATATGAGTTGGATCTATTGGCAGAGTTAGCTTCAGTGCATCTAGTTTTGCATGTATCTCTGTTGAAGAAATGCATTGGTGACCCAACCTTAGTTGTCCCAGTAGAGAGTATTGGAATGAAGGATAGCCTTACCAATGAGGAGGTTCTGGTTAAGAGTTTTGATCGTCAAGTTCAGAGTTGAGCAATAAGGAAGTGGCTTCAGTGAAGGTTTTTTGGAGAAATTAGCTTGTTGAGGGAGCTATGTGGGATGCCGAAGCAGATATGATGGCTAGATACCCGAATCTTTTCTCTTTGAACTCAGTTCCAACATGAGGTACTAGTTTCATCCTTAGTATTATATTCAATATCATGTGAATTGAATGTTTATCAGTTCCTTTCACGTTATAGCATACATGTATGTTTTCGGAATTCAGTTTAGTTATGTAAATCAGTCCAGAGTCAGTCACTTCATCGGTTTTCATCTATGGTTGTTCAGTTCTGGGATTTGCAGCTCTTTTGCTAGCCATTTAGTATTCTTGATATACACTCAAGGACAAATATTCCTAATAGGGAGATAATGTGAAACCCCAAAAGATCCTAAGATGCTCTACCTCGAAAGTCCTAAGATCAGACCCGAGAGTTGAAATGGAGAAAACATGAATTTTTGCACCAGGTCATAGGACGAGTAGTCAAGTGACCCATCAGGAACCCCACGAGTCGTTAAGTGACTCATTGGGAGAGGCTTGAACTTTGGTTGAAATTTGGATATTGAGTGACTACTGGTGTGAAGAGGAGTTATGGTCAACACCATGGGTCATCATCTGCGCTGTGGTCAAGAGTTGGAAAAAAATTGGTAAATTCAGGCAGTGCATGCACCTAATGGGTCATCACCATGACTCGTTGGTTACACCACGAGTCGTGGTGTCACCCGTGGTGATCCCCAGATGATTTTTGGTAGTGAGGGCGACGGGAGGTGACCACGAGTCATTCTCACCAGTAAATGTCATTGAGTAACTCGTGGTGACTATCAGTATGCATCTTTCTATGAAGCCAGCGACTGTAGACCACGAGTCGTGGCTAGTGGCGACGACTCTTCTAGTCCCTCGTTGGGATTGGTAGTCTATTTTTCCCTGCGAGTTTAGTAAAGGCTTTCAGTAATTCCTATGTTCCTAAAGCTTAAACTACATCATTTTAAACCCAGAATAGAGTGTATTAAGATGTATTAAGTCATTCTAGCCTATTCAAAACTCATACATGAAAGATTGAGGGTTTAGAGAGTGATCAAGCATAGTTCATCAAAGTTCATCCTCATTTCTTCCTCAATTCCGTTGGGTGATCAAGGAAAAGAGTAGAATCAACTTACCCAGGTATGCGAGGCTATGAGTGAGAGTCCCTTTCACCCTTATGCCCTAAACTCTTCTCAAATCCCTTGAATTCCAATTCTAAAAGTCAAGTTTCATGATCCACGAGGTTTATGGTAATTCTTATTAAATTTGATATGATCTATCGATGGGTCAATCTCCTTCATTTATTTAATCATATTTTATGATCAATGGGCCATTTTTGTGACTATTTGGAATATAAATTGATAGATTTTATTTTAAATCCAATTATGCATGTTTTTATGAAAAGTTAAGCAATGATTTCACTATGATGTTAATCTAAATTATCCCAACTATGATCTATGCTTTATGATATGATTTCTCTCAAGTGCTTATCATGGATTTATAAGATATCAATTATATACATGTCTCAGAAGTATGCTTCATGATTAACAGATTTATGATTATAGCCAACTCACGGGCCTTATTTCATAGCTAGTTCACGTATTTGAAGCATGCTTATGATTATCATGATTTTAAATAGCCAATGAATCTCATGTATATTATCTTATTAGAACTATACATATTTTGGTAGTAGTATTTAACACCAATTAGACCCGAGTCCAAGCATGCCCCGAGTCTTAGAACTACGGCTCAACGTAGCCATGATGGGACCTCCTTCGCGACTGTCCCTTTTGCCTGAATGGTCCTTTCATGAGTGATATCACGCCTATTTTCATGGTTCTACCCCTGGCAATGTATGAACACCCTCCCGACTAGGGGTTTACAGGTCAGGTTCCATGTGTGCTCATATGGGGTCTGTCGGTTATAAGAATCTCCCACTGTTCCTCATGATTATGCATGGTTATGATTATGTACTTGGCCAAGTCATGTTAAATAAGGCTTTCCTCTTGTGATTATGAATATGATTGATTTATAAATGTTTTGAAAATCTTGAGCCCTTATGTTTACATTATGATATTTACGTTATGATCATGTTGTCCTACTCTTATCAACTCTTATGTATTTTAACTATCCATTTTACTGTCACGACCCGAATGGAGGCCCGGATCGTAACACCAGACAAGGAGCCCTGGAAGACCCCAAGTAGACCCATGGAATAAGCATACATCTAACTCAATCAAGAACTGAATAACCATCAATACAATCATAGTGTGGAAGTCTAACTTGAATATAACTTAAGAATATAAAATCCAAAGCTGAATACAATACATATGCCTGAATAGCCTCTAATCATGAAGAGCTGATGGGACAAGACCCCAACTAACTCAACAAGCTGAAACTGAAATACATAAAGAAAAGATGAATAGTCTAGTCCATGGAAGATGAGGCCTCACCAATAAGGAAACGCTAACTCCGATAAGTTGACTAAGAGCGGGCTGAAGCTGAGTGCCAGGTCCTATATCATGAAATGATATAGCATAGATGTATGCGGTCAGTACATGGAATATACCGAGTATGCACGGTAAGTAAAACCGCTAATGTAAGTAAAATCATTTAAAGACAATGCATTAACTAAAACATATAGAAAACTGAGAGTAGGACTTGCATGCATTCTTTCTGAAATCATGACCTCTACATAACATTATATGACATGCTTTATAACATCATAACTGAATCGATTGACTCAAGGCTGAATTCTTACATTTATATGTAAAAGCTGAACATTGAGTCAAACCTTCTTTACGACATGCATTTACATAAATCTCACAAGTAATGAATATGCATATCTAAAATAATGAGGAACAATGGGAGACTCGTCTTTTAACCGACATACCACGATAGAGCTTACGTGGTCCCTACTACTACATTCAAGTGGGCAGAGCCGTCCAAAACATTACCAGGGCTAAGGACGCTACCATGATATCTATATCAAGCTGAAGACCCATTCGGGTAAGGGAAGCTCACAAGGAAGGCCCCAAATCCTATAATAGTATCAACCTAAGTTGCCGCGTAGTTCCAAGGCATAGGGTGATCGACCAATAACCTACTCAGTGCTAGACAATACTCCAAAAAACATGTATATTCTCTACATCGTATATAAAGAAGCTCAACATCATCTATTGACGAAGCTCAATAATCAAATACATCTCAAATAAGAAATCATGCATATGAGAAGGTTTAGGTCAAAGTATACAACAAGTTCAAAACATACTTGGGAGCCTTTTCTGCAAAGCCATGTGGTAAGCTATGTATAGGAAGACTTATCTCAAAACATACCACAAGCTAGAATAAATATTTGGGAGTCTTCGCTCCAAAATAATGTGGTAAGAATTTTTTGGGAAAATAATCATTTAAACATAACATTTGGGCATTGCCCAAAGATTTATCATACATAGAAATACTCAATTCTCATCGAAAATGTAATTATAAACATGGGTAGCTTCAAATCACGCTTTTTATCATAAGACTCATCATTATCACATATACTTCACAAATCTCATTTTTCATGAACATCTCATCAATGGGCTTCAACATTCATAAGGCTAGAATTTTTTTTAATTGAAATATATATAAAATTATCCCATGCTTCACAATTCGATAATAAAATCATAATTAGTTCATATCCATGTGTAGAAATAGATAATTCATGAATTTGGGTAAAAACCTTATAGATCAATCATAGAATTTCATACTTTTTATAGAGGGATTGGGCATGGCTTTGGAAGAAACCACCCATTGATAACCCTACATACCTGATGGAGACAGAATCTTACTCTCCCTTGAATGCCCAAAAAGGAATTGAAAGAAATTGAAGAAGAAAACCTTGACTCACCCTTTGATCACCTCTCTATCACTCTTCTATTCTCTTGCATGCATGAATGAAGTCTTTCGATAGTTTTCCCCTCAAAAACCCACCTTTGATAGTCTAAAACAACATAGTTTAGGCTTTAGGAACTTAAAATTACGAAAAGGCCCTTACTAATTTTGCAGGAAAAGATTGTTAGGAGGTCTCAACGAGGTACCTAATGACTCGTCCTAACTGGCCACAACTCGTAGCCTCAATCCGTGATGTTCACTGCCAATTTCCCATCAGGGGGACCTAACGAATTGTGGTGGCTAACCATGACTCATGGTAGCATCCCATGATCCCCACTTTCCAAAACCTCCTTGCCACTTCCAGTCCAGGCCACGGGTGACACCACGAGTCGTGTGGCCTGACCACGACTTGTGGTCATGCCCGTGGTGACCCTTCTAGACCACACTCCTCATCCTTGACCATGAGTCACCCCAAATCTCGTGGTCCCCCTCACGGGTCACCTAACGACCCGTCTTGAGGTCTAGTGAAGAATTTTAGTTTTTCTCCGTTTTAACTCCCGAGTCTAATATTTGGGCTTCTGGGGTATAACAATATCTCCCCCTTGGGATCATTCATCCTCGAATTTTGGAAAAAACACAAAAGCTGAGATATATGCAATTTCATAATTGTTTGGTTGTGGGAACTACACGCAAGTGCACGTGGTCGAACAAGCCATAAAGTGGCTTATTTAAAGCCTAGTATCGATCCTACAGGAACTGAGCTACGGTGTTAATTAACTTCAGCATCAGTGAACGATATCTCTATGAATGCAGACAACCAAATAAATAATGTTTTAAGAGTTAAAGTTTACTAAGTAATGAGAATCTAAGTCAATATTATAATTTGAGTCTGAACAATTGCAATGAACAAGCTAAGGTTAAGACAAACATGTAGGGATGTAATTTATCAATTCAATTCAGCTAATCTTCTCTACGGTTGCTAGTCAGGAATTTATTGCCTATGGATTGGATCTTTTACTCCTACCCAATTTAAGAATCATGAGACCTTAATCTAAATTTCTGTGATATAAGAATTTCATGCTCTAGCCATACATAACCGATTCCGTAATTGACTAATAAGACTTTAAGATATATTTCTATTCTGAATGTAAATCTTTTCTCAATTTTTACAGCTAAGAAAAGATCATATCCTAACAATTCACATCTGTCAAATTTCTTTCCTTTTCAAAATCAAAATTAGATTTCTAGATATACATTAACATTAGCCAAATATTAATGTAGTAAAAACATTAATGCAGTAAAAACAACCATTGAAGAAAAGATGAAAACTGAAATGATCAACAATTACATTCCTCTATAATTATTTTTAACCTCAGCAAAAAGTTAATTAGCCACTCATTTGTGGATTACACATCTTCAAATAAGTATAATTCATACAAACAATTGAGATTAAAGAGAAAGAGAAAGAGAAGAACCCTAGAATTTTCGTCATCTCAACTGCCTGTAACCCACGTTCTTGATCAACCAAGTCAGAATGTTTAAAATAAAACCTAAGTGTGCTATTTATACTATTGAGAATTTTTCCCGAAATAACAAGCAACGTGGCACGGAGTGTATCGCGGAGCACTCCCTCCGTGCTACGGGGGTATCGCGGACCCTCACTGGAAGTCAGCTCCCAGCAAATGCACCTCAACGTGGCACGGCTTGCATCGCGGGGCCTTGTCTCCATGCCACGGTGCTATCGCGCACCTTCACTGGAACTTGAGGTTCCAGGCAAATACACTCAACGTGACACAGAGTGCATCGCGGAGCACTGCCTCCGTGTCATGGAGGTAACGCGAACCTCCATTGGAATTTGACATAATTAATTCATCCGAGGGAGAATGCCTCAGCGATGGTAGCGTGAAACAGCTCCATCGCGGAGCCCTTATTTTTGCTGCTTTCCCTTGTCAACTTCCACTCCTTGTTTCCAAGTCCATTCCCGCACTTCACCAACATAGATATTAGCTTCCAAAATTTCCTTTTACCTACAAAAAAACACTAATCATGTTGGTTAGTATAAATTCCCATTTAACTAAGAATTACATGAAAATGTACACATAACGATAGATAAACAAGTAGAAATGAAGAATTTGAGTATCAATTGGGATTCTTCCCAAGATCACTTACCCCACACTTAAAACCTTGTTCGTCCTCGAACAATACACTCACATCTCACGCAATTGACACCCATGCATAGCTAATTTTGCTCGACCACTCAAGCTACGGCTATACAGATTATTTAAGATACCAAATCATCAAGAAAACATGCATGGTCTCATCAATACAATGAAGTACACCACATTAAGACCTCCTAAACTCAAGAATCGATTCTCGATAATGGAAAACTCTTGCAAATCAACTGATCAATACATCTGCCACGAAATTTTATCTCTCGTCAAGCATGTGCCCTCACAACACAAGAGAATTACCCCATTTTCCATCATACGATTTCCAAAGCACTACATGTAGGGGTAATGAATACGATTTCTCTCTCTCTCCCAAAGAATTCACATGCATCATGTCATGAACCATAAGCTTGCCCCTAGTGTTTTACTCCACTAATATAAGGATGCGTGATGTAGGATCACGTATGACTTAATGGGATGTAATGTAAGCTAAGGAACTAGTAAATACTGGGCTAACCAATAATAGTAACTAGCTTCCTTAAGCGCTTTTCAATACATCCCACCTTTATTATGGGCATTGCTTCCTCCTCTATCCTCTCATTCTTGCATTTTCTTCTTTGTTTTTGTTCCCATTTCTTTAAGCACACTCGACTTACTATCATAGAGTAGTTATTCATCTTTATTTTTTTTAAATTTTAACAAGTGCACCTTTGACCTTTTCTTTAACTTTCAAAATTTCCGCTTTCCTTCCGTTTCACACTTCTCACTCCTTTACACTTTGGGAAAATTGTTTTCCTTAAGCGCTTAAGAGTTTTGGATCAAATTCACGGCTAATGAAAAGAAGGGATTAAGCTAGGTTTGTACCTCTTCAAAGAAAGAACAAAATAAGCTAAAGGCTCAATGGGGCTAACTAGGATGTGCATTCAAGGTAGGTATGATAAGGGAGAACTCGGTTTATTCAAAGAAATGCCTACATCCTTTCCTACAATACACATCTTTCATTTTATTTAGCACACACACCAGGAAAGTTCTAGAAACTTCACAATAGCATGGAATAGTCGAAACCTCACCTCACACTTATTGCACATGATCAACTAAAGACACATTCACAGACTCTTCAATCAGCTCATTACATGAATTCACAATTAACCCTCAATCACACCGAATCGAACTCTATGGCCTAGGTGTCTCAACATGTTTAACAAATTTGCATGCTTTCATACGAATCACACTTGCATCATTATATCATGTACAACACATAATAGGACTTCCGAACCATGAATTAGCGATACATTTGGGACACAAACAAAAGAAAGAAGAAAAAGAAAAAAACTACTCCTATCAACTACATTTTCCTTAAGACGATCATCATCCATCCATCATAGGGAACGGTCGCTATCTACGATGTTAGTTCAATGGGACTATTCTAGGTAAAAGCACCGAAAACAAAAGCCGAGAAACCCAACCTAATAAAAATTTCAACAAAAAATTCAATCAAAAAAGATTAAAATATAATTTGAAAAATATTTACACAACACAACCAACAACAACTCAACATTCTTTACAACACCACATTAATTACAGAACACTAAACACAGAGTCACAATGTCACATTTAGCACAAGCAAAACAAACAAAAATAAAATATAAACAAAGCAGCTGGCACCTAACTACTCCCACCCCACATATAAACCGAACACTGTCCCTAGTGTTCACATAATTTCAAAATATCACAAAGGATGGGTGGTGAAACTCCCTGATCAATCAAAGTATTCAACTTCTTCATCAGGTGCTAGTGCTTCATTGCCCATGTCAGAATCACCCCAGCCGTCCTCGTCCTACTCAAAATCTGAGTCCTCCCGACGCGTCTCCTCATCGGTAGGGACATCATCATCTACGGGCTCCACAAATACGGGCCCCGCTCTGCATAAAGCCCAGGCATTCTCGTTGAATGGGTACTCCAACTCGAGCTGCCAAAGCTCATCTTCCGTTGTCGGCCTCCCGCCCATGCGCAGCTGCAACATCTGCATCCCATACATGCAGGCCATGTACTGATCATCCCGAGCATATCGCTCGGCTAGTGTGATCACCGGCCCAAACGTAGTGTCAGGTGCCTTGGTTTTGATGACATCCATGGCACGCCTGTCGATCTGTGGGATGTAATCTAGGGCCTGCTCCTCAATATCGTGGCCCCTCAGGAACGTGGTAAGAAGACCACCGAACTCGTATCTATGCCCCTATTGCAGTCGGGCTCTTTTCATGGTGGAGATGATTACCGCCCCAACATTGATTTCAAGCCCCTTCATCAGGCATACACTAGACAAACTCTATCCCAGGTGACATCTGTCATGTGCAACCCCGGGATCAGGCATGAACACAGAATTTTCAACCAAATCCGGGCCTCCCGATTCATCTGAGAGTAGGGCAATGTTTGATGGTAGCCCCTCTCCTTGTGCCTACTCCACCTGGCTGTCTATCAGACTGCACAGAAGGTGCGTCTTATGTCCGCATAGGGTGGAGTGATGTTCAGCTGATGGAGGACATGAGCATCTGTGTCCTGCGCTCCAAGGATTGCATTCAGATGGTGGGGTTCAAAAGTGACAACCTACCCTCTGATTTTTATGGTGTGGCTGCGCCAGGTCGGGTTCCAATTTGCATAGAACTCTCGGATAAGATAAAGATTGCACTCCCTGGGCTCTTTGAAAATGGAGTTTATCCCGACGGTGTCAATTTGGTGTACAATCCACAGGAATTCCTATGCCAGCGGTTCCCGTGCTATCTGCTCTTTCGGGAAGTGTTTGTTTTCTTTATGTTTAGCATACCACTTTTTCCCTTCATCGCTCACCCATCGGGTTCCGTATTGTCTGCGTTCACCTCTAGGAACCGCTGATGCTGCTGGAACTACTGTTCCCAATCTTACCCTTTTTCTGCTGGCGCCCGATGTGGATATACCCTTGCCCTTGTCTTGTCGGCCTGACATTGTTCCTGTACATTCAAACATACAGTCCCAATGTTATGCAAGTCATAATTTGCTACAACTAAGATTGGATTTTATTGGATCACCCCACACTTAGTCTTTAGCCGCAATCAACACAATTCGGCAAGACTTTCATGATTTTGCTATTCTTAGCATTCAACGTGCATTCATATAAGTCAATGGAACCATTACTATGTACTACTCAGACTTCGTACAATGAATACAAATTTCTCCATCGATTCAATTACATCATCATAGCACTTAGAAATTTTTCAACAACGTATGTAATTCTCCAATTGCATTCTCCCGAAAATCCCTCTTCTACTTTAGCATATTCAACCTTAATCACAATACATTTCACTTCACCCAAAATTCACAACCCAATTCATTAACATTTCAAAGCATATTATCTTCTTCCTATTCGATCCTCAACCCTAGCTATCAATTTCGCAAGAATTTCAACAAAACAGGCAATCATTGAGTTCATATACTTACAACGATACTATGAACATCATTCAATCATAACTCAAGTGAATTCAAGCTTATTTTTCACCTAGGGCAAGGTTTAATCACCAAACATGTTCAAGAATAAAAAATTTGAGCAAAAATAAGGAAAAAATTCAAGATCATACCTTTACTTTGATGAAATCGAAGAAAACTCAAAGAAATTTGATCACTAGGTCCGTGTCACGTTTGGGGAGAAGGGGATTTTGGGTGTGGGTCGCAGAGGAAATGAGAAAGTAGGAAGAAAATGATGGAAATTGGGGTTTAAAAGGGGGTTTTCGCGTGGTTTACCCGGTGACCCGACGTGAAATAACCCTCAACGTGTCATGGAGGGTAACGCGGAGGCCCTCCTCCGTGACATGGAGCCATCGCGTAGGCTCACTGGAATGTGTCAATTTTTATTTTCTCATCTCAATTTTTTTCCTTTGCGATTTTTTTATTCTTGCCCTCCGATCCACCTGAAAATCATTTCACCACAAGAATTTTGTTACAAATCATAGCTTTCAACGGAAAAAATTTTATTTTTCTTTTTCTTTGTTTTTTTTTCTCAAAAATAATTCTACTCTTCTATTACAACACATCCACGGGTTGCCTCCCGTGCAGCGCCCGATTTACCGTCGTGGCTCGATGCTCTTTATGCTCAATCATCCTCTAGAGTGATGGACGTCTTCTCTTGAATAACGTCCTCACCCCAATTATGCTTACATCGTTGCCCATTCACCAAAAATGTGGCACTTCTATCTTCTTGCCACAACTCCACTGCCCCGTGTGGGGTCATTCTCACTACTTCAAACGGCCCTGACCATTTGGACCGCAATTTGCCTGGAAAAAGCTTCAGTCTTGAATTAAATAAAAACACTTTCTGCCCCGGCTCAAAGATCTGATGCACCATATGCCTGTCGTGCCACATCTTCGTTTTCTCCTTGTAGCATTTGGCACTTTCATAAGCATGCCGGCGATACTCATATAGTTCGCTGAGTTGCATCAGCCTCTTCTTCCCTGCTAGCTCCGGATCCATAGTCAACTTTCTCACGGCCCAAAAAGCTGGATGTTCCAGCTCCACAGGCAGATGACATGCCTTTCCATAGACCAATCTGTATGGAGAAGTCCCAATGGGTGTCTTGTACGCAGTTCAATAAGCCCACAACGCATCATCGAGTTTGCTTGACCAAACAATTCATTGTGAATTCCCTGTCTTCTATAGAATCTACTTTACTCCCTTTTCTACACCTCCACTTGCCCACTATTTTGGGATGATATGTTGTTGCTACCTTGTGCCGCACCCCATACTTAGCTAGCAAATTCTTGAAACTTGCATTCACAAAATGAGCCCCTCCATCACTGATAACGACTCGGGGTGTCCCAAACCTGGTGAAAATATGCTTTTTCACAAATTTTGTCACCACCTTGTTGTCATTCCTGGGGCAAGCTGTTGCCTCAACCCACTTAGATACTTAATCAACGGCTACCAAGATGTAACAATTACCAAATGACGGTGGGAACGGGCCCATGAAATCTATTCCCCATACATCAAAGATCTCCACTTCTAATATCTACTGCAATGGCATCTCCTGCCTTCTACCAATTGTGCATGTTCTTTGACATCTATCGTACATTTTTACATATGTCATAGAGTCTCTAAACAGTGTAGGCCAAAAGAAACATGACTATAGCACCTTGTGAGCTGTCCGCTCCCCTCTGTGGTGCCCTCCATACAATGATGAGTGACAACTCCTCAATACTTCTACAATTTGGCTCTCTGGAATGCATCTTCTCATCACCTGATCCGGTCCCTGCTTAAATAGAAACGGCTCATCCCACATGTAATACCTACAATTATGTCTCAACTTCTTTCTTTGCTGAGCCGTAGCCTCTGGTGGGTAGACTCCACTTACTAGCAAATTCACAATGTCTACATTCCAATGGATTTCAGCTTTCCTTATTGCCAAGAAATGCTCATCTGGCAACTCTTCTTTGATGCTGTCACTTTCCTTCATATGCAACTGGCTTTCCAACCGCGATAGGTGATCTACCACTTGATTCTCGCTCCTTTTTCTGTCCCGAATCTCTAGGTCAAACTCTTGTAGAAACAATATCTATTTGATTAGTCTGGGCTTTGCATCCTTCTTGTTAATCAGATACTGAATTGCTGCATGATCGGTATATACCACTGCTTTACAACCCACCAAGTAGGACCTGAATTTATCAAATGCAAACACCAATGCTAGCATCTCCTTTTCCGTGACTGTATAATTGACTTGTGCTGCGTCAAGTGTTTTGCTTGCATAATTAATGGAATGAAAAATTCTATTCCTCCGCTGCCCCAATACAGCCCCTACAGCTACGTCACTTGCATCACACGTTAATTCAAATGGTTGCTCCCAATTCGGAGAAATGAGAATAGGTGCTTCTACTAGCTTCTGTTTCAACTCCTCAAACGCTTTAACACAATCCCCGTCAAACTCAAACTTCACCTCTTTTTCTAGAAACCGGCATATCGGTCTAGAAATTTTAGAGATGTTCTTAATGAACCGTCTGTAGAACCCTGCATGTCCGAGAAAACTGCAAAAACCCTTCACTGACACTGGTGGTGGTAGCGTTTCAATCACTTCGATCTTTGCACGATCGACTTCCAACCCCTTGCATGACACCTTATGGCCAAGGAGGATACCCTCCTTGAGGAAAAAATGACATTTCTCCCAGTTGAGTACAAGGTTGGAGTCTTCACATTGAGCTAGCACCCTGTCAAGATTCTGCAAAAATGTAGCAAATGAATTACCGAAAACAGAAAAATCATCCATAAATACCTTGACAAAATCTTCCACCATATCATGAAAGATCACTATCATGCATCTCTAGAATGTGGAGGGTGCATTGCATAGACCAAATGGCATCCGCCTGAAAGCATATGTCCCATAAGGACATGTAAAAGTGGTCTTCTCCTGGTCGTCCGATGCTATGGCTATTTGGTTATAGTCAGAATATCCATCAATGAAATAATAGTATTCTTTCCCTGCCAACCTGTCTAATATCTGATCAATAAATGGGATAGGATAATGATATTTCCTCGTGGCCTTATTGAGCTTTCCGTAGTCCATGCAAATTCGCCAGCCTGTGACTGTGCGTGTAGGAATCAGCTCATTCTTCTCATTGGTGACCACGGTCATCCCTCCTTTCTTTGGGATACACTGAACGGGACTAACCCATTCACTGTCTGAAATGGGATAGACCACACCTTCATCAAGCGACTTGATCACTTCCTTCCTAACTGCATCCTTCATCACCTGATTCAACCTCCGCTGATGTTTTACAGTTGGCTTTGCTCCTTCTTCCATAAAAATCCTGTGTGTGCAAAAAGCTGGATTAATTCCCCTAATGTTTGACATTTGCCACCCCATTGCTTTCTTCCACCTCTTGAGAACCACCAATGCATCCTTCACCTATGCCTCTGTCAGTTCCGCGGAGATGATGAATAGAAAGGTGTCATCTTCCCCCAAAAATACATACTTCAGATGTGGAGGCAATGTCTTCAACTCAAATTTTGGTACCTCCTCAATTGATAGTTTTGGCAATGGTTCCAAGGACCTCGTTAATCGCTGAAGGTTTTGCTTCCTGGGAAACCATTTTGGCTCGTTCAACATCTGCACCATCTCATACGTAGCCCTGTGTCCGAAATTATCGGAGCCCATCAAAGCTCTCTCCAATGGATCCTAAGAATCAACAATCTGAAGAATTACTTCCTGATTTAGCACATTGATTGCTGATAGCTCCTCATAAATAGCCGGTAGCTTTATGGCCTTATACACATCAAACACCTCCACTTTATCATGCGCTCGCATGGTTAGCTGCCCGCAACCACATCAATCAGCGCTCGCCCGGTTGCCAAGAAAGGACGTCCCAAAATAAATGGGACTTCCACATCCTGCTCGAAATCCAAGATAATAAAATCCACCGGGAAAATGAGGGAGCCCACTTGCACTAGCACATCCTCCACAATACCATCTAGTCTGTCCAAAGAACGGTCAACTAGCTACAAGATCACAGTAGTTGGTCTAGGGATTCCCAGCCCCAACTTCTTGAACGCCAATGTCGGCATCAAGTTTATGCTTGCTCCCAAATCACATAATCTGCGAGCTCGAATACTTTTCCCAATTGTGATCTGAATGGTAAAGCTCCCCGGATCTTTGAGCTTTGTCGGCAACCTGTTCTGTATCCGAGAAGTGCACTCCTCCGTAAGCGCCACAGTAGCATACTCCGTCAATCTGCTTTTGTTTGCTACGATGTCCTTGATATACTTTGCATATTTCGGTAGTCCCTGCAAAACATCAACCAAAGGTAAATTAATGTATACCTGTTTCAGCACCTCCATGAACTTCTTAAAGCAAGCTTCTTCCATGTGCTTCTTTAATCTTTGAGGGAACTAGGGTGGTGGTCTTTCTGCCTCAGCTGCCTTTTCCTTCCCCCTCTCATTATCATGTTCCCCATCTTTTTCCACTACTCCAGATTGCTGAGGTGGTCTTTTTGGTTCCACCTCATTAAGTTGTAGTCCACTCCTTGTGGTCTCTGCATTGACTTGCTTGGGATTTGGGTCAGTATCACTCGGTAGTCCTCCTCTGAGCCTGGTGTTTTGAGCTCCAGCTAACTATCTAAACTACTACTCCAACGCCTTTGTAGCTAACTACTGAGTTTACATGTCAGCCGCTAATTTCTCATAATCAGCCTGCATTTGCGCTTGGTTAGCTATAATTGTTTTGAGCATGTTCTCAATGTTGTTGGGTGGTGGAGGAGGTGCATTGTTTCCTCTGTATTTAGACTGAAAATTCTAATGCCCCCCTTGATTTCTCTACACGCCCTGATTCAAACTCTGTCCTTGATGGCTATTGCTATCCCAAGAGGAATTTGGATGATTCCTCCAATTTGAGTTGTAATTGTTACCATATTGTTGATTATTATTCCTCTGGACGTTCCCAACAAAGTTTACCGAATCTGGATTTGCACCACAACACTCAGCTGAGTGTTCATTACTCCCACATACTTCACACCAAATCTGCTGAACTGCATTGACTAGGGCTTGTGCTTCATTCATGCTCATACTGCTAAAGTGGGTGTTGAGTTGATTTTGCAACGCAGCTATCTGTGCAGTGATAGTTGTAAAACCATCCACCTCAAAGACTCCTGCCACTTTTCTTGTTCCTCCTCGTGATGAGTCCACATTCCATTCTGGATTTCCCTGTGAAATACGATTCAACAAAGTATAAAGCTCCTCATAAGTCTTTTCCAATGCCTGCCCCCCAGTTGCTGAGTCTAGCAATATTTTTGTATGTGGTTCAAAACCCTCAATGAATGTATGCACCAACACATCATTATACTTGTGATGGTGAGGACAATCCCTTAACATCGATTTGAAACTCTCCCAAGCTTGATAAAAATTCTCACCCTCTCTTTGTTTAAAACTTAGAATCTTACTTCTATGTCTGGCTGTCTTTCCGGATGGAAAGAATCGTATCAAAAACTTTCTTACAAGATCATCCCAAGTAGTGATAGAGTTAGGTAGTTCAGCTTTCAACCACCTCTTTTCTTCCCCCAATAATGAGAACGGGAATAATGTATGCCTCACATAGTCGGATGATACTCCAGCGGAAATGTAAGTGTCACTTATCTCAAAAACGTTTTGGAGATGTTGTTGTGGATCTTCATAAGGGAGACCTGTGAATTGCCCGCTGGTGTGCAACAATTGCATCATGTTCTGTTTAAGCTCAAACCTCCCTCCTAGCTCTGGTCTGCGAATAGTAGATGTAACATTGTTTGCATGTGGGATTGCCACTTCGCGAACCAGCCTTCCTGCCATCTCCTCGGGCACTAGAACTCCCCTCACAAGTGGTGGATTCTATTTTTGCTCCAGAATTGCCTGTGTTAGAAACTGCAGCTTCTTCTCTAGAGCTTCCCTTCTTTGACGATGAAATTGTCTCTCCAGCTCTATAAATGAATCCACCAACCCCTTATCTCTTGCCGGCGTTCAGAAGAATTCAATATCTGCAAGAGAAAGGCTAAGATCAAGTTGTCAACACTTATATAGAATTTGTAAACTAACACTATGAAAATAAATTTACCAATTGCCAGTCCCCGGCAACGACGCCAAAAACTTGGTCGGTTGTGGGAATTACATGCAATTGTACGTGGTCTAACAAGTAGTAAAGTGGCTTATTTCAAGCCAAGTATCGATCCTACAGGGACTGAACTATGGTGTTAACTAACTTCAGCGTCAGTGAACGATATCTCTATGAATGCAGACAACCAAATAAATAATGTTTTAAGAGTTAAAGTTTACTAAGTAATGAGAATCTAAGTTAAGATTATAATTTGAGTCTGAACAATAGAAATGAACAAGCTGAGGTTAAGACAAACATGCAGGGATGTAATTTATCAATTCAATTCAGTTAATCTTCTCTTCGGTTGCTAGTCAGGAATTTATCGCCTATGGATTGGATCTTTCGACTCCTACCTAATTTAAGAATCACAAGACCTTAATCTACATTTCTGTGATATAAGAATTTCATGCTCTAGCCATACATAACCGATTCCGTAATTGACTAATAAGACTTTCAGATATATTTCTATTCTGAATGTAAATCTTTTCTCAATTTTTACAGCTAAGAAAAGATCACATCCTACCAATAACATCTGTCCAATTTCTTTCATTTTCAAAATTATAGTTGGATTTATAAATATACATTAACATTGGCCAAACATTAATGTAGTAAAAACAAGAATTGATAGAACAACCATTGAAGAAAAGATGAAAACTAAAATGATCAACAATTACATTCCTCTACAAACAATTGAGATTAAAGAGAAAGAGAAAGAGAAGAACCCTAGAATTTTCGTCCTCTCAACTGCCTGTAACCCACGTTCTTGCTCAACAAAGTCAGAATGTTTAAAATAAAACCTAAGTGTGCTATTTATACTATTGAGAATTTTACCCTGAATAACGAGCAACGTGGCACAGAGTGTATCGCGGAGCACTCCCTCTGTGCCACGGGGGTATTGCAGACCCTCACTGGAATTCAACTCCCACCAAAATGCACCTCAACATGGCATGAGTTGCATCGCGGAGCCTTGCCTCCGTGCGACTGTGCTATCGCGCACCTTCACTGGAACTTGAGGTTCCAGGCAAATACACTCTATGTGACACGGAGTGCATCGCAGAGCACTGCCTCCGTGTCATGGAGGTAACAAGAACCTCCACTGGAATTTGACATAATTAATTCATCCGAGGCAGAATGCCTCCGCGATGGTAGCGTGACATAGCTCCATCACGGAGCCCTTATTTTTGCTGCTTTCCCTTGTCAACTTCCACTCCTTGTTTCCCAGTCCATTCCCACACTTCACCAACATATATATTAGCTTCCAAAATTTCCTTTTACCTACAAAACAACACTAATCATGTTAGTTAGTATAAATTCACATTTAACTAAGATTACATAAGAATGTACACATAACTATAGATAAACAAGTAGAAATGAAGCATTTGAGTATCACTTGGGCATGCAATTCTGCCAAAGATCAATAATCAAATACTTATTATTTAAATCAAAAACTGATGGAATGACTACCTGCAATTCAAAATACACAGCTGAACTAAATTCTCGAATCATACATACATCCACATACATAAAAAAACTTGCCTGCATGAACTGAACATGAAACTAAATAGAGTTTTTGGTCAAAACTGATACCTCAAGCTGACATTGTGTCAGTGGAGAATAAATGTGGGTATCTAGCCATCATATCCACTTCGGCTTCCCACGTAGCTCCTTCAACATGCTAATTCATGCATAACACTTTAATTGAATCACTTCTTTGCTTCTTAGCCTTCGAACTTGTCGATCCAATATTTCCACCGGAACCTCCTCATAGCTAAGATTGTCTTTTACACTAATACTATCCACTGGGACTACTAGAGCTGGATCTCCCAAACATTCCTCAAAAGCGATACATGAATGTAAGGACGCATAGAAGATAACACTAACTAAAGTTCCAACTCATACGCCACCTTACCAACTCTTCTCGTAATCCGGTAGGGACCAACATAGCAGGGATTGAGTTATCCTTTCTTCCCTAACCGCATTACTCCCTTCATGGGAGATATCTTCCGAAATACCCAATTGTCCACCTCAAACTCCAACTCCCTCCTCTCCACATCAGCATATGATTTTGACAACTCTAGGCTGTTTTCAGCCTGTCCCGTATCAACTAAACCTTCACCATAGACTCATGAACCAAATTTGGCCCTATCATAGCTGCCTCAACAACCTCAAAACAATATGATGGGTGATCTACAACTCTGCCATAGAGAGCCTCGAACGGTGCCATTTGGATACTGGAGTGATTGTTTTTATTGTAAGAAAACTCGATCTGGGATAATTGATCATCCCAACTACCTTTAAAGTCCATCACGCAAGCTCGCAACATGTATTCGAGAGTTTGAATTCTCCGCTCCGCTTGACCATCTATATGCGGATGAAATGCTGTGCTGATTTTAACCTGAGTGCCGAGCCCTTTTTGAAAAGACCACCAAAACTGAGAGGTAAATTGAGTACTTCGGTCTGAAATGATAGACAAGGGAACTCCATGCAATCAAACCAACTCCCAGTTGTATAGCGTGGCATAATCCTCTGCTAAGTCTGTGGTTTTGACCGATAGAAAATGTGCAGCCTTGGTCAGCCTGTCTACCACCACCCATATGGAATCAGACTATCAGCGAGTATGAGGTAGGCCTTTAATGAAATCCATATTAATCTCCTCCCACTTTCAAGTGGGAATGCTAATATCCTGAAGTACGCCTCCCGAACATTGATGCTCAAACTTTACTTGCTGACAGTTCGATCACTTGGCTACGGATTCTGCACTATCCCTTTTCATGCTGTTCCACCAATATATTTCCCACAAATCATGATACATCTTGGTTGCACCTGGATGGATAGAATATTTGGATCCATGAGCCTCATGCAACATTTGACTCCTCTATTCATCCAGATCTGGAACACATAGGCGACCCTGGTACCAAAGGACCCTATCTCCCCCTTGGGAGAAGACCTCCACCTTTTGACTTTGAATGGCTTCTTTCAGCTTTACCAACATCGGATCCTCATCTTGTCTAGCTTTCGCATCAATCACCAAGGATTATTCTGATCCTTTTTGCACAACAACACCTCCATCGGTCGAGTCGACTAACCTAACTCCTAACTTTGCAAGTCGATGGACATCTTTCACTAGCTCCTTCTTTCCCTCATCCACATGGGACACACTCTCCATAATAAGCCTACTAAGTATGTCCGCTACGATATTAGCCTTCCCGAATTTTAAAGAACACTCATATCATAGTCTTTAAGTAGCTCTAACCACCTCCTTTACCGTAGGTTGAGGTCTTTCTATGGGAACACATATTGTAAGCTCTTGTGGAAAGTAAATACATCCACTTGGACTCCATAAATATAATGTCACCATATCTTCAATGCGAATACCACCGCGGCCAATTCCAGATCATGGGTCAGGTAATTCATCTCATGGATCTTAAACTGTCCAGAGGCATATCCTATCACTTTTCCCCCCTGCATCAATACACACCCGAGATAGATTCTCAAAGTATCACAATACACCACAAAACCATCGGTACCCTCGGGTAGGGTCAACACCGGTGCTGAAGTAAGTCAAATCTTCAACTGTTGGAAGCTTTTCTCACAAGCCTCCAACCATTGGAATTTCACCTTCTTCTAAGTCAACTTGGTCAAAGGTGTTGCAATAGATGAGAAACCCTCAACAAACCATCGATAATAACCAGCTAAACCCAAGAAACTCTGAATATCTGAAGGATTCACCAGTCTAGGCCAATTCTTCACCGCCTCAATTTTCTAAGAATCGACCGTTATGCCCTCAATCGATACCACATGGCCCAAAAATGCTATGGAGTACAACCAAAACTCACACTTGCTGAACTTGGCATACAATTGGCAATCCTTAAGAGTCTGAAGTACTGCTCTCAAGTGAGCGAAATGCTCCTCCTTACTCTGAGAGTATTTAAGGATGTCATCAATGAACACGATCTCGAACATGTATGGATATTGCTTGAACCCCCTATTAATCAAGTCCATGAAAGCTTCAAGAGCATTCGTTAGTCCAAAATACATAACTACAAACTCATAATGGCCATACTGCATCCTGAAGGCTATCTTTGGGATATCACTCTCCTAAACTCTAAGCTAATGATACTCGGACCTGAAATCTATCTTTGAGAAACACTTAGCACCCTGAAGCTGGTCAAACAAATCATCGATCTGGGGTAAGGGATACCTGTTCTTAATGGTGTCTTTGTTCAGTCAATAGTTAATGCACATTCGAAGCGAACCATCCTTCTTCCAGACAAATGACACTAGTGTACCCTATAGAGAGTTGCTCAGTCTAATGTAGCCCTTATCCAACAAGTCCTTCAATAGCTCTTTTAACTCTTTTAGCTCGGCTGTAGCCATCCTATAGGGAGGAATAGATATGGGTTGCATGTCGGGAAGAAGGTCAAAAGCAAAATCAATCTCCCTCTCAAGAGGAACACCTGGTAAATCATCAAGAAAGACATCTTGATACTCACGCACTACTTGAACTTACTGGATTGTCGGGATCTCAGAATCAACATCCTTAACCCTAACTAGATGGTACATGCAACCCTTAGAAATCATCTTCTATGCCTTAAGGTAGGAAATGAAATGACCTACAGGCACAACTAAACTACCCTTCCATTTTAAGACAGGCTCACAAGGAATTTGAACTCTACTACCTGGGTTCTATAATTTATTAAAGCATAGCATACTAATAGCCAATTCATGTCGAGAATAACATCAAAATCGGTCATGGACGACTCTATCAAATCTGCCGAGGTGACCTTATGAAGGACTAAGAATGGGGAACCTCTATACACCCGTCTAGCTATAAGAAAGTCACCTACTGGAGTGGAAATTGAGAAGGATTCTGTCAAGTCTTCGGGACTAACACTGAAGCTACTGGCTACATAAGGTTTAAGATAGCCCCCAGATCTAGCAAATCATATACATCAATATGGAAAATTTGCAACATACCAGTGACCATATCCGGAAAGACCTCCTGCTTCAGATGGGATGCTAAAGCATAGAATATGTTCTGACGTTGACCGCCAGTTGTACTATAGATGCCCCCTGATGTGTTGTGCGTGCGGGAGGGGCTGCTGAACTTGAAGCTGGGCATTGGTCCCCAACCTGATCCAGTCTCATAGCTGGACAATCTCTAAGCATGTGTTCAGCTGCCCACACCAAAAATAAGTACCTGAACTAGCAAAAAGCTGGCCTATGTTCCCTCGACCAAACCTTCGACAAGATGGTATGTTGGAATCTGCAGGTCTACTGCTATGACCCCTCGAGCCTGATGCCCACCCTCTCTAATCATATCTAGGCCTAGATGGCACACTCAATGCTGAAGAAGTTGGGGCTAATGATTTCTGGTGGGTCTGTTGTCGGTGCCCACCACCAGATACCTATTGAGTGAATTTGTGGTCCTCGGTCCTGGCTTTCTTGACCTCCCTCTCTCTCGAATGCACTTCTTCCATCTGCTAGGAGTAAAATGTTCGGGTATGTTATATGGGTATATAAAACAACACGCAAGTGCATGTGCTCGAACAAGTAGTAAGTGGCTTTAGTAAGCCAAGTATCGATCCCACAGAGACTTGGATTAAGTGAAATTTGCTCAAGTATACTATAATTTTACTTCTGAAAATGCAGACAACAATGTAACCAAAAAGTTGATAGTTTGTTTTATAAATTTTTATACTAAAACTAAGAACAGTTATCTACTTTGAATCTGAACTATGAATAAGAACATGCTGAGGTTAAACGAACATGTAATGAAATTGATTATCATCATAAATTGGTTAATCTTTTCCTCCTGTTGCTAGCCAAGAATATTTGCCAAGAGATTAAAACTCTTGTATTTAATCTCACTTAAGAATCATGAACGATCCGTCTACATTTCTGTGATGAAATGCAATTCATGTCCTATATATACAATTCCGATTCCTAAATTGACTAATACGACTTTCAGGTATATTTCTATCCTGAAAGCAAATCAACACTCAATTTTCCCAAATCAAGTAAAGAACAATATCCTATTAATTCAGAACTTTCCAATTTCGTGCTCTCTCGAGTGAAATCGGACTTTTTAGATGTACATTAATGTAGGCCACACACTAATGCAGTAAGAACAAGAATTAATAGAACAACATGAAAGAAAAGATGAAAAACCAGATAATCAATAATCAAATTTCATCACCATTGTTCATAACCTCAGCAAGGAGAGGAATTAGCCACTCATTTGTGGATTAATCATCATAAAATGAGTGTTAATCATACAAGCAATTGAATTAAAGAAGAAAGAAAGAGAGAAAAAGCCCTGAACTTTTCGTCTCTCAACTGCCTGTAACCCACGTCCTTGCTCCACCAAGTCAGAATTATGAAAAATAAACTTAAGTGTTCTATTTATACTAGTGGGAATTTTTCCCGGAATAACAAGCAACGTGTCACGGAGTGCATCGCGGAGCACTGCTTCCATGACACGGCACGAACGCGAACCCTCACTGGAATTTGGGGGTCCTGGGATTAAACACCAATGTGGCATGGCGTGCAACGCAGAGACTACCCATCGTGCCACGGCGAAGACGCGGACCTCCACTGGAATTTGGCCGAATTTTCACTGTCCAGGCAGAAGGCCTCGGCGATGGCAGCGTGACACGGCTCCATCGTGGAGCCCCTTTAATTCATGCTGTCCAATGCTTTATCGCTTGCTCGCATCCAAGTCCAACTCCGATATCATCCAACATGCATTTTAGCTTCTCGAAATCACATTTTACCTACAAAACAATGCTAATCATGTTGGTTAGTACAAAATCACACTTTATTACCAATTACATGAGAATGTATACACATTGATTGATAAACAAGGTGAAATGATACTTTTGAGTATCACTTGGGCATATAAATTTGCCCAAGATCACTTACCCCACACTTAAATCCTTGTTCGTCCTCGAACAACAAACATACAATTCATGCAATTTACATCCCAACCTCGCTACTTTGGTTTGACAATTTAAGCTACGGTCATACCGATTAGTCAATACAGCAAATCATCAAGAAACCATGCTTGGTCTTATCAATGCAATGACCTTCAATACATTAAGACCTCCTAGACTTTAAGAATCGACTCTCGATATCGGCAAACTCATGCAAATCAGCTGATCAAGATATCCGACAAGAAAATTAATCTTTCATCAAGCATGTGCCCTCACAACACAAGAGAATCTTCCCCTTTTTGCTCATATGACTCACAAACATTCAAACAGGGGCATGTACACACAATTTCACTCTCTCTCCCAAAAGAATTCACATGCATCATGTCATGACCCATAAGCTTGCCCTTAGTGTATTACTCCACTAATATAAAGAAATGCAATGTAAGATCACGTAGGACTTTAATGGGTTGTAATGGAAGCTATGGAACTAGTAAATATTGGATTAGCCAATAATAGCCACTAGCATCCTTAAGCGCCTTTTCAAACATCCCATCACTCATGGATATTGTTTTCCTTTTTTTTTTCATCATCCCATTCTTGATGGTTTACTTTAGTATGACCCATTTCATTAAGCACACTTGACACAACAACAAAGGCTATTCATGCACCTTCATTATCGTTTATTTATAGTAACTGCACCTTCAAGCTTTTCTTTTCTTCTATCACTCTACTTTTCTTTTTCTTTTCACCTTTCTCACTCTTTGACACTTTGGGAAAATGATTTTCTTTTCTTAAGCGCTTAAGAGTTTTGTATAGACTTTACGACTAATGAAAAAGAAGGAATTAAGCTCGGTTTGCACTTTTTGGACACAAGAAATAAATAATCGGCTAAAGGCTCAAAGGGCTGACTAAGGTATACAATCACTAAAAGAAAAGGGGTATGACAAGGAAAAAAATAGAAACTCTCAGTTAAAACAAAGAAATGCCTACATCCTTTCCTACAATACACCTCTTTCATTTCGTTTTGTACACACACCAGGCAAGTTCTAGACACTTCACAATAGCATGGAATATCAACACCTCACTTCACACTTTTTGCACATGCTCAATTCAAGATGTATTCACAGACTCTTCAATCAGCTAATTACATGAATTCAAACATTAAGCCTCAATCACACTGAATCGAACTCTACAGCCTAGGTATCTCAACATATTTACAAAGTTGCATGCTTTCATACGAATCACCTTTGCATTTCGAATAACATGTACAGCACACAACCAGAATTTCGCAACCATAGAGTCACTACAGGTTTCGGGATGCAATCCACCAAAGAAAAAACTGAAAATTAATCGAAAAAAAGTCTACTCCTAACGACTACATTTCTCTTAAGACGGTCGTCATCCATCCATCATAGGGAACGATCACTACTACGACTTCGGTTCAATGGGACCATTCTCGATAAAAGAACCGAAAACAAACGCCGAGAAACCCAAAATTTAAAAGTTGAAAATTTTGCAAAACATCGATCATTTCGATAGAAAAAGAAAAAAATTATGTACAAAATATTTTAAAGAAATTTTTAAAAATATCGATCATTTCAATAAACAAAAATATTTACAGAATCAGCTGGCAACATTCAACAACACACATCAGTTTCACATCAATTTACAAATACAGAACAACACTTAAACAATTCACAAATCACAGGGACAAACAACATACACAATAACAGAGGAGAACATACAAACAAAACAGCCCAGCCCAGCACCTAACTACTCCCACCCCACACTTAGCTCTAACACTGTCCCCAGTGTTCACAAAAATTAAATAGCACAAAATCGGGTGGTGGAACTCCCTGATTAGTTAAAGTATTCCACTTCTTCGTCGGGTGCTGCTGCTTCATCTCCCATGTCCGAGTCGCCTCCGTCGTCATCATCGGACTCCACATCGGAGTCCTCTCGACGCGTCTCCTCGTCCGTGGGGACGTCATCATATGTGGGCTGTACAAATGCTGGCCCCACTCGGCATAGAGGACTGGCGTTTTCGCCAAACGGGTAGTCTAGCTCGAGCTACCATAGCTCCTCCTCCGTCGCTGGCCTCCCACCTATCCTTAGCTGGAGCATCTGCATCCCATACATCCGATCCATGTACTGGTCATCACGAGCGTGTCACTCGCCAAGTGTAAGCAATGGCCCGTGTGTGGTGTCGGGAACCTTAGTTTTAGTAAGGTCTAAGGCCCGCCGCTCCAACTGCGGGATATAATCGAGGGCCTCCTCCTCAACATTGAGGCCCCTGAGGAAGGTGGTCAGTAGTCCACCAAAACCATACCTGTGCCCCTGGTGCAACCGGGCTCTCTTCATGGCAGATATAATAACCGCCCCAACATTGATCTCAAGCCCTTTCATTAGGGCGTACACCAGGCGAACACGATCCCGGGTTACATCAGTCATATGTACCCCTGGGATGAGGCATGAGCAGGCTATCTTCAACCAGATTCGGGCTTGCCTGTTCATCTGTGAATATGGCAGAGTCTGGTGGTAGCCCCTCTCTTTGTGTCTGCTCCATCTAGCTGTCGATCGGGTCCCACATAGTGTGCGTCTGATGTCAGCATACAGTGGGGTAATATTCAGCTGTCGTAGAACGTGGGCGTCTGTGTCCCGCACTCCTATGATGGCATTGAGTTGGTGGGGCTCCAAAGTGACTATCTTCCCTCTGATTTTGATGGTGTGGCTTCCGATTGATGGGTTCCAATTGGCATAGAATTCCCGAACCAGGTGCAAATTGCATTCCTTGGGCTCCTCAAATATGAAATTGAGCCCAGCTGCCTCGATCCGGTGAACCATCTTGGGGAACTCCTGTGCCAATGGCTCTCGTGCTATATGCTCCTCGAGGAAATATTTGCTTTCTTTGTGCTTGGCGTACCACTTTTTCCCCTCGTCGGTCACCCATCTTGTTCCATATTGGCGGCATTGGCTGTGTGGAACTACTGGTGCAGCTGGGACTGCTGTTCCCACTCTGAGTCTCTTCCTTCCAGTGCCTGAAGTTGACGCACCTTTCCCTTTATCTTGCCGGCTTGCCATGTCACCTGTCAACCTAAGTAAATAAGATCAATGTTAAGCTTACAGATATTAACTTCGGATAAGGTCGGGTTACGCTAGGTTACCCCACACTTAGTCCTTAGCTACAGTTACAACAATACGGCAAGAATATCTTTATTTACACAAAACAAACAACTATACAATCATGCTTAGTGCGTTCAAAAAATTCGACGGTATAACTTCTGCATACTACTCAGACTTCGTACAGCTAATCCCAATCACTACCATCGCTAACATTTTAACCATCGCACTTAGCAAAGAAAAACGAAGAAATAAAAACGACAACAAAAATTTATATACATGAACCTATCCAACTAACCAAATTCGAACAAATTTCGATATTTCCCCCAACCCGAGAATCTGTCATCTATTAACATCCAAAAAATTTGTACATCGACTTATCTCATTCAACACATACACCCCGGCATAAAATTCATGATTTCAACACATTTCCCACTTTAAATTCAACAACAAGCCCTAGAATTGATTTTATCAATCAAATTCGAATAAATTATGCAATCGACAAGTTCAAACGATCATGATGACATTCCGAACATTTATCAACAACAAATAACTTAAATTCATGCTTAATTACTACATAGGGCGATTTAGCTCACCTCCCATGCTTAATTTTGAAGAAAATCGACAAGAACTTGAGAGGGAATCGGAAAACATACCTTGAAGTTGAAGAATTGAAGGAAATTTGGTGAATTTCTTGCCTTAGTCCGTGTCACGTTGATGGGGGATGGTTTTTGGGGGGTTTGGTCGCGGAGGAATTAGAAAATGAGGGAAAAGGGGAGGGTTTCGGGGTTAAAAAGTAAGAAATCGTGCGGGTCACCCGGCGACCCGGTGTGACCCGTCGAGATATACAAGGCAACATGTCACGGAGTGCATCGCTGTGCATTGCCTCCGTGACATGGAGCCATCGCGGAGGCATTTTGGAAATTTTAAAATTTCCGGGTTATACCTCAACATGTCACGGAGGGTAACGCAGAGGTCCTCCTCCGTGACACGGTGCTATCGCCCCAGCTCACTGTTTTCCACTTTTTATTAATTTTTCATACCTCGATTTTTCCTTCACAATTCAGTGCACATTTTCCTCCGTTTGACCTGAAAATCATCTCACTATACAAAATTGGTTAGAATTATAGGTTTTACCTAACTAAAAACACTAACTAAAATGAAAAATTTTGTAGTCAATCAAGGAAAAGAAAAAGAAAAATCTATTTACACTTTACAAAATGAAAGAAAAATTTTTTCACGGGGTGCCTCCCGTGCAGCGCCTGGTTTACCGTCGCAGCTCGACGTCATTTAAGCTCAATTGTCTTCTAGGGTGATGGACGATTTCTCTCGATCACCGTCCTCCCCCCAGTAGTGCTTACACCTTTCAGGTGGTTTTCCCATTAACTCTCGGGAATCCTTTATCTGCTTATCATCACCTTGATCAATCACATTGATCACCGAGAGTTCTTCATGCACCATCGGGAGCTTGGGTGCCTTGTACACATTGAATACCTCTACCTTGTCATGTGCTCGCAATGTGAGTTCCCCCGTAGCTACGTCGATTAGTGCTTTCCCAATTTCCAACAAGGGACGCCCCAAAATAAATGGGACTTCTGTGTCTGGTTCAAAGTCCAGAACGACAAAATCTACTGAGAAAATTAGGGAGCCAACTTGCACTAGAACGTCCTCAACAATGCCATCCGGTCTGGCTAAGGATGGATCCGCCAACTCCAAGATTACCGTTATGGGTCTAGGACTCCCTAGACCCAACTTTCTGAATACCGATGATGGCATCAAATTTATGCTCGCTCCGAAGTCACACAATCCACGAGCTCGGATGCTCTGCCCAATAGTAAGCTAGATAGTAAAACTCCCAGGGTCTTTTAGCTTTGTGGGCAGTCTGTTTTGGATCCTGGAGGCGCACTCCTCCGTTAGAGCCACCGTAGCATACTCAGTCAACCGACTTTTGTTGGCCACTATGTCCTTTATGTACATAGCATATTTCGGCGCTCCCTGCAAGACATCAACAAGAGGTAAATTAACATGTACCTGTTTAATCACCTCCATGAATTTCTTGAAACACGCCTCCTCTTTGTGTTTCTTTAGTCGTTGAGGGAACGGGGGTGGAGGTCTTTCTAATTTAGCTTCTTTGGTTTTCCCCCTTTCAGAACTTTGCTCCCTCTTGACTTCTGCTACTCCCGAATGTTGAGGTGGTCTTTCTAGTTCCACCTCTTTGAGCTGCAAACCACTCCTTGTGGTCACTGCATTTACCTGCTTGGGATTGGGATCCGTGTCGCTGGGCAGTCCTTCTCTAGGCCTTGTATTTTGGGCACTAGCAAATTGCCCAAATTGATATTCAAGTTCCTTGGTAGCTAACTGATTGTTTTTCACTTCGGCTGCCAATTTCACATAGTCAGCCTGCAATTGAGCTTGGTTAGCTATCATGGTCTTGAACATCTCCTCAATGCTGGGTGATGGTGGTGGAGGAGGTGCATGGTTGTTTCTGAATTGAGCTTGGTAGTTCTGTTGCCCTCCTTGATTCCTTTGCACACCCTGACCCGAACTTTGTCCTTGATGGCTGTTGCTACCCCATGAGAAATTAGGATGATTCCTCCAATTTGAATTGTAGCTACTACCATACTTCTGGTGATTTCTTTGTGCATTACCCACAAAGTTTACCGAGTCAGGATTGGCTCCACAACACTCAGCTGAGTGCTCACTGCTTCCACACACTTCACACTACATCTGCTATACTGCATTAACTAAAGTTGAAGGCTGGTTCAAAGTCGTGTTGCTGAAGTGGTTGTTCAGTTGATTTTGCAAGGCAGCTATCTGTGTAGTGATAGCTGTAAACCCATCCACTTCAAGCACTCCTGCTGCTTTCCTTGTCCCACCTCGTGATGAATCAGCAGTCCATTCTGGATTGCCCTTTGAAATCCGGTTCAACAAGGTATACAGCTCCTCATAAGACTTCTCCAGCGCTTGCCCTCCAGCTGCTGAGTCTAGCAATATTTTGGTGTGGGGTTCCAAACCCTCAATAAATGTGTGCACCAACACCTCATTGGACTGATGATGATGAGGACAGTCCCGCAACATGGATTTAAATCTCTCCCATGCTTGATATAAATTTTCTCCCTCTCTCTGTTTGAAACTTAGAATTTGACTTCTACGTCTTGCTGTTTTACCAGAGGGAGAAAACCTTATCAAGAACTTCCGTGCAAGATCATCCCACGTAGAAATAGAATTTGGTGGCTCAGCTTTCAACCACCTCTTGGCTTCTCCTAGTAATGAGAATGGAAATAATGTAAGCCGGATATAGTCTGGTGACACTCCAGCGGGTATGTAAGTGTCACTTATCTCCAAAAAATTTTGGAGATGCTGCTGTGGATCTTCATGAGGGAGACCGGTAAATTACCCGCTTGTGTGCAACAACTGCACCATATTTTGTTTCAGTTCAAATCTCCCTCCCGGCTCTGGTTTGCGGATACTTGATGTAACATTATTGGCATGTGGGATTGCCACCTCGCGAACCGGCCGAGCTGCTGCTTCTTTGGGCACTAACACTGCCTTTACTACCGGTGGATTTTGTTGTTGCTCCATAATCGTCTGTCTGAGCAACTGCAGCTTTCTTTGTAGAGCTTCTCTCCATTTACTGTGAAATATACGTTCTGGATCTATATAAGATTCCACCAGCTCCTTGTCTCTTGCCAGTGTTCACAGCAATTAAGTCTGCAAAATACAGGCTAAGACCAAGTTGTCAACACTAAGAAAATAAAAATACAGTAAATTAACACTTAAAACAAATTCACCAATTGCCAAGTCCCCAGCAACGGCGCCAAAAACTTGTCCGGGTGTGTTATATGGGTATATAAAACAACACACAAGTGCACGTGGTCGAACAAGTAGTAAGTGGCTTTAGTAAGCCAAGTATGGATCCCACAGAGACTTAGATTAAGTGCAATTTGCTCAAGTATACTATAATTTTACTTCTGAAAATGCAGACAACAATGTAACCAAAAAGTTGATAGTTTGTTTTATAAATTTTTATACCAAAACTAAGAACAATTATCTACTTTGAATCTGAACTATGAATAAGAGCATGCTGAGGTTAAACGAACATGTAATGAAATTGATTATCATCATAAATTGGTTAATATTTTCCTCCTGTTGCTAGCCAAGAACATTTGCCAAGAGATTAAAACTCTCGTATTTAATCTCACTTAAGAATCATGAACCATCCGTCTACATTTCTATGATCAAATACAATTCATGTCCTAGTTATACAATTCCGATTTCTAAATTGACTAATACGACTTTCAGGTATATTTCTATCCTGAAAGCAAATCAAGACTCAATTTTCCCAAATCAAGTAAAGAACACTATCCTATTAATTCACAACTTTCCAATTTCGTGCTCTCTCGAGTGAAATCGGACTTTTTAGATGTACATTAATGTAGGCCACACACCAATGCAGTAAGAACAAGAATTAATAGAACAACATGAAAGAAAAGATGAAAAACCAGATAATCAATAATCAAATTTCATCACCATTGTTCATAACCTCAACAAGGAGAGGAATTAGCCACTCATTTGTGGATTAATCATCATAAAATGAGTGTTAATCATACAAGCAATTGAATTAAAGAAAAAAGAAAGACAGAAAAAACCCTGAACTTTTCATCCCTCAACTGCCTGTAACCCACGTCCTTGCTCCACCAAGTCAGAGTTATGAAAAATGAACTTAAGTGTTTTATTTATACTAGTGGGAATTTTTCCCGGAATAACAAGCAACGTGTCATGGAGTGCATCGCGGAGCACTTCCTCCGTGACACGGCACGAATGCGGACCCTCACTGGAATTTGGGGGTCCAGGGATTAAACACCAACGTGGCACGGCGTGCAACGCGGAGACTAGCCACCGTGCCACGGAGCAGACGTGGACCTCCACTGGAATTTGGAAGAATTTTCACTGTCCAGGCAGAAGGCCTCGGCGATGGCAACGTGACACGGCTCCATCGCGGAGCCCCTTTAATTCATGTTGTCCAATGCTTTATCCGTTGCTCGCATCCAAGTCCAACTCCAATATCATCCAACATGCATTTTAGCTTCCCAAAATCACAGTTTACCTACAAAACAATGCTAATCATGTTGGTTAGTATAAAATCACACTTTATTACTAATTACATAAGAATGTATACACATTGATTGATAAACAAGGCAAAAATGATACTTTTGAGTATCACTTGGGCATTTAAATTTGCCCAAGATCATAAAACACTATTAGTGGGAAATCCATGTCTCAATGGAGCATAGTGGTCTTTCAATCCTTGTCCAAATAGCCTGTTACTCCATGGACTAATCTACTCACCCGCTTCCTCTGATCAACTACCAACTCTAGCGCATATTTCGATAGGTGGGTGAAGTCAAGGGCATACTCTTGTATAGTCATTCTCCCTTACTTAAAATTCATGAACTCAACTGTATTCAACTCCCTCATCTCTCGAGGGAAGAACTGATCTAGAAATGTGTCATGGAACTCATCCCAAGTGACTGGACCTGCTCCTACGACCCTACTATCCTTCCATTTGTGAAACCAGATGTCCGCAACCCCTTTTAACTGATAAGAGGCCAACTCGGCGCACTCAACCCCATTCAACCCCATGAATTGGGTGATATTGACCATCTCATCTATGAACTCGTGTGGGTGCTCATCTACTTTGGACCCGAGGAACTCCGGCGGGTTCATCTACAAGAATTCTATGACTCGAGCAGCCATTGACTTGCCATTTTACAAAACATGCACAACGGCCTGCTGATTGACCTGAGTGGTCAGGGCCCGCGTAAGCATATGAATAGCTGCCCGGAACTCCGCATAGGTTGCTGGCTCCAGTGCCTAGGGCTCACCATCTTTGTTCCTCCTTTTGTTCATTCCTTGAGGAGCCATGATTTTCCAATGACGAATAACACAAATTAGAATGATAGAAAGACTTTTCATAGCACGACATAGATTACGAAAGAAGGGAACATTTCCTAAACGTCTTGTAGCCTCTTCTTCATAGTTATGGCTTGCTTCAAACCCATGAAAAAGACTCTACTTAATGTGGCATTCAGACACCCTAGGACACTTCAAACCTATTGCTCTTATACCAAGTTTGTCATGACCCGAACGGAGGCCCAGATCGTAACACTGTATAAAGAGCCCTAAGAGACCCTAACTCGACCCATGACATAAGCATACATCTAACTCAATCAAGAACTGAATAACCATCAATATCATCATAACAGAATTCTAATTTGAATATAACATCAGGATATGAAATCCAAATCTGAATACATACATATGTTTGAATAGCTTCTAATTATGACGGGTTGATGGGACAAGACCCCAACTAACTCAACAAGCTGAAACTGAAATACATAAAGAAAACATGGATAGTCTAGTCCTCATAAGATGAGAACTCATCAATAAGGAAAAGCTAACTCTGATAAGCTGACTAAGAGTAGGGCTGAAGGTGAGAGTTGGGTCCTGTATCATGAAACGATACAATGTAGAAGTATGCGGTCAGTACGTGGAATGTACTGAGTATGCAAGGTAAGTAAAACCACTAATATATGTAAAATCATTTAAAGACAATGCATTAATTAAAACAAAACATCAGAAAACTGAAAATAGGACTTGCATGCATTCTTTTTGAAATCATGACCTGTTTATATCATGATATAACATGCTTCATAACATCATAACTGAATTGATTGACTCAAAGCTAAATTATTACATTTATAAGTAAAAGTTGAACATTGAGTCAAACCTGCTTTAGAACATTCATTTACATAAATCTCCTAAGTAATGAATAAGCATATCTGAAATCATGAGGAATAATGGGAGACTATTTTTTAACCGACATACCACGATAGAGCTTATGTGGTCCCAACTACTACACTCAAGTGGGGAGAGCCGTCCAAAATCTTTCCAGGGCTAAGGACGCTACCATGATATCGATATAAAGCTGAAGTCCCATTAGATCAAGGGAAGCTCACAAGAGAGGTTGCAAATTATAGAATAGAATCAACATACGTTGGCGTGTAGTTTTAAGGTACAGGGTGATCGACCCATAGCCTTCTCGGTGCTAGACAATACTCCCACAACATGCATATGCTCTATATCATATATAACGAAGATCAATAATGGAATACATATCAAATAAGAAATAATGCATATGAGAAGCTTTAGTTCAAAACGTACCACAAGCTACAAACATACTTGGGAGCCTTTTCTCCAAAGCCATGTGGTAAGATATTCATAGGAAGACTTAACTCAAAAGATACCACAAGCCAGAATATAAATTTGGGAGTCTTCTCTCCAAAACAATGTTGTAAGCTTTGTTAAGGAAAATCATCATTTAAACTTAACATGTGGGCATTGCCCAAAGCTTTATCATACATAGAAATACTCAATTCTCATCGAAAACATAATTATAAACATGGGTAGCTTTAAATCACGCTTTTCATCAAACGATCTCATCATTATCACATATACATCACAAATCTCACTTTTCATGATCATATCCTCAATGAGCTTCAACATTTATAGTGATTTTAATAAAATTCTAATTGCAATTATTATAAAATTAGCCCATGCTTCACAATTTGATAATAAAATCATAATTAATTTATACCCATGTTTAGAAATAGTTAATTCATGCATTTGGGTAAAAACCACATAGATTAATCATAGAATTTCATACTTTCTAGAGAGGGATTGGGCATGGGTGCGGAAGAAACCACCCATTCATAACCCTACGAACCTGATGGAAACTTAATCTTACTCTCCCTTGAATGGCCAAAAAGGAATTGAAACAAATTGAAAAAGAAAACCTTGAATCACCCTTTAATCACTTCCCTATCGCTCTTCTATTCTATTGCATGCATGAATGAAATCTTTAGGATAGGTTTCCCGTCTAAAACCCACCTTTCATACGCTAAAACGACGTAGTTTAGACTTTAGGAACTTAGGAATTATGAAAATACCCTTACTAATTTCGCAGGAAAAGACTGCCAAGAGGTCCCAGCGAGGGACCTAACGACTCATCCTCACTGGCCATGACTTTTGGCCTCAATCCGTGATGTTCACTGCCAATTTCTCATCAGGGGACCCCACGAAGGACCCAATGAATCATGGTGGTTGGCTACCACTCATGGTCACCACCCATTATCCCTACCGTCCAAAGCTTCCTGGCCACTTCCAGTCCAGGCCACGGGTGACACCACGAGTCGTGTGGCCTAACCACGACTCGTGGTCATGCCCGTGGTGACCCCTCTAGACCACACTTCTCTTCCTTGACCACAAGTCACCGCATGACTCGTGGTCCATCATCACGGGTCACCTAATGACCCGTCCTGAGGTCTAGTGTAGAATTTCAGTTTTTCTCCATTTCAACACCCTGGTCTGATCTTTGGGCTTCCGAGGTTTAACAATTACTTACCTTGTATACTCGGTACTTCCCAATTACTAAACATATACTCTATGTTGTATCATCTTATGATACAGGCTCCGACATCCAAGCTCAGTCCCGCCGATAGTCAGATTCCTTGAGTTAGCTTTCCCAAACCTCAGTTGGTGAGTCCTCATCTTGTGAGGGCCCTTTCTTATCATTTTTGTTACGTCTTTTCAACTTTCATATTCTAGTTAGTTAGTTGGGGTCTTATCCCATCAACTCGTTAGTGTTAGAGGCTTTCTCAGATATAGTTGTATTCAACTTTAGACTTGTGCATATAATGAGATGTTATTCTTGTTTAGACTTTCGCTATACTATTTATGATGATCTTCCACTTTAATATGACTGAGTTATATGTATGTTCATGGCATGGATCAACTTGGAGGCTCTCGGGGTTTCTTGTCCCATATCTCAATCCGGGCGTATGATTAGGTCATGAGAAACTTGGTATTAGAGTATTAGGTTTTGAAGTGTCCTAGGGTGTCTGAAAGCCGCGTTAAGTAGAGTCTTTTTCATGGGTGTGAAGAGCGTCACACTTATGACGGAGAGGGTATGAGACGTTTAGGAAATGTTTCCTTTTTTCATGATCTATGTTGTGTAGTGAAATGACTCTCTATCCTTCAAATTCGTGCTGTTTGTATTTGTAAAATCATGCCTCCTCGCAGAGTTAACGGAAGGACAAATGGAAACGGAAATGGCCATAAGGGTGGAAATGGAGACGGGCACCAGTGTGCCCCACCAGTTTATACGGAGCATATACCCAGCCGGTTGCCCATGCAGAGTTCATGGCAGCCATCGAGATGTTACTCTAGGCCTTAAAAACCCAAGTCAATCAGCAGGCGGTAGTGCATGTCCCTCAAAATGGGAATGCGGTGGCGGCGAGAGTTAGAGACTTTCTGAGGACGAACCCTCTTGAGTTCCTTGGACTGAAGGTGGACGAGGATCCACACGAGTTCATTGAGGAAATTTTGAAGATCACCCAGATTATGGGGATGATTTAAGAGGAGTATGCCGATTTGGCCTCATATCATTTGAAGGGGGTCGCGGACATTTGGTTCAAACAGTGGAAACATAGTAGGGTGGTTGGAGTAGGCCCTATAAGTTTTGATGAGTTCCATGCGGATTTTCTAGATCGATTCTTCACTTGTGAGATGAGGGAGCTGAAAGCAACCGAGTTTGTGAATCTAAAGCAAGAAAAGATGACGATTCAGGACTATGACTTGGAGTTCACTTGTCTATCCAAGTATGCGCCTGAGATGGTGGTGGATTAGAGGACGCCTGTGAGCAGGTTTGTACACAGGATAATAGACTCCTTAGTCAGGGATTTTTGAACCGTGATGCTTCTTCAGAATATTGACTTTACTCGGATAGATTTGTATGCCCAGTAGTTAGAGGTGGTACAGATGAGCGAGAGGGAGAGAAAGGCCATGAGGGATAGGACAAATAGTGTTGGGCTCACTCAACTGAGATCTGGCGGTGGTCACTGCTCTCAGTTTAAGAAAAGGTCATTAGCCCCAAGACCATCATCAACTAGTGTCTCGTCACGACATAGACGTGATCCCAAAGGTAGAGCGTCAGGCTCGAAGGGCCAAGGGAGCATTTCAGGGGATCACACTTTTTGCTCCTATATGAAGTGAGGCAAGAACCACCCAAGGAGGTGTTTAGTTGGTTCAAACGCTTGTTTTGGGTGTGGGAAACCCAGACACAACCTCAGATATTTCCCTTCAGCCAAATCAAATGATGGTGGATCCAGTAGACCAGCCGCTAGTTCAGTAGCTCCAACGGCACGTCCCTTCTAGTAGGGTGCTTCTACTAGTACAGGTGGTGGATAGCTCCAAGATAGATTCGATGCGCTAGCATCCCGCCAAGAGTAGGAGGTCTCTCCGGATGTAATCATTGGTATGTTATGAGTATTTCATCTTGATATATATGATTTATTAGATCTAGGACCTACATTATCTTTTGTGACGCCCTATGTTGTTAGTGGTTTCAATGTCAGTACCGAAATCTTATTAGAACCCTTCTTAGTCTATACTCCAGTTGGTCATTTAGTTATGGCTAGACGGGTGTATAAAAATTGCCCTGTCACTCAGAAAGTCACCTTAGCAGATTTAGTAGAGTTAGCCATGACCGATTTTGATGTCATCCTCAGCATGGATTAGGTGTTTGCATGATATGCCTTAGTCAAATGTAGAACCCAAATAGTAGAGTTAAGTTTTTCGGGTGAGACAGTCTTAGAATAGAAGGGTAGTTCAGTTGTGCCTGTAGGTCGTTTCATTTCTTACCTTAAAGCCAGAAAGATGATTTCTAAGGGTTGCATGTACCATCTAGTTAGGTTTAAAGATTCTATGTACAAGACCCCAACTGTCCAGTCAGTTCCAGTAGTATGTGAGTATCTAGTAGTGTTCCTAGATGATCTACCGAGAATTCCGCCTGAGCGGGAGATTGATTTTTATATTGACCTTCTTCCCGATATGCAGCCTATATCTATTCCTCCTTACAGGATGGCCCCAGCTGAGCTAAAGGAGTTGAAGGAATAGTTTAAAGACCTCCTAGAAAAGGGATTCATCAGACCGAGCAAATCCCCATGGTGTGCACCAGTTCTCTTTGTCCGAAAGAAAGATGGTTCTCTTCATATGTGGATGATTATCGTCAATTGAACGAGGTTACCATCAAGAACAGTTATCCTCTCCCCAAGATTGATTTTTTTTACCAGCTTCAGGGTGCTAAGTGCTTTTCGAAGATAGATATAATGTCCGGATACCATCAGCTCAGGCTTCAGAAGAGTGACATCCCGAACATAGCCTTCAGGACTCGGTATGGTCATTATGAGTATGTAGTTATTTTTTTTGGACTAACGAATGCTGCTGCAGCTTTTATGGATTTGATGAACACGGTGTTAAATCCATACTGGGATTTGTTCGTGATTGTGTTCATAGATGACATCCCAATATACTCTCTGAGCGAGGAGGACCATGCCACTCATTTGAGGGTGGTGATACAGACTCTTATGGATCGCAAATTATATGCTACATTCAGCAAGTGCGGGTTTTGGTTGAACTTAGTGGCATTTTTTGGCCACATGGTGTCAAGTGAGGGTATAAAGGTGGACTCTCAAAAGATAGAAGCAGTGAAGAATTGTCCTAGACAGGTGAATCCTTTGAATATTAGGAGTTTCTTTGGCTTAGTGGGTTATTATTGGAGATTTGTTAAGGGATTTTCATCTGTTGAAGCGCCATTGACCAAATTGACCCAAAAGAAATTGAAGTTCCAATGGTTGGAGGCTTGTGAGAGAAGTTTCCAAGAGTTGAAGACTCAACTCACCTCAGCACCAATGTTAACCTTACCTGAGGGGTACCAATGGGTTTGTGGTATATTGTTATGCTTTGATGATCTGCCTTGGTTGTGTATTGATGCATCATGGTAAGGTTATCGCATATGCTTCTAGGCAGCTAAAGGTTCATGAAAGGAATTACAAGACTCACTATCTCGAATTGGCGGCGGTGGTATTTTCCTTGAAGATTGGAGACACAATCTGTATGGGTTCCATGTAGATGCGTTTACGGACCATAAGAGCCTACAATATGTGTTTACCCAAAAGAATCCAAATCTATGCCAAAGTAGGTGGTGAGAGTTACTCAAGGATTATGATATGAGTGTCCTTTACCATCCGAAAAAGGATAATGTAGTAGAAGTCGATCTTAGTATGCTCTCTATGGAGAGAGTGTCCCATGTAGATGAGGGGAGGAAGAAGCTGGTGAAGGATGTACATCGGCTTACACGGTTGGGAGTTCGCTTGGTTCACTGGACCAATGGTCGTGTTATTATTCAGAATGGATCAGAATCATCCTTGGTGACTAATATGAAAGCTAGACAAGATGAGGATCCCATTTTGGTAAAGTTGAAGGAAGTTTTTCAAAATAAGAAGGAAGATGTCTTCTCCAAAGGGGGAGATGGTGTGTTTTGATATCAATTAACTTGTGTGTTTCGAATGTTGATGATTTAAGAGATCGGATATTGCATGAGGCTCATGGTTCCAGATACTCCATACATCTAGGTTCCACCAAGATGTACCATGACCTACGAGAAGTCTATTGGTGTAATGGCATGAAGAAGGACATTGCAGAATTTATGGATATGTGTCCAAATTGTCAGCAATTGAAGGTTGAGCACCAGAGACCAGGTGGTGTGCTTCAAGACATCAGTATTCCTACTTAGAAAAGGGAGGAGACCAATATAGACTTCATCATAGGGTTGCCTCACACTCGTCGACAGTTTGACTCCATTTGGGTGGTTGTTGACAGGTTGACCAAAGCCGCTCATATTCTACCGGTCAAAACTACTAATTCAATGGAGGATTATGCTAAACTATACATTCAAGAGCTAGTTCGGTTGCATGGAGTTCCCTTTTCCAGAATATTAGACAGAGGTACTCAATTTACCTCCCAGTTTTGGAGATCGTTGCAAAAGGGACTTGGTACTCAAGTCAAGCTTCGCATAACATTTCATCCACAAACCAATGGTCAGGTAGAGAAGGCTATTCAGACTCTTAAGGAAATGTTGAGAGAATGTGTAATTGACTTAACGGGTAGTTGGGATGATCATTTGCCTCTCATTGAGTTACGTATAACAACAACTATCATTCCAGCATTCAGATGGCTCTGTTTGATGCTTTCTATGGTCGGAGGTGTAGATCACCTATTGGTTTGTTTGAAATCGGTGAAGCTGTGATGATATGGAAATATTTAGTGCATGAGGCCATGGAGAAAGTTCATCTTATAAGGGACAAGTTAAATATATCTCAGAGTCACAAAAAGTCCTATGCGGATATGAGGAAGAGAGAACTTGAGTTTGAAGTCGATGATTGGGTGTTTTTGAAGGTATCTCCTATGAAGAGAGTGATGATGTTCCGAAAGAAAGGGAACCTCAGTCCTCATTATTATAGCCCATACCAAATTGTGAAATGGGTTGGCAAGGTAGCATATGAGTAGGAGTTTCCCTCAAAATTAGCTTCAGTCCATCCAGTTTTCCATGTATCGCTCTTAAAGAAGTGCTTGGGTGATCTAGCTTTAGTTGTTCCGGTGGACAGTGTTGGTGTAAAAGAAAACCTTAGTTATGAAGAGGTTCTGGTGTAGATACCGGAACGGCAGGTTCATAAGCTAAGGAACAAAGAAGTAGCTTTAGTCAAGGTTTTATGGAGGAATTAACATGTTGAGGGAGCTACGTGGGAGACCAAAGCAGATATGATGGCTAAGAACCCACATCTATTCTCTACCGACTCAGTTTCAGCTTAAGGTATTAGTTTCCTTCTTAATATTCTATTCGGTTTCATGTTTAGCTCATGTACCCCAGTTTCATTCATGTAAATGGATGTATGTGCGATTCAGGAATTTAGTTTAGTCATGTAGTTCAAATCGGAGTCAGTCACTCCATCAATTTTCAGCTTGTATGTTCAGTAATTGAGTATGGTGATTGCATTTCTTTGCCTTTCTGTATGATTTTCAATATTCGAGGATGAATATTCTCAAGAGGGAGATATTGTTATACCCCAAAAATTCTAAGATCAGAATTAGGAGTTAAAATGGAGAAAACCGAAATTTCTGCACTAGATCACAGGACGAGTCGTCTAGTGATCCGTTAGGAATCCCACGAGTCGTTAAGTGACTCATTGGGGGAGGCTTGAACTTTTGTTGAAATTTTGGAATTCAAGTGACCACGGGTGTGACCATAAGTCATGGTCAACATCAAGGGTCTCCATCGGAGCCATGGCCAATAGTTGGAAAAAAATTAGAAAATTCAGGAAGTGCACCTAACGGGTCATCACCAGGACTTGTTGGGTACACCACGAGTTATGGTGTCGCCCATGGTGACACCCCTCTCCCAGGTGATTTTAGATAGTGAGGGCGACGAGTGGTGATCAGAACTCATGGTCACTGGTAACGAGTCATTAAATAAATCATGGTGACTTTAAATATGCAACTTGTAGTGAAGCCAACGACTGCAGACCACGAGCCATGGCTAGTGACAACGAAACGTCTAGTCCCTCATCGGGACTAGAAGTTTGTTTTTCCCTACGAGTTTAGTAAGGGCTTTTCCATAATTTCTATGTTCCAAAATCCGAAACTACATCTTTTTAATCCTAGAATAGAGTGTATTAAGATGTGTTAATTCATTCTAGCCTATGCAAAACTCATGCATGCAAGATTGAGGGTTTAGAGAGTGATCAAGCATAGTTCATCAAGGTTCTTCCTCAATTCATCTTCAATTTCCTTTGGGTTAGCAAGGAAAAGAGTAGAATTAACTTACCTAGGTATGTGAGGCTATGAATGAGAGTCCCTTTCACTCCCATTCCCTAAACTCTTCTCAAATTTCATGAATTCCAATTCTAAAAATCAAGTTTCATGATCCATGAGGTTTATGCCAATTCTTATGAAAATTGATATGATCTATCGATGGATAAATATCTTTCATGTATTAAATAATATTTTATAATATATGGGCAGATTTTATGACTATTTTAAATATAAATTAATAGGTTTGAGTTTAAATCCAATTATACTCAATTATGCATGTTTTTATGAAAAGTTAAGTCATGATTTCACTATGATCTTGATCTAAATTAGCCCAAATATGATCTATATTTTTTGATATGATTCTCTCAACTACTTATCATTGATTCATGAGATATCAAGTATATACATGTCTTACAAGTATGCATGGATTTCATGATTTACAGATTTATGATTATGGCCGACCCACGGGCCTTATTTTATGGCTAGTTCACGTAGTTCAAGCTTGCTTATGAATATCATGATTTTAACTAGCCCATGAATATTATGTATATTATCCTATGAGAATTATATATATTTTGGGATTAGTATTTAACACCGAGTAGACCCGGGGTTCAAGCATAACCCGATTCTCAAAACTACGCACCAACGTAGCCATGATGCGACACTCTTTGCAACAACCCCTTTTGCCCAAATGGGCGTTTCATGAATGATATCATGCCTATTTTCATGGTTCTACCCTTGGCAAGGTACAAACACCCTCCCGAATAGGGGTTTACAGGTCAGGCTCCATGTGTGCTCATATGGGTTATGTCAGTTATAAGAATCTCCCACAGTTACTCATGATATATGCATGGTTTTGATTATGTACTTGGCTTAAGTCATGTTAAATAAAGCTTTTCTATTATGATTATGAATATGATAGATTTATAAATGTTGTGAAAACCTTGAGCCCTTATGTTTACATTATGATATTTACGTTATCATCATGTTGTCCTACTCTTATGAACTCTTATATATTTTAATTGTCCATTTTACATACCATGCATATTGGGTAGATTCCAAGTACTGACCGCATACTCTATTTTGTATGGTCTTAAGATACAAGCTCCGACATCTAGGCTCAGTCCAACCGATAGTCATATTCCCGGAGTTAGCTTTCCCTAGCCTCAATTAGTGAGTGCTCATCTTGTGAGGGCCCTTTCTTATCATATTATGTCTTTTTAGTTTTCAAATTGTAGTGAGTTAGTTGGGGTCATATCCCATCAACTCGTAAGTGTTAGAGGCTTTTTCGGACATAGTTGTATTCAACTTTAGACTTGTGCATGTAATCAGATCTTATGCTTGTTTATACTTTCTCTATACTATTTATGATGATCTTCTGCTTTAATATGATTGAGTTGGATGTATGTTCATGTTGTAGGTCGAATTGGAGCCTCTCGGGCTTTCTTGCCCCTTGTCTCGATCCGAGCCTATGATCGGGTCTTGACATAAGATCAGATTCAAGGTTTGGAACGAACAGAAAAGGAGAAACTGCAGCAAATCACAAAATGAGTTGTCAAGTGACTCGTTAGTCAACTTAATAACTCGATAAGTGATTCATCGGGTGGAGTAAACAAAAGAAAAAGTTGAATTTCAAAGAGTCCTGATGCTAGTCAAGTCACCCAAGGGTTGTGGTGTGACCCGTTAAGTGTGTAGTGGTGGAGAAAATGTTGATTTCCAATGTACTTCACGAATTGAAGAACGAGTAGTCAAGTCCCCTGACAACCCGTTAAGTGACTCATTGAGTGGAAAAGATTATAGAATGGAGAATTGGTTCTCAGTGGCAACGGGTCAGCGGACAACCCGTAAAGTCTTCCAACGGGTCGTCCAGTCCCTCATTGGGTCTAAAAGTGTGATATTTCCTATCGGATCATTTAGGGTGTTTTTGTAATTCTAAAGTTCCTAACTCCTAAAATAAGTCATTTTAAACCTTCTATAGGGTGTCTTTAAGGGGTTTTAATCATCCCAAAGAATATGGAATCGAAACTAGCAGACAAACTGAAAATTTTCCTCAGGATGACTCTTAGTACAACTCATGGGAGCATGGTACGAGTCATAACAAGAGACATAACAAGGGTTTCAGAGGTGAAGCAGGCAGGTGTGACATCCTAGCATGAGTCTCAGTATGACTTGTGACATGGAGGTACGAGTCCTCCAAAAACTCATAGTATGAATTCAGAGAGATTAGCAGAAAGTAGCAACGACTAGATCCTACGATCTTTACTAGGGTGGTATGAGTCGTAGGGAATGATTGTAGGTAGGAGGTTAGGAGAATTTTCAGGGAAGGATAATTAGCTACAAAAAATCAGTACGAGTTGTAATATGATGGGACGAATCATTGTTTCAGTTGTGAGTTGAGATGTTTTACACCTCAAATTTTTGGGCTATGTTTGGAACCCTTCTAGGTATATGAATAGATGCCAACCTGATCAATTTTATGGAAACATGGTTTTAAGATCATTTCTTAAATGTGATAAGTGCATTGGATGAAAGTTAAGGTAAAGGGACCTTTAGCATTAAGTTGGGTTTGGAGCTTTCCTACTGATTGAGTTTTTCTTGAAAGTTCTTACAAGGTTCAACTTTAAGTGACCATAAATCCCGTTTCACAAAGTTGTTTCTGGATTATCCAGCATATCAAATTGAAGTCTGTTGAGTATTATTTCCAATGCATCTGACCTTGCATCAACCGAAATTCGGAGTAAAACGTTATGGCTAATTTAGTGAGGCATTGTCATGTTTAGTGAATAGGATCAGCCCTATCACAATGAGTCATGGTACAACTTGTGGTATGTTTGTACCACTCGTACTAGGCACCTGTACCAAGAATTTTAGCAAGATGTTTAAGCCACCTAGAATCCATGAATTGCATACCACGACGCTTGGTATGTCACCACGAGTCATGGTATAACCCATAACACTAGACGAGAAGTTTTTTAAGAACTTTTTTCCAGGGGCATTTTTGTAATTTCCTATGATTCTAACTCCTTAAAGACGTCATTTTAGGCTTCCTTAAGGTTAGATTGAAGGGATTAGCCTAGCCTAAATCCTCACCCTCTCCAAAAGATCGATAGATTTATTTTCTCTAAAGAGAGGAGCTAGGATTCTTCTTTAATACTCCTCAAATCTTCTTGGGCTCTTCAAGAAAAGTCAAGGGATCATCAATCCAAATATCTAAGGTTATGAATGGGGGAAATTTTTTTGCGCTCATGGCTCATTCAAGTCTACATTCATGATTTCTACTTCTCAAGTTCTAAATTGTGAAATTCTAGTGTTTAACCTAATTCAATGTAATCTTCAATGTTATATATGTGGGTTTCACTCCTCTCATGTGTCAATTGATGATTTATGGCTATTAGGGCAGTTTTGGCTCTCAATTTTCTTACTAATTCATGATTTCAAGTTTATAAATATTATTCTCCATTATGCATGATTTATGAATTTCAAGCTTATGAGCCTATAATTTCAAGTGTGATGAGTTATCAAGTATACATGAATATTTATTAACTCTTAAACTTAAGATTCCATAATTTTGAATTATAATGCTTATTTTAACTATGTATGATTTCATGATTTGGGCAAACCCATGTAAAGTTAAGCATGTTTCATCATGATTTCAAGCCAAGGCTTACAAGAACAATTTTAAATAGATATTTGGAGTCAAGGCTCCCAACTATTTATATTTAAGCTACACTATGATATGTTTTGGAGTCAAGAATCCCCATGTTCAATCAGCTTTGTTGAAAAACGATGTGAGCACTGTGCATGTTTTTGAGAGTAGGGTCTAGCACCGAGTAGCCTTGATGTTCGAAGGTTCCCGATCTCATAAACTACGTGCAAACATAGGTATATTTATATTTGGGACATTTCAAGAGAGTTTTCCCTTTCCCCAAGGGGCCTTAGCATGATATCGATATTATGGTATTGTCCTTTGCCCTGACAAGGATTTGGACGACTTTGCCCACTGTAGTGTTATAGTTGGGGAATCATGTAAGCTCTATTGTGATGGTGTCACTTATGATGAGTCTCCCATTGTTCCTCATGATTTCAGTTACTCATATTCATGATTTATTATGTTATGTTTTACAGCAGATTTGACCCAATGATCAATTTTTGAGATTTTACCTACGATTTAAGCTACGACAAGTCATATGATTTCTATTTCTAAATCTTGGGTTACTATGTTTAGTTATGATAACTAGATTATGGCATTGTATATCTTATATACAGTTTGTGTATGCAGTCCTTACTTTCATGATCTAATTGATTTGTATTTGTATGCACGATTTCAGTAAACATTTACCAAGCATGTTTTACGTACCTTACATACTTAGTACATTCATAGTAGTTAGTACATACTATATGCTATGTCATTTCATGATATAGGTGATCCAGCTAAGTCTTGTCCATAGCTCACTTCCCTATCAGTCTAATTAGTCCCTGTTGGGTGAGTCCTCATCTATCGAGGACATTCACTTAGTTATGTTGATCATCTCAGTTTAGTTTCATACTTCTAGATTGCTAGGGGCTTGTCCCAGCATCTCATCAGATAATATAGTCTTTTCAAACATAGACTAGTGTGATCAGTTTGACATTTAGTGTCATGATGTATTCCCTTTTTATACGCTTTATGATATTCAGTCTTTTGCTTATTTATGTTTATGTTTTAAGTTTCCTCTTTAATATATTCTCTTAAGTTTCTATGCATATTCTATGGGTTGACTTGGAGCTATTAGTGGTTCTGGGTCCCGTGTCTCGATCCGGGGTCCCAGCATGGGTCATGAAAATACTTGGTATTCAAGCAATGGTTTAGGTGTGTCCTAGGGTGTTTGAATGCCACATCAAGTAGAGTCTTTTCCATGGGTGTGAAGCGCGCTACACTTATGGGGAAGAGGCTACCAAACGTTTTAGGAAACTTCCCTTCTTTTATGATTCTATCTCATGCTATGAATTTCAATTCTTCTATTCTCCCAACTTGTGCTTTATGCTTTCTCAAACAATCCATCCCAAAAGCGATAGTGGATAAGGAAATGGCAATGGGAGCCCACCAGCCCCACCAACTCTACTAGGCCCCTTTAGTGGGTAAGGGACGAATACAACCCGGCGATGCCTTCGGAGTGTTAAAACGGGCCATGAACACTTAGCCTAATCAGTAGGCAGTCGCACCTATGAACTCTACCGGAGGTACTGTGGTTACTAGTGGTCTAGACTCACCAAGTAGATTCTATCTGTGATTCACTGTTTGATGGCGGGTGGAAGGTTTAAGGAAGGAACAAGAGAGAACAAGAGGGCCATAATTGGAAATTTTGAGTTTTCCCGGCAAGGGTCAGGTAGTGGGAATCACCCACAGCTCCAACAAAGAGTATTTCCCCTAGCACCTTCATCAATCCATGTCCTACTACCTAGATCCAAAGGGAAGCAAAGGGGCAGAAAGTCTAACCCTAAGATTCAGGAGAGCAGATCTAGGGTAAGGGAGATTACATATCTGCTTGCAAGATATGTGGGAAAAATGACTTAGGAAACTGTTTGTTCAGATGCTTGCTTCTGGTGTGGCAAGCCCCATCATAAGCTCAGAGATTGCCAAATAGCCAAGCAGGGCAAAGGTAGAGCCCTAGCCATCTCTTTGGTACCTCCAACAACTCGCCCACCACAGCGGAGCGCATCAGCTAGCACAGGTAGTAGACAAGCCAGAATCGGGAGAGCTCACCAAGAATGGTCATAGGCATGTCATAAGGCTTTCAGGTTGATCCTCGCAAGTTGTTAGACTTAGAATTCACATATAAGGTATAAGGTTCCTTTGCATCCTAGTATGAGATTTGTCCATTGATGGTATTAAATTCTTATAGGTATGAAGCCCTCAGTGATAACTATAGGGACGAATGGAAAGTCAGGAATTAGTGATGTTATCCATCCTTAAGAAAAATTGCAAGGGCCTTAGCACGATGGCCTTAATCTAAGGGGGAGATGATAACGCGAAGAGTCAAGTCAAGTCTTGAGTTTTCTAGTAAGGAAGTTCAAAAAATAGTATCTAGGGGTGTCAACCCATTGCTATTAAGATGTTTTCCCTTATGTTTCGCTCGATGTTACACTCTACTCATGCTTAAGTTCAGACTCCTAGAATTATAGATAACTGCTTCAGACAGCGATCCCGGTCTTCTTCCCTGATTCCATAAATCTCAGCTTTACGTCATAACCCTTATTATGTATGTAAACTCATGTCTCTCAGCATCTTAGCTCTAAAAACTCAGTCCTTAAGATTTGCCTTTTTGACTATAAGATCGTGCTATATTAGTTACATTCCCGTCTTAGATTTCTTGAATGATTCATGCCCACGATTTCCTTACTCTGAGCCCTACGTATGTTCCCCTATGATAGAAATGATGGTTACATTGTGTGTGTTCAAAATGACTTTCTATTTATTCCTTAAAGGCTTGGTACATAGAAGTTCATTGGGTACAAGTTATTAGCCAAGCCAGGGTGACAGAAGGGTTCTTGGGAAGTATAAGCTTTAGAGGAGCCTTAAGATGATTGTAGTGAGAGGCTTGGGGGTGGAATGGTATGAAGAAGTACATTGCAAAGGATCTGCTAAGTGTTTGAATTGCCAGCAAGTGAAGGTTGAGGATTAGAGGCCGGGAGCTATATTACAGGATATCCGTGTTCCAACTTGGGAGTTAGAAGACACAAATATGGACTTCATTATAAGGTTACCTCGCACCCACCGATAATATCACTCTATATGGGTGATTGTGGTCAGGTTGACTAAATCAGCCCATTTCTTATTGGTCAAAACTACCTATTCAGCTAAGGATTATGCTAGATTAGACATTAGGGAGTTATTTTGGTTTCATGGAGTTCCTTTTTCCATCATCTCGAATAGGGTAACTCAGTTCACCTCTCAATTTTGGAGATACTTTCAGAAGGATCTTGTTACTCAGGTAAAGCTTAGCACAACTTTTCACCCGCATATAGATGGTTAGGCCGATTGGACCATTCATAATCATGAGGACATTTTGTGAGTGTGTGATTGATTTTAAGGATATTTGGGTTGACCACTTGTCTCTTATCAAATTTTCTTAGTATAATAGTTATCATTCCAGCATTCAAATGGCTCCGTTTTAGGCTCTTTATGGGTGGATGTCATGACCTGAACATACACCCGGATCATAGAAACAGGGCAAGGGACCTCGAGAGACCTCAAGTGGACCCATGTCACATGCATACAACAAATCTCCTTTAAATAAGCGGAATATCAAACATAAAACATAGCGAAAATATAACCATAGCATAACATCAGAAAATACTTGACGTACACAGAAGTTGTGTAGTACATATTGCCTAAAAGCCTCTACTACATACGATGGGTTGATGGGACAACATCCCCAACTAACCCAAAAAATACTAAAACACAAGATAACATACAAGTCTGTCAAACGACCCTTCGAACATGAGGACTCACTAATAAGCTGAGAGCGTAAGCTGAGATGGGTTAAGGATGAGGATGAGCCTGAGATCCAGACTCTGTATCATGAAATGATACCACAACACAGAAGTATCCAGTCAGTACATGAAATGTATCGAGTATGCAAGGCAGGTAAAATGGACATTTAAATGTAAAATAAACTCTTAAATAAACATAGGATAAGGACATCATGTTTGTATCATATGCTTCGTAAGAAAACATAAGACTTAAGGATTTAAAATCATTCATAAAGTATTTATAATCATAATAGTAAGTAACTTTATCAAATCATAACTTGAGCCAATAACATAAATATAAAAATGCATAAAACATGCGGAACAATGGGAGGACTCGTCATAACCGACACCATCATGGTAAAGCCTTTCATGATGCCCCAACTATCTCGCTCAAGTGGGCAGAGCCGAGCGTAGCTTGCCAGGCGAGGGTTATGGATTAAGCGTGATATCTAATTTTAGGTGATCATTATCAATACAATATATAAGTAGAAACCCATAGTTGCACGTGGTTATGAGACACCGGCGTAGTCCTTTGAACGTCGGGCTGCTCGGTGCTAGACACGGCTCCCAAAAACATGCATATAGGCTCATATATAAATCAATAATAGCATGCATTAAGATTCATTGGATAAAAGATAACATTTATCATCATTGATCCCCTTTAAATCAAGCTTAGCCAAGAACCAAAAGCCCTTTTTATTGGCCAACATCATAAATCGATAATTCATGTAATTCGTTTCATAAATCATAAATCATTCTTCAACATGTGGGCATTTTCCAATACTTCATCATACTCAATTCATTAAAATTGTGCTCATAAACATGGGTAACTTGAATTCATGCTTTTCCATCATCAATAAACTCAAAATATTGCATATTCATCATAAATCATAACTTTCATGAACCTTCATCAAATGGGTATTTCCGATTTAAAAAGATTGAAACATGATTTTAAAGAAAATAATATAAAACTTGCCCATTATTCATAATTCAATAATTAAAACTCAATTAAATCATACTCATAAAGAGAAATCACATTTTAATGCATTTGGGTAAAACCCCATAGAACTTGAATAGGAGAATTCATGATTTAATCAAAATTTGGGCATGGGTGCGAAAGGATTCACCCATTCTAAACCCTACATACCTGGAAATGGACTGATTTCAATGTTCCTCTAATACCCACAAAGAAATTGATGGAATTTTGGAGAAAAAGACCTTGAATCTCCTTAAAACCACTAGAAAAGCTCTTGCATGGGAATGGGTATCCATTAGGGACTTAACCCATCTTGACACACTCAGAAAATTCACAAAACGATATAGTTTAGGGTCTCAAAGCATTGAAAAGGTAAATATGCCCTTAATAAAATTTCCCTGAAAAACTGGTTTGGAGGGACAAACAGACATACCAACGAGTCGTTGGTAGCTACCACGACTCGTGGTACAACCCGTCACATGGACTGGCCAGGTCCAATTCCCGAATTCAAACAACGACTGGACAGGAAGGGTCATCTTTACCTCTAAAGGATCGTTGGTTGCCCCCTTTGAAATATCAGAACTCCCTAACAATGAGTCTCACCATGACCTGTTGCTTCCTCCAACGGGTCGTGGTGTCCGTCCATTAAATCCACTGGAACCCTTTTGTCTTCTCACCAGGACTAATGACAACGGGTCATTGTTACTTATGACGGGTCGTTGGATGACCAGTTATTTTGCCAACCTTCTCAGGTCATAGCCTCACATGGGTACAAACGATGACTCATTTTTTCAAGCAATGAGTCGTTACTTCTTCCATTGTCACCACTGCCTCCCTAAATCCCCATACCACGATAGCTTACGACGACTCGTGGTATCCAACCACAGTCATTGAGTCGCCCGTCCTGTGATGTTTTGCCAGTTTTCTGCACTTTTCAAATTGAACTCCCAAGTCTATTGTTAGGCCTATCCGGGGTATTACAATATCTCCCCCATGGAAACATTCATCCTCAAATTTAGGAAACAAGCAGAAAATAGAAACATTCAATTTATCATAGCCATATATTGATCATTTTAATAGAATTTTTAATGGAATGACTACCCCTAACAAAACCACATAGCTGAACTGATCTCATACATCACATACACATTCATACACATAAAAGAAACTTGTACACATGAATTGAACATGAAAACTTGATAGAGTCATAGGGCAAAAACTAGTACCTCAAAAAGGAATTGAATTAGTAGAGAACAAATGTGGATATATAACTATCATATCGGCTTTGGCTTCCTAGGTAGCTCCCTAAACATGTTTATTTCTCCACAATACTTTAACTAAAGCTACCTCTTTGTTTCTTAGATTACGGACTTGACAATCTAATATTTTCATTGGAATTTCTTCATAGTTGACGCTATCCTTTACACCAACGCTGTCTACGGGGATTACTAAAGCTGGATCACCCAAGAACTTTTTCAAGAGAGATACATGAAACACGATATGAACTGAAGCTAACTCTGAAGGAAAGCCCAATTCATACACCACCTTACCAACGCTCCTTATAACCCCGTAAGGACCCATAAATCGAGGACTGAGTTTCCCCTACTTCCAAAACTGCATGACTCCCTTCATGGGAGTTACCTTTAGAAATCCCCAATCATCCACCTCAAACTCCAAATCTCTTCTCCTCACATCGGCGTCTGATTTCTGATGACTCTGAGCAGTTTTCAACCGGTCCCTTATCAACTTAACCTTCACTATCGCCTCGTGAACTGAATCTGGCCCTATAATAGCTACCTCACTGACCCCAAACCATCTGATGGGAGATCTACACCTTGGCACGTAAATAGCCTCAAACGGTGCCACTTGGATACTAGAGTGATAGTTGTTATTATAAGCAAACTCAATTAAGGGAAAATGATCATTCCAACTACCTTTAAAATCCATGACACATGCCATCAACATGTCCTCAAAAGTCTGGATTGTCCATTCTGCCTAGCCATCCATTTGCGGATGGAATGCAGTGTTGAGCTTAACCTGAGTCCCAAGCCCCTTTTGGAAAGACCGCAAAAATTGGGAGGTAAACTGAGTACCTCGGTCTAAAATATTAGACAAAGGCACTCCATGAAGTCAAACCAACTCCCAAATATATATCTTGGCATAATCATCCACTTAATCAATGGTCTTGACCGGTAGGAAATGTGCATCCTTGGTTAACCTGTCGACCACCACCCAAATGGAGTCGTATTTCAAGCGAGTACGGGGTAGACCTATAATGAAATCCATGTTCATTTCTTCCCACTTCCAAGTGGGGATGCTGATATCATGAAGTACACCTCCAAGCCTTTGATGCTTGACCTTCACTTACTGACGATTTGGACATTTGGCTACGAACTCTGCAATATCCCTCTTCATACCATCCCACCAATAGATTTCTCGCAAATCCCAATACATCTTCGTAGATCCCAGATGGATGGAATATCTGGTACCAGGTGTCTTGTGCAATATTCGAACCCTCAAATTATCAATGTCCAGTATACATAGCCGACCCTCATATCGTAGAACACCATCTATCTATTTAGAGAAAACCTCCACCTTTTGACTCCACACTGCTTCCTTCGACATCCTCAAAGTCAGATCCTCATCTTTCTTAGATTTGACATCGGCCACTAAGGACGACTCTGAACCATTCTGCACAATAACGCCTCTATCAGTTGAGTCGATCAATCTAACCCCCCAAACTTGCAATTCGATTGACATCTCTCACCAACTCCTTCTTTCCCTTGACCACGTGGGACACACTCTCCATAGAGAGCCTACTAAGCGTATATACAACCACATTAGCCATGCTCGGATGGTTGAGTACACTTATGTCATAGTCCTTTAGTAACTCCAACTACCTCTTTTGCCAAAGATTTATATCTTTCTGTGTGAACACATATTAAGATCTTTTGATTCGTAAATACATCCACATGGACCCCATATAAGTAATGTCACCATATCTTTAATGCAAACACCACTGCGGTGAACTCAAGCTCATGGGTCATGTAATTCTTTTCATGAACTTTCAGCTGTCTCGAGGCATATGCTATTACCTTCCCACACTGCATCAACACACATCCCAATCTGACTCTTGAAGCATCAAAATATACAATAAAGCCATCAGTACCTTCGGGTAAAGTTAACACTGGTGCTGAAGTGAGTCGGTCTTCAACTCTTGGAAGCTTTTCTCACAAGCATCCGACCATTGGAACTTCACATTTTTTTCGGTCAACCTGGTCAATAGGGCTGCAATTGATGAAAATCCCTCAATGAATATTCGGTAGTAGCCTGCTAAGCCCAAGAAACTCCATAATTCTGAAGGATTTAACGTTTTGGGCCAATTCTTCACCGCCTCAATCGTCGGGGAATCTACCCTTATGCCTTCGCTTGATACCACATGACCCAGAAATGCCACAAAGTCTAGCCAAATCACCTTTACTAAACTTTGCATATAGTTGACGATCCTTGAGGGTCTAAAGCACTACTCTCAAGTGAGTGGAATGCTCCTCCTCGCTCCATGAGTATATAAAGATGTCATCAATGAGCACAATCACGAAAACATGCCTTGGAAACCCTTTTCATTAGATCCATAAGAGCTGCAGGGGCATTGGTTTGTCCGAAAGACATAACGACAAATTAGTAGTGACCATACCGAGTCTCGAAAGCGGTCTTCGGGATTTCACTCTCCCGAACCCTGAGTTGGTGATACCGGGACCTGAGATCAATCTTGGAGAAGCACTTGGCACCCTGAATCTGGTCAAATAAATCATCGATCCTGGGTAAGGGGGTACTTGTTCTTGACGGTAACCTTGTTCAACTGCTGATAGTCAATACACAAGCGAAGGGAACCGTCCTTCTTTCGAAAAAATAGAACTGGTGCACTCTAGGGAAACTGGCTCGATCTAATGAAGCACTTATCCTACAGATCCTTTAACTGATCCTTCAATTCCTTTAGCTCGAAAGGAGCCATCCCGTAGGGAGGAATAGAGATAGCTTGCTTATTGGTTAATAGATCAATATCAAAAGCAATTTTCCTCTATGAAGGAACATTGGGAAAATCATCAGGAAACGTCTCCAGATATTCACACACCACACGAATTGACTGATAGTTGAGGTCTCTAGTCTCCACATCCTTAACCCTAACTAGGTGGTTGATATTGGGTGTATTTATACGACCAAACTCCATATTTTCAACCTATTACGAGTCTGGATAGGGAGAATATTGATGTATTCACGCATGTTTGAGTTAATTAAGGTTGTTTCTATTTTACGGATAAATAATTGTGTGGTGACTATTTACAGGTGGAGAAGACAGTGGTTTAAGCTGGAGGAGCAAGTTAAACTCCGGGGAGAATAGGCAAATATTTTGAGGGTGAAAAGAGAGAATTGAAAGATCCCCGACCGTGTCACACTAAGGATGGTCCGCGTTGAACAACGTGCCGCATTATATAGGTGGAGGAAGAAAATTATGAAAAATTGGAAGGCACAAAATAGTGAAGGAGCACGATGGCTCCATGGCACGGAGCTTGATCTCCGCGATGGCCTCCGTGCCACGTTGAGGGAAATTCTTGCGTTGCCAGATTCTAGTGAGCCCTCGTGATGGCTCCGTGGCACGGAGCCTGAGCTCCGCGATGGCCTTCCTGCCACGTTGCCAGTTTATTTATGGGAAATTTTCCACTTGTATAAATAGAATACTTGGGCTTTTATTTTGGATATTTGACATTTTTTGCACGAACGTGGGAGGCAGGCAGTTGAGCTGAAGAAAATTTTAGGGTTATTTCTCTTCTCTTTTCTTCTAAAATTCAATTGTTGGTATGATTACTACTTGTTTGAAGATGTTTAATCAACAAATGAGTGGCTAAATCACCTCACTCTGAGGTTGAGGCTAATTGCAGGATTGTGTAATTTTATAATAATTCAGCTTAATTCTATTCTTTTAAGAAAGGTTGTTCTGCTATTCTTTCTTTTCATGCCATTAATGTTTGGCCATCATTAATGTAAAAATTAGAATCCTAATTTTGATTCTGAGAGGAAAATTATTAGGGTAGACTTTGAATAGGGGAATATGTTCTTATTTGTGTTGTGAATTAAATGTAATATTCGCGTGCAGGATAGAAATATATACCTGTAACGTCATATTTGGTTATCTAGGGAAACTATTGTGATTCGCTAGAAGATGAGTTATTGCATCATAGAAATGTGTAAGGCTCATAATTCAGTAATTGGCTAGAGGTTCGAAAGACCCGAGCCATAGGTTACTCATCACCAACCATCAACCTAAGAGAAAGGTTAGCTGAAATATAATATACATTCTACATACCTGCATGTTCCGCCTTAACCTTAGATTGTTCGTGCTATTGTTTAAATCACATTTTCTTATTTTAATTAGCATTACATTAAATGTTATGCTTTAACAAATTCTCAAATGGTGTGTTGTCTGTTCGGTGTTTTTCACAACTACACGCAAGTGCACGTGGTCGAACAAGTAGTAAAATGGCTTAAGTAAACCAAGTATCGATCCCATAGGGACTGGACCCAGGTAATAATCAAATCAAGTGTTAATAAACTCTAACTCTAATAATGCAGAAAACAGTTTCAAGAAGATTTTGGGAGTTTGTTTCTTAATTTATACTAATCTAAAACAAATGTACAAATTAAGTCTGAACTATAGTAATGAGCATGTTGAGGCTGAAACAATCATGCAGGGAAGCATTTTATTGATACAAATTGGTTAATCTTTCCTTTGGTTGCTAGTCAAGAATTATTGCCTATGGATTAAAATTCTCGTATTTAACCTAACTTAAGAATCATGAACCTTCCACCTACATTTCTGTGATAAGAAGAAATTCATGTTCTAGCCATACGAAACCGATTCCTTAATTGACTAATACGACTTTCAGATATATTTTTATTCTGAAGGTAAATCAATTCTCAGTTTTCCCAAACCAAGAAGAGATAATATCCTATTAATTCACAACTTTCCAATTTCTTTCTCTTTCGAGCGCAAACCGGATTTTTTAGATATACATCAATATTGGCCAAACATTAATGCAGTAAGAACAAGAATTAATAGAACAACCATAGAAGAAAAGATGAAAAACCAAAATGAGCCATAATTACATTCCACTACAAATGTTCTTAACCTCAGCAAGAAGTTAATTTAGCCACTCATTTGTGGATTTGACATCGTTAAATGATAAGGAAGAAAGAGATAGAGAAGAACCCTAAGAATATCGTCCCGTCAACTGCCTGTAACCGACGTTCTTGCTCAACCAAGTCAGAATAATTAAAAATAAACCGAAGTGTGCTATTTATACTAGTGGAAATTTTTCCCGGAATAACAAGCTACGTGTCACGGAGTGCATCGTGGAGCACTGCCTCTGTGACACACCACAAACGCGGACCCTCACTGGAATCCGGTCCTCCATGTATTTATGCCCAATGTGCCACGACGTGCAATGCGAGGCTTGGACAACGTGCCACGGCCCCAACGTGGACCTTCACTGGGACTTGGCCTATTTTTATCATCTGGGGCAGAATGCATCCGTGATGGCAGCGTGACACGGCTCCATCACGGAGCCCCTTAATTTGCTGCATGACTTGGCCTTTTCCACTGCTCGCTTCCGAGTCCAACCCCGATTTCTCCCTACATGCATCTTAGCTTCCTAAAATTATATTTTTCCTGTAAAACAACACTAATCATGTTGGTTAGTATAAATTCACATTTTAACTACGAATCACATGAGAATGTACAAATATCAATGGACAAACTAGACGAAATGAAGCATTTGAGTATCACTTGGGCATATAATTCTGCCCAAGATCATTATCCGTATACTTGTATAAAGAAGTTTTGACTACTAAAGTAAAAAATTTACTGCCAGGCTATAGTCCTTGTGGGTTCGATACCTGGCATGAAAAAGCCACTATATTACTTGTACGACCACATGCACTTGCGTGCATTGGGGAGTGAACATGTTTTTTGCGCCGTTGCCGGGGACTGGTATAATTGGTGGATTAAATCTTTTATGTAGTTTCCAAGTGTATGAAAGTATTGACAACTTGATCTTAGATGTTACTCTTGTAGGTACTATGTCTTTTCTTAACGCTTGAAAAAAATAAGGAATTGGTGGATCCTTTTTTGGAGCCGGAGAGACAATTTCACTTACAAAAGAGGGAAGCTCTAGAAAGGAAGTTGCAGTTGTTGTAGAGGGAAATTCTGGAACAACAACAACATCCACCAGGTGGACGGATAGAGTTAGTGCCTGAAATGATGGCAGCATGAACAGTATGCGAGGGGGCAATCCCACACGCAAATAATGTGACATCCAGCATCCGCAGGCCGGAGCCAAGAGGTAGATCTAATCTGAAACATAACATGGTGTGGTCGTTGCATACCAGCAGGCAATTCACAGATCTTCCTAATGAAGACCCACAACAGCATCTACAAAAGTTTTTGGAGAGCAGTGGCACGTACATACCCGCTGGAGTATCATTAGATTATGTGAGGCTTACACTGTTTCCATTTTCATCATTGGGGGAAGCTAAGAGGTGGTTATAGGCTAAACCGCCTAATTCTATTACCACTTGGGATGATCTGGCAAAGAAGTTCTTAATTAGGTTCTTTCCGTCAGGGAAGGCAGTAAGGCATACAAGTCAGATTCTAAGTTTCAAGCAGAAAGATGGTGAGAACTTTTATCAGGCCTGGGAGAGGTTCAAGTCGATGTTCAGAGATTGTCCCCACCATCATCAATTAAATGATGTGTTGGTACATACATTTATAGAAGTCTTGGAACCTCACACAAAATTTCTGTTAGATTCTGCAGCTGGGGGACAAGCTTTAGAAAAGACATATGAAGAGTTGTATACATTATTGAACCGTATTTCACAAGGTAATCCTGAATAGAATGTTGACATAACCCGAGGTGGGGTGAGGAAAGCAGCAGGGGACTTAGAAGTAGATGGACTCAGAGCTATTACTGCACAGATCGCTGCATTGCAGAATCAGATCAACACTCATTTTTGTAGCATGAGCTTGGGGCAGTCACAAGCTCCGGTCAATGCAGTCCAGCAGGTATGGTGTAACGTATGGGGTAGTAGTGAGCACTCAGCTAATATATGTAGTGCTAATCCAAACTCAGTTTATTTTGTGGGCAATGCGAAAAGGGGAAACAGTTAGCAGTACCACAACAATTACAACTTGAATTAGAGGAACCATCTGAATTTTTCCAAGGGTAGTAACAACAACCAAGGACAGAGTTCAAATCAGGGCTTGCACAGGAACCAAGGGGCTCATGAGAATTTCCAGCCTTAATTCAGAGGGAATAATGCACCTCCTCAGTCTAGCAATATCTAGGACATGTTGAAGACCATTATCGCTAACCAAGCTCAGATGTAGGCTGGCCAAATAAAATTGACAGCTGACATGAAAAACCAGCAGTTGACCACAAAGGCTTTGGAGATTCAGTTGGGACAGTTAGTAGGAGAGCAGAATACTAGACCACGGGGCGGATTGCCAAGTGATACTGACACAAATTCCAAGCAGGTGAATGCTGTCACCACTAGATGTGGAAAGCAAATGAAGGAGTTGGAACCTGAAAATCCACCACAGAAAGCTGAAACAACCAAGCCAGCTGAAGAGAATGATAATGTGAGGGAGAGTGGAAAAGATGCAGATAATGAAAGACCACCGCCCCCTTTCCCACAGAGATTGCGGAAGTATAAGGAGGAAGCATGTTTCAAGAAGTTTATGGAAGTGTTGAAGCAGGTGCATATAAATATTCCTTTGGTGGATGTTTTTCAAGGAGTTCCAAAGTATGCACAGTACATAAAGGATATCGTGGCTAACAAGAGCAGACTGATGGAATATGCTACAATTGCACTTACTGACGAGTGCACCTCTCGAATACAGAATTGATTGCCTACAAAGCTCAATGATCCGGGAAGTTTTACTATCCAGATTAGTATTGTGCAGTCTATTCGAGCTTGTGGTTAGTGTGATCTAGGAGCGAGTATTAACTTAATGCCTACATCTATATTCATGAAGTTAGGGTTAGGTAGCCCCACACCCACTATAGTAATCTTTCAGCTGGCCGATCGTTCATGGGCGACACTACATGGAATTGTAGAGGATGTGCTAGTTCATGTGGGCTCCCTGATTTTCCCTGTGGATTTCATAATTCTTGATGTTGAGCTAGATTCAGAAGTCCCATTTATTTTGGGATGTCCCATTTTGGCAACTGGGCGAGCTCTAATCGATGTAGTTGCTGGGCAGTTAACCATGAGAGATCATGATATGGTAGAAGTATTTGACGTCTACAAGGCTATGAAGCTACCAACTATTTATGAAGATTTGTCAGCCATCACTATTGTAGACCAAGAGTCCGCACTTTAGCTTATTGGCCTAAAGGACCCGTTGGAGAGAGCATTGGTGGGACATGGTCAGTCAGGGGATGGTGCAACCTATGAAATGGTTCAAGCTATGAATGAGGGAAAAATGTTCTTCCAGAAGCAGGAGTTTGAGCCCTTGTAGTGGTCCATAGAACCATCAGCAAAGCCATCAACAGAGGAGGCACCCAAAGTGGAGGTAAAAACATTTCCTCCACACCTGCAGTATGTATTTTTGGGAGAATCTGACACATTGTCGGTCATTATTTAAGCGGAACTGACAGATTTGCAGGTTCAAGAAGCGTTACGGGATGGCAGATGTCAGACATCCTGGGAATCAGTCCAGCCTTCTGCATGCACAATATATTGACAGAGGAAGGATCTAAGCCAACTATACAACATCAAAGGAGGCTGAACCCGGTGATGAAAGATGTAGTCAGGAAGGAGGTGATTAAGTGGTTAGATGCAGGAGTGGTCTATTCCATCTCAGACAACAAGTGGGTCAGCCTCGTTCAATGTGTCCCAATGAAAGGGGGAATGATAGTTGTCACTAACGAGAAGAATGAGTTAATTCTCATCCGAACAGTCACAGGTTGGAGGATTTGCATGGATTATAGAAAGCTAAATGAGGCACTCGTAAAGACCAATATCCCATACCATTCATCGATCAAATGTTGGATAGATTGGCAGGGTGGGAGTATTATTGCTTTCTAGATGGTTATTCTGGCTATAATCAAATAGTTATAGCCCCAGAAGATCAGGAGAAGACCACATTCACATGTCCCTATGGGACATACGCCATCAAGCGTATGCCCTTTGTATTAAGCAATGCACCAGCCACCTTCCAGTAATGCATGATGGCAATATTTCATGATATGGTGAAAGACTATGTTGAGGTATTTATTGATGATTTTCTATTTTTGGTATCTCGTTTGCTGTGTGTTTAACAATTTAGACAGTGTTTTAGCAAGGTGTGAAGACTCAAACCTGGTGCTCAATTGGAAGAAGTGACACTTTTTAGTTAAGGAGGGCATTGTTCTTGGCCATAAAGTGTCTCACAGAGGTTTGTAGGTTGATCGCGCAAAGGTTGAGGTGATTGAGAAGCTACCACAACCATTGTCGGTTAAGGCTGTCCGCAGTTTCTTAGGATATGCTGGCTTTTACAAACGGTTCATTGAAGATTTCTCAAAGATTTCCAGACCAATGTGTCGACTGTTGGAAAAAGATGTGAAGTTTGAGTTTGACGCTGAATGTGTGAAAGTGTTTGAAGAGCTAAAGAAGAAGCTGGTGGAAGCTCCCATTCTCATTGCTCCTAACTGGGAAAAACCCTTCGACTTGATATGTGATGCTAGTGATGTTGTTGTGGGGGCGGTATTGGGACATCGAAGGAAAAAAGTTTTTTCACTCCATCTACTATGCAAGCAAAACGCTAGATGTCGTGCAGGTGAACTACACAGTCACAGAGAAGGAGATGTTGGCACTTGTTTATACATTTGACATTTTCAAGTCCTATCTGGTGGAGACAACAGTGGTGGTACACACAGGTCATGCTACAATTCGGTACTTATTTTGCAAGAAAGATGCAAAGCCCAGGTTAATCAGGTGGATATTATTGCTGCAAGAGTTTGACTTGGAAATCCGAGACAGGAAGGGAAGTGAAAATCAAGTCGCAGATCACTTGTCACGACTAGAGGACCGGTCACATGTGAAAGAGGGTCAGCGGATCCGAGAAGAGTTCCCTAATGAACAACTCTTTGCTATGAAGGAGGCGGAACTCCCTTGATATGCAGATATAGTTAACCTGATAGTAAGTGGAGTATACCTACCAGAGGCAACTTCTCAACAAAGAAAGAAGTTGAAGCATGAGTCCTGGTACTATATGTGGGCTGAGCCATATTTATTTTAGAAAGGACCAGATCAAGTAATGAGACGATGCATTCCAGAGAGTCAGATAGGTGAGCTGTTAAGAAGCTGTCATTCATCATTGTATGGCAGTCATCATGGAGAAGAGTGTACCGCTCATAAAGTTCTCCAATCCGGTTTATTTTGGCAAACATTATTCAAGGATGCAGCCGTATATGTCAAGTCCTGTTATCAATGTCAAAGAACAGGGACCATCAGCAGGAAACATGAGATGCCATTGCATAACATCTTGCAAGTGGAGGTATTTGATGTGTGGGGGATAGATTTTATGGGGCCCTTCCCACCATAGTTTGGTAATCAATATATTCTGGTAGCCGTAGATTACGTGTCTAAATGGGTTGAGGCAGCAGATTGCCCCACGAATGATACTAAGGTGGTGGCTAAATTTGTGAAAAAGCAGATTTTTACCAGATTTGGAACCCCACGAGCAATTATCATTGATGGAGGTTCACACTTTGTTAATGCCTGGTTCCGAAATTTGTTGGCTAAATATAGGGTGCGACATTAAGTGGCTACATCATATCATCCCGAAACTAGCGGGCAGTTAGAAATGTCCAACCGGGAAGTCAAGCAGATTTTTGCAGAAAACATTGAATGCTCAACACAAGGATTGGGCAAGAAAATTAGATGATGCTTTTGGGGCATATAGAACTACTTATAAGACACCAATTGGGACTTCACCGTATTGGTTAATTTATGGGAAGGTGTGTCATCTACCTATAGAACATGAACATCAGGCCTATTGGGCTATGCAAAAGTTGAACATGGATCCCGAGTTAGCTGGAAAAAAGCAGTTGCTGCAATTATGTGAGTTGGATGAGTTTTGATGGAACGCATATGAGAGTGCAAAATGTACAAGGAAAAACAAGAGGTGGCATGAAAAACATATAATGCATCGAATATTTGAGTCTAGCCAAATAATGTTTCTGTTTAACTCTAAGTTGAAGTTATTCCTGAGAAAGTTGAGATCTATGTGGTCTAGACCATTCGAGGTGGTGAGGATGACCACGTACGGGGCTGTTGAATTATGGCAAGAAGATAAAAGTGCCACATTCATAGTAAATGGTCAGAGGTGTAAGAACTACTAGGGTGAGGGCATGAATCGAGAGAAGACGTCTATCACCTTATTAGTCGAGTGAATATGAGAGGCGTCATGCCACGACGGTAAATCTGGCGTTGCACAGGTGGCAACCCGTGAATGTAATGTAATAGTTAGAAATCATTGATAAATAAAAATTCATGCCATGACTGAAACTACGGTGCTAGCTGTCAGGCAACCCACTATTTTCTTATTAATTAGTGTTTTGGGATGATTTTTAGGAGGTATGGAGTTCAACAAAATTTGCGAAAGAGTGAGCTAAGGTAAGGTTTTGGAAAAATGAGGGTAAGGGACAGAAAGCCCTCACGATGGCTCCGTGGCATGAACTTGGCCTCCGCGATAGCCTCCATGCCACGTTGAGGTTAAATGCAGGTATGTTCGAAATCAAGTAAGCCTCCATGATGGGTCCGTGGCATGGAGCCTGAGCTCAGAGATGACCTCCGTGCCACGTTGATGTTATAAAGGCAACGGGTTCACATAAAAAACCATGTCGACCCGGCCGAAACCCCTCCCTTTTAAACACAAAAGCTGCATAATGCCCTAATTTTTTCTCAAACCTCCGCGACAAAAACTCCATTCCCCCTTCCCCCTTTAGCGTGCCACGCCTGAGCATCAAGAACTCTTCCTCTCTTCTTCACAACTAAGAGTAACAGGTATGTTTGAGGTTTCTTATTCTGTTTTTATGCAAATTTCTTAGCATGAACCATGGGAAGCCAAAGTTCTACCCTAAGTCATGGGAACTTGTTTTAATCAAGTTTTTATGGGTAAATAATGTAAATAGGATAATAATTGATTTGTAAACTCAATAATTGCATGATTATTTTTTCAGTTCATAAGTTGTCTAAATGTTGGGGCTGCCTAATGAGTGATAGAAGAGGAAAAAGATGGAAAAATCAGAAAATGGGCCATTAATTCGTGTATTCTGAGAATGGGCAATAGAAATTGCATATGAGGTGTTTGAAATGGTGGTCTCTGTAAATGTGAACATGTAAAATCCAAAAGGCTAGTGTTCATCATTGTAAGTTTTCAAGTGCTTTAAGGCTGAGTGAAGCAATATTTACTTCATGAAATTGCTAGACTATTGAACATGAGAATTTAATTGTACGAAGTCTGAGTAGTACAAGAAAATTGCTCCATCTAATGTTTTTGATGTAATGCGCCCTATTGGAAGATGTTGTATAGTGTTGTATTTGCTTTATCTTGTGAAAGTAGTGATTTAGATTAGTTTTGGGAAGTAGCAAGTCATGGAAGTGTAAAGAAGGGGAAGTCTAAGTACCCGACTGACTATGACTCGTGAAACCACACTAGCAACTAAGTGTGGGGTGATCAACTGAAGTTTGGCCTTAGTATTGGCTAGCCATGTTTATTACTGACAATGTGAATGGATGGTTTTGGCTGAACAGGAACATTGTCGGCAAGAAAAGATAAGGGCAAAGGTGTCTCAACTTCTGGCACTGGCGAAAAGAGGTACAGAATAGGTTCAGTTGTTCCAGCAGCCCCACTAGTTCGCAGGGGCCAAAGAAGATAGTTCGACACTAGATGGGTAGTGGAGGAAGGTAAAAAGTGGTATGGCAAGCATAAGGAGTCGAAGTACTTCCCTGAAGAGCAAATTGAGAGAGACCATTTGGCACAACAATTCCCCCAGATACTGCACAAGATACAAGCCTTGGGTATGGACTTCATCTTTGATGCACCTAAGGAGTGTAATTTACACATGGTGAGGGAATTCTATGCAAATTGGGACCCTATTCTACGCAGCCACACCATCAAGACCGGGGGCAGGTGGTAACCTTGGAAGCACATCATTTAAATGCCATCTGAAGGACACCTGATATAGATCCACATCCTCTCCGCCAGCTGAACATCACCCCAACATATGGTGATATCCGACACATATTATTTGGACAAAGTTCAGCAGCCAAGTGGAGGCCTCATAAGGAGAAAGGGTACCACCAAACATTGTCATATTCACAAATGAAGAGGGAAGCCAGAATATGGTTGAATATGGTTTGCACTTGCCTCATTCCTGGGGTGCATATGACTGATGTCACCCACGACAGAGTTTGTCTGGTATACGCTCTGATGAAAAGCATGGAGATTAATGTGGGGGCAGTGATCATATCAGCCATGAAAGAGGACAGACTTCATCAGGGGCACAAGTATGGGTTTGGTGGTCTACTCACTACTTAACTCAGAAGCCATGACATTAAAGAAGAGGCTCTAGACTACAGACCGCGGTTCGACCGCCGTGCTTTGGACTTGACAAAGAATAAGGCACCAGACACCACATATAGCCCTGTTCTTACATTAGTAGAGCGACACGCTCGCGATGATTGCTATGCCTCCAGGATGTTTGGCTGCAGATGATACAACTACGTATAGGTGGACGACCGGCAACAGAGGATGAGTTGTGGCAGGTGGACGTGGATTACCCAATGAATGAGCATGCTCGAGCCATGTGCAGGATTGGCCTAGCATTTGTAGAGCCGGTGGACGATCATGTACCCATCGATGAGGAGAGACGCTGTGATGACTCAGACATTGAGTCGGATGAAGATGAAGGAGATGACTCAGACCTCGGTGACGAGGCATTGGCACTAGATGAAGAAATTGAACAAATTGATTGATCAGGGAGTTTTTACCACCCTAACTTTGTTCTTAAATTGATTTGTGCTAACACTGAGGGTAGCGTTCAGATTAAGTGTGGGGTGGAGGTTATCTTATGTTTGTTGATCTATGTGGGTAATTAATATGGCATGTATAATCTGATTGGTAGTACTATGGTTGTGTTTACTTGTGTGGTTTAATGATTGTGACATGAAAAACTTGTTTGTAATAGCTAGTAAGCTCTGTCCCAGGGCGCTTTGCTGTATTTGTGTAGATGTTATTTTTATTTTTATATTTTTATTTTGATTCTTAATTTTTATTGTTTTGGGTTTCTCGATTTTTGCTTTCGATGCTTTTCCCGTGGATAGACCCATTGAACCGAAGTCATAGGTAGAGATTTTTCCCTATGATGGATGGATGACGACCGTCTTAAGGGAAGTTAGTCATGTTAGGAAATAGAAATTGAAAATAAACCCGTCATTATTGGGTTAAAGCATTTCACTCTGTTAGATGCTAGACTTCATGGAACATGCATATGGAAAAGCAAATGGTTAACTCTAAGCGGATCACATAGGTAGTGATGTTGAACTCTAAACTACGGAATTTTAGGCTTAATTGTGCTTGTCACTCAATATGGATGAAATCATGAAAGGAGATAAGCTAACCAAAAGTTACCCTCTGTGCCATGTGTGGTGAGAACTAGTTGTATTTCAAGCAAACTAACATCTAGAATTTTCCTTGTGTGTACAAAAAGTCGGAAATGGTATTAAGCTTAGAGGACATGATTAAGACACTTCTTTGTGAACCGAGATAGTTTACCCATTTCATTCAGTCTTCCTAACCTTAATGATTTTCCCCTAGTAAGACAAGTTTGAGCCTTTGAGTGTAATTTTATTGAAACAACCTCACTAAGCAACCTTACCCCATTTGTTCAAATAGCCTCAATGTCTCTTTGATCCCAATAGATCCCATTGAACTTTATTAAGGCAACATGAGAAAGGGAGAAGGAGTGTGGGTGCCTCATTTGTAATCATATGTTATATATACGAGTTCTCATGAAAAATAAAAAAAATAAAAAAAGTGAAAAAAAAATTTATTTTATGATGTTTTTATTTAGACACTTGTGTATATATAGATTGTTGATGAGTTCAGTTAAGGGTACAAAGTTTGTGCATCTAGGAGGACACCTTGAGAGGAGTTAAAGTGAATGACGAAAGAAGTAAGCTGCTAAAAAGCAAAAATATTGAATTGTCCGAAAGTGCAGAGGGATATGAGTCACTATAACCCAAATAATCCTACCTGTCCTTTAGCTAACATTACAACCTGAGAAAGTCCTTTTGATCCTATAAGTGATGCCATGATTGATTGAGTAGTACACTAAAGGAAAATTCATGATGCATTAGATTCGCTTGGAATAATCTTTAGAGTGTGAGCGATTCAGTGCAGAATGTGCTTAAGAATGATTATCTCGGTTTCATGGAAACAAAACCGTTATACATCAGCAAGGGCATACGCTGGGGGACTTTGGGTGAAGATAATATTTTGCTATTATGATTCAGACATGTTGGCCAGATTTTCAGTTAAAGAGGTAATCATTAGGCTTGCATGATTCTACTCAGGAGAATAATGAATATTCCTTGCTTGATGAAGTTAATGTTACTCCATGATTAAAGAGTTTAGCACAACTAGATGTGAGTTACTTTGGCCCCATAATGATGGTATAATAGTTGCAAGCATGTCGAGGATACTAAAGGTTTTCTGAGGATGGACAAGGGTATAAGTGTTGGGTAGTAATATTGGGCGTATTTATATGACCAAACTCCATATGTTCAACCCGTTGTGAGTCTGGATAGGGAGAATATTGATGTATTCACGCATGTTTGAGTTAATTTAGGTTGTTTTTCATTTTCGGATTAATAATTGTGTGGTCACTATTTGCAGGTGTAGAAGATAGTGGTGTAAGCTGGAGGAGCAAGTTAAACTCCGAGGGAGAATAGGCTAATATTTAGGGGCGAAAAGAGAGATTTGAAAGATCCCCCACCGTGCCACGCTAAGGATGGTCTGCGTTGAACAACGTGACACATTACATGGGTGGAGGAAGGAAATTATGAAAAATTAGAAGGCACAAAACAGCGAAGGAGCGCGATGGCTCCGTGGCATGGAGCTTTACCTACGCGATGGCCTTCGTGCCACGTTGAGGGAAATTCCTGGATTGCCATATTCCAGTGAGCCCTCGCGATGGCTCCATGGCACGGAGCATGAGCTCCGCGATGGCCTCCGTGCCACGTTGCCAGTTTATTTTTGGGAAATTTTTCACTTGTATAAATAGAACACTTATGCTTTTATTTTGGATATCTAACATTTTTTGTACGAACAACGGAGGCAGGCAGTTGAGCTGAAGAAACTTTTAGGGTTATTTCTTTTCTATTTTCTTCTAAATTTCAATTGTGGGAATGATTAATACTTGTTTGAAGATGTTTAATCAACAAATGAGTAGCAAAATGACCTCACTCTGAGGTTGAGGCTAATTGAAGGATTGTGTAATTTTATAATAATTTAGCTCAATTCTCTTCTTTTAAGAAATGTTGTTTTGCTATTCTTGCTTTTCATGGCATTAATTTTTTGCCATCATTAATGTAAAAATTATAATCCTAATTTTGATTCTGAGAGGAAAATTATTAGGGTAGACTTGGAATAGGGGAATATGTTCTTATCTGTGTTGTGAATTAAAGGTATGATTCGCGTGCAGGATAGAAATATACCTGAAACGTCATATTCGATTATCTAGGAAAACTATTGTGATTTGCTAGAAGATGAGTTATTGCGTCATAGAAATGTGTGTGTAAGGCCCATAATTTAGTAATTGCCTAGAGGTTCGAAAGACCCGAGGCATAGGTTACTCATCCCCGACCATCAACTAAGAGAAAGGTTAGCTGAAATATAATATACATTCTACATACCTGCATGTTCCGCCTTAACCTTAGGTTATTCGTGCTATAGTTTATATCACATTTTCTTATTTTAATTAGTGTTACATTAAATATAAATATCTAAAAAATTCTCATCTGGTGTGTTATCGATATACTTGTATAAAGAAGTTGTGACTACTAAAGTAAAAAATTTACTACCAATCTATAGTCCTTGTGGGTTCGATATCTTGCTTGAAAAAGCCACTATATTACTTGTACGACCACGTGCACTTGCGTGCTTTGGGGAGTGAACAGTTTTACATGCAACCTTTAGAGATCATCTTCCTAGCCTTAATATAGGAAATAAACCAGCCTACTTGTACCGCCGAACTACCCTTCCACTCCAATACTGACTCACCCAAAAAATGAAATTCCACCGTATGGGTCCTACAATTAATCAAGAAATAACATGAAAAGAACCAACCATGCAAAGAATAATGTTAAAGTACATCATGGCTAACTCTACAAGGTCTGTGGAGGTAACCTTATGAAAAACAGTGACTGGGCATTCTGTATATACTCATCTAGCATTGACTGAATCACCAACAGGGATCGAAATTGAATATGGTTCTAACAAGGTATCGGGACTAACTCCAAGGATACTAACTATGTAAGGAGACATGAAAGACAACGTAGATCCTGAATCTAGCAAGGCATAAATATTAATATGAAAGACACGGAACATACTGATGACCAGGTTTGGAAAAGTATCCTCCTCTTGGTGCAAGGCAAGCACAAAATCGATTTTGGCACTGGCCGCCACCTCCACTAGTCAGTGCTCCCTGCTGAGCGAAATGGGCTGGAGCTGATGCTAACCTTGTCGTCTGCGCGCGACCCCTATCACCATCCTATTTAGCATATGGGCACGCTCGGCACATGTGCCCAGATCAAATACACCCATAGCAAACATCTTAACTGAGCAGGCATTCCCCGACATGACTCTTGCCTCACTTCCCGCAGGCTAGAGAGGTATACTCTAACTGGGTGCCCCTCTAATCCCTCAACCCTAAAGCCCTGCTCCTCTGAATACCCTTGGATCTGGATGGAACACTAGCTGATGATGCTGCTGGCGCTAATCATCTCTTCTGAAAATGTGGATGGTAGCCACCGCCGGACCTCTGATGCGAAAACCCACGACTATCCATTCGAGCCCTTTTTTCCTCCCTCTCCCTCGCATGAGCCACCTCCATCTACAGGGTATACAACACTATGTGAGGAGAGTCCATATCCTATTGAAGCATGGCAGTCCTAAAATCCTTGTCTAAATAACCGGCCACACCATGAACAAATCGGCTCACCCACTCCCTCTGATCCATCACTAACTCTTGGGTGTACTTTGACAAAGGAGTGAACTCAAGTGAATAATCCAGCACTCTCATCTTTCCCTGCTTGAGGTTCACAAACTCCACTGCTTTCAACTCCCTCATCTCCCAGGGGAAGAACCTGTCAAAAAAATCCATGTGGAACTCATCCTAGCTCATATGACCTGCTTCTATTTCCTTGCTGTCCTTCCATTGCTTGTACCAAATATTAGAGACCTCTTTTAGCTGATAAGAGGCCAAGTCAACACATTACCCATTTGTCACCCCCATAACCCGAGTGACTTTCAAGATCCCTTCAATGAACTTGTGTGGATCCTCGTCCACCTTTAATCCCGTGAACTCTGGACGGTTCATCCTCAAGAAGTCACTAATCCGAGCCGCCGCTGCACTGCCATTCTGTGGGACCTATAAAATAGCCTACTGGTTGACCTGAGCAGTCAAGACCTATGCCAACATCTGAATAGCCGCCTGAAAATCAGCATGGGAAGCTGGCTCTGGTGCGTGAGGCTCCTGAACTGGTTGGGCTTGCTGATGCTCATGGTCATTGCCACCCCTATGGCCTTCATCATTTCCATTCCTCCTTCCGTTCATTCTTCTAGGAGCCATAATTCTTCAATCGTGACTCCCACGAATTATAAGGATTGAGAGACTTTTCACACACGACACAGAACATGAATGAAGGGAACATTTCCTAAACTTCTAGTAGTCTCTTCGTAATAAGTGTGGCGTGCTTCACACCCATGAAAGAGACTCTACATAACGCGGCTTTTAAACACCCTAGGACACTTCAAACCTATGGCTCTGATACCATTTTTGTCATGAGCCGAACGTATACTAGGATCATAGACACGGGACCAGGAACCCTAAGAGACCCCAAGTCGACTCATGGCACATTCATACATCTAATCTCCTTTAAATAAGAAGAATTCAAACATAAAATATAGAGGAAACTAACCATAGCATAAAATCAGAAAATACTAGATGTACACATAAGCTGAGTACTACATACTATCTGAAAACCTCTACTACATACGATGGGTTGATGGGACAACATCCCCAACTAACCCGAACAATACTTAAACACAAGATAACATACAAGTCTATCAAATGGCCTTCGGAACATGAGGACTAACCAATAAGCTGAGAGCATAAGCTTAGATGGACTAAGGATTAAGATGAGCCTGAGATGCATATCCTGTATCATGAAATGATACAGCATAGAAAGTATGTGATCAGTACATGGAATGTACCGAGTATGCAAGGTAGGTAAAACAAATATTTAGAAGTAAAATAAACTCATAAATAAACCTAAGAGAAGGATATCATGCTTGTATCTTGTACTTCGTAAGAAAACATAAGGCTCAAGGCTTTCAAATAATTCATTAGGCGTTCATAATCATAATCGTAACTAACTTTATCAAAACATAACTTGAGCACATAACATTGATATATCAATGCATAAAACATGTGGAACAATGGGAGGACACGTCATAACCAACACCATCATGGTAGAGCCTTCCATGATACCCCAACTATCACGCTCAAGTAGGCAGAGCCCCCTTGCTTGCAAGACAAGGGTCGTGCATTAGGCGTGATATCACATTTGAGGGTATTGTTATCAATACAATATATCATTTGAAACCCACAGTGGTACGTGGTTATGAGACACCGACATAGTCTTTTGAATGTCGGGCTGCTCGAAGCTAGACACAGCTCTCATAAATATGCATATAGGCTCATATGTAAATCAATAACATCATGAATTAAGATTCATTGGCTAAAAGATAACATTTATCATCGTTGATCCCCTTTAAACATTCTTAGCCAAGAATCAAAGGCCCTTTTTATCAGCCAACATCATAAATAAATAAATCATATAATACATTTCATAAATCATAAATCATTATTCAACATGTGGGCATTGCCTAATACTTCAACACACTCAATTCGTTTAAAATATGCTCAAAAACATTGAAAATTTAATTCATGTTTTTCCATCAAGAATAAACTCAAAGTATTGCATATTCATCGTAAATCATAACTTTCATGAACCTTTATCAAATGGGAATTTTCGATTTAAAAAGATTGAAACATGATTTTAAAGAAAATAATATAAAACCTTCCCATTATTCATAATTCAATAATTAAAACTCAATTAAATCATACTCATAAAGAGAAATCACATTTTCATGCATTTGGGTAAAACCCCATGGAAATTTAATAGGAGAATTCATGATGTAATAAAATTTAGGCATGGATGTGAAAGGATTCACCCTTTCTAAACCCTATATACCTGAAAATGGATTGATTCCAATATTCCTTGAATACCCACAAAGAAATTGATGGAATTTTGGAGAAGAAGACCTTGAATCTCCCTAGAACCCCTCCAAAAGCTCTTTCATGGGAATAGGTATGCATTAGGGATTTAATCCATATTAACAAACTTAGAAAATATACAAAACGACGTAGTTTAGGGTCTCAAAGCATGAAAAAGTTGAATATTTGCTTAAAAAAACTTTTCCCTGACAAATTGGTCTCGACGGACCATTGAACGTACCAATGAGTCGTTGGTAGCTACCACGAATCGTGGTACAACCCGTCACATGGCCTACCGAGGTCCAATTCATGGATTCAATCCACGATTGGACAGGATGGGTCATCTTTACCTCTAATGAATCATTGGTTTCTCTCTTTGAAAGATCAGAACTCCCTAACGATGAGTCTCACCACGAATCATTGCTTCCTCTAACGGGTCATGGTGTCCGTCCTTCATGTCCACTGAAACCCTTATGCATCTATCCACGACTCATGACAATGAGTCTTTGTTACTCATGATGGGTTGTTACTTCCCCAACCTGCTTAGGTCACAGTCTGCCACGAGTACAAACAATGACTCATTGTTTCAAGCAATGAGTTGTTACTTCATCCGTTATAACCACTGCCTCCCTAAACCCGCATACCACTATAGCTCACAACGACTTGAGGTATCCAATGACGAGTCATTGAGTCGCCCATCCTGTGATATTTTGCCAGTTTTCTGCATGTTTCAAATTCAACTACCGGGTATATTCTTAGGCCTTTTTGGTGTATTACAGTGGAGGTGCAGATCACCTATTTGATGGTTTGAAGTAGGTGAGGCTACATTGATAGGGCCAGATTTTGTTTATGAGGCCATGGAGAAAGTTTATTTTATTATATAAATGTTGAAAATAGTTTAGAGTCGTCAGAAATCTTTTGTGGATGTGAGGAGGAGAGAGCTTGAATTTGAGGTTGATGATTGGGTGTTTCTAGAGGTGTCAACCATGAAGGGAGTGCTGAGCTTCAGAAAGAAAGGGAAGCTTAGTCGTCGATATGTTTATCCTTATAGGATTCTGAGTAGAGTTGGCAAAGTGGCATATGAATTGGAGCTACCAGTGGAGTTAGCTTCGGTACAATTAGTTTTCCATGTATCTCTATTGAAGAAGTTCATTGGTGATCTAGCCTTAGTTGTTCAAGTGGAGAGAATAGGTGTGAAAGATAGCCTTACCTATGAGGAGGTTCCAATTGAGATCCTTGATCATCAGGTTCAGATGTTGAGAAATAAGGAAGTAGCTTTAGTGAAGGTTTTGTGGAGGAATCATCTTGTTAAGGGAGCTCCATGGGAAGCCGAAACAGATATGATGGCTAGATACCTGCATCTTTTCCCTTTCATCATAGTCCCAACCTGAGGTTCAAGTTTCTTCCGTAGTACATTATTCAGATTCATGTTAAGTTCATGTCTCTAAGTTTCCTTCATGTCATAGCATGCATTTCATTTTCATGATCTAAGTTCAGTCATGTATATCTATCCGGAGTCAGTCACTCCATCAGTTCTAAGTCTATAGCTTTCAGTTTTGGGATTGCAACTCTTGACCTATCTTCCCAACTTATCTTAGTCTCCATTCTAGGAAAAATGTTCTCAAGGGGGGATATAATGTACCATCCCAAAAGTTCCTAAACTAGACCCCAGTTTAGGGTCTCAAAGAATGAAAAAGTTGAGTATTCCCTTAAAAAAATTTCCTTGACAAACTGGTCCCGACGGACCAATGAATGTACCAATGAGTCGTCGGTAGCTACCACGACTCGTGGTACAGCCCGCCACATGGACTGCCGAGGTCTAATTCCCGAATTCAAACCACAATTAGACAGGACGTGCCATCCTTACCTCTAATGGATCATTGGTTGCTCGCTTTGAAAGATCAGAACACCCTAACAATGTGTCTCACCAAGACTCATTGCTTCCTCTAACGGGTCGTGGTGTCCGTCCGTCATGTCGACAAGAACCCTTATGCCTCTCACCATTACTCATGACAATGGGTCTTTGTTACTCATGATGGGTCGTTACTTCCCCAACCTGCTCAGGTCACAGCCTCCCACGGGTACAAACGATGACTCATTATTTTAAGCAATGAGTCATTACTTCATCCCTTCTAATCACTGCCTTCCTGAAACTGCATACCACTATAGCTTACAATGACTTTTGGTATCAAACGACGAGTCATTGGGTCGCCCGTCCTGTGATATTTTGCCAGTTTTCTGCATCTTTCAAATTCAACTCCTGGGTATATTCTTAGGCCTTTTCGGTGTATTACAATGGAGGTGCAGATCACCTATTTGATGGTTTGAAGTAGGTGAGGCTACATTGATAGGGCTATTTTTAGATTATGAGGCCATGGAGAAAGTTTAGTTTATTATATAAAGGCTGAAAATAGCTTAGAGTAGTCAGAAATCTTTTGTGGATGTGAGGAGGACAAAGCTTGGAATTGAGGTTGATGATTGGGTGTTTCTAGAGGTGTCTACCATGAAGGGAGTGCTGAGCTTCAGAAAGAAAGGGAAGCTTAGTCCCCGATATGTTTGTCCTTATAGAATTTTGAGGCGAGTTGGAAAAGATGCATATGATTTGGAGCTACCAGTGGAGTTAGCTTTGGTACAATCAGTTTTCCATGTATCTCTATTAAATAAGTTCATTGGTGATCTAGCCTTAGTTTTTGTAGTGGAGAGAATAGGTGTGAAAGATAGCCTTACCTATGAGGAGGTTCCAATTGAGATACTTGATCATCAGGTTCAGATGTTGAGAAACAAGGAAGTAGCTTTAGCGAAGGTTTTGTGTAGGAATAAGCTTGTTAAGGGAGCTACATGGAAGCCGAAACAGATATGATGGCTAGATACCTGCATCTTTTCCCTTTCATCATAGTCCCAACCTGAGGTGCTAGTTTTTTCCTTAGTACTTTATTCAGATTCATGTTAAGTTCATGTCTCTAAGTTTCCTTCATGTCATAGCATGCATGTAATTTTCATGAATTCAGTTCAGTCATGTATATCTATCCGGAGTCAGTCACTTCGTGAGTTCTTAGTCTATAGCTTTCAGTTTCGGGATTGCAACTCTCGACCTATCTTCCCAACTTATTTATTCTCCATTCTAGGAAAAATGTTCTCAAAGGGGAGATAATGCACCATCCCAAAAGTTCCTAAGACAAGACCCCAGATATGGAATCTGAACCAGTAGAGAAATTTGCTCGGGATGACTCTTAATATGATTTATAGGAATATGGTATGACTCATAAGAAAAAGCATAGCAAGAGGTTTAAAGGGGAAGCAGGCAACTGGAACATCCTATAATGAGTCTCAGTACGGCTTGTGATATAGAAGTAGGTGTCCTACCAAGACTCGTAGTATGAGTTCAGAAGGATTAGCAAAAAGTTGAAAGAAACCCCGACTAGATCCTAGATCTGTACCAAGGTAGTAGGAGTCCTAGGGAAGTATTGTAGGTAGGAGGATCAGAGAATTTTTAGGTAAGGATCAATAGCTACAAATACTTAGTATGAGTCGTAATATAGTGGTATGGATCATCTTTTCAGTCATGAGTTGCGATGTTGTATGCCTTGGACTTTCCCGCTATGTTTGGAACCCTTCTAGGTATACGGGTAGACATGAACCTTATTAATTTTATGAAAAAAATATGTTAAGATAGATTCTTAAGTGTGATAAGTCCATTGGATCTAAGTTAAGGTCATAAAGGGACCTCTAGCATTAAGTTGAGTTGAGATATTTCCTTCTGATTGATTTTTGTCATGAAAGTTCTTACAAGGGTCAAATTTAAGTGATCAAATTCTCATTTTACAAATATCTTTTGGATGATCCAGCATATCAAATTGAATCCCTTTGAGTATTCTTTCCAACGCATCTGACCTTATGTCAATCGGAGTTCGAAGTAAAAAGTTATGGCTAATTTTGAGAAGCATTTTTAGGTTTGATGGACAGGATAAGCCCTGTCACCATGGTCATGGTATGACTCGTGGTATGTTGGTACAACTCATACTAGGAACCCATACCTAGAGTTTCAACATTCTATTTAATCCTCCCAGACGCCATGAATGTCATACCACGACCAATGGTATGTCACCACGAGTCATGTTACAACCCATAGCACTGGACGAGCAGATTTTTAAGATCTTTTTCCCAGGGGCATTGTTGTAATTTCATATTCCTATAACTATTTAATAAAATTGTTTTGAGCTTCCTTAAGTTCATATTTAAGGGATTATCCTAGCCTAAATCCTCACCCTCTCCAAAAGATCGATAGTGGGATTTTCTCTTAAGAAAGGAGCCAGGGTTCTTGTTTAAACCTCTTCAAATATTCCTGGGATTTTCAAAATAAGTCAAGAGATCATCAACACAGGCATGTAGGATTATGAATGGGGGAAATTCTTCCACCCCTATTCCCCTTTCAAGTCAAAATTCATAATTTATTCTTCTCAAGTTCTAAATTGTGAAATTCTAGGGTCTAACCCAATTAAATTCAATCTTCCATGTTATCTCTATGGGTTCAATTCTCTCATGTTTCAATTGATGATTTATGGCTATTAGGGTAGTTTTTACTATCATTTACATACAAATTCATGATTTCAAATTTATGAACATTATGCTCTATTATGCATGGTTTATGAATTTCAAGCTTATGAGCCCATGATTTCAAGTATGATGAATTATCAAGTATAAATGAATATTTATGAATTCTTAAACTTAGAATTCAATTATTTTAAATTATGAAGCTTATTTTAAGTATGTATGATTTCATGATTTGAGCAAGCCCATGTAAAGTTAAGCATGTTTCATCATGATTTTTAGCCAAGGCTTACAAGATTAGTTTTAAAGCGATATTTGGAGTCAAGACTCCCCACTATTCATATTTAAGCTATATTTTGATATGTTTTGGAGTAAAGCCTCCAATATCCATATTTTATGTTATGTATAAAATTTGATTTCATTTTCGTTGAAACGATGTGAGCACTATGCATGTATTTGGGAGTAAGGTCTAGCACCGAGTAGGCTTGGGTTTTCAAGGTTCCCCGGTCTCAAAAACTACACACCAACGTAGGTATATTTATATTTGGGACCTCTCAAGAGAGTTTTCCCCTGCCTCATGGGGTGTTATCATGATATCGATATCATGGTATCGTCCTTAGCCCTGACAAGGTTTTTGACGGCTCTACCAACTTGAGTGTGATAGTTAGGGCATTATGTAAGCTTTACCTTGATGGTGTTGGTTATGACGAGTCTCCATTGTTCCTCATGATTTCAGATACTCATGTTCATGACTTATGATATTATGTTATACAGTATATTTGACCCAATGATTAGTTTATGAGATTTTACTTATGATTTAAGCTATGACAAGTCATATGATTTCTATTTCTAAATCTTGAATCACTATGTTCAGTTATGAGAAGTAGCTTATGGCTATGTATGTCTCAGATAAAGTTTTTAGTATGCAGTCCTTACACTCATAATCTAATTGATTTATATTTATATGCATGATTCCAGTTAACATTTACTAACCATGTTTATGTAAATTACATACTCAGTACATTCAAAGTACTAAGTACATTCTCTATGCTATATTGTTTCATGAAATATGTTCAGGTGATTCAGCTAGGTCTCATCAACAACTCGTTTCCCTATCAGTCCAGTTAGCCCCTGTGGGGTGAGTCCTCATCTTTTGGGGACATTCATTTAGTTATAATAATCATGTTAGTTTATTTTCAGACTTGGGGATAGTTGGGGGCTTGTCCCAGCATCTCATTAGATAGTAGAGGCTTTTCACACATAGAGTAGTATGTTAAGATTGAGATTCAACTTTGTGAAGTATTCACTTATTATATGTTTTATGATATTTAGTCTTCCACTTATGCATGTTTATGTTTTAAATTTCCTCTTTAATTTATGCTCTTGAGTTTCTATGCTTATACCATTGGTTGACTTTGAGCCATTTGTGGTTCTAGGACCCATGTCTCGATCTGGGGTCTTAGCTCAGGTCGTGACATCAACCCTTATTCTACTCCTAATTCCCCTAAGTGAAAATCAAATCCCCTCAAGAGAAGCTAGGGTTCTTCATCAAGTCTTCCTCAATTCCCTTTGGGTTTCTAATTAAGTTGAGAATTCTCCCAAGCCTAGGTATGTCGGCTTATGAATGGGGAATACTCTTCCAACCCTCATGCATAATTTGACCCTAATTCTATGATTTCAAGTCTCCAAGCATGTCAAATTAAATTCTAGGTTTTTTACGCAATTTTCATGAAATCTCCCATGCTATCTATATGGGTTTAATCCTCTCATGCTTCAATTGATGTTTTATGACTGTAAGAGGAGTTTTAAACCACAGTTTAATTATTAATTCATGATTTCAAGCTTATGAAGGTTATGAAGTTTATACCCTGTTATGCATGATTTATGAATTTAAAGCTTATTAGTCTATGATTTCAAGTGTGATAAATTATCTAGTATGCATGATTTTTTATGAATTGATAACTTATGATTTCATGATTTATAATTATGAATCTTATTTCAAGTATGTATGATTTCAAGTATGTACGATTTCGGCAGGTCCATGTAAAGTTAAGTATGTTTATCATGATTTTCGCCAAGGTTTACAAGATGAGTTTTAAAAAGATATTTGGAGTCAAGACTCCCCAATACTCACATTTAAGCTATGTTGTGAGAATTTTATTATGAGCAATATGCATGTTTAGGGAGTAGCGTCTACCACCAAGTAGGCTAGGTATTTTGAGGACCGCGATCTCTGAACTACCCACCAACATAGGATAAATTCTTATTTGGGACCTCTCCAGAGAGCGTTTTTCCCACCCGAGGGCACATCGTGAGATCACACCTTATTCGTCTTTTGTTTTGGCAAGGCTTAGCATTGCTCTCCTCCACGTGGGAAAGACGTGGGATCATCATGCGCTCTTACATGCTGGTTGTCGATTATGACCAGTCTCCCATTGTTACTCATCTTTTCAAATACTAATGTTCACGTCCTATGATATTATGTCTTTAACATATGTGACCCATTAATCAAGTTATGAGTTTTTACTTATGTTTTCAAGCAAAGTACGCTCTATTATCTCTACTTCTAAACCATGGATCATTATGTTCAACTTATGAAGCAAAGTTTATGACTATGTATATTTCAAATATATGTCTTTTAGCTTGTAGCCCTTACTCTCAATGATCTATCTTGAGATATATTTGTGATTTCAAGCTATCATTTGGATAGCATGTTTTACTTACTTTACATACTCAGTACATTCAAAGTATAAATGACATACTCTATGCTATATCGTCTAATGATATTGGTTCAATTGATACTATAACACCCCGGATAATTTGAGCAATAAATTCATACTTTTGTGGTTGGACTAAGTGTGCCTAATCGGCTTAGAAGGAAGTGTTATGAGATATTTGAGTCATTCTATAATATTAATTAATATTAGGCATTGATCATGTTTTAGAAACAAATTTGGCAAAAGTTCTCACAAAAATTTCCTTCTTCAGATTGCCTAAATTTAGGTCAAACGTCTCGAAACTTTTCTCCCAATGTATAAGGAGTTACGTGGTGTGAAACCTATAAAATTAAAGGTCTATTAGTCTAGTTTTCAGTGCATAACCTTTTGTCAATCTCACTTCATAGTAGAGACATATTTTCGCTTTTGCGAGACCGCGCAAGAAGGCACGTCACAAGAATCTAAGACGGTGATAGACTATGAAAAGCCCCTTGTCGGCTGGTTGTCTTATTTTCTCATTTTACAGAACGTTTCATGTATAGAATCTCTCTTAATATCCTTTCATGGATTTCTAAGGGTTTTGGAGCTAGAAGCCATGGATCAACATGTTTTGATGTCAGGAGGTCGGGAATCTCATGATCCTTGCGTTTTAGTGCCTTTCTTCGGTGTTGTGATGGCTATTTCGTGAATCTTCTGCTTGGTCAGATTTATTTTGTTTTTTCATTTATTATCTAGGTTGGTCATAGGTTTGTTAACTTAGGTAGGTTGTTGTCTCGAACTTTCGACTGTCGAATCTGTATAAATCTTATTGGTTATGCCTCATTTTGTGTTGTCATCTTTGTTGAGTTTGTTGACTGTATTTTTGGAAGAATCTTTGACTGCCTTTACGAAGTTGGTTCTTGGTGTTGAAGGTTCAAGTTCATCTAGGGTATATTAGGCTTATCCCTCCCTTTGTCAGCATTAATTTCGCAGTCGTTGTTGTCCGTGTTTATATGTGTGTTGGTTGTTTACTGAAGGCTTTTGTTATGTTATTATTGAACTCTTGTTCTGCTTCTTATATGGTGATAAATATTTGTATAAGTTGTTGGCTTAGTTTGTGGCTCATGCTTGAGCATGGAGAATTATAGTCATTGAAAATTATTAGGCTCGTATCTAAAGGTTTTGTGTGAGGCGTGTGGTTCTTGTAGCAAGTTATGGGCTTTTAGTGTGATTAAGATTAGGTGATGATACTTACAAATGAATGAGGGATTAGAGTGATTAAAGTCGATGGTTGCAATGATCTTCTGTTATATTCGAATCAGCGATCATGTGGACCATGTTCGATGGCACGTGATGGCTGTGTTGACACTTGGGCTAATTTGGCCATATCCCTTTTTGTTAGTGGCATATATAGTGGCTTTTTGGTTGTTTGTAAAGCTTAGGGATAGACTGGTTAGGATGGTAATCCTTAGCAGGCTAGTGGCTCGTCGATTGATGGCTAGACGTGAAAGAATAGTACTATATTATAATAGTCACGTTATGGAATTTGAGAGCAGATTGTTGGCTGTTTGAGCATGTATTATTAGTTTTAGTGTGTGCGCTGTGTTTGAGGCCTTGTGGCTTGTGTATACCCGATGCATGATAGTTGTTCCGGCAACGGGTCGAGCCCGAGGTGCCTTGTGGCTTGTGGATACCCGATACACGAGAGTGTTTCCAACTGAGGGGTTCATTCTAAGGAGTGAAATGGCCTACGGGGTTGAGAATGATATCTTCCATAGTATCGAGTGTAGACAAGATTCGAGAGTGGTCCGTCATGTCTATGTTTTCCTGGGATCGCGATTGGTTCTCCCAGATAGATGGAGCTCTGCTAAATATGCATAGCCGAGAGAGGGTCCGACAGTGCTTGTTTCATGATGTTCACTGACTGGTGTTTACTTTTGGCTTGCTTGGCATCATGTTGTGGTTATTGTTTTTGTTATATGTTATCTGATAGCAGAGGATGCTAGATGTTGGCTAGTGTTAGCTGAGCCCATTGAGAGGTATAGAGGCGATGACAGGAGAGCTATGTCGGCTAGGTGCCACTGTGTTGTTGTTTACTTTTCGACTTGCCTGAATTATGGGGGCCAGGTAAACTCTGTTTGTATGTTTTCTTGTACTTTCCAGGCTTATAGGGGCTAGGTAGGTTCTATGTGTTTGCTTAAGTTGAGTTCTCCTTCTGCAATATCTGGTATATCTGTTGATCTTTAATCTGAGTCTTCCAGTTGTTTCTTCCTTTCATGCTCGGTACATTATTATACTGACACCCTAGTCGGGGTGCTTCATTCATGCCTGCAGGTGATGGTAGGATAGTAGATCGAGTTCTTAATTGCTGAGTGGAGTACCAGTTGAGTCGGTGCACTCCATGTCTTTCGGAGTTGCTAGAGGTTTGAGTTATGTTCGGGGCCCTGTCCCAATCATTTGATTACTATTGTATTTATAGAGGCTCATAGACAATGTTGTGGTGTTAGTATATTGTTTTCAACTAGAGTCTCCAAATATCCAACAAACCATGCTTAGGGGACTCTAGTGCACTTGGAAAGGAGGAGGTCAAGCAAGAAGCATGATTAAAAGGGGAGCGACTTAAATCGCCCTCTTATCAATTTCTAACATTGAACTTTGTAATTATTTTTCATTTTGTAACCTTGATGATCTATTGTATTTATTTTTGGTTAATCGGGCGAGCCAGCTTCTGCTATATTCTATCATCTTATGCGTTTTTTTATAGTTGTTGAGTTGCTGAATCTCATTGATTTTAGCATGTTGTAGTCATTTTTGTGGCACAAGGTGCAAGTCATGCCCCTCCGGGTTTGGGTGTGACAGACTTGGTATCAGAGCAGTTCATCATTGGGAGTTTGTAAGATGTGTCTGGTAGAGTCTTGTTTATGTGTGCATTACGTAGTGTACTTCTAAACAAGTGGCTACAGGACATTAATGATTATGACCCTTCTTTCTTGATTGAAATCGTGCGAGATGTCATCTATTGTAGGAGTCGAGTCTAGACTCATATTTGCTGACTTGTGCAGGGATTATTTTGACCTGATGAATTATAGCCTGCCAGAGGCTAGACATGGCGGTAGGAAATATTCTTATTTTGATTATAGTTATAGTAGTGTTACGCCTCAACATGGTGTGAGTTTTTGTTGTTTGGAGTTGATTATGGTAGGCTTGTTGTGTGAGGCTATGTCATGAGATATCATACTATTGAGTTGGAGTCCTTCATATCGTCCAACATTCAAGGACGAATGTTTCTAAGGGGGGAGGATGTAACACCCTAGATAATTTGAGCAATAAAGACGTACTTTGGATGTAGGACTAAGTATACGTAATAGGCTAAGAAGTAAGTGTTATGAGATATTTGAGTCACTCTATGATCGTATTTAAATTAGACGTCAATCAAGTTGTAGAACCAAATTCGGCAATAATTCTCGCAAACATTTCCCTCTTAAGATTCCCAAAAATTTAGGTCAAATGTCTCGAAGCTTTTATCCCAATCTATAAGGAGTTAGGGGGTGTGCAGCCTATCAAATTAAAGTTATATGAGTCTAGTTTTCTTTGCATCAAACTGTTCGCCAATCTAACTTCGGATTAGAAAGATATTTACATTTTTGCGAGACCACGCAAGCAGGCACATAACAAAGGTCTAAGGCGGTCGAGGACTATAAAAAGCCCCTTGGTCAGTTGGTTGCTTTATTTCCTCATTTTCCAAAACTTTTAACGTCCAGAATCTCTCTCAAAGTCCTTCCATGGACTTCTAAGGGATTTGGAGCTAGAAGCCATGGCTCAACATGATTTTGACGTCGGGAAGTCAGGAATCGCGTGTAACTTGTGTTTTTGTTCCTTTCTTCGATGTTGTGGTGGCTGTTTCGGGAAGCTTCTATTTCGTAAGATTTCTCTTGTAGTTTCCTTGTTTATCTAGGATGATTATTGGTGTGTTAATGTCAGTAGGTTGTATCCTCAGAGTTTCTACCATCGAATCTGTATGAATCTTATTGGTTATGCCTCGTTTTTGTTGGCTTCTTTGTTTAGTTTGTTGACTGTATTTTTGGCAGAATCTTGGACTTCCTTTAGGTAGTAGGTTTGTGGTATTGAAGGTTCAGGTTTGGCTAGTCTTGAAGCTAAGGTATGTCAGGCTTGTCCATCCCATTGTCGGCATGTATTCCATAGTCATTATCGTCTGTGTTGATGTGTGTGTTGGATGTTTTGTGAAGGATTGTGTTATGTTGTTATTGAACTCTTGTTCTGTTGTTTTTTGGTGATAAAGATGTGTATAAGATTCTAGTTTGGTTGGTGGCTTGGGCTTGAGTGTGGAGAATCATAGTCATGGCAAATTAATAGGCTTGTATCTAGAGGTCGTGTGTGAGGCATGTGGTTCTTGTAGCATGTTATGGTCCATTTTTATGAATAATATTAGGTGAAGATATTGACAAGTCAATGAGGGATTAGAGTGGTTAAGGTCGATGGTGCGATGATCTTTTGCTATACTCGAATCGTTGATCGCGTCGGCCGTGTCGATGGCATATGATGGTCGTGATGACACTTGTGCTAATTTGTCCGTGTCCTTTGATGCTAGTGATAAGTAAAGTAGCTTTTAAGATGTTTGTAAAGCTTGGGGATAGACTGGTTAGGATGGTAATCCTTAGCTCGGCTAGTGGCTTGTTGTTGGATGGCTAAACATGAAAGAATAGTTCTATGTCTAAATAGTCAGGTTGTGGGATTTGAGAACTTATTGTGAGCTGTTTGAGAATGTATTATTATTGGTGTGGATTGTGTGTGTGTTGTGTTTAAGGGCTTGTGGCTTGTGGACACTCGATCCATATGAGTTTTTTCAACTAGGGGTCGAGCATGAGGTGCCTTATGGCTTGTGGATACCCAACGCACGAGAGAATTTCCGGCTGAAGGGTTGAGCCCAAGGAGTTAAATGACCTTGGAGGTTGAGAGAGATTTCCTCGATAGTGTAGATTTGGGACATGATTCGAGAGTGGTCCGTCCTGTCTAAGCTTTCCTGGGATCGTGATTGGTTCTCCCAGATAGATAGAGCTCTGCTAAATGTGCATAGCCGAGAGAGGGTCCAATAGTGCTTGTTTTATTATGTTCACTAAATGGTGTTTACTTTTGGTTTGCTTGGCATCATATTATGGTTGTTGTTTTTGTTATATGTTATTTGATAGCAGGGGATGCTAGATGTTGGCTAGTGTTAGTTGAGGCCGTCGAGAGGTTTAGAGGCGATGACAGGTGAGCTGTGTCGGCTAGGTGCTACCGTGTTATTGTTTACTTTTTGAATTTTCGGGCTTATGGGGGCCAAGTAGCTTCTGTTTATATGTTTTCTTGTACTTTCCAGGCTTATGGGTGCCACATAGGTTCTATGTGTTTACTTAAGTTGTGTTCTCCTTCTGCGATATATGGTATACCTGTTGATCTTTAATCTGCATCTTCCAGTTGCTTATGCCTTTCATGCACAATACATTATTGTACTAATGCCCTCTTCGCGGCACTGCATTCATGCCTAGAGGTGATGGTGTACCTGTAGATCTAGTTATTGATTGCTGAGTGGAGTACCAACTGAGTTGGTGTGCTTCAGGTATTTCAGAGTTGCCAGAGATTTGAGTTAAGGGTAGTTAGGGGCCCTGTCCGAATCATTTCGTTACTATTGTATTTATAGAGGCTCGTAGACAATGCTGTGGTGTTAGTATGTTGTTGTTGGCCGAGTGGGTCTTGTTGTAAGTATTTTTCCATTTTGTGGCCTTGAGGACCTATTGTATTTATTTTTTGGATTATCAAGAGAGCCAACATCTGCTATAGTCTATCATCTTTCTCTGATTTTATAGTTGTTGAGTTGTTGAACCTCATCAGTTCTGGCACGTTGTTGTCAGTTTTGTGGTACAAGGTGCCAGTCATGCCCCTTAAGGTTTGGGGTTTGATAGATACATCTCGTTCTCGCCATTAGCTCGCTCTTACTCAGACCAACTAGATTTACCCAGTCTTGGTGAGTCCTCATCATCCGAGTACGTCTACCAATTTATTTTTTAATGTATTTTTTTAGTTTCAGACTTAGTGAGCTAGTTGGGGATATTGTCCCATAAGCTCATTGTAGTATTAGTCTTTTCAAAAAATCATGGATAGACAGATCAAAATTGTTGTTTTGTGTTCACACTTTTGTTCGTATGTCATATAGACTTCCTCTTATATCATGTTCATGCTTTATTTCTATTTAGTAAGGCCCTTATCATGCTTTCTATGTGCCATGGGTTAGCTATGAGCCATTCATATTTCTAGGTCTCGTGTCTCAATCCGGAGTCTCAACTCGGGTCGAGACATTTTGATTACTAAGAAGTGTGCTGATTTGGTCAACCTGTCCACAATCACCCAAATAGAGTCATGTTGTCGGTGCGTATGAGGCAACCCTGTAATGAAGTCCATGTTGATCTCTTCCCACTTCCAAGTAGGAATGCTAATGTCCTAAAGCATACCTCTAGGTCTCTGAAGCTCAACCTTTATCTGCTGGCAATTCAAACACTTAGCCACAAATTCCTCTATGTCCTTCATGCCACTCTACCAATAGACTTCTCGCGAATCATGGTACATCTTAATGCCACCTTGCTGGAGAGAGTACCGAGAGCCATGAGCCTTGCTCTACATCCGCTCTCACAAGTCATCTCAGGTAGAACACACAATCGACCCTGATATCGAATTACACCATCTCCCCATTGGGAGACAACCTCCACTTTCTAATTCTAGATTGCCTCCTTCAACTTAACTAGGATAGAATCCTCATCTTGCCTTGCTTTAACTTACGTCACCAATGAAGATTCTGACCCATTCTGAATTATAATACCACCATCTAGCGAATCTGTAAGGTGAACTCCTAAAAAAGCAAGCCTATAGACATCCTTCACAAACTTCTTTATCCCATTCTCGACATGGGACACACACTCAATAGACAGCCTACTAAGAATATCCGCCACTATATTGACCTTTCCTGGATGATAAAGGACACTCATATCATAGTCTTTGAGAAGTTCTATCCATATCCTTTGCCGCAAATTCAGGTCCTTCTAAGTAAACACGTGCTGACGGCTCTTGTGGTTAGTGAACACATCTATATGCACCCTACACAAATATTGCCTCAAAATTTTTAAGGCAAATACAACCATTGCAACCTCTAGTTCATGCATCGGGTAATTCCTTTCTTGACTCTTAAGCTGCCTCAAGGCATATGTAATGACCTTCCATGTTCCATCAACACACAACCAAGGACAATCATTGAAGCATCACAATACACCAGGAAGCCATCCATGCCTTCCAATAGGATCAATACTGGGGATAAAGTGAGTCAAGTCTATGACTCTTGAAAACTCTTTTCACAAGCATCAGACCACTGAAACTTGACCTTCTTCTGGTTAACATACTCAAAGGTGATGCAATGGATGAAAATCCCTCTACGAACCTCCTATAGAAGCCAGGTACACCCAAAAAGCTTCTAATATCAGTAGGGCTAACAAGTCTAGACCAGTTCTTCACGATCTCTATCTTTTGAGAGTGTACTTGTACACCCTCACTAGATACCACATGACCCAAGAATGCTACTGAGTTCAGTCAAAATTCACACTTGCTAAATTTGGCAAACAACAGATGGTCCTTGAGAGTCTGCAACACAATCCTCAAATGAGCAACAATGATCCTTCTTGCTCCGAGAGTCTATGAGGATATCATCAATGAAGACAATAATGAGCATATCTGAATACTCCTTCAGCACCTTATTCATCAACCCCATGAAAGCTGCAAGGGATATTCATTAGCCCAAAAGACACAACCACAAACTCATAGTGACAGTACCTAGTCCTGAAAGTTTTCTTCGGTATGTCACTCTTCCTAACTATGAGTTGATGAAAGCCGGATCCGAGGTATGTCTTTGAAAATCATTTAGCACCTTGGAGCTAGTCAAACAAGTCATTAATCCTGGGGAAGAAATACTTATTTTTGACTGTGACCTTCTTTAACTTTAAAAAATCAATGCACATCCTAAGAGAACCATCCTTCTTCAGAACAAAGAGAACTAGGGCACCCCATGGGGACTCTTTAGGCTGGATGAAACCCTTATCTAAGAGATATTTCAACTACTCTTTCAACTCCTTCGGCTCAAATGGAGCAATCTTGTAAGGAGGAATGAATATGGGCAGCATTTTAGAGAGAAGGTCAATAAAAAAGTCAATCTTCTGCTCGAGAGGGATGACCTGTAAATCATCTGGAAACACATCCAGATACTCACATACTATAGGAACTGTCTAAAGAGTTAGGTTCTCATTCATAGAATCCTGTACCCGAATTAGATGGTACATACAAAACCCTTGGAGATAGAAAACAAAGCGACCTACAGACACCGCTAAACTACCCATCCACTTTAGGAATAGTCCACCCGAAAATTGGAATTCTACAATATGAGTTCTAAAATTAACTAAAGCATAACAAGATGCAACCAATCCATATTGAAGATAACATAAAAATTGGTCATATCAAACTCTACTATGTCGCTGAGGTAACTTTTTGAAGAAATGTGAGAGGACAATTTTTGTATACCAATCGAACTAAAATTGATTCACTGATAGGAGTAGAGACTGAGAAGGGTTCTGAAAGAATTTTGGGACTAACACCAAAACTAAAAGTAACATAGGGAGTCATGAAAGATAAGGTGGCCGCTGTGTCTAACATTGAATAAACATCAAGACGGAAAATTCATAATATACTAGTGACCACGTTGGGTGAGCACTTTATCTCCTGACGGGATGAATGTGCATAGAACCGATTCAGAAGCTGTCTGCCAGCTACACTAAAAGAGGCGCCCTACTGAGATGGGCGAGTTATTGGAGCTGCTGAAGTGGTGGCTGGGCCACGCCTCTCCCATCACCCTGTCTAGCTGAAGGATAATCTTTGAGCATATGTCCAGGCTACCCACACCCAAAGAAACCATCAGAGCCAACCAAAAACTCTCCGGGGTGCTTCCTACCACACTTACTACAAGCTGGCAAAGTGTGCTCCCCTGCCAAACAGAAAAAAAACTAAGCTTGATTGTTGATAAATTCCCACAAGTTACCAAAGTGAGAAAAGAAAAAATAAAAGGAGGTAGAAGGAGAAAAATGGAAAATTAAAGAATGTGCTAAAAATCAAAGTATTGTGAAGCATTAAAGTGCTTAAGGAGTTAGTCACTATTTTAGCCAAATAGTCTCTATCTGTCCCTTAGCCTACATTACATCCATGTTAAGTCCTAATTGATGCTTGATTCAATCTTCTATATTAGTGGAGTACTGCACAAAGGTCAAGCATATTGGTCATCTTTTGAATGCATGTAGAGCTATTTGGGAGAGTGAGCAGAAATTGTTATATTTATAACAAAGTTTATATTGACTTATATCTTTTGTGAGAAAGAGAATCTATCCAAATTGTGAGGGGCACAATGGTAAGACTTTGGTTAATCTTGATTGCTAAATTACATAGGATTCATGTTGGCCCAAAATATGTCTTGATGAGCTAGTTTTCATAAAGCTAAGTGATTTCAAACTTAGACATTTTAATGTTGATCCTATATGCATGTGAGTGAATTGTTGGAGCTTTATTGATTTGTCTCATATTCCTCAATGCAAGTAGACTTGTTCTTAGGATGAATTTTATGGTTAACTTAAAAAGGGGAGTAGTAAATTGTTCGAGGACAAACAATAGTTTAAGCGTGGGGTGGTGGTGAAGAGCATTTTTACGCATTTCTTATCCATATTTTTCCCATACTTTACTATGCTTTGAGAATAAATTATGTGTCTTTACATGTGTTTACGATATATATTTGTGAAAAAGAGCTAAGATATATTCACGGATTTGGGTGTATTTGAGGCATTTGGAATGAAGATGAAGAAGTCAGGTTGAACAAAGCGAGCCTTGTCACACAGCACCACACTGGCCACACCTGTGCGACCAGAGGTGCGAGGCACAGCCTATTCTATGAGACTAGAGGCTAGAGGTGCAGGCCATGCTGGGCGATGCCATGTATGATGCGGCACCGATGTTGCGCTATGACCAGCGCGGCGAGCCAACCTTTTCCAGTGGCCAGCAACGGAATCCTACTTCAGTTAGGAAAAGGAGCTACAAATCCCAAATCAAATCCATAGCGGAACAAAGAAGGAATAAATCTATTATTACAAATACCCTTTATTTTTATGTAATGAGAGATAAGTTTTTAAAATAGACAAGTTAGACAAGTAAGAGAAGTTTTATTTCACGAAATATATTGATATACTTTTTGTTGAATTATTTTTCCTTATTTTTCTCAATAATCAAGTGAGTTTCTTACTATAATCTTTGTAAGTATTAATTTATGTGTTTATCTATGAATGCAATTAATTTACTTATAATCATTAGAGCTTAAAACCTCCACAACTAGGGTTGTGGTAACCATGGTGAATTAACGAACTAGGGTTGACGTGACTCTAAACTAATACTAAATGCTAGTATTGTATTCTCTTAATCTTAAATGATTCTTAACAGTGCGCAACATTAGGAATTGCCTGAATTCTCTACTTTCTTAAGCCTAGAGAAGTAGAGATTAGGAAAAGAGAAGTACAACAAAGCCTTCATCTTTATGATCATTGTATAACTTGAGTTAGGATAGTTAATTTTGGAATAGATTGATAACGATTTAATTGAAATCACTCATGAGACCTAACTTGGTAATTGAGTTTAGTCACCCAATCGGGACAAACCAGTCATTTGGATGAACTCTACTTATCAGTTCTATAAATAAGAGTATGGGGATAGATCACAAGTGTATAACCCAAAGTAGTTCTGAATCAACGGGGAACACTCAGGGTAGTTAATTGCATTAATTTGGAATCAACATTCAACTTCTCAACATTGTTACCTCTTTTATATTTTTTCTTCCCTTTTAGGAAATAACTGACTGAAATGTTAAAATGCTTGCATTATTCTATATCTTTACCATATTACCTATGGGATTGAACCAAACCATTGTTGGGTTCTTTATTGACTACGTCCGCTTAATACTTTGTCAGAAGTGTGAGTTTGAGCGTTATCAAGCCTCTTCCTACCTGCTTACCCAACCTCATTCCAGAGTTCTATGCTTCCTATTAGGCAAGGAAAGATTCCATGAAGCACAAAGGGAACATGGATGATTTCCCATGCCTCCCTATGGTCAAAGTTTGGGTTGTAGATATAGACATAATGCCCGATGCAATTAACGTTTTATTTTAGGAGGACAAGATCGGCTCTGAAATAGAGTTTGCGAGAAGGGTGGAAACCAAAGTATACCAGTTGGTTGGGTGGCTTGCATTATTTCTAATGATAAACTACTTTGGGCCACTATGAGGGGTGACATTCTAAGGGAAGACCTAAAGTTTGAGGCCAAATTATGGCTGGAGTTTGTATGTAGCCACATCATACCATCAAAGATTGATCAACAAGTGAACCTTGAGATGACTATCCTCATCGCCTACATTATGTCCAGAGTTCCCATCAATTTTTTGAGGTGGTGGCTACTACAATGAAGCGTAAGGAAAGGCAACAAGCAACCTCAATGACTTATGCTATTCTTACTTGCCAGTTGTGTCTTATAGCAGGTGTTCCACTTTTCCCAGATGAACAAGGCCGGACCACCATGGGTATCATAGCTATAGACAAGAGGAGGGATGATGATGCTCCCCAAAACAAAAGGAAGCATCTGCAAGCATGGGAGAGAATAGAGGACTCCACCACTCATGGCATCAATGAGACTCCTTTGCTCCCAATCTAAACATGCCAACTCGAGATGTCGGGACATGCTTCTTGAGTAGCACCACCCCATAAGTATTCACTTCCTCCAACATTATCCAGGCAAAGTGGCCTCCATAAGTTGGCTGATATGACATAGTCTCATGAGAACTAACTCCAAAATTTAGCTCCAAATATTTTGGCCCTTATCATTAAGATGGTTAAGAAGGAGATGAAGAGTAGGTTTGATAGATTAAAAAAGATATGTTCCTAAGTGGATGTGGTCGAGGGAGAAGTCCCCATTCTCCGCACTTAGGTGAGAGAGTTGAAGAGTCGAGCACTAAGGGAGGACCCCAACATGAGCTTACTTGATGAAGCCATGGTTGCCCCACCTATAGCCCGAGGCCCCATTGAGTATTTATTTAAGGTTCTGAGGACAGAGGATGAAGGAAATGATGAAGGCAATGAGGGGGATAATGGTGATGATGAAGAGTAGCCACATTAGGGAATTCCTACCATCCTTTGTTCTTTATGTATAGATTGGGGACAATGAAATTCTATTGTTAGGGGTTGGATGTGTCTCTCTTTTTCTCTTGTTAGTTATTTTTGATCTTTTTTCCCTTTTCGGGCTGAATTTCTTATGGTTTGGTTGTTGCTAGTTCTAATTTTTGCTTAATGGGTTAAATGCCCTTGTTGGCTTTTTATTGAATGAAATTCTTCTTTGTGACTTGTTAGTGTCATTGTTGGGTCAATTTTAAGTTGCCAAATATTTTGAATCTAGTCTTAATAATCGTCTTTGTTTATAGTAGTTAGCAAATAAACTCCAAGGGTTTTCTTTACACCACGGTTCTTTCCCAAGGAGCGATTTTCTTTTCTTTTCCTTTAATATTGAACCGGGTGATATTTTTGAATGATAGATTGAGAGGCAAATTTCTTAAGAAATATGTCGAGTTTAGAGTCTTTTGTATATGGTGTTGCATTTGATTTTGAGAGGCACCACCAAATCTTTTTAGTGGTACTGAAAATATATTTTCAGGAAAAAGGGGATACTTGAATCTAAAAATTGAGCATTTTTTGTCATGAATTGCACATTCCTTATTTGGATTTTTGATTCACATGCTATCTTGTCTAAAGTCATATTCATGATGCGGTTGAAAGAATTGTGTGAACTCCTTGGAATGTGATGTCGTGTATGGTAAGGCTTTTATATTAATTTTCATGCATGAATAGTTTTCTAGAACTTGCCCTAATTGTGACCCAAGATGCCATCCTAGATGTAGCTGCACATATAACATAATTGTAGGCTTTCTTTGATAGTCACTTCGCCCATATGACCTCCCTTAACATTCATTCTTGCTAGCCAATGTTGAGCCTTTAACCCTTTTCTTTGAGAACCTCATTACCAACCTATTACCCTATTGAAATCCCTCTTTTGGCACCCATCCTCCCTAGTGTTAATTGTGAAAAGAATTGAAGGTTACCCCAAAATTTTTTGAATGATAAGGGAGAAATGAGGCAGAAGCCTAAGTTTGGGGGTTTGCAAAAGGAAATGGGATAGTATGGAAACTCCAACTAGAGGTAGCGCCAAAGGTGAAGAATTGAAATTTTAAAAAAAAAGAATGGTTGAAAGGTACTACTTCTTGCTTAGATGAGGCTACAAGTGGAAACAAAGAAGATAAAAGGGTGCCTCTTGAGAAAAATGTTTAAGATGTTGATCAAGGAGATATAGGGTGGGGTAATATAAGGAAAAAAAATGGAGTGTGCAAAAGTGGTCATGAAAGGGCATTAGGGAGGTTCTAGTCAGTAGAACTAAAAAGCTACCATACCTTTACCCCTATCCTTCATTATGACCCTGAAGTACTAATTGATTTTGAGTGTATAAACTCTACATTATTGGCGGATTACACTAAGGGCGAGTCTATGGGTCAAGTTTTATGCATTAGAATTTCTTGGGAGAGTAAACATATTTGCCTTAGTCTAAAATCCCTCTTGCGTGTGAATTGCTTTATAATTAAATGGGATTCTCTATTGATGTGAGTGGCATCACTTCCTTGGGGAACAAGCTTGAATGTGTACAAAGTAAAAGATGTGATTGAGGAAAGAGTGCAATGTGCTTTAAGGAAAGATTTGAATGTGAATTTGCAATGACTTAAGATGCTATGTGAGCTTGGTTTGATCAACCATGCCCCTTTTTTTTGAATGAAAGAAACATTTGTTAATCATGCCAATCATTTTTTTTACCTCTTGGAGAATGTGCTAAATTTTTGAGTAGTTTCTTTTCATTGAGTTGGTATGTGATTTTGGGGTTGGCTTGCTCTTAGTGGTCCCTTGTGTCCAACTTTTGTGGTGCTACATGCTTTATTTAATTTTTTTGCATCATTTAAGAAATGCCTTGGTTGAGGACAAGCAATGGATTTAGTTTGGGGGTTTAATGAATTGGTAATTTACCAAATCATTAGGCTTTTAGGCATGAGATTTTGCTTGGTTTTCAATTCATTAAGGAGGATTTTACGCCTTTTTCTCTCAGGTTTGTGCAGGTATTGAACTCAAATAGGTAAATAAAAACAATTGAACAAAAATCATGGTGCTCGAAGAAGAGGACCTGGAATTCGCAAGATGACACCTGTGAATGCAGGTTGCAAATGTAGGATCCTGTTAGGAGTTCTGGAGAGAGAAAAAGATAGAGAGGTTTTCTTCATCTTCTTCTTCCTCCTCCTTAAGGTAAAAACCTCCATCGAAGAACAACCTTGAGCTTGAATTTTACTCTTGATGATGAATGACATGGATTTATTTATAAATATAATCTCTTGTTCTTCATTTACGATTAGCTAAAAATCTTTCTAGGGGTGTGTGCATGATGGGGGATAAATTTGATTGGATGTTGCTAGTTTTATCTTAGAATTACATATTTGGCATAATTCTATTATTTTCTCTGAATTATAATTGAAATAACCATATTTGCAAATATGGGTGGTGCTTACGTATCTATTCTTGCTTGAAAAAGAGGAATAGAATATGATTGAGAAAACAATGGTGGGTAATCTGGTTTTGATTATTTGGGGTTGGGCTAGAGATGGACAAAACCCATTTTCACATACCTATTAAAGGATTGAGGCTAGAACTAGTTCAATCCTTGCCCAAGTTGTAGTGGTTGTTGTGTATGGGACCTTGGGGTTTGAGAAAAACCCCAATCCTATAAATGTCGTCAATAGCACTCCCCTAGTACTTGCTCATATTGTTACTTTGAAGTTGGTTGCCTTGTGTTGTTGATTGAATTTGAATCCATAGTTTCATATTACAACCCCCAATATTTACTTTTCTATTTTTAATGCAATGATGCGATTTAGTTCAATTCGATATACGACTTTTGTGCCATCAATCTCTATTCCTTGTAGATTCGACCCCGATTCACGAGTTGTATAATTATATTGTGACAAACATTTACTCTTTTTCCTAGAGAGTAGTGGATTTGGAAGTCATCTTATTACATTAAACTACCCATTAGAATCACAAAGCCCAATGGAACACACATTCAAATCCAAAACACACCATAATCACAAACTCGAATAATGACGATTTGCCCTTACGAATGACGTCACCTAATGTATCATAGGGCCAAATCATGCATTACCAATAAGTGGTTACTCAGACTTCACCCCCAACAAAATTTCATGGTGTTATGAGCACACTAACACATAATATCATAAGAAGTAATAATCCCCCATAAATTTCCAATTTCAAATCGACCTAAAACATCCAAAAAATCAATTTCAAAACAAACATATGAAGCACAAATGGGGACATAGGGAAATTACAACTATCATTTTTTGACCTACAATGCTCCACAAAAAAATATAAAGGATGATTTAAGTAAAGGAGCATAGAAAAAGTGACTGTGGAGAAGTGAGTGAGTGAAAAAAACAAGCTTGGCATGTGCACAATGGTAGTTGGCGATGGTGGCTCTGCCCATGGTAGTACGGTGGTGTAGTGATGAGAGAAAAGAGTAGAGGTTGTTTTGTGTAGTGAGGGATGTTATATGGTGTAAGTGGAGAGTGAAAATAGTTTAAAATGGTAGAAAAGTTAGGGTTAAAGTTGATTTTGGGAGATATAGGGTCGGGGGTCAAAGTCGAGTCAGGTCTGGTCAAACGAGTCAGCAGACATTATTAAATTATCATACCTGCACATGCACCAGCATATGCAGGTGCAAGGTGACAAGCTGTGACACATATGTGAAGCATAGGTGGAGCCTTATTTTGCCAGTGTAGTGCTTTGGACCTGCGTTGCACATGCGTGCTGTAAGCCTGTGTCTGCTTCTTGGAGATAATGTGCATGTACACAACTTTGAACATTTTTCTTCCAAGTATTCTAGCTGACGCTTGTGCTACACCTGCATGCTGTAGAGTGGCACCTGCATGTCGTAGGTCCAGCACAAGTACCTTTTTTTGTCTCTTTTTGTTGAACTTTTTCCACATCACTTGCCATCTGCATTCCTGACACAAAAAAGACAACAAAGAATGAAGTAAAAAGTAAAAATTGAAGAACACTTGAGTTGACTCCCAAGAAGTGCTTGATTTAACATCATGGCTCAACAATATCATCTCAAAGTTCAGCAAGGATCAGGGGGTTTGGATTCCTCATAAGGGACCTCAACGAGCTCATTTGTTGTGTTAATCACTGCTACAACTTGACATTCATCTGGAGGATTCATAGGTTTGCACACGTTGAAACTGACCTCATCTCTGCCAACCCAAAACTTGAGTTATCCCTACTCAACATCCACTAATGCTTGACTAGTGTCTATGAATGGGTTCCCTAAGATAATAGGCATCTCGAGGTCCACGTCACACTCTAACACCATAAAATTTACCCGGAGGATGAATTTCTCAATTTTGACCAACACGTCAAAAAGTATCCCCATCGATCGTTTGATTGATCTATCAACCATGGGCAACCTTATTGGATTAGGCTTAGGATCTCCCAAACGTAACCTCTTGAATATATTAAGGGGCATCAAATTAGAGCTTGCCCCCAGGTCGTGTAGGGCCTTGTTAAATAGATAGACCCCAATGGTGCATGGAATGGTAAAAGCCCCCGGGTCTTCCCTCATTGGAGCCATTTTGCCTTTCATGATCGCTCTGCAATGATGCAACACCTCCATCATGCCCACATCTATTACTTTTTTATTCTTTGGCAACTTCTTCATGAATTTAACATACCCTGGAATTTGCAACAATGCTTCCACCAATGGGATGTTCATGGGTAATTTGTTAAACAAATCAATGAACTTCTTGAATTAATTTTCCTCCTTCTTCTTTATCAGTTGTTGCGTGTAAGGAGGTGGACACTTAGGCACTGGGCTTTTATCAATTTGGTCCTCCTTGACTTCCCCATCATCTATAACAAATTTTGGAGGAGTATCAACCTCTCCATCCTCCATTATTTTCTCATCATCAACAACCATGGGTGCACTCGACATCACCCATCCTTCAACTTGTCATCAATATTCTTTTTACCAACAACTTTATTATGGTTATCGCCCACATTCTCAAGTATTCTCCCACTTCTATTGATAATTTCAATACAATGGCCATCATTATTCGGATTTGGAAGAGTGTCACTATGAATTGTACCTTTCGGATTTATTTGAGTGGAAAGATGGTTCATTTGGTCCTAAAGATTCTACATCGATGCTGAACGAGAACTCATAGTTTGCGCAAGGTATTCGATGTCAAATATAGAAGTATAACGCGGTCGATGTCAAATATACAACCCAAAAATGTTGGGGTCGAATCCCATAGGGAATATGGTGAAAACTAAGCCTTATATGAGTATTTTCTTTTAGTCAAATATTTCTGTAAAACTATGGGTCAGGGCATTGTGCTTCAATTCACTATCAATCAAATGCAAGGTATACCAACTATGGTTATTGCTATTGATTTCAAGAAGAAAGTAAACTAGGGTTATGGTCATCATGTTTTTATAACTATATTTGGTGAATGACTGCAATGGACTCGTTTAACACTATGTGTATAGGTTGTTAGCTAAACTATCCTATGCGAGTGTTTCTCAACCTATACAGAAAAGTATCACTCTCATATTTTCAAACTAAGGGTGATCGTCGATGTGTTAGAATATTTACCCTTATCTTATAACAACATTAATCATCAGTTAAAGGTTCACGCCTTGAATCCCTATAACTAATTCTTTTTATCCAGATATATACACCATACTCAAGCGTGTGAACCCTAGGGTTTGTTCTATTGTTTGCAACCATTAGAAGTCATTCAAAGAGAAAGAAGTAATAATACACACAATCGCATTAAACTCATCCATGAATCAATCACTGTATTACGTCATTCTACCAAGAATCTCACAACCCTAGTAATGGAAATTAGCTACACATTACTATTGTACTCATAACAAAAGTCATACTCGTCAAAGAAGATTTAACTTACAAAGAAGATATGAAACCTTTATTATAATTCTAATAACCCAACAATATTTCTTCAAGAATCATTCAAAAGTAACGTACAATGTTGATCTTTGTCTCGCTCAAAAGTAACATACAAGATGGTCTTATCTATCTCAAAAGTCTGATAATAAAAATAAATCTAGCAACTTCTATTTATAGTCTAGAATAATTAAAAACTATACTGAAAATCAGAGTCCCGCTTATTAGGTGATGCCTAGGTTGAAGTATGGTCGGCAAGGTGACGGTCTGTCACTTGGGCCTTCCCTCCTTATCCAGTGTATCATCAAATCTGCATCTTTATGATGGTAAGGTTGATGGTCCATTGAAGAAGTGATGGTCGGTCACTTGGTTCATCGCTCCTTATCCAGTGCGCCCTTAAGTGTTCATCTTGGTGACGGTGAACTTGATGGTCCGTCACTTAGGTTGTTACATTCACTTCATTTTTTCTCAGCTTCAATTTTGGTCCGACGATAGAGGTGATGTTCTATCACACTAGTGATGCCCGTTAGATAGACCGTCAAGTTATTATTTCAGCCTATTTCACACCATGTATTTTCTTTGCTCTATCTTGCAATAGAATACACACAAAACCATCAAAATAACCAAAAGTTTCATAAGAACTTGCATCAATTCATAGTTAAAATCATCAAATGCTTCTTCAAATGCCGGCTCATCAATACCCTCTACTTAGAATATTTTCTTGTACTCAAAGTAGATTTCGCATTTAACACTCCTATTTTTACAAATAGGACCTGAACAAATGGCAATCTTTAAATATATTGATTCATGAGGATCTACAGAAGATATGATGATATAAACATAAAACTTTACATACACCAATGTCAACTATCCTAACAACCAACCACTATTAATACTTATCTAGTAGCCTCACCAAAAAGGAGTCCCAACATACATCCAAAGATATTTTCCGGGGGACTACAACAAGACTCTCACTCTCACAAGAAAAATTCATAACAATGCACATGCGAAACTATAAGATTTCTTTTATCGTCACTATTGTAGGTTCTTCGAACACTTCATTAGGATTACTATAGGAATTTCTTGGCTTATAATTTAGGCTCGGGGAAAAGTATGGTACAAATAGATAAAGTGACTTGACCCTTCTTGGTGCTACGCTATTTATCTTACTCTACTCTTATTTTATCTCCCTTATTCTCTTTTATTCATTTTGGTTCTCAACAAATGAGTGTGGTTTTCATTTGGATTTTATTTTTCCTCATCAAAAGATCACTATATTTATTTTATTTTATTTTTATTTTTCATTAGAACTTTGTTCTTTTTTTTCCTTTCCTTTTCTTTATCAACCACACCACACACATTTATTTTCAATCAACAGATTCAACCTTCCATACCCAACTTTTTATGCACCCCAACTATAGTGTCCACTGAGAGTTGAAACAGGGAAAAACTGGAAAATGGTGCTTTTGTTGTAGGACGACTCATGAGAAGATCCCACGAGTCGACAGGTGACTCATGGAGAGGCCTGGAGGAATTGAAGTGTAGGGGTGCCCACGGGCGTGGGAACGACTTATGGTCAGTCATCACGAGTCGTCAAGTCAGCTGTGGGGTGAGGGTGAAGAATAAATCGAGGAAGTCAACCAGTGTACTTAATGGGAGGAGGCCACGGGTCGTCATGTCAGCCAACGAGTTGTGATGTGCGTCGTTGGATAATATACAGGGAAAGTGATATGATAAATGCAGTGTACTTGACGATTGGTTACCACGAGTTTCGGTCACCCTTGATGAACCGTTAAGTGAGCCGTTGCGAGCCCAGGAGTTTCAACCAACAGATTACCTGACGAGCGATATAACGAGTCGTTTAGGCTTTGTCTGTTAGGACCACCTGATAGTTATTTTCTACGAAATAGTAAGGGCCTTCTCATAATTTTCTAAGTTTCTAAGATCTATACTATGTCGTTTAAAGCTTGTTTTATAGGGTTTTAAGAGGGGAAAAATCTATTCTAAGCTAATTCATTCCATGCATGCAAACTTGAGAGTTTGAGGAGAGGATTTAGAGCAAGTTTTGAACATTTCCATTGGAATCTAATTTTGTGTAATCACAAAGTGTTAGAATCGTCCATTCCCAGGTATGTAGGGTCATGAGTGGGTGTTTTCTTCTACACCCATTCCCAATCTCTATCTAGTGTAAGAAATTCTCATGATCAAGTTATGGGGTTTGTACCCAATTGTGTGATTCTTCAATTTTTATACATGGGTATGATTAGATTATGTTTATATTGGTGAATTGTGAACCTTTGGTAGATTTTAAAAGTTTTCAATCCAAATTGTGATTTCTAAATTATGAAAGTGAATGCCCATGGATTAGAAGTTCATGAAAGACGAGAATGATGTTGAATGTATGATGATGATGAGATTTGATGATGAAAAGCATGATTCTAAAGCTACCAATGATTATGATGTTGTTTAGAAAATAAATTGAGTAGATCTAAGTTTGATAAAGCTTTGGGCAATGCCCACATGTTGACTTGAAAAGATGATTTTTTTGAAATAAGCTTACCACATTGTTTGGAGCGCAGTCTCCCAAATTTCATAATTTTTAGCTTGTGGTATGTTAAGTTAAATATTCCTACATATAGCTTACCACATGATTTTGAGTAGATGCTCCCATATATACTTGAGGTTGTGGTATGTTTCGAAATAAAGCTTCTCATATGCATGAATTCGATGTATGTCATTATTGAGCTTTGTCAAGGGATAATGTTGAGCTTCATTTTCACATGATGTCGAGTCTATGCATAATTTCATTAATGAGCTTTGTCAATGGACAATGTTGAGCTTCGTTTTATACGATGTTGAGTTATGCATGACTTCATATTGAGCTTCGTCATTACACGTTGTTGAGCTACGTCAATAGAGGATGTTGAGCTTCGTTATATATGATGTAGAGCATTTCATATTTTTGGAGAAGAGTCTAGCACCAAGCGGGTTAAGGGTCGATCACCCTATGCCCCAGAAGTACATGCCAACATAGGTTGATACTATTATATTGTTGGGACCTCCCTTGTGAGCTATCCTCGTTTGATTGGCCCTTTGAACTTGATATCAATATCATTGCAGCGTCCTTATCCCTAGGAAGGTTTTGGACGGCCCTACCCACTTGAGTGTGATAGTTGAGACCACGTAAGTTCTATCGTGGTATGTCGGTTAAGTGACGAATCTCCCATTGTCTATACTATTCAAATTTTCATATTCATTACTCATGGAAGTTATTTTATGCATGCATGTTCTAAAGTAAGGTTTGACTCATTGTTTAACTTTTAAAATAATGTTATGTTTCAGCTTTGAGTCATTCGAGCCAGTCATGATGCTATAAAGCTATGCATGGTCATGTTATGATAAGAATATGATTTCAGAAAGAATGGATGTAACCTTTCCTCTCATATTTGAAAGATTATGATATATATGAAATGTTTAAATGATTTACTTTACTTAAGCTATTTAACATACCTTGCATACTCAGTACATTTCACGTACTGACCACATACTTCTATGATGTATCGTTTCATGATATAGGACCCATCTCTTAGGCTGATCCCCCTGCAAAGTCGATTGACAGATTTAGCTCCTACTTGATTGGTGATTCCTCATCCTTCGAGGGCTAGACTTTCAGTTCCTTACGTATTTTCATTTTGAGTAGTGTTGAGTTAGTTGGGGTCTTATCCCTTCAATTTGTCCAGACTAGAGGCTTGTCAGACTTACGTATGTGTAGCTTCGGATGTTATTTTGATGTGATATTATTTTAGACTTCCGCTGAGATTATATTCATGATTTCTTTAGTTTATTGAATGAGTTAGTTGTATGCTTATGCCATGGGTCAACTTGGGGTGTTTCGAGGTCCCTTGTCCCATGTCTATGATCCGGGCCTCCATCGAGTTTTGAGGTGTCCTAGGGAGTCTGAAAGCGGCGTTAAGTAGAGTCTTTTTTATGGGTGTGAAGCGCGCCACACTTATGAAAAAGTGGCTACTAGATGTTTAGGAAATGTTCCCTTCTTTCATGATCTATGTCATGAGATTAAAAGTCTTTCTATCCTTCTAATTCATGCTACTCACGATTTCAGAATCATGGAACCTCGAAGAATGAATGGAAGGAGGAATGGAGGTGGTGAAGGCCAGAGGATGGAAACAGTTACGGGCATCAGCCATCCCCACAAATTCAAGAGTCTCGAGCACCGGATCAAGCTGCTCATGCTGAGTTCCGAGTCACTATTTAGATACTTGCACAGGCCTTGACTACTCAAGTCAATCAGCAGGCCATTGTGCATGTTCCTCAAAATAGAAATTCAGCGGCGGCCATAGTCCGATACTTCTTGAGAATGAACACGCCGGAGTTTCTAGGGTCGAAGGTAGATGAGGATCCGCATGGTTTCATTAAATGAGATTGTAAAGATCACCCAAGTTATGGGGGTGAGTAGTGTTGAGCGCACAAAGTTGGAATCCTACCCGAAGGGAGTTGCACATATTTGTTTCCAACAATGGAAGGCTAACAGGGTCGCGGTAGAAACTCTGATCACGTGGGAGGAGTTTCAGATTGCATTCCTAAATTCGTTCTTCCCTGCGGAGATGAGGGAGCTCAAGGCAGCTGAGTTTGTAAACTTGAAGCAGGGGAAGATGGCAATGCAAAAGTATTCCCTTGAGTTCACTCACCTATCGTAATATGCCCCGGAGTTAGAGACTGAGCAGAGGGCACGGGTGGGCAGATTTGTGCGTGGTATTGAAGGGTATTTAGATAGGGAGTGCCGGATTGCTATGCTTTACCAAGATATGGATTTCCCTCACATGGTGTTGTACGCCCAGCAAATTGAGGCGGCACATTTGAGAGAGAGGGAGGCCAAGAGGGACAGGATCGAGGATCACAGATTCTCTCAACAGAGGTCCAGTGGTGGGCAGCGACAGCAGACTCACCAGAGATCATCTGCCTTGGAATCATCGGCATTGAGTGTTCCATCCAGGCTCAGACGTTATTAGATAGGGCGAGCATCATGATCGAGGGGTCATAGCAGCAGACACACAGATTCCAGCCTCCTAGCTTGTCGCAGATGTGTTTGGGGGCACACATGACAGTGTTTGGAAGATTCAGGAGCTTGTTATAGTTGTGGGCAGCCCGGACATATGCTTAGAGATTTTTCAGCTACGAGACAGGATCAGGTTGGGGGCTGAGGCCCAGCTTCTAGTTCTGCAGCCCCTCCCCCATTCTCCACGCATCAGGGGGAATCTACTAGCACAGCTAGCCGTCAGCGCCAGAACAGATTCTATGCCTTAGCCACTCGTCAGGAGCAGGAGGCCTCACCAGATGTAGTCACCGGTATGTTGAGAGTTTTTCAGGTTGATGTATATGCATTGCAAGATCCGGGGGCTACCCTATGTTTTGTGACACCTTATGTGGCTAGTGGCTTTGGAGTCAGTCACGAAGTCTTGTCAGAGCCATTTCTACACTAGTAGGTGACTTAGTTATAGCTAGATGGGTGTATAGAGGTTTCCCAGTCTCAGTCCTTCATAAGGTCACCTCAGCAGACTTTACAGAGTTAGCCATGACCGATTTCGATGTTATTCTCAGCATGAATTGGCTATTTGCATGCTATGCTTCAATTAATTATAGAACCCGATCAGTAGAGCTCAGATTCCCGGGTGAGCCAGTATTAAAATGGAAGGCTAGTTCAGCTGTGGCTGTAGGTTGCTTCATTTCCTACCTTAAGGCCACAAAGATGATCTCTAAAGGTTGTATGTACCATTTAGTTGGGGTTAAGGATGTGGAGTCCGAGACCCCAACCATACAGTCCATATCAGTAGTAAGTGATTATCCAGAGGTCTTTCCTGATGATTTGCTAGGTGTCCCTCCCAAGTGGGAGGTTGATTTCTGTGTAGATCTTCTTCTTCCCAACACGCTTCCTATATCTATTTCACCTTATAGAATGGCTCCAGCCGAGCTAAAATATTTGAAGGATCAGGTGAAGGACCAATTACATACGGGCTTTATTAGGCTGATAAGTCTCCATGGGGTGCACCAATATTATTTATTGTAAAGATGGATAGTTCCCTTCGCATGTGCATTGACTATTGGTAGTTGAACAAGGTCACCATTAATAACATGTATCCTTTACCTAGGATCGATGATTTGTTTGATCAGCTTCAAGGTGCCAAGTGTTTCTCTAAGATTGATCTCAGATTTGGGTATCACCAGCTCAGGGTTCGGGAAAGTGACATCTTGAAAATCGCTTTCAGGACTCGGTATGGTCACTACAAATTTTTTGTTATGTCTTTTCGACTAACCAATGCCCCTAAAGCTTTTATGGATCTAATGAGCACGGTGTTCAAGGCATATTTGGACATGTTCGTGATTGTGTTCATTGATGACATCCTTATATACTCTCGGAGTGAGGAGGACCATGTTGCTCACTTGAGTTCTTTAGACCCTCAAGGATCGTCAATAGTATGCAAAGTTCAAAAAATGTGAGTTCTGGTTAGACTCGGTGGCATTTCTAGGCCATGTGGTATCAAGTGACTACATAAAGGTAGATTCTCAGAAGATCGAGGCGGTAAAGAATTGGCCTAGACCAGTGAACCCATCAGATATCGAGAGCTTTTTGGGCTTAGATGGTTACTATTGGAGATTTGTGGAGGGTTGTTCATCTATTGCCGCACCTTTGACCTAGTTGACTCAAAAGAAGGTGAAGTTTTAGTGGTTAGAGTCTTGTGAGAAAAGCTTCCAAGAGTTGAAGACCCGACTCACTTCAGCACTAGTGCGGACCATACCTGAGGGTACCTATTGTTTTGTGGTGTATTGTGATGCTTCGAGAATCGTACTCATATGTGTGTGAATGCAGCATATGAAAGTGATAGCTTATGCCTCGAGAAAGTTGAAGGTTCATGAAAAGAACTACCCGACCCATGATCTTGAGTTGGCCGTGGTGGTGTTTGCATTGAAGTTACTGCATCATTACTTGTATGGGGTCCATAGGGACGTTTTCACGGACCACAAGAGCTTGCAGTATGCGTTCACGCAGAAGGATCTCAATCTTCGGCAAAGGAGGTGGTTGGAACTACTAAACGACTACGATGAGTGTCCTTTACCACCTGGGCAAGGCGAATGTAGTAGGGGATGTGCTTAGTAGGCTCTCTATGGAGAGTGTGTCGCACGTGGATGAGGGAAAGAAAGAGTTTGTTAAAGATGTTCGTCGACATGCGAGGTTAGGAGTTAGATTAATCGACTCGACCGATAGCAGTGTTGTTGTGCAAAATGGATCAGAATCGTCCTTGGTAGTGGATGTGAAAGCTAGGCAAGATGAGGATTCAATGTTGGTAAAGCTGAAGGATGTCATTCAGAGTCAAAAGCTGGAGGTCTTCTCCCAAGAGGGAGGTGGGGTGCTGAGGTACTAAGGTCATCTATGTGTTCCAAATGTCGATAATTTGCGGTACCGAATATTTCATGAGGCACCTGGTTCAAGGTATTTAATCCATACGAGTGCCACCAAGATGTATCATGACTTAGAAGAAATATATTGGTGGAACGGCATGAAGAAAGATATTGCAGAATTTGTAGCCAAGTGTCTGAACTGTCAGCAAGTGAAGGTCGAGCATCAAAGGCCGGGAGGCATACTTCAGGATATCATTACCCTCATTTGGTAGTGGTAAAAGATTAATATGGATTTCATCACTGGACTACCTTGTACTCGTCGACACTATGATTCTATTTGGGTGGTGGTCGACAGGTTGACCAAGGCTGTACACTTCCTACCGGTCAAAACCACAGATTCAGCGGATGATTATGAGAAACTATATATTCAGGAGTTGGTTCAAATTCATAGAGTGCCCTTGTCTATTATCTCATATATAGGTACTTAGTTTACCTCTCAGTTTTGGCGGTCTTTCAAAAAGGGACTTGGGACTCAAGTTAAACTCAGCACAACATTTCATCCTCAAATGGATGGTCAGGTGGAGCGAACAATTGGGTGTGAATGTACACTTGGAAAACCGAGGCATCACAGACAACATCTCAGCTAAGTCCAATCCTTATTTTGTCGCAGCTACACCAAAAGTGAATGGTTTGAGTGTGGGAATCAGGGCAGCATGGCAAACTAACTCAGCTCTTATACCTTCCCCAACTTAGTGGATTTGTTAGTATCCTTTGTAGTTTGACCACTAATCCCAAACACCACTAGTTTGTGGATTTATAGGTCATATCGTGATTCATCCCTCGACTTCTCCAACTCATACTTCTTTATAGCATATGTTTCCATATCAATACCCGCCAATATGGGGACATGAGCTTCTCTACATAGCAACGTTATTAAGAATGAAAATGGTAAAGAGATAGATAACTTTACTACCCCACAATGCATCTCCTCAGTTATAAGAGCTCTAATATTCAATGGGAACCCAGACATTAGGCTAGTCACCAGTGCCGCTCTGTCCTCAGCCAAAGTGTTATCTCACCCTATTAGAAATAGCTGAAATCGAACCACTTCCCATCAAAATTTTGCTGCAAATGTCAATGTGGACTTCATTATTCTTTCCTTGGTATTTATCAGCCAAGAGGGCTAACCATCTTTTAGAATCTGTGCTAACCAGCCACGCTGATCATGCCATGTTTTGATTCGGTATTCAAACTCGACAATGCTTGCTGGTTGTGTAAAGTCAGGCCCAAAGAGCATTCTATTAATGGTCTCTGCTAATATGTCTACAATTTCTCCCCCGACTGGTATACGGCCTTGCGGTGCATTTTTGACGGTTTCTGCCTCTTGTTGCGCAGACCCTCTAGAATAGCTATGTAGTTTACATAGAATTTGCAAACCATGGTAGGTTAATAATTTCTTGGTGCTTCACTCATCCATCCTAGGACATTGAACTTGGACTACTCTCAATATCAGGGTACCCAAGCAATTCAGAGTCGATGATCCTCACTTCCTCAGTAATGCTCGTCCGAAATATCCTCTCGTTGTGGTAGTAAGGCCCTATTGAAAGTGCTTTTCAGCCCCTTTTTCTTGCTATCACAAACTGTCCCTGAACCTTGCTGTTTTACCCCTTACCAGGTCTCCTATTATTAGATCAATATCCCTTGCCGGACTGCTTATGGCCTCAATGACACTCCCTTCATCTAAATTAGAACTTTCACTACTTGAACTAGATCCTTCTACTGTAGAATCATTTCCCTTATTAAATTGGGTATTTGCAACTTATTGTCTAGCAGCGGATCTATTTTGGTAACCTGACGGTGGTTCAGTAGTTCCAACCTCCTGTATCTTACCCTCAGAATCAGTGTTTTCATCTCGGAGGTGTTGTGTACTTTCAGCTCTCACAATCCTCCTTCTTGCACTACCTCTGGTAGGTTAAAACTTAGGTGGCATGAGTACCTGTAAAGCTCGAGCTATTAGTGTCAAATATAATATGAGAAAACATGGTACAATAATGGGATTTAATTGAAAAGAAAGACATGAGTGACGAAGTGGTGAGGGGTCGTCACATAGGTGACGGTACGTCATTTTCTTCTGTCAGGTGTATCTAGTGTTTGCGTATTTTCACAAAAAGACAATGGTGCAAGACGATGGTCTGCCACAATGGTGACGGTCCAGCACTAACTCTGTCACTCTTAATCCAATAACACCCCAATCGAACGAACAGGTGACGGTGAATGTGACGGTCCATCATCAAGAAGACGGTCCATGACTTTCGCCATCACATGCGATATTTTCTTAATTCAAAGTTAACGACACAAATGAAGGTTTTTCAAACGTGTGAAAACCCATCAGTTATCTCATCGAGCTACCATTTTGTGCACAACAATGGTGGGTACTCAGGCTTCCCTACAACATATTTCCCCAAACCAAAACAACCTATAAGAAAATTGAAAATCTAACTATTTCCCTTTAGTATGTTGTCACTCAAACCATAATAGGGCACAACCATTTTACATAGTCTTAGATTCCCATTCTACACATCAACTTGACAAATATTCAATATAAGGCTCCTAGTGTTATAAAGTTCTCATAGATATTCAACAGGATTGAATAATCATAAGGGTTATGGTCAATTATATCTCATCACCAACTTCATAATGTATTCCACACACTATGAAGATAAATGAAACATGTAGGACATACCTCTGAGTTTTAGGCAAGATAGTCACAGAAATTGGAGAAGGTTCCATTCAAAACAATTCCCCCGCACTACAATTTGAACAATGATCAACGGGGAGTGGAAGAGAATGGAGAGAAAGATGGATGCTAGGTTTGATCGTGGTTATTGCAGTTATAGGTGTGAAATGGTGGGAGTAGAGAAAGGGAAATAAAACAAAATAAAGAAGAATTCAAATGGGCGGGGTTAATTAGGAATGAAATTGGGTTGGTTCTCGGTTAGAAGAGTTTGGTTGGGTGGGCTGGTGCTTTTTAAAATATTACTTTCTTGATTAGATGGCAAAGAAAGTGATGGTCTGTCGGGCACATGACGTTTCATCAACTTGCTCGTCAGCTAATACCACTGATGCCTTCAGTTGTCTACAAGTGATGGAGGGGTTGACAGTCCGTCACAGGGATGACATTTTGTGATAATATACCGTTGCTCTTATCTAGATTCCATGTTCTTGCAACCACTTTTGACGACACATCTGATGGATCGTCAACTCAACCGTCGAGCTTATAAAGAATACCCATTGACGACTTGTTAAGGTTCTGATGGCTTGTCAGTGGTGGTCATCACTAGCATTAGGAATACTTGTACTTGTACATTGAACACCCCGTTCAAACAAGTACAATATCAAAATCAAACAAGCATTATGTTTAAAATACAACATTCTTGGGTTGCCTCTCAAGTAGTTCCTGATTTAACGTCGCGGCATCACTCGGGTACCTTAATTACTTAGAATTCATCAAGGTACACCAAATCCAACACCTTTACATCCTATGGTACTCCATATTATTGCTTCACACATTGGCCATTCACTTTGATGAATTCCCCTTCTAATTTTCAAGATCAATAGCTCCAAATGGAAATACTTGTGTCACTTTGAATGGGCCAGACCATTTTTATCGAAGTTTGCCCAAAAATAGACGAAGTGCTAAATTCTATTTTTAATCCTCTGTTCATGGTACATCTTCATCTTTTCCTTGTATGACGCAACCCACTCATATGCCTTTAGACGAAACTCATCCATCTTACTATCTAATGCAGCCTCAAATGCGTAGCTTCACTCCAACTCAAGTTGAGCTTCTTGAGTGTCCCCATAGCCTTATTCTTCTGCTCAACTTGTAAAAGACAAGCTTTCTCGAACACTAACTAATATGGAGACATCCCATCAAGAATTTTAAATGTTGTTCGGTATTCCCATGATGAATCATCAAGTTTGCAAGACCAATCTGTTTTGTTAACATTCACTTTTTTGACCAGGATGGCTTTAATCTCATGGTTTGACACCTCCAATATCCCACTAGACTACGGATGATAGCGATAGCCACTTTGTGCTGCTTAATTCCATACTTTGCCAGCTGAGCACTAAAAATTTTGTTGTAGAAATGGGACCCCCCATAGTTGATAATAACTCTCGGAGTACCAAACCTAGTGAAAATATTCTTTTTCAAGAAAAGTGCAACACTTTTTCCATTATTATCTGCAAATGCCACATCTTCTACCCCCTTTGAGACATAGTCCACTGCTACAAAAATGTACTTCTAGTCATATGAGCTCACAAACGGACTCATGAAGTCTATGCCCGATACATTGAACAATTCCACTTCCAGAACAGGGATAATAGGTAATTCATTCCTTCTAGATATATCTCCATGTCTCTAGCATTGATCACATGTATTCACAAAATCATAGGCATCCTGATGTATTGCAGGCTAGTAGTAGCATATTGCAATATTTTTTGGGCCATTTGAGTGACTCCATGGTGTCCCTCATATCACTGAAATGTAATTTGAAAAGTCAGCAAACCATGGTATGAGATCAATTGTTGCAGCTAATGCCTGTTCATCAGGGAATAAGTCATCAATCTCCTCATCATTTGTTAGTCTTCCTTCATCTTCATGTTTTGATAAGTGATACAACACTTCATTATCACATTCTTTACGTTCATTGCCTTTAAAGTCAAATTCTGGTAGTAGAAGGACCTATCTTATCAGCCTTGGATTTGCATCTTTCTTTGCCATGAGATATCTCAAGGCGACATGATCAATGTGCACATTAACTCTGGTTCCAAGAAAATATGCCTTGACTTTTTCAAAGAAATATATCACTGCCAGAAACTCCTGCTCAGTCACTTTGTAGTTCTTTTGTGCCGCATTCAATCCTTTGCTAGCATAATAGATAGGGTGGAAAATATTGTCTCTATTTTGACCTAAAACAGCTCCAAGTGCAACTCCACTAGCATAATACATCACATCAAATGGTTGCGATAATCTGGTGTAATTATTATCGGTGCAACCACTAACCTTGCTTTCATGTTTTCAAAACCTTTCAGGCACTCATCAAACACAAATTTGGTCTCTTTCTCTAACATCTTGCACAATGGATTTGCAATTTTTGAGAAATCCTTTATGAATCATTGGTAAAATCCTGTATGACCCAAAAAACTTCTCACTCACTCTGCTGATATTGGTGGGGGAAGCTTCTCAATCATGTCAATAATTTCCTTTTCCACTTCTATGCCCATTTCTGATATCTTGTGGGCTAGAACAATTCCTTTTTTCACCATAAATGGCACTTCTCCCAATTTAATACAAGATTTGCTTCCTCATATCACTCTATGGCCTTGCCAATATTGGCCAAGCAGTTTTCAAAAAGATCACCAATGACTGAGAAGTTGTCCATAAAAACTTTTAAGGTATCCTCCACCATATAAGAGAATATCGACATCATACACCTCTAAAAAGGTGCTTGCATAACCCAAATGGCATGCGTCGAAAAGCAAAGGTTCCATAAGGAAAAGTAAACGTTGTCTTCTCTTGGTCCTCTAGTGCAATTAATATTTGGTTATATCTAGAATAACCCTCTAGGAAGCAATACCACCCTCTTCCTGCCAACGTATCCAACATTTGATCCATGAACGACATTGGGAAGTGATCTTTGAGTGTCGAAGTTGTTCAACTTCCAATAGTCCATACAGACACGCCAACCCATGACGGGTCTCACTGGAATCAACTCATTTCGCTCATTTGCCACTACGGTCATACCTCCCTTTTTGGATACACATTGCACCAGACTCATCCATTTGTTGTTAGAGATCAGGTATATAACACCTGCATCCAACTATTTAATTATCTCATTTTTTACCACATCTTGCATTGGTGGATTGAGTCTACGCTGATGTTCTCTACTTGTGACACAATCTTCTTCCAGTTGAATTTTGTGAGTGCAAAACCTCGGGGGAATCCAAATAATGCCAACAATTGTCTATCAAATTGCTCTGTTATATATTGTGAGCACCACAACAAGAGCTTCAACCTGCCATTCTAATAGATCAACTGCCATGATGACTGGGAGTGTGTTGTTATCTGCCAAGAACACATACGGTAGATTACTAGTTAGTACTTTCTACTCCAACACTGGTGGTTCTTCAAAAGAGGGTTTTGCTGGAGGAGTGGGTCTATTCTTCAAATCCAAATCCAACTTCTTTGGAGCATAAGAACAAGACCCCATAACTACTAAAACATTAACTACCTATTCATACTCCTGGTGCCCATCTAAGAACAACTTGACTAGCTCATTCCATCATGTTATAGACTCGGGATGTAGCTCCTCAACCAAGTTGTAGTGTCTCCTATGAGAGAGAATGGTAACAACCTTAGCCGAATTTACTCTTGGCTAATGTTCATGATATTGAATGGTTGGCAGATCTCAATAAAATTCCTTATGTGTTGGTTGGCATATTAGCCTACAAGGCCACTAAATGATCATGTTATTTGGATGATTTGTAGCAACAAAATGATACACTACATTCCCTACCGTTGGAGGTAGGTAAATTGCACTAGCCACATCATGAGCTACCAGCTCATCCTCATCATCCATGAATCTGTCGACACTACTGATATCACTAGCGTGGCTCATCCTCTATCTTATTTAACCAACAAACACAACAAACACAAATGGCATCAACAAACAAATAAATGGAAATGGAAATAAACAAACAAATAAATGGCAATCAATTTTCAATCCTTGGTAATAGTTTCATTTTTGATAAATCCAAAAACAACTCTTCAGTTAAGAAGGTGGCTATGGTCATTTGCAAAGCAAGTACCCAATAAGAGTCGGTGTTGATTTCCCACAATGATTGGAGGCTGGATTTATCAAATGTTGCCAACTAATTTACAAAAGCATGTATCACGTATTGACATGAAGTAAAATATTGGGAAATTGGAACTAGTAAAAAATGAAAATATGAAATTAATGAAGAGGAACACAACTATTTCTAACAAATATGGAGAGACTAGGGGTGTGGATTCAATGGTCCTTCATCTTTAAAGGTATTTAATAAGAGCCTTAGTGTCACGAACCGAACAGGGGCTCGGATCATAACACGGGACAAGGAGCCCCGAGATACCCCAAGTCGACCCATAGCGTAAGCATACATCTAATCTCAATAAAGAAACTGAATAATTGAAAAAATAATTATAGCGGAAGTCCAACTTGTACATAGCATCAGAATACGACATCCGAAACAGAACACATACATATGTCTAAATAACCTCTAAACATGACAAGTTGATGGAAAAAGACCGTAACTAACTCAACAAGCTGAAATGAGAATACATCAACAAAAGCTGATTAGTCTAGTCCTCGGAAGATGAGGACTCACAAAAAAAAACAATGCTAACTCTGACAAGCTAACTACGAGAGGGGCTGAAGCTGAGAGCCTGGTCATGCATCATGAAATGATACAACATAGAAAGTATGCAGTCAGTACGTGGAATGTACCGAGTATGAAAGGTAAGGAAAACCGCTAAAGTAAATAAAATCATTTAAAGACAATATATAATTAGAACATAAAAATTCGTAAACTGAGAGTAGGTCTTGCATGCATTCTTTCTAATATCATGATCTCTTCATAACATGACATAACATAACTTCATAACATCATAACTAAATCGATTGAGTCAAAACAGAATTTTGATATTTATAAGTAAAAGTTGAACATTGAGTCAAACCTGCATTAGAATAAGCATTTACATAAATATTCTGAGTAATGAATATGCACATCTAAAATCATAAGGAATAATGGGAGACTCGTCTTTGAACTAACATCCCCCAATAGAGCTTACGTGGTCCCAACTATCACACTCAAGTGGGTAGAGCTTTCAAAAGCCTTGCTAGGGCTAGGAAGATACCTTGATATTTATATAAAGATGAAGGCCCATGCGGGCAGGGGACTCTCACAAGGGAGGTCCTAAGACATAATGTATAAACCTATGTTGGAGCATAGTTCTGAGGCATAGGGTGATTGACCATTAGCCTTATCGGAGCTAGACAATACTCCCAAAAACATGCATATGCTCTAGATCATTTTATAACAAAGCTGAACATCGTCAATTGATAAAGCTCAATAATCAAATAAATCTCAAATATGAAATCATGCATATGAGAAGCTTTAGCTCAAGGCATACCACAAGTTGAAAACATAATTCGGAGCCTTCGCTCCAAAACCATGTGCTAAGCTATGCATAGGAAAACTTTAACTCAAAACATACAACAAGCTTAAATTAAAATTGGGAGTTTTCGCTCCAAAACAATGTGGTAAGCTTAATTTCGGAAAATCATTGTTCATACTTAACATGTCGACATAGACCAAAGCTTTATCATACATAGAAATAATTCTCATCAAAATCATAATTGTAAACATGGGTAGCTTCAAATCATGCTTTTCATCGTAATATCTCATCATCATCACAAATCTCGTTTTTCATGAACATCTCATCCATGGGCTTTTGATTTAATAAGCTAAAATCACGAGTTTAATACAAAAAAATTAGAAAATTTTCCCATGCTTCATAATTTACCAGTGGTTCATAATCAAATAATACCCATGTATAGAGATATATAATTCATGCATTTGGGTAAAAACCCCGTAGATAAATCATGGAATTTCATACTTTTCTTAGAGAGGGATTGGGCATGGGTGTGGAAGAAACCACCCATTCATAACCCTACATACATGATGAAGGCTGAATCTTACTCTCCTTTGAATGACAAAAAGAAAATTTAAAGGAATTGAAGATCACTAGCTTCAAAATTCTTCAACATTGCGAGCATGGATGGAAAATGAATAATCTGAACCTAACCCCATAAAAGGCCACTATTCATACCCCAAAATGTCGTAGTTTAGGCTTTAGGAACATAGGAATTACGAAAAGGCCCTTACTAATTTCTCAGAAAATAACTGCCAGGTTGCTCTAACGAGTAACCTGACGACTCGTGGCTAGAGGGTACAGCTCGTGGTGTCATCCATTATGTTCACTGCGTAGCAAAATTTTTGGGCTCGGCACGGGTCAACCAACAACTCGTTATGGGTGACCACGACTTGTGGTCACCACCTGTGATGTACACTACTTCACTTTTCTTTCCCTTTCTTACTTCCCTCCTCACGGCTGACCTACTGACTCATGGGGCCTGACCACGAGTCGTGGTCTCACTCGTGGGGTCACATCTCTTCCAATTCTTCTCACTAATCCCTAGGCCTTCCCCATGAGTCACATCATGACTCGTGGGCTGTTCTCGTGAGTCTTCACATGACTTGTTCTGAGTCTGCTGTAAAATTTTCATTTTTTCCTCATTTAAATTCCCGGGTCTAACCTTTGGGCTTCCGGGGTATAACAATATCTCCTCCTTAGGAACATTCATCCTCGAATGTTGAAAAACACACAGAAAAGTAGAGATATGAAATTAGCATATTCAAATACTAATCATTTAAATCGAAATCTGACGGAAGGACTACCTCCAAATCAAACTACATAGTTGGACTGAATTCAAGAATCATACACACATTCACATACATAAAAGAAACTTGCGCACATGAACTGAACATGAAACTAATTAGAGTTTTAGGGAAAAACTGATACCTCAAGTCGGAATTGTGCTGGTAAAGAATAAATGTGGGTATCTAGCCATTATATCCACTTCGACTTCCCACATAGCTCCTTCAATACTGTCACACCCCGCTTTGGGGGGAGGGGTATGACTGGCACCTGGTGCCCTACTAGGACCTGAACTGCTAGACTACTGAGCCTAAGCACATCTGGTGCCTGGCTGGCTCTAACTCAGATTCAGTGAAACAACGGGCTATATAATGGCTGTAAATACAGCCTCCGACCAACTAGGCCTATAGCCACCTGTACTTGTACTAACAGCTAACCAAAAACATATCAATATAGGGGAGCCTACGCGGCCCGACAAGGCCACCATGCTGTCTAGTTGTCTGTAACTCAATAATGAAGTACTGGAAAGCTAAGTGACCAGCGAGGTCACCACTACTGTCAACAGAGGCCTCACACGGCCAACATAAATTGAAATGATAAGTAGCTATAACAAACTGCACGGCCCCACACGGCCGGCTCAACTGACCATAGGGAATTATATACAGACTGCAAGCCTCTAAGAGTACTGATAAGATGGTCGGGACAGGGCCCTGGCCTACCCATGTTGTACAACAAAAGAAAAGGGATAAACCTCTAGCTATCTAGCTCTGGATGACTGGAGCTGATGACCCTGTGAGCTGGCTGGAATCACGAGGTATCGGCCCCTCGTCTATGAGTACCTGCAGGCAAGTAATGCAGCGCCCCACTAGGTGTCAGTACCACTGGTACTAAGTATGTAAAACAACAACTGAAATATATCTGAAAAAAACAATACAACTAATGGAACTGAAATAGAGAGGAATAGACTAACCTTGACTGAAAATGTAAAGCGATGCCTACTCTTAACTATACTAGAAAGAGTAGGAGTCATACCTGGAGATGTATCGTTCTACTGTCGATCTACTCGTATCTAGTGTAACATGGCATAACATAACATAACATAGCATAGCACACACAAACCTTACCCGGCCCCCATAAGCCGGGAGGTACAACCAACACGCAGTCTATACCCCTACCCCGGTCGTCCCATCTCCTATAATAACTATAAGCATCCTGCCGATCCCCTAGGTATGCACTTGGGTTCGCTGAGCCTCTGACTATAACTGTACCTGAGTCCGGAGAACTCCTGAATCAACACCTCGGGCGTACCCGCTCGACGGGGGTGTATAAGGGCCGACTAAGGCACAATATGGGGAAACGGGCATCCCATCTTCGTCCCCTGTGGGACGGCATGCCACTCCGTGGAGTGACGTATCCTCTCCCTCTGGTGGACAAGTCGATACAGCTATTAATCCTGGGGCGGTCATGAATGCCGGGTAATCCAACCCCAAGACAATACAGTGGTCTCAACTAGTAATACTATCTGCATATACCACATACTGAAGCTAATGATGATAATGTATCTGTACATACGGTATGCTAAACTAGTGATAGTGATATGTATGTATTTAATATATGCTGAGACTGGTAATGGTATATATATATAATCTTTTTTCATACTGTGCTGAGTCTAATGTTGAACAAGATAAAGCTTTTCTGCTAGAAATCAGGCTGTATAACTGAGTTTTTATAGTAACATGATTTACTATTTCTAACATGCTTTCTAAACTTCATTCTAGGCTACCTTTCTATTTCTATAATACCTTACAGAGACTTATATTGCTTTACTAAGTTTCAACTAAACACAATAATCTCCTGACATACTTTACTAAATCACATACTGGGCATGATGTACAGTTCCTAACACTTTGTATTAGAGTTTATATCGTGCGAGCAAGTTCCACGCTATACATAACATGATGCTTCCAATATAGTTCCAATATTCATAATAAACATAACTCACGACTTCTGAACATTCTACTGGCCTTTAAACTATTTTACTTTACCGAGACTACTAACTTGCCGAGGAAACTAGCTTTACATACCTTCGCTACTGATTTCCCGACTAACTGGTGTAGCTTGGTCAGTATTCCAGCTATTTCTCCCAACTGCATTCATATATACGTCAATCAGTATGAAATACAACTTTATTTTGAAGGACAACATCATTTTCGATATATTTGTAGCCTAAACTTAGGCCTATCGAAAGACGGTCGAAAACTTGCTATTTTCCAGAAGTCTAGAAGGGAGAAATATTCACTTCACAGCTAGGAACACATAGACACTAGTTTGGAGCAATTCTACTTACCTTAGTCTTGTAGCTCGACGATTCGTCGACCGTATTTCGCAAAACAAAATCCGTAGTAATACTCCCTGCTTCTATATACCTCGGTATCTGGAGTTAATTTAGATTTGGACTACGTTTGGCAGCATAATCGGACGATAATATATAACCCTCTTCGTCTCTCCCACTGTTTGCTACAAATTCTTTGGAAATTATAATGAGTTTAATGAAAATAAACCGAAGTGGGGCTTTATATACTTGGGCCTAGCAGGCCCAACGTGTCATGGAGCCAACGCGGAGGCCCCACCTCCGTGACACGTTGCCATCGCGGAGGGGCTCTGCCCTGGCTCCTTCCGCGATGGTTCGACAGGTTACTTCGTCTGATCTTTTTCCGGGCCTTTCTTTAGCACGTATGGCTTTCAAATATGCTTAACCAACATGCGAATAGGCCATCTAGGTGTCGGGAATCTTACGGGGTATAACATTCTTCCCCCCTTAAGAACATTCGTCCTCGAATGTAAACTTGTATCTAGAGGTCTTCTCAACTTACTCAACTCGTTTTAAGACAATTTTGGCAGAGTTTCCCCTGTAATATGGACTATCACGAAAACCTGAAACGCGGAAAAGTCCTATACAGGTAAATCTTTCTCATTTATACATACATAACCATAAGATAGTGCACAAATAATAATACGGACTTACCTGTCGCTTAACTAGGCCTAGAATAAGTGAGGATATCTAGTCTTCATATCTTCCTCCACCTCCCAAGTCATCTCCTCTCGATTCCTGTTACGCCACAATACCTTGTCAGACATAATATCTTTAGTTCTCAATCTATGAATCTGTCTGTCTAGGATAGCTACTGGAACCTCTTCATAGGCCAGCTCTTCTGTAACCTGAATATCCTGGACTGGGACTACTCTGGATGCGTCTCCTATGCATTTCCTCAGCATAGATACATGGAAGACCGGATGAACGGATTCTAATTCTGGAGGCAAGTTTAACTCATATGCTACTCGGCCTATCCGTCGTCGAATCTGATAAGGCCAAACAAATTTCAGACTGAGCTTACCTTTCTTGCCGAATCTCATCACCCCTTTCATCGGAGATACTTTCAGAAATACCCAGTCATTCACATTAAATTCTAGGTCTCTGCGCCGTACATCAGCATATGATTTTTGGCGACTCTGTGCAGTCAGAAGGTGTTCTCTGATAAGCTTCACCTTCTCCTCTGACTGCAGAGCAATATCTGGCCCGGACCATGCTGATTCTCCTATTTCAAACCAGCCAACCGGCGATCTGCATTTTCGCCCGTATAAAGCCTCAAAAGGCGTCATCTGAATAGCCGAATGATAGCTATTATTATAAGCAAATTCTATTAATGGCAAATGCTCATCCCAGTTACCACCGAAATCTAGCACACACACTCGCAACATATCTTCGAGCGTCTGAATAGTGCGTTCAGCCCGTCCATCTGTCTGAGGGTGGAATGCAGTACTCAATTTAAGCTGTGTACCCAGACCTCTTTGAAATGACTTCCAGAATCTAGCCGTAAACTGTGCTCCTCTATCAGAAATAATAGATATTGGCACTCTGTGCAATCTAACTATCTCTCGGATATACAACTCAGCATAATCGTAAGCCGAGAAGGTAGTTCTCACTGGCAGGAAATGAGCTGATATTGTCAATCTGTCAACTATCACCCATATAGAGTCATGTCTATGTCTGGTACGAGGTAATCCTACCACAAAATCCATATTTACTACCTCCCATTTCCAGAGAAGCACAGCTATATCCTGAGTTAACCCTCCTGGTTTCTAGTGTTCCACCTTTACCTATTGGCAGTTAGGACACTGGGCTACAAATTCAACAATTTCTCTTTTCATTCCTGGACACCAATAATTCTCCTTAATATCATGGTACATTTTTGTCGCACCGGGGTGGAGAGACTAGCGGGCGTAATGTACCTCGTTCATAATCATCTGGAGGAGCCCCGAAACATCTGCAACACATAGGCGACCTTTACATAACAACACTTCTGCCTTAGTTACCTGAAAATCTGGCGCTTTACCCTACTGGATTCTGTCTTTGAGCTGGACCAGGTCAGGATCCTCATATTGCCGTTCTTTCACTTCCACAACTAATGATGACATGGCAGTGTTCTGAATTACCACTCTACCATCCTCTGTTTCTGCTACACAAACGGCTAGGCTATCTAACTGATGTATCTCCCAGACCAATTCCCGCTGCTCGGGCTGCAAATATGCCAAACTCCCCATGGAGTTACGACTGAGAGCATCTGCTACAACATTGGCTTTCCCCGGGTGGTACAGAATATTTACGTCATAATCCTTTAACAACTCCAACCAGCGACGTTGCTGCAGATTCAGTTCCCTCTAAGTGAAAATATACTGTAAGCTCTTGTGATCTGTGAAAATATCAACATGGATACCATACAGGTAATGGCTCCACATTTTTAAGGCGTGGATCACTGCGGCCAAATCCAGGTTGTGGGTAGGGTAATTCTTTTCATGTTTCCTCAGCTGTCTGGAAGCATACACAATCACTTTACCATGCTGCATCAACACACAACCTAACCCAACGCCTGATGCGTCGCAATACACTGAATAACCTTCTGTACCTTCCGGTATTGCTAACACTGGGGCGGAGGTTAATCTGTCTTTTAACTTCTGGAAGCTCTGCTCGCATGCCTCTGTCCACTGAAACTTCGCTGCTTTCTGTGTTAGTTTAGTCAGAGGTGCCGCAATAGTCGAGAACCCTTCAACAAACCTCCTGTAATATCCTGCTAATCCCAGAAAGCTACGGACTTCAGTTGGAGTGGTAGGCCTAGGCCATGATTTAACTGCTTCTATTTTCTGCTTGTCAACCTGTATACCAGCATCCAACACAATATGCCCTAAAAAGGCTACTGAATTATGCCAGAATTCACACTTAGAAAATTTAGCATACAACTGGCGGTCCTTGAGGATCTGGAGCACTGTCCGCAAATGGGTTCGATGATCTGTTTCAGAGCGAGAATACACCAGAATGTCATCAATGAATACTATTATGAACAAGTCCAGGAAAGGTCTGAAAATACTGTTCATTAGGTCCATGAATATTGCTGGGGAATTTGTTAACCCAAAGGACATAACTAAAAATTCGAAGTGTCCATATCGGGTCTTGAATGCCGTTTTAGGAATATCTCTTTGACGTACTCGAACCTGGTGATATCCGGACCGCAAATCAATCTTAGAAAAGTATATGGCTCCCTGTAACTTATCAAATAAGTCATCAATCCTGGGAAGCGGGTACTTGTTCTTCACTCTAACTTTGTTCGATTGCCGATAATCTATGCACATACGGAGTGAGCCATCTTTCTTTCTCACAACGGAACTGGCGCACCCCATGGTGAATTACTCGGCCTGATGAAACCTTTATCTAGCAAATCTTTCAACTGCTCCTTCAACTCTCTGAGTTCTACAAGAGCCATACGATAAGGAGGAATTGATATAGGCTGAGTGCCTGGTCATAAATCAATAGCGAAATCTATTTCCCTCTTTGGGGGAATACCAGGTAACTCATTTGGAAACACATCAGGGAACTCGTTCACCACCGGAACAAATTGGAGCATCGGAGATTCTGCTCGGACATGCTGAACTCTGACCAGGTGGTAAATACATCCCTTAGATATCAATTTCCTCGCCTGAAGGTAGGAAATAAACCTACCTTTTAGTGTAGCGGTGCTGCCCTTCCATTCCCGCACTACTTCTCCTGGAAAGTGGAATCGGACCATCTTGGTCCAACATTCAACATTAGCAAAGCACGACACTAACCAATTCTTACCCATTATGCCATCGAAGTCTATCATTTCTATCTCTACCAGATCTACTCTAGTCTGACGGTCAGCAACCTCTACTGTAAACCCTCGGTAAATTCTGCTAGCTACAATAGACTCACCGATGGGCGTGGATACTGAAAAGGGCTGCCGCAATAATTCTGGTGCAATATTGCTCTTTCGTGCCACAAATGGAGTAATGTGGGACAAAGTAGATCATGGATCAATCAATACATAAGAAGGGTGTGAGCAGATAGTTGGCATACTTGTCACAACGTCAGGTGACGCTTCTGAATCCTGCCTCCCTGGTAAAGCATATGTGCGGCTTGGACCCGCACCTACACTGGAGGCCCCTAATCTACCCCGACCCCTGCCTGCTGTAACTGAGGGCCTGTGCCCTGCCGAGGATACTGTATCTCGTGACCTTGCGGATGCCCTGTCCTGTCTTTCCAGATCCTCCCGACCTCTTGCTGGGCAATCTTTCATCAAATGGCCCTCTTGGCCACAAATATAACATCCGGTGGAGCCATACCTGCATGCTCCAGGATGGCGTCCGCTGCATATAGGGAAAAGTGGTAGGGTATACCTACTCTACTCGACCCTCCCCTGTAATGGTGAATCTGCAATCTGCGAACCTCTGCCGATCTCTAACTGCCCCCTACGGCTAAATCTACCCCTCTGCGGCTGTGGTGGAGGCGGGGGCCTGGGCTGCTTGTCTAACAATCGTGGCCTAGGTCCTCCCCAAGCCTCCCTCTATAACTCAACTGGTCTATCCCTGCGGCGCTGTTCCTGATTGGTCCTCCTAATCTCTCCATGCCGCTACCTGATGCCCTCAATATTCTGGGTAAATGCCTGAACTCGGGCAATATCCATGTCCTCTCGTAGTGTGGCTGTAATACAAGCCTCAACATATTCTAGATTCAACCCCATGATGAAGCGGTGTACTCTGGATGCCATGGTATCAACAAAGGTCGGTGCGTACCGGGCCAAAGAGTCAAACCGCAAGGCGTATTCCCAAACACTCATGGCCCCCTGCTCTAGATGTAGGAACTGGTCTACCCGGACCTGCCGAATCTCCCGCGGCAAATAGTGATCCAGAAAAGCTCCTGAGAAGCTAGACCAGGTCGGAGGGGAAACATCTCTCCCTCGGGACCTTTCCCAGCTTTCATACCACAATACGGCGATGTCCCGTAATTGGAATGCTGCCAACTCTACCGATTTTGTAGGCGTGGCATGCATAACCCTGAAAATTCTCTGCATTTGATCTAGAAAATCCTGAGGGTCCTCCATCCAGTTCGTACATGTAAACCGCAGGGGATTCAGAGCCAAGAACTCTTGGACCCTTGAACTACCGGGCCCGCCTGACGAATCCGCAACTGTAGATGGCATAGGTTGATGCTGAGCAGCCATCATTTATGCTAAAATGACTACCACACTCCTAACCTCCTGGTCGGAAGGTATCGGTATAGGGACTGCTGGAGATAATGTCGCCTCAAGTGGCTCATGATGTGGTGGAGACTGCTGAGAAGGCTGGGACGATGCCTCTGTAGTGCCCTCTGATCGGGCTGTTTCTCAATGAGGGTGAGGCATCCTGCTGGTGCCTTCCCCTGCTGCAATATCTAAGCTTCGGCATGTGATAGGATGTCGCTGGTTTGACATTATCTATAACAAAGGAATACAGTAAGCTTTAGGGACTCAACCCTATACTGTACCGCTCTACAGCACGACTGAATAAGAATAAAAGACAACCATTCTATCATGCCTTGTAGCCCCCTACCCATAGTATATGGTGCACAACACATCCATAGGCAGGACTCTACTTAGCACGACCTACAAACTCCCTAGGATACGACCTGCTCTGATACGAAGTTTGTCACACCCCGCTTCGGGGGGGGGGGTGGTATGACTTTTACCTGGTGCCCTACTAGGACCTGAACGGCTAGACTACTAAGCTTAAGCACATCTGGTGCCTGGCTCTCTAACTCAGATTCAGGGAAACAACGGGCTATATAACGGCTGCAAATACAGCCTCCGGCCGACTAGCCCTATAACCACCTGTACTTGTACTAACAGCTAACCAGAAACATATCAATATAGGGAGCCTATGCGGGCCGACAAGGCCACCATGCTGTCTAGTTGTCTATAACTCAACAATGAAGTACTGGAAAGCTACGTGACCGGCGAGGTCACCACTATTGTCAACAGAGGCCTCGCACGGCCAACATAAACTGAAATGCTAAGAAGCTATAACAAACTGCACGGCCCCAGACGGCCGGCTCAACTGACCACAGGGAATTATATACAGACTGCAAGCCTCTAAGAGTACTGATAAAATGGTCGGGACAGGGCCCCGACCTACCCATGCTGTACAACAAAAGAAATGGGATAAACCTCTAGCTATCTAGATCCGGATGACTGGAGCTGATGACCCTGTGAGCTGGCTGGAATCATGAGGTATCGGCCCCTCATCTATGAGTACCTACAGGCAAATAATGCAGCACCCCACTGGGCGTCAGTACCACTGGTACTGAGTATGTAAAACAACAACTGAAATATATCTGAAAACAACAATACAAATGATGGAACTGAAATAGAGAGGAATAGACTAAACTTGACTGAAAAGGTAAAGCTATGCCTACTCTTAACTATACTGGAAAGAGTAGGAGTCATACCTGGAGATGTATCATTCTATTATCGATCTACTCGTATCTAGTGTAACATGGCATAACATAACATAACATAGCATAGCACACACAAACCTTACCCGGCCCCCATAAGCCGGGAGGTACAACCAACACGCAATCTATACCCCTACCCCGGTCGTCCCATCTCCTATAATAACTATAAGCATCCTGCTGATCCCCTGGGTATGTACTTGGGCTCACTGAGCCCCTGACTATAACTGTACCTGAGTCTGTAGAACTCCTGAATCAACACCCCGGGCGTACCCGCTCGACGGGGGCGTATAAGGGCCGACCAAGGCACAATATGGGGAAACTGGCATCCCATCTTCGTCCCTTGTGGGACGGCATGCCACTCCATGGAGTGACGTATCCTCGCCCTCTGGCGGACAATTCGATACAACAATTAACACTGGGGTGGTCATGAATGCTAGGTAATCCAACCCCAAGACAATACAGTGGTCTCAACTAGTAATACTATCTGCATATACCACATACTGAAGCTAATGATGATAATGTATCTGTACATACGGTATGCTGAACTAGTGATAGTGGTATATATGTATTTAATATATGCTGAGACTGCTAATGGTATATATATATAATCTTTTGTCATACTGTGCTAAGTCTAATGTAGAACAAGATATAGCTTTTCTGCTGGAAATCAGGCTGTATAACTGAGCTTTTATAGTAACATGGTTTACTTTTTCTAACATGCTTTCTAAACTTCATTCTAGGCTACCATTCTATTTCTAAAATACCTTACAGAGACTTATATTGCTTTACTAAGTTTCAATTGAACACAATAATCTCCTACATACTTTACTAAATCACATACTGGGCATGATGTACAGTTCCTAACACTTTGTATTAGAATTTATATCGTGCTAGCAAGTTCCACGCTATACAAAACATGATGCTTCCAATATCGTTCCAATATTGATAATAAACATAACACACGACTTCTGAACATTCTACTGGCCTTTAAACTATTTTACTATACCGAGACTACTAACTTGCCGAGGAAACTAGCTTTATATAACTTCGCTACTGATTTCCCGACTAACTGGCGTAGCTTGGTCAGTATTCCAGCCATTTCTCCCAATTGCATTCATATATACGTCAATCAGTATGAAATACAACTTTATTCTGAAGGACGACATCATTTTCGATATATTTGTAGCCTAAACTTAGGCCTATCGAAAGACGGTCGAAAACTTGCTATTTTCCTGAAGTCCAGAAGGGAGAAGTATTCACTTCACAGCTAGGAACATATAGACTCTAGTTTGGAGCAATTCTACTTCCCTTAGTCCAGTAGCTCGACGCTTCGTCGACCGTATTTCGCGAAACAAAATCCGTAGAAATGCTCCCTGCTGCTATATACCTCGGTATCTAGAGTTAATTTAGATTTGGACTACGTTTGGCGGTGTAATTGGATGATAATATATAACCCTCTTCGTCTCTCCAACTGTTTTTTATGAATTCTCTGGAAATTATAATGAGTTTAATGAAAATAAACCAAAGTGGGGCTTTATATACTTGGGCCTGGACAGGCCTAACGTGTCACAGAGCCAACGCGGAGGCCCCACCTCCGTGACATGTTGCCATCGTGGAGGGGCTATGCCCCGGCTCATTCCGCGATGGTTCGACAGGTTACTTCGTCCGATCTTTTTCCGGGCCTTTCTTTAGCACGTATGGATTTCAAATATGCTTAACCTACGTGCGAATAGGCCATCTAGGTGTCGGAAATCTTGCGGGGTATAACAAATACGCTGGTTCCTCCATAACACTTTAACTGAAGCTACTTCCTTATTCCTTAGCCTTCGAACCTGATTATCCAAAATTTCTACCGGAACCTCTTCATAGCTAAGGCTGTCTATCACACCAACACTGTCCACCGGGACAACTAAGGATGGATCACCCAAACACTTCTTCTAAACAGATACATAAAACATAGGATGAATAGAAGCAAATTATGAAGGAAACTCTAACTCATAAGCCACTTTTCCAACACGTCTCACTATCCGATACAGGTCAATATGGTGGGGCTAAGTTTCCATTTCCTTCCAAATATCATCACTCCCTTCAAGGGAGACACTCTCAGAAATACGCAGTCATCGACCTCAAATTCGAATTCTCTTCTTCCAACGTCCTCATAAGACTTTTGGCTACTCTATGCAGTTTTCAACCTTTCTCTTATCAACTGAACTTTCTCCATTGCTTCATGACCCAAATCCGTCCCTACCAGTGCTTCCTCACCCACCTCAAACCATCTGATAGGTGATCTATATCTCAGCCCGTAGAGAACCTCGAACGACGCCATCTGGATACTACAGTGATAACTGTTATTGTAGGCAAACTCGATCAGGGGTAAGTGATCATTCGAACTACCTTTGAAGTCCATAACGCATTCTCTCAACATTTCTTCTAGTGTCTAGATTGTCCGCTTCGCTTGACCATCTGTTTGCGGGTGAAATGTTGTGTTGAGTTTAACCTAAGTCCCACACCTTTTTTGGAACGACTTCCAAATCTGAGAGGTAAATTGAGTACCTCGATCTGAAATGATTGATAAGGGAATTCCATGCAATCGGACCAACTCCATATTATATAGTTTGGCATAATCCTCCACCGAATCCATAGTCTTAACTAGGATAAAATGTGCATCCTTGGTCAACTTGTCTATCACAATCCAAATGGAATCATAGTGTCGACAAGTACGAGGCACACCTTTTATGAAATCCATGTTAATCTCTTCCCATTTCCAAGTGGGAATGTTGATATCCTGATGTATGCCTCTCGGTCGCTAATTCTCAACCTTTACTTACTGACAATTCGGACACTTGCTATGAATTATGCAATATCATTTTTCATGCCATTCCACCAATATATTTCCCATAGGTCTCTGTACATCTTGGTGGCACCTGGATGGATAGAATACCTAGATCCATGAGCCTCATGCAACACCCTACTCCTCAAATCATCGACATCTGGAACACATAGGCGACCCTAGTACCGAAGCACACCATCTCCCTCTTTGGAGAAGGCCTCTACCTTCTGGCTTTGAATGACTTCCTTCAACTTTACCAAAATAGAATCCTCATATTGTCTACCTTTCACATCAATCACCAAGGACGACTCTGATCCATTTTTAACAACAACACCACCACTGTTTGAGTCGATAAACCTAACCCCCAACCATGTATGTCAATGTACATCCTTCTCCATCTCCTTTTTCTCCTCATCCACATGGGACACACTCTCCATAGAGAGTCTACTAAGTGTGTCCGCTACCATATTAGCCTTACCCGGATGATAAAAGGAGTGGTTTACAAATCAAGGAGGTGGAACCAGAAAGACCACCGCAGCAGTCGGGAGTAGTGGAGAATGAGAGGGAACACAATGATGATAGGGGGAAGGAGAAGGAAGCTGAACTAGAAAGACCACCAGGCCCATTCCCTCAAAGATTAAAGAAACACAAGGAGGACGCGTGTTTCAAAAAGTTCATGGAGGTGCTTAAACAGGTACACATTAATTTACCTCTTGTTGATGTCTTGCAGGGAGTGGCGAACTACGCAAAACATATCAAGGACATCGTGGCGAACAAAAGCATGTTTGACGGAGTACGCTACAGTGGCGCTTACGGAGGAGTGCACTTCCCGGATACAAAATAGGTTGCCCACAAAGCTCAAAGACCCTGGGAGTTTTACAATTCAACTTACAATCGGGCAAAATACCCGAGCTCATGGATAATGTGATTTGGGAGCGAGCATTAACTTGATTCCGACATCGGTATTCAAGAAATTGGGGCTAGGCAATCCTAGACCAATAACAGTGATCTTGCAACTAACGGAACATTCTTTGGCCAGACCTGATGGCATTTTGGAGGACGTGCTGGTGCAAGTGGGCTCCCTTATCTTCTCGGTAGACTTTGTTGTACTGGATTTTGAGTCGGATGTGAAAGTCCCATTTATTTTGGGACGTCCTTTCTGGGCGACTGGGAAAGCGCTGATTGATGTAGCAGTAAGGCAGCTAACCATGCGGGCACACGACATCGTGGAGGTATTTGAGGTGTACAAGGCCACGAAGCTTCCGGCCGTGTATAAGGAACTCTCAGTGATCAACATGCTTCATCGAGCGAATATTGCTCAAAGTGTTGATTCGCGAGAGCCAGTGGGAAAATCACCGGTGAAGGACCGCCCAAAATTGGAATCGTGGCAAGAAGATCGAAATGCCACGTTCTTAGTCAATGGGCAGAAATGTAAGCATTACTAGGGTGAGGACGGTAGTCGAGAGAAGACATCCGTCACCCTAGAGGATGACTAAGCTTCAATGACGTCGAGCCGCAAAGGTAAACCAGGCGCTGCACGGGAGGCAACCCGTGAAATTGTTGTAATACTTGAGTAGATTTAGTAGAAAAGAAAAAGAAAGAAAAAATAGAAAAATAAAAATAAAAACAAAAATTGTGTTTTATGTTGAAACCTATGAATTCTAACCAATTTCTTGTTGTGAGATGAATTTCAGGTTGAACGGAGGGCAAAAATACAAAGGATCACAAAGGAAAAATCGAGGTGAGAAAAATAATAAAAAGTGGAAAAACAGTGACCCTGCGCGATGGCTCCGTGTCACGAAGGAGGGCCTCTGCATTACCCTCCGTGACACATTGAGGTGTAATTCTAGAATTTTTAAAATTTCAGAACACCTCCGCGTTGGCTCCGTTTCATGGAGGGGGTGCTCCACATTACCCTCCGTGACATGTTGAGGTGTTAATCGCGACGGGTCACGCCAGGTCGCTGGGTGACCCGCGCGAAAATCCCCCTTTTTAACCCCGATTTCCCTCATTTTTCCCTCAGTTCTCACCCTCTCCGCGACAAAAACCCAAAAATCCCCCCTTCCCCAATGTGACACGGACCTAGGAACAAGTTTTCTTCAACGTTTCTTCGATTTCATTGAATTAAAGGTATGTTCTTTAACTTCATCTCAATTCTGGACTAATTTCTTAGATTTTGAGCATGTGAAGTGAGTAAATCTTGTCCTTATTGTAAATTGAGCTTGAATTCATTTATGTTATTGTTGATTGATGTTCGTAGTATCATTTTGATTGTATGAACTCGATAAATACATGCTTGATCGAATTTTGGTGAAATATGTAGCTAGGGTTAGAATTTGATTGCGAAGAAACTAAATCGATTGAAACTGTGAAAATTATCGGTTGGGCATGTTGGGTAAGGTGAATTGTGTTGTGCTTGATGTGAATATGCTAAATAAACGATGGATTTTCAGGAGAATGAAATTGTTGAATTGCATAGGTTATGTTGAGAGAAGTTTTTGCTAAGTGCTATGTGATGAAATGGTGTCGATTGTGATATTTTGATTAGCTGTACGAAGTCTGAGAAGTACGTAGAATTTATTCCATCGAATTCTCTGAATGCATGAGGCATGTTGTTGTTTTGTTGGTAAATTGGAAAGTGAGAATTGTCTTGCCGTAATGTCATAATTGTGGCTAAAGGCTAAGTGTGGGGTGGCCTAGAATATCCCAACCTTAGTCGAAACTAAATTAGATTTGAAAAACATTGAGACTGTTTGTTTGATTTGACAGGAACAATGTCAAGCAGGCAAGACAAAGGAAAGGCGCATCTATATCGAGCGCTGGAAGGAAACTAATTAGACTGGGAACAGCAGTCCCAGTAGCACCAGCGGTTCCGCGCGGCCAATGCCGTCAATACAGAACCCGATGGGTGACGGACGAGGGGAAGAAATGGTACGAAAAAGATAAAGAGAACAAATACTTCCCTGAGGAGCACATTGCAAGGGAGCTGTTGGCACAGGAATTCCCCAGAATTGTACACAGGATTGACGCTGCCGGGTTGAACTTCATTTTTGAAGAGCCCAAGGAGTGTAATCTCCACTTGATTCGGGAGTTTTACGCCAATTGGAACCCGACATTCCGAAGTCACACCTTTGAGCCCCATCACCTTAATGATATTTTGTGGGCGAGGGACACAGACGCCCATGTTCTCCGGCAACTGAACATCACTCCATCATATGTCTATATCAGACACACTCTGTGTGGAGCTCGTTCTAGAGCATGGTGGAGGAGGCATAAGGAGAGGGGCTACCATCAGATGCTGCCCTACTCTCAAATGAACAGGGAAGCCAGAATTTGGCTTAACATCGTGTGTTCCTGCCTGATCCCAAGGTGCACATGACAGATGTCACCCGGGATCATGTGTGCTTGGTCTACGCCCTAATGAAAGGGCTGGAAATTAATGTTGGGGTGGTGATTATCTCCGCCATGAAGAGAGCCTGTTTGCATCAAGGACACAGGTACGGGTTTGGTGGCTTGCTGTCCACGTTCCTGAGGGACCTGGATATTGAGGAAGAGGCCCTGGACTACATCCCGCAGATGGAGAGGCGTGCCTTGGATGTCACCAAAACTAAGGCACCCGATACCACTCACGGGCCAGTTCTCACACTAGCCGAGTGACATGCTCGGAATGATCAGTATATGGCCCGCATGTTCAGGATGCGGATGCTGCAGTTGCGCATAGGCGAGAGGCCAGCAATAGAAGATGAGCTGTGGCAGCTCGAGCTAGATTACCCCTTTGGCAAAAATGCCAGGGCTCTATGCCGAGTGGGACCAGATTTTTTGGAGCCCACTGATGATGATGTCCCCACAGATGAGGAGACACGCTGCATGACTTAGATGTTGAGTCAGATGCGGATAGCAGGGACAATTCAAATATGGAGGACGAGGCAACCGCACCTGACGAAGAAGTTGAATACTTCGACCGATCAGGGAGTTTCACAACCTACTCTTGTGCTATGCTGAATTTTGTGAACACTGGGGACAGTTTCAATTTAAGTGTGGGTGGGAGTTGTTAGGTGCTGGTTGTTTTGTTGTTGTTTATGTTTATGTTTTGTTGTTGTGCCTATGAAAAATTATGACCCTGTTTATGTTTTGTATTGTAATTCGGTGTTGTAATTAATGTGAAGTTGTTGTCTGCTGTGTGGAGTTGTTGTTAGCTGGTTGTGTAAATATTTTTGTTTTATCGAAACCAATTTTTTTTAAAAAAAATTCATTGAAATATTTTTATGATTGGGTTTCTCGGTGTTTGTTTTCGGTGCTTTTATCGAGTATAGTCCCATTGAACCGAAGTTGTAAATAGTGATTGTTCCCTATAATGGATGGATGACGACCGTCTTAAGGGAAATGTAGTCGATAGGAGTAGTTTTTCCTTATTTTAAATTTTTTTATTTTGTTTGTTTGTATCCCAAACGTGTCGTTACTTTATGGTTCGTAATGCTTGTTGCGTGTTATAGATGATATTTAGAATGCAAAGGTGATTCGTATGAAAGCATGCAACTTTGTAAACATGTTGAGATACCTAGAACATAGAGTTCGATTCAGTGTGATTGAGGCTTAATGTTTGAATTCTTGTAATTAGCTGATTGAAGAGTCTGTGAATATGTCTTGAGTTGAGCATGTGCAGTGAGTGTGTGGTGAGGTTTCGATTATTCAATGCTATTGTGAAGTGTCTATAACTTGCCATGGTGTGTGTACAAAATAAAATGAAGGATGTGTATTGTAGGAAAGGATGTAGGCATTTCATTGATTTAACTGAAAGCTTTTTTTTTCATTATCATACCTACCTTGAATGTACATCCTAGTCAGCCCATTGAGCCTTTAGCCTATTTTTTTTCTTTTATCGAAAAGGCACAAATCGAGCTTAACCCTTTCTTTTCATTATCCATGAATTTGATCCAAAACTCTTAAGCGCTCAAGAAAAGTAATTTTCCCACAGTGTCAAGGAGTGGTAATTGTGAATAGAAAGGAAAAGCGGAAGTGGTGAAAGTAAAGAAAAGGTCAAAGGTGCAGCCGAATTTAATAGAATGAAGATGTATAACTAATCTTTGTTATTAAGTCGAGTGTGCTTAATGATATGGGAATAAAAATAAAGAAAGACTTCAAGAATGGGAGGATGAAGGAAGAAACAATGCCCATAATGTGGTGGGATGTATTGAAAAGCGCTTAAGGAGGCTAGTTGCTATTATTGGTTAGCCCAGTATTTACTAGTTACTTAGCTTACATTACAACCCGTTAAGTGCTACGTTATCTTATATCACTCGTCCTTATATTAGTGGAGTAATACACTAGAGGTAAGGTTATGGGTCATGAGATGATGCATGTGAATTCTTTGGGAGAGAAAGCGAAATTGTGATCATATGCCCCTGCATATAATGTGTTTGAGATCTTATGACTGAAAAGGGGTAAATTCTCTAGTATTGTGAGGGCACATGCTTGACGAGAGACTGAATTTCATGTCGGATGTCTTGATCAGCAGATTTGCATGAGTTTGCCGAGATCGAGAGTCAACTCTTGAGTCTAGGAGGTTTTAATGTTTTTAATGTCATTGTATTGATGAGACGATGCATGTTTTCTTGATGATTTGCTATGTTAAATAATCGGTATAGCCGTAGCTTGAATTGTCGAGCCAAAGTAGCTATGATTGGGTGTCAATTGCATGAGATGTGAGGTTATTGTTTGAGGACGAACAAGGTTTTAAGTGTGGGGTAAGTGATCTTGGGCAAAATTATATGCCCAAGTGATACTCAAATGCTTCATTTCGCCTTCTTTACCCATCGATATTTGTACATTTTCATGTGATTTGTAGTTAAAAGGTGAATTTATACTAACCAACATGATTAGTGTTGTTTTGTAGGAAAAATGTTATTTTAGGAAGCTAGATGCATGTGGGGAGAAATCAGGAATGGACTCAGAAGCGAGTAGTGGAAAAGGCCAAGGTCATGCAGCAAATTAAGGGGCTCCGTGATGGAGCCGTGTCATGCTGCCATCGCGGATGCATTCTGCCTCGGATGATTAAAATAGGCCAAGTTCCAGTGAATGTCCGGGTTGGGGTCGTGGCACGTTGGCCAAGCCCCACGTTGCACGTCGTGGCACGTTAGGCGTAATTACCTGTTTGACCGGATTCTAGTGAGGGTCCGCATTTGTGGCGTGTCATGGAGGCAGTGCTCCGCGATGCACTCCGTGACACGTTGCTTGTTATTCCGGGAAAAATTCCCACTAGTATAAATAGCACACTTAGGTTCATTTTTTATGATTCTGAATTGGTTGAGCAAGAACGTGGGTTACAGGCAATTTAGGGGACGGAGTTCTTAGGGTTCTTCTCTAACTCTTTCTTCTTTATTTCAATTGTTTGTATAATTTATACTCATTTAATGACGTTTAATCCACAAATGAGTGGCTAAATTCACTTCTTGCTGAGGTTAAGGACATTTGTAGTGGAATGTAATTATTGATCATTTTGGTTTTTCATCTTTTCTTCTATGGTTGTTCTGTTAATTCTTGTTCTTACTGCATTAATGTTTGGCCAATATTAATGTATATCTAAAAAATCCGGTTTGCCCTCGAAAGAGAAACAAATTGGAAAGTTGTGAATCTGTAGGATATGATCTCTTCTTGGTTTGGGAAAATTGAGAATTGATTTACCTTCAGAAAAGAAATATATCTGAAAGTCGTATTAGTCAATTAAGGAATCGGTTCCGCATGGCTAGAACATGAATTTCTTCTTATCACAGAAATGTAGGTGGAAGGTTCATGATTCTTAAGTTGGGTTAGATACTAGAGTTTTAATCCATAGGCAATAATTCTTGACTAGCAACCGAAGGAAAGATTAACCAGGTTGTATCAATAATTTGCTTCCCTGCATGTTCGTTTTAGCCTCAGCATGCTCATTACTATAGTTCAGACTCAATTTGTACATTTTTTTTAGATTAGGATAAATTAGGAAACAAACTCCCAAAATCTTCTTGAAACTGTTGTCTGCATTATTAGAGTTAGAGGTTATTAACACTTGATTCGATTATTACCTTGGTCCAGTCCCTGTGGGATCGATACTTGGCTACTCTATCCATTTTTTACTACTTGTTCGACTATGTGCACTTGTGTGTAGGCATTCCAAACCACCGAATAGTGATGATCATGTAAGTATACCCAAAGCAGTTATGCACCCATCGGGAACACAAAACCCTAGTTATCTTTCATTCTTGATTTCAACCAAAGTTTTAACAATTGTTTTTAATTATTACTTTCTTTAGAACCTCAAATTTGGAGTAACTACCCAACAAGTTCACTTACCGGCATTAGTCTAGCTCTTTCATATTCCCTGTGGGGTTGACCCGAACCTCTAGTTGGTTTATTTATTAACAACGTCCGCTTCATACTTCGGTCGGAGCTATGGTTTTAGCGTTATCAAATATGTCGCTGCTGCCAGGGAATACGATTAAGACTAGATTATTTGTTTGTAATTGACTTTTTGGTTGTTATGTTCCTTTTTACACTTTTCTTTGTTTTTCTTTTGTACTCTCTCAGGATACATTAAGGGAATGATCCCTCGCTCAAACACTTATATGGAATGTGATTAGCTGCCAATGCTTGTGGAAGAGATGATGACTATTGATACATTGGCAGTTGTGATGATGAATTATGAGGGCGACGAGATACCGAAATACATAGAGACGGTGAATGCTTTAAATGGAATAGGGTCATATATCTTCATCCCAAAGAAGTTAGACCTAGATCTAAAAAATCGTTCAACGCCACCGACCAAGCCATCTGTGAAGGTGCCACCAGTCCTTGAGCTAAAAGCACTACCTCCCCATCTCAAGTATGCATTCATTAGAGAAAACAATACTTTACCAATCATAATTACATCAGACAAATTAGATGATCAGGTGGGAGCTTTGGCCAACATACTAAAATAGTACAAAAAGGCAATTGCATGGACCATAGCTGATATTATGAGAATCCCACCAAGCATATGTACTCACAAAATCCAACTAGAGCCAGACTATAGACCGAGTATGGAACATCAGAGCCGCCTGAACCCTCCAATGCAAAAAGTTGTAAAGAAGGAAATTATCAAGTGGACAGATGTTGGTGTCATATATCCCATCGCAAATAGCAAGTGGGTAAGCGCAATTCAGTGCGTACCAAAGAAAGGTGGGATTAGTGTGGTGCCCAATAAGAAGAATGATTTGGTACCGACATGACCTATCACATGATGGCGTGTATGGATGGATTACAGGAAACTCAACCACTTGACTTAGAAGGACCACTTTCCAATGCTATTCTTGGATCAGATGTTTGACAGACTGGCAGGTAGAGGTTGGTACTGCATTCTTGACGGATATTCAGGATATAATTAGATTACCATTGCTCCATAAGACCAGGAGAAGAAAACCTTTACTTGCCCATATGGAACTTTTTCTATGCCATTCGGATTGTGCAATGCACCAGCCACATTGCAGTGCTACATGATGTCCATATTCTCAGACATGGTAGAGGACACCATTGAAGTATTTATGGATGATTTTTGTATTGTAGGTGAATCATTTTAATCTTTCCTCAACCATCTTGGCAAAGTATTGAAAAGATGTGAAGAAACTAATTTGGTGCTAAATTGGGAAAAATGACATTTTATGGTTAAGGAGGGAATAGTGTTGGGTCGTAAAATCTGGGGAAAGGGGATTGAGGTGGACAAGGAAAAAATTGAAGTTATAGTAGGTTTGCCACCCCCTATCTCCATAAAAGGGTTATGGAGCTTTTTAGGGCATGTTGGATTCTATAGACGATTTATCAAGGATTTTTCAAAAATTGCAAAGACATTGTGCAAGTTACTTGAGACCGAGGTAAAGTTCGCGTTCGATGAGGCATGTCTAAGGGTTTTTAAGTGCTTAAAAGAGAAACCACTACTCTTATCATCGTGGCTCTAGAATTTTCTCTTCCATTTGAGGTAATGTGTGATGCTAGCGTTGTCGCTCTTGGTGTTGTTTTGGGCCAAAGAACAACAAAGATCTTTCATCAAATCTATTACACTAGTAAAATACTCAATACAGCCATGAAGAATTACACGATCACAGAATAGGAGCTACTGGCAGTTGTCTTTGCATTCAAAAACTTTAGAGCATACCTGCTTGGAACCAAGGTGATCATTCATATAGACCATGCTGCTTTTAGGTATCTGATGTCCAAAAAGGATGCTAAACCCAGATTGATTCGGTGGGCACTTTTGCTCTGAGAATTTTAGTTTGAAGTTAAAGATCGAAAGGGAACGGAAAATCAGGCAGCAGAAGTTTTATCCAAGATCTAGTCCGATGCAAGAGACAGGGAGGAAATTGATATTGATGAGGCCTTCCCAGACAAACAGGTACTAGCTGCATCGCAGGATTTGATTCCTTGGTTTGCATACTTTGCAAATTACTTAGTTAACAATATGATACTGGCAGGCCTAACTCCGCAGTAGAAGAAGAAGTTCTTATTCGATGCCTAAAGATATTACTGGGATTACCCATATTTATTTCGCATTTATGCAGATGGGATCATTCGTAGGTGTGTGCCTGAAATAGAAATGCTCAGTATTCTATAGGCCTGTCATTTATCTCCTATTGGGGGTTATCACAGTGGTATCAGAACTGCGCATAATATTTTACAATGCGGAGATTGTTAGCCTTTTATTCATCAACATGCATATGACTTCGCCATGCCTTGTGATCAATGCCAAAGGCAGGACAGTATTACTTGTAAACATGAGTTGCCACTGAACCCGATCTTGAAAGTTGAGTTGTTCGATGTGTGGGGCATTGATTTCATGGGCCTATTTGTTAGCTCATATGGAATGAAATACATCTTAGTGGCGGTGGATTTTTTCTCCAAATGGGTGGAGGCAATTGCACTCCTAAACAATAAAGGCAAGAGTTATATAGCATTCCTTCGAAAGCACATCTTTTCCAGATTTTGCACTCCCAGAGCTATTATCAGTGATGGTGGATCTCACTTTTGTAACCGCCTCTTCAGGACCCTGATGGAAAAATATGGTGTTAAGCATAATGTGGTCACACCTTACCACCCTTAGTCATGTGGACAAGTGGAAGTGTCGAACAGGGAAACTAAAACTATCCTGGCCAAGACAGTGAATTCTAGCCGGACAGATTGGTCTGGGAAGATTGACGAGGCATTGTGGGCTTACCAAACAGCTTATAAGACCCCCATTGGTTCATCTATGCACCAACTGGTTTATGGCAAAGCATGTTATCTACCAGTTGAATTAGAGCATAAGGCGTTATGGGCTCTGAAAAAGTTGAACATGAACTGGAATGAAGCAGCCAAGCTGAGACTTAACCAGCATAATGAGTTGGATGAATTCTGACTTAGAGCTTATGAGAGTGCGACCATTTATTTAGAAAGGATGAAGACCTACCATGATAAGAAGATTGCAAAAAGGGAATTTATCCCAGGTGATTTGGTCTTATAATTCAACTCAAGACTCCAGTTGCACCCTGGAAAGTTGAAATCTAGATAGATGGGACCATACAGAGTAGTATATGTGTCCCCATATGGGGCAGTGGAACTTGAGAATAAAGAAGGAAAAACGTTTAAAGTAAATGGGCAATGATTAAAGTTGTATGTGGGAGATGTGGAGGAATTAAGAGGAATAGAGGTAGTATACCTTGGTGATGTTTGAGGAGTCACAAAATCCACATCATGCCGCGACGTTTAATTAGTCACTGTATAGGAGGCAACCCATGAATGGAGAAGTCTGAGTAGCCTCTGGTATGTTCCCTAACTTATGTTTGTAGTTCATGCTTCAGGGAGGAAGCTTAATTGTCAAAAAGGGGAGGGGTGTACTTGTGAACTACACCAATTTTAATGCATTAGCTATGTATTCGTGACTGCATACACATCTCTATGGATCTTTTCATGTCATTTAGTTTATTAGCATGAGGAGTCTTGGTAAGCCATGTATAAACTGATCTTGGGCATAATTGCATGCCCAAGTGCGACTTTTTTCACTTACTTTAGTCATGTTTGTTTATTTATTCACTTACATTCACATGTGATTTGATGTAAATGTGAATATATACTAACCAACATGATTAGTCCTTGTTTTTGAAGGTTAATAATGCATTTGAGGAACTAATTAATGATTTGGTTAAGTGGACGAATGGAATCAAGAGCAAAACGTGAAACTCAATAAGAAAATATGCAATAACTGGAACCCTAAGCGATAGGGGCCGTGGCACGCTGCCAACGCGGCTACACGTGGACAAAGATTGCATTTTTTTGCACATTCCAGTCGGGATACATGTTACTTCCGTGTCACGGAGGTCAATTAGGGCGTTCAGCTTCGTGACACAGAGTTGTTCCACCATAGGCAAAATTTTGCATTTTTTCAGCATAGTATAAATTGAACCCTTAGCTTCTAAAATCATAAAACATGTGATTTTCTGGAAAAAACGAAGGGAGGCGCGAAGGAGACTTGGAGAACTCCTGTTGGGTTCATCTTTCTTCATTTATTTTCATCTATTCTTGTAAGTAAACTACTATAAACATGGTTTTGAGTATTTGTACCAACATGGGTGGCTAGAACCCTCCATCTAGGGTTGAGGCAATGGATATGATTGTATTTGCTTAGATTCATTTTGGGTAGAGTTGTTAGTTGTTGTTTTGTCTTACAATCTTTATTATTGTTGTATTTATGCTTGATCACCATGAAAAAAAAGTGGGTTAAGCTCGGGTGAAAGCTTGGAAGAGCAACCCTAGGCAAGAACATAAGATTGTAGGAAGCAAGTTCTTATCTTTCGATAGGATTCGCGGTTAGGATAGGAATATACCTAATTTACCTTGATTGGTTGATAAAATGAGAAGATAGAAAGACACCAACTTAGAATTGCACTCCACCACTCGAAGGAGTAGTTGTGAAGCTATGTTTGGTTAATTGGTTGGAGCTACGGAAGTCCCCAATCAAGGGAATAAACCCCATAAACCACACCCACGTAGTGAATTGCCCACGAACTAGAAATGAAATCCTCGCTCAATGATGTAGTAGTGAGGCTAGTTTGTCGTGTCTAGAGGTTTGGAAGACAATGAACATGCAATTCCAATTATGTGAGACAACAATTGATAACCCATTATGAATTGTAGCATTGCACGATTTTCCAGCCTTAACTCTAGTTTTGTTTTGTATTGCTTCTAGATTATTTTGTGTCACCACTAAGATTAAATTATAATTTATTTCAAAAACTTCTAAAACCGACTTCTTAACTAACACTTGAACTTGATATTTGCTGAACCAGTCCCTGTGGGATCGACATTCGGCTCTTAAAAAGGGCCACTATATTACTTGTACAACCCGTACACTTGCGGGGCATCAAGTTTTTGGAGCCGTTGTCGGGGACTGGCATATTAGTGTGTTGAAAAAAGATTCTTGTGTTAGTCTTATTTTCGAAAACAAAAATTGTAGATATTTGTTTTAATTCTTTTTGATTTTTTTCGGATACCCTTCTTGACATGACATCACGGAATACAAATTGTTTAAATGGTGGATACTCATATTTGCGAATCTTGTCTGAATTGCGGAGGACCCCACTTATGGCAACACTGTAATGCTTTTAATATATGTGGTGGTCAAAATGGCCATTGGAATGGTTGCCCAAATGCATACACTTGCAAAATATGTGGAGGTTAAGATGACCATTGGGATGGCTATCCAAATGCATATTCCCATCCCCCAAGCCCCTACTATGATCCTTCTGTTGTTTTTGCTAAATATAAGAATGATGAAAATGAGGACTTGGAACGCCAAGCTCGGATACAAAACATGATAAAATAGGTCCTTGAGAAAATAGAAGCAATGAAGGAGGAGATGGAATGATTGAGAATTCAGCAAGAGGAAAATGGAGAGGCCCTTGAAATGATAAGCAACAAGTTCATGGAGATGAGAGCTGAAGCTGAAGCTTGCTCTGATTTGCAAGTGACGGTTTTATGCAATACTCAGGAGGGACTACAAGGAGAAGAAAAGAGTGAGTTCTTGAAACAAGCTCAACTGTTGGAAGCTCCCGAGAGTCTCAATGATTGTCTCACATGTATAGTCGATCCATTCTTGAAAGAAGAGAGAGAGTACCAACCATTTGACATTTAAGGAGATATAAATGTTGATGTGGAGAAGGTATACACAAGTAAGGAAGTCAAGAAAAATGCAGTTTCAGATTTGAGGTGTATTGTACCCCACTCGAAGCATTTTCTGACATTGAGTTTGGTTGACAACTTAGAAATAGAGTCTTCCAAGCTTGTAGAGAAGGTCTAGAGGAGGAACAAGCCCCATACATTTTGAAATTTGCTGATTCTTAGAGAAAAAATGACTTCACTTACGTAAGGGCCAATAAAAGCAAGAGGCCACATTTACTGCTTGGTCCTTTAAATTTTTCACCACCACCCCGAGAGCATAAGAGAAAATTAGAGAAGAAATTAGGGGTGAGATTCATATCCTCAAAGTGGAGGGAAAAGTGGTGAAATTTGATACGTCGTGCCGCGATGTAAAATTAGGCGCTGCTTGGGAGGCAACCCAAGGGTACCACATGTACCATTTTAATTTCTTCCATTTGTGTGATTTTTCTTATTTTCATCTTGTTGTTGTTTTTGGTGGAGATTTAAGCACAGATGTAGGGGAAGTCTGAGTACCCAGCAAGGAGGAAGCTAAGAAGTATGAAAGAGAAAAGTGTGGGGTCGAATAACCACATGTTTGAAGAAAGAAAAACATGCTATTAGTTAGGCCTAGAGGCCTCAGGGAGTATTTCTCACCCTTTTGAATTTGGATTAGATTCTTTGAGGACAAAGAAGCATTTAAGTGTGGGGTGAGGGAAATATAAAATTTTTGTGCTTAATGATTTTTGGTGAATGTAGTGCTTGATACATATTGGAAAGAATTTTGAGTTGAGCATGACTTCACCACCCGTTGGTTTTTCTTTTCGGTTCTTTTCTAATGGGGGGGTCTTTGAACCGAAGAATAAAAATTTTTCTTTGTCTATATGTAGTATTTTTAGTACGTAGGTTTTGATTTTTCTAGCCATAGCTAATTAATGGCATGATATTCTTGTTATGTATTATAAATGATTATAGGATGTGAATGTGGTTAGTTTTGTAGCATGCAAGAAGTGTATAACTTTGCTTGAGACAACTAGGCTCTTGAATTTAACTCTATATGCCGAAAGATTAAGTTTGCTTCTTTGTGATTAGCTGAGTAAGAGTCTGCTGAATGTGTCTTGAATTGATCATGTGTTGTGAGGATAAGTTTTTCGAATACTCCATGCTATTGTGGAATGTCTAGAACTTTCCTGGTGTGTATATAAAATGAAATTAAGGATGTGGACTATAGGAGACGATTTAGGCATTTCTTTGCATGGACCTAATTTTTATCCCTCACTTTACCTACCTTGAATGTTGAATCCTAGTGAGCCCCATTGAGCCTTAAGCCTATTGTTTGATAGCTACAACATAAGCTTAATCCTTTTTCTTTCATTAGCCTTGAATTTTATCGCAAAACACCTAAGCGCTTAAATGAAAATTTCCAAAGAGTGAAGGAGTGAGAAGCATGAAAAAGAAGGAAAAGTAGCAGTTGTAAAAGTTGAGAAAGGTCAAGGGTGCACTTGTTTGAAAATGCTTGATTATTGGTAGGGAGTAAGAAATAAATGAAGGAAAAAGTTGTTTAAGTACTCCTTACTACTAAGCTGAGTGTGCTTAAAGAAATGGGAACAAGAAGAGAAAATTCAAGATTGAAAAGAATGAGGAGGAAGTAAGAAAATAGATGTCCTTAATAAATGTTGGATGTATTAAAACCGCTTGGGGAAGATAGCCACTATTACTGGTCAGAAAAGTACCTACCCGTCTCTTAGCTTACATTATAACCCGTTAAGTCCTACTTGATCTTACATTCATACATCCTTAAATTAGTGGGGTAAAACACTAAGGGAAAGCTTATGGGTCATTACATGATGCACGTGAATTCTTTGTGAGAGTGAGCGTAATTTTATTCATTTACCCATACATGTTATGATTTAAAAATTTACGTGTGAAAATGGGTAACTTTCTTGTTGTTAGGGCACATGTTTAATGAAGCATATAATTCATGTTGGATTTCTTGATCAGTTGAGTTGCATGAGTTTGCTAAAATTGAGAGTCAATTCTCGAGGTTAGGAAGTCTTAACATAGTTGTACTTAATTTTAATGAATAAAACTTGCATGCTCTATTTATAACTTGCTATCTTACATAGTCATTATAGCCGTAGCTCGAATTGTCTTGCTAAATTAGTTGTGTGTGAGTATTCATGTGCATGAGATGTAAAAGGTTTGTTCGAGGACGAACAATGTTTTAAGTGTGGGGTTGTGATCTTGGGCATAATCGCATGCCCAAGTGCTACTTTATCACTTAGTTTAGTCATGTTTGTTTATTTATTAACATTCATTCTCATGTGATTTGATGTAAATATGAATATATACTAACAACCATGATTAGTCCTTGTTTTTGAAGGTTAATAATGCATTTGAGGAACTAATTCATGATTTGGTGAAGTGGATGAATGGAATCAAGAGCAAAACGTGAAAGTCAACAAGAAAAAATGCAATAACTAGCACCCTGCGCGATAGGGGCCGTGGCACGCTGCCAAAGCGGCAACACTTGGCCGAAAATTGCATTTTTTGGCACATTCAAGTGAGGATACGCATTACCTCCGTGTCACGGAGGTCAATTAGGGCGTTCAGCTCCGTGACACGGAGCTGTTCCACCAAAGGCCAAATTTTGCATTTTTTCAGCATAGTATAAATTGAACCGTTAGCTTCTAAAATCATAAAACACGCGATTTTCTGGGAAAACCGAAGGGAGGCGCGAAGGAGATTTGGAGAAATCCTCTTGGATTCATCTTTTCTTCATTTCATTTCATTTATTCTTGTAAGTAAACTACAATAAACATAGTTTTTAGTATTCGTACAAACATGGGTGGCTAGAACCCTCCATCTAGGGTTGAGGCCATGGATATGATTGTATTTGCTTATATTTGTTTTGGGTTTAGTTGTTAGTTGTTGTTTTGTCATACAATCTTTATTATTGTTATTTTAATGCTTTATCACCATGAAAACAAGTGGGTTAAGCTTGGGGGAAAACTCGGAAGAGCAACCCTAGGCAAGAACATAAGATTATAGGAAGCAAGTTCTTATCGTTTGATAGGATTCGTGGTTAGGATATGAATATACCTAATTTACCTTTCTTGGTTTATAAAATGGGAAGATAGAAAGACACCAACATAGAATTGTACTCCACCACTCGAAGGAGTAGTTGTGAAGCTAAATTTAGTTAAACAGTTGGAGTTACGAAAGTCCCCAATCAAGGGCATAAACCCCATAAACCACATCCACATAGTGAGTTGCCCATGAACTAGAAATGACATCCTCGCTCAACGATGTAGTAGTGAGGCTAGTTTGTTGTGTTTAGAGGTTTTGAAGACCATGAACACGCAATTCCAAATATGTGAGACAACAATTGATAATTTCATACTTAACCCATTATGATTGTAGCATTGGATGATTATCCTGCCTTAACTCTACTTTTGTTTTGTATTGCTTCCAGATTATTTTGTGTCACCACTAAGATTTAATTATAATTTATCAAAAACTTCTAAAACCGACTTCTTAACTAAGACTTGAACTTGATAATTTGCTGAACCAATCCCTGTGGGTTCGACATCCAACTCTTAAAAAGGGCCACTATATTACTTGTATGACCCGTACACTTGCGGGGCATCATAAACCAGACAGGTGAGGTGAATATAAATCATATACCATGAGTGAGTGAGGTGTAGTACTTAGTTTAGTATTGTGTTGAAGATCTTGAACTTGCCTGGTTGGTCTTTGCATAGGCTAAGGATTGTTGGTTAGGATAAGATCATAGGCCGTTTTATTTAAGCTCACTTTTAGCCTAAATAACCCTACCAAAATCATATGATTCTCTTGATCCCAATTTTGAGCCTTTAATAGACCATTTACCTTTGATTCACCGATTAATCGTAACCTTTTTTCTAATGAACCTGTTATGGCCCTGGTCCTTCCTTGGATATTGTGAACCTCAACATAGGAAAAATGCCTAAGTTTAGAGTGGCTAGTGTAGGGGTGCATAAATGATGGGAACCAGAAAAAGGGAGAGAAAAGAGAAAAGGTTAAAAATGAGGTGCGGTGTGAAAAAATAAAGAGATGAAAAAAATTGAAAATCATGAAAAAGAAAATTCAAAAGAAAAAAAATGTCGGAAACATTGAAAATACAGCACACCCATTCAAATGTACATAAAAGAGGTGAAAAGGGAAGAAAAGAAATGAAAAGCATAAAGGGTGAAATAGATGAATGGTATAGCCAATGTATGTAGTGCCAACTAAGGGATAGTTACTTATAGAATCTTTCAGATTTATCATGTCCATCCCTACAACCAATATTACAAGCCACAATAAGTCCTATAGTGATCCTAATCCAACCATTTGGTAAACCAAAGCAGAGAAAATAAGGGCAAGCCTATGGTATCTGATACGTAATACTTGAAACTTCTTTGTGAGAGTGAGCGCCTTGCTTGTTTAGTCCCATGCAATATTTGACACTATATATGTGAGTTAGACTTCATTTGCTGTGAGGGTATATGGATTATGTTTATGTTTACCATTGGTCTATGTGAAAAAAATTGGTGACGACTTGATTTCCTGTTGATAGCTAGATGACATGTCTTAATGCTTGTTTAGCATGTTTTGTGGTTGCTTGTGGTACATTAGTTGATGTTGGTTCATGGAAATGGGTCAGAAAATTGTTGAATGTTTAGTGAAAGTTTTGTTTAGTATTGGCTATAGTATCCTAGGTTTATTTTCTAGTCGAGCGTCGTATTTAGTTTTTCTTTTTCTTTGCTAGAGGACATGAAAAAGTCTTATGTTGTGGGTGTTGATATGTTGTGAGTTTACAACACTTTTGACGCTCAAAACTAAGAAAATAGCAAGGACTTAGGTATATTTAAATGGATATAAGGAACTTTTTCCGTGGTTATGGGATAAATAGGTGTTGGAGCAAAAATGTTCAAAAATAACGAGAAAGTGCAGAAAATAGGCTTAACTCATACTCCTCAGTACGAGCCATAGGAAGGTACCATGAGTTGTATTGCTGGTTTTGAGACGTTTCAGCAGGCTAAGGATGAAGAGGTGCATCGTACGACTCTCAGTACGAGTCGTACAAAGCTTATACGGGCCATAGTGAAGAAGTCATGGGAAGTTTCAGAATATTTGCACAAGAGGTAGACTCCTGCTATAGATAGACAGTACGAGTTATGGCCGCAAAGTACGATTTATACAAAAGCACTCGTGATGAACTTTAGGAAAATCTCAAAGTCTCAAGTGAGGACATGGAAGCACAGTATGACTCATGGGAAGAACGTGTGAGTCGTACCAAGGTCCACCACTTAGCCAAATTTCGGCTAGCCCATGACATAGGAGAAGCAGGTACGACCGGTGCCTACCTGCTACGGGTCACAGGACAAGTCATGATGCAGGTGGCTTCAGTTATGGAAATACACCATGTTAGCCTAGGAAAATGATTTCTATGTTTGTATAAATATGTTTTATGCTTTATTTTCACTAGGGAGGCGATTTGAGTGATTAGCAGTGATTGGAAATCAAGTTAGAGATAATTAGACCTGAGAATTGAGTTGTTCAACTTGTGATCAACCTTTTCTTGTTTTTCTTTTGATCTTCATGTTATTCATGAGGATTTTGCTGATTAAAATAAAGAAGTTTTTGTCTTATCCATAATTGTAAGTATTGATTTATGTATTTAATCATGAATGCAAATCACAATCTTGCCACTATGAGAGGCTAAAACCTCTGTAGCTAGGGTTGTGGGAACCATGGTGGATTAACAAGCTAGGGTAACACGAAAGTGATTCAAAATCAATGCAAAACTCTTGTATTGTATTCTATTCAACTTCAAATGTCTCTTAATAGTGTATAACGTTAGGGCATGCCCGAATTCTTTACTAGCTTGAGCCTAGAGAGGTAGAGCTTAGGAAAAGAGAATTACATCAAAGCCTTGATCTTGATTAGTCTAGATCTTCCATATTCCTTGTGGGATCGACCCCAACCTTTGGGTTCTTTATTGACAACGTCTGCGTCATACTTCGATAGGAGGTATGGTTTGAGCATTATTAATGGCCGAGATTCTGAAAAAGGTGAAGACCACTGATGAGCAATTAAGGAGATCCATGGTGACATATCATGTATGGGTCAGAGAGTGGAATCTCATGTAACCTCCATCAAGAAAATTGAGCAGAAGCTTGGACAACTGTCAGCATCACTAAACCCTAGGCAAAAGGGTACACTTCCTAGAAACACTGTCAAAAACCCAAAGAATGATGGCCACTGCATGGAGGTGATTACTAGGAGTGGTAAGACCACAGTTGATCCCCATTTTCTTGTTGTAGTTGAATATATGAAAGAGAGCATTACTGAGGAAAGTGATAAGATTGCTGAGATGGAAAGTGTTGAGTTGCCAGAGGCCCCAATAGAGGAGAAAGAACCTGACATTGATCAACGAGAAACTCATGTGCACCGAGCTATCCCGCAACCACTACCACCGTTCCCTTAAAGAATGAAGAAGAATGCGGAAAATGGTAAGTTCCAGAAATTCCTTTCAATGCTTAAGAACCTATCTGTGAACATACCATTAGTAGAGGCATTTGACAAATGTTGGGATATGCCAAGTTTATGAAGGACTTGGTGAAGAAGAAGAGGTCTGTTAGCTATGAGCCGGTGGACAATGTACATCCCTGTAGTTCCATACCTACACAGGTCCTGGCTCAAAAGAAGAAAGACACAGGTGGTTTCATTATACAGTGCACAATTAGTTCACAAGGGTACTTTGTGATCTGGGAGCAAGCATCAACCTGATGCCCTTGGTGGTATTCAAGAAATTGGGCTTAGGAGTCCCCACACGGACCATTATACAGCTACTAATGGCTGACAGAACTGTGAAGAAGCCAGTGGGAATCCTGTTCGATGTACTAGTCAAAGTGGAAAAATTCATATTCCCAGCAAACTTCGTGATTTTGGATTGTGAGGTTGATTATGATGTCCCATCATTCTGGGAGGGTCTTAGTAGATATGGACGCTAGCCAGCTGAAGTTCATATTAAACAAAGAAGAGGTCACTTTCAACATCTGCCAGAAAATGCAGCAACCCAAGGAATATAGTGTAATCTCAGCACTATAGGATGAATATGAGTCACTTGACGAACTTTGTGTAGTCCAGCGTTAAATTAGGCGCTTTTTGGGAGGCAACCCATGTGGTAGCTTGGTGAAGTCTGAGTAACCAGGCCACCCGCACTGTGTCTTGACGTTAAATCAAGCACTTCTTCGGAGGCAACCCAAGTTATTGAACTAATGTGTGATCACTGTGGAGGGAAAACAAAAATTGGAGGAAAAAAACTACTGAAAAAGCAGTTTCTACGGCTCTCAGTACGACTCGTGACAGCTTCTTATGAGCAGTAGCAGGAGGCATGGTGAGGTTCATGGATGCAATTCCAAAGAAATGACCTATGAGTCATCATACAAACCGTACCCACCTGGAATAAGTGGTGGATGTAATCGTATGTCCCCCGGTAAGTTTTCAAAACTCTAACTTACGGGTACAAGGGACAACTTGTACATCCTTTCTATGACTCGTGGTGCCAGTCGTGACAGGTCAAAATTTTAAAAATTACCCAACTCAACCCAAGTTTTCACATCTGTCATTTTCCTATTTTAAACCAAAAACATCACACGACCCTTCTTCCCACGCAAATAAAACAAAACTACGAACCCTACCTACGAATCTCTTACACCCGTAACTCAATAGAAAGGAATCCACGAGCAATTTCTTACTCAAATTAAGTGCGTCTTGACCCACATTTGTGATTACCAGTTGATGAAAGAATCAAAAAGTAAGCAATTTATTAATTATAGAAAATCTTAACTTGCTTGAAGTTATCACTGTCAAACCCCCTATAAGTAGTGGTCTTTGATCGAAAAAATTCAAAAATACAATGATCAAGGACGTTATTGAACCATGAATGGCTGGGAAAGCATTATATTTTTGTTGGGTTAAAATGGTGAATTGAATCCTTTCAAAGTTATGTTATGGGTAATGATTAAAAAGGGGAGGGATGAGTAGTGGCTAATTGGTTGAATGTTATGCCTACACCCGGGGAAATTTGAGTACCCTAAATTGTGAAAAAAGAATCCCTACAGACTAAACAAAAATTGAATAAGACAAGAAAGTGGTATGAAACATAGTACGGTTCGTAGTTTATCACTACAATTCGTACTGACCATTCGTACGCAAAAACTGAAAAGGGGGCTGAGCCTGATGTGGCAGAAAAGTCCTTCCTACGACTCGTGGAATCGACCGATGGGTTGTACCTTGAGTCGTGGAAAAATACAGAGGAAATGGTATTGTCGGGGCTTCATCAGATGACTCAAAGTATGGGTCATACCTTCATGGTATGAGTCATACCTGTGAGCCGTAACATTCATACTGAGTTTCTGGGCCTTCATATGAGTCCTACCTTCAGGTGCGACCTATACTGTCGACCCATGTTAAGAATCTAAAATTATTCTTGTCTAGTTGTTTTTTCTCAAATATGGAATTCTAACCTTCCTCTCTACAGGTACAATGAAAATGAACCAAAAATCATCCAAAGAAACAACCCAAAGAACATTAATTGATGAAACATCTGAGTATGAGGCTGGCCAAGCAGGAAGCTTCCCTAGTGATTCTGTTGATTACCAAGTAGATACTTTAGGCACTAACGGAACTAGAACCACTAGGGAAAAAGTAAGAGCACAAGATGAAGAACCTACTGCCACATCTGCCCAAGCTTCCCAATTTTAGGAGGGAGCTAGATGAGGTAATTAGGAGTCGGGAAATGACTCAAATGCAAAAGAAGGGTCTGTGGAGACCCAATCAGGTGAGGCAAGTGGCAGTGATAAATCAGAGGAAGAGGCTGCTGCACAAGTACAAACCCCATCCAGAGAGAACTGCACAGTTCGGTAGAGAGTGTCGGGAGTTAGAGAAATGTGTGAGCAAGGCATTTCTCTCACCGCAAAGAACAAGCCAAGGCGGAGCATCCATGAAGGATCGCGGATCCTCACTAACTCACTGAACAAAGTTGAGGAGATGAAGTGGATATTCAGATTCTATCATTTTGACTAGATGGCGAAGACTCCAGCTTAGTGTAAAGCAGAATTGGTCTAGGAGTTCTACGCCAACGATTTGGCCACCATGGAGCAAAATGCAAACGAGGGGCAGAAAATAAATGTCAATCCACGACTAGAGAGTGTGATTGTCAGAGGACGAGAGGTTAATATATCAGAGCAGACCATCTCTTGGGTTATATATAGACCACAGTTTGTGCCTACATGGATGATGCCTGAGTATCACTATAGGGTAGAGGCAATGAAGAAGATCAGGAATTTGGGCTTGCAGTAAAGGCATAGGCAGCTGCAATGGTTTGTAGGTGTGATTGCTGAAAATAAGGATGAAGATGAATAGGTTACTGGTGGAAAGCAGGTAAAAAAGAACTCGCTCAACTTCATAGCTAAAGCCTGTTGGACACTAGTACGCCACCGGTTAGCACCCACGGTCAATGACAACACATTGAGTACTGATAGAGCAACTTTGTTGGCATGCCTCATGTCCTATTATCTTATCAACAACCCTAGGATCATCACAGAGAAGATACAAGACCAGGCGATGGGAGTGAGCACTACTATCCCATTCCCGAGTCTTGTATTCAAAATATGCATAGAGGTAGGGGTTCCAATACGACAGGATGAGGAGCAGCTATGTCGCTACCCGAACATAGGCCAGAATCGTAACACGGGACAAGGAACTCGGAGAGTCCCCAAGTCGACCCATGGAATAAGCATACATCGAATCTTCATATAACTTAAGGCAGAATACTTAACATACGATATAATGAAAACATAAATGAATGTAATATAGCATGATAACGGAAAGTACAAGACATACACATAAGCTGACAAGTACATGCGGCCTGAAAGCCTCTATCGTATAAGATGGGTTAATGGGACAACATTCCCAACTAACCCGGCCAAAACTGAAACAAAAGAACATCATAAATGTCTAGTCAAGAGGCCCTCAAAACATGAGGATTCACTAATAAAGAAAATAGCTAACTCTGAGATGGACTAATGATGGAGATGAGACTGAGAGTTGGATCATGTATCATGAAATCATACAACATAGAAAGTATGCAGTCAATACGGAATGTACCGAGTATGCAAGGAAAGTAAAATGGACATTTTAAAATATATAAATCTCATAAATGATCATAAGAGTAGGACATCATGCTTATATCATAAATATCGTAACATAACATAAGGCTCAAGGTTTTCAAAACATTCGTAATACAATCGTAATCATAATCATAAGAGAAAATCTTCATTGAACATTACTTGAGCAAATATACATAATCATAAAAATGCATAAATCATGAGGAACAGTGGGAGATTTTCTTAACCGACATAGCCCATATGAGCACACATGGAGCCGGACTTGTAAACCTAACCGGGAGGCCGTTCATACCTTGCCAAGGGTAGAACCATAAAGGGCGTGATATCACCATGGAAAAAGGGTCATTTGGGCCGGGGACAGTCACAGGGGAGGTCACAACATATTCTACTATGGCACGTAGTTAATGAGATCTAGGGTCGAGCCTATGCCCCGAACCTACTAGGTTCAATACTACTCCCAAAACATATATAATGCTCAGAGTATAATATGCATGAATTCATGGGCTATTTAAATCATGATAATTATAAACATACTTGTACATACGTGAACTAGGGATGATATAAGGCCCATCAGTCAGCCAAAAACATAATTCATAAATCATAGGTTTCATACATACTTGTAGATCATACATATGCTTTTCAAATCATCAAAGCATAATGTATATTTTAATAAATTCATATTTCAAATCATAAATCATGATGGGTTCGTAAATATCAACAATTCAAGTAAAGATCATAACTCGATTCATCATAGATTCTACATAATTAGGCTTAATTTAGTAGAAATTGAAATCACTAATTTTATAATCAAAATAGTGGTAAAATATGATCAAAATTCATAAAATATGATGTAAATCACAAATTATAATAACCCATTAGTAAATCATTAGAATTTCACAAAAATTTGAGTTAAAACCTATAAGATTTTTGATCAATTTTCATAAAGTAGGAGAGATTAGGCACGACTGTGAAAGAAAACACCCATTCATAACCCTACATATCTGGGTAAGATCGAATTTCAATACTCTTTGAAAGCCTAAGGGAGAATTGATGAAGAAGAGCTTGAGAATTGGGTTGATCTCTCTTAGTTCTTCCTAACTTTGCATTCATTTGAATGAATGGGTTAGGGGGACTTAACCTAGCGTAACATACCTAGAAAATAACATAAAACAACATAGTTTAGGGCCCTAGAGAATAGGAAAGATGACAATACCCTAATGAAATGCCCTAAATATTCTTCACTGGTCGATCCAACGAGCGTACGAACGAGTCATTGGAGGATACCAGGACTCGTGGTATGATCCATCATATACACTGCACAGTCCTTGATCTCGGATTCATACCACCGCTCGATAGGACGAGTCATCGTTTCATCTAACGGGTCGTTGTATCAATCGTTGGTTGCCCCCTTAAGATTCTGAACTTCCCTAACAATGAGTCTCACCATGACTCATTGTTTCATCCAACGAGTCGTGGTGTCCTTCCATTAGGTCCACTAGAAATTTATGTTTCCCATACCATGACTCGAGATAACAGATTGTTGTACCTCACCACGGGTCGTGGGATAACCCATTATGTCTCCAAATGCCAACATCTATTACCACCCATGATTCCAAACGATGACTCATTGTCTTGGACGATGGGTTATCATTTCACCCGTTTTTACACACTGACCCCTGACCAGCACCTCCCACGACTTGATCCAATGTGTCGTTGGTTGGAACAATGATCCGTTGGGTCGTTCGTCCTATACAATTTTTCCTAATTTTCAGCCAACTTCCATTTTTGATGTCGGTTATAATCTTAGGCACTTGAGGGGTATTACAATATCTCCCCCTTAGGAGCATTCATCCTCGAATGTTGGAAACAAGCAGAAAAACAAAGACATGTAAGCATTACACCCAAGCAGTGATCATTTAAATTGAAACTATTGGAATGACTATCTCCAATTCATACCACATAGTTGATATGATTACATGATTCACATACAGATCCATATACATAAAGAAACTTGACCACATGATCTGAACATGACAACTAAATAGATTTATAGGGAAAAACTGATACCTCTAGCCAGAACTGAGTCGGTAGGGAATAAATATGGGTATCTTTCCATCATATCCGCTTCGACTTCCAACGTAGCTCCCTCAACATGCCGATTCTTCCATAACACTTTAACTGACGCTACTTCCTTATTCCTTAGCCTCCGAACTTGACGATGTAATATCTCTATCAGAACCTCCTCATAGCTAAGGCTATGTTTTTCACCAACACTATCCACCGAGACTACTAGGGCTGGATCTCCTAAAAATTTCTTCAAAAACGATACATGAAACACAGGATGCACGGATGATAACTCTGAGGGAAACTCCAATTCATATGCTACCTTGCCAACTCTTCTCACAATATGGTAGGGGCCAATATAGCGGGGACTAAGTTTCCCTTTCTTCCCAAACCGCATCAATCCTTTCATGGGAGATACCTTCAGAAACACCCAATCATCCACCTCGAACTCCAATTCTCTCCTTCTCACGTCGGCGTTGGACGTTTGGTGACTCTGAGCGGTTTTCAGCCTATCCCTTATCTAATGAACCTTCAGTATAGCCTCATGAATTGAATTTGGGCCTATCATAGCAGCCTCACCAACCTCAAACCATCCGATGGGCGATCTACATCTCCACCTATAGAGAGCCTCGAACGGTGCCATCTAAATGCTAGTGTGATAGCTATTATTATAAGAAAAATTGATTAGGAGCAACTAATCATCCCAAATACCTTTGAAGTCCATCATGCATTCTCTCAACACGTCTTCAAGAGTTTGAATTGTCTTCTCTGCTTGACCATCCATTTGTAGGTTGAATGTTTTGTTGAGTTTAACCTGAGTACCAAGCCCATTTTGAAATGACCTCCAAAACTGAGAGGTAAATTAAGTACCTCGGTCTGAAATAATGGATAAGGGCACTCCATGCAATTGAACCAACTCCCAGATTAGTTTGGCATAGTCCTCCGCTGAGTCCATGGTTTTTACCTATAGAAAATGAGCAGCTTTAGTAAACTTGTCTACTACCACCGAAATAGAGTCATATTATCAACGAGTATGAGGCAAGCCTGTGCTGAAATCCACATTAATCTCTTCCCACTTCCAAGTGGGGATGCTAATATCCTAAAGTACGCCTCCCAGCCTTTAATGCTCAACCTTTACTTGCTGATAGTTCGGCCACTTGGCTAGTAATTCTTCAATATCCTTCTTCATTCCATTCCACCAATATATTTCCCATAAATCACGATACATCTTTGTGGCACCCGGGTGGATAGAATACCTGGATCCATGGGCCTCATGCAATATCCGTCTACTAAAATCATCAACATCTGGAACACATAGGCGACCCTAGTACCGAAACACACCATCTCCCCCTTGGGAGAAAACCTCCATCTTCAGACTTCGAATGACTTCCTTCAACTTCACCAAAATCGGATCCTCATCTTGTCTAGCTTCACATCAGTCACAAAGGACGATTGTGATCCATTCTGGACAACAACAGTGCCATCAGTCGATTCGACCAACCTAACTCCCAACCTTGCGAGTCGATGTACATCTTTCACCAGCTCCTTGTTCCCCTCATCCACTTGGTATACTCTCTCCATAGAGAGTCTGCTAAGGGTGTCTGCTACCATATTAGCCTCACCCAAATGATAAAGGACACTCATATCATAGTCCTTGAGTAGCTCTAACCACTTCTTTTTTCGTAGATTGAGATGTTTTTGCATTAACACATATTGTAAGATCTTATAGTCTGTAAACACATCCACATAGACCCCATAAAAGTAATGTCTCCATATCTTCAATGTGAACACCACCCTAGCAAATTCAAGATCATAAGTCAAGTAATTCTTCTCATGGACTTTCAATTGTCTAGAGGCATACGCTATCACTTTCCCACATTGCATCAATACACACCCGAGTCCAATCCTCAAAAAAGTGTCACAATACACCATGAAACTATCAGTACCCTCCGGTAGGGTCAACACCGGGCTAAAGTAAGTATATTATTCAACTCTTGGAATCTCTTATCACAAGCCTCTGACCATTGGAACTTCAACTTCTTCTGAGTCAATTTGGTCAAAGGTGCCGCAATAGATGAAAAACCTTTACCAAACCTCCGATAATAGTCAGCTAAACCCAAGAAACTCCAAATATCTGAAGGATTCACAGGTGTAGGACAATTCCTTACTGCCTCAATTTTCTGAGGATCCACCTTGATGTGCTCACTTGATACCACATGACCCAAAAATGCTGGGGAGTTCAACCAACACTGGCACTTCCTGAACTTGGCATACAATTGACGATCCTTGAGAGTCTGAAGCACTACTCTCAAATGAGCGGGATGCTCCTCCTCGCTCCTAGAGTATATAAGGATGTCATCAATTAACACAATCACGAACTTCTCCAGGTATGGCTTGAACACCCTGTTCATCAGGTCCATAAAAGTTGCAGGACCATTCGTTAGTCCAAAGGACATAACTATAAACTCATAATTACCATACCGCGTCCTGAAGGCTGTCATTGGAATATCACACTCCCGAACTCTTACCTAATGATACCTAGATTTGAGATCTATCTTTTAGAAACACTTGGCACCCTAAAGCTGGTCAAATAAATCGTCAATCTTGGGTAAAGGATACCTGTTCTTGATGGTGACTTTGTTCAATTTTCGATAGTCAATGCACATTTGAAGCGAACCATTCTTCTTTCGAACAAATAAGACTGGCGCACCCCATGGAGACTTGCTTGGTCGAACAAAACCCTTATCTAACAGGTAGTTTAACTGATCCTTCAACTCTATTAGCTCGGCTGGAGCCATCCTGCAAGGAGGGATAGATATAGGTTACATGTCGAGTAGAAGGTTAATACCAAAATCAATTTCCCTCTCAAGAGAAACACCTGGTAAATCATCAAGAAAACCTCTTGGTACTCACGCACTACTAGAAATCACTGGATAGTCGGCGTCTCGAACTCAACGTACTTAACCCTAACTAGATGGTACATACAACCCTTAGAGATCAACTTTCTAGCCTTAATATATGAAATGAAATGACCTACAGGTACGACCGGACTACCCTTCCTATCCAAGACTAACTCACCTAGAAAACAGAACTCCACTACACGGGTTCTACAATTAATATTAGCATAACATGCATACAACCAATCCATGCCAAGAATAATATCAATTTCAGTTATGTATAACTCTACAAGGTCTGCGGAGGTGACTTTATGCAATATAGTAACTCGGCACCCTCTATACACCCGCCTAGCTACAACCGGATCACAAAGAGGAGAAGAAACTGAAAATGGTTCTGACAGAGTCTCGGGACTATCTCCAAAGCTACTAGCAAAGTAAGGTCTCACAAAAGATAAGGTAGCTCCCAGATCTAACAAAGAATAAACATCAATATGGAAAACTCGTAACATACCAGTGACCACATCCTGGGAGACCTCCTGCTCCTGGCGGTATGCTAAAGCATAGAACCTGTTTTGGTGGTGACTGCTAGCTGAACTAGTTTAGGCACCCTATCAAGGGGACGTGTTGCTGGAGTGGCTGAACTAGCTGCTAGAATATGGGCTCCACTACCCCCTGATCTGGCTGAAGGGAAATCCTTGAGTCAGTGTCTGGGTTTGCCACACATGGAGCAAGCATCTACGCCGATTAAGAACCTTGCTAGGTGATTCTTTCCGCACCCTGCATAAGCTGGTAAAGGGCGTTTATCTACATGACACCCTGGCCACTCGAATCTGTAACCCTACTCCACTAATCCACTCGTGATCTAAATGGTGTACGGGAAAATTATGGTGCTGGAGCAATTGACTTGTGTTGAGATTGCAGGCACTATCCACCCTCGAATATGGCCTGAGAAGTCCCATAATTGTTCATCCTGGCCCTCTTGGCCTCTCTCAGCCTCAGGTACACTAACTCCATCTGCTGAGCATGCAACACTATGTAGGGAAATTATATATCCCAATGCAACCTGGCGATCCTACAATCCTTATGCAGGTAGTCCACCAATCCATGCACAAATGTGCTCACTCGATCCCTCTGGTTTGCCTCCAACTCTGGCACAAACTTTGCTAAATTGGTGAACTCCAATGCATTCTCCTAGACTAACATATCACCCTGCTTCAGATTTACAAACTCGGCTTCCTTTAGTTCTGTCATCTCTCGAGAGAAGAACTGATCCACAAATGCCGCATGAAACTTTTCGCAACCTATAGGGCCTGCACCCACTACCCTAGCATCTCTCCATTGATTGTACTATATATGTGCTACCCCTTTTAGCTGATAGCAGGCCAATTCAGCACATTCTCCATTTGCACCCCCATGACTTGGGTGATCCTCAGAATCTCCTGGATGAATTCATGCGGGTCCTCATCGACCTTGGACCCAAGGAATTTCGGCGAGTTCATCCTCAAGAAATCTCTGCTCTGAGCCTTCACCACATTTCCATTCTGTGGAATATGCGCAATAGCCTACTGGTTGACCTTAGCGGTCAAGGCCTACGCCAACATTTGGATGGCTACCGGAAACTCAGCGTGGGTGACTGACTCTGGTGCTTGGGGCTTGTGAACTAGTGGGGCTTGCTAATGCCCATGACCATTACCATCCTTTTGGCCTTCACCATTTTCGTTTCTCCTACCATTCGTTCTTCGGGAGCCATGATTCTGCAATCACGAATAGCATAAGTTAGAAGGATAGAAAGACTTTTCATCGCATGACATAGATCATAAAAGAATGGAACATTTCTTAAACATCTCGTACCCTCTTTGTCATAAGTGTGGCGCACTTCACACCCATGAATAAAGACACTACTTGACGTGTCTTTCAGACATCCTTGGACACTTTAAAACTATTGCTCTAATGCCAAGTTTTTCACGACCTAAACATAGGCCTGAATTGTAAAACAGGACAAGTAACCCCAAGATGCCCCAAGTCGATCCATGGCATAAGCATACATCTAATCTTCATATTACTTAAGGCGGACTACAAAACATACAATATAACAAAAAATAAACATAAAATAATATATCATGATAACAGAAAGTACTAGAAATACACATAAGCTGAGTATTATATGCAGTCTGAAATCCTCTATCGTATAAAATGGGTTGATGGGAAAACATCCCCAACTAACTCGACTAAAAGTGAAAAAAAAGAACATCATAAATGTCTAGTAAAATGGCCCTCAGAACATGAGGACTCACCAAAAAAGCTGATAGCTAACTCCGAGATAGACTAATGATGGAGATGAGCTTGAGAGCCGGATCTTGTATCATGAAATGATACAACATAGAAAGTATGGGGTCAGTATGTGGAATATTCTGAGTATAATAGGTAACTAAAATAGACATTTTAAAATATATAAAGATTATAAATAATCATAAGAGCAGGAGATCATGCTTATATCATAGATATTTTAACATAACATAAGGCTCAAGGTTTTTACAACATTCATAATACAATCGTAATCATAATCTTAAGAGACAAGCTTTATTGAACATGACTTGAGCCAGTATACATAATCATAAACATGTATAAATCATGAGGAATAGTGGGAGATTCTATTAAATGACATAGCCCATATGAGCACACATGGAGCCTGACTTGTAAATCTAGTCGGGAGGTCGTTCGTATCTTGCCAAGGTAGAACCATGAAGGGAGTGATATCACCATGAAATAAGGGCCATTTGGGTTGGGTACAATCATAAGGGAGGTCCCAACATATCCTACGGTGGCACGTAGTTTATGAGATCCGGGGCCTAGCTTATGCCCCGAACCTACTCCGTGTTCAATACTACTCCCAAAACATATATATTGCCCATTTTATATTATGAATAAATTCATGGGCTAGTTAAATCATGATAATCATAAACATACTTGTACATACGTGAACTAGTCATGCCGTAAGGCCCGTGAGTCGGCCAAAAACATAATTCATAAATCATAGGTTTCATGCATACTTGTAGATCATACATATTCTTTGCAAATTATTAAATCATAATGGGTATTTGACTAAATCCATATTTCAAATCATAAATCATGATGGGTTCGTAAATATTAACAATTGAAGTAAAGATCATAACTCAATTCATCATAGTTTATACATAATTAGGCTTAATTTAGTATAATTGAAATCACTAATTTTTTAACCAAAATAGTTTTAAAATCTAACCAAAATTCATAAAATATGATGTAAATCACAGATTGTAATAACTCATTAGTAAATCATTAGAATTTCACATAAATTTGTGTTAAAACCCCATATGGTTTTTGATAATTTTTCATAAATTAGGAGAGATTGGGCATGGGTGTGAAAAAAAACATCCATTAATAGCCCTAAATACTTGGGTAAGATTGAGTTTCAATACTCTTTGAAAGCCCAAGGGAGAATTGATAAAGAAGAGCTTGAGGATTGGCTTGACCTCTCTTAGTTCTTCATAACTTTGCGTGCATGAGAATGAATAAGTTAGGGGGACTTATCCTAGCTTAACATACCATGAAAATAACATAAAACGACATAGTTTAGGGGCTAGAGCATAGGGAAGATGAAAATACCATTAATGAAATGCCCTAAAAGTTTCTGTACTGGTCAATCCAATGGGTGTACCAACGAGTCATTGGAGGATACCACAACTCGTGGTATGATCCATCATATGAACTTCCCAGTCCTTGATCTTGGATTCATACCATAGATTGACAGGGCGAGTCGTCAGTTCATATAATGGGTCGTTATATCAATCGTTGGTTGCCCTCTGAAGATTCTAAACTTCCCTCACTAGAAGTCTCACCATGACTCGTTTTCTCCAAAACGAGTCGTGGTGTCCTTCTGTTAGGTCCATTGGAAATTTATGTTTCCCTTACCATGACTGGAGACAATGGATCGTTGTACCTCACCACGGGTCATTGGATGACCTGTTATGTCTCAAAATGCCAATGTCCAGTACACCTACAATTCCAAATGATGACTTATTGTCTTGGACGATGGGTCGTCGTTTCACCCATTATTACACACTTACCGCCAATCAGCACCTCCCTTGACTAGATCCAACTGGTCGTTGGTTGGACCAATGATCTGTTGGGTCGTCCGTCCTGTACAATTTTTCTAGGTTTGAGGCAACTTCCATTTTTTATCCCAATTATAACCTTAGGCACTTAGAGATATTACAGGCTAATAAGAGTCCAGAGGATTGCAGACATCGGCCTTATCTAGGATGAGATGAACCCAGTAAGCCGAGCCAGAATACCCACCATAATTCCATCAGTCTAGCCAGCAGGGGACGCGAAGGTGAATGTCCCTACATTACAGGAGTAGAGCAAGACACCGGTTACAGTGTCGATTTCTTGCACTTCACCTACACCATAGCCTAGCCTGCGTACTCAGACTCCAGCATGGCATATTTTGGTGCCTCATGACTTCCTCCAGAAACTGGCTAAGCAATTGACCATGGTTGAATGAAAAATTCAAGCTATGATGGAAAATGTAAAGCCATAGGTCAAAGGAGGAGATAGATACAGCAGCTTAGTCTCTACAGCTCGCTTGGATGGATTTGAGAGTCAATTCAATGTGTGGATGGTGGTCCAGATAGACACCAAAAGTCTCTGTGAGAAGTTGGGGGCTCTTCGGAGCCATGTAGCTGAGTTGTCATCACGACAACCGACAGTCATAGCAGCCCTCACTCGTCCAGACCTAGATGCAGAGCTTAATGAGGAGGTTGACTTGGTGGCTTATTGGGATCAAATGGTAGATACTGGAGATAAGGGAAACAAAAGAGCTGCTGAGGATGTAGTAGAGGAGAGTCCAAGGAAGAAGAGGAAGAAGGAAAGGAAAGAACGCAAGCGCGCTAGAGTATAAAACTTGCAGACTCATGATGCACATATATCATAGCTTCAGGAGTGAGCTAGAGGAGAAGGTAGCTCCACCATTACTCAACCAGATCTTGCTAGTGGTCATGACCCTTTGTGTGAGCCACCTTACGATAAGATTTACACTGAGGCCATAGAAGAGTCCAAAACTATTGAGGGGGTAACCACTCCCCCCATAGACAGTTCATTTAGTGCGCCGGCCACCGCTAGCGCCACAATTACAGTGGAGGTACCTCTTCCGCAGGATGACCATAGTACCTAGAGCGCCACATGTATGTTCCCGTCCCTATATCTTATAGTTCATGCTTCAGGGACGAAGCTTAATTTTCAAAAAGGGGAGGGGGGTGTACTTGTGATTTTTTGGATTTTTGATTCATCCGAGGGTTTTTCTTGCGGTGTTTCTTTTCCCTCGGACTTTCTATGTAGTAGAACCGACATGTATAGAATTTTATTTCTTATTTTGTGATTCTTGTTTAATTAGGAAATAACTTAGGAATACTCAGCCAATGAAAATTCACTAGTTTTGATTTTTAAAAAATATTGACCCTCTTTAAAACCTTTTGATGCATTATCTATGTATTTGTGACTGCATGCATGATATATGTGGATATTTTGAAGTCATTTAGTTTATTAGCATGAGGATTCATGTTAAGCAAAATATAAAACAGACAGGTGAGGTGAATATAGGTCATGTATCATGAGTGAGTAAGGTGTAGTACTTAGTTCAGTGTTGTGTTGAAGATCTATAACATGCCTGGTTGGTCTTTGCTTAGGCTACAGATGGTTGGTTAGGATATGATCATAGGACATTTTTGTTTAAGCTCAGTTTTAGCCTAAATAACCCTATCAAAATCATATGATTCCCTTGATATCAATTTTGAGCCTTGAATAGACCATTTTTCATTTAATTCACCGATTAATTGTACCCCCTATTTTTTATAATGAACCTGTTTTGGCCTTGGTCATTCCTTGGATATTGAGAACCTCAACATAGGAAAAACGCCTAACTTGAGGGTGGCTAGAGTAGGGGTGCATAAATAATGGGAATGAGAAAAAGGGAGAGAAAAGAGAAAAGGTTTAAAATGAGTTGTGGTGCGAAAAAAGAAAATAAATGAGATGAAAAAAGTTGAAAATCTTGAAAATGAAAATTCAAAAAGAAAAAATAATGTTGGAAAAAGTTGAAAATACACCACACACATACAAATGTACATAAATGAGTTGAAAAGGGAAGAAAAGCATAAAGGGTTAATTAAGTGAATGGTGTAGCCAACATATGTAGTGTCAAGGAAGGGATAGTCCTTAATAAAATCTTTCATATTTATTATGTCCAGCCCTATAGCCTACATTAAAAGCCACAACAAGTCATATAGTTTTCCTAATCCGACCATCTGATAAATTGAAGCAGAGAAAATAAGGGCAAGCCTATGATATCTGATGTATAATACTTGAAACTTCTTTCTGAGAGTGAGCGTTGCTTGTTTAGTCCCTCGCAATATTTGATACTATATATATGAGTGGGGACTTCATGGATTATGTTTACTTAAGACTTTTACATGTCCTCTAGCAAAGAAAAACAAAAACTACATACGAAGCTTAACTAAAAAATAAACCTAGGATACTACTGCCAGTACTAAACAAAACTTTCACTATACATGCAACAATTTTCTGGCCCTTTTCCATGAACCAACATCAGCTAATGTACCACAAGCAAGCACGAAACATGCTAAACAGGGATAAAGACATGTCATCTAGCTATCAACAGGCAATCAAGTCATCACCAATGTTTTTCACACAGACCAATGGTAAAAATAAACATAATCCATGTACCCTCACAACAAATGAAGTCCCCACTCACATATATAGTGTCTAAGATTGCAGGGAACTAAACAAGCAAGGCGCTCACTCTCACAAAGAAGTTTCAAGTATTATATATCAGATACCATAGGCTTGCCCTTATTTTCTCTACTTCGGTTTATCAGATGATCAGATTAGGATCACTATAGGTCTTGCTGTGGCTTGTAATGTAGGCTGTAGGGCTGGACATGTGAAATATGAAAGATTTTATAAGTGACTATCCCTTCCTTGGCACTACATACGTTGGCTACACCATTCACCTATTTCTCCCTTTATGCTTTTCATTCCTTTTCATCCTTTTTCACCTCTTTTATGTACATTTGTATGGGCATGGTGTATTTTCAACTTTTTCTAACATTTTTTTCTTTTGAATTTGCTTTTTCAAGATTTTCAACCTCTTTCATCTCTTTTTTTTCACCTCATACATCATTTTTAAAACCTTTTCTCTTTTTTCTCCCTTTTTCTCGTTCCGATCATTTAAGCAGCCCTATCTAGCCACCCTCAACTTAGTAATTTTTCTTATGTTGAGGTTCTCAATATGAAAGGAAGGACCAGGGCCAAAACAAGTTCATTATGAAGAAAAGGGTACATTTAATCAGTGAATCAAAGAAAAATGGTCTATTAAAGGCTCAAAATTGGGATCAGGGGAATCATATGATTTTGGTAGGATTGTTTAGGCTAAAAGTGAGCTTAAACAAAAACGGCCTATGATTATATCCTAACAACCCATCCTTAGCCTATGCAAAGACCAACCTGGCATGTTCTAGATTTTCAACACAATACTGAACTAAGTACTACACCTCACTCACTCATGGTACATGACTTATATTCACCTCACCATTCTAGTTTATACATGGTTTAAGAAGATTCCTCATGAAAATAAACTAAATGACATCAAAAGATCCAAAGAAATCATGCACGCAGTCACAAATACATAACTAATGCATCAACAACTTTTAAACAGGGTCAATGTTTTTTCAAAAATCAAAACTACTGCAATTTTATTGGCGGAGTACTCCTAAGATAATTACCAATTAAACAAAAATCACAAAATAAGAAATAAAATACTAAACATGTTGGTTTTACTACGTAGCATATCTGAGGGAAAAGAATCACGACAAGAAAAACCCTCGAATAAATCAAAAATCCCAAAAATCACAAGTACACCCAATCCCCTTTTTGAAAATTACGCTTCATCCCTGAAGCATGAACTATAAGATCATAGGGAAGGGAATATACATGTGGCTCTCTACGCACTCCTATCGTCTTGCGAAGGAGGAACCTCTGCTGTCATCTTGGCGCTAGCAGTAGCCGATGCACTCAATAAAGTACCCACAGGAAATGGTTACCCTCTCAGTAGTTTTTGTCGCTTCTACGACCTCAATTTCCCTTAGTCGGTCAAGGACTCTCCATAGCAGGGAATGTTTTCCTTTGTGAATCAGGGACTTTTTATAGCCGAGAATGTTTTCCTTAGTCAGTTAGGGACTCTCTATAGCAGAGAATATTTCCTTAGTCAGTTAGGGACTCTCTATAGCAGAGAATGTCTCCCTTAGACTATGATATCAATTTATCTCAGCTCCATATAATTTTAGATTTCAGATAAAATCATTTTAGTAGGATTCAGACCCAATTATCAACACATAGTTAGTACAGTGTATGATATCAATTACAGCTTCAGTTCTTAGTATATGTACAACACATGACCCTTATGCATCAATTTGATTATACTTTAGTAAATATTTTCAAATAAAAGCTTAATGTCAATATATATATATCTCAGATAGGATAGTTGTATTCCAGCTTAGTTATATGTCAACATATTCAGTTTACTTCCTTCTTATCTACTTTCATTTTTAGTTTACTTACACTTCCCGTATACTCAGTACATTCCAAGTACTGACCGCACACTTTATGTCCAATATCGTTTCATGATATAGATTCAGGTTTCAAGACTCAACCATGTGGTTAGATATGCTCCATTCCCACCTCAACTGCTTGTGGTTAGTCCTCATCTCCTGAGGATGCGATCTATATTTCTATTTTATTATATTTCAGTTTTCAGACATTAGGAGTTAGTGGGGGCTTGTCCCAGCAACTCATCAGTGTAGTAGACGCTTTCAGACTTGTACAGATAGATTCATCTTTGTACCAAAGTTTTGTTACATTTGTTCTTATGGATTTCAATTAGACTCTTTCAGTTAGTTTCTGCTCAGCTATGATTCTGTTAGGTGCTTTCTTGCTAATGGTATGCTATGATCATGCCATCTGTCGACTTGGAGCCTCTAGAGATTCTTGTCCCGTGTCTCGATTCGGGCCATGTTCGGGTAGTGACGAACTCCTCCACTCGTCGTTGGTCAACACAGTCATGACCCGAATGTAGACCCAGATCACAACACCAGACAAGGAACCCCGAGAGACTCCAAGTCAACCCATGTCAATAGAGTACTACAAACTATCTGAAAGTCTCTATGATATCTAATAGGTTTATGGGACAACATCCCCAACTAACCCGGCAAAAACTGAAACAAAAGAGAACATCAATGTCTGGACATATGGCCCTCGGAACATGAGGATTCACCAAAAGGCTGATAGTTTACTATGGGATGAATTAATGATGGAGATGAACCTGAGAGTCGGGTCCTGTATCATGAAATGATACAACATAGAAAGTACATAGTCAGTAAGTGGAATGTACCGAGTATGCAAGGTAAGTAAAACGAACATTTAAAATATATAAAACTCATAATGATCATAAGAGTAGGACAACATGCTCATAACATAAATATCGTAATATAACATAAGGCTCAAGGTTTACAAAATATTTGTAATACAATCGGACTCATAATCATAACAGAAAAACTTTATTTAGCATGACTTGAGCCGATATACATCATCATAAACATGCATAGATCATGAGGAACAATGAGAGATTCTCTTAATCGACATACCCCATGTAAGCACATATGGAGCCCGACATGTAACTCTAGTCGGGAGGATTTCTGTATCTTGCCAAAGGTAGAACCATTAAAGGCGTGATCACACATGAGAAGAGTCATTTAGGCCAGGGGACAGTCACAAGGGAGGTCCCAACATATCCTACGGTGGCACGTAGTTAGAGATTCGGGGATGGACCTAGGCCCCGAACCTACTCGGTGTTCAATACTTCTCCCAAAACATATATAGTGCTCATAGATTCATGGGCTACTGAAATCATGATAATCATAAACATACTTGTAAATACATGAACTAACCATGAAATAAGGCTCGTGAGTTTGCCATAATCATATATCATAAATCATGAGGTTCATGCATACTTATAGATCATACATATACTTTGCAAATCATCAAATCGTAATTGGTATTTGAATAAATCCATATTTCAAATCATAAATCATGATGGATTTGTAATTATCAACAATCGTAGTAAAGATCATAACTCGATTCATAATGGACCATGCATAATTAGGCTAAATTTAGTAGAAATCGAAATTAATAATTTTATAATAAAAATAGTTATAGAATTTGATCAAAATTCATAAAACATGATGTAAATCTTGAAATATAATAACCCATTAGAAAATCATTAGAATTCCACAAAAAAATTCAAGTTAAAACCCCATAAGATTTTTGATCAAATTTCATGAATTAGGAGAAATTGGGCATGGGTGTGAACGAATACACCCATTCAATACCCTAAATACTTGGGTAAGATCAAATTTCAACACTCTCTGAAAGCCCTAGGGAAAATTTATAAAGAAGAGATTGAGAACTAGCTTGATCACTCTTAAATCTTCCTAACTTTGGATACATGAGAACGAATAGGTCAGGAGAGCTTAACCTATCTTAACATACTATGAAAATTACATAAAATGACATAGTTTAGGGCCTTAAAGCATAGGAATGACGAAAATACCCTTATTGAAAGACCCTGAAAAATATGCACTAGATGCTCCAACAGACGTGCCAACAAGTCGTTGGAGGATAACACGACTCGTAGTACGATCCGTCAATTGCACTTCCAAGACCCTGATCTCGAATTCAACCCACGACTCCATAGGACGAGTCATCCTTTCATCTAACAGGTCATTGGTTCGATCGTCGTTTGCCTCCTAAGGATCCTGAACTTCTCCTCACAATGAGCCTTACAATGACTTGTTGTTTCCTCTAACAGGTCGTGGTTTCCTTCTGTTAGGTCCACTGGAAATTTTGACACCCCTAGCAACGACTAGTGACCACGACTCGTTATTTCCCATGACTGGTCGTGGGATGACCCATCACATCCCCTAATGCCAAAGTCCAGTACCCACCACGGTTACAACCGACGACTCATTGATCCCAGCAACGAGTCATTAAATCACCCGTTATTTCCACTATCACCAGGCCTTCACTGTAAACTACTTGATCCAATGGGTCATTGGTTAGACCAACGATCCGTTGGGTCGTCCGTCCTGCAATATTTTTCCTGGTTTTCAGTCAAATTCCATTGTTGATCCCAGGTCTAATCTTAGGAACTTTTGAGGTATTACAATATCTCCCCCTGGGGAACATTAATCCTCAAATGTTTAAAACGAGAAAAAAACAATGACATGCAATCATTATACCCAATGACTAATCATTTAAATCGAAAAATATCAGAATGACTATCCTCGATTCAAACTGCAGAGTTGAACTGATTTCATGATTCACATACACATCCATGTACATAAAACAAACTTTAATACATGAAGTGAACACGAAAACTAAATAGTGTTTTAGGGAAAAACGGATACCTTTAGTTGGAACTAAGCCGGTAGAGAATTAATATGGGTATCTAGCCACCATATTCGCTTCGGCTTCCCACGTAACTCCTTGAACATGCTGATTCCTCCATAACACTTTAACTAAAGCTACTTCCTTGCTCCTTAGTATCCGAACCAGACAATCTAATATTTTCACCGGAACCTCCTCATAGCTAAGGCTGTCTTTAACACCAACGCTGTCCACCGGGAAAATTAGGGTTGGATTCCCCAAACACCTCTTCAAGAGCGATACATGAAACTCAGGATGCCAAGAAGATAACTCTGTGGGCAACTCCAACTCATACGCCACCTTGCCAACTCTTCTCACAATTCAGTAGGGGCCAACATAGTAGGGATTAAGTTTTCCTTTCTTTCCAAATCACATCACTCCCTTCATGGGAGATACCTTCAGAAATACCAAGTCATCGACTTCAAATTCTAATTCTCTTCTTCTCACATCTGCATAAGACTTTTGGCGACTCTGGGCTGTTTTCAACCCGTCTCTTATCATCTAAACCTTCTCCATTGCCTCGTGAACCGAGTTTGGCCCTATCATAGCTGTCTCACCAATCTTAAAGCATCCAATGGGCGATCTACATCTCTGCCCATAAAGAGCCTCAAACAGTGCCATCTGGATACTGGAGTGATAATCGTTATTGTAGGCAAACTATATCAGGGGCAAGTGATCATCCCAACTACCTTTGAAGTCCATCACCCATGCTCTTAACATGTGTTCGAGAGTCTGGATTGTCCATTCCTCTTGGCCATCCGTTTGTGGGGGAAATATTGTGCTGAGTTTAACCTGAATACCACACCCTTTTTGAAATGACCTCCAAAATTGAGAGGTAAATTGAGCATCTTTGTCTAAAATGATGGATATGGGCACTCCATGCAATTGAAATAACTCTAGGATATATATAGTTTGGCATAATCTTCTGCTGAGTCTTTGGTTTTGATTGGTAGAAAATGAGCAGCTTTGGCCAACTTGTCTACCACCATCCAAATGTAGTCATATTGTTGGCGAGTATGAGGTAATCCTGTTATTAAATCCATGTTAATCTCTTCCCACTTCCAAGTGAGAATGCTAATATCCTGAAGTACGCCTCCTTGCCTTTGATGCTCAACCTTTGCTTGTTGAGCGTTTGGGCATTTGACTATGAATTCTGCAATATCCTTCTTCATGCCATTCCATAAATTGATTTACCGTAAGTCACGGTATATCTTGATGGCTCCTGGATGGATAGAGTACCTGGATCCATGAGCCTCATGCAACATCCAGCTCCTTAAATCATCAATATCTGGAACACATAGGCGACCCTGGTACTAAATTACACCATCTCCCCCTTGGGACCTCCACCTTCTGACTTTGTATGGCTTCCTTCAACTTCACCAAAATTGCGTCCTCATCTGGTCTAGTTTTGACATCTATCACCAAGGATGATTCGGATCCGTTCTAGACAATAACACCACCATTAGTCGAGTCAACTAACCTAACTCCCAACTTTGCTTGTTGATGTACATCTTTCACCAGCTCCTTCTTCTTCTTATCCACACGGGACACAATCTTCATGGAGAGTCTACTAAGTGCGTCCGCTACCACATTAGCCTTACTCGGATGGTAAAGGACACTCATATCATAGTCCTTGAGTAGTTCCAACCACCTTTTTTCCCTTAGATTGGGATTTTTCTGTGTGAATACATATTGTAAGCTCTTTGGGTCCGTAAACATATCCACATAGACCCCATATAAGTAATGTCACCTTATCTTGAATGCGAACACCGCCATGGCCAATTAAAGATCATAGGTTGGGTAATTCTTTTCATGAACTTTAAACTGTCTGGAGGCATAGGCTATGACTTTCCCGTGCTGCCTCAATATGCACACAAGTTCAATCCTCGAGGCATCACAATACACCATGAAACTATCATTACCGTCAGGTAGGGTCAACATCGGTGTTATAGTAAGTCGAGTCTTCAACTCTTGGAAGCTCTTCTCACAAGCCTCCAACCATTGGAACTTCACCTTCTTCTGGGTCAATTTGGTCAGAGGTTCCGCAATAGATGAGAAACCTTCAACAAACCTTTGATAATATCCAGCTAAACCTAAGAAACTCCGAATATCCAAAGGACTCACCGGTCTAGGCCAATTCTTCACCGTTTCTATTTTCTGAGAATCCACCTTTATACCCTCACTCGTCACCACATGGCCCTGAAGTGCATGGAGTTGAACCAAAACTCATACTTGCTGAACTTGGCATACAATTAGCTATTCTTGAGAGTCTAAAGTACTATTCTCAAATGAGGGGCATGCTCCTCCTTTCTCTAAGAGTATATAATAATGTCATCAATGAACATGATAACGAAAATGTCCAAGTATGGCTTGAACACCCTGTTCCTCAGGTCCATAAAAGCTGCAAGAGCATTCATTAGTCCAAAATACATAACTACAAACTCATAATGACCATACCGCTCCTGAAGGCTGTCTTCAAGATATCACATTCTCGAACTTTGAGCTGACGATACCCAGACCTGAGACCTATACTTGAGAAACACTTGCCACCCTTAAAGTGGTTAAACAAATCATCAATCCTGGGTAGAGGGTACCTGTTCTTGATGGTGACTTTGTTCAATTAGCGATAGTTAATGCACATCCAAAGGGATCCATCCTTCCTTCGGACAAATAAGACTGGTGCACCCCATGGAGACTTGCTCAGTCTAATGAAACCCTTATCTAACAAGTTGTTCAACTGATCCTTCAACTCCTTTAGCTCAGCTGGGGCCATATTGTAGGAGGGATAGATATAGGTTGAGGGTCGTCAGAAGGTCAATACCAAAATTAATTTCTCTCTCGGGAGGAACACTTGGTAAATCATTAGGAAACACATTTGGGTACTCATGCACTACCAGAACTGACTGGATAGTCGGGGCCCGGACTCAACATCCTTAATCCTAACTAGATGATACATGCAACCCTTAGAAATCATATTTCTGGCCTTGAGATAGTAAATAGGATGACCTAAAGGCACATCCAAACTACCCTTCTACTCCAAGACTAACTCCCATAGAAAATGGAACTCCACTACACGAGTTCTACAATTAACAAAAGCATAACATTTATACAACCAATCCATGCCAAGAATAATGTCGAAGTCAGTCATGGATAACTCTACAAGGTCAGTGGAGGTGACTTTATACAATATAGTGACCGGGCATCCTCTATACACCCTCCTAGCTACAATCGAATCACCACAGAAGTAGAAATCAAAAATGGTTCTAATAGAGTCTCGGGACTAACACCAAAGCTACTAGCAATATAAGGTGTCACAAAAGGAAAGGTATCCCTCAGATATAATAGAGCATAAACATCAATATGAAATAGTCACAAGGTACTAGTGACCACATCCAAGGAGACCTCCTGCTCCTGGAGGGGTGCTAATGTGTAGAACCAATTCTGGCACTATCCGTGAGTCACCCTGCTGAGGGGGACATGCCGCTGGAGCGGTTGAACTAGTAGCTGGCATACAGGCTATGCCACCCCTTCATCTGGCCGAAGGGTAACCTAAATCTGTTTCTGAGTTTGCCACACCCGAAACAAGCATCGAAGCTGGCTAGGCACTTTCCTGAGTAATTCTTGCTTCACCTAGCACAAATTGGGAAGGTGCACTCTAGTTGCATGCTACCCTGGCCTCTTGAATCTAGAGCCATACTCCTCTGATCCCCTCAGAACATAGATTGTGTACTAGTTGATGATGGTGCTAGAGTAATAGACCTGTGTTGAGACTGCTGGCGCCGTCCACCCCAAAATCTAGCTTGAGAAGTCCCGTAACTATCTGTCCCGGCCCTCTTGGCCACACTTTGCCTTCGATAAAATTACTCCATCTGCTGAGCATGCAATATTGTGCGGGGAAAATATATATCCCGATGCAACATGGTGATCCTACAATCCTTATCTAGGTAGTCCACCACTCTATGCATAAATCAGCTCACCCGAGCCCTCTAGTCTGTCACCAACTCTGGTGCATATTTAGATAAATGAGTGAACTCTAAATCGTACTCCTAAACTGACATGTCACCCTGATTTAGGTTTACAAACTCGGTCACCTTTAGTTCCCTAATCTCATGAGGGAAGAACTGATCCAGAAATGTCGCATGAAACTATTCCCAACTTATAGGGCCTGCACCCACTGCCCTAGCATCTCTCCATTGCTTGAACAATATATGCACCATCCATTTTAGCGGATAAGAGGTCAAATCAAAACGCTCTACATTTGCCACCGTTATGACCTAGGTGATGTTTAGAATCTTTTCGCTGAATTCGTGCAGGTCCCAATCTACCTTGGACCCAAGGAACTCCGACGGGTTCATCCTCAAGAAATCCCTAACCCGATCCACCACCGCATTTCCATTCTGTGGAATATGTTCAATAGCCTGTTGGTTGAACTGAGCGGTCAAGGCCTGCACAAGAATCTAGATAGCTGCTCGAAACGCAGTGTGGGCAATTGGCTCTGGTGCCTGGGGCTCTTGAACTGGTGGGGCTTACTGATGCCCGTGTCCATTGCCATCCTCGTGGCCTTCACCATTTCCATTTCTCCTACCATTCGTTCAACGAGGAGCCATTCATTATGCAATCGTGAATAGCACAAATTAGAAGGATAGAAAGACTTCTCATCACACGACATAGATCATGAAAGAAGGGGACATTTCCTTAACGTCTCGTAGCCCCTTCGTCGTAAGTGTGGAGAACTTCACACCCATGAAAAAGACTCTATTCAGCGTAGCTTTCAGACACCCTTAGACACATCAAACCTATTGCTCTGATACCAATTCTTTCACGACCCGAACAAAGACCCAGATTGTAACACGGGAAAAGGAGCCCCGAGAGACTCCACGTCAGCCCATGGCATGAACATTCATTTAACTTCATTTCACTTTAAGCAGAAAACTGAACATACGATATAGTGGAAACATAAACGCAACATAACATAACATGATAAGCAGAAAAGCACTAGAAATACATGCCAGTTGAGTACTACAAACTGTATGAAAGCCTCTATCATATCAGATGGGTTGATGGGATAACAACCTCAACTAACCCAGCAAAAACTAAAACAAAAGAGAACATCAATATCTGGACATATCGCCCTGAAACATGAGGACTCACCAAAAGGCTAATAGTTTACTCTAAGATGGACTAATGATGGAGATGAACTTAAAAGGCGGGTCTTGTATCATGAAATGATACGGGATAGAAAGTATGCGATCAGTACGTGGAATATACCGAGTATACAAGGTAAGTAAAATGGACATTGAAAATATATAAAACTCATAAATGATCATAAGAGTTGGACAACATGCTCATATCATAAATATCATAACATAAAATAAGGCTCAAGGTTTTCAAAACATTCGTAATACAATCATAATCATAAGATAAAAACTTTTATTTACCATTACTTGAGCCGATATACGTAATCATACACATGCATAAATCATGAGGAATAGTAGGAGATTCTCTTAACCGACATACCCCATATGAGCACACATGGAGCTCGACTTGTAACCCTAGTCGGGAAGGTGTCTGTACCTTGCCAAGGGTAGAACCACGAATAGCGTGATAACAAATGAGAAGGGAAATTTCGATCAAGGGACAGTCACAAGGGAGGTCCCAACATACACTACGGTGGCACGTAGTTGTGAGATCCGAGGCTGAACCTAGGCCCCCAACATACTGGGTGTTAATACAACTCCCAAAACATATATAGTGCTCATAGTATAATATGGATGAGATTCATGGGATATTTAAATCATGATAATTATAAACATACTTGTCAATATGTTAACTAGCCATGAAATAAGGCCCGTGAGTCGGCCATAATCATATATCGTAAATCATGAGGATCATGCTTACTTGTTGATCATACATATATTTTGAAAATCATCAAATTGTAATGGGTATTTGAATAAATCCATATTTCAAATCATAAATCATGATGGGTTTGTAAATATCAACAATTGTAGTAAAGATGATAACTCGATTCATCATGGATCATACATAATTAGGATAAATTTAGTAGAAATTGAAATCAATAATTTTATGATCAAACTAGTTGTAGAATATGATAAAAATTCGTAAAACATGATGTAAATCTCAAAATATAATAATCCATTAGTAAATCATTCGAATTCGACAAAAAAATTCAAGTTAAAACCCCATAAGATTTTTGATCAAATTTCATGAATTAGGAGAAATTGGGCATGCCCGTGAATGAAAACACCCATTCATAACCCTATATATCTAGGTAAGATCAAATTTCAACACTCTTTGAAAGCCCAAGAGAAAATTGAAGAAGAATAGCTTGAGAACTAGCTTGATCACTCTTAAATCTTCTTAACTTGCATGCATGAGAATGAATAGGTTAGGAGCGATTAATATATCTTAACATACTAAGAAAATAACATAAAATGATGTAGTTTAGGGGCTTAGGTAGAAATGACGAAAATACACTTAATGAAATACCCTAAAAAATCTACACTGGATACTCCAACGGACTTACCAACGAGTCGTAGGAGGATACCACGACTCATGGTATGATCCATCACCTGCACTGCCAAGAACCTGATCTCGGATTCAACCCAAAACTCTATAGGACAAGTCCTCCTTTCGTCTATCGGGTCATTGGTTTAATCGTCGTTTGCCTCTTAAAGATCCTGAACTTCTCCTCACAACGAGCCTCACCACGACTCGTTGTTTTCTCCAACGGCTCATGGTTTCCCTCTGTTAGGTTGATTGGAAATTTTTCAAACCCTAGCAATGACTTATAACCACGACTCGTTATTTCCCACTACGGGTCGTGGGATGACCTGTCATATCCCTTAATGCCAAAGTCCATTACCCACCACGGTTATAAACAATGACTCATTGTTCCCAGAAATGAGTCATTACATCATCTATTATTTTCACTGTCACCAGGAAATCTCTTCCCACGACTAGATCCAATGGGTCGTTGGTTGGACAAACGATCTCTTGGGTCGTCCGTCCTGTAACATTTTTCCTAGTTTTCAGTCAACTTCCATTTTTGATCTCGGATCCAATCTTAGGCACTTTCGGTGTATTACAAATGCTACAGCTTCTACCCACTTAGAGATATAATCAATATACACCAGAATGTACATGTTTCTATAAGAGCTCACAAATGGGCCCATTAAATCGATTATCCGCACATCAAACAACTTCACCTCTAAGATTGGTGTCAAAGGAAGTTCATGCCTTCTTGAGATACTCCCTATTTGTTGACACCGATCACATTGTTTCACAAAGTCATGGGCATGTTGATGAATGGTAGGACAATAAAATCCACAGTGTAGCACATTTACCGTTGTCCGAACAATCCCACAATGGCCCCCAACCAGTGATGACTGACATGCTTCTAGAATTTGTACCATTTAAACTTCTGTGATACACCTATAAATTATACCATCAGCGGAACTACGGAAAAGGTTGGGTTCTTCCCTATAAACCTTCTGAACATCATGCATGAATCTCTTCTTTTGATGAAAGGTCAACCCCTTAGGTGTAATATTGCTTGCCAAATAATTAGGAAAGTCTGCAACCACGATGTAAACTCATGGGCTACTGCTAGAATATGTTCATTAAGGAATTCATCATTATTCTGCTCATGTACTTTCAATTGACCACTTGTCTCTAGGAGTGGTAGATTGTCGGCCACTTGGTTCTCACATCCCTTACGATCCTTCACTTGAAAGTCGAATTCCTACAATAACAGGACCAATCTAATTGGCCTGGGTTTAGCATCTTTCTCGGTCATCAAATATCTGAGTGCCGCATGGTCCATCTGCACCACCACTTTGGTCCCCATCAAATATGCCCGAAACTTTTAAAACGCAAATACTACAACGAGAATCTCTGGTTATGTCACTGTGTAGTTTGTTTGTGCATCTTTCAGGGATTTTCAAGAATAATAAATGTGGTGAAAAATCTTTTCCTTCTGCTGACAAGGTACTACCCCTAATGCTACACCACTGGCATCACACATTTACTCAAAGGGCTTTAACCAATCTGGTGCCATGATGATTGGAGCGGACACCAACTTTTCTTTCAATTCCACAACAGCGCTCATATATTCATCATCGAAATTGAACTTTGCCTCTTTTTCTAGCTATAAAAATAAAGGATGGGTTATCTTTGAGAGATATTTGATGAACGGCGGCGGTAAAATTCCACATGTCCTATAAAACTCCTAATACCATTCACTGTGGTTGGCAGAGCTAACTGAGCGATGGCATTATTCTTGGCCTGGTCTACCTCAATCCCTTTCTTAGAAATTTTGTGTCCTAGAATAATCCCTTCTTATACCATGAAATAATACTTTTCCCAATTAAGTACAATTTTGTCTCTTCATATCTCTTCAATACCTTATCCAGATGTACCAAACAATCTTCAAATGAATTTCCTAATACTGAGAAGTCATCCATAAGGACTTCCACAGTATCCTCTACCATATCTGAAAAAATTGACATCATACACCTATGAAAAGTGGTGGGAGTATCACCAAAGTTCGTAAGGCATCCTCTTGAATGCAAAGGTCCCATAAGGACATGTAAATGTGGTTTTATCTTAATCTTTGGGTGCAGTAGAAATTTGATTGAGTCATGAGTATCCATCTAGAAAAAAATAATATTTTTTCCCAACCAAGCGATCTAGAATTTTCTCAATCAAAGGAACTGGAAAGTTATCCGTTTTCGTCCACAACCTCTATCCGGTAATTGGTCGAGTTGCAATCAACTCACTCTTTTCAATTAATACAACTGTAATTCTCCCATTCTTTGGCATGCATTAGACAAGACTTACCCAACTTCTATCGGCGATAGGATACACAACTCCCGCATCTAACCATTTAATAATTTCTTTCTGGACTGCCTCTTTCATTGTCGAGATCGAGTTCCCTTGGTTGGAAGGTGTAAGCTCCTAGCCTTTTTATCATGTGACACACCTCTTCTAATCCTTCACAATTCAAGAAAATTCTAGTAAATGTTTCTTTCAAAATTTCTTCTTCCATCTCCCATCCTACTACTTCTTCATCCGCGTTGGCTAGGGGTGGTGGAGCCTTTGATTCCTTTGTTACTTGCTGAGCTACCATTTGGGATGTTAACAAGTTCATTCTTTCCTCCAATTGTTTTATGGCAATATCATGATATTCCACTATTTTAGTGAGGTCCAACAATTCACTCTGCAACTCCTGAATTCATGACTCAGTCAAAACAACACTCTCAAGCACCATCTCAAGAGTGCTTTCCATGTAGGATAAGAGGGACTTGTCACTTCCTTGGCTACTCGTCTCAACTAAATAGATAGTGCTCCGACATTGATTTTCATTATAAGGATACCCGTAGCGTTGATTGGCTTGTTGGTACCTATGTGAAAACTCATCATACAATTCCTTAGTAACTCTATTTGATTCACCACGACAAACAACACTGTGTCTTTTCTTTCTTCTCTCCTCCTCATCTCATCTATCAATTAGAAGGTTTTAACATAAGACGCCCTTCGGGGTCTCTCAGGAGCATCTCAAAAGGACTCATTAGCATATCATTAACATCCCAAGAATGGAAAAATGAGGCACCAGCTAAGATTGTAACATCAAACTAATTAAGATGGAAGATCAATTCAAAATAACAACAACTAAAGACTATCAAACTACATTCCTTAGAAACGGCGCCATTTTTGATTACTTCCAAAATACACCCTACTCTATGGAAGAGCGTAAATGGTCGATGTATAAAAGCAAATAACCTAACGGATGTCGGGGTCGAATCCCATACGGAATGCAAACTAATCGCGCAATAGTTGTATATTACCTTGAATTTATTTGCATCAATGCAAAAGAAAAGTTAAGGAAAAGTTTGGGGGAGTAAATAGAATCTAACTCAGCTAAATAAGAAAGAAAGATAACCAAAATCGAGAAACAATAATGAGTAAAGGCGAGAGGTGTGATGTAGAGGGGATGACAATCGAATTGGGATTTACTAGAAAATTGAGTTATTATTAATATGTGTAAATAACCTTGAAAAGATGGTGCCCGATGTTTTTCAACCGCTTGGGCACTTCTTCGTTAAGTTCTTTAGAACCTCAAGGTGCAATTCAACTATTCCAATATGGTTTGGGTTAGGGGTTAAGCTATTTCTAGCCATCTACCTTTAATGGGATTATGTCTATGAATTTTATGCATTTCTAGACCAATCCCACATAATCAAATCCCAACCCACCATTAACTTCTTCCCTGTTACTTAATTCTTCTTTTTCAAGCCAAAAATAAGTAAGCAAACAATACCCATATTTTCAACTATGAGTAATCAACTATAATTTGACGAGAAATCAATAGATTTACACTAATTAAGTAATAACAAGATAAATATTGCAAGACCCAATTAAATAAAACACCCATTATCACACACCTCGAGCTATAGATTTAGCTACTCATAATTGAGAAACAAAAGAGCTTATTTATAAATAGACTCAATAATTTCATAATTAAGAATACCCACAATCAAGCTCAAAATGTCTCTACAATGGTTCATATACCTTGCCGAACAAAATGAAGATGAAAAAGAAAAATTCAAAACTTTATTTTATATGCAAATCTCTCTTTAAAAAGTGATGGAGAATAATAATGCGCTTGTCCAGAGTACTATTTTAGAATATGTACAAAAGTAGGTCATGACATTCTCCTCTTTTTTGGGGTTGGACATTTTTTCCCTTTTCAGGCGTCTTTCACTTGCGAGTAACCGGAGGTTCGCCAGTGTCCATCGGTGAGCCGATGGTTGATTTCCTCAATTGTTCAGTGAATTCCAGAGCCAACCGGCGATGTCATCGATGGTTTGCTAGCTGTTGTTCAACGAGCCGCCAATTGCAATTGTTCATCATTCCAGTGGGTGCCTGCGGTCAGCCGACGTTTCGCTTGTGTCCTCTAGTGGAGAACCAATTTCCACCTGAATATCATCCTTTATACTCAATTGCATGCTCCTTCTTTTGAAATTAGTTACCAGCAACATCCAAGGGAAAAATGGCATAAAATCCAACTAAAAGACTTAAAAACTAAGCTAACGCTCATGATTAAAAGCCTAATGAGTTGGTAAATTACCAACTTATTAGCGGAATAGAAAGAGGCTGAGTATTTGGAATAACATCGATTTTGAAATATCTTTCCCTATCGGGAAGGACTTTTGGAAGATCATCTGAGAAGACCTCAGGAAACTCATTTACAACAGGTACAAACTAAAGGGGTAGGATCTCAATATTAGAGTCTCTCACTCTAACTATATGATAGACACACCCTTAGAGATTAACTTTCTGGACCTAAAGAATGAAATGAAACAACCCTTAGGCATAAAAGGACTACCATTCCAAACTAGAACTGGCTCATCAAGCAATTGGAACTCTACTACTCGGGTCCTACAATATACTGTGGAATAACATGAATATAGCCATTCCATGCCTAGAATAATATCAAAATTCACCATATCAAGCTCTATAAAGTCATTTGTGGTGTCTCTATGACGAACTAAAATAGTACAATCTCTATAAACTATCTTAGCTAGAATGGACTAACCGATTGAAGTAGAAACATAATAAGGATCAAATAGTAGTTCTGGATGCTTTTCGAACATGTCGGCTATATAGGGAGTCACAAAATATAAGGTAGCTCCTGGATAAAGTAAGGAATAAAAATAAACTGAGAAGACTTTAAACATACCAGTAACAACATATGAGGATGTCTCTAAGTCCTGCTGTGTAGACTGATGAGTTGGTAATTTATCAAGTCATTTGGTTTTTAAGCGCGATCTATTGCTTTGATTTCACACAAATTAGTGCAGACATTTAACTTATACAAAGAAAATGGAATAATTTAACTGAAAGCACTCTGTTAAAAGAAAAACGGACATGTATACTGCTTATGAGAACCTGTGAAAGTATAGGTTCCTCCCAGATAAAGCTAGAAGATGTGTTGAACTAGACCTGCGAGATGAAGATTGCCATCTGTGAAGTGCAGGGGCCACCACAGATGGCTTGCACAGAACACTGCCTCAGCCTCCTGAAGGATCTGCGAGCTGCACGCAACTGACCTGCATTGCTGCTAAGTGCAAAGTCATTTAAAAACTGCACAATTGTACCTCAGAAGCTTCCAAGGGAAATTTGGGATAATTATAGAAAAGGAATTTTCAAAATTTTTATCGTAAGTGTACAATCATATAATTGATTTTGTAAAGAGAAGTTCATAGAGATAGAAAGAGAGTTCAATTACTTCTTCTACTTCAATTTCCATTGGGAAAGAACTCCATCGTTGCAGAACTTAATCTTGAAATTAATTAAATATTACGATGAATTTAGAGGAATTTCTTATGGGTATAATTTGTATCTCTTTACTTATGAGTAGCCAAATTTCTTTCTAAGTGTTTGTGTGCTTGATGTGTGTCTATATTTGATTGGGTGTTGATTAATTGTTCTTACATGTTTTAAGTCAATAATTGATGGTTGCAAACATTAATTTAACTTTCTTATCTTCCTTTTTCTTTAAAGAGGGAAATAAGGTTCGGGTGAGGATTCAATATTGAAGAATTAGGTGTATGATGCTTGGGCTTGGGCTAGTGATAGTCAAAACCCATATTCACATTTCATTAAAGGGTTAAGGATAGAGATAGTTTATCCCTTCCTTAAGCTTTGTTGTTTAGTTTTTTGATTGACTTTTGGTTTGAGAAAACCCAAGGTAAACATATCCTTTTGGTTGAGAAACATAGGATGTAGCCATCACCAGTTCTCTCCATGACCTAATTGAATCTAAGGAATTTAAATCAACACCTATCAAGTCGATACCCCATCAAATGCATACCCCTAATCACTCTCATTGATTGGAACAAGTAGCCGGCCCCTGCTTTGATTTACAATTTGTTATCAATATTATCTTTCTCCCCCCCCCCCCCCCCCGCCAATATTTACATTATATGTTCTAGACATGGCACTAGCTAGTTTGAGTTAATATTTCAACTTTTGGATAATCTCTCCTTAATCTCTGTAGGATTCGACCTGGACACTCGTTGGAAATTTATTTTTTAACAGCAACCACAACCACGTCCTTTAAATGGGAGATTTAAATTAAGAGTTATAAAAAAATTGTGTCATTGCTGGGGATTGGGATGTGATTTCCATTTGTTATTTATTGATTCCAATTTATTTTGCGTCCTAAGTTGTTTTTACTTTGTTTTGTGTTTTTGTTAATTACTTAGGAGTGCAAAGATGAGCCACTCTAGTAATATGGGTCGCATGGATGGATTCATGGATGTAGAGGATAATCTCGTTGGTGATGATGTAGCTAGTGCCATTCACCTACCACCAATGGTAGTTAATGCCTATTCCATGAGACAAGCACAATGTGACATTTCTTGTAAATGAAAGGGCTATTTGGTGGACTAGCTAGCGAGGATGCTAATCGGCATCTTTGAAACTTCATTGAAATATATCAACCATTCAACATATCTAACATCATCCCAGAGTCAGACTACTTGAGGTTATTCCTGTTCTCCTTAACAGGAGAGGCTAGACATGGTTCGAGGAGCTGCCTCCCGGGTCCATTACATCTTAGAACAATTTACCTGAAGTGTTCCTTGATAGATTTTTTACACCCTCTAGGATGTTTCAACTACGTGATGAGATTAGAAACTTACAACAACTCTTTAGAGAATCCATTCATGAAGTATGGTTGAGGTTACAAAAGAAAGTTGCCATTTGCCCAAATTATAGACTACTAGGTGGGGTAGTTCTTCAAAGTTTTCACCGGTCCCTTGTTTTGATAAACAAATTGGTTTCCAATAATCTTATTTGTGGTGGAATTATGGACCACACATTCGGTATTTCAAAATCCTTCTTTGATAAAATGATGAAGACAAACCGTGATTGGCACACTAGAGATATCAAGGAGTCTTCGAGTGGTGCGTCCTCAAACCAATTGGCGGCTGATTTAAGAAGAAATGAAGAAAGAGACGAAACATTGGCTAAATGATAACCCAAGTAGAGTTTCTTGCAAATCATGCTATGGGGTCCGGAATAAAATTTGTCAATGCTATTGATACCCATGGATGCAACCCACTTGAGGAGGATGTCTCTCAAGCAAGATATGATGAGGAATACCAATTAAAGAAGTGCCAAATGGTGGGTTCTTGTCAAGAATACCAAGGTTCCAATCAAGTCTCCAGGAGTCCTCGTATGGGAACCAAGGTTGGACGGATCGAGAAGACCAAGGCTGGTTAGAAAGGGATAAATAATGGAGAAATTGTGAGCCTAAAAGAGAAGGGGATAGGCACCACTAGAGATGAAATGCATACATCCCTCCACCTAAAGCTAATGGAGCCCCTATGCAAACAGGTGTGAGTGATGTAGGGAATTAAAAGATTAAATAAGTTCTTGCTAGGGTGTTGCAAAAAGTGGAGTCAACCGATAGCGGAGCGAAAGAATTAAAAGAGGACGTGTCAAACCTTACCCAAACATTGAGCTCCCACTCAGTTTCAATCAAACATTTGGAAACCTAAATGAACTATTTATCCACACAAATGAACCCTAGAATGATGGGCACTCTTCCAAGTGACACTATGTCGAATCCGATGAAAAATGGACACTGCATGGCAATAGCCACGTGGAGTGGGAAGTTAGTCACAAATGCGGGTGATAAACCCAAGGTGGATGTTGGTTCAAAGACAATAGATGAAAAATTGAATGACGGGGTGTCGAGAGCACCTATTACTGTTGATAATGACAAGTTAGTAGAGGAGGAAGAGGTTGATACTACTCCTTCAAGAGTGAATGTCAAAAAAAAGGGTGAGGATGCCCCAAATGCTAAAGGCCAAGTGCGTAAGATCCCATCTTGATAATTCTCAAAAATTTAAACTCCTCGTTCAGAGAAAGTCTAAGCGATCATTATATCAAGACAATATTCTTGACGGATGTCGGGGTTGAATACCACAGAGGCTAGTGAATGATTTGTGCAAGCGTTATTTTAAGAAATTTGAAAAAACTTTCACCAATTAAGAAAAATAATATAGTACATTTTTGGGGGAAAGTCGAAGCTAACAATATTGTGGACTTCAAACTAGCTTAGCAAAATATTCAAAATTAATAGACAATAATGAGAGAAGACTAGAGATGTGGTGTAGATGGGGTGCTAATCAAATAAGGAAATGCTAGCTCATCAAATCATTGAAAATAAGTGTAAATAACTTTGGGCAAGATGGTATCCTATGTTTTTCAACCTCGTATATGCCTTTTCATTGAGTCCTTTCGAGCCTCAAGACACAATTCAATTATTCCAATAGAGTTTGGGTTAATAGCCGAGCTATTTCTAGACATCAACTACTAATTAGGATTATGAACATGGGTTTTGGCTATTTCTAGACATAATCCACACAATCACATACATTCCCACCATCAAATTCTCTCCCAAAACTTGAATTCTTCCTTTTTCAAGATAAAATCAAGTAAGAAAAATAAACCAACATTTGCAACTATGGATCTTCAATTATAAATTGGAGAGAAATCAACATATTTATACTAATTAAGGAATATTAAGATGAAACTAGCAATACCCAATCTAATTAAGCACCCTTTATCACACACCTAATTGATGATTTAGCTACTTATGATTAAGAAACTAAAGAGTATATTCATCAATAAACTCAATGATTTCATTAGTAAGAGCAAGCAAAAATCAAACTCAAATTATGTCTGAAATCATTAGTAAGAGCAAGCAAAAATCAAACTCAAAATATTTCTGCAACAATGGTCATACATTGCTAATGGAAGAAGAAGAAAATAAAAAAAGCTATATTCAACAATCTCCTCCAATGGAGTTCTTCTCTTTCAAAGGCAAAAGGAATGTTCAAAAAGCTAAAAAGTTTAAAAGTTATGTACAGAGTACTTTTTTTAGACTATATATAAAAATAGGGCAACCAATCAGCTCTTTTTCTAATGTTGGATGCAATTGCCCCTGTTCAAGTGTTTTATCATTTACGGGGGAGCCAGCGGTTCACTGATTGCATTCCTCGAACTGCCGTCCATCATTTACTGCACTTCTAGTGATTCTCCAGGATCATTCGACGACACCACCTTCAATGGTTTGCAGGCCTTGAACCACAATTCGCCGATTTATTTACTCTACAGTCCAGAAATTGCAAGCACCTGTAGGCAATATAACTGGCGAGTCGCCAGTGTATGTTTGCGGCCGCCGGTTGTATATTATCCTTAAATCAGTGGTCATCTGCATTTGACTGGCATTTTACTGATGTCCTCAGGTGCAGCATTGAATTTCACCTGATTTCATCCTTTTTTTAATCACTTCTTGCTCTTTTTCTTCAACCAGATACTTATACATAAAAAGGGCATAAAATTCATATAAATGACTTGAAAACTAAGCTAAAGCTCATGCTCAAGAGCCTAATTTGTTGGTAAATTACAAACTCATCAAACCGCCAAACATGAAGCATTTCTTGTCCTTAAGTAATGCAGTTCTTATCAGTTAACAAACATGCTACTCCACAAGAGTTTAGACATCAATGAACACTTACCCATGAAAACCCCAAAAAATGCTCACCAATCAACCCAAAGAAATCAAAGAAAAATACATAGGAACATTTCAAGAAGACACTTCAAGGGAATAATTCACAAATGCTTTCATTGTGCTAAACAAGGGCATGGATTATCCAAATAAATACACATAGCATCTCAATTCATAATCACTGCACATTCAACATTTGCCTTAGAGCTCGCACTAATCATGCCTCAATCACATATTTACCTTATTGCAAGTGTGTCCTCAAAAGGAATAACGCCACTCACCAATGAGAGAATCCCTTTCTGTATCATGAATTGAAGCACACACAAGGGATTTTAGAAAAAAATGGTCACACTCACTCTTCCAAAAGAAAGCTTTATGCATACAACTCGACCCATAGGCTTTTCCTTCGTGAAATTCGCCAAAGGTAGAGCAGCTACACTAAAAATCAATTAAGACTTCAGGGTCATGATGAATTCTAGGGGTAATGGTAAAACAATTATTTGGGTATAGTGAGTAGATCCTCCCTAATTCCTTTATATGAATACTTCAACCCTTCCCATCTAACTTTTTCTATATCACTCCACCTTATTCCTCAGTTTGCAACCATTTTTCTCTTTTATTGTTCAAAGATCTTCCTTGTTGCTCCTTTGTCTATCACATTAAGCCTTATCTAATCAAGAGGTAGCACCATTCCACATCTCTTTTATCTTTTGGTATCTTATGTTCCTTAGCTCATCATTTCATTCTTTTTCTCATTTTTGGTGCTACCTCAAATTTATGTTTCTTATATATCCCCCTTTCTTGAAAACCCTTAAACTTAGGCTCTTTGCCTCTTACTCACATATTTACTTATCTCTCCCTAGACCTTTGAGTCTACAACCCCCATTTTTTTCATTAACTCACCACCAGTAATGAGGGAGGATGGGTGCCAAGAAGACGAAATCAAAAAGGGACATCGACTTTTAATGCGATTTCAAAAAATAAACAGTTCAAAAGGCTCAACATTGGCTGGCAAGGAAATATACTTTTGGAGGCCATTTTGTGTAGAGTGATTGGTTAAATGAAAGCCTAATATCATGTTCTAAGTGCAGCTACTTCTAGAATTTCGCCTTGAGTCACACTTATGGCATGTTCTAGGCAAGAATCTATGCATGAGATTCGCAAAAATCCTTAACACACAAGGCATCAAACCCGTGCGATCAACCTGACCCAGGTTTGACCCATGGCCTTTCATCATATTCCCCACTTCCCAAAACCTCAATTTTTGGCACCACAATACTATTTTCTCAACCTCTTATCTCCCAACTACCACCATTTACCCCACATACAACCTTTTCACCTTCCTTGACCATTAACGATAACCCTCCCTTCAGTTTTCTACCATCATACAATCTCACACCAAAGAAGAAAAGCTTGGGTCGGCCATTGTTCTTGTGAAGAGCTTAGAGTTTTAACTCCTCCTTTCTACTCACTTTATTTTTGTATAATTCCTAGTTTTCACTTCCATTTCTCTATGTTTGATGATATATGCATAAAAGAGCAGAATAGTTCTCATATTTCCATTATCCATATTTCCCTCATTTCCCGAATGTGTGTTCTTCGTGTTTAGTTGAAATTGATTTTATGGGTATTTGTGGGTGAGTTCATGATTGATATTTATGGTATATCTTTTGGAAAAGTCTGAGTACCCACTATATTATGACATTTTTTATATTTGCTTGAAATTTGAATTTGAAACATGTGAGTTGAAATTGAGGTAATGTTGAGCAACTGAGTGTAGTAGATTTTGCTTTGGTTAATGCACGTTCAATACAAGTATGGGTAATGGTCTTTAGGCTCACTGACTGACACCTGCATTCCACCTATGTAATCAAGATCTCCATCTGTGAAATGTAGATGTATCACTAATGCTTATGCCAAATTCGGATGAATCTACCTTGCAATTGCGCCTCATTTGTTTGCCACAGGTCTGCACCTGCGAAATTCAAGTGAAGCGCAGGTACAAGAAAAAAAAATTTCTACTTCATTTTATTTGCAATCCAATTTTTTTTCTTTCATTATCCTAGTGTAGATGTTTCCTCTTGTTTTCTATAGAAAAATACAAAAAGAGTGTGGTTTATGGTATGGCACTCAGATGGTCTTGCAGGAAACTTTTGTCATCCAAGTGTCGGGTTAAAGGAAAAGCTCCTACGGAGGTGGTCACACCCTAGGATTCTGATCTAGAGGAGGACAAGAGGATCGCTAGACTCCAATTTGGGCTTGAGGGAATGGAGGCTTCCTATCATTCATTCAACGAGAAGCGGACAATTACGGAAGAGGCCAGATTTGATGTCGACTCTTTCATGGTCGACATACGCAATATCGAAAAGCGATTCCAAATATGGTATTGTGAGCCTTTCACTAAAGTTGTGGACCCCTACATTTCGGAGTTGTTTCTAGAGTTTTATGTCACTTATAGGGCCCGACAGGACCTTCTAAACCACAAAGGCCAAGTGAGCATGATACCTTTCTTATCATATCTGCTAGTGTGGTGCCAAGAAATATAAATTACCCCTGAAGAAATAAATTCCATTTATTAGGGAGGTCTAATACGTACTGGCATTGAGTTTACAAGGAGATTGGCAGTAAAAAATGATCAATATGCATGGGTGAAAGGTATTATTGCTGAGGGTCAGGCTCATTGGATAGTTTTGAAGGGAGATATTCATCACCAAGATATAAAATTTGAAGCCAGAATGTGGCTTGAACTGGTGTGCACCCATCATATTCCCTTTGAGAACACCACACATATCCCTATTAAAGTGGCCATTCTAATAGCATGCATCATGGATAGGATTCATATTAATGTGGGGGATATCATAGTTGAATACTTCAAGAGGAAGGCTCAATAGTAGGTTACCGCTATCCTATTCCCAATCCTTATTAGCTTGTTGTGTCACCGGGTAAGCTACCCTTTGTTCCTATCACTAGACAAAACGCGACGAGTAGAGGGAGTTTTCAATTTAGCCATAAAAGGGACAAGGATGCTCCCTCTTTCAAAATGTTAAATTTGACTTCAGGACCGAGTGATCCTCCAGTCATCGAGATGCTAGGAGATACTTCAATTTCACCTTTAGCCGATAGACCTATCTCTCCACTGTCGAGTGGCCTTCTCAAAATGGCGCACACAACTCATGCTCATAAAGCTCAATTATTGAAATTAGCCAAAGCGATCTATCCCATGATTTAGTAGGCCATCAAAATGGCTATGAAGTTAGTAATTGACAAGATGGGAAGCTTGTGTGCTCGATTAGATGTGCTTGTGGATGAAGTGGTTGCTATGAGGGAAGAGATGGACAGACGAATGGAAATGACTCCACCCAAGGATATAGACTTGAACATCCCGGTAGGGGGTTCTGAATCACCTGTGGCAAATAGGAGTCCTCCAGATGGTTGATGTGTTGGGTACAACCTGTTTGAAGGGGCGACAACTGAGAAGATTGAAGATGGAAAGCCAACTTGCGATGACGTGCCTACTACCATTGAGGCCGCCCACTACACTGACCTATATTGAATTCTTCTGGGTTATTCTTACAATGAGTTCAGGACCCTTTAGGACAAATAGGTAGTTACTTCACCACAAGACCCGCTTGTACTCCCACCAAATCCTTTGATGCATTCCATTGCTGACATAGCTTTTGTGGAATTTCTCATGATGGACCCATGCTACTCTTTCACTCATAAAAGGAGTCCTCCTACTCTGTCTTATTATTATTATGCCTTGGGGACAATACATGTTTTTATTGGCAGGGTGGATGTCGTTGCTGCGCTTGCTACGTAAATGAAGTGAAATGATGCATGGATGAATGAATTCACTTGTCGGGATTGTTTTGAATTGATTTAATTAGTGACGCTTGCTGGGTTGAATTTTCCTTGTATTGATAATGTGAGCTTCCATTGCAGTGTTGGTATTACACTTCAATTGTCTTACTGCCCGTGCATAACAATTACCTTTGTAGATAGTGGTTAGTAAATAAACTCCATGGGTTTTCTTCATAACAAGGTTCTTTTTCAAGGAGAAAATGTTTTTCTTTTATTTAAACTTTTGTGTCAAACTAGGTGACATTTTCCTATAATAGATTGAGAGACCACTTTTTTGAGGGAAAATGCCAAGTTTACTTTATATCTTTTGAGTACTTGTTGAACTTATTTTTAGAGGTGCCACCAAATTTTGTTGTTTGTCATAGAAAAGTGATTATTTAGATGAAAGGGGCACATGAATTTTAAAAAGAGCATTCTCCTATCATGAGTTACACATTCTATGTGTGGCTTTTTTATTAACAATATGACCTTGGAAAACTCAAAATAGCAACTCCTTGGAGTGTGATGCCTTGCGTTGTAAGATTTTTGGTTAATTCTTATTACCATATTTTCCCCGAATGTTATACAATTAGAAATCCTCGATGTAGTTGCATTCAGTAAATGATCCTTAGGCTCTTTTTGATAGTCATGTCATGCTAAACAACCTCCTAGAACATTGACCCTTGTTAACCAATGTTTGACCTTAAGCCCTTTTCTTGGAAACAACATTAGAAGTTTTATACCCTTTTTAATCCTCTCATTTGGCACTCGTTCCTCCCTAATTGCTAGTGATAAAAAAAATATGTGGGCTTGAAGGAAAAGACTTTGGGGAGGATAGAAAAATGAAATATGATGCAGGAAAAAGCCTAATTTTAGAGGTGTGCACAAAAAAATGAGGAATGAGCTTTAATGTGAGGTAGCACCAATTACTTGATGAAAAGACAAAATAGTTTGTTCGAAAACCCTTAATCAAAAAGAAGAAAGAAAAGAATTTAATGGTGCTATCTCTTATTTAGATGAGGCTTATTGTATAATTTAAGGTGTTAACAGGGTGGATCTTGTGGAAAAATGTGAATGGTGAGAAATCGAGAGATAAGGTGGAGTAGACTCACTAAAGCGGAATGTTTGAATTATTTCACAAAGGCATTAGGGAGGTTCTAGTCACTAGAGAAAAATGTTATCCTACCCTTACCCCTAGCCTTCATTATGACCCGTATGTCCTTAGTGATTTTGAGTGTAGCAACTCTATATTAGTGGTGACTTACATGAAGGGCAAGCATATGGTTTGATCTGTGCAAACTTGAATATCCTATAGAAAGTGAGCATCTTTGCTTCATCTTACTATCACTATGTTTGAATTACATGAATGTGAGTGGGTTTCTCTTTTTTGGTGAGTGGAATTCCTTTGAGAAAATGATAAAATTGTGCTTTCCATTGAAAGGTATGAATGCGGCAAGATTTCCAGTGAACTTCTAGGAAACCTTTAATGTTGATTGTCAATGACATGAGATTCTTGTAATCTTGATTGGATTGAAATGCGCCCACAATTTAGAATTGAAAGAATGAAAGTGATATTTGCTAAATACTTGTGGTGGTACCAATTGAATTTGTGCAACTGTTTGAGTCTTTTTAATTTTGAGTCTATCTGTGAATTTGGGATTGTCTTTAGTTTTATTGGTCTTTTTTGCAGCTCTCATGATGTGATGTGCTTAAGTAAATTCTACATGTGAGTGAATGGGTTGCTTGATGATAAGTAACGGTTCAAGTTTGGGGGTTTAATGGATTGGTAATTTACCAACTTATTTGGCTTTTAAGCATGAGCTATTGCTTTGTTTTCACACAAATTATGAAGGTTTTATGCCTTTTCTTTTTGTTTGTGTAGGCATTTAACTTAGGCAAAATAAATGGAGGAATTGAAATGAAAGCACTCTGCTGGAAGAAAAAGGGACATGCGTGCCACATATGGGCACCTATGTTTATATGAAGCTTGATGATGTAGTGAACTAGAACGACGAGAAAAAGATTGGAATCTGCGAAACGCAGGTTCCATCACAAATGGCTTCAAAGAACATTGCCTTAACTTACTAAAGGATCTACGTGTAACACCCCGTATAATTTGAACGATAAATTCGTACTTTCAAGGTAGGAATAAGTGTACCTAATAGGCTAAGAAGGATGTGTTATGATTTATTTGAGTCACTCTATTATTTTACTTAAGATTAGACGTCTATCAAGTTGTAGAACCAAATTCGGCAAAAGTCCTCACAAGTTTTCCTTCTTGAGATTCCCTTAAACTTAGGTCAAATGTTTCAAAGGTTTTGTCCCAGTATATAAGGAGTTAGGGGGTGTGTGGCCTATCAAATTAAAAGTCTATGGGTCTATTTTACAGTGCATTAAATCATTCACCAAATATTACTTCGGAGTAGATTGATATACTCATTTTCACGAGACCGCACAAGCTGGTACGTCACAAGTGTCTTAGGCGATTAAGGACTATTTAATTCCCTTTGGTCGGTTTTTCTTCATCCAAATTCATTTCCATCAAGTATATTCTTGAGAAACCTCTCACAGACTCACTCTTAAGTGTTTTAAGTATTTTTAAGGTAGGAATCCATGGTTTAATATGATTTTTATGTCGAGTAGATGGGAATCGCGTGTAGCTTGTGTTTTGGTGTGTGTTCCGGGCTTTTGTTGGCTGTTTCGTGGAGAAGCTGTTTGTAAGACTTCTTCTTCTTTTTTTTCCTTTAGTGGTTAATTTTGGTTATAGGTGTTTTAACACCATTAGGTTGTTGTCTCGGAATTTCTACCATCGAATTCGCATGAATCTTGTCGAGTAAGCTTCATTTGTCTTGTTTCATTGTTGAGTTGTGTTGGCTGCATTATGGAAGTAACCTGGGCTGCTCTTTGTCTGTAACTTGAAGCTCATAAAGGTTGTGGTTTGGCTAATCTCGGGTTCACTAAAAAAACCAAGGTATGTTAGGCTTGTCCCTCCCTTTGTTAGCATGAATTGCATAGCCGTTGTTGTCCGTGTTGATGTATGTGTTGGCTTTTTTGTGAAGGCTTGTGGTATATTCTTATTGAACTCTTATTCGGCCTTTTGTATGGTGATTAATGTGTTTATAAGGTACTGGTTTGGTTGGTGTTTCATGCTTGAGTGTAGAGAATCGTAGTCAGCGAAAATTATTAGGGTCGTGTCGAGATGCTGTGTGTGAGGCGTTCGGTTCTTGTAGCATGTCATGGGATGTTTGTGTGAATAATATTAGGTAATGATATTGAAAAGGGCATGAGGGCTTAGAGTGGTGAAGATCAATAGTTATAATGTTTTTGTTATATTAGAGTCGACACTCGTATCGGCCATGTCGATTGCACGTTCACGACCGTGGTGACGCTTGGGTTGGCTTTGATGTCTCCCTTGTTGTTAGTGGTGCATAGCATAGATTTTGGGCTTCTTGTAAATCTTGCGAAAAGACTGGTTAGGCTGGTGATCCTTAGCTCGTTTAGTGGCTCGTCGGTGGACAGCTAGACATGAAAAAATAGTATTATGTTGTGATTATCGGTTTGTGGGGTGCAAGAGCCAGTTGTGGGCTGTTTGAGCATGTGTTATTATTGATTTTCATTATGAATTTTGTTGATTGTGTGTTTGTGTGTTATGTTTGAGGCCTTGTGGCCTGTGGATACCCGATGCACGAGAGTTGTTTCGGCTAGGGTCGAGCCCGTGGTGCCTTCTGTCTTGTAGATACCCGATGAATGAGAGCGTTTCTGACTCAGGGGTTTAGCCCAAGGAGTGAAATGACCTACGAGGTTCAGAATGATGTCCTCCATGGTATCAAGTTGAGACAAGATTCGAGAGTGGTCCGACATTTCTAAGATTCGAGGATCGCGATTGGTTCTCCCGGATGGATTGAGCTCTTCTAACTATACGCAGCCGAGGGAGGGTCCAGTAGTGTCTGTTTGGTGATGTTGATTGATTGGCGTTTACTTTTTATATGCTTGGCATTATATTGTGATTGTTGCTTGTGTTATATGTTATCTGCTCGCAGTGGATGGTAGATATTAGCTGGTGTTAGTTGAGCCCATTGAGAGGTCTAGATATGATGACAGGTGAGCTGTGTCGGCTAGGTGCCACTGTGTTGTTCTTTACTTTTGGACTTTCCCAGCTTATGTGGGACCGGTAGGTTCTATTTGTATGTTTTATTGTACTTTCTAGGATTATGGGGGCAGGTAGGTTCTATGTTTTACTTAAGTTGAGTTTCTCCTCTTGCAATATCTGGTATATCTGTTGATCTCTAATCTGAGTCTTGTAGTTGTTTCTTCCGTTCATACTCGGTACATTATTGTACCGACGCCCTAGTCGAGGTGCTACATTCTTGCCTACAGGTGATAATGGGTTGGTAGATTGAGTTCTTAATCACTGAGTGTGTTCCAGCTGAGTCGGTGTGCTCCAAGTCTTTCGGAGTCGCTTGATGTTTGAGTTAAGGGTAGTTCGGGGCCCTGTCTCGATCATTTGACTACTATTATATTCACAGAGGCTCGTAGACACTGCCTTGGTGTTAGGATGTTGTTATAGGCTAGGTGGGCCATGTTGTTTAGTTATTTTCCATTCCATAGCCTTAATGGAATATTGAATTTATTCCTTGGTTGGTCAAGTGAGCAGCTTCCGCTATAGTCTATCGTCTTATTCTAATTTTATAGTTGTTGTGTTGTCAAACCTCATCGGTTCTGGCCGTTGTTTTACTTTTTGCCGTCCTGTATGCTCATAAAAGGGTGGCACCAGGTACCAGTGACTCCACCCCAGGTTTGGGGTGTGACAGTACGAGTCATAGATGCAGGTGCCACGCAAGTGTTATACCCCGGGAGCCCAAGGATCAGACCCGGGAGTTCAAATGGGAAAAGTTGAAATATTGCACCAGGTTACAGAACAAGTCATTTTGTAACCCTTGAGGATGGACTACGAGTCGTAGGGTGACTCGTGGTGAGGGACTGGGCAAAGTTTGAAAGATGGAACTTTAAGTCAGCATTGGCCTAACCATGAGTCATGGTCAGTCCTCATGAATCGTGGAGTCTGTCATGGTCAAGGGAAATGAGCTGAAGAAGTTGAGTTGGGCAGTGTACACCACGAGTGGTGACGACAACTAGTGACCACGAGTTGTGGTCACCCCTAACAAATCGGGAAGTGACCCACTACGAGCCCAGGAGACAAGGTAAGGTAGTGTACTTGACGATCCACGAAACGAGTCATTGCCTTGGACCACGAGTCGTCAGGTCATCCATTAGGACCACTTGGCAGTTATTTTCAGCAAATTTAGTAAGGACCTTATCGTAATTCCTAAGTTTCTAAGGACTAAACTAAGACGTTTTGGAGTATGAATAATGACCTTTTATGGGGTTAAGTTCAGATTACTCATTCTTCTAACCCATGCGTGCAAGTTAGAATAATTTTAGAGAGATCAAGCTATTCTTCAAGTTTCTCCTTATCAATTCACCTTTGGGCATTCAAGAACTTTAGTATCCGATCATAGCTAGGTAAGTAAGGTTTCAATTTGGTTTTTCTGTTCACACCCATGCCTATTCTCTGTGAATTCATGAAAATCTATCAAAAATCTTATGGGGTTTTGAGTTTAATTTTGAGAAAAAAAACTAATGAATTACTAATGGATTTTTATGATTTATGATATATATCATATTTTATGGATTTAGATCAGATTCTACCATTAGTTTTTATTATAAATTTATCAATTTTGATTTCTACCAAATCAAGCCTAATTATGCATTATTTATGATGAATCGATTTATGATCTACTCTTTAATTGTTGGCGTTTACATACCCAACATGATTTATAATTTGATTTATGAATTTATTCAGTTATCCATCATGATTTGAGGATTTACAAGTTATATTTATTATCTACAAGTAAGCAGGGATCCTACGATTTATGAATTATGTTTTGGCCGACTCACGGGTCTTAATTCATGGCTAGTTCAGGTATTGACAAGCATGTTTATGATTATAATAATTTAACTAGCCCATGAACTCATGAAGTTATACTATCAGCACTATATATGTATTGGGAGTAGTATCGAACACCGAGTAGGTTCAGGGCCCAGGTTCTACCCCGGATCTAATAAACTACGTGCCACCATCAGTATGTTTGGACCTCCCTTGTGACTGTCCCTGGACCAGTTGGACCTCTTCATGGTGATATCACCCTTTCATGGTTCTACCCTTGGCAAAGTACGAACAACCTCCTAACTAAGTTTACAAGTCGGGCTCCATGTGTGCTCATATGGGGTCTGTCGTTTAAGAGAAGTCTCCCACTGTTCTCAAGTCTTGTTTAATAAATAATTTTCTCTTATGATTATGATTACAATCATATTATGAATTTCTTGAAAACCTTGAGCCTTACAATATGTTATGTTATGATATTTATGTCATGAGCATGTTGTCCTACTCTTATGATGTTTTATGCGATTTTATATATTTTAAATGTCCGTTTTACTTACCTTTCATACTTGATATATTCAACGTACTGACCGCATACCTTCTATGTTGTATCGTCTTATGATACAAGTTCTGGCTCTCAGGCTCATCCTCATATCTAGACCCCTTAAAAGTGTACCTTCAGCATACTAGTGAGTCCTCATGTTTTGAGGGTCGTTTGATAGACATTCATGCTACTTATGTTTCAGTATGTGCTTGGGTTAGTTGGGGGTGTTGTCCCATCAACCCTCCGTATGTAGTAGAGGCTTTCAGACAGTGTGTAGTACTCAGCTTGTGTATGTCTAGTGATTTTGTATGTCATGATATGCTATGTCACTCTTACATTTCCGCTACGTTTTATGTTTAGTCTTCCGCTTATTGTGAACTAAGTTAGATATGCCTATGCCATGGGTCGACTTTGCGCCTCTTGGGATCGTTGTCCAATGTTTACAATCTGGGTCTACTCTCAGGTCATGACAAACTTTGTATCAGAGTCATAGGTTTGAAGTGTCTTAGGGTGTCTGAAAGCTGCATTAGGTAGAGTCTTTTTCATGGGTGTGAAGCGCGCCACAGTTATGATGAAGAGGCTATGAGAAGTTTAGGAAATGTTTCCTTCTTTCATGATCTATGTTATGCAATGAAAAGTACCTCTATTCTTCTAATTCGTGCTAATCGTGATTGCAGAATCATGTCTCCAAGAAGATTGAACGACAGGAGAAATTGAAATGGTGAGGGCCACGGAGATGGAAATGAGCATGGACATTAGCAAGCCCCAGCTGTTCAGGAGCCCCAGGCACTAGAGCCAGTTTCCCACGCTGTGTTTCGGGCAGCTATCCAGATGTTGGCGCAGGCCTTGACCGCTCAGGTCAACAAGCAGGCTATTGCGCACATCACAGAGAATGGCACTACAATAGCGGTTTGAGTTAGAGACTTCTTGAGGATGAACCCTCCGAAATTTCTTTGGTCCAAGGTGGATGAGGACCCGCAATATATCATCGAGGAGATGCTTAATATTACACATGTTATAGTGGTGACCAATGGAGATTGTGTTGATTTGGCCTCCTATCAGCTAAAGGGGTCGGCTCACATATGGTTCAAATAGTGGATAGTTGCTAAGGTAGTGGGTGCAGGCCCTATCAGTTGGGAATAGTTCCACACAACATTCTTGGATCTATTCTTCCCTCGGTAGATGAGGGAGTAAAATGCAGTCGAGTTTGTTAACTTGAAGCAGGGTGACATGTCAATTAAGGAATACGCATTAGATTTCACCCGACTATCGAGATATGCACCAGAGTTGGTGGCAAACCAAAGGACTCGAGTGAGTCGATTTGTGCACGGGGTGGTACACTACTTGGATAAGGATTGTAGGATCTCCATGTTGCATAGGGATATAGATTTTCCCCGTATTATGTTGCATTCTCAGTAGATGGAGTTAGTATATCGGAGACAGAGAGAGGCCAAGAGGACTAGGACTGACAGTTATGGGACTTCTCAAGTCAGGTCAAGGGGTGGACAGCGTCAGTAGTCCCAGAACAGGTCTATTGTTCAAGCCCTATCATCGGTTAACACGCCATCTAGATTTAGAGGGGATCGAAGAATCAAGGCTTCAGATTTGAGAGGCCAGGGAAGCATGTAAGTGGAGTGCACTTTCCCAGTTTGTGCGGGGTGCGGCAAGAATCAACCAGGGAGGTGCCTAGTCGGCTCAGAAGATTGTTCCGGGTGTGGCAAACCCCGAGAAAGACTCAGGGATTGCCTTTCAGATAGAACCAGGGTCGGTGGGGCCCATATGCCAGCAGCTAGTTCTGCCGCTCTAGTAGCACGTCCCCCTCAGCAGGGTGCCTCATCCAGTTCAGCTAGCGATCAGCGTTAAAATAGGTTTTATGCTTTGGCATCCCCGTCATGAGAAGGAGGTCTCCCCGAATGTGGTCACTGGTATGTTGCGTGTTTTTCATATTGATTTTTATCTATGCTAGATCTGGGAGCTACCTTGCCTTTTGTGACCCCTTACTTTTCTAGTAGCTTTAGAGTTAGTCCCGGGACTCTATGGGAACCATTTTTAGTTTCTACTTCTATCAGTGATTTGGTTGTAGCTACGTGGGTGTATAGAGGTTGCCTGATCTCTATAGTGCATAAAATCACCTCCGCAAACCTGGTAGAGGTACCCATGACCGACTTTGATAGTACTCTTAGCATGGATTGGTTGTATGCATGTTATGCTTCTATAAATTAGGCCCCAAGTGGAATTTCGTTTCCCGGGTGAATCAGCTTTGGACTGGAAGGGTGTTCGATTGTACCAGTAGGTTGATTTATTTCATATCTTAAGGCCCAAAAGATGATCTCTAAGGTTGCGTGTTCCATCTAGTCGTGGTTAAGGATGTTGATTCCGAGACCCTGACTATCTAGTCAGTTCTGGTGGTGCGTAAGTATGCAGAGGTCTTCCCCAGTGATTTGCCAGGTGTTCCTCCCGAGTGGGAAATTGATTTTGGTATTGACTTGTTACTAGATACGTAGCCTATATCTATTCCTCCTTATAGGATGGCACCAATCGAGTTAAAGGAGTTGAAGGATTTGTCGAAGGACCTATTAGATAAGGGCTTTATCAAACCGAACAAGTCTCCTTGGGGTGCACCAGTGTTATTTGTCTGAAGCATGGTTCTCTTAGGATGTGCATCGACTATCGGCAATTAAACAAGGTCATGATTAAGAATAGGTATCCTTTGCCTAGGATTTATGATTTGTTTGACCAGCTTCAGGGTGCCAAGTGTTTCTCCAAGATTGATCTCAAGTCCAGGTATCATCAGCTCTGAGTTTAGGAGAGTGATATCCCAAAGATAGACTTCAGGATGCGGTATAGCCATTATGAGCTTATAGTTATGTCTTTTGGACTAACCAATGCTCCTATAGCTTTTATGGACTTGATGAACAGAGTGTTCAAGCTGTATCTGTACATCTCATGATTAATTTCATTGACAACATCCTTATATACTCTTGAAGCTTGGAGGAGCATGCCTCTCATTTGAGAGTAGTGCTTCAAACCCTCAAGGATCGACAGTTGTATTCAATGTTCAGCAACCGCATGTTTTGGTTTAACTTAGCAGCATTTTTAGGCCATGCAGTATCAGGTGAGGGCATAAAGGTAGATTCTAAGAAAATTGAGGCAGTGAAGAATTGGCCTAGATCGGTGAATCCTTCGGATATTCGGAGTTTCCTAGGCCTAGCTTGCTACTACCGGAGATTTGTCGAGGGTTTTTCATCAATTGCAGCACCTATGACCACGTTGACTCAGAAAAAGGTGAAGTTCCAATGGTTGGAGACTTGTGAGAAGAGCTTCAATGAATGGAAGACTCGACTCACTACCTCATTGGTGTTGACCCTACCCGAGGGTACGGATGGTTTTGTGGTGTATTGTGATTCTATGAAAATCAGACTCTGGTGTATATTGATGCAGCGAGGGAAAGTATAGCATATGCCTCGAGATAGTTGAAAATCCATGAGATGAATTACCCGGCCCACGATCTTGAATTGGATGCGGTAGTATTTGCATTGAAGATATGGCGACCTCACATATATGGTATCCACGTGGATGTGTTCACGAACCACAAGAGCTTGCAATATATGTTCATGTAGAAGGATCTCAATCTACGGCAAAGGTGGTGGTTAGAGCTACTCAAGGACTACGATATGAGTGTCCTTTACCATCCGGGTAAGGATAATGTGGTAGCGGATGCACTTTGTAGTTTCTCTATGGAGAGTGTGTCCCATGTGGATGAGGGAAAGAAGGAGTTGGTGAGAGATATCCATTGACTTTCAAGGTTGGGAGTTAGATTGGTCAACTCGACCGATTGCGGTGTTGTTGTGCAAAATGGATCGGAGTCGTTAATGGTGAATGATGTGAAAGCTAGACAAGATAAGGATCCGATTTTGGTAAAGCTGAAAGAAGTCATTCCGAATCAGAAGGTGGAGGTCTTCTCCCAAGGGGAAGATGGTATGCTGCAGTTCCAGGGTCGTCTATATGTTCTAGATGTTGATAATTTGAGGGGCTGGATATTGCATGAGGCACATGGATCCAGGTATTCTATCAATTCAAGTGTCACAAAGATGAATCATGATTTACGAGAAATCTATTGGTGGGATGGAATGAAGAAGGATATTACAGAACTCGTAGCTAGGTGCCTGAACTATCAGCATGTGAAGGTTGAACATCAAAGGCAGAGAGGTGTACTTTAGGATATTTGAATTCCCACTAGGAAGTTGGAAGAGATTAATATGGATTTCATCAAAAGCCTACCTCGTACTGGCCGACAATATGATTTTATATGGGTGGTGTTAGATAGGTTGACCAAGGCTGCAAACTTTCTCCTTAAACCACAGATTCAGCTTATGGTAAACTATATATTCGGGAGTTGGCTCAATTACATGGAGTGCCCTTGTCCATTATTTCAAACTGATGTACTCAATTACCTCTTAGTATTGGCTGTCTTTTCAATAAGGCCTTTGGACTCAAGTTAAACCCAGCACAGAATATAATCCACAAATGGATGATCAGGCGGAGCGGACAATCCAAACTCTCGAAGACATGTTGAGAGCTAGCGTGATGGACTTTAAAGGTAGTTAGGGTGACCACTTGCCCTTGATCGAGATCGCTTACAATAATAACTATCACTCTTGTATCCAAATGGCACCGTTTGAGGCTTTTTATGGGTGGAGATGTAGATTGCCCATCAGATGGTTTAAGGTTGGTGAGGTAGCTATGATAGGGCCAAATTCAGTTCATTAGGCTATGGTGAAGGTTTAGATGTTAATGAACATGCTAAAAACCGCTCAGAGTCATCAAAAGTCATATGCTGATGTGAGGAGGAGAGAGTTGGAGTTCAAGGTGGATGATTGGGTATTTCTGAAGGTATTTCCTATGAAGGGAGTTATGCGGTTCGGAGAGAAAGGAAAACTCAGTCCCCACTATATTGGTCCCTACCGGATTATGAGAAGAGTTGGTAAGGTAGCATATGAGTTGGAATTGCCCTTAGAGTTATCTTTCGTGCATCCTATGTTTCGTGTATCGCTTTTGAAGAAATGTTTGGGAGATCCAGCTTTAGTAGTTCCGGTGGACACGATTGGTGTAAAAGATAGCCTTATCTATGAGGAGGTTCCGGTGGAATACTTGATTGACAAGTTCGAAGGATACAAACAAAGAAGTAGTTTCAGTTAAAGTGTTATAGAGGAATCAACATGTTAAAGGAGCAATGTGGGAAGGCAAAGCGGACATTATGTCTAGGTACCCACATTTATTCTCTACCAGCTCAACGTCAGCTTCAGGTATCAGTTTTGACCTAAAACTCTATTTAGTTTAATGGCCAGTTCATGCACACAAGTATCTTATATGTATATGGGTGTGTATGTGATTTGCAAATTCAGTTCAACTGTACATGTTGAATCAGAGGTAGTCATTCTATCAGTTCAGGATTTAAATGATTAGTATTGATAGTGATAATTGCATTTTTTTCTTTTCTGTGTGTACTCCGACATTTGAGAATGAATGTTCCCAATGGGGAGATATTGTTATACCTCCGGAGCCCAAGGATCAGACCCGGAAGTTCAAATGGGGAAAAATGGAAAATTTTCACCAGGTCATAGAGTGAGTCGTTCTGTGACCCATGATGATGGACCACAAGTCGTAGGGTGACTCGCGATGAGGGACTTGTCCAATTTTGAAACATGGAACTTTAAGTCACCACAGGCCTGACCATAAGTCATGGTCAGTCTTCACGACTCGTGGAGTCAGCCGTGGACTAGGGAAATAAGTTGAGGAAGTTGAGTTGGGCAGTGTACACCATGAGTGGTGACCACTAGTCGTGGTCACCCCTAACAAATCATGAAGTGACCCGTTACGAGCCCAGGACACAAGGTAAGGTAAGGTAGTATACTTGACGATGAACCTATGAGTCGTTTCCTTGGACCACAAGTCGTTAGGTTCAGTTACTTTCTACGAAATTAGTAAGAACCTTTTCGTAATTCCTAAGTTCCTATGGCCTAAACTACGACATTTTGGGGTATGAATAATGACCTTTTATGGGTTTAAGTTCAAATTACTCATTCTTCTCACCCATGCATGAAAATTAGAACAATTTTAGAGAGATCAAGCTATTCTTAAAGCTTCTCCCTATCAATCCATATTTAGGAATTGAAGAACTTTAGAATCCGAGCTTACCCAGTTATGTAAGGTTTCAAATGGGTGTTTCCGTTCACACCCATGCCCATGCTCTATGAATTCATTAAAATATATCTAAAATCTTATGGGGTTTTGAGTTCAATTTTGAAAAAAAAAACTAATGAATTACTAAGGGTTTTTATGATTTATGGTATATATCATATTTTATGGATTTAGATCAGATTCTACCATTAATTTTAATTATAAATTTATCCATTTCAATTTCTACCAAATTCAGCCTAATTATGAATTATTTATGATGAATCGATTTATGATCTACTCTTTAATTGTTGGTATTTACAAACCCAGCATGATGTATGGTTTCAAATATGAATTTATTCTATTACCCATCATGATTTGAGGATTTACAAGTTATATGTATGATCTACAAGTATGCAAGGATGCTATGATTTTTGAATTATGTTTTGGCCGACTCACGAGCCTTAATTCATGGTTAGTAGATGTACTTACAAGCACGTTTATGATTATCATGATTGAACTAGCCCATAAACTCATGCATTCTATTCTATGAGCACTATATATGTTTTGGAAGTAGTATCGAACACCGAGTACGTTCGGGGCCCAGGTTCTGCCCCGTATCTCATAAACTACGTGCCACCATAGGTATGTTTGGACCTCTATTGTTACTGTCCCCGACCCAGTTGGCCCTCTTCATGGTGATACCAAACTTTCATGGTTCTACCCTTGTCAAGGTACTAACAGCCTCCCCACTAGGTTTACAAGTTGGGCTCTATTTGTGCTTATATGGGGTATCTCAGTTAAGAGAAGTCTCCCATTATTCCTCATGATTTATGCATTTTTATGTTTATGTAGATTGGGTCAAGTCTTGTTTAATAAAGATTTTTCTGTTATGATTAGGATTACGATAGTACTATGAATGTTTTAAAAACCTTAAGCCTTATGATATGTTATGTTACGATATTTATGTCATGAGCATGTTGTCCTACTCGTATGATGTTTTATGAGATTTTATAAATTTTAAATGTCCGTATAGTTACCTTGAATACTCGGTAGATTCCACGTATTGATTGTATACTTTCTATGTTGTATCGTCTTGTGTTACAGGTTCCGGCTCAAAGGCTCATCCTCATATCTAGACCCCTTTAGAGTGTACTTTCAGCTTACTGGTGCGTCCTCATGTTCTGAGGGCATTTTGATAGACTTTCATGGTACTTATGTTTCAGTACTTGCTCAGGTTAGTTGGGGGTGTTGTCCCATAAACCCATCGTAAGTAGTAGAGGCTTTCAGACAGTGTGTAGTACTCAGCCTGTGTATGTCTAGTGATTTTGTATTTCATGATATGCTATGTCACGTTAACATTTCCTCTATGTTTTATATTTTGTCTTCTGCTTAATGTGAATGAAGTTAGATATGCCTATGCCATGGGTCGACTTGGGGCCTCTCGGGGTTCCTTGTCTCATGTTTACGATCCGGGTCTACTCTCGAGTCTTGAAAGCAAGTGACCCACATTGTTGCTACGGGCAAAGTCATCCAGAAATTAAAGAGTTATACCTGAGAAGCGTCGGGGGAAAATTTTGGATAGCTGTACAAAAGGAATTTTAAAATATTTTTCCCTAAGTGTATAATCATAGAATTCATTTTATGGAGAGAAGTGTATACAGATAGAAAGAGAGGAAAATTACTTCTTCTTCTTCAATTTCCATTGGGAAAGAACTCCATTGTTGCATAACCAAAGCTTGAAATTAATCACTTAAGATGATGGATTTAGAGAAATTTCTTATGAGTGTAATATCTCTCTCTTTACATATGAGAAGCTATATTTCTGGCTAGGGGTGTGTATGTGCATGATAAGTGTCTACATTTCACCGAGTGTTGATGAATTGTTCGTAGATTTAAGAAGTAAGCATGGATCTATTGTTTCTTCCAAGTTTTAATTCAATAATTGATGGTTGCAAATATTGATTTAGCTTTCTTATCTTACTTTTTCTTGAAAGAATAAAGTAATGTTTGGGTGAGGATTCGATAGTAAGGAAGTGGGTGTATGATGTTTGTGCTTGATCTAGAGATAGTCATGACCCATATTCATATTCAATTAAAGGGTAAAGGCTATAGAGAGTTTAACCCTTCCTTAAGATTTGTTGGTTGGTTTATTGATTGGCTTTGGGATTTGAGAAAACCCAAGGTAATCATATACTTTTGTTCAGAAACGTAGGATGTAGCCATAACCAATCTCTCAATGATCTAATTAAATCTAAGTCATTTTAACCAACACCTATCAATTCGATTCCCACTTAAATGCACACACCTAGTCACTCTCATTGATTCAACAAGTAGCTTTCCCCTGTTTTTCTTACAATTTGGTATCAGTTCTTGCTTTCTTTCCCCCTGGAATTTACATTATGTTTTCTAGACATGATGCTAGCTAATTTGAGTTTATTTAAAACTTTTGGATAATCTCTCCTCAATCTCTGTAGGATTCGACCCTAACACTTGTTGGAAAGTTATTTTTGACAGCGATCGCAAACCACCTTCTTTAAAAAGGAGAGTTGTCTTGAGCATTGCCATAAACATAGCATACAGATAGATTTAAGCTCCACCTGTCACAGAAGTAGTGCCCTTTTGGGTAGCTCTGCCTGTTGATGGAGTAGGCTGGGCTTTGTTGCCCCCATTTCCCTGTCTTCTCTCATATAATGTCCCTGTTGGCTGCCACTATAACATCCATCCTTACCCAACCAATGTTCCCCTAAGAATGTCTACCACATTTGCTACAAGGTGGCCATTGCTGGTTCCCTGAACGGTGCTATCATGTCAATGTGACCTCTGCTCATTCCTATGATCTATGTTGGAGCATTAGTTGACTGTGAATATCTAGAAGACCTCTTTCTTAAGGACCTGTTCCTATTTTTGTTCCTTTTCAATGTAAATATATTGCCCAAAAACTTAACTTTCTTTCTCTGGTGTTCTTCCTTATGTTCCTGCTTGTCTTCCTCTAGTTGTTGTGCATGAACCATGAGCTTTGATATGTATATCTCATTTATCAAAAGGGTGGCCTTGCACTCCTTCTTCACTTGTTTACCCAAAAAAAACACAAAATTCCTCTTCCTTACCCTCATGTCTGGTACCATCTCCGGAGTATATTTGGATAATTTTATGAACTTTAGGTTGTACTATTTCACACTCATAGTACCTTGCCTCAGGTTTACAAATTCCTCTACCTTTGACTCTCTTAGATCTTGTAGAAAGAAATAATTCAGAAAAGCTTGCTAAAAAATGTTCCAAGTAACTTGAGATGCATTATCACCCCTATATTGCTCCCACTGATCATACTAGGCATTTGCAACATCCTTAAGTTGGTGGGAAGCAAACTCAACTCCCTCTGTCCTAGAGGCATGCATTGCCCTCAAAATCTTCCAAATGTTATCATGAAGTTCTGAGGGTCTTGCTCAACTTTGATCCTGTGAAAACTTGTGGGTTCATCCTCTAGAACTCTCTAATCCTTGATGCTCCTTATTCATGTGAACTGAAGCTAATCGGTGTTGAGCTCTGATGGCTTGATTGGGAAGCCACCAACTAAGTGAGCATTTGGCTAGCTCTTTTGAACTCTCCCTCCAATGTACCCGTACTAGGAGGATATGGAACAGGCGTCTTTGGTACCATTCCATTGGTAGATGGTTCATCCTAGATTCTAATGCTTGATCCCTAAATCAGAGTGCGAGGACCATTCATGGTCTGGATCCTTTTCTGTGGAGGTATATTGACCACATTCCTCTAACTGGCAGTGCGTTTAGGAGGCACAATTTGAAACACGCAAATACAAAAGTCAAAAGGAAGTCTTTATAGATTTAAACTCTATAGCATGATCTAGAGTATAAAAGAATTAAATTATTTCCTAACTCTTCATAGTTTCCTAATTTTAGATATGGCGCGCTTCACACCGATACGACGGACACTACTAGATGCAGCTTCATAGACACCCCAGGATTATTGAAAACCTAAAGATCTATTTCCAAGTTTGTCATGCCCCAAATCTAGACCTAAAGTGTTGACTGATGATGTACAAGTCCACTCCTCGCTAGGAGAGAGGGTACACGAATGATGTAATATAATTTACCCAACTCGTGAGTCGGGGTCAAATCCATAGGGAATGAATATTGATCGCAAAAAAAGTCATCTGTCAAATTGAATCAAAAAGCATCATCATATCAATACGAGAAAAGTAAATATTGGGTGATTGTAAGATCACACATTGAATTGAAACTCAATAGCAAAATAGGGAAACCAACTTCGAAGTAACAATATTAGTGGATGCTAGGGGTGTGCTATTTATAGAGCATTGATAGGAATGCGGTTAACTACCAACTCAAAGCATTATTTATGAACATAAATAGTCAAGGACAAGGCGGCACCTGATGTGGGTGCCTTTTGCCTCGGGTTTTCTCAAACCCCCAGGTCCCATACACTTCAACCACTATGACTTGGGTAAGAATTAAACTACCTCTAGCCTCAATTCTTTAAGGGTGTAAAAGTGGGTGCTGACTATCTCTAGCCCAATCACACTATAAAAAAACCCAAATGCCCACCATTGTTTTCTCACCATATCATATTTCTCTTTTTCCAGCAACAATAGGATAAGTAAACACAATCCATACTTGCAATTATAAATATTTCAATTATAATTTAGTGAAAATAATAGATTTATGCTAAAAAGGTAGTTTTAAGATTAAATTAGAAACAACAACTCCATTTTTTCCCCTATCATACACACACCCCTACCAAGATGTTTAGCTATCATAGATGAAGAGCAAGAGATTAAACCAATACAAAAATCAATACCATTAATCATTAAAGATAAATTTCAAGCTAGTGTGTTCTCGAATGGAGGTTTACCTTAGAAAGATGAAGAATATGAAGGAAAAAGCTCACTTATCTCTATATTTTCCTCTCTCTAAAATTCAATTCAAAAAAATACCATGGAATGGAATATTCTATTCTTTACAAAAGGTGTACAAAAATAGGGTAAGGCTGCTCTTCTTTTCTTAGGTATGTATGACCATTTTGCCTTAAGAAGCATTCAAAAGGTCCTTGTGGCAGAGCTAGACAATGTTACCCTTTTCAGTACAACCTCACCTATGAAGCACCTGCATTTCACAGGTGCCCATCTTCCAAGCGCAAGTGACTCGTAGCTCTGGGCCAGAAAATCATGACATGGTTCTGCATTTGCACTTGTATTTCGCTGGTACTAACCTGCATTTCCCAGGTGCTCTTTCAGCCTCATACAAGTGTGTTCCTGTGTTTCACACATGCCATCTTGGGAAGCGCAGGTCCTCTTTTTTTCATCACCATGATTTTTGTTCCATTTATTTGATTTATCTATTTAAATTGAATACTTGAAAAAATTAAATGATTTGAAAATCAAGAAAAAGCTCATGTTTAAAAGAATAATGAGTTGGTAAATTACCAACTCTTCAAACCCCTAAACTTGAACTATTGCTTTTCCTCAATCAAGGCATTTTTTCATAGCTGAAAAATTTAATTAATCATGTCACACCACATGAGTTCTGCACAAAGGACCACTAGAACTAAGACAACTCCAAAATCGCACACCGACTAAGTGAATAGAGAAGACTTAACAATTTTGCAAATGATTCAATAGGTAACCAAAATGCATTGGCATGATTCACTAGTGTTTCTTTCATTCATCACAAAGGGGGCATGGATAATCAAATCAAGTGTTCATAACATCTTAAATCATTGAAAATTTACATTCATAGCTTGACATGGAGTTGAATGAACACTTATCGTAATCACATCTTCCACTTAGAAACTCATGTAAGCATGTCCACCAAAGAAGTAATGCCACTCACAAAAAGATAGAACCACATTTCATTTTTAATGAATTTCACATATAGGGATTATAAGATAATGCAAATACACTCCCTCTCACAAAGAAATTCAATTGCATGCAAATTTACCCATAGGCTGGCTCTTCGTATAACTTACCACTAATGTAGAGTTGCTACACTCAAAATTATTTAGGACTTGGGGGTCATAATGAATGCTAGGGGTAAAGGTAAGATAACTTTTTAGTTCTAGTGACTAGAACCTCCCTAATGCCTTTTTGTGAAATTCTTTTGCATACCCCATTGCACTATTGAGACCACCTATTCTTGTCTTACCTTTATCAACATCTTCAATTTTATATCAAGAGCAACCTTTATAGTACCTTGGTTTCCACCATTAGCCTCATCTAAGAAAGAGGTAAAATCTTTCAACTATTCTTTTTCTTGTGGTATTTAATGGTTTCTCAACCATCCAATTTATTCATTTCTATAACAATTGATTCTATCATACTTTGAAATTAAGAAATTATTCCCTTTTTTGTGCAACCCCCAAAACATAGGTTTTTGCCTCATTTCTTCCTTATCCCTCCCCAAATATTTGACGTTAAACCTTATTATTTCAATTTTTCAACATTAGCACTAGGGAGGTCGGGTGACAAAGAGGGATTACAAAAGGGTAATAGGCTTGTAATGGGGTTTTCCAAGAAAGGGTCAAAGGCTCAAATATGAGCTAGCTAGGACATACATTCAAGGAGGTCATTTTGGTGAAGTAAATATTTAAGAAAAGCCTAAGATCATGTTTAAGTGTAGCCACAACTAGGATTTCACCTTGAGTCACACTTAGGGCATGCTCTAGATAATCATGCACACACGAGAATTAAGCTAAAAACCTCACTACACAAGGCATCACACCCAAATGAATTCACACAAAAATCACAACCATATCAAGTGTATAACATCAGACAGCTTAACATGTTAATCAACTAGCCAAATAAGGAATGTTCAACTTGTGACAAAAGAGTACTCAATTTTAAAATTCAAATGCCCCTTTTTCCTCCAAATCCATTTGTAATGCCAGAAAAAATATTTCGATGGTACCTCCAAGAAGAAAGTTGAACAAATGACTCATAAAGATACTAAACTCAACATTTTCCATTAAGAAATTTTCCTTCCAATCTATCATAGCAAAATTTCACCGGTTCGACAACAAAAGAAAACAAAAGAAAATTGCTCATTGGAAAAGAACCGTGGTATAAAGAAAACCCTTGGAATTTATATACTAACTACTATGAACAAAGATCATCATTAAGAAATGGGTCATGAAACATTTAGCAATTTAATATGGACCCATCAATGGAAACTAATAAGTCAAAAGAAACATTTCAATCAACACAAGCTCGACAAGGGGATTCATCCAATTAAGTACAGTTAAAAATGCGACATATTCAAAGAATAAAATTTAAACCCCCAAAAGGGAAAAAAAAGCTATAAATAACCTTAGTAGAGAGACGCATCCCACTCCAAACTATGAAATTACATTATACCCAATGTGAATAAGAAAACAAAAGATGGTACAGACTCCCTAATATTGCCACTCTTCGGTATCATCATTGGTCGTGTCCTTATCATGGCCATCATCTCCAGGGTTTTCCTCATCATCCCCACTTAAAACCTCAAATAAATAATCAATGGGGCCACGATTTGTAGACAGGGTAGCCATGGCTGTATCAAGTAAGCTCTTGCCTGGATAGTCTATTGGTGCTCGACTCTTTAACTCTCTTACTTCAACTCAGAGAGAGGTGACTGCTCCCACAACTATATCCACCTGAGAAAATATCTTTTTCAAGCTATCAGACACATTTTTCATCTCCTTCTTCACCGTCTTTATGATAAGAGCAGGGAGATTTTGAGACAACTTTTGGAGTTGGTTCTCATGAGACTGTGTCATTTCAGCCAGCTACTAAATTCCACTTGGGTGGGAGGATATAGGAGGAGGTGAAGGCCCTATGAATGGTGTCTCTTCGTATACATGACCCGGTGCCTCGAGGTATGGCATGTTGAGGTCTAGAGCTATGGGATTTTTTGTTATGCCATGGGATGTGGAGTTCTCGGTTGTGTCGCACGTTGGCGTCCTCTTCCTTTTATTTAGGAGAGAATATATTCCCTTTCTGCTGTCAATAGCAAAGACCTATGCCCTCTTCATCAGGAAATAATGGGACTCTAGTTTTCAAGTATAGTTGACTAATGAGTACTAGATAAGACATAGAAAGACCCTTGTGCCTAGACTTCCTCTTCATTTGGGTGGCAACCACTTCATCCACATTGATTTGCACCCCAAATATGATGTAGGATATATGGATGGCTGCCTAAATATTCAACCGTTGATCATTTTTGAGGGCATTATCCAAGAGCACACAAACTCTAGCCACAACATGACCTCAAATTTCAGGTCCTACCTTGCAATTTTGAACCCCCCATAGAGTCCCATAACGGCTAACCATTTGCAATAATGTAAGCTACCCAATGGAACTGGTCTTCTTTTATTGCCACCCTTATTGCAAACTTTAAATTTAAGTCAATGTCATCTTCTTAAAACATGGCATTTATAGTACTCGAAGTTATGTCGACTGGCACACTTCGAATCATTACTGCAGGTAGGCAAGGGAACTCATCCAACTTCCCCTTGTATTTCATGGCATCATTCCTTGCTTGATATGATCCGTAGAAGTCTGACACAAGTTTGGGTTAGTAGTTGGGAAGAGGATCTATGAACGTATGCCACAGCCTGTCCCTAAATTGAGAATTTATATTGGGGAAGTCATTCCCCAGCCCAGCTAATTCAAATCGCTTCTCTATAGTGATAGATCTGTCCAGGCATGTGATGTAGTTCTCTTTCATGTTAGGAACACATAAGATGATTGATTCCCTAGTATTAGTAGTTGTCGATGTGGCCTTTGATTTCCTTTTTCCCTTTCCCTTTAAGGTGGAAGAGGCCTTCCCTTTGTCTGCTTACCTGGAATATGTCATTTTGCTGCAAAATAATGTTAGTTGCATAAACAAAACAAACTTCTTTTTGTATTTTTTGTAAATAAAAATTAATATTGATAACTACACTAAGCTTAAGAAAAGAAATCTAAAGATTGGACGAAAAATAAGTTGAAACATCAAAATCCATATTTTGCAGCACTTGTGTTGCACCTGCATTTCACATGTGGCAACCCGCGGTTCGCAGGTACATCGCCAATCCGAAGTAAAAACTAAGCTATTAGCTTTCTAGATCCTGCATTTCACCTGTATTTTGCAGGAGCCAATCTGCGAACTGCAAGTTAAGACAATAGCCAGAGATAATGACCTGAAGGTCAAAACCTCTCTGCGCTTCATCCTGCGTCTCGCAAATCAGGATCTAGAATTCGCAACTGGCCGACATTGGCTAAAATCGAATTTTCAAGCTTAAATATTGTATATCTAACGGGTACTCAGACTTCTCCTAAAGATCTACCAATCAAATAAACAACCACAAAGACTATTGGGACACCTCAACATCATCCTTTACGATGGAAGTTGCCCGTCTATCATCAGGAGACGTTGGGTGCCCAACCAAATAACTTATAGCAACTCAACTTCAAAACATACTCAACTTGCTCACACATCACATTTTACACAATTCAAGCAGCAGAAATGTAATGCCCCAAAAGCCCTACGATCAGACTCAACTTGCTCACACATCACATTTTACACAATTCAAGCAGCAGAAATGTAATGCCCCAGAAGCACTACGATCTGACCCAGGAGTTGAAATGGAGAAAATTGGAAAATTTGCACCGGGTCACAGAATGAGCCATTCTGTGACCCATGGGGTGACCACAAGTAGTTAGGTGACCCATGGTGAGGAGATGGCCTTAAGTTTAGGAAATTTTAATTTGAAGACACCAAGGGCATAACCATAAGTCATGGTCAGACCCCACGACTTGCTGGTCAGCCGTGGTCAAGATTGGTCAAGGGTCAATGGTTTATGGATAGTGGACACCATGAGAGGTGACCACGAGCCATGATCACCAAAGACGATCCATTAGGTCCCTTGTGGGGACCCGTTAAGGAAAAATGGGCAGTGCACTCGATGACTAAAGGCCACGAGTCATGTTCCAAGGTGATGACTCATCCAGTCACTCGTTGGAACAGGCAGTAGGTTATTTTCTTCAAATTTATTAAGGGATTTTCCGTAATTCCTATGGTCCTAAGGCCTAAAATACATCATTTTAAGCTCATTTATGAGGGTTTTTAAGGAGTAGAACATATCCTAAGACTTACATTTCCATGCATGCAAGCTAAGAGGCTCTTAGAGGTGGTCAAAGCTTAAATCCATCAATTTTTATTCAATTTATTTTGGGTGTTCAAGAAAGAGGGAAAACTCTATCTACCCAGGTATGTGAGGCTATGAATGAGAGTTTCTTCCACTCTCATGCCAAAACTTCTATAAAATTTATGAGATTTTACTTCTACAATTCAAGTTCCATGATCTATGGGTTTCAATCCAGTTCTTGTGAATTTCTCTATGATCTATGTATGGGTCAATTTCTGTTATGAATTAAATCGTGTTTTCTGATCTATCGGCAGATTTTATAACTATTTTGAATGTAAATATATAGATTTAGATTTAAATCAAATAATGCCTATTTATGCATGTTTTGTGAAAAATCAAGTTATGATTTCATTATGATCTTTATCCACTTTAGCCCACTTTGATTTATGATTTATTATATGATTTCTCTTAAGTGCTCATCACGATTTATGACTATCAAGTACAAATAATTTACTATCATTTATGAATCTCATGATTTATGAATTTATGATTATGCCTGACTCACAGGCCTTATTTTATGGATAGTTCACGTATTTTAAAGCATGTTTATAATTATCATGATTTAACTAGTCCATGAAGTATATGTATATTATCCTATGAGAACTATATATATTTTGAGTGTAGTATTTAACACCGAGCAGGTTCGCAGCCCAAGTTTTTCTCCGAATCTCAAAACTACGTGCCACTATAGGTCACGATGGGACCTCCCTTGAGACTGTCCCTTTTGCCCCAAATAGGCCTTTCATGAGTGATATCATGCCCTTTCATGCTTCTACCCTTGGAAAGGTACGAACACCCTCCCGACTAGGGGTTTACAGGTTGGGCTCCATGTGTGCTCATATGAGGTATGTCAGTTTTAACAATCTCCCACTGTATGATTATGATTATATACTTTGGCTTAAGTGATGTTTAATAAATCTTTTCTCCTGTGAGCATGATTATGAATGATTTACGAATGTTTTGAAACCTTGAGCCTATGTTGCATTATGATATTTATGTTATGATCATGTTGTCCTACTCTTATGAACTTTTATATATTTGAAAATGTCTGTTTTACTTACCTTGTATACTCAGTACGTTTCACGTACTAACCACATACTCTACGCATTATCATTTCATGATACAGGCTTCGGTACTCAAATTCAACCTCGACCCTAGGTAGCTTTCGGAATAGCCTCAGTCACTGTTGGTGAGTCCTCATTTGTCGAGGGGTCCTCTCTATTTCAGTTATGTTGGTGTACTTTCAGTTCCATATTTAGAGAGTTAGTTGGGGTCTTGTCCTATTAACTTGTCATTGATAGAGGATTTCTCGGACATAGTTTATATTCAGCTTAAAATGCATGTGATGTATTTCAAAACTTATGCCATGTTTAGACTTCTGTTGTCTTATGTATGCAGAATCTTCCACTTTTATTAATTAAATTAGATGTATATTAATGCAATAGGTCGACTTGGAGTCTCTCGGGGCTCCTTGTCCCGTGTCTCAATCCATTCCTATGTTCAGGTCGTGATAACAAAAGAAAAGAATGATGATTTTCCCTAATGAAAGACATCACCCTATCAATCATCAAGAAAATCATGCATTTAAAGCACATGGGTTACTCAGAATTTACCTCTAACTAAAATTTTAAAACATAGATCTCATATAGCATAGATGAACACTAAAATCCACATTTTGCATTTTTCACTTCCCCCATAATACCCACAACAAATCAACAATACAAAGGTAGTGAAGAACAAATATGTTTAATGGAGAACATGGGTTAAGAGAATTCGTAATTAACATGTTTTATTTTGTACTAACATCCTCAAAATATAAAGAAAAATTGAGAATAATAAGCACAAATACGATGTAAGAAATGAAAAAAGCAAAGAGATTGCGAACTTGGACTATTGTTCATCAATGGTCAACTCGAAAATCTTAAACATCTTTTTCTTTAGTGAGAGTGTTGTGGGAGATGGTGATGCGAAGAATATGGTGAAGGAGGTTGGTTTTAAAGATGGAAAGGAGATGGGTTGATTGGTGGGTTTAAAAGGTGGATTAAATGGAGTAATGGGGAAGATGGAAAGGTAGAGTAATGGAGGTCATGGGGAAGGTAAAAAGGTGAATAAAAGGTGGTTTTTAGGAAGTGTGAGAGAATTTCAACTGGTTTTGGAGCCATGGGTCGGCTCAGTCAATGGGTTGCTCAATATTTGGATGATATAACTTACTGCACCTGCATTGGGCCTGTGGCCATAGGTAGGTACCTACATTTCACAGTTCCAAGCGCAAGTGACCCCATTATTGCCTAACTTTCTACTTGTGAGTTGCGCCTAACCTGTGTTTTATGGATAGCCACCTGCATTTTGTAGGTTGCTCAAAGCTCACCATCTATTTTCCAGATTTCTTCCAGGTGTTTTGGCTCAAAGTTGCGGTAAACCTGCGTTTCACGGGTTGGCACATGCATTTCGCAGGTGAGGCACAAAAGCCTTCCTTTTCTTTTAACTTTTTGAACCCTTTATACATTGGCCTGTGTCTTACGCTTGAGCACCTGCATTTTGTAGGTCTCCGCTTGCCCTATTTTTCTTTCACTGGCTTCCTCACCTAATCAACCTTCAAAACAACAAAACAAAAACATCAAAGCTATGTGTTTGCAGATGATAGGACTCGTAACATGATCTGACGAGTAGTACAATCCCATCGTGGTTTAGCTCTGATAACTTTGACATCTTTTGATATTTTCTATCAGTGTATTGGTATATCTCATACCTTTTTACTATGACTCATGATAGCTTGTCGCATCTGTTGTTTTTCAAAGTCTTTAAGACACTCGAAGCTTCCCACGGCTCTTGGTACAGGTTCTAGGTAGATGCTACGATCCGTAGGTGCTACCCATACCAGGAGACTACTATGCAAATTTGCTCTGAGATATTCCACAACTCCAGTTACGGCTCGTGCTAGCTTTTTATGGCTCGTACAGAGAGTCGTACTTTTCCTATGCATTGATCCAACCTTTTGAGCTTTCCCATGAGTCTCAGTACGACTTAGACAATCTATGTACTACTCGTACTGAGGTTAGTACTTTGATGCTTTTCTGCATTTTTCTACATCTTTTGCACATTTTGATCCAACAGTTATATTCCCGAAAGAAAAGTAAAAACACCTCATATTCGTATAAACATACCCAAGTCTATGCTATATTCTTAGTTTTAAGTGTTGAAAGTACTGTAAACTCATAGCACATCAGGGCCGCGGAGAGTGCAGCATGCTACCTCTTTCAGGATGGATTTTGCAGATTTTGAAGCTAATTACTTGAGGGAAAAAACTCATTTAAGGGATCATTTGTAAATGTTCGTTATCTTACATCATTTTTTTATCGTAGTAAGGGTTGCAACACAGCTTTGGAGGGTGACAAGTTCATAAATTAGGTTTCTTGTTTTATTTATTGGTTTAGTTTGAATGATTATTACTCTTAGTTTTTCCGCTTGAACATGAGTGGCTAAACGCCGATCTGGGATTTGGTCCATAGCTATGGTTGATGTTTGATAGATTGATTATGCAAGTATTTATTATTCATTAAAGGTTGTTTATATTTACTTTTGTTAATTACTTATTCGTTAGATTGATCACCTTTCAAATAAATGTATTGGCTTGTAGTTGAACTCGGGAGAGGGAACTAAAAAGGTTAAAAGTAAATATAAAACAAGAGTTGAAAGATCCTTTGACCCATGGTTGAAGGTTTGAAGTTGTTGATAAGGATAAGAATATACCCTTCAACCTTTTTTAGTTGATATACTAGTAGCCATAAGCATCATCTCATGCTTCTCCTGCGATTATAGAGATATAAGGGTTAAGGTTCATGGGATAGTTCGTGGATGCTCAGGAGAGTGGCAAGAAATGAGATACTAACTTGCAACTAGCAACCTTAGGAAGAATCAATAAACTTAATCTAGTCTTGAAAACTCAACATAAAGCAAATGTGCCACTTCCATAGATTTTCATCATCATTTGAAGTACAAACAAGTTTGAAGAAAATCTTAGTTTATTAGTTAATTTACATTTCAAGTTTAGTAGTTAATCTCCAAACCATTCCCCATTTATATCTGTGTTTGTTACAGTAGAAAAATAAATAATTAACCTTAAACGATTAATCTGATAAATCTCTGAGAGATCGATAATTGGGACTTCACTATCCTATATTACTTGACGACCACGTGCGCTTGCGTGCACTTGGGAGATATCAATTTTTTGGCGTCGTTGTTGGGTAGTTAAAGATTGATTAGTCATTTGTAGGTTAGGATTTTTAATCTGCTATTCTATATTTGACATTGTTTGTTGGTAGTGAACTTTACAGGTGTTGTGTGCTCAGTGTATTGCAACCACGAGAAGTTAAGGGCCACCTTTATCTTCTTTTATTCAAATAACTAAGAGAACCTTTTGCAGGTTAACTATAGAGAATTATGAGCAACCATGGAGAAACAACTAGGATAGGGTTCTAGTGCTTAACTTTCCTAGACAAAACTTGGAGAATGCTTTTGAAGCGATCATCAAGTCGGCCATCACTGGAAACCTCTAGTTAAAAGAATGGACCTTGCGGTTAGTCCATAATAGTTGCCAAATCAGGGCAAGCCGCACGAGTATCCTCACAGACATTTGATGGCATTCGTGGAGATGAATGTAATACCCCGGAAGTACCTTAGATTAAACCCGGGAGTTAAAAATTTAAAACTGTTGAAACTGAGTAAATTGTTGCAGAACGAGAGGTCCTATGGATCTTTGGTTCAACCAAAGACCCGTTGCAGTGAGCTATGGAAGGTGTCTAGTTTTGAGGCAGTGGAGAAAACGACCGGCATAACGACTCATTATGGGAAACAATGAGCCGTTGTTGGTAGTCGTGGTAAAATGTGGGCTTGATATTCAAAGAATTAACAGGCCACCCAATGACCCATCATGAGGTACCATGGATCTGGGTGAGTAGTCATTGTTAGGATGGTGAGATGGCCAGTGTATATGATGGAACAAGACCATGACTCATGGGTTCAAGTAAGTAGCGTTGGTAAGGCTCGTGGTTTGAGGAAGTATAAAGTTTGCAGTAGGAAACCACTGTTGAATGAACGACCCATTGAAGGTAAGAACGAATCATTGTTTCAGGCGTTGTTTGACCAAAGGCCAAAGCTTGGACAGTGCATAGCATGGAGAGATACCACGGGTCGTGGTATCCTCCAAAGGACCGTTGGGTCGTCCATTGTTTTGCCTAGTGAGTAGTTTTTCTGCATGATCAGTAAGGGTATTTTCATCATTATTACGTCCTAAGTCCCTAAACTATGTCATTTAAGGCTCGTTTTAGTGGGTTTAAGGAGGGGGAAAAACTATTCTAAGTTATTTCCTTCCATGCATGCAAACTTGAGAGGTTGAAGAGGCGATTAAAGGCTAGTATTCAAGGTTCCCATCCAATTTCCTCTTGGATAATCAAAGATTTGGTGGAATCAATCCGTTTAAGGTATGTAGGGTTATGAGTGGGCGTTTCGTTCCACACCCATGCCCAATCTCTATCAAGTATGAGAAATCCCTATGTTCAAGTTATGGTGTTTTCACCCAATTGCATATTCTTCAAATTTTATACATGGGTACGATTAGATTATATTTCTATTGATGAATTATGAAGCATGGGCAGATTTTAAATTTGTTTTCAATCAAAATTGTGTTTTCTAGTTTTGTGAAATCAAAGGCCCATGGATGAGAAGTTCATAAAAGAAGAGAATGATTATGAATGTATGATGATGTTGAGAATTGATGATGAAAAGCATGTTTCTAAAGCTATCCATGATTATGATATTTTTTTCAAAATGAATTCAGTAGATCAAAGCCTGACAAAGCTTTGGGCAATGCCCACATGTTGTGTTTATATGATGATTTTCCCGATCAAAGCTTATCGCATTGATTTGGAGCGAAGACTCCCTAATTTTATAGTCTAGCTTGTGGTATATTTTGAGTTAAGTCTTACTATGCAAAACTTACCACATTGTTTTGGAGCAAGGGCTCCCAAGTATGTTTTCAGCTTGTGGTATGTTTTGAAGTAAAGCTTCTCATATGAATGATTTTGTATTTGAGATGTATTGATCATTGAGCTTCGTGAATAGATGATGTTGAGTTTCGTTATATACTATGTAGAGAATTTCATGTTTTTGAGAGAAAAGTCTAGCACCGAGCGGGCTAAGGGTCGATCACTCTATGCCCCAGAATTACATCCCAACGTAGTTTGATACTATTATATTATTGGGACCTCCCTTGTGAGATATCCCCAACCCTAAAGTCCCATGAGCTTGATATCGATATCATTGTAGCGTCTTTAGCCCTGATAGGGTTTTGGACAGCTCTATCCTCTTGAGTGTGATAGTCGGGACCATATAATTTCTAGCGTGGTATATCGGTTAACTGATGAGTCTCCCAGTGTCTATATGATTCAGATTTACATATTCATTACTCATGTTTATTATTGTATTCATACATGATCTAAAAGCAAGGTTTGACTCATTGTTCAGCTTTTCTTAGAAATGTCATGTATACTCTTTGAGTCATTAGTGTAAGTTATGATGTTATGAAGCTATGTGTTGTCATGTTATGTAAAGATTATGATTTAAGAAAGAATGCATGCAAGCCCTCCTCTCAGATTTGAAAGCTTATGATATGTTATGAAATGTTTTAAATGATTTACTTTACTTATGCGGTTTTATTTACCTTGCATACTCGGTACATTCCACATAGACCCGAATACTTTCTATGTTGTATCATTTCATGATAAAAGACCCTACTCCCAGGCTCAGTCCCACTCGTAGTAAGTTGTCGGAGTTAGCACTTGCTTTGTTGGCGAGTCCTCATCCTTCGAGGGCTAGACTTTCAGTTTCCCCTATTTATTTTTTGTTTCAGTTTGTTGAGTTCGGTTGGGTCTTGTCCCATCAACTCTTCCAGATAAGAGATTTATTAGACTTATGTATGTATTTAGCTTCGGATGCTTATTCTGATGTTATTTTGAGTTATACTTCCACTGAGATTATATTGTTGATTCTTTAGTTTATTGATTTGAGTTAGATGTATGCTTATGCCATGGGTCGACTTGGGGTCTCTTGTAGTCTCTTGTCCCATGTCTACGATCCGAGCCTCCGTTCGGGTGGTGACAAACTTAATATTAGACCAATACATTTGGAGTGTACTAGAGTGTCTAAAAGACGCGTTAAGTAGAGCCTTTTTCATGGGTGTGAAGCGTGCCACACTTATTATGAAGAGGCTACGAGACATTTAGGAAATGTTCCCTTCTTTCATGATCTATGTTGTGCGATTAAAAGTCTTTCTATCCTTCTAATTCGTGCTATTCGCGATTGCAGAATTATGGCTTCTCGAAATATGAATGGTGGGAGAAATAGAACTAGAGAATGCCAGGAGGATGGACATGATGATGGGCATCAGCCAGTCCCACCAGTTTAGGAGCCAGTTGCTCATTCTGAGTTCCGGGCGGCTATTCAGATGCTCTCGCACGCCATGACCACTCAAGTCAAACAGCAGGCAGTTGCGCATGTTCTGAAAAATAGAAATTCAGCAACGGCTCGAGTCAGGGATTTCCTAAGGATGAACCCGCCGGATTTCTTGGGGTCCTAGGTAGATGAGGACCCACATGATATCATTAAAGAGATTGTCAAGATCCCCCAAGTCATGGGGGTGAGTAGTGTTGAGTGCGTAGAGTTGGCTTCCTACCAGTTGAAGGGGGTTGCGGATATCTGGTTTCGCCAATGGAAGGATAGCAGGGTCGCAGTAGCAAGTTTGATCACATGCGAGGAGTTTCATGTTGCATTCGTAGATCGATTCTTCCCTCGGGAGATGAGGGAGCTGAAGACAGCTGAGTTTGTAAACTTGAAGCAGAGAAGAATGACAGTGCAAGAGTATTCGCTTGAGTTCACTCACCTATCAAAATATGCCCTGGAGTTAGTGGCTGACTAGAGGATGTGGGTGAGCAGATTTATGTAGGGTATAGTAGGGTATTTGGACAAGGAGTGCCGGATTGCTATGCTTCACCAAGATATGGACTTCCCCCACATAGTGTTGTACACCCAGCAGATGGAGGCAACACATTTGAGAGAGAGGGAGGATAAGAGGGCCAGGATCGAGGACCATAAATTCTCTCAGTAGAGGTCCAGTGGTGGGCACCAATAAAAGTATCACCGAAGATCATCAGCCCTAGCATCTTCAGCATTAATTGTGCCATCGAGGCTTAGTCATGATCAGAGAGGGCGAGCATTAGGCTCGAGAGGTCAGGTAGCAGACCCACATATTCTAGCATCCCAGCTTTTCACAGATATGGTCGGGGGCATACAAGCCAGTGCTTGGCAGGTTCAGGTGTTTGTTTCGGGGGTGGGCAGCCCAAACACATGCTTAGAGATTGTACAACTACAAGGAAAGATCAAGTTGGGGTCTAAGGCCCAACTTCTAGTTCAGCAGCCACCTCCAGATGCTCAGCACATCAGAGGGCAACTACTAGCACAGCCAGCAATAGCGCCATAACAGATTCTATGCTTTAGTCTCCTGTTAGGAGCAGGTGATCTCCCCCGATGTGGTTACTAAAGTCTCCATATGATGTTTATGCTTTATTAGATCCGGGGGCTACCTTGTCTTTTGTGACACCTTATATGGCCAGTAGCTTTGGAATCAGTCCCAATGATTTGTCAGAGACCTTCTCAGTTTTTACTCTAGTAGGTGACTCAGTTATAGCTAGACGGGTGTACAGAGGTTGTGCAGTCTCTTCCTTCATAAGGACACCTCAGCATATTTGATAGAGTTAGCCATGACTGATTTTGATGTTATTCTTGGCATGGATTGCCTATTTGCATGCTATGCCTCAGTTAATTGTATAACCCAGGTAGTAGAGTTCAGATTCCGAGTGAGCCAATCTTAGAATAGAAGGTTAGTTCAGTTGTGCCTGTACATCGATTCATTTCCTACCTTAAGGCTAGGAAGATGATTTCTAAGGGTTGCATGTACCATCTAGTTAGGGTTAAGGATGTCGAGTCTGAAACCCCAACTATCCAGTCAGTTCTAGTAGTACATAAGTATCTAGAGGTCTTTCCTAATGATTTTCTAAGTGTTCCTCCTGAGCGGGAGATTGATTTCGGTATTGACCTTCTTCCCGACACGGAGCCTATGCCTATTCCTCCTTATGGGATTGCTCCTGTCAGGCTAAAACAGTTGAAGGATCGGTTGAAGGACCTGTTAGATAAGGGATTTATTAGGCCGAGTAAGTCTCCATGGGGTGCACCAGTGTTATTTGTATGAAAGAAGGATGGTTTGCTTCGGATGTACGTTGACTATCGCCAGTTAGAAAAGGTCACTGTTAAGAATAGGTATCCTTTACCCACTATCGATGATTTTTTTGACCTGCTTCAGTGTGCCAAGTGTTTCTCCAAGATTGATCTCCCCGTCCTAGTATCATCAGCTCAGAGTTCAAGAGAGTGACATCCTGAATACCACTTTCAAGACTCGGTATGGTCACTACGAATTTGTTCTTATTTCTTTTGGACTAATAAATTCCACTACAGCTTTTATGGATCTAATGAACAGGGTGTTCAAGGCTTATTTGGACATGTTTGTGATTGTGTTTATTGATGACATCCTTATATACTCTTAGAGCAAGGAGAAGCATGCCGCTCACTTGAGAGTGGTGCTTTAGACCCTCAAGGATCGTCAGTTGTATGCAAAGTTCAGCAAGTGCGAGTTTTGGTTGGACTGGGTGGAATTTTTGGGCCATGAGGCATGAGTGAGGGCATAAAGGTAGTTTCTCAGAAAATCAAGGCGGTGAAAAATTGGCCTAGACTAGTGAATCCTTCAGATATTCAGATTTTCTTGGGTTTAGCTAGCTACTATCGGAGGTTTGTTGAGGGATTCTCATCTATTGCAGCACCTTTGACCAAGTTGACTCAGAGCAAGGTAAAGTTCAATTGATCGGAGACTTTTGAGAAAAGCTTCCAAGAGTTGATGACTCGAACTCACTTCAGCACCAGTTTTGACCCTACTCGAGGGTACCTATGGTTTTGTGGTGTGTTGTGATTCTTCAAAGATTGGAATCGGGTGCGTATTTATGCAACATGGGATGGGGATAGCATATGCCTCAAGACAGTTGAAAGTCCATGAGAGGAATTACCCGACCCATGATCTTGAGTTGGCTGCGGTGTTGTTTGCATTGAAGATATGGAGGCATTACTTGTATAGGGTCCACATGGATGTATTCACGAATCAAAAGAGCTTGCAATATGTGTTCACTCAAAAAGATCTCAATCTATGAAAATGAGGTGGTTGGGGCTACTCAAGGACTATGATATGAGTGTCCTTTACCCCCTGGGTAAGGCTTATGTGGTAGTAGATGCACTTAGTAGGCTCTCTATGGAGATTGTGTCCGATGTGTATGGGGGAAAGAAGGAGTTGGTAAGAGATGTCCATCGACTTGTAAGGTTAGGAGTTAGAATAGTCTACTTAATCGATGGAAGCGTTTGTTGTGCAAAATGGATTAGCATCATCCTTGGTGATTGATGTGAAGTCTAGACAAGATGAGGATCTGGTTATGGTAAAGCTAAAGGAAGTCGTTCAAAGTCAGAAGGTGGAGGTCTTCTCCCAAGGGGGAGATGGGGTGTTGCGGTACCAAGGTCGTGTATGTATTCTAGATGTTGATAATTTGAGGGGCTGAATATTACATGAGGCACATGGATCAAGGTATTCTATCCGTCCGTGTGCCACCAAGATGTATCATGATTTTCGGGAAATATATTGGTGGAACGACATAAAGAAGGATATTGCGGAATTTGTAGCAAGGTGCCCAAACTGACAGCAAATAAAAGTCGAGCATCAATGTCTGGGAGGCGTACTTCAGGATATTAGCATTCCCACTTGGAAGTGGGAAGAGATCAATATGGATTTAATTACAGGCCTACCTCGTACTCCCTGACACTATTTTGGTGGTGGTAGATAGGTTGACCAAGGCTGCACATTTTCTACTAGTGAAAACCACAGATTCAACAAATGATTATGCAAAAATGTATATTCGGGGGTTTTTCGATTACGTGGAGTGCCCTTGTTTATTATTTAAAATTGAGGTACTTAGTTTACCTCCTAGTTTTGGCGGTCTTTTCAAAAAGGGCTTGGGAGTCAGGTTAAACTCAGCAAAACATTTCATCTGAAAATTGATGGTCAGGCGGAGAGAAAAATTCAAACTCTCAAGGACATGTTGAGAGCATGTGTGATGGACTTCTAAGGTAGTTCGGATGAGCACTTGCCATCTGATCGAATTCGCTTACAATAACAACTACCACTCTAGTATCCAAATGGCACCATTCGAGGCTCTTTATGGATGAAGATGTAGATCACCCATCGGATGGTTTGAGGTTGGTGAGGAAGCTATGATGGGGACAGATTCAATTCATGAGGCTTTGGTGAAGGTTCAGTTGATAAAGGATAGGCTAAAAACTGCTCAGAGTCGTCAAAAGTCATATGCTGATGTGATGAGGAGAGAGTTGGAGTTCGAGGAGGAAGATTGGTTATTTCTGAAGGTATCTCCCATGAAGGAAGTCATTCGGTTTGGGAAGAAAGGAAAACTTAGTCCCCTCTATGTTGGTCCCTACCGGATTATGAGGAGAGTTGGTAAGGTAGCATATGAGCTGGACTTGCCCTCAAAGTTATCTTCTATGCATTCTGTGTTTCATGTATCTCTTTTGAAGAAATGTTTGGAGATCCAGCTTTTGTAGTTCCGGTGGATAGCGTTAGGAGAGTTGGTAAGGAAGTTCTGTTGGAAACACTAGATCGATAGGTTCGAAGGTTAAGGAACAAAGACGTAGCTTAAGTTAAAGTATTATGGAGGAATCAACATGTTGAAGGAGCTACGCTGGAAGCCGAAGAGGATATGCTAGATAAATGCCCATACTTATTCTCTACCAGATGAGTTCCAAATTGAGGTATCAGTTTTGCTCTATGACTCTATTTAGTTTCATGTTCAGTTCATGCAGGCAAGTTTGTTTTATGTATATGAGTGCATATATCATTTATGAATTCAGTATTTTTAATCGGAGCTAGTCATTCTGTTATTTGTTGGTTTAAATGATGAGTATCAGAATATGATATTTGTGTGTTTCTATTTTCTGCATGTTTCATATATTCAAGGATGAATGTTCCCAAGGGGGTGGTATTGTAATAACTCGGAAGTGCCTAAGATCAGACCCGGGAACTAAAAATTTAAAATTACTAAAACTGGGGAAATTTATGCAGAATGAGAGGTCCTACGGATTACTGGTTCAGCCAATGACCCATTGGAGTGAGTCGTGGAAGGTGTCTGGTTTTGGGGCAGTGTAGGCAACAATCAGCATAACGACTTGTTGTGGGAAACAATGAGCTATTGTTGGTAGTCATGGTAAGATGTGGCCTTGAGATTCTGGAAGAAACAGGCCACCCAATGACCAGTCATGAGGTACCACGGATCGTGGTGAGAAGTCATTGTAAGGACGGTGAGATGGCCATTATGTGTGACGGAATGAGACCACGACTCGTGGATTCTAGTAACTAGTCGTGGTAAGGCTCGTGGTTTAAGGAAGTATAAAGTTGATAGAAGGAAACCATGGTCGAATGAACGACCCATTGAAGGTAAGGAGGAATCGTTGTTTTAGTCATTGTTTGAGCTAAGTCCTAAGCCTTGACAGTCCAAAGCACGGACGGATACCACGGGTCGTGGTATCCTCCCACGACCTATTCGGTCGTCCATTGTTTGTCCTAGTGAGAAGTTTTTCTGCATGATCAGTAAGGTTATTTTCATCCTTTTTACATCCAATGGCCCTATACTACGTTGTTTAAGGCTCGTTATAGTAGGTTTAAGGAGGGGGAAATCCTATTTGAAGCTAATTCCTTCCATGCATGAATCCTTGAGAGGTTGAAAAGGTGATTCAAAGCTAGTATTCAAGGTTTACATCCAATTTCCTATTGGATAATCTAAGATTTGGTGGAATCAATCCATTCCAAGTATGTAGGGTTATGAGTGGGTGTATTGGTCCACACCCATCCCCAATCTCTATCTAAGTATGAGAAATTCCTATGATCATGTTATGGGGTTTTCACCCAATTACATAATTCTTCAATTTTTATAGATGGGCAGATTATTCCTATGATTAGATTATTTTCTACTGATGAATTGTGAAGCATGGGCAGATTTTAAATTTGTTTTCAATCAAAATTGTGTTTTATACTTTTATGAAATCAAAGGCCCATGGATGAGAAGTTCCTGAAAGAATAGAATTATGATGAGAATTGATGATGAAAAGCATGTTTCTAAAGTTATCCATGATTATGATATTGTTTTCAAAATAAATTTAGTAGATCCAAGCATGATAAAGCTTTGAGCAATGCCCACATGTTAAGTTTAAATGATGCTTTTCCTGATCTAGGCTTACCATATTGTTTTGGAGCGAAGACTCCCAAATTTTACATTCTATCTTGTGGTATATTTTGAGTTAAGTCTTACTATGCATAGCTTACCACATTTTCTTGGATCTAGGGCTCCCAAGTATGTTTTCAGCTTGTGGTATGTTTTTAACTAAATCTTCTCATATGAATGATTTTGTATTTGAGATGTATTGATCATTGAGCTTTGACTATAGATGATGTTGAGCATCGTTATATACGATGTTGAGAATTTCATTTTTTTTGGAGAAAAGTCTAGCACCGAGCGAGCTAAGGGTCGATCACCATATGCCCAGAAACACACCAATGAAGGTTAATACTATTATATTATTGGCACCTCCCTTGTGAGCTATCCCCAACCCTAATGGCCCATGAGCCTAATATCGATATCATGGTAGTGTCTTTAGCCCTAGCAAGGTTTTGGACGTCTCTGCCTACTTGAGTATAATAGTCAGGACCACATAAGCTCTATTGTGGTATGTTGGTTAAGTGACGAGTCTCCAATTGTCTACATGATTCAGATTTATATATTCATTACACATGGTTATTATTTTATTCATGCATGATCTAAAAGCAAGTTTTGACTCATTTTTCAGCTTTTCTTATAAATGTCATATATCAACTTTGAATCATTCGAGTCAGTTATGATGTTATGAGGCTATGTGTTGTCATGTTATGAAAAGATTATGATTTCACAAAGAATGCATGCAAGCCCTCCTCTTAGATTTGAAAGATTATGATATGTTATGAAATATTTTAAATAATTTACTTTACTTAATCTGTTTTAATTACCTTCCATACTCAGTACATTCCACGTACTGACCCGCATACTTTCTATGTTGTACCGTTTCATGATGCAGGACCCAGATCCCAGTCTCATCCTCGCTCGTAGTCAGTTTTCAGAGTTAGCACCTACTTTGTTGGTGAGTCCTCATCCTTTGAGGGCTAGACTTTCAGTTTCCCTTATGTACTTTTTTCTACAGTACCGTTGAGTTAGTTGGGGTCTTGTCCCATCAACTCGTCTAGATTAGAGGCTTTTCAAACTTATGTATGTATTCGGCTTCAGTTGCTTATTCTGATGTTATATTAAGTTGGACTTTCACTGAGTTTATATTGTTGATTCTTCAGTTTACTGATTGAGTTAGATGTATTCTTATTCCATGGGTCGACTTGGGGCCTATCAGGGTCCCTTGTCCCATGTCTACGATCCAGGCCATGATTCGGGTCGTGACACTGATTGAGAACTTTCACTATTAGAACGTGTCAGATGAATATGTTAAGCTCACATTGTTCCCATTCTCTTTGATTAGTGAGGCCAAGGAGTGGCTCCAGCATGACCCAACAAGTTCCATTACCACTTGGGAGGATTTTTCCAACAAATTCATCATTAGATTTTTCTCTTCAAGGAGGACAAAAGAGTTGAGAGGGAAGATCAATGGTTTTGTGTAGAGAGATAGAGGCTCTTTAGAACCTCATGTCAGCAGGGAGTCAAGAATATCAGGATTTTCAGGTAGAGGATTCTCAACAGTGAAGGTGCCAGGAAAGCTCGAGGTAGATGGTGTAGCAGCAACCCGAGCAGATATCAGTCAGCTGGTGAATGTGATCAGAAGGCTTGTGACCATACCAGCAAGAAGTCAGGTTGAGCAGGTCTACCAGGTCTAGACTCCACCACCATTATGTGAGGTGTGTGGAGAAGGCCACACTTATGCGGGCTGTTCATTAAACCCATAGTTTGTATATTTTGTGGGATAACAAGGGCATGTTGGAGGTTTAATAGGTGAAAATTACAACTAGGGGTATAGAAATGCAGCAAATCCCTCATGGGGAGGGAATTACAATTTCCAAAGGCCCCAGAACAACTATCCAAGACCTAAGGGCCAACAACCTGGCAGTTCACTGTTATTCCCCAAGAGCCCAACAATTAGACCTGGAGTTTAAACTGGAAAAACTAGAAATTTTTTACCAGGTCACAGAATGAGCCATTCTGTGACCCGTGTGGATGGACCATGAGTCGTTGGGTGACTCGTGGTGAGGGACTGGGGCCAAGTTGTACGATGGAAATTTATGTCACCACGGGCCTGACCACAAGTCGTGGTCAGTCCTCACAACTCATGGAGTCAGCCATGGTCAAGGGAAATGGGTAAAGGAAGCTGGGTTGGTAGTGTACTTAATGGAAGCTGATCAGGACTCGTTGGTGGAAGTAATGAGTCATGGTGAGAGTCGTGGGAAGAGATGAGTGAGAAATGAAGGAGTTGGGCGGTGTACTCAACGAGTGATGAGAATGAGTCGTGGTCACCCCTAACCAATCATGAAGTGACTCATTACGATCCCAAGAGACAAGGTAAGGCATTGTACATGACAAGCCAAGTAACGAGTCATGGCCTGTGAGGACGAGTCGTCAGGTTATTCGTTAGGACCACCAAGTAGTCTTTTTCTGCGAAATTAGTTAAGGGTCTTTTCGTCATTCCTAGGTTACTAAAGCCTAAACTATGTCTTTTTATTTATTATTCTGAGCCTTTTAAGATGGGTTAAGTCCCTATTGCATAGTTCATTCCCATGCATGCATCCTAAGAGAATTCTAGAGAGATCAAGCTTAGATTCAATCTTTTCCCTATCAATCTTCCATTGAGCATTTGAGAACTTGGTAATCTAATCTAACCCTGGTACATAAGTTTCCAGATGGGTGTTTCCGTTCACACCCATGCCCATTCTCTATAAATTCATGAAAATCTATCAAAAATCTTAGGGTGTTTTGAGTTCAATTTTGTGAAAAACTAATGAATTGCTAATGGGTTTTTTGTGATTTATGATATATATTATATTTTATGGATTTGGATCAGATTTTACAAATAATTTCAATTATAAATTCCTTGATTTCAATTTCTATCAAATCAAGCCTAATTCTGCATGATCTATGATGAATCGATTTATGATATACCCTTTTATTATTTACCATACCAACACGATTTATGATTTGAATTATGAATTTATGCTATTACCCATCATGATTTGATGATTTCAAGCTATGTGCATGATCTACAATCATGTAAGGATTCTAATGATTTATGAATTATCTTTTTGGCTGACTCACGGGCCTTGATTCATGGCTAGTCCGCGTACTTAGACGACTGATTATGATTATCATGATTTCACTAGTCCATGAACTAATGCATGATATACTATGAGAATTATATATGTTTTGGGAGTAGTATCGGACACCGAATAGGTTCAGGGCCCAAGTTTAGCCCCGGATCTCATAAACTATGTGCCACTTTAGGTATGTTGGGACCTCTATTTTGACTGTCCCCGACCCAACTAGCCCTTTTCATGTGGGGTCACGCCTTTCATGGTTCTACCATTTGCAAGGTACAAATAACCTCCCAACTAGGATCATAAGTCGTGCTTCATGTGTGCTCATATCTGGTATGTCGGTTAAGAGAATCTCCCACTGTTCCTCACGATTTATGCATGTTTATGATTATGTATATTGGCTCAAGTCATGTTGAATAAAGCTTTTCTCTTATGACAATGATTACGACTGTGTTACTAATGTTTTGAAAACCTTGATCCTTAGGTTATATTACGATATTTACGTTAGGGAAAAAGATCAGATATGCCATAGAACTTAAGGAAAAGGCTCATTTATGCCATCCATTAAAAGTTGGGCTCATTTATGCCACTACCATTACTGAAAGGAGTCATCTATACCATTATTTTTTAAAAGACCTAGTATCTTGTTTTTGAAAATCAGATTGGACAAGTGGAAAAATTTTAATGGGCCACGTCAATTACAAAATTCACCTATTAAACTACACATCAACCGAATCTACCCAACCCATGACCCTTTCCCCCATTAAAACCCACAAACTTTTTACCCGACCAATTTATACCAAATAAAACCCCATTTCCACCAAATTTCGACCCTTGTTTATACTCCTCCAAAGACCTAGACCCCATGATCTTCTTCTTCGTTTCATACTTCTTTTTCAATTTTTTGTTAACATTAAATTTTATTTTGAAATTATTATTCTCATAAAATATAAGGAAACTTAAAAGATGACCGAAATTATTTTGAAATTCCTTTTTCTTATCATCTCCATTTGGAGTCTTTGGCAGCTTGATTAATTGTGGACTTGCTGTACACACACATAATGAGTAGTCGTACTACAATTATATTGATGAGGACTAAAAACACCATCCCAAAAACAACAAGAACAAGTCAACAACTACTACTATTATGTGAGTCCCAAACAACTTGAGGCATCATCATCTCAAAATATGGAAAAAATGTTCTCGTATTTAGTTAATACTGGAAAAAAAAGGACACAGAGAATTAAGGAATTGACAATATTCTCACCATTTGGAGTAGCACTTTGTTTTAAGAAATGCATCAAACATTTTGATTTTCTAGAACAAATTGGATATGGAATCAAAAGTCGGTTTCCATAGAAAATGCTATTCAAATGGCGTCAAAATTAGCAATGAACAAAAATAAAAACTAGAAGAAACGAAGAATATAGCTTTGATTTGATTATTGAAATGTTGAAGAAGAAGGAAACTTTATGTCTGAGAAGAGGACATTATAAGCTCATAATGGGTCGGGTTAAAAGTTTGTGGGTTTCAATGGGGAAAAGGTCATGGGTCGGGTAGATTAGGTTGAATGGATACTTTAATAGGTGGATGGTCGGGTAGATTAGGTGGAATGGATACTTTAATAGGCGAATTTTTTAATTGACGTGGCCCATTAAAATTTTGCCACGTGTCCAATCTGGTTTACAAAAACAAGATATTTGGTCTATTAAAAAATAATGGCATAACTGACCCCTTTCAATAATGGTAGTGGTACAAATGAGCCAAACTTTTAACAGATGGCATGGATGAGCCTTTTCCTAAAGTTCGATTGCATATTTGAGTTTTTTCCCTTTATGGTATGAGCATGTTATCACACTCTTGTGATCATTTATGAGTTTTTATATATTTTTAATGTTTGTTTTACTTACTTTGCATACTTTGTACATTCCACGTACTGACCACATGCTTTCTGTGTTGTATCGTCTTATGATAAAGGTTTCGTCTCTCAGGCTCATCCTCATATCTAGACCCTCTTTAGAGTGTACTTTACGCTTACTAGTGAGTCCTCATGTTCTGTGGGCCATTTGAAAGACAGTCATGCTACTTTATGTCTCAGTACTTGCAAGGTTACTTGGGGGTGTTGTCCCATCAACCCATTGCATGTAGTAGAGGCTTTCAGACTGTGTATATCTAGTTATTTCATATGTCAGGATGTGCTATGTCACGTTTACGTTTCCACTATGTTTTATGTTTAGCCTTTCTCTTAATGTGAATGATGTTAGATATGCTTATGCCATGGGTCGACTTAGGGCCTCTCGGGTTTCTTTGTCCCATGTTTATGATCCAGGCCTACTCTCGAGTCATGACATTAAGTAGAAGAGACAATGAAGTAGTGGATCATTCAGTAGACTCAGGTGGTTAATGAGATTCAGAACTCCATCCACGAGCTTGAGAGATAGATGGGGCTATTCTCCATTGAGCAGACTAACAGGCTGCAAGGGGCACTTCTGAGTAACACTAAGAACAACACCAAGGAAAATATGAGTGCAATTTCTTTGAAAAGTGGTAAAGAGCTGAGTGAGCTGATCCGTAAAGATAAGAAAGTTGATGCAAAGTAAGTTATGATGTACAAACAGGAGGTTGGTGAGTCAAGCAACTCAACGCCAAAATTGATAGAAGTCAAACTGTTATACCTCGGAAGCCCAAAGATCAGCACCAGGAGTTAAAATGGAGAAAATTTGAAATCTAGCATTAGCTCACAGAAAAAGTCGTTCTATGACCCGTGGGGCAGACCACGAGTCCTTATGTGACTCATGGCGAAGATCAGGGTGTTAATTGGATTCTGGGAGTTAAGGTCCCCACGGACATGACCAGAAGTCATGTCAGGTCCCACAACTCGTTGAGTTAGTCATGGGAAACATTTGTGAGAATGGTGAAGAAAGTGGTAGTGTACCCTGCGGAAGCTCCCCACGAGTCATGGTCAGTCACCACGATTCATGAGGTGGGTCGTGAGCAGCATAATGGAGCTAAGTGAAATTCCAGAAAGTGCATGTGACGAGTGGTGACCACGACGCTTTGTCACTGGGAACGAATCGTGAGGTCCCCTGTGATAAGCCCCAGAGGAACCTTCAGGTTGTGTACATGAAGCTCGATTCCATGAGTCGTGGCCATGAGTAATGAGTCGTGCAGTTCCCCATGGGAACTGGTAGTCAATCATTTTCTGCAAATTTAGTAAGGGCTTTTTCATAATTTCTATGATCCTAAGGCCTAAACTAGGTCGTTTTAAGTTATGAATGATGAGTTTTAAGAGGGTTAAGTTCATTTTAGTCCATTCTTACTCATGCATGCAAAGATAGAGAGTTAGAGAGCTGATGATGCTTGTTCTCCTTCAAGTTCTCTTTAGTTCCTCTTGTGTAATCAGAGAAGTGTAAGAATCAAAGTAATCAGGTATGTAGAGTTCTGAATGGGTGAACTCGTTCACACGCATGCCCATTCATTCCTTAAATCATGATGTTCCTACGTTGATTCTACGGGGTTTTAACCCAATGCATGAAATTCCTAATTCTCTCCATGGGTATGTTTTAAATGTGTGTCTATCATTGAATTATGATTCATGGGCTAGTTTTACGATGCTTTTCATTAAAGTCATGTTTCAAGCTTTATAAATTTAAAAGGCGCATTTATGAGAAATTAATGAAAATTGATATGGATGATAAATGTTCTAGACTGATGAGATATCATGATGAAAAACTTGTTTTCAAGTTACCCGTGTTTATAATCATGTTTTTTAGAAAATCGAGTATTTTCAAGCATGTTGAAGTATTGGGCAATGCCCACATTTTAAAGTATGATTTATGATTTTTTCTGAATTGAGCTTACCACATGGTTTGGAGCGAAGACTCCCAATTATTTTTCAGCCTGTGGTATAGTTTGAGCTAAAGCTTCTCATATACACATAATTTCATATTTAAGATGTATTTGATTATTGAGCTTCTTCATTAGATGATGGTGAGCTTCTTTGAAAAATGATTTAGAGCATATGCATGTTTTTGGGAGTAGTGTATATCACCTATTAGGGTAATGATCGATCACCCTATGCCTCGGAACTATGCGCCAACATAGGTTTATACATACATACATATATATATATTACTTTGGGACCTCCCTTGAGAGCTATCCCCTGCCCCGACTAGGCCTTGAGCTTGATATCGATATCATGGTATCGTCTTTAGCCCTAGCAAGGCTTTTGATGGCTCTACCCACATAAGTGTGATAGTTGGGACCACGTAAGCTCTATCGTGGTATATAGGTTAAAAGACGATTCTCCCATTGTCCCTCATGACTTTAGTTATAAATGTTCGTCATTCATGATATACATGCCTATATATGTTTTAAGGCAGGTTTGACTAAATTTTTAGCTTTACTTATTATTATTATATTTTATCTTTGCTTCAATCGATTCAATTATGATGTTATGTGATCTTGGGCAGAATTTCATGCCCAAGTGATACTCAAATGCTTAATTTTGACTTATTTGTCTATCATTTGTGTACATTCTCATGTGATTTGTAGTTAAATGTGAATTTATACTAACCAACATGATTAGTGTTGTTTTGCAGGTAAAATGGAATTTTGGGAAGCCAAGATACATGTTGGTAAAATCGGTTAGGACTTGGAAACAAGGAGTGAAAAAGGGAAGATCAGCAAGAACAAGGGCTCCACGATGGAGCCGTGTCACGTTGCCATCGCGGAGGCACTCTGCTTCAGATGAAATAATTTTTGAGATTTCCAGTGAAGGTGCGCGATAGCACCGTGTCATGTTGGCCAGGCTCCGCGATGCAGGCCATGGCACGTTGAGATTAAATTGCGTGGGGGGCCGACTTCCAGTGAGGGTCCGCGATACCTCAACGGCACAGAGGGAGTGCTCCACGATACACTCCGTGCCACGTTGCTTGTTATTCCAGGAAAAATTCTCAATAGTATAAATAACACACTTAGGTTTTATTTTAAACATTCTGACTTGGTTGAGAAAGAACGTGGGTTACAGGCAGTTGAGGGGACGAAAATTCTAGGATTCTTCTCTATCTCTTTCTCTTTTATTTCAATTGTTTGTATGAATTATACTTATTTGATGATGTTTAATCCACAAATGGGTGGCTAAATTCACTTCTTGCTGAGGTTAAGAACAATTGTAGTGGAATGTAATTGTTAATCATTTCAGTTTTCATCTTTTCTTCAATGGTTGTTCTATCAATTCTTGTTCTTACTGCATTAATGTTTGGCCAATGTTAATGTATATCTAAAAAATCCAATTTTGATTTTTAAAAGGAAAGAAATTGGGAAGATGTGAATTGGTAGGATATGATCTCTTCTTAGTTTGTAAAATTTAGAATTGATTTACATTCAGAATAGAAATATATCTGAAAGTCTTATTAGTCAATTAAGGAATCGGGAATGTATGGCTAGAGCATGAAATACTTTTATCACAGAAATGTAGATTAAGGGTCATGAATCTTCAGTAGGATAGGATTCGAAAGTTCCAATCCATAGGAAATAATTCATGACTAGCAACCGAAGGAAAGATTAACTGAATTGTATTGATAAATTAATTCCCATCATGTTCATTTTAACCTCGGCTTGCTCATTACTATTGTTAAGACTCACTTTATAATTTTGCCTTAGATTCTTATTAATTAGTAAACTCAAACTCTCAAAATATTATTTATTTGGTTGTCTGCATTCTTAAAGATTTAGTTCATTAACACTTAAGTTAATTAGTACCGTACTCAGTCCCTGTGGGATTGATACTTGGCTTTACTTAAGTCACTTTACTACTAGTTTGACTACGTGCACTTGCGTGTAGTCACCAAATCACCGAACAAGTTCTTGGTGCCGTTGCCGGGGACTGGCAATTGGTAAAATTATTTTCTTAGTGTTAGTTTACAAATTCTATTCAAGTGCTGACAACTTGATCTTAGCCTTTCTCTTGGAGATATTTAATTCTTCTAAACACTGGTAAGAGACAAGGAGTTGGTGGATTCATACGTATAGCCGGAAAGACAATTTCATCGTCAAAGAAGGGAAGCTCTAGAGAAAAAACTACAGTTGCTTAGACATGCAATTCTGGAGAAACAACAGAATCCACCACTTGTGAGGGCAGTGTTAGTGCCCGAGGAAATGGCAGCTAGGCCGGTTCGCTAAGTGGCAATCCCACATGCTAACAATGTTACATGTAGTATTCGCAGACCAGAGCTAGGAGGGAGGTTTGAGCTTAAACAAAACATGGTGCAATTATTGCACACCAGCGGGCAATTCACAGGTCTCCTTCATGAAGATCCACAACAACATCTCCAAAACTTTTTGGAGATAAGTGATACTTACATTCCCGCTGGAGTATCATCCGACTACGTAAGGCTTACATTATTCCCATTTTCATTATTGGGGAAAGCAAAGAGGTGGTTGAAAGCTTAACCACCTAACTCTATCACCACTTGAGATGATCTTGCAAGAAAATTTCTGATAAGATTCTTTCCATCCGGGGAAACAACAAGACTTAGAAGTCAGATTCTATGTTTTAAACAAAGAGAGGGGGAGAATCTGTATCAATCTTGGGAAAGGTTCAAATCACAGTTAAGGGATTGTCCTCACCATCACTAGTCCAATGATGTGTTTTTGCATACTTTCATAGAGGGTTTGGAACCCCACACAAAAATTTTGCTAGACTCAGCAGCTGGGGAACAAGCATTAGAAAAGACTTAAGAAGAGTTGTATACTTTGTTAAATCGTATTTCACAGGGAAATCCAGATTGGAATGCGGACTCTTCAAGAGGAGGAACAAGGAAAGCGGCAGGAGTCTTTCAGGTGGATGGTTTTACAGCTATTGCTGCACATATAGTTGCATCGCAAAATCAACTCAACACCCACTTAAGCAGTATGAGCTTGAATCAACCACAAGCCCCCGTTAATATAATGCAGCAAATTTGGTGTAATGTATGCTGTAGAAATGAACACTCAGCTGAGTGTTGTGGTGCAAATCCAGATTCAATGAACTTTGTTGGGAACATCCAGAGAAATAATCACGAGCAGTAGTATGGCCAATAATTACAACTAAAATTGGAGGAATCATCCGAATATCTCTTTGGGTAGTAACAGCCATCAAGGGCAGAGTTCGACTCAGGGTATGCAGAGAAATAAGCGTGGCAGCAGAATTATAAGTCTCAGTACAGAGGAAAAAATGCACCTCCTCCACCAACCAACATCATTGACGAAATGTTCAAAACACTGATAGCTAACAAAGCTCAAACGCAGGCTGATTATGTGAAATTAGCGGCATACTTGAAAAACCAGCAGTTAGCTACAAAGGCATTGGGTACCAGTTTGGACAACTATCTGGAGCTTAAAACACCAGGCCCAGAGGAGGACTACCGAGTGACACTGACTCGAATCCCAAGCAGATCAATACAGTGACCACAAGGAGTGGATTGCAACTCAAGGAGGTGGAACAAGAAAGATCACCTCAGCAATTAGGAGTAGTGGACAAAGATAAGGAACATGATGATGAGAGGGGGAAGGAGAAGGCAACTGAAGTAGAAAGACCACCACCCCCGTTCCCTCAAAGATTAAAGAAACACAATGAGGAAGCTTGTTTTAAAAAGTTCATGGAGGTGCTTAAACAGGTACACATTAATTTACCTTTGGTTGATGTTTTGCAGGGAGTGCCTAAATATGCAAAGTATATCAAGGACATTGTAGTTAACTAAAGTAGATTGACGGAGTATGCTACGGTGGCGCTTACTGAGGAGTGCACTTCTCGGATAGAGAACAGGTTGCCAACAAATCTCAAGGACCCTGGGAGCTTTACAATTCAGATCATAATCGGGCAAAGTATCCGAGATCGCGGACTATGTGATTTGGGAGCGAGCATAAACTTGATGCCGACATCGGTGTTCAAGAAGTTGGGGCTGGGCAGTCCTAGACAAACTACAGTGATCTTGCAGTTAGCAGACCGTTCTTTGGCCAGACCAAATGGCATTGTGGAGGACGTGCTGGTGTAAGTGGGCTCCCTCATCTGCCCGGTAGATTTTATTGTCTTGGATTTTGAGCCGGATGCGGAAGTCCCATTTATTTTGGGACGTCCATTCTTCGAAACTAGGAGAGCTTTGATTGATGTAGCTGCAGGCCAGCTAACCATTAAAGCACATGAAAAACTGGAGGTATTTGACGTGTATAAGGCTATGAAGCTTCCGGCAATCTATGAGGATCTTTCAACAATCAATGTGCTAAACCAAGAAGAAATTCTTCAGATTGTTGATTCTCAAGATCCTTTGGAAAGAGCTTTGATGGGCTCCGATCATTTCGGAGATAGGAATACTTATGAGATGGTGAAAATGCTAAATGAATGAAAATGGTATCTCAAGAAGCAAGACTTTCAGCCATTAATGAGATGCTTGGAACCATTGCCAAAACCATCTATTGAGGAAACACCAAAACTGGAGTTGAAGACATTGCCTCCACATTTGAAATATGTCTTTCTGGGGGAAGATGACACATTGCCAGTCATCATCTCTGCAGAATTGACGGAGGCACAGGTACAAGATGTATTGGTGGTTCTCAAGTGGAGGAAGAAAGTAATGGGCTGGCAAATGTCAGACATTCGGGGTATCAATCTAGCTTTTTGCACACACAAAATTTTTATGGAGGAAGGAGCAAAGCCAACTGTACAACATCAGCGGAGGTTGAATCCGGTGATGAAGGATGTGGATAGGAAGGAAGTGATTAAATGGCTTTATGCGGGTGTGGTCTATCCTATTTCAGACGGCGAATGGGTCAGCCCCGTTCAGTGTGTCCCAAAGAAAGGAGGAATGACCGTGGTCACCAATGAGAAAAATGAGTTGATCCCTACATGCACAGTCATAGGCTGGCGGATTTACGTGGACTACAGAAAGCTCAATGAGGCCACAAGGAAAGATCACTATCCTATCCCGTTTATTGATCAGATATTGGACAGATTGGCAGGTCAAGAATATTACTGTTTCCTTGATGGGTATTCTGGCTATAACCAGATAGCCATAGGACCGGAGGACCAGGGGAAGACTACTTTCACATGTCCTTATGGGACATATGCTTTACGGCGATGCCATTTGGGTTATGCAATGCACCCGCCACATTCCATAGATGCATGATAGTGATCTTCCACGATATGGGGGAAGATTTCGTCGAGGTATTTATGGATGATTTTTCTATTTTCGGTAATTCATTTGCTACTTGTTTGCAGAATCTTGATAGGGTGCAAGCTCGTTGTGAAGAATCTAACCTTGTAGTCAACTGGGAGAAATGTCATTTCTTAGTCAAGGAGGGTATCGTCCTTGGCCATAAAGTCTCTTGCAAGGGGTAGGAAGTCGATCATGCAAAGATCGAGGTTATTGAAAAGCTACCACCACCTGGGTCAGTGAAGGGTGTTCGTAGTTTTCTCGGATATGCAGGGTTATACAGACAATTCATCAAGAACTTCTCTAAAATTTCTTGACCAATATGCAGGTTGCTAGAAAAAGAGGTGAAGTTCAAGTTTGATGAGGATTGTGTCAAAGCATTCGAGGAGTTGAAATAGAAGTTCATAGAAGCACCTACCCTCATTTCTCCGGATTGGGAGCAACCGTTTTAATTAATGTGTGATGCAACAGATGTGTTTGTAGGAGTTGTATTGGGGCAGCGGAGGAATAGAGTTTTTCATTCTATTAACAATGCAAGCAAAACACTGGACGCAACCCAAGTCAATTATACAGTCACAAAAAAAGAGATGCTAGAATTGGTGTTCGCGTTTGATAAATTAAGGTCCTATTTGGTGGGTTCTAGAGTAGTAGTGTATACCGATCATGCAGCGATTCAGTATCTGTTTAACAAGAAAGATTCAAAGCCCAGGCTGATTAGATGGATCTTGTAGTTACAAGAGTTGGACCTAGAGATTCAGGATAGAAAGGGGAGCGAGAATCAAGTGGCAGATCACCTATCGCGATTGGAAAGTCGGTCGCATGTGAAGGAAGGTGACAGCATCAAAGATGAGTTCTCGGATGAGCAGCTCTTGGCAATAGGGGAAGCTGAAATCCCTTGGTATGCAGACATTGTGAATTTGCTAGTGAGTGGAGTCTATCAACCTGAGGCTACGACTCAGCAAAGAAAGAAGTTGAGGCATGATTGCAGGTATTATATTTGGGATGAGCCGTACTTGTTTAAGCAGGGACCGGATCAGGTGATGAGAAGATGCATTCCGAAGAGCCATATTGTAGAAGTGTTTAGGAGTTGTCACTCTTCATTGTATGGAGGGCACCACGGAGGCAAGCGGACAGCGCACGAGGTGCTACAGTCAGGTTTCTTTTGGCCTACACTGTTCAGAGACTCTATGGCATAGGTAAAAATATGCGACAGATGTCAAAGAACAGGCACAATTGGTAGAAGGCAGGAGATGCCACTGCAGTATATATTAGAAGTGGAGATCTTTGATGTATGGGGTATAGATTTCTTGGGCCCGTTCCCACTGTCATTTAGTAATAGTTACATCTTGGTGGTCGTTGATTATGTATTAAAGTGGGTTGAAGCAACAGCTTGCCCCAGAAATGACAACAAGGTGGTAACAAAAATTGTAAAAAAGCACATTTTCACCAGGTTCGGGACACCCCGAGCCATTATCAGTGATGGAGGGGCTTATTTTTTAAATACAAGTTTAAAGAATTTGCTAGCTAAGTATGGGGTGTGCCACAAGGTAGCAACAACATATCATCCCGAAACTAGTGGGCAAGGGGAGGTGTTGACAGAGAAGTAAAGCAGATTCTACAGAAGATAGTGAATGCACAACGTAGTGATTGGTCAAGCAAACTCGATGATGCGTTGTGGGCTTATAGAACTGCGTACAAGATACCAATTGGGACTTCTCCGTACAGATTGGTCTATGGAAAGGCGTGTCATCTGCCTGTGGAGCTAGAACACCAAGCTTTCTGGGCCGTAAGGGAATTTAACATGGATCTAGAGCTAGCGAGGAAGAAGATGCTGATGCAGCTCAGCGAACTTGATGAGTTTTATAGATTGATGCTCTGAAAACTAGACTCAAATACCTTTAATATTATAGATTGTAAAACTTCTAACTCATTGTACATTAGGAGATATGATAATTTAAATTTGACCCTAAGTTATAAACCTCACATACTCTTCGCTCTTCCCTTCGTACTATTTCCTTCCTCATCGACGATCAATATACACCTCGTACATTCCCTAACACGACATAAAAGCATCAAATAATCATAATTTTTTTGTTGAGATTTAACACTCTAACTCATTCTATACACGTTTGTAGAACTGAGTCAATATAAGAAGAGATGGCAATGGCAACAAAGATGAGTATCACCAGCCCCACCAGCTCCAGCAAATGCCTTTCCTGAGTGGGTTGCTCATGCAGAGTTCTAGGCCGCCTTTTAGATGCTAGCTCAGGCTATGACATCCTAGGGCAACTAGGAGGCAATGTTCCATGTCCATCATATTGGGAGCACAGTAGCAGTGAGAGAGCGAGACATCCTTAGGATGAACCAACCTTAGTTTCTGAGGTCAAAGGTGGATAATTATCTACATGATTTCATAGAGAAGGTCCAAAAGATCACAAATATTATGGGGTGAATCGAGAGGAGAGTGAATAGTTAGCCTTCTATTTGCTGAAAGGAGTTGCTCATATATGGTTCTGGCAGTGGAAGGACAATAGGGAAGTTGGGGCGACTCCCATTAGTTGGGATGCGTTTGTTAGCGCTTTCTTAGACAGATTCTTTCCTCTAGAGTTGAGGTAAGAAAAGGAAGATATGTTCATCAATCCAAAGTAGAACAACATAACTGTCCAGGAGTATGCCTTGGAGTGTACCCAGTTGTTCAAGTATACACTGGAGATGGTAGATGATCTGAGGGCTCGTATGAGTAGGTTCGTGAATGGGGTGGCATACTCCCTAGTCAAGCTATGCAGGACTACCATGCTTGTAACATCCCGGATGTCCCAGAGATCAGACCCCGGAGTTAGATGAAGCTCAGCAAAAATGTCAGCAGAAATTTGCCTCAAAACGAATCAGGTAATGAATCGTGAAGAGACCTAAAGGGTTGTTGTTTGACCCATGAAGAACTGTAATGGAAAGCCTAGTGTCCACAGACGACCTGCCAAGTCTTCATGCCTGGCAACAACTTGTTAGGTTGGTTGTTGGGCAGTGAAGAGTTGAAGTCATGAAGTATTATCCAGTGAACTTGACGAGTGGGTACAACAAGTCATTGGAGTTGGTGACGATTCGTTATGTTGGTCGTGGGCTATGTTGAAGAAATTTTGTAGGGCTAGGTAGTGCACTCCACGACTCCGTTCCCACGAGTCGTTGCCTGTTCCCATGACTAGTGGGGTACCTCATGGGGGCCTAGCAGGGTATTTTCTCTTTATTTTCCCAAGGGTATGCTCATAAAATCCTATGATTTAAACTCCTAAACTACGTCATTTAATATATTATTTAGGACGTTTTTAAGGGTTTCTACAAGCCTAAACCTTCATTCTCTCAAGATATCTCTCAAAGCTCTTCTCCTTCTCTCTTCTCAAGATTCAAGAACTTCACCAAGGTGTTCATCAAGCTTCAAGGGAAATTTCGAGCTGGGTTTCTCTACCAGATATGCGTGTTTTTCAACAAGGATACTCTTCCATCCTTGTGCCCCAAATGTTTTAATTAAAATTCCCAATTTCTACTATTCTAGAAAATGCATGACCTAGGGTTTTAAATTGATGGTGAATCCTCCTATAACTCTTTAAATTCAAAGTTCTATTGCGATTATGAGACAAGTACGACGTAAAATGATTGGGTTACTTTGAAATATGTGTTGGGTGATGACAACTGTTAAATTATGAAATATTCTTCATGAATGGTTTGAGATTTAAATGCGACTTTGTCATTGTTCATTCAATTATAAAAAATCCCTTGCATCCATGTTTAATATGTGAAACTTGTATGATTATCCCTGAGAATTTGAATATGTCAATAATAGATGTGAGGTTAAATTAGAGTTTGTGGACTTGAATAATTGAGAGTAAAATATGCATGTCCTTATTTTGTGATGGAATTTAATTGGGTAAGAAGTAAATCTATGATAATGGTCTACCTAATGCATCCTTCTTATGAATCGGACTAAATCTTGAAATGGGTCTTATGAAATGAAGATGTACACTTCTCACATGGGTCCGTTGCATATGTTTGAGATATGAGTAAGCACATAGCTTCCTGCAAATATAGATTTTATGAATCAATGCATGTATGTTAAGGTACGAATTGAATCTATGGGTAGTTAATGTCTCTATGATACATGCCGATTAATATGAAGCAAGAATTTTAATGTTGGGAAAGTACAATATAATACGTCACCAAGCTTGGATAATAGTCTGGGATAGGATTGGCAAAAATGTGCCATTTCTTGTCCGTGAACTGAGCGGTGATGTTGGGAAGGTCGCCAAGCATAGCCTCTACAAATTCAAACCTCTTCTCTATGGTGATTGAGATGCCCTTGCTGATGGAGTAGTGCCCCTTCATATAAGGCACATAGAACATGATACGCTCCCTAGAGGTAATGGGCACTGCAGAGGCCTTTGGATTTCCCTTGCCCATTGTGGATGAAGAAGTTGGAGCCTTTCCCTTATCGATGTTCCTGGATAAAGTCATTTTCTACAAACACGATGTTAGTGGCACTTTTTTATAATAAAAGGAAATATCAAACAGTTATGCTAAAATTTTAAAGGAGAAAAGAAGGTGGAGAATTAAAATTCAAAGCTCTCGCAGGAGGGTATCCAGGGACCGCTGGTAAACTGCCATTGAGAAACAGAAAACTTGGGTAGCAGCTAATCAATCAGTGATAGAGCGACAAATCGCCGGTCCGGATCCACGAACCGCTGATGTAACACAGGATCAACGCAGTAGCCTGAAGCCAATATTAGCCTGAACTGGTATCCAATCGATGTTTCGCTGGATTTAATCGATGAATAGCCAATAGTCAGCTTCCCCAATTCATCACCTAAACTCCAATATCAAAATATCTCAAACACTCACACAACATATAAAAGTAGTAGCTCTACACATAAGAAGAATTAAAATGATAAGTTATGCTTAAGAACGGTGTCACCTAATCTATCATAGGGCAAAGTATATCTTTCTATTCCCTTTTTGGGTTACTCATACTTCACCTCATTTAACTCTACACAAGAATAACAAATTCTCTCTCATCCATTTTAGCAAGAAGATTCTATCAACCCACTAATTTCATATAATAACAAATATAGTATCAATTATGAAAATAGTGATGAAAATGGTAGTAAAAAGGAGGGAAATGTATGTCATAGGCACATGTAAATGCAAGCAGAGTACCATTGATGAGAAAATAACAAAGTTAAGGGTATATTGCCACTCTTAAGAGAATGTTTGGCAGTGAGTAGCTGCGGAAGCTTGCTAATGCTCAACAATGCAAACTCTTGAGACTTGTTTAGTAGAGAGGAAGATTGTGAGGGTAGTGAAAATTAGGTAGAAAGGGTGGGGGATTTTATACATGAGAAGGTTAGAATGTGGTTTGTTGAGGAGGAGGTGGATGGTTAATGGTGTATAATTGTATGAGAAGTTGAAGAGAGGGAGTTGTGGGAATATGGAAAGGTAGGGTGTTGGAAAAATAAAATGGAGTTTGGGAAAGTGTTAAAAAGAGGAAAAAGGGGAGTCCAAGGGATGTTTTTCTAGATTAGGGTGGAAACAAAAAGATTTTAGGTAAGGTAGATCCAACATTTGGTTAAGATTTTAAAATAAAACCTGTACCTTCATCGACGTTACACCAGCGATCGCCGGTTGGATCCGGCGGTTTGCCACCTTACAATCTCATTATTTATTTTTCACCCAGTTTACTATCTTGCAATTGGGGAGTGATTGATGGTTCACGAACTAGGTTTTGCGTTTTGCTGGTGGACCACTGCTTGGGCACCCAGTACTCAGGTATTCTGGCTTACACCAGCGATCAAGCAGCGGTACGCGACTTTGCGTAGGCACTCCACCAGCTCATTCGTCGGTCTAACAGCTTTGTTACTAGGTTTCTACTTGCATGCTGAAGGGTGCATCCGTGCATCTGGCACGGCAATTCGCCAGTCCAGTGCATTACCAGCCTTATTTTTATGCTTCCTCTCCTTGCTTCTCAACTACTTAGTCCTACAAAACCAGAAACAACAATGGAACTAAAACATTCAAAATAAGACACTTGTGTTGCCTCCCAAGAAGCGCCTTAGTTAACAACATGGCATGATGTATTTCTCATTTAGCATTCATTCTTCGATGGATCATCCTCAGACTTAAACTTTTCTATATTAATTTCTTTATACTCATTCTCCTCATGTAGCACACCGATCAATTTTCATTCGTCGGGAAGTTCTATGGATGGGCACACCTTGAAGGTAACCTCTTCACTTCCAACCCGAAACTTGATCCTAGCTCCACATCTACTAAAGATCTACCTGTGGTGAGCATCGGTCTCCCTAGAATGATTGGAACTTATAGATCCATTTCACCATCAAGAACCATGAAATCATCTGGTAGAATAAATTTATCCACCCTCACCATTACATTCTCTAACACACCCACAAATTTCTTTATGGAGTGATCAGCGACTAACAACCTCATTGATGTGTGTTTGGTATTCTCAAGCCCAAATTTCTTGAAGATTATAAGAGGCATCAGATTTATACATGCTCCACAATCGCAAGGTCTTTTAATGAACACACATAACCTGATAGTGAAAGGAATCGTGAAGGCTCCTGGATCTTCCCGCTTTGGGGAAACATTACTTATAATCATTGCCTACAGTGATGCGTTATCTCTCCGGCGCACATGTCTACCACCATCTTCTTTTTTAGCAGCTCACTCATGAACATGGCATATCCAAGCATTTGATGTATGGCATCCACCAATGATATATTAATAGATAATTGACTGAACATGTCAATAAATTTACTGAATTGATCATCCTTCATTTTTTTATTTAAGCATTGTGAATAAGGGGGTGGAGCTTTTGGTTCTTGTTCTTTATCATTTGTGTTATATCCCGAGAATGCAAGAATCGGACCTGGATGTGAATCGGAGAAAAACTATAAAATGTTGCAGTAGTTGCAGAACAAGTCACTGAACGACTCATGACGAGATCCCATGAGTCGTTAGGTGACTCGTGGGAAGGCCTGAAAGGATGAGGGACTCGAGGTCCCCACGTACGATGTAACGACTTGTGGTCAGACACTACGAGTTGTCATGTCAGTCGTAGGGTGGTTCTAGAGCAAGATTGAAAAATTTGTCCAGTTCACTTGACGGGTGGTGAGAATGGGTCGTGGTTGCTAAGGATGAGTCGTCATTTAACTTGTTAGGATCCCCGGCAGACCAATTATCTAGTGAACTTAACGAGCGAACCAACGGATCGTGTGCCCTGGTGACGAGTCGTCGGGTCGTCCGTTAGGACCCCCTGACAGTTATTTTCAGCTAATTCGGTAAGGGCTTTTCCATAATTCCTATGTTCTAAGGGCCTATACTACGTTGTTTTAAGCACGTAATAGAGGGTTTTTAGCAAAGAGAAACACATCTTAGGCCATTACTTTCATGCATGCAAGGTTGGGGGTTTGAGGATAAGAATCAAGGTGAATTCTCAAGGTTTCCAATTTGAATCTCAGCTGGGCAATTTGGAAGGGTTAGAATTCTTCAATCCCAGGTATGTAAGGCTATGAGTGGGTTCTTTCTTCCACACCCATGCCCATTCCCTATCAATTTATGATTGGTTTGTGATGATCAAGTATGGGTTTTCATTCAATTTTATGATTCTTACATCTCTACTCATGGGTATGATTAAGTTGAGTTAATATTGGTGATTTACTAAACTTAGGCTGATTCTAACTTAATTTCTTTTACAAAATTGTCTTACTAAAATGTAATCTAAAATGCCCATGTATGGATTGTTCATATAGAATGTAATGATGGAGTAGATGATCAAAGGTATGTTTCCAACCTTACCCATGATTTTTTATGATGTTTTCAAGGAAGACTAAATAGACCCAAGTATGGTAGAACATTAGGTGTGCCCATGTGATGTTTTCAAATTGTGATTTCTTTCCCTACATGAGCTTACCACATGGTTGAGATGGAATTTTCCTTTTTACCCTTATTACGAATTCTAGCTTGTGGTATATTTCAAAGTAAAGCCTTCTCTATGCATAAATCCTTAATTGTGATGCATGTTATTGTCGAGCTTTGTCATGAACATTGTTAAGGTTCATTTCACATGATGTTGAGTCTAACTATGATTATTATTCAAAGCTTTGTCGAAATGACATTCTTGAGCTTCATACTTATATGATGTCTAGTGTATGCATGATTTCATAATGAGCCTTGTCAATAGACAATGTTGAGCTTCATTTCATACGATGTTGATTTTATGCATGATTTCATGTTGAGATTCATCACTAGACGATGTTGAGCTTCGTATTTCTACGATGTAGACAATTGCAAGTTTTGGGATAATAGTCTAGCAACGAATGGGCTAAGGGTCGATAACCCTATGCCCCAGAACTACATGCCAACGTAGGTTTATTCTATTATATTATTAGGACCTCCCTTGTTAGCTATCCCCGGCCTGAATGGCTCCTTTCAGCTTGATATCGATATCCTGGTAGCATCCCTAGCCCTAGTAAGGTTGGGCGGCTCTGTTCCCTTGAGTGTAATAGTCGGGACCATGTAAGCTCTATTGTGGTATGTCGGTTAAGTGACGAATCTCTTACTGTCTATATCATTTGAAATCACATAACCATTACTCATGATAGTTATCGTATGTATGCATGTTCAAGAAGTGAGGTTTGACTCATTGTTCAGATTTTAGCATAAGTGTTATGTTTCAACTTTGAGTCATTCGAGGCAATCACGAGGTTCTAAAGCTATGCATGGTCATGTTATGATAAGAATATAATTTCATAATGATTTCTTGTAGCCTTCTATTTTAACTTAAAAGCTTATGATATGTATGAATGGTTTTAAAATAATTGATTTATTTTACTTGAGCGGTTTTACTTACCTTGCATACCCAGTACATTCCACGTACTAACCACATACTTTCTATGTTGCATCGTTTCATGATGTAGGACCCGGTTCTGAGGTCCATCCCCGTTCATAGTCGCTTATCAGAGTCAGTACCTGCTTGGTTGGTGAGTCCTTATCTTTTGAGGAATAGACTTTTAGTTATCTTGGTTGTATTTTCAGTTTCAGTATTGCTGAGCTAGTTAGGGGTATTGTCCCATCACATCATCCATATTAGAGGCTTATCAGACTTAGGCATGTAATCAACTTCAGATGTTCGTTCTTTTGTTATGTCAAGTAAGATTTCCGTTGAGTTTATGATTTTGTTTCTTCATGTTAATTGAATGAGTTAGTGAATTCTTATGCCATGGGTTGACTTAGGGTCTCTCGGGGTCCTTTGTCCCATGTCTACGATCCGGGTCTATGCTCAGATCGTGACACTCTGAGGCCTTCATGCTTGTCTCTTCTTGATCTACATTTGAATGAACTTCATCGGCCTCTCCCTCACCTTCATATTAAAAATTTTCACAACAAGGTGATTTTTGCACCACATTAGATTCATTTTCATCATTTGTCTTAGGAGAAACAACCTGCTTAGGCTTCACACCTGCATCTCCAAACATTTTACCACTCCTCGTGACAATGGCCATGCATTGACTATCTTCCTTCAAGTTTGGCATTGTATCACTTGGGAGTGTTCCCTTCAATCAGGGGTTCATTTGAGAGGACAAGTGGTTCATTTGAGTTTCCAAATACTTAATGGAGGCTAAATAAGAACTCAAAGTTTGGGAAAGATTAGACACCTCCCCTTTCAATTCCTTCACTCTGCTGTCGGTTGATTCCACTTTCTTGAGGACTCTAGCTAACATCTCTTCAATTTTTGTGCTACCTGAATCACTCATACCTGGATGATTTTAGGCATTCTGAGCTTAAGGAGGGCGAATATATGGGTTCGAACTTCGATGATAGCGATCCCCCTCTCGATTTTTCTCTCTAGTGCCCCATCTTTCGTTTCTATTGGGCCATTCTTGTGCGACACAGTTTCTCCATCCTTGGTTCTCTTCACAAGGGCACCAATGGCCTTTATTAGTCCCTTGAAAATCGGGTCGAGAACCCCCATTTGATTTTTCATGTACTGGAACTGCTCATCATTTCACGGTGGCAAAGATTCTCCTTCCAAGTGAAATAGACCTTCCTTACCTACAATATTCACAACTTTGGGCCCTGCCCCCATCATATGTTTTGTCATTAGCGCCAGCTGCATCATCATTTTAGCAAAGTTCTCATCTCGCTCTTCATCTCTTTTTTGCAACTCGGCTGCAAACACACTAGAACAACCATCAAGTATTGATACATTAGTCTCTCTCGTATGCCATGCCCGATTGTCTTTGTCATTTTGTCCAAAAGGGACTTAGCTATCTCATATGTCTAATCCATGATTGATCCTCTGGCTAAATTATTGGAAACGAATTTGTTAATTGAGTCTAGAGCTTCGTAAAACCTTTAAAGGAGCACTCCATCGGGGAGACCATGGTTGGGGCGAAGGGAAACCTTCTTCTTGAACCTTATACATGTTTCATGCAATGGTTCCCCTGGCTCTTTCCTAAAGATCGTGATATCATCCCTTAGCTACAACATTTTTGATGGAGGGAAGAAACAATTTAAAAATACTTCAATCAATTCTTTCCATGATGTAACACAACCAGGAGGGAGTTCCTTCAACCAAATAGTTGCCTCTCCTGTTAGGGACAAAAGAAAGATCCTTAACCATATAGACTCTTGACTTATATTTGTTATGTTGAAGAGTTGGCAGATCTCTAATACATTCCTCAAGTGGTGATTTGCATCCTGATAATGTCGAAAATACACTCCTCATGCAAAGAGTATACATTGTCGTTGTATCAAAACAAATATCCCATTAGATGTCGGGGTCGAACCCCACAGGGACTACTGGCGATAATTAGGCGTGTCAGTTGAGAAATTTAATTTAGCTTGCACCACTTAGGGAAAACATAGTAATAAACTGGTTGGGCGAGATTGAAATTTTTAGTAGAATATAACTTTTAATTTGGCTGACTACGATAGAAAAATTACCAAGGTTGTTGACAAGAATGTGAAAGACTAGAGGTGTGGTGTAGATGATATGCTAACCAAATAGCGTCATGCCAGGTCATTTAATAATTTCAATTAGTGCAAATAATCTCAAAAAATGATTATTTAATGCTTTTCATCCTTATAAATAACTCTTGGTAGAGTTTTATCAAATCTCTAGACACCATTAACTCAATTCGATCAGATTTGGATTAATAGCTACACTAATTTCTAGCTATTAGCTACTAATTAGGAGTGAAATTGTAATCTTGGATATTTCTAGCCTAATTTCACAGCTCTCATCCATACCCACCATTAAATTCTTTCCCAATACTTAATTATTCTTTCGCAAGTAACAATCAAGTAAGAACAATTATATCCACATTATAATTAATGGCTCATTAAATATAGATTGGAGAGAATCTAACAGATTTACATTTAGTTAAATAATATTGAGATGACTCAAGCTATACCAACTATAATTAAGCATTCATCATCACACACCTCTAGTTAATGATTTAGATACTCATAAGTAAGAAATTCAAAAGCACATTTAATAATAAACTCATTGAATTCAACAATAAGAGTAGTAAAATCAAGTTCACAAGTAATCTTCAATAATGGCAGTACTTTGCTATCAAGAAGAAGAAGAAGAAGAAAAAGAAAATAGTTCTTCTCATGTTTCACCAATCCAATTCTCCTCTTCTATGCCAAGGGAATTTTCTAAAAGCTAGGAATTGAAAGCTTATGAGTACACAGTACTTTTTCTAGAATATAGGGTGTCTTCTCTCTCTTTTTTAATGATGGACAATTTTTCCCCTGATCAGAGTTCTGACACTAGTGGGAGCACCGACGGTTTGTCGGGTGCAATCCACAGACTACCGGCTACACTATCTGCTTCATTCAATTAATTCCAGTAACCATCGGCAGTTACTTCAGTGTTTCAGTGATCTCCATCTGTGCACGGCTGATTCTTTGCTCTTAAATCCAAAAAGTTCATGTGTTATTCGGTGACTGGACCGGCGAGTCATCATTGGAAACCTGTGTTTTGCTGATGGTTTTGTTTCCTAGAGGCAGTGGTAGTCAACTTTTGACCGGTGTTTCATTGGTCTTCTTCGGTGGAACGTCGAATTTCGTCCCACTTCCTTCTTTTTTCTCTATTCTTCACCTTATATATCTGGACAGAATAAAGAAAAAAGCGCATAAAATCCACATAAACAACTCAAAAACTAAGCAAAAACTCAGGATTAAAACTCTAATGAGTTGTTCAATTACCAACTCGTTAAAACCCCCAAAATTGAACCATTGCTTGTCCTCAAGTAATGAAATTCTCATCAGTTGAAAAACATGCCACTCCATACAGGTTTAAACATTAATAAGCACCTACTCTATGACAACCAAAAAATGCTCACTAATGAAGGGCATACTAACGCACTTCATAGATATATTTTTTCATGTACTTTACTATCTTTTAAGAACAAATTATGTGTGTTTTCATGTGTTTATGTTATATATTTGTTAAAATGTCTTACGCACATGATTAGATGTTTACAGGGCTATAAATAAGGGATTTTGATTTATTTGATGCTTTTGAAATAAAGTTGAAGAAGAAAGAATGAACTAAGCAAGAACTAGGAAGAAAAGCAGTACACTGCCTGCTCAAGCGACCAGTCACGCGAGGCAGCAATAGGATTGGCACAAGGCCCCAACATGTTTGCACTTAGCCATGTGCGACGCTGCACTATGATTGCCGCAATGGGCTGTGTGACCCGGCATTCTCCCGTCATGTTGGCAGGGGCGACGTGAGGCAACTTTAGCGCAGTGGCATGCACAACACGGCAAGGGTATTCACATGACCAAAATTGACATCCTACTTCATGTAGGAAAAGGAACATTAAATCCTAAATCAAATTCGTCAAGGAACAAGCAAAGCACAAATCTCCTACTATAAATACCATTTTATTTTTTATACAATGGGGAAGTTTTGAACAAGTTGGAAGATGTCTTGTGTCTTAACTCTTCAACATAATTTAGAAGACACGATTGAGAGGTTATTCAAATCATTGTTCTAAGTATTGGTTTGGGATGTTTTTTTATGAATGTTATTAAGTTACTTATAAACATGATAGGGTAAAACTTCCACAACTAGGGTTGTGGGAACCATGGTGAATTAATGAACTAGGGTTTGCACGAAGTGATTCTAAACCAATACTAAACTCTTTTATTGTATTCTCTTCATGCTTAAACATTTCTTAACTGTGTGCAATATTAGGACATGCCTGAATTCATTACTTGCTTGGGCCTAGAGAGGTAGAGATTAGGAAAACCGAACTACAACAAAGCCTTGATCTTGATGATTATTGTATTAACTTGTGTTGTGGTCACATGATAGTTAAATTTAGATATAATTGATAATAGTTAAATTGAAGTCTCTCATGAGACCTGACCTGATGATTGAGTATAGTCATTCAATAGAGATGAATCAGTCATTTGGATGAACCCTAGTTATCATTTCTACAAGTAAAGTATTAGGATAGATCACTAGTGTAAAACCCGAAGTAGTTAAGGATCCATGGGAAACATTTACCCTAGTTAATTTGCATTAAATTGAAATCAACATTCAATTTTTCAACATTGTTAATTATTAATCTTACAAATCCCCCCTCTTAGGAAATATTTGACCTCAAAAACTTAGCTACTAGCATTCTTCTATATCTTTCCATATTCCATGTGGTATCGACCCCAACCTCTAGTTGGATTTTTTATTAACAACGTCCGATTCATACTTCAGTAGGAGGTGTGGTTTGGCAATATCAAAAAGTGACGCCTTTGCCAGGGAATACGGTTTAGGATTAGATTAATTTCTTGTATTAAACTTTTAGTCTCTATTTCGTATTTTTCATTTTTATTTTATTTTGTTCCATGTCACACGGCGGCGTGGTGAAACAAGTGGCCAAGATATGACCACGGCCTCAACAGGTATCTTCATGAAGTCTAAGTAATGAAGATACCTGTGTCGTGTCACGACATTAAATAAGGCGCTACTTGGGATGCAACCCAAGATAAATCTTTTGTTTTTATGTGTTTGTTCAAGCGTGCAGGTGATAGGTCATGACTTTCAACAAAACTTGAGCTTAAACATTGAAAACGAGGAGTAGAGGCCCAGGGAGGTCTTGTTTCACTCTTTTACTTTATGGTTTATTTGTTTTAGCACTGGGGGCAGTGTGACTAATTAAGTGTGGGGTGGGAGAAGTGAATTTCATATTACCATGCATGTCTTAATTACTAAATTTGCACATGGTAGGCCTAGTTTTTTGGGATTTATGGTTTATCATGTATGCTTGTTGGTTTGTAGTATTTTTTTAGTTTTATTTTGTTTTGGGTTCCTCTGGTTTTTGTTTTCAGTACTTTTCTGGTGGATAGTCCCTTAGAACCGATTAGAGAGTCTAGATTTTTTATTTTCTTTATTTTTAGTCATTGAGTCATGACTTTGCCCGATGATGGATGGATGATGACCGTCCTAAGGGTAAATTAGTCATTAGAAAAAACAAAAACTTTGACCCTACGAATGATAGGTGCTACACTTTAGGTATCATTGAGGCTCTATTAAATTCACTCAAAAATGCATGAAAAAGGTAGAAACACATAGTATTTTCGGAACATGACTATTGTACTTGAAAAAAATGGGTTTAATTATGTTGTGCATTCAATATGAATATATGTGTTTATATGATCTTGATTTCCATTGTTAAACCGTCTTGTGCCGATACATGAGGAATTATTTTTGATATACTCCATACTTGCAGTTTGATGTCTAGAACTTTCCCGGTGTGTGTGCAAAGCGAAATAAGAATGATTGATTCTGGAAGTGATATAGGCATTTCTTTGGTAGCCATGTTTTTATCCTATTTTACCTATCTTGATTGTAATTATCCTAGTTAGCGATGTTGAGCCTTAGCCTATTCTTCTGATAGCCATAATACAAGCTTTATCCCATTTTGTTCTATTGACTTGTATTTGATCCAAATGACTCCTAAAGCACTTTAATGAAAATTTTTTCATGAAAGGAGCATAAGTGAAGAAGTGAAAGGAAAAGCTAAAAAGTTTGGAAATTAGAAGAAAGGAAAAGGGTGAAATTTTTCTAAACAAGGAGGGTGATTGTTAGTTGGAAAAAATAAAAGAAGAAAGAGCTTTGAAACAAATGATGATGAAAAAATGTGTGACTAAGTTCAATGCTGAAAAAATTCCTCATTAGTCTCCTAAGTTTAAAAAATTGAAAAACAAAAGGAAGAGTAAGGAGAAAATTTGGAATTGAAGAAACGGCTAAAAATCAAAGTTTTTTTCAAGTATTAAAGTACTTAGGGAGATTAGTCACTATCTTGGAAAAATAGTCCCTACCCGTCCCTTAACCTACATTACAACCAAATTTAAGTCCTATTTTATCCTTGATTCATAATTCTATATTAGCAGAGTATTACACTAAGGGCAAGCGTATGGGTCGTCTTTTCAATGCATGTTGAATTGTTTGGGAGAGTGAGCATTTTTTTTAATTCATGCCCAAGTTAATATTATTTTATATCTTCTGTGTGAAAGGGCATCTCTCCAGATTGTGACGGGCATAGTGGTAAGACTTTGGTAAATATTGATTAATGCTAAATTACATATGATTCATGTTGGCAAAAAATATTTCTTAATGAGTTAGTTTTCAAAAGCTAAGTGATTTGGAACTTTGACATTTTAATGTTGATCCTATATGCATGCGAGTGAATTGTTTGAGCTTCAATAATTTGTCTCATGATCCTATGTGCAAGTAGACCTATTTGTAGGATGAACTCTGTGCTAAAATGTGAGAAGGAAAGTAGTACATTATTCAAGGACAAACAATAGTTTAATTGTTGGGTGTTGATGAAGGGCATACTTACGCACTTCATAGACATATTTTTTCCCGTACTTTACTATGTTTTCAAAAGAAATTATCTGTGCTTGCATGTTTTTATGTTATATATTTGTGAAAATGGCTAAAGCACGTGATTAGATGCTTACGGGGCTAAAAATATGGGATTTTGATATGTTTGAGGCTTTTGGAATAAAGTTGAAGAAGAAGGAATGAACTAAGCAAGAACTCGGAACAAATGCAGTACACTGCCTGCTCATGTGACCAACCGCTCGAGGCAGCAACATGATTGGCGCAAGGCCAGGCGCGAGGTGCCAGCATGTTGCCACATAGCTATGCGCGACGCGACACTATGATTGTCGCAATGGGCTATGTGCGGCCTTCTCCCGACGTGTTGGCTAGGGCGACAGAGGGAAACTTCGGCGCAGTGGCATGGCCGACACAGCAAGGGTATTCACACGGCCAAAATTGATCTCATACTTTAACTCGAAAAAGGAACATCAAATCCTAATCAAATTCATAAGGGAACAAGCAAATCACAAATCTACTACTATAAATACCTTTTTATTTTTTATGTAATGGGGAAGTTTTGAACAAGTTGGAAGCAGTATTGTAGTTATACCACGAGAACCCAAGGATCAGAACCGAAAGTGAAAACGGAGAAAAACTAAAAATTCGCACCAGCTCACAGATTAACACATGAGGTGAGTCATGAGGAGTGACCACGAGTCATGAAGTGACTCGTGGTTATCTTGGTTTGGAAAAGTATGACTAAGTAGTCCACGGGCCTCACCACGACTCGTGAGGTCACCCGTGGTCAACCCTGGATGATTGGCAAAATTAGGAAGGGCAGTGTAGGCCACGGAAGGTGACCACGAGTCGTCATCTGATCTCACAGCTCGTGAAGTCTCTCATGGGGTTTCCTTGGAGGATTTGGCAGTGAACTCAATGGATCAAGGTAACGAGTCATGCCCTGTGGCAATGACCAATTAGGTCCCTCATTAGGACTGGCGACTAGAAATTTCCTGCATTTTAATAACGGTGTTTTTGTAACTTCTTAAGTCCCTAAAACCTAAACTATGTCATTTTGGATATTTTCTGAGTGTGATAAGAGGATTTAAGTCCCTATGGCATGCCCATTCTCATGCAAGGATTTTAGAGAGGTTTTTGGGTGATTTAAGGCCTTCTTCCCCAAATTTTCATCAATTTCTTTGTGGGAGTTCCAGGAACTTTAAGTCCATCTATTCCCAGGTATGTAGGGTTTTAAAATGAGTGGAATTCTTCCTCACCCATGCCCAATTTCAAGTAAGTTCATGAATTCACCTACTCCAATTCCATAGGGTTTTACCCAAGGCATGAAGATATGATTTCTTTATATGTATATGATTTAATTCTGTTTTAACTATTGAATTATGCATATTGGGCAGGTTTTGTATCATTTTCTTCAAAATGATGTTTCATGCTTTTGAATCCAAAATTCCCATTTATGGAAGTTCATGGTAATTATGATTTATGATTAATATTCATTATTTAAAGTTTATTGATTATTAAAATACATGAATCTAAGTTACCCCTGTTTATGAGCATATTTTGAAGAATTGAATATGATGAAGTATTGGAAAATACCCACGTGTTAAAGAATAATTTATGATTTACGAAGTGACTTACATGATTTATCGATTTATGATGTTGGCCGACGAAAAGGGCCTTGATTCTTGGATAATCATGTTTTAAAGGGGATCAATGATGAAAAATGTTATATCTTAGCCAATGAATTTTTATGCATGATGTTAATGATTTATGTATGATCCTATATGCATGTTTTTGGGAGCTGTGTGTAGCACCCAGCAGCCCTACGTTCAAAGGACTACGTCGGTGTCTCATAACCATGTGCCATCGTGGGTTTGTAAATGATATGATATATTGATAATGATCCCATCAAATGTGATATCACGCCTTATGCACGACCCTCGCCTGGAAAGCCAGGGTCGGCTCTGCCGATTTAAGCGAGATAGTGGGGCATCATGAAAGGCTCTACCATGATGGTGTCGGTTATGACGAGTCCTCCCATTGTTACACATGTTTTATGCATTGTTATATTTATGTTATTGGATCAAGTTATATTATGATTAAGTTATCTACGATTATGATAATGAATGATTATGAATGACTTGAAAGTCTTGAGCCTTATGTTTTATTACGAAGACTTTAATGCAAGCATGATATCCTTCTCTTCTGTCTATTTAAGATGTTTAGTTTACTTTTAAAATGTTCGTTTACTTACATTGCATACTCAGTACATTCCTCATACTGACCGCATAATTTCTATGTTGTATCGTTTCATGATATTGGATCCGAATCTTGGGCTCATCTTCATTCTCAGTCCATCCCAGCCTACGATATCAGCTTGTTGGTGAGTCCTCAAGTTTCGATGGCCGTTTGATGAATTTTCCTGTTGTTTATGTTTCAGTATTGCTCGGGTTAGTTGGGGATGTTGTTCCATCAACCCATCTTACGTATTAGAGGCTTTCAGATTAGTGCGTAGTAATCAGCTTATGTAAATGTTTGGTATTTCCTGAAGTTATGTCATGGTTGTGTTTCAGTGATGTTTTAGGTTTAATATTCCATTTAATTACATGAGATTAGTTGAATGCATGAGCCATGGGTTGCCTTGGGATCTCTCGGGGTCGCTTGTCCCGTGTCTACGATCCGTGTGTATGTTCGGGTCGTGACAAACTTGGTATCAGGCAATATGTTTGAAGTGTCCTAGAGTGTTGACAACTGCGTTAGGTGGAGTATTTTTCATCGGTGTGAAGCGCATCACACCTATGACAAAGAGGCTACAAGAGGTTTAGGAAATGTTCCCTTCTTTCTTGATTCTATGTCGTGCGATAAAAAGTCTTTCCATCTTTCTAATTCATGTGATTCGCGATTGAATAATTATGGCTCCAAGGAGAATGAACGGAAGGAGTAATGGAAATGGTGAAGGCCGCATAGATGGCAATGACCATGGGCATCAGCAAGCCCCACCTGTTTTGGAGCCCCAAGACTAGAGTCGGCTGCCCACGCGGAGTTCCAGGCAGTGATTCAGATGTTGGCGCAGGCCTTGGCCACTTAGGTCAATCAACAGGCTGTTGCATAGGTTCCACAGGATGGCAATGTAGTGGCGGCTCAGATAGGAGATTTTTGTAGGATGAACCCTCATGAGTTCATAGTATCAAAGGTGGATGCGTATCCACATGAGTTTATTGAAGGGATCTTGAAGGTCACTCAAGTTATGGGGGTGACCAATGGGGAGTGTGTATACTTGGCCTCATATCAGCTAAAAGAGGTTGCTCATATTTGGTACAAGCAATGGAAGGACAGCAGGGTTGTGGGAGTGGACCCTATCAGCTGGGATAAGTTTCGCATGGCCTTTCTTGACAGGTTCTTCCCTCGAGAGATGAGGGAATTGAAAACAGCTGAGTTTGTTAACCTCAAGAAAGGAAAGATGATAGTGCTGGAATATTCGCTTGAGTTCGCCTGATTGTCAAAGTACGGCCCAGAGTTGGTGATGGATCAGAGGGCGTGGGTGAGACAATTTTTTCATGGTGTGGCCGATTATTTAGGCAAGGATTGTAGGACTGTCATGATTGATCAGGTTATGGACTTTCCTTGCATAGTGTTTTACGCCCAGCAGATGGAGGCGACCCAAATGAAGGACAGGGAGGCTAAGACAGCTCGAACATATAGTCGTGGGTTTTCACATCAGAGGTCCGATGGTGGCTACCATCCACAGTTTCAGCAGAGGTCACTAGCCCCAGAACCATCATCAGCTAGTGTCCCATCCAGGCCTAGGGGTGATCACAGGAGCAGGGCTTCAGGGTTGAATGATCAGAGGGGCACCCAGTTAGAGTATACCTCCCCAGCCTGCGAGAAGTGCGGCAAGAGTCACACTTGGGAGTGCCTTCTTGGTTCAGATGTCTTCTTTGGGTATGGTAGATCTGTGAACATGCGCCTAACATGTCCATATGCCATATAGGGTGATGATAGGGGTCGAGCACAAACAACCTAGGAAGCAGCAACACCAGCCCGTTCAGCTCCACAGGGAGCATCTTCTAGTGGGGGTGGGCTAGTGCGAAAATTGATTCTATGCCCTTGCCTCACGTCAGGAGCAGGAGGCTTCGCCAGACGTTGTCACTGGTATGTTATGCGTCTTTCATATTGATGTTTATGTCTGGTTAGACCTGAGAGCTACCTTGTCTTTTGTGACTCCTTACATTTCTAGTAGTTTTGGAGTTAGTCCTGAAATTCTTTCATCACCATTCTCCGCATTTACTCCATTCGGTGATTCAGTTGTAGCTAGGCAGGTATATAGAGGGTGCCCAGTCACTGTGTTTCATAAGGTTACCTCCTCAGATTTGGTAGAGTTAGTTATGACTTACTTTGATGTTATTCTTGGTATGGAATAGTTGTTTGCATGTTATGCTTCGATTAATTGTAGGACCCGTTCCGTGGAGTTCCATTTTTTGGGTGAGTCTATTTTGGAGTGGAAGGGTAGTTCGGCGGTGCCAGCAACTCGGTTTATTTCCTATCATAAGGCTAGGAAGATAATCTCTAAGGGGTGTATGTACCACCTAGTTAGGGTTAAGGATGTGGAGTCCGAGACCCCGACTACCCAGTCAGTTTTAGTGGTGTGCGAATATTCAGAGGTGTTCCCGAGGATCTGCCAGGTGTTCCTCTGGAAAGGGAAATTGTGCGAATATTCAGAGGTGTTTCTTGAGGATTTGCCAGGTGTTCCTCCAGAAAGGGAAATTGATTTCGTTATTGACCTATTGCGAAATAGGTAGCCTATTTCTATCCCTCCTTACAGGATTGCTCCAACTGAGCAAAAGGAATTGACGGATCAGTTAAGGGATTTTTTGGATAAGAGCTTCATTTGACCGAGCTAGTCTCCATAGGGTGCACCGGTTCTATTTATTCGGTAGAACGATGGTTACGTTCACATGTGTATTGACTATAGATAGTTGATCAAGGTTACCATCAAGAATAGGTACCCCTTACCTAGGATCGATGATTTGTTTGACTAGCTTCAGGGTGCCAAGTGCTTCTCCAAGATCAATCTTAGGTTTGGGCATCACCAGCTTAGAGTTCGGAAGAGTAACATCCAGAAGACTGCTTTCAGGACTCGGTATGGCCATTATGAATTTGTTGTTATGTATTTTGGGCTAACCAATGCTCCTGCAACTTAAATGGACCTGATGAACAGGGTGTTAAAGCAATATTTAGATATGTTCGTGATCATGTTCATCGATGACATCCTGATGTACTCTCAGAGCGAAGAGGAGCATGCTACTCATTTGAGGATAGTGTTGCAAACCCTCAAGGATCGTCAGCTATATGCAAATTTTAGCAACTGTGAATTTTGGATAAACTCGGTAAAATTTCTGGGAGACGTGGTATCGGGCGAAGGCATAAGGGTAGATTCCCAGAAGATCAAAGCAGTGAAGAATTAGCCTAGACCGGTGAGTCCTTCAAAAAAATCAGAGTTTTTTGGGCTTAGCAGGCTACTACCAAAGATTTGTGGAGGGTTGACTCAGGAAAAGGTAAACGTCCAATGGTCAGATGCTTGAAAAGCTTCCAAGTGTTGAAGACCCGACTAACTTCAGCACTAGTGTTGACCTTTCCGAGGGTACCGATAATTTTGTTGTCCATTGTGATGCTTTGAGAGTCATACTAGGATGTGTGTTGATGTAGTGTGGGAAGGTATTAGCATATACCTCGAGACAGCTGAAAGTTCATGAAAAGAATTACCTGACCCATGATCTCGAGTTGGACATGGTGGTGTTTGCATTGAAGATATGGCGGCATTACTTGTATGGGATCCATGTGGATGTAGTTACAAATCACAAGAGCTTTCAGTATATGTTCGCACAGAAGGATCTAAATCTTCGGTAAAGGAGGTGGTTGGAATTATTAAGGACTATGACATGAGTGTCCTTTACCACCAGGGCAAGGCTAATATGGTTGCGGATGCACTTAGTAGACTCTCCATGGAAAGTGTGTCCCACGTGAATATAGGGAAGAAGGAGTTGGTGAAGGATGTCCACCGACTAGCAAGGCTGGGTGTTAGATTAATCGATTCGATCGGTGGCGGTGTTGTTGTACATAACGGGTCCGAATCGTCATTGGTTGTTGATGTTAAAACCATCCAAGATGAGGATCCAATATTAAGGAAGCCGAAGGAGGCGGTGCGAAGTTAGAAGGTGAAGGTTTTCCCCCAAGGGGGAGATGGTGTTCTAATATACCAGGGTCGACTATGTGTTCCGGACATCGATAATTTGAGAGTTCGGATATTGCATGAGGTGAATGGTATAACATATTCTATTCATCCAAGATCCACAAAAAAGTATCGGGATTTGTGATAAATCTATTGGTGGGATGGTATAAAGAAAGATATTACGGAGTTCCTAGCAAAATGTTCAAACTTCTAGCAAGTGAAAGTCGAACATCAATGGTCTGGAGGCGTACTTCAGGATATCAGCATCCCCACTTGGAAGTGGGAAGAGATTAATATGGATTTTGTTATAGGCCTACCTCATACTCACCGGTAAAACAACTCAACTTGGGTTGTGGTGGACAGGCTAACTAAGGCTGCACATTTCCTACATGTGACGACCACGAATTCAGCGGATGACTATGCTAAGTTGTATATTCGGGAGTTGGTTTGACTTCATAGAGTGCCCTTGTCTATTATGTTAGACCGTGGTGCTCCATTTACCTATCAATTCTGACGTTATTTTCAAAAAGGACTTGGGACGCAAATTAAGCTCAGTATCACCTTCCATCCGCAAACAGACGACCAGGAAAAATGATCCATTATGACCCTTGAGGATATGTTGAGGGAATGTGTTATGGATTTTAAAGGTAGTTGTGATGATCATTTGCCTTTGATTGAGTTTGCTTATAAAAATAGTCACCACTCCAGTATCCAAAAGGCACCGTTCGAGGCTCTTTACGGGCAGAGGTGTAGATCTCCAATCGGATAGTTCAAAGTTGGTGGGGCAGCTATGATAGCACCAGATTCAGTTCATGAGGATATTGTGAAGGTTCAGCTTATAAGGGACCGATTGAAAACCTCCTAGAGTCATCAGAAATCATATGCTGATATGAGGAGAAGAAATTTGGAGTTTGATATGGATGATGGGGTATTTCTAAAGGTATCTCCCATGAAAGAGTCATGCATTTCGGAAAGAAAGGTAAACATAGTCTCCGCTATGTTGGCCCCTACCGGGTTGTGAGAAGAGTTGGTAAGGTGGCGTATGAGTTAGACTTGCCCTTGGAGCTATCTTCAGTTCATCCTGTCTTTCATGTGTCACTTTTGAAGAAGTGCTTGGGTGATAGAGCCTTAGTAGTTCCAGTAGACAACATTGGAGTGAAGGAAAACTTCAGTTATGAAGAAATTCCCGTTGAAATCTTGGATCGTCAGGTTCAAAGGATGAGGAACAAAGAAGTAGCGTCAGTTAAAGCATTATGGAGAAATCAGCCTGTTGAGGGAGCTACATGGGAAGCCGAAGAAGATATGATAGCTAAATACCCTCATTTGTTCCCTACCGGCTCAGTTTCAGTTTGAGGTACCGGTTTTTCTCTAAACCTTTAATCATCTTTTTCCCCTTCAGTTCACGTGTGAAAGTTTGTTTAATGATATGGTAAATATATGTGATCTCTGAATTCAGTTTAGCTATATAGTGCATTTCGGAGGTAGTCATTCTCTCAGTTTTCGACTTAAATGATTAGTAATCATACAGGGTGATATCTTGTTTTTGAGTTTTCTGCATGTTTCTAACATTCATGGATGAATGTTCCTAAGGGGGGCATATTGATATACCCTCAGAACCTAAGGATCAGACCCAGAAGTGAAAACGGAGAAAAACTGAAAATTCGCACTAGGTGAAAGAACGACTCGTGAGGTGAGTCATGAGGAGAGACCATGACTCGATAAGTGACTCGTGGTCATCTTCATTTGGCGAAGTTAGAATGAGGAGGCCACGGGCCTGACCATGAGTCGTGGTCAGACCTCACGACTCGTGAGGTCACCCGTGGTCAACCCGGGAGGATTGGCAAAATTAGGATTAGCAGTGTAGGCCACGGAAAGTGACCACGGGTTATGGTCTGACCTCACGACTCGTGAATTCTCTCATGGGGTTCCCTTGTAGGATTAGGCAGTGAATTCAACGGATCAAGGCAACGAGTCGTGCCCTGTGAAAACGACCCATTAGGTTCCTCTGAGGACTGGCGATAAAAAATTTCCTACGCTTTAATAAGGGTGTTTTGTAACTTCCTAAGTCCCTAAGGCCTAAACTACGTCGTTTTGGATATTTTCCAAGTGTGATAAGAGGAGTTAAGTCCCTATGACATGCCCATTCTCATGCAAAGATTTTAGAGAGGTTTTTGGGACATTCAAGGCCTTCTTCCCCAAATTTTCATCAATTTTTTTGTGGCTGTTCAAGGAACTTTAGGTCTATGTATTCCCAAATATATAGGATTTTAAAATGGGTGGAATTGCTCCTCACCCATGCCCCATTTCAAGTAAGTTCATGACAGCTCCTACTCAAATTCCATGGGGTTTTACCCAAGGCATGAATATATGATTTCTATTTATGGATAGGATTTAATTTAGTTTAATAATTTATGCATGTTGGGCAGGTTTTGTATTATTTTCTTCAAAATCATGTTTCAAGATTTTGAATACAAAATGCCCATTTATGGAAGTTCATGGAAATTATGAGTTATGATGAATATTAATTATTTTAAGTTTATTGATTATGGAAATGCATGAATCCATGTTACCCATGTTTATGAGCATATTTTGAAAGAATTGAATATGATGAAGTATTGGGCAATGCCCACATGTTAAATAATGATTTATGATTTACGAAGTGACTTACATAATTTATCGATTTATGATGTTGGTTGATGAAAAGGGCCTTGATTCTTGCTGATCATGTTTTAAAGGGGATCAATGATGAATAATGTTATCTCTTACCCAATGAATTTATATGCATGATGTTAATGATTTATGTATGATCCTATATGCATGTTTTTGGGAGCCGTGTCTAGCACCCAGCAACCCGGAGTTCAAAGGACTACATAGGTGTCTCATAACTACGTACCACAGTGGGTTTGTCAATGATTTGATGTATTGATAATGATCCCCTAAAATGTGATATCACGCCTTACGCATGACCCTCGCCTAGCAAGCCAAGGTCGGCTCTGCCCACTTGAGCGAGACATTGGGGCATCATGAAAGGCTCTACAATGATGGTGTCGGTTATGACGAGTCCTCCCTTTTTTCCACATGTTTTATGCATTTTTATGTTTATGTTATTGGCTCAACTTATATTATGATAATGTTATTTACGATTATGATAATGAGTGATTATGAATGATTTGAAAGTATTAAGCCTTGTGTTTTATTACGAAGATTTTAATGCAAGCATGATGTCCTTCTCATATGTCAATTTATGACGTTTACTTTAATTATAAAATGTCTGTTTTACATAATTTGCATACTCAGTACATTTCATGTACTGACCGCATACTTTCTATGTTGTATGGTTTCATGATACATGGTCCGGATCTCAGACTCATCCTCATCCTTAGTCTATTCCAACCTACGATATCAGCTTGATGGTGAGTCCTCATGTTCCGAGGGCCGTTTGATGAGTTTTCCTGTTGGTTATGTTTCAGTATTGCTCGGGTTAGTTGGGGATGTTTTCCCATCAACCCATCTTACGTATTAGAAGCTTTAAGACAAATGCGTAGTACTCAGCTTATGTAAATGTTTGGTATTTCCTGAAGTTATGTCATGGTTGCATTTTTGCGAGGTTTTATGCTTAATATTCCATTTAATTACATAGGATTAGTTGAATGCATTATCCATGGGTTGACTTGGGATCTCTCGGGGTCCCTTGTCCCCTGTCTACGATTCAGGTGTACGTTCGGGTCGTGACTTGTGTCTTAATTCTTAAACATAATTTAGAAGACACGATTGAGAGGTTCTTCCAATCATTGTTATAAGTATTAATTTGTGTTTTTTTATTAATTCTATTAAGTTATTTATAAACATGATAGACTAAAACTTCCACAACTAGGGTTGAGGGAAACATGGTGAATTAACGAGCTAGGGTTTGCACGAAGTGATTCTAAACCAATACTAAACACTTGTATTGTATACTCTTCATCCTTAAACGTTTCATAACGGTGTGCAACATTAGGACATGCCTAAATTCTTTACTTCCTTGAGCCTAGAGAGGTAGAGATTAGGAAAAGGGAATTACAACAAAGCCTTGATCTTGATCATTGTATTAACTTGAGTTGTGCTCGCAGGATAGTTAAATTTTGAACTAATTGATAATGGTTAAATTGAAATTGCTCATGAGACCTAACCTGGTGATTGAGTATAGTAATCTAATGGGGATGAACCAGTGTCTTGGATTACCCTAGTTATCAGTTCTACAAGTAAAGTATTGGGATAGATCGCTAGTATAAAACCCGAAGTAGTTAAGGATCCATTGGTAACATTTACCCTAGTTTAATCTGCATTAATTTGGCATCAACATTCAATTTTTTAACATTGTTACTTATTAATTTTATAAATTCCCCCTCTTAGGAAATAATTGACTAAAAAGCTTAGATACTAGCGTTCTTCTATATCCTTCCATATTCCCTGTGTGATCGACCCCAACCTCTAGTTGGGTTCTTTATTAACAACATATACTTCATACTTTAGTAGGAAGTGTGGTTTGAGCGTTATCACAATCTCATCAAAAAAGAGAAGCAAATTCCCCTAAAAACCAGAACAACGAAGATATTTCGTGAGACTACCACCATTCACAAACATGGTTCACAAGCATTTTCATTTCGTAGAAAAGGGCATTGCTCATTTATGAAATAAATATAGCAGCTTAATTCATAGTCATTGCACATTCAAAACCTGTGTTAGAGATTGCATTTCTCATGCCTTATGTACAGATTTACCTTTAATGCAATTGTGCCCTCAAAAAGGGTGATGCCACTCACCAAATAGAGAATCCCCTATTTTCTTCATGACTTAATGCATTCAAACAAGGTATTTTACAATGATGAGATTTCACTCACTCTCCCAAAAGAAATCTGCATGCGGCCAACTCGACCCATAGGGTTTCCCTTTGTGTAAATCTCCACTAAAGTAGAGCAATTGCACTAAAAATCACTTCGGTCTTGCGGGTCATGATGTAGGCTAGGGCTAAGGGTAGGATAAATGTTTATCTTTAGTGACTAATGCCTCCTTAATGCCTTTATAAATGCTTGCAATATTCCGCTATCTTATTGAAATTACTCCACCTTATTTCTCATTGCTCATTATTTTCATCCTTTGTGTAATTCCAACTGCCCTTTTAACACCCATGAATTCCACAATTAGCCTTTTGTACGCAAGAGATAGCACCTTTTTTACCATTATTTTCTCTTTTAATGATTCAAGGCCTTTCATCCCGAATGATTCATTCCATTCATCAAAATTATGGGTGCTACCTCACATTGAAATTCTCAGTTTTCCCATTTCTCTTGCGAACCCCAAAACATAGGCTTTAGCCTCATCTTCACATTTATCTCCTTATCTCTCCCTGATTCATTGTCTTGAAGACCCCATTTTCATTATTTCAATACTAGCAATTAGGGAGGATAGGTTCCAAAGAGAAGGATTAGAATTGGTCATTCGACTTTTAATGTGGTTTCCAAGAAAGGGTCTGAGGCTCAAACATTGGCAATCAAAGATTAATGCTCAAGGAGGGCATTTACGGTGAAGTGACTACCAGAAGTAGGCCTAAGATCATGTTCTAAGTGCAGCTATATCTATCATTTAGCCTTTATTTAAACCCGGAAGTGCATAAGACTAGACTCGGAGTTTAAAAATGGATGTTCGCTGAATCTGGGAAAAATTCCATAGAACGGGACACCTAAAAGATCGTTGGTGCAACCAATGACTCATGGGAAGCATCCATGGTGAGGTATGGCCGGGTAGCAGTTAGAACTAACGGGCCACGTAATGGCTCGTGGTTTGACAACACGCGCGGCTGTTTGAAGTCGTGGTTGGACTAGCCCTCATCCTAAGGGAATGTAACAGTTCGTGGGATGACTCATTGTGAAAAGAAATGGACCATGGTGAGAAATCATGGGAAGGAGTACTAAAACATCCAATATATGTAACGGAATGAAACCGTGACTCATTGGAAGGGGGAACGAGTCGTGGTGTGGCTCGTCGGGAGGCTTGGTGCAGGTCGTCAAGGGGGAATAACGGATTACCTAATGGATCGTCTTCTGAAGCAACGACTCATCCTGTCGTGTCATGTGATTGAATCTGGGAATGTGAAATAGGCCAGTGGACATGATTAATGGATACCACAAGTCATGGTATCCAAGCACGACCTGTTAGCAAATGTCGTTGTTACTGCCTGTGCAGAAATATCAGTAAATTCATCAAGGTAATTTTTTTCATTTCAAAGTCCTAGGGTCCAAAACTACATTGTTTAAGGCTCAAAATGCTGTGTTTTAAGAGGGTAAAACCTATTCTAGGCTCATTCATATCTATCCATTCAAAGTTAGAGAATTAGAAAGGTGATTAAGCTTGTTCTTCTTCAAGTTTTTCTTCAATTTCCCGTTGGGCTTTCAAGGAATGGTGAAATTTGATCTTCCTCAGGTATGTAGGGTTATGAGTGGGTGAATGTAGGATTTAAAACCCGAAGTAGTTAAGGATCCATTGGTAACATTTACCCATAGTTTAATTTTCATTAATTTGGAATCAACATTCAATTTTTAACATTGTTACTTATTAATTTTACAAATTCCCCCTCTTAGGAAATAATTGACTAAAAAGCTTAGATACTAGCATTCTTCTATATCCTTCCATATTCCCTGTGTGATTGACCCCAACCTCTAGTTGGGTTCTTTATTAACAACATATACTTCATACTTTTGTAGGAAGTGTGGTTTGAGCATTATCACAATCTCATCAAAAAAGAGAAGCAAATTCCCCTAAAAACCAGAACAACGAAGATATTTCAAGAGACTACCACCATTCACAAACATGGTTCACAAGAATTTTCATTTCGTTGAACACGGGCATTGCTCATTTATGAAATACACATAGCAGCTCAATTCATAGTCATTGCACATTCAAAATCTGTGTTAGAGCTTGCATTACTCATGCCTTATGCACATATTTACCTTTAATGCAATTGTGCCCTCAAAAAGGGTGATGCCACTCACCGAAGAGAGAATCCTCTATTTTCTTCACGACTTAATGCATTCACACAAGGGATTTTACAATGATGAGATTTCACTCACTCTTCCAAAAGAAATCTGCATGCACCCAACTCGACCCATAGGGTTTCCCGTTGTGTAAATCTCTACTAAAGTAGAGAAACTGCACTTCAAATCACTTCGGACTTGTGGGTCATGATGTAGGCTTGGGCTAACGGTAGGATAAATGTTTATCTTTAGTGACTAATCCCTCCTTAATGCCTTTATAAACGCTTGCAATATTCCGCTTTCTTATTGAAATTACTACACCTTATTTCTCATTGCTCATTATTTTCATCCTTTATGTAATGCCAACCGCCCTTTTAACACCCATGAATTCCACAATTAGGCTTTTGTACGCAGGAGATAGCACCTTTTTTACCATTATTTTCTCTTTTAATGATTCAAGGTCTTTCATCCCGAATGATTCATTCCTTTCATCACAATTTCGGGTGCTACCTCACATTGAAATTCTCATTTTTCCCTTTTCTCTTGCGAACCCCAAATCATAGGCTTTAGCCTCATCTTCACATTTATCTCCTTATCTCTCCCCGATTCATTGTCTTGAAGCCCCCATTTTCATTATTTTAATACTAGCAATTAGGGAGGATGGGTTCCAAAGAGAAGGATTAGAATTGGTTATTCGGCTTTTACTATGGTTTCCAAGAAAGGGTCGAAGGCTTAAACATTGGCAATCAAAGATTAATGCGCAAGGAGGTCATTTAGGGTGAAGTGACTACAAGAAGTAGGCATAAGATCATGTTCTAAGTGCAGCTACATCTATCATTTAGCCTTTAGTTAAATCGAAAGTGCATAAGACTAGACTCGGAGTTTGAAAATGGATTTTCGCTGAATCTAGATAAAATTCCACAGAGCGGGTCACTTAAAAGATCGTTGCTCCAACCAATGACTAGTGGGAAGCATCAGTGGTTAGGTCTGGTGGGGTAGCAGTTAGAAGTAATGGGCCACATAATGGCTCGTCGTTTGATACCACGCACCGTTATTTGAAGTCGTGGTGGGAATGGCCCTCAGCCTAAGGGAATGAAACAGTTCGTGGGATGACTCATTGTGAAAAGAAATGTACCATGGTGAGAAATCGTGGGAAGGAGTACTAAAACTTCCAATCGATGTAATGGAAGGAAACCACAACTCATTGGAAGGGGGAACGAGTCGTGGTGTGGCTCGTGGGAAGGCTTGGTGCAGGTCGTCAAGGGGGAAGAACGGATGACCTAATGTATCGTCTTCTGAAGCAATGACTCATCTTGTCCAGTCGTTGGATTGAATTTGAGAATGTGAAATGGGTCAGTGGACATGACGAATGGATACCACAAGTCGTGGTATCCAAGCATGACCCATTAGAAAAGGTCGTTGTTACTTCCTATGCAGAAATATCAGGAAATTCATTAAGGTAATTTTTTTCATTTCAAAGTCCTACGGTCCGAAACTACATCATTTAAGGCTCGAAATGCAGTGTTTTATGATGGTAAAACCTATTCTAGGCTCATTCATATATATCCATTCAATGTTAGAGAATAAGAAAGGTGATTAAGCTTATTCTTCTTCAAGTTTTTCTTCAATTTCCCATTGGGCTTTCAAGGAATGGTCAAATTTGATCTTCCTCAGGTATGTAGGGTTACGAGTGGGTGAATCCTTTCACACCTCAGGTGGCTATAGGCCTTGTCGGCCGGGGTTTGTATTTACAGCCGCTATGTAGCCTGTCGTTTTCTTGAATCAAGAGTTAGTGTTAGTCCTGCACCAGAGGTTCTTAGGCTCAGTCAGACGGGTAGTTCAGATCCTAGTAGGGCACCAGGTGCCATTCATGCCTCCAAGCCGGGGCGTGACAAACTTGGTATCAGAGTAGGTTGTATCCCAGGGAATCTGCATGCCATGCTAATTAGAGTCTTGTCTATGGATGTGTTGTGCACCACATACTATAGGAAGGAGGCTGCAAGGCATTATACTATGGTTACTCTTTCTTCTTATTCAGTCGCGCTATCGAGTGGTACAGTATAGGGTTGAGTCTCTAAACCTATTATATTCTTTTGTCCACAGAGAAATGTCGGATTAGCGATATCTTACGACGGGTAGGAGGTTAGACATAGTAGCAGGAGAGGGCACCAGCTGGATGCCTCAACCTCGGATAGAATCACCCGGATCTGAGGGCGATACGAAATCAACATCTCGACGTTCCCAGCAGTCTCCATCACGTCAGGAGCCGCTGGGGACGGCCGGTGTGACGGCACTACCTCCGGTAATTTCTATACCCATATTTTACGACCAGGAGGTTCGGAGCGCAGTGGTCATGCCAGCACAGATGATGGCTGCTCAGCGCCAGTCAACGCCACCTACAGCTGTAGAATCTTTAGGAAGGCCTGCTAGTTCGAGGGTCTGAGCGTTCCTGGAACTAAGTCCTCCGCAATACATAGGGACATATCAGACAGAGGACGCCCAGGACTTCTTAGACCAGATGCAGAGGATTTTCAGGGTGATACATGCTACACCCACAAAGTCAGTTGAGTTGGCGGTATTCCAGCTACGGGACATCGTTGTACTGTGGTATGAGAGTTGGGAGAGATGCTTCCCCTCCGACCTAGTCTAGCTTTTCAGGGGTTTTTCTGGATCATTATCAACCGTTGGAAATTCAGTAGGCCCGGGTTGATCAGTTCCTACACCTAGAGTAGGGGTCGATGAGTGTTCGAAAATATGCCATGCGGTTTGATTCCTTGGCTCGATATGCGCCAGCCTTTGTGGATACAATGCCATCAATGGTACACCATTTTATTATAGGGATGCACCCAAAATATGTTGAGACCTGTATCACAGCTACACTGCGAGAGGATATGGATATTGCCCGTGTACAGGCTTTTGCGCAGAAGATTGAGGGTATCAGATAGTGACAACGGGAGATTAGGAGAGCAAGTCAGGAGCAACACCACAGTGACAGACCAGATGAGTTACAGGAGGAGTCTCGGGAAGGACCTAGGCTACGGTTATCAGATAGACCACCTAAACCCTTGCCTCCACCACAGCGGCAAATGAGCAGGTTCAGTCACCGAGGGCAGCCAGAGCTCGGCGAAGGCTCACAAGCAGTAAGTTCATAGAAACAAAGGAAGCTGGAGCAGAGTGTTTTACAATACCACTTGGCCCTATTTGCAGTCGACGCCACTCTAGAGCGTGCAGACATGGCTCCACCGGATGTTACATTTGTGGACAGGAGGGTAATCAGATGAGGACTTTTCTAGCTAGGGGTCAGGGTGATCGGGATGGATAGGATAGGTCCTCAGTAGGATCACGAGCTCCAGCATCCTCAAAAGGGCGTAGGCCCTTAGTTTCTGCAGGTAGAGGCTTAGGCAGATCAGGGGCCTCCAATTTAGGTACGGGCCCAGATCATACTTATGCATTACTGGGGCGGAAGGACTCAGATTCATCACCAGATGTTGTGATAGGTATGTTGACTATTTTCTCTCATCCTGCTTATGTGTTGATAGATCCGGGATCCACCTTGTCCAATGTTACACAACTAGTGGCTCGAAAGTTTAGTATTATGCCGGAATTGCTTCAGTGAACTTTCTTAGTGTCTACAGCCGTTGGTCTCTATTATAGCTTGAAGGGTCTAGTGGGGGTGTGCAGTTGAGCTTGCCAATCGTCAGACGACAATAGACTTGATCCAACTAGAGATGGTTGATTTTTATGCCATTATGGGTATGGATTGTTAGCTCCTTGTTACGCCAATGTCGAATGTTGGACCAAGAATGTCCGATTCCACTTTCCAGGTGAGGCACTATGAGGGTTGTAGGTCATTTTATTTCCTATCTTTAGGCGAGGAAGATGATTTCCAATGATTGTGTGTATCATCTAGTTAGGATTAAGGATGTTGAATCAGAGATCTCGACTATCTTATTAGTTCCGGTAGTATGTGAGTACTCCCAAAGTATTCCTTGATAATTTACCGGGTGTTTTCCCAAGAGGAAAATTGATTATGGTATTGACCTTCTTCTAGACACACATCCTATATCTATCCCTCCCTATAGAATGGCTCCAGCAGAGCTAAAAGAGTTGAAGGAGCAGTTGAAGGATCTCTTGGATAAGGTTTTCATCAGACCAAGCAAGTCTCCATAGGGTGCACCAAATGTATTTGTCCGAAAGAAGGATGGTTTTCTTTAGATGTGCACTGATTATCGGCAATTGGAAAAAGTCACTGTCAAGAATAGGTATCTTTTTACTAGGATTGATGATTTATTTGACCAGCTTTAGGGTTCCAAGTTTTTTTCAAAGATATATCTTAAATCCGAGTACAATCTGCTAAGAGCCCGGGAGAGTGACATCCCGAATAAAGCCTTCAGGACGCGGTAAGGTCATTATGAGTCTGTGGTTATCTCTTTTGGACTAACGAATGCTCCTACAACTTTTATGGACTAGATGAACAGGGTGTTCAAGCCATACCTAAATATGTTCATGTTGTGTTTATTGATGACATCCTGATGTACTCTTGGAATGAGGAGGAGCATGCCGCTCATTCGAGAGTGGTGCTACAGACTCTCAAGGATCGCCAGCTATATGCTAAATTCAGCAAGTTCTAGTTTTGGTTGAACTCAGTGGCATTTATGCGCCATGTGGTATCAAGTGAGGGCATAAAGGTGGACTCTCAAACAATATAAGCAGTGAAGAATTGGCTTAGACCGGTGAATCCTTCAGATATCCAGAGCTTTTTGGATTTTCCTGGCTACTATCGGAGATCTGTTGAATATTTCTCATCCATTGCAGCTCCCTTGACCAAATTGACCCAAAAGAAGGTGAAATTCCAATGGTCGGAGGCTTGTGAGAGCAGCTTTCAAGAGTTGAAGACTCAACTCACTTCAGCACAGGTGTTAACCCTACCCGATGGTACTGATGGGTTTGTGATGTATTGTAATGCCTTAAAGATCGGACATGGGTGTGTATTGATGTAGTACAAAAAACTTATAGCATATGCCTTCAAACAGTTGAAAGTTCATGAAAAGAATTACCCGACCCATGATCTTGAATTGGCAGTGGTGGTGTTCGCTTGGAGGATGTGGAGGCATTATTTGTACGGGGTCTACGTAGATGTTTTTACAAACCATAAGAATTTGCAATATGTGTTTACCCAGAAGGATCACAATCTTCGTCAAAGGAGGTGGTTGGAGCTACTCAAGGACTATTATATAAGTGTCCTTTACCATCAGCGCAAGGCTAATATAGTAGCAGATGCACTTAGTAGACTCTCTATGGTGAGCTGGTGAACGACATGCATCGACTTGCAAGGTTGGTAGTTTGGTTGGTTGACTTGACCGATGGTGGTGTTATTAGTCAAAACGGATAAAAATAGTCCTTGGTGACTAATGTAATAGCTAGGCAAGAGAAGGACCCGATTTTGGTAAAATTAAAGAAAGTCGTTCAGAATCAAAAGGTAGAGGTTTTCTCCAAAGGGGGAGATGGTGTGCTTCGGTACCAGGGTCCCTTCTGTGTTTCGGATGTTGATGATTGAAGGAACCGAATGTTTCACGAGGCTCATGGATCTAGGTATTCTATCCATCCAAGTGCCACCAAGATGTACCGTGACTTAAGGGAAGTCTATTGGTGGAATGTCATGAACAAGGACATTGCGGAGTTTGTAGCTAAGTGCCAAAAACTGTCAGCAGCAGAAGGTTGAGCACCAGAGACCGGGAGGTTTTCTTTAGGATATCAATATTCCTACTTGGAAGTGGGAAGAAATCAATATGGACTTAATCATAGGGTCGCCTCGCACTCATCGACAATATGAACCCATTTGGGTTGTTGTAGAGAGTTTAACCAAAGCCGCTCATTTTCTAGCAGTCTAAACCATTGATTCGGTGGAGGATTGTTCCAAACTATACATCCGAGAGCTAGTTCGATTGCATGGGGTGCCCTTGTCCATCATATCAGACACACGTACCCAATTTACCTCTAAGTTTTGGAGGTCATTTCAAAAAGGGCTTGGTACTCAAGTTAAGCTCAGTACAACATTTCACCCGCAAATGGATGGTCAAGCGGAATGGATAATTCAAACCCTCAAGGACATGTTGAGATCATGTGTGATTGACTTCAATGGAAGTTCGGATGATCATTTTCCTCTTATCACGTTTGCATACAATAACAACTATCATTCTAGTATCCAGATGGCACTGTTTGAGGCACTCTATGGGCGGAGATGTAGATCGCCTATTGGTTGGTTCGAAGTTGGTGAAGGTGTGATGATATGACCAAATTCAGTCCATGAGGCTATGGAGAAGCTTCAGCTCATATGTGACAGGTTGAAAATAGTTCAAAGTCGCCAAAAGTCCTATGTCGATGTGAGAAGGATAGAACTCAAGTTCGAAGTGAGTGATTGGGTGTTTCTGAAGGTGTCTCCCATGAAGTGAGTGATGCGGTTTGAAAAGAAAGGAAAACTCATCCCTTGTTATCTTGGCCCCTATCGGATTGTTATATGAGTTTGCAAGGTGGCATAAGAATTGGCGTTGCCCTCATAATTTTTTGTTAAACTATAATTTTTTCAAAAGACACAGAAAATACGAAAAAATAAAGAAAAGGAAAAGCAAAACACAATATTACAAAACAAATATATAAGGAAAATGCAAGATGAAAACATGAGTGTCATTAGTGTTGGTACTTTTAGTCTCTGAATTTCCACCTGCTTCATACAAACAAAACTTCATTACCATTTGAAATGACAGCGTCTTAAATGTGAGTCTTAATTTGTCCTTGTGATTTTTCTTTTAACTTTCAAGATAAAAATTTATCTGAAAATTAAGCTTAAATATAAAGGCCAAATATATAATACACTGATACCAAATATTCTACCAACCACATTAGTTAGTTTCCATAAAATTAAATTGATAGGCCAAAAGTCAATATTAATCTCTTAAATCTTAAAGTTGTTGGAGCACAAAAAAAGTGGTCTTGTTTCCCACTGATTATATGAACATCAAACATATTAGGAGGTAAACCTAATTATTTCCTTGGTTCTCCATTTGTTTAACATCTATATTCCACCATTGTTCTATTATATAATAAACAAAAATAGAGCCATCTTGAATCATATTTTGGCAGAGCAAACAATCAAAACGAATGACATTTGAAGAATTGAGTTCTATATATCTGTTTATAAGTACGAAGTTAATCACCTAGTACAACTACTTCTTAACTATCACAATGGTTGCACCATATACTGTAGAAGGCATCTAGCTTTTTGTTCTCTTAGATTGAATTCATACACATAGTTATAGCTATTGCTTATTTTGATAGGGCACTAAACTAAAACTTTCATATTACAATTATAGTTTCTAAACTATACTAAATGAAGTAGAAAATTAAGACCTTTTGTAAAGTTAGTTCTATCAAATATCTATTTACCTATAAGAAGAGTTAACTTGTTATATTAATGTCCTATGGAATGGACACCGATGATAGTGAAGTATCTCTTCATAAAAATCTTTCTTCACAGGTAGAAATTCTAGGTAGTTATATCAAATATCTATTAACCTATAAGAAGAGTTAACTTGTGATATTAATGTCCCATGGAATGAAAACCAACATTAGTGAAGTATCTCTTCGTATAAATCATTCTTCGTAGTTAGAAATTCTAATTGCTCAAGGACATAAGTGTAATATACCTGGTCAGAATATGCATTAGTCATTAATCTCTCTCCCTCTTAATGAATGTCTCCATTCTAAGAAGCTTGTGATAGATGAATGCAGTCTCTACATTTTACATGGTTCAGGAGTATAAATTAGAGATTGGAAATTTATTAAAAAGGAGATTGACGAATACTCAAATACATATATATATATATATATATGTGTGTGTGTGTGTGTGTGTGTGTGTGTGTAATATAATATAGTACATACATATAAATAAAGTTAGAGAAGAGGCTACTCAAAGTTATAGTTACCTTTTATTGATGTCCCTCATAGTATTGCAGATTCTTCTTCTGATGGAAAGTGACCTGCTTTGCCTTAAATTGACGGTTCTTCACGATAACCTTATTCCTACAAAGAACAATGGGAACATTCTCACAGACACCCTACAGAGAATAACGAGAATATTTTCAAGCGATACGACAAAGATCATGATGCCGTGTAGAAATATTCTTGTATGTCAATTTGACTGTTATTTCTGTCCGGTTGGTTCGGTATATGTAATACCGACATGCAAGTGCACGTGGTCAAACAAGTAATAAAGTGGCTAAGTAAGCCAAGTATCGATCCAATGAGACTCTGGATAAGTAAAATTGCCTAAGTACACTATATTCTTATCTTACTTCTAATTATGCTAACAACAACGTAACCAACAGTTAAATAAGTTTTTGTTTATAAAGTATATATACTAAAACTATTAACAATTATTTACTGTGAATTGAAACTATGGATATGAGCATGCCAAGGTTAATAACAAGCAATGAATTTGACGATAATCACAATTTGGTTAATCTTTTCTTCATGTTGCTAGCCAAGAACATTATCCTAGAAATTAAAACTCTCGTATTTAATTTCACTTTAGAATCATAAACCATTCGTCTACATTTCTGTGATCAAATGCAATTTATGACCTAGCACTACAATTCCGGTTCCTAAATTGACTAATACGGCTTTCAAGTATATTTCTATCAGGAAAGCACATCAAAACCCAATTTTCCCAGATCAAGTTAAGAACAATACCCTATTAATTCACAACTTTCCAATTTCGTGCTCTCTCAAGTGAAATTGGAATTTTTAGATGTACATTAGTGTCGGCCACACACTAATGCAGTAGAAACAAGAATTAATAGAACAACATGGAAGAAGAAGAAGAAAACCATATAATTAACAATCAAAATTCATCACCATTATTCAAAACCTAAGCAAGGAAGAGAATTAGCCACTCATTTATGGATTAATCATCCTAAAACAAGTGTAAATCATACATACAATTGATTGAAAGAAGAAAGGAATAGAAGAAATCCCTTAGCTTTTTCGTCCCTCAACTACTTCTAACCCACGTCCTTGCTCCACCAAGTCTGAATTAATTAAAAATAAGCTAAGTGTTCTATTTATACTAGTAGGAATTTTTCCCGGAATAAGAAGCAACGTGTCACGGAGGTCAACGCGGAGCACTGCCTCCGTGACACGGCGTGGACGCGGACCCTTACAGGAATTCCAGGGTCCGGGAATATAGCCTCAACGTGGCAGGGAGACCAACGCGGAGGCTTATCTCCGTGCCACGGAGCTGTCGCGTGGCCTTACTGGAAATTTCCATTTAAAGTACCCTCCAGGCAGTGTGCCTCCGCGATGGTAGCGTGGCACGGCTCCATCGCGGAGCCCCTTTACTTTGCGCATTCCAATGTCTTTTCCATGCTCGCATCCAAGTCCAACTCCGATATAATTCCAACAAGCATTTTAGCTCCTAAAAATCATATTTTCCTGCAAAACAAATGCTAATCATGTTAGTTAGTATAAATTCACATTTTATTACCAATTACATGAGTATATATACATATTGCACAACAAACAAGGAGAAAATGATACGTTTGAGTATCACTTGGGCATATAAATCTGCCCAAGATCACTTACCCCACACTTAAATCCTTGTTTGTCCTCGAACAACACATACACAACTCATGCAAATTACATCCCAACCTTTGCCACTATGGTGCGACAATTTATGCTACGGTCATCCCGATTATTCAATTTTTGAAAATCATCACGAAAACATGCATGGCCTTACAATGCAATGACCTTTAATACATCAAGACTTCCTAGACTTTAAGAATTGACTCTCGATATCGGAAAACCCATGCAAATCAGCTAATCAAGATATCCGACACGAAAATCAATCTTTCATCAAGCATGTGTCCTCACAACTCAAGAGAATCTTCCCCTTTATGTTCATGCGGCACACAAACATTCAAGTAGGGGCATGTAGAAATTAATTTCACTCTCTCTCCCAAAATAATTCACATGCATCATGTCATGACCCATAGGCTTGCCCTTAGTGTATTACTCCACTAATATAAGGAAATGCGATGTAAGATCAAGTCGGACTTTAATGGGTTGTAATGGAAGCTATGGAACTAGTATATTTTGGATTAGCCAATAATAGTCACTAGCATCCTTAAGCGCCTTTTCAACACATTCCCATCGACTCATGGATATTGTTCTTGTTTTTCTCTTTTTCATCATCCCATTCATGCTTGTTTACTTTTGTATGGCCCATTTCCTAAAACACACTTGACACAACAACAAAGGGTTTTCATGCACCTTTATTATCATTTCATTATTCCAAGTGCCTCTTCAACCTCTTCTTTTATTTCTTCACTCTGCTTTTCTTTTCTTTCCACTCTTCTCACTCTTTTACATTTCGGGAAATTTTTTTCTTTTCTTCTTAAGTGCTTAAGTGTTTTGTATAGACTTTACGGCTAATGAAAAGAAGGAATAAAGCTTAGTTTATACAATTTTGGACAAAAGAAAGAAATAATCGGCTAAAGGCTCAACGGGCTGACTAGGGTATACTGTCACATAAAAAGGTAGCGTATGCCAAGAAAAAAAATCAAAACTCTCGGTTAAACAAAGAAATGCCTACATCCTTTCCAACACTACACCTCTTTCATTTCGTTTTGTACACATACCAGGCAAGTTCTAGACACTTCACAATAACATGGAATAACAATACCTCACTTCACACTTTATGCACATGCTCGATTCAAGATGCATTCACTGACTCTTTAATTAGCCAATTACATGAATTCAAAATTAAGCCTCAATCACACCGAATCGAATTCTACAACCTAGGTAACTCAACATATTTACAAAATTGCATGCTTTCAAATGAATCACTTTTACATTTTGAATATCAGTTACAACACGCAACCAAAATTCCACAACCATTTAGTAACTCCAGGTTCAGTGATGCAGTCCACCAAAGAAAAAACTGAAAATAAATTAAAAATCCTACTCCTATCGACTACATTTCCCTTAAGACGGTCGTCATCCATCCATTATAGGGAACGGTCACAAACTATGACATCGGTTCAATGGGATTATTCTCGGTAAAAGAACCGAAAACAAACTCTGAGAAACCAAAAATAAAAACCAAAAATTTTTTTGCAAAACATCGATCATGTCGATGGAAAACTATTTACAAAATATTTTGATAAGTGCAAAATATTTTCACAAAAATTTTGAAAAATATCGATCATTTCGATAAGAAAGAAATATTTACAAAATATTTACAACATATTTACACTGGCAACCACAACTTTTCATAACACACATCATTAACCACAAAAATATATACAGATACAATACAAATCAGTTCACAACCACAGGGAAACATAAAAACATACATGCACAACAAGGGAAAGAGCATACAGCAGATTAGCCTAAGTCCCAGCACCTAGCTACTCCCCACCCTACACTTAAATCGAACATTATCCCCAGTGTTCACAAAAATTAAGATCACAAAATTTCGGGTGGTGGAACTCCCTGATCAGTTGAAATATTCGACTTCTTCATTCGGTGCTGCTGCCTCATCGCCCATGTCCGAGTCAGCTCCATCGTCGTCATCGGAGTCCTCCCAACGTGTTTCCTCGTCAGTGGGGACATCATCGTCAGTAGGCTCAACGAAGGCTGGTCCCACTCGACACAAAGCTCTGGCGTTCTCGCCAAATGGGTAATCCAGCTCCAGCTACCATAACTCTTCCTCTGTGGCTGGTCTCCCACCAATTCGGAGCTGAAGCATCTGCATACCAAACATCCGAGCCATGTACTGATCGTCACGAGCATGTCGCTCGCCCAGTGTCAGCACTGGCCCATGTGTGGTGTCGGGGGCCTTAGTTTTTGTCACATCAAGGGCCCTCCGCTCCAACTGCGGGATTTAATCCAAAGCCTCTCCTCGACATCGAGGCCTCGGAGGAAGGTGGTGATGAGTCGACCGAACCCATATCTGTGGCCTTGGTGTAGTCAGGCTCTCTTCATAGCGGATATGATAACTGCCACAACATTAATCTCCAGCCCTTTCATAAGGGCATACACCAGGCATACACGGTCCCGGGTCACATCCGTCATGTGAACTCCCGGGATCAAGCACGAACAAACTATTTTCAGCCAAATTCTTGCCTCCCTGTTCATCTGCGAATAAGGCAGAGTCTGGTGATAACCCCTCTCCTTATGTCTGCTCCATCGGGCTGTGGATCTAGCCCCACACAAGGTATGTCTGATGTCGGCGTATGGTGGGGTGATGTTCAGCTAGCGGAGAACGTGGGCGTTTGTGTCCCGCGCTCCAACGATGGCATTAAATTGCTGGGGTTCCAGAGTGACAATCTGCCCTTTGATTTTTATTGTGTGGCTTCTGATGGACGGGTTCCAATTTGCGTAGAACTCCCAGACCAAATGTAGGTTGCACTCCTTGGGCTTCTAAAATATAAAGTTGAGCCCAGCTGCCTCAATCTTTTGCACAACACGGGGGAACTCCTGTGCCAGTGGTTCCCGTGCAATATGCTCTTCTGGGAAGTACTTGCTTTCCTTATGTTTAGCGTACCATTTCTTTCCTTCCTCGGTTACCCTCCTCGTTCCGTATTGGCAGCGTTGGCCGCCCGGAACAACTGGTGCAGCTGGGACTGCGGTGCCCAATCTCATTCGCTTTCTCCCGGTGCCTGAAGTAGAAGCACCTTTACCCTTATCCTGCCTACTCGCCATTGTACCTGTCAACAAAACAAGCACAAAGTCAAGCTAAATGCATGTTAGCTTCGGCTAAGGTTGGGTTAAACTAAGTTCACCCCACACTTAGTCCTTAGCTACTTTTACGATACTACGGCAAGGATTACTTTATTTACAACCCAAACACAAACAACTATACAATTTATTGCTTAGTGCGTTCACCAAAAAAAAAAAATTTCGACAGTATAACTTTTAGCGTACTACTCAGACTTCATACAGCTAATCCCAATCCTACTATCGCTAGCTATTCAACCATCGCACATAGCAACGAAAACAACAAACAAAAACAACAACAAAAATTCTATATACATATGAATCCGAATAATCAAACCAATTTGAACAATTTTTGCATTTTCCCCAAAAATTCAAGAATTCATCGTCTTTTACATTCAAACAATATTTACACGACTTATCTCACTTCACAACCACACCCCGGCATCTAATTCACCAATTTATCAAGTTACCCAATTCAATTTCAACAACCAAAGCTCTAGAATTCAATTTTACACTCAATTTCAAATAATTCATGTAATCGACAAGTTCAAACGCTAATTACAACATTTCAAACACTCATCAATAAACAAATAATTCAATTTCATGCTCAATTGCTACTTAGGAGGATATATCTCACCTCACATACTCAAATTCGAGTGGAATCGACAAAAATTTGAGAAAAACGAGGAAAACATACCTTTAAATTGAATACCTGAAGAAACTTGACGATTTCCTTGCCTAGTACCATGGCACGGTGGTTGGGGGAGGGAATTAGGGAGGTTGGTCACGGAGAAGGGAAGAAATGGGGAAAGAAAGGGCAAAAATCGGGGTTAAAAATAAGAAAAACACGCGGGTCACCCGGCAACCCGGTGTGACCCGGCACCAAATATAAGTCAACGTGTCACGGAGGGTAACGCGGAGCCCCACCTCCGTGACACGGAGCCAACGCGTTGGCCCACTGGAAAATTTTTAAAAATCCGGATTTAACTTCAACGTGTCACGGAGGGTAACGCGGAGCCTCTCCTCCGTGACACGGAGCCAACGCCCCAGTGCACTGTCTCTTCATTTTATTTATTTTTTCATACCTTGCCTTTTCCTTTCCGATTCCATGCATATTTTTCTCCGTTTGACCAGAAAATCACCTCACTAAACAAATTGGTTAGATTAATAGATTTCCCTAACTAAAATGAAAAATACTAACTAAAACGAAAAATTTTATACTAAATCAAGAAAAAGAAAATTAAAATAAAAACTATTTACACCTTACTAAACAAAAGGAAAAAAATATTTTTCACGGGTTACCTTCCGTGCAGCGCCTGGTTTACCGTCGCGGCTCGACGTCCTTTATGCTCACTTATCTACTAGGGTGATGGATGATTTGTCACGATCATTGTCCTCCCCCCAGTAGTGCTTACATCTCTGCCCATTTACCAAGAACGTAGCACTCCTATCTTCTTGCCACAGTTCTACCGCCCCGTGAGGGGTCATTCTTACCACTTCAAATGGTCCCGACCATTTAGACCTCAGCTTACCAGGAAACAATTTCAATCTTGAATTAAAGAGCAAAACTTTCTGTCCTAGTTCGAAAATGCGATGCACCACATGCTTATCATGCCATCTTTTGGTTCTTTCCTTGTAGTACTTCGCACTCTCATAGGCATGCCAGCGAAACTCATCAAGTTCACTGAGCTGCATCAGTCTCTTTTTGCCCGCCAGCTCTGAGTCCATATTTAGCTTTCTGACAGCCCAGAAAGCTCGGTGCTCAAGTTCCACCGAGAGATGACATGCTTTGCCCTAGACCAATCGGTATGGTGACGTTCCTATTGGTGTCTTATAAGCAATTCGGTAGGCCCACAATGCATCATCGAGTTTGCTCGACCAATCATTCCATTGTGTATTCACCGTTTTCTGAAGAATCTGCTTCATCTCCCTATTTGACACCTCTACTCGCCCACTAGTTTGAGGGTGGTATGTTGTTGCCACTCTATGGCGCACCCCATACTTGGCTAGTAATTTCTTGAAACTTGCATTGACAAAATGAGCCCCTCCATCACTGATAATTGCTCGGGGTGTCCCAAACCTTGTAAGGATGTGTTTTTTCACAAACTTCGTTACTACCTTGTTGTCATTTCTGGGGCAAGCTATTGCTTCCACCCATTTTGATACATAATCTACAGCCACCAAGATGTAACGATTACCGAATGACGGTGGGAATGGACCCATGAAGTCAATGCCCCATACATTAAAGGGCTCAACTTCCAGTATGTTCTGCAAAGGCATCTCTTGTCTTCTGCCAATTGATCCTGTCCGCTGACATCTATCACACATTTTGACATACGCCATAGAGTCTATGAACAGTGTTGGCCAAAAGAAACCTGACTGTAGAACCTTGTGTGCTGTTCTCTCACCTCCGTGATGACCTCCATACAATGAAGAATGGCAGCCCCTTAACACTTCTGCTATCTGACTCTCTGGGATGCATCTTCTCATCACCTGGTCTGGTCCCTGCTTGAACAAATATGGCTCATCCCATACATAAGGTCGACTGTCATGCCTCAATTTCCTTCTTTGCTGGTCTGTTGTTTCAGGTGGGTAAACTCCGCTCACTAGCAAGTTGACTATGTCTGCATACCAGGGAACTTCAGCTTCTCCCACTGCCAAGAGTTGCTTATCTGGGAAGTCTTCATTTATGTCATCACTTTCCATCATATGCGACCGACTTTCCAGTGGTGATAGGTGATCTGCTACTTGGTTCTCACTCCCCTTTCTGTCTCTAATCTCAAGGTCGAACTCCTGTAACAATAAGATCCATCTAATCAATCTGGGCTTAGCATCCTTCTTGTTGAATAGGTATCGAATAACTGCATGATCGGTGTACACCACAACTTTCGAACCCACAAAATAGGACCTGAATTTATCAAATGCAAATACCAAAGCTAGCATTTCCTTTTCTGTGACTGTGTAATTGCTCTGAGCCGTATTCAGTGTTTTTCTTGCATAATAAATAGAATGGAAAACTTTATTTTTCCTTTGTCCCAATACGGCTCCCACAGCCACATCACTGGCATCACACATCAGCTCAAATGGTTGTTCCCAATCAGGAGAAGTAAGTATAGGTGCTTCTATCAATTTCTGCTTCAATTTTTCAAATGCTGCAGCACATTCATCGTTCAACACAAACTTTACCTCCTTTTCTAGCAGTCTGCATAGTGGTCTAGAAATGTTGGAAAAGTTTTTGATGAACCGTCTGTAGAATCCTGCATGCCCCAGAAAGCTGCGTACACCTTTCACTAACACTGGGGGTGGCAATTTTTCAATGACCTCGATCTTAGCACGATCGACTTCCAACCCCTTTTTAGACACTTTGTGGCCCAGGACAATCCCCTCCTTCACTAAGAAGTGGCATTTCTCCCAGTTTAACACAAGGTTGGATTCTTCACATCGAGCCAGCACCCTGTCAAGATTCTGCAAACAAGTAGCAAACGAATTACCAAAAACAGAAAAATCATCCATAAATACCTCAACAAAATCCTCAACGTTGTCATGGAAAATAGCCATCATGCATCTCTGGAATATGGCGGGTGTGTTCCATAACCCAAACGGCATCCGCCTGAAAGCATATGTCCCATAAGGACAGGTGAAAGTCGTCTTCTCTTGATCCTCAGGAGCTATGGCTATTTGGTTATAGCCAGAGTACCCATCAAGAAAGCAATAATACTCCTGTCCTGCCAACCTATCAAGTATTTGATCAATAAAAGGGATGGGGTAATGATCTTTCCTCGTGGCTTCATTTAGCTTTCCATAGTCCATACAAATCCGCCAGCCTGTAACGGTTCGAGTAGGGATCAACTCATTTTTCTCGTTGGTGACTACAGTCATACCCCCTTTCTTAGGAACACATTGAACGGGGCTGACCCACTCACTGTCTGAAATTGGGTAGACCACACCTGCATCAAGCCACTTGATTATTTCTTTCCTTACCACCTCCTTCATTGCTGGATTAAGTCTCCATTGCGGCTGAACGGTTGGTTTGGCTCCTGTCTCCATGAATATCCTATGTGTGCAGAAAGCTGGATTGATACCCTGAATGTCAGACATTTGCCAACCCATTTCTTTCTTCCTCTTTCTAAGGACACCCAATGCTGCCTTTTCCTGTGCCTCCATTAAGTCTGCCGAGATGATAACTGGTAACATCTCCCCCTCCCCCAAAAAGATATATTTTAGATGGGGAGGCAATTCTTTCAGCTCCAATTTTGGTGCCTCCTCAACAGACGGTTTCGGCAACGGCTCTAGTGATCTCATCAATGACTGGAATTCCTGTCTCCTCGGATGATTAGGTGCTCCATTCAACAATTGGACCATTCCACAAGCTTCTCTATCCCCAAAATGATCAGAATGCGTCAACGCTCTTTCTAATGGGTCTTGAGATTCAACAACCTGCCTAATTTCTCCATGTTCAACTACACTAATTTCCGAAAGCTCCTCATTTATAGCTGGCAGCTTCATGGCTTTTAACACATCAAATACCTCTACCTTGTCATGTGCTCGCATTGTAAGTTGACCCGCAGCCACGTCGATTAATGCTTTTCCGGTTGCCAAAAAGGGTCGTCCCAAAATAAATGGGACTTCAGCGTCTGGTTCAAAATCCAGAATAATAAAATCGACCGGAAAAATGAGGGAGCCCACTTGCACTAGTACATCCTCAACAATGCCATCCGGCCTAGCTAAGGATCTGTCTGCTAGCTGCAAGATTACTGTTGTAGGTCTAGGACTCCCCAGACCTAACTTTCTGAATACCGAAGATGGCATCAGATTTATGCTCGCCCCCAAGTCACATAATCCACGAGCTCGGATACTCTGCCCAATAGTAAGCTGGATAGTAAAAATTCCAGGGTCTTTTAGCTTCATGGACAGTCTATTTTGAATCCGGGAAGTTCATTCCTCCGTCAAAGCCACCGTGGCATACTCAGTCAAAAGACTTTTATTTTCCACGATGTCTTTAATATATTTCGCATATTTGGGCACTCTCTGCAAGACATCAACAAGAGGTAAATTAACATGTACCTGTTTAAGCACCTCTATAAATTTCTTGAAACACGCCTCTTCCTTGTGTTTCTTGAGTCGTTGAGGGAACGGGGGTGGAGGCCTTTCTGGTTCAGCTTCTTTACTCTTCCCCCTATCAGAACTTTGTTCCTCCTCAACTTCCGCTGCTCCTGACTTTTGAGGCGATCTTTCCGGTTCCACCTCCTTCAACTGTAAACCACTCCTCATGGTCACTGCATTTACCTGCTTCGGATTAGGATCCATGTCGCTAGGCAGTCCTCCTCTGGGTCTTGTATTTTGGGCACTAGCAAATTGCCCAAACTGGTATTCAAGAGCCTTGGTCGCTAACTGATTATTCTTCACTTCGACTTCCAATTTAACATAGTCAGCCTGCAATTGTGCCTAATTAGCGATCATGGTTTTGAACATCTCCTCAATGGTAGGTGATGGTGGTGGAGGAGGGGCATTGTGATTTCTGAATTGGGATTGATAGTTCTGTTGCCCTCCTTGATTTCTCTGCATAACCTGACCAGAACCTTGGCTTTGTTGGTTGTTGCTACCCCACAAAAAATTTGGATGGTTCCTCCAATTTGAGTTGTAGCCACTACCAAACTGCTGCTGATTTCTCTATGCATTGCCCAAAAAGTTAACAGAATCAGGATTTGCAACACCGCACTCAGCTGAGTGCTCACTACTACCACACACTTCACACCACATCTGCTAGACCGCATTGACTGAAGCTGAAGGCTGGTTCAAGTTCATATTGCTGAAGTGATTATTCAACTGATTCTGCAAGGCAGCTATCTGTGCAGCGATAGCTGTAAATCCATCCACTTCAAGCACTCCTACTGCTTTCCTTGCTCCACCTCGAGATGAATCTGCATTCCATTCTGGATTGCCCTGTGAAATCCGGTTGAGCAAAGTGTACAGCTCCTCATAAGTCTTTTCCAGCGCTTGCCCTCCAGCTGCTGAGTCTAGCAAAATTTTAGTATGGGGTTCCAAACCCTCAATAAATGTGTGTACCAACACCTCATTGGACTGATGATGATGAGGACAGTCCCGCAACATGGATTTAAATCTTTCCCAAGCTTGATACAAATTTTCTCCCTCCCTCTGTTTGAAACTTAGAATTTGACTTCTAAGTCTGGCTGTTTTACCAGAAGGGAAAAATCTGATCAAAAACTTCCGTGCAAGATCATCCCATGTTGATATAGAATTTGGTGGTTCAACTTTTAACCACCTCTTGGCTTCACTAAGTATGGAAAATGGAAATAAGGTGAGCCGAACATAATCAGATGACACTCCAGCGGGTATATAAGTGTCACTTATCTCCAAAAAATTCTGGAGATGTTGTTGTGGGTCTTCATGAGGGAGACCGGTAAATTGCCCGCTTGTGTACAATAGTTGCACCATATTGTGCTTTAATTCAAACCTCCCTCCAGGCTCTGGTTTGCGGATACTAGAATGTACATTGTTGGCATGTGGGATTGCCACCTCGCAAACCGGCCTTGCTGCTGCTTCATCGGGCACTAACACTGCCCTAACAACCGGTGGATGTTGTTGCTCCATAATAGACTGTCTGAGCAACCGCAGCTTCTTTTGTAGAGCTTCTCTACGTTGACTGTGAAATTCACGTTCAGGATCTAAGTAAGATTCCACCAGCTCTTTGTCCCTTGCCAGTGTTCACAGAAATCAAGTCTGCAAAATACAGGCTAAGACAAAGTTGTCAACACTTACGAAAATAAAACAAAAATACAGTAAATTTACACTTAACACAATTTCACCAATTGCCTAGTCTCCCCGGCAACGGCGCCAAAAACTTGTCCAGCTGGTTCGGTATATGTAAAACCGACACGCAAGTGCACGTGGTCAAACAAGTAATAAAGTGGCTAAGTATGCCAAGTATCGATCCAAGGAGACTCTGGATAAGTCAAATTGCCTAAGTACACTATATTCTTATCTTACTTCTAATTATGCTAACAACAACGTAACCAACAGTTAAATAAGTTTTTGTTTATACAGTATATATACTAAAACTATTAACAATTATTTACTGTGAATTGAAACTATGGATATGAGCATGCCAACGTTAAGAACAAGCAATGAATTTGACGATAATCACAATTTGGTTAATCTTTTCTTCATGTTGCTAGCCAAGAGCATTAGCCTAGAAATTAAAACTCTTGTATTTAATTTCACTTTAGAATCATAAACCATTCGTCTACGTTTCTGTGATCAAATGCAATTTATGACCTAGCACTACAATTCCGGTTCCTAAATTGACTAATACGGCTTTCAAGTATATTTCTATCAGGAAAGCACATCAAAACCCAATTTTCCCAAATCAAGTTAAGAACAATACCCTATTAATTCACAACTTTCCAATTTCGTGCTCTCTCGAGTGAAATTGGACTTTTTAGATGTACATTAGTGTCGGCCACACACTAATGCAGTAGAAACAAGAATTAATAGAACAACATGGAAGAAGAAGAAGAAAACCATATAATTAACAATCAAAATTCATCACCATTATTCAAAACCTTAGCAAGGAAGAGAATTAGCCACTCATTTGTGGATTAATCATCCTAAAACAAGTGTAAATCATACATAAAATTGATTGAAAGAAGAAAGGAAGAGAAGAAATCCTTTAGCTTTTTCGTCCCTCAACTGCTTCTAACCCACGTCCTTGCTCCACCAAGTCTGAATTAATTAAAAATAATCTAAGTGTTCTATTTATACTAGTGGGAATTTTTCCTGGAATAACAAGCAACGTGTCACGGAGGTCAACGCGGAGCACTGCCTCCGTGACACGGCGTGGACGCGGACCCTTACTGGAATTCCAGGGTCCGGGAATATAGCCTCAACGTGGCACAGAGGCCAACGCGGTGGCTTATCTCCGTGCCACGGAGATGTCGCGAGGCCTTACTGGAAATTGCCATTTAAAGTACCCTCCAGGCAGTGTGCCTCCGCGATAGTAGCGTGGCACGGCTCCATCGTGGAGCCCCTTTACTTTGCGCATTCCAATGTCTTTTCCATGCTCGCATCCAAGTCCAACTCTGATATAATTCCAACATGCATTTTAGCTCCTAAAAATCATATTTTCCTGCAAAACAAATGCTAATCATGTTGGTTAGTATAAATTCACATTTTATTACCAATTACATGAGGATATATACATATTGTACAACAAACAAGGAAAAAATGATACGTTTGAGTATCACTTAGGCATATAAATCTGCCAAAGATCAATTTCAAGTATGATGATATGAATGGATTCAACTCCACACTAGTGGTGGGTTCATATTTCTTTTCAATATAACCACTAAGATGCCTATTCACGAGTGTAGTTTTTTCAGTTTAACCGTCATCAATAATTACAAGTTTAAAAAAAAGATCAATGAAAGAGAAGGAGAATGCTACAAGGGTTTTTGATTTTTTTGTTGATAGTCATTTTATTCTCTCTTTTTCATGGGAGGAATTGAAGCAGGAAGATTTTGGTGTGAAAGGTTGCCACAGAATATTGAAAGACACGTCTTATGATATCTTATAGATATATAGATTGTAATTGAAGCATAATTTTAAAATATTTAATAGTTAAGTTTATTGTGTGAAAATTCCTAAGAATAGATAAATACATTTTCTAATCAATGAAACATGCCACAATTGAAGCCCCTCAATTATATAGATATATAGATATTGAGATGACTCTGGCGATACCCACTCTAATTAAGAATCCATATCACACACCTATAGTTAATGATTTAGCTACTCATAATAAAGAAATTCAAAAGCACATTTAACAATAAACTCATTGAGTTCAACAATAAGAGTAGTAAAATAAAGTTCACTAGTAGTCTTCAATAATTGCAGTACCATACTATCACGAAGAAGAAGAATAAAAAGAAAATAGTTCTTTTCAAGTTTCACCAATCCAATTCTCCTCTTCTCCGCCAAGGGAATGCTCTAAAAGCTAGGAATTGAAAGCTTATGAGTACACAATACTTTTTCTAGAATATATCGAAAAAATAGGGTATCTTCACTCTCTTTTTTTGTGAAGGACAATTTTTCCCCTAATTCAGCATTCTGGCATTGGTGGAAGTACTAGCGGTTCACCGGTTGTAATTCGCATACCGCCGGCTAAACTATCTGCTGCTTTCAATAAGTTCCAGTAACCATTGGCGGTTCCTTCGGCATTTCGGAAATCTCCATCCCTGCACTGGCGATTCATTTCTCTTCAATCAAGAAAGTTCAGGTGACATACGATGACTGGACCAGTGAGTCGCCATTGGCAACCTGTGTTTCGCCGGTGGATTTATTTCCCAGAGGCAGTGGTGGTCGGCTTTTGACCGACGAAATCGGTCTTCTTTGGTGGATGCTGAATTTTGTCCCACTTCCTTCTTTTTGCTCCATTTCTTGCTTTTTTCTTCATATTAGACATCTGCACAAAACAAAGAAAGAAAGGGCATAAAATCCACATAAACAACTCAAAACCTAAACAAAAATGCATGCTTAAAATCCTAATGAGTTGGTGAATTACCAACTCATCATGTCCTCACTCGGATTTCCCCCAAAGACCCCTTTTATCTATATCAAATGTAGCATCATACTTGTGACATGGAACACCACATTTCCTAACATTGGCAGTAGGCAAATGGCTCCTACAATTTACGGCATCACCGAGTTATCTATTTCTTGCACCATATTACCCTCAACTGAGCTATCCCCTACTTGTGAGTGATGACTCATATGAATTTACCCTACTAATGACAGCAAGATCAACGTCAACAACTAAGATGCAAGACTAATTCAAATTGATAATCAACAAAAGAATATCAAGCGCTAATCCTCAGCAATGGTACCATTTTTGATAACGTCCAAAATACACTATTATTTTTATGAAGGAGTGTAAACGATTGTTCTATCAAAATAAATATACTGACGGATGTCGGGGTCAAATTACACAAAGACTAACAAGTGCTATACGAAAGTGGTGTTTGAAAAATTTAAATTAGTTCGCACCACTCAAATGAAACAAAGCATTAAATATTTTGGGGGAAACTTCATGTTAACAATATGGTATGTATTTAAACTCAGCTAATTAGAACAGCAAAATGACCAAAGTTGTAGACAATAATGAGAGGGACTAGAGGAGTACTTTAGATGATGTTCTATTCAAACAAGGTTATGGTAGATTATCTCATCATTGAAAATTGTGTAAACAACTTTGGGCAGATGGGCAGTCTGTGCTTTTCAACCTCATAAATGCCTCTATCTAGAGTTCTTTCAAACCATCAGACCTAATTAAATCAGCCCAATTATGTTTGGATTCATAGTTGCACTCTCTCTAGCTATTAGCTATTAATTAGGAGTGTGAATATGGGTTTTGTCTATTTCCATTCCAACTCCACAACATCACATCTATTTCCATCATCAAATACTCTCCCAATACTCAATTCTTCTCTTTTAAGCAGAAATCAAGCAAGAAAAGTAGACCCACATTTGCAACAATAAATCATCAATTAGAAATTAGAGAGAACTTAATAGATTTACACTAATTAAGAAATTTTGAGATGAATCTAGCAATACCCAATCGAATTAAGCACTCATCACCACACACCTCTAGTTGATGATTTAGCTACTCATGGTTAACAAACAAAGAGTATATTCAATAATAAACTTATTGTTTTAATTAATAAGAGCAATAAAATCAAATTCACAAATATGTCTACAACAATGGTGATAACTTCCTAAGGAAGAAGATGAAGAAAATAAAAGAAATATTCAACAATCTCCACCAATAGAAATCTACTTTCTTCTAAAGCAAAAGGAATGTTAAGAAAGCTAAAGTTATGATTTGATATGTACGGAGTACTTTCTTCTAGACTATATAAAAAAATAGGGTAACCAATCTCCTCTTTTACAGTGTTAGACGCAATTGCCCCTGTTCAGGTGTTTTGTCACTTGCAAAAGCACCTGTTCTCCAGTTACATTTCGTGAACCTCCATCTATCATCTTCTACATTTTCAGTGATTTCCAGTAGCATTAAGCGACACATTCCGCAATTTGCATGCCTCTAACGGCGCTACGCCTTTTACTTTCCTCCTTGGTCCAGTAAGTTCAGGCGCCTGTAGGTGATTTAACCAACGAGTCTCCGGTTGATTTCCATGACCACTGGTTGCAGTTGTTCCTCAAAGCAGTTGTCATATGTGTTTTGGCCGTCGTTTCACCGGTGTCCTCCGATGGAGCACCAGTTTTTACCTGATTTCCTTATTTTTACTCCACTTCTTGCTTTTTTTATTCAACTTAGACGTCTACACCTAAAAAGGCAAAAAATCAATAAAATACATATAAATGAATTGACAACTAAGCTAAAGATCATGCTTAAAAGCCTGATGAGTTGGTAAATTACCAACTCATCAAACCCCCAAACTTGAACCATCGCTTGTCCTAGAGTAATGCAATTCCTATCAATTGAGGAACATGCCACTCCACACGAGTTTATACATCAATGACTACTTATTTCATGATAACCCAAAAATGTTCAGCAACTCATAGAAAAAGAGAAGAAAATTCCCCCAAAAACAAAATGAAAAAGTTTCAAGAGGCCACCACAATTCAATGACATGATTTATAAGAGCTTCCATTTTTCAAAACATAGGGCATAACATATCCACCAAGTACACATAGAATCTCAATTCACAATCATTACACATTCAAAGTTTGCCTCAGAGCTTGCATTACTTATGCGTTATACATACATTTACCTTAATGCAATTGGGTCCTCAAAAGAAATGAGGCCACTTATAAAAGAGAGAATCCCTTTTTTATCATGAATCAACGCACACACACAAGGGATTGTTGAAAAAAATTATCATGCTCACTCTCCCTAAAGAAATATTCATACACACAACTTGACCCATAGGATTTCCCTTCGTATAATTCGCCCCTAATGTAGAGCAACTGCACTCAAAATCATGTAGGACATGTGGTTCATAATGAATGCTATGGATAAGGGTAGGATAAATGTTCAACTGTCATGACTAACACCTCCCTAATTCCTTTAAAATTGATTGTAACATCCCACCATCTATTTTGGATCACTCTACCTTATGTTCAAGTATGAGTTATGATTTTACCAACTAAGCTTACATATGATTTTGGAGCGAAAACTCCCTTTTATATTTTGGCTTGTGGTATTATTTGAGCAAGAGCTCCTTATATATGATTTTAGAATTGATATGATTTTTGATTATTGAGCTTCATTAATAGATGATGGTAAGCTTCGTTGAAAAACAATGCAGAGCATATGCATGTATTTGGGGGTGGTGTCTAGCACCGAGTAGGCTAAGAGTCGAATCACCCTATGCCTCAGAACTATGCGCCAAAATAGGTTTATACTTATCACATTTATACTTCGGGACCTCCCTTGTGAGCCATCCCCTGCCCCGATTGGGCCCCAATCTTGATATCGATATCATGGTATTATCCTTAGCCCTGACAAAGCTTTAGACGGCTCTACCCACTTGAGTGTTATTGTTGGGACCACGGAAGATCTATCATGGTATGTTGGTTAAAAGACGAGTATCCCATTGTTCCTCATGATTGCAATTACGCATGTTTATCACTCATATTCTAAAGAAGGGTTTGATCCAATTTTCAGCTTTACTTATGACTTTCAGATTTTAGCATTGGTTCAATAAATTCAGTTATAAAGTTATACTATGTTGATATCATGTTTTCAGAAAGATAGCATGCAAGCCCTACTCTCATATTCTTATTTTGTTTATGTTTTATATTACGCATGTTTTAAATGAATTTACTTATTTCAGCGGTTTTACTTACCTTGCATTCTTGGTACATTCCACGTACTGACCATATACCCTATGTTGTATCATTTCATGATACAGGTCTTGGCAGTCAGAGTCAGCCCTATCAGTCCCTAGTTCCAGAGTTAGCACCCAACTTAGTGTGGAGTCCTCATCTCCCAAGGACCATTTTCTTCCAGATATTGATTTACTTTAAGTTTCAGTATTAGAGAATTAATTGGGGGTTTTTCCTATCAACTCATTAGACTTAGAGTCTTTTCAGATAATAGAATGTATTCAGCTTTAGGTTCGTGTATTTCTAATGTTATGCTTATTTCATACTTCCGCTGAGATTATCATGTCAGTCATTCTATTTAATTGATTGAGTTAGATGTATGTTCATGCCATGGGTCGACTTGGGATCTCTCGGGGTTCCTTGTCCTGTGTCTCGATCCAGGCCTACGTTCGGGTTGTGTCAAACTTTGTAGTAGAGCAATAGGTTTGAAGTGTCCTATGGTGTCTTGAAGCTATATTAAGTAGAGTCTTTTTCATGGGTGTGAAGAATGCCACACTTATGATGAAGAGGCTCTGAGACGTTTAGGAAATGTTCCCTTCTTTCATGATCTTTGTGGTGCGATGAAATGTCTCCCTATCCTTCTAACTCATGCTATTCACAATTGCAGAATCATGTCTCCCCGCAAAGTTAATGGTAGGAGGAATGGGAATGGAAACGGTCACGAGGATGGCAACAGAGACGGGCACCAGCAAGCCCCACCAGTCTAGGAGCACTATGCATCGGAGCTGGTTGCCCATGTTGAGTATCGGGCATCTATTCAAATGCTAGTGCAGGCCTTGACCGCTCAGGTCAACCAGCAGGCAGTGGTGCATATTCCCAAAAAAGAAAATGCAGCAACAACTTGTGTCAGTGATTTCTTGAGAATGAACCCGCCAAATTTTGTTGTGTCAAAAGTGGATGAGGACCCGCATGAGTTCATTGATGAGATTGTGAAGATCACCCAGGTCATATGCCAAATTTGCCTCATATCAGTTGAAAAGGATCGCACACATCTGGTTTCGACAATGGAAAGATAGTAGGGCCACAAGAGTAGGCCCTATCACTTGGGAGAAGTTCCATGTTACGTTCCTAGATCGATTCCTCCCTCATGAAATGATGGAGTTGAAGGAAGCCGAGTTTGTGAATCTTAAGCAAGGGAAAATGACAGTGCAGGAGTATAACCTTAAGTGCACTCGCCTATCGAAGTATGCCCCAGAGATAGTGGTTGATCAGAGGGCGCGGGTGAGTAGGTTTGTTCATGGCATGGCGGGTTATTTGGACAAGGATTGCAGGACCGCTATGCTCCACCAGGATATGGATTTCCCTTAGATAGTCTTGTACGCCCAGCAGATGGAGGTGGCACATAAGAGGGAGAGCCGTCAAAAACCTTGCCAGGGCTAAGGACGCTACAATGATATCGATATTAAGCACATGGGCCATTAGGGCTAGGGATAGCTCACAAGGGAGGTCCCAATAACATAATAGTATCAACCAGGGTTGGTGTATAGTTATGGGGCATAGAGTGATCGACCCTTAGCCCGCTCAGTGCTAGACTCTTCTCCAAAACATGCAATGCTCTACATCGTATATAACGAAGCTCAACATTGTCTATTGATGATGCTCAACAATGATATCATGCATAAATTAAACACCATATGTAACGAAGCTCAAATTTATCATTTGAAAAAGCTCAATAATGAAATCATGCATAGGACCGGCATCATATGAAAACAAAGCTCAATAACAAGATACATCTCTCAATTATGAATTCATGCATATGAGAAGCTTTATTTAAAATCATACCACAAGCTCAAATATAAGTGCAAGCATCTACTCAAAAACCATGTGGTAAGCTTTAGAGATACTACATCATCATACTTGATATAAGGGCCTTGCCCAAAACTATATCATGCCTGGATCTATTCAATTCATATTGAAAACAATATCATAATCATGGGTAGCTTTAGAAACACGTTTTTCATTATCAAATCCCATCATCATCATACACTGATCCTCATTCTCTTCTTTCATCAACTTCTCATCCATGGGCATTAAATTTCATAACTTAGAAAACACAATTTTGATTGAAAACAATTTAAAATCTTCCCAAGCTTCACAATTCATCAATATAAACATAATCTAATGGTACCCATGTATAGATATTGAGGAATTATGCAATTGGGTAAAAACCCCCATAACTTGATCATAGGAATTTCTCATACTTATCTAGAGATTTGGGCATGGGTGAGGAAGGAAACACCTGCTCATAACCCTACATACCTGGAATAGATGAATTTACCACTTCTCTAATTTCCCGAGATGATATCCCAATGGAAACCTTCAAAACATACTCTAAATCCCCTCTTCAAACTCTCAAGTTTGCATGCATGGTGTGAATTAACTTAGAATAGGTTTTCCCCTCTTAAAACCCTATAAAATGAGCCTTAAACGACATAGCATAGGCCTCTAGGACATAGGAATTATGGAAAATCCCATACTAAAACTGCATTATTTGGCTGACTGCCAATCCCCGCGAAGGACAGGACAACTCATGCTCACAGGCCACGACTCATGGCCATGAGTCGCCTGGCTCACTGCTCAAAAACAACTAGTGAACCTCATGAAAGACCATGACTCGTGGTCACAATCCATGGATTCTATTGCCCAATACCTCCTTTCCAAACAACCAGCCTAGGCCAAGGGAGACCTCACGAGTCGTGAGGCCTAACCACGACTTGTTTTCATGCTTGTGATCTTCTCAACACACCCTAGAAACCATGCTAGACCCTGAGTCACTTCAAAACTCGTGGGCATTCCTCATGAGCCTCTTCACAATTCGTTCTGTGACAAGGTGCGAAATTTCAGTTTTTCACTATTTTGACTCCCAAGTCTGATCCTTGGGTTCCCGGGGTATAACAATATCTCTCCCTTGGGAACATTCGTCCTCGAATGCTAGAAATACATGAAAACCTCATAAACACGGAATCATCATATGCAAACACTTGCCTGTGTCTAGGATGCCCACATTCGAAACAATCACCTGCATCTTTCAAGCACTGGCCTGTGTGCCCTCGACCATATCTGCGACAAGATGGGATGCTATAATCTTCAAGTCTACTGCTCTGACCCCTCAAGCCTGATGCTCGCCCTCTCTGATCATGTATGGGCCCGGATGGGCACACTCAATGCTGAAGATGCCAAGACTGATGATCTCTTGTGAGTCTACTATCAGTGCCCACCACCAGACCTTTATTGAGAGAATCAATGATCCTCAGTCCTAGCCCTCTTGGCCTCCCTCTCTCTCGAATGTGCTGCCTCAATCTGCTGGGCGTAAAACACCATGCGGGGGAAGTCTATATCTTAGTGAAGCATAGAAATTTGGCACTCTTGTCCAAATACCCTGCTATACCATGCACAAATCTGCTCACCCGCGTCCTCTGGTAAACTACTAACTTCGGGGCATATTTTGATAGTTGAGTGAACTCAAGGGAATACTATTGAATTGTCATCCTTCCCTGTTTCAAGTTTACAAACTTAGTTGCCTTCAGCTCCCTCATCTCCTAAGGGAAGAACCGATCTAGGAATGCAACCTGAAACTCCTCCCATGTGATCGGACATGCTCCTGCGACCCTGCTATCCTTCTATTGGCTAAACAAGATATGTGCAACCCTCTTTAACTAGTAGGAAGCCAACTCTGCACACTCAACACTACTCACCCTCATGACTTGGGTGATCTTGACAATCTCATAAATGAAATCATACGGGCCCTCATCTACATTAGACCCCAAGAACTCTGGTAGGTTCATCCTCAAGAAGTCTTTGACTCGATCCGCCGCTGCATTGCCATTATGCGGAACATGCGCAATGGCCTACTGATTGACATAAGCGGTCAAGGCTTGCACAAGCATCTGAATAGCAGTCCAGAACTCAACATGAGAGGCTAGCTCCGGTGCCTGAGTCTCTTGAACTAGTGGGGCTGGCTAATGCCCATAACCATTTCCATCCTCGAAGCCTTCACCACCTTTATTCCTCCTTACGTTCATTCTTCGAGGAGCCATTATTTTGCAATCACAAATAGAAAGAATTAGAAGGATAGAAATACTTTCCATCGCACGACATAGATCATGAAAGAAGGGAACATTTCTAAATGTCTTGTAGCCTCTTCATCATAAGTGTGGTGAGCTTCACACCCATGAAAAAGACTCTACTTAACATGATTTTCGAACATCCTAGGCACTTAAAACATATTGCTTTGATACCAAGTTTTTCACAACCAGAAAGAGGGCAAGGATCCTCGACACAGGACAAAGGACCCCGAGAGACCCCAAGTCGACCCAAGGTATTAGCATACATCTAACTCAACATATATATATATACAGAAGAATCAATGATATAACTCAGCGAAAGTCTAACTCAACATATCATAAGAATAAGCATTTGAAGCTAACACATACGTATGTTTAAAAAGCCTTTAATCTGGACGAGATGATTGGACAAGACCCCAACTAAATCAACAATATTGAAACTAAAAATACATAAGGAAACTGAAAGTCTAGCCCTCGAAGGATGAGGACTGACCAACCAAGTAGGTGCTAACTCTGATGACCGACTACGAGTGGGGCTGAGCCTGGGAGCTGGGTCATGTATCATGAAGCGATACAATATAGAAAGTATGTGGTTAGTACGTGGAATTTATCGAGTATGCAAGGTAAGTAAAACCACTTAAGTAAAGTAAATCATTTAAAACATTTCATAGCATATCATAAGCTTTTGAATCGTAGTGGAAGGACTACATGTATTTCGTCTGAAATCGTAATCTTCTCATAATATGACCATGCATAGCTTCATAACATCATAACTGACTCGAATGACTAAATGTTGAAATAGAACATGTATAGAAAAGCTGAACAATGAGTCAAACCTTGCTTTTAGTACATGCATGTTTAGGATATTAATCATGAGTAATGATTATGCAAATCTGAATCATATAGATAATGGGAGACTCTTCACTTAAGTGACATACCAACGATAGAGCTTACATGGTCCAGACTATTACACTCCAGTGGGCAAAGTCGTCCAAAACCTTTTCAGGGCTACGGATGCTACCAAGATATCGATATCAAGCCTAGGGGCCATTTGGGCCGAGGATAGCTCACAAGGGAGGTCCCAATAACATAGCAGTATCAACCTACATTGGCGCGTAGTTATGGGGCATAGGGTGATCCACCATTAGCCAATTCGGTGCTAGACTCTTCTCCCAAAATATGCAATGCTCTACATCATATATAACTAAGCTCAACATCGTCTATTGAGGAAGCTCAACAATGGTATCATGCATAAACTCAACATCACATATATCAAAGCTCAAAATTGTCATTTGAAAAAGCTCAGTAATGAAATCATGCATAGGACGGACATCGTATGAAAAACGAAGCTCAATAACAACATACATCTCAATTATAAATTCATGCATATGAGAAGATTTATTTCAAAACATACCACAAGCTCAAATATAAGTGGGAGCATCTACTCCAAAACCATGTGGTAAGCTTACTTTAGAGATACTATATCATCATACTTGATATAAGGGTTTTTCCCAAAACTTTATCATGTTTGGATCTACTCAATTTATTTTGAAAACAATATCATAATCATTTGTAGCTTTAGAAACATGCTTTTGATTATTAAATCTCATTATTATCATACACTCATAATTATTGGTTGACTGCCAGTCCCCATGAGGGACTAGACAACTCGTGCTCACATACCATGATTGGTGGCCATGAGTCGTCTAGTTCACATCTCAAAAACAACTAGGGGACCTCACGAGAGACATCAAAACTCGTGTTCACCATCCGTGGATTGTATTGCCCAATGCCTCTTTGCCAAACAACTAGTCTAGGCCATGGGAGACCTTACGAGTTGTGAGGCCTGAACATGACCCAAGGTCATGCTCATTGTCTTGTCAACACACCCTGCCAACCCTGCTGGACAACGAGTCACATCACGACTCGTAGTCACTCCTCACGAGACTCTTGACGATTCATTCTGTGACCTGGTGCGAAATTTTAGTTTTTCACTATTTTGACTCCCGGGTCTGATCCTTCGATTCTCGAGGTATAACAACTTCCTTTTCTTCCCAAATCTCATAAAACCCTTCATGGGTGAAACCTTTAGGTAAAACCAGTCACCTACCCAAACTCCAAGTCTATACGCCTCACATTTGTATAAGATTTTTGTTGAGTCTGTGCAGTCTCCAACCTTTACTGTATGATCTTAAACTTCTCCATAACTTGTTGCACTAGTCTGGTCCTATCAACACCACTGCACCAACTTCTTACCAACCAATCAAAGATCTACACCTCCGCCCATAAAGAGCCTCACAAATAGCTATGTGGATACTGGAGTTATAACTGTTATTATGTGCAAACTCAATGAGAGGTAAATGGTCATCCCAATTCCCTTTGATGTCAATAGATCTCAACATATTCCCCAATGTATGAATAGTCTTCCCTACTTGACCATCTTTCTGTGGATGAAAAGTCATGCTAAGGTTCCCCTTTCAAACCCAAACCTCTTTTAAATGACTTCTAAAACTGAGTAGTAAACTGTGTGCCCCAATATGATATGATAGATAATGGAACTTCAAGAAGTCTGACTATCTCACGGATTCACAATCTTATTACACCCCAAAAATTTTTTTATGATTATTTGATTTTTCTATGCTATGTTAAGGGAATTACGAGTTGTATATTGGTCGTAGATGACAAGGAAAATGTGTATGAAGGGAAAAGCAAAGAGTATGTGAAGTTCATAAGTAATGGTCAACTTTAAATGCCTATATCTCCCAATATATAATGAATTAAAAGCCGCAAAACCTATAAAATTAAATATCTTTGAGTCTAGGGTATATAATGTCAATCTACTCATGAATCAGAGTTTGAAGTAAGAAGTACCGAAGCACCTCGAGCAGTGACGTGGGCATGACGCCCTAGAACCTCCCCCGCCCTAACTATTTACAAATTAGATTTTTGTTATGAAAAATATTTACATCCTTATCATAATCAATCAGCTTGCTTAGTGTCACGACTTAAACATAGGCTCAGATCTAAACATGGAACCTAGAACCATAAATGGCTCCAAGTTGATCCATTGCATGAATAAAAAAACTAAAGCTCAACACACACAAAGAGGAAAACGAAATTTAGAAATAGCAGAAGTCTGAAATGTAAAAATAATATCTAAAAGATGGAAAGATCATAAAAGCTAAAACAAAAGAGGAAAATACTGATGAGCTGATGGGACAACACCCCAACTAGCTCACTAGAAGTCTTAAATTGAAAGCGACAACATCAAAACTAATTGAAGGTCCTCGAAGGATGAGGAATCACCAACAATGTTGTCTAGGTTAATCTCTGATAACTAGCTAGTGGTGGGACTAAGCCAGAATGTTTGAGCCTGTATAATGAAATGATACATCATAGAGTATGTGGTTAGTACTTAGAATTACCAAGTATGTAAGGTAAGTAAAACAACTGAGTAAGTGAAACTGAACTCATGCATATCATAAATCTATACATCATAAGATTCTGAAAGGAAGGACTTCTATACTAATATCTTGAAAACATGATTAGACATAATTAAATCTCATAACTGAATTGAATGACCTAAAACTTAAACTGATATTCATAGGTAAAATTGATAAACTAAACATTGGGTCAAACCTGCTGAAAACATAATACCATAACTGATGAACATGCGTAACTAAAATCATGAGGAACAATGGGAGATTCGTCATATAACCAACATTATCATGATAGAGCTAATGTGATACTGACTATTACACTCACGTGGGCAGAGCCATCCAAAGCCTTTCCAGAGAGATGAATGTTACAATGATATCGATATCAAGATAAAGACCCCTTGGATCAGGGGAAAGCTCACGAAGGAGGTCCCAATGAATCTAAATAAACCTATAATGGCATATAGTTCTGAGGTCGGGGTTTACCTGAACCCCTAGCCTACTCGGTGCTAGACACTACTCCCAAAAACATGCATATGCTCTCTATTATTTTTCAAGCAAGCTGAAATGATCATTTTCCAATGAATCTGATCATGAAATTACATACATAGTCTGAAATATGAACGTGGGGAGCCTTGGCTCAAAACATACCGCAAGTTGAAAGTTGGAGTATAGACTCCAAAACAATGTGGTAAGATAACATCATGAAATGGAACAGAATCATGAAAACATCCTTCGATCACATGGGCTTGCGTAAACTTTAACATGCTTGAAATAGACTTGAAGTCAAAATCATGGATTCATACATGGGTAATCATAAACATTCTTTCATGCTAGACATCTCATCATTCTTGAAATTCTAGGTCATAAACATAACTTTTTCGTGAAATTTACATATCTGGGAAAATTATTTTTAAAACTAAAAAGAGTGAATTGTAATTTAGAATAAGTATAAAACCGGCCCATGAATCTAAAAACATCATTAGAAACATGAAGAGAATTGACTAATTATTTAAACATATTCATGCTTTTGGCATAAAATCCCATAGAATCACACACATGAATTCATGAACTTGAGAAGGGATTTGGGTATAAGACTAAAGGAATACTCTCATTCATGACCCCATGTACATGGGTATGCTAATTTTACACCCTTCCTTAAAGGCGCAAGAGATTAGGAAAAAGACTAGGAGAATTTCGAAGCTTGATCTTCAATAGAACCCTCTAATATTGCATCCATAGGAGAGAATGTCATAGGATAAGTTAAGCACTTATCAAAATTGGTCATGGGTAACTCTATCAAGTCTACCGAGATGACCTTATGAGGGACTGAGACTGGGAAACCTCTGTACACCCATCTAGCTATAACTGAGTCACCTACTGGAGTAGAAACTGAGAAGGGCTCTGACAAGATATCGGGGCTGACTTCGAAGCTACTGGCTACATATTGTGTCACAAAAGATCGGGTAGCCCACGGATCTAGCAATTCATATACATCAACATGGAAAACTCTCAACATACCAGTGACCACATTTGGTAAGGCCTCCTGTTCCTGATGGGTAGCTAAGGCATAGAATTTGTTCTGGCGCTGACTGCCAGCTGTGCTAGTAGATGTCCCCTGATGTGTTGTGCGTGGGGGAGGGGCTTCTAAACTAGAAGCTAGGCTTGGCACCCAACCTAACCCTGTCTCACAGCTAGAGAATCTCTGAGCATATGTCTGGGCTGCCCTCAACCAAAACAAGCTCCCGAACCTGCCAAACACTAGCCTGTGTGCCCCTGACCTCATCTACGACAAACTGGGATACTGGAATCTACAGGTCTGCTACTCTGACTCCTCGAGCCTGACGCTCTCCCTCTCCGATCATGTATGGGCCTGGATGGTACACTCAATGCTGAAGATGTCGGGGTTGATGATCTCTGGTGAGTCTGCTATTAGTTCCCACCACCAGACCTCTACTGAGAGAATGTGTGATCCTCGGTCCTTGCCCTCTTCGCCTCCCTCTCCCTCGAATATGTTGCCTCCATTTGCTGGGCGTACAACACCATTCAAGAGAAATCCATATCCTGGTGAAGCATAGCAATCTGGAACTCCTTGTCCAAATACCCTGTTGTACCACACAGAAATCTTCTCACCCGCTCCCTCTTGTCAGTCACTAACTCTAGGGATATTTTGATAGGCGACTGAACCCAAGGGGATTCTCTAGCACTTTCATGCTATGCTACTTCAAGTTTTCAAACTCAGCTTCCTTGAGCTCCCTCATCTCTCGAGGGAAGAACCAATGTAGGAATGCAATCTTAAACTCCTCCCACGTGATCGGACCAGCTCCTGCGATTCTACTATCCATCCATTAGCGAAATAAGATATTTGCAACCCCCTTCAACAGGTAGGAGGCCAAAACTTTGCACTCAACACTACTAAACCCCATGAGTTGGGTGATATTGACAATCCCATCAATGAAATCATGCGGGTCCGAGTATACCTTGGACCCCAAGAACTCCATCGGGTTCATTCTCAAGAAATCTCTGAATCTAGCCGCCACTGCATTGCCATTTTGAGGAACATGTGCAATGGCCTACTAATTGACCTGAGCGGTCAAAGCCCACGCAAGCATCTGAATAGCATCCCGGAACCCACCATGAGCGGTTGGCTCCGGTGCCTAGAGCTCCTAAACTGGTGGAGCTGGCTAATACTGTTTTCATCCTCGAAGCCTTTACCACCTCCATTCCTCCTTCCATTCATTATTCGAGGAGCCATGATTCTGCAATCGTGAATAGCATGAATTAGAAGGATAGAAAGACCTTTTATCGCATGACATAGATTACAAAAGAAGGGAACATTTCTTAAACGTCTAGTAGCCTCTTCATCATAAGTGTGTCGCACTTCACACCCATGAAAAGATCTACTTAACGCGGCTTTCAGACCCCATAGGACACTTCAAACCCATTGCTCTAATACAAAGTTTGTCATGACCCGAACAGAGGCCCGTATCGTAGACACGAGACAAGGGATCCCGAGAGACCCCAAGTCAACCCATGGCATAAGAATACAACTAACCCATTCAATAAATTGAAGAAAATTTGAATATAATCTCAGTGGAAGTCTAATTCAACATCAGATCAGAATAACATCCAAAGCTAAACACAGGTAAGTCTAAAAAGCCTCTAATATGGACGAGTTGATGGGAGAAGACCCCAACTAACTCAACAATGCTAAAACTGAAAATACATAAGGAACTGAGTATCTAGCCCTCGAAGAATGAGGACTCACCAATCAAGTAGGAGCTAACTCTGTCAATTGACTACTCACGATGGCTAAGCTTGTGAGCTGGGTCTTGTATCATGAAATGATACAACATAAAAATTATGCGGTCAGTACGTGGAATTTACCAAGTATGCAAGGTAAGTAAAACTGCTTAAGTAAAATAAAACACTTAAAGCATTTCATAGCATATCATAAACTCTCAAGTCTGAGAGAAGGGCTTCATGCATTCATTCTGAAATCATAACACTATCAAGACATGACCATGCATAAATTTATAACACCACGATTGACTCGAATGACTCAAAGAGGAAACATAATGTTTATAATAAAAGCTGAAAAATGAGTCAAACCTTGCTTTTAGAACATGTATGTGTATGATAACTTCCATGAGCAATGAATATGCAAATCCGAATCATATAGACAGTGGGAGACTTGTTATTTAACCGACATACCATGATAGAGCTTACGTGGTCCCTACTATCACACTCAAGTGGGCAGAGCCGTCCAAAATATTGTCAGGGATAGGGATGCTATCCTGATATCAATATGAAGCTAAAAGGGCCAATCGGCCGGGGATAGCTCACAAGGGAGGCCCTAATAATATAATAGTATCAACCTACATTAGCATGTAGTTCTGGGGCATAGGGTGATCGACCCTTAACCCGTTCGGTGCTAGAGTCTTCTCCCAAAAATAATCAATGCTCTACATCATTTATAACAAAGCTCAACATTGTGTATTGACGAAGCTCAAGATAAAATCATGCATAACTCAACATCATATAAAATGAAGATCAACTTTGTCAACTAACAAAGATCATTAATGAAATCATGCATAGACTCCACATCATATTAAAATATAGCTCAACATTGTCTTTTGATAAAGCTCAATAATGACATACGTCTCTATTATGAATTTATGCATATGAGAAGCTTCATTTTGAAACATTCCACAAGCTCAAGTATAAGTGGGAGCATATACTCCAGTTCATGCAGTAAGCTATATATAGGAACATCTTAACTCAACATACCACAAGATAGAAATCATGGAATTTGGGGGACTTCGCTCCAAATAATATGGTAAGCTCATTTCGGAAAAAATCATCATTTTAAATCAACATGTGGGGATTGCCTGATCATGGGCAAAAATAGCATTCCCGAGATACGCTTTATGACTTAATCAGTCTTGTTTATCTAAGTTATTGTATACATTTTCATGTAATTTTATATGAAGTGAAGATATGTGCTAACCAACATGATTAGCCTTTGTTTTGTAGGTTTTGATGACTTTTGAGTAACTAATCCATGAGTTGGTGAAGTAGAGGCTTGGAAACGGAATTAACACGCGAACGTCGGCAAAGAGGAGGCACAAAACAGCCCACCTGCGCGTCGGCAACATGCCACGGCAGGCAGGTTGATCACAACAGCCCACCTGCGCATTGGCAACGTGCCACGGTAGGTTGGCTGCGCGACCAAGAGGTGCCAACGCGCTGCCCAAGCAGCGTGACACGCTGCCAACGCGGCAGGGTGCTGCCGGGGCCAAGTTCGGGTGATTTCCAGAGGGCTTCCGCGTCCGTAGCGTGTCACAGAGGTAGTGCTCTGCGATGCACTCTGTGACACGTTGCTTGTTATTCCAAGAAAAAGTCCCACTACTATAAATAGCACACTTAGGTTCATTTTTCATTATTCTGACTTGGTGGAGTAAGGACGTGGGTTACAGGCAGTTGAGGGACAAAAAGTTCAGCGTTTTTTCTCTCTTTCTTTCTTCTTTAATTCAATTTCTTGTATGATTAATACTCATTTTATGATGATTAATCCACAAATGAGTGGCTAATTCCTCTCCTTGCTGAGGTTATGAACAATTGTGATGAAATTTGATTATTGATTATCTGGTTTTTCATCTTTTCTTCCATGTTGTTCTATTAATTCTTGTTCTTACTGCATTAGTGTGTGGCCTACATTAATGTACATCTAAAAAGTCTGCTTTCACTCCAGAGAGCACGAAATTGGAAAGTTGTGAATTAATAGGATATGTTCTTTACTTGATTTGGGAAAATTGAGTCTTGATTTGCTTTCAGGATAGAAATATACCTGAAAGTCGTATTAGTCAATTTAGGAACCGGAATTGTATAGCTAGGACATGAATTGCATTTGATCACAGAAATGTAGACGGATGGTTCATGATTCTTAAGTGAGATTAAATACGAGAGTTTTAATCTCTTGGCAAATGTTCTTGGCTAGAAACAGGAGGAAAAGATTAACCAATTTATGATGATAATCAATTTCATTACATGTTCGTTTAACCTCAGCATGCTCTTATTCATAGTTCAGATTCAAAGTAGATAATTGTTCTTAGTTTTAGTATAAAATTTATAAAACAAACTATCAACTTTTTGGTTACACTGTTGTCTGCATTTTTAGAAGTAAAATATAGTACACTTGAGCAAATTGCACTTAATCCAAGTCTCTGTGGGATCGATACTTGGCTTACTAAAGCCACTTACTACTTGTTCGACCACGTGCACTTGCGTGTCGTTTTATATTAAAAAAATTTTAAAATATCGATCATTTCGATAAAAACAAAAATATGTACAAAATCAGCTAGCAACAATCAGCAACACACAACAGTTTCACGTTTAATTACAATATAGAACAACATCATCACAATCACAAATCACAGGGTAACAAAATTTTTCCACAGGCACAACAGAAAAGAACATACACAACAACACAACCAGCACCTAACTACTCCCACCCCACACTTATATCGAACACTATCCCCAGTGCTCACAGAAATTAAAATAGCATAAAAAATTAGTTGGCGGAATTCGCTGATCAATCAAAATACTCCACTTCTTCATCAGGTGTTGCTGCCTCATCTCCCATGTCTGAATCACCCCCATCGTCATCATCGAACTCCACATCGGAGTCCTCACGACGTGTCTCCTCATCTGTGGGGACATCATCATCCGTGGGCTCTAAAAAGCTGGCCCCACTCGGCATAGAGCCCTGGCATTTTCGCCCAAAGGGTAGTCTAGCTCGAGCTGCCATAGCTCCTCCTCTGTCGCCGGCCTCCCGCCTATCCGTAGTTGGAGCATCTGCATTCCGTACATGCGAGCCATGTACTGATCATCTCGAGCATGTCGCTCGGCAAGTGTAAGAACGGGCCCGTGGGTGGTGTCGGGAGCCTTAGTTTTGGTGACATCTAAGGCCCGCCGCTCCATCTATGGGATGTAGTCAAGGGCCTCTTCCTCAATATCCAGGCCCCTCAGGAATGTGGTGAGTAATCAACCAAATTCATATTTGTGCCCCTAATGCAACCGGGCTCTCTTCATGGCAGAAATAATCACCGCCCCCACATTGATCTCTAGCCCTTTCATCAGGGCGTACACCAAGCATACACGATCCCAGGTTACATCCGTCATATGCACCCCCGGGATTAGGTAGGAACACATGATCTTAAGCCATATCCTGGCTTCCTTGTTCATCTGTGAGTAGGGCAAGGTCTGATGGTAGCCCCTCTCCTTATGTCTGCTCCACCTAGCCGTCGATTGGGTACCACACAAAGTGCGTCTGATGTACGCTTATGGTGGAGTGATGTTCAGCTGTCGAAGCACGTGGGCGTCTGTGTCCCACGCCCCTAAGATAGCATTGAGGTGGTGGGGCTCAAACGTGACTATTTGCCCCTTATTTTGATGGTATGGCTTCTGAGAGTCGGGTTCCAGTTGGCGTAGATTTCCCGAATCCAGTGCAAGTTGCATTCTTTGGGCTCTTCAAAAATGAAGTTCAGCTCAGCTGCCTCGATCCTCTGGACAATCCTGGGGAACTCCTGTGCCAACGGTTCCCTTGTTATGTGTTCCTCGAGGAAGTACTTGCTCTCCTTGTGCTTTGCGTACCACTTCTTCCCCTGCTCTGTCACCACCTAGTTCCATATTGACGGTGTTGGCCGTGTGGAACCGCTGGTGCTGCTGGGACCGCTGTGCCCAGTCTGATTCTTTTTCTTCCGGCGCCAGATGTTGATGCGCCTTTTCCCTTGTCCTGCCTGCTTGCCATTTTTCCTGTCAACCCAAATAGACAAGATCAGTGTTAAGCCAATTAAAATTTGCATCGACTAAGGTTGGGTTAAGCTAGGCTACCCCACTCTTAGTCCTTAGCCAAAATTACAACATTAAGGCAAGATCGTGCTTACTTACACAAACAAACAACAAAACATAACAAATATGCTTAGTGCATTTGGAGAATTCGACGGTATATATTCTATGTACTACTCAGACTTCGTAGAGCTGACCACAATCATTACCATCGATAACATTTTATCCCATCGCACTTAGCAAGGAGAAACAAAGAAATGAAAACAAAAAGAATTTATCTACATGAACCTATACAATTCACCCAATTCTTGAAAAATCCAATATTTCCATCACCCGAGAATTCGTCGGTCTTTTAGCATAGCAACAGTTAGCACATCGACTCATCTCACTCAACATGTACAACCCAACATGAATTTCACTAGTTCAACTAAATTTTTCCAATTCAAACTCAAAAGCAAGCCCTAGCTATGATTGTATCAAAAATTCGATTAAATTATGTTATTAATGAGTTCAAGCAATCACAATGATACTCCGAACATCCATCAACAATAATTCAATTGAATTTACGATTAATTTCTACTTAGGGCAAGTTTAGCTCATATCACATGTTCAATATCGAAGAAAATTGACAAGAAATGAGATAGAAGTGAAGAACATACCTTGAATTCAAAGAATTGATGAAAACACGATGAAATTCTAGGCCTAAGTCTGTGTCACGTTGAGGGGGAAGGGGTTTTTGGGAGGTTGGTCACGGAGTGTATGAGCAATAAGGAATATTGAGGGGGAATCGGGGTTTAAAAGTGGGAAATTCGTGCGGGTCACCCGGCGACCCGGTGTGACCCGTCGCGATATACACAACAACGTGTCACGGAGGGTAACGCAGAACATGCCCTCCGTGACACAGAGCTATCGCGAGGGCGTTCTGGAATTTTTTTAAAATTCCAGATTCACGCCTCAACGTGTCATGGAGGGTAACGCGGAGGCCCTCCTCCGTGATACGGAGCCATCTCCCTAGCTCACTGTTTTGTCACTTTTTATTATTTTTCATACCTCGAATTTTCCTTTGCGATCCCTTGCACATTTACCCTCCGTTCAACTTGAAATTCATCTTACGGCAAGAAATTGGTTAGAATGATAGGTTTCACTCAAAATAAAAATAAATAAAAAATTAAAAATAAAAATTTTGCTGTTAATCAAGAAAAAGAAAAAGAAATCTATCCACAATTTACAAAGAAAAATTTCACGGGTTGCCTCCCGTGCAGCGCCTGGTTTACCATCGCGGCTCGACGTCATTCAGCTCAGTCATCTTCTAGGGTAATGGACGTTTTCTCTCGACCCCCGTCCTCACCCCAATAGTGCTTACATCTCTCCTGTGGTTTTCCCATTAATTCTCGTGATTCAACTTTCTGAGCATCATCACCTCGATCAATCACGTTGATACCGAGAGTTCCTCATACATAGTCAGGAGCATGGGGGCCTTATATACATCGAACACTTCCACCTTTTCGTGTGCCCGCATGGTTAGCTTCCCTACAGCTACATCAATTAGTGCTTTCCCGGTCACCAAGAAAGGACGTTCCAAAATAAATGGGACTTCCGCGTCTGGCTCAAAATCCAGCACGACAAAATCTTCCGGGAAGATAAGGGAGCCCACTTGCACCATCACATCCTCCACAATTCCATATGGTCTGGCTAAGGACCGATCCGCTAGTTGCAAGATCACTGTTGTTGGTCTACGACTCCCTAAACCCAACTTCTTGAATGCCGATGACAGCATCAAATTAATGCTAGCTCCCAAATCACATAATCCGCGAGCTTGGATACTCTGCCCAATTGTAATTTGTATAGTAAAGCTCCCAGGATCTTTGAGCTTTGTGGGCAGTCGATTTTGTATCCGGGAAGTGCACTCCTCCGTGAGAGCTACCGTAGCATACTCAGTCAACCGACTTTTGTTTGCCACGATGTCCTTAATGTACTTTGAATATTTCGGCACTCCCTGCAAAACATCAACAAGAGGTAAGTTAATATGTACCTGTTTCAGCACCTCCATGAATTTCTTGAAACACGCCTCCTCCTTGTGTTTCTTTAATCTTTGAGGGAACGGGGGTGGTGGTCTTTCTGATTCAGCTTCCTTTTTCTTCCCCCTCTCATCACTTTCCTCCCTCTCAACTTCTGCTACTCCCGATTTTTGAGGTGGTCTTTCTGGTTCCACCTCTTTTAGATGCAAACCACTCCTTGTGGTCACTGCATTCACCTGCTTGGGATTGGGATCTGTGTCGCTCGGGAGTCCTCCTCTAGGCCTGGTATTTTGGGCTCCAGCAAATTGCCGAAATTGACATTCAAGTGCCTTAGTAGCTAACTGGTTGTTCTTCACCTTGGCTGCCAATTTCACATAGTCAGCCTGCAATTGAGCTTGGTTAGTTATCATCGTCTTGAACATCTCCTCAATGCTGGGTGATAGTTGTGGAGGAGGTGCATTGTTGTTTCTATATTGTGCCTGATAGTTCTGATGCCCTCCTTGATTCCTCTGCTCCCCCTGACTCGAACTTTGCCCCTGATGGTTGTTGCTACCCCAAGAGAAATTAGGATGATTCCTCTAGTTGGAATTGTAGTTGTTTCCATACTGTTGGTGGTTGTTCCTCTGTACATTTCCCACAAAGTTCACCGAGTCAGGATTTGCTCCACAACACTCAGCTGAGTGCTCACTGCTCCCGCACACTTCACACCAAATCTGCTGCTCTGCATTCACTGGGCTTGAGGCTGGTTCATTGTCATGTTACTAAAGTGGGTGTTGAGTTGATTTTGTAGAGCAGCTATCTGTGCAGCAATAGCTGTAAAACCATCCACTTTTAGAACTCCTGCTGCTTTCCTCATTCCTCCTCTCGATGAATCAGCATTCCACTCCAGATTACCCTGCGAAATACGGTTTAACAAGGTATATAGCTCCTCATAAGTTTTCTCCAATGCTTGTCCCCCAGCTGCTGAGTCTAGCAAGATTTTTGTGTGGGGTTCCAAACCCTCTATAAAAGTGTGCACCAGCACATCATTGGATTGATGATGATGTGGACAATCCCGCAACATGGACTTGAATCTCTCCCAAACTTGATATAGATTCTCTCCCTCTCTCTGTTTAAATCATATAATTTGAATTCTAAGTCTTGCTGTTTTACCGGATGGAACAAATCTTATCAAGAATTTCCTTGCAAGATCATCCCACGTAGTAATAGAATTTGGTGGCTCAGCTTTCAACCACCTCTTGGCTTCTCCCAATAGTGAAAATGGGAACAATGTAAGCCTGACATAATCTGATGACACTCCAACGGGGATGTAAGTGTCACTTATCTCCAAAAAACATTGGAGATGCTGCTGTGGATCCTCATGAGGGAGACCTGTGAACTGCCCGCTGGTGTGCAGCAATTGCACCATGTTTTGTTTGAGCTCGAACCTCCCTCCTGGCTCAAGTTTGCGGATGCTAGATGTGACATTGTTAGCATGTGGGATTGCCATCTCGCGAACCGACCGAGCTGCTACTTCCTCGGGCACTAACATTGCCCTTACTACTAGTGGATTCTGTTGTTGCTCCATGATTGTTTGTTTGAGCAACTGCAGCTTTTTCTCTAGAGCTTCTCTACGCTGACAATGAAATAGTCTTTTAGGCTCTAAATATGAGTCCACTAGCTCCTTGTCCCTTGCCAATGTTCAACAGAGCTTATATCTGCAAAATACGGGCTAAGACCAAGTTGTCAACACTAAGAAAAAAAAATATAGTAAATTAACACTTAAGAAAAATTCACAAATTGCCATTCCCCGACAACGGCGCCAAAAACTTGTTCGGTGTTTTTGCTTTGGGTATAAAGCTACACACAAGTGCACGTCGTTGAACAAGTAGTAAAGTGGCTAAAGTAAGCCAAGTATCGATCCCACAGGGACTGGGATAAGGTGGCAATCTACTCAAGTGTACTATATTTTAACTCTAACAATGAAGACAACAGTGCAAAGAAGAGTTTGATATTTTGATTTCTAATTTTATCCTAAGTCTACAAAGATTGTATAATTTGAGTCTGAACTATGAATGTGAGCATGCTGAGGTTAAACGAACATGTAAGGAAATAAATTATCAATATAATTTGGTTAACTTTTCCTCCGGTTGCTAGTCAAGAACTATTGCCAATGGATTAAAACTCTCGTATTTAACCCAACTTAAGAAGCATGACCGTCCACCTACATTTCTGTGATTAAACGAAATTCATGTTCTAGCCATACAAAACTGGTTCCTTAATTGACTAATATGACTTTCAGGTATATTTCTATCCTGAAGGAAAATCAATTCTCAATTGTCCCAAACTAAGAAAAGATCATATCCTATTGATTCACAACTTTCCAATTTCTTGCTCTCTCGAGTGAAACCGGACTTTTTAGATATACATTAACATAGGCCACACATTAATGCTATAAGAACAAGAATCAATAGAATAAAAATGAAAGAAAAGATGAAAAACCAACTTAATCAACAATCACATTTCATTACAATTGTTCTTAACCTCAGCAAGAATAGGATTTAGCCACTCATTTGTGGATTAAACATCGTTAAATGAGTGTTAAACGTACAAGAAATTGAAATAAAGAAGAAGGAGATAGAGAAAAACCCTGAGATTTTCGTGCCCTCAACTACCTGTAACCCACGTTCTTGCTCCACCAAGTCAGAATATTGAAAAATGAACCTAAGTGTTCTATTTATACTAGTGGGAATTTTTCCCAGAATAACAAGCAATATGTCACGGAGTGCATCGCGGAGCACTGCCTCCATGACACGCCACTGACGCGGAGCCTCACTGGAAATTGATTTTCCAGGTAATAAGGCCCAACGTGGCACGGCGTGCAACGCGGGGCTAGGCCAACGTGCCAACAGCCGCAACGCGCACCCACATAGGAATTTGGCCAAAAATTCCCTATCCAGGTAGAAGGCCTCCATGATGGCAGCGTGACACGACTCCATCGTGGAGCCCCTTTAATTTGTGCCATCCAATGCTATGTCCTTTGCTAACATCCGAGTCCAACCCCTATCTCTCCCAACACGCATTTTAGCTTCACAAAATTATATTTCACCTGCAAAACAACGCCAATAATGTTGGTTAGTATAAAATCACATTTTATTATCAATCGCATGAGAATGTATAAACATTGATCGATAAACAAGGCTAAAATGACACATTTGAGTATCACTTGGGCATATAAATTTGCGCAAGATCAGTCATGACGAGTCGTGGCCTCCTTCCGTTAACTACACTGGTTGACCTCTTCTATTTTTCCTTCTCTCTCATCCCACGACTAACCTAACGACTCGTGGTGCATGACCACGAGTCACTCCCTTTCACGTGGGGACACTGTATCCTTCAATCTTTCTGCTCTTCACTAGCCTTCTCCATGAGCCACCTGACGACTCGTGGGCTGGTCTCATGAGTCATCCAATGACTCATTTTGTGCCTACAACTCAGATTGTCAGCTTTTCCCTATTTAAACCCCTACTTCCGATCTTTGAGTTCTCGAGGTATAACAGTGTGAGTTTGAGCGTTATCAAAAGTGGAATCGTTGCTGCGGAATATGACTAAGACTAGATTAATTGCTTTTATTTGATCTTTGGTTGTTATTTCCCTCTTTACATTTTCTTTCTTTTTATTTTGTGATTCTATCAAGATACATTAAGGGAATGATCCCTTTTTCAAACACCCAAATGGAATATGATATGCTGCCAATGCCTGTGGAGGAGATGACGACTATTGGCACAGTAGCAGTTGTCATGATGAATTATGAGGGAGACTGGATATCTGAATACACTGAGACGGTGAACACTTTAAATGGAATGGGGTCATATAACTTATGCCTAAAGAAGTTAGAACTAGATCTAAACAATCGTTCAACTCCACCGACTAAGCAATATGTGGAGGTACCGCTAGTCCTTAAGCTGAAAGCACTACCTCCCTTTCTCAAGTGTTCATTCCTCAGTGAAGACAATACTCTACTAGTAATAATTGCAGCAGATCTGTTGGATGAGCAAGTGGGAGTGTTTGTCAACACACTTAAGAGGTATAAAAAGGCAATTGGTTGGACCATAGCTGACATCATGGGAATCCCTCTAGGCATGTGTACTCACAAGATCCAGCTCGAGCCAAATTGCAAATCAAGTATAGAACATCAGCACCGCCTGAACCCCCCAATGAAAGAAATGGTAAAGAAGGAGATCATCAAGTGGTTGGATGCTGGTGAAATCTATCCCATTGCAGATAGTATGTGGGTGAGTCCGGTACAGTGTGTACGGAAGAAAGGTGGGATCATAATGGTACCCAAGGAGAAGACTTAGTTGATACCGACACGACCGGTAATAGGGTGGCGTGTATGCATGGATTATAGGAATCTCAACCACTGGACCCAAAAGGACCACTTTCCAATGCGATTCTTGGATCAGATGCTTGACAGACTGGCAAGTAGATTTTGGTACTATTTTCTTCATGGTTATTCCGGATATAATCATATTACCATTTCTCCAGAAGACCAAGAAAATACGACCTTAACTTTTTCGTACACAATGTTTGCTTTCAACAAAAAGCCATTTGGATTGTGCAATGCACCGGCCACATTCCAGCGCTCAGATATGGTGCAGGACACCATTGATGTATTTATGGATGACTTCTCTCTTGTAGGTGACTCATTCGAATCTTTCCTCAACCACTTGAGCAAAGTATTGAAAAGATGTGGAGAAACTAATCTGGTCCTAAACTAGGAAAAATATCATTTAATGATCAAGGAAGGAATGGTTCACAAAATCTTGGGGAAAGGGATTAAGGTGGAAAAGGAAAAAAAATTGAGGTTATAGCTGGTTTTCCACCTCCGATTTAAATAAAAAGGTCAGAAGCTTTCTAGTGCATGCAGGATTCTACAGACGACTCATAAAGGACTTTTGAAAATTTGCACAGCCATTGTGAAAATTACTTGAGAAGGAGGTAAAGTTTGTGTTTGATGAAGCATGTCTAAGGGCTTTTCAGTTCTTGAAAGATAAACTCACCACTGCTCCTATCATCATAGCCCCAAATTGGTCTCTTTCATTTGAGGTAATGTGCCATGCTAGTGGGGTTACTCTTGGTGTTGTTTTGGGCCAACGAAGAGAAAATATTTTTCATTCGATCTACTACGCTAGTAATACACTCAATACAGCCCATAAGAATTACAGGGTCACAGAATAGGAGCTATTGGCGATAGTCTTTGCATTCAAAAAATTCCGAGCATACTTGGTTGGAACCAAGGTGATCATTCATATGTGTCATGTCGGTTTGAGGTACCGGATGTCCAAAAAGGTGTTAAAACCAGATTGATTCGGTGGGTGCTCTTGCTCCAAGAATTCGAGTTTGATGTTAAAAATCAGATGGGAACAGAAAATTAGGTAGTGGATCATCTCTCCAGGCTTGATTCTAAATCTAGGGCAAGGGAGGAGGTTGATATTGAGGATTCCTTCCCAGACGAATAGCTAGCTGCATCACAAGATTTGATTCCCTGGTTTGCCGACTTTGCAAATTACTTGGTTAGCGATATGATCAGCAAACCTGACTCCTCAGGAGAAGAAGAAGTTCTTATTCGATGGCCAAAGATATTACTGGGATGAGCCATACTTATTTCGCATTTATGCAAATGGGATCATTCATAGGTGTGTGCTTGAAATAGAGATGCTGAGCATTCTGGAGGCCTTGCATTCATCTCAAGTTGGGGGTAATCACAGTGGTATCAGAACTGCACATAAAATCTTACAATGCTGATATAATTGGCCCTCTATTAATTAAGATGCATATTATTACGCCAAGTCCTAGGATCAATGCCAAAGGCAGGCAGTATTACCCATAAACATGAGTTGCCATTGACCCCCATCTTGGAAGTTGAGTTGTTTGATGTGGGGGCATCGACTTCATGGGCCCATTTGTTAGCTCATATGGAATGAAATACATATTTGTGGCAGTGGATGATGTCTCCAAATGGGTGGAGGCTATTGCACTACAAAACAATGAAGGCAAAAGTGTTACAGCATTTTTGCGAAAGCACATCTTCGCCAGGTTTGGCACTCCCAGAGCTATTATCAATGATAGTGGGTCTAGCTTTTGTAACCACCTCTTTAGGACCCTATTGGAAAAATATGGTGTCAAACATAAGGTGGCCACACCTTAAAATCCTCAGTCAAGTTGACAAGTGGAAGTTTCGAACAGGGAAATCAAGACCATCCTGGCCAAAACTATGAATACTAGCCAGACAGATTGGTCTAGGAAGCTCGATGATGCGCTGTGGGCTTAACGAACAGGTTATAATACCCTCATTGGTTCATCTCCGTACCAACTGATTTATGGCAAAGAATTTCGTTTATCGGTTGAAGTGGAGCATAAGGCTCTATGGGCTATGAAAAAGCTGAATATGAACTGCAACGAAGAAACCAAGCTGAGGCTTAACCAGCTCAATGAGTTGGATGAGTTCCGACTTAGAGATTATGAGAGTGCGGCCATTTATAAAGAAAGGATGATGATTTACCATGATAAGAAGATTGCAAAAAGGGAGTTTATCCTAGGCGATTTAGTCCTACTATTCAACTCAAAGCTTTAGTTGCACCCTGGAAAATTGAAATCTAGATGGATGGAACCCTATAGAGTAGTACATGTGCCACTATACGGTGCAGTGGAACTTTAGAATAAAGAAAAAAAAAGGTTCAAAGTGAACTAGCAAAGAATAAAGTTGTATTTGGGAGATGTGGTTGAACTAAGAGGAATAGAGGTAGTATACCTTGATGATGCCTGAAGAGTCACAAGAGTCACATCATGCCTCGAAATTTAATCAAGCGCTACATGGGAGACAACCCATGAATGGAGAAGCCTAGAGCACCACAGGTATGTTCCCTTTCCTCTGTTCTTGTAGTTCATGTTTCAGGGACAAAGGAGGTGTATTTGTGATTTTTTGGGATTTTTGGATTTGTCTGAGGGTTTTTGTTGTCGTATTTCTTTTCCCTCGGGAATGCTATCTCGTAGAACCGGCATGTTTAGAATTTTATTTTCTTATTTTGTAATTGTTTTTAATTATAAAATAGCTTAGGAGTACTCTGCCAATGAAAGTGCACTACTTTTGGATTTTTGAAAAAAAAAAGTGACCCTGTTTTAATTTTTTTTTTGATGCATTAGTTATGTACTTGTGACTGCATACATGATTTCTTTGGATCTTTGGATGTCATTTAGTGTATTAGCATGAGTAGTCTTGTTAACCCATGTGTAAACCAAACAAGTAAAGTGAATATAAGTTAAGTTCCATGAGTGAGTGAGGTTTGATACTTAGTTCAGTACTGTGTTGAAGATCTAAAACTTGCCTGGTTGGTCTTTGCATTGGCTAAGGATGGATGGTTAGGATATAGTAATAGGCCATTTTTTGTTAAGCTCACTTTTAGCCTTTATGACCCTACCAAAATCATATGATTCACTTGATCCCAATTTTGAGCCTTTAATTGACCAATTTTCTTTGATTAACCGATGAACTGTACCAATTTTTTCTTATAATGAAACTGTTTTGGCCCTGGTCCTTCCTTCAACATTGTGAACCTCAACATTGGAAAAACGCCTAGGTTGAGGGTGGCTAGAGTGATGCTCATAAATGGTGGGAACGATGAAAAGGGAAAGAAAAGAGAAAAGGTGAAAAATGAGGTGTGGTGTGATAAATGAAAAAAGAATAAAACAAAAAGAGAGATGAAAAAGTTGAAAACTTTGAAAAAGAAAATTCAAAAGAAAAATAATGCTTGAAAAGGTTGAAAACACACTACAGTCATACAAATGCATACAAAAGAGGTGAAAAGTGAGGGAAAAGAATGAAAAGAAAAAGAGGGTGAAATAGGTGAATGGTGAAGCCAACATATGTAGTGCAAAGGAAGGGTTAGTCCCTTAAAAATATCTCATATTTATCATGTCCAGCCCTAAAGCCTAAATTATAAGCCACAATAAGTCCTATAGTGATTCTAATCTAACCATCTGACAGACAGAAGCAAAGAAAATAAGGGCAAGCCTATGGTCTCATATACACAGTACTTGACACATCTATGTGAGAGTGAGAGTCTTGATTGTTAAGTCCCACGCAATATCTGATGTTATATCTGTGAGTGGGGACTTTATTTGTTGTGATGGTACATGGGTTATGTTTACTTTTACCATTGGTCTGTGTGAAAAGCACCGCTCATGACTTGATTGCATGTTGATAGCTAGATGACATGTCTTGATCCATTCTTAGCATGTTTTGTGGTTGCTTGTAGTACATTAACTAATAATGGTTCATGGAAGAAGGGTCAAAAGTTGTTGATTGTATAATGCAACTTTTGTTTGGTATTGGCTGTACTATCCTAGGTTTATTTTCTTGTTGAGCGTCGTATTTAGCTTTTTTCTTTTCTTTGCCTGAGGACATGCAAAAGTTTTATGTTGAGGGTGTTGATATGCATGAGTTTAAAGCACTTTCGACGCTCCAAACTAAGAAAATACATGGACTTAGGTGTGTTTATATGGATATAAGGAAATTTTTCTTTGATTACAGGACAAATAAGTGTTAGAGCAAGAATGTGCAAAGGTAGCCTGAAAGTGTAGAAAATGGGCTAAAGTCACAGCCTTAGTATGAGTCGTAGGTTGATAGTATGAGCCATACTGAAGACTGTGAAAGGTTTCAGATGGCTTAATTTTGAAGAGTGCAACCTACGACTCCTAGTACGAGTCATACAACATTGGTACGAGCCGTAACACTGAGTCATGGAATTATTCAGAAGAATTACACAAGAGGCAGAATACTGACACAGATAGACTATACGAGTCGTGGCGGATAGGTATGAGTTGTCCCATCACACTCGTGACAAACTTTAGAAAAATTTAGAATTCACAGAGTCATGCCACGGAAGTACAGTACGACTCGTAGGATGCATGTACGAGTCGTACCAAGGTCCAACACTTAGCTGAATTTCAGCAAGACAAGGACATATGGTTAGCAGGTACGACCCATACAGTCTTGTTGTGGGTCGTAGGATCTGTCGTGTCTCAGGCGGCACCAGTTATGTAAAGTTACTCTGCTGGCTTAGGAAAAGTATTCTTATATCTGTATAAATACCTTTTACATTTTATTTTCAGTAGAGAACATCCATACCAAATAGAGAGAAGGTTAGGAAGTGAGGAAAAAATAGAATTGAGTTGATTGACTTGTGATCAATCTTTTCTTGACTTCATTTTTGATCTTGGTGAATTGTTCTTGAGTTATTTCGGAGATAATCAAAGAAGCTTTTTATCTCATCTACAATTGTAACTATTGAATTATGTGTTTAATTATGAATACATATCACAACCTTGCAACTAAGAGAGGCTAAAACCTCTATACCTAGGGTTGTGGGAACCATGATGGATTAATGAGCTAGGGATACACAAAAGTGATTCCAAACCAATGCAAAACCCTTGTATTATATTCCCCTCATGCGTAAACTTTTGTTAATTGTGTACAATGTTAGGACTTGCCCAAATTCTGTACTTTCTTGAGCCTAGAGTGGTATAGATTATGAAAAGAGGATTAAAACAAAGCCTTGATCTTGATGATCATTGTATTAACTTGAGTTGTAGTCACAGGATAGTTAAATTTGGAACTTATTGATAGCGGATAGTTTTGAAGCGCTCATGAGACCAGGCCCGATGATTGAGTATAATTATCCAATAGGGACGAATTAGTTGTTTGGACTAACCCTAGTTATCAGTTCTAGAAGTAAGCATTGGTATTGGTCACATGTGTATACCCGAAGCAGTTATGAACCCATGGGGAACACAAATCCTAGTTGGCTTAACTCTTGATTTTACATCATGCTTTCAATTTTTGTATTAATTATTATTTTCTTGAAACCCCCAATATTGGAGTAACTAACCAACAAGTTCACTTACTGGCGTTAGTCTAGATGTTCCATATTCCTCTGAGTTCGACCCCAACCTCTAGTTGGGTTCTTTATTGACAACGTCCGCTTCATACTTTAGCAAGAGGTGTGAGTTTGAGCATTATAAAATATGAAATTACATGGAAAGGTGACTAACTCAATCTCCATCATCTTGGACAGCTACTTCATGCATTTACATACAATGATCAAGTGTATGAATATTATTCAATATGGTATATGGATCACGTAAGTGTTATAATATTTTAATAAAGCAAACATTATTAAAAAAGTAAATTATGTAAGTGTTACAGTATCTTCATAATTCCAACATTATTAAAAAGTCCACATTTAATTGATGCTAATTTCATACTTCTCAACTAATAATAGGTTTATAATACAGGGAATGGCCATTTTGATCAATAATTGAAGGATTTATCTTGGAATATATGTAAGATCTATTCAATGGACAAATATGATATACATAATTATAAATTCAATACCGACGAATGCTCATAACATAAAAAAATAACAATTTCAAAGTTTTGATTAAAGACGGTGATGAAAATTAGGATAGGGTTGATTATTATGGGGCACTCAAGGAAATTTAGAAATGGGGTACTCTTGTTGACAAGAGAAAACAATTGTACTATTTCGATGCAAGTGTTTTGATACAACGCCAAAAAAAGTATGGATGGAGTCAAACAGTATGCCACCATTGAAGTAACACACTTAAGGTAATATGGTGCGTATGAGCCTTTCATCATTGCATAAAACGATAAGCAATGTACTATGCTCCTTATCCCTTGCGTCCAAATAAGTCTATTTAGTGTATGGTAATTAAAACTAAGTCTGCAAGTTAGGTTGAAGTCGAAAATGTATTGGATGAAGCATACCAAGCCAACGACTAATCAAATTTCACCAAAGAGTGGATACTGAGTTAGAAAATAATCTAGAGCATCCTGAACACATATTAAAAGAGATTGACATAAAAAAATAAAAATGATAGCAAATGAAGAGGTGGATGAATTTAATGATGAAAATTAAACAACTGACAAGGAAGAACAACCACTACAGGAGGAGAAGTCAGATGAGAAAGATAAGGATAATGAGGAATATAGCAATTAGTATGTCAGTTTTTTATACTTAGATATATTTATATACTTTATTCCACTTTTACCTTATTTTATATTGCAATTCTTAGAAATATTTATTATGTATATGGTAGGTGGTGGCAAGAATAAGATTATTGATAATGCCCTAGAAAAATCTTAAAAAGTTATACCGTAAGGACATGTCAATAGGGGTACATCATAGGTCAGACCCCACACCATCTCGACAGAATTACAGTCAGCCGCCTCCACAAGTATATCCTCTACCTTACTATATGAGTCCTCCAAAAGGACATAATCAACCGCCTCTGTAGGCACCTATTATTGTCATGACCCAAACGTATACCCAGATCGTAGAAACGGGACAAGGAGCCCTGAGAGACCCCAAGTCAACCCATGAAATGAGCATACATCTAATTCAATCACATAAGCAGAAGACTTTACATAAGAAAAAGTAAACATGTAATAAATACGGAGAAAGGACAATACATAATCCATACATGATGTCTGAATGCAACTAGTAATCTGAAAAGCCTCTAATCATGAAAGACGGGTGGATGGGACAACTCCCCAACTAACCCTACGATACTGAAACTGAAAGAGAATCAATACAGTCTGAACATATGGCCCTCAGAACATGAGGACTCACCAAATAAGCTGGTAGCAAACTCTGAGAAGCTACTGAGGAGGGTGAGCCTGAGAGCCGGGTCGTATATCATGAAATGATACAGCATAGAAAGTATGTAGTCAGTACGTGAAATGTACTGAGTATGCAAGTTAAGTAAAACAGACATTTAAACATATAAAACTCATAAATGATCATAAGAGTTGGACTTCATGCTAATATCTTAAACATCATGACATAACGTAAGGCTCAAGGTTTCCAAAATATTCGTAATGCAATCGTACCCATAACCATAAGAAGAAAGATTTATTGAACATGAATTTAGACAATATACATAATCATAAACATGCATAAATCATGAGGAATAGTGGGATATGCTCTTAACTGATATACCCCATATGAGCAAACATGTAGCCCGACTTGTAACCCTAGTCGGGAAGGTGTCCATACCTTGACAAGGGTAGAACCATGAAAGTGTGGTATCACCATGAAGAGGCCATTTGGACCGGATACAGTCCATAGGAGTTCCCAACATACCTACGGTGACACGTAGTTTATGAGATCTGCGGCAAAACCTAGGCCCCGAACCTACTCGGTATTCGATGCTACTCTCAAAACATATATAGTGCTCATAGTATACCATGCATGAATCATGGGCTAGTTAAATCATGATGCTCATAAACATAATCGTACATACGTGAACTAGATATGACATAAGGCCCATGAGTCATCCAAAACATAATTCACGATTCATAAGGTTCATACTTACTTGTAGATCATACATATAGCTTGAATTTCATAAAATCCTAATGGGTAACACAATAAATTTATGATTTAAATCATAATTCATGTTGGTCTTATAAATATCATCAATGGGTAAGTAGATTATAAATCGATTCATCATGGTCATGCATAATTAGGCTTAAATACATAGAACTTTCAAATCAATACTATTATAATTAATTTAAATCACAAAAGCTAATTAAAACCCATAGTTTATGATGAGATTTTAAAATCACAAAACCCACAATCAAATTATTAGATTTTAAGTAAATCAAATTCAAAACTCCATGAGTGTTTGATGACCCTTTTGAAAATCATAGAGGATTGGCATGGGTGAGGACGGAAACACCCATTGATAGCGTTACATATCTGGGATTACTAGTTCTTAACCTCTCTTGATAACACAAGAAGAAATTGTAATGGATTGATGAATACTATGTTTCAATCACTCCCTCAATTCCCCTACCTTGCATGCATGAATGAATGAAGTGAAAACTGAACATAACCTCTTTAAATTTCCCTAGTCAAAACCCAAAACATTGTGGTTTAGGCCTTTGGATTTTAGGAAATTATGAAAAGGCCCTTACTATTTTGCAAAAAATAACTGTTAGGTGACAATAACGGGTGACCTGACGACTCGTTACATGCCCAAAGAATTCATTACGTGGATCATTGGTTACACTACTTATCAAACTCCTGGGGCTCATAACGATGGATATAATGACTCGTTAGTGGTGACCATGACTCGTGTCACCAATCGTCAATTATATTGCATCCCTTATACCAATTTACTTGTATATCAATCAATGACACACATCATTACTCATTGCCTCACATGAGGAGTCGTGACCTGCTCTCGTTAAGTACACTGGTCGACCTCTTCTATTTTTCCTTCTCTCCCACCCCACTACTGACCTAAACGACTTCTGGTGTCGGACCATGAGTCTTCCCCTCGCCTGTGGGGACCCCCTTATCCTTCAATCTTCCTTTTCTTCACTAGACATCCCCATGAGCCACCTGACGACTTGTGGGATGGTCTCACAAGTTGTCCAACTATTCGTTCTATGCCTGCAACTTAGATTTTTATCTTTTCCCCATTTCAACTATCGGGTCCAATCTTTGAGTTCTCGGGATATAAAAATATCTTCCCCTTGGGAACATTCATTCTTGAATGTTAGAAACACAAAGAAAACTTAGAAAAGTGCAATCTTATGCAAATACTGGTTATTTAAACCAAAAACTAGCTAAATGACTACCTTCGAAAATGACTACATAGCGGAACTAAATTCAGACATCACATACATCTATCAAAACATAAATCAAACTTGTGCACATGAACTTAACATGGAAACTGATTAAAGAATTAGGGAAAAAACTGATTCCTCAAATTGAAATTGAGCTGGTAGGGAACATGTGAGGGTATTTAGCCATCATAGACATTTCGACTTCCCACTTAGCACCCTTAACATGCTGGTTTCTCCATAACACCTTCATCGAAGCTACTTCTTTGTTCCTAAGCCTCCGAATCTGACAATAAAAGATTGCAACTGGAATTTCTTCATAACTGAGGATATCTCTCACACCAGCACTTTCCACCGGGACAACCAAAGCTAGATCACCCAAGCACTTTCTCAAGAGCGAAACATGAAAGACGGGATGAACTGAAGATAACTCTGATGGCAAGTCCAACTCATGCGCTACCTTACTAATTCTTCTCATAACCCGATAGGGACCAACATAGTGGGGACTGAGTTTTCCTTTCTTTCCAAACTGCTTGATTCCTTCATGGGAGACACCTTTAGAAATACCCAATCATCAACCTCAAACTCCAACTCTCTCCTCCTCACATTAGCATATGACTTTTGACGACTCTGAGAAGTTCTCGGCCTCTCCCTTATCAATTGAACCTTCACCATAACCTCGTGAACCAAATCTGGACCTATCATAGCTTATTCAACACCCTCAAACCATATGATGGGAGATCTACACCTCCTCCTATAGAGAGCCTTAAATTGTGCCATTTGGATAGTGGATTGATAGCTGTTATTATAAGCAAACTCAATCAAGGGAAAGTAATCATTCCAACTACCTTTAAAGTCCATCATAAAAGCTCTCAACATGTCCTCGAGATTTTGGATTATCTGCTCCGCCTGACCATCCATGTGCAGGTGAAATGTTGTGCCGAGCTTAACCTGAGTCCCAAGCCCTTTTTGGAAAGACCGCCAAAACTGAGAGGTAAACTAAGTACCTCGGTTTGAAATAATAGACAAAGGAACTCCATGAAGTCAAAACAACTCCCAAATATTCAATTTGGTATAATCATCCGTTGAATTTGTGGTTTTGACCAGTAGGAAGTGTGCAGCCTTGGTCAACCTATCGACCACCACCCAAATAGAGTCATATTATCGGCAAGTACGAGGTAGGCCTGTAATGAAATCCACATTAATCTCTTCCCACTTCCAAGTGGGAATGCAAATATCTTGAAGTACGCCTCTCGGCCTTTGATGCTCGACTTTCACTTGCTGATAGTTCAGGCACTTGGCTACAAATTCTGCATTATCCTTCTTCATGTCGTTCATCCAATATATTTCGCCCAAGTTTTGATACATCTTGGTGGCACCCAGATGGATGGAATACCTAGACCGATGTGCCTCATACAATATCTGGTACTACAAATTATCGACGTCCAGAACACATAGATGACCTTGGTACCGCAGCACCCCATCTCCCCCTTGGGAGAAGAACTCCACCTTTTGACTAGGAACGACTTCCTTCAGCTTTACCAACATCGGATCTTCATCTAGCATTACATCCACCACCAAGGACTATTCTGATCCATTCTGCAAAACAACACTGCCATCGGTTGAGTCGACCAATCTAACTCCCAACCTGGCAAGTCGATGGACATCTTTCACCAACTGTTTTTTTCCCTCATCCACGTGGGATACACTCTCCAAAGATAGCCTACTAAGTTCGTCCGCTACCATATTATCCTTCCCTGGGTGGTAAAGAACACTCATATCCTTTATCGAAGATTGAGATGTTTCTGCGTAAACATATATTGCAAGCTCTTGTGGTCCATAAATACACCCACGTAGACCCCATACAAGTAATGCCACCATATCTTTAATGCAAACACCACCGCGGCCAACTTAAGATCATGGGTTGGGTAATTCTTCTCATGGATTTTCAACTGTCTTGTGGCATACGCTATCACCTTCCCATGCTGCATTAATACACACCTTGGTCTAATTCTCAAAGCATCACAACATACTATAGAACCATCAGTACACTCGGGTAGGGTCAACACTAGGGCTGAAGTGAGTCGAGTCTTCAACTCATGGAAGTTTTTCTCACAAGCCTCCGACCATTGGAACTTTAACCTTTTCTGGGTCAACCTGGTCAATGGTGCTGTAATTGATGAAGAACCTTCTACGAATCTCCGTAGTAGCCTTCTAGGCCCAACAAACTCCAAATTTTTGAAGGATTCACCAGTCTGGGCCAATTCTTCACCAACAAAATTTTCAGAGAATCCATCCTTATACCCTCACTCGACACCACATGGCCTAAGAATACCATGGAGTCCAACCAAAATTCACACTTGCTGAACTTACCATACAATTGACAATCCTTGAGGGTGTGAAGCATTACTCTCAAGTAAGCGGCATGCTCCTCCTCGCCTCGAGATTATATAAGGATATCATCGATGAACACGATCACGAACATGTGTAGATATTTCTTGAATACCCTGTTCATCAAGTCCATGAAAGCTACAGGGGGAATTGCTTAGTCCAATAGACATAAAAACAAATTCGTAGTGACCATACCGAGTCCTGAAGGCGATTTTTAGGATGTCACCCTCCCGAACACTGAACAGGTGATACCCAGACCTGAGATCAATCTTTGAAAAACACTTGGAACCCTAGAGTTGGTCAAACAAATCATCCATCCTGGGTAAAGGGTACCTATTCTTAACTGTGGCCTTGTTCAATTACCAATACACATACGAAGGGAACCATCTTTCTTCCGGACAAATAACACCGGTGCACCCCATGGAGACTTGCTCGGCCTGATAAAGCCCTTATCTAACAAGTCCTTCAACTGATCTTTCAACTACTTTAGCTCGGCTGTATCCATCCTGTAGGGAGGAATAGAGATGGGCTTCGTATTGGGTAAGAGATCAATGCCAAAATCAAATTCCCTCTTCGGAGGAACACTTGGCAAATCAATGGGAGAAACCTCTAGATACTCACACACAACTTGAACAGACTGAATAGTCGGGGTCTTGGACTAAACATCCTTAACCATAATTAAGTGATACATGAAGCCCTTAGAGATCATTTTCCTGGCCTTAAGATATGAAATAAAATGACCAGCTGGTACAACTTAGTTACCCTTCCGCTCTAAAATCGACTCACCTAGAAATAAAAATTCCACCGCACGGGTCCTACAATTTATTAGAGAATAACATGAAAAAAACCAATCCATAACCAAAATGATGTCAATGTCAGTTACGACCTTTACTATGTCTATGGAAGTGACCTTATGTAATATTGTAATGGGGAAACCTCTGTAAACCCGCCTAGCTACGATCGAATCACCGATTGCAATAGAATCTTAGAACGGTTCTGACAGAATTTTATGGCTAACTCCAAAACTACTAGCAATATAAGTGGTCAAAAAAGAAAATGTATCTCTATTGTCACATGGGTCCCACCGACCCCTGATCTGGCTCAGAGGCAATCCCTAAGTCTATTCCTAGGTTGGCCACACTTGAAACACGCATCTGAGTAACCTATGCACCTCCTGAGATGATTCTTGCCTCACTTCACACAAGATAGAAAAGTGCACTCCACCTGCATGCTACCCTGATCCCTCGAACCTAAAGCCCTTCTCCTCTAATCACCTCTAAACCTTGATGGCGTGCAGGCCGATGATGGAGATAGAATGATAGACCTGTGATGGGACTGTTGATGTATTCCACCTCCTGACCTAACCTGAGAAACCCCATAGTTGTTAGTCCTAGCCCTCTTGACCTCCCTCTCCCACCGACAAACCGACTCCATCCGTTGTGCATGCGATATAATACGAGGAAAGTCAATATCTCGATGAACCATGGCGATCCTGCAATCCTTGTCTAAGTAATCCGCCACCCCATTCACAAAACATCTCACCCGAGCCCTCTGCTCCGCCACCAACTCTAGAGCATACTTAGATAATCGAGTGAGCTCTAATGTGTACTCCTGATCGGAAATGTTTCCCTGCTTTAAATTAACAAACTCTGCCATTTTGAGCTCCCTCATCTCCCGAGGGAAGAACCAATCAAAAAATGCCATGTGGAACTCTTCCCAAACTATCGGGCCTACACCCCCTGCCCTGGCATCTCTTCACTGCTTGAACCATTTTTGAGCCACCCCATTTAGTTGCTAGGAGGTCAAGTCAACACATTCCTTATTGTTCACCCCCATAACCTGGGTGATCTTAAGAATCCCCTCTATGAAATCATGTGGATCCTCATCCACCTTCGTCCCTGTGAACTCAGGAGGGCTCATCCTTAAGAAATCTCTCACCCTAGCTGCCATTTCACTCTTGTTCTGAGGGAAATGTGCCACCGTCGGATTCTAAACCTGGTAAGTCATGGCCTGTGCCATCATCTAAATCGCTTCCCTAAACTTAGCGTAGGCAATTGGCTCTAGTACGTACTCGCCATGAATGGGTGGGGCTGGCTGATGCTCACTATCATAGACATCCTTATGATCATTGCCTTTACTATTTCTTCTGGCGTTCACTCTGTGTGGAGGCATGATTCTGCAAACACGAATAGCACAAATTAGATGGGTAAAGGGCTTTCATTGCATGACATAGATCATGAAAGAAGGGAGCATTTCCTAAACGTCTCGTAGCCTCTTCGTCATATGTGTGTCACACTTCACACCCATGAAAAAGACTCTACTTAACGCGGCTTTCAGACGCCCTAGGACACTTCAAACGTATTGCTCTGATACGAAGTTTGTCACGACTCGGATTGTAGACACGGGACAAGGCGCCCCTAGAGACCCCAAGTTAACTCATGGCAAGAGCATACATCTAATTCAATCACATAAGCGGGAGAATTAAAATAAGAAAACATAAATATCTCATAAATATGAAGAAAGGAAAATATATAATCCATACATGACGGTGATCTTGGGCAGAATTATATGACCAAGTGATACTCAAACGTATTATTTTCGCCTTGTTTGTGTGCATTATGTATATATTCTCATGTAATTAGTAATAAAATGTGAATTTATACTAACCAACATGATTAGCATTTGTTTTGCAGGTAAATATAATTTTTAGGAGCAAAAATGCATGTTGGAAAAATATCGGAGTTGGACTTGGATGCGAGCATGGAGACGACATTGGAATGTGCAGAATGTAAGGGCTCCGCGATGGCGCCGTGCCATGCTACCATCGCGGAGGCACACTGCCTGGAGAGGGAATTAATTGACAAATTCCAGTGAAGCCTCGCGACAGCTCCGTGGCACGGAGATAGGCCTCCGCGTTGGCCTCCGTGCCACGTTGAGGCTGATTTACCGGACCCTAGATTTCCAGTGAAGGTCCGCGTCCACGCCGTGTCACGAAGGCAGTGCTCCGCGTTGACCTCCGTGACACGTTGCTTGTTATTCCGAGAAAAAATTGCCTCTAGTATAAATAGCACACTTAGGTTTATTTTAATGAGTTCAGTTTGAGTTCAGACTTGGTGGAGCTAGGACGTGGGTTAGCAGCAGTTGAAGGACGAAAAAGCTAAGAGATTTCTTCTCTTCCTTTATTCTTTCAATCAATTGTTTGTATGATTTACACTTGTTTTAGGATGATCAATCCACAAATGAGTGGCTAATTCTCTTCCTTGCTAAGGTTTTGAACATGTGTAGTGAATTTTGATTGTAAATGATATGGTTTTCTTCTTCTTCTTTCATGTTGTTCTATTAATTCTTGTTCTTACTACATTAGTGCTTGGCCAACATTAATGTACATCTAAAAAGTCCAATTTCACTTGAGAGAGCAAGAAATTGGAAAGTTGTGAATTAATAGGGTATTGTTCTTAACTTGATTTGGGAAAATTGGGTTTTGATGTGCTTTCCTGATAGAAATATACTTGAAAGCCGTATTAGTCAATTTAGGAACCGGAATTGTATTGCTAGGTCGTAAATTGCATTTGATCACAGAAATGTAGACGAATGGTTTATGATTCTTAAGTGAAATTAAATACGAGAGCTTTAATTTCTAGGCTACTATTCTTGGCTAGCAACATGAGTAAGAGATTAACCGGATTATTATTACAATCGAATTCATTACTTGTTCTTAACCTTGGCATGCTCATATCCATAGTTTAAATTCACGGTAAATAATTGTTAATAGTTTTAGTATATATTTTATAATCAAAAGCTCAATTAACTGTTGGTTACATTGTTGTTAGCATAGTTAGAAGTAAGATAAGAATATAGTATACTTAGGCAAATTTTACATACCCTGAGCCTCCTTGGATCGATACTTGGCTTACTTAGCCACTTTATTACTTGTTTGACCACGTGCACTTGCGTGTCGGTTTATAATATATAATACCAATCGAAATACCACCGAACAAGTTTTTGGCGCCGTTGCCGGGGAGGCTAGGCAAATTTGTGAAATTGTGTTTAGTGTAAATTTACTGTATTTTTATTTTTATCTTCTTAAGTGTTAACAACTTGGTCTTAGCCTGTATTTTGCAGATTTTGTTTTTGTGAACACTGGCAAGGGACAAGGAGCTGGTGGAATCTTACTTAGAGCCTGAACGTGAATTTCATAGTCAACGTAGAGAAGCTCTACAAAAGAAGCTGCAGTTGTTCCGACAATCTATTATGGATCAACAAAATCCACCAGTTGTGAGGGCGGTGTTAGTGCCCGATGAAGCAGCAGCAAGGCCGGTTCGCAAGGTGGCAATCCCACACGCTAACAATGTACATTCTAGCATCCGCAAACCAGAGCCTGGAGGGAGATTTGAATTAAAGCAGAATATGGTGCAACTTTTGCACACAAGCGGGCAATTTATCGGTCTCCCTCATGAAGATCCACAACAAAATCTCCAAAACTTTTTGGAGATAAGTGACACTTATATACCCGCTGGAGTGTCACCTGATTATGTTCGGCTCACCTTATTTCCGTTTTCCTTACTTGGTGAAGCCAAGAGGTGGTTAAAAGCTTAACCACCCAATTCTATATCAACGTGGGATGATCTTGCACGAAAGTTTTTGATTAGATTTTTCCCTTCTGGTAAAACAGCCAGACTTAGATGTCAAATTCTATGTTTTAAACAGAGGGAGGGAGAAAATCTATATCAAGCATGGGAAAGATTTAAATCCATGTTGCGGGACTGTCCTCATCATCATCAGTCCAATGAGGTGTTGGTACACACATTTATTGAGGGTTTGGAACCCCACACTAAAATTCTGTTAGATTCAGCAGCTGGAGGGCAAGCGCTGTAAAAGACTTACGAGGAGATGTACACTTTGCTCAACCGAATTTCACAAGGCAATCCAGAATGGAATGCAGATTCATCTCGAGGTGGAGCAAGGAAAGCAGCGGGAGTGCTTGAAGTGGATGGATTTACAGCTATCGCTGCACAGATAGCTTCCTTGCAAAATCAGTTAAATAACCACTTCAACAATATGAACTTGAACTAGCCTTCAGCTTCGGTCAATGCAGTCTAGCAGATGTGGTGTGAAGTGTGTGGTAGTACTGAGCATTCAGCTGAATGCTGTGGTGCAAATCCTGATTCTGTTAACTTTGTGGGCGATGCACAGAGAAATCAACAGCAGTTTGGTAGTGGCTACAACTCAAATTGGAGGAACCATCCGAATTTTTCGTGGGGTAGCAACAACCAACAAGGCCAAAGTTCTGGTCAGGGTATGCAGAGATATCAAGGAGGGCAACAAAACTATCAAGCTCAATTCAGAAATCACAATGCCCCTCCTCCACCACCATCACCGACCATTGAGGAGATGTTCAAAACCATGATCGCTAATCAGGCACAATTGCAGGCTGACTATGTTAAATTGGCAGCCGAAGTGAAGAACAATCAATTGGCGACCAAGGCTATTGAATATCCGTTTGGGCAATTTGCTAGTGCCCAAAATACAAGACCCAGAGGAGGACTACCTAGCTACACGGATCCTAATCCGAAGCAGGTAAATGCGGTGACCACGAAGAGTGGCTTACAGTTGAAGGAGGTGGAACCGGAAAGACTGCCTCAAAAGTCAGGAGCAGTAGATGTTGAAGAGGAACAAAATTCTGATAGGGGGAAGACTAAAGAAGCAGAATTAGAAAGGCCTCCACCCCCGTTCCCTCAACGACTTAAGAAACACAAGGAGGAGGCGTGTTTCAAGAAATTTATGGAGGTGCTTAAATAGGTACATGTTAACTTACCTCTTGTTGATGTCTTGTAGGGAGTGCCAAAGTATGCAAAATATATTAAAGACATCGTGGCTAATAAAAGTTGTTTGACTGAGTATGCCACGGTGGCTTTAACGGAGGAATGCACTTCCCGGATTCAGAATAGACTGCCCACGAAACTGAAAGAACCTGGAAGTTTTACTATCCAGCTGACTATTGGGCAAAGTATCCGAGCTCGTGGATTATGCGACTTGGGGGAAAGTATAAATCTGATGCCATCTTCGGTGTTCAGAAAGTTAGGTCTAGGGAGTCCTAGACCTACCACAGTAATCTTGCAGCTAGCGGACAGGTCCTTAGCTAAACCGGATGGTATTGTTGAGGATGTGTTCGTGCAAGTGGGCTCCCTCATTTTTCCAGTCGATTTTATTGTTCTAGACTTTGAACCAGATGCTGAAGTCCCATTTATTTTGTGACGACCCTTTTTGGCAACCGAAAAAGCATTAATTGATGTAGCTGCGGGTAAACTTACAATGCAAACACATGACAAGGTAGAGGTATTTGATGTGTTAAAAGCCATGACGCTGCCAGCCATAGATGAGGAGCTTGCAGAAATTAGTGTGGTTGAACAGGGAGAAATTAGGCAGGTTATTGAATCTCTAGACCCATTAGAAAGAGCGTTGACACATTCTGATCATTTTGGGGATAGTGAAGCTTGTGGGATGGTCCAATTGTTGAATGGAGCACTTCACCATCCGAGGAGACATGAATTTCAGTCATTGATGAGATCACTAGAGCCGTTGCCGAAACCTTCTGTTGAGGAAGCACCGAAGTTGGAGCTGAAAGAATTGCCTTCCCATCTAAAATATATCTTTTTAGGGAAGGGGGAGACGTTACCAGTTATCATCTCTGCAGACTTGATGGAGGAACAGGAAAAGGCAGCTTTGGGAGTCATAAAGAAAAGGAAGAAGGCAATGGGTTGGCAAATGTCTGACATCCAGGGTATCAACCCAGCTTTCTGCACACACAGGATATTCATGGAAACAGGAGCCAAGCCAACTGTTCAGCCGCAAAGGAGACTTAACCCAGCAATGAAAGAGGTGGTAAGGAAGGAAATAATCAAGTGGCTTGATGCAGGTGTAGTCTACCCAATTTCAGACAGTGAGTGGGTCAGTCCCATTCAATGTGTTCCTAAGAAAGGGGGGATGACTGTAATCACTAATGAGAAAAATGAGTTGATCCCTACACGAACCGTCACAGGCAGGTGAATTTGTATGGACTACGGAAAACTAAATGAAGCCACGAGGAAAGACCAGTACCCCATTCCTTTTATTGACCAAATACTTGATAGATTGGCAGGGCAGGAGTATTATTGCTTCCTTGATGGGTACTCTGGCTATAACCAAATAGCCATCGCTCCTGAGGATCAAGAGAAGACTACTTTCACCTGTCCTTATGGGACATATGCTTTCAGGCGGATGTCGTTTGGGTTATGCAACGCACCTGCCACATTCCAGAGATGCATGATGGCTATTTTTCATGACATGGTTGAGGATTTTGTTGAGGTATTTATGGATGATTTTTCTGTTTTCGGTGATTCGTTTGCTACTTGTTTGCAGAATCTTGACAGGGTGCTGGCTCGATGTGAAGAATCCAACCTTGTGTTAAACTGGGAGAAATGCCACTTCTTAGTGAAGGAGGGGATTGTCCTGGGCCACAAAGTGTCCAAAAAGGGGTTGGAAGTTGATCGTGCTAAGATCGAGGTTATTGAAAAATTGCCACCACCAGTGTCAGTGAAAGGTGTGCGCAGTTTTCTGGGGCATGCGGGATTCTACAGACGGTTCATTAAAAACTTTTCCAACATTTCTAGACCACTATGCAGACTGTTAGAAAAGGAGGTAAAGTTTGAGTTGGACGATGAGTGTGTTACAACATGTGAAAAATTGAAGCAGAAATTGATAGAAGCACCTATACTTACTTCTCCTGATTGGGAACAACCATTTGAGCTGATGTGTGATGCCAGTGATGTGGCTGTGGGAGCTATATTGGGACAACAGAAAAATAGAATTTTTCATTCTATTTACTATGCAAGCAAGACACTGAATCTGGCCCAGAGTAATTACACAGTCACAGAAAAGGAAATGCTAGCTCTGGTGTTTGCATTTGATAAGTTCAGGTCCAATTTGGTGGGTTCGAAAGTGGTGGTGTACACTGATCATGCAGCTATTCGGTACCTATTCAACAAGAAAGATGCTAAGCCCAGATTGATCAGATGGATCTTATTGCTACAAGAGTTTGACCTTGAGATTAGAGACAGAAAGGGGAGTGAGAACCAAGTCGAAGACCACCTATCACGACTGGAAAGTCGGTCGCATGTGATGGAAGGTGATGACATAAACGAAGACTTCCCAGATGAGCAACTCTTGGCAGTGGGTGAAGCTGAAGTTCCCTGGTATGCTAACATAGTCAATTTGCTAGTGAGTGGAGTTTACCCACCTGAAAAAACAGACCAGCAAAGGAGGAAATTGAGGCATGACAACTGGCATTATGTATGGGATGAGCAATATTTGTTCAAGCAAGGACCAGACCAGGTGATGAGAAGATGCATCCCAAAGAGTCAGATAGATAAAGTGTTAAGGGGCTGCCATTCTTCGTTGTATGGAGGGCATCACGGAGGTGAGAGAACAGCACACAAGGTTCTTCAGTCAGGTTTCTTTTGGCCAACACTGTTCAGAGATTCTATGGCGTAGTCAAAATGTGTGATAGATGTCAGCGGAGATGATCAATTAGCAGAAGACAAGAGATGCCTTTACAGAACATACTGGAAGTTGAGCCCTTCGATGTATGGGGCATTGATTTCATGGGCCCATTCCCACCTTCATTTGGTAATCGTTACATCTTGGTAGTTGTAGATTATGTATCAAAATGGGTGGAAGCAATAGCTTGCCCCAGGAATGATAGCAAGGTAGTAACGAAGTTTGTGAAAAAACACATTCTCACAAGGTTTGGGACACCCCGAGCAATTATTAGTGACGGAGGGGCTCATTTTGTCAATGCAAGTTTCAAGAAACTATTAGCCAAGTATGGGGTGCGCCACAAAGTGGCAACAGCATATCACCCACAAACTAGTGGGCAAGTAGAGGTGTCAAATAGGGTGGTGAAACAGATTCTTTAGAAAACGGTGAACACACAACGGAATGATTGGTCTGGCAAACTCGATGATGCGTTGTGGGCCTATCGAACTGCTTATAACACACCGATTGGAACGTCACCATATCGATTGGTTTACGGCAAGGCATGTCATCTCCCGGTAGAACTTGAGCACCGAGCTTACTGGGCTGTCAGAAAGTTAAATATGGACTCAGAGCTGGCGGGAAAAAAGAGACTGATGTAGCTTAGCGAACTTGATGAGTTTCGCTGGCATGCTTATGAGAGTGCGAAGTACTACAAGGAAAGAACCAAAAGATGGCATGATAAGCATGTGGTGCATCGCATTTTCGAACCGGGACAGCAAGTTTTGCTTTTTAATTCAAGATTAAAATTGTTTCCTGGTAAGCTGAGGTCTAAATGGTCTGGACCATTTGAAGTGGTAAGAATGACCCCTCACGGGGCGGTAGAACTGTGGCAAGAAGATAGAAGTGCTACGTTCTTGGTAAATGGGCAGAGATGTAAGCACTACTGGGGGGAGGACAAGGATCGTGAAAAATCGTCCCTCACCCTAGTAGATAATTGAGCATAATGGACGTCGAGCCGCGACGGTAAACTAGGCGCTGCACGGGAGGCAACCCGTGAAAAGAAAAATATTCTATTTTTCTTCTTTTAGTATAGTGTACATAATTTGTATTTTTTATTTATCCTTTTTCTTTTTTTCTTGATTTCGTACAAATTTTTTCGTTTTAGTTAGTATTTTTTCATGGTAGTTAGGAAAACCTATTAATCTAACCAATTTCGTGTAGTGAGGTGATTTTCAGGTCTAACGGAGAAAAATATGCATGGAAGCGGGAAAAATAAGGCAAGGTATGAAAATAATTTTTATTGAAGAAACAGTGCACTGGGGAGTTGGCTCCGTGTCACGGAGGAGTGGCTCCGCGTTACCCTCCATGACACGTTGAAGGCAAAATTAGCTTTTTAAAAATTTCCAGAGAGCTAACGCGTTGGCTCCGTGACACGGAGGAGGGGCTCCGCGTTACCCTCCGTGACACGTTGCCCTTTATTTAGTGCCGGGTCACACCGGGTTGCCGGGTGACCCGCGTGTTTTTCTTTAATTTAACCCCGATTTTGCCCCATTTTTCCCCATTTCTCTCCTCGTCCGCGACCAAAACACCCAATTCCCCCTCCCCAACCAACGTGCCACGCTAATAGGCAAGGAAAACATCAAATTTCTTCGGGTCTTCAACTAAAAGGTATGTTTTCATTGTTTCTCTCAAGTTTTTGGCGATTTTAGTCGAATTTGAGCATGTGAGGTAAAATATATCACCCCAAGTAGAAATTAAACATGATGTTGAATTATTTTGTGATTGATTATGTTCGGATTGTTGTAATTAGCGTTTGAACTTGTCGATTATGTGAATAATTCAAATTTGATTGTAGAATTGTATTCTAGGGCTTGGGTTGTTGAATTTGAGTTGGGCAACTTGATATTGATGAATTCGATGCCGGGGTGTGGTTGTAAATTGAGATAAGTCGAGGTAAATATTGTGTGAATGTTGTGGGATGCGAAAATTGTGTAAATTGGTTTGATTAATTGGACTCGTTTGTATATAGAATGTTTTTATCGTTGTTTTTAGTTTTTGTTTTTATTGCTTGTGCGATGGTTGAATTGTTAGCGATAGTAGGATTGGGATTAGCTGTATGAAGTCTATGTAGTATCCTAAGCGTTATGCTGTCGAAATTTTCGTGAACGCACTAAGCAATATGTTGTATAGTTGTTTGTGTTTGGGGTTGTAAATAGAGTAATCCTTGCCTAAGTATTGTAAATATAGTTAAGGACTAAGTGTGGGGTAAAACTTAGTTTAACCCGACCTTAGCCTAAGTTAACTTGTATTTAGCTTAACTTTGTACTTGTTTATGTATATTGACAGGTACAATGGCAAGTCGATAGGACAAGGGCAAGGGTGCTTCTACCTCAGGCACCGGACGGAAAAGATTGAGGTTGGGCACTGCAGTCCCAGCTGCACCAGCTGTTCCGCGCGGCCAACGCCGCCAATACGGAACAAGATGGGTAACCGATGAAGGGAAGAAGTGGTATGCGAAACACAAAGAAAACAAGTACTTCCCCGAGGAACATATTGCACGGGAACCACTTGCACAGGAGTTCCCACGTATTGTGCAGAGAATTGAGGCAGCTGGGCTCAGCTTTATCTTTCAGGAGCCCAAGGAGTGCAACCTTCATTTGGTCCGAGAGTTTTACGCAAATTGGAACCCGGCCATCAGAAGCCACACAATAAAAATCAGAGGGCAGATTGTCACTCTGGAACCCCACCAATTTAATGCCATCGTTGGAGTGCGGGACACAGACTCTCACGTTCTCCGCCAGCTAAACATCACCCCACCGTACGCCGACATCAGATGTACGTTGTGTGGGGCTCGATCCACAGCCCGATGTAGTAGACATAAGGAGAGGGGTTACCACCAGACTCTGCCTTATTCGCAGATGAACAGGGAGGCCAGAATATGGCTGAAGATTGCATGTTCGTGCTTGATCCCGGGAGTTCATATGACGGATGTGACCCGGGATCGTGTCTGGTTGGTGTATGCCCTTATGAAAGGGCTTGAGATTAATGTTGGCGCGGTAATTATATCCGCCATGAAGAGAGCCAAACTGCACCAGGGTCACAGATACGGGTTTGGCGGACTCATCACCACCTTCCTCTGCGGCCTCGACATCGAGGAAGAGGCTTTGGACTATATTCCGCAGTTGGAGCGGAGGGCCCTCGATGTGACAAAAACTAAGTCCCCCGACACCACACACGGGCCAGTGCTGACTTTGGCCGAGTGACATGCTCGTGACGATCAGTACATGGCACGTATGTTCGGCATGCAGATGCTTCAACTACGGATTGGTGGGAGACCAGCCACCGAGGAAGAATTATGGTAGCTGGAGCTGGATTACCCATTTGGTGAGAATGCCAGAGCCTTATGCCGAGTGGGACCAGCCTTCGTGGAGCCGACTGATGACGATGTCCCTACTGATGAGGAGACACGTCGTGAGGACTCCGATGTGGAGTCCGATGACGACGATGGAGCTGACTCAGATATGGGCGACGAGGCAGCAGCACCAGATAAAGAAGTCGAATATTTCGACTGAATAGGGAGTTCCACCACCCGAAATTGTGTTTTGTAATTTTTGTGAACACTGGGGACAGTATTCAATTTAAGTGTGGGGTGGGGAGTAGCTAGGTGCTGGGACTTGGGCTCTAATTTGCTTTATGTTTTCCTTGGTTTGTATGTATGTTTGTGCTTTCCCTGTTATGAACTGATTTGTGGTGTATGTGTATATATTTGTTTGTGTGGTTAATGATGTGTGGTATGAAAAGTTATGGTTGCCAGTGTAAATATTTTGTAAAGATTTTTTTCTATCGAGATGATCGATATTTTTCAAAAATTTTCGAGAATATTTTGCACTTGTAAATATTTTCTTTCTATCGAAATGATCGATGTGTTGCAAAAAATTTCGGTTTTTATTTTTTTTGGGTTTCTCGGAGTTTGTTTTCGGTTCTTTTACCGAGAATAGTCCCATTGAACCGACGTCATAGTTAGTGACCGTTCCCTATGATGGATGGATGACGACCGTCTTAAGGGAAATGTAGTCGGTAGGAGTAGGATTTTAATTTGTTTTTAATTTTTCTTTGGTGGATTGCATCAATGAACTGTAGTTGCTTTATGGTTGCAAAAATTTCGTTGCGTGTTGTAAATGATGTTCAAAATGTGAAAATGATTCGTTTGAAAGCATGCAATTTTGTAAATATGTTGAGTTACCTAGGCTGTAGAATTTGATTCAGTATGATTGAGGCTTAATCTTGAATTCATGTGATTGACTAATTAGAGAGTCTGTGAATGCATCTTGATTCGAGCATGTGCATGAAGTGTGAAGTGAGGTTTTGGTATTCCATGCCATTGTGAATCGTCTAGAACTTGCCTGGTGTGTATACAAAACGAAATGAAGGAGGTGTAGTGTTGGAAAGGATGTAGGCATTTCTTTGTTTTTAACCGATAGTTTCCATTTTTTCTTGTCAAATTCTACCTCTTTATATGTTGTATACCCTAGTCAGCCCATTGAGCCTTTAGCCGATTTCTTTCTTTTGTCCAAAAGTGTATAAACTAAGCTTTATTCCTTCTTTTCATTAGCCTTAAAGTCTATACGAAGCTCTTAAGCGCTTACAAAGAAAAGAAAATGTTTCCCAAAGTGATAAAGAGTGAAAAGAGTGAAAAGAAAAAGAAAAGCAGAGTGAGGAAAGAAAAGATGATGTTGAAGAGGCACTTGTTGTAATTAAATGATAATGAGGGTACATGAAAACCCTTTGTTTTGTGTGAAGTGTGTTTGATGAAATGGGTTGTACGAAAGTAAACCAGCATGAATGGGAGAAAAAGAGAAAAGAGAGGAACAATGTCCATGAGTCGATGGGAATGTGTTGAAAAGGCACTTAAGGATGCTAGCGACTATTATTGGCTAATCCAATATATATACTAGATCCATAGCCCCGTTACAACCCATTAAAGTCCTACGTGATCCTATATTGCATTTCTTTATATTAGTGGAGTAATACACTAAGGGCAAGCCTATGGGTCATGACATGATGCATGTGAATTCTTTTGGGAGAGTGAGTGAAATTAATTTTTATATGCCCCTACTTGAATGTTTGTGTTCTGCATGAACAAAAAGGGGAAGATTCTCTTGAGTTGTGAGGGCACATGCTTGATGAAAGATTGATTTTCGTGTCGGATTTCTTGATTAGCTAATTTGCAGGAGTTTGCCGATATCAAGAATCAATTCTTAAAGTCTAGGAAGTCTTGATGTATTAAAGGTCATTGTATTGTAAGACCAAGCATGTTTTCGTGATGATTTGCCAAAAATTGAATAATCGGTATGGCCGTAGCGTAAATTGTCGCACCATAGTGTCGAAGGTTGGGATGTAATTTGCATGAGTTGTGTATGTGTTGTTCGAGGACGAACAAGGATTTAAGTGTGGGGTAAGTAATCTTGGGCAGATTTATATGCCCAAGTGATACTCAAACGTATTATTTTTGCCTTGTTTGTGTGCAATATGTATATATTCTCATGTAATTGGTAGTAAAATGTGAATTTATACTAACCAACATGATTAGCTTTTGTTTTGCAGGTAAATATGATTTTTAGGAGCAAAAATGCATGTTGGAAATATATCAGAGTTGGACTTGGATGCGAGCATGGAGACGACATTGGAATGTGCAGAATATAAGGGCTCCGCGATGGTGCCGTGCCACGCTACCATCGCGGAGGCACACTGCCTGGAGAGGGAATTAATTGACAAATTCCAATGAAGCCTCGCGACAGCTCCGTGGCACGGAGATAGGCCTCCGCGTTGGCCTCCGTGCCACGTTGAGGCTAATTTACCGGACCCTGGATTTCCAGTGAAGGTCCGTGTCCACGCCGTGTCACGGAGGCAGTGCTCCGCGTTGACCTCCGTGACACGTTACTTGTTATTCCGGGAAAAATTTCCCTGTAGTATAAATACCACACTTAGGTTTATTTTAATGAGTTCAGTTTGAGTTCAGACTTGGTGGAGCTAGGACGTGGGTTAGCAGCAGTTGAGGGATGAAAAAGCTAAGAGATTTCTTCTCTTCCTTTCTTCTTTCAATCAATTGTATGTATGATTTACACTTGTTTTAGGATGATCAATCCACAAATGAGTGGCTAATTCTCTTCCTTGCTAAGGTTTTGAACATGTGTAGTGAATTTTGATTGTAAATGATATGGTTTTCTTCTTCTTCTTTCATGTTGTTCTATTAATTCTTGTTCTTACTGCATTAGTGCTTGGCCAACACTAATGTACATTTAAAAAGTCCAATTTCACTCGAGAGAGCAAGAAATTGGAAAGTTGTGAATTAATAGGGTATTGTTCTCAACTTGATTTGGGAAAATTGGGTTTTGATGTGCTTTCCTGATAGAAATATACTTGAAAGCCGTATTAGTCAATTTAGGAACCGGAATTGTATTGCTAGGTCGTAAATTGCATTTGATCATAGAAATGTAGACGAATGGTTTATGATTCTTAAGTGAAATTACATACGAGAGTTTTAATTTCTAGGCTACTGTTCTTGGCTAGCAACATGAGGGAGAGATTAATCGGATTATTATTACAATCGAATTCATTACTTGTTCTTAACCTTGGCATGCTCATATCCATAGTTTAAATTCACGGTAAATAATTGTTAATAGTTTTAGTATATATTTTATAAACAAAAACTCAATTAACTGTTGGTTACGTTGTTGTTAGCATAGTTAGAAGTAAGATAAGAATATAGTATACTTAGGCAAATTTTACATACCCTGAGCCTCCTTGGATCGATACTTGGCTTACTTAGCCACTTTATTACTTGTTTGACTACGTGCACTTGCGTGTCAGTTTATAATATATAATACCAATCGAAATAGCACCGAACAGACGACTGAATACAACTAGTAGTTTGAAAAGCCTCTAATCATGAAAGAAGCGTTGATGGGACAACTCCCCAACTAACCTTGTGATACTGAAACTAAAAAATAAATAATAGAATATGAAAATACGGCCCTCAGAACATGAGGACTCACCAAATATGCTGATAGCCAGCTCTGAGAAGTTACCGAGGAGGGTGAGCTTGAGAGCCAGGTCCTGTATCGTGAAACGATATAGCATAGAAAGTATACGGTCAGTACGTGAAATGTACTGAGTATGCAAGGTAAGTAAAATAGACATTTAAAACATATAAAACTCATAAATGATCATAAGAGTAGGGTTTCATGATCATATAAGAAACATCATAACATAACATAAGGCTTAAGGTTTTCAAAATATTCGTAATGCAATCGTACTAATAATCACAATAGGAAAGCTTTATTGAACATGACTTGGACCAATATACATAATCATAAACATTCATAAATCATGACGAATAATGGGAGATTGTCTTAACCAACATACCCCACATGAGCACACATGAAGCCCGACTTGTAACCTTAGTCGGGAGGGTGTCCGTACCTTGCCAAGGGTAGAACCATGAAAGAGTTATATAACCATGAAGAGGCTATTTAGGACAGGGACAGTCCCATAGGAGGTCCCAACATATCTACGGTGGCACGTAGTTTATGAGATCCGAGGCAGAACGTAGGATCCGAACCTACTCGGTGTTCGATACTACTCCCAAAACATATATAGTGCTCATAGTATAACATGCATGAATTCATGGGCTAGTTAAATCATGATACTCGTAAACCTAATTGTACATACATGAACTAGCCATGACATAAGGTCCGTGAGTCAGCCAAAAATGTAATTCATGATTTATAAGGTTCATACATACTTGTAGATCATACATATAGCTTGAATTTCATAAAATTATAATACGTAACATAATAAATTCATGATTTAAATCATAATTCATGTTGGGCTTATAAATATCATCAATGGGTAAGAAGATCATAAATCGATTCATAATGGGGCATGCATAATTAGTCTTAAATACATAGAACTTCCAAATGAATACTATTATAATTAATTTAAATCACAAAAAATGATTAAAACCCATAGTTTATGATAAAATTTTAAAATCACAAATCCCATAATGAACCATGAGTTTTTTATGAAACTTTTGAAAAATCATAGAGGATTGGCATGGGTGAGGAAGGAAACACCCATTGATAGCCTTACATATGTGGGATTACTAGTTCTTAACCTCTCTTGATAACCAAAGAAGAAATTGCAATGGATTGATGAATACTAAGCCTAAATCACTACCTCAATTTCCCTACCTTGCATGCATGCATGAATGAAGTGAAAATTGAACTTAACCCCTTTAAATATCCCTATTCATAACCCAAAACGTCGTAGTTTACCCATTAGGATCTTAGGAAATTATGAAAAGGCCCTTACTATTTCATAGAAAATAACTGCCAAGTGACCCTAATGGGTGACCTGACGACTCCTTACATGCCAAAATGATTTGTTACTTAGCTCGTCAGGTACACTGCTTGTCAAACTCCTGGGGCTCATAACAGTGGACATAATGACTCGTTAGTGGTGACCCCAACATGTGGTCACCAATCGTCAAGTATATTGCCTCCCTTATACCAATTTACTTGTATATCATTCAACAACGCACATCAAGACCCGTTACCTGACATGACGAGTCGTGGCCTCCTCCCGTTAAGTACACTGATCGACCTCTTCTATTTTTCCTTCTCTCCCACCCCACGGCTGACCTAACGACTCGTGGTGTTATACCACGAGTTGTCCCCTCACTCGTGGGGATCCTCATATCCTTCAATCTTCCTACTCTTCAGTAGCCTTCCCTACGAGCCACTTGACGACTCGTGGGCTGGTCTCATGAGTCGTCCAATGACTTGTTCTGTGCCTGCAACTCAGATTTATAGCTTTTCCCCATTTTCAAATCCTGGGTTCGATCATTGAGTTCTCGGGGTGTAACAATTGTAATACCCACAAAAATTTATGCCACCCCACATGTATATACTTGGTGCCCTTCTAATACTCAGCGACCTATATCTAGTGACTCTCGAATTGTTACTCGCAATGTTTCTAACTCATCTACTCCACAGTTTGGACTATTGAGTCTTTGCTTCCAAGGAAAGAACTCTGAACTTGACACTTCCACCAGATCATTAAGCTACACATTGTCAGGTCCTTCCAAAGTTTTCATGAGGGACATGCATAATAGACACGTCATCGAACCTTATTGCTACACATATGATTTGTTTTCAAAACATCTATAATTTATGATTATCTCATAATTCTCATTGCTTTAATATATAAACATTTAAAATTTTATATTATAGTTTCACTCTGAATGATCTTGTGGGGATCATATCTCGGGCCATTAGAGATCTTTATAGGGGTACTTACGCAAGTTGGGGAAAGATGCCTCCCGAACTCTAGAGACATAATTTTTTGGTGTTTAGAATATGTTAAATTTATTTCTTTGACTCTATTTTAAATACTTCTATTTCATGATTCCATATTAATAAACTTTTTTGTGTTGTCATAGTATAAAAAGTGGTCTTGTCTTTTGGAACATGAGGAGCTGATTTGAGTTAATTTTGAGAAGAAAGTTGGGCATGTACTTGTTGATTATTATTGAAAGATCGTACAAAGAACAAGAATCCTAGGTGGGTTCTACCTAAGAACTTGGAGTAGTTACTTAGGCACTGGATGACGATCTGTGGTTCTAGCATATCAACATGAAGGAGAAGAAGGCCAGAGCATCTACTAACTGTGGTTCTTTACACACTAACAGGGGTTAGAGCTAGAGGAATATAGGAGAAAATTGGTAGGTTAGGTTTATTTTCTTACGTTATATATGTGTGTATGTATATATATAAATTGTAGATAATAAACATTTAATTATTCTTAATTAATATCTAAATTAATTTCATTTTAAGGAAAAGAAACTAGGGAGGTCGTTGACACATGCTGAGGAATTCAAGGGTATACACACGAGGAAGAAGAAGAATCCCAGAGTTTCAAATGATTGGATTGATCCATGAGCTGAGCTGAGATACGTAGCATATAATTTAAAGTAATAATTACTCCTTTTTTTTAAATTATTTTCTAATATATCAACACTAAATTTAGAATCAATATCATTAATTCATAGAGGATTTACATCAGACTCAACCAACTTATAATTGAGGCATGCTACTAAGCCAAGAGCAGGTTAAGAGAACATGGCTACACTCGGTTGGTAGCTCAAGTGGATTTGAAAGTATTTACGACATGCACTAGCTAACATTTTGTGAATTTCATTTTAGGTAACAAAGCCTAGGTAGTTCCCAGGATGATACGGTGATCCATCCGGGGACAATATTTTCTACGGATCCGAAGATCACTTAGCTATCTATCCAAGTTGAAGCCTCACATGCTAAGGAAAGAAAGATAGACATAGAGTATGTGGGTATTAAGACCCAATTAGATGCCTCTCTGGCTTCAGAGAGGAGTATTACACCTTGTGGTAGTGATGAAGTTCAACCTCCTTGATGTCCCCAGTCTCGACCTATTTATCATCAAGTATATGATCAATACAGAGGTCTAACATATAAGCCTAATAGAGATAAGAATGAGGGTGATCATGATGACAAGGATGAACATATGGAAAAAATCTCCTTTTTATTGAATTTTATTATTGGATTGGATAAACTGAATCGTATACTCTTTGATAGTAGTTGGTAAGGATTATTAAGTGTTTTGCATATTTTTGAGAATTTTGTTTAAGTTATGACTTATATATCTTTTTCATTCAATAGTGAACTACTTTAAAGTGGATTTCAATGTTGTGTGACTATAGAATATTTAGCATATGTGTTTATTGTAGTTTGATTGGTTGTTGGGAGCTCTTTGAACTTGATTTAGCTTAATGTATTTTATATATTGTTGAATTGAATTGAAATGACAAGTAGGAAACTACAAAACTTTTTTTATAAAAGAGACCTTATGAGGTCACCTTTTTGCATTTTTGTGAAGATTAAAAAGCAAAAAAGTGACATGATGATCTCTTTTCTACAACGTTGTGTTCTAAAAAATGCAATAAAGAGACCTTGTGAGGACACCCTAAACTTAAAGAATTTGCTTGTCCTCAAGCAAACTAAAAAGAGAAAGCTACCCTAACACATAAACTAATGTCCTGGAATCACAAATTGCAATGACTAGGGTGGTTGAGAAAAATATCTACAGTGCACACATTTCAATCCAGCCATCCCCTTCATCTAACAAAAACTAATTTTCTCGCAACTGTTCAGACTAAGCATGCAATCTCCACAAAAGATATTATTCAACATGCATGCACCTAGATTCGAAAAATAAAGGATGCTAGCCATTCACATCCATACGCCCTCACAACCTGACCAAGAGAAGTGTCTATTTTTCTAAAGAAATGCTAACACACCAAATAAGGACACACAGGATCAAGAGAGGAGAGAAACACACTCAGCTCTCACAAAGAAGTTCACAAGATAGGTTACAACTACCATATGCTTTCCTATTTACTTAACTGCCTTCCTTTTAGATATGCAGGTTGAGATCACAAATGGAATTTTCTAAGCTTGTGATGAGGGTCAAAGAGCTGGTAGCATACAAAAATGATTTTTAGTGACACATTTACCATTCTTGAACACTTCATCACTTTACACAGTCTTTTTACCTTTCTAATATCTTCTTTTCTTCCCTTCTCGTTTCTTAGCAACTTTTCACACCCCAAAGTATTTGTGTGAGCTTAATTTTCATTTTTCTCCTTTTCTCTATTGTTTTCTTTTTTCCTTCCTTAATTTTAGTTGATTGCTTGATTATTCTTTGGATATGATCAAATAGATATTTTTTGACCTATTTCCTTCTTTCCAACCTTATCACCCCCAACTTACACCTTTTTTGCTCATTTTCCATCACTTTTCAAAGTGTCAAGGAGGATATGTTCAAAAGAGGATCAACTTTAGAATTGATTTTTGCATTCATAATAGTTGATCAAGAAAAAGGTCAAAGACTAAAAAAGGGAGACTAGGGATACATGCATCATTTGATAGGTCTATTTAGGCAAATATGGCTTGTGAAGCACAAAGAAGACCTAAGTTCATTTCTACAACCCATAGTCAATCCTAAGTCTAAAAAAAAGAAAAAAGTTAAATTTTAGAGTGTGACCACATTAAGTGAATAAGAAAAATTCCATCCGCACATTGGAACATAGATATCAAAATGACTAAACACTTCATTCTCAAGTAAGGACACATTGTCCAACCTTTCATGTCAAAATCGGAGGTACACAAGTCAATACCGAAGAGCTACGACAAAAATTTTATGAAGGGAGCATTATTTTTTAAAAAATCATCACAAGTATGTAAGGAACTTCGTAGCCACCACTACCTAAATAAAAAAGGTTTTATACAACCAAAGATGACTCAACAAGTAAGTTGGTATCCTTAAGAATATTGCCGAGCAATCTATTATTGCCCATACATTACAACACTTTAAATATATTATTATGCCAGATTCAATAGAAAGTAATTCTCCAGGGAAAGAACCATGGCCAAGAAATCCAAAAAGGACTCTACACTACGAAAGCAAATAAAAGCTATACTACGAAAGCGGTAAAATGGACTAAAATTGATTATCATCGCACACATCCATAAACTAAATCAAAAGGCATCATATCATATAAAACATGAGTTCTAGACAAAAAATGGATGCGACACAGGGCTAAATTATATCCACCCCCACCCTAAAATGGTGTAGTGCCCTAAATGCACATTGAAATAAAATGAAATGACAAGAGAGTGGTAGAATCTCTCTGTAGTGCTCAGACCACACCACTATGAGACATCACTGAGGTGGTACTAAGGGGCTAGCCTCTGTGTCATGAGATAAGCATCGGGTGTTAAGGCGTGATGCCTTTATCGCCATCCTGAGAGCCTTATCCTCTGCTATGGGTACGTCTAAATCAGCTGGTGGTGCCTCCTATACCTCGCTCTTGCCCTTATAAAGTAGAGGGGCATGAGAACCAATTTACACTAGAGTATGAGTAGGAACTTGCCCTTTTGGAGTGTTGGAAATGGTAGCGCTAGACATTGAGATTGAGTAGGAACTTGCTCTTTTGGAGTGTTGGCAATGGTAGCGCTAGACACTGATACTGATGGTAGTGAGGACTAAGCTTAATTCAAATGGAATGGAATCGCATATGGAAGAAAATCCATGAGGCTAGTCATAAAAGTATCTGGACTTCCTCAGGCTATCGCTCTTACATCTACAAATCCAGTACTGCAACTTTGGTCTCAGCTAAATCTGCTTTGTGGCTTAATATTTAACATATACTCACACCCTACTCAAGCTGGACCAACCTAGTGTCCATAGACCTTATATAGGAGATCAAGGCCTCATGGGAGATCCTAATGGTGTCCTATAGCGACTGATGAGCATACTCAACAATGGCGGCCATGAAGGCCGGTAAGTCGTCGATCAGCCTAGCCAACTATTGCTCCTATCGATCAAGTCTCAGCTAAGCTAGGAAAGGAGTCTCTAGAGCTCAACAAGGGTCTCCGCAGGGCTGTTCGCGTAGATGTAGTAGTGGTTGGGGTAGTCTATTCCCTATAGAAAGTTGAATTTTGTCCTACTGCTGCATCTAACTCGACCGTGGGCTATGATATCGGATCCTCAAGCGGGATACCCTAACCCTCAATAGTAGGCCTAAATGAAAATATAGACCTATGGTGGCTCATATCTATGAACATGGTGTCATCTCTCTTCTTGGTGATATCAGTAACCGACGAGCATTAGAGAACAAATTCTCCCTCGGCAGGATCGACACGCCTGCCCTCTTGCATAGTGGTGTCACCAAGCTCAGGAATGGGAGGAATGTAGTAGTCTGTATAGCCTTCTCCTTTATCTCCAAAAATATTATATGGCCTATATCAATCTTCTTCTTAGCCATTATACATGCCATGACTAAAGCATGTTCAAATAGAAGTTTGTTATAGCTCTTAATCTAGTAGATCCAACTGCACACCAAATGAAACCAAAATTTTCCTAGAAGCTGTAGCTCTCTCTTGTATGTGTTAGTTTTCCCAAGAGCATCCCAAATAGGAATACGTCAAGCTCAAAGACTCAAAGCTGATATCTCATCAAACTCGATGGTGTCAATTACCTCAAAATCATCCCCCAAATAGTATCAATTGATCACCTCAAGGCTGATCTCAACTGACACTCCTCTGATCACCACTGACATCACGAACTCTCTTTGTGATCTTAGCACTAGTTTGACCTTAAAAGGATCTCCTCATACACTACATAGAACTCTTAGAACAAAATATGAACATACTAGCCTATGGGGCAGAACAAGAACTCCCAGTGTTGATGTTGTAACTGCTCCGTAATCTCGATGTAGATATCAAACCCATTGGCATTTATGGTGCACTTCTCGATGATACCCTTGTGATGCTTCTCATAGTGAGTCTATTTCCCCAACAAATACAACTCTCTGTCACCCTAAACGGCCCATCTCAACCTATAAATGTCCTTCCCCTGCTTTTTTCTCAACATTGCTGTAGTTACTAAGGGAGAGAGAGTCTGTCTAGTGGAGTCCTTCTCAGTGGACTCCCCGAAGGAAATATGAATTTTTGCCCTACTGTATTGGCTCTCTCATTGTACTAGGATGCTATCACAAAGATGATAACTAAGTAGATGCCACCCAAGCTGAAGAGATGGGTCACACATCTCATGCCTGAGTTGTGGTCCTCCCAGTGCTTGGAGGCATGTATTTATCCTCATCCTCATCCCTAAGTCAAGAGTTCTTTGGTCTATTAGCCTTGCCTCCTCTAGGTACAACTCTTTTTGGTGCCATTTACCTATGATTATGCAATAATTTGTCAAAACATGGAATTGGGAATGCATGAAATTAAAAAATTAAAGCTAAGGATGGAGGAAGGGACGGTCCATACTCTTAAGAGATGGACTGTACCTTTTCCCATCTATTGAATCAAGAATATTTCAATAGATGGTTCATGCTGTGGATAGTCTTTGGAAAAGACAGTCCATTTCTTGAGTCATCCAGTCACACAGAGAACTGGAACATTTGGGTTGAACAGATGGAGGAAACAACGACCTGCTTTTACGAGAGACGGTCCATCACTTTTGCTGCCTCTAAATTTTTGGGAAATTCCTTCTAGCACAAAGCACAAATATGGGATGAGTCTTTACCAATTTTAAGATAGTTTAGCAGAAATCAACAACATTTGAGAACAACAATTACCCAATTTAGCCCCATCCAATTTCTAAGTAATTAACCAAAGTTCTCCCTCCAAATCAATATCCAAGAAATAGGTTTAATATTACACCCAGTAAAAGCTTAATGTAAATTATAGTAGGCAATTATAGCAGAGGTTAAACATGAATGTAAGTACCTAAATGAGTCCAAAGTGATCGTGTGCTTGATGGAGTAAGGACACAAAATACAGGGTTGCAAAAACCATAGCTTGTATGTACAGATACTTGAAGAGTGCATGAGGGATGCGATGTTGATGATGTTATAAGGAAAGTGTGCAACAATAGAGGTCTTAGCAGGTGGCAGGGAAAGACGGGAAAGAATACTATTGGAGAGATGGAGAAAATATGAGTATCATAAGGGTTACTCGAAGTACCCTTTTAATTTAAAAATAAATAAGAGTGGGTCAGGTTGGTTCCATGGTGGCTTTTAATTTCCAACCAAGTCTGCGAACAAACAATTCGAGTCTATTCCATATCAAAATAGATACACTATCTTGATTTTAAAATCAAAATATGTTCCAAAAGGTAGACTAATGAGTTTGTAATTTACCAACTCATATGGCTTTTAAGAATGAGTTATTGCTTCGTTTTAATGAAATTTAGAAGGATTTTATGCCTTTTTCTTCTATTATGTGCAAACATTTCCTTGGAATAAAGATGATTTAAGAATTGAACTTTAAGCAATCAGTTGGAGGAAAAATAGGTGACATGTGCCAGAATTTAGTACCTTTATCTAGCATGCGCCACGCTGGAGGAGTTGGAAGTTTGCTGGAAAAAGACCTATGTGCCGTAAGATGGTATCTGTGGACTGCAACTTCAACGCAGGAGGAAGTGGGAAAACACTGCACTGGACCTATTGACATACCTGCATGCTACAAGTTCGCACCTTCAAAAGGTAGGTTCCACCATGATGTTGCCTAAATTACACCTCTTGATTAGATATAAAGTGGTCTATCCTCAAATATAGAACTCAACAAGGGTTAGGATCAAATCCCACGAGGCATATGGCGAGGACCTTGATTAAAGCGTTTACTATTAAAATTAGTTTACTCATTTCCTAGGATAGAGGTTTGTAAAAATAAATAATATAAAAATAATATGTAGTAGTGCGTAGATTCTTTGCTAAAATTGATTATATTCAATGAGTGTGTTGCTACGATTCTGTTTCCTGTGATTTCAAAACAACATAGTCTTAATTATACTAGTGATCTATTCTGCTGCTTAACATGCAATATAGGTAAGTTTATTTCACCTAAATAGTTGGTCCCCTAAATATATTATTATCACCATGCAACTTGATCTGTATGCGGATGTGTACTTGATTAACCCTTACCTTAGATACTGGATTAACTATTTCCCGAATAAGGTCAAGCTATTAGATGAGGGTTGATAGCCTTAAATCTCCATTGTTAAAGGCTTTTCCCATTCATTACTCCCTTGGTTTGGTGAGTAAGAATAAACCGAATTCTAACGTTCATGACCGTTAAGAAGCAATTAAAATGAAGGGAGAAATCATATTTTCATAAACCCCATTATGAATTTTCCTATGTATGTTAATTCTTCATATTTCCCACAACCCTAATTATGTGATTTGGCTACTGATACTTGAATAATTATGATTGATATTTGTAGAGAAATCATAATTAAAACTTATGAGAATTTGTAGTAGAAATCACACTTCTTGAATTAGTAAACAATAACTATAAATCAATAAATAGAGATTACTTGATTCGTCAAAACCTAAGAACAAACTTTGGAGTATTACTTTTCTGACTCCAACATCTAACAACAACCTCCAATGTATGGTAAAAATTCTGAAACTTGCTAAAAAAACTAAATAAAGTATTTATAGACATAAAATATATCCAATCCTAACTAGACAAGGAATTTATGTCCTTTTCCAGTAGTTCTTCCTTCTTGTTGACGGCTCATGAAATGACTCGTTAAGTGTCTGATGAGTAATTAAGTTTTCTGTTGCCTCTGGGACTCGATGACTTTTCAATACTAACAACGATTCTTCCTGATGAAGCGTTTCTCTTTTCGTCAAGACTCTCAGTACTTTGCTCCTACTCTGTACTTTTGTTGATGGTTGACCATGATGAGTCATTAAGTAGTAGGATGACTTGTCGCTCTTCCTGTTAAGACTATTAGTACTTTGTTGTACTTCTTCCTTCAATTCCAACGACACACATGATGGATCAACCTATATTCCTGGTTATGAATAAAGAAGCCTTTATCACCAAGCGTGAATTCTTACTTTCGTGAAATTAGAAAAATAAAATGAATTTCTTCTTGTCTTAGGTATATAATTTGAAATTGAAATATAGAAAATAGACTTTTTATCTTTCTGTATCTCTCAAAAAGCCATTTTAGCTAAAAATTCTTGTTGGGTCCTATTCGAAAGAATCTCTTGATAATCTATAAAAAAACTCTTTTTCTTATAATACGCACTTAGTTAGATTTAGATGTACAAATACTTAGATCTATACTAAGAATTTCAAATTCTTCAAATTCTATAAATAATTAATATTTTCTTCTTAGAATTCAAATTCTTAATTAAATTATAATTATTACAAGATATCTTTATTTATATAATAACATAATAATTGATACAAATCGTAAATCGAGGTACCCCTTCTATGAAAAATTTGAACCTTCCATCTATTTTTGTGCTATTAGTAGGCCTAGTCTTTCCAACAATTACAATGGCTTCTTTATTTCATCATGTTCGAAAAAACAAGATTGTTTAGATCTGTTGGGCCCCAATCTCATCCATTTTTTTTGAAAATGTGAACTTGTATCAGAACACGAATATCTATTTATTGGAATATAGTATAAAATCTGATTTCCAACGAACATAAAGAAAAAAACTCTTATGCCTTTAGAAACATCATATATGGATATATCAGTTCTAGCAATTTTCAAACAGATCTGGATCGCTGGATGGCAGAAGTGTAGTCAGTGAATCTCTATGTATATCGATATGTATAGTGGGATCGCATTGAATAAAGAGTATCTTCTCTCTTAGCATATCACCACTATCATCTCCACTAGCCTCATCCCGATGCCTCTTGCCTTTTTCCTTTTCATAGGTTGCTCGGTGATGAAGCCAACAACTAGAGACAGCTCCTCCTCAATCCTATGTTCAGCAACTAGAATTTTCAGTGGTGGTATAATGGATATTTGTCATGCTGATAACTCTCTCAGCATTGCTCTAAGGGCATCGACCTCGACATACCACCGTGTCAACTCTGGCACCTGTAAGTCTGCGAGGCACTCATCCATCCACCTCTCAAAGGCATGCAATAGTCCTTGCCATGTCCTAGATAAGGACTCAAGATCTTTTCTCACCCAAGGCTTCACCTACTCCATTAGCACTTCCACCTAAAGTGTTATGTTTTCTTGCTACTTTTCGCTCTAGCCAGCCTCGTTACTATGTCAGTGATAAACTCCTACAAGATCATGACTAGATTGGATGGTGAGGACTGGGCAGATAAAATCAGTGCTGACCACTGGTGTAGTAGTGGAATATGCTCGGGCCTCGATGGTCTTGGGCACAACTGCTGTAGTGGTTGTATCAAGCCTACGGAAATTTGAGGCTCTAGCTCTAACTTAGTTGGCTATCTGACTCTTGGCTTTGGAGATCAGGTTTGCGTCATCTCTGATTAGCGCAATGTCTGTGATTCAAAGAACATCCATCACCTGATCAGTTGTGGGAAGCTATAGGACCTCGGATTCTCTACACAGCTTAGCCATCAAGCACGGAAATGGAATGCTTGTGCTGTCAAGTATAGCTCTCTCCTGAATTTCCTCTATAATTTACATCAAGAATTTTCTCATACTCCTCCATTATGCTGGCCAGCAATGCAACTCTATCCAATAGCACAATATTATCATTACTGGTTGGCACCAGGTGATGTCGCACCAACGACCACCAAAATTTCACCTGAAAGTTAAGATTCACCTTTTTGATTTGTGCCTCCTGGCCAATAAGCCACTCTATGGTTGTATCCTTAGCAGTGATGACTCGTGCCAACCATGTGTACTGCCTCCATGTCTTTAGCACTAAATCTCTTAGTCTTGATCTTATACAACTCACTTAGTCGGTGATAAAACTCGGTTGTGTTGGTTAGAGGCTAAAAATCCAGACCATACAACATGCACAAGTTGATGCGCTCAGATATGTCTACTAGTGTCTCCCGCACCATTACTCTAGTCAAAGCTAGTAGCTTTTTCCAATCATGGCCTCCCAAGGCTTGGTTTCTAATTGTGGTTGCACATGTTGCATAAAATTCCTGGACCAATGAAACTTATAGCTATCGGAAGGTTCACTCAACCAGCTTAACTCATACCTCTCAATTAAAGTTTGAATCTCCGGCAGGTCCTTCATACCGATAGTGACCAGTTGTGGCTTCTCATAGATACTCCTTTTTAGGTGGCCCCTGTCATTACAAGTAATTTCTCAATTATAAATCACCCTTATGCCCAGGATAGACAATTTGTTTACAAGTCTCTATGTGTGCGCTCTTTCGGCGGAGTGTGGAGAGGTGTTCGAAGTCTTAGTATCATTGTTGGTAGCACATGAGTCCTTTTTTGGGGACTCACTGCCCTATCTAGCATTGGACTCACCGCCCTAATCCTCCAGGGATGAATCTCCATCGTCATCTCCTTCATTTCTAAGTAGTCCTGTGCAATTGGAGCCGGAGACTCGATCATGGCTGTCAGATTACTGGGATATTTAGTCCTAGACTTGGCCGATCTCTACTCCAACTACTCCTGATCGATGTCATTTCCCGCACGGAGCCACTCCTGATCGATCTCATTTTCCCCCACTGAACCTTCTTGGAATTTTCTTTTGGTGCCATTGTACCTGTGGAATTAATGTTAGTACCCAAAATTTTTACAGCCCAAAAATATTTTTGATGATATTTGATGGTTATATGTCATATTAATGGAATTATGGGTTGTATATTGGCCGTAGGTGAGGAGGGAAACATGTGCAAAGGGAAAAGCGAAGAGTATGTGAAGTTTGTAAGTAAGGGTCAATTTTAAATGGATATATCTTCAAATATATAATGACTCAGAAATTGAAAAAAATTGCTCATCAGTCGGAGTTTAGAGTAAAAAGTTATGCTCGTTTGAAGACAGCACATTCGGCTGGGAAAGCGCCCGAGTGCGCGGGCGCCGAGACAGGCAGGCAGTAGGGGGGTGCGCGCGAGGGCATGTCGCATGGGCGCCGCACGTAGGCACCGCCTTGGTCTTGACCAGCCCACCTATATGAAGTAAATTTTAGCTAAGAAGCTCATTTCTAGTCTTTTTTACTTGATTTTTTTCCAGAATTCAGAGAATTCAGAGCTCTAAATAATGGTGAAACAACTCTCAGGTAAGAACTTGTATGGATAAGTCAATTTTCCTTATAGTCCAACCTTGGAAAGGGTTTCTCATGTCGTAAGCTTCTAACCGTGGCTTTGCTATGTTTTTTATGCCAAGCTGCTGCGTTTTTGGGTAGTAGGGAGGTGAAGTTCTACCTCCATCTTGGTGAGAGTTGAGTACAGAAGAAGGTAAGTGTTTTTACTCCTTAGATTCTCATAAATTCACAAGTTATGTTGGAAGTGAAGTTGGAACTTAAGTGTTGCTTGTATGTGTGTTGCTGCTGCGTTTCAGTGGATTTATTCCTGTGTTTCTGAAGCAGTGGCTACCTAAGGATACACTCCATTTTGGTTGGAGTTGAATAAAAATATAATATAAGTGTTTCTACTTATTAATTCCTATGAATATGCAAGCTAAAGGTAGAGGTTGAAAGTTAAGGTTGAGGTGTTGTTTTGTATGTGTTATTGCGTGAAGCTTCTGCTCGTTTTGAAGGTTGGAGCTGCTGTGTTTTGTTGAGAACATAACTATATTTGCTGGTGTTGTTCATGATGAATGTTAGGTAATTTCCTACCTATATTTTCCGTCAAAGTTGTCGAAACAAGTTGAAGTAAGAAATGCTAAGGTTTCGTTTATTTGTTTGTGTTGTGACTACCTGTTGGTGTGACGTTTTCACTGGATAAAAATGTTTAAAACAGCCTAGCACTTGGTTATAAACTCAAGGAACTGATGTGGCTAACTGCTCGTTGTTGAAGGGAAAAGTCGGCTAAGAAAAACTCGGCAGAAACAAGGTATGTAAGGTGCTCGTTATCTCTTTATTTCAAGCATGTTTTCATGTCGCTGACGAGTCTGGCATTCCTATGTATCTGTGTTTATGTTGGAAGCATATTAAGATTCTGTACAAGGGTTTAAGTTTCTTAATAAAAGCCATTGGTAAAAGGGTTGAAGCTTGTGAAGGTAAAGCAAAAGAGTATAATTTATACGCTAGTTGTCGTTTTATTGTTGTCGCAGCTATAGATAGTGTCTAGAGACCCCTCAGCGTGGTAACTATGACCTTATTCTTTACATTATGTTACATATATGAGGTGCCAAATGTGATAAATATTGGATGATAAGTAAAATTTGTAAAAGGGCAAGACACTGAAGTGTGAACGAACTTAACGCTAGAAAGCGACTTTAAGCTAAATAAGGGTAAAGGAGAATAAAAAAATGGAAATACCTAACAATATTCATCCACCCTCTTATCCTCATGTCCTAAGTTATATAAGGCCAACAGGAGATGCCATGATTTCTCTCCCTTTAGCTAACCAGCTAGTTTACGAGATTCCGAACCAACCAATACATTGAACTTGAAAGATAGAGCTCGAATGTGTAAATTATCAATATTTCTCTGCAACCATCTTTATGGGCAGGTTATACGTTGTATCTTAAGGTAGGTAGGTTATACGAAAATAATAATATATTTACAGTTATGCTTGCGTTCAAATTACATGCGAAGGCAACAAAATTGTCTTTAGAATGTCGCTATAGGTTTAGTGGAACTTTTGTGCTATCTGAACCTCTTGGGAGTCACCGAGGCATTACTTTAAATAAGTGGTGTAAATACGTTATGTGAAAAATGATATAATGAATACTATGTAACGGCCTTCTATGAATCAATTAGAGTTGAACGTTTGTAAATTAGTGACGTAAGTTAAAGAGAAGCTCTCCGCTATATCCCAAAATGATTATGTTAATTTGTCCATTCTCTGTGTTGAAATTATTTTCCATGTTTGAAAAGGGTAATCCTAGGATCTTCTAAGCCTCTTATAATTATGTAAGTTTTCTTAAGCTCTTAGAGAGTTGTTCAAGAGTTCCTAAGTTACAAAGCTCCAAGTCTCAGATCCTCAATTTATTCCTTCACATCCCTATGTTAGGTTTAAATGTGCTATGCTAATCTAAGAAGTTTTCAAGAAATCATATTTTTAAAATCATGCTAATGTCTCGGTCAAGTGTTTGAAGTCGCATACAAGTCATTATAAGAATTATTAGTAAAAATTCTTGATGTAAATGATTTTCATGTTATAACATATAGTTGAATTTTTTCAGTTATATTGAAGTCATACATCTATATATCCAGCTCTTGTTGAGTAATCATTTGAAATTCCTAAATTTAGAGGAGAGATTTTCCCAAATATCATTGTACCCAATGTCAAAGTACGTATAAGCACAGGCTATGATAGTGATCCGTTAAGCTTAGAACTTCTAATCCCAAGAAGTCTCCTGGAGGTCACTCAGTTATATGATACACAGAAGTGTCATATGTTGTATGTCTGCAGTTCAGCTATCAGCCCTATTTATATGTCAAGTGTTATGATAAATAACTCCAAGCTCCAAGTTACAAGTTCCACGTTTTCCTGCAAATAAGACAAATGAATTATGAAAGATATGTGCTCATCGAAGTGATAATCTTGATAACAGAATTTCAGTGTGTATTTATCGACACATGTAAATGAACCACCCGGTGGGAAGTATATATATATATGTAGTTCCGGTATGTTAAAAGATTGTATAGAAATGAGAATGTATGTGCGTCTACTCAAGCAATACGTTAAATTGGTAAGATTATTTGTAGAACATTTCTTGTAAGCCTACTAAAGTTCTTACATTGTCTAAACCTCCTGAAGGTCCGTCGAGTTAGTAAGTCGACATGTTTGTATATAATTTGACATCTTTACGTGATATATGTTCGTATTTTCTAATTTTTCGTGCTATATGTGCTCACTTGAATTATATGTTATGAAAGAGACCTATTACAACCACAGATTTAGCATTTGTCATTTAAATGCCATATGTGTTAAACTGTCTCAATATAAGCTCTATCGGCTCAATTCATGATTACAATTGAGATATTTTTATTTTACCCCAATATGGTACACCGGCTAGAGATATGTTTATTTTACCCTGGTATGCTTCACCGGCTGGAGATATTTTTATTTTGCCCTGATATGGTACACAGGCTGGAGATATTTTTATTTTGCCCTGGTATGGTACACCAGCTGCAAATATTGTTATTTTACCCCAGTGTGGTACATCAGCTAGGGGCAATTTTACATGAATTTTATGGTCGACTAGCCATCGACATTATAATTATAACTTTACTTGTGCATTATTTGGTTGCATTTGCACTTCAGTATTAAGTTATTGTCAGGTTTCAATTTCCATGATACCAGGTTGTTACGATACCTTACTTCTGACTCATTATCATTGCTATCTTATATGTTTAAATTTTTTAGCCTTACATACCTGTACATTTCATTCATACTGACGTCCCTTCGCCTAGGGACTTGCATTCACAGGTGAAGGAAGAGGCCAATATTTCCAGTTGCAGTATCAGTTCGCGAGATCAGTGGATATGTTGTTATGCTCCTTTCTTCTTGGAGCTCGAGCTTAGTTATTTCAGATTGTGTTTTGAGTTATTGTTACGGGTATGTTGAATCCCTGTTCCGACCATTAGTTTAGTTTACGCTCTAGAAGCTTTATGCACTTATTATGTATATTATTATTAAGTTTTTTTCCTTATCTGGTTTCTGTTTCTTGTTTTAGAATAGCCATGGATTGATCGGCATTTCAGTTATTTATTTGCGGTAGTTAAGACCTTATGGGTCTTGATGTTTACTACAGTTGATTGTGATAGTTGTACTGGAAGGCGTAGGTTTTCCAGCTACATATGCTATGTAGTCGGCTTCCCGGTCAATCAGTATTGGGAGCCAGTCGCAGCCTCCCCTAGTTTTGGTGTGTGAAAAACTTGGTATCATAGCAAAATCATATCAGAGGGAGTCCACAAGCTATGTCTAGTAAGAATCTTTCTTATGGGTATGTTGTGCACCATATTAATATTCAGGAGACTACAGGGCAGTTAGGAGTTGTTTCACTTTGTTCATTAATAGATCGTGCTATGGAGCAAAGATGTAAGAGGTGTTTGAAATCTAAATCATTCCTATATTTTAAAATTCGCTTGCAGTAAGGTAGATGGCTATGATATTTATTTGCATTGATGCTGGAAGAAGGTCCCTCTTGCCTCCTGCCATTATGAGAGATAGACTGAAGGCTCAAAGTGAGTATTTTACTCCCTGTGTTACAGTTCCTCTAGTTCCAGCAGAGCTACCTTGGGAAGGAATTCGGTGCCTTATGTTGTCCTAGTTCCAGTAGAGCTAGGAGGAGTTCGAGTTGTTTATCCTCCAATACCTTCAAGTATAGCAAAGGGACGAAATTTTGAGAAAGCATTTCAGATTTTAACCCGAGTAGTGACATTTCAAAAATTAGTTGTTTAAATTAATGGCAGTGTCCAGGGGAATACTTTTGAGAGCTCCAATGCACGTGGGTTTTGAGCCTAAATCCCCTAGCCTTTACGAATCAGTACTTGGCATGGGAACTTCAATGGGTTTGAGTTAGTAAGTTTTTGTACGTGAAGCCGGGAAGCATGAGTATTCACAAATATAGTCTTAGGTTTAATTTCTTTGACCCAATATGTTTCAAATAGGGTGCGGAATACGAGGGATAAAGTATATCGATTATATTAGGTTTGGTACCCCATCTTGTTGGAGAGTGTTTGGGAATGTCTACCCAGACAGAAATGACTACTACTCGAATGCTAGTATTTTCTCAAAAGTCGGACAATCTAATTCACCGTCTCCCAAGTACTAAGAAAGAAGTAGAATAGAGTAAGAAGACCAGGTCAATGAGACTATCTAAGGACCCTTGTAGTTCTTGGAGACCCTGGCCAGCCAGATATTAGTTTCTCCTTGAGATTCAGTTTCTACTTTGTCCCTAGATTTGACTACATTTTCCTTTAGCCCCTATTTCCAATTTAGGCAGTGACAGGCCTTGGTAAAAGGTAACGTAAAAGAGCAATTTCAGGTTTGACACTGATTTCATATGTTAAATTGTTAAGTTGTTATTTTCACTTTTTCTGTGATATTTCCATCAGATATGAATGGAAAAGTGGTATTAGAGTAAATCATAACTCTCGTGGTAGTGTATTAATTTGCTTAGGGTTAGAAAAGTTACTGATTATATGGTACTAAAGCATGCCTATCTTACGTCAGAGAAATAGATGGAGTTGAGTAAGTCTAGTTTGATATGAAGAGGCAATAGAAAGAGGAGGTGCTTAGAAAAAATGGAATGTATGTTTATGACACAAGGCAAGGAAAAGTTAAAGATGTTATGGATAAAGTTACGGCTACCGAGGTATAATCGTCATTCAAGGATGAATGATTTTAAAGGGGGGAGGATGTTATACCCCAAAATTTTTTGATGATTATTTGATGGTTATATGACGTATTAATGGAATTATGGGTTGTATATTGGCCGTAGGTAAGGACATAAACATGAGCGAAGGGAAAAGCGAAGAATATGTGTAGTTTCTAAGGGTCAATTTTAAATGGACATATCTCCAAATGTATAATAATTCAGAAATCCTATAACCTATCAAATCAAATGTATTTGAATCTAGTTTATAGAGAAAAAAATTGTTCATCAATCTGAGTTCAGAGTAAAAATTTATGCTCGTTTGAAGATAGCACTATCGGTTGGGAAAGTGCCCAGGCACGCGGGTGCCGAGTCAGGCAGGCAGCAGGTGCGCGCACGCTAGGGCACGTCGCACGGGCGCAGCACACAGGCACCGCCTAGGTCTTGGGAAGCCTGTATATACATAGTAAATTTGAGCTGGAAAGCTCATTATACTCCATTTTACTTGATTTTTTATTTTTCAGAATTTAGAAAATTCAGAGCTCTATCCAATGGTGAAAACAAATCTCAGGTAAGAACTTGTATGGATAGGTTAAATTTCCTTATATTCAAAGCTTGTAAAGTGTTTCTTATGTCGTATGCTTCTAATCATGGTGTTGCGGCATTTTTGGCTGCCAAGCTGCTGCATTTTTTGGCAATAGGGAGGTGAAGTTCTACCTCCATCTTGCTGATAGTTGAGTACAAAAGGGGTTAAGTGTTTTTACTCCTTAAATTCTCATGAATTCACAAGTTATGTTGGAAGTTAAGTTAGAACTTAAGTGTTTCTTGTGTGTGTGTTGTTGTTGCCTTTTAGTGGATTAGTTGCTGTGTTTTTGAAGCAGTATCTAGATAAGGATATAATCAATCTAGGTTGGAGTTGAATACAAATATAATATAAGTGTTTCTACTTGTTAATTCCTTTGAATTTTCAAGCTAAAGGTAGAGGTTGAAACTGAAGGTTGAGATTTTTTTTGTATGTAATTATGGTGTGAAGGTGCTGGTCATTTTGAAGGTTGGAGCTGCTGTGTTTTGTTGATAATATACTCTACATTTGTTGGTGTTTTTAATGAGGAAATTTTTGTAATTTCCTACTTATATGTTCCCTCAAACTTGTAGAAACAAATTGAATAAAGAAATGCTAAATGTTTCCTTGCTTGTTTGTGTTGTGACTGCCTATTGGTGTGACATTTTGACTGGATAAAAATGCTTGAAAAAGCCAATTGACTAGGTTAAAAACTCAATTAATTGAAGAAGCTAACTGCTGATTGTTGAAGGGAAAAGTCAGCTAAGAAAAACTCGTTAGTGGAATGTAAAGCACAAAGAAAATAAATATTTCCCCGAGGAGCATATAGCATGGGAACCATTGGCAAAGGAGTTCCCTAGGAGGGTCCACCGGATCGAGGAAGCTGGGCTCAATTTTATCTTTGAAGAGCCCAAGGAATGTAACATGCGCCTGGTTCGGGAGTTCTATGCCAACTGGAACCCGACTATCAGAAGTCACACCATCACAATCAGAGGGCAAATAGTCACTTTGGAGCCCCTCCACCTCAATGCCATCATAGGAGTGCGGGACACAGACGCTCACGTGCTCCGATAGTTGAACATTACCCCACTGTATACGGACATCAAACGAACATTTTGTGGGACTCGATCGACAGCTAGATGGAGAAGACACAAAGAGAGGGGCTACCACCAGACTCTGCCCTATTCACAGATGAACAGGGAAGCCAGAATATGGCTGAAGATTATATGTTCCTGCCTTATCCCGGGGGTACATATGACAGATGTAACCGGGGATCGTGTATGCCTGGTTTATGCCCTGATGAAAGGGCTGGAGATCAATGTGGGGGCAGTAACTATCTCTGCCATGAAGAGAGCCCGGTTGCATCAAGGGCACAGGTATGGCTTTGGTGGACTACTCACCACCTTCCTCAGGGGCCTAGATGTCGAGGAGGAGGCCCTTGACTATATCCCACAGATGGAGCGGCGGGCCTTAGATGTTACTAAAACTAAGGCACCCGACACCACCCACAGGCGAGTGCTTACACTTGGCGAGCGACATCCTTGTGATGATCAGTATATGGCTCGCATGTATGGGATGCAGATGCTCCAGCTGAGGATAGGCGGGAGGCCGGCGATAGAGAAGGAGTTATGGCAGCTCGAGCTAGACTACCCCTTCGGCGAAAACGCCAGGGCTCTATACCGAGTGGGGCCAGCATTTGTAGAGCCCATAGATGATGACGTCCCCACAGACGAGGAGACACGTCAGGAGGACTCCGATGTGGAGTCCGATGAAGACGACGGGGGTGATTCAGACATGGGAGATGAAGCAGCAACACCCGATGAAGAAGTGGAGTACTTTGATTGATCAAGGAGTTCCACCACCTGATTTTGTGCTATTTTTATTTTTGTGAACACTGGGGATAGTGTTCGAACTAAGTGTGGGGTGGGAGTAGTTAGGTGCTGGGCTATGCTGTTATGTATGTATGCTCTAATCTGTTGTCGTGCATGTGAAATTTTGTGTTCCCTGTGATGTATGAATTGTTAAGTTGTTATGTATTTGTAAATTTATGTGAAATCGATGTGTGTTGCTGAATGTTGCTAGCTGATTCTGTACATATTTTTGTTATCGAAATGATCAATATTTTTAAAATTTAAAATAATTTGTACAAAATTTTTCTATCGAAATGATCGATATTTTCGACATTTTTTTACTTCTTGGATTTCTCGGCGTTTGTTTTTGGTTCTTTTACCGAGGATGGTCCCATTGAACCGAAGTCATAGTAGTGACCATTCCCTATGATGGATGGATGACGACCGTCTTAAGGGAAATGTAGTCGTTAGGAGTAGTTTTTTTCAATTATTTTTTAGTTTTTCTTTTTGGTGGGTTGCATCCCAAAACCTGTAGTTACTGTATGGTTGCGAAATTCTGGTTGCGTGTTGTACATGATATTTAAAATGCAAAGATGATTCGTATGAAAGCATGCAACTTTGTAAATATGTTGAGATACCTAGGCCATAGAGTTCGATTCAGTGTGATTGAGGCTTAATGTTTGAATTCCTGTAATTAGCTGATTGAATAGTCTGTGAATACATCTTGAATTGAGCATGTGCAAAAAGTGTGAAGTGAGGTGTTGTTATTCCATGCTATTGTGAAGTGTCTAGAATTGGCCTGGTGTGTGTGCAAAACGAAATGAAGGAGGTGTATTGTAGGAAAGGATGTAGGCATTTCTTTGTTTTAACCGAGAGTTTATATTTTTCCTTGTCGTACCCACCTTGATTGTATACCCTAGTAAGCCCGTTGAGCCTTTAGCCTATTTTTTTTTTTGTCAAAAAGTGTAAACCGAGCTTAATCCCTTCTTTTCATTAGCCTTAAAGTCTATACAAAACTCTTAAGTACTTAAGAAGAGAAAATAATTTTCCCAAAGTGTCGAAGAGTGAGAATGGTGAAAAGAAAAAGAAAAGCAGAGTGATAGAAGAAAAGAAAAGGTTGAAGGTGCACTTGCTATAAATAAACTATAATGAAGGTGCATGAATAATCTTTGTTTTTGTGTCAAGTGTGCTTAATACGATGGGCCAAACTAAAGAAAAACATCAAGAATGGGATGATGAAAAAAAGAAACAATGTCCATGAGTTGATGGGATGTGTTGAAAAGGCGCTTAAGGATGCCAGTGGCTATTATTGGCTAACCCAATATTTACTAGTTCCGTAGCTTCCATTACAACCCGTTAAAGGCCTACGTGATGTTACATCGCACTTCTTTATATTAGTGGAGTAATACACTAAGGGCAAGCTTATGGGTCATGACATGATGCATGTGAATTCTTTTGGGAGAAAGAGCGAAATTGTGTTTACATTCCCCTACTTAAAATTTTGTGAGTCATACGAGCAAAAAAGGGGGAGACTCTCTTGTGTTATGAGGGCACATGCTTGATGAAAGATTAATTTTCGTGTCGGATATCTTGATCAGCTGATTTGCATGGGTTTGCCAATATCGAGAGTCGATTCTTAAAGTCTAGGAGGTCTTGATGTATTGAAGGTCATTGCATTGACAAGACCATGCATGTTTTCTTGGTGATTTGCATATTGAATAATCGGTATGACCATAGCCTAAATTGTCGAACCAAAGTAGCGAGGTTGGGATGTAAATTGCATGAAGTGTAGGATTGTTGTTCGAGGATGAACAAGGATTTAAGTGTGGGGTAAGTGATCTTGGGCAAATTTATATGCCCAAGTGATACTCAAAAGTACCATTTTCGCCTTGTTTAGTTATCAATGTGCATACATTCTCATGTAATTGGTAATAAAATGTGAATTTATACTAACCAACATGATTAGCATTGTTTTGCAGGTAAAATGTAATTTTGGGAAGCTTAAATGCATGTTGGAGGATATCGGGGTTGGACTTGGATGCGAGCACGGGACAAGGCATTGGACAGCATGAAATAAAGGGGCTCCGCGATGGAGCCATGGCACGCTGCCATCGCGGAGGCCTTCTGCCTGGATAGGGAAATTTCTCCCAAATTCCAGAGAGGGTCCGCGTCCGATCTGTGGCACGGTGGCTTGGCTCCGCGTTGCACGCCGTGCCACATTGAGCTTTAATTCCTAGACCCCTAGTTCCAGTGAAGGTCCGCGTCCGTAGCATGTCACGGAGGCAGTGCTCCGCGATGCACTCCGTGACACGTTGCTTGTTATTTTGGGAAAAATTCCCACTAGTATAAATAGAACACTTAGGTTCATTTTTCAATATTCTGACTTGGTGGAGCAAGAACGTGGGTTACAGGCAGTTGAGGGGATGAAAATCTCAGGGTTTTTCTCTCTTTCCTTCTTCTTGTATTAAATTGCTTGTATGATTAACACTCATTTAAAGATGTTTAATCCACAAATGAGTGGCTAATTCCTTTTCTTGCTGAGGTTATGAACAATTGTGATGAAATGTGATCATTGATTCTTTGGTTTTTCATCTTTTCTTCCATGTTGTTCTATTAATTCTTGTTCTTACTGCATTAATGTGTGGCCTATGTTAACGTACATCTAAAAAGTCCGGTTTCACTAGAGAGAGCAAGAAATTTGAAAGTTGTGAATTAATAGGATATAATCTTTACTTGATTTGGAAAAATTGGGAATTGATTTACTTTCAGGATAGAAATATACCTGAAAGTCGTATTACTCAATTTACGAACCTAGTTTGTAGGGCTAGAACATGAATTGCATTTAATCACAGAAATGTAGGTGGATGGTTCATGATTCTTAAGTGAGGTTAAATACGAGAGTTTTAATCTCTTGGCAATAGTTCTTGGCTAGCAACTGGAGGAAAAGATTAACCAAATTATGATGATAATTAATTTCATTACATGTTCGTTTAACCTCAACATGCTCTCATTCATAGTTCAGACTCAAAGTAGATAATTGTTTTAGCTTTAGTATAGAAATTATAAAACAAAACATCAAACTTTTGGTTACACTGTTGTCTGCATTTTTAGAATTAAAATATAGTACTCTTGAGAAAATTGCACATCATCCCAGTCCCTATGGGATCGATACTTGGCTTACTAAAGCCACTTTACTACTTGTTCGACCACGTGCACTTGCGTGTAATTATATACCCATATAACGCAGACCGGACAATACTCCTCCTCAAGTTGTGATAGATGATGAAGGTGTTAAGGAGGATCAAATTTCTGAATGCCTTGTGCCAATGTGTCCACCACCTTATCCCTACCGAATAATGAAGAAAAAAGAGGACAATCAGTTTAAGAAGTTCATTAATTTGTTTAGTAAATTATCTATGAACATCCCTTTGGTCAATGCTTTGTTGCAAATGCTGGGTTATACAAATTCATGAAGGAATTGCTTAAGAAGAAGAAGGTTGTCGATGTGGGCACATTGGATGTGTCACGTCATTATAGATCCATCATGAAAAGCAATTCAACACCAAAGCTTGAGGACCTAGGGGCTTTTACAATTCGATGCACTATTGGGGTATATCTTTTGAAAAAAGCCCTGTGTGACTTAAGGGAAAACATCAACTTGATGCCACTTATAATATACAAGAAGCTAGATTTGGGAGATCTTAAGCCTACTCTAGTGAAGTTTCTCATTGCGGATAGATCAATCAAGCACCCGGAGGAAATATTGTTAATGTGTTGGTAAAGGTAGACAAGTTCATCCTCCCAGTCGATTTTATTGTGTTAGATTGTGATATGGACCTCAAGCTGCCTATCATAGGGCTCCAATTCTTAGCCACCGACCAAACTTTGGTAGATGTTGAGTCGGGAGATCTTATGTTTTGGGTCGACAGTAATGAGGTCACATCAATGTGTGTAACTCCATGAAGCCCCAAAATGAATGCAAGGTTATGTTGGTGATTGATGCAAGGGATGAGCTCGTTGAGTTTTCTTATGATGAGGTTTAATCCATGAAACCCCCAAATAAGTATTGAACTTTAAGGTAATATTGGTGTACCGCAACATTAAATCAAGCGCTTCTTGGGAAGCAACCCAAGTATTTTAGAAATTTCATTTTACTTCACTCTTTGTTGTTTTTTATTGTGTCAGGACTGAAAATGGCTAAAGATGTGGCAAAAGTGAAAATAAGTTAAAATGAGGCACTGGAGATAGACCTGCGAAATGCAGGTGCCCTTCAGCCGCCCACAGATGTAGCACAGGTCTCAGCCAGAATACCTATAAGAAAAAATTTCAAAGTTGTGCATATCCACATAATCCTCGAGATGCGAACAAAAACCTCCAGTACATATGTGCAATGCAGCTCCAAGTCAGTGTATAGGAAAAATAAATCCCCACCTCCGCTTCCACTGTGTGTTGCACGTCATTACTTGCGATTGCATGTGCTATCGTAGGCACAGGCAAGATTTTATAAACAAATATTGAATAGACTCGATCCAGCTCTTACCCGCGACCCTTCATCTCCTAAAACCCCTCTAGCCCCAATTTTTCTACCATTTACACCATTTTTACTATTTAATTCTCTCTGCTCACACCTAACAACTCCCCATACTCTGCAAATCAATCTCCAAATTTTCTTTGTTCTCTCACCAGTAAACCATTGTACCACTACAATAGAGCCACTATTAGAGACCTCAAACATGCCCAAGCTTGACTTTTCACTCACCCATTTCTTCACACATACTTGTGGTATGATATTTTACTTAAATAGTCCATTTATATAATTTAGGAGTAATTGTGGTTTGATTTTTGCCATATTCATTTGCCCATTTCCAATGTTTTTACCCATATTTTACCTCTTTTTGAGATGGTTTCTTTGTTTTCAACTTATCTAGGAATGTTTTATGCCTTTGCCTTTGATTTTTCAAGTAGTAAGTTCAAACAAAGAAAGCAAAGGAATTGAAAAAAAATCAAGAGTTAAAAATAGAAGACCCGTATTTTGCAGGTCTAACACTGGTGAAATGCAAGTGAGTCAAAGTTTTGAACTGGCCTAAAGCTAGAAGAGAAGTGTTGAATGCAGCTTGGGACCTGCAAAACGTAGGTAAAGACGCAGAAGACAAATTTGACAATCTGACTTGATCGGTGAATTAGCTGCATCATGCAGATGGGCACTTGTGAAACGTAGGTGCCATGCAAGTGATTCTATCCAAAGAAGGATAAAGTCATCCAGATCTGACACAAGAATAATTTGGAAGCTTCCCAGTCCCTACTGGCGACCGCCGGTTAAGCGTAGGTGCAGGTAAGTTTATCTTTTAAATATTTTTGACTGATCTATGGATTGACCAAATTCGAGAATTTAAAAACACCAGTCAAAACCCCTTCAATTCCCCATAAACTCCTTGCACATTCCCACTTCCCCATTACACCTTTTTAACTTACCGATACAACACCTCTCCACCTTCCCACCATTAAACCCATGTTTTCACCTACCAATCTCCTTCACTCCTTATCTCCTATAAAATCCACACTCCATTCCTTATCTTCATCATTACTTCCTCTACTCTCAGATGTACTAAAGCATGAACAAGTTGTGTGGAGCTCTTTTGAGCAAACTTCGATATTTCTCATCTTTGTGATTTCAAATCCATTTGGTATGTCATTTTTATTTTTCTTTTAACTATTACTTGGAACAATATAAATTTGTTTGAGCTTGTGAACATCGAAATTCCCCAATGCATGTACCCCCATTACCCTCATGATTATGCTAGATGGTATTTTTCTATTATTCTTTCTTTAGTATGTAGAGGTGGTGATATCATGTGAATACCAATGTGGGTCTGTTCTTTGGTAAAATGCTTGTTCCTTAGTATGTAGTATTTGAGTTGGGGGTGGGATGAGTGTTCCTTTGGTGTGGTCATTTGTTTAGTTTATGATTTGATGTGGCCCTTGTTGGGCTTATGTTTGTTAGTTGGAAGGAGTTGTGAGCCTTTGTCGGGCTCATTTTATGTATGATTTATATTTTCCCTTGCCAGGCTATTTTTTTTGTTATTGTGAATGGTTGTGCAGCCTTTGTCAGGCTCGGAATCAATGAAGTAAAAATGATTGTATTTATTGTTAGTGCTTATTAATGGGTTTTTGTTCTTATCACCTCAAGTTGTGACCCAAGTTTGATTTTCGCCATTGTAAATAGTATATCGTAATTAAACTCCAAGGGTTTTCTTCACACCACAGTTCTTTCATAAGGAGAATTTTCTTTTTCTTTTCTTTTTGTTTTAGAACCGAGTTGACATTTCTCAATGATAGACTGTGAGGCGACTCTCTTAAAGGAAAATGCCATGTCTTTCTTTGAGTCATTTACGGAAATGTTTTTGAGAGGTACCACCAAAACTTCTTGTGTGTCATGAAAAATGAATTTCAAATAAAAAAATGGTCATTTGAAATAGGAAATGCAGCACTTTCTCATCATACATTGCATAATCCCTTTTTGTCTTGTGGATTTTCATGCTCTCACGTCTTGAATCAAAAATCTTGTGATAATAATGACTTGTGTGAACTCTTTGGGTATGATGCCTAGTATGGTAAGGTTATTTGAATAAATCTCATGCATATCTTCTTGTCTAGAACTTTCCCTATGTGTTACTCAAGGAAAATTCCTAGATGTAGCTGCACTTAGAATATGATTTTTGGCCTTTTTTTGATTAATCACATCACCCAAAATGACCTCCGAAAATGTCTTCCCTTGCTAGCCAATGTTGATCCTTTGGACTGTTTATTCATGGAAAACCACATTAGAGGCCAATGTCCCTTTTGTAATCCTCTTCTTTGTCACCCGTCCTATCTAATTGCTAGTGATGAATGAATGGAAATAATGGGGGATTGAAGCCCAAAACATAGGGAGAGATAAGGAAATCAGTGAAAAAGAGACAAAAAGCCTAAGTTTTGGGGCTTTATGTGATGAGCCAAAATGTGAGGTAGCACCAAATTGTGATAAAAAAGAATGAAATCATGGGTTGATAAGCCTTGAATTAAAAAAAAGAATAGTGAAATGGTGTTACCTCTTTCTTAGACAATGCTAATGTGAGAGCCAAAAGAGCTACAAGGAGGGCTTTTGAGAAATAAAATCTTTTTGAGACGTTAAGAAAGGATGAATAAGGTGGAGTGATCTAAAGAGTTGGATGGAAGGATAAAAGTGTCCACAAAAAGGCATTAGGGAGGTTCTAGTCGCTAGAGCTAAATATTTGTCCTACCCTTACCCGTAGTCTTAATCATGACCCATAAGTCCTAATTGATTGTGAGTGTAGTTTCTCTACATTAGTGGCGAGTTACACGAAGGGCAAGCTTATGGTTCAATTTTTGTGCATGGAGATTTCTTTTTTGAGAGTGAGCGTGATCATCTTATTTTTTAATCCCTTGTGAGTGCATTGCTTTATAATAAAGAAAGGGAATTCTCTCTTCTACTGAGTGGCATCACTCTATTTTTACGACATACTTTCATTAATGTAACGGTGTGAATGAAGCATGAGCAATGTGAGCTCCAAGGAAAACTTCGAATGAGAAGTGATTATGATTTGAGATACTATGTGTATTTGATTAGATAAACCATGCCTTTGTTTTGCAAATTGAAAGCAGATGCAAATCATGCATATGCATTATGGTTACATCTTGAAACTTTTCCATATTTTTAAGGGGCATTGTTCTCTTTTTCCTTGAGTTGCTGAGCATTTTTTGATTGTCCTAGGTGCAGTGGGCCTTGACGCATAAATTCATCTTTGACATGCTGTCCATTTGCCCAATTGAAAATAACTGCATTACTTGAGGACAAACAATGGTTCAATTTTGGGGGTTTGATAAGTTGATAATTTACAAACTCATCACACTTTTATGCATGAGCTATAGCTTTGTTTTTAAGTCTTTCAGTTGAATTTATGCCCTTTTCCTTTGGATGTTGCAGGTACCTATCTTGAAGAGAAGGAACATTATATTGTGTAAAAAGTATGAGATTCAGGTGGAAATCGGCTCTCCGCCGAAGGACACTGGTGAAACACAGATTGAACGCAAGCACCCACTGGAATGAGGAATAATTACTACCGGCGGCTCGTGGAACAGCAGTCGGCAAACCACCAGTGACATCGCCTATTTTCTCTTTAATTGACTGGACAACAGAGGAGATCAACCGGTGGCCGGCGAATCCATACCGATGAACCTCTGGTGACTCGCAAGTGAAAAATTACTGAAAAGGGCAAAAACATCCAGCCCAGAAAAAGAGTAGAATGTTATGACCTACTTTTCTACATATTCTAGAAAAGTACTCTAAACAAGAACATTATTATTCTCCATTACTTTTGAAAGAGAGATTTGCATAGAAAAATAGAGTTTTGAATATTTTCTTTTTCATCTTCATCTTCTTCAGCAAGATATATCCACCATTATAGAAACATTTTGAGCTTGATTATGTTTACTCTCAATTATGAAATTATTAAGTCCATTGATATATAAGCTCTTGTATGTCTCAATTATGAGTAGCTAAACCTATAGCTAGAGGTGTGTGATGATTAATGATTGATTTAATTAGATATTTCTAGATTTATCTTGTTATTACATAATTAGTGTAATTTTATTGATTTTTCCTCAAATTATTGTTGGTCGCTCACAATTGTAAATATAGGTATTGTTTGCTTACTTAATTTTTTCTTCAAAAAAAGGAATTACGTAATGGGGTTGAACATAATAGTGGGCTGGGATTTGATTGTGTAAGGTTGGGCTAGAAATAGCCAAAACCCATGGTCATAATCCCATTAAAGGTTGATGGCTACAAATGGTTGAACCCCTAACCAAAACCATATTGGAATAGTTGAATTGCACCTCGAGGTTCGAAAGAACATGAGGAAAAAGTGTCCAAGTAGTTGAAAAACATTGGGCACCATCTTTTTCAAGGTTATTTTCACATTAGTAATAATTGATTGTCTAGTAAATTCCAATTCAATTGGCATCCAATCTACATCACACCTCTGGCTTTTGCTTACTATTGTTTTTCGAGTTTTGCTATCTTCCTCTCTTGTTTAGCTGAGTTTAAATTCAATTTACTCCCCCAAAATATTCATTTACCTATCTTGTACATCAATGCAAATTAATTAAAGTTAATGTACAAATATTGAGTGATCATTTTACATTCCTTGTGGGATTCTTCCTCGACACCCGTCGGGTTATTTGATTTGATACAATGACCATTTACGCTCTTTTATGGAGAAGGGTATAGTTTGGATGTTATCAGCAGTAGCGGCTGGCGATTCAATCATTTCAATAATTTTGTGAAAGCATTTCCTTGTGTCCGCCCACTTCAACTCTCAAGGTAGTCACTTCCTTTTCCAAAACATCAACTTTATCACAGAGGCATCCCAATTTTGCAACCATTGGTTGCATGGCGTTCTTTATGGCTTGCTGGATCATGGGAGGTATTTCTTTGGCTAATTTCAACAACTAGCTATTATGAGCAAGAGACGTTTGTTCCATCTTTAAAAGGCTGATTGGCAAAGAAGAGTTGACTCTGTCGGGATGAGGTGACCCTTGGGCTATGCTAGAGAATATGGAAGATGGGGGCTCTTTTGGTTCATATTCACATTGTGTCGCTTTGAAGCTAGGGAAACCTTATCAGTTTTGGTTGCTCGTGTAATCACTCCTCGCCCCTCACTATTCTGTCCAGTGGTTTGAGTAAAGGGCATGTGGCCCACAGACATAACATAATAAAGAGGCTGGGATAAGGCAAAGAAGTTTCTTGTTGCTTGGCTTTCCTTTTGAGTTGTTCAACAATGATTTCCCCCACGTTTATGTCTTTCTAATCCATGATACAGGCCACAAGGATTGCAACCTCAATGGAGACATGTATTGTAGTCTTGGAAGGATAATCCGAGCACATACCAAATCCAGCCACATGTGAGCTTCAAACTTTATATCATGGCGGTGAATTATTCCTTTTGAGGTAGCACACTGTTGCTAATCATTTGCAATTATTTCAGCCACCTACGTAAAATGTTTCTCTTTGTATTCCACCTTTCTTTTGAACTCTGCATTTGGCCGGATCGGTTCAACCATTCGATGGAGTTGATTGCCTCTGGTTTAATATTCATTTCTTGACCCCGTACTAGCATAGATGGAAGGCAAGTCATTTTGTTGAATCATCCTTTTTGCTTTAAGATGCTTTGTTGTGCCCTATAAGAGATGTAGAACTCCTATTCAAACTCAGGGGTATAAGGCGCCATGGGTATAGTGAATAGTCCCATATCGCGAAAGCCGATTTGACTATAAATGTCAGGGAAGTAATCCTTGAAAGACTCCACCTCCACTAGAGCCTCTACGATTATGGATCAACTCTCCTTGAATGAAAAATAATTGTTACACCCTGAAAGTTGCCATTGATTAGCACACGTTGCATTCACCGGTGATAGTGTCGGGAGCAAGGAACGTGCGGGAAAAGGCCCAAAGCATTGAGCACATTAGTAAAATACCGAGCGAGCAGTTGGACGAAGCCAAAGGAAGGGCGCAAGGAGCGCCGCGTCGCAACCCCTTCCTCAGTGCCTCGACCAACACGTCGCATCCGTCTTCTGGTGCGTTTGGCGGCACACCGCACGCCCTTGCCACTGTCTCCCTATATATATGTAAAGTGAGGGCAAGCTTGTTTCATTTAATATTTCCCCAACATAGGAATCGGGTGAGGCGAAGAGGGCACGAGGTTTTCTACTTTTAGAAGCCAAGTTATGCTGCTAAATCACCTCAAAACGTCAATTCTTCTCAGGTAATGATTTTTAGTCTTATGAATGACGTATCTACGATGTTATGTCTTTGAAATTGCCTAGTTAAATATTGTAATTCCTAGGAAGTTCCTAAGACTAGAACCAGGAATTAAAAATGGAAGTTGGCAGAATCTGGGAAAAATTTCCACATAACGAGTCACCTAGCGGATCATTGGTCAAACCAACGGTCTGTGGGAAGCTTCCATGGTGAGGTTCGGCTGGGTGATAGTTGAAAGTAATGGATCACATAACGACCCATGGTATGATTCCACGAGTCGTCGTTTGAGGTCGTGGGGAGACTTGTCCTTAGCTTGAGAGGGAGTAAAGAGTCATGGAACGACCTATTGTGAGCTATAATGATTGTGGTGAGCAACCTTGGGAAGGAATAATAAAACCTCCAGTCGAGGTAACAGATGGTAACCATGACTTTTTTGAAGGAGGAACAAGTTGTGGTGTGTCTCATGGTATGTCTTGGTGCAGGTCGGCAAGGGGGAAACAACGAATGGTATAACAGATCATCGTCTAAAGCAACGACTCGTCCTGTCAAGTCGTGGGATTGAATATAAGAAAGTGAAGTTGAGCAGTGGATGCAACGTGTGGATACCACGAGTCGTGTTATCCAAGTACGACTTGTTAGGACAGTCGTCGTAACTGCCAATGCAGAAATTTTAGGAAATTCATTAATGCAATTTTCATCATTCTTAAGTCCTAGGGTCCTAAACTACGTAGTTTAAGGCTCCAAATGAAATGTTCTATGAGGGTAAACCTATCCTTGTGTCATTCATATCCATGCATGCATATTGAAAGGGTTTAGGAGGTGATCAAGTAAGAGTTCTTAAAGTTTTCTTTCAATCATTCATTGGGCTTTCAAGGAGTGTTAAAATAAAATCTCAAGTATGTAGGGTTATGAATGGGTGAGTCCATTCTTACCCATGCCCAAAGACTCTTTAAATCATTAATTTCCTATATTGATTCTATGGTGTATTAGCCCAATGAAAGAAATTTTTAATTCTCTACACGGGCATGATCTAAATGAGTTATTATTATTGAATTATGAATTATAGGCAAGTTTTATGTTGTTTTCCATTAAAAATCATGTTTCAAGCTTTTAAAAATCAAAATGGCCTTTTATGAAAATTTAATGAAAGTTAAGATTCATGATGAATATTCATGTAAGATGAAGTGTTGATGATCAAAAGTATGTTTTCAAGTTACCTGTGTTTATAATAATGTTTTCAAGTGACTTGAGTACTTTTAAGTATGTTATAGTGTTGGGCAATTCCCATATGCTCAAGAATGATTACGATTTACGATATGAATTTCATGATTGATCGATTTATAATGTCGGCTGAATAAAGGGACCTTGAATAATGGATAATCATGTATGAAAAGGGGTCAACGATGTTAAATATTTATTTAGCCATGAATCTCATGAATGATGTTTATGATTTATATAAGAGCCTGATGTGCATGTTTTTGGGAGCAGTGTCTAGCACTGAGTAGCCCCGTGTTCAAAGGACTACACTGGTGTCTCATAAATATGTGACACAGTGGGTTAAGAATGATACATTATAATGTTAACAATCCCCTCTTTTATGATATCCCATAATGCACGTCCCTTGCTGATAAGCTAGGGACGACTCTTCCCAGTTGAGTGAGATAGTTGGGGCATCATGTAATGCTTTACCATGATGGTGTCGGTTATGAAGAGTCCTCCCATTGTTCCGCATATTTTATGCATTATTATGTTTATGTTATTTTGACTCAAGTTATGATTTATAAATTATCTCTTATGACTATGATAATGAATGGATGACGAGCGATTTGAAAACCTTGATTCTTATGTTATATTATGATATTTATGTTATGAGCATGTTGTCCCACTCTTATAATCTCTTATGAGCTTTTACGTATTTTTAAATGTTCATTTTACTTATCTTGCATACTCGGTACAATCCACGTACTAACCGCATACTCTATGTTGTATCGTTCATGATACAAGCTCTGATCTTTAGGTCTAGCACCGTCATTAGCTCATCTCGGAGATTAGCATCCAGCTCTTTGGTGAGTCCTCATTCTCCGAGGAGCAGTTTTATATCAGTTATCTTTTCATGTTCAGTTTTCTAGACCTGTCGAGTTAGTTGGGGTGTTGTCTCATCAACCCATCATATAAGCTAGAGGCTTTCAAACTATGTGTAGTATTCAGCTATTAAGTATGAAGTACATTTCGCTTTCTATGTTATGTTATGTTTATGTTTCTGCTATGTCGTTATGCTAAGTATTCTCTTTACATGATATTGAGTTAGATATATGTTTATGTCATGGGTCGACTTGGAGTCTCTCAGGGCTCCTTGTCCCATCTTATGATATGGGTCTACGTTTGGGTCATGAAAAACTTTATATCAAAGCAATAGGTTTGAGGTGTCCTAGGGTGTCTAAAAGTTGCGTTGAGTAGTGTCTTTTTCATGGGTGTGAAGCGCACCAGAATTATGATGAAGAGGCTATGAGACGTTTAGGAAATGTTCCCTTCTTTCATGATCTATGTTGTGCGGTGAAATGTCTCCATATCCTTCTAACTCGTGCTATACGCAATTGTAGAATTATGGATCCCTGCAAAGTAAATGTTAGAAGGAATGGATATGGAAACAGTCACGAGGATGGCAAAAGAGACGGGCACCAACAAGCCCCACCAATCTAGGAGCACCATGCACTTGGAGCCGGTTGCCTATGCTGAGTTTCAAGAAGTAATTCAAATACTCGCGCAGGCCTTGACCACTTAGGTCAATCAGTTGGCAGCAGTTCATGTTCCACAAAATGGAAATGCAGCGGCAGCTCGAGTCAAAGATTTCTTGAGAATAAACCCGCCAGCGTTCCTCAAGTCAAATGTAGATGAGGACACGCATGAGTTCATTGACGAGATTGTGAAGATAACCCAAGCCATGAGGGTGAACGGGGTTGAGTGTGCTACGTTGGCCTCATCTAAGTTGAAAGGGGTCGCACTCATCTAGTTTTGACAATGGAAAGATAGTAGGGCCGCCGAAGGAGTCCCTGTGACATGGGAGGAGTTCCTTGTTGTGTTCCTAGATCAGATCTTCCCTCGTGAAATAAGGGAGTTGAAGGCAGCTGAGTTTGTGAATCTTAAGCATGGGAAAATGAGGGTGCAGGAGTATGACCTTGAGTTCACTCGCCTATCAAAGATAGCCCCATAATTAGTAGTTGATTAAAGGGCGCGGTTGAGTAGGTTTGTCCATGGGTTGGCAGGCTACTTGGATAAAGATTGTTGGACCGCTATGCTCCACCAGGATATGGATTTCCCTTGGATAGTCTTGTACGCCGAGCAGATGGAGGCAGCACATGTAAGGGAGAGAGAAGCCAAAAGTGCTCGGACAGATAGCTATGGGTTTACTCAGTAAAGATCTAGCGGTGGTCACTGCCCTCAGATTAAGCAGAGGTCATTGGCTCCAGCACCATCATTAGCTAGTGTTTCATGTTGACCCAAGGGTCATTGGAGGAGCAGGGCCTCAGGTTCGAGGGATCAGAGGGGCAGGGCGAACCTTTCCAGTCTGCAGGAAGTGTGGGAAGAGTAATGTCGGGGAGTACTTACTCGACTCATATATCTGTTATTGGTGTAGTAGGTCCGGCCACACGAATAGAGCGTGCCCATTTGCTAGACATGATGATGATAGAGGTCGTGCACAAACTACTAGCTCAGCAGCAGCTCCATCATGTTCAGCTCCGTAGGGGGGCATCCACTAGTAGGGGTGGTAGACAGTGCCTAAACAGATTCTATGCCTTCGCCTTGCATCAGGAGTAGGAGACTTCACTGAAAGTGGTTAATGGTATGTTATGAGTGTTTTATCTTGATGCTTATTCTTTGTTAGATCCAGGGGCTACCTTGTCTTTTGCGACACCTTATATTGCTAGTAGCTTTGGAGTCAATCCCGAAATTCTATTAGAACCATTCTCAGTCTCTACTCCTGTTGGTGACTTAGCTGTAGCTAGGCGGGTATATTGAAGTTTCCCGATCACAATATTGCATAAAGTCACCTCCGCAGATCTTGTATAGTTAGCCATGACTAACTTTGATATTACTCTTGGCATGGATTAGTTGTATGCATGTTATGCTTCTGTTAATTGTAGAACCTGTGCGGTGGAGTTTCGCTTTCCAGGTGAGTCAGTCTTAGAGTGGAAGGTAGTTCGATCATGCCTATAGGTCATTTCATTTCCTATCTTAAGGTCAAGAAGATAATTTCCAAGGGTTGTGTGTATCATATAGTTATGGTGAAGGACGATGAGTTAGAGACCCCAACTATCCAGTCAGTTCCGGTAGAGTGTGAGTACCCAAAAGTATTCCCTAATGATTTACTGAATGTTCCTCTCAAGAGGGAAATTGATTTTTCTATTGACCTTCTTCCTGACACACAACCTATATCCATTCCTCCTTTCAGAATGGCTCAAGCTGAGCTAAAAGAGTTGAAGGAGCAATTGAAGGATCTATTGGACAAGGGTTTCATCAGACGAAGCAAGTCTCCATGGGGTCCACCAGTTATATTTGTCTGGAAGAAGGATGGTTCCCTTAGGATGTGCATTAACTATCGATAATTGAACAAGGTTACCATCAAGAACAGGTACCCTCTATCTAGGATTGATGATTTATTTGACCAGCTTCAGGGTGCCAAGTGTTTTTCGAAGATAGATCTTAGATCCGGTTGTCGTCAGCTCAGAGTTCGAGAGAGTAACATCCCGAAGAGAGCCTTCAGGGTGCGGTGTGGTCATTATTCGTAGTAATGTCTTCTGGACTAACGAATGCTCCTGCAACTTTTATGGACTTGATTAACAGGGTGCTCAAGCCATACTTGGATATGTTCGTGATTGTATTTATTGATGACATCTTGATATACACTTGGATCGAGGAGAAGCATGCTGCCCATTTGAGGGTGGTGCTATAGACTCTGAAAGATCGCCGACTATATTCTAAAGTCAGCAAGTGCGAGTTTTGGATGAACTCAGTGTCATTTTTGGGCCATGTGGTATCAAGTGAGGATATACAAGTGGACTCTCAGAAAATAGAAGCGGTGAAGAATTGGCCTAGACGGGCGAATCTTTTAGATATTCAGAGCATTTTGGGCTTAGATTGCTATTATCAAGAGATTTTTTAAAGGTGTCTCATCTATTGCAGCACCCTTGAAAAACTTGACCCAAAAGAAGGTGAAATTCCAATGGTCGGAGGCTTGTGAGAAGAGCTTCCAAGAGTTGAAGGCTCAACTTACCTCAGCACCGGTGTTCACCCTACTAGAGGGCAATGATGGGTTTATGGTGTATTGTGATGCTTCAAGGATAGGATATAGGTGTGTATTAATGCAACACATAAAAGTTATAAAATATGCCTCCAGATAGCTAAAAGTTCATGAGAAGAATAACCCAACCCATCATCTTGAATTGGCTGCGGTAGTATTCGCCTTGAAGATATGGAGAAATTATTTATATGGGGTCCACGTGGATGTGTTTACAGTTCATAAGAGTCTACAATATGTGTTTACCCAAAAGGATCTTAATCTTCGGCAAATTAGGTGGTTGGAGCTACTCAAGGATTATGACATGAGTTTCCTTTACCATCCGGGTAAGTCCAATGTAGTAGACACACTTAGTAGACTCTTTATGAAGAGTGTGTCCCATGTGGGTTAGAATATGTTTACAGTTCATAAGAGTCTACAATATGTGTTTACCCAAAAGGATCTTAATCTTCGGCAAATTAGGTGGTTGGAGCTACTCAAGGATTATGACATGAGTTTCCGTTACCATCTGGGTAAGGCCAATGTAGTAGACACACTTAGTAGACTCTTTATGGAGAGTGTGTACCATGTGGGTTAGGGGAAGAAAGATCTAGTGAAGGATGTGCATCGACTCCCAAGGTTGGGAGTTCGGTTGGTTGACTTGACCGATGGCAGTATTATTAGAATGGATTAGAATTGTCTTTAGTGACTGATGTAAAATCTAAATAAGACGAGGACTTGATTTTGGTAAAGTTAAAGGAAGTCTTTCAAAATCAGAAGGTAGAGGTCTTCTCCAAAAGGGGAGATGGTGTGCTTTAGTACTAGGGTCACTTATGTGTTCCGTAAGTTGATGATTTGAGGAGCTAGATAATGCACGAGGCTGATGATCCAGGTACTGAATGCATCCATGTTTCACCAAGATTTACCATGACTTACAGGAAGTCTATTGGTGGAATGGCATGAAGAAGGACATCACAGAGTTTGTAGCTAAGTTCCCAAATTGTCAGCAAGTAAAGGTTGAGCATCAGAGGCCAGGAAGTGTGCTTCAGGATATCAGTATTCCTACTTGGAAGTGGGAAGAAATAAATATGGACTTCATCATAGGGTTGCCTCGAACTCAATAACAATATGACTCCATTCGGGTTCTGGTAGACAGGTTGACCAAAGTCGCTCATTTCTTACCGGTCAAAACCACATATTCGGCGGAGGATTATGCCAGACTATACATCCGAGAGCTAGTTTGGTTGCATGGAGTGCCCTTATCCATCATTTCAGACAAAGGTACCCAATTTACTTCTCAATTTTTGAGGATATTTAAAAAAGGATTAGGTACTCAGGTTAAGCTCAGTGCAGCATTTTACCCGCAAATACATGGTCAAGTGGAGAAAACAATTCAAACTCATAAGGACATGTTGAGAGCATATGTGATTGACTTCAAAGGAAGGTAGGATGATCATTTGCCTCTTATCGAGTTTGCATACAATAACAGCTACCATTTCAGCGTTTAGATGGCTCCCTTTGAGGTTTTCTATGGGCAGCGATGATAGGACCAGAATCGTTCCATAAGTCTATGAAGAAGGTTCAGCTCATACGATATGTTGAAAATAGCTCAAAGTCTCCAAAAGTCTTATACTGCTGTGAGAAGGAGAGAATTGGAGTTCGAAGTGGACGATTGGTTATTTCTGAAGGTGTCTCCCATGAAGGGAGTGATGAGGTTTGGAAAGAATGGAAAACTTAGCCCTCGTTATGTTGGCCCCTACCGGATAGCGAGATGGGTTGGCAAGTTGGTATATGAATTTGAGTTGCCCTTAGAATTAGCTTCTACGCATCCTGTATTCCATGTATCTCTCTTAAAGAAGTGTTTGGGTGATCCAGATCTAGTTGTCCCGGTGGACAGCGTCGGGGTGAAAGACATCCTTAGTTGTGAGGAGGTTCCGGTGGAAATACTAGATTGTTACGTTCAAAGGCTAAGGAACAAGGAAGTAGCTTCAATCAAAGTTTTATGGAGGAATCAACATGTTAAAGGAGCTATGTGCGAAGCTGAAGCAGACATGGTTGCTTGATACCCATATTTATTCTCTACCGACACAGTTCCAGCTTGAGGTATAAGTTTTTGCCCTAAAACTCTATTTAGTTTTCGTGCTCAATTCATGTGCCCAAGTTTCTTTCATGTATATGGATGTGTATATGATTCATGAATTCAATTCAACCATGTAGTTTGAATCGGAGATAGTTTTCCCGTTAGTTTTTTGCTTAAATGATTAGTATTTGAGTATGATGATTGTATTTCTCTATTTTCTGTATGTTTTCCAATATTCTAGGATGAATGTTCCTAAGGGGGAGATATTGTAATACCCCAGAAGTCTCTAAGACTAGACCCGAGATTTAAAAATGGAAGTTGGTAGAATCTAGGAAAACGTTCCACATAACGGGTCACCTAATGGATCGTTGGTCCAACCAACGCTCCGTGGGAAGAGTCCATGGTGAGGTTCGACCGGGTGACAGTTAGAAATAACGGGTAACGCAATGACCCATGGTCTGATACCATGAGTCATCATTTGAGGTCGTGGGGAGACTGTTCCTTAGCCTGAGAGGGTGTAACGGGTCATAGGACGACCAGTCATGAGCTATAACGAATCTTGGTGAGAAACCATGGGATGGAGTAATAAAACCTCTAGTCGAGGTAACAAAAGGAAATCACGACTCGTTGGAAGGAGCAATGAGTCGTGGTGTGGCTTGTAGGAAGGCTTGGTGCAAGTCGGTAGGGGAAAACACCGATGACATAATGAATCATCGTCTAAAGAATCAAATGGTCCTGTCGAGTCGTGGGATTGAATCTGAGAAACTGAAGTTGGGCAGTGGACGCAACGGATGGATACCACGAGTCGTGGTATCCAAGCACAACCTGTTAGAATGATTGTTGTCACTGCTAGTGCAGAAATTTTAGAAAATTCATTAAGAGCATTTTTGGCATTCCTAAGTCCTAGGGTCCTAAACTACGTCATTTAAGGCTCTAAATGCAGTTTTTTAAGAAAGTAATAGTTAGATAAAACCTATCCTAGGCTCATTCATATCCATGCATGCATATTGAAGGGGTTTAGGAGGTAATCAAGTAAGAGTTCTTCATGTTTTCTTTCAATCATTCATTAGGCTTTCAAGGAGTGGTAAAATCTTATCTTCCCCAGGTATGTAGTGTTATAAATGGGTGAATCCATTCCCACCCATGCCCAAACTCTCTCTAAATCACGAATTTTCTATATTGATTCTATGGGGTTTTAACCTGACGCATGAAATTTCGATTATCCACATGGGTATGATGTAAATGAGTTATTATTATTGAATTATGAATTTTGGGCATGTTTTATGTTATTTTCTATTAAAAATAATGTTTCAAGCTTTTAAAAATCAAAATGCCCATTTATGAAAACTTCATCAAAGTTATGATTTATGATGAATATTCATGTATGACGAAGTGTTGTTGATGAAAAGTATGTTTTTAAGTTACCCATGTTTTCAAGTGAATTGATTATTTTCATATATGTTATAGTACTAGGCAGTGCCCATATGTTCAAGAATGATTATGTTTTACAATATGGATTTCATGATTGATCGATTTATGATGTTGGCCGACTAAAGAGCCCTTGATTCATGTCTAATCATGTATGAAAAGAGGATCAATGATGTTAAATGTTTATTTAGCCACGATTCTCATGAATTATGTTTACGATTTACGTATAAGCCTAATGTGCATACTTTTGGGAGCAGTGTCTAGGACCGAATAGTTTATGATTTATGTTATGAGAATGTTGTCCCACTATTATGAGCTTTTGTGTATTTTTAAATGTCCGTTTTACTTATGTTGAATACTCGGTATATTCCATGTACTGACCGCATACTCTATATTTTATCGTTTCATGATACAGACTCCGATCTTCAAACCAAACACCGTCATAGGCTCATCTCGAAGATTTGCATCCTGCTCATTGGTGAGTCCTCATTCTCCGAGGACCAGTTTGATATCTGTTATCTTTTCATGTTCAGTTTTTTAGACTTATTGGGTTAGTTGGGGGTGTGGTCCCATCAACACATCATATATGCTAGAGGCTTTCAGATTATGTGTAGTATTCAGCTTTTAAGTATGAAGTATGTTTCGCTTTCTACGCTATGTTATGGTTATGCTTCCGCTATGTCGTTATGCTAATATTTCGGTTTAGTTGATATTGAGTTAGATATATGTTCATGCAATTGGTTGACTTGGAGTCCCTCGGGTCTCCTTGTCCCGTCTTATGATCCGGTTCTATGTTCGGGTCGTGAAAAACATGGCATCAGAGCAATAGGTTTGAGGTGTCCTAGGGTGTCTGAAAGTCGTATTGAGTAGAGTTTATTTCATGGGTGTGAAGTGCACCACAGTTATGATGAAGAGGATATGAGACGTTTAGGAAATGTTCCCTTCTTTCATGATCTATGTCATGCAATGAAATGTCTCCCTATCCTTCTAACTCATGCTATTCGCGATTGTAGAATTATGTCTCCCTGCAGAATAAATGGTAGGAGGAACGGAAATGGAAACGGACATGAGGAGGGCAACTGAGACGGGCACCAACAAGCCCCACCAATCAAGAAGCACCATGCACCGCAGCCGATTGCCCATGCTGCATTTCGAGTTGCCATTCAGATGCTCGCACAGGCCTTGACCGCTTAGGTAAATCAACAAGCTGTGGTGCATGTTCTGCAAAAGAAAATCAGGTAGCAGCTCGAGTCAGAGATTTCTTGAGAATGAACCCGCCAGAGTTCCTCGGGTCAAAAGTAGATGAGGACCCGCATGAGTTCATTAAGGAGATTGTGAAGAACACCTAAGTCGTGGGGGTGAATGGGGTTGAGTGCGCTAAGTTGGCCTCATATCAGTTGAAAGGGCTCTCACACATATGGTTTCGACCATAGAAAGATAGTAGGGCCACCGGAGAAGGCCCAGTCACTTGGGAGGAGTTCCATGTTGCATTCCTAGATCGGTTCTTCCCTCGTGAAATGAGGGAGTTGAACGCAACTGAGTTCGTGAATCTTAAGCAAGGCAAAATGATGGTGTAGGAGTATGCCCTTGAGTTCACTTGCCTAATCGTAGTACACCCCAGAGTTAGTAGTTGACCAGAGGGCATGGCTAAGCAGGTTTGTCTATAGGGTGGCAGGCTACTTGGACAAAGATTGAAGGACCGCTATGCTCCACTAGGATATGGATATCCCTCGGATAGTCTTGTATGCCCAGCAGATGGAGACGGCACATATGAGGGAGAGAGAGGCAAAAAGGGCAGGGATAGATAGCTATGGGTTTACTCAGCAGAGATCCAACGGTGGTCACCACCATCAGATTCAGCAGAGGTCATCAACTCCACCACCATCATCAGCTAGTGTTTCATCCATACTCAAGGGTGATCAGAGGAGCAGGGCCTCAGGTTTGAGGGACCATAGGGGCATGCAGTAGAGCGCACCTTTCCAGCCTACAGGATGTGCAACAAAAGTCATGTTAGGAAGTGCTTTCTTGGCTCAGATATCAGTTATGGGTGTGGAAGATCCGTCCACATGCACTGAACGTGTCCATTTGCCAGACCAGATGATGATAGAGGCCATGCACAAACTACCAGGTCAGTAGCAGCTCCATCACGTTTATCTCCACAAGGGGCATCCACTAGTGGGTGTGGCGGACAACGCCAAAACAGCTTCTATGCCTTCGCCTCACGTCAGGATCAGGAGACTTCACTGGATGTTCTTACTGGTATGTTACAAGTATTTCATTTGGATGCTTATGCTTTGTTAGATATAGGGGCTACCTTGTCTTTTATGACACTTGATATTTCTAGTAGCTTAGGAGTTACTCCCAAAATTCTGTCAGAAACATTCTTAGTCTCTACTCCCATTGGCGAGTCAGTTGTAGCTAGGTAGGTGTATAGAAGTTTCCCGATCATAGTATTGCATAAATTCACCTCCGTAGACCTTGTAGAGTTATCCTTGACTGACATTGATATTATTCTCGGCATGTATTTTTTGTATGCCTGTCATGCTTCTCTTAATTGTAGAACCCGTGCGGTGGAGTTTCGCTTTCCGGGTGAGTCTGTCTTGGAGTGGAAGGGTAGTTCGGTCGTGCCTATGGGTAACTTCATTTCCTATATTAAGGCTAGGAAGATGATTTCCAAGGGTTAGTTGGGGGTGTTGTTTCATCAACCCATCATATGTGTTAGAGGCTTTCAAAGTATGCATAGTATTTAGCTGTTGAGTATGAAGTGCATTTTGCTTTCTATGTTATGTTATGTTTATGCTTTCACTATTTCGTTATGCTATGTATTCCACTTTACTTGTTATTGAGTTAGATATATGTTCATTCCATGGGTCGACCTCGGAGTCTCTTGGGGATCCTTGTCCTGTGTTATGATTTGGGTCTATGTTCAGGTCATGACAAATGGAGTCCCGCAGAGTAGAAGTTGTGGAAATCATTTCTAATCAAGTATTAAGTGTCTACAAGTGATAAGTAAGTATTTCTACTTCTGAATTATTAGGAATTCATGAGATTTGGTTGAATTTGAGTAGATCATAAATTAGGTTGTTTTGGATGTTGTTGAATGTTGATAGCTGTTTTCATGGAATAAGAAAAGAATTACTACATCGACATAAAGGCTATGAGTTGGAGGAATTGTCGGTTCTAAGCTGGAATAGGATTGGGCAATCAAAAATCGGCAATTAAGGTATGTTAAGCCTAACCTCCTTCTGCAAGTTATTCTCCTTGTATAGTTGATACGTCCTATACCTTTGTAAGTAAGTTGAACGAACGTATGTTGTGATTAGCTACTACCAACAGATAATGGTTATATGTGTTGGGATTACCTGCTGCAAGACGAATTAAGACTGCATTGTAGTATCCCTCGATGGGAAAGAGTATATTAAGTGTGACTAATGGTTGGAGCGTCGTAGAGATTTCCCTTCTAACCTATTTACTGTTTAGGGGGATTTTTGATATCTTGCTGTCGCACCAAGGCCTTAGAAGCTTGTAGTTATCTATTGGGCGTAACATGGTAAGGTTGGACAGCATAGGGCATAATTGGGTGATATAACATTAAATTTTACGCCTATCTTTATAGTAAAGCTCGCCCACGGGCCGTTGGCATACCTTGATGCCTCCAGGGCCAATATATTGATATGGTGGACTGACCTTCGAGTTAATGGCACCTGGATTGCCTTAGGAACTGAGCGACAGCTGGCTATATGATTTGCTACTGTTAGTGACCGCTAGCTTCAGGTGACTTACTGCCTGTCGTATAGGTCGCTCAGTAAACCACCCAGTTGTTAGAAATATGATTGACTAAGTAATGTACTAATTGGGGAAACTTGTTAGGAATTAGACGTGGAACTAACACCCCGGGCTACACTTGTAGATGTCCGTGTATAGGTTGCCGCGAAGGGCTAAATCTATATGTACCTTCCTACAAGGCTATGAATTGCTCAAGGGAGCTATATGTTATCTGGATAGACCAGGTTGACCTCTACGGGACTAGAACCAAAGTATTATAGTATTACAATTAGATTAAGAATTATAGTACGCAGCCTATGAGAATCTAGGGCTGACTACTTAGGAGCATGTCCGGTTAGTAGTAGCCCTACAATTGTTCTAAGCGAAGGAACTAAATAGTTGGTCCCCTATGTCCTTTTTGTTTGCTTATGAACTATCACCGTCCTAGTATGACCTTTAGAATATTTCTTAGGTCACCACGGACCTCGCCCTATTCAATCTAATACTGACAGAGGTTGCAAACGCTGCCAGGACCCACTACTCAGGTGTAGGCACATGAGGTGTGCCTGTGGGCAATGATATAGACTATTTAATGGGTGACTGACGGTTGTGTCAGGCCTACAAAGCTAGGTACGCCTACTGAGTTACTTTATTGAGGCTATAGAATCATACCCCTATAGGGATTGACCCACTTTAGTTGGTCTCTTATCAAACGACCACTGGATGGCTAACTGTGTCATTTCCTATAGGGCTACAGATTTGGTAAGAGGATCCATGTGACGTCTAGAAGGACTATATTTAGGCCTACAAGGTTGTATCGAAGTCCATTCATGATTGCTTTCCCTTATTCCATAATGGCATTACTGACCCTCAATGGAGCCCAGGGTGGAGTTACAGATACCTAGAGGGCTTAGATACAGTTACAGGAGCCTATGGGCTCAATTGTAGTCCTAGAGGCTAGATAGGTTTGATTATAGTTACTTGTGAAACCATAGTAACTTGGTTAGAAGCATATCGATTGATTTGTACTTACCAAGGCTTATGAGGGCCCAAGCAGGTTATCGTTATATTGCTTGTACCTTCTTGGCTTATGGGGGGCAAGTTAGGTTATTGGTTTTATACTTGCTTAATAGATATAACTTATGAACATATAATCATTTTGTTTGTGTTCCGGGTTGCATAATTGTCTACTAGAGGCAGGTTGTGGTTATGAAGGCATACAGGTTATCTTCTACCCCTTTTCGTTGATTTTTTTCAGTTCTTTATCAGCTTTTTTTAATCTTTTATTATTGCCTCGCATAGTCGATACGTATTGTACTGACGCCTATACATTGGGTGCTGCACACTTGCTTGCAGGTTTAGATAGACAGGTTTCAGGATCTTATTTAGTAGCTATTCAAAGTCAGCAGACTGGTCGGCTCCTTTCATTTTGAGTTTCCAGATGGTAGAGGTTTGCCCATTCCTTATCATATAGTGTTTGGGTAGCTCGCAACCCTATCTTGGCAAATATTTCACTCTTAGAGGCTTGCAGACTACAGTCTATAGTTCCTAGCTTGTTGTTCGTTGTTGGCCATGTGGGGTTTATGTATGTTATGCTTTATATATTCTCCATGTGGGGCCTATCTTAGCAACTATTTAGGATCATTTTCAGCTATAGTTTATATGTAACTGCCTATCTTCCTTTTGTTATAACTTAGACAACATGGTGGTCTTATCATCCCGCAGAGAATCCCTAGATTATTATGATCGCTAGGTTCGCTATTTGTGCGCAATTATGTTCTGCATCCTTGTTGTTCCGAGGCTGTGTTTACAATTGAGATATAACAATTTATTTTCTTGATTTTGAGTTGTTGGTAGGCACCAGAGTTGCATATGCTCGGCCAGGTCAACCTAGGTTCCAGTGTGGCACTAGGTGCCAGTCACGTCTCCCAAGGTAGGGTGTGACAAACTTTGTATCAGAGGAACGTCATATCCTAGAAAGTATGCAAGCGTGTCTAGTAAAGTCTTGTTTATGAATATGTTGTGCACCAAATTCTTTAAGCATGAAGCTACTCCATATGATAATATAGTTACCCCTCCTTCTTCTCAGATCGTGCTATAGAGAAGAGTTGTATAGGGTTGAGCTCCTAAGCTTATATTATTATGTCTATCTAGAAAAATGTTTGTTATGAGACTGATTATAGCCAGCAGCAAGTTAGATATATTAGCAGGAGAGGGTACCAGCGAGGTGCAGCAGTTGGGGACAAGCCCAGCTTGAGGATGAAGAAGAGACATTTTTTTCAATCTCCCCAGCATCCTTCCTGGGCGCCAGGAACTTCATAAGATTAGATATGCCAGTACCGTTCCTAGTTCTTTCTACACCCATGGAACAGGAGGTCAGGAATGTAGTATATACACGATGGCTTACTTAGTAGCTACTTAGTATTAGACAGGGACAACAATTACTGTTGGAATACCTGAAAGGTGCGAGAGGTTGTGAAATTGTAATACTTTTTACCTCCGGCCTTTAGAGTTTGTTGAGTTTCATACCTTAGCCCCACCGTAGAATAATATGGTTATTTTCACCTCCCAACCATTTTCTCAATATAAAAGAGAGGGCAAGTATTGACACTATGTTTTCAGGACTAAATGGTAAAGGAGGAGTAGGCAAATTTGGTTCTCGGGGAAGGGGGGTTTTAAAAAAGTGGTCAAGATCCCTAGTACTTAAGTAAGCCACCTAGACCTTCACTAGAGTAAAATCAAGAGGGCAGGTAAAATTGCCAGCAACATCCAAATATGTGTGAGAGTCCATAAGTAATAAAATCCCCATTAATAGTAAAGCTTAGGCCGAAAATTGATTAATCCTACCTTAGCATGTTTATGGCGGTAGTGAATATCCGGAGAATAATGGTGTTGGCCCCTAACTTATGATGTTGACAGAAAGAGAGATTATGCGATAGGAACTAGCCCGAGTGCGGATCAGGAAAATATAGGTTAGTAGACTTGACAAGTAATATCCTTGCCAGTATGGTGCACGAGGCACGAACCTCGAATTTCAGCTTATAGAAGTAAGAGCAAGACATGAACATCTAGCTCCGGGGGAGAATAGAACCACCTTTAGGAGGTAGCGGGCTGATACAATATGGAATCACCATTGAATGTCGAGAAATAAGCATCAGGCTGACATTTAAAGGATAGTGAGATTGTGACTAAGCATACTGTAATGTCACCTCAAGCTGTGGAGGCGAAGGAGTGACCATATAGAGACCCTAGCCTAGTATGGGAAAAAGATAAAGCTCAGCAGAAGGAGTCATCGGCCTTCGAGATAGCAAGGGGTGGAGTCTTAAGACCCAGAGGTTGACTCTGCACTCCAAATGTGGCAAGGCTTTGTCCATAGACTGTAGCATAGTACACCATGTCTGTTATTCCCTCCACGCAGGTTTGATGAAACGCATCAGCTTATAAAAGAGATCTACTAATGGCATGGGAAGAAGAAAGATATTGTTAAGTTGTAGCACATAGCTCAAATGTATAGTAGGGAAAGGTTGAACATCAGAAACCTAGTGGGCTAACTCAGGAGATAGTCGTGCCTGCTCAAAAATGCGAAGTAGTCAATACGAATTTAGTTATAGGTTTACCTCGTATCAGGCATATATTTGACCCTACTCGGGTCATTGTAGAAAGGTTAATGAGATCAACTCATTTCTTGCCATTCAAAATTACATTTTAGCTAAAGATTACACTTAGTTAAATACAAAAGAGATAGTCCGGCTACATAATGTTCCAGTTTCTATCAAATTTTGACAGAAGGGAACAACTCACAACTAGGTTTTAGAAAGAGTGTAAAAACGGATTGGGACGCAAGTTAATTTGAGTACAACATCTCATCCCAGACAATGGCCAAGAAAAGAACATAATTTAGATGCTCAAAGATATGTTATAGGTGGAAATGTAGGTCCCTATATGATGGCCTGAAATAGGTAAGTCAGCGTTAATTGAACCTGACATAATACATCAGTCAGAAGAATTTTTTTTTAACTCATTAGAAGATATCTACTGGCAGCCAGAGTCCTTAGAAGCCCTATTTTGAAATACGGCGTAGGGACTTGGAAATTGATGTGACGACTAAGTATCCTTAAACTTTCACCAAAGAAGGGTGTACAAGATTTAGCGAGGAGGACAAACCCGGGTCTAGATTCACTAGGCTATATCAAATCCTCAGGACGATCGGCAAAGTGGCCTATGAGTTAGAGTTGGTTTTGGGTCTAGGATCTGCTCATTGTTGGTAGGAGACCCTCCTCAGGTTGTCCCAGTCGAGGATTCTTAGGTTACAAAATAACCACCCCAGCGGAGACTCTAATAGTTATACTAGATCACCAGGTTTGTAGGGGCTATCTTGAGAACCGAAGATGTAGCCTATTAGGGCCTTATGGAGTAATAAAAATATAGAAGAGATAAATTAAGGAGCTAAGGATGACATGAAGTCTTGGTATCCTCTATTATTCCAGGCTCTACAACGATAGTATACAAATTCAGAATATTTTAATTAAGGCAAGATATTTTTAGGTGTTGTATAGTTGCCTTTGTTGCTATTGTTATCATTTGCTTACATATATGTGGTGGAACTATGTTATTCAGTTGCAAGTAGCATCCTATGAGATGCCTATGTTGGAGTTTTCTACATTTCAAGTTTCCAGATAATATATATTGTAGAGGAGACTTTGCCCAAATGTTTAGGAAGGACAGAACCTCTTAAAGATGAATTACATTTGAGGACAAATATTTCTAATGGGGGGATGATGTTATACCCCGTAAGTTTCCATTGATTAGCGGATGTGTGTGTGTGTTTGTGATAGGGTCGAGAGCACGACACGCGCAGGAAAAGGCCAGAAGAGGGAGGCGGTAGGGCACAAGGAGCGTCGCGTCGTGACCCCTTCCCTGGTTCTTTGAGAGGCACATCGCGCCCATCTACCTGTGCATTGGGCGGCGCGCCGCACCCCCTGGCCACTGCCTCCTTATATATATGTTAAGTGAGGGCAACCTTGTTTCATTTAATATTCCCCTAACAGAGGATTTGGGTGAAGCAAAGAGGGTACAAAGTTTTATACTTTTAGAAGCCAAATTACGCTGCTAAATCACCTCCCAATGTTAATTCTTCTCAAGTAATGATTCCTAGGCCAACGAAGAATGTATCTACGAAGTTATTTCTTCGAATTTGTCCTAGTTCGACAGAGTCCCACAAAGTAGAAGTTGTGGAAATCACTTCTAATCAATTCCTAAGTGTCTAAAAGTGATAAGTAAGTATTTCTAACTTATGAATTCTTAGGAATTCGTGAGTTTTGGTTGAATTTGCACATATCATAACTTATGGTAGTTATGGATGTTGTTGAATGTTTCCAGTTGTTTTCATGGACTATGAACAGAATTACTACATCAATGTAAAGGCTCTGAATTGGAGGAATTGCTATTTTGTAAGCTGGAACAGGATTGGGTGAGCAGAAATTGGCAATTGAGGTATGTTAAGGCTAACCTCCTTTAGCAAATTGTTCTCGTCATATAGTTGATATGACCAATACATTCGTAAAAAAGTTGAATATATGTATGTTGTAATTAGCTTCTACTAGTAGATAATGGTTATATATGTTTTGGTGAGTTGCTGCAAGATTAATTAAGATTGCATCATAGTATCCTTCAATTGGAAAGAATATATTAAGTGTGACTAATGCTAGGAGTGTCGTAGCGATTTCCATGATCACCTATTTACTGTTTAAAGGGATTCTGATATCTTGCTATCATACCAAATCCTTAGAAACTTGTAGTTAGCTGTTTTGTGTAATTTCATAAGGTTGGACAACATAGGCGCAGCTGGGTGATATAACTTTTTGTTTGACGCCTATCTAGACTGTAAAGCTCACCCACAGGACGTTGACGTACGTTGACGCCTCCAGGGCTAGAATATTGATAGGGTCGCCTTACCTTTGAGTCAATGGCACCAATATTGCCTAAGGAACTAAGAGACAACTTTCCATATGATTGGCCACTATTAATGACTGCTAGCTTCAGTCGACTTACTACCTATCGGATAGGTCGCTCAGTAAACCACCCCATTCGTTAGAAATCTGATTGACTAAGTAATGTCCTAATGGGGGAAACTTGTCAATGATTAGATGTAGGGCAAACGCCCTAGGCTACTCTTGCAGACGCACATGTACTTGTTGCCGTGAAGGGCTAAATCCAGATGTACCCGCCTACGGGGCTATGAATTGCTCAAGGGAGCTATATATTATTTGAATAGACCAGGTTGACATCTAGGGGACTAGAACTAAAGTATTATAGTATTACCTTCAGGGTAACAACTATAGTAAGCAGCTTGTGGGAATTTAGGGCTGACTGCTTAGGAGCATCTCCAATTAGTAGTAGCACTACAATTGTGCTAAGCAAAGGAACTAAATAGTTGGTCAGCTGCTACCTTGCAATTAACTTATGAACTATCATTATCCTAGTATGACCTTTAGAGTATTACTTAGGTCACCCCGGACCTCACGCTATTCTGTCTAAAAATGGCAGAGATTGTAAGTGTTGCTAGGACCTACTGGTAAGGTGTAGGCACATGAGGTGTGCCTGCGGGAAGCTACAGAGCTAGGTACGCCTATTGAGTTACTAGATTACCCCTGAAGGGATTGACCCACTTTAGTTAGTCTCCCGTCAAACGACCTTAGGATGGCTTACTGTATCATTTCCTACGGGACTACGAATTTGCTCAAAGGAGATATGTTATGTTTGAAAGGACTATATTCAGGCCAACAAGGCTATACAGAAGTCCATTCGCGTATGGCTTTCCTTTATTCCATAACATCATTACTGAGCCTCAGTGGAGCCTTGGGAGCCTAGGGTGAAATTACAGAAGCCTAGAGGGCTCACGTATAGTTACAAGAGCCCATGGGCTATGTTGCAGTCATAGAAGTCGGATATTTTTGGTTATAGTTACTTGTGATACCATAGAGACCTAGTTAGGGGCATATAGATTGATCTATACTTGCCAAGGCTTATGGGAGCCCAGGTAGGTTATCTCTCTGCTGCTTGCACCTTCCCGACTTATGGGGGCCAGGTTAGGTTTTTGTTTGTATACTTGCTTACCAGATATTGCCTATGAAAATATAATCATACAGTTTGTATTCCTGGTTGCATAATTATCTACTAGATACAGGCTATGGTTATGAACGCATACGGGTTAACTTGTACCCCTTTTTCGTTGATTACCTTCAATTCTTTATCAGCTTCTATTTAGCTTTTATTATTTCCTTGCATACTCGGTACATATTGTACTGACGCCCATACATGGGGTATTGCATACTTTCTTGCAGGTTTAGACATAAAGGCTTCAGAATCTCCTTTAGCAGTTATTTAGAGTCAACAGACTGGTCAGCTTCTTTTATTCAGAGTTGCTAAATAGTAGAGGTTTGCTTGTCCCTTATTTTATAGGTTTTGGGTAGGCCGGGGCCCTGTCCCAACCAATATTTCACTCTTAGAGGCTTGCAGATTACAGTCTATAGTTCCTAGATAGTTGTTTGTTGTTGGCCATGTAGGGCCTATGTATGTTATGTTTTGTATATTGGTTGTATTGGGCCTAGCATAGCTATCGGATAGCAACCTTGTAGGCTGTAGTTTATATATAGATTCCTATCTTCCTTTTGTTATGACTTAGACAACATGTTGGTCTTGTCGGCCCACATAGGATTCTTGGATTATTGTGATTACTGGGTTAGCTATTTTTTCCCAGGTTTGTTGTGCGGCCTTGTAGGCTCAAGGCTGTGTTTATAGACGAAATATAACTATTTGTTTTCTTGATTTTGAGTTGCTGGCAGACACCAGAGGTGCATATGCCCGGCTAAGTCAGCCCAAGGTCTAGTGTGACACTAGGTGCTAGTCACGCCTCCCAATATGGGGCGTCAGAATAATAAGCCTCTATTTCATCTCACTCAAAGCGAAGTTGCGAAATTCACTAGGCCTCCTAGGGATCTAACTCTTGAGATGTGGTGTTTGTCATTGGGGCTTTCCTTTTGCTTTGTTGTCTAGATATGGACATGATTCTGCAAGATAATGTTAGTACCATACAAAGAGTGTAAAGGGAAACCACAACTAATCTAAATTAAGGAACAAAGATCTAAGGATCAGATGGTAAAAAACTAGGAAAAGTGAAATGTTTTTGTTGGCAACTCCAGGAAAACGCAGGTTAAGAGCAGCGAAGCCCTGATGAGTCACTAGCATTGGGCAAAACACTTGGCAGATGTACTCTTAACCGGTGGCATACCAATGATTCGTCCGTCTTGACCTGTGAAGCACCCATGAAATGCTGCGCCTTGGCAGTGACCTGTAGCCTCGCGCTTGAACCTGCATTTCATCCGGCGTATCGCCAGGCATGGCCAGTGATTCACCGATGGAACCCCGCTCACTTGTACTCTAATTTAGCTAATACAAATCCCTCAAAAATCATGATTCGCTCACTCACTACACATCAATATTATTTATACAAGCAATACAACCTAAGTAACAATGAAGATTTTTCCCTCAAGAAAGATGTCACCCTCTCTATCTCTGGGCCAATGGGTCGGGTAGGTCGATAGGTCGATCAAAATTTTAAATGAAGCTCCTACTTGACCTGCGCTTAACCGGCGGTCGTTAGTGAGTACCGGTGTTTTACCAGTGTAACCGTTGGTGACCATCATCCTATCAGTTCACTATTTTACATCAGGAGTTAGACTAGCAATTCGCTGATTGTAACGGGTATTCTACCAGTTGCATCACTGATTATACCCCAACTCCCAAGTCTACTAGTTTGAGCTAGTGCCCATGCGATGATTCACGAATTTTCACTGGCATTACGCTGGTGGGTCACCAGTTTCAACTATTTTTCTCCACTTTTCTACTTCCCACATGCGACAAGGCGGCACATTGTGGTTGTTCACTAGCATTTATTGGTGTAGTGATAAAGTCCAAATGACACTCTTCTTTACAAAGAAGCGTAAATGATCGTTGTTCAAAATAAATAACCCAGCGGGTGTTGGTATTGAATCCTACAAGGAATGTCAGCTGATCATACAATAGTCATCTATTAAGTTAAACTATTACATATCAATGTTGCAAGACAAATAAGAGAAAATTGAGGAAATCACGATTTATAAAATAAAATAAGGATTTTCACACTAAAAATAGGGGCAAAGTATAGAAACGACCAAAGAGAGACTACTAGGAGTGTGATATTGATAAGAGCTTCAATAGGTTGGAATTGTTAATTGTTCCTATCTTTAAAGAATGATTAGCTGCAGATTAGGAAACATCTTAAGTTTATAAAACAATTAGATGTCTTATATCTCAGGTTTTCTCAAATCCCCAGGTTCCTCTTCATAACAACCACATCAACTTGGGTATGGATTTACAATTTCTAGCACCAATCCTTAATGGATGTGTAATAATAGGTTTTGGCTATGTCTAGCCCAACACCACATAATTATCACCCAAGTACCCATTAGTGTTTCCTCACCCATACCATAAATTTCCTTTTCCAAGCAACATTAAAGTAAGGAAATGCAACCCACATTTGCAACTATGAGTTTTCAATTTAAAATTCAGTGGAAACAGTAAAATCTCACTAATTGAGTAAATATAAGATCAAATACAAAATATCCAACCCAAATCAACCACAATAATTCACACACCTCTAGCTAAGAATTTAGCTGCTCATGCGAGTAAAGTAAGAAATTGCATTAAACAACAAAACAATATCCATTGACAAACTTGAGCAAGAGAAATGTCTGAACTTCAATGGATTTTTCTACCTTCTCAATGAACAAAATGACTCTTTCTCTTTCTACTTCTCTCTACTTTTCTATACAAGCCAAAAGCAATATAATAATCAATACTTTCTAGAATGGAATATTTAGTTCTTTCATTTGAGGTACAAAAGTAGAGCACAAATCCGCTCCTCTTTTTTTGTGGTTAAAATTTTTACCCCTGGTTGACGGGCTCACTTGCGATTCATCAACGGTTCCCCAATGCAAGTTTGTGAAATGCCGATCAGTTCTAGCTAGAGGACAGTGAGATTTTTGGCGCTTCAGCGCTGGCACCAGCGGTTCGCCGTTGCTGATCTGTGGACTGCTGGTTTGTTATAGCTGATGGAAGTAAATTCTTTAGCACTTTAGCATTAGCAGCGAAGGATCACCGGTTTTAATATATAGTCCGCTCGTCTCCAACCCTTTTCCATATAGTAGGTGATGCCTCGCAAGTGTACGGGTCGTACAAGTAATATAGTGGCCCTTTTTAGGAGATGGATTGTCGAACCCACAGGGACTAGAACCAATCAGCAAATTAATAAATTCAAGTGTTAGTTTAGTTGGATATGGAGGTTTTGGTTGGTTTATAACTAATTACAAGGTTTGAGACAAAGATTATCCGGAAACAATATAAGATAGAACTAGTGTCAAGGCCGGATAATCATGCAATGCTACAATTCAAAATGGGTTAGGTATGAGATGATCAATTTTTGTCTCACATAATTGAAAACGTGGTGTTTATGGTCTTTCGAGCCACTAAACACACAGACTAGCCTACTCCACTATTGGCTAAGTAACAATCCATTCCCAACTAGTACATAATCAGTGGAGTAACAACTATATGTTGATGTTGGGTATGCAACATCCTAATTTGTGGGCATAATCAACTACATGGATGTGGTTTTTGCCATTCATTGTGGACTTCCGTACCTCCAACCATTTAACCAAACATAGCAATATAATGACTCCTACAATAGGTAGAAGAACACTACTACTACAATAGGTAGAGTAACAATTCTAAGTTAATGTCTTGTTATCTTCCCATTTTATCAACCAAGCAAGGTAAATTAAGGATATTTCTATCTTAACCACGAATCTTATCAAAAGACAAGAACTTGCCCCTTACATTCTTATGTTCTTACTTAGGTTTTCTCTTTCAAGATTTCACCCAAATATAACCCATATGTTTTCATGGTGATCAATAATAAAAACAACCAATAATCAAGAATGCAAGACAAAACAACAATTAATAACTCAACCCAATCCAAAAATCAAGCAAATACATTCATATCCATGGCCTCAATCCTGGATAAGGGTTCTAGAAACTCATGTTTGTAAAAACACTCAAAAACATGTTTAGAGTAATTTACTTACAAGAATAGATGAAAAGAAACCAAGAAAAGATGAACCCAATGGAGTTCTTCAAGTTCCCTTTGCGCCTCCTAAGCAGTTTTTCCGGAACATCCCGTCTACCCTAATATATTTGGCAAAGGTTCCTATTTATAGTAAATGAGAAAAATCTACTATTTCGCCCCAAGTGGACTGGCTCTGTGTCACAGAGTGTATCGCGGAGCACTGCCTCCATGACACGGAGGTATCGCGGATGCTCACTAGAAATGGCCAAATTTATTTCTTGTAGGCAGAACACTGTCGCGATGGCTCCGTGACATTGTTCCCATTGCGGCACCCTTCAATTATGCCAAGTTTTTCTCCAATTTTTATGTTTTTCTCCCGATAACATTTCTCCACTTAACCAAATCATGGATTTAGTCCTCAAATGCATTATTTACCTTCAAGAACAAAGAGTAATCATGTTGGTTAATACTTATTCCCATTTACATAAAAATACTTGAGAATGTATATAAATAACTAGATAAACAAGGCAAAACTAAATTATAAAGTATCACTTGGGCATGCAATTATGCCCAAGATCACAACCCCACACTTAAAGCCTTGTTAGACTTGTTAGTCCTCGAACAAGCCTTTTACATCACATGGACTTGAATACTCAAACATAGCTAGTTTTAGCACAACCATACAAGCTATTACTACAACGAAAGTTTAGGATGGCAAGTCAAAAAATATATATCCTGCAAGATTTATTCATTCAAATGAAGTATAACTATGTCAAGACTTTCTAACCTGAAGAATTGTGTTCTCAATTTAAGAAAACTCATTCAACTTAACTGGTCAAGAAATCCACATGAATGACATCCTTCACTGAACATGTGCCCTGACACAAGAGATTTGCCTATTTTCTATCACAAAATTTTTCAATTCTCACATATATGGGTATACGAATAGAATTTACGCTCACTCTCACAAGGAATTCACATGCATCATGTAATTAACCATAAGCTTGCCCTTAGTGTTTTACTCTACTAATTTAAGGATGTTTGAATGTAGGATCAAATAGGACTTTTGAGGTTGTAATGTGGCTAAGGGTACGTAGGGATTCATTACAAATTGTGACATTCTTCCCCAAGCACTTTCAATACATCACACCTTCTTTAAGAATATCTATTCTCTTCTTCATCCTCCTTATTTTCATTTTGTCCATTTCTAGTTTCCCTTTTCTTCAAGCACACTTCATCATATTGGTAAGGAGTACTTAAGAACTTTTTCATTCATTTTATTTTCCTACTCCTTACGAATAATCAAACATTTTCAACAAGTGTACTTCTAAATTTTTCTTTAACTTTCACAAATTCAATTTTTCCTTCTTTATCCCAATTTTCACTCCTTCACTCCTTCAGATTTTTCACTTAAGCACTTAGGAATTTTGGATAAAAATTCAAGTCTAATGAAAGAAGAAAGATTTAGCTTATGTTGTGGCTATCAAAGAATAGGCTTAAGGCTCAAAGGGGCTAACTAGGATTCAATATTCAAGGTAGGTAAGGCAAGATTAGATATTTGGCTCATTCAAAGAAATTCCTAAATCATTTCCTATACTCTACATCCTTTATTTCGTTTTATAAACACACCAGGCAAGTTCTAGACACTCCACAATAGTACGGAATAATCAAAAACCTTACACTCATGGCACATGCTCAATTCAAGACATACCCAGTAGATTTTTTAACTCAGCTAAGCACAAGAATTTAAACATTAAGATTCAATCATATCGAGTCAAATTCAAGAGCCTAGCCGTCTCAAACATAGGTATACCACTTGCATGCTTCAACACTAAACATACTTGCATCTTACAATCATTTATAGCACATAACAAGAATATCATACCATTAATTAACTATGGGTTCAACAACCAAAACCTACTTACTAAAACACTATATACAAACAAAGAAAATTTTTTATTCCTCTGTTCAAAGACCCCTGTCGGAAAAGAACCAAAAAGAAAAACCAACGGGTGGTGAAGTCATGCTTAACTCAAAATTCTTTCCTATATGAATCAAGCACTATATTCACCAAAAATCTTTAAGCACAAAATTTTTATATTTCCCTCACCCCACACTTAAATCATGCTTTGTCCTCAAAGCATCTAATCCAAATTCAAAAGGGTGAGAAATACTCCCTGAAGCCTCTAGACCTACCTAATAATATGTTTTTCTTCATATTTGCACAAGTGGGTATTTGACCCCACAAGTTTTCCTCTTTCATGCTTCTTAGCTTCCTCATTGCAGGGTACTCAGACTTCCTCCATATGTACTTAACTTTCAACCAAAAACAACAAAAGATGAAAATAAATCAAATCAACACAAACCAAAATTAAAAAATTGTACTTGGGGTACCCTTGGGTTGCCTCCCAAGCAGCGCCTAATTTTACGTCGCGACACGATGTATCAAGTTTCACCACTTTTCCCTCAACTTTGAGGATATGAATCACACCCCTAATTTCTTCTCAAATTTTCTCTTATGCTCCATAGGTGGTGGTGAAAAATTTAATGGACCAAGCAGTAAATGTTGCCTCTTGCATTTATTGGCCCTTACGTAAGTGAAGTCATTTTTGCTCTCAGAATCAGGAAATTTCAGAATGTATGGGGCTTGTTCCTCCTCTAGCTCTTTCTCTACAAGCTTGGAAGACTCTATTTCTAGGTTTTCAACCAAACTTAATGTCGAGAAATGCTTCGAGTGTGGTACAATACACCTGAACTCTTAAACTGCATTGCTTGACTTCCCTACTTGTGTACACCTTCTCTACATCAACATCTAATTCCCCATGAATGTCAAATGGGTGGGACTCTAACTCTTGTTTCATAAATGTATTGGCCATATATGTGAAACCATCCCGGGGACTCTCAAGAGCTTCTAATAGTTGGGCTTCTTCCAAGAACTCACTTCTTCTTGTGGTTCCTCTTGAGTATTGCATAAGACCTTTACTTGCAAATTACCGCAAGCTTCAGCCTCAGCCATCATCTCCGTGATTTTGACGCTCATCATTTCTAGGGCCTCTCCATTTTCCTCTTGCTGAATTCTCAATGCTTCCATCTCCTCCTTCATTGCTTCTGTTTGCTCAAGGACATGTTTTATCATGTTTTGTATCCGAGCTTGGCATTCCAAGTCCTCATTTTCATCATTCCTATATTCATCAAAAACAACAGAAGGATCATAGTAGGGGCTTGGGGGCGGGGAGTATGCATTTGGACAGCCATCCCAATGGCCATTTTGACAACCACATATATTGCAAGTATTGTAATGTTGCCACAAGTGAGGTCCTCCACAATTCATACAACACTCACCAAAATAAGAGTATCCACCATTTAACCCATTTGTATTCCATAATGTCATGTTAAGAAGGGTATAAGAAAAAAAAATTTAAAATAAATATAAAATAAATAAAATGTTTTTTTAACGTTAAAAAATATATATAGATACTAGCACCAAACAAGAAATTTTTTTTTATTATTTTTTTATAAGAATGTAAACTAACACAAGAAAATACTTTTAATTCACTAATTACGCAGAGTCCACGGTAACGGCGCCAAAGCCATGATTGGCCTGCAAGTGTACGGGTCGTACAAGTAATATAGTGGCCCTTTTTAAGAGCCGAATGTCGAACCCACAGGGACTGGACCAATTAAGCTAACTATCAAGTTCAAGTGTGATATTAAATGCCGCAAGTGTTGATTATAGACTTTTTTGAGAAATTTAATTAAGTCTAGATGTGGTCAATGAAATACTCTGAATTCATTCAAGGAGCAACTAGAGTTAAAGCCGGATAATCATGCGATACTATGATTTGCAATGGTTTTTAAGTATGAAACTATCAATTGTCGTCTCACATAATTAAAATTGCATGTTCATGGTCTTATGAGCCTCTAAACACGACAAACTAGCCTCACAACTACATCGTTTAGTGGTGATGTGACATGCTAATTCGTGGGCAATTCAATTACGTTGATGTGGTTTACGTGGATGTGATTAGGGACTCTCGTACTTCTAATCATTTAACTCAACTTAGTTTCACAATTACTTCTTCGATTGGTGGAGTGACATTTCTAAGTTAATTCATGTTCTCATCCCGTTTTACCAACCAAGCAAGGAAAATTAGGTATAATTTCTTATCCTAACCGCGAAGTATATCCTGAGATACAAACTTGCTTCGTAAATTCTTTTTTTCTTGCATAGGTTTTCTTTTTCAAGCATTTACGTAATCTTAACATCAGTGTTTTCATGGTGATCAATCATAAAAGCAACCATAATTAAGAATGCAAGTCAAAACAATAATCAATAACTTAATTCAAAATAAATTCGTAAAATAACAATCATAACTTATGGCTTCAACCATAGAGGAAGGAATCTAGATACTCAAGTTCATAAAATTACAAGAAAACATTGTTAAAGTAACATACATACAAGAATTGGTAGAAGAGAAGATGAAGTTGATGAACCCTAGGTGAGTTCTCCCACTTCTCCCTCACTCCTTGGTAGTTCTTCAGAAATATTACATGATAAAATGTTTTAGGAGCTAAGGGACCTATTTATAGTAAATGTGAGGTGTATAAAATTATTCCCGGCATGAAATAGCTCTGTGTCACAGAGGTTATCACACCAATATGCCTTCGTGACACAAAGGCATCGCGTAGGCAATGTGGAAATCAAAACAGTCGCCAAGCAGTAGCTGTCTGCGTTGGCAGCACATTTGAGGGCGTGTCACGGCCCTTGTAGCGCAGCCTGCCTGCCGTGGCACGTTTCCAACGCGCAAGTGGGCTGTTTCGCGCATCCTCCTTGCCGACGTTCCCATTTTACTTCCGATTCCATGCCTCCACTTCACCAACTCATAGATTAGTTCCTAAAAATCATTTTAAACCTACAAAAACAAGAACTGATCATGTTGGTTAGTATATATATTCACATTTACATAAATATACATGAGAATGCATATAATTAAGTCGATAAACAAGACAAAACTAAGTTATAAAGCATCAGTCGAGCATGCTATTTTTCCCGAGATCAGTAGGCAACGGCGATCAATCCAGCGTTTCGTCGGTGTTCTTCGGTGGAGCACTGGTAATCAACTCTATTTTCAGGTTTTTTGTTAAATTTCATGTTTTTCTCCATTCAAGTTAAATACCTGCAAGGATGAAGGAGTAAAGTCATAAAATCCACCTAATTAACATGAAAACTAAGCAAATACTCATGTTTAAGAGCCTAGTGAGTTGGTAAATTACCAACTCATCAAACCCCCAAACTTTAACCATTGCTTATCTTCAAGTAATGCTATTCTTTTCATTTGAGTAAACGAACAACATGTCAAATATGAAGTTATGAATCACTGACCAATGAGCCTAAGGAAATCAAAAAACGCTCACCAACTAAAGGAAAAAGAGAAATGACTCCCCCTAAAATGTATGGAAGTTTCAAGAGGTAACTACAATGAATAGGCATGACTCACAACTTCGTTCATTTTTCAAAACAAGGGCATGGTTTATCAATTAAAATACACATAGCATTTAAAATTATAATCATTTAGCATTCAAAGATTTCCTTGAAGCTCACACTGCTCATGCCTCAATCATATCTTTGCTCACTACAAGAGAGAACCCCCTTTCGTTATCATAAAACAATGCACACACAAGGGATTATATAACAAGAGGATCGCACTCACTCTCACAAAAAAAATCTCCAAGCACACAACTTGACCCATAGGCTTGCCCTTCATGTAACTCACCACTAATGTAGAGCAACTACACTCAAAATCAATTAGGACTTGCGAGTCATGATGAAGGCTAGGGGCAAGGGTAGGAAAAATATTTAGCTCTAGTGACTAGAACCTCCCTAATGCCTTTTTGTGAATACTATTAACCTCCCATCAAACTCTTTAAATCACTCTGCCTTTTTCCTCCTTTTTTATTTATCTGCATATTTTATTTCTCACGAGCCCTCCTTGTAACTCTTTTGGCTCTCACATTTAGCCTCATCTAAGAAAGAGGTAACACCATTTTACTATTCTTTTTCTCTTTTGACGATTCAAGGTTTCTCAACCCGTCATTTCATTCATTTTGATCACAATTCGGTGCTACCTTACATATAAGCTCATCACATTTCTCCCCATCTTGTAAATCCCCAAACTCAGGCTTTTTGCCTCTTTTCTGTTAATTTCCTTAACGCTCCGCATGTCTTGGGCTTCAAGCCCCCATTATTTTTAAATAATTCATCACTAGCAATAAGGGAGGATGGGTGCCAAAGAAGAGGATTACAAAGGGACATTAGGCTTGCAATGTTGTTTTCGGAGGTCATTTTGGGTGAAGTGCCTAATCAAACCAAATGCCTAAAATCATGTTCTAAGTGAAGCTACATCTAGGATTTCACCTTGAGTCACACTTAGGGTAAGTTCTAGTAAAGTAGAGATGCATGAGACTCATTCAAATGACCTTACCACATAAGGTAATCACACCCAAAGAGTTCACACAAGTCATTATTGTCACAAGATGTCGGTTCAAGACAATAGAGCATTCGAATCCACAAGCCAAACATGTAATATGCAATACATGGAAAGAGAGTGTTACATTTCCCCTTTAAAATGCCCAATTATTTTTCAATTTCAGTTTTCATGCCATAACAAAAGTTTGGTGGTACCTCTCAAAAGCAGTTTCACAAAAGACTCAAAGAAAAACATGAAATTTTCCCTGAAGAGAGTCACCTTGCAATCTATTACTGGAAAATGTCACCCTATTCGATAGCAAGAAGAAAAGAAAAAAAAAGAAATTTCTCCTCAAGAAAGAACCGTAGTATAAAGAAAACTTTGGTGTTTATTCATTATCTCCTATTCACAAAGGTGAAAATCAAAGTTGGGTCACAAATTTTTGGCAATAAAAATAAAGACCCATTCAAAATCACTAAAAATCCAAAGATTATTTTTCTGTCTATCCATTTCGAGCTCGACTTAGGCTCAATAACCATTCAAAAATCTAATAAAACAAATAGCCCAGCAAGGGTAGTCATCAAACATAGCTAAAATCAGCCCGAAAAAGGCTCACGAATCCTCACAACTCAAATACAATAGCTTGACAAGGGAAATATAAAATCATCAACGAAAAAAGGGACAACCACAAAAGGAACACCCATCCAACCCCCAACTAAAACATTACTTTTTCCCCAATTTATGCATACAAAACAAAGAGGGAGAGAACTTACTGAAATGGTCACTCGTCATCATCTTCATCAATTTCCCCATCTTGGCCGTCAGCAATTTAGGATATACACTCAGACCCGGTGTCAAGCTCATCCTCCTAGAATAGATAATTAATAGCTACTGGAGTGGTGTAAGCCTCCACACCTCGCACCATGACTGAGGGTAGGTAGGGAAAGTTGTCAACCTTGCCCTTATGATTCGCGACGTCCTGCCTGACATGGTAAGATGTGTAGAATTTAGGGATGAGGTTAAGGTAGAAATTTTGAAGTGGATTGACAAAGGCATGCCATTGTTGGTTATTAAATTAAGCTGTGATGTTGGGGAAGTCATCCCGCAACCCCACCAAGTCAAACTGCTTCTCAACAGGGATTGATCTCCCTTTGCAGATTTTATAATGCCCCTTCATGTCGGGTACACAAAATATTATGGCCTCTTTGGAGTTGGTAGGTGCTGCGGATGCCTTTGCTTTCCCCTTTCCTTTGGTGGAAGAGGAGGCTCGGGAATTTCCCTTTCTCAGGTTTCTGGATGAAGACATACTCTTCAAATATATGCTAGTGCCACACAACCATACTTTCTATTGGTATTTCTGTTCAACATAAGATAAAATGAAATATATAAAAACTAAAATCTATCATAAACTAAGGCAAGGAATTATATCAATTGGATGAAAAAAAAGTAGAATTGCGGTGATGTGAAGCACAGGCAATGCAAGCGAGACACAGCCGAAATGCAGATGAAGATCCACAAATCGCCGGTTGATAGCCAGACCATAAAAGAACATTGGGAATATGAAGGTCATCCAATAATACAAAGGTGTTTTAGCGGTACTGACTCGTGGAACGCCGGTGTAACGTTGGTGTGGTATAGTTTCCTGAAGCCTAGAATCTCCACTGCGCTTCATTAGGTGTTTCACCGATGGATGTCTGGCAAAAAGATTCCTCCCAAATTTAGTGATATTGCCAAACACTCAGATTCAAAATTCACTCACTAAACAATAAAAATAGCCAAACAAGTAAAAGTGCCAATTTACCCTTAATAAAGACGTCACTCAATATATCATGAGGTAAATTATGCAATTTAAGCACATGGCTACTCATACTTCACCCTCAACTAGAATCCAATACACTAAGAGGCAAGAATTTTGGCATAGAGAAAACCCACATTATCATTCCATCATTACATCACTACCTCCATATACCCATAGAATGACTAATAGAGAAGTACCAAAAAGCATAATGATGGGGGTAATGGGGATATATGAGTAGGGGCATTTCAATTTTCACAAGCTCACAACAATCCGTATCTTTAAATCCGTAATCAAATACAGAGTAAGAGTGACATAACAAATAGATTTGAGAGAAAAGAGAGGATAAAGAGCAAATCTTGAACAACAAAGTGCCACAAAACTCTTCTTCCCTTTGTGTATTTCAGAATATGAGTGAGTAGCGATTAAAATAGGAAGAATGAAGTGTGGGTTTTTAATCAAGAGAAGCAGTGAAGGGGATTGGTAGGTTAAAAGGTTGGTTTAATGGTGGAAAGATGGAAAGGTAGTGTATGGAGAAGTTAAAAAGTTTAATGGGGAAATTGGAAGGTGGAAGAAAGGGTTTATGGGGAGTTGGAAGGATTTTGGCCGATATTTTTAAATACCCGGGTCAGGTTAAATCCATGGAGCAATAAAAAATTTTAAAAGATGGACTTACCTGCACCTGGATTAATTGGTGATTCACTAGATCTGAGGTCAGTGCCCATTACCATTCCAGTTCATTGTTAATCTACCAGTGATTAGCCGACGGCTTGTAGATTGGCACCGGCGATGCGCCGGTTGGATCACCGACTACACCCAAGCTTCCTGGTGTATTGTTCAAAGTCAGCGGTTTCTGGATATGCATCGATGTTCCACCAAAAATTCGCTGGTTTACTCTCTTCTCTCCCCTTATTTTGTTAATCACCTGCGATGGGGAGGCATTTTTCATGTATGCACCAGCATTTTGCCGATCTAACATCGTGCGTGTCCTGTTTTTCTTCTCCATTGTTTCTGCATCCATGCTACCTACAAAATCAAAAAAAACATCTAAATGTTTAAGGTAAAAATGCTTGTGTTGCCTCCCAAGAAGCGACTTAGTTAACGTCGTGGCACAACAGACACCTTTCCAATCTTTAGCACCCCGGAGGGTCATCCTCCGATTACTCTCAGCATCAATAGATTCATAATGTTCGTCTTCACCATCGAGCACTGCCATAAATAGGCACTCATCCGGGGGATTGATAAGCTGACATACATTGAAGGTAACCGTGTCACCAACTACTCAGGACTTAAGCTCCCCAAGTCCATATCAATTACATCTCTTTCCATTGCTAGTAGAGGTTTCCCCAAGATTATTGGCACCTCGATGTTCATCTCACAATCCAGCACCACAAAATTACATAGGAATATAAACTTATCCACCTTCATAAGAACATCAACTAGCACTCCAATGGGTCTTTTGATTGACCAATCCGCCATCAACAGCCTCATAGAATAGGTTTTGGACTCCCTAACCTAGGTTTCTTGAATATCATGAGAGGTATGAGATTGATACTATCAACAAGGTCATATAGAGCCTTATTGAACATGCACAAGCCAATTGTGCAAGGAATGGTCACTGACCTAGGGTCTTCACATTTTGGAGCAAGGTTGCTAGTCATCACAACACTATAATGATGGGTCTCCTCATCGATTTCCGTATCCACCACCATCTTTTTCTTCAAGAGTTCCTTCATAAATTTTGCTTTTCCTGGCATTTGCACCAAAGCATCCACAAGCTGTATATTGATGGATAACTTGTTGAACATATCTACAAATTTTCGGAATTAGTTATCCTCCTCCTTTTTAGCAAACCACTGTGGATATGACGGGGAAACTCTTACTTCATGGTTCATGTCGTTAGGGTCCTTCATGCCCATATTCACGTGCACATTATTCGAGGGCATCATATCAACATGTCCCTCATCTATCCCTTCCTCATCATCACCAGCACATGGTGCTTTTGGCACCTCATCCAACACATCATCATCAACTATCTTCGGGGTATCAACATCCTTGGGCTTCACTCCCACATCCTTCAATACCTTACCACTCCTAGTCATGATTGCCATTCAATGGCCATCTTTTTTAGGTTTGGGACAGTATCACTAGGAAGTGCACCCCTTCATGTGTCTCTTCATTTGTGACAACAAATGGTTCATTTATGCTTTAAGGTGTTTGATTGAAGCTGAGTGGGAGCTCACGGATTCAGCTAGGTTAGACACCTCCCCTTTCAACTATCTTACCCCACTGTAAGTGGATTCTACTTTATTCAACACTCGGAATAGCATGTTCTCAATCTTTGAGCTGACCCCATCACTCACCCCGGGCTATCCTTGAGGTACTTCTGCTTTTGGTGGAGGTACATAGAGGTTAGAACTTCAATGATATCACTCTCCTTCATGATTTTGCTCTATATTCCCCCATTGATAATTTCTCTCCACCCATCAAGGATGATCATGATTTCTCCAGTCACGATTCTCCACCCTTGGGCGCTAAGGGCCTTGATTGGCACCTTGACACCTAGGGAGAGAACCCCCCCAATTTGCCTGACATGTATTGACACTCCTCCTCATATATGGGGGGTGAAGTATCATCATCAAGCTGAGCATGAGTTTGAGAAACTACAACGTTGACACTCTTTTTACCATCACCCATCATATGTTACACGACTGGAACATAATGTCGGATTGAGACACGAGACAAAGAACCCTGAGAGGCTCCATGTCGACTTATGGCATGAAAATAACGTCTAAACTTAACGTAAGAAAAGGGAAGTTTAACATACCTAATAACGGAATTCTACACACACACATATATATATATATATCAAGCTAAAACTGAATCAACAACAACTAGCTGATTTCTACATAATGTCTGGAAAGCCACTAACATAATTGATTGGCTGATGGGACAACACCCCCAACTAGATCGAAAAAGTCTAAAACTGAAATAACATAACAAATTATAGATGACTGAACGTCTGCAAAAGATGAGGACTCACCAACATCAGCTGGACAGCTCTGAGAGGGAAGCAGGGTCTAATTATGCGACTGAGACTGATCCCTCGGACTTGTATCGTGAAACAACACACCATAGAGTATGCGGTAAGTACTTGTAATATACTGAGTATGCAAGGTAAGTAAAAATAGACAGTTAAAATACATAAGAGTTCATAAGACTAGGACAACGTGATCATAAAGTAAATATCGTAAAGTAGACAGAGGGGCTCAAGGTTTTCAAAGCATTAATAAATCAATAATAATCATAATCATAGGAGAAAAACCTCATTAAACAAGATTTCTGCCAAAGTAACATAAACATAATCATGCATAAATCATTAGGAACAATGGGAGGATTCATCTGAATCGACACCATCATGATAGAGTCTTACATGATGCCCCACTATTTTGCCCAAGTGGTCAAGACCGTCCCCGGCTTGTCAAGCAGCGTGACGAGCATGCGTGGTGATATAAAAGGGATCCAATAATAAATATACACATATACCTACGGTGGCCTGTAGTTTTGATACCACGGGGTTTTCCTTTGAATGCTGAGTCTACTCGTTGCTAGTCACTACCTCCCCAAAACATGCACATAGGGGCTCACATCATAATCGTAAAATCATTCATGAAGTTCATGGAAAAATAAATAATAACATGATGGATCCCACTTGAAATACATTATTATCCATGAATAAAAGCCCGTGAATCGGCCAAGAATCATAAATCTATAAATCATGAAAACCATGAATACTTGTAAAGCATTCTTACTTGATATTCATAAATCCATGATGATTACTTGAAGAGATTCATAACATGAATCATAAATCATAATTTTAGACTTTATAAGACCATAATCATAATATAGTCTAACTTGACTTTTCATGAAGATTTCATAATTGGGCATAATTTACTTAAAAGTTGAAACTATAAGTTAACAATCAAAATAATTATAAAATCTATCGAAAGATCAAAAAACAAACTTTGATACATGAAGGGAATTGACCCATTGTTAGGACCAAAACATACACCCAGATCGTAGACACGGAAAAAGGAGCCTCGAGAGACCCCATGTCGACCCATGGCATGAGCATACATCTAATTCAATAACATGAGCGGAAGACGTAACATAAATAATGTAATCATAGCATAACATAAGGGAGAATCAATACAAGACTTATATAATACGGAGGAATACAACTTGTAGTCGAATAAGCCTCTAAACATGAAAGAATGATTGATGGGACAACTCCCTAACTAATCCAACATCCAGAAACTAAAAGAACAACATAGAGTATGAACATACAACCCTCGAAACATGAGGACTCACCAAGAGTGCATAGAAAGAATCTGAAACTATCTATGGGTGAGGATGAGCCTAAGAACTGGGAGTTGTATCATGGAACGATACAACATAGAAAGTATACGGTCAGTATGTAGAATGTACTGAGTATGCAAGTTAAGCTAAATGGATATTTAAAAAATATGTGATATTCATAATTGATCATAAGAGTTGGACGTCATGCTTGTATCGTAAATCATAATAATATATCACACGAGTCAAGGTTTTTAAAACATTCATAACATAACATAATCATAATCATAATCATAATAGAAGAGATTTACTTAACATGAATAGAACCAACATACATAATCATAACATGCATAAATCATGTGGAACAGTGGGAGATTCTCTTAACCGACATACCCCACATGAGCTCACATGAAGACTGACTTGTAACCCTAGTTGGGAGGGTGTTCTTACCTTTCCAAGAGTAGAACCATGCAAGTATGATATCACCATGAAAAGGGCCGTTTGGGAAAGGGATTAACATGAAAGGGTGCCGACGTACCTACTGTGGCACGTAGTTCATGAGATCCAAGGCTTAACATGAGCCCTGAACCTACTCATTGTTCGATACTACTCCCAATGCATATATAGTGCTTATAGTAATACATACATGAGTTCATGGGCTAGTTAAATCATGATAATCATAAACATGCTCGAACATATGCGATCTACCCATGACATGAGACCCGTGAGTCGACCAAAAACATAATTCATGAATAATAAGATTCATACATACTTGTAGATTATGTACATAGCTTGAATTTCTTAAAATCATAATGGGTAACATAGTAAATTCATAATTTAGAACATAATTCACGTTTGGCTCATAAAGAACATCAATGGGAAAATAGCTCATAATTCTATTCATCATGGGGCATGCATAATTAAGCTTAATTGCTTAGAAAATAAAAATCAACAATATTATAATCAATTTAAATCTAAAAAGATTCTATAAATCCATTGATTATGATAATATTTCAAAATCACAAGACCCATAATTAAATCATTAGATTTTATATAAATCAGATACAAAACCCCATGAGTTTTTTATCAATTTTAAGTAAAATCATAGAGTAGGAGCATGGGTGTTGAAGAGTTCACCCTTGGATGACCTTACATACTTGTGATTATCTGGTTCTTAACTTCCCTTGCTAGCTGTTTGGCTTGTGGTGATGCTACATGCAAGTGCACGTGGTCGAACAAGTAGTAAAGTGTCTTATGTAAAACCAAGTATCGATCCCATAGGGACTGAACTACGGTACTAATTAACTTAAGCGTCAGTGAACTATGTCTTTATGAATGCAGACAACCAAATAAACAATATTTCGAGAGTTAAGTTTATTAAGTAATAAAAATCTAAGTTAAGATTATAATTTGAGTCTGAACAATAGTAATGAGCATGCTGAGGTTAAAACAAACATGCAAGGAAGTAATTTATCAATATAATTCAGCTAATCTTTTCTTCGGTTGCTAGTCAAGAATTATTGCCCATAGATTGGATCTTTCGACTCCTATCAAATTAAAGAATCATGAACCTTAATCTACATTTTTGTGATAAACGAATTTGATTCTCTATCCATACATAACCGAATCCTTAATTGACTAATAAGACTTTCAGATATATTTCTATTCTGAATGTAGATCAATTCTCAATTCTTTAAACTACGAAGAGATCGTATCCTACCAATTCACATCTTTCCAATTTCTTTCCTTTTCAAAATAAAAATTGGATTTTTAGATATACATTAAAATTGGCCAAACATTAATGCAGTAAAAACAAGAATTGCTAGAACAACCATTGAAGAAAAGATGAAAACTGAAATGATTAACAACTACATTCCACTGCAATTGTTCTTAACCTCAGCAAGAAGTGAATTAGCTACTCATTTGTGGATTAAATATCATCAAATAAGTAGAATTCATAGAAACAATTGAGAAAAAAGAGAAAGAGAAAAAGAAGAACCCTAGAATTTTCGTCCCCTCAACTGCCTGTAACCCATGTACTTGCTCAACCAAGTCTGAATGTTTAAAATAAAACCTAAGTGTGCTATTTATACTATTGAGAATTTTTCCCGGAATAACAAGCAACGTGGCACGGAGTGTATCGCGGAGCACTCCCTCCGTGCCACGAAGGTATCGCGGACCCTCACTGGAAGTCTGCTCCCCAGGCAATTTCACCTCAATGTGGCAGACTTGCATCATGGAGCCTGGACAACGTGCCACAGTGCTATCGCGCACCTTCACTTGAAATTGACCAAATTATTTAATCCGAGGCAGAATGCCTCCGCGATGGCAGCGTGACACGGCTCCATTGCGGAACCCCTATTTTTGCTACTCTCCCTTGTCATTTTCCAATCCTTGTTTCCAAGTTCATTCCCGATCTTCACCAACATGTATATTATCTTCCAAAATTTCCTTTTACCTGCAAAACACACTAATCATGTTGGTTAGTATAAATTCACATTTTTACTAAAAATCACATGAGAATGTACACATAACAATCGATAAACAAGACGAAATGAAGTGTTTGAGTATCACTTGGGCATGCAATTTTGCCCAAGATAACTTTCCCCACACTTAAAACCTTATTCGTCCTCGAACAATACTCTCACATCTCATGCAACTGACACTCATGCATAGCTACTTTGGCTCAACAATTCAAGGTACGGCTATACCGATTATTTAATATAGCAAATCATCAAGAAAACATGCATGGTCTCATTAATACAATGAAGTACATCACATTATGATCAACTAAGCTCAAGAATCAATTCTCGATCTTGGAAAACTCGTGCAAATCAACTGATCAAGACATCTGACATGAAATTTAATCTCTCGTCAAGTATGTGCCCTCACAACACAAGAGAATTACCCCATTTGCTATCATATGATTTCCAAAGCACTACATGTAGGGGTATATGAATACGATTTCGCTCTCTCTCCCAAAGAATTCACATGCATCATGTCATGAACCATAGGCTTGCCTCTAGTGTATTACTCCACTAATATAAGGACGCGTGATGTAAGATCATGTAGGACTTACGGGTTGTAATGTAAGCTGAGGAACTAGAAAATACCGGGCTAACCAATAATAGCAACTAGCTTCCTTAAACGCTTTTCAATATATCCCACCATCATTACGGCCTTTTTTTTTCTTTCTTCTTCCTCCCATTCTTGAAAAAAATTATTTCTTTGTTTTTGTCCCCATTTCTTTAAGCACACTCTACTTACTAGCAAAGATTAGTTATACATCTTTATTTTATTTAATTTCAGCAAATGCACCTTTGACCTTTCTTTAACTTTCACAACTTCCGCTTTTCCATCCGTTTCACATTTCGTACTCCTTTACACTATGGGAAAATTGTTTTTCTTGAGCATTTAAGTGTTTTGGATTAAATTCACGGCCTCGGTTTGTACCTCTTCAAAGAAAGAAAAAATAGGCTAAAGGCTCAATGGGGCTAACTAGGATGTACATTCAAGGTAGGTATGATAATGGAGAAACTTTCGGTTTATTCAAAGAAACGCCTACATCCTTTCCTACACTACACATCCTTCATTTCGTTTAGTACACACACCAGGCAAGTTCTAGACACTTCACAATAGCATGGAATAATTGAAACCTCACCTCACACTCACTGCACATGCTCAACTCAAGACATATTCACAGACTCTTTAATCGGCTAATTACGAGAATTCACTATTAAGCCTCAATCACAATGAATCGAACTCTATGGACTAGGTATCTTAACATGGTTACACATTTTCATGCTTTCATACGAATCACCTTTGCATCTTAATATCATGTACAACACGTAACAAGAATTCCGAACCATGAAGTAGCGACACATTTGGGAAACAAACAAAAGAAAGAAAAGAAAATAACTACTCCTATCAACTACATTTCCCTTAAGACGATCGTCATCCATCCATCATAGGGAACGGTCACTATCTACGACTTTGGTTAAATGGGACTATTCTCGGTAAAAGAACCAAAAACAAAGGTCGAGAAACCCAACATAAAAAATTTCAAATAAATTTGATAGAAAAAGATAAAAATTTTAATTTGAACAATATTTACACAACACAACCAACCAACAACAGCTCAACACAACACACAACAGCTTCAACATTCATTACAACACCAATTTAATTTCAGAACGCACAACAGAGAGTCACAGGGTCACATTTTTCAGAGGCACAACAACAAAACATAAACATAAACAAAGCAGCTGCCAACTCACTACTCCCACCCCACACTTAAACTGAACACTGTCCACAGTGTTCACAAAATTTCAACATATCACAAAGGTAGGTGGTGAAACTCCCTGATCAATCAAAATATTCAACTTCTTTTTCAGGTGCCGTTACTTCGTCTCCTATATCAACATTGCCCCCGCTGTCCTCATCTGACTCAACATCTGAGTCCTCCCAGCGTGTCTCCTCATCGGTGGGGACATCATCATCTACGGGCTCCACAAACGTTGGCCACTCTGCATAGAGCTCGGGCATTCTCGCCGAATGGGTAATCCAGGTCAAGCTTCCATAGCTCATCTTCCATTGCCGGCCTCCCGCCAATGCCCAGCTGCCACATCTACATCCCGTACATGTGGGCCATATACTGGTCATTCCGAGCATGTCACTCAGCTAGTGTTAGCACCGGCCCAAGAGTAGTGTCAGGTTCTTTGATTTTGGTGACATCCAAGGCACGCTTGTCAATTTGTGGGATGTAATCCATGGCCTCCTCCTCGATATCGTGGCCCCTAAATAACGTGGTAAGCAGAGCACCAAACCTGTATCTATACCACTGATGTAGTTGGGCTCTCTTGATCGAGGATATGATTACCACCCCAACATTGATCTCACCAGCCCCTTCATCAGCGCATACACCAAGCACACTCTATCCCGGGTTACATCTGTCATGTGCACCCCCGAGATCAAGCATGAGCACACAATTTTCAGCCAAATCCTGGCTTCCCTGTTCATCTGAGATTAGGGCAATATCTGATGGTAGCCCCTCTCCTTGTGCCTACCCCACTGTGCTGTCGATTAGGCTCCATATAGAGTGAGTCTGATGTCCGCATATGTTGGAGTGATGTTCAGCTGCCAGTGGACATAGGCGTCTATGTCCCGCCCCCACAAGATAGCATTCAAGTGTTGGGGCTCAAAAGCAACAACCTGCCCCCTGACCTTGACATGTGACTGTGTAGAGTCGGGTTCCAGTTGGCATAGAACTCCCGGATGAGATGGAGATTGCACTCCCTGGGCTCTTCAAGGTTGAAGTTAAGCCCAGCGGTGCCAATCCGATGTACAATCCGCGTGAATTCCTGTGCCAGCAGTTCCCATGTTATCTGCTCTTCCAGGATATGTTTGGTTTCTTTGTGTTTTGCATACCACTGCTTCCCCTCATCAGTCACCCATCGGGTTTCGTATTGTCGGTGTTGGCCTTGCGGAACCGCTGGTGCCACTGGAACTGCTGTTCCCAATCGTATTCTTTTCCTGCTGGCGCCAGATATGGATGCGCCCTTTCCCTTGTCTTTCCTTCCTAACATTGTTCCTGTACAATCAAATAGACAGTCCAAATGTTATTCAAGTCATGATTAGCTACAACTAAGGTTGGGTATAATTGGGTCACCCCACACTTAGTCTTGAGCCGCAATCCAACCAATTCGACAAGACATTCATGATTTTCCAATTCTTAACATTCAACCATCTTAGTACATTCATATGAGTCGATGAAACATTTACTATGTACTACATAGACTTCGTAAACAAACTACAAATTTCTCCATCGATTCAATTTCAACATCATAACACTTAGCAAAAATATTTTCTCAACAACCTATGCTATTCTCCAATTACATTCTCCCGAAAATTCCTTCTTCTATCTTAACATATTCAACATCAATCAAAATATATTTCACTTCACCCAACATGCACAACCAAATTTATTTCAACATTTCAAAGAATTTAATCTTCTTCCCATGCAATTTTTAGCCCTAGCTATCAATTTCGCAAGAATTCAATCAAACATGCAATCATCGAGTTCATATACTCATAATGATACTATGAACATCAATCAATCTGAAATCAAGTGAATTCAAGCTTAATTCTTACTTAGGGCAAGGTTTAATCACCAGACATGTTCAAGAATCGAAAATTTGAGCAAAAACAAAGAAAAAATTCAAGAACATAACTTTAATTTGATGAATTCGAAGAAAACTCGAAGAAATTTGATGCCTAGGTCCGTGGCACGTTGATGGAGAAGGGAATTTGGGGTTAGTGTCGCGGAGGGAATGGAAAAATAGGAAGAAATGAGGAAAATTGGGGTTTTAAACTGATTTTTCGCGCGGGTTACCCGGTGACCCGGTGTGACCCAACGCGAAATAACATTCAACGTGTCACGGAGGGTAACGTGGAGCACCCCCTCTGTGAAACAGAGCCATCACGCCAGTGTTCTGGATTTTTGAAAAACCAGGAACACTCTTCAACATGTCACGGAGGGTAACACGGACCACCTCCTCCGTGACACAGAGCCATCACATACGCTCACTGTAATGTGTCAATTTTTATTTTCCTCATTTTGATTTTTTCCTTTGCGTTTCTTTGCATTTTTGCCCTCCGTTCCACCTAAAAATCACTTCACCAGAAGAAACTGATTAGAATTCGTAGGTTTCAACACAAACAAATTTTTTTTCTTTTTCTTTTTTTTTCTTTCTTCTTTTTCTTTGTTTTTTCAAATAGTTCTACTCATCTATTACAATAATTTCACGGGTTGCCTCCGGTACAACGCCTGATTTACCGTCGCGGCTAGACGTCATTCACGTTCAATCATCCTCTAGAGTGATGGGCGTCTTCTCTCTAATAATGTCCTCACCCCAATAATTCTTACATTGCTGCCCATTTACTAAGAACGTGGCACTTCTATCTTCCTGCCACAACTCCATTGCCCCGTGTGGGTCATTCTCACCACCTCAAACGACCCTGACCATTTGGACCGCAATATGCCTGGAAAAAGCCTCAATCTTGAATTAAATAGCAATACATTCGTGCCTATCGTGCCACCTCTTTTTTTTCTCTTTGTAGCACTTGGCACTTTAATAAGCATTCCAACGAAACTCATCAAGTTCGCTGAGTTGCATCAGCCTCTTCTTCCCCGCTAACTCCAGCTCCATGTTCAATTTTCTCACGGCCCAAAAAGCTCGGTGTTCTAGCTCCACAGGCAGATGACACGCCTTTCCATCGACCAATCTGTATGGAGAAGTCCCAATTGGTGTCTTGTACGCAGTTCTATAAGCCCACAACATCGTCGAGTTTGCTTGACCAATCAGCTCGTTGTGCATTCACTGTCTTCTGTAGAATTTGCTTTATTTCTCTGTTCGACACCTCCACCTGCCCACTTGTTTGGGGATGATATGTTGTTGCTACCTTGTGGTGCACCCCATACTTAGCTAGCAAATTCTTGAAACTTGCATTTACAAAATGAGTCCCTCCATCACTGATAATGGCTCGGGGTGTCCCAAGCATGGTGAAAATATGCTTTTTCACGAATTTTGTTACCACGTTGTTGTCATTCCTGGGGCAAGTTGTTGCTTTGACAAACTTTGATACATAATCAACGACTACCAAGATGTAACGATTACCAAATGACGGTAGGAACGGGCCCATGAAATATATACCCCATACATCAAAGATCTCCACTTCTAATATCTGCTGCAGCGACATATCTTGCCTTCTACCAATTGTGCCTGTTCTTTGACATCTGTCACACACTTTTACGTATGCCATGGAGTCTCTAAACAGTGTAGGCCAAAGGAAACCTGACTGTAGCACCTTGTGCGCTGTCCGCTCGCCTCCGTTGATGCGGTCTCTACTTAAACAAATACGGCTCATCCCAAATGCAATACCTACAATAACGTCTCAACTTCTTTCTCTGCTGAGCCGTAGCCTCCGGTGGATAGACTCCACTTACCAGCAAATTCACAATGTCTGCATACCAAGGGATTTCAACTTCCCTTATTGCCAAGAGCTACTCATCCGGGAACTCCTCTTGGATGCTGTCACCTTCCTTCACATGCAACCGACTTTCCAATCGCGATAGGTGATCTGCCACTTGATTCTCGCTCCCCTTTCAGTCCCAAATCTCTAGGTCAAACTCTTGTATCAACAAGATCCATCTAATCAGCCTGGGCTTTGCATCCTTCTTGTTAAACATATACCGAATCGCTGCATGATCGGTATACACCACTACTCCAGAACCCACCAAGTAGGACCTGAATTTATCAAACGTGAATACCAATGCTAGCATCTCCTTTTCAGTGACTGTATAATTGACTTGGGTTGCGTCAAGGTTTTTGCTTGCATAATGAATGGAATGAAAAATTCTATTCCTCCGCTGCCCCAATACAGCTCCTATAGCTACATCGCTTGCATCACACATTAATTCAAATGGTTGCTCCTAATCCGGAGAAATGAGAATAGGTGCTTCTATCAACTTCTGTTTCAACTCCTCAAATGCTTTGACACAATCCTCATCAAACTCAAACTTCACCTCTTTTTCTAGCAACCTGCATATTGGTCTAGAAATTTTGGAGAAGTTCTTGATGAACCATCTGTAGAACCCTGCATGTCCAAGAAAACTGCGAACACCTTTCACTGACACAGGTGGTGGTAGCTTTTCAATCACTTCGATCTTTGCACGATCGACTTCCAACCCCTTGCAGGACACCTTATGGCCAAGGACGATACCCTCCTTGACTAAAAAATGACATTTCTCCCAGTTAAGTACAAGGTTTGAGTCTTCACATCGAGCTAGCATCCTGTCAAGATTCTGCAAACAAGTGGAAAATGAATTACCGAAAACAGAAAAATCATCCATAAATACCTCGATGAAATCTTCGACCATATCGTGAAAGATCACTATAATGCATCTCTGGAATGTGGCGGGTGCATTGCATAGGCCAAATGGCATCCGCCTGAAAGCATATGTCCCATAAGGACATGTGAAACTAGTCTTTTCCTGATCCTCCGGTGCTATGACTATTTGGTTATAGCCAGAATATCCATCAAGGAAACAATAATATTCTTTACCAGCCAACCTGTCCAAAATCTTATCAATAAATGGGATAGGATAATGATCTTTCCTTGTGGCCTCATTGAGCTTTCTTTAATCCATGCAAATTCGCCAGCCTGTGATTGTGCGTGTAGGGATCAGCTCATTCTTCTCGTTGCTGACCACGGTCATCCCACCTTTCTTTGTTACACACTAAATGGGACTGACCCATTCACTGTCTGAAATGGGATAGACCACACCTGCATCAAGCCACTTGATCACTTCCTTCCTAACCACATCCTTCATCACCCGATTCAACCCCCGCTGATGTTGTACAGTTAGCTTTGCTCCTTCCTCCATAAAACTTTTGTGTGTGCAAAGAGCTAGATTGATACCCCTAATATCTGACATTTGCCAGCCCATTGCTTTCTTCCTCCTCTTGAGAACCACCAATGCATCCTTTACTTGTGCCTTCGTCAGTTCTACGGAGATGATAACTTGCAAGGTGTCATCTTCCCCCGAAAATACATATTTCAAATGTGGAGGCAATGTCTTCAACTCCAGTTTTGGTGCTTCCTCAATAGATGGTTTTGACAATGGTTCCAGGGACCTCATCAATGGCTGAAATTCTTGCTTCCTGAGATACCATTTTGATTCGTTCAACCTTTGCACCATCTCATAAGTATCTCTATCTCCGAAATGATCGGAGCCCCTCAAAGCTCTTTCAAATGGATCGTGAGAATCAACAATATGAAGAATTTCTTCCTGGTTTAGCACATTGATTGCTGATAGCTCCTCATAAGTTGTCGGAAGCTTCATGGCCTTATACACATCAAATACCTCCACTTTGTCATGCGCTCGCATGGTTAACTGCCCAATAGCTACATCAATCAAAGCTCTTCCGATTGCAAATAAAGGACGTCCCAAAATAAATGGGACTTTCGCATCCGGCTCAAAATCCAATATAATAAAATCTACCGGGAAAATGAGGGAGCCCACTTACACTAGCACGTCCTCCACAATTCCATCTGGTCTGGCCAAAGAACAGTCTGCTAGCTGCAAGATCACTATAGTTGGTCTAGGACTGCCCAGCCCCAACTTCTTGAACACCGATGTCGGCATCAAGTTTATGCTCACTCCCAAATCACATAGTCCGCGAGCTCAAATACCTTGCCCGATTGTGATCTGAATTGTAAATCTCCCAGGGTCCTTGAGCTTTGCTGGCAAACTGTTCTTTATCCGTGAAGTGCACTCCTCAGTATGCGCCACCGTAGCATACTCCGTCAATCTGCTTTTTTTAGCTACGATGTCCTTGATATACTTTGCATATTTCGGCACTCCCTGCAAAACATCAACCAAAGGTAAATTAATGTGTACCTGTTTAAGCACCTCCATGAACGTTTTAAAGCAAGCTTCCTCCTTGTGTTTCTTTAATCTCTGAGGGAACGGGGGTGGTGGTCTTTCTGCCTCGACTGCCTTCTCCTTCCCCCTCTCATCATCATGTTCCCTATCTTTGTCCACTACTCCTCATTGGTGAGGTGATCTTTATGGCTTCACATCCTTGAGTTGTAATCCACTCCTTGTGGTCACTGCATTGACCTTCTTGGGATTCGGGTCAGTGTCACTTGGTAGTCCTCCTCTGGGCCTGGTGTTTTAAGCTCCAGCTAGTTGTCCAAACTGGTACTCCAACGCCTTTGTAGCTAACTGCTGATTTTTCATGTCTGCCACTAATTTCACATAGTCAACATGCATTTGCACTTGGTTAGATATGATTGTTTTGAACATTTCCTCAATGCTATTTGTTGGTGGAGGAGGTGCATTGATTCCTCTGTACTGAGACTGATAATTCTGATGCCCCCATTGATTTCTCTGCACACCCTAATTCGAACTTTGCCCTTGATGACTATTTCTACCCCAAGAGAAATTTGGATGATTCCTCCAATTTGAGTTGTAATTGTTGCCATACTGTTGGTTATTATTCCTCTGGACGTTCCCAACAATGTTTACTGAATCTGGATTTGCACCACAACACTCAGCTGAGTGTTCATTACTCCCACATATTTCACACTAAACCTGCTGCACTACATTGACTGGGGCTTGTGCTTGATTCAAGCTCATATTGCTGAAGTGGGTGTTAAGTTGATTTTGGAATGCAGCTATCTGTACAGCGATAACTATAAAACCATCCACCTCAAAAGGTCCTGCCACTTTCCTTGTTCCTCCTCTTGATGAGTCCGCATTCCACTCTGGATTTCCCTGTGAAATACGATTTAACAAAGTATAAAGCTCCTCATAAGTCTTTTCTAATGCCTGTCCCCCAGCTGCTGAGTCTAGAAAAATTTTTGTATGTGGCTCCAAACCCTCTATGAAAGTATGCACCAACACATCATTGGACTGGTGATGGTGAGGACAATCCCTTAACAATGATTTGAACCTTCCCAGGCTTGATGCAGAATCTCCCCCTCATAAGTCTTTCATTGCTGAGGTGATAGAGTTAGGTGGTTCATCTTTCAACCACCTCTTTGCTTCCCCTAATAATGAAAATGGGAATAATGTAAGCCTCATGTAGTCGGATGATACTCTAGCAGGAATGTAAGTATCACTTATTTCCAAAAAGTTCTTGAGATGTTGTTGTGGATCTTCATGAGGGAGACTTGTGAATTGCTCGCTGGTGTGCAACAATTGCACCATGTTCTGGCTCTTGTCTGCGAATACTAGATGTAACATTGTTAGCATGTGGGATTGCCACTTCGCGAATCAGCCTTGCTGCCATTTCCTCGGACACGAAAACTGCCCTCACAAGTGGTGGATTCTGTTGTTGCTCTAGAATTTCCTGTCTTAGCAACTGTAGCTTCTTCTCTAGAGCTTCCCTTCTTTGACGATGAAATTGTCTTTCCGGCTCTATATTTGAATCCACCAACTACTTATCTCTTGCCAGCGTTCAGAAGAATTCAATATCTGCAAGAGAAAGGCTAAGATCAAGTTGTCAGCACTTATATAGAATTTGTAAACTAACACTAAGAAAATAAATTTACCAATTGCCAGTCCCCGGCAACGGCGCCAAAAACTTGTTCTGCTTGTGGTGATGCTACACACAAGTGCACGTGGTCGAACAAGTAGTAAAGTGGCTTATGTAAAGCCAAGTATCGATCCCACAGGGACTGAACAATGATACTAATTAACTTAAGCGTCAGTGAACTATGTCTTTATGAATGCAGACAACCAAATAAACAATATTTTTAGAGTTAAGTTTACTAAGTAAGAAAAATCTAAGTTAAGATTATAATTTGAGTCTGAACAATAGTAATGAGCACGCTGAGGTTAAAACGAACATGCAAGGAAGTAATTTATCAATATAATTCAGCTAATCTTTTCTTCGGTTGCAAGTCAAGAATTATTGCCCATGGATTGGATCTTTCGACTCCTATCCAATTTAATAATCATGAACCTTAATCTACATTTCTGTGATAAACGAATTTCATGCTCTATCCATACATAACCGATTCCTTAATTGACTAATAAGACTTTCAGATATATTTCTATTCTGAATGTAAATCAATTCTCAATTCTCTAAACTAAGAAGAGATCATATCCTACCAATTCACATCTTTCCAATTTCTTTCCTTTTCAAAATAAAATTTGGATTTTTAGATATACATTAACATTGGCCAAACATTAATGAAGTAAAAACAAGAATTGATAGAACAACCATTGAAGAAAAGATGAAAACTGAAATAATTAACACTTACATTCCACTACAATTGTCCTTAACCTCAGCAAGAAGTGAATTAGTCACTCATTTGTGGATTAAATATCATCAAATAAGTAGAATTCATAAAAAATTTGAGATTAAAGAGAAAGAGATAGAGAAGAACCCTAGAATTTTTGTCCCCTCAACTGTCTGTAACCCACGTTCTTGATCAACCAAGTCAGAATGCTTAAAATAAAACCTGAGCATGCTATTTATACTCTTGAGAATTTTTCCCAGAATAACAAGCAATGTGGCACGGAGTGTATCGCGGAGAACTCCCTCCGTGCCACGGAGGTATCGCGGAACCTCACTAGAAGTCGGATCCCTAGGCAATTTCACCTCAACGTGGCACGGCTTGCATCGCGGAGCCTGGCCAATGTGCCACGGTGCTATCGTGCATCTTTATTGGAAATTGGACAAATTATTTCATCCGAGGCAGAATGCCTCCGCGATGGCAGCATGACACGGCTCCATCGCGGAACCCCTATTTTTGCTGCTCTCCCTTGTCATTTTCCACTCCTTGTTTCCAAGTTCATTCCCGATCTTCACCAACATGTATATTAGCTTCCGAAATTTCCTTTGACCTGCAAAACACACTAATCATGTTGGTTAGTATAAATTCATATTTTTACTAAAAATCACATGAGAATGTACACATAACAATCGATAAACAAGATGAAATGAAGCATTTGAGTATCACTTGGGCATGCAATTCTACCCAAGATCACTAGCCAAGATGGAATTTAGAGAAATTGAGAAAGAACACCTTGAATCACCTTATAGACTCCTCTCTATACTCTTGGATGAATGAATGAGGCTTAACATGGACTAATACCCCTTAAAAGACCCTATTCAAACCTTAAAATGACGTAGTTTAGGCCTTAGGAATTTAGAAATTATAAAAACCCCTTACTAAAAATGCAGAAATTCCTGGTTGCTAGTCCCCACGAGGGACCTCACGAGTCATTGCCATGGGGTACGACTCGTTGCTGGGATCTATGATGTCTATTACGCAAACAAGCTCAGCGTTCCCCATGAGGGACCCCACGAATCGTGGTGGCTGACCACGACTTGTGGTAACTACTCATGGTCCTTACTGCCTTAAATCCCTAACCATGCATTCCATCCTCGCCATGGTTGACCTCACAGGCCCATCCTGACCACGAGTTATTTCTTGACTCATGGTACCACCTAACGAGCCACCTCACAAACTGTCCTGTGACCTGGTGCGAATTTCTAGTTTTTCTCCTTTCTGACTCCTGGTTCTGATCCTTGGATTCCCAGGTATAACAACATCTCCCCCTTGGAAACATTCATCCTCAAATGTTAGAAACATGTAGAAAAGTCAGACACAAAGTATCAGCATATACAAATACTGATCATTTAAGCTGAAAACTAATGGAATGATTACCTCCAAAAAGAACTACATAGCTGAACTGAATTCAGACACCACATACATATACTATATCATAAAACAAACTTTTACGCATGAACTAATCATGAAAACTGATTAGAGGTTTAGGTAAAAAACTGATACCTCAAACTGAAACTAAGCTGGTAGAGAACAGGTGTGGGTATCTAGCCATCATATCCGTTTCGGCTTCCCACGTAGCTCCTTCAACAAGCTGATTTCTCTATAATACTTTAACTGAAGCTACTTCTTTGTTCCTTAGTTTACGGATTTGACGATCTAATATTTCCATGGGTACTTCTTCATAATTGAGGCTGTCTTTTACACCAACGCTGTCCATCAGGACTACTAAAGCTAGATCACCCAAACACTTTTTCAAAAGTGACACATGAAACACAGGATGAACTGAAGGTAACTCCGAGGGAAAGTCCAACTCATACGCCACCTGACCAACTCTCCTCACAACCCGGAAGGGACCAACATAGCTGGGACTGAGTTTCCCTTTCTTTCCGAACCGCATGACTCCCTTCATGGTGATACCTTTAAAAATACCCAATCCTCCACCTCAAACTCCAAATATCTTCTCCTCGCCTCTGCATATGATTTCTGACGACTCTTAGCGGTCTTCAGCCTGTCCCTTATCAACTATACCTTTACCATGGCCTCATGAATAGTATCTTGCCCTATCATAGCTGCCTCACCAACCTCAAACCATCCGATGGGAGATCTATACCTCCACCCATAGAGAGCCTCGAACGGTGCTATTTGGATATTGGAGTGATAGTTTTTATTATAAGCAAACTCGATTAAGGGAAAATGATCATCCCAACTACCTTTAAAATCCAAAATACATGCACTCAATATGTCATCAAGAGTCTGGATTGTCCTCTCCACCTGACCATCCATTTGCGGATGGAATATGGTGCTGAGCTTGACTTGAGTCCCAAGTCCCTCCTGAAAAGACCCCTAGAACTAGGAGGTAAAATAAGTACCTCGATCTAAAATAATAGACAAGGGTACTCTATGAATTCGAACCAACACCTGAATATACAATTTGGCATAATCATCCGCTGAATCCGTGGTTTTGACTGGTAGAAAGTGTGCAAGCCTGGTTAACCTGTCTACCACCACCCAAATGGAATCATAGTGTTGTCGAGTATGAGGTAGGCCTATAATGAAGTCCATGTTAATCTCTTCCCACTTCCATGTGGGAACACTAATATCCTAAAGTACGACTCCCGACCTTTGATGCTCGACTTTCACTTCCTGACAGTTTGGACATTTGGATACAAACTCTAAAATATCTTTCTTCATACTATCGAACCAATAGATTTCTCGCAAGTACCAATATATCTTCATCGATCCCAGATAGATAGAATATCTAGTACCATGTGCCTCATGTAATATTCGAACTCTCAAATTATCAACGTCCGGAACACATAGTTGACCCTAGTATCGTAGCACACATCTCCCCCTTGGGAAAAAACCACCACCTTTTGACTCTGCACTGCTTCCTTTAGCTTCCTCAAAATCTGATCCTTATCTTTCTTAGATTATACATTGACCATCAAGGACGATTCTGACCCATTTTTCACAATAACGCTGCCATCGGTCGAGTCGATCAATCTAATTCCCAATCTTGCTAGCCGGTGGACACCCTTCACCAAATCCTTCTTACCTCACCCACGTGCGACACACTCTCCATAAGGAGCCTACTAAGTACATCCATCCACCATATTAGCCTTTGTCGGGTGGTAAAGAACACTCATCTCGTAGTCCTTTAATAACTCCAACCACCACTTTTGCGGAAGATTGAGATCTTTCTGCTTGAACACCTATTACAACCTCTTGTGATCCGTGAATGCGTCCACGTAGACCACATACAAGTAATGCCGCCATATCTTTAGTGCGAACACCACCACAACCAACTCGAGATCATGGGTCAGGTAATTCTTTTCATGAACTTTCAACTGTCTCGAGGCATATGCTATCACCATCCCATGTTGCATCAACAAACACCTGAGTCAAACTCGCGAAGCATCACAATACACTACAAAGCCATCTGTACCCTCGGGTAAAGTCAACACTAGTGTTGAACTGAGTCGGGTCTTCAACTCTTGGAAGCTTTTGTCACAAGCCTCCGACCATTGAAACTTCACCTCTTCTGAGTCAAATTGGTTAGTGGTCCATCAATAGATGAAAAAAACTCAACAAATCTCCGGTAGTAACCTGCTAGGCCCATGAAACTCTGAATTTCCAAAGGACTCACTGGTCTAGGCCAATTCTTCACCACTTTGATTTTCTCACCTGATACCACATGGCTGAGAAATGCCACTGAGTCCAACCAAAACTCACCTTTGCTAAACTTTGCATACAACTAATGATCCTTGAGGTTCTGAAGCATTATTCACAAGTGAGCTGCATGCTCCTCCTCGCTCCGAGAGTATATAAAGATGTCATCAATGAGCAGAATCACGAACATGTATAGATTCACAAACTCGGCCGCCTTAAGCTCCCTCATCTCCCAAAGGAAGAATCGATCCATAAATGCAGTGTGAAACTCATCCCAGCCAATCGGGCCTGCACCCACCGCCCTAGTATCCCTCCATTGCTTAAACCATATAAGTGATACCCCCTTTAGCTGATAGGAGGTCAAGCCAACGCATTCCCCATTGTTTACCACCATAACTTGGGTGATTTTCAGAACCTTTTATAAAATTGTGTGGATCCTCGTCCACCTTTGACCCCATGAACTCCGAAAGGCTCATCCTCAAGAAATCCCTCACCCTAGCTACTTCTGCATTCCCATTCTAAGGGAAATGCGCCACCGTATGATTCTGGACTTGGGCAGTCATGGCCTGTGCCAGAATCTGAATCGCTTCCCTAAACTAGGCGTGGCCAGCTGGCTCTGGTACGTGCTCCTCATGAACATGTGGGGCTGGCTAATGCTCACCATCATGGGCACCCTTATGATTGTTACCATTTCTGTTTCTCCTGGCATTTACTCGACGTGGGGGCATGATTTTGCAAACACGAATAGCACAAAGTAGAAGAGTAAAGGATGCTCATCGCACGACATAGATCATGAAAGAAGGGAACATTCCTAAATGTCTAGTAGCCTCTTCGTCATAAGTGTGGCGTGCTTCACACCCATGAAAAAGATTCTACTTAACGTGGCTTTTAGACTCCCTAGGACACTTCAAAACCTATGACTCTGATACCAAGTTTGTCATGACCCAAACATACACCCAGATCGTAGAAACGGGACAAAGAGGCCCGAGAGACCCTAAGTCGACCCATGGCATGAGCATAAATCTAATTCAATAACTTGAATAGAAGACTTAACATAAAGAATGTAATCATAACATAGCTTAAGGGAGAATCAGTACAAGACTTATATAATACAGCGGTATACAACTTGAAGTATGATAATCCTCTAAACATGAAAGAAGGATTGATAGGACAACTCCACAACTAATCCAACATCAAAAAACTTAAAGAACAACAAAGAGTATGAACGCACAGCCGTCGAAACATGAGGACTCACCAAAAGCACTAAGAGCAAATCTGAAACTTTCTACGGGCGAGGATAAGCCTGAGAACTGGGACCTGTATCATGAAATGATACAACATAGAAAGTATGCGGTTAGTATGTGGAATATAGTGAATATGCAAGCTAAGTAAAACTTACATTTAAAACATATACGAAATTCATAAATGATCATAAGAGTAGTATGTCATGCTCGTATAGTAAATCATAATAACATATCATATGGCTCAAGGTTTTCAAATCATTCGTAACATAATATAATCATAATCATAATGGAAGAGATTTACTTAAAATGACTTGAACCAACGTACATAATCATAACATGCATAAATCATGAGGAACAGTGGGAGATTCTCTTAACCGACATACCCCATATGAGCACACATGAAGCCCACCTTGTAACCCTAGTCAGGAGGGTGTGCGTACCTTGCTAAGGGCAGAACCATGCAAGTGTGATATCACCATGAAAAGGGAAATTTGGACCAGGGACTAACCTAAAAGGATCCCGACATACCTACGGTAGCACGTAGTTCATGAGATCCAGGGCGTAACTGATCTTGGGCAGATTTATATACCCAAGTGATACTCAAACGTATCATTTTCGCCTTGTTTATCTAGCAATATGTATACATTTTCATGTAATTGGTAATAAAATGTGAATTTATACTAACCAACATGATTAGCATTGTTTTGTAGGTAAAATGTGATTTTGAGGAGCTAAAATGCATGTTGGAACAATATCGAAGTTGGACTTGGATTCGAGCACGAAAAGACAGTGGACTGCACCAATTAAAGGGGCTCCGCGATGGAGCCGTGTCACGCTACCATCGCTGAGGCATTCTGCCTGGAGGGTGAAATATTAGTCAAATTCTAGTGGAGCCTCGCGACAGCTCCGTGGCACGGTGGCAAGCCTCCGCGTTGCATGCCGTGCCACGTTGAAGCTTTATTCCCGGATACCATATTTCCATAGAGGATCCGCGTCCACGCCGTGTCACGGAGGCAGTGCTCCGCGATGCACTCCGTGACACGTTGCTTGTTATTCCGGGAAAAATTCCCACTAGTATAAATAGAACATTTAGGCTTATTTTTAAAAAATTCAGACTTGGTGGAGCAAGGACGTGGGTTACAGGCAGTTGAGGGATGAAAAAGCTCAGGGTTTTTCTCTCTTTCTTTCTTCTTTCAATCAATTGTTTGTATGATTAACACTTGTTTTAGGATGATTAATCCACAAATGAGTGGCTAATTCCCTTCCTTGCTGAGGTTATGAACATTTGTGATGAATTTTGATTATTGAATTATATGGTTTTTCATCTTCTTCTTCCATGTTGTTCTATTAATTCTTGTTTCTACTACATTGGTGTGTGGCCGACATTAATGTACATCTAAAAAGTCCAATTTCACTCGAGAGATCATGAAATTGGAAAGTTGTGAATTAATAGGGTATTGTTCTTAACTTGATTTGGGAAATTTGGGTTTTGATGTGCTTTCCTGATAGAAATATACTTGAAAGTCGTATTAGTCAATTTAGGAACAGGAATTGTATTGCTAGGTCATGAATTGCATTTGATCACAGAAATGTAGACGGATGGTTTATGATTCTTAAGTGAGATTAAATACGAGAGTTTTAATCTCTTGGCTACTGTTCTTGGCCAGCAACTGGAAGAGAAAGATTAACCAATTTATGATTATAATCAAGTTTATTACATGTTCTTAACCTTGGCATGCTCATTACCATAGTTTAAATTCAAAGTAACCAATTGTTAGTAGTTTTAGTACATAATTTATAAAACAAACTTTTCAATTGTTGGTTACGTTGTTGTCAGCATATATAGAAGTGAGATAGAATATAGTATACTTAAGCAATTTTTACTTATCTAGAGTCTCCTTGGATCGATACTTTGCTTACTTAAGCCACTTACTACTTGTTCGACCATGTCCACTTGCGTGTCAGTTTTTAACACCCAACCAAAGCACCGAACAAGTTTTTGGCGCCGTTGCCGGGGAGACTAGGCAATTGGTGAAATTGTATTAAGTGTAAATTTACTGTATTTTTATTTTATTTTCTTAAGTGTTGACAACTTGGTCTTAGCCTGTATTTTGCAGACTTGATTTCTGTGAACACTGGCAAGAGACAAAGAGCTGGTGGAATCTTATATAGAGCCGGAACGCATATTTCATAGTAAACGCAGAGAAGCTCTACAAAAGAAGCTGCAGTTGCTCAGACAGACTATTATGGAGCAACAAAATCCACCGGTTGTGAGGGTAGTGTTAGTGCCCGAAGAAGCAGCAGCAAGGCCAGTTCACGAGGTGGCAATCCCACATGCCAATAATGTAACATCTAGTATCCGCAAACCAGAGCCTGGAGGTAGATTTGAACTCAACCAAAATATGTTGCAACTGTTGCACACAAGCGGGCAATTTACCGGTCTCCCTCATGAAGACCCACAATAGCATCTCCAAAATTTTTTGGAGATAAGTGACACTTATATACCCGCTGGAGTGTCACCTGATTATGTTCGGCTCACATTATTTCCATTCTCATTACTTGGTGAAGCCAAGAGGTGGTTAAAAGCTGAGCCACCAAATTCTATTTCAACGTGGGATGATCTTGCACGAAAGTTCTTGATATGATTTTTTCCCTCTGGTAAAACAGCCAGACTTAGAAGTCAAATTCTAAGTTTCAAACAGAGGGAGGGGGAAAATTTGTATGAAGCCTGGGAAAGATTTAAATCCATGTTGCGGGACTGTCCTCATCATCATCAGTCCAATGAGGTGTTGGTGCACACATTTATTGACGGTTTGGAACCCCATACTAAAATTTTGCTAGATTAAGCAGCTGGAGGGCAAGCGCTGGAAAAGACTTATGAGGAGCTGTACACTTTGCTAAACCAGATTTCATAGGGCAATCCAGAATGGAATGCTGATTCATCACGAGGTGGAGCAAGGAAAGCAGCAGGAGTGCTTGAAGTGGATGGATTTACAGCTATCGCTGCACAGATAGCTGCCTTGTAGAATCAGTTAAACAACCACTTCAGCAACATGAATTTGAACCAGCCTTCAGCTTCATTCAATGCGGTCCAGCAAATGTGGTGTGAAGTGTGTGGAAGCAGTGAGCACTCAACTGAGTGCTGTGGAGCAAAGCCAGATTCGGTTAACTTTGTGGGCAATGCACAAAGAAATCAGCAGCAGTATGGTAGTGGCTACAACTCAAATTGGAGGAACCATCCAAATTTTTCATGGGGTAGCAACAACCAACAAGGCCAAAGTTTGGGTCAGGGTATGCAAAGAAATCAAGGAGGGCAACAAAACTTCCAATCTCAATTCAGAAATCATAATGCCCCTCCTCCACCACCATCACCTAGCATTAAGGAGATGTTCAAGACCATGATCGCTAATCAGGCGGAATTGCAGGATGACTATGTTAAATTGGCAGCCGAAGTGAAAAATAATCAGTTGGCGACCAAGGCTCTTGAGTATCAATTTGGGCAATTTGCTAGTGCCCAAAACACAAGGCCCAGAGGAAGACTGCCTAGCGACACGGATCCTAATTCGAAGTAGGTAAATGCAGTGACCACAAGGAGTGGTTTGCAGCTGAAGGAGGTGGAACCAGAAAGACCACCTCAAAAGTCAGTAGCAGTAGAAGTTGAGGGGGAACAAAGTTCAGAAAGGGGGAAGACCAAAGAAGCTGAAAAAGAAAGACCTCCACCCCTGTTCCCTCAACGACTAAAGAAACACAAAGAGGAGGCGTGTTTCAAGAAATTCATGGAGGTGCTTAAACAGGTACATGTTAATTTACCTCTTGTTGATGTCTTGCAAGGAGTGCCCAAATATGCCAAATACATTAAAGACATCGTGGCCAACAAAAGTCGTTTGACTGAGTATGCCACGGTAGCTTTGACGGAGGAGTGCACTTCCCGGATCCAAAATAGACTGCCCACGAAGCTAAAAGACCCTAGAAGTTTTACTATCCAGCTTACTATTGGGCAGAGTATCCGAGGTCGTGGATTGGGTGACTTGGGGGAGAGCATAAATCTGATGCCATCTTCGGTATTCAGAAAGTTGGGTCTAGGGAGTCCTAGACCTACAACCGTAATCTTGCAGTTGGCAGACCGATCCTTAGCTAGGTCGGATGGCATTGTTGAGGATGTTCTAGTGCAAGTGGGCTCCCTAATTTTCCCGGTACATTTTATTGTTCTGGATTTTGAACCAGACTCGGAAGTCCTATTTATTTTGGGACGACCCTTCTTGGCAACCGGGAAAGCATTAATCGACATAGCTGCGGGTCAACATACAATGCGAGCACATGAAAAGGTAGAGGTGTTCGATGTGTACAAAGCACCCAAGCTCCCGATGGTGAATGAAGAACTCTCGGTGATCAATGTAATTGATCATGGGAATGCGAAACAATTGGATGATTCCCGAGAGTGGATGGGAAGACCACCGGATAAGGGTGAGCACTACTGGGGGGGGGGACAATGATCGTGAGAAGTCGTCCATCACCCTAGCAGACAATTGAGCATAAAGGACGTCGAGCCGCGACGGTAAACCAGGTGCTGCACGGGAGGCAACCCGTGAAAAAAAAATTTCTTTTCATTTTGTAAAGTGTAAATAGATTTTATTTTATTTTTCTTTTTCTTGATTTAGTACAAAATTTTTGTGTTAGTTAGTATTTTTATTTTAGTTTTTGAAATCTATTAATCTAACCAATTTTGTTTAGTGAGATGATTTTCAGGTGAAACGGAGAAAAATGTGCACGGAATCGGGAAGGAAAAGGTGAGGTATGAAAAAATTAATAAAATGCAGAGACAGTGAGCTGGGGCGATAGCTCCGTGTCACAGAGGAGGACCTCCGCGTTACCCTCCGTGACACGTTGAAGTGTAAACTAAAATTTTCAAAAATTCCAGTGAGCTATCGCGATGGCTCCGTGTCACAGAGGCAGTGCACCGCGATGCACTCCGTGACACGTTACCTTATAAATTGGGACGGGTCACACCAGGTTTCCGGGTGACCCGCGTGTTTTCTTCATTTTAAACCCCCGATTTTGCCCCTTTTTCCCTCATTATTACACTTCTCCGCGGCCAAACAACCAAAATTTCCTTGCCCATCAATGTGCCACAGTATAAAGCAAAGAATTATCAAGTTTTCTTCGGTTATTGAACTATGAGGTATGTTTTCCGATTATCTCTCAAGTTTTTGTCGATTTTATTCGAATTTAAGCATGGGAGGTGAACTAAATCACCCCAAGTCGAAATTTAGCATGAATTTGAGTTATTCCTTGATTGATAAATGTTCGGAATGTTGTAATGAGTGTTTGAACTTGTCGATTGCGTGAATGATTCGAATTTGATTGTGAAAGTAAATTCTAGGGCTTGGTTGTTGAAATCGAAATGGGTAACTTGTTAAATTTGTGAATTATATGCCGGGTTGTATGTATTGAATGAGATAAGTCATTGTCTAATATTGTTTGAATGTTAATAGACGACGAATTCTCGGGGTTTTGGGAAAATGTTGAAAATTGTTCAAATTGGGTTGATTATATAGGTTCGTGTGTATATAGAATTTTTTGTTGTTGTTTTTGTTTTGTTGTTTGTCTTTGCTAAGTGCGATGGTTGAATTGCTGGCGATGGTAGTGATTGGGATTAGCTGTATGAAGTCTGAGTAGTACGTTAAAGTTATACCGTCGAATTTTTCTTTGCGAACGCACTAAGCATGAATTGTACAGTTGTTTGTTTTTGGTGTAAATAAAGTTATTCTTGCCGTAGTATCGTAACCGTAGCTAAGGACTAAGTGTGGGGTAAACTTGGTTAACCCGACCTTAGCCGAAGTTAATATTCATTTAGCTTGACATTGCGCTTGTTTATTTGTGTTGACAGGTAAAATGACAAGTAGGCAGGATAAGGGTAAAGGTGCATCAACTTCAGGCACCGGGAGAAAAAGACTTAGGTTGGGCACAGCAGTCCCAGCTGCACCAGCAGTTCCGCGCGGCCAGCGCCGTCAATACGAAACTAGGTGGGTAACTGATGAGGGGAAGAATTGGTACACCAAACACAAGGAGAATAAATACTTCCCCGAGGAGCATATTGCACGGGAACCACTAGCACAGGAGTTCTCCCGCATAGTGCAAAGGATCGAGGCAGCTGGGCTCAGCTTCATATTTCAGGAGCCTAAGGAATGCAACCTACATCTAGTCCGGGAGTTCTATGCAAATTGGAACCCGGCAATCAGAAGGCACACAATCAAGATCAGAGGGCAGATAGTCACTCTGGAACCCCAGCAGCTAAATTCCATCATCGGCGCACGGGACATAGACGCCCACGTTCTCCGCCAGCTGAACATCACCCCACCATATGCCGATATCAGACGCACATTGTGTGGGGCTCGATCCACAGCCAGATGGAGCAGTTAGAAGGAGAGGGGTTACCACTAGACTCTGCCGTATTCTCAAATGAACAGGGAGGCCAAAATCTGGCTGAAGATAGTCTGCTCGTGCCTAATCCCGGGGGTGCACATGACTGATGTGACCTGAGATCGGGTTTGCCTGGTGTATGCCCTGATGAAAGGGCTGGATATTAATGTTGGGGCGGTCATCATATCCGCCATGAAGAGAGCCCGACTACACCAGGGACACAGGTATGGGTTCGGGGGACTAATCACCACCTTTCTCTGGGGCCTCGACGTTGAGGAAGAGGCTTTGGATTACATCCCGCAGTTGGAGCGGAGGGCCCTTGACGTGACCAAAACTAAGGCCCCCGACACCACACACGGGCCAGTGCTGACGCTTGGCGAGCGACATGCTCGTGACGACCAGTACATGGCACGGATGTTTGGAATACAAATGCTCTAGCTTCGGATCGATGGGAGACCAGCCACGGAGGAGGAGCTATGGCAGCTCGAGCTGGATTACCCATTTGGCAAAAATGCTAGGGCTCTATGCCGAGTGGGGCCAGCCTTTGTAGAGCCCACTGACGATGATGTCCCCACGGACGAGGAGACACGTCGGGAGGACTCCGATGTGGAGTCCGAGACGACGATGGAGGTGACTCGGACATGGGCGATGAGGCAGCAGCACCTGATGAAGAAGTTGAATATTTTGACTGATCAGGGAGTTCCACCACCCAATTGTGTGATTTTTAATTTTTGTGAACACTGGGGACAGTGTTCGATTTAAGTGTGGGGTGGGGAGTAGTTAGGTGCTGGGGCTGGCTGGTTTGCTTGTATGCTTTCCTCTGTTTTGTATGTATGTTTCCCTGTGTTTGTGAATTGCAAACTGTTCTGTAGCTGTACATATTTGTGGTATTGATGTGTGTTGTGGAATGTTGTTGTTGCCAGCTAAGGCTGTAATAAATTTTGTAAATATTTTCTTATTTCTTATTTTTTTTTTCCTTCTATAGAAATAATCGATATTTTTAAAATTTTGTGAAAATATTTTGTACATATTAAAATATTTTGTAAATAATTTTTCCATCGAAATGATCGATGTTTGCAAAATTTTTTGATTTTCATTTTGGGTTTCTCGGAGTTTGTTTTTGGTTCTTTTACCGAGAATAGTCCCATTTAACCGAGATCATAGTAGTGACCGTTCCCTATGATGGATGGCTGACGACCGTCTTAAGGGAAATGTAGTCGGTAGGAGTAGTGATTTTAATTTATTTTCAGTTTTTCTTTGGTAGATTGCATCATGGAACCTATAGTTACTATATGGTTGTGAAATGTTGGTTGCGTGTTGTACTTGATATTAAAAATGCAAAGGTAATTCGTATGAAAGCATGCAGTTTTGTGAAGATGTTGAGATAGCTAGGTTGTAGAGTTCGATTCGGTGTGATTGAGGCTTAATTTTTGAATTCATGTAATTAGCTAATTAAAGAGTCTGTGAATGCATCTTGAGTCGAGCATGTGCATGAAGTGTGAAGTGAGGTATTGTTATTCCATGCTATTGTGAAGTGTCTAGAACTTGCCTGGTGTGTGTACAAAATGAAATGAAGGAGGTGTAGTGTTGGAAAGGATGTAGGCATTTCTTTGTTTTAACCGAGAGTTTCTATTTTTTTCTTGTCATACTCCCCTTTTGATGTGATTGTATACCCTAGTAAGCCCGTTGAGCCTTTAGCCTATTATTTCTTTCTTTTGTCCAAAATTTATATAAATTGAGCTTAATTCTTTCTTTTCATTAGCTGTAAAGCATATACAAAGCTCTTAAGCGCTTAAGAGGAATAAAAAATTTTCCCAAAGTGTCAAAGAGTGAGAATGGTGAAAAGAAAAAGAAAAGCAGAGTGAGGAGAGAAAAGAAAAAGGTTGAAGGTGCACTTGTTATGATTAAATGATAATGAAGGTGCATAAAAAACCTTTGTGTCGTGTCAAGTGTGCTTGATGAAATGGGCCATACGAAAGTAAACCATCATGAATGGGATGATGAAAAAATAAAGGAAAAGAGAGAAACAATGTCCATGAGTTGATGGGAATGTATTGAAAAGGCGCTTAAGGATGCTAGTGGCTATTATTGGCTAATCCAATATATACTAGTTCCATAGCTTCCATTACAACCCATTAAAGTCCTACGTGATCTTACATTGCATTTCTTTATATTAGTGGAGTAATACACTAAGGGCAAGCTTATGGGTCATGACATGATGCATGTGAATTCTTTTGGGAGAGAGAGTGAAATTAACTTCTACATGCCCCTACTTGAATGTTTGTGTGTCACATGAGCAAAAAGGGGAAGATTCTCTTGAGTTGTTAGGGCACATGCTTGATGAAAGATTGATTTTCGTGTCGGATATCTTGATTAGCTGATTTGCATGAGTTTGCCGATATCGAGAGTCGATTCTTAAAGTCTAGGAAGTCTTAATGTATTAAAGGTCATTGCATTGTTAAGACCATGCATGTTTTCTTGATGATTTGCAATATTGAATGATCGGTATGACCGTAGCTCAAATTGTCGCACCATAGTGGCGAAGGTTGGGATGTAATTTGCATGAATTGTGTGTTTGTTGTTCGAGGACGAACAAGGATTTATGTGTGGGGTAAGAGATCTTGGGCAGATTTATATGCCCAAGTGATACTCAAACGTATCATTTTCGCCTTGTTTATCTAGAAATATGTATACATTTTCATGTAATTGGTAATAAAAGGTGAATTTATACTAACCAACATGATTAGCATTGTTTTGTAGGTAAAATGTGATTTTGAGGAGCTAAAATGCATGTTGGAACAATATCGGAGTTGGACTTGGATTCGAGCACAAAAAGACAGTGGACTGCACCAATTAAAGGGGCTCCGCGATGGAGCCGTGTCACGCTACCATCGCGGAGGCATTCTGCCTGGAGGGTAAAATATTAGTCAAATTCCAGTGGAGCCTCGCGACAGCTCCGTGGCACAGTGGCAAGCCTCCACGTTGCATGCCGTGCCACGTTGAAGCTTTATTCCCGGACCTAAAATTTCCAGAGAGGGTCCGCGTCCATGCCGTGTCACGGAGGCAGTGCTCTGCGATGCACTCCGTGACACGTTGCTTGTTATTCCGGAAAAAATTCCCACTAGTATAAATAGAACACTTAGGCTTATTTTTAAAAAAATTCAGACTTGGTGGAGCAAGGACGTGGGTTACAGGCAGTTGAGGGACAAAAAAGCTCAGGGTTTTTCTCTCTTTCTTTCTTCTTTCAATCAATTGTTTGTATGATTAACACTTGTTTTAGGATGATTAATGCACAAATGAGTGGCTAATTCCTTTCCTTGCTGAGGTTATGAACATTTGTGATGAATTTTGATTATTGAATTATATGGTTTTTCATCTTCTTCTTCCATGTTGTTCTATTAATTCTTGTTTCTACGGCATTGGTGTGTGGCCGACATTAATGTACATCTAAAAAGTCCGATTTCACTCGAGAGAGCACGAAATTGGAAAGTTGTGAATTAATAGGGTATTGTTCTTAACTTGATTTGGGAAAATTGGGTTTTGATGTGCTTTCCTGATAGAAATATACTTGAAAGCCGTATTAGTCAATTTAGGAACCGGAATTGTATTGCTAGGTCATGAATTGCATTTGATCACAGAAATGTAGACGGATGGTTTATGATTCTTAAGTGAGATTAAATACGAGAGTTTTAATCTCTTGGCTACTGTTCTTGGCTAGCACCTGGAAGAGAAAGATTAACCAATTTATGATTATAATCAAGTTCATTACATGTTCTTAACCTTGGCATGCTCATTACCATAGTTTAAATTCAAAGTAACTAATTGTTAGTAGTTTTAGTACATAATTTATAAAATAAACTTTTCAATTGTTGGTTACGTTGTTGTCAGCATATATAGAAGTGAGATAGAATATAGTATACTTAAGCAATTTTTACTTATCCAGAGTCTCCTTGGATCGATACTTGGCTTACTTAAGCCACTTACTACTTGTTTGACCACGTGCACTTGCGTGTCGGTTTTTAACACCCAACCAAAGCACCGAACAGTAACCTGAGCCCTAAACCTACTCAGCATTTGATACTACTCCCAAAACATATGTAGTGCTCATAATAATACATACATGAGTTCATAGGCTAGTTAAATCATCATAATCGTAAACATGCTTTAACATATGCGATCTAGCCATGACATGAGACCCATGAGTTAGCCGAAAACATAATTCATGAATAATAAGATTCATACATACTTGTAGATCATGTACATAGCTTGAATTTCTGAAAATCATAATGGGTAACATATTAAATTCATAATTTAGAACATAATTCATTCTGGGCTCGTAAGCAATATCAATGAGAAAATAACTCATAATTGAATTCATCATGGGGCATGCATCATTAAGCTTAATTACTTAGAAAATCAGAATCAACATTATTATAATCAATTTAAATATAAAAAGATGATCAAAATCCATAGATTATGATAATATTTAAAAATCACAAAACCCATAATTAAATCATTATATTTTATATAAATCAAACACAAAACCTCATTTGTTTTTGATAAAATTTAAGTAAAATCATAGACAAGGAACATGGGTGTGGAAGAATTCACTCGGTGATGACCTTACATACCTGTGATTATTTGGTTCGTAACTTCCTTGCTATCCCAAGATGGATTTTAGTGAAATTGGGGAAGAACACCTTGAATCAGCTTCTACACTCCTCTGTATACTCTTGCATTAATGAATGAGGCTTCACATGGACTAATCCCCCATAAAAGACCCTATTCAAACCTTTAAAACGAGGTGTTTAGGCCTTAGAAATTTAGGAATTATGAAAACACCCTTACTAAAAATGAAGAAATTCCTAGTTTCCAGTCCCCACGAGGGACCTCATGAGTCGTTGCCATGGGGTACGACTCGTGGATGGGATCCGTGATGTCTACTACCCAAACAAGCTTAGGAGACCCCACCAATCATGGTGGCTGACCATGACTCATGGACACCACCCATTGTTGCTACTATCTCAAATCCCTAGCCATGCATTCCATTCTCGCCACAAGTAACCTCACGAGTCGCGAGGTCAGACCACAACTCGTGGTCACCCCTATGGCATCCCAATCTTCTACCAAGCCCAGCTTGACCACGAGTTACTTCACAACTCATGGTCCTACCTAACGAGCCAACTCACGGACCATCCTGTGACCTGGGGCATTTCTAGTTTTTCTCCGTTTTGTCTCCTGGGTCTGATCCTTGGGTTCCCAGGGTATAACACCCATACATAGATCATAGAGAGTTTCACTAGAATTATAATGAACCCCATAAGATGATCAAATTTGAGTATAGATTGAAATACATAGAATTGAGATGAATCTAGGGCATGGGAATGAAAGGAAACTCCCATTCATAACATCACATGCCTAGGTTAATCCAATTCACACTCCCACTTGAAAGCCCAAAGGAAATTGAAGAGAATTTGGTGAAATTCCTCAATCTTGATCTTCAAGGAAGGCTCTAGTTTGCATGCATGGAGTGGGGATTCTTAGAATAGGTTTATTCCCCTTAAAATCCCACTAACTGAACATAAAATGACATAGTTTAGGACCTTAGGGCTTAGGAATGATGAAAATACCCTTAATGAAAAACTTGGAAAATCTGCACTGTCAGTGACCACGACTAATCCAACGAGTTGTTACAAGCTTCCACGAGTAGTTGTTTCCCCCGTTGCTTCAGCCCAGGTTCCAATCCCAGAGATGTTACCACGATAGGTTCAATGAGTTGTATCCAGCTCCAACGACTCATGGAAACCATCTGTTGTCACTACTATCCCTTTTCCAGAAACCTTCCAACAGAAGCATACCACGATCCGTGACTCGTATTAACGAGTCGTTCCATGACTCATGCTTGCCTCCTTGACCATGACCACCCTAATAGCGACTCATTTCCAATGATCCAATACTTTGACCAATAGGTCTTTCTGAGACTCGTTACTTCCCAGCCTACTCTGCAGATTCTTACCACGAGCACCTCCAACGGGTCGTTAGTCCAGCCAACGACCCGTATAATGACTCATTCTTAGAAGAAAGATCTTTGCCACTTTTCATTTCAAATCCTGAGTCTAGTCTTAGGCACTTCTGGGGTTTTACAATATATCCCCCTTAGGAACATTCATCCTTGAATGTGGGTAAACATATTGAAAAACTAGGAAAATTCAACTAACATGCCAAATACTGAACATTTAAGCTGAAAACTGATGGAGTAGCTAACTCTGGATTAGAATACATGACTGAAGTGAATTGATAAATTGATCTTGGGCAGATTTATATGCCCAAGTGATACTCAAACATATTATTTTCGCCTTGTTTGTGTGCAATATGTATATATTCTCATGTAATTGGTAATAAAATGTGAATTTATACTAACCAACATGATTAGCATTTGTTTTGCAGGAAAATATTATTTTTAGGAGCTAAAATGCATGTTGGAACTATATCGGAGTTGGACTTGGATACGAGCATGGAAAAGACATTGGAATGCACAAATTATAGGGGCTCCGCGATGGAGCCGTGCCACGCTACCATCGCGGAGGCACACTGCCTGGAGAGGAAATTAAATGGCAAATTCCAGTGAGGCCTCGCGACAGCTCCGTGGCACGGAGATAGGCCTCCGCGTTGGCGTCCGTGCCACGTTGAGGCTATTTTACCGGACCCTGGATTTCCAGTGAAGGTCCGTGTCCACGCCGTGTCACGGAGGCGGTGCTCCGCGTTGACCTCCATGACACGTTGCTTGTTATTCCGGGAAAAATTTCCCTCTAGTATAAATAACACACTTAGGTTTATTTTAATTAGTTCAGACTTGGTGGAGCAAGGAAGTGGGTTAGCAGCAGTTGAGGGACGAAAAAGCTAAGAGATTTCTTCTCTTCCTTTCTTCTTTCAATCAATTGTATGTATGATTTACACTTGTTTTAGGATGATCAATCCACAAATGAGTGGCTAATTCTCTTCCTTGCTAAGGTTTTGAACATGTGTAGTGAATTTTGATTGTAAATGATATGGTTTTCTTCTTCTTCTTTCATGTTGTTCTATTAATTCTTGTTCTTACTGCATTAGTGCTTGGCCGACATTAATGTACATCTAAAAAGTCCAATTTCACTTGAGAGAGCAAGAAATTGGAAAGTTGTGAATTAATAGGGTATTGTTCTTAACTTGATTTGGGAAAATTGGGTTTTGATGTGCTTTCCTGATAGAAATATACTTGAAAGCCGTATTAGTCAATTTAGGAACCGGAATTGTATTGCTAGGTCGTAAATTGCATTTGATCACAGAAATGTAGATGAATGGTTTATGATTCTTAAGTGAAATTAAATACGAGATTTTTAATTTCTAGGCTACCGTTCTTGGCTAGCAACATGAAGAAGAGATTAACCGAATTATTATTATAATTGAATTCATTACTTGTTCTTAACCTTGGCATGCTCATATCCATAGTTTACATTCACAATAAATAATTGTTAATAGTTTTAGTATATATTTTATAAACAAAAACTCATTTAACTGTTGGTTATGTTGTTGTTAGCATAATTAGAAGTAAGATAAGAATATAGTATACTTAGGCAAATTTTACATATCCTGAGCCTCCTTGGATCGATCCTTGGCTTACTTAGCCAATTTATTACTTGTTTGACCACGTGTACTTGCATGTCGGTTTATAATATATAATACCAACCGAAACAACCGAACATAAATCACACATACATACATTCATTAACATTAAAGAAATTGGAGAACATGAAACTGAATAGGGTACTAAGGAGGAAACTTATACCTCAAGCTGAAACTCAGCTGAAAGGGAATAGATGTGGGTATTTAGCCATCATATCTACTTTGCCTTCCTACGTAGCTCCCTCAACATGTTGATTCCTCCACAAAACCTTGACTAAGGCTACTTCTTTGTTTCTTAGCTTACGAACATGAAGATCAAGTATTTTTACCAAAACCACCTCATAACTAAGCTATATTTCACACTGACACTATCCATCGGAACAACCAGAGCTGGATCATTCAAACACTTCTTTAAGAGCAATACATGAAAAACTGGATGAACTAAAGAAAATTCTGAGGGCAACTCCAATTAATATGCTACCTTGCCAATCTGTTTCACAATTCGGTACGGACAAACATAAGGGGGACTAAGTTTCCCTTTTTTCCGAACCTCATCACTCCTTTCATGGGAGACACCTTTAGAAACACCCAATCATCGATTTCAAACTCAAGTTCTCTCCTTCTCACATCCGCATAGGACTTTTGGTGACTCTGAGCTATTTTCAACCTATCCCTTATAAGATGAACTTTCTCCGTAGCCTCGTGGACTGAATCTGGTCCTATCATTGTATCTTCACCGACTTCAAACAAACCAATAGGCGATCTACATCTCTACCAATAGAGAGCCTCAAACAGAGCCATCTGAATGTTTGAATGGTAGCTATTGCTATATGAAAGCTGAATGAGTGGAAAATGGTTATCCCAACTACCGTTGAAATCTATCACATACACTCTTAACATATCCTCGAGGGTCTGTATAGTCCTCTCCACCTGACTATCTGTTTGCGAGTGAAATGCAATGGTAAGCTTGACTTAAGTACCGAGTCCTTTTGAAATGATCTCCAAAACTTGGAGGTAAATTGAGTACCTCTAACTGATATGATGGAAAAGGGCACTCCATGCAACCAAACTAACTCTTGATTGTTTAACTTAGCATAATCATCCACTGAATCGGTAGTTTTGATCCGTAGGAAATGAGCTACTTTAGTTAACCTATCAAAAACCACCTAAATAGAGTCATACTATCGACGTGTACGAGGAAACCGCGCAATGAAGTCCATATTGATTTCCTCTCACTTCCAAGTAGGGATACCAATGTCTTGAAGCACACCTCCTACTCTCTGATTGTCAACCTTCACCAGTTGACAATTGGGACACTTAGCCACAAACTCTGCTATGTCCTTCTTCATGACATTCCACCAATAGAATTCTTGTAGGTCATTGTACATCTTTGTCGCACGTGGATGTATAGAGTATCTAGAATGATGAGCTTGATGCAACATCCCCTCCCTCAAGTCACCAACATCCGGCACACACAAACGACCTGAATATCGATGCAAACCATCTCCCCCTTGGGAGAAGACCTCGACCATCTGATTCTTGACCGCTTTCTTCAACTTCACCAAAATAGGATCCTCATCTTGCCTAGCCATAACATCGGTCACCAAAGATGATTCTAATCCATTCTAAATAATGATACCAACATTTGTCGGTTCAACCAGACGTACTCTTAGTCGTGCAAGTCAGTGCACATCCTTTACTAACTCCTTTCTTTCATCGTCTATATGGGGCCCACTATCCATATAAAGCCTTCTACGAGCATCTGCCACCACTAGACGTACCTGGATGATAGAGGACACTTATATCATAATCCTTCAACACCACCAACAACCTTCTCTGTTGCAGATTCAGATCCTTCTGGGTAAACATGTATTTTAGGCTTTTGTGGTCCGTAATCATATCCACATAGACCCCCGCACAGATAGTGTCTCCAAATCTTAAAGGCAAATACTACCACTGCAAATTTGAGATTATAAATTAGGGAGTTCTTTTCATGGACCTTCAGCTGCTTGGAAGCGTAGTCTATGACCTTACCGTGCTGCATGAGTACACAACCAAGGCCGATTCTCGAGGCATCACAATATACAACAAACCCCTCAGTACCCTTAGGTGAGGTCAACACTGGTGGTGAGGTGACTTGGGTCTTCAACTCTTGGAAGTTCTTCTCACAAGACTTCAACCATTGAAACTTCACTTTTTTTTGGTTAATTTAGTCAACGAGGCTGCAATGGATGAAAACCCCTCAACAAATCTCTAATAATAACCAGCTAAACCCAAGAAACTCCTGATATTTGAAGGATTCACCAGTGTAGGCCAATATTTTACCACTTCTATCTTTTGAGAGTCTACCTGTACACCCCCACTTGACACTACATGACCTGAAAAGGCCACTAAGTTCAACCAGAACTCACATTTGTTGAACTTAGCATACAACTAGATATCCTTAAGAGTCTGTATCACCTCCCTCAAATGAGCGACATGCTCCTCCTCGCTCCGCGAGTATATAAGAATATCATCTATGAACACAATCACAAACATAACCAAATATGGCTTGAACACCCTGTTCATCAAATCCATAAATCTGTAGGATCATTTATTAGTCCAAAAGACATAACTACTAACTCATAGTGACCATACCGAGTCCTGAAGGATGTCTTCAGAATTTTACTTTACCCAACCCTGAGCTGATAGTATCTGGATCTGAGGTTTATCTTTGAAAAGCACTTGGCACCCTGAAGCTGGTCAAACAAATCATAATTCCCCGGGAGAGGATACCCATTCTTAATGGTAACTTTGTTCAATTACTAATAGTTAATGCACTAATGAAGAGAACCATCCTACTTGTGGACAAAGAGAACTGGGGCACCTCATGGGGATTTGCTCAGTCTGATGAAACCTTTGTCTAGGAGATCCTTCAACTGCTTCTTTAACTCCTTTAGCTTAGTTGGATCCATTCTATAAGAAAGAATAGATATGGGCTATGTATAGAGAAGTAGGTCAATACCAAAATCGATCTCCCGCTTGGGAGGGATTCCTGTAAATCATCTGGAAACACTTCTAGGTACTCACACACAATAGGAACTGATTGGGTGGTAAGGATTTCGGATGTAACAACTTTAACCCTAACTAGATCGTACATGCAACTTTTAGAGATCATCTTTCTGGCTTTAAGGTAGGAAATGAAGCGACCTACAGGAACAACTGAACTACCCTTCCACTCTAGTACTAGCTCACCCGAAAATCTAAACTCTACTGCGTGGATTCTATAATTGACTGAGGAATAAAAGGCATCAAGCCAATCCTTACCTGAAATCGGTCATGGATAGCTCTACTAAATCTGCTGAGGTGACTTTCTGAAGGACTGTGATAGGGCAATTTCTATATACCCATTGAGCTATAACTGAATTGCCAACTAGAGTAGAGATTGACAAGGGTTCTGATAAAATCTTGGGACTGACTCTAAAACTACTAGCAACATAGGGAATCACAAAAGATAAATTAGCACCTGGATCTAACAATGCATATACATCAAGGTGGAGTACTCGTAACATACCGATAACCACATATGGTGAAGTCTCCTACTCATTCGAGATCCAAGGGCATAAAACCTGTTCTAGCGCTAGCCACCTCTTTCACTAGTGGACGCACCTGTTGAGCTAGGCGTGCTGGTGCTAGTGCTAAGCTGGTAACCTAACTACGAGCTCTACTATCACCCCATCTAGCCAACGAACACTCCCAACGCCTGTACCCAAGTCTACCACACCCAAAATAGATATCCAACCCAATCAAGCACTCCCCTATATGATTCTTGCAACACTTCCCACAAGTCGGGAAAGTATGCTTTTTCTGTATGCTACTCTGGCCCCTAGAACTTGAGGCTCTGCTCCTAAGGCCACCTTGCGGTATGGACAGTGCATTGGCCGATGATGGCGTTTGAGCTAATGACCTATGATGATATTGCTGGTGATGTCTGCCACTCATTCTCTACTGAGAGAACCTATAACTGTCTATCCTAGCCCTATTGGCCTCCCTCTCTCTCAGATGCACTACCTCCATTTGATGGGGGTACGAAATAATTCAGGGAAAATCAATATCCTGATGAAGCATGGCGATCCTACAATCCTTTTCCAGGTAGTCTACCACTCCATGTACAAACCTGCTCACTCGAGATCTCTAATCAACCACTAGCTCTGGTGCATACTTGGATAAATGAGTGAACTCCAAAGCATACTACTGGACTGCCATGTTACCTACTTCAGTTCACAAACTCTACTGCTTTAATCTGCCTCATCTCACGAGGGAAGAACTGATCCAGAAATGCGGCATGAAACTCCTCCCAACAAATAGGGCCTGCTCTAACTGTCCTACTATCCTTCCATCGCTTGAACCAGATGTGCACAACCCCTTTCAACTGATACGAGGCTAGAACGGCACACTCCTCTCTGGTCACCCCTCTGGGTGATCTTCAGAACCTCATAAATGAACTCGTGTGGATCCTCGTCCACTTTGATCCAAGGAACTCCGGAGGGTTCTTCCTCATAAAATCTTTGGCTCTTTACGTCATCGCATTCCCATTCTGAGAGACATGCACTATCACCTATTGATTGACTTGGGTGTTCAAGGCTAGAGTTAGCATCTGTATGGCTTCCCTAAACTTACGATAGGCAACCGGCTCGGGTACATGATCCTCATGGGCTGGTGGGGCCTGTTGGTTCCCATCTCCATTGCCTTTCTCGTGGCCATTTCCATTACCATTTCTTCTTCCGTTAACTCGGTAAGGAGGCATGATTCTGCAAATGCGTATAGCATGAGTTAGAAGGACAGAGAGATATTTCATTACATGACATAGATCATGAAAGAAGGGAACATTTCCTAAACGTCTCATAGTCTCTTCGTCATAAGTGTGGCGCGCTTCGTACTAATGAAAAACACTCTACTCAACATGTCTTCTAGACACCCTAGGACACTTTAAAATCTAAGGCTCTAATACAAATTTTTTCATGACATGAATGTAGACCCAGATTGAGACATGGGACAAGGAACTCCGAGAGGCTCCATGTCGACCCATGGCATGAACATAACATCTAAACTCATCATAAGGTAAGTGAAGTTTAACATACATAAAAGAGGATGTCTGTGTGTGTGTATATATATATATATATCAAGCTAAAATTGAATCAATAATGACAAGCTGATTTCTACATAATGTCCGGAAAGCCTCTAACTTAACTGATGGGTTGATGGGACAGCACCCCCAACTAGCTCAAAAGTCTGAAACTAAAATAACATAAAAACTATAGATGACTGAACGTCCTCAAAAGATAAGGACTAACGAACACCGGCTGGATAGGTCTGAGAAAGAAAAGGGGGCTAATGATAAGACTGAGACTTATCTCTCGGACCTGTATCATGAAACGATACAACATAGAGGATAGGGTCAGTACTTGGAATATACTGAGTACGCAAGGTAAGTAAAAATGTACAGTTAAGATACATAGAAGTTCATAAAAGTAGGACAACATGATCATAAAGTAAATATCATAATGTAAACATAGGGGCTCAAGGTTTTCAAAACATTCATAAATCATTCATAACCATAATCATAGGAGAAAAGCTTCATTAAACATGAGTTGAGACAATGTAACATAAACATAACCATGCATAAATCATGAAGAACAATGGAAGGACTCGTCTTAACTGACACCATCATGATAGAGCCTTACATGTTGCCCCACTATTTCGCCCAAGTGGTCAGGATTGTCCCCAACTTGCCAAGGCAGGGGGACGTGCACGCATGGTGATATCATAGGGACCCAATAACAAATATATACATATACCTACGGTGGAATGTAGTTCTGAGACCATGGGGTTTTTCTTTTAATGTCGGGTCTACTCGGTGCTAGACACTGCTCCCAAAATCATGCACATGAGGGATCATATCATAATCGCAAATTCATTCATGAAGTTCATGGACAAATAAATAATAACATGATGGATCCCACTTGAAATAAATGATTACCCATGAACAAGAGCCCGTGAATCGGCCAATAGTCATAAATCTATATATCATGAAAACCATGCACACTTGTAAAACATTCTTACTTGATATTCATAAATCAACGATGAGTATTTGAAGAGAAATCATAACATGAATCAATAATAGTGATTTTACACTTGATAAGATAAAAATCATAATAGAGTCATAACTTGACTTTTCATGAATATTTCATAATTGGACATAATTTAATTAGAAGTTGAAACTATAAGTTAATAATCAAAATAATTACATCCCAAAGATCATAAAACATACTTTGATAAATGAAGGGAATTGACCCATAGATAGATCATAAAGAATTTCAATAGAATTAGAATAAACCCCATAAGATGTCTTATACCTCGGGTTTTCTCAATTCCCGAGTTTCCTCTTCACAACAACCACGTGAACTTGGATATGAATTTATTATTTCTAGTTCCAACCCTTAATGGATGTATAATAATGGGTTTTGTCTATGTCTAACCAAATCCAGAATAGTTACCACCCAAGTACTCATTAGTGTTTCCTCAACCATACCTTAATTTCCCTTTTCAAGCAAAATTAAAGGAAATGCGACCCACCTTTGTAACTATGAGTTTTAAACTTAAAATTCAGAGGAAACACTAAACTCATACTAATTGAGTAAATATAAGATCAAATATGCAATACCCAACCCAAATCAACCCCAATCATTCACACACTCCTATCAAAGAATTTAGTTGCTCATGTAAGTTAAGTAAGACATTTCATTAAACAACAATTCAATATCCATTCACAAACTTGAGTTAGAGAAATTCAAGCAAGGTCTAAGCTTCAATGGAATTTTCTACCTTCTCAATGAAGAATACAACTCTTTCTCTTTCTACTTCTCTCTACTTTTCAAAAAAGCAATAGAATAATCAATACTTTTTAGAATGAAATATTTAGTTATTTTATGAGAGGTACAAATATAGGGTACCGATCTGCTCCTCTTTTTCCTTCCTTGACAATTTTAACCCTGGCTGACAGGCCTCTCTTGCAATCCACTGGCAGTTCAGCGATGTAGGTTCACGGAACGCTAGTCAGTTCTAGATGGAGGACAGTGAGATTTTTGGCATTTTGGCGCTGGCACCAGCAGTTCGCCGGTGCTAATCTACGGACCACCGGTTTGTCACAGCTGATGGCAGTAAGTTCTTTAGCACTTTGGCATTGGCACTAGAAATTCGTCGGTGCTGATCTACGGTACGCCGATCTCCAACTTTTTTCCATACAGTAGGTAATTGCGGTCAATCCAGCTTTTTGTTGGTGTCCTTATGTGGAGCGCTGGTCATCAACTCTATTTTCGGGCATTTTGCTAAATTTCATGCTTTTTTCCATTCAAGTTAAGTACCTGCAAGGATGAAGGAGAAAAGGCATAAAATCCACCTAATTAACTTGAAAACTAAGCAAAAACTCATGTTTAAGAGCCTAGTGTATTGGTAAATTACCAACTAATCAAACTTCCAAACTTAAACCATTGCTTATCTTCAAGTAATGCAGTTCTTTTCATTTGAACAAATGGATAGCCTGACAAATATGAAGTTATGCATCAAGCACCAATGAGCCTAAGACAACCCAAAAACGCTCACCAACTCAAGGAAAAAGAGAAATGGCTCCCCCTAAAATGTGAGAAAGTTTCAAGATATAACCACAATGAATAGGCATGATTCACAACTACTTTCATTTTTCAAAAAAAGGGAATGCTTTATATAATAAAACACACATAGCATCTCAAATAATAATCATTTCTCATCCAAAGATTGCCTTGACTCACACACTGCTCATGCCTCAATCACATTTTTACATCAATGCAAGAATATCCTCAAAGGGAGTGATGCCAGTCACTACAAGAGAATCCTTTTTTTATCACAAAACAATGCATACACAAGGGAGTATAGAATAAGACGATCACTCTCACTCTCACAAAAGAAATCAACATGCACACAACTTTGCCCATAGGTTTTCCCTTCGTGTAACTCGCCAGTAATGTAGAGAAACTACACTCAAAATCAATTAGGACTTGCAGGTCATGATAAAGGTTAGGGGTAAGGGTAGGACAAATATTTAGCTTTAGTGATTAGAACCTCCCTAATGCCTTTTTGTGAATAGTTTTAACTTTCCATCAAACTCTATAGATCACTCCGCCTTATTCCTCCTTTTTCATTCATCTTCATCTTTTATTTCTCAAAATCCCTCCTTGTAACTCCTTTGGATCTCACATTAAGCCTCTTCTAAGCAAGAGGTAAGACCTTTTCACTATTATTTTTCTCTTTTGATGATTCAAGGTTTCTCCACCCGTCATTTCATTAATTTTGATTACAATTCGGTGCTACCTCAAATTTAAGCTCATCACATTTCTCCCCTTCTTGAAAACCCCCAAACATAGGCTTTTTGCCTATTTTCCATTGATTTCCTTAACTATCCCCATGTCTTGGGCTTCAAGCCCCCCTTATTTTCATTCATTCATCACTACAAATTAGGGAGAATGGGTGCCAAAGAACAGGATGACAAAGCGACATTGGGCTTCTAATGTGGTTACCAAGAATAAACAGTCAAATGGCTCAACATTGATTATGTTGGGTGTAGTGACTAATCAATTGAAAGCCTAATATCATGTTCTATGTGTAGCTACATCTAGGACTTTTCCTAGAGTCACACTTAGGGTAAGTTCTAGACAAGTAGAGATGCATGATACTCATTTAAATGGCCTTACCATACAAGGAATCACACCTAAAGAGTTCACACAAGTCATTCTTATGACAAGATTTTTATTCAAGACAATAGAGCATTCGAATCTACAAGCCAAATAGGGATTATGCAATGTATGACAAGAGAGTGCTACATTTCCCCTTTCAAATGTCCTTTTTTTTCAAATTCAGTTTTCATGCAACAAAAAAAAAATTTGGTTGTACCTCTCAAAAGCAGTTTCACAAAATACTCAAAGAAAAATATGGCATTTTCTCTTAAGAGAATCACCTTACAATCTATCAGTGGGAAATGCCACCCTGTTCGACAACAAAAGGAAAAATAAAATCAATTTCTCCTTGGAAAAGAACCATGGTATAAAGAAAACCCTTGGAGTTTATTCATTATCTACTATTCATAAAGGCGAAAATCAAACTTGTTTTCATTAGATTTTGGCAATAAAAACAAAGACCCACTCAAAAGCACTATGTAATACCCCTGAAGTGCTTAAGACTAGACCCGAAATTTAAAAATAGAATTTGGCAGAAATCTAGAAAATCATCATAGAACGGGTCATGTAGTGGATCGTTGGTTCCACCAACGATCCGTAGGAGGTGTCCGTGGTGAGGTGCAGCAGGGTTGATGTTCGTAGTAATTGGTCATGGAACGACTCGTGGTTTGATGTCATGAGTCGTGAGTTGTAGTCGTGGTGAGACTGGTCCTTAGCCTAGGGGGAAGTAACGGGTCGTAGGATGACCCATTGTGAGTAGTAATGGATTTTGGTAAGCAACCGTGGGAAAGAGTAGAAAGTTCCCAGTCGATGTGACGGATACAAATCACGGCTCATTGAAAGGAGGCACGAGTCATGGTGTGACTCGCGGGAAGGTTCAGGTGCAGGTTCTCGAGGGAAACAACGGAGGGCACAATGGACCGTTGTCCAATGTAACGACTCATCCTGCCGAGTCGTGGGATTGAATCTGAGAGGTGAAGTTTGGGAAGTGGACGCAACGGATGGATACCACGAGTCGTGGTATCCAGGTACGACCCATTGAATCTATCGTTGTCATTGCCAGTGCAGAATTTTCAAGGAATTCATTAAGGGTATTTTCGTCATTTATAAGTTATAGAGTCCTAAACTACTTCATTTAAGGCTTGAAATGCAGTGTTTTATGGGGGGAAATCTACCCTAGTCTCATTCAAATCCATGCATGCATTTTGAAGGGGTTTAGGAGGTAATCAAGTTAGAGTTCTTCAAGTTTCCCTTCAATCTTTCATTAGGTATTCAAGGAGTGGTACAATCTGATCTTCCCCATGTATGTAGGGTTATGAATGGGTGAATCTGTTCACACTCATTTCCAATCTCTCTATAAATCATGTAATTCCTATGTTGATTCTATGGGGTTTTAACCCAATGCATGAAATTTCAAATTCCCTACATGGGTATGATATAAATGGGTTTTTATTATTAAATTATGAATTATGGGCAAGTTTTACGTTGTTTTCCATCAAAATCATGTTTCATGTTTTCTAATTAAAATGCCCATTTATGAGAAGTTCATGAAAGTTAAGATTTATGATTAATGTTCATGTATGATAAAGTATTATTAATTAAAAGCATGTTTTCAAGTTACCCATGTTCATAATCATGTTTTCATGTGAATTGAGTACTTTCAAGCATGTTAAAGTGTTGGGTAATGCCCACATGTTCAAGTATTATTGATGATATATGAAATGGATTTTATGATTGATCGATTTATGACGTTGACCGATTAATAGGCCCTTGATTCATGGATAAACATGTATGTAAATGGGAATCAACGATATTTAATATTTATTTAGCCATGAATCTCATGAATGATGTTCATGATTTACATACGAGCCTAATGTGCATGTTTTGGTAGAAGTGTCTAGCACCGTGTAGTGTCACGCCCCACCATGGGAGGCATGACTAGAACATGGTGCCATACTGGGATCTGAACTGACCTGACTGGGCTTGTACACCTCTAGTGCACGCCTACTCTTCAATTTAAGAAAGCAATGAGCTGTATGTCGGTTATAAACACAACCTCCGACCGACAAGGCCGCATAGCTACCTATAAAAGAAAATAGCTAACCAACAACAAGAAGTATCAAGAGATCCTATGCGGGTCGACAACACCACCATGCTGTCTAGTTTTCTCATAATAGAAATAAGTAATCAAAACTATACTATAGAAGACAAGGCTACTAACTAATAGCTATACTAGGTCCCACATGACCATCACGCAAAGGAAAACATACACAAGCCCCACACGGCCAACAACAAAACTAACACTGGAAATATATAGCCTTCAAGCCTCTAAGAGTGGAATAATGGTTGGGATGGGGCCCTGACCTACCCATAAACTATATAACAAAACAACAAACCTTGTAACTAACAACTCTGAGGCAAAAGGGGCTAATCAGACTGTTGACTTAGTTGATGACTAGATTGGTCCTGAGATGGGTCTAACCGTACTTGTAGGCAAGTAATGCAGTGCCCAAAAGATAGGAGTCAGAACAATATGTACCGAATATGTAAGGCAGTAAATGAAAATTACTGAATAATATTGATAACGAAACTGAAATAATTCACTAGGAGGGATAGAGAGTTAACCTGATATAACCTTATAACCTGCTGTACATCTAACAATAAATAGTGCAATCAAGAACCTTACGTGGCCCCATAATATAGAAAGGTACAACCAGCACAGAATAACCTACTTGGGGCCTCCATCAGCCTTGGCGAGTTCACTTCAATCTATAAACTCCTAATCAGATCAAAATGGATCAAATGGTAACTATAGCCGTCCTACCGGTCCACTATGTCTGCAATTGAGCCTTCTCGACTCCTAATCTGTAGTTGTGTCTGAGTTTGGTGGACTCTTGATAACAGCCCCTCGGCACAAGGTTGGACGAGTGTCACTGATGCCAATACGACATAAAAATAATAGTCCAGCCATGGAATAGACTGTAATATGGCCCTTGGGCCTCTGCATTCCTAGGGATGGCATTTCGCTCCTTGGAGCAACGTCATAAAGCCTCGTAGGCATTGACATAGCTAGTAACTTTGGGGTTGGTCACGGAAGGCTATACATGGCAGGGTCAATCCCAATCTATAAAGGCAACACCAACCTCAGACTAATAATAGCGGCTAACCACAACAGTCATTCTTCTGGCTTTCTTACGAGAGTCTAAGTCATAATATGACATGACAGTAACAACTTGCCGAAAGTATTTTCCTTAACATACCTCAAATACTAATTTTTGATTTAACCGGTGAGGTTTAACTTGCAAACTGCAGTTCTTTCCAATTTTAACCTTTATAATAAGAGAATAGAACTAATTTCAATACTAAACATGGCAGTTATCGATAACTTTCAATAATAGAATTAACTATAATCAAACTTCAAATGACTCAACCGAAAATCTACAATATCCTGAGAGTTCAGAAGGGAGAAATGCTTACCTAACACCTATAACCGAGTAGGAATCAATTTGGAGCAATTCTGACAACTTTCACTCAGCGAAGTTCCAGTTTTCTAAGCGAAGTTTTGAAAAATAAATCTATAGTAATGCTTCTTGTAGGCCTAAAACTCATTACCCAAAGTAAATTTGAGATTGGATGGCGTTTGGTAGCGTAATCAAATGAAAAATGATTGAAAATGTGTGGGCTTCAAACTCTCTGGCCATAGGTCTCATTGATGAAATGATTTAAATGAAGTGATCGAGGTATATTATAATACCCCAAAAGTTCCTAGGACTAGACTTGATATTTCAAGTGCGATCGATAGGAAAAGTTGGAGAAATTTACTTCAGTATGACTCAACATACAAGTCATGGGTTGGTAGTACGAGTCGTAGAAAGACCCATGGTCCATATCAGATAAGTTGTTTCCCAACCATGAGGCCCCTCTACGAGTCATAGTATATGGGTACAACCCGTGGCTAGAAGTCGTAGCATGTCTTTGGAGTTATCATGTGAATGATTGTATGGGTAATTGTATGACTCATAGGATGGAGTTACGGGTCGTGGTACGAGTTGTGGAAATATTCAGAAAGTTGGGGAAGAATGGACTCATTAGTCACTGGAGGACACCATAGGTTGGTGGTACAAATCATGGTACGAGTCATAATATGATGGTGTAAATCGTTGGTTCAGTCATGAGTTAATATATTATAATGCCTCGGACTTTCGGGCTAAGTTAGACACCCTTCTAGGTATGTGGATACGCCCACACCTGATGAATTTATGGAAACAAGGTGTAAAGATTAATTCCAAAGTGTATGAAGTGCATTGGATGCAAATGAAGGTCATAAGGGACCTCTAGCATGAAGTTGAGTTTAGAGCCTTCTTACCGATTGGGTTTTTCTATTGGTTCATATAAGGGTCAACTTAAACCGATAATATCTCCCATGTTACAAAATGTTTTTGGGTGATTAAATATCCAAATGAAGCCCTTTTCGTCTTTTTTCCAATGCATCTAACCTTGCACTAATTGGAGTTCGGAGTAAAAAGTTATGAGCGATTTAGTGAAGCTGCAATACGAATTGTACGACTCTCAGTACAAGTCGTACAATCAACCTACAGATCGTACTGTTGGTCGTGGTAATTTCCGGTTACAGGTTTTATTTCGTTAGTTTTGGGGCATTTTGGTAAACTCCTATGCTTCTAACTCCTAAATAACGTTGTTTTGATCTTCCTTAGGGTCAGATTAAAGGGATTAACGTAGCCCAAATCCTTACTCTCTTCAAACATGCTTAGATTAGATTTTCTCTCAAGAAGGAACTAGGGTTCATCACCTCCAACTTCTCAATTCCTCTTGGATCTTCAGGATAAGTCAAGGGATCATCAAACCAGGTATTTAGGGTTTAGAATGGGTGAATCCTTTCACACCCATGCCCAAATTTCGATTAAATCATGAATTCTCCTATTCAAGTTCTATATGGTTCTACCCAAATGCATGAAAATGTGATTTCTCTTTATGGATATGATTTAATTGAGTTTTAATTATTTAATTATGAATGATGGGCAGGTTTTATATTATTTTCTTTAAATTCATGTTTCAAGCTTTTTAAATCTAAAATGTCCATTGATGAAAGTTCATGAAAGTTATAATTTTTCATGAATATTCAATATTTGAGTTTATTGATGATGGAAAAGCATGATTTTAAGTTCCCATGTCTATGAGCATATCTTTGAAAGAATTGAGTATGTTAAAATATTGGGCAATGCCACATGTTGAAGAATAATTTATGATTTATGGAACGAATTACATTATTTATCGATTTATGATGTTGGCCGATGGAAAGGGGCCTTTTATTCTTGGATAAGCATGTTTTAAAGGGGATTAATTATGATAAATGTTATATTTTAGCCAATGAATCTTAGTGCATGATATTATTGATTCACGTATGAGCCTATATGCATGTTTTTGGGAGCCGTGTCTAGCACCGAGCAGCCCAGCATTCAAAGGACTACGTCGGTGTCTCAGAACCACGTGACGCCGTCATATCACGCCTAATGCACTAGCCTCTCCTGGGAAGACAGGGTCGGCTCTACCCACTTGAGTGAGATAGTTGGGGCATCATGAAAGGCTCTACCATGATGGTGTCGGTTATGACGAGTCCTCCCACTGTTCCTCATGATTTATGCATGTTTATGATTATGTATATTCTCTCAAGTCATGTTAAATAAATCTTTTCTCTCATGATTATGGTTATGATTGTATTACAAATGTTTTGAGAACCTTGGGCTTATGTTATGTTATGCTATTTATGATATAAGCATGATATCCTACTCTCATGATGTTTTATGAGTTTTTATATATTTTAAATGTCCGTTTTACTTACAATGCATACTTGGTATATTCCACGTACTGACCACATACTTTCTATGTGGTATCGTTTCATGATACAGGACCTGGCTCTCAGGCTTATCTCCATCCTTAGTCCCTTCTAGAGTTTGCTATCAGCTTGTTGGTGAATCCTCATGTTCCGAGGGCCGTATGACTAGACATTTATGATGATCTTCTGTTTCAATTTTTCCAGGTTAGTTAGGGATGTTGTCCCATCAACCCATCTTATATGATAGAGACTTTCACACCACATGTAGTACTCAGCTTATGTGTATGTCTAGTACTTCTAGAATGCCATGCTATATCATGTTACGTTTATGTTTCCTCTATGTTGGATGTTCAGTCTTCCTCTTATAGTGAATGAAGTTAAATATGCTTATGACATGGGTCGACTTTCTCTAGGGGTTCCTAGTCCCGTGTTATGATCCGGTCTTATGTTCGAGTCGTGACAAACTTTGTATCAGAGCAATAGATTCGAAGTGTCCTAGGGTGTCTAAAAGCCGCGTGAAGTATAGTCTTTTTCATGGGTGTGAAGCACGCCACGCTTATGAAGAAGAGGCTACAAAACATTTAGGAAATGTTCCCTTCTTTTATGATCTATGTCGTGCGATGAAATACCTTCCTATCCTTCTAACTCGTGTATTCATACTCCAGAGAATAACGCCAGTCAGTGGAATAAGAGGTGCTTGAGTCATTTCTGTCTGTAGGAGTTAAGAAAAGTTAAGGAAGAAAAATTCATAAAGCTGAGGTAAGGAACCAAAAGAGTGGGGGAGTATGGTTGGAGAAGTATGAAGCTTTCCATGATAGCCTTAGAGGCAAATGGGAAGTCAAGATATAGTGATTTCTATCTAGCCTTAACGAGGTGACCAATCCTCTGAATGATGACCTTTAATCTAAGGGGGAGATTATAAGGTGAAGGACCAGGTCATGCCTTGAGTTTCTAGTGTGAAGGTCTAGGATCAGTAACTATGGGAGATTGATCCACGCTTATTCAGGTGTCCTTCTGTACTTCTGCCTATACGATACTCTACTCATGCCGTATGTGAACATGTTATGCTCATGTCTAAGTTCCAAGTACTCCTTACATGTATTCTATAACACCCCAAAAATTTTTTGGTGATTATTTAATTTTTTATGCTAGGTTAACAAAAGTTCGGGTTGTATATTTGTGTTAGATAACAAGGGAAATGTGTACGATCAAAAAACCAAAGAGTATGTGAAGTTTATAAGTAAGAGTCAAATTTAAACGATCATATCTCCAAATATGTAATGTATTAGAAGCCTCACAACCTATAATATTAAGGATCTTTGAGTCTAGTTCTCAGAACATTAAACATCTTGTCAATTGGAGTTCGGAGTAACAAGTTATGGGCATTTTACCGAAGCATTGCGAGCGGTGATGCGGGCATGACGCCCTAGCGCCTCCACCACCCTATTTAATTAAAATCTAATTTTTCACTTGTAGAAAATATTTTCAACTTAAAATAAATCGAACAACTTGCTAAGGATTCCATTTCTCTCTCAATTCCAACAGCTAGGACAAAGAAAATCAAGGAGGAACATCAAACAAGGTTCAAAAAAATCACAAGATAAGTTGAGATTACCTTGCCAAGTATGTTAGGGGATGTTTTGAAGCTCTCTTTGGCAAGGTTTTGAATAAGTTTTTATGCGTTTCAAAGTCTATTTGGACTGCCTATATATACATCTTTTAGTAGGTGTTGAAATCAGGAGAAAAGGTAAGGATTTCTCCCCTTTTAAACCTCTAAAATTGCAAAGCTAAAATCTAGAAATTGGCAGCTAAGTGAGCTGCCGATGGACTATTTGTAAGCTGAGTTTTGCTCATTTTCATTAGGTGTTTTGGCTGTTTCTTTTGCTGGAATTAAACTTCATAGTGAGGGGTAGAATTACAGAAAAACTAAGATAAAATTTCCCTCTTGTTTCTCCCTCGAAAGTTAGTGAAAACTAGTTCAGAAAATGGCTAAATGTTGTTGATGTTGTTGTGTGTTGTTGTTGCTATTGTGAGTGCCTCTGGTTAGTTATTTTGGTTGCATTTTTTTTGCTATAGATTAAGATTTTCATTGGCCTGTAAAATCACTGGATTCGTGTGTTGTGCATCTAATGAGCCAGAAAACTATTTAAAAGTCAAGAGGAATTATGTTAAGCTTCATTTAAGCTTTGAACTTTCATGTTTTATTGAGGATAAATGTTAAGATTATGCCTTGCCGAAGTGAGACATCTAAAGTGTGATATTGTGTTGATTGTTGTCGTAGTTGTACATTGAGTTGTAGACCCCTCAGCGTGGGCATTGTTAGCTGGTCCTTACTATATGTAATGTGTATATATATGTTATGTTAAATGTGTTTAAAGGTCTGGTCGTTATCTAAAATTGGTGAAATAGCCAAGATGGGGAGGTGTACACGATTTTAAGCCACGTAAAGACGTCGCAAGCTATTGAGGGTAAACGAGCTTATCGAATAAGGATTACCTAGTTATGGTTGTCCTTTCTATTATGTGTGTGTTATGAAATATGTCATGCCAAGGGGAGATTTCATAATCCCTTTCCCTTAAGCGGAACAACAAGCTAGCGAGTTTCTGATCAGGTTTGTTGTGCATTAGATGGTTGCATTTACACTTCAATAATGATTTTTGGTCAGGTTTTCGTTTTCAGGATTTCGGGTTGTTACTACTCCTTATTTCTGGCCTAGTTATCATTTTTATCTTACGTGTTTATAGTTTTCAGCCTTACATACTAGTACATTTTATCTGTACTATCGTCCCTTCATCTTGGGACCCTTCCTGCAATCGTGCTGCAAGTACAGGTCGAGGCTTAGATTATCAAACGTAGTAGGAGCCATATTTCAGTAGAATAGTGGTATGCTCATCTCTTCCAGGAGCCATGTCCTTGTTTTGACTATTTTCAGTTTTGTGTAGAACATGGGTAGTTCGGGGCCCTGTCCCATGCATTTTAGTTTGTTTACTCTGTAGAGGCTGATGTGGACTAGTTTGTATAGTAGTGTGGGTTGTGTAGTCGTATTGGTTTTTCATTGCTTTGCTTAGCTTTATTGTAGCCTTGTCGGCTTTCCAGGTTGCATATTTTTAATTGTCAATACATTATTGGCCCAGTAATTATCTTGGTTGGTTGTGAAAGGTGGCTTGGTCAGGCTTAGTGTTACATCTGTAAATTCTATATAGCCGATTTCTCGATCAATCATGAATCGAGTGCCAGTTGCGCCCTACCCCAGTTTTGGGGCTTGACAAACTTGGTATTAGATTCAATTTTTCCAGTGAGCCAGTTGGGTAATGGCAAGGTAATGCCTCTATGCCTAAAGGTAAGTTTATTTCAAACCTTAAGGCTCAGAAGTTGATATCCAAAGGTTATATTTCTCACTTGGTTCGGGTAACAAACATGGAATGTGAGCCTATGACTCTCCAGTCAATTCCTGTTGTAAATGATTTCCCTGAGGTCTTTCCAATGGATTTGCCTGGAATTCCTCCTAAAAGGGAGATAGATTTTGATATTGATCTACTTCCAGGTACTCAGCCTATATCGATCCCTCCATATAGAATAGCACCAATTGAGATAAGGGAATTGAAGGAGCATTTGAGAGATCTGCTTGAGAAGGGATTCATTCGGCCTAGTGTATCGCCTTGGGGTGCACCAATGCTCTTTGTGTGGAAAAAAGACGGGTCACTAAGAATGTGTATAAACTATAGGTAGCTAAATAAGGATACGATTAAGAATAAGTACCCACTTCACAAGATTTATAACCTATTTGATCATCTACAAGGTGCCAGATGCTTCTCAAAGATTAATTTGAGTTCCGAGTACCATTAGTTACGGGTTAGGGAAGTTGATATCCCCAAGACTACCTTCAGGACTAGATATGGCCATTATGAGTTCTTAGTGATGTCATTTGGGCTTACTAATGCCCCAACAACTTTTATGGACCTGATAAATCAGTTGTTTAGGCCTTTTCTTGATGTATTTGTGATCGTCTTCATTGATGATATTCTGATTTACTCGCGATCCGAGGCTGAGCATGCAGGTCATTTGAGAGCAGTATTACAGACTCTACAGGAGCACAGGTTATATGCTACATTATCTAAATGTGTGTTTTGGCTAACATCTGTGACTTTCCTTGGTCAAGTAATTATAGTTGAAGGTATAAGAGTGGATAGTCTGAAGATAGAGGCAGTAAAGACTTGGCCCAAACCCAATCCTACAGAGGTTCGCAACTTTTTGGAATTAGCAGGTTATTATCATAGATTTGTGGAAGGTTTCTCTACCTATTCCTGCACCATTGAAAAAGTTGACTCATAAAGCAGCTAAGTTTCAGTGGGCAGAGGCATGTGACCGATGTTTTTAGGAATTGAAGGATAGGCTGACTTCAGCACCTGTCCTGACTCTTCCAAATGGTGTTGAGGGTTATGTGGTCTATTGTGATGCTTCAAGAGTGGGGCTAGGTTGTGTTCTGAAGCAACACGACAAGGTCATTGCTTATGCCTCTAGACAGTTGAGGAAGCACGAGCAAAATTTTCCTACCCCTGATCTTGAGTAGGGCGCAGTGGTATTTGCATTAAATATTTGGCACCACTACTTATATGGGATACATGTTGATATCTTCACAAATAATAAGAGCCTTCGGTATTTGTTTCAGCAAAAGAAGTTGAATTTACGCCAGAGAAGGTGGTTGCAATTGCTGAAAGATTGTGATGTTAGCATTCTGTATTATCCTGGCAAGGCAAATGTTGTAGGTGATGCTCTATGTCGCAAGTGTATGGGTAGCTTGAGTCATATTCAGGTTGACAGGATTGAAATGATGAAGGCTCTACGGTAGTTGGCTGACTTATAGATAGGGGTTACTGGATGCTAAAGATAGGGGTGTTATTGTCAAAAACACAGCAGAATCTTCCTTGGTTGCGGAAGTTAAGCAACGACAATATGATGATGCAAAGTTAGTCTTAGCGAGAGAGAGTATACAACAACAGAAGCAGAGCCTATTTGATTGTGGACGCAATGGAGTTCTTAGATACCAGGGTAATCTATATGTACCTAATGTGGGTGAACTACAGGAACAAATTATGAATAAAGCTCATCATTCTCGATATTTAGTACACCCAGGTGCCATCATTCTCGATAGTGACCTGAGGCAGCTATTTGGTGGATGGCATCAAAAAGGACATCACCGGTCTTGTGACTCAGTGTCCTAACTGGCAATAGGTGAATGTTGAGAACCAGAGGACTAGAGGGTTGGTGCAGGATATAGAAATTCCAGCTTGGAAGTGGGAGGTGATTGATATGGATTTTATTACTGGATTGCCTAGAACGAGCAGGAAGCATGATTCTTTCTGGGTAATAGTTGATAGATTAACTAAATTATCTCACTTCTTGCCAGTTAAGACCACGTATGCTGCAGAGGATTATGCTAGGCTTTATATATGAGAGATAGTTTGCCTACATGGCGTCCCCTTGTCCATTATTTCTGAAAGAGGTGCTCAGTTCACAGCAAACTTCTGGAAGTCTTTCAAGAAAGGCTTGGGCACTGAATTAAGCCTCAATACCGGATTTCATCCTCAAACAGGCGGACAGGCTGAATGCACCATTCAAACGCTTGAAGATACGTTGCGTGCCTATGTTTTAGATTTTTGCGGAAGCTAGGAAGATCATGTTTCCTTGATTGAGTTCACCTAAAACAACAGCTACCAGGCAAGTATTCAGATGGCTCCATATGAAGCTTTATATAGGAAAAAATGCAGGTCACTGGTGGGCTGGCTTGAAATCAGTGAGGCAAAGTTATTGGGGCCAGACTTAGTGCATCAAGCTATTGACAAGGTGAAACTTATTAGAGATAGACTTCAAATAGCCCAAGGTAGGCAGAAGTCTTATGCAGATGTACATCATCGAGCACTGGAGTTTGTTGTTAATGATTGGGTCTTCTTGAAAGTGTCGCATATGAAAGGCGTTATGCGATTTGGCTAAAAAGGCAAGATAAGTCCTAGATATTTTGGGCCCTATAGAGTTATCCGCAAGATAGAAAAAGTGACCTATGAGTTGGAGTTTCCACCAGAGTTAGCGGCAGTCCACCTAGTATTTCTTGTACCGATGTTGCGGAAGTGTATAGGAGACCCAACCCTTGTTATGCCTATCGATGATGTCCGAATTTCTGAGGAGATGACCTACACTGAGATTCCAGTTTCTATTCTTGACCGGCAAGTCAGGAAACTTCGAACCAAAGAATCGCCTCAGTTAAAGTATTATGGAGAAGTAATAACATCGAGGAAGTGACTTGGGAGGATGAGGAGGAAATGAAGAATAAATATCCTCACCTATTTACGATGTCGACGTGATGTTAAGGTATTTGTTTGATACTTATGTTACTAAGTATCTATTTTGAAGCATATTAAGTGAAATTAATTTCCATTCGGGGACAAATGTTCCTAAGGGGGGGAGAATATAACACCCCAGAAAATTTTCGGTGATTATTTAATGTTTTTATGCTAGGTTAAGGAAAGTACGGGTTGTATATTCATCATAGATGACAACAGAAATGTGTACAATCAAAAAACCAATGAGTATGTGAAGTTCATAAGTAAAGGTCAATTTTAAACAATCATACCTCCCAATATATAATAAATTATAAGCCCCACGAGCTATGAAATTAAAGGTCTTTGATTCTAGTTTTCAGAAAATCAAATCGATTTTCAATCGGAGTTTGGAGTAAGAAGTTATGGGCATTTTACCAAAGCATCGCGAGCGGTGACGCGGGCATGACACCCTAGCGCCTCCACCGCCCTATTTACTTATTTTATTTTTCACTTGTAGAAAACATTTTCAGCTAAATTTATTTGGACTGCCTATATTTACATCCTTTAGTAGGTGTTGAAATCAGGAGAAAAGGTAAGGATTTCTCCCCTTTTAAACCTCTAAAATTGCAAAGCTAAAATCTTGAAATTGGCAGCTAACTGAGCTACCGATGGACTTTTGTGAGCTGCATTTTGCTCACTTTCATTAGGCGTTTTGGATGTTTCTTTTGCTGGAATTATACTTTATATTGAGGGCTAGAATTACAGAAAAACTAAGATAAAATTTCCCTCTTGTTTCTCCCTCGAAAGTTAGTGAAAACTAGTTGAGAAAATGGATAAATGTTGTTGATGTTGCTGTGTGTTGTTGTTGCAATTGTGAGTGCCTCTGGTTAGTTATTTTGGTTGCATTTTTTTTCTATAGCTTAAGCTTTTCATTGGCCTGTAAATTCACTGGATTCGTGTGTTGTGCATCTAATGAGCCAGAAAACTATTTAAAAGTCAAGAGGAATTATGTTAAGCTTCATTTAAGCTTTGAACTTTCATGTTTTATTGAGCATAAATGTTAAGATTATGCCTAGCTAAAGTGAGACATTTAAAGTGTGATATTCTGTTTATTGTTGTCGTAGTTGTACGTTGAGTTAGAGACCCCTCAGCATTGGCATTGTTAGTTGGTCCTTACAGTATGTCATGTGTATATATGTGTGATGTTAAATGTGTTTAAAGGTCTAGCCTCTAACTGAAATTGGTGAAAGTGCCAAAAGGAGGACGTGTAAACAATTTTAAGACACGTAAAGACGTCGCAAGCTATTGAGGGTAAACGAGCTTATCGAATTAGGATTACCTAGTTATGGTTGTCCTTTATCTTATGTGTATGTTATGAAATATGTCAGGCCAAGGGGATATTTCATAATCCCTTTCCCTTAAGCCGAACAACAAGCTAGCGAGTTTCTGAGCTCTAATGTCCCTTGAACATGATCTATAAATTTTGTTGAGAATCTTAGGTCATCCCTAGTTCCTTACGATTTATACTTTTTAGTGCATGAATTTATGTTCTATTTTCAAGCTTTACATGTTAAATGTACTCAGTTCCATTTATGCATTACGAAGGAGACCTATGCAGGCCACATGTTTACTATTCGTCATTCCTATGTTGTACGTATTGAGATGGTCCAGTATAAGCCATATCAGCTCCATTTATGATTTTGTCTAAGATTTATTGATTTTACCCCGGTGTTGTACACCGGATGGAGGCCCTGTTATTTTACCCCGGAGTGGTACACCGGCTGGACGGATTTTACCTCGGTAAGGTACACCGACTGGAGGCATTTTTATTTTTACCCGGTGTGGTACACTGGCTGGAAGAACTGTATATAGATTTTATGGTCGGCTGCCTGCTGGCATTTTAGTTATAGTCTTTGTTGTGCATTAGGTGGTTGCACTTCAATAATGAGTTATTGACAGGTTTCTATTTTCAGGATTTCGCGTTGTTACTACTCCTTATTTGTGGCCTAGTTATCATATTTATCTTACATGTTTATAGTTTTCAGCCTTACATACCAGTACATCTTATTCGTACTGACGTCCCTTCATCTTGGGACCCTTCCTGCAATCGTGCTGCAGGTACAGGACAAGGCTCGGATCTTCGGACGTAGTAGGAGCCAAATTTCAGTAGAATAGTGGTATGCTCCTCTCTTCTAGGAGCCATGTCCTAGTTTGGACTCTTTTCAGTTTTGTGTACAACATGGGTAGACCGGGGCTCTGTCTGGTGCATTTCAGTTTGTTTACTCTGTAGAGGCTGATGTGGACTAGTTTGTATAGTAGTGTGGGTTATTTAGTCGTATTGGTTTTTCATTGCTTTGCTTAGCTTTATTGTAGCCTTGTCGGCTTTCCTGGTTGCATATTTATAATTATAGAGGCATTATTGGCCCAGTATATATCTTGGTTGGTTGTGACAGGTGGCTTGGTCAGCCTTAGTGTTACATTTATTGATGCCATATAGCCGGCTTCTCGATTGATCATGAATCGAGTGCCAGTTGCACCCTACCCTAGTTTTTGAGCATGACATATTCGTAGTCAGATTCATAGAAGGAGAAGTAACTACTTCTGATGGTGGTTCTAGTCTTCCTCCATGACTCCATAAATCTCAGCTTCATGTCATGTCCCTCGTTATGTATGTAAACTAATGTCTCTCAGCATGCTCAGATCTATGGAGTCAGTTTTTAAGATTTTCCTTATAGGATCATAAGATTATGTTATATCAAGTATATGCCCAGCATAGATTTCTTGAATGATTCATGATAATTATTTCCTTACTCTAAGCCCTATGAATGTTACCTCTATTGGAAATGATGGTTAAAATGTGTATGTTAAGGATAACTCCTTGTCCCAGCCACAGGTGTCGGGTATGTAGAAGTTTAGGAATCCTAGTTATTAGCCAAGCCTGGAAGTGTAACAACCCACATCGTCATTTTGTGATTTTGACCCATTTTCCTAGTTTGAACCTTTTCGTATCTTTATTTTGTTACTTATGACTTGCGGAGATGGGTGACATAATTTCCAATATGATCCAATGATGATTTGATAAGATTTTCGGTTTTTGGAAGGTTCGAAGTTTGAGAGATTTAACCAAAGTCAGCATTTCAGGTTAACGAGCTCAAATTTGGGTTCTGAAAGTTCGTTTAGTTCTAGATGGTGATTTATTACTTAGTTGGGTAGTTTCGATAGATCCCAAAGTGTTCGGGAGTGATTTGAACCTTTGGTTGGATTTATTAGCTTTAAGGAAGCTATGTTTGACCACAGTCACCTCTCGATCAAAACCACATCAAAACAACTCTTTTCTGACGGCCATCATTCGACTCCGTCTCCATCAGCTCCAATCCCTGTCCTCATCTTCATTTTGCAATAATCCACCCACATTGCATTTGGGGGCGTTTCAGATGATGGACACACCTTGAAGGTGACCCCCTTACATCCAACTCGGAATATTAGCCCTCCAAGCTCCACGTCCACCACGGCTCTCCCTGTAGCCAACAATGGTCTTCCCAAAATAATGGGAACCTCTGCATCCATCTCACAATCCAAAATAACAAAATCAGCTGGTAGAATAAACTTTTCCACTCTCACCAACACGCCTTCTAACACCCCCACTGGTCTTTTTGTTGACCTATCTGCCATGAGCAGCCTCATTAATGTTGGTTTTGTGATTTCGAGCTCCAATTTCTTGAAAATAAGAAAGGGCATAAAATTTATGCTGGCGCCGAGATCACATAGAGCCTTTTTAAACACATATATACCAATTGTGCATGGGATTTTGAAAGCTCCCGGGTCCTCCCTTTTGGGGGAGAAATTACTCATTATTACCTCACTACAATGGTGTATTTTCTCTTCATTGCCTGCATCAACTACCTTTTTATTCTTCAAAAAATATTTCATAAACTTGGCATAACTAGTCATATGGAGTAAAGCATCCACTAACGGTATATTTATGGACAACTTGCTAAACATTTCAAGAAACTTTCTAAACAGGTCATCCCTCTTTTTCTTAGTCAGCCATTGTAGATAAGGAGGTGTGATTCTTAATTCAACCCTGTCATTATTCAGGGCCTTCATGCCCGTCTCATCATCATCAGCATTGGAGAGGATTTCATCATCCTTTCCCTCTTTTTCCTCATAAATCTTGTCTTCATTCTTTGGAGTCATTGGCATTTTGTTGAGTGCATCTTCTTTAACTAATTCCAGGATATCAACCTCATTAGGCTTCACCGGGGCATCTCCAATCTCCTTACCACTCCTACTGACAATGGCCATGTATTTACCAACTTTCTTGGGATTAGGCATTGTGTCACTAGGTAGTGTTCCCTTCTTTCGGATTCATTTGAGTCGATAGGTGATTCATTTGGGCATCCAAATGCTTGACGGAGGCGGAATGTGAACTCACTATTTGGGAAAGGTTAGACACCTCCCCTCTTAATTCTTTCACCCCACTCTTGGTCGATTCAACTTTCTTCATAACTCTCGATAGCATTTCTTCAATTTTTGGATTGCCCGCATCACTCACGCTCGGCTGATTTTGGGGATTCCCAACCTTTGGAGGGGTAACATATGGGTTTGAACTCCATTTATAGCTATCACTCTCTTTGTTTGGCTCTCTGTTACCCCACTTTTCACTCCTTTCAGGCCATCCTTGTGGCTCACGATTTCTCCAACATTAGTTTTCATCCGTGGGCGCCATGAACCTTGGTTTTCTCCTTGGAAGCTAGGTCGAGGACCTCCCATTTGGTTTCCCATATATTGGCATTCCTCTTCGTATCTTGGCGGTGACGACTCTCCTTCATATTGTAAGGGACCTTGCATTTCCATGACATTTACCACCTTTGGCCCTGCTCCCATCATGTGCTTTATCATCAATTCGAGTTGTGTCATCATCTTGGCAAGATTTTCATCTCGCTCTTCATCCTGTTTCCACAACTCAGCCGTCAAGGCACTTGAACTGATCTCATGAGTGGATACACTTGTTTCTCTCATGTGCCAAGCCCTATTGGTCTTTGTCATTTTGTCTAGGAGAAATTTAGCCAATCCATATGTTTAATCCATAATAGATTCACTAGCTAGGTTGTCGGCCACAGACTTGTTTATTGAATCAAGGGTCCTGTAGAAGCTTTGGAGAAACACTCCATCCGGTAATCCATGATTTGTGCAAATAGAAACCTTCTTTTTAGACCTTAACCACGCCTCGTGTAAAGGCTCTCTCGATTCTTTCCTGAAATTTGTAATATCATCCCTCAGCTGAAGCATCTTTGATAGAGGGGAATAACGGTCTATGAAGGCCTCAGTTAGCTCCTGGAAAAAAGTAATACATCCGGAGGGAGTTCCTCTAGCCACATTGTAGCCTCCCCGTAAATAAAAAAGGAAAGAGTCTCAACCTGATTGACTCTTCACTAATATTTGTTATATTGAAGGGTTGGCATATTTCCAAAAAGTTTCTCAAATGACAATTTGCATCCTCGCGTAGTTTACCGCCAAAGAGCCCCTTCATTTGTAACAAGGGAAGCATGGTGCTTGTGACATGAAACACTGCATTCCCCACCGTCGGTGGCAGGCGAATGGCTCTTGCAACTTCCAGCATCACCGGTTTATCCTCCTCGAGTTCCATGTTACCTTCCACTAAGCTATCCCCTGCTTGGGAGTGATGACTCATGTAGTTATGAGATCCTAGAAACACAGAAAAATCACGTTAAGTAGCTACGATGCAAAACTATTTCAACTTAACAATCAACACGAGAATATCTAGCGCTAGTCCCCGGCAACGGCGCCATTTTTGATAACGTCCAAAATATATCCTTAATGTAAAAAATATACACGACTGAAGTATCAAAACAAGTAACCCAATGAGTGTCGGGGTCGAATCCCATGAGGACTTGGAAATGATAGTTACAAGTGTCAATTGAGAAATTGATGTTAGCTTGCACCATGTAGTTTTAATATAAAAACAAATAATTGGGGGAGTTGAAATTTGCATAGAATTGTATTGGTTGATTTAGTGAAATAAAATAGCAAGATCAGCTAAGTTGTCAACAAGAATGTGAAAGACTAGAGGTCCGTTGTAGATGAAATACTAACTAGATCAGAACATGCCAAGTCATCTTATGAGTTCAACAAGTGTAAATAATCTCAGGAAGTGGGTAATTATAGCTTTTCAACCTTCTAATTACCTCTCACTAGAGTTTTGTCAAACCTCTAGTCACAATTTAGCTTAACTCAATTTGGATTAGCATCTGCACTAATTTCTAGCTATTAGCTGCTAATAAGGAATGAAAATGCAATTTCAGCTATTTCTAGTCATATTCACACTCTCTTCTCCATACCAACTACTAAATTCTATTCCAATACTTAATTATTCTTTTACAAGAAATAATCAAGGAAGAGCAAATAGACCCATATCGTAATCAATGGATCTTCCTTTATAAATTGAAGACAATCTAATAGATTTACACTTGCTTGAACAATATGAAGATGACTCTAGCAATACCCAATCCAATTAAGTATTAATCATCACACACCTGTACTCATAGTTAAAAAATTCAGAAACACATTCATCAATAGCATCATTAAATTTAATAGCAGAGTAGAAAAATCAACTTCACAAAATAATCTCCAAGAATAGCTAAAACTTACTAGTACAAAGAAGAAATAGAGCAGAGTACTTTCTACAATTTTCAATCAGAATCTCCCTATATTAGCTAAGAGAATGTCCTTCTTCTAAAAGCGAAAACAATGATGTGATGTACGCTTTGTTCTCTCTCAATATCTCTATTTCTATCTCTCCTTCTGCATATCCCTGTACAAAGTACTTTTCCTCTATTTATATCCTAAAAAGTATGACACTTTTTATCTCTTTTCTAGTGTTGGATGATTATACCCCCATGAGCACCGTTTTATAATCGGAGGAGACACTGGCGCTTCGCCAGTTCCAATCTGTGACCGCCGGGTATCTCTTTTGCATACTTCCTCAATTCAAGTGAACATCGGCGGTTCACCCGGCATTTCGCCGATGCTAATCCGTGAACCACGGGGTCTTCAAGAAAATTTTCAAGAACTTTGGGTAACTTTTGGCGACTGAACCGGCGACTCGCTGCTGGCAAGTTGCGAACTGCCCAACTGTATTAATCCTTAGAGGCAATGATGTTCATCCCTTGTCTGGCATTTCGCCGATTTTCATTTGTGAATCACCGATTTACTCTCACTCCCTTATTTTCTCTTCATTTTTCTCTTTCTTTCACATTTAGTCATCTGCACACAACAAAAACAAAAGGGCAGAAAATTTGAATAATCAACTCAAGAATTAAACAAAAACTCATGTTTTATAGACTAATGAGTTGGTAAATTACCAACTCACCAGAGGTCTTGAGCTGGGTCTAACCGTACCTGCAGGCAAGTAATCTAGTGCCCCAATGATAGACGTTAGTACAATATGTATCGAATATGTATGGAAGTTAATGAAAATGACTGGATAGTACTGATAATGAAACTGAAATAATTCACTAGGAGGGGTAGAGAGTTGACTTGATATAACCTTATAACCTGATGTACAACTTATAATAAATAGTGCAAACAAGAACCTTACCTGGCCTCCATAAGCCCGGAAGGTACAACCAGCATAAAATAACCTGCCCCGGGCCCCCATAAAGCCCTGGCAAGTTCACTTCAATCTATATACCCCTAATCAAGTATAAATTAATCAATAGGTAACTATAGCCATCCTACCGTCTCCTGGATCTACAACTGAGCCCTCTCAGCTCATGATCTGTAGCTGCACTTGAGTTCGGTGGCACCAGGCTCCACGAGGGTTAGTGATATTGATACAACATAAAAATAATAGTCCAGCCAATGAATGGACTGTAATATGGCCCTTGGGCCTCTACATCGTCCCTTGGGATGGTATATCGCTCCTTGGAGCAATGTCATAAAGCCTCGTAGGTGTCGACATAGCTAGTAACCCTAGGGTTGATCACGGAAGGCTATATAGGGCAGGGTCAATTCCAATCTAAATTGACAACACCAATCTCAGACTAATAATAGTAGCTAACAACAACAATCATGCTCTGGCGTTCTTACGAGAGTGTAAGCCGTAATATGACATTAAAGGAACAACTTTCCAAAAGGATTTTCCTTAACATACCTCTAATACTGATTTCTTATTTAACCAGCGAGGTTTAACTTGCAAACTGCAGCTCTTTCCAACTGTAACGTTCATACTAAGAGAATAAAAGTAATTTCAATACTAAAATTGGCAATATCAATAACTTTCGATAATAGAATTAACTATAATCCAACTTTGAATAACTCGGCCAAAAATGTACAATTTCCCGAGAGTTCAGAAGGGAGAAATGCTTACCAAACGCCTGTGACCAATAAAGAATCAATTTGGAGCAATTATGATAATTTTTACTCGGTGGAGTTCCAGTTTGCCGAGCGAATTTTTGAAAAATAACTCCGTAGTAATGCTTTCCATAGGCCTAAAACTCATTAGCCTGAATTTAATTTGAGATTGGATACTGTTTCGTAGATTGGACAAAAAACGATGGATAATGTGCGGACTTATAACTCTCTGGCCGTGGGTCTCATTGATGAAATGATTCAAATGAAGTGAAGGAGGTATATATACACTTGAGGCCAGTTGCAGGGGGTGCCCTACGCCAGCAGTCCCCTGGTGCCACGCCTCCAATCATCCCCTTATGCCTGGCACGTCGCACTGGCGGCTCCCGAGTCGCGTTGGCCCCTCACGGCGTAGCCTCGCTCGACCTTGCTTCCAAGGCTTTTTCCACATGCATCAACATCTTCTTAATTTTCACAAATCCATGCGTATGCCTACTAACCATTAACATATCACCCTGATGTAACAAGTTGCCCGGTGTTCAAAGAAATGTGCGGTGTCTAATAACTACATTCCATCATAGTTTCATGTTGATACATTACCATGTTAATGGATCCCCTCTTTTGTGATATCACATAATGCATGTCCTTTGCCTAGAAAGCCTGGGACGAATCTGCCTACTTCAGTGAGATAGTTGGGGCATCATGTAAGGCTATACCATGATAGTGTTAGTTATGATGAGTCCTCCCATTGTTCGACATGTTTTATGCATTGGTGTGTTTATGTTACTTTCGCTCAAGTTATAATTTATAAATTTTCTCTTATGACTATGATAATGAATGGATTACGAATGTTCTTGAAACCTTGAGCCTTATGTTATATAATGATATTTATGTTATGATCATGTTGTCCCACCCTTATGATCTCTTGTGATATTTTATGTAGTTTAAATGTCCGTTTTATATACCTTGTATACTCGGTACAATTCATATACTAACCACATACTCTATGTTGTATTGTCTCTTGATACAGGTACCGACTTCAGACCCAACACCGTCAATAGCTTGTTCCTATAGATAGCATCCATATCATTGGTGATTCCTCATCTCCCGAGGACCAGTTGATATCAGTTATCCTTTGTGTTTAGATTTTAAACTTGCCGGGTTAGTTAGGGGTGTTGTCCCATCAACCAATCAGATATGTTATAGGCTTTCAGACTATGCATAGTATTCAGTTGTCATGTATGAAGTGTGCTTCTCTTTCCATGTTATTTTATGATTATGCTTCCTCGATGTTAGCATGTTGAGTATTCTTCTTCACTAAATTTAGATCGATGTACATTCATTCCATGGGTCAACTTGTAGTCTCTTGGGGCACCTTGTCCCATGTTACTATCGGGGTCTACATTCTGGTCATGACACACTAACTATCCAAAGATAATTTTTCTATTCATCCATTTCGAGACCAACAAAGGCTTAACAACCATTCACAAATCTAACAAAACAAATAGCCCAGCAAGGGAAATCACCAAATATTGCTAAAATGAGCCCGACCAAGGCTCACAAATCCTCACAACTCAAAAACAAAAGCCTGACAAGGGCCACATCAAATCATCAACAAAACAAATGACCACCACAAAAGGAACACTCATCCTACCCCCACCTCAAACACTACGTTTTCCCAAATTCATGCATATAAAACAAAGAGGCGAGAACTCCCTAAAGTGGTCACTCGTCGTCATCCTCCTCAGCTTTCCCATAATGGCCATTGTTTCCCAGATCCTCCTCCTCATACCCCAATCCCTCAAAAAATGTCGTCAATGAGACCTCGACCTATAGAAGGGGAAGCCAGCGTTGCCTCAAGGGCGCTCATGTCAAGAACCTCCATAGACGTCTGAGTTTTCCATTCCCTTACATTAGTCCGGAGAGAGGTGACAGACCCTCCATGGCATCCACCTGTGAGCATAGTTTGGTAAGAATCTCATACATTGACTTTATCTCCTTTTTAACTTTTTGGGAAATAAGGGCAGGGAGATATTTAGCCAACTTCTTAAGCTGGCTCTCATGAGAGTTAGCCATCTCCGCATGTTTGTGGAGGCTGCTTCGTTAGAAAGATGTGGGAGGGGCTGAGGCTCTCCTAGTAGAAGCTCCACCTGAAACTTGTCCCCATGCCTTGTGTGTGGTATATTATGATCAGGAGCTAGTGGGGCTTGCTCAGAACCATGCGGTAAAGATCCTTCTAGAACATCAATGGATTGCAACCGCTTCCAGTTTCTCTTCAGAGCATGCGCATATTTTTTTATATCCATAATAATGACACTGATAGAAGAGCTTGGGGCTTCATCAAGGAAAAATGGCACTCCCAACTGCAGGCAGAGCAGAGATATAAGCACAACATAGGGTATTGAAGTTTTGGCTTTGCTCGCTTTTGTCTTTATTTGTATGGCCATAATTTACCCAAAATTTATACGAACCCCTCTCATGATGCACGCGATGAGGATATATACAACCAAAAATACCCTATACTCATTCTTTGAAGGTATAATAGGACCACAATTGAAGTCCAGTCACAGCTTGCTTCAAACATAAGATCATGGCGAGAAATCTCGCTGCCCACGGTGGAGCAGAAGGGTGTGTCTGTAGCAATAACTGGATATATCCAACTGAACTAGTTCTCTTAATAAATAATTCAGGATGTATACTCAGACTTGGTGTATAGCTCATCCTCCCAGAGTTGATAATTTATAGCTGCTGGAGTGATGTCAACCTCCACACCTCGCACTATGACTGAGGGTAGGCAGGGGAAGTCGTCAACCTTTCCCGTATGATGCATTTTGTCCTTCCTGGCCTAGTAAGATGCGTAGAATTAAACGAAGAGGCTAGGGTATAAATATTGGAAAAGGTATTCCATTATTGGTCATTAAATTGAGCTGTGATGTTGGGGAGGTCACCCCGCAACCCACCAAGTCAAATTGTTTCTCAATAGTGATTGATCGGCCTTTGCAGATTTCATAATGCCCTTCATATCGGGCACATCGAATATTATGGCCTCTCGAGAGTTAGTGGATGCTGAAAATACCTTTGTTTTCCCCTTTCCTTTGGTGGAAGAGGAGGTTAGGGCCTTGCCCTTGCTCGGGATCCTAGATGAAGACAAACTCTACAAAACCATGTTAGTGCCATACAACCATACTTTATTTTTGTATTTTTGTTAAAGAGAAAATAAAACAAAATAAATAAAAACTAACATCTGTCCTAAACTAAGACAAGAAATTATAACAATTGGATGACAAACAATTAGAGTTACAGAGATGTGAAGGAATGGCATTGCCAGCGAGAAAACGGTGAAACGCAGATGAAGATTCGCAAAACTCCAAACCAAAATAGAACACCAGGAATACCAAGGTCATTCGGCAACATACCGTCATTTCGCTAGTCTCGACTCGTGGAATGCCGATGTAATGTAGGTCTGGTACAGTGGCCCAAAGCTTAGATGCCTTATCTGCATTTCATCCGGTGTTCTGTAGGTGGATGCCTGGAAATGAGATTCCTCCCAAACATAGTGAAATTGCCAAACACTCAGATTTAAATTTCACTCACTCACCATAAAGATAGACAAACAAGCAAAAGTGACAATTTACCCTTAAGAAAGATGTCACTCCATTTATCATCGGGTAAATTATTCAAGCACATATAGGGCTACTAAGACTTCACTCGCAATTAGAATCCAACACACTAAGAGGGAAGAATTTTGGCACAAAGAAGACCCACATTATCATTCCATCATTATATCACTACCTCCACATGCCCATAGAATGACTGATAGAGAAGTACGAACAAGCATAATCATAAGGATAATGGGGATATATGAGTGGGGGCCTTTCAATTTTCACAAGATCATAATAATTCAAATCTTTGAATTAGTAATAAAAAATAGAATAAGAGTGGGTTTTTAGCATGGGAAAACTTATTCTAAGCCATTACTCTCATGCATGCAAGTTTCAAGGTGTGAAGGGAAGGTTCAAGGTGAATCTCAGGGTTTCCAGTTGGAATCTCAGCTGGGCAATTAGAAAGGGTTAGAATTCTTCAATCCCAGGTATGTAAGGCTATCAGTGCGTGCTTCCTTTCACACCCATGCCCATTCCCCATCAATTTGTGATTGGTTTTAATGATCAAGTATAGGATTTCATTCAGTTGCATGATTCTTACATCTCTATCATGGGTATGATTAAATTAAATTGATATTGATAATTTACCAAGCTTGGGAGGATTATAACTTAGTTTCATTTACAAAATTGTTTTTCTCAAAATTTGATCTAAAACTCCCATGTGTAGATAGTCCATAATAGAGGTAATTGTGGAAGAATGTGATGATGATGGAATAGATGATAAAAAGCTTGTTTCCAACCTTACCCATGATTTCAATTATATTTTCAAAGAAGATTAAATATACCCAAGTATGGTAGAGATTTGGGTAATGCCCATATGATGTTTCAATTGGTGATTTTTCCCCGATATGAGCTTACCACATGGTTGAGATGAAATTTTCTTTTAACACTTATTATGAATCCTAGCTTGTGGTATGTTTCAAAGTAAAGCCCTTTATATGAATAAATCCGTAATTGATATGCCTATTATTGACGAGCTTTGTCAAAGACAGTGTTAAGCTTCATTCCACATGATGTTGACTCTATGCATGATTCCATTCTAAGCTATGTGAAAACGGCGTTGTTGAGCTTCGTATTTATATGATGTCTCGTGTATGCATGATTTCATAATGAGCTTCGTCAATAGAGAATGTTGAGCTTCGTTTCATATGATGTTGAGTTTATGCATGATTTCATGTTGAGCTTCATCACTTGACAATGTTGAGCTTCGTATTTATCCGATATAGAGCATTGCATGTTTTGGGAGAAGAGTCTAGCACCGAGCGGGCCAAGGTTCGATAACCCTGTGCCCTAGAACTACGCACCAGCATAGGTTGATTCTATTATATCATTGGGACCACCCTTGTAAGCTATCCCTGACCCGATTGGCTCTTCATATTGATATCGATATCATGGTGGCGTCCTTAGCCCTACTAAGGTTTTGGATGGCTCTGCCCACTTGAGTGTAATAGTCAGGACAACGTAACCTCTATCGTGGTATGTCGGTTAAGTGACAAGTCTCTCACTGTCTATACCATTCAAATTTGCATATTTAACACTTATGATATTTATTCATGCATGCACGTTCAAAAAGAAAGCTTTGACTTATTATTCAGCATTTGATATAAAAGTTACATTTCAGCTTGAGTCATACAAGTTAGTCTTGATATTCTAAAGCCCTGGATGATCATGTATAAATAAGGATGATTTCATAATGAATGTTTGAGATCTTCTTCTTATCCTTAAAGGCTATTACGTATATGTATGACTTGTTTTTAAAGAGTTATAATTCTCTAGCGTTTTTACATACCTTGCATACATGGTACATTCCACGTACTGGCTGAATACTTTCTATGTTGCATCATTTAATGATGAAGGATCCAGTTCTAAAGTTTAGCCCTATTTTTAGTCGCTTATCAGAGTTTGCACCTGCTAGATTGGTGAGTTCTCATCTTTCAAGGACTAGACTTTTAGTTACCTTGGATGTATATTCCATTTTAGTATTTCTGAGCTAGTTGGGGGTGTTGTCCCATAAGCTTATCCATATTAGAGGCTTTTCATACTTAGACATGTATTCAGCTTTAGATGTTCATTGTTGTTATGTTAAGTTAGACTTCCGCTGAGTTTATAATTATGTTTTCTTCATGTTTATTGAATGAGTTAGTGAATGCTTATACCATGGGTTGACTTGGGGTCTCTCGGGGTCCCTTGCCCCGTATCTACAATCCGGGTCTACGCTCTGCTCATGACAAACTTGGTATCAGAGCCATAGGTTTGAAGTGTGCTAGGGAGTCTGATGCGTAAGTAGAGTCTTTTTCATCGATGTGAAGCATGCCACACTTATGATGAAGAGGCTACTAGATGTTTTAGGAAATGTTCCCTTTCTTTTATGATCTATGTCGTGCGATGAGAAGCCTTTCTATCCTTCTAATTCGTGGCATCCACGATTGCAGAACTCCTCGAAGGATGAATGGAAGGAGGAATGGATATGGTGAGGGTCACGAGGACAACATGGGTCGTGGGCATCGACAAGTCCCACCAATTCAGGAGCCTCAGGCACCAGAGCCAGCCGCACATGCTGAGTCTTGAGCTGCCAATAGATGCTAGCGCAGGCCTTGACTACTCAGGTCAATCAGCCGACCATTGCGCATGTTCTTCAAAACGAGCCAGTATCCATGGAGCATACTAGTATTATTTGTTCAGGAGAAAGATGGCTTCCTTCGTATGTGCGTTGATTATCGACTGTTGAACAAAGTCACTATCAAGAACAAGTATCTTTTACCAAGGATCAATGATTTGTTCGATCAGCTTCAGGGTGCTAAGTGTTTCTTGAAGATAGATCTCAGATCAGGGTATCATCAGCTCAGTGTCCGGGAGAGTGATATCTCGAAGACGGCATTCAGAACATGGTACAGTCATTACGAGTTTGTAGTTATGTCTTTTGAACTAACAAATTCCCCTGCAGCTTTTATGAACCTGATGAACCGGGTGTTCAAGCCATATTTGGACATGTTTGTGATCGTGTTCATTGATGAAATTTTGATATACTCTTGGAGCGAGGACTAGCATGCCGCCCATTTGAGAGTAGTGCTTCAGACCCTCAAGGACCGCTAATTGTATGTAAAGTTCAGCAAGTGTTTGTTTTGGTTGGACTCTGTGGCATTCTTGGGCCATGTGGTGTCTAGTGAAGGCATAAAAGTGGACTCGCATAAAATTGAAGCGGTGAAGAACTGGCCCAGACCGGTGAATCCTTCTGATATTGAGAGTTTCTTGGGCTTTACTGGTTACTATCGGAGGTTTGTTGAGGATTTCTCATACATTGCAGAGCCTTTAACTATTTTGACTCAAAAGAAGGTGAAGTTTCAGAGGCTTGTGAGAAAACCTTTTAAGAGTTGAAGGCTCAACTTACTTCTGCACCAGTGTTGACCTTACCCGATAGTAACGATGGTTTCATGGTGCATTCTGATGCTTGTAGAGTTTGCCTTGGGTGTGTGTTAATGTAGCGTGGGAGGGTGATATCCTATGCCTCTCAACTGCTGAAGGTGCATGAGAAGAATTACTCGACCCATCATCTTGAATTGGCTATGGTGGTCTTTGCATTTAAGATATGGTGGCACTACTTGTATGGGGTCCACGTGGATATATTTACAGATCACAAGAGCTTGCAATATGTGTTCACATAGAAAGATCTAAATCTTTGCAAAGGAGGTGTTTGGAGTTACTTAAGGATTATTACATGAGTGTCCTTTACCAGCCAAGAAAGGCTAATGTGGTTGCAGATGCGCTTAATAGGCTCTCAATGAAGAGTGTGTCCCATATGGATTAGGGAAAGAACGAATTGGTGAAAGATGTTCACCGGCTTGCAAGGCTGGGAGTTAGACTGATCGAAGAGACCGATGGCGGTGTTGTTGTACATAACAAGTTAGAATCGTCCTTGGTGGTCGATGTTAAATCCAAGCAAGATGAGGATCCAAATTTGAGGAAACTGAAGAAGGCGGTGCTAATTCAAAAGGTGGATGTTGTGTGCTACGATACCAGGGTCTACTATGTGGTTTAGATGTCGATAATTTGAGAGTTAGAATATTACATGAGGAACATGGTACCAGCTATTCTATCCATCCAGGATCCACGAAAATGTATTGGGACTTGCGAGAAATATATTGGTGGGACAGTATGAAGAAGGATATTGCGGAGTTCATAGCAAAATGTCCAAACTGCCAGCAAGTGAAAGTCAAGCATCAAAGGACGGGAGGTGTACTTCAGGATATCATCATCCCCACTTGGAAGTGGGAAGTAATTAACATGAACTTCATTACAGGTCTACCTCGTACTCGTCGACAATATGACTCCATTTGGGTGGTGGTAGATAGGTTGACCAAGGCTGCATATTTCCTACCAGTTAAGACCACGGATTCAGCGTATGATTATGCTAAGTTGTATATTTGGGAGTTGGTTCGGCTTTATGGAGTGCTCTTGTCTATTATTTCGAATCGAGGTACTTAGTTTACTTCTCAATTCTGGCGTTCGTATCAAAAGGGGCTTGGGACTCAGGGTTAAGCTAGGCACAACTTTTCATCCTCAAATGGATAGTCAAGCAAAACAAACCATTCAGACCCTCAAGAACATGTTAAGGGAATGTGTTATGGATTTTAAAGGTAGTTGGATGATCATTTGTCCTTGATTGAGTTTTCTTATAATAATAGTTACCACTCCAGTATCTAGATGGCACCATTCGAGGCCCTGTACGGGTGAAGGTGTAGATTGTCCATTGGTTGGTTTGAGGTTGGTAATTCGGCCATGATAGGACTTGATTCAATTCATGAGGCGCTAGTGAAGGTTCAGCTGATAAGGGACCTGTTGAAAACCGCTCAGAGTCTTCAAAGATTGTATGTTGATGTGAGGAGAAGAGATTTGGAGTTCGATGTGGATGACTTGGTGTTTCTAAAGGTATCTCCCATGAAGGGAGACATACCGTTCGGAAAGAAGGGTAAACTCAGTCCCCGCTATATTGGCCCCTAACGGGTTTTGAGAAGAGTTGGTGGGGTGGCGTATGAGTGGGGCTTGCCTTCAAAATTGGCTTCAGTTCATCCCGTGTTCCATGTATCGCTTTTGAAGAAGTTCTTGGGTGATCCGACGTGGTAGTTCCGGTAGACAGCATTGCTGTGAAAGACGATCTCAATTATGAAGAAACTCCGATTGAAATTTTGGATCGACAAGTTTGGAGGTTGAGGAACAAAGAGGTAGCCTCAGTTAAGGTTTTATGGAGGAATCGACATGTTGAGGGAGCTACGTGGGAGGCCGAAGCGGACATGATGGCTAGATACCCCTATGTTCTCTACTGGCTTAGTATCGACTTGAGGTATCAGTTTTTTCCCTAATTCTCTAATTAGTTTCCACGTTCAGTTCATGTGCGCAAGTTTGAATTATGATATGATAAATGTATGTGATGCCTGAATTTAGTTATGCTATTTGGTTCTTTTCGGAGGTAGTCATTCAGTGAAATTTTGGTAAAAATAATTAGTATTGGAGTATGCTAATTTCTTGTTTCTGTTTCTTGCTTGTTTTTCACATTCAAAGATGAATGTTCCCAAGAGAGAGATATTGCTATACCTTGAGAATTCAAGAATCGGACCTAGAAGTTGAAACAGAGAAAAACTGGAAAATGTTGTAGCAGTTGCAGAACGAGTCACTGAACGACTCGTGAGAAGACCCTACGAGTCGTCAAGTGACCCATGGGAAGGCCTGGAGTGATCAAGTGATTGAAGTCCCCATGGGTGAATCAACGACTCGTGGTCAGCCACCACGAGTCGTCATGTCAATGGTGGGGTGGAGTTGGAATATTAAAGGAGGATTTATCCAATGTACTTAACGGATGGGACCCCACGAGTCGTGGTCAGTCCCAACGACTCGCGAGGAGAATCGTGAGCAAGCATGTGGATTATTATTGGGAATTAAGCCAGTGTACTTGACGAGCAACTAGATGAGTCATTGCCCGTCCTGAAGAATCGTCAGGTCACCCGTTAAGGTCACCGGGCAGTGTTTTCCTTTCAATTTAGTAAGGGTCTTTTCGTAATTCCTAAGTTCCTAAGACCCGTACTACATCCTTTTAAACTCGTTTTAGTTGGTTTTTAATAGGGGAAAACCTATTCTAATCCATTACTCTCATGCATGCAAGTTTGAAGGTGTGAAGGGAAGGTTCAAGGTGAAATCTCAAGGTTTCCAATTGGAATCTCAGCTAGACAATTAGGAAGGGTTGGAATTCTTCAATCCCAGGTATGTAAGGCTAGCAGTGGGTGCTTCCTTCCACACCCATGCCTATTCCCTAACAATTTGTGATTGGTTTGTAATGATCAAGTTTGGGATTTCATTCAATTACATGATTCTTACAACTATATTCATGGGTATGGTTAAATTGAGTTGATATTGATGGTTTACCAATCTTGGGCGGATTCTAACTTAATTTCTTTTACAAAATTATTTTTCTAAAAATTGAATCTAAAACGCCCATGTGTGGATAGTCCATAATAGAAGTGATTGTGGAAGAATGTGATGATGATAGAATAGATGATGAAAAGCATGTTTCCAACCTTACCCATGATTTTGATGATGTTTTCAAAAAATATTAAATAGACCCAAGTATGGTAGAGCTTTCGGTGATGTCCATATAATGTTTTTCAAATAGTAATTTTTCGCCCGACATGAGCTTACCACATGGTTGAGATGAAATTTTCTTTTAGCTCTTACTATGAATCCTAGCTTGTGGTATGTTTCAAAGTAAAGCCCTTTATATGCGTAAATACTTAATTGATATGCCTATTAGGTCGAGCTTTTTCAAGGACAATATAAAGCTTCATTTCATATGATGTTGAGTCTATTCATGATTCTGTTCTAAGCTTTGTCGAAACGACATTGTTGAGCTTCATATTTATATGATGTCTAGTGTATGCATAATTTCATAATGAGCTTTGTCAATAGACAATGTTGAGCTTCATTTCATACGATGTTGAGTTTATGCATGATTTCATGTTGAGCTTCATCACTAGACGATGTTGAGCTTTGTATTTATATGATTGTATGTTTTAGAAGAAGAGTCTAGCACCGTGCGGGCTAAGGGTCGATAACCCTATGCCCTATTTCTACACACCAACGTAGGTTGATTCTATTATATAATTGGGAGCTCCCTTGTGAGATATCCTCGGCCCGATTGGCCCTTATGCTTGATATCGATATCATGGTAGCATCCTTAGCCCTGGCAAGGTTTTGGACAGCTCTGCCCACTTGAGTGTAATAGTCGGGACCACGTAAGCTTTATCATGGTATATCTTTTAAGTGACGAGTCTGCCACTGTCTATATCATTCATATTTGCATATTTACCACTTATGATATTTATTCTTGCATGCATGTTCAAAAAGAAAGGTTTGACTTATTGTTCAGCATTTGATATAAGTGTTATGTTTCATGTTGAGTCATATAAGTCAGTCTTGATGTTCTAAATCCCTGCATGATCATATATAAATAATGATGATTTCATAGTGAATGTTTGTAATCTTCTTCTTATCCTTAAAGGTTATTATATATATGTATGACTTGTTTTTAAAATAGTTATATTGCTCAAGCGGTTTTACTTACCTTGCATACTCGGTACATTCCACGTACTGACCGAATACTTTCTATGCTGCATCATTTCATGATGAAGGATCTAGTTCTTAGTTTCAACCCCGTTCGTAGTCGCTTATCAAAGTTTGCACCTGCTAGATTAATGAGTCCTCATCTTTCGAGGACTATACATTCATTTCCTCAGATTTATTTTCAATTTTGGTATTTCTGATCTAGTTGGGGGTGTTGTCCCATCAGCTCGTCCAGATTAGAGGCTTATTAGACTTACACATGTATTCAGCTTCAGATGTTCATTCTGTTGTTATGTTAAGTTAGGCTTCCGTTGAGTTTATAATTATTTTTTCTTCATGTTTATTAAATGAGTTAGAGAATGCTTATGCCATGGGATGACTTGGGGTCTCTCGGGGTCCCTTGTCCCATATCTATGATCCGGGTATACGCTCGGGTCGTGACACACACCCATGACCAATCTCTTCAAATCATGAAATTTCCTATGTAAATTGTATGGTTTTTTTACCCAATGTATGAAATTTTGAATTATCTAAATGGGCATCACTAATGAGCTACTATTATAGAATTATGAATTATGGGCAAGTATTACATTGTTTTCCATTAAAATCATGTTTCAAGCTTTTAAAATTAAAATCTCTATTTATGAAAAATTTGTGAAAGTTAAGGTTTATGATTAATGTTCATGTATGATGAGTTATTGATAATGAAAAGCATGTTTTCTAGTTACCCATATTTATAATCATGTTTTCGAGTAAATTGAGTATTTGCAAGCATGTTAAAGTATTGCGCAATGCCCGCATGTTAAAGAATGATTTACGATTTATGATATGAATTTCATGATTGCTCGATTTAAGATGTTGGCCGACTAAAAGGCCCTTGATTCATGGATAATCATGTATTCAAATGGGGATCAATGGTGTTAATGTTTATTTAACCATGAATTTCAAGGAATGATGTTATTAATTTACACATGAGCCTAATGTGCATGTTTTTAGAAGTAGTATCTAGTACCGAGTAGCCCGACATTCAAAGGACTAGACTGTTGTCTCATAACTATGTGCCACCGTAGGTTTATATTTATACATTACAATGTTAATGAAAATCCCCTCTTTCATGATATCACATAACACATCCCTTGTGTGGCAAGTCAAGGACAACTTTGCCCACTTGAGTGAGATAGCTGGGGCATCATGTAAGGCTCTACCATGATAGTGTCGATTATGATTGGTCTTCCCATTTTTCCGCATGTTTTATGCATGATGATGTTTATGTCACTTTGGCTCAACCGATGATTCATAAAATTTCTCTTATGACTATGATAATGAATGGATTTCAAATGATTTGAAAACCTTGAGCCTTATGCTATCTTTTGATATTTATGTTATGAGAATGTTTTCCCACTCTTATGATCTTTTATGAGCTTTTATGTATTTATAATGTCCGTTTTACTTACCTTGCATACTCGATACATTCCACGTGCTGACCACATACTCTATGATGTATCATTTCATGATACAGGCTCCGATCTTCAGTCCCAACACCGTCATTAGCTCGTCTCAGGGATTAGCATCCAACACTTTGGTGAGTCCTCATTCTTCGAGGAAGAATTTGATATTAGTTATATTTTCATATTCAATTTTCTAGACTTGCCGAGTTAGTTGGAGGTGTTGTCCCATCAACCCATCAGATATGTTAAAGGCTTTCAGACTAAGTGTAGAATTCAACTGTTGTGTATGTACAACATTCTGCTTTGTATGTTATGTCATGTTTATGCTTCCGCTATATCGTTATGCTAAGTATTCTACTTTATTGATATTAAGTTAGATGTATGTTCATGCATTGAGTCAACTTGGAGTCTCTCAGGGCTCCTTGTCTCGTGTTACGATTTGGGTATACATTCGGGTCTTGACATATTGATAGGACCAGACTCTCTTCATGAGGTGTTGGAGAAAGTTCAGCTTATAAGCGAAAGTTTTAAAACAACTCAGAGTTGGAAAAAGTCCTATACGGATGTGAGGAGGAGAGAACTTGAGTTTGAAGTTGATGATTGGGTATTTATGAAGGTGGCCCCATGAAGGGAGTGATGAGGTTTGGAAAGAGAGGGAAACTTAGTCCCCGATATGTTGGCCAGTACTGGATTTTGATACGTGTGGGAAAGGTGGTCTGTGAGTTTGAGTTACCCTCAAAACTAGCTTTAGTTCATCCAATCTTCCATGTATCGCTCATAAGGAAGTTCTTGGGTGACCCAGCTTTAGTTGTTTTGATGGAGAGTGTAGGTGTGAAGGACAGCCTTAGTTATGAGGAGGTTTCGGTGGAAATACTGGATCATCAAGTTCGAAAGCTAAGAAACATACAAGTAGCCTCAATCAATATTTTGTTGAGGAACCAGCATGTTGAGGGAGGTATATGCGAAACCAAATCATATATGATGGCTAAATACCCACATTAGTCCCTTCCGGCTCAATTCCAACTTGAGGTATTCGTTTCTTGCTTAATACTCTATTCAGTTTCATGTTTAGATCATGTACCCCGGTTTCGTTCATATCAATATATGTATGACTGATTGATGAATTCAGTTCAGTCATGTAGTTTGATTCGGAGTCAATCAGTTTACAGCTTATATTATAAGTATTTACATATGATTATTGCATTTCTCTACATTTCAATATGTTTTTCCAACATTCCAGGATGAATGCTTCTAAGGGGGAGATATTGTAATACCCTGAGAACCCTAAGATCAGACCCTGGAGTTGAAATGGAGAAAATTGAATTTTCTACCCCAGGTCATAAGACTAGTCATCCCATGACCGTGGGGTGCACCAAGAGTCGTGGAGTTACTCGTGGGGTGGAATTTGGTCATGGTTGAAATTTTTAGATTTTGGGTGGCCACGGGTGTGGCCACAAGTCGTGGTCAGCACCATGATTCATTAGGTCAATCGTCCTCAAGAGTGGTCTGAAGGATTTAGAATTTTGGTAGTGTTGGCAACAACTTCGTCACCACGAGTTGTTAGGTACACCATGAGTCATGGTGTCCCACGTGGTGACCCGCAGAAGAGAAATGGCAGTGTGGATCACGAGTGCAGACCACGAGTCGTGGTCAGTGGGCATGAGTTGTCCAGTCCTCATTGGAACTGCCAGTCTATTTTTCCCAACGACTTTATTAAGGGTTTTTCCGTAATTTTTAAGTTCCTAAGGCCTAAACTATGTCATTTCAAGCTCATAATAGAGTGTTTTAAGAGGGATAAATTCATTGTAGGCTTATTCATCTCCATGCATGCATCCTAGAGCCTTCCCTGAAGATCAAGTTTGAAAGATTTTACCAAATTCTTTCCAATTCCCTTTGGGTTTTCAAGTATGTGTTTGAATTCGATTTACCCAGGTATGTGTGGATATGAATGATAGTTCCTTTAACTCTTATTCTCAAAACTCTTCTTAATTTTCATCGATTTCAATTCTAGATTCATGTTTCAAGATTTATGGGGTTTATTCCAACTCTTGTGAAATTCTCTATGATCTATCGATGGGCCAATCCATTTCATGTCTTAAATCATGTTTTATGGTCTATGGGCGGATTTTATGATTAATGTGAATATATATTTATAGATTTGAATTTAAATCCAACTATGCCCAATTAAGTATGTTCTTGTGAAAAGTCAAGTTATGATTTCATTATGATCTTGATCTAAACTAGCCCAATTATGATTTATGCCTCATAATATGATTTCTCTCAAGTACTTATCATGAATTTCTGAAATATCAAGTATATACATGTTTTACAAATATGCATGAATTTCATGATTTATGGACTTATGATTTTGGCCGACTCACGGGCCTTATTATATGGCTAGTTCACATATTTAAAGCATGCTTGTGATTATTATGATTTAAACTAGCCCCTGAATCTCAAATATGTTTTCCCTACTATAATATGAGCACCATATATGTTTTCGGACTAGTATTTAACACCAAGTAGATTTGGGGTCCAAGCATAGCCCGTGTCTCAGAACTACGTACCAATGTAGCCATGATGAGACATCCCTTGAGACTATTCCCTTATTCTCGTATGGTCCTTTCTCTCAAGTAGTTATCTTTAATTCATGAAATATCAAGTATATACATGTTTTACAAATATGCATGAAATTCATGATTTATGGACTTATGATTATGGTTGACTCACACGCCTTATTACATGGCTAGTTCGCGTATTTAAAGCATGATTATGATTATTACAATTCAAACTTGCCCATGAATCTCATGTATGTTTTCCCTACTATAATATGGGCACCATATATGTTTTCGGAGTAGTATTTAACACCAAGTAGATTTGGGTTCCAAGCATAGCCCGAGTCTCAAAACTACGTTCCAACGTAGCCATGATGGGACATCCCTTAAGACTATTCCCTTATGCCCGTATGGGCCTTTCTCTCAATTACTTATCATGAATTTATGAAATATCAAGTATATACATGTTTTACAAATATGCATGAATATCATGATTTATGGACTTATGATTATGGCTGACTCATGAGCCTTATTAAATGGCTAGTTCACGTATTTAAAGCATGCTTATGATTATTATAATTTAAACTAGCCCATGAATCTCATGTATGTTTTTCTTACTATAATATGAGCACTATATATGTTTTCGGAGTAGTATTTAACACCAAGTAGATTCGGGGTCCAAGCATAGCCCGAGTCTAAGAACTACGTGCCAATTATAGCCATGATGGGAAATCTCTTGAGACTACTCCCTTATGCCCGGTGGGGCCTCTCAGGAGTTATATCACTCCTCTTTTCATGGTTCTCCCCTTTGCAAGGTACGGAAACCCTCCCGACTAGGGGTTTACAGGTCGGGCTCTATGTTCTCTCATGCGGGTACGTCGGTTATAATAATCTCCCATTGTTCCTCATGATTTATGCATGATTACGTTTATGTTACTTTGGCTCAAGTCATGTTTAATGAAGCTTTTCTCCTATTATTATGATTATGACTGTTTTATGAATCTTTTGAAAACCTTGAGCACTTATGGTACATTAAGATATTTACATTATGATCATATTTTACTACACTTATGAAATCTTACATATTTTAATGTCTGATTTAACTTACCTTGCATACTCAGTACATTCCAAGTACTGACCGCATACTCTATGTTGTATCGTTTCATGATATAGGTCTGAGGGATTAGTCCAGCCACGTCATTAGCCCCTGCTTCCCTCGCTGACCTTCCAGCAGGTGTTGGTGAATCCTCATCCTTTGAGGACATTCTGTCATGTATAGTTTATTATGTTTCATTCAGTTTCAGACTTGTTCGAGCTAATTGGGGGTGCTGTCCTATCAGCTCATCAGTTATGTCAGAGGCTTTTAAGACGTTATGCAGGAATCAACTTGTTGTTGTTGATTCAATTCTAGCTTGATATTGATATATGTATGCATACTTTCACTATGTTGATTATGTTGATACTCCATTTTATTATATTGAGCTTAGACGTTACGTTCATTCCATAGGAAGACTTGGAGCCACTCGACGTTTTTTGTCCCGTGTCTTGATCTAGGTTTACGTTAGGGTTGTGACACCTTCCCAATCTCTAGCACTCTGGAGTATCATCCTCCGATTCACTCTCAGCATCAACAGATTCATAGTGCTCGTCTTCACTATCGAGCACTGCCATAACCATACACTCATCTAGGGGATTGGTAGGATGACATACATTAAAAGTGACCTCGTCACACACCTACTCAGAACATAAGCTCCCAAGCTCCAAATCAATTGAATCCCTTCCCATTGCTTGTAGAGGTCATCCTAAGATAATTGACACCTCGATCTCCATCTCACAATCCAGCACAATGAAATCAGCTGGAGTATAAATTTATCCACCTTCACAAGAACATCAACTAGCACTCCAACGGGTTTTTTGATTAACCTATCGACCATCAACATCCTTGTAGAGGTTCGTTTTGGACTCCCTAACCCATGTTTCTTGAACATGAGAGGCATTATATTTATACTAGCACCAAGGTCACATAGAGCCTTATTGAACCTGCACAAGAAAGTTGTGCAAAGAATGGTGAATGATCCAGCGTCTTCACATTTTGGAGCAAGGATGCTAGTCATCACAACACTAAAATGATGGGTCACCTCATCCGTTTTTGTATCCACCACCTTCTTTTACTTCAAGAGTTCCTTCATAAAGCTTACGTATCATAGCATTTGCACCAAAGCATCCACAAGCAGTATATTGATGGATAATTTTCTGAATATATCTATAAATTTTCAGAATTGGTTATCTCCTTTTTGGATAACTGTTGTGGATATGGTTGGAGAACTCTTACTTCGTGGTCCATGTCATTAGGGGTCTTCATGTCCACATTCATACGAACATTATCCGAGGGCATTATATCAGCATCTCCCTCATCTTTTCCTTTGTCGTCATCACCAACACTTGGTGTTTTTGGCAACACATCCCGGACGTCATCATCAGTTTCCTTCGGGGTAACACCATCCTTAGGTTTCACTCCCACATCCTTCAATACCTTACCACTCCTAGTCATTATTGCCATGCAATGGCCATCTTGTAGCTGGAGGACAGTGAGATTTTTGGCGCTTCGGCACTGGCACCGACAGTTTCATTGGTGCTGATCTGCGGACAGCCAATTTGTCACAGCTAATGGAAGTAAGTTCTTTAGCATTTAGGCATTTGCAGCGGTGGTTCACCAGTGTTGATCTACGGTCCGCAGGTCTCCAACATTCTTCCATATAGTTGGCAACTAAGGCCAATCCAGCATTTCTCCAGTGTTCTCGGGTATAGCATCAGTCATCAACTCTATTTTCATTCATTTTTCTCTATAATGGTTTTCTCCATTCTTGTTAAGTACCTGCAAGGATCAAGGATCAAGGCATAAAATGCACCTAATTAACTTGAAAACTAAGCAAAACCTCATGTTTAAGAGCCTAGTGAGTTGGTAAATTACTAACTCAACATCTAGCGCAGTGTCTGCCCTATTCTTCTACTCCTTTGTTAGCATCCAGTTCACCTATATAAAAACAACAAAGAATTCAAAACATCAAAGGTAAAAATGCTTGGGTTTCTCCCAAGAAGCACCTTGGTTAACATCGTGGCACAACAGATTCACCGTATCTGCAATGGTTCATCCAAGTACATGATCTCCACTCAGCCAACCTCCTCCAACGCCCCCCAAATACTTCTTCACCCTTTTCCCATTCACCTTGAATTTGACCCATCTTCTCCCTTATGTTCAATAGTACCGTTTCAAAAAACATGGGACACCTTAAATGGGCCTTACCATTTAGATTTGAGCTCTCTGGGGAATAACCTTAGACTTGAGTTGAACAATAGTATTCATTTGTCTATGGAAAAATTTCATTGCAAAACTTTCTGGTCATGGTAATGCTTTATGCTAGTCTTATAGATAGTTGCGTTTTCATAAGCCCTAATTCGAAATTTGTCCAACTCATGCATATTTCCCACTCGCCTTTTTATGGATTTCCCCCAATCAAGGTTCAAACATTTCAGTGCCCACAGGGCCTAATGCTCTAGCTCAATGGGAAGCTTATGTGCTTTTCCAAAAAAAAGCTAGTTGGGCGATATTCCAATTAGTGTTTTATAGGCAGTCTGATATGCCTACAAGGCGTCATCTAGTTGTCAAACCCAATCTGTTCTGTTCACATTTACTGTTTTAGCCAAGATTGACTTGATTTCTTTATGGGAGACTTCTACATTACCACTGGTCTGAGGATGATAAGGGATAACCACTTTGTGCTTCACACTATACTTGGTTAGCAAGGCGCTAAACAATCGATTGCAATAATGTAATCCTCCATGACTAACGATGGCTTTAGGGGTGCCAAATCGTGAGAAAATGTGCTTTTTCAAAAAGGTTGTTACGCTCCTCCCCTCATTATTTGAAAACACTATAGCTTCCACCCATTTAGATACATAATCAACAGCTAGCAAAATGTACGTGTTTCCATAAGACTCATAAAAGGGTCCATAAAATCAATTCCCCGTACATCAAACAATTCCACCTCTAATATTGGTGTCAAAGGGAGCTCATGGCACCTTGAAATACTTCTGTTCCGTTGACACCGATCATACTACTTAATAATGTCACGGGTGTACTGGTGAACAGTAGGCCAATAAAATCCACATTGTAGCACCTTTGTTGTTGTCCTAACACTCCCATAATGGCCCTTGACCAGTGTCAAATGACAAGCCTCGAGGATTGGAACCATTTCAACCTCTTGGAAACACCTACGCATTATACCATCAGCACAACTATGGAAGAGGTACTGGTAATCCCAATAACACATCAAAATGTCATGCATGAATTTCCTCTTCTGATGAAAGGTCAACACTTCGAGCGTGATATTTCTTGCCAAGTATTTAGAAAAATCTACAAACCACAGTGTTAAGTTATGTGTTGCAGCAAACATATGTTCATCAAGAAAGTCATCATTAATCTCCTCATGTGCCCCTGATTTACCATTTCTTTCTAAATGAGATAAATGGCCAACCACTTGATTTTCACATCCTTTCTGATTTCTTTACTTCAAAATCGAATTCTTGTACCAATAGGACACACCTAATAAGCCTGGGTTTATCATTTTTCTTGGTTATTAAGTATTTGAGTGCAGCATGGTCCATGTGCACCATAACCTTTGTCCCTAGCAAGCATGCTCGAAAATTTTCAAACACAAATATTACAGAGAGCAGCTCTTATGTTGTCATTGTGTAGTTGCTTATGCATCATTCAGGGATTTACTGGCATAGTAAATGGGTGAAAACTCATTTCCTTCCTTTGACCAAGAACTACCTCTAACGTTACACCACTAACATCACACATTAGTTCAAAGGGCTTTGACCAATCTGGTGCAGTGATGATTGGAGCGGATACAAGCTTCTCTTTCAATTCCATAAAAGCCCTCATACAATCCTTATCGAAATTAAACTTTGCATCTTCTTCTAACAATTGGAATAACGGATGTGCTATTGATGAGTTAGAAATTTACCAACTCACTAGGCTATTAAACATGAGTTTTTGTTTAGATTTAAAGTAATTTAGATGAATTTTATTCCCTTTCACTTTGATTCTTTGTAGGTATTTCACTCGAGTAGAGAAAGCATGAATCGAGCAAAACGCATGAAGTTCGAGATGAAAGTTGATGAGTTATAATTTGAAGGAAAGGATATGAAGATAATGGAAGATTTGAACTCAATAAAAGGTGCTAAAGACATGTCTTTAACCGGCTAAATGCGAATTTTGAAAGTGTGAGACAGGGGTGAAATGGAACATCCAAAGCCTCAAAGTTGTTGCAACAAGCACCTGGCAATTTTGCCACTGGCGAATGACCAGCCAAACACCGGTCAACCACCAATGAGTCGCTGGTGGTCACTTCTCCAACAATGTTTTCCATCGGCAAGTAATTGGTGCTCTACGGTTTGGCACCATTGAAACGCCGGTTCTTCACAAGTGAGGCTGTCCAAGGAGGGGTAGAAACATCAGGAAAGATTCACAAAGAATCTAGAAACCCCAAGGGCACATGTGCAAAGTGGTATACATAAAAGTAAAAATACATATATAACTGTCGTTGTACACCACTCATTCATCCATCCATTATTCACCAATTCACTCATGCTTTCACCATAGAATTATCGAGAGAAAAATTACTTTTCTTCTTCTTTTTCTTTAACCCATTTTGGGGAAATTCCGCCATTGTTATAAGAGATTGTGAAGTAAATTTGTAAAGAAACATGATGAATTTAAAGGGTAATCTTCTCGGTATTTTCTCTCTCTCTCTCTCTCTAAATATGCATAACTAATATGCTCGCTATGGGTGTGTGCATGGTGGGTTTGTTAAATTGAAAGGGTATTTATTAATTGCTCTTGGATTCTTATTGCAAGTATATATCTATTATTTTCTCCAAGTTTTAATTGTGAAAATTGATGGTTGCAAACTTGAATTTGCATACTTTTCTTGCTTTTGCATGAGAGAGAAATGTGAAAATTAGGTGAGAAGATAATAGTGAGGATTTAGAGTGTTGGTGTGTGGGATTGATCTATAGATAGTAAAAACCCACATTTTCACTCCATTAAAGGTCAAGGATAGAGATAACATAATCCTTCCCCACGATTGTTTTGGTAGATAACTTTATTTTGGCTTTGGGATTTGAGAAAACCTAAGGGATAAACATTCTTGTGATTGAAAAATGAGAGAATGTGATTTATCCACTGCTTTCTACGTTAATTTGAGTCTAAGGCAATGAAATAAATACAATTTTAGGTGTTAACCCATCAAAAGAACACCCCCTACCCATCTCACTTGTGATTTCAACAATTGAATATAAGTTACATTATATAGAAGTCTGATACGTTACATGTCTGTAGTTCAGTTCTCAACTCTATGTATATGACAAATAACTACAAGTTCCTAGTTATAATTTCCATGTTTTTTGCAATTCAAATGAATTAAGAACTATATGTGCTTATCTACATGATAAATTTTGCAATGAAATTCCAATGATCGATATAGGTAAAGGAACCACCTGGTAGGCAGTATATATTTGCAGTTCCCAGATGTTAAAGAATTGTATAGAAATGAGCTGTTATGTTTCTATCCAAGTAATATGTTAAATTGGTAGGATTTTTTGTAGGACATTGTTTGTAAGTCTACAAAAGTTCTTATGTTGTCTAAACCTCTTTAAGGTGCTTCAAGTAACTGAGTTGACAAGTTCATGTCTAATTTAACAGCTTTATGTGATATATATGCATATTTTCCAGCTTTACATGATATGGGTGCTCACTTGCATTTATGGGTTACGAAAGAGGCCAATTCCGGCCACTCATTTAACAATTTTCATTTATATGCCATATGTGTTAAATATTTTTATTTTTATTTTACCCCGACGTGGTACATCGGCTGGAGATATTTTTATTTTACCCTGATGTGGAACATCGGCTGAAGATATTTTTATTTTACCCCGATGTGGTACATCGGCTGAAGATATTTTTATTTTACCTAGATGTTGTACATCAGCTAAAGATATTTTTATTTTACCCCGGTCTGGTACATCAGCTTGAGATAGTTTTATTTTACCCTGGCGTGGTACATCGATTGGAAATATTCTTATTTTACCCCAGTGTGATACATTAGCTGAAGATATTTTTATTTTTCTTTGGTATGGTACACCGGCAGGACGAATTTTATATATGAATTTATGGTTGGCTGGTTGCTCGCATTACAGTTATAGTTTTTCTTGTGCATTACTTGGTTGCATTTGCTCTTCAGTATTGACTTATTGCCAGGTTTTAGTTTCTAGGATTCCAGGTTGTTACTATTCCTAATTTCTGGCTCAGTAATCATTGCTATCTTACATGTTGACAATATTCTGCCTTACATACTAGTACATTTCATTCGTATTGACGTTCCTTCACTTGGGGACCTGCGTTCGTTCCGCAGGTGCAGGTAGACGTCGGGATTGCCAGTTGCAGTAGTAGTTCATGAGATTAGTGGATGTGTTGGTATGCTTCTTTCTTTCTGGAGCTAAGACTAGTTTTGTTTCACTTAGAGTTTTGAGATGCAGTTAGGGGTAGTCGGAGCCCTGTTTCGACCATCAGTCAGTTTACTCTTTAGAGGAATAATGGTAATCAGTTCGTGGCCTTGCCAGCTTTTTGTTGTTTAGTTTAGCATACTCATAGCCTTGTTTGCATTTTAGTTGTTTACCCCGTGTATTTGAGGCATTATGGATCCAATTTGTGCTCCAGTTGATTGTGACAGGTGGCCTGGACGGACTAAGTGTTATAGTTACACATGTCATATACTTGGCTTCCCAATCAATCAGGTATGGGGAGTCAGTCGAGTCTTCTGGCCCAGTTATAGGGCGTGACAAACTTGGTATCAAAGAGAAGTCGTATGCTAGGGACTCCACAAGTCGTGTCTAGTAGAGTCTTTCTTATAGGTATGTTATGCACCATACTTATAATTAGGAGGCTACAGGGAATTTAGTGGTTGTTTCACTTTGCTCATTAATAGATCGTGCTATACAGCAAAGATGTAAAGCTTATTTGAAGTATAAATCGTGCTTATGTTTTAGAAATCACCTTAAGTAAGGCAGATGGCTATGAGATTCTTGAAAGGGTCCTAGTCGCTCCTCCTATCGATCCGAGAAGTAGATTATATGCTCAATGTGAGTTTTGTTTTACTCCCCGTGTTATTCGGTAGAGCCAGGAGGAGGTATAGTTTTTTTTCCTCCAGCATCTTTAGCTATATCAAAGGGATGAGATTTTGAGGAAGCATTTCAGATGTTAACCCGAATAGTGACATTTTAAAAATCAGCTGTTGAAATTAATGGCAGGGTCTAGTGGATAAATTCTGAGAGCTTTAGTGCTCGTGGGTTTTGAGCCTAAACCCCCTAGCCTTTACACATCAATACTTACTAGGGAACCTCAAAAAGTTCGAGTCAGTATGTTTTTGTACCTAAAGCAGGGCAGCATGAGTATTCGCGAATATAGTCTTAGGTTTAATTCTTTGGTCCGATATGTTTCAGATATGGTGCGGAATATAAGGGATAGAGTATATTGATTGTAATAGGTTTGGGACCCCATTTGGTCCGAGAGTGTTTGGGAATGTCTACCCTGACAAAATTATCTACTGCTTGGATGCTAGTAATGCTCAAAAGATGGACGATCTAATTCGTTGTCTCACAAGTAATGAAATGCTAGGGGAACAGAGTAAGGAAACCAGGTCGATAAGACTATTTAAGGACCCTCGTAGTGCTTGGAGACCACGACCAACTAGACATTCAGTTTCTCCTTGAGATTAAGTCTCTACTTTGTCCCTAAATTAGACGAAAATTTCTTTTAGCCCCCGTTTCAAAGATAGGAAGTGTGGGTCGTGGTAAAAGCAAAGGTAAAAGAGCAACTTCAGGTTTGACATTGATACTATATGATAAGTGGTTAAGTTGTGATTTTCACTTTTTTTATATGATATTTCCTAATGGTATGAATGTAAAGGTGGTATTGGAGTAAATCATAACTCCCATGGTTGTGTATTAATTTTCTTAAGGTTAGAAAAGTTACCATTTTTATGGTACTAAAGCATGTCTATCATACATCAGACAAATAGATGGAGTTGACTAAGTAAGGTTTGATAAGAAGTGTCAATAGAAAGAGGATGTGCTTACGAAAAATAGAATGTATGTTTATGACACAGCGCAAGGAAAATTTAAAGATGTAATGGCTAAAGTTACAGCTACCGAGGTATAACCCTCATTCGAGGACGAATGATTTTAAGGGGGGAAGGATGTTACACCCCAGAAATTTTTTTGATGATTATTTGATGGTTATATGTCATATTAAGGGAATTATGGGTCGTATGTTGTCCGTAGGTGAGGAGGGAAACATGTGCAAAGGGAAAAGCGAAGACTATGCGAAGTTTGTAAATAAGGGTCAATTTTAAATGGTCATATATCTAAACATATAATGATACAAAAGTCCCATAACATATCAAATGAATGGTAGTTGAGTCTAGTTTACAATGAAAAAAACCTCTCATCAATCAGAGTTCAGAGTAAAATGTTATGCTCATTCGAAGAAAGCACTGTCGGCTGGGAAAGCGCCCAGACGCGCGGGAGGCGAGACAGGGAGGTAGCAGGTGCGCGCGCGCGCGAGGACATGTCGCACGGGTGTCGCACGCGGGCACCGCCCAAACCTTGGCTAGCCCGCCTATACTGAAGTAAAATTGAGCTAGAAAGCTCATTTATACTCCATTTTAGTTGATTTTTTTTCAGAATTCAGAGAATTTAAAGCCCAATCACATGGTGAAAAGATATCCCAGGTAAGAAAGTTCACTATTGTCTCTTTTGTGCTTTGAAAAGAGAGCTATGAAAGAAAGTTATGGCTTGTTGTTTTCTTGTGGTTGATTTTGGTATTGCTATGTTTTTAGATGATTCTAGGTAGAGGAAAGAGTAGGAGTTTACTCCTACTTTAGCTGATAACGTATCCAAGAAAGGGTAAGTAATTCCCTTTTTGATTTCTTAAAGTTTATGAGGTTATAACTCGGAGAATGTTGTAGTATTGCGTTGTTGTTTCTTTGTGTGTTTTTGTGGCACGTTGCTACCCAATTTTTCCAGAACTTTGGTTAAGTGAAGTTGCTGCTTGTTGTGTTTTTAAATTGGACTTGGAAGGATCCTTAAGGAGTAAGCTTGAAAGGAAGATTTTTGGCACAATTAGAGTCGACGTGCCAAAGTATGTAAAGGAGTCCCTTTCCTTTTCTTTCAAGCACGAAAGTAAGTTATTGAAACTATCAATATTGCTATGTTTTTAAAATCATATTGAGGCATGTATGATCCTTTCCAAAGGATTGGAAATACTTGGCATAAAACTTGAATCATTAAGAATTTTTTAAGTGAACAAATGTGAAGCGAAAGGCGTAATTTTTATACGATTGTTGCCATAGTTCTAAATCGAGCCTGAAGTCCCCTTAACGTGGGCACTGTGAGCTGTTCCTTTGTAGTATACTGTATATGTGATGTGGAATATATGTTAAAATCTTGTCACTTAGTGAAATAGGTAGGAATTCTAAGATGACTACATGCAATTCAACTTAAGCTAAGAAGATGACGCTAAGTCGATTGAGGGTAAATGAGCTTATTGAAATGACGTTTTAATAATATTGTTAATCCCTCCTATATGTTTATGTTTTAAAGTGCTTAAGGTAAAAAGTAGATTTTATGTTTTTCCTCTTTAAAGCTAAGAAAGCGACACGCAACGAATAAGCTAAGTCGATACATGTTAATGGGGAAAGCGTGGCTAAGTGGTCAATTAGGCAAAGAGGTAAGTGCGTATAAGAATTGATGGAATAGTGAAAACAAGGGTAAAGACCTGAGTGTAGAGTGAATAATTTTTGACAAAGAAGTTAAGATGAATAAGCAAAGTAGAGCTAAATATTGTTAAATTAGACGATACGGGTTACGATTATCAACGAGGTAGGCAACAACTAGGAAGATTAACCATGTTCTAAAGATGTTTAGCAAAAGAGTTATAAATTAAGTTCTATATATTCAATATGTGTTATGTTGATGAATAACCACTAAAGTGTTAACCTTCTACGAAATAATTACTGTTGAAGGTCTGCAAAATAGTAACTTATTTTGAGAAGCTCTCTGCTATACCCCTGAACGATTATGTTAATTTATCTATTCTAAGTGTTGAAATTTTCTACCATGTCTGAAAAGGGTAATCCTAGGATGTTCCAAGACATATATGATTATGTAAACTTTCTTAAGCTCCGTAGATAATTGCAAAGTTATGTAAGTCAATCCAGCATCACCGAAATTATAGCTACATATCTTTATTTGCTAATAAGGAATCACTTAGAGGTTTTCTCACGAGTTCCTAAGTTACAGAGCTCCAAGTCTCAAATCCTTAAATTATGTCTTTACGTCCCTAATTTATGTTGAAATGTGCTAGTTTATCTAAGAAGTTTTTGAGAGATCATATTTCGAGTATTATGTTAATGTCGCGTTCAAGTATCTGATGTTGTATACGAGTATAAAAAATCAAGTCTTTATATTTCTTTCTAGTAAGAAGTCTTAATGTATTTGATTTTCATGTTATAAGATACAGTTGAATTCTTTCAGTTATATTCAAGTCATGCATCTTTATGTTTAGCTCTTGTTGAGTTATCAGTTGAATTTTCTAAATTCAGAGGAGAGATTCTCCCATGTACAAATGTTCGTAATGTCTAAGTAAGTATAAGTGCAAGCTATGATAATGATCAGTTAAGCTTAGAACATTGAATACCAGGAAGTCTCCTGGAGGTCACCCAGTTAATTAAATACGAGTTATACATTATATAGAAGTCTGATATGTTATATGTCTGTAGTTCAGTTCTCAACTCTATGTATATGAAAAATAACTACAAGTTCCTAGTTATAATTTCCATGTTTTTTGCAATTCAAATGAATTAAGAACTATATGTGCTTATCTACATGATATATTTTCCAATGAAATTCCAATGTATAGTTGTCGATATAGGTAAAGGAACCACCTGATAGGCAGTATATATTTTCAGTTCCCAGATGTAAAAGAAATGTATAGAAATGAGCTCTATGTGTTTCTATCCAAGTAATATGTTAAATTGCTAGAATTATTTGTAGGACATTGTTTCTAAGCCTACAAAAGTTCTTATGTTGTCTAAACCTCTTGAAGGTCCTTCAAGTAACTGAGTTGACATGTTCATGTATAATTTGACAGCTTCACGTGATATATATGCATATATTCTAGCTTTACATGATATGGGTGCTCACTTGCATTTATGGGTTACGAAAGAGGCCTATTCCGGCCGCAGATTTAACATTTTTCATTTATATGCCATACGTGTCAAAGTGACTCAATATAAGCCATATCTGCCCTATTTATGATTACAATTGAGAAATAGTTTTTTTACCCAGATGTGGTACATCGACTGGAGATATTTTTATTTTACCCAGGTGTGGTAAATTAGCTTGAGATATTTCTATTTTACCCTAGTGTGGTGCATTAGCTGGAGATTTTCTTATTTTACCCCGATGTGGTACATTGACTGGAGCAATTTTTATTTTACCCTGGTGTGGTAAATCGGCTAGAGATATTTTTATTTTATCCCGATGTGGTACATAGGCTGGAGATATTTTTATTTTACCCCTGTGTGGTACATGAGCTGAAGATATTCTTATTTTAACCCGGTGTGATACATCAAATGAAGATATTTTTATTTTTTCTTGGTATGGTACACCGACTGGACGAATTTATATATGGATTTATGGTTGGCTAGTTGATGGCATTACAATTATAGATTTTCTTTTGCATTACTTAATTGCATTTGTACTTCAGTATTGACTTATTGCCAGTTTTAGTTTCCAGGATTCCAGGTTGTTACTATTCCTTATTTCTGGAATAGTTATCATTGCTATCTTACATGTTAACAGTTTTCTACCTTACATAATAGTACATTTCATTCGTACTGACGTCCCTTCTCCTGGGGACCTGCATTCGTGCCGCAGGTGCAGGTAGAGGTCGGGACTGCCAATTGCTGTAGCAGTTCGTGAGATTAGTGAATGTGTTGGTATGCTCCTTTCTTTTTGTAGCTAAGACTGGTTTTGTTTCAGTTAGAGTTTTGAGATGCAGTTATGGATAGGTTGGAGCTCTGTTCCTTCCATCAGTCAGTTTACTCTTTAGAGGCTTTGTGGACTTAGTGTGTACAATGGTATTCAGTTTATGGCCTTGTCAATTTTTGTTGTTTAGTTTAGCATACTCATAGCCTTGTTTGCATTTGAGTTTTTTACCCTATATTTTTGAGGCATTATGGGTCCAGTTTGTGCTCCAGTTGATTCTGACAGGTGGCCTCGACGGCCTAAGTGTTACAGTTACAGATGTAATATACTCGGCTTCCCAGTCAACCAGGTATGGGGAGCCAGTCGCGCCCTCCCCCTAGATATGGGGCGTGACAGTTTTCCACAATCGAGAAGTCGTCCATGAAGACTACCATAGTTTCCTCCAGCATATCCGAATATATAAAAATCATACACCTCTAGAAAGTGGTTGTGGAATTGCAAAGTCCGAAAGGCATCCTCTTAAATGCAAATTCTCCATAAAGGCATGTAATTGTGGTTTTTTCTTGATCTTTGGGTACAATAGAAATCTGATTGTAGCCTGAGTATCCATCCAAGAAATAATAATATTCTTTCCCAGCGAAGCGATCTAGCATTTGGTAAATGAAGTGGACTGGAAAGTGATCCTTCTTGGTCCGTGAGATCAATTTTTTGTAATCCATACACACTCTCCATATTGTAACTCGACACATTGCAATCAACTCATTCTTCTCATTCTTTACCACTGTAATTCCCCCTTTCTTCGGCATACATTGGACAGGGCATACCTAACTGCAATCAGCTATAGGATACACAACTCCTACATCTAACTATTTGACAATTTCTTTCTTGACTACCTCTTTCATAGGTAGATTTAAGTGTCTCTGATGCTCATCTGATGGGTTACGCTAAAAATTGAACTTGTGAGTGAAAATACCTGGAGGTATACCATTGATATCCACTATAGACCATCTCATTGCTAGGATATTCCTCCTCAATACTATAACAAGTGCTTCTACTTGTTGGTTGTCAAGCTTAGCTGAGATAATCACCGGGAGTGTCTTGTTTTCCCCAAAATATGCATAATTTAAATTGGAAGGTAAAAGTTTTAGTTCTAAGACCAGTGGTGAAATGATCGATGGTCGCGATGGTGGGATTGTCTGATTCTTGAGGTCAAGATAAAGTTTATTTTGTTGAAAGGAACGGGTGCCCAACCCTTTACTAAAATGAAACTCCTCTTTCAATCCTCCACTGTTTTAGAGAATGGTTTCAAAATTTCTTCCTCCACTATCCACTTCCATAGCTTCTTCCTCCATATTGGTTGGTAGTGGTGGAATCTTTTATTACTTTATAATCTATTGGGTTGCCATTTGAGATGCTAACAAGTTCATTCTGTCCTCTAACTGTTTGATAGGCACTTCATGGTCCTTTACCTTTTGAGTGAGGTCCAAGAGATCATTTCACAGCTCTTGAATCCCTAAGTAAGTCGAAATGACCCGCTCAAGTACAACCTCAAGCATGCTTTCAATGCGGGATGAGAAAGACTCTCCACTTTCCTAGCTACTAATTTCAGCTGTACAAATAAAGTTCCAATCTTTATGGTCATTATAAGGATACCAATAGCCATGGTTGGCTTGTTGATACCTCAGAAGAAAACCCTTCATAGAATTCACTAGCAGCTCTATTTTCTTTATCACCACCATCAACACCGCATGTTTTCTTTCCTCTCTCCTCCATATCTCATCCATCAATTGGAGGGTTTCAACATAAGATGCCCCGTTGGGATTTCTTAGTAGCCTTTCAAAGGGACTTATTATCATACCAATAACAATTCAATGATGGAAGAAGAAAAAATAAGATGCTAAATTAACTCAACTCAATAATCAACTAAAGGCTATCAAACTATATTCCACAGCAACGACACCATTTTTTGTAACATCCAAATTCACTCCTCTTAACGAAAGAGTGTAAACCGTTGTTGGAAAAATAGATATACCCGACGAGTGTTGGGATCGAATCCAACAGGGAATAGTCGTTGATCATTCAAGAGTTGTCTATCAAATTGAAGTAACTTGCATCAATGTTTCAAAAATAATAAAGTAAATATTGGCAAAATAACAACTTGTTAATTGTACTACAATTCGCCCACTAAAATAGGGACAAAGCGTAGAAAATACCAAAGAAGAGACTACTAGGGGTGTGATATTATCGGGGAATCATCGGATTGGGACTACTAATAGTTCCTAGCACTTATTAATCGTATAATTAGTTGTCGAATTGGTGGCACCTTATGTTTTTCAACAAAGTAGGTGCCTTATACCTCGGCTTTTCTCAAACCCCAAAGTCCTTTTCACAACAACCACATCAACTTAGGTAAGAATCACTATTTCTAGCTTTGATTCTCAATGGGTATGTGACAATGGTTTTTTTTATCTCTATTCCAACCCCACATGATCAACACCCAATTACCCACTAACGTTTATCTCCCATATTCTAAATCCCTTTATCAAGCAAAATTAGAATACGTAAATATGACCCATATTTGGAACTATGAGTATTTAGATTAAACTCATATGAAACACGAGAATTATGCCAACAGAGTAAATCTAAGATCATTTAAATAATACCCAATCCAAATCAACCCCAACATTCACACTTCTAGCAAGGAATTTAGCTACTCATGAAAGTTGAAGAAGATATAACATTAAGTAATAATTCAATATCCATTCAACAAAATGCGTAAGAAAATTCAAGAACAAGATTCTGGTTTCTAATGGAGTTTTTCTACCTTTTCAACTAAGAAGATGAAGAATTTCTCTCTCTACAATTCAATTCTACAACTTCTTTCTACTTTCTACTAAATATTCAATACAATGGAATAATGATGTGGTATAGAAGATTCAATTTTCCTCTTAAAAATGTTCAAAAGTAAGGTACAAAATGCTCCTCTTTTTCTGAATCGGACACTTTTGCCCTTTTCTGACGGACCTTACTTGCAAGTCACCGACGGTTCACGAAGGTTGATCTGTGGTCCGCCAGTCTATCACATCTGGTGGCCAGTGGGTTCTGGGTCAATTCAGCATTGGCAATGGCAGTTCGCCGATGCGGATCCATAGTCTACCGGTAGCCATTCATCTTCAGCAAAGTAGGTATCTGCGATTAGCCGGAGTTTCGGCGGTGTCCTCCGATGGAGTGCCGGTCCTAATATCAATTTTTACGCTTTTTCCTATATTTCATTATTTCTATACTCAAGTTAAATACCTGCAAAGATCAAGGAGAAAGAGTATAAAATCCACCTAAAGATTTTTTTGATGTTTGTGTTGTTTTTGGTGTTGTAGGATAATCGGGTGAAAAACCAAGTGAAAGAAAATAGGGGAAGAGCCATGTGAGACCTGAAAAACACAGATTCTCATGCACAAAATGTAGCTCAGGTTCAAACAGAAAGCTGGGGGAAATTGAGGGGCTTCTGCGCTTCACCTATGAAATGCTGGTGTTAACTCGCGAAATGTAGGTCTGGTGAAGCCCTAAGCCAGAATAGCTAGCAATAATCTTTAAAAAAATGATGAATCCTATGATCCACCTGCGAAATGCAGGTGTGCATCCATGAAACACAAGTCGGGCACTAGCTAGATGTAGAAAACTGAGCAAGAATGTGCCAACTTGCATTTGGAACTGCATTTCACAGGTTACCTCCTACGGCCGCATGTCCAGTGCAGGTACAGGTATGCAATGTCATTTAACTGTTGAATGACCCATTGACTTACCCGAACCATAGACGACCCAAACCGATTGAGATTCTCCCCACTTTCCAAAAGCTACCTTTTCTTCACCTTTTTACCTTCCCCTTAAGCCCCATTACCAACCATTTAATCTTCCCCATTATTCCATTCTATCCCCACCTTTAAAGACACTTGTCCACTCTCTTTCCCTTAAACTATAAAACCGATCTTCCTTCAACATTCTCTTCCATCATTGCCTACTTCTTAACTAAACAAAAGAATTTCAAATTTTGGGCTGGCTATTGTGTGCAAAGATTTCAAGTTCGCAATTTTTGTTACTCTACTCTCTCATTTGGTATGTATTGCTTATTATTCTTAGGTTTTCATGATTTGGATGAGTGTAGCACCAAAGAATGCAGGCTAGTATCTATCTTTATCTTAACCTATGTTCCCCATTTCCCATTGTATGTTCTTCATTCACTAGCTTTTACTAAGTGTTGTGGGTATTGTGGGGGAAGTTCAAATTGCAAAATGTGGGTATTGTTGTTCATATTGATAGATCTATTACATGGGTTTTATGTTTTGAAATGTTAGTTGGGGCTGAAGATTGAGTAGCCCGTGAGCTTGAAATGCACGATTTTTCCCAATTATAGATAAGTTGATGTCTTTCTTAAGGGAAAATCGTCATTTTTATTCTTTTGTGTTACTTGTAATTGCCAATGTGATGTTTATATGATTTGAGATACTTGTGGAATTGAGTTTCTAAAATTTGTTGAGTTGGGCACTCAATGTTTTCTGATAATAGATGGGGTAATGTCCCTCTTAAGGGAATAAATGTTGTGGTTCAAATATTTTTATGGGTATCTATTCGATTGATAAATCATTCGAGGAAGTCTAAATACATGTTAGATGAAATATGCTCATGCTTGTGTAAAAATTGGCATACTTAGAGTTATCAAAATCGATGGGGTCACTGCCTTGTGCCTGCAAGCCATGGATGTAGGCATGTGAAACGCAGGCTAAAGTGTAGAAGCAGGGGGAGGTTTCAAGCTCATTGTTACCTGTCTGCGCTACACCTATGAGTCGCGGGTTACAAGTGGTGAAATACAGGTAAGGCGCAGGTGATGCAAATATTGGCAAAGATTCTGTGCAGACCTACGACGCACCTGGGAACCGTGGGTCTCTACCTGCGAAATGCATGTGCAGTGCAGGTGCTTCCTATTCTTGATTTTGATGCATCATTTTGTTTGACATCCAATCTTTTGATCTCTTTTCCTTATCATAGTATAGTTGTAGCCTTTAACTTTCATTTATCAAAAATACAAAAAGAAGTTCGGTATGTTTGTGGCACTAACATTATTTTGCAGCAAAATGTCATCTTCCATGCAAGCAGTCAAAGGGAAGGCACCTTCCACATCCAAAACCAAGGGGAAGGGCAAAGCAAAGAAAACCCAAGCCTCCATCAATGAGGGATGCTATTATTTATTTTTTGCGTGACAGGAAAGCGTACTACATCATATGAGTGGAGAGGCAAATCACTGGGAACTACTTCCCAAACATCAATGCTCAATCGACTGACAAGCAACGACATACTTTCACTGAGCCTCTTCCACTACTACCCTAATGTTGTGCCAGAGTTATATGCTTCCTTCCAATTAACACAAGATGCAATGAAGCATAAAGGGAGGGCCAATGAGTTCCCTTGCCTCCCTTCAGTCACGGTTCAGGTCGTAGAAGTGGACATCACTCCTAATGCTACTAATGCCATATTTTATGAAGATAAGATAGATTCAAGGACAGAATTTGTTGTAAGAGTGGCAACCAAAGAGGACCAGTTTGGTTGGGTGGCAAGAATTATCACCAGTGGTCAGCCCGTATGGGCCACCATAGGGGGCGAAATTGAGCGGCAGGACATGAAGTTTGAGGCATATTGTGGCTTGAATTTGTATGTGGCTGCATCATGCTATCTAAGAATGATCGACGGGTGAACCTTGAAGCGAACATACTCATTGATTTCATTATGTCAGGGGTGCCCATTAATTTTAGTGAAGTGGTGGCTGCTTAAATGAAGCGTAAGGCCAGACAACGAGCGACCTCAGTGCAATATGCTATTTTCATTAGCCAATTGTACCTCAATGTGGGAGTTCCATTATTTCCCAATGAAATTGAAAGCTCCCCTACTAGTGTCATCACTGTTGATAATAAAAGGGATGCAAATGTACCCAAGAGCAAAAGAAAGAGGATGACAACATGGGACACACCCGAGGGCTGCACCATACATGACATCAATGAGGAACCCTTTGCTCCCAATCTCAATAGACAATCTTTAGGATATTAGGACATGCTTTCGGAGAGGCACCACCTCACAGGCCTTAACCTCCTCCTTCTTTATCAAGACCGAGTGGAATTCAAAAGCTATAAAAGATGACAAGATCACATGAAAAGTAACTCCAGAGGTTGGCTCAAGAACTACCCACTATTATACAACGGTCAGTGAAGAAGGCGATGCAGGATGTCTTTGATAGCCTAAAACAATTATACTCTCGTATGGACTTGGAGGAACGAGCAATCTCCTCTCTCTGAGCTAATGTGAGATAGCTCCAAAATGGGGCACTGATGGCTGACCCTAACTTGAGCTTCATAGATGAGGCCATGGCTACCCCCTTAATAGCTCAAGGACCAATTGATGATTTATTTGCAGTCTTTGAGGAGATGGATGGAGCTGATGTCACAACCCGAGAGTACACTCGGATCATAGACATGAGACAAGAAGTCTGGAGAGACCCCAAGTCAACCCATGGCGTGAGCATAACACTAATTCATTCATATACAGCGGAAAACTTAACTTATCAATCATAAACTAACTGAAAATCATATCATGAATTGTAAGGGATGACAAATCGAAATACATTCATCAATGACAAAATACCACCCTTAAGTTTGAAAGCCTCTAATCTTAGAAGACGGATTGAAAGGATAAGACCCCAACTAACCCAAACATTATGAAAACATAAGACCATTAAACAAGTCTGAATATGAAGCCCTCAGATCATGAGGACTCACCCCTAGAGATTAAGCAAAATTGAGCACAAACTATATACGATGTTGAGCCTGTGAAACAAATCCTGAAAATATATGGGTCAATACTCGTAAAGCATTGAGTATGTAAGGTGTGCAAAATAATTCATAAGAACATAAAGTTTATAGGAGTGGGGACATCATGATCATAAAATTGAAATTATAAGTATATCGTAAGGCTCAATATTTTCAAAAATATTCATAAACCCATCAAAGTTATAACATGTGGGGAAAACATTTCATAAATCATAACTTGAGCCAGAAGAATATGATCATGCATATTTCAAAACCATGAGAAACAATGGGAGATTTCTATAACCGACATACTCCACATGAGCATACATGAACTTCGACTTGTATGCTTAGTCTGGAGGACGTTCATACCTTACCAAGGGTATGAACCATGAAAGGCATGATATCACCGATGAAGGCCCCATAGCGCATAGGGGACAGTCACTGAGGAGGTCCAAGACATAATCCTACGATGGCACGTAGTTCTAAGATTCGGGGCTTAACCTTGGCCCCGAACCTACTCGGTGTTAAGTACTACTCACAAAACAAGCAACGTTCTCATAAAATTCATAACATGACATGCATGGCTAGTGAAAACATGGGAATCATGACATACTTGAGAATTTATATTGCTAGCCATGGAAAGCCCATGAGTCGGCAAAAATCATAGTATAATTCATAAGAGACATGTGGGCACTGCCCATAGTTTCATACATACTTGACATGTTTATAATCATAAAGAAACGATCATGCTAACATGGGAAATTAAAAGTTGAATACATGCTTAAAAATGTAAGAGAAACTGGTTCATGTTTTCGAAATCATCTTGATCATGAAATTCACTAAAAATTTCCCCATTATTGGGCATCCATACTTTTAGAGATTTAAATCATGAAATATAAAATACACAAGAAATATCATCCCAAATACTCCAAAAATCTGTGATTTAAACATACTACCATATTTTCATCTAAATTTGTGAGAAATCATGCAATTGGGTTAAGACCCACACGAATTTGGTAGCTTAAACGCAGGAATGGGATGAAATGGGAATGGGTAGGGTCTAATCTACCCATTCAAAACCTCACATACCTGGAAATTTTGAGACTTTTAACTCCCTTGAAAACACTAGGTAGAATCTTGAAGAACCTTGAAGAACACACTTGAATCCCTTTCCTCTTTTCTCTAAAATCTTACAAGTATCAAATGAGGTTCATCATGGTTGATTTACCTTTAAAAGCCCTACCCCGACCGCAAAACGATGTAGTTCAGGTGTCAGGGGCGTAGGAAATTACAAGATGGCCCTTATTAAATCGCAAGAAATAACTGTCAAGGTTCCTAACGAACGACCTGGCGACTCGTTGCCAGGGCACACGATCCGTTGGTTCACCCATCAAGTACACTGCTTCATTGTTCATGAAAATTCAATTGGCTTGGTAACGGCCCTCCTAACGGGTCGTTAGGACTGAAGACGACTCGTTAGGTACCATCTGTTAAGTAAACTGGATAAGCCTTACTATCTTACTCTAGAACCACCGCACGAATGACATGACGACTCGTGGTATCTGACCACGAGTCGTTACATCACCCGTGGGGACCCCGAGTCCCTCATCATCCCAGGACTTCCCCAAGAGTCACTTGACGACTTGTTTGGCCTCTTCATGACTCGTTAAGTGACCCGTTCTACAACTATGAAACATTTTTTAATTTTCCTCCGTATTCACTTCCGGACCTGATCCTTGGGTTCCCGGGGTATTACAGTATCTCCCCCTTGGGAACATTCATCATCGAATGTTATAAACAAGCAGAAAACCCAGAAACAAACAATCACTATATATATATATATGCTAATCATTGACATTAAAGCCAAAAACTGATGGAACGACTACCCCAAAAGAGAACCACATAGTTGGTCTGAGTTAAGACATCACTTGCATACATCATATCATAAAAAGAACTTATACACATGAATAGAACATAAAAAAAAACTTAATAGAGTTTTAGGGAAAAAATTGATACCTCAAACTGAATCTTAGTCGGTAGGGAACAAATGGGGGATTTAGCCATCATATCCGCTTCGGCCTCCAACGTGGCTCCCTTGACACGTTGATTCCTCCATAACACCTTTACAGAAGCTACTTCCTTGTTTCTCAGTCTCCGAACCCGACGATCTAAGATTTCAATAGGAATTTCCTCATAATAGAGACTATCCTTCACACCCACACTTTCCACTGGAACCACTAAGGCTGGGTCTCCCAAGAACCTTTTCAAGAGATATATGTGGAATTCGGGATGAACTTAAGCCAACTCTGGAGGTAACTCTTACTCATAGGCTACTTTACCCAGTCGCCTCACAATCCGATATGGGAAAACATAGTGGGGGATGAGTTTTCCTTTCTTTCAAAATCTTATCACTCCCTTCATGGGAGATACCTTCAGAAACACCCAATCATCGACCACAAACTCGAGTTTCCTTCTCCTCACATTTGCATAAGACTTTTGGTGACTTTGAGTCATTGTCATCCTTTCTCTTATTAACTTAAATTTTTTCCATAGCTTCATGGACTTAATTGGATCCCACTACAGAAGCCTCACAGGCTTCAAACCACCTAATAGGCGATCTACACCGACTCCCCTAAAGAGCCTCGAACGGTGCCATTTGTATGCTGGAGTTGTAGCTGTTGTTGTAAGAGAACTAAACAAGAGGAAAATGCTTGTCCCAACTACCCTTGAAGTCAATAGTACAAGCTCTCAACATGTACTCGATAGTCTGGATGGTCCGCTCTGCCTGGCCATCGGTCTGCGGATGAAACGCTGTGCTAAGCTTGACTTGAGTACCAAGTCCCTTTTGAAAAGACCTCCAAAATTGAGAGGTGAACTGCTTACCTCTATTTGATATAATGGAAAACAACACTCCACGCAACCTAACAAACTCTCGAATGTACAACTTTGCAAAATCTTCTGCCAAATCAATGGTTTTGACCGGTAGGAAATGAGCAATCTTGGTCAACCTGTCCACCACAACCTAGATGGAGTCATACTGTCTATGCTGCAGGGAAAACCTGTCACAAAGTCCATGTTGATTTCTTCCCACTTCTAAGTAGGAATGTTGATGTCTTGAAGCACACCCTTGGTCTTTGATGCTCGACTTTCACCTGTTGGCAATTCGGGCACTTAGCTACAAATTCTACAATATCCCTCTTCATGCCATTCCACAAGTAGATTTCCCACAAGGAATGATACATTTTTGTGGCACCTGGATGGATAGAATATCTGGATCCGTGAGCCTCATTAAACATCTGACTCCTCAAATCCCCTACATTCAGAACACATAAGTGACCCTGGTACCGAAACACACCATCTCTCCCTTTGGAGAAGACTTCTACCTTCTGATTTTGAACTTCTTCTTTCAACATTACCAATATTGGGTCTTCATCTTGCTTAGCCTTCCCCTCTATTACCAAGGATGACTCTGACCCGTTCCGAACTACTACTCCACCGGCGGTTTAACCGATTAACCTAACTCCCAACCATGCAAGTCGATGTACCTCCTTTACCAACTCCTTCTTGTATTCACTCATATGTGACACACTTCCCATAGAAAGTCTACTAAGGGCTTCTGCTACCACGTTGGCGTTACCCAGGTGATATAGGACACTCATGTCGTAGTCCTTAAGTAGCTCCAACCACCTCCATAGCCGAAGATTTAGTTCCTTCTATGTGAACACATATTGTAAATTCTTTTGGTCTGTGAATACATCTACATGAACCCCATACAAGTAGTGTCGCCATATCTGCAAAGAAAATACCACCTTGACCAACTCAAGATCACGGGTTAGGTAATTCTTCTCGCGAGTTTTCAGTTGTCTTGAGGCATTCACTACTACTTTTCCGTGTTGCATCAATAAACATCCCAGTCCGACCCTCGAAGCATCACAATATACAATGAAGCCATCAGTACCCACCGGTAAAGTCAACACCGGTGCTGAAGAAAGTTTTGCCTTCAATTCCTGAAAACTATGCTCATAAACTTTCGAACACTGGAACTTCACCTTTTTCTGAGTCAATATCGTCAAAGGGGCTGCAACAGATGAAAAACCTTCCACGAACCTCCGATAATAACCCTCTAAGCCCAAAAAGCTTCTAATCTCCAAAGGGTTTACTTGTCTGGGCCAGTTCTTTACTGCTTCTATTTTCTAGAAGTCCACCCTTATACCTTCGCTTAACACCACATGTCCCAAGAATGCAACTGATTTCATCTAGAATTCACATTTGCTTAACTTTGCATATAAATGGTTATCCTTGAGAGTCTGGAGTGCTACCCTCAGGTGTGCGGCATGTTCCTCCTTGCTCCAGGAGTATATTAATATGTTGTCGACGAACACGATCACGAACATATGCAAATATTCCTTGAATACCCTTTTTACCAAATCCATAAAAGTTGCAGGGGCACTGGTTAGTCCAAAACACATAACAATGAATTCATAATGGCCATACCGGGTTCTGAAAGCATTCATTGGGATGTCGCTCTCCTGGACTCTGAGCTGGTGATACCCGGACCTGAGATCTATCTTGGAGAAATATTTGGCACCCTGAAGCTGATCGAACAGGTCATCGCTCCGGGGTAAAGGGTATCTATTCTTAATGGTGACCTTGCTCAACTGTTTATAGTTAATACACATCTGCAATGACCCATCTTTCTTCTGGACGAACAACACTGGAGCACCCTATGGGGACTTACTCGGTCTATTTAAACCCTTATCTAGCAAATTCTTCAACTGCTCCATTAACTCTTTTAGTTCACCTGGGTTGCCATACGGTAAGGTGGTATTGATATCGGTTGCGTGTTAGGTAAAAGATAAATTTCAAAATCAATCTCCCTCTTTGGAGGAACCCCTAGTAGGTCATCTAGAAATACCTCGGGATATTCACATACCACAGGGACTGACTGAATGGTCAGGGTCTCGGATGTGACATCCTTAACCCTAACTATGTGGTAAATACAACCCTTAGAAATCATTTTTCTGGCCTTGATATAGGAGAAAAAGCGACCTACACGTACTGCTGAACCACCCCTCCATTTTAAAATCAGTTCACCCAGAACTTGAAACTCCACTGCTCGAGCTCTACAGTTAACAGAACCATAATATGAAAACAACCAATCCATGCCTAGGATGATGTCAATATCAGTCAGAGCTAATTCTACTATGTCTACGAAGTTAACCTTATGCAACACTGTAGTAGGGCAACCTCTATATACTAGCCTAGCTACAACTAAATCACCAATCGGGGTAGAAATGGAAAAAGGTTCGGACAAGATTTCAGGACTGACTCCAAAGTAACTAGGAATGTAAGTTGTCACAAAAGATAGTGTGTCTCCCAGATCTAATAAAGAATAAGCATCAATGTGAAAAACTTTCAACATACCCACAACCACATCGGGAGAAGTCTCTTGCTCCTGCCGAGAGCCAAGTGCATAAAACCGGTTCTAGTGCTAGCCGCCAGCTGAGCCAGTTGGAGCACCTTACTGAGTCGGACGTGCTACTGGGACGACTGAACTGGCTGCTGAAGTGCGGGCTCCCCTACCCCCTGACCTAACTTCAGGGAAATCCCTACATCTATGTCCCGGTTTTCCACACCTGAAATAAGCGTCTGAGCCCATCAAACATTTCCTTGGGTAGTTCTTTCCACTAGTAGCACATGATGGGAATGTTTGCTCTGTGCGCATGCTATTTTGAATACTCAAACCTGAGGCCCCGCTCCTCTGGCCGTCCTGTGGTGTGGATGGAGTACTGGCTGAAGATGGTGCTTGCACAATGGACCTAAGTTAGGACTGCTGGTATGATTCACCCCTTGACTTAGGCTGGGAGAACCTATGGCTATCCGTTCTGGTCCTCTTTGCCTCCCTCTGCCTCATGTGAGCCGCTTCCATCTGCTGGACATAGAGGACTATCCGTGGGCAGTCCATATCCTGATGAAGCATGGCTGTTCTGCAGTCCTTATCCAGATACTCAGCTACTCCCTACACGAATCTGCTCACATGCGCCCTCTGATCCATCACTAACTCCAGGCATATTTTGACAGGGGAGTGAACTCAAGTGAATATTCTAGCACCATTATCTTTCCTTGCTTAAGGTTGAGAAACTCAGTTTCTTTTAGTTCCCTCATCTCCCGAGGGAAGAACCTGTCGAGAAAGGCTATGCGAAACTCCTCCCAGCTGATAGGGCCTGCTCCTGCTGCCATGCTATCCCTTCATTGCTTAAACCAAATGTAAGCAACCTCCTTCTACTGAAAAGAGGCCAAATCAACACATTCCTCACTGGGCACTCCTATGACCTGAGTGACCTTCAAAATCCCTTCGATGAACTCGTGTAGGTCCTCGTCCACCTTTTCCCCTGTGAACTAGGGGGGTTAATCCTCAAAAAGTATCTGATCCGAGTCACCGCTGCATTGTCGTTCTGAGGAACAGGCGCAACAGCCTGCTGGTTGACCTGAACGGTCAAGGCATATGCCAGCATTTGAATAGGTGCTCGAAACTCAGCATGGGAAACTAGCTCGAGTGCCTGGGGCTCCAGAACATGTTGGGTTTGTTGACACCTATCGTCATTGCCACCCCCATGGACTTCATCATTTTTGTTCCTACTTCTGATTATCCTTCTAGGAGCCATAAAGTTTCTACAGTCGTGAACAAGACGAATTAGAAGGATGGAGAGTTCACCACACGACATAGATCATGAAAGAAGGGAACATTTCCTAAAACTTTTAGTAGTCTCTTCGTCATAAGTGTGCCATGCTTCACACCCACGAAAAATACTCTACGTAACCCGGCTTTCAGACTCCCTAGGACACCTCTAAACCTATTGCTCTAATACAAAGTTTGTCATGACCCAAGAGTACACCCGGATCAAAGACACGGGACAAGGAGTCCCGAGAGACCCCAAGTCAACCCATGGCGTGAGCATAACACTAATTCATTCATATATAGTGGAAAACTTAACTTATATATCATAAACTAACTAAAAATTGTATCATGAATTGTAAGGGACGACAAACAGAAATACATTCATCAATGACAAAATGCTATACATAAGTCTGAAAGCCTCTAATCATAGAAGACGAGTTGAAGGGACAAGAACCCAACTAACCCAAACATTATGAAAAGATAAGACAAATAAACTAGTATGAACATGAAGCCCTCGAATCCTAAGGACTCACCCCTGGAGGTTTAGCGAAATGGAGTGTCACGCCCCAAAATTGGGGTAGGGCTCAACTGGCACTCGATGCATGATCGATCGAGAAGCCGGCTATATAACATTTATAAATGTAACTCTAAGCCTGACCAAGCCACCTGTAACAACCAACCAAGATAAATACTGGGCGAGTAATGCCTTGAAAATTATAAATATGTAACCTAGAAAGCCAAAAAGGCTACAATAAAGGTAAGCAAAGCAATGAAAAACCAATACGACTACACAACCCACACTGCTATACAAACTAGTCCACATCAGCCTCTACAGAGTAAACAAATTGAAATGCACGGGACAGGGCCCCGGCCTACCCATGGTGTACACAAAACTGAAAATAGTCTAAACTAGGACATGGCTCCTAGAAAAGAGGAGCATACCACTATTATGCTGAAATCTGGCTCCCACTACGTCTGATGATCTAAGCCTCGGCCTGTAGCTGCAGCATGATTGCAGGAAGGGTCCCAAGATGAAGTGAAGTCAGTACAAATAAAATGTACTGGTATGTAAGGCTAAAAACTGTAAACATGTAAGACAAAAATGAGAACTAGGCCAGAAATAAGGAGTAGTAATAACCTGGAATCCTAAAAATAAAAACTTGACAATAACTCATTATTAAAGTGTAAATGCAAACATCTAATGCAAAAAAAGACTAACTAAAATGCCAACAGACCGCCGACCATAAAATCTATATACAATTCATCCATCCAGTGTACCACACCGGGGTAAAAATAAAAATGCCTCAAGCTAGTGTACCATATCGGGGTAAAATCCATCTAGCCGGTGTACCAATCGGGGTAAAATAATAAGACCTCCAGATGGTGTACAACATCGGGGTAAAATCAATAAATCTTAGACAAAACCATAAATGAAGTCGATATGGCTAATACTGGACCAACTCAATACGTACAACATAGAAATGATGAATACTAAAAATGTGGCCTGCACAGGCCTCCTTCCTAATGCATAACTGGAACTGTTACATATAACATGTAAAGCTAGAAAAGAGAACATAAATGCATGCATTCAAAACTTGTACAAATCATAAGGAACTACGGATGGCCAATGAGTTTCAACAAAATTTATAGGTCATGTTCAAGGGACATTAGAGCTCAGAAACTCGCTTGCTTGTCGTTCGACTTAAGGGAAAGGGATTATGAAATCTCCCCCTAGCCTAAAATATTTCATAACATAAAAATAAGATTAAAGACAACAATGACCAAGTAATCCTAATTGATAAGCTCGTTTACCCTTAATAGCTTGCGACGTCTTTACATAGCTTAAAATCGTTTACACGTCCTCATCTTGGCTCTTTCACCAATTTCAGTTAGCAACCAGACCTTTAAACACATTTAACATCACATATATATACACATGACATACAATAAGGACCTGATAACAATGCCCACACTGAGGGATCTCCAACTCAATGTGCAACTATGACAACAATCAACACAATATCACACTTTTGATGTCTCACTTCGGCTAGTCATAATATTAATATTTATCCTCAATAAAACATGGAACTTTAAAGAGTAAATGAAGCTTAACCTACTTCCTCAAAACTTTTAAATAGGTTTTTGTCTCATTCAATTAACACCACACAAATCGTGCTTAAAAGAACGATAGACGGGGCGCCTTACATACCTTTCTCTGATGAACTTTTGTATAGCCAATTTCCTATTTCAATGATCAGCGTTCAACCTCCTTAATCTAGTGGTTTTATAGGACAACAAAAAGCTTAATCTGTAGGAAAAAATGCAGCCCAAAATGAATAGCCAAAGGCAGTCACAATAGCAACAACAATACAAGCAACATCAACAACATTTAGCCATTTTCTCAACTAGTTTTACCTAACTTTTGAGGGAGAAACAAGAGGAAATATTTACCTTAGTTTTGATGTAATTCTTCCACTAAATATGAATTATAATTACAGAAAAATAAACAGCCAAAAAGCCTAAGGGAAATGAGAAAAACTCAGCTCACAGACAGTCTATCGGCATCTCACTTAGCTGCCAATTTCCAGATTTTCGCTTTGAAATTTGAGAGGTTTAAAAGGGGCAAAATCCTTAACTTTTCTCCTGGTTTAAAAACCTACTCAAATATGTATATATAGGTAGTCCAAATAGATTTTGCAACACATAAAAACTCCTCTAAAACCTTGCCAAAACGAGCTCCAAAACAGCCCCTAGCACACTTGGTAATAATCTCAACTTATCTTGTGATTTTCTTGAACTCTGCTTGATGTTCCTCCTTGATTTTCTTTGTCATTGCTGCTGGAATTGAGAGAGAAATGGAATCCTTAGCAATCTAGTCGATTTAGATTTAGCAGAAAATGTTTTCTACAAGTGAAAAATCAGATTTTAAGTAAATAGTGCGGTGGAGGCGCTAGGGCGTCATGCCCGCATCACCGCTCGTGATCTTCGGTAAAATGCCCATAACTTCTTACTCCAAACTCCGATTGACAATCGGTTTTATGTTCTGAAAACTAGACTGAAAGAACTTTAATTTGATAGGTCGTGGGGCTTCTAATTAATTATATATTGGGAGACATGATCATTTAAAGTTAACTCTTACTTATGAACTTCACATACTCTTTGTTTTTTTTCTTATCGTAAACATTTCCCTTGTCATCTATGACCAATACACAACCCATACATTCTTTAACCTAGCTTAGAAACAACAAATAATCAGCAAAAAATTTTCGGGGTGTTATATTCTCTCCCCCTTGGGAACATTCATCCCGGAATGGAAATTAATTTCACTTAATATGCTTCAAAATAGATACTCAGTAACTTAAGTATCAAAAACATACCTTAACATCATGTCGACATCGTAAATAGGTGAGGATATTTATTCTTCATTTCCTCCACAGCCTCTCAAGTCACTTCCTCAATGTTATTGCTTCGCCATAATACTTTAATTGAGGTGACTTATTTGGTTCGAAGTTTCCTGACATGCCGGTCAAGAATAGCAACTGGAACCTCGGTGTAGGTCATCTCCTCAGAAATTCGGACATCATCGATAGGAATAACACAGGTTGGGTCTCCTATACACTTCCGCAACATCGATACATGAAATACTAGGTAGACTGCTGCTAACTCTTATGGCAACTCCAGCTCATAGGCCACTTTTCCTATCCTACGGATAACTCTTTACGGCCCAACATATCTAGGACTCTGCTTGCCTTTTCGGCCAAATCGCATAATGCATTTCATAGGTGACACTTTCAGGAAGACCCAATCATTAACAACAAACTCCAGCACTCGACGGTGTACATCTGCATAAGACTTCTTCCTTCTCTGGGCTGTCTGAAGTCGATCTCTAAAAAGTTTCACCTTGTGAATAGCTTGTTGCACTAAGGCTGGACCCAATAACTCATCCTCATTGAGTTCAAACCAGCCCATTGGTGACCTGAATTTTCACCCATATAAAGCTTCATATGGGGCCATCTGAATACTTTCCTGGTAGTTGTTATTATATGCGAACTCAATCAAGGAAACATAATCATCTCAGATTCTGCCAAAATCTATAACACAGGCACGCAACATATCTTCAAGCGTTTGAATGGTGCATTTAGCCTGTCCATCTATCTGAGGATGAAATACGGCACTGAGGCTTACCTAAGTGCCCAAGCCTTTCTGGAATGACTTCCAAAAGTTTGTTGTGAACTGAGCACCTCTGTCAAAATAATAGACAAGGGGACGCCATGTAGGTGAACTATCTCTTGTTTATAAAGCCTAGCATAATCCTCTGCAGCATATGTGGTAGTAACTGGAAAGAAATGAGCTGATTTAGTTAATCTATCAACTATTACCCAAACAGAATCATGCTTCTTGCTCGTTCAAGGAAATCCTGTAATAAAATCCATATTAATCATCTCCCACTTCCAGGCTGGAATTTCTATATCCTTCACCAAACCTCTAGGCCTCTGATGCTCAACCTTCACCTGTTGGCAATTGGGACACTGGGTCACAAGACCAGTGATGTCCTTTTTCAAGACATTCCACAAATATAGCTGCCTCAGGTCACGATATATCTTTCTGGAACCTGGGTGTACTAAATATCGAAAATAATGAGCTTCATTCATAATCTGCTCCCGTAGTATACCCACATTAGGTACACATAGATGGCCCCGGTATATAAGAACTCCATCGGGTCCACAATCAAATAGGCTTTGCTTTTGTGGTGATGTACTGTCTCTCAGTAAGACTAACTCTTCATCATCATATTTTCGTTGCTTAACTTCCGCTACCAAGGATGATTCTGCTGTGTTTTTGATAATAACACCCCCATCTTAGGCATCCAGTAACCGAATATGACTCAAGCTATCCATAGACTTGCGACTTAGCGCATCAGCTAGAATATTTGCCTTGCCCGGATGATACAAAATGCTAACATCATAATCTTTAAGCAATTCTAACCACCTTCTTTGGCGTAAATTCATCTCCTTCAGCTGAAACAAATACTGGAGGCTCTTATGATTTGTGAAGATATCAACATGTACCCCGTATAAGTAGTGGCGTCAATTCTTCAATGCAAATACCACTCTGGCCAACTCAAGGTCATGGGCAGGATAATTTTGCTTGTGCTTCCTCAACTGTCTAGAGGCATAAGCAATGACCTTGCCGTGTTGCATCAGAACACAACCTAGCCCAACCCTTGAAGCATCACAATAGACCACATAACCCTCGACACCCTCTGAAAGATTCAGGACAGGTGCTGACGTCAGCCTATCCTTCAATTCTTGAATACTTCGCTCACATGCCTCTGTCCACTGTAACTTAGTTGCTTTATGAGTCAACTTTGTCAATGGTGTAGCGATAGTAGAGAAACCTTCCATAAATCGGCGATAATAACATGCTAACCCAAGGAAGTTGTGAACCTATGTAGGATTCAAGGGTATGGGCCAAGTCTTTACTGCCTCTATCTTTTGACTCTCCACTCTTATACCTTCAGCTATAATTACATGACCAAGGAAAGCCACAGATGTTAGCCAAAACTCACATTTAGAAAATTTAGTATATAACCTATGCTCCTGTAGTGTCTATATTATTGCTTTCAAATGATCTGCATGCTCGGCCTCGGATCACGAGTAAATCAGAATATCATCAATGAAGACAATCACAAATACATCAAAAAAGGCCTAAACACCCGATTCATTAGGTCCATAAAAGCTGATGGGGCATTAGTAAGCCCAAATGACATCACTAAGAACTCATAATGACCATATCTAGTCCTGAAGGCAGTCTTGGGGATATCAACTTCCCTAACCCATAACTGATGGTACCCGAATCTCAAATCAATAATTGAGGAGCATCTGGCAGCCTATAACTGATCAAAAAGGTCATCAATCCTAGGAAGTGGGTATTTATTCTTAATTGTAACCTTATTTTGCTGCCTATAGTCGATATACATTCTTGACGACCAGTCTTTCTTTCGCAGAAAGAGCACTGGTGCATACCAAGGCGATACACTAGGTCCAATGAATCCTTTCTAGAGCAGATCTCTCAACTGCTCTGTTAATTCCCTTAGCTCTGCTAGAGCCATTCTGTAAGGAGGGATCGATATAGGCTGAGTACTTGGAAGTAGATCAATAGCAAAATCTACCTCCCTTTCAGGAGGAATTCCAGGCAAATCCTCTGGAAAGACCTCAGGGAACTCATTTACAATAGGAATTGACTGGAGAGTGGTAGGCTCACATTCCAAGTTTTTTACCCGAACCAAGTGAGAAATACAACCTTTGGATATCAACTAACCCAAACATTATGAAAACATAAGACAAATAAACAAGTCTTAACATGAAGCCCTCAGATCATGAGGAATCACCCCTCGAGATTTAGCAAAACAGAGTGCCATGCCCCAAAATTGGGGTAGGGCGCAACTGGCACTCTATTCATGATCGATTGAGAAGCTGGCTATATAGTATCTATAAATGTAACACTAAGGCTAACCAAGCCATCTGTTACAACCAACCAAATTAAATACTGGGCCAATAATTCCTTGACAATATAAATATGCAACCTGGAAAGCCGACAAGGCTACAATAAAGATAAGAAAAGCAATGATAAACCAATACGACTACACAACCCACACTTTTATACAAACTAGTGCACATCAGCCTCTACAGAGAAAACAAACTGAAATGCACGGGATATGGCCCTGGCCTACCCATGTTGTACATAAAACTGAAAATAGTCCAAACTAGGACATGGCTCCTAGAAAAGAGGAAGATACCACTATTCCTCTGAAATCTAGCTCCTACTACATCCAATGGTCTAAGCCACGGCCTGTAGGGAAGGATCCCAAGATGAAGGCACGTCAGTCTGAATAAAAGGTACTGGTATGTAAGGCTAAAAACTGTAAACATGTAAGATAAAAATGATAACTACGCCAATAATAAGGAGTAGTAACAACCCAGAATCCTAAAAACAGAAACCTGACAATAACTCATTCTTGAAGTGTAAATGCAACCATCTAATGCACAACAAAGACTATAACTGAAATGTCAACAGACAGCCGACCACAAAATCTATATACAATTCGCCCATCCAATGTACCACAACAGGGTAAAAGTTAAAATGCCTCCAGCCGGTTTATCGTACTGGGGTAAAATCCGTCCAACCAGTGTACCACAATGGGGTAAAATAACAAGACCTCCAGTCGTGGTACCACGCCGGAGGAAAATCAATAAATCTTACAAAAAATCATAAATGGAGTCGATATGGCTTATACTAGTCTAGCTCAATACGTACAACATAGAAATGAGAAATACTAAACATGTGGCCTGCATAGGCCTCCTTCATAATGCATAACTGGAACTGTTACATATAACATGTAAATCTAGAAAATTGAACTTAAATGCATGTATTCAAAACCTGTACAAATCTAGGGGAGTTTTTTCTAAATCACATCATAGCCTCTTCGTTATAAGTGTGGCAAGCTTCACACACCATAATAAAGACTACTTAATGCAGATTTCAGACACCCTAGGAAACACTGAACCTTTGCTCTAATACCAAGTTTTTCACAACCCTAACGTAGGCCCTGAGCTAGACAGAGAACCTAGATCACAAGTGGATCCAAGTCAACCCATGGCATGAAAATAAAATCTGAAGCTTAACATAAATAAAGCAGAATAACAAATTATAATGTAGTGGAAACCTAAAAATTAAATTGAATGGGTATTTATGAATTGCTCTTGGATTCATATTTCAAGTATAGATCTATTATTTTCTCCAAGTTTTAATTGTGAAATTGATGGTTGCAAACATATTGCTTACTTTTCTTTCTTTTCATGAGAGAGAAATGTAAAAATTGGGTGAGAAGATAATAGTTAGGATTTGGAGTGTTGGTGTGTAAGATTGATCTATTGATATTAGAAACCAACATTTTCACTCCATTAAAGATCAAAGATAGAGATGGCATAATCCTTCCTCAAGATTTTTGTGGTTGATAACTTTATTTTGGCTTTGGGATTTGAGAAAACCCAAGGGATTCTTGTGATTGAAAAATGAGAGAATGTGATTTATCCACTGCTTTCTATATTAAATTTGAGTCTAAAACAATGAAATAAATCAAGTTTTAGTTGTTGACCCATCAAAACCATACCCCCGAGCCATCTTACTTGTGATTGCTACAATTGAAATTCCCTCCACTTAATTTTAATTTGAATTTGATGTTATTTTATGTTTTCCCCCAAATTTTACTTTTCAAATGTGGAACAACGATGCGTTCTAGTTTGAATTAGTTTATAAATCTTTGATTATCAACTCAATTATATGTGTGATTCGGCCCCAACACCCGTCAGGTTATTTATTTTGATACAATGACTATTTTGCTATTTCTTAATGAAAGGCGTAGTTTGGACATTATCAACTATCTTGGAGAAATCCTTGATAATGGCGGTAAAATCCTGTATGTTCTAGAAAACTCATAATGCCCTTCACAGTTTTTGGTAGAGGTAATTTCCTAGTGACGTTAATTTTACCTTGATCTACCCCAATGCATATCTTAGAAATCTTGTGTCCCAGAACAATTCCTTCCTTTACCATGAAGTGAAACTTTTCCTAATTAAGTACCAAGTTTTTCTCCTCTCATCTCTCCAGCACCTCTTTTAGGTGAAACAAACAGTCTTCAAATGAATTTCCCACAATCGAGAAGTCGTCCATGAAGACTTGCATAGTTTCCTCCACCATGTACGAAAAGATAGACATCATACACCTCTAGAAATTGGTTGGGGCATTGGAAAGCCCAAAAGGCATCCTCTTAAATACAAATTCTCCATAAGGGCATGTAATTGTGGTTTTTTCTTGATCTTCAAGTGAAATAGAAATCTGATTGTAGCCTGAGTATCCATCCAAAAAGTAATAATATTCTTTCCCAACGAAGCGATCTAGCATTTGGTCAATGAAGGGGACTGGAAAGTGATCCTTCTTGGTCCATGATATCATCTTTTTGTAATCCATACACACTCTCCATCTGGTAACTGGAAATGTTGCAATCAACTCATTCTTCTCATTCGCTACCACTGTAATTTCCTCTTTCTTTGGCATACATTGGATAGGGCTTACCCAACTGCTATCAGCTATGCTATACACAACTGCTGCATCTACCAATTTGATAATTTCTTTCTTGACTACCTCTTGCATTGGTAGATTTAATCATCTATGATGCTTATCTGATGGGTTACACTCGTCCTGAAGATTGATCTTGTGAGTGCAAATACCCGAAGGTATACCAATGATATCCGCTATAGACCATCCCATTGCTCGGATATGCCTCCTCAATACTGCTACAACTGCTTCTACTTGTTGGTTGTCGAGATTAGCTGAGATAATCACCAAGAGTGTCTCGTTTTCCCCCAAATATGCATACTTCAAATGGCCAGGTAACAATTTGAGTTCTAAGACCAGTAGTGAAATGATTGATTGTTGCGATGGTGGGATTGTCTGATTCTTAAGGTCAAGATCAAGTTTCTTTTGTTGACAGGAATGGGTGCCCAACCCTTTACTAACATGAAACTCCTCTTTCAATCCTCCACTATTCAAGAGAAAGCTTTCAAAAGTTTCTTTCAAAATTTCTTCTTTCACCCCCACTTCCGTAGCTTCTTCCTCCATATTGGTTAGTAGTTGTGGAATCTTTTCTTCCTTTTTAACCTGTTGGGTTGCCATTTGGGATGCTAACAAGTTCATTCTATCCTCTAGCTATCTGATAGGCACTTCATTGTCCTTTACCTTTTGAGTGAGGTCCAAGAGATCATTTTGTAGATCTTTAATCCCTAAATCCATCGACATGATCCGTTTAAGTACAACCTCAAGCATGCTTTCAATGCCAGATGAGAAGGACTCTTCACTTCCCTGGCTACTCGTGTCAGCAATACAAACAAAGTTCCAACCTTTATTTTCATTATAAGGATACCAATAGCCCTGGTTGGCTATTGATACCTCATATGAAAACCCATCATAGAATTCACTAGTAGCTCTATTTGTTTATCACCACCATCAACACCGCATGTTTTCTCTCCTCTCTCCTCCACATCTCATCCATCAATTGGAGGGCTTCAACATACGATGCCCCATTGGGATTTCTTAGTCTGAAAGGGACTTGTTATCATACCAATAACAATTCAACAATGGAAGAAGAAAACATAAGATGCTAAATTAACTTAGCTCAAAAATCAACTAAAGGCTATCAAACTATATTCCCCGGCAACGACACCATTTTTTGTAATATCCAAATTCACTCCTCTTAATGAAATAGTGTAAACGGACGTTGGAAAAATAGATATACTCGACGAGTGTTGGGATCGAACCCACAGGGAATAGTAGTTGATCCTGCAATAGTAGTATATTAAATTGAAGTAACTTGCATCAATGTCTTAAAAACAATAAATTAAATATTGGTGAAACCACAACTTGTTAATTGTACTATAGTTCGCACACAAAAATAGGGACAAAGCATAGAAAATACTAAAGAAGAGACTACTAGGGGTGTGATATTATCGGGGAATCATCGGATTAGGACTACTAACAGCTCCTACCATTAATTAATCGTATAATTAGTTATGGACAAAATGGAACCTTATGTTTTTCAACAAATTAGGTGCCTTATACCTCAGGTTTTCTCAAACCCCAAAGTCCTTTTCACAACAACCACATCAACTTAGGTAAGACTCAACTATTTCTAGCTTTGAAGCGGTGAAGAATTAGCCTAGACCAGTGAGTCCTTAAGAAAAATAGAGTTTTTTGGGCTTAGCAGGCTACTACCAAAGATTTTTGGAGTGTTGACTAAAAAAAAGGTAAACTTCCAACGGTCAAATTCTTTAAAAGCTTCCAAGAGTTGAAGACCCGACTAACTTCAGCACTAGTGTTAACCTTACCCTAGGGTACCGATGATTTCATTATCCATTGTGATGCTTCGAGAGTCGTATTGGGATGTGTGTTGATGCAGTGTGGGAAGGTATTAGCATATGCCTCGAGACAGCTGAAAGTTCATGAAAAGAATTACCTGACCTATGATCTCGAGTTGGACATGGTGGTGTTTGCATTGAATATATGGCGGCATTACATGTATGGGGTCCACGTGGATGTAGTTACAAAACACAAGAGCTTGCAGCATATGTTCACGCAGAAGGATCTAAATATTCGGTAAAGGAGGCGGTTGGAATTATTAAGGACTATGACATGAGTGTCTTTTACCACCAGGGCAAGGCTAATGTGGTTGCGGATGCACTTAGTAGACTCTCTATGGAAAGTGTGTCCCACGTGAATATGGGAAAGAAGGAGTTGGTGAAGGATGTCCACTGACTAGCAAGGCTGGGTGTTAGATTAATCGATTTGACCGATGGCGGTGTTATTGTAGATAACGGGTCTAAATCTTCATTGGTGGTTGATGTTAAAACTAGCCAAGATGAGGATCTAATATTAAGGAAGCTGAAGGAGGCGGTGTGGAGATGGAAGGTGAAGGTTTTCTCCCAAGGGGTTGATGGTGTGCTATGATACCAAGGTTGACTATGTGTTCCGGAAATCGATAATTTGAGAGTTCAGATATTGCATGAGGTGCATGGTATAAGATATTCTATTCATCCAAGATCTATGATAATGTATCGGGATTTGTGATAAATCTATTGGTGGGATGTCATAAAGAAAGAGATTGCGGAGTTCCTAGCAAAATGTTCAAACTGCCTGCAAGTGAAAGTTGAAAATCAATGGCCGGGAGGCCTACTTCAGGATATCAACATCCCCACTTGGAAGTGGGAAGATATTAATATGCATTTTGTTATAGGCCTACTTCATACTCACCGACAATACAACTCAATTTGGGTTGTGGTGGACAGGCTAACTAAGGCTGCACATTTCCTACCAGTCACGACCACGAATTCAGTGGATGACTATGCGAAGTTGTATATTCGGGAGTTGGTTTGACTTCATAGAGTGCCTTTGTCTATTATCTCAGACCGAGGTACTCAGTTTACCTATCAATCCTGGTGTTCTTTTCAAAAAGGACTTGGGACGCAAATTAAGCTCAATACAGCCTTCCATCCACAGATAGACGACCAGGCAAAACGAATCATTTAGACCCTTGAGGATATGTTGAGGGCATGTGTTATGGATTTTAAAGGTACTTGTGATGATCATTTGCCTTTGATTGAGATTGCTTATAATAATAGTTACCCCTCCAGTATCCAGATGGCACCGTTCGAGGCTCTTTACGGGGGGAGGTGTAGATCTCCCATCGGATGGTTCGAGGTTGGTAAGGCAGCTATGAAGGACCAGATTCAGTTCATGAGGCTATTGTGAAGGTTCAGCTTATAAGGGACCAGTTGAAAACCGCTTAGAGTCATCAGAAATCATCAACGTAGTGGGATGTTTAAAAAGTGTTCACAAAAGGGTATTAGGGAGGTTCTAGTCACAAGAGCTAAACAATTATCCTACCCTCACCCCTAGCCTTCACGATGACCCACAAGTCCGTGGTAATTTTGGAGTGTAGCAAATCTACATTAGTGGTTAGAAACACAAATAGAAAGCCTATGAGTCAATTTGCATGCACGTGAATTTCTTTGTGAGAATGAGCGTATTCGCTTTATTATATAATACCGATGTGTGAAATGCATGATATTTGAAAGTGATTCTTTGTTAGTGTAGTGGAATCACTTCTTTAGGGTTCATGCTTAAATGTTCTTTAAGTTGAAAGGTGTGATTGGAGCAAATGAGCAGTGAACTTTAAGGAAAACATTGAATGTGAACTATCAATGACTTTAGATGCTACTTCAGTTTGTTTTGATGAACTAAGACCCTAGTTTAAGCCAATTACTCATGGTCATCTCTTGTTGTTATACCCCGGGAGCTCAAAGACCGGACCTAGGAGTTGAAACAGGTGAAATGTAATGTTGATGTTGCATACACAAGATGAGTCATGAGACGACTCGTGAGGACAGCCCACAAGTCGTCAAGTGAATCATGGGGAGACCAGTGAGGAGTTTTGGAAGTTTGAAGAAAAGGGTCCCCACGGGCGTGTCAACGACTCGTGGTCATAACCCACTAGTCGTTGGGTCAGCAGTGGGGTGGGAGAGAAGCAACAAAGGCAGTGTACTCAACGACTGGTGACCACGAGTTGTGGTCACCCCTGACGAGTTGTGATACGAGCCCATGAGAATAGACGAGGAAATGTACTTGACGAGCAGGGTGATGAGTCGTTGCCCTGGACCACAAGTCGTCAGGTCATCCTTTAAGACCACCCCCAGTAATTTCCTGCTAATTTAGTAAGGTCCTTTTAGTAATTCCTAAGTTACAAAAGCATACTACTTCATTTAAAGCTCGTTTTAGTGGGTTTAAGGAGGAGAAGACCTTTTCTAAGTTATTTCCTTCCATGCATGCAAACTTGAGAAGTTGAGGAGGTGATCTAAAGCTAGTATTCAAGGTTTTCATTCAAATCCTCTCTTGGACAATTAGAGAAGTGGTAAAATCAATCCCTTCCAGGTGTGTAGGGTTATGAGTGTGTGTTTCCTCCCACATCCATGCCCAATTTCTATCTAAATATCAGAATTTCCTATGATCAAGTTATTGGGTTTCTACCCAAATGCATAAATGTTCAATTTCTTTACATAGGTATGAATTGATTATGATTGTATTATCTAATAGTGAAGCATGGGCTAATTTTATAATGATTTCAATTAAAATTATGTTTCTAGCCTTATGAATATTGAAGCCCATTGATGATATGATCATGAAAAGTGAGATTTGTGATGTAAATGTGATAAAGGTGAGATTTTATGATGAAAAGAATGATTTGAAGATACCAATGTCTATAATTATGTTTTTTATGAGAATTGAGTATTTCTAAGTATGATAAAGCTTTGGGCAATGCCCATATGTTAAGTTTAAATGATGTTTTCCCAAACTATGCTTACCACATTGTTTTGGAGAGAAGACTCCCAAAATTTATATTCTAGCTTGTGGTATGTTTTCAGTTAAGTCTTCCTATGCATAGCTACCACATGGTTTTGGAGCAAAGGCTCCCAAGTGTGTTATCAGCTTGTGGTATGTTTTGAAATAAAGCTTCTCATATGCATGATTTTCGTATTTGAGATGTATTTGATCCTTGAGCTTCATCAATAGACGATGTTGAGCTTCGTTATATACGATATAGAGCATTTGCATGTTTTTGGGAGAAGAGTCTAGCACCGAGCGGGCTAAGCGTCGGTCACCTTATGCCCCAGAACTATGCGCCAACGTAGGTTGATACTTTTATATAATTTACACCACCCTCGTGAGCTATCCCGGGCCCTAATGGCCCATGAGCTTGTTATCGATATCATGGTAGTATCCTTAGCCCTTGCAAGGTTTTCAATGGTTTTGCCCACTTGAGTGTAATAGTCGGGACCACGTAAGCTCTATCGTTGTATGTCGGTTAAGTGACGAGTCCCCTGTTGGCCTATATGATTCAAATATGAATATTCATTTCTCGTGTTTATTATATGCACATACATGTTCTAAAACAAAGGTTTGACTCAATGTCCAGCTCTTCTATAAATGTCATATTGCAGCTTTGAGTCATTCGAGTTAGTTTTACGTATAAAGCTATGTATTGTCATGTTATGAGAAGATCATGATTTCAGAAAGAATGCATGCAAGACCTACTCTTATTTTATTGATGTTTAGGCTTAATTAATGCATTGTGTTTAAGAGATTTTACTTACTTTAGCAGTTTTACTTACCTTGCATACTGAGTATATTTCACGTACTGACCGCATACTTTCTATGCTATATCATTTCATGATACAGGACCCAACTCTCAGGATCAACCCCGTTCTTAGACAGCTTAAAGGAGTTAGCATCTGCTTATTGGTGAGTCCTCATCTTCCGAGGATTAGAATATCTATCTTTTCCTTATGTATTTTAGTTTTTAGCTTGTTGAGTTTGTTGGGGTGTTGTCCCATCAACTCGTTGTGTTTAAAGGCTATTTAGATATATGTATGTATTCATCTTCGGATTTTATATTCAGATGTTATATTAAAGTTAGACTTCCGCTATGACTGTATTGATGGTTATTCAGTTCTTGATTGAGTTAGATGTATGTTTATGCCATGGGTCGACTTGGGATCTCTCGGGACTCTTTGTCCCGTGTTACGATCCGGGCCTCTGTTCGGGTCGTGATAAACTTGGTTCAGAGCAATTGGTTTTAAGCGTCCTAGAGTTTTTGAAAACCGTTTTAAGTTGAGTCTTTTTCATGGATGTGAAGTGCTCCACACTTATGACAAAGAGGCTACGAGAGCGTTAGGAAATGGTCCCTTCTTTCATGATCTATCTCGTGCGATAAAATATCATTCTATCCTTCTAATTCGTTCTATTCACGATTGAAGAATCATGGCTCATCAATGAATGAGCGGAAGGAGGAACGGAGATGGTGACGGCCACGAGGATGGCAATGGTCATGGGCATCAACAAGCCCCATCAGTTTAGGAGCCTCAAGCATAGGAGCCAGCCTCCCATGCTGAGTTCTGAGCCGCTATTCAGATGCTTGCACAGGCCTTGACTGCTAAGGTCAATCAGCAGGCCGTTGCACATATACCACAATATGGAAACGCAGCGGCGACTCGAGTCAGATACTTCTTGAGGATAAACCTGCCGGAGTTTCTTGGGTCCAAGGTAGATGAGGACCCATATGAGTTTGTAGATGAAATTATCCAAATCACCCAAGTCATGGGGGTGAATAGGGTTGAGTGCACCGAGTTGGCCACGTATCAACTAAAAGGGGTCGCACATATCTATTTTTGCCAATGGAAGGATAGTACGGGCGTAGGAGGAGTCTGATCATGTGGGAAGAGTTCCATGTTACATTTCCAGACTAGTTCTTCCCTTGGGATATGAGGGAGTTGAAAACAGCTGAGTTCGTGAATTTGAAGCAACAAAAAATGACTGTACAAGAGTATACCTTTGAGTTCACTCGCCTAGCGAAATATGCCTTAGAGTTAGTAGCCAATTAGAGAATGCGAGTGAGTAGATTCATCAATAGAATAGCAGGTTATTTGGACAAAGATTGCAGGACTGCCATGCTTCACCGGGATATGGACTTTCCCCAGATACTGTTGTACGCCCAGCAGATGGAGGCGGCACATTCGAGAAAGAGGGAGGCCAAGAGGGCCAGGACCGAGGACCAAAAATTCTCTCAGCAGAGGTTCAGTGGTGGGAACCGACAGCAGACCCACTAGAGATCATCAATCCCAGCATCTTCAGCATTGAGTGTGCCATCCAGGCCCATACATGATTAAAGAGGGCATGTCATAGTAGTAGACCCACATATTCCAGCATCCCAACTTGCCACAGGTGTGGTCGAGGGCATACAAGCCAGTGTTTGGCATGTTCAGGTGCTTGTTTCAGGTGTGGGAAGCCCGGACATATGCTTAAAGATTGTCCATCTGCAAGACAGGATTAGGTTGGGGGCCGAGGCCTTGCTTCTAGTTCATCATCCCGTCCCGCACGCTTAGCACATCAGGGTGAATGTACTAGCACAGCTAGCGGTCAACGCAAAAATAGATTCAATACTTTAGCATCCCGTCAGGAGTAGGAGGTCTCCTCGGATGTGGTCACGAGTATGTTGTGAGTTTTCCATATTGAGGTATATTCTTTGCTAGATCTGGGGATACCTTGTCTTTTGTGACATCTTATGTGGCTCGTAGCTTCGTAGTCAAGGGGTGCGCGCTGCACTGGCCATCATGCAAACCTCCCTATGCGTCGCGCCTCTCAAGGAGACAAGGGGCTGACACATCGTGCTGCCCAGAAAGCTAGGGTGCTAGCGTGTCGCACTGGCCCTTGCGACCTAGCCTCGCTCGACCCGACTTCCAAGGTTTTTCTACACACATCGTACTCTCTTTATTCATCACAAATCCATATGTACTCTTCTGAATCACTAACTTTTACAAGGTGTAACATCCTCCCCCCTTAGAAACATTCATCCTTGAATGTTATTATCAAGCCTAATGAAGTTAACTTTCTTTTCCAAGGTTAGAAAAATTTTGACAGTCACCTCTGTAACATGGACTATCTGAAAAACTAAAACGCAGAAAAGTCTTATATAGGTGCCTCGTAGGACACTACAAACAACTATTTCATCATATAGAGGCAGGCGGCTAAACAATACTGATAATGTAAGCAATAAAATAGCAGCTGAATAATAACATCACCTTAACTACATAATCTGAATTAGTCCTGGAACCAGTGGAGATTTCTAGACCTCATGTCATCCTCAGTTTCCCAAGTCATTTCTTCCTTATTCCTGTTTCTCTACCATACTTTAACAGAGACCAAGTCTGTAGTCCTTAACCTGCGAAGCTGCCGATCTAGTATGGCGACTGGGACCTTTTCGAAAGCTTGTTTTTCAGTAAGCTTAACATCCTCAACTGGAATGACTCGGGAAAGGTTACCTATACCCTTTTTTCAATATTGACATGTGAATACTGAACGGAAAGGTCTTAGCTCTTGAGGCAATTGTAGCCCATATGTCATCTCGCCTGTCTTCCGGAGGATATAATGTAGCCAATGAATCTAAAGCTAATCTTACCCCTTTTTTTTCGAATCCGATAACGCCTTACACTGGTGAACTTTAGGAATATCCATCCCATACATTGGGGTAAAACTTTTGACGACCCTGGCTATAGGTACCCTTTTTGCTGATAAGTTTGACTTTTTCTATGTGCCTGTTATAATATGCACTTCTTTGACTATCTCTAATTTATCTTCTTTAAGTCATCATTCAAGGGGACTCTACTCCCATTCATAATAGATCTCCAACATCGAAGTTATGTGTTATGGTTAGCCATTAGTTTGGGTACGAGGAGCCATACTTAAGTTGATATGTGTCCAATCTATTCTGACACCTTTTCTATAACTTAATTGTGAATGGCTCCTCCCTGTCAGTGTTTATTAGATACTTGGATTGCACGCAATCCAACTACTTCTCGAATATTTAACTCAAAATAAGCTTTAGCTACAACATAATTTCATCTGGCGAAACACGAATTAATCTCATTAGCCTTTCTATACTGACTCAAATGAGGTCAAGTTACACCTAGTATGAGATAGCCTTGTAACTATATTCATGTCAATTACTCTCCACTTCCTTGCTGGCACAATCATCTCCTATATTGGCCTGCTCAGTTTCTACTATCTTGGATCCTATTGCTGATCACTAGAGCTCTGTGATGCAGTTCAATGATATTTTCTATATTAGTAGGACTCTCTTTTCGGCTTGTTGCATTTTCATTAAACTATGGGTGGAAGGAGGAACGAGCATGTGCACCTTGGTTATAGTCTATTAAAGAAGTCATGTCACCTTTGGAACTCAGAGTCAACTTCTGGGTCTTATTACTCCGCCCATAATAGCCAATAAATTCCTACTGGGCCTTATCTCTATGTTGAACTTAGGTTAGAATCTCTATGTCATCACTTTTTTACCTCCACAACTGGCGGGGATACTGCAGCATTCTAGGTTATAGCCTTACTATATCTTAGTTGTCAATCCGATGCTTAGTTCTTGACTTTCAGCAGTGGTTCTATTCACTGTCAATTTACTTTTAGCACGGAGGTGATTTTGTTCCCTCCAGAGTTAAGTACTTATGCCTTTCCCCTTGCCTTTCATATGCTGAGCTCTGGGGTTCATGGCTTCTACTTCATACTGTCGAAATATATTACTAACCAAGTCTATCAATCTGTATTCTTCGGACCCACGCTTGGCCCTATCCCATTCATATAATCTCGTTGTCCTTCGACATAACAAACTAGGGCCATAACCCTTATCTTACAAGTATGCCCTATCATCCTTAGCACACTGCGTTGAAATCGGCCTATTCTGACCTGAACTTTACTATTGCTCGGGAGGGTTTGTAACTTATAGACTCTCACACCCTACTTAACTTCAACTGGCATTCTTATCTGCTCTCCTGATTTACTACCGTAATGATCTAAATAACGTACTTAAGTACTAGGGGTCTCAACCACTTTTTAATACTTCTTAGGAGCCAACAGATATAACCCTCCCTTACTATTTACTTGTTATACCCCGTAAGATTCCCGACACTTAGATGACCTATCCGCATGTTGGTTAAGCATATTTGAAAGCCCCACGTGCTAGAGAAAGGTCCGGGAAAGGATCGGACGGATAACCTGTCGAACCATCACGGAAGGAGCCGAGGCAGAGCCCCTCTGCGATGGCAACGTGTCACGGAGATGGAGCCTCCGCGTTGGCTCCGTGACACGTTGGGGCTGTCCAGGCCCAAGTATATAAAGCCCCACTTCGGTTTTAACCTCACTTTTCCACCAAATAATTTCCAGAACTCGTGAAGTAACAGAGAGAGGCGAATAGGGTTTATATTATAATCGTCGATTACGCTACCAAACGTAGTCTAAACTTAAATTAACTCTAGATACCGAGGTATTTAGCAGCAGGGAGCATTCCTACGGATTTTGTTTCGCGAAATACAGCCGACGAATCATCGAGCTCCCATACTAAGGTAAGTAGAATTGCTCCAAACTAGTGTCTATGTGTTCCTAGCTGTGAAGTGAATACTTTTCCCTTCTGGACTTCTGGAAAATAGCGAGTTTTTGACCATCTTTCAATAAGCCTAACTTTAGGCTATAAATTTATCGAAGTGATGTCGTCCTTCAGAATAAAGTTGTATTTAGTACTGATTGACATATATATGAATGCATTTGGGAGAAATAGATGGAATACTGACCGAGCTACGCCGGTTAATCGGGAACTCAGAAGCGAAGGTATGTAAAACTAGTTTCCTCTGCAAGATTAGTAGTCTCGGTATAGTAATGTGGTTTAAAGGTCAGTAGAATGTTTAGAGGTCGTGTGTTATGTACAGTATGAATATTAGTACGATATTGGAAGCATCATATTGTATATAGCGTGGAACTTGCTAGCATGATATAATTCTAATACAAATTGTTAGGACCTGCACAATATGCCAGTATGTGAGGTAGTAAAGTAAGTTAGGATCTTATCATATTCAGTTGGAGCTTAGTAAAGCAATATAAGTATCTGTAAGGTATCTCAAAAGTAGAATGGTAGATTAAAATGAAGTTAGGAAGCATGCTAGAAATAGTAAATCATGTTATTATGAAACTCAGTTATACAACATGATCCCCAACAGAAAAAACTATATCTTTTTCAACACTAGACTCAGCACAGTATGTCAGAAGATTATATGTATATACCATTATCAGTCTCAGCATGTAGTAAATACATACATATCACTATCACTAGTTCAGTATATAGTATGTATAGATACATTATCAGCACTAGCTTCAACATGTGATATACGTAGTTAGAATTACTAGTTGAGACCACCGTATTGTCTTGGGGTTGGATTACCTAGCATCCAGGATCGCCCCACGGTTAATAGCTGTATCGACTCGTCCACCAGAGGATGAGGATACGTCACTCTACGGAGTGGCATGCCGTCCCACAGGGGACGAAGATGGGATGCCAGTTTCCCCATATTGAGCTTGGTCGGCCTATATACACTCCCGTCGAGCGGGTAAGCCAGGGGTGTTGATTCAGGAGTCCTCCGAACTCAGGTACAGTTATAGTTAGGGGCTCAGCGAGCCCAAGTGCATACCCAGGGGATTGGCAGGATGCTTATAGTTATTATAGGAGATGGGATGACCGGGGTAGGGGTATAGATTGTGTGTTGGTTGTACCTCCCAGCTTATTGGGGCCGGGTAAGGTTTGTGTGTGCTATGCTATGTTATGTTGTCTTATGCCATGTTACACTAGATACGAGTAGATCGACAGTAGAATGATACATCTCCAGGTATGACTCCTACTCCTTCCAGCATAGTTAAGAGTAGGCATAGCTTTACTTTTTCAGTCAAGTTTAGTATATTCCTCTCTATTTCAGTTCCATTAGTTGTATTGTTGTTTTCAGATATCTTTCAGTTGTTGTTTTACATACTCAGTACCAGCGGTACTGACGCCCCTTGGGGGCGCTGCATTGCTTTCCTGCAGCTACTCATAGACGAGGGGCCGATACCTCGTGATTCCAGCCAGCTCACAGGGTCATCAGCTCCAATCATCCGGAGCTAGATAGCTAGAGGTTTATCCTTTTTCTTTTGTTGTACAACATGGGTAGGCCGGGGCCCTGTCCCTACCATCTTATCAGTATTCTTAGAGGCTTGCAGTCTTTATATATTTCCCTGTGGTCAGATGATCCGGTCGTGTGAGGCCGTGCAATTGTATTGCTGTTAGTATTCCTGTTTCTTTTATGTTGGCCGTGTGGGGCCATATCTTGACAGTAGTGGTGACCTTGCCGGTCACGTAGCTTTCCAGTATCTCCCTCGTTTAAGTTTCAGATGACTAGATAGCATGGTGGCCTTGTCGGCCCACATAGGTTCCTGATTATGAGTACGTTCTGGTCAGCTGTTATTACAGGTACAGGTGGCTATAGGCCAGTTGGTCGGAGGCTGTGTTTACAGCTGTTATATAGCCCTTTGTTTCCAGAAATTTGAGTTAGGGCTAGCCAGGCGCCAGTTGTGCTTAGGCCCACCAGGTAGCAGTCCAGGTCCCACTAGGGTACCAGGTGCCAGTCATACCCCCCAAGGTGGGGCGTGACATTACTCTTGGCAACCTTGTCTCAATTATTACGCTCTTTGCTATACTAAAAAAAACTGGGAGGCGGGAATATCCATTGCTTACTACAATGGGACTGAGGTATGGAACTGTACAATATCCGAAGGATTGGAGGTAAGAATCTCGTAATTCTCTCTATTTTTCATACCCTTCAGGTAATCTAGTGTTAACTGTCACCCTTGTAAGATCTTTTATAAATAATAGATAAGTTGACTCGTATGTAGTCTATACTCCTGACCTCGTACTCTTAGATGATACAAAGAAATGGGGACGGTGTTGGCATATCTACTACCTTATGGGATTCCTGGTGCCCTAGGAAGATACTGAGAGAACTAAAAGACATTTTCCTTTGTCCTCAAACTTGTTGTCCCCCAACTATGGCATCGTACTAGTACCCTTTCCTACTGCTGCATCTAACTGGCGGCTGGCTAGAGTACGTCTTATATCGAACCTTATCCTAGATATACATAGCAATGAAAACTTAGGGACTCAAACCTGTACAACTCGGCTCTATATCATGATCTGAGAAGAAGAAAGGGTAACCATACTATTATGCCTCATAGCCTTTCGCTTATAGAATGTGGTGCACAACACGTTCTAAGAAAGACTCTACTAGACATGGCTTGCAGATTCCCTAGGACACAAACTGCTCTGGTACCAAGTTTATCACGCCCTACCTTTGAAGGAATGACTAGCACCTAGTGCCACACTTAAATCTGACTGACCCGGCTAGGCTTATGCACCTCCGATGCAAGCCTGGAACTTGACTCAAGAAAACGACGGGCTATATCTCGGCTGTAAACGCAGCCTCTGGCCAATAAGGCCTTATATCCACCTGTAAAAGAAAATAGCTAGCATGCAACAGACAATAATAGGGAATCCAATGCGGGCTGACAATGCAGCCAATATATCTAGTTCTAACTGAAATGAAAATCAGGATCTATACTAGGCCCCACACGGCTAACATGTAAAAAGAGACACATATGGGCCCCACACGGCCAATGACACCTAACCAACTGACAACTGTAGTATGCAAACCTCTAAGAAACCAACTAGTGGTCCGGACAGGGCCCCGACCTACCTAAATGTTATACAAAAGGAGGACTGCACTTTCTACAACCTGGCAACTCCGAATGAAAGGAGCTAGCCAAACTACTAACTTTGAACAACTTCTACTAAGGATCCTAAGTTCTGTCTGTCTAAACCTGCATGCAAGTAATACAGCGCCCAGAGGATGACATCAATACAATATGTACCGAATATGTAAGGAAGTGAATAAGTTGATAAAGACTGTAAGTAAATAGAAAGAAGGGCAGAAAGATTAACCTGTATGCCTGCTTATTCGTAGTCTGCATCTAACAAACACTACATGTACATGAGCAAATATTGTATAATTACACATTCATAAACTATAACTAGAAAGAAAAAATACAAACAAGAACCTCACCTGGCCCCCATAAGCCAAAAGGTACAAGAAGCACAGAAATAACTTACCCAAGCCCCTATAAGCACTGGAAAATACACCTCAATCTATGTACCCCTATAAAGGTCTCTATGACTCCGCTGGTGCTATAGCGACCTACCTGTCCCCTTGGGTCTACAACTGAACCCGCTTGGCTCATGAACTGTAGTTGTTTCTATGTCTAGTGGACTCCTGATATCTGCACCCCGGGGACTAGGCTGTACTGGGATCCAGTGGTGCCGATATAGCATATAATAGTCCAGCCATTGAATAGACTGTATGAGGACCTGGAACCCCATCTTCGTCCCTCGCGTATGGAATACCTCTCCATGGGGCGAAATCATCTAGCCCCTAGAGGGCCTCGACACAGCCAATTACCTTGGAGAGGTCAGGAAAGGCTCCTAAGCAATGACAGTCACAATTGAGATGCTATATTGAAATATCAATCTTTCTACTCAAAGGTGTATCTGGCCTTCTGGGCTTAACGCTACTACTCCTCGCCCATAGAATAGTTTGTAATGCTGCTAGCAGGCACACCCCATGTACCTCTATCTGATCTGAGGATCCTGGTAGAGATCATGATATCTAATGGTCTAGGCTTGATAGGGAGAGATCGAGAGTGGTCTAACTTAACTCTGAATGTACTGCTCGGACAACTATGGCTCACAAATAATTGTGAGGCTGTAGATGACTAATTACTTCGCTTCTCTTCTTAGAACATTTGTAGGGCTGCTACTGGTTGAACATGTTTTTTTTGGCTATCGGTCCCTAATCCTCCACGGGAAACTTAACAACATTCTTAGCCTATGGGTAGAACTGTACTAACATGGTGGTAGCCTCTTAGACCTCATCTTGGTCTATTTGGATCTTATATTACTTTCTTGGGTGACTCTGAACGTTATAGACAAGTTTATATAGACCTAGCAACTCTCGGCTATCTGCACCGGATTATCTTATAAGAACCGGCTTGGCGCTGGCCCGACCTCTAAATGATGATAAGGTCCCATTCCTTAGGGTACGCCATTGGTTAATTTGACCTGAACGACTGGGCTGGCTTCCTAGGCCGACCTATATGATAAATGCTAAGTTAACTACGACTAACAATTACTAGTAATAACTAATTAGGTTGCAGGATGCAGGCTGCTGACTCTAAACCATGGCATCCTATCTAAATTTCTATCCCTGGGGCGTGAAGATACGCCAATAGCCTCTAAGCGTGCTTTCCTGATAATATAGGTGCCAAACTGGTAGTTCAACCACCTAACTTTTCCTATACTATTCAACAACTCAGGCCTGATAACTTTCACAAGCTTCAAAGGTCTAGGCCTAGCAACAAAACATATAATTCTACTAACACAATGAACTGGAGGATAAAAGAGCTTCTACGACGCTCCTAGAGCATATAACACTTAACATGTTCTCTCCCGATGAGGGATACTATGGTATAATCTATGTACGTGTTGTAGTAGCTAACTACAACATACATGTATTCATAGTCTACAGAAACAGCTGACCACAACAAGTCTAATCACAATCTACTAATAACAGCTAGCCGTAACACGTATATGTATATATGATCTTGGGCAGATTTATATGCCCAAGTGATACTCAAACGTATCATTTTTACCTTGTTTTTTGTGCAATGTGTATATAATATCATGTATTTGGTAATAAAATGCGAATTTATACTAACCAACATGATTAGCATTTGTTTTGCAGGATAATGTGATTTTTAGGAGCTAAAATGAGTGTTGGAACTATGTCGGAGTTGGACTTGGATGCGAGCGTGGAAAAGACCTTGGATGGCACATTTTACACTGGCTACGCGATGAAGCCGTGCCACGCTGCCATCGCGGTAGCACACTGCCTGGGCAGGAATTAATTAGGCAATTTCCAGTGTGCCTGCGCGTCAGTTCCGTGGCACGGAGATAAGCCTCCGCGATGGCCTCCGTGCCACGTTGAGGCCAATTATCCGGACCCTGCAATTTCCAGAGAGGGTCCGCGTCCACGCCGTGTCACGGAGGCAGTGCTCTGCGTTGGCCTCCGTGACACGTTGCTTGTTATTCCGGGAAAAATTTCCCACTAGTATAAATAGCACACTTAGGTTTATTTTTAATCAGTTTTTAGTTTTTAGTTTTTAGAATGAGTTCAGAAGTGGAGAGCAGGAACGTGGGTTTGTGGCAGTTGAAGAATAGAAAAGCTAAGAGTTTTCTTCTCTTCCTTTCTTCTTTCCTTCAATTATATGCATGATTTACACTCATTTTAGGATGATTAATCCAAGAATGAGTGGCTAATTCCCTTCTTTGCTGAGGTTTTGAACTTGTGTAATGAATTTTGGTGATAATTGATATGGTTTCTTCTTCTTCTTGCATGTTGTTCTATTAATTCTTGTGCTTACTACATTATTGATTGGCCACCATTAATGTATATCTAAAAAGTCCAATTTCACTCGAGAGAGCACGAAATTGGAAAGTTGTGAATTAATAGGGTATTATTCTTAACTTGATTTGGGAAAATTGGGTTTTGATGTGCTTTCTTGATAGAAATATACTTGAAAGCCGTATTAGTCAATTTAGGAACTGGAATTGTAGTGCTAGGTCATAAATTGCATTTGATCACAGAAATGTAGACGGATGGTTTATGATTCTAAAGTGAAATTAAATATGAAAGTTTTAATTTCTAGACAAACATTCTTGGCTAGCAACATGAAGAAGAGGATGACCAAATTATCATGATTATCAAGTTCATTACTCGTTCTTAACCTTGGCATGTGCATATTCATTGTCTAAATTCAAAAGAAAATAGTTGTTATTAATTGTAGTATATAAATAGTTTAGAAACAAAAACTCACTCAACTCCTGGTTGGATTGTTGTTAACATAGTTAGGAATAGAATAGAGATATAGTAAACTAGGCAGTTTTACATATCTAGAGCAGCCTCCTTGGATCGATACTTGGCTACTTAGCCACTTTATTACCTGTTTGACCACGTGCACTTGCGTGTCGGTTGATAATATTTAATACTAACCGAATCAGCACCGAACACGTTTTTGGCGCCGTTGCCGGGGAGGCTAGGCGATTTGTAAAATTTTTTTTAGTGTAAATTTACTGTATTTGTATTTTTATTTTCTTAAGTGTTAACAACTGGGTCTTAGCCTGTATTTTGCAGATTTTTATTTCTGTGAACACTGGCAAGGGACAAGGAGCTGGTGGAATTTTACTTAGAGCCAGAACGTGAATTGCACAGTCAACGTAGAGAAGCTCTTCGGAAGAAGCTGCAGTTGCTTAAACAGTCTATGATGGAGCAACCAAATACACCAGTTGTGCGGGCAGTGTTAGTGCCCGAGGAAGTAGCAGCCAGGCCGGTTCGCGAGGTGGTAATCCCACACGCTAATAATGTACATTCCAGCATCCGCAAACCAGAGCCTGGAGGGAGATTTGAGTTAAAGCAAAATATGGTGCAACTTTTGCACACTAGCGGGCAGTTTACCGGTCTCCCTCACGAAGATCCGCAACAACATCTCCAGAACTTTTTGGAGATAAGTGACACTTACATACCCGCTGGAGTGTCACCTGATTATGTTCGGCTCACCTTATTTCCATTTTCCTTACTTGGTGAAGCCAAGAGGTGGTTAAAAGCTGAACCACCCAACTCTATATCAACGTGGGATGATCTTGCAAGGAAGTTTTTGATCAGATTTTTCCCTTCAGGTAAAACAGCTAAACTTAGAAGTCAGATTCTAAGTTTTAAACAGAGGGAAGGAGAAAATCTTTATCAAGCCTGGGAAAGATTCAAGTCCATGTTGCAGGACCGTCCTCATCATCATCAGTCAAATGAGGTGTTGGTACACACTTTTATTAAGGGTTTGGAACCCCACACTAAAATTTTGTTAGACTCAGCAGCTGGAGGGCAAGCGCTGGAGAAGACTTATGAGGAGCTGTACACTTTGCTCAACCGAATTTCACAAGGCAATCCGGAATGGAATGCAGATTCTTCAAGAGGTGGAGCAAGGAAAGCAGTGGGAGTGCTTGAAGTGGATGGATTCACAGCTATCGCTGCACAGATAGCTGCTTTGCAAAATCAGTTAAACACTCACTTCAGCAATATGAATTTGAACCAGCCTTCAGCCTCCGTCAATGCAGTCCAACAGATGTGGTGTGAAGTGTGTGGTAGTAGTGAGCATTCAGTTGAATGCTGTGGTGCAAATCCTGATTCTGTCAACTTTGTGGGAAATGCACAGAGGAATCAACAGCAGTTTGGTGGTGGCTACAACTCGAATTGGAGGAATCATTCGAATTTTTCGTGGGGTAGCAACAATCAACAAGGCCAAGGTTCAAGGCAGGGTATGCACAGAAACCAAGGAGGCCAACAAGGCTATCAGAATCAGTTCAGAAATCACAATGCCCCTCCTCCACCACCATCACCGACTATTGAGGAAATGTTCAAGACCATGATTGCCAACCAGGCACAATTGCAGGCTGACTATGTCAAATTGGCAGCCGAAGTAAAGAACAATCAATTGGCAACCAAGGCTCTTGAATATCAGTTTGGGCAATTTGCTAGTGCCCAAAATACTAGATCAAGGGGAGGACTACCTAGCGACACGGATCCCAATCCTAAGCAGGTGAATACAGTGACCACGAGGAGTGGTTTACAATTAAAGGAGGTGGAACCGGAAAGACCACCTCAGAAGTCAGGAGCAGCAGATGTTGAGGGAGAACAAACCTCAGATACGGGGAAGACCAAAGAAGCTGAACCAGCAAGGCCTCCACTCCCGTTCCCTCAACGACTTAAGAAACACAAGGAGGAGGCGTGTTTCCAGAAATTCATGGAGGTACTTAAACAGGTACATGTTAACTTACCTCTTGTTGATGTCTTGCAGGGTGTGCCAAAATATGCGAAGTATATCAAAGACATCGTGGCCAACAAAAGTGGCTTGACTGAGTATGCCACGGTGGCTTTAACGGAGGAATGCACATCCCGTATTCAGAACAAGTTGCCCACTAAATTGAAGGATCATGGAAGTTTTACTATCCAGCTGACGATTGGGAAAAGTATCTGAGCTCGAGGGTTATGCGACTTGGGGGCAAGTATAAATCTGATGCCATCTTCGGTATTCAGAAAGTTAGGACTAGGGAGTCCTAGACCTACAACAGTGATCTTGCAGCTAGCAGATAGGTCTTTAGCTAAGCCGGATGGCATTGTTGAGGATGTGCTAGTGCAGGTAGGCTCCCTCATTTTTCCGGTAGATTTCATTGTTCTAGATTTTGAACCAGATGCGGAAGTCCCATTTATTTTGGGACGACCCTTTTTGGCAACCGGAATGGCATTGATCGATATAGTTGCGGGTCAACTCACAATGCGAGCACACGACAAGGTTGAGGTGTTCGACGTGTACAAGGCACCTAAGCTCCCGACTGTCTATAAGGAACTCGCGGTGATCAACGTGATTGATCATGGGAATGCGAATGGATTGAGTGATTCCCGAGAGTTACTAGGTAGGCCACCAGACAAGGTTGAGAACTACTGGGGAGATGACCAGGATCGGGACAAATCGTCCATCTCCCTAGTAGACACGTGAGCATAAAGGCTGTCGAGCCGCGACGTTAAACCAGGCGCTGCACGGGAGGCAACCCGTGAAAAATATTTTTTTTCTTTCTTTAATGTAAAGTTTTTCTTTCATTTTATTTTCTTTTCTTTTTCGTGACTAGGCTTAGATTTGCATTTTATTTAGTAATTTTTTATTTAATAATTTAGTAATTTTTTTTAATTATTTTTAGTAGGAAAATTATTAATTTAACCAATTTTTGTTTAGTGAGGTGATTTTCAGGTATACTGGAGGAAAAATACTTGGAATCGAGGAAACGAGGCGAGGTATGAAAAAAAAAATTTTGATGGTGAAACAGAGCACTGGCGCGTTGGCGCCGTGTCACGGAGGCAATGCTCCGCGTTGGCCTCCGTGACACGTTGAAGGCAAATCTGGATTTTTTCAAAATTCCAGTAAGCCAACGCGTTGGCTCCGTGTCACGGAGGAGGGGCTCCGCGTTACCCTCCGTGACACGTTGCCTTTATCCAGTGCCGGGTCACACCGGGTTTCCGGGTGACCCGCGTGTTTTCTTAATAAAATCCCCCGATTTCGCCCCTATTTTCCCCATTCCCTCTTCCTTCCGCGACCAAACACCCATTCCCCTACCCCCAAGCTCCATGCCACGTTAATAGGCAAGGAAAACGTCAAGTTTTCGTCGATTCTTCAAATCCAAGGTATGTTTTCATCGTCTATCTCAAATTTTTGGCGATTTTTGTCAATTTTGAGCATGTGAGGTGAGATATATCACCCTAGGTAGAAATTAAACATGATGTGAATTATTTTGTGATTGATTATGTTCGGATTGTTGTAGTTGACGTTTGAACTTATCTATTGATTGAATAATTCGATTTTGATTGTCGAATTGTATTCTAGGGCTTGGGGTTGTTGAATTTTAACATGGGTAACTTGATAGTTTGACGAAATTGATGCCGGGGTGTGTTTATTATTTGAGATAAGTCATGGTAAATATTGTATAATTGTTGAAAGACGACTAATTCTCGAATTTTTGTGGGAAATTGCGTAATATGTGAATTGGTTGAATTGCTTAGATTAGTTGTATACAAAATGTTTGTATTGTTGTTTCTATTTTGTTGTTGCTATTGTTGCTAAGTGCTATGGGTGAATAGCTGTCGATAGTAGGATTGGGTTAGCTGTATGAAGTCTGAGTAGTTCGCTAGCCGTTATGCTGTCGAATTTCTGTGAACGCACTAAGCAAAATGTTTATAGGTGATTGTGTTTGGGGTGTAAATAGAGCTATCCTTGCTAAAATGTTGTAAATATTGTTAAAGACTAAGGGTGGGGTAAATTTTGTTTAACCCGACCTTAGCCGAAGCTAACAAGTTTTTAGCTTAACGTTGTGCTTGTTTGTGTAAATTGACAGGTACAATGGCCAGCCGACAAGATAAAGGCAAGGGTGCTTCAACCTCAGGCACCGGCAGAAAGAGAATGAGACTGGGCACGGCTGTCCCAGCTGCACCTGCTGTTCCACGCGGTCAACACCGCCGATACGGAACACGATGGGTTACCGAGGAAGGGAAGAAGTGGTACGCAAAGCATAAGGAGAACAAATACTTCCCGGAGGAACATATTGCAAGGGAACCACTTGCACAGGAGTTCCCTCGCATCGTACAGAGGATTGAGGCAGCTGGGCTCAGCTTTATCTTTCAGGAGCCCAAGGAGTGCAACCTTCACTTGGTCCAGGAATTCTACGCCAACTGGATCCCGGCCATCAGGAGCCATACTATTAAAATCAGAGGGCAGATTGTCACTCTAGAACCCCAGCAGGAGCGCGGGACACAGACGCCCACGTCCTCCGCCAGCTAAACATCACCCCACCGTACGCTGACATCAGACGTACATTGTGTGGGGCTCGATCCACAGCCCGATGGAGTAGACACAAAGAGAGGGGTTACCACCAGACTCTGCCTTATTCGCAGATGAACAGGGAGGCCAGAATCTGGCTAAAAATTGTATGTTCGTGTTTGATCCCGGGAGTTCATATGACAGACGTGACCCGGGACCGTGTCTGCTTGGTGTATGCCCTTATGAAAGGGCTTGAGATTAATGTGTGGGCGGTCATAATATCCGCCATGAAGAGAGCCAGACTACACCAGGGCCACAGATACGGGTTTGGCAGACTCATCACCACCTTCCTCCGAGGCCTCGACGTTGAGGAAGAAGCCTTGGATTACATTCCGCAGTTGGAGCGGAGGGCCCTCAATGTGACAAAGACCAAGGCCCCCGACACTACACACGGACCTATGCTGACTCTGGGCGAGGGATATGCTCGTGACGACTAGTATATGGCCCGTATGTTCGGCATGCAGATGCTGCAGCTACGGATAGGTGGGAGACCAGCCACCGAGGATGAATTATGGCAGCTGGAGCTGGACTACCCCTTTGGCGAGAACGCCAGAGCCTTATGCAAGGTGGGGCCAGCCTTCGTGGAGCCGACTGATGACGATGTCCCTACTGATGAGGAGACACGTCGTGAGGACTCCGATGTGGAGTCCGATGATGACGATGGAGATGATTCAGATATGGGCGACGAGGCCGCAACACCGGATGAGAAAGTCGAATATTTCGACTGAGCAGGGAGTTCCACCACCCATATGTTGTGCTTTGTATTGTTGTGAACAATGGGGACAGTGTTCGATTTAAGTGTGGGGTGGGGAGTAGTTAGGTGCTGGGTCATAGGCTCTAAATTTGCTGTATAATTTTTTCCTTGACGTTTATGTATGTCTGTGCTTTCCCTGTTGTTGTGAACTGATTTGTGATTTATGTGTATATATTTGTTTGTGGCTAATGATGTGTGTTTTTGAAAGTTATGGTTGCCTTTGTAAATATTGTGTAAATTTTGTAAATATTTTTTTTCTTTATCGATATGATCGATATTTTTCAAAATTTTTGCGAAAAGAATTTGCACTTATCAAAATTTTTTGTAAATATTTTCTATCGAAATGATCGATGTGTTGCAAAAATTTTTGAAGTTTTATTTTTGGGTTTCTCAGAGTTTGTTTTCGGTTCTTTTACCGAGAATAGTCCCATTGAACCGATGTCATAGTTAGTGACCGTTCCCTATGATGGATGGATGACGACCGTCTTAAGGGAAATGTAGTCGATAGGAGTAGATGTTTTGTTTTTAGTTTCTTTGGTGGATTGCATCAATAAACTGTAGTTGCTTATGGTTGCTAAAATTTCGTTGCGTGTTCTAATTGATGTTCAAAATGTGAAAATGATTCATTTGAAAGCATGCAATTTTGTAAATATGTTGAGTTACCTAGGCTATAGAATTTGGTTCATTATGATTGAGGCTTAATCTTGAATTCATGTAATTGACTAATTAAAGAGTCTGTGAATGCATCTTGATTCGAGCATGTGCATGAAGTGTGAGTGAGGTTTTGCTATTCCATGTCATTGTGAATTGTCTAGAACTTGCCTGGCGTGTATACAAAACGAAATGAAGGAGGTGTAGTGTCGGAAAGGATGTAGGCATTTCTTTGTTTTAACCGTTAGTTTCCATTTTTTTTTCTTGTCAAATTCTACCTTTTTATATGTTGTATACCCTAGTCAGCCCGTTGAGCCTTTAGCCGATTTCTTTCTTTTTTCCAGAATTGTATGAACTAAGCTTTATTCCTTCTTTTCATTAGCCTTAAAGTCTATAAGAAGCTCTTAAGCGCTTACAAAGAACAGAAAATGTTTCCCAAAGTGTTAAAGAGTGAAAAGAGTGAAAAGAAAAGAAAAGAAAAGTGAGGAAAGAAAAGATGATGTTGAAGAGGCACTAGTTGTAATTAAATGATAGTGAGGGTACATGAAAACCCTCTGTTTTGTGTCAAGTGTGCCTGATGAAATGGGCTGTATGAAAGTAAACCAGCATGAATGGGAGAAAAAGAGAAAAGAGAGGAACAATGTCTATGAGTCGATGGGAATGAGTGGAAAAGGTGCTTAAGGATGCTAGCGACGATTATTGGCTAATCCAATATATATATACTAGATCCATAGCCCAGTTACAACCCATTAAAAGTCCTATTTGATCCTACATTGCATTTCTTTATATTAGTGGAGTAATACACTAAGGGCAAGCCTATGGGTTATGACATGATGCATGTGAATTCTTTTGGGAGAGAGAGTGAAATTAATTTTTATATGCCCCTACTTGCATGTTTGTGTGCTGCACGAACATAAAAGGGGAAGTTTCTCTCGAGTAGTGAGGGTACATACTTGATGAAAGATTGATTTTCGTGTCGGATTTCATGATTAGTTGATTTGCATGAGTTTGCCGATATCAAGAATCAATTCTTAAAAGTTTAGGAAGCCTCGATGTATTAAGGTCATTGTCTTGTACGACCAAGCATGTTTTCTTGATGATTTGCAAGAATTGAATAATCGGTATGACCGTAGCGTAAAATGTTGCACCATAGGGACGAAGGTTGGGATGTAATTTGCATGAGTTGTGTATGTGTTGTTCGAGGACGAACAAGGATTTAAGTGTGGGGTAAGTGATCTTGGGCAGATTTATATGCCCAAGTGATACTCAAACGTATCATTTTTACCTTGTTTGTTGTGCAATGTGTATATAATATCATGTATTTGGTAATAAAAAGCGAATTTATACTAACCAACATGATTAGCATTTGTTTTGCAGGATAATGTGATTTTTAGGAGCTAAAATGGGTGTTGGAACTATGTCGGAGTTGGACTTGGATGCGAGCATGGAAAAGACCTTGGATGGCACATTTTACACTGGCTCCACGATGGAGCCGTTCCACGCTGCCATCGCGGTAGCACACTGCCTAGGCAGGAATTAATTAGGCAATTTCCAGTGTGCCTGCGCGTCAGTTCCGTGGCACGGAGATAGGCCTCCGCGATGGCCTACGTGCCACGTTGAGGCCAATTATCTGGACCCTGCAATTTCCTGAGAGGGTCCGCGTCCACGCCGTGTCACGGAGGCAGTGCTCCGCGTTGGCCTCTGTGACATGTTGCTTGTTATTCCGGGAAAAATTTCCCACTAGTATAAATAGCACACTTAGGTTTATTTTTAATTAGTTTTTAGTTTTTAGTTTTTAGACTGAGTTCAGAAGTGGAGAGCAGGAACGTGGGTTTGTGGCAGTTGAAGAATAGAAAAGCTAAGAGTTTTCTTCTCTTCCTTTCTTCTTTCCTTCAATTGTATGCATGATTTACACTCATTTTAGGATGATTAATCCAAGAATGAGTGGCTAATTCCCTTCTTTGCTGAGGTTTTGAACTTGTGTAATGAATTTTGGTGATAATTGATATGGTTTCTTCTTCTTCTTGCATGTTGTTCTATTAATTCTTGTGCTTACTACATTATTGATTGACCACCATTAATGTATATCTAAAAAGTCCAATTTCACTCGAGAGAGCACGAAATTGGAAAGTTGTGAATTAATAGGGTATTGTTCTTAACTTGATTTGGGAAAATTGGGTTTTGATGTGCTTTCTTGATAGAAATATACTTGAAAGCCGTATTAGTCAATTTAGGAACCGGAATTGTAGTGTTAGGTCATAAATTGCATTTGATCACAGAAATGTAGATGGATGGTTTATGATTCTAAAGTGAAATTAAATACGAAAGTTTTAATTTCTAGGCAAACGTTCTTGGCTAGCAACATGAAGAAGAGGATGACCAAATTATCATGATTATCAAGTTCATTACTCGTTCTTAACCTTGGCATGTGCATATCCATTGTCTAAATTCAAAAGTAAATAGTTGTTATTAATTGTAGTATATAAATAGTTTAGAAACAAAAACTCACTCAACTCTTGGTTGGATTGTTGTTAACATAGTTAGGAATAGAATAGAGATATAGTAAACTAGGCAGTTTTACATATCTAGAGCAGCCTCCTTGGATCGATACTTGGCTACTTAGCCATTTTATTACTTGTTTGACCACGTGCACTTGCGTGTCGGTTGATAATATTTATTACTAACCGAATCAGCACCGAACAGTATACTCGTTATCTACTGGCATTAGCTAATTACTTTATACAGAATCATGGTTTTGCTTTAGAGGCATACGTCGTAACCGCTATATGACGAGAATAAATTGATGAAGGGATAAACCTTACATACCTTAGCTGCTGATTCCTGACTATCTAATGAGTTTCAATTTGTATTCAATGGCTCCTTCCAACTCTAGCCGCAATACTGAGAGGAAGACACTAATTTCAACACCAATTTTGTCTTAAAACAATAACTTTAGTACTAATAGCAACTATAATTCAATCACCTAAAACACGACCGAATTCCTATAATTTCCCGAGAGTTCAGAAGGGAGAAATACTTACTTGAAGACTGTGATCGCTTAGAAATCAATTTGGAGCAATTCTGACAACTCTTGCTCGGTGGGGTTTTGATTTTTCAGGCAAATTTTTAGAAGTTAACTCTTTAGTTATGCTCCCTGCACGCTGAGAACTCGACACTAGAAGTTAATTTGAGTTTCGACCATGTTTGATAGCATAATCAGACGAAAATCAATTGAAATCTTCGTTTTCTTCCTTCTCTGGCCGAAGAAAACTTTGAAAATGAATTAAAATTAAAAGGGAGGGGCTTATATATTGGTGAGGTCGGTTGGCAGGGGTGTGCGCCACACTGGCCATCGCGCCTATCTCCCTGTGCGCCGCACCTCGCAAGGCGGCAAGGGCTGGCACGCCGCGCTTCCCAGGACTCTAGTGTGCTTGTGCGTCCTGCTGGCCCTTGTAGCCTAGCCTCGCTCGACCCTACTTCCGAGGTTTTTCTACATGCATCGTAATCTCTTTATTCATCACTAATTCACGCGTATGCTTATAAATCACTAACTTTTATAGGGTGAAATAGATTTCCCTTAAGAACTCGAATATGACATTTGATGAATATGTTAAGACAAGATTAGGGTTTATGGGACTGATCAATTGAAAGTAGAATATGTGTTTTCATTATGTCCTCAATGGAGTTGGTTGTGTATAAGGTAAATCTGTTATAATAGCCTATTTAATGCATCCTTCTCATGAATTGGAGAAAATTTTTGAAATGGGTCTTATAAAATAAAAATATATGCTTCTCCCATGATCTCGATGTAAATGATTAAGTTATGAATAAAGTATATGGCTTTTCCATAAATCTAGAATATATGAATCAATGTGTGCATGTTAAGGTACGAATTGGACCTATGGACCATAATTGGCTCTATGATACATGTTGAATGATATGAATATTGAATTTAAATGTTGAGGAAGTATAATGCATAATGTGAATCTATAGATGCTCACTAATATAAATTGTTTTAAGAAATACCGATGTGGCTCCATGATGATATGAATTATGATGATAAATCATGAGAATGATATTTCAGAATGTTGGACTTGTAGCTTGTAGAAAATAGCCCTAATCCATTCGAAATGAATGTTTTATGATGAAAGCAGTGCATGTTCATGTTTCTGACTAACTGTAGTAGAATAGACTAGACATATAATGTCAGATCAGTACTCCTTATCTTCTAGTCAGCCAATGACTCTTCAAAGCAAAGAATGTTTCCCTTGGTAAACTAGGGATCCTCCATAGCAGAGATTGACTCCCTAGTTCAGTTGGGTTTCTCCCTAGTAGAGAATGACTCCCTTAGTTTAGTTGGGATTCTCCATGTAGAGAATGACTCCCTTAGTTATGTTATCAGCATGATTTAGTTCCGTATGATTCAGATTTTAGATTATAACAGTGTTAATATAATGAGAATCAGTCTCAGTTACCAGCAATGATCTAGTACAATGTGTGATGCTAGTTTCAGATTCAGCTCTTATTAAACATTCACAACTTGACCCTTATGTATGAGTTTGATGACATTTCAGAATATGAGATCCAATAGAAAGTTTCATGTATATATGTGTGCATGTGACTCATAAGAGGATTGTTGCATGTTAAGTCAGTTATGTTGATGTACTTTGTTATCTCCTTATCATATATTTGTATATTTACTTGTTTACGTTTTTCCCGCATGCTCAATACATTCCAAGTACAGACCGCACGCCTTTTGTGCTATATCATTTCATGATATAGATTCAGGTCTCCAGACTCAGCCTTGTGGTTAGATACATTTCATCCCCTCTCAGCTACTAGTAGTGAGTCCTCATCTCCCGAGGACGTGATTTATGTTTACATTTTCTTTACATTGTAGTTTTCAAATTTTAGGAGTTAGATGGGGCTTGTCCCAGCAACTCATCAGTTTAGTAGATGACTTTCAGACTTGACTAGATAGATTCAGCATTGTATTAAAGTGTTGTTACAATTGTTCTTATGATTCCTTATTAGACTCTAGTAGTTAGCTTTCTCTCATTTATGTTGTTAGTTGTTTCTATTGTTAATTGATATGCTGTGAATATGCCATGGGTCGACTTGGAGCCTTTCGGGGTTTCTTTTTCCCATGTTATGGCTAGGGTATAAACTCAGGTCATGACAAACTTGGTATCAGAGCAAAGGTTTAGAGTGTCCTAGGGTGTCTGAAAGTCGCGTTATGTAGAGTCTTTTTCATTGTGTGAAGCGCACCACACTTATGACAAGGAGGCTACAAGATGATTTAGGAATGTTCCCTTTTATTCGTGATTCTTATCGTGCGTAGAGTATGAAGATCTAAATAGTTCCTTCCTTGACTCGTGCCTTACGTGCTCGCAGATAATTTCTCCTAGACGAGCAAATGGAAGGAGAAATGGTAATGAACGTAAGCAAGTACCACCAGCCCCGGCGAACCCGATGGATGACCATGTTACCCATGCGAGTTCCGGGAAACTCTTACTATGTTGGCATAGTCCATGACTGTCCAGATTAATCAGAAAGCAATGGCTCTTATTCCCCAGAATAGGAATGTTGCGGTAGCAAGAATGAGAGATTTTCTCCGAATGAACCCACCCGAGTTCTTGGGGTCAAAGGTAGATGAGGACCCGTTTGAGTTCTTCGAAGAGATTCAGAAGATTACCCACATCATGGGAGTGTCAAAAATTGGTAGCGCAGACTTAGACTCCTACTAGCTAAAAAGAGTTTCTTATATATGGTTTTGTCAGTGGAAGGACAGTCGAGGATTGGAGCAGGCCTTGTAGGTTGGGATGAATTTAAGACTGCATTCCTGGACAACTTTTTCCCTAGAGAGTTGAGGGAGGCTGAGATGGCAGAGTTCATCAACGTAAAATAGAATGACATGATAGTTCAGGAGTACGCATTGGAATATACCCGATTATCCAAGTATGCCCCGTAAATGGTAGCAGACCAGAGGGCCCGGGTGAGCAGGTTCATGAATGGAGTGTCAGACTTCTTGGTTAAAGAGTGTCGGACTGCTATGTTGCAGGGGTATAGACTTTCCACGTTTGGTTGTATTCGCTCAGTAAATGGAGGCGGAGCAGGTGAAGGAAAAGTAAAGAGAGAAAAAGAGGGCCAAGGTAGTAGAATTAGAGTTTCCTTTGCCAAGGACGAGTGGTGGACACCGCTAACATTCCCAGCAAAAATCGACAGCCCTAGAATTTTCAACAATCAATGCTCCGTATAAACCTAGAGTAATGGAGATTACATATCCGACGTGTATCAACTGTGGGAAGCACCACATGGGAGAATGTATGGCAAGATTAGATGTTTGTTTCTGGAGAAGCCAGCCGAGCCATAAGCATTGAGATTGTGCGACGGCAAAGCGGGGTGAGAGTAGATCCTCAACAATCTCTTCATTAGCTCCAATAACCCATTCTTTTCAACATGGTGCATCAACTAGCTTGGGTGGTGGACGTCGTCAAAACCACTCCTATGCTGTAACAGCACACCAAGATAAGGGCAAGTCTCCAGTAGTGGCCACAGGTATGTTGTGAATCTCGCGTTACTCCTTGTATGTTGCTAGCCCCAGAACCCCAGTAATGAATAGGAAGCTTTATGGTTGTTGTTGAGAAGAGGTTGTCGATGTGTGATGTGAATAACTGTTAAGGTAAGACTTGTAGTGATGGTTAGAGGTGAAAGGGGAGCTATGAGTTAGTGAACTAGCCCGACCTTAAGCAAGATTCAGGAGCCTTAGAATGATGACTCTAAGCAAAGGGGGTGATGGTGTGTATGTAAGTCGATTCATATCTCGAATATGTTAGTAGGGGAGTCCTAACCCTAACAGTCATGATATCTCAAACCCTTAAGGTTTAGATAATTTCTCTAGTAGTTCAGTTGAACTTAAGTTATGCCCATCCCTATGCGCAGACTCCCAGAATCTCTAGATAACCTCTTCATACATCAATGTCGGTCTTACTTGATGAATCCTTTAGGCTCATCTTCTTGTTAGAATCAGTTATGTGTGTTAATTCATGTTTCCTAGTATGATCAGCTCGAACTCAGTATCTAGAATATGCTTAATAGCTCAATAGACTCAGGTTATCTAATGTATATGCTCAGTTTTAGATGTCATGAATTATTTGTGCTCATGAGACCTTTAATTGAAGTCAGACCAGATATTATGAATTCTAACCTCGTAACAGAAAGTGATTTGAGAGTGAAGGCTCAGTCTGTATTAGTTCAGTGCTTGTTAAAGGGGAAGAATCCTTCTTAGTGTTCTATCTAGTTCAATGTTAGTTTCATGTCCTTTGACCATAGCACGCATGTTAATGTTATATATTTAGTTTTGGTTTGTAAGATCAGCCCGAAGTTAGATTCTTCATTGGTTTTAGCTGTGATAGATTGAATGCATAATTTCAGTTCCGTCCCTATTCTTACAGTATGTTTAGCCAACATCTAAGGACGAATGTTCCCAAAGGGGAGATATTGTAACACCCTAAAAGTTCCAAAGATTTAAACCAGAAATTTGAAATGAGCTCCGCAAAAACATATGCAAAAGTGCCTCAGAACGACTCATCTAAGGAGTCATTATGGGTACTAATGGGTCATTGAAGTAGTTGTGGGAAGTGATTTGAGGGTTGGCCCGATGTGGGTAACGAAAAGGACCGATGAGTCGTTGCATCAAATGACGACTCATCAATGTCAATCATTGGTTGGTTTTCTAGTTGGGGAAACCAGTGTACTTAAAGAGTGGTTTGATGAGTCGTTAGAGACAAAAACGACTCATCATGTTGATCATGGGTTGAGGAAGTTGAAGCCATAAAGTTGTAATACCACGAAAGTGCCTAAGGGCAGACCCGAAAATTAAAAGTTGAAAACTACTGAAACTGGGAAAACATCACAGGACGAGAGGTGTAACGACTCGTGGTTGGAAACCACGAGCCGTTGTTACCAATTGTGGTTTCAGGAGTCCGGGTGGTAGTGGAAGCACCGACCGATGTAACGACTCATTTTGGGAAATAATGAGTTGTATTTTGTAGATGTGGTGAGAGATGGACCTTAGCATTTTCGGAAGTAACGGGCCATTCAATGACCCGTCATGAGTTACAATGACCCGTTGTCCGCAATCGTTGTTTACATGGTCAGATTTCCAGTGCACTCAACGGATAAAGACCACGACTTGTTGGAAGCAACAACAAGTCGTGGTGAGGCTCATGCTAAGGGATTTTTAGGTTTGGCAGGGAGTTGACAATAACCGACTCAACGACCCATTGTTTGGACCAACGGTTTGAAAGCCACTTTAAGTAGAGACTTTTTCATGGATGTGAACTACGCCACACCTATGATGAAGAGGCTACGAGAAATTTAGGAAATGTTCCCTTCTTTCATGATCCATGTCATGCGATAAGAAGTCTTTCCATCCTTCTAATTTGTTCTATTTGAGATTGCAGAATCATGTCTCCCAGAAGAATGAACGGAAGAAGAAATTGAAACGGTGAAGGCCACGGAGATGGCAATGATCATGGGCATCAATAAGCTTCACCTATTTAGGCGCCCCAGGTACCGGAGCCAGTTGCCCATGCTAAGTTTTGGGTGGCTATCTAGATGTTGGCGCAGGACTTGACCACTCAAGTCAGGCTATTGCACAAATCCCACAGAATGGCACTGCAACAGTAGCTCAAATTAGAGACTTCTTGAGGATGAATCCTCCGAGTTCTTTGGGCCCAAGGTGGATGAGGATCTGCACAATATCATCGAGCAGATTCTGAAGATCACCTAGGTTATGGGGGTGAAAAATGGAGATTATGTTGATTTGGCCACCTACCAGCTAAAGGGGGTGGGTCACACATGGTTCAAGCAATGGAGAGATACTAGGGCAGCAGGTGCAGGCCCTATAGGTTGGGAAGAGTTCAACACGGCATTCTTAGATTGTTTTTTTCCTTAAGAGATGAGAGAGCTTAAGGCGGCTGAGTTTTTCAAGTTGAAGTTGGGTGACATGTCCATTTTGGATTATGCATTGGAGTTCACCCGTCTATCTAAGTATACGCTAGAGTTGGTAGCGGACCAGTGGGCTCGGGTGAGCCATTTTTTGCATCGGGTGGCGGACTATCTTGATAAGGACTGCATCGGAACATAGATTATCCCCATATTGTGTTGCATGCTCAACAGATGGAGTCAGTGTATTGATGGCAAAGAGAGTCCAAGAGGGTCAGGACCTACAGTCATGGGACTTCTCAGGCCAGATCAGGGGGAGCACAACGTCAGCAGTCTCAGCACGAGTCTATTTCTCCAGCACCATCATCGACCAGTACACCAGCTAGATTCCGAGGGGATCGGATGAGCAGGGCTCCATATTCGAGAGGCTGGGGTAGCATGCAGATAGAGTGAAACTTTCCAGTTTGTGCAGGATGCGGAATGAATCATCCCGAAAGGTGCCTAGTTGGCTCGGATGCTTATTTCGGGTGTGGCAAACCAAGACACAGACTCATGGATTGCCATTCAGCTAGATCAGGGGTCGGTGTAGCCCGTATGCCAACAGCCAGTTTTGCAGCTCCAACAGCACACCCCCCTTATCAGGGTACCCCAACCAGTTCAGCCGGTGGTCAGCATCAAAACAAGTTCAATATTTAGCACCCCGACAGGAGCAGGAGGTCTCCTTGGATGTGGTCACTTGTATGTTGCGAGTTTTTCATAATGATGTTTATGCTTTGCTAGATCTAGGAGCTACTTTGTCTTTTATGACCCCTTACATTTCTAGTAGCTTCGGAGTTAGTCCCGAAACTCTGTCAGAACCATTTTCAGTTTCTATTCCTGTTGGTTATTCGGTTGTAGCTAGGCGAGTGTATAGAGGATGCTCAGTCAGTATATTGCATAAAGTCACCTCCGCAAACCTTGTGGAGTTAGCCATAACTAAATTTTATATTATTCTTTTCATGGATTGGTTGTATGCATGTTACACTTCTATAAATTGTAGAACCCGTGCGGTGGAATTTCGTTTTCTAGGTGAATCAATTTTGGAGTGGAAGGGCACTTCGGTTGTACCAGCAGATCAATTTATTTCATATCTTAAGGCCAGAAAGATGATTTCCAAGGGTTGCATGTATCATTTAGTTAGGGTTAAGGATGTTGAGTCCTAGACCCCGACTATCTAGTCAATTCGGATGGTGCGTGAGTATCCATAGGTCTTTTCTGATGATTTGTCTGGTGTTCCTCCCGAGAAGGAGATTGATTTTTGAATTGACCTTTTACCTGACACGCAGCCTATATCTATTCCTCCATACAGTATGGTTCCAGCCGAGCTAAAGGAGTTGAAGGATCAATTGAAGGAACTGTTAGATAAGGGCTTCATTAGATCGAGAAATTCTCCATGGGGTGCACCAGTGTTATTTGTCTGGGAGAAGGATGGTTCGCTTCGAATGTGCATTTACTATCTACAATTGAACAAGGTCACCGTTAAGAAAATTTACCCTCTTCCTAGGATCGATGATTTATTTGACTAGCTTCAAGGTGCCAAGTGTTTCTCAAAGATAGATCTTAGGTCCGAGTATCATCAGCTCAGGGTTCGGGAGTGTGATGTCCTGAACACAGCCTTCAGGATGCGATATGGTCATTATGAGTTTGTAGTTATGTCTTTTGGGATAACAAATGCTCCTGCAGCTTTTATGGACCTGATTAATAGGGTGTTGAAGCCGAATCTAGACATGTTCATGATCGTGTTCATTGATGATATCCTTATATACTCAGAGTGAGGAGGAGCATGCCGCTCATGTAAGAGTAGTACTTCAGACTCTCAAGGATCGTCCATTGTATGTAAAGTTCAGCAAATGTGAGTTTTGGTTGAACTCGGTAGCAATTTTGGTTAAAAGTTGAAAACTGCTGAAACTAGGAAAACATCACAGGACGAGAGGTGTAACGACTCGTGGTTGGAAACCACGAGCCGTTGTTACCATTCGTGGTTTTAGGAGTTCGGGTGGCAGTGGAAGCAACGACCAATGTAACGACTCGTTCTGGGAAACAACGAGTTGTCATTTGTATTTGTGCTGAGAGATGCACTTAAGCATTTAGGGAAGTAACGGGTCATTCAATGACCTGTCATGAGTTACAGCGGCCCGTTGTCAGCAATCGTTGTTTACATGGTAAAATTTCCAGTGCACTCAATGGATCAAGACCACGACTCGTTGGAAGCAACCACGAGTTGTGAGGCTCGTGATAAGGGATGTTTAGGTTTGGCAGGGAGTTGGTTGTTTGGCAGGGAGTTAACAACAACTGATTCAACGACCCATTGTTTGGATCAACGACTCATCCTATCGAGTCGTGGGAAGGATCTCAAGGTATTGATGAGACGGTGGATCCAATGACTGGATACCACGAGTCATGGTTTCACACAACGACTCGTAGGATCAGACATCGTTCATCCAAGGAAGTTTTTTAGGGACTTTTCATTAAGGGTATTTTCAACCTTTCCATGTTATAAGGCCCTAAACTATGTCATTTCATGTATTTTTTTTCTGGGCATTTTAAGATAAATTAAGTCCCTATTGCATAGACCATTCCCATGCATGCATACTAAGAGAATTCTAGAGAGATCAAGCATAGAGTCAAGAATTTCCCTGTCGATTCATCCTTGGGCATTCAAGAACTTTAGAATTTGACCTTACCCAGGTATGTAGGGTTACGAATGGGTTATTCCGTTCACACGCATGCCCATTGTCTATTAATTTATGAAAATCTACCAAAAATCTCATGGGGTTTAATTCAATTTTTGTGAAAATCCAATGATTTGCTGATGGTATTTTATGATTTATGATTTACATTATATTTTATGGATTATTTTACAATTATTTTACTTATAAAATTATTGGTCTTGATTTCTACCAAATTAAGCCTAATTATGCATGATCTATGATGAATCAATTTATGATCTACTCTTCAATTATTGATATTTACAAACCCAACATGATTTATGATTTGAAATATGGATTTATTCAATTATCCATCACGATTTGATGATATGCAAGTTATATGTATGATCTACAAGTATGCACGAACCCTACAATTTATAAATTATGTTTTGACCGACTCACATGCCTTGATTCATGTCTAGTTCACGTATTTACAAGAATGTTATGATTATCATGATTTAACTAGCCCATGAAATAATGCATATTATACTATGAGCACTATATATGATTTGGGAGTAGTATCGAACATCAAATAGGTTCAGGCCCCAAGGTCTGCCTCGGATCTCAGAAACTGCATGCTATCGTAGCTATGTTGGGACCTCTCTTGTGACTGTCCCAAGCCCAAAGGTCCCCTTTCACGTGATCACGCCCTTCATGGTTCTACCCTTGGCAAGGTATGAACGAACTCCCTACTAGGTTTACAAGTCGGGCTCCTTGTATGCTCATATGGGGTATGTCGATTAAGAGAAGTCTCCCACTGTTGCCTTCTACATGATCTATGTCGTGTTATGAAAATTCTTTCTATTCTTGTAATTTGTGTTATTCGTGATTGTAGAATCATGGCTCCTCGAAGAATGAGTGGAAGGAGGAATGGAGGTGGTTAAGCCCACAAGGATGAAAATGTTTATGGGAATCAGCCAGCCCCACCAGTTCAGGAGCCTCAGGCATCAGAGCCAGCTGCTCATCGGGCTGCTATTCATATGCTTGTGCAGGCATTGACCACTCAGGTCAATCAACAGGCCATTGCACATGTTCTGCAAAATGGCAATGCAACGGCGACTCAAGTTAGAGACTTCTTGAGGATGAACCCGCAGGAGTTCTTGGGGTCAAAGGTAGAAGAGGACCCGCAAGATTTCATTGAGGAGATTGTCAACATCACCCAAGTCATGGGGGTGAGTAATGTTGAGTGCGCAGAGTTTTCCTCCTACCAGTTGAAGGGGGTTGTGCATATTTGGTTTCGCCAATGGAAGGATAGCAGGGGAGCAGGAGTAGGTCCGATCATATGGGAAGAGTTTCAGGTACATTCCTATATCGGTTCTTCCTTCGAGAGATGAGGGAGATGAAGGAAGCTGAGTTTGTAAACTTAAAATAGTAAAGGATGATAGTTCAAAAGTATTCCCTTTAGTTCACTCGCCTATCGAAATATGCCCCAGAGTTAGTGACCCACCAGAGGATGCGGGTGAGAATATTTGTGCATGGTATAGCATTGTATTTGTACAAGGAGTGTCGGATTGCTATGCTTCACCAGGATATGGATTTCCCTCGCATAGTGCTATATGCCCAGTAGATGGAGGTTGCATATTCAAGAGAGAGGGATGCCAAAAGGGCCAAGACTGAGGATCACAGATTCTCTCAGTAGAGGTCCGGTAGGGGGCACCAACAACAGACACACCAGATATCATCAGCCCCAGCATCTTCGTCATATAGTGTGCCATCCAGGCCCAAACATGATCAGAGAGGGAGAGCATCAGGCTCGAGGGGTCAGAGCAGCAGACCCACAGATTCCAGCATCACATCTTGTCGCAGATGTGGTCAAGGGCACACACGCTAGTGTTTGACAGGTTCAGGAGCTTGTTTTGGTTGTGGGCGGCCTGAACATATGATCAGAGATTGTTTAGTTGCGAGACAGGATCAGGTTGTGGGCCGAGGCCCAGCTTCTAGTTTAGAAACCCCTCCCCTATACTCAACACATCAGGGGGCATCTACTAGCACAGTTGGCGGTTAGTACCTGAACAGATTCTATGCTTTAGCCACTCGTTAGGGGCAGGAGGCCTCACTAGATGTGGTCACCAGTATGATTATAGATTTTCATGTTGATGTATATGCTTTACTAGATCTGGGGACTACCCTATCTTTTGTGACACCATATGTAGCCAGTAGCTTTGGAGTCAGTCCCGATGTCTTGTCAGAGCCCTTCCTAGTTTCTGTTCCAGTAGGTAACTCAATTATATCTAGACGGGTGTATAGAGGTTGCCCAGTCTCAGTCCTTTATAATGTCACCTCAACAGACTTGATAGAGTTAGCCATGACCGATTTCGATGTTATTATCAGCATGGATGGGCTGTTTGCATGCTATACTTCAGTTAATTGTATAACCCGGGCAGTAGAGTTTATATTTTTAGGTGAGCCAGTCTTAGAATGGAAGGGTAGTTCAGCTATGTCGATAGGTCGATTTATTTCCTACCTTGAGGCCAGGAAAATGATTTCTAAAGGTTACATGTACTATCTAGTTACAGTTAAGGATGTCGAGTTCGAAACCCCGAATATCCAGTCGGTTCCAGTAGTACGTGAGTATCCAAAGGTCTTTCCTTATAACTTTCCAAGTGTCCCCCCCCCTCGAGCGGGAGATTGATTTTGGTATAGATCTTCTTCCCTACATGCATCCTATATCTATTCTTCCGTATAGAATGGCTCTGACTGAGAGAAAAGAGTTGAAGGATTAGTTGAAGGACCTATTAGATAAGGGCTTTTTTAAGCCGAATAAGTCTCCATGGGGTGCGCCAGTGTTATTTGTCCGAAAGAAGGATGGTTCCCTTCACATGTGTATTGACTATTTGCAATTGAATAAGGTTACCGTCAAGAATAGCGGTACCCCTTACCTAGGATTGATGATTTGTTCGACCAACTTCAGGGTGCCAAGTGTTTCTCCAAGATTGATCTCAGGTCCGGGTATCATCAGCTCAGGGTTCGGGAAAGTGACATCCCGAAAACCACCTTCAAGACTTGGTATGGTCATTTTGAATTTGTTGTTATGTTGTTTAGACTAACCAATGCTCCTGCAACTTTTATGGATCTAATGAACAGGGTGTTCAAGGTATATTTGGACAAGTTAGTGATTGTGCTCATTCATGACATCCTTATATACTCTCGGAGCAAGGAGGAGCATGCCGCTCACTTGAGTGTAGTGCTTCAGGCCCTCAAGGATCATCAGTTGTACGCAAAGTTCAGTAAATGTGAGTTTTGGTTGGACTCTGTGGAATTCTTCGACCGTGTGGTATCAAGTGAGGGCATAAAGGTAGATTCTTCGAAAATTGAGGCGGTAAAGAATTGGCCCAGACTGGTGAACCCATAAGATATCAGGAGCTTTTTGGGCTTAGTGGGTTGCTATCAGAGATTTGTTGAAGGATTTTCATCTATTGCAGCACCTTTGACAAAGTTGACTCAGAAGAAGGTAAAGTTCCAATGGTCAGAGGCTTGTGAGAAAAACTTCCAAGAGTTGAAGACTCAACTCACTTCAGCACCAATGTTGACCCTACCCGAGGGTACCGATGGTTTTGTGGTGTATTGTGATGCTTTGAGAATCAGACTTGGGTGTGTGTTGATGCAACATGGGAAAGTAATAGCATTTTCCTCAAGATAGTTGAAAGTCCATGAGAGGAATTACCCGACCCGTGATGTTGAGTTGGCCGCGGTGGTGTTCGCATTGAAGATATGGAGGCGTTACTTGTATGGGGTCCACTTGGATGTATTTATGGGCCACAAGATCTTTCAATATGTGTTTACGTAGAAGGATCTCAATCTTAAGCAAAGGAGGTGGTTGGAGCTATTAAAAGACTATGATATGAGTGTCCTTTACCACCCGGGTATGTCTAATGTGGCAGCAGATGCACTTAGTAGGCTCTTTATGGAGTGTGTTTCCCACGTGGATAAGGGAAAGAAGGAGTTGGTGAAAGATATCCATCGATTTGCAAGGTTGGGAGTTAGATTGGTTGGCTCAATAGATGGCAGTCTTGTTGTGCAAACCAGATTAGAATCGTCCCATGTGATGGATGTGAAAGACAGACAAGATGAGGATCTAATTTTGGTAAAGCTAAAAGAAGCCATTGGAAATCAGATAGTGGAGGTCTTCTCCCAAAGGGGTGATGGGGTGTTGCGGTACTAGGGCCACTTATGTGGTCTAGATATTAATAATTTTAGGGATCAGTTATTGCATGAGGCACATGTATCCAGGTACTCTATCCATTCGGGTGCCACCAAGATGTATCATGATTTGCGGGAAATATATCGGTGGAACGGCATAAAGAAGGATATTGAAGAATTCGTAGCCAAGTGCCTGAACTGTCAGCAAGTAAAAGTCGAGCATCCAAGGTCGGGAGGCATACTTCAGGATATTAGCATTCCTACTTGAAAGTGGGAAGATATTAATATGGATTTCATTACAGGCCTACCTCGGACTCGCCGACACTATGATTCTATTTGGTGGTGGTAGATAGGTTAGCCAAGACTGCGCACTTTCTACTGGTCAAAACCACTGATTGAGAGAAATATTATGCCAAACTGTATATCCAGGAGTTGGTGCGATTGCATGGAGTTCCCTTGTCTATCATCTAAGTCTGAGGTACTCAGTTTACCTCTTAATTTTAGCAGTCTTTCCAAGTAGCGCTAGGGACTTAGGTTAAACTCAGTGCAACATTTCATCCGCAAATGGATGGTCAGGCGGAGTGGACAATCCAGAACCTCGAGGACATGTTGATAGCTTGTGTGATGGACTTTAAAGGTAGTTGGGATGATCAGTTGCCCTTGATCGAGTTTGCCTACAATAACAGCTATCACTCCAGCATCCAAATGGCACTGTTCGAGGCCCTCTATGGGTGAGATGTAGATCACCTGCCAGATGGTTTGAGGTTGAGGAGGTAGCTCTGATAGGACCTGATTCGGTGCATGAGGCTATGGTGAAAGTTTATAAGGGACAGGCTGAAAACCTCTCAAAGTCGTCAAAAGACATATGTTGATGTGATGAGGAGAGAGTTGGAGTTCGAGGTGGACGATCGGGTATTTCTGAAGGTGTCTCCAATGAAGGGAGTAATGCATTTCGGGAAGAAAGGAAAACTCAGTCCTTGCTATGTTGGTCCCTACTGGGTTATGAGAAGAGTTGGTAAGGTGGCATATGAGTGTGACTTGCCATAAGAGTTATCTTCAGTTCATCTAGTCTTTCATGTATCGCTCTTGAAAAAGTGCTTGGTTGATCCATCATTAGTTGTCTCGGTGGAAAGTGATGGTGAGGGAGATAGCCTCAGTTATGAGGAAATTCCAATTACAATTTTGGATCGCCAGATTCGGAGGCTGAGGAACAATGAAGTAGCTTAGGTGAAGGTGTTATGGAGAAATTAGCATGTTGAGGGAGCTATGTGGGAAGCTAAGGTGGCTATGATGGCTAAATACCCTCACCTGTTCCCTACCGGCCTAGTTTAAGTTTGAGGTATCAGATTTTGCCCTAAATCACTAATCAGTTTCTATGTTTAATTCATGTGCACAAGTTTGATTTATGTTATGAAAGATGTATGCTATGTCTAAATTCTATTCAGCTATGTAGTTCTTTTCGGAGGTAGTCATTCCGTCGATTTTCGATTTATATGATCAGTGTTTTCATATGAGGATTTCATGGTTCTGCGTTTTCTGTGTGTTTCTAACATTCGAGCACTAATGTTCCCAAGGGGGAGATATTGTTATACCTCGGGAACCCAAGTATCAGATCCGAGAGTCCAACCGCTGAAAAACTAAAACTTCGCACCAAGTCACATGACTAATCATGAGGAGGTTCGTGAGGAGTGACCATGAGTCGTGATGTTACTCTTGGTCATCAAGGTTCGTAGGGCTTGATCAAAATACCACGGGCATGACCACGAGTCGTGGTCAGGCCTTACGACTCGTGAGGTCTCCCATGGCCTACGCGGGTTGTGGAGAGGATGCATTGGGCAGTAGAAGCTATGGATGGTGAACATGAGTCGTGGTGACCCATCACGAGTCGTGGTGTCTTCCGTGAGGTCCCTTGTTGTTTTGAGTAGTGTACTAGACGAATCATACCACGAGTCGTGGCTTGTGAGCACGAGTCATCCAATCCTTCGTGGGGATAGGCAGCCAGCCAAATCCTGCGATTTTAGTAAGGGCTTTTTCGTAATTCCTAAGTTCTAAGGGCCTATACTACGTTGTTTAAAGCTCGTTTTACAAGTTTTTAAGAGGGGAAAACCTATTCTAATCTAGTTCATTCCATGCATGCAAGTTTGAGAGTTTGAAGAGAGGATTTAGAGCAAGTTTTGAAGGTTTCCATTTGAATCTCATCTTGGGAAAAATCATCCCTCCCGGGTATGTAGGGTTATGAGTGGATGTTATCGTTCACACCCATGCCCAATCTATATCTAGTATAAGAAATTTCTATGATCAAGTATGGGGTTAATATCTATACATGGGTATGATTAGATTCTATTTGTACTGATGAATTCTGAAGTTTGGACGGATTTTAAATTGTTTTAAATCCAAATTATGTTTTCTAAATTATTAAACTAAATGCCCATGGATGATAGGTTCATAAAAAGAAGATAATGATGATGGATGTATGATGATGAAAAGCATGTTTCTAAATCTACCCATGATTATGATATTTTTTTCAAATTGAATTGAGTAGATCCAAGTATGATAAGGCTTTGGGCAATTCCCACATGTTGATTTAAAATGATGATTTTCCTGAAATAAGCTTACCACATTGCTTGGAGCGAAGTCTCCCAAATTTCATATTATTAGCTTGTGGTAAGTTGAGTTAAATATTCCTCATATAGCTTGCCACATGATTTGGAGTAGATGCTCCCGCTTATATTTGAGCCTGTGGTATGTTCGAAATAGAGCTTCTCATGTGCATAAATTCATAATTGAGATGTATGTTAATGTTGAGCTTTATTTTCATATGATGTCGAGTCTATGTATGATTTCATTATTGAGTTTTGTCCAATGACAATATTGAGCTTTGTTTCATACGATGTTGAGTTTATGCATGATATCGTTCTTGAGCTTCGTCAATAGACAATATTGAGCTTTGTTATATACAATGTAGAGCATTGCATGTTTTGGAAAAAGAGTCTAGCACCGAGTGGGATAAGTGTTATACCCCGGGAACCCAAGGATCAGACTCGGGAGTCAAATGGGGAAAAATCTAGAAAATGTTGCAGCAATGTAGGACGAGTCATTACACGACTCATGAGGAGACCCTACGAGTCGTCAGGTGGCTCATGGGAATGTTGGGCTGAGCTGAGCAATTGAGATCCCCACGGGCGTGGGAACGACTCGTGGTCAGCTACCACGAGTCGTCAAGTCCACCAAGGGGTAAGATTGGGGATTTAATAAGAGGTCTGGCAGTGTATCTAACGTATGGCACCCCAAGAGTCCTGGTCAGTCTAATGACTCGTGAGGTGGGTCGTGATCAAGCCTATGGTTTTTAGCAGTGGAGGAGGCAGTACACTGGACGGGTGACACGATGAGTCGTTGCCCGTCTTGATGAGTTGTCAGGTCACCCGTTAGGGTCACCTGGCAGTTATTTTCTGTGAATTAGTAATGGCCTTCTCATAATTTCTTAAACTCCTAAGGCCTAAACAATGCCTTTTAAGGACAGAATGGGGTCTTTTAAGGGGGATTAGTCCATGTAAAGCCTCATTTACGCATGCAAAGAGTTAGAGAGAATAGTCGAAGATGATTCTAGTGTTCTTGCTCAAATCCTCCATGTTTCCATCAATTTCTTTGGGGTTTACAATGAACTTCGAAATCAGTCCATCCCCGGGTATGTAGGGTTTTAGAATGGGTGAAATTCTTCCCCACCTATGCATAAATCTAAATTTAAATCATGAACCCTCATATTCAAGTCTATGGGGTTTTACTCAAATGTAATTTCTCTATGGGTATGATTTAACTGATTTCTAATTATTGAATTATGAATGATGGGTAGGTTTTAATATTATTTTCTTTAAATCATGATTCAAGCTTTTTAAAATCTAAAATGCCCATTTGATGAAGGGTTATGGAATTTATGATTTACAAAGAACACGCAATATTTTTAATTTATTGATGGCGGAAAAGCATAATATTAAGTTACCCATTTTTAGGAGCACATTTTTTGAAAGACTTGAATGAGACAAAGTTTTAGGAAATGCCCACATGTTGAAGAATGATTAATGATTTATGCAGCAAATCATATGATTATCGATTTGTGATGTTGGCTGATGAAAAGGACCTTTAATTCTTGGCTAAGCATGTTTTAAAGGGGATCAATGATGATAAATGTTATATTTTAGTCAATGAATCCTAATGCATGATGTTATTGATTTTCGTATGAGCCTATATGTATGTTTCTGGGAGTTGTGCCTAGCACCGAGACACCCGACAATCAAAGGACTACGCAGGTGTCTCATACCCACGTGCCATAGTGGGTTTCACACTTGAGTGTGACAGTGGAGCATCATGAAAGGATCTACCATGATGGTGTCGATTATGATGAGTGCTCCCATTGTTTGGCATATTTTTATGCATTGTTATGATTATGTGTTTCTCAAGTTATGTTTTGATAAAGTTTACTTACGATTATGAAAATGAGTGATTTCAAGGTCTTGAGCCTTTTGTTTTATTACGAAGATTTCGATGCAAGCATGATGTCCTTCTCTTATATTATTTATGAGTTTTATTTTACCTTTAAATGTCTGTTTTACTTACCTTTCATACTCAGTACATTCCATATACTGACCGCATACTTTCTATGTTGTATCGCTTGATGATATAGGGTCCGGATCTCAGGTTCATCCTCATCCTTAGTCTATCTCAGCTACGTTCTCAGCTTATTGGTGAGTCCTCATGTTTCGAGGCCAGTTTGACAGGCTTTTATGTTATCCTACGTTTTAGTGTTGTTTGGGTTAGTTGGGGATGTTGTCCCGTCAACCCATCGTATGTAGAGGCTTTCAGACCATGTGTCATATTCATCTTATGTGTTCGTCTTGTATTTTGTACGTTATGCTATGTTTATGTTTCCTATATGTTTTATGCTAAGTATTCCACTTCATTAAATGAGATTAGATGTATGCATGTGCCATGGGTCGACTTGGGGTCTCTCAGGGTCCACTGTCCCGTGTCTACGATCCAAGTGTACGTTTTAGTCATGACAAACTTGGTATCAGAGCAATAGGTTTGAAGTGTCCTAGGGTGTCTGAAAGCCGCGTTAAGTACAGTCTTTTTCATGGGTGTGAAGCACGCCACACTTATTACAAAGAGGCTACTAGACGTTTAGGAAATGTTCCATTCTTTCATGTTCTATTTCGTGCGATGAAAAGCCTTTCCATCCTTCTAATTCGTGCGATTCTCGAATGCAGAATTATGGCTCCTAGAAGAATGAATGGAAGGAGGAATGGAGATGATGAAGGACAGGGAGATGGCAATGACCATGGGCATCAGCAAGCCCTACCTGTTCAGGAGCCCCATGCACTAGAGCCAGCTGCCCACACTGAGTTGCGGGCAGTTATTTAGATGTTGGCACAGGCTTTGACTACTCAGGTCAACCAGCAAGCTGTTGCGCAAGTCCCATAGAATGGAAATGCAGCAGCAGCTCAAGTTAGAGACTTCTTGAGGATGAACCCTCCTGAGTTCACTGGATTAAAGGTAGATGAGGGTCCACATGAGTTCATTAAAGGGATCTTGAAGGTCACTCAAGTTATGGGGGTGACAAATGGGGAGTGTGTTGATTAGCCTCTTATCAGCTAAAAGAGGTCGCTCATATTTGGTACAAGCAATGGAAGGACAGCAGGGCAACAGGAGAGGGCCCTATCAACTGGGATGAGTTCCACATGGCCTTCCTCGACAGGTTCTTCAATTGGTAGATGAGGGAATTGAAAGCAGCAGAGTTTTTGAACCTCAAGCAGGGAAAGATGATAGTGTTGGAGTATTCGCTTGAGTTCACTCATTTGCCAAAGTACTCCCCAGAGCTGCTGATAGATCAGAGGGCGCGGGTGAACTGATTTTTTCATGGTGTGGCTGGTTATTTAGACAAGATTGCAGGATTTTTATGCTCCACCAAGATATGGACTTTCCTCGCATAGCATTGTACGCCCAGCTGATGGAGGCGGCTCATGCGAGGGAGAGGGAGGCAAAGAGGGCTCAAATGGACAGCCGTGGGTTTTCATATCAGAGGTCTGGCGGTGGCTACCGTCCATAGTTTCAGTAGAGATCACTAGCCCCAGCACCATCATCAGCTAGTGTTCCATCAGAACCAAGGGTGATCGGAGGAGAAGGGCTTCAGGGTTGAGGGATTCAAGGGGCGCCTAGTTAGAGTATACCTCTCTAGCCTGCAAAAAACACAGCAAGAGACATATCGGGGAGTGGCTGCTTGGTTATGATGTTTGCTATGGTTATGGTAGATCAGGGCACATGCGTCAAGTGTGCCCATATGCTAGAAACGGTGATGATAGGTGTCGTGCACAGACCACTAGGACAGCAGCAGCTCCAGCCCGTTCCGTTCCGCAAGGAGCATTGACTAGTGGAGGTGGCGGACAGCGCCAAAACCTATTCTATGCCCTTGCCTCGCGCCAGGAGCAGGAGACTTCACCAGATGGGGTTATTGGTATGTTGTGTGTCTTTCATATTAATGTTTATGCCTTGCTAGATCCGGGAGCTACCTTGTCTTTCGTGACTCCTTACATTGCTAGTAGCCTTGGAGTTAGTCCCGAGACCTTGTCAGAACCGTTTTTAGTTTTGTCCCCTATTGGTGATTCGATCATAGCTATACGAGTATATAGAGAATGCCCAGTCACTGTGTTGCATAAGGTTACCTTCGCAGACCTTGTAGAGTTAGCCATGACTGACTTTGACTTTATTCTTGGTATGACTTGGTTGTTTGCATGCTATGCTTCGATTAGCTGTAGGAACCGTAGGGTGGAATTTCATTTTTCATGTGAGTCAATGGTTGAGTGGAAGGGTAGTTCGGTAGTACCAGCAAGTCGGTTTATTTCCTATCTTAAGGCCAGGAAGATGATCTCTAAATGTTGCATGTACCACCTAGTTAGGGTTAAGGATGTGGAGTCCGAGACCCTGACTCTTCATGGCTCGACGAGGGTCAGCGATGCCGATACGACGGCACAAAGATAATAGTCCATCCATGAAATAGACTGTAATATGGCCCTTGGCCTCTACATCATCCCATAAGATAGCATATCTCTCCTGGGAGCGATGTCATATAGCCTCTTAGGCATCGACATAGCTAGTAACCTGAGGTTAGTCATGGAAGGCTATAGAAGGCAAGGTGAATCTCAATCTAAATAGACAACACCAATATCAGACTAATAATAGTAGCTAACTTCAATAATCATGCTTCGGGTGTTCTTACGAGAGTCTAAGACGTATTATGACATGACAAGAATAACTTGCCAAAAGTATTTGGCTTAACATACCTCAAATACTAATTTCTGATTTAAATGGTGAGGTTTAACATGAAAACTATAGTTCTTTCCAACTGTAATCCCTATGCTGAGACAATAGAACTAATTTCAATACTAAACTCGGCAAATATCAATAACTTTTGATAATAGAATTAACTATAATCCAACTTTTAATAACTCGACCGAAAATCTATAATTTCCCGAGAGTTTAGAAGGGAGAAATGATTACCTAATGACTATGACCAAGTAAGAATCAATTTGTAGCAATTCTGATAACTATTACTCGGTGGAGTTCAAATTTTGCTGAGCAAATTTTCGAGAAATAACTCTATAGCAATGTTTCCCACAGGTCTAAAACTCGTTACTTGAAGTTAATTTGAGATTGGATGGCATTTGGTAGTCTAATCGAAGGAAAATTAATCAAAACTTGTGTGCTTTTACTTCTCTAGCCGAGATATCATTTGAGAAATGACTTAAGTAAAAGAGGGAGGGGCTTACATATAGCTAAGGGCGGTGGAGGGGGGCTCCCCGCACCGCCCAATGTGCCGAGACAGCCCTGCATCGCGCCCATCCATGCACTAGTGGACCTGGCGCGCTGCGCTGGGTAGTGCTCTACTAGTTGGCGCGTTGCGTTGGCCCTTCGCGGCCTAGCCTTTCCTGACCTTGCTTTCGAGGCTTTTCCTCCATGCGTCAAGCTCTCTTTACTTGTCACAAAGCCATGCGTATGCTTACTAATCGTTACAATTATTGGGTGTAACATCTCCCCCCCTAGGAACATTCGTCCTTGAATGTCATCCTCAGACCTAAAGGAGTTAACTCTCTTAACTAAGATTTAGAAAAATTTTGGCAAAGTCTCTTCTATAATATGGATTATCTGGAAACCTAAAATGCAGAAAAGTCCAACATAGGCGCCTCGTAGGATGCTATAAACAGTGATTTCATCAAAAAAAGGTAGCCAACTAAACAGTACAGATAACACAAGAAGTAAAATAATAACTAAATAACAACATCACCTTTAACTCCATAATCTGGATCAATCTTGGAACAGGTGAGGATATCTAGACCTCATCTCATCCTCAGCTTCCCAGGTCATCCTTTCTTTATTCATATTCCTCCATAATACCTTAACAGAGGTTATATCTTTAGTTCTTAACCTTCGAACCTGCCGATCTAGTACGACAACTGGAACCTCTTTGTAGGCTAGCTCCTTAGTGACCTGAACGTCCTCAATTGGCACAACTTGGAACAGATCTCCTATGGATTTTCATAGCATTGGCACGTGAAAGACTAGATGGACAGATTTTAGCTCTGGAGGTATATCTAGTTCATATGCAGCGCGCCCTATCCACCAAAGGATCCAATATGGGCCAATAAATCTAGGGCTAAGCTTTCCCTTCTTTCCGAACCTCATCCGCCTTTCATGGGCGAGACCTTGAGAAATACCCAATCATCAACCTCGAATTCCAATCTCTACGCCACACATCAGAATAAGACTTCTGGTGTCTCTGGGATGTTAACAGGATCTCTCTGATAAATTTGACCTTCTCTTCTAAATGATGAATCATATCAGGTCCTACTAACTCGTACTCCCCTACTTCAAACCACCCGATAGGGGATCTATATTTCTGCCTGTACAAGGCCTCATAAGGCGCCATCTGAATTGAAGAATGGTAATTGTTATTGTATGCAAATTCGATAAGGGATAAATGTTCATCCCAACTTCCTCAGAGGTCTAACACATGCCCGTAACATATCCTTGAGAGTCTGAATTGCGCGTTCTACCTGACCATCTGTCTGAGGATGGAATGTTGTACTTAGATTAACCTGTGTCCCCAATCCCTTCTGAAATGACTGCCAGAATCAAGCTTTGAATTGCGCCCCTTTGTCAAAAATAATAAAGGCAGGGACACCATGCAGTCGGACTATCTCTCTAATATACAACTCAGCATAGTAATAGTCCTCAACAGAGAAGGTAGTCTTGACTAGTAAGAAATGAGTTGACTTTGTTAACCTGTCGACAATGAGCCAAATAGATCGAATATGTGCCTAGTACGGGGTAATCCTATCACAAAGTCCACGTTGATCGCTTTCCTATTTCCACATAGGCACTACTATATCCTGAGTTAATCCACTGGGTTTTTGATGTTCGTCCTTTACCTACTGACAGTTAGGACATTGTGCTACAAATTTTGTTACACCCTTTTTCATTCCTGGCCACCAATATATTTATTTTATGTCATGATACATCTTTATTGAACCTGGTGTTCGGTGGTTCGTTTAGGGTTAAAAACCGACACGCAAGTGCACGTGGTCAAACAAGTAGTAAGTGGCTTAAGTAAGCCAAGTATCGAACCAAGGAGACTCTGGATAAGTAAAAATTGCTCAAGTATACTATATTCTATCTTACGTCTAAATATGCTGACAACAAAGTAACCAAAAGTTAAATAATTTGTTTATAAATTATATACTAAAACTATTAACAACTATCTACTTTGAATTGAAACTATGGATATGAGCATGCCAAGGTTAAGAACAAGTAATGAACTTGATTATAATCATAATTTGGTTAATCTTCTCTTCCTGTTGCTAGCCAAGAACATTAGCCTAGAGATTAAAACTCTCGTATTTAATCTCACTTAAGAATCATAAACCATCCGTCTACATTTCTGTGATCAAATGCAATTTTTGACCTAGCAATACAATTCCGGTTCCTAAATTGACTAATACGGCTTTCAAGTATATTTCTATCAGGAAAGCACATAAAAACTCAATTTTCCCAAATCAAGTTAAGAACAATACCCTATTAATTCACAACTTTCCAATTTTGTGCTCTCTCGAGTGAAATCGGACTTTTTAGATGTACATTAATGTCGGCCACACACCAATGCAGTAGAAACAAGAATTAATAGAACAACATGGAAGAAGAAGATGAAAAACCATATAATTCAATAATCAAAATTCATCACCATTGTTCATAACCTCAGCAAGGAAGGATATTAGCCACTCATTTGTGGATTAATCATCCTAAAACAAGTGTTAATCATACAAACAATTGATTGAAAGAAGAAAGAAAGAGAGAAAAAACCTGAGCTTTTTCGTCGCTCAACTGCCTGTAACCCACGTCCTTGCTCCACCAATTCTGAATTAATTAAAACTAAGCTTAAGTGTTCTATTTATACTAGTGGGAATTTTTCCCGGAATAACAAGCAACGTGTCACGGAGTGCATCGCGGAGCACTGCCTCCGTGACACGGCGTGGACACGGACCTTCTCTAGAAATTTGGGGTCCGGGAATAAAGCTTCAACGTGGCACGGCATGCAACGCGGAGGCTTGCCTCCGTGCCACGGAGCTGTCGCGAGGCTCCACTGGAATTTGACTAATATTTCACCCTCCAGGCAGAGTGCCTCCGCGATGGTAGCATGGCACGGCTCCATCACGGAACACTTTAATTGGTGCAGTCCACTGCCTGTTTCGTGCTCGAATCCAAGTCCAACTCCGATATTGTTCCAACATGCATTTTAGCTCTCCGAAATCACATTTCACCGACAAAACAATGCTAATCATGTTGGTTAGTATAAATTCACATTTTATTACCAATTACATGAAAATGTATACACATTACACAATAAACAAGGCGAAAATGATACGTTTGAGTATCACTTGGGCATATAAATCTGCCCAAGATCACTTACCCCACATTTAAATCCTTGTTCGTCCTCGAACAACAAATACACAATTCATTCAAATTACATCCCAACCTTCGCCACTATGGTGCGACAATTTACACTACGGTCATACCGATCATTCAATATTGTAAATCATCAAGAAAACATGCATGGTCTTACAATGCAATGACCTTTAATACATTAAGACTTCCTAGACTTTAAGAATCGACCCTCGATATCGGCAAACTCATGCAAATCAGCTAATCAAGATATCCGACACGAAAATCAATCTTTCATCAAGCATGTGCCCTCACAACTCAAGAGAATCTTCCCCTTTTTGTTCATGTGACACACAAACATTCAAGTAGGGGCATGTAAAAATTAATTTCACTCTCTCTCCCAAAAGAATTCACATGCATCATGTCATGACCCATAGGCTTGCCCTTAGTGTATTACTCCACTAATATAAAGAAATGCAATGTAAGATCACGTAGGACATTAATGGGTTGTAATGGAAGCTATGGAACTAGTATATATTGGATTAGCCAATAATAGTCACTAGCATCCTTAAGCGCCTTTTCAACACATTCCCATCTACTCATGGACATTGTTTCTCTCATTTCTTTTTTCATCATCCCATTCATGCTGGTTTACTTTCGTATGACCCATTTCATCAAACACACTTGACACAACAACAAAGGTTTTTCATGCGCCTTCATTATCATTTAATTATAACAAGTGCACCCTCCACCTTTTTCTTTTCTTTCCTCACTCTGCTTTTCTTTTTCTTTTCACCATTCTCACTCTTTGACACTTTGGGAAAAATCTTTTTTTGTTCTTCTTAAGCGCTTAAGAGTTTTGTATAGACTTTATGGCTAATGAAAAGAAATAATTAAGCTTAGTTTATACATTTTTGGACAAAAGAAAGAAATAATAGGCTAAAGGCTCAACGGGCTGACTAGGGTATACAATCACATAAAAAGGAGAGTATGGCAAGAAAAAATAGAAACTCTCAGTTAAGAAAGAAATGCCTACATCCTTTCCAACACTACACCTCCTTCATTTCGTTTTGTACACACACCAGGCAAGTTCTAGACACTTCACATTAGCATGGACACAATACCTCACTTCACACTTTATGAACATGCTCGATTCAAGATGCATTCACAGACTCTTTAATTAGCCAATTACATGAATTCAAAAATTAAGCCTCAATCACACCGAATCGAATTCTACAGCCTAGGTATCTCAACATATTTACAAAATTGCATGCTTTCATACGAATCACTTTTACATTTTGAATATCAGTTACAACACGCAACCAACATTTCACAACCATATAGTAACTACAGGTTCCGTGATGCAATCCACCAAAGAAAAAAACTTAAAACAAACTAAAATCACTACTCCTACCGACTACATTTCCCTTAAGATGGTCGTCGTCCATCCATCATAGGGAACGGTTACTAACTATGACGTCGGTTCAATGGGACAATTCTCGGTAAAAGAACCAAAAACAAACTCCGAGAAACCCAAAAATAAAAATTTAAAAATTTTTTGCAAACATCGATCATTTCGATGGAAAAAATATTTACAAAAAAAATATTTTTTTTATATGTACAAAATATTTTCGCAAAATTTTAAAAACATTGATCATTTCGATAGAGAAAGAAAAAAAAATAAATTAAGAAAATATTTACAAAATTTTTACAGACTTAGCTGGCAACCACAACATTTCACAACACACATCAATTACCACAATTATGTACAGATACAGAGCAGTTTGCACTTTGCACTTCACAAACACAGGGCAACATAAAATACAAAACAAACAGAGGAAAAACATACAAGCAAACCAGCCCAGCCCCAGCACCTAACTACTCCCCACCCCATACTTAAATCAAACACTATCCCCAGTGTTCACAAAAATTAAAATCAGAAAATTGGGTGGTGGAACTCCCTGATAAGTCAAAATATTCGACTTCTTCATCAGGTGCTGCTGCCTCATCGCCCATGTCCGGGTCACCTCCATCGTCGTCATCGGACTCCACATCGGAGTCCTCCCGACGTGTTTCCTCGTCCGTGGGGACATCATCGTCAGTGGGCTCTACAAAGGCTGGCCCCTCTCGGCATAGAGCCCTGGCGTTTTCGCCAAATGGGTAATCCAGCTCGAGCTGCCATAGCTCCTCCTCTGTGGCTGGTCTCCCACCAATCCGAAGCTGGAGCATTTGCATTCCAAACATTCGTGCCATGTACTGGTCGTCACGAGCATGTCGCTCGCCAAGCGTCAGCACTGGCCCGTGTGTGGTGTCGGGGGCCTTAGTTTTGGTCATGTCAAGGGCCCTCCGCTCCAACTGCGGGATGTAATCCAAATCCTCTTCCTCAACGTCGAGGCCCCGGAGAAAGGTGGTGATAAGTCCCCCGAACCCATACCTGTGGCCCTGGTGTAGTCGGGCTCTCTTCATGGCAGATATGATGACCGCCCCAAAATTAATCTCCAGCCCTTTCAAGAGGGCATACACCAGGCAGACACGGTCCCGGGTCACATCAGTCATGTGCACCCCCGGGATTAGGCACGAGCAAACTATCTTCAGCCATATTCTGGCCTCCCTGTTCATTTGAGAATACGGCAGAGTCTAGTGGTAACTCCTTTCCTTATGTCTGCTCCATCTGGCTGTGGATCGAGCCCCACACAATGTGCGTCTGATTTCGGCATATGGTGGGGTGGTGTTTAGCTAGCGGAGAACGTGAGCGTCTGTGTCCCGTGCTCCGATGATGCCATTTAGCTGCTGGGGTTCCAGAGTGACAATCTGCCCTCTAATCTTGATTGTATGGCTTCTGATTGCCGGGTTCCAATTTGCATAGAACTCCCGGACTAGATGTAGGTTGCACTCCTTGGGCTCCTGAAATATGAAGCTGAGCCCAGCTGCCTCGATCCTTTGCACTATGCGGGGGAACTCCTGTGCTAGTGGTTCCCGTGCAATATGCTCCTCGGAGAAGTATTTATTCTCCTTGTGTTTTGCATACCACTTCTTCCCCTCATTGGTTACCCACCTCGTTCCGTATTGGCGGCGTTGGCCGTGTGGAACTGCTGGTGCAGCTGGGACTGCTGTGCCCAGTCTAAGTCTTTTTCTCCCGGTGCCTGAAGTAGATGCACCCTTACCCTTATCTTGCCTACTTGTCATTTTACCTGTCAACACAAATAAACATGCGCAATGTCAAGCTAAATGAATATTAACTTCGGCTAAGGTCGGGTTAACCAAGTTTACCCCACACTTAGTCCTTAGCTACGGTTACGATACTACGGCAAGAATCACTTTATTTAAACCAAAAACAAACAACTATACAATTTATGCTTAGTGCGTTCGCAAAGAAAAATTCGACGGTATAACTTTAGCGTACTACTCAGACTTCATACAGCTAATCCCATTCACTACCATCGCTAGCAATTCAACCATTGCACTTAGCAAAGGAAAACAACAAAACAAAAACAACAACAAAAATTCTATATACATATGAACCTATATAATCAACCCAATTTGAACAATTTTCAGCATTTTCCCAAAAAACCCGAGAATTCGTCGTCTGTTACATTCAAACAATATTCTACAACGACTTATCTCATTCAATACATACAACCCGGCATATATTTCACAAATTTAACAAGTTACCAATTTCGAATTCAACAACCAAGCCCTAGAATTTAATTTCGCAATCAAATTCGAATCATTCACACAATCGACAAGTTTAAACGCTCATTGCAACATTCCGAACATTTATCACTCAAGGAATAACTCAATTTCATGCTAAATTTCGACTTAGGGTGATTTAGTTCACCTCCCATGCTTAAATTCGAATGAAATCGACAAAAACTTGAGAGAAAATCGGAAAACATACCTTGTAGTTGAATAATCGAAGAAAACTCGATAAATTGTTGCCTTAAGCCGTGGCACGTTGGTGGGAGAGGGGTTTTGGGACGTTTGGTCGCGGAGAAGTGTAAAAATGAGGGGAAAAGGGGGGTTTTCGGGGTTTAAAATGAAGAAAACACGCGGGTCACCCGGCAACCCGGTGTGACCCGTCACAAATTATAGGGCAACGTGTCACGGAGTGCATCGCGGTGCACTGCCTCCGTGACACGGAGCCATCGCGATAGCCCTCTGGAATTTTTGAAAATTCCAGTTTACACTTCAACGTGTCACTGTCTCTGCATTTTCTTCATTTTTTCACACCTCGCCTTTTCCTTCACGATTCCGTGCACATTTTTCTCCGTTTGACCTGAAAATCCCTTCACTAAACAAAATTGGTTAGATTAATAAGTTTCACTAACTAAAATGAAAAAAATGCTACTAAAACGAAAAATTTGTACTAAATCAAGAAAAAGAAAATTAAAATAAAATCTATTTACACTTTACAAAATAAAAGAAAAAATATATTTTTCACGGGTTGCCTCCCGTGCAGCGCCTGGTCTACCGTCGCGGCTCGACGTCCTTTATGCTCAATTGTCCACTAGGGTGATGGATGATTTCTCACGATCATTGTCCTCCCCCCAGTAGTGCTCACCCTTATCCGGTTGTCTTCCCATCAACTCTCGGGAATCATTCATTTGTTTAGCATACCTATGATCAATTACATTGATCACCGAGAGTTCTTCATTCACCATCGGGAGCTTGGGTGCTTTGTACACATCGAACACCTCTACCTTGTCATGTGCTCGCATTGTAAGTTGACCCGCAACCACGTCGATTAATGCTTTCCCGGTTGCCAAGAAGGGTCGTCCCAAAATAAATGGGACTTCCGCGTCTGGTTCAAAATCCAGAACAATAAAATCTACCGGGAAAATGAGGGATCCCACTTGCACAAGCATATCCTCAACAATGCCATCCGGCCTAGCTAAGGATCTGTCTGCCAACTGCAAGATTACAGTTGTAGGTCTAGGACTCCCTAGACCTAACTTTCTGAATACCGAAGATGGCAACAGATTTATGCTCGCCCCCAAGTCACACAATCCACGAGCTCGGATACTCTGCCCAATAGTAAGCTGGATAGTAAAACTTCCAGGGTCTTTTAGCTTCGTAGGAAGTCTATTTTGAATCCGGGAAGTGCATTCCTCCGTCAAAGCTACCGTGGCATACTCAGTCAAACGACTTTTGTTGGCCACGATGTCTTTAATATATTTGGCATATTTTGGCACTCCCTGCAAGACATCAAGAAGAGGTAAATTAACATGTACGTGTTTAAGCACCTCCATAAATTTCTTGAAACACGCCTCCTCCTTGTGTTTCTTGAGTCGTTGAGGGAACGGGGGTGGAGGTCTTTCTGATTCTACTTCTTTGGTCTTCCCCCTCTCCTAAGTTTGCTCTCCCTCAACATCTGCTGCTCCTGACTTTTGAGGTGGTCTTTCTGGTTCCACCTCCTTCAGCTGCAAACCACTCCTTGTGGTCACTGCATTTACTTGCTTCGGATTTGGATCCATGTCGCTAGGCAGTCCTCCTATAGGCCTTGTGTTTTGGGCACTAGCAAATTGCCCAAATTGATACTCAAGAGCCTTGTTCGCTAATTGATTATTTTTCACTTCGGCTACCAATTTAACATAGTCAGCCTGTAATTGCGCCTGATTAGCGATCATGGTCTTGAACATTTCCTCAATGCTAGGTGATGGTTGTGGTGGAGGGGCATTGTGATTTCTGAATTGAGATTGGTAGTTTTGTTTCCCTCCTTGATTCCTTTGCATACCATGACCCGAACTTTGGCCTTGTTCTTTGTTGCTACCCCATGAAAAATTTGGATGGCTTCTCCAATTTGAGTTGTAGCCGCTACCAAACTGCTGCTGATTTCTTTGTGCATTGCCCACAAAGTTAATAGAATCAGGATTTGCTCCACAGCACTCAGCTGAGTGCTCACTGCTTCCACACACTTCACACCACATTTGCTGGACCGCATTGACTGAAGCTGAAGGCTGGTTCAAATTCATGTTGCTGAAGTGGTTGTTCAACTGATTCTGTAAGGCAGCAATCTGTGCAGCGATAGCTATAAATCCATCCACTTCAAGAAATCCTGCTGCTTTCCTTGCTCGACCTCGTGATGAATTAGCATTCCATTCTGGATTGCCCTGTGAAATCCGGTTTAGCAAAGTGTACAACTCCTCATAAGTCTCTTCCAACGCTTGCCCTCCAGCTGCTGAGTCTAACAAAATTTCAGTATGGGGTTCCAAACCCTCAATAAATGTGTGTACCAACACCTCATTGGACTGATGATAATGAGGAAAGTCCCGCAACATGGATTTAAATCTTTCCCAGGCTTGATACAAATTTTCCCCCTCCCTCTGTTTGAAACTTAGAATTTGACTTCTAAGTCTGGCTGTTTTACCAGAGGGAAAAAATCTTATCAAGAACTTCCGTGCTAGATCATCCCACGTTGAGATGGAATTTGGTAGCTCAGCTTTTAACCACCTCTTGGCTTCACCAAGTAATGAGAACGGAAATAGTGTGAGCCGAACATAATCAGGTGACACTCCAGCGGGTATATAAGTGTCACTTATCTCCAAAAAGTTTTGGAGATGTTGTTGTGGGTCTTCATGAGGGAGACCGGTAAATTGCCCGCTTGTGTGCAACAGTTGCACCATATTCTGCTTGAGTTCAAATCTCCCTCCAGGCTTTAGTTTGCGGATACTTGAATGTACATTGTTGGCATGTGGGATTGCCACCTCGCAAACCGGCCTTGCTGCTGCTTCTTCGGGCACTAACACTGCCCTCACAACCGGTGGATTTTATTGCTTCATAATAGTCTGTCTGAGCAACTGCAGCTTCTTTTGTAGAGCTTCTCTGCGTTTACTATGAAATATACGTTCAGGCTCTATGTAAGATTCCACCAGCTCTTTGTCTCTTTCCACTGTTCACAGAAATCAAGTCTGCAAAATACAGGCTAAGACCAAGTTGTCAACACTTAAGAAAATAAAATAAAAATACAGTAAATTTACACTTAATACAATTTCACCAATTGCCTAGTCTCCCTGGCAACGGCGCCAAAAACTTGTTCGGTGGTTCGTTTAGGGTTAAAAACCGACACGCAAGTGCACGTGGTCAAACACGTAGTAAGTGGCTTAAGTAAGCCAAGTATCGAACCAACGAGACTCTGGATAAGTAAAAATTGCTCAAGTATACTATATTCTATCTTACGTCTAAATATGCTGGCAACAAAGTAACCAAAAGTTAAATAATTTGTTTATAAATTATATACTAAAACTATTAACAACTATCTACTTTGAAACTATGGATATGAGCATGCCAAGGTTAAGAACAAGTAATGAACTTGATTATAATCATAATTTGGTTAATCTTCTCTTCCTGTTGCTAGCCAAGAACATTAGCCTAGAGATTAAAACTCTCGTATTTAACCTCACTTAAGTATCATAAACCATCCGTCTACATTTCTGTGATCAAATGCAATTTATGACCTAGCTATACAATTCCGGTTCCTAAATTGACTAATACGGCTTTCAAGTATATTTTTATCAGGAAAGCACATCAAAACTCAATTTTCCCAAATCAAGTTAAGAACAATACCCTATTAATTCACAACTTTCCAATTCCGTGCTCTCTCGAGTGAAATCGGACTTTTTAGATGTACATTAATGTCGGCCACACACCAATGCAGTAGAAACAAGAATTAATAGAACAACATGGAAGAAGAAGATGAAAAACCATATAATTCAATAATCAAAATTCATCACCATTGTTCATAACGTCAACAAGGAAGGAAATTAGCCACTCATTTGTGGATTAATCATCCTAAAACAAGTGTTAATCATACAAACAATTGATTGAAAGAAGAAAGAAAGAGAGAAAAACCCTGAGCTTTTTCGTCCCTCAACTGCTTGTAACCCACGTCCTTGCTCCACCAAGTCTGAATTAATTAAAAATAAGCTTAAGTGTTCTATTTATACTAGTGGGAATTTTTCCCAGAATAACAAACAACGTGTCACGGAGTGCATCACGGACCACTGCATCCGTGATACGGCGTGGACGCGGACCCTCTCTGGAAATTTGGGGTCCGGGAATAAAGCTTCAATGTGGCACGGCATGCAACGCGGAGGCTTGCCTCCGTGCCACGGAGCTGTCGCGAGGCTCCACTGGAATTTGACTAATATTTCACCCTCCAGGCAGAGTGCCTCCACGATGGTAGCGTGGCACGGCTCCATCGCGGAGCCCCTTTAATTGGTGCAGTCCAATGCCTTTTTCGTGCTAGAATCCAAGTCCAACTCCGATATTGTTCCAACATGCATTTTAGCTCTTCGAAATCACATTTCACCTACAAAACAATGCTAATCATGTTGGTTAGTATAAATTCACATTTTCTTACCAAATACATGAAAATGTATACACATTGCACAATAAACAAGGCGAAAATGATACGTTTGAGTATCACTTGGGCATATAAATCTGCCCAAGATCTCCTGGTTGAAGAGAATAACAGGAATGATGTATATTACCATGACCTCCTGGTGAAGTCCTACCACATCTGGAATGTAGAGGTGACCCTTAAATCTCAAGACCCCGTCTTTTGTCAATTCGAATGTCGCTAACTCTCCTTATTGAAGCTTATCTATGAGTTGTACCAGGTTAGGATTTTCATACTGCCTCTCCTTCACCTCCACCACTAGGGATGATACTACGGTATTCTGAATCACAGTCCTAATATCCTCTGAGTCCAGAATCCGGATGGCTAAGCTAGCTAACCGGTGTAATTCTCGAGCCATTTACCGTTGTTTTTGCCTCAGATGTGCGAAGCTTCCCATAGATCTGCAACTAAATGCATCTGTTTTAATATTTGCTTTCCCTGGGTGATATAAAATATTCATGTCATAGTCCTTCAGCAACTCTAACAAATGACGCTGCCACAAATTCAATTCCTTCTATGTGAAGATATACTTGAGGCTCTTATGATTAGTAAAAATGTCCACGTGCACCCATACAGGTAATATCTCCAGATTATCAAGGCGTGAACCACTACAACTAACTCCAGGTCATGAGTGGGATAGTTCTTTTCATGCTTCCTAAGCTTCCTAGAAGCATAAGAAATTACCAGACCATGCTGCATCAGGACTCATCCTAACCCAACGCCTGAAGCGTCACAATATACGGCATAACCCTATGAATCTTTTGGCAAGGCTAACACCAGTGTCGATGTTAATATTTTCTTCAGCTCCTAAAAGCTCCACTCGCAGGCCTCTGTCCACTAAAATTTGGCTGCTTTCTAGGTAAATTTAGTCAAGGGAGCTGATAGAGTAGAAAATACTTCCACAAACCTCTGGTAATACCCGGCTAATCCCAGGAAACTGTGAACTTCCGGTGGAGTTGTAGGTCTAGGCCATGCCATTACCGCCTCAATTTTCTACAAATCAACATCAATGCTAGCCTCTGATAAAATATGGCCTAGGAAAGGCACGAAATTTAGCCAGAAATCAGATTTAGAAAATTTTGCATACAATGAAGATCTTTGAGAGTCTGAAGTACCGTCCGCAAATGATTTTTGTGTTCTGCTTCTAAACGGGAGTACACTAGGATTTCTTCGATAAATACTATCACAAACAGGTCTTTGTTCAGCCTGAAGATGTTGTTCATTAGATCCATGAACATCAATGGGGCATTTGTTAACCAAAATGACATGACTAGGAATTGAAAATGACCATACCTAGTTCTAAAAGTTGTTTTCGGGATATCATTTTCCCGAACCTGTACCTGGTGATACCCTGACCTTAAGTAGATCTTAAAGAAATATTTTGCACCTTGTAACTGATCAAACAGGTCATCTATCTTGGGAAGTGTGTATTATTCTTAATGGTAACTTTATTTAACTGTCGGTAGTCTATGCACATGCGAAGAGAGCCATCCTTTCTCACAAAAAAATGGGCGACGTACTCAGCCTGATCTAACAAATCTTTCAATTGTTCCTTTAATTCTCTCAATTCAGTTGGAGTTATTTGGTACAGAGGGATGGATATGGGTTGAGTACCTGGTAACAAGTAGATAGAGAAATCGATTTCACATTATGGGGGAAACTAGGAAGTTCATCTGGAAACACATCTGGAAATTCATTGACCACTGGAATGGACTAAAGAGTTGGGGATTCTTCTTAAATATCTTGAACCCTGATAATAGATATATACAACCCTTTGTACCTTTTGCTATCAACTTTTTCACCTAAATATAAGATAGGAACCTATCTCTTGGCGTAGTTGCACTGCCCTTCCACTCTCGCACGACCTCTCCTGGGAAGTGGTATCGCACTGTCTTGGTCTAGCACTCTACGTTGGTATAACATGGCGCTAGCCAGTCTATGCCTATAATTTTATCAAAATCGATCATTTCTAGCTCCACTAAATCTGCTAAAGTTTGGTGACCAATGACCTGTACTACACACCCCCAGTAGATCCTTTTAGTTATAATAGAATCATCAGTGGGCGTAGATACTGAAAAGGGTCACTGGAGCATTTATGGTGTGATACAGAACTTTTGGGCCACTAATGGGATAACATAGGACAAAGTGGAACATGGGTCTATCAAAACATAAACTGGGTGAGAGAAAATATCCAGCATACTTGTCACAATATCCAGCGATAATTCTGACCTCTACCTGAGATAGATTCCCCTGACTTGCCTCGGCCACTGCCGACTGAAACTGAGGGCCTGCGCCCTACTGAAGGTGTTGGGGCATATGACCCTACTGAAGATCTATCTTGTCTGTCCCAATCACCCTAACCTCTAGCTGGACAATCAGTTATGATGTGACCCTCTTTCCTACAAGTGTAACAAGCAGTAGAACCATACTTGCATGTCCCAAGATGATGTCGACTGCAATGGCACAACGTGGCACAGTAGGCCAACTATGATCCGACCCCCTCTGCTGCTGAGAAACTAACACCCATTAGCTTTCACAGGGGCCCTGACTGCCCTCGACGATCTGATCTACCACCCTAATGCTGCTGTGGAGGTGGGGTTCTGGGTGGCCTACCTAATATTCGTGGCCTAGGTCTGCCCTGAAATTCTGCCTGCATGTCACTAGGTTTGGCCTTACGGTGCTGCTCTTGACTTGCCCTTTCTATCTCCCGCTGTCACTGCCTGATACCCTCAATATTCTTAGCAAAAGCCTGAATACGAGCGATATCCATGTCCTCCCACAAACTAGCCGTAACACATGTTTTCACGTACTCTGGGAGCAGCCCCATAATAAACCGATGCACTCTGGCAGGTATAGTGTCTACAAAACCTGGTGCATATCTATCCAAGGGATCAAATCTTATAGCATATTCTCGGACACTCATCGAGCCCTGCTCCAGGTGCAAAAACTGATCTACACAGGCCTGTTAAATTTCCCACGGCAAGTAGTGATCCAGGTAGGACTTTGAGAAACTGGGACAAGTCGAAGGGGGAGTGTCTCTGCCTCGAGACCTCTCTCAGCTCTCATACCATAACACTGCTAATGTCCCATAGTTGAAATACCGCTACTCAACCGACTCCGTGGGCATAACATGCATCACCCTGAAAATCCCCTGCAACTGGTCTAGGAAGTCGTTAAGCTCCTTTTCCCGATCTGTCCCTGTAAAATGCATGGGACTCGGGGAAAGAAACTCCCAGATCCTCCTGAATATTCAGCAACCACTGGTACCATTGGCTTGTGTTGAGCGGCCCTTATCTGGGCTAACATATAGACAGTGCTCCTAACCTCCTGATCCGATGGTCTAGGTATAGGAGCCTCCAGAGGTGGTTTCGGCATGTCCACTACCCTGGAGGACTTCTAGCATGGCGGAGACTGCTGAGGAGATAGAGATAAAGTCTCCCTATTGCCCTCAAATCGGGTTGGATCTAACTGGGGCACCCTGCTAATGCCCTCTCCTACCGTAACATCTAATTTCTGGTCGGTCGTAGTCTGTCGCATTTTCGACATTTCTTTGTAGATAATAAGAATAAGTAAGCTTAGGGACTCAACCCTATACAACATATCTCTACAACACGAATGAAGAAGAAAGAACGGGTAACCACACTATTATGCCCTGTAGCCTCCTTCCTATGGAATGTGGTGCACAACTCACCCATAGACAAGACTCTACTAGACACAACTTGCAGACTCCCTAGTATACGACCTACCCTGATACAAAGTTTGTCACGCCCCACCTTGGGAGGTATGACTGGAACCTGATGCCATACTGGGATATGAACTGACCTGACTGGGTTTATGCACCTCTAGTGCACGCCAGCTCTTCGATTCAAGAAAAGGACAAGCTATATGTCAATTGTAATCAAAGCCTCCGCCGACAAGGCCACATAACTACCTTTAAAAGAAAAAAAGCTAACCAACAATAAGAAGTACCAAGGGATCCTATGTGGGCCGACAAGATCACCATGCTATCTAGTTATCTCATAAGGGAAACAAGCAATTAAAACTATACTATGGCTTACAAGGCTGCTAACTAATAGCTACAGTACGCCCCACTTAGCCATCATGCAAAGGAAAACATACATAGGCCCCACACAGCCAACAAGAAAACTAATATTGGAAATCTGTAGCCTGCAAGCCTCTAAGAGTGGAATAATGTTTGGGATAGGGCCCCGACCTACCCATGAACTATATAACAAAAGAAAAAACCTTCTAACTAACAACTATGAGGCAAAAGGAGCTTATCAGACTACTAGCTCGACTGATGACTAGCGAGGTCCTAAACTGGGTCTAACTGTACCTGCAGGTAAGTAAAGCAACACCCTAGGATGGGCGTCAGTACAATATGTACTGAATATGTATGGCAGTATATGAAAATGAATGAATAATACTAGTCATGAAACTGAAACAATTCAATAGGAGGATAGAGAGCTAACCTGATATAACTTTATAACCTACTGTAAAACTAACAATAAATAGTGCAAACAAGAACCTTATCTGGCCCTCATAAGCCTGAAAGGTACAACCAGCAAAGAATAACCCGCCCGGAGGCCCCATAAGCCCTCGCGAGTTTACTTCAATCTATATACCCTTAATCATGTTAAAAAATGAGTGAACAGGTAACTATAGCCGTCCTACTGGTCCCCTGGGTCTATAATTGAGCCCACTCGACTCCTGATCTCTAGTTGCGTCTGAGTCTGGTGGACTCTTGATAACTGCATCCTAGGCACCATACTCAACGACAGTCAGTGATGTCGATACGTCGCAAAGATAATAGTCCAGCCATCGAATGGACTGTAATATGGCCCTTGGGCCTATGTATCATCCCTTAGGATGGCATATCGCTTCATTGAAAGACGTTATATATCCTCGTAGGTGTTAACACAACTAGTAACCCTGGGGTTGGTCATGGAAGGCTATACAGGGCAGGGTCAATCCCATCTAAACATACAACACCAATCTCAAACTAATAATAGCAGCTAACCATAAAAATCATGCTTTTGGCATTCTTACGAGTCTAAGTATTATTATGACATGATAGGAACAACTTGCTGAAAGGATTTGCCTTAACATATCGCGAATGCTGATTTCTAATTTAACTGGTGAGGTTTAATGTGCAAACTGTAGTTCTTTCCAACTCTAACCCCTATCTGAGATAATAGCACTAATTTCAATACTAACCTCGGCAAATATCAATAACTTTTGATAATAGAATTAACTATAATCCAACTTCAAATAACTCAGACGACAATCTATAATTTCCTGAGAATTCATAAGGGAGAAATGCTTACCTAATGCCTATGACCGAGTAGGAATCACTTTTGAGCAATTCTGACAACTTTTACTTGGCGGAGTTCTGGGTTTGCCGAGCGAATTTTCAAGAAATAACTCCTTAATAATGTTTCCCCTATGTCTAAAACTCATTACTTGAAGTTAATTTGAGATTAGACTGCGTTTGGTAGCATAATAAGAGGAAAATTAATGAAAACTTGCGTGCTTTTACTTCCCTGTCGAGATATCATTTGAGAAATGACTAAAATGAAAGAGGGAGGGGTTTATATATAGCAAAGGGCGGCCGGCCAAATCACCGAGATAGCCCCATGTTGTTCCCCTACATGCGCCACTTGGCCTGGTGCGCCGCTCTAGCCAGTACCCTACCGGCTGGCACGTTGGCCCTTCATGGCCTATCCTTGCCTAACCCTGCTTCCGAGGCTTTTCTCTCATGCTTCAAGCTCTCTTTACTCATCACAAAGCCACGTGTGCGCTTACTAATCATTACCATTTACGGGGTGTAACAGGGACTGAGCTGAATTGATGGGGGATCAGGGCTAACGACGAGATTGAGACTAATCATCTGAATCAATATCATAAAATAATATAACATAGAATTATGTGCTAAGTACTTTGAATGTACTAGGTATGTAAAGAATATAAGACATGCTAGTAAGGTGATAGTCTAAAATCATGAGTGTAAAACAAGATAGAACATGAGAGTAAAGACAATATGCTAAATGCATATTCCTGAAGTAATCATAATCATGAGATATTCATCATAAGCTAAAACATAAAGAAACAAGATTTGAAAATAAAAATGTCACACCCCACCTTGGGAGGCATAATTGGCACCTTGTGCCACATTGGGATTTCAACTGACCTGACTGGGCTTATGCACATCTGGTGCATGCCTGCTCTTCACATAAAGAAACTAATGAGCTATATCTCGTCTATAAGACAGGCTCCAGCTGAAAAGGTCGCATAGCCACTTGTAAAAAGAAAACAACTAACTAATAGCACGCAATAAAATGATCTTATACGGACCGACAAGACCACCATGTTGTCTAGTTACAGCAGAAGGAAAATAGGTAAACATAACTACGCTATAGCCAACAAGGCTTCTAACTAAAAGCTAAACTAGTCCCCACAAGGACATGACGCAAAATAAACATACATAGGCCCCACACGGCCAACAACAAAACCAACAACTTGGAATCTGTAGCTTGTAACCCTCTAAGAGTGGAATAATGGTAGGGACACGGCCCCGACCTACCCATAAATTGTAGAAGAAAAGAACAAACCTTATAACAAACAACCCCGGAGAAAAGGAGTTGATTAGATCGCTCACTTTTGCTGATGACTAAGGAGGTCCTGAACTGCATATATCCGCACCTACAGGCAAGTAACGCAATGTCCCAAAGATGGGCATCAGTATAATATGTATCGAATATATAAGGCAATAATGAAAATGACGGAATAATACTGATAACAAAAGTGAAATGATGTAATAGAAAGGATAAGAGATACAACCTGCATTGCCCTCCAACCTACTGTTTAACTCACAATAAATAAAGCAAACAAGAACCTTACCTGGCCCCCATAAATTCAGAAGTACAACCAGCATACAATAAACCTCCCGGAGCTCCCATAAGCCTTCGCGAGCACACTTCAATATATATACCCCTATCAAGGTCAAAATAAGTCAACAGGTAACTACAACCAACCTGCCTGTCCCTTGGGTCTACAACTGCCCGCTCGGCTGCTGTAGTTATGTCTGAGTCCGATAGACTCCCATAACTGCACCCTGAGCATATAGGCTTGACAAGCATCAGTGATGCCGATACGACATTGTCACGACCCGAACATAGGCTCGGATTGAGATATGGAACAAGTAATCCTAAAGGACTCTAAGTCGACCCGTGGAATGAATATAACATCTAACTCAATCACAAAAATGATAGATCAACATGATAATCTTAGGGAAAGTCTGAAATAAACATAACATCAGAAATACACATGAATCTAAAGCTAATTTACATTCTATAGTCTGAAAAGCCTCTAAGTCCGATGAGTTGATGTTATACCCTGAAAACCCAAAGATCAAATCCGGGAGTAAAAAATTGAAAACTGCTGAAAACTGATAAAAATATCAAAGAACGAAAGGTTTAATGACAAGTGGTTGGGAACCACGAGCCATTGTTACTAGTTGTTGGTTCAGGAGTCCTAGGTGGCAATGGAAGAAATGAGTTATGTAACGACCCATTGTAGGAAACAACGAGCTATCATTTGTTGTTGTGGTGAGGTTGGACCTTAGCATGTGGGGAGATAACAGGTCACCCAAAGACACGTCATGAGAAACAATGACTTATTGTCAGCAGTCGTTGTCTGCATGGTCATATTCATAGTGAACTTAACGGACGGAGACAAAGACCCATTGGAGGAAACAATGAGTCGTTGTGAGACCCGTTGTGAGCAGAAATGTTAGGGGAAAGCAACGATCGAATCGATGACCCGTTGGACCAAAGGATGAGTCGTCCTATCTAGCTGTGGTTTGTCTTCTGGAAGCAAGGCCTAAGTAGTGCATATGATGGGCCATACCGTCAGTCGTCGCAGCTACCGACGACTCATTGGTACGACACTTTGGACTGACCAGGAAAGTTTTCAAGGAAGATTCATTAAGGGCATTTTCAAATTTTCCATGCTATAAGGCCCAAAACTACATCGTTTCATGTATTATTCTGAGCATTTTAAAATAGGTTAAGTCCCTATTGTATAGATCATTCCCCATGCATGCAAATCAAGAGAAATTTTGAGAGATTAAGCCACTTTCCAAGCTTTTTCTTATCAATTCCTTCTTGGGAATTCGAGGACTTTAGATTTTAATCTAACCCAGGTTTACAAGTGGATGTTTCCATCCACACCTATGCCCATTCTGTATTAATTCATGAAAATCTATCAAGAAAATCCTATGGGGTTTTAATTTAATTTTTGTGAAAATCTAATGATTTTCTAATGGGCCTTTCTGATTTATTATTTACATTATATTTTTATAGATTTGATTAGGTTTTACAATTGTTTTACTTACATGAATTATTGATTTTGGTTTCTACCAAATTAAGCCTAATTATGCATATTTTATGATGAATCGCTTTATGATCTAACTTTTAGATTGTGGATATTTACAACCCCAACAAGATTTATAAATTTGAATATGAAATTATTCAATCACCTATCATGATTTTATGATTTACAAGTTATATGTATGACCTACTATTATGAATTAGAATATGCAATTATTAAACACGGGATATGGAACCCCGAGAAGCCTAGGTTCTGTCCTGGATCTCATAAACTACGTGTAACCGTAGGTATGTTGGGACTTCCCATGCGACTGTCCCTAGCACAAATGGCTCTTGTCATGTGTGATCATGCCTTTCATGGTTGTACCCCTGGCAAGATACGAACAGCCTCCCGATTAGGTTTATAAGTCGGGCTACATGTGTGTTCATATGGATATGTTGGTTAAGAGAAGTTTCCCAACATCCCATGACTTATGCATGTTATGATTATGTATATTATCTCAAGTCATGTTTAATAAAGCTTTTCTCTTATGACTATGATTACGACTTTGTTACGAAAGATTTGAAAACCTTGAGTCGTATGTTATATTACGATACTTATGTTACAAGCATGTTGTCCTACTCTTATGATCACTTATGAGCTTTTATATATTTTAAATGTCCTTTTTACTTACCTTGTACACTCGGTACATTCCACATACTGACCACATGCTTTCTATGTTGTTTTTTCTTATGATACAGGCTCTAGCTCTCAAGCTCATCCTCATATCCAGACTCCCTTCAAGGTGTACTTTTTAGTTTACTAGTGAGCCCTCATGTTCCGAGGGATATTTGATAGACACTCATGCTACTTTATGTTTTAGTACTTGTTCAGTTAGTTAGGGGTGTTGTCCCATCAACCCATCGTATGTAGTTGAGGCTTTCAGACAGTGTGTAGTACTCAGCCTGTGTATGTCTAGTGATTTCGTATGTCATGATATGCTATGTCACATTTATGTTTCCTCTATGTTTTTATGTTTAGTCTTCCTCTTAATGTGAATTAAGTTAGTTATGCTTATGCCATGGGTCTAATTGGGGCCTCTCAGGGTTCCTTGTCCCGTTTTTACGATCCGGGTCTACTCTTGGGTTGTGACAAACATGGTGTCAAAGAAATATGTTTTGAAGTGTCCTAGGGTGTCTGAAAGCCGCGTTAAGTAGATTCTTTTTTCATGCATGTGAAGCACGCCACACTTATTACGAAGAGGCTACATGACGTTTAGGAAATATTCCCTTCTTTCATGATCTATGTTATGTGGTTTTCTGTTTACATGCTCTCTTCCATTTTTTTATTAAGTAAATGAGACCACAAGTCTCTATATTATATATAAAAACGATCCAGGCAATTGGCCCACAAAATAATAGGCCTAAAATCAACATAATACTACCTGTCCAAAAATATAAAAAGAAAAAGGAAAGCATAATTGAGCAGACACACTAAGAAATTTCTAGGCCCTTTGTCTCATCTGCATTCACTTCTCCTTCAGACCTCTACTAGTGATGCTCCACCACCATCAACAGTCTGAACTAAGAAGCTTCTAGCTCTACATATCATCTTCCTCCTATTCTCCTTCAAATAGCAACTGGTGATGAATCGAAGGTCTCCAAATATCGCATTTTTCATCTTCTTCTTCGAGATGATCGAACTTGATTGGAGAGAAAATTAGCAATCTTCTTCTTCCACTCAGTCTTTTCTTCCACTCAGTCTCTGTTGTGTTGATAGAAACCAGATATTGACAATGAAATCTCTTAAAGTAGACCATATTATCTCTTAATCAGATCGATGTAAGCATCTTCTTAACTACTGATCTACCTCAAAAGTAAATGTCTTTTCAATTTCAGCTCTTACATCGAACTCTATAGCTTAGATGTCAAGGTTAAGGTTATGTCCCTTCCTCTTATTCATGGTGGACTAAATCTCATTAGAGGTTAATACCACCACCTATAAATTCGATTATTGAACAAAAACCTCAACCTGATGATGTACTTACTCTATGCAACTTGATGCAGGATCTATTCTAAGTTGAACTGACAGTAGTAAGCGTACTGGATTTGCAACATCGAGTCTTGCTTAATCATTATTTATACACCTCAATGTTCTCACCAGGTGAGTAATGCTTTAAGTAGATGTAAATTTTGCATACTATAGTATATGCAAGTCCTATTACTTGATAACTATCAATTTTACTTCTTATCATGAGTAAACCTACATCAGTTAAAACCTATACTTATTGCATCTGAATTACTCAATGATTCTCCTTCTTAACTAGGAGTACCTATTTTATCAAAGTTAATAATTCTCCTTCCTTCACTAGGTATCTCCTAAAATGATTAAATCGAGACTTACCAGCAAAACCAAAAACTAAGTTAGTTACATAATCAGCAAAAGTATTTCCTTTCATAAAAGAGTGTTGTACTCTTGATAAAACACTTCTCCTTAAGAAATTAATATAGTTCATGTCACGCTCCAGAAATGGGGTAGGACGCGAATGACCCTCAATTTCAAGATAATCGAGAAACCGGCTATATAACATCTATACTGCAACCCGTAGGCTAACTAGGCAACCTGTCACAGTCAACTATAACATAGGAATGGATCGACCAGGTCTCAACATACATAACCAACGATAGAATGTCAATAAGACTAATAATAACATTTGAAAAGAACTATATAAAGCCAACAAAGCCATACACCAAACTAAAATTATACAACTGCACAACTAGTCCATAAAAGCCTCTAAAGATTAAGCAAAATGAAATGCACGGGATAGGGCCCCAGCCTACGCATAGTCCACAAAAAAACTCAATACAAATAAAACCAGACACAGGGCTCTTGAAAGAAAGGAGCATACTAACTCTCGGCGGAATCTGGGCTCCAACTGCAATGGTCGATTTGAGCCCCTACCTGCACCTGCAACACAATTGCAAGGGTCCCCAAGTGAAGGGATATCAATACAAATAAACACATCGATACGTAAGACTTAATGCTATAAAATAATGTAACACCCCAAAAGTCTGTAAAATCAGACCCAAGGACTGAAAAGGAGAAAACAGGAAAACCTACACCAAGTCACAAAACGAGTCGTTGAGTGATTCGTTAAGTGACCCAATGGGTCGTTATGCGACCCATTAAGTGGGAAAGGTTGGTGAAAACTTAGGTTTAAGAGAGTCATAATGAGTAGTGAAGTGATCAATTAAGTGTCATGATGAATTGTTAAGTGGAGATGTCAAGAAAAGATCAGAAAGTTGGAAAACTTGGATAGTGGCAACGGATCAGGGTGATGACTTGTCAAGTGTCCTAACAGTGAGTCACTCGTTGGGACTGCTAGTGTGATTTTTTCAGTCGGGTTATTAAGGGTGTTTTTGTAGTGCCTAACTCCTAAATTAAGTCATTTTAAGCTCCTAAAAGGGTGTTTTAAGGGGTTTTATTCATCCTAAACCCTTATTCTACTCCTCACACTCCTAGTGAAGATCAAATCCCCTTAAGTCAAGCTAGGGTTTCATCATTATAATACCCCAAAAGTCACTAAGATCAGACATGAGGGTTGAAGCAGAGAAAATAGAAAAAAATCTGCACAAGTCGCAAAATGACTCATTAAGTGACCCGTGAAGTCACCCGACGAGTTTTGAAGTGACTCGTGAAGTGGGTAGCAGGCTATTAACGAGTCGTGGTCAGGGGTTGACCATGGATGGAGCCACGAGTCGTGGAGTCACATCACGACTCGTGAAATGAGTTGTGGTCATGGTTGTTGAGTTGAAGGTGGAATTTCTAGTAGACTTCACGAGTGAAGTCCAAGAGTCGTGACCCACCAAGCAACTTGTGAAGTCTGTCGAGAGGACTAGCAGAGTAATTTTTCCTGTGGGAATAGTTAGGGTGTTTTTGTAATTTCTAAGCTTCTAAGGCCTAAACTACGTCATTTTAAGCTCTTTTAGGAGGGTTTTAAGAATGTTTAACCAATCCCATGTCATTCTCACCCATGCATGCAAGATTAGAGGGTTCCATTGAAGATCAAGCTTAAGAATTCTCCTATGTTCTTCCCTAAATCTCTTGGGCTTTCAAGGAAGGGTGTAGAATCATCTTACCCAGGTATGCAGGGCCATGAATGATATTCACTCTCATGCCCAAAACCCTTCTCAAGTTCATGAATTCAAGTTTATGATTCTATGAGGTTTTAACCCAAAGTTATGAAATTCCTTATATTTTAATCATGGATCAATTCCCTTCATATTTCAAATTATGTTTTAGGATTCATGGGTAGGTTTTATGATTGTTTGGATTACAATTCATGATTTAAAAATTTTTAGAATAGTAACCCTAATTCCGGAAGTTTCATGAAAAGTTGAGTTTATTATATTGTTCGTGTGATTGTGGGTATATAAAATGAAACGCAAGTGCACGTGGTCGAACAAGTAGTAAGTGTCTTTAGTAAGCCAAGTATCGATCCCACAGAGACTTGGATGAAGTGTAATCTGCTCAAGTGTACTATATTTTACTTCTAAAAATGCAGACAACAGTGTAACCAAAAGTTTGATAGTTTGTTTTATAATTTTTATACTAAAGCAAAAAACAATTATCTACTTTGAGTCTGAACTATGAATGAGAGCATGCTGAGGTTAAACAAACATGCAATGAAATTAATTATCATCATACTTTGGTTAATCTTTTCCTCCAGTTGCTAGCCAAGAACATTTGCCAAGAGATTAAAACTCTCGTATTTAACCTCACTTAAGAATCATGAACCATCCGTCTACATTTCTGTGATCAAATGCAATTCATGTTCTAGCCATAAAATTCCGGTTCCTAAATTGACTAATACGACTTTCAGGTATATTTCTATCCTGAAAGCAAATCAAAACTCAATTTTCCCAAACCAAGTAAAGAACATATCCTATTAATTCACAACTTTCCAATTTCTTGCTCTCTCGAGTGAAACCGGACTTTTTAGATTTACATTAACGTAGGCCACACATTAATGCAGTAAGAACAAGAATTAATAGAACAACATGTAAGAAAAGATGAAAAACCAAAGAATCAATGATCGAATTTCATCACAATTGTTCATAACCTCGGCAAGGAGAGGAATTAGCCACTCATTTGTGGATTAAACTTCTTAAAATGAGTGTTAATCATACAAGCAATTGAATTAACGAAGAAAGAAAGAGAGAAAAAACCCTGATATTTTCGTCCCTCAACTGCCTGTAACCCACGTCCTTGCTCCACCAAGTCAGAATAATGAAAAATGAACCTAAGTGTGCTATTTATAGTAGTGGAACTTTTTCCCAGAATAACAAGTAACGTGTCACAGAGTGCATCGCGGAGCCCTGCCTCCGTGACACACTACGGACGCGGAAGCTCTCGGGAAATCACTCGAACTTGGACCCGGCAGTACCCTGCCGCGTTAGCAACGTGTCACGCTGCTTGGGCAGCGCGTTGGCACCTCTTGGTCGCGCAGCCAACCTGCTGTGGCATGTTACCAATGCGCAAGTGGGCTGTTGTGATCAGCCTGCATGCCGCGGCATGTTGCCGACGCGCAGGTGGGCTGTTTTGTGCCTCCTCTTTGCCGACGTTGGCGTGTTAATTCCGTTTCCAAGCCTCTAATTCACCAACTCATGGATTAGTTACTCAAAAGTCATCAAAACCTACAAAACAAAGGCTAATTAGGTTGGTTAGCACATATCTTCACTTCATATAAAATTACATGAAAATGTATACAATAACTTAGATAAACAAGACTAATTTAAGTCATAAAGCGTATCTCGGGCATGCTATTTTTGCACGTGATCACAACCCCACACTTAAAGCCTTATTCATCCTCGAACAACCTTTTACATATCATGCATATGGAGACTCCCACATAAATAATTTAGCCAGATAATTCAAGTTACGGCTATAATGATTACGTAAGATACAAGCTAAAAATAGAGCATGCCTGATTTGATCATTGAAATGAAGTACAACTATGTTAAGACTTCTTAACCTCAAGAATCGACTCTCAATCTTAGAAAACTCATGCAAATCAACTGATTAAGAAATCCCACAAGAATTATATCCTTCATTCAACATGTGCCCCTCACGGAAAGAGAGTTACCCAATTTCACACGCAAAAACAATTTTTATATCACAACATGTGTGGGTACATGCATAGAATTACACTCACTCTCAGAAAGAATTCACATGCATCATGTAATGACCCATAAGTTTGCCCTTGGTGTTTTATTCCACTAATTTAAGGATGTATAAATGTAAGATCAAGTAGGGCTTTTTAGGTTGTAATGTAACTCAGATGCGGGTAAGTACTATTATTGCCAGTAATAGTGACTATCTTTCCTCAGCGCTTTTAATACATCACGCCTTCATTACGGACTTCCCTTCCCTTACTTCACCTTTTTCTCCTTTCATCTTTCTTTTTCCTCTTTTGTTCCCCCATTTCTTTGGGCCCTTTTAGCTTATTAGTAAGGAGTTCTATAAGTAACTTTTCATTTATTTGTTTTCTTACTCGCTACTAATACTCACCCTTATTCAAACAATTGCACCCTCGCCCTTTCTCAACTTTTACAATTGCTACTTTTCCTTCTTTTTCATTCTTCTCACTCCTTTACTCTTTTGGATTTTTCCTTTAAGCGCTTAGGAGTTTTGGTTCAAATTCAAGGCTAATAAGAAAAAAGGATTAAGCTTATGTTGCAGTTGTCAAAGAATAGGCTCACGGCTCAATGGGGTTGACTAGGATTAATTTTTCAAGGTAGGTAAAATGAGGGAAAAAAATTTGGTTCATTTAAAGAAATGCCTAAATCATCTCCTACAATTCACATCCTTCATTTCGTTTTATATACACACCAGGCAAGTTCTAGACATTTCATAATAGCACAAAATACTCAAAAACCTTACACTCATGGCACATGCTCAAATCAAGACACATTTAGTAGACTCTTACTCAGTTAATCACAAGAATTCAGAATTAAGCTTCCATCATATTGAGTCAAATTCAAGAGCCTAAGTGTCTCAAACAAAGTTATACACTTGCATGCTTCAACACTGGACATACTTGCATCTTACAACCATTTATAGCCCATAACAAGAACCTCAAGCATCGATTAGCTACGGGTTCACAAACCCACAACCTATCGACTAATTCTTCCTCAAGATGGTCGTCATCCATCCATCGTCGGAAACAGTCACTAACTATGACTAAAAGACATTATATACAGAATGAGGAAAGAAAAAGAAAAATTTTATTCTTCGGTTCAAATACCCCCCGTCGGAAAAGAACCGAAAAGAAAAACCAACGGGTGATGAATTCATGCTTGACTCCCAACAATTTTCAATTTTCTCACAAATTGCACACAAGCATTACATCCACCAAACACTCGTTAAGCACAAAAATTTTGAAATTTTCCAGAAATTTCCCTCACCCCACACTTAAATCATGCTATGTCCTCATAGCATCAAAATAACAATTAAAGGATGAGAAATACTCCCTGAGGCCTTTAAGCCTAGCTAACAACATGCCTTTCTTCAACTTTACACAAGTGGGTGTTCGACCCCACACTTTTTCTCTTCCATGCTTGTTAGCTTCCTCCTCCACGGGTACTCAGACTTCCCCTCCATCTGTGCTTAACTTTCCACCAAAACAACACAAGATGAAAAATAAATAAAATCAACTTAAATGTAAGAAATTAAAATGGTACCCATGGTACCCTTGGGTTGCCTCCCAAGCAGCGCCTAATTTTACGTCGCGGCACGACGTATCCAGTTTCACTGCTTTTTCCTCCACCTTGAGGATATGAATCTCACCCCTAATTTCTTCTCTAATTTCCTCTTATGCTCCAGGGGTGGTGGTGAAAAATTGTAAGGACCGAGCAGTAGATGTTTTCTTTTGAACCTATTGGCCCTTAAGTAAGCGAAGTCATTATGTCTCTCTGAGTTAGCAAATGTCAAAATATATGGGGCTTGGTCCTCCTCTAGACATTTCTCTATAAGCTTGGAAGACTCTATTTCTATGCTTTCAACCAAACTTAATGTCGAAAAATGCTTCGAGTGTGGTCCAATAAACCTCAACTCTTAAAATGCATTGTGCTTGACCTCCTTACTTGTAAACACCTTCTCAACATCGACATCTATCTCTCCATTAATGTCAAATGGGGGATACTCTATCTCTTCTTCCAGGAATGGATTTTCCATAAGTGTGAGCCCATCACAGGGACATTCAAGTAATTCTAATTGTTGGGCTTCATCCGAAAATTCACCCTTGTCTTCCTCTTGTAGTTCCTCTTGACTATCGGCTAAAACTGTCACCTGCAATTTATCACAAGCTTTAGCCTCAAAAATCATCTCCGTGAATTTGACGCTCATCCTTTCTAGAGCCTCTACATTCTCTTCTTGCTGAATTCTCAATAGTGCCATCGCCTCATTCATCGCTTCTGATTGCTCCAAGAGTTGTTTCAGCATGTCTTCTATTCGAGCTTGGCGTCCCAAGTCCTCTTTTTCCGCATGCCTATATTCAGAAAAAACAACAGAAGGATCATAGTAGGGGCTTGGGGGAGGGGAATATGCATTCGGACAGCCATCCCAATGGCCATCTTGACCACCACATCTATTGCACGTGTTAAAGTGTTGCCACGAGTGGTGTCCTCCGCAATTCAGACAAGATTCACTAAAATATGCGTATGCACCATTTATACCATTTGTATTCCATGATGTCATGTCAATAAGGGTATCCGGAAAAGAAAAAAATAAAATGAAAAAGAATTAAAACAAACACTAAGACCAAGTTGTCAGCACTAAGAAAAAAAATACAATAAATTTACACTTAAGAAGAATTCACCAATTTCCAAGTCCCTAGCAATGGCGCCAAAAACTTGTTCGCGTGATTGTGGGTATATAAAACGAAACGCAAGTGCACGTGGTCGAACAAGTAGTAAGTGGCTTTAGTAAGCCAAGTATCGATCCCACAGAGACTTGGATGAAGTGTAATCTGCTCAAGTGTACTATATTTTACTTGTAAAAATGCAGACAACAGTGTAACTAAATGTTTGATAGTTTGTTTTATAATTTTTATACTAAAGCAAAAAACAATTATCTACTTTGAGTCTGAACTATGAATGAGAGCATGCTGAGGTTAAACGAACATGTATTGAAATTAATTATCATCATACTTTGGTTAATCTTTTCCTCCAGTTGCTAGCCAAGAACATTTGCCAAGAGATTAAAACTCTCGTATTTAACCTCACTTAAGAATCATGAACCATCCGTCTACATTTCTGTGATCAAATGCAATTCATGTTCTAGCCATACAATTCCGGTTCCAAAATTGACTAATACGACTTTCAGGTATATTTCTATCCTGAAAGCAAATCAAAACTCAATTTTCCCAAACCAAGTAAAGAACATATCCTATTAATTCACAACTTTCCAATTTCTTGCTCTCTCAAGTGAAACCGGACTTTTTAGATTTACATTAACGTAGGCCACACATTAATGCAGTAAGAACAAGAATTAATAGAACAACATGGAAGAAAAGATGAAAAACCAAAAAATCAATGATCAAATTTCATCACAATTGTTGATAACCTCAGCAAGGAGAGGAATTAGCCACTCATTTGTGGATTAAACATCTTAAAATGAGTGTTGATCATACAAGCAATTGAATTAAAGAAGAAAGAAAGAGAGAAAAAACCCTGATATTTTCATCCCTCAACTGCCTGTAACCCACGTCCTTGCTCCACCAAGTCAGAATAATGAAAAATGAACCTAAGTGTGTTATTTATAGTAGTGAAACTTTTTCTCGGAATAACAAGCAATGTGTCACGGAGTGCATCGCGGAGCCCTGCCTCCGTGACACGCTACGGACGCGGAAGCTCTCTGGAAATCACCCGAACTTGGCCCCGGCAGCACCCTGCCGCGTTGGCAGCGTGTCACGCTGCTTGGGCAGCGCGTTGGCACCTCTTGGTCGCGCAGCCAACCTGCTGTGGCATGTTACCAATGCGCAAGTGGGCTGTTGTGATCAGCCTGCCTGCCGTGGCACGTTGCGGACGCGCAGGTGGCTGTTTTGTGCCTCCTCTTTGCCGACGTTCGCGTGTTAATTCCGTTTCCAAGCCTCTACTTCACCAACTCATGGATTAGTTACTCAAAAGTCATCAAAACCTACAAAACAAAGGCTAATCATATTGGTTAGCACATATTTTCACTTCATATAAAATTACATGAAAATGTATACAATAACTTAGATAAACAAGACTAATTTAAGTCATAAAGCGTATCTCGGGCATGCTATTTTTGCACGTGATCAGATATATGTTTCAAGTATGATATGATATCTAGCATTAAAGTGTGTTTATGATTTATTCATGTCGTATTCATGATTTTGACAATAAAGTTTATTTCAAGTATGTTAAAGTTTGGGCAAGCCCAAATAACGTTTTTAGAATGTTTTCATGATTCAGTTCAGTTTTTTAATATCAGCTCACCACATAGTTTTGGAGTCTATACTCCCCCTTTCAGCATGTGGTATGTTTTGAGCCAACGCTCCTCAAATTTAGATTTCAGACTATGTATGTATTTTCATGATCAGCTTCATTGGAAAATGATGGTTTCAGCTTTATTTGAAAATGATGGAGAGCACGTGTCGGTTATATGACGAATCTCCCATTTTTCCTCATGATCTGAATTATGTACGTTCATCAGTTATGATATTATGTTTTTAGCAGGTTTGACCCAATGATTAGTTTATCAGTTTTACTTATGAATATAAGTTTCAGCTTTGGATAATTCATTTCAGTTGTGACATCCAGTTTATGTCTAATCATGTTTTCAGATATCAACATGCAGTCATAGGACAGTGAATATCATGATGTTATGATTTATGTTATGCATGATTTCAATTTATATTTATACAACCTATTTTACTTACCTTGCATACTCTATACATTCAAATTACTGACCATATACTCTATGTTGTATCATTTCATGATACAGGCTCAGATGTTCAGACTCTGTCCCGCCACTTGCCAACCTCCAAAGTTTATCCCAGACAGCTTTGTTGGTGAGTCTTCATCTTTCGAGGAACTTCAATTAGTTGAGTTTTGTCATTTTGAGTTTCAAACTTCTAATGAGCTAGTTGGGGTGTTGTTCCATCAGCTCGTCAGTATGTTAGAGGCTTTTCAAACATAGTTTGTATATTCATCTTCGCATCCAGTGTAACGATATTTCTGTTGGTTAGATGTTTTATTATTCAGACTTTAAATATTTTAGAATTTAGTTTTTCACTTTGCTTATGTTGAGCTTTAGTTATGATGTTATGCTATTGGTCAACTTGGAGCAATGTATGGTTCTAGGTTTCGAGTCTAGATCAAGGCCTATATTCGGGTCATGATAAACTTGGTATCAGAGCATTGGGTTTTGAATTATCCTAGGGTGTCTTAAAGCCGTATTAAGTAGAGTCTTTTTTCTGAGTGTGAAGCGTGCCACACTTATGAAAAAGAGGGTACGAAACATTTAGGAAATTTTCCTTCATTCATGATCTATGTCATGCGATGAAATATCCCTATATCCTTCTAACTCGTGCTATACGCATTTGCAGAATCATGCCTTCACCCCGAGTTAACAAAAGATGGAATGGCAACAGAAATGGAAATGGCCATGAGAATGGCAATGGAGATGGGCACCAGCAAGCCTCGCCAGCCCTTGAAGGTCCTTTACCCGAGCAGGTCTCTCATGCTGAGCTTAGGGCAGGTTTTCAGATGTTGGCCCAAGCTTTGACCTCTTAGGTCAACTAGCAAGCGATGACCCATATTCAGCAGAATGAGAGTGCAACAGCATCCTGAGTTTGGGATTTTCTCAGGATGAATTCCCCTGAGTTCGGGATTTTCTCAGGATGAATTCCCCTGAGTTCCTTGGGTCAAGGGTGGATGAGGACCGAGATGAGTTTTTTGAGTAGATACAAAAGATCATGCACCTTATGTGGGTGATGGGAGAAAAGAGCATAGACTTGGCCTCCCATCAGCTGAAGGGGGTTGCTTGCAGCAGCCAAAGACATACGAGAAGCAGCTATGACCTATACAATCCTACTATGGGTAGTAGGTTTAATCGTGACACAATCGGTGCCAGATATGAAAAATTCCCTGTTAGCATAGGAAAAGGTTTCTAATGTCTGTATAAATATCTTTTGTGTTTTATTCTAGTAGAAAAAGAGAAAAATGAAGTAGTATACATGTGAAGAATATTATTTGTGAATTTTTATCAAGTTTTGAAGAGCAATTCTTAGGATCAAATTCTTGATTTCATCCATTGTTCTTTAGATTGTTCTTTGATATTCAAATATGATTTTCTTTCAATTTTTGTTGTAAGTATTTAATTATGTGCTTGTGTATTAATGCAATTTATAATCTGACAACCATGAGAGGCTAAAACCATCACAAATACGGGTTGTGGGAACCATGGTGGATTAACAAAATAGGGTTAGACAATGTCATTAAATACCAATTCTAAACGCTTGTATTATATTCTTTTCATCTTTAAACGTTTCTTAACGATGTATAACATTTTGTCTACCAAATCATTTACTTGCTTGAACATAGAGAAGTAGAGATTAGGAAAAGAGAATTACAAAAAAGACTTGGTCTTTATGATCATTGTATTAACTTGAATTTTGGTCGTAGGGTATTTAAATTTGGAACATATACATAACGGTTAGTTTGAAATCGCTCATGAGACCTGACCCGGTGATTGAGTATAGTCATCAAATAAGGATGAACCCTAGTTATCAGTTCTACAAGTTAGCATTGGGATTGATCACGTGTGTATATCCAAAGTAGTTTTGAACCCATGGGGAATACTTACCCTAGTTGTTTGCAAATCTTGATTTAAATCACAATTATAACCTTTTTTTTAATATTGTTTTCTTTGAAACCCTCCAATTTGGAGGTAAATCATCAACAAATTCAATTACCGACATTAGTCTAGATCTTACGCTATTCCCTATGGGTTGACCACAACCTCTTAGTTGGGTTCTTTATTGAAAACGTCTTGTGATTTTGAGAATTATCAAAAAGTGACGCCATTGCCGGGGAATACAATTAAGATTAGATTAATTGCTTGTATTTAACTTCTTGTTGTTATTTCCAGAATTACATTTTCTTTTTGTATTTGGATATACACAAGTTGTTGCTTGGTGTGTGCCAAGTACTTGTTGGAATGGAAACCCCCCGATTCTATTGGATCTCAAACTCGAAAGGACATTGCGAAAGATGGAGAACCAAGAGCAGAGAGATTCCTATACTGCTGAAGAAGCTAGGCAAGCCGAGCTAGCTCAGCAAGCTGCACTTCTAGATGCAGAGGATGCTCGAGATGAGGTTGTTAACGTTGGTCTACATGGAAGGGGCAACTGAGGTCAAATATATGCCCCTCAGTTCTTCAATGAAGATGACCCGGACATTGATGAAGTCAGGTCAACTGGAGCTATCGTACCACAACCATTGCCTGTTGGGGCAAAATTTAACATCACTAGGACCATGATCCAATTATTTAACATGAAAGGGGTGTTTAGTGCTCATGCAGTTGATGATGCCAACCTGCACCTGATGAACTTTGGTGGAATATGCAAGGCGTACAGGTTGCCCGAAGTTAGCCAGGATGTTATAAGACTAAGACTCTTCCCCTTCTCTCTGTCTGGGGAGGCCACTTTATGGTCATTGGAGTCGCCTGTAGACTTTATTACCAACTGGAGAGAGCTTAGGCAAGCTTTTCTAGAGAGATTATTTCCACCCTCCAAGATGCTGCAACTTAAAGACGAAATCTATAATTTCCAACAACTGATGATTGTGGCACTCCATGAAACCTGATTGAGGTTCAAGAAGAAGTTGACCAAGTTCCCGAACCACAAAATTCTTGATGAGTTTGTTGGAGATTTTCTATAGATCATTGAAAAATAGTACAAAAGTTGTAGTAGACAAAGTGGCAGGAGGAGCACTTATGGGACACACCAAGGAGAAAGCTGCCACTATTCTAGACAGAGTAACCATGAAAAACAGGCATGGCACACCCGGGAAGTAGAAGCAGCGGCTGGTACAAATATTGTTGGTTTGACTGTAGACCAATGAAGGAAGGAAGAAGAATGTGACTAGGAATTGGCTCATATGCGCACATCATTGGATTTTCTCACTAAACATATCATGGAGATGGAGCCAGAAAAGTTAATGCAATGGGGATACAGGTATAGGAAGCTGGGCCAGACCACTAAGATTTCGAGGAGGAGGCAACTTCTTGGACAACCAGGTGGTCGGTTTCCAAGCCAACATCAATGGGTCTGGAAAATACACTTGGCACCAAGTTTCAGGAAACAAGGTCAGAACCAATACAAATACAATTACAACCAGAATGGGTACAGAGATACAAGCCAAGGACGTGAGTGCGAGGGAGATTAGATAATGAATGACGGTTACCGCAACGACCGAGCAGGATTGTACGTGCCTCCTAATGCATGTGAGGGGAGGCTGGACAGTCAAAGTTAGAGATAAGGATGGATGAGATGCTAAAGAAGGTGAGATCCACAGATGATCAGCTGAAAGACATCCGTAGTGATATATCAAGCATGGGTCAGAGAGTGGAGTCATATGCTACGACTATCAAGCATATCGAACAATAGCTAGGGCAACTGTCAGCATCCATGAACCCTCAACAAAAAGGTTCACTACCTAGAAACACAGTCTAGAATCTAAAGAATGATGGTCATTGCATTGTTGTGATAACTAGGAGTGAAAATACCATGGTTGACCCCTCTCTGCCGGTTGTAGTTGAAAGGAAGAAAGAAAGCATGATCGAAGATGAGGAAAATGTTGCTGAGAAGGAGAATAATGAGGCTGCTGAGTTGACTAAGGCTCTAAGTGTTGAAAAGGGGCCTGAAGCTGAACAAGGAGAAAAGCAAGGAGCTACAAAAATTAATAAGGCTATTCCATAACAACCACCACCAACTTTCCCTCAAAGAATGAAGAAGAAGGTAGAGAATAGTAAGTTTCAAAAATTCTTGTCAATGCTCAAATAGTTATCTGTAAACACACCATTGGTTGAGGCATTGGAACAGATGTCGGGATATGCAAAGTTTATGAAGGACCTTGTAAGGAAGAAAAGGTTCATGATCTGTGAGCTTGTGGATAATGTGCATCATTGTAGTGCTATAGCCTCACGGGTCCTTGCCCAGAAGAAGGAAGATACAGGTGCCTTCACTATTCCATGCACTGTGATTTGGGAAAAAGTATCAATCTGATACCATTGGCTGTGTTAAGCAGCTAGGCTTGGGAGCCCCATAACTAACTGCCATGCGACTACTAATGGTAAGCAAAACTATGAAGAAACCTATGGGAATCCTGTTAGATGTGATTGTTAAAGTTGATAGATTCATATTCCCAGCGGACTTTGTGATCCTTGATTGCGAGGTTGATTTTGAGGTCCCCATAATTCTGGGGCGACCAATCCTTGCCACTGGGAGAGCCTTAGCAGATGCGGAGGCTGGCGAGTTGAAGTTCAAACTCAATAAAGAAGAGGTTGTTCGCTCGTTTGTTATATGGGTATATAACTACACGCAAGTGCACATGGTCGAACACGTAGTAAAGTGGATCAAGTAAGCCAAGTATCAATCCCACAGGGACTGGGATAAGGTAACAATTAATCAAGTGTTACTATATTTTCAGTTTAACAACGAAGACAACAGTGTAACCAAGAGTTTTATATTTTTGGATTCTAATTTTTATGCTAAGTCTAAAATAAGTATCTAATGTGAGTCTGAACTATGAATGTGAGCATACTGAGGTTAATTCAACATGTAAAGAAATTAATTAGTGATATAATTTGGTTAACCTTTCCTCCGGTTGCTAGTCAAGAACTAATGCCAAAGGATTAAAACTCTCGTATTTAACCCAACATAAGAATCATGAACCATCCACCTACATTTCTGTGATTAAACGAAAATTCATGTTCTAGCCATACAAACTCAGTTCCTAAATTGACTAATACGACTTTCAGGTATATTTCTATCCTGAAGGTAAATCAATTCTCAATTTTCCCAATCTAAGAAAGGATCATATCCTATTAATTCACAACTTTCCAATTTCTTGCTCTCTCAAGTGAAACCGGACTTTTTAGATATACATTAACGTAGGCCACACATTAATGCAGTAAGAACAAGAATCATTAGAACAACCATGGAAGAAAAGATGAAAAACCAAAGAATCAATAATCACATTTCATTACAAGTGTTCTTAACCTCAGCAAGAAGAGGAATTAGCCACTCATTCGTGGATTAAACATCGTTAAATGAGTGTTAAACATTCTAGCAATTGAATTCAAGTAGAAGGAAAGAGAGAAAAACCCTGATAATTTCGTCCCCTCAACTGCCTATAACCCACGTTCTTGCTCCACCAAGTCAGAATATTGAAAAATAAACCTAAGTATTCTATTTATACTGGTGGGAATTTTTCCCGGAATAACAAACAACGTGTCACGGAGTGCATCGCGGAGCACTACCTCCGTGACACGCCACCGACGCGGACCCTCACTGGAAGTTGGGGGTCCAGGTAATCAGGCTTAACGTGGCACGGTGTGCAACGCGGAGCCAGGCCACCGTGCCACGGACCCAACGCAAACCTTCACTGGAAATAGGCCGAAAATTCCCTATGCGGGCAGAAGGCCACCGCAATGGCAGCGTGACACGACTCCATCACGGAGCCTCTTTATTTTGTGCCTTCCAATGCCTTGTCCTTTGCTCACATCCGAGTCCAACCCCGATCTCTTCCAACACGCATTTTAGCTTCCCAAAATTACATTTTACCTGCAAAACAATGCTAATCATGTTGGTTAGTATAAATTCACATTTTATTACCAATCACATGAGAATGTATAAACATTGATAGATAAACATGGCTAACATGACACATTTGAGTATCACTTGGGCATATAAATTTGCCCAAGATCACTTACCCCACACTTAAATCCTTGTTTGTCCTCGAACAACAATCTTACACCTCATGCAATTTACATCCAAACCTCGCTACTTTGGTTCGACAATTTAGGTTACGGTCATACCGATTAATCAATATAGCAAATCATCAAGAAAACATGCATGGTCCAATCAATGCAATGACCTTCAATACATCAAGACCTCCTAGACTTAAGAATCGACTCTCGATATTGGCAAACTCATGCAAATCAGCTGATCAAGACATCCAACACGAAAATTAATCTTTCATCAAGCATGTGCCCTCACAACACAAGAGAATTTTCCCCTTTTTGATCATATGAACTCACAAAATTTCAAGCAGGGGTATAAAAACACAATTTCGCTCTCTCCCAAAAGAATTCACATGCATCATGTCATAACCCATAAGCTTGCCTTTAGTGTATTACTCCACTAATATAAAGAAGTGTGATGTAGGATCACATAGGACTTTAACGGGTTGTAATGTAAGCTACGGAACTAGTAAATATTGGGCTAGCCAATAATAGCCACTAGTATCCTTAAGAGCCTTTTCAATACATCCCATCAAACTCATGGGCATTGTTTCTTGCTTCATCCTCCCATTCTTGAAGTATTTCTTTATTTTGGCCCATCTTATTAAGCACACTTGACACAACAACAAAGATTATTCATGCACCTTCATTATAGTTTATTTATAACAAGTGCACCTTTACCCTTTTCTTTTCTTCCATCACTCTGCTTTTCTTTTCTTTTCACCATTCTCACTCTTTGACACTTTGGGAAAATGATTTTCTCTTCTTAAGCGCTTAAGAGTTTTGGATCAAATTTACGGCTAATGAAAAGAAGGGATTAAGCTCGGTTTACACTTTTTGACAAAAGAAACAATTAATAGGCTAAAGGCTCAACGGGCTGACTAGGGTACACAATCAAGGTGGGTACAATAATGAAAAATAGAAACTTTTGGTTAAAAACAAAGAAATTCCTACATCCTTTCCTACAATACACCTCCTTCATTTCATTTTGTACACACACCAGGAAAGTTCTAGACACTTCACAATGGCATGGAATAACAAAACCTCACGTAACACTTATTGCACATGCTCAATTCAAGATGTATTCACAGACTCTCCAATCAGCTAATTACAGGAATTCAAACATTAAGCCTCAATCACACTGAATCGACTCTATGGCCTAGGTATCTCAACATATTTACAAAGTTGCTTGCTTTCATACGAATCACATTTGCATTTTAAATATCATGTACAACACGCAACCAGAATTCCGCAACAATAAAGTAACTACAAGTTTTGGGATGCAACCCACAAAAGAAAAACAACTGAAAAATAAATGAAAAATCTACTCCTAACGACTACATTTCCCTTAAGACGGTCGTCATCCATCCATCATAAGGAACGGTCACTAAGTAGGACTTCCGTTCAATGGGACCATTCTCGGTAAAAGAACCGAAAACAAACGCCAAGAAACCCAAGAATTGAATTTTTTTTTAAAAATATTGATCATTTCGATAAACAAAAATATGTACAAAATCAGCTAGCAACATTCAACAACATACAACAGTTTCACATATAATTACGATACAGAACAACAACTTAACAATCACAAATCACAGGGTTAGAAAATTTTGTTCACAGGCACAACAACAGATTAGAACATACATAACAGCACAACCAACACCTAACTACTCCCACCCCACACTTATCTCGAACACTGTCCCTAGTGTTCACAGAAATTAAAATAGCATAAAAAATTGGGTGGTGGAACTCCCTGATCAATCAAAATACTCCACTTCTTCATCAGGTACTGCCGCTTCGTCTCCCATGTCTGAATCACCCCCATCGTCATCATCAGACTCCATATCGGAGTCCTCCCAATGTGTCTCCTCGTCCTTGGGGACATCATCATCCGTGGGCTCTACAAAATCTGGCCCCACTAGGCATAGAGCCCTGGTATTTTCGGCAAAAGGGTAGTCTAGCTCGAGCTGCCATAGCTCCTCCTCTGTTGCCAGCCTCTCGCCTATCCTCAGCTGGAGCATCTGCATCCCGTACATGCGAGCCATATACTGATCATCACAAGCATGTCGCTCGCCTAGTGTAAGCACTGGCCCGTGGGTGGTGTCAGGAGCCTTAGTTTTGGTGACATCTAAGGCCCGCCGCTCCATCTGCGGGATGTAGTCAAGGGCCTCTTCCTCAACATCTAGGCCCCTGAGGAATGTGGTGAGTAGTCCACCAAATCTGTATCTGTGCCCCTAATGTAATTGGGCTCTCTTCATGGTGGAGATAATCACCGCCCCCACGTTAATCTCCAGCCCTTTCATCAGGGCGTACACCAGGCATACACGATCCGGAGTTACATTCGTCATATGTATCCCCGGGATTAGGCAGGAACAGACGATCTTAAGCCATATCCTGGCTTCCCTGTTCATATGTGAATAGGGTAAAGTCTGATGGTTGCCCCTCTCCTTGTGTCTGCTCGATCTAGCTGTCGATCGGGTTCCACACAAAGTGCGTCTGATGTCCGCATATGGTGGAGTGATATTCAGTTGTTGAAGCACGTGGGCGTCTGTGTACCGCACCCCTAGGATAGCATTGAGGTGGTGGGGCTCAAAGGTGACTATTTGCCCTCTGTTTTTTTGGTGTGACTTCTGAGAGTCGGGTTTCAATTGGCATAGAATTCCCAAATCAGGTGCAAGTTGCATTCCTTGGGCTCTTCAAAGATGATATTGAGCCCAGCTGCCTCGATCCTATGGACAATCCTGTGGAACTCCTGTGCCAATGGTTCCCGAGCTATGTGTTCCTCGGGGAAGTACTTGCTCTCCTTATGCTTGGCATACCACTTCTTCCCCTCTTCTGTCACCCACCTGGTTTCGTATTGGCGGCGTTGGCCGCATGGAACCGCTGTTGCTGCTGGGACTGCTGTGAGCAGTCTGATTCTCTTTCTTCTAGTGCCAGATGTTGATACGCCTTTCCCCTTTTCTTGCCTGCTTGCCATTTTTCCTGTCAACCCAAATAGACAAGATTAATGTTTAGCTAATGAGTATTAGCTTCGACTAAGGTCGGGTTAAGCTAGGCCACCCCACACTTAGTCCTTAGCTAAAATTACAACATTATGGCAAGATCATACCTATTTACACAAACAAACAACCAAATATACAACCATGCTTAGTGCATTCGAAGAATTCGATGGTATGTATTCTATGTACTACTCAGACTTCGTACAGCTAACAACAATCATTACCATCGATAACATTTTATCTTATCGCCCTTAGCAAGGAGAAACAAAGAAACGAAAACAACAAGAATTTATCTACATGAACCTATACAACTCACCCAATTCTTGCAAATTTCAATGTTCCCCTAACCCGAGAATCCGTCGGTCTTTTAGCATAATAACAACTAGCACATCGACTCATCTCACTCAACATGTACAACCCAGCCTGAATTTCACGAGTTCACTACATTTTTCCACTTCAAATTCAAAAGCAAGCCCTAACTATGATTGTATCAAAAATTCGATTAAATTATGCCATTAACGAGTTCAAGCGATCATAATGATACTTTGAACATCCATCAACTACAATTCAATTGAATTTACGCTTAATTTCCACTTAGGGAAAGTTTAGCTCACATCACATGCTCAATATCGAAGAAAGTCGACAAGAAATGAGATGGAATTGAGGAACATACCTTAAATTTGAAGAATTGAAGAAAACTCAATGAAATCCTTGGCCTATTCCATGTCACGTTGAAGGGGGAGAGTTTTAGGGGGATTGGTCGTGGAGTGTGTGAGAAATAAGGAAAATTGAAGGGGATTCGGGGTTTAAAAGTGGAAAAATCACACGGGTCACCCGACGACTCGATGTGACCCGTCGCGATATACACATCAACATGTCACGGAGTGCATTGCGGAGCACTGCCTCCGTGACACGGAGTTGTCATGAGGGTGTTCTAGAATTCTTTCAAAATTTCGGATTTATACCTCAACGTGTCACGGAGGGTAACGCGGAGGCCCTCCTCCATGACACGGAGCTAAATCCCTAGCTCACTGTTTTGCCACTTTTTCTTGATTTTCATACCTCAAATTTTCCTTTGCGATTCCTTGTATATTTTCCCTCCGTTCGACCTGAAATTCATTCTACTACAAGAAATTGGTTAGAATTATAGGTTTCACTCAAAATAAAAATAAAAATAAAAAAAATAAAAACTAAAAATTTTGTTGTTAATCATGAAAATAAAAGAAAATAAATAAAAAAAAATCTATTCACAATTTACAAAGAAAAATTTCACGGGTTGCCTCCTGTGCAGCGCCTGGTTTACCATCGCGGCTCGACGTCATTCAGCTCAGTTGTCCTCTAGGGTGATGGACGTTTTCTCTCAACCACCGTCCTCCCCCCAGTAGTGCTTACATCGTTCAGGTGGTTTTCCCAATAACTCTCATGAATCCTTTATCCACGCATTATCAACTCGATCAATCACATTGATTACCGAGAGTTCCTCGTACTCAGTCGGGAGCTTGGAGGCCTTGTACACATCGAACACTTCCACCTTGTCGTGTGCTCGCATGGTTAGCTGCCCCGCAGCTACATCAATCAGCGTTTTCCCGGTCGCCAAGAAAGGACGTCCCAAAATAAATGGGACTTCCGCATCTGGTTTAAAATCCAGCACGACGAAATCTACCGGGAAGATCAGGGAGCCAAATTGCACTAGAACGTCCTCCACAATGCCATCAGGTCTAGCTAAGGACCGATCCACCAATTGCAAGATCACAATTATGGGTCTAGGACTCCCTAGACCCAGCTTTTTGAATAACGATGACGGCATCAAATTAATGCTCGCTCCCAGATCACACAATCCATAAGCTCTGATACTCTGCCCAATAGTGATTTGTATAGTAAAGCTCCCAGGGTCTTTGAGCTTTGTGGGCAGTCGGTTTTGTATCCGGGAAGTGCACTCCTCCATGAGAGCCACCGTAGCATACTCAGTCAACCGACTTTTGTTTTCCACGATGTCCTTTATACACTTGGGATACTTCGGCACTCCCTGTAAAACATCAACAAGAGGTAAGTTAATATGTACCTGTTTTTGCACCTCCGTGAATTTCTTGAAACACGCCTCCTCCTTGTGTTTCTGTAACCGTTGAGGGAACGGGGGTGGTGGTCTTTCTGATTCAGCTTCCTTTGTCTTCCCCCTCTCATCATTTTGCTCCCTCTCAACTTCTGCTGCTCCCAATTGTTGAGGTGGTCTTTCTGTTTCCACCTCTCTCAGCTGCAAACCACTCCTTGTGGTCACCGCATTGACCTGCTTGGGGTTGGGATCTTTGTCACTAGGAAGTCCACCTCTAGGCCTGGTATTTTGGGCTCCAGCAAATTGCCCAAATTGATATTCAAGGGCCTTTGTAGCTAACTGGTTGTTTTTCACCTCGGATGCCAATTTCACATAGTCAGCCTGCAATTGAGCTTGGTTAGCTATCATGGTATTGAACATCTCCTCAATGCTGGGTGATGGTGGTGGAGGAGGTGCATTGTTGTTTCTAAATTGTGCTTGATAATTCTGCTGCCCTCCTTGGTTCCTTTGCACACCCTGACTCGAACTTTGCCCCTGATGGTTGTTGCTACCGCAGGAAAAATTCGGGTGATTCCTCCAATTGTAATTGTAGTTGTTGCCATACTATTGGTGGTTGTTCCTTTGTATATTTCCCACAAAGTTCACCGAGTCCGGATTTGCTCCACAACACTCAGCTGAGCGCTCACTTCTCCCGCACACTTCACACCAAATTTGCTGCACTGCATTCACTGGGGCTTGAGGCTGGTTCATTGTCATGTTACTAAAGTGGGTGTTGAGTTAATTCGGTAAGGCAGCTATCTGTGCAGCAATAGCTATAAAACCATCCACTTCTAGAACTGCTACTGCTTTCCTTGTCTCTTCTCTTGATGAATCAGCATTCCACTACGGATTGCCCTGCGAAATACGGTTCAACAAGGTATACAGCTCCTCATAAGTTTTGTCCAGCGCTTGTCCCCCAGCTGCTGAGTCTAGAAATATTTTTGTATGGGGTTCCAAACCCTCTATAAAAGTGTGCACCAGCACATCATTGGATTGATGATGATGAGGACAATCCCGCAACATGGACTTGAATCTCTCCCAAGCCTGATATAGATTCTCTCCCTCTCTCTGTTTGAAACTTAGACTTTGACTTCTAAGTCTTGCTGTTTTACCGAAGGGAAACAATCGTATCAAGAATTTCCTTGCAAGATCATCCCATGTAGAAATAGAGTTAGGTGGCTTAGCTTTCAACCACCTCTTGGCTTCTCCCAATAGTGAAAATGGGAACAATGTAAGCCGGACATAATCTGATGACACTCCAGCGGGGATATAAGTGTCACTTATCTCCAAGAAATTTTTGAGATGTTGCTGTGGATCTTCATGAGGGAGACCTGTAAACTACCTGCTAGTGTACAGCAATTGCACCATGTTTTGTTTAAGCTTGAACCTCCCTCCTGGCTCAGGTATGCGGATGCTAGATGTGACATTATTAGCATGTGGGATTGCCACCTCGCGAACCGGCTGAGCTGCTACTTCTTCGGGCACTAACTTTGCCCGTACTACTGGTGGATTCTTTTGTTGCTCCATAAGTGTTTGTCTGAGCAACTGCAGCTTTCTTTCTAGAGCTTCTCTCCGCTGACGATGAAATAATCTTTCTGGCTCTAAATACGAGTCCACCAAAACCTTGTCTCTTGTCAGTGTTCAACAGAGATTAAATCTGCAAAATACAGGCTAAGACCAAGTTATCAACACTAAGAAAATAAAAATATAGTAAATTAACACTTAAGAAAACTTCCCCAATTGCCAGTCCCCGGCAACGGCGCCAAAAAACTTGTTCGCTCGTTTGTTATATGGGTATATAACTACACGCAAGTGCACGTGGTCGAACAAGTAGTAAATTGGCTCAAATAAGCCAAGTATCGATCCCACAAGGACGGGGATACGGTAACAATTAATCAAGTGTTACTATATTTTCCGTTTAACAACGAAGACAACAGTGTAACAAAGAGTTTTATATTTTTGGATTCTAATTTTTATGCTACGTCTAAAACAAGTATCTAATGTGAGTCTGAACTATGAATGTGAGCATACTGAGGTAAATTGAACATGTAAAGAAATTAATTATCGATATAATTTGGTTAACCTTTCCTCCGGTTGCTAGTCAAGAACTAATGCAATGGATTAAAACTCTCGTATTTAACCCAACTTAAGAATCATGAACTGTCCACCTACATTTCTGTGATTAAATGAAAATTCATGTTCTAGCCATACAAACCCGGTTCCTAAATTGACTAATACGACTTTAAGGTATATTTCTATCCTGAAGGTAAATCAATTCTCAATTTTCCCAAACTAAGAAAGGATCATATCCTATTAATTCACAACAATCCAATTTCTTGCTCTCTCGAGTGAAACCGGACTTTTTAGATATACATTAACGTAGGCCACACATTAATGCAGTAAGAACAAGAATCAATAGAACAACCATGGAAGAAAAGATGAAAAACCAAAGAATCAATAATCACATTTCATTACAAGTGTTCTTAACCTCAGCAGGAAGAGGAATTAGCCACTCATTTGTGGATTGGACATCGTTAAATGAGTGTTAAACATACAAGCAATTGAATTCAAGGAGAAGGAAAGAGAGAAAAACCCTGATAATTTCGTCCCCTCAACTGCCTGTAACCCACGTTCTTGCTCCACCAAGTCAGAATATTGAAAAATGAACCTAAGTGTTCTATTTATACTAGTGGGAAATTTTCCCGGAATAACAAGCAATGTGTCACGGAGTGCATCGCGGAGCACTGCCTCCGTGACACGCCACCGACGCTGACCCTCACTGGAAATTGGGGGTCCAGGTAATCAGGCGTGCAACGCGGAGCCAGGCCACCGTGCCATGGACCCAATGTGAACCTTCACTGGAAATAGGCCGAAAATTCCCTATACAGGCAGAAGGCCACCGCGATGGCAGCGTGACACGGCTCCATCGCGGAGCCTCTTTATTTTGTGCCTTCCAATGCCTTGTCCTTTGCTCACATCCGAGTCCAACCCCAATCTCTTCAAACACGCATTTTAGCTTCCCAAAATTACATTTTACTTGCAAAACAATGCTAATCATGTTGGTTAGTATAAATTCACATTTTATTACCAATCACATGAGAATGTATAAACATTGATATATAAACAAGGCTAACATGACACATTTGAGTATCACTTGGGCATATAAATTTGCCCAAGATCAGAGGTCACTTTCAAGGTTTGCCGGTCAATGAAGCAATCAGAGTTGTCTCAGCAATAGAGGAAGAATTTGAGTTCCTTGACGAAGTTTGATTAGTCAAGAGACTTGCATCATCTCGCGTCTTTAAATCAAGCACTTCTTGGGAGGCAACCCAAGTGGTGGTTTGATGAACTCTAAGTAACCGAACCACCTGCGTTTGATTAACTTATGCGTGTTCAGTGTGCAGGGGAAACAAAAATAGGTCGCAGAAGAATTACTGAATAGGCAGGTATTATGGTTCTCAATATGATTCGTAAGAGGGTTGTATGGGTGCTAATGCTCAAACTCACACCTCCTACTGAAGTATGAAGTGGACGTTGTCAATAAAGAACCCAACTAGAGGTTGGAGTCGATCCCACAGGGAATATGGAAGGATATAGAAGAACGCTAGTATTTATGCTTTTTAGTCAATTATATCTTAACGGGGGGGGGGGGGGGGGGGAGGAGGGGTTATAAAAGTAACAAGTAAAAATGTTGAGAATAAAATGTTGATTCCAAATTAATGCAATTAACTATGGTAAGTTTTCCCCATTGATTCATAACTTCTTTGGATTTTACACTGCTGATCTATCCCAATATTTTATTTGTAGAACTAATAACTAAGGTTTATCCAAATGACTGGTTCGTCCCTATTGGATAAGTATACTCAATCATCGGATCAAGTCTCATGAGCGATTTCAATTTAACCATTATCAATTTCTCCCAAATTCAACTACCCTGCAACCACAACTCAAGTAAATACAATGATCATTAAGATCAAGGCTTTGTTGTAATTCCCTTTTCCTAATCTCTACCTCTTTAGGCTCAAGCAAGTAAAGAATTCAGGCATGTCCTAACATTGCGCATCGTTAAGAAACTTTAAAGATAAAGAGAATAAAATACAAACATTTATTATTGGTTTAGAATTACTTCGTGCAAACCCTAGTTTGTTAAATCACCATGGTTCCCACAACCCTAGTGGTGAAAGTTTTTGCCTATCATGTTTATAAGTAAATTAATAGCATTCATAGATAAAAGCACAAATTAATACTTACAACGATGATAGGAAGAAACTTCACTTGATTATTGCCAAAATATGGAAGAGCAATTCAACAACAATTGTTTCAAAATATTTCTAACTCTCAAATCTATGTCATAAATTTTCTCCTCTAAATCTTTTCTATAACTTTTCTAAAAAACTTTTTTTTAAAAATTCCCTATTACATAAAAGTAAAAGGGTATTTATAGTAGTAGATTTATGCTTTTCTTATTCCTTGACGAATTTGATTTAGGATTTGAAGCTCCTTTTCCTAGTTGAAGTAGGATATGACTTTATTGGCCATGTGACATGCTTGCCGCGTTGCCTATGAAAATGCACCAATCTCAGCCCGCATCGCCCCTATCATCACGCGGAGAGAAGGGCGTCTCGCGCTTGCTGTAGCGCCAGATCTGCTGCCGCGTCGCGTCTGGCCTTGTGCCAGTCCTGCTGCCGCGTCACGCATGGCAATGCTCCAACATGGTGTTGTGTCGCACGACAGGTTGCGTGGTGTGGTTAGTGGTTGCATCAATCTTCGATCCTTGCATAATTCACTCCAACTTCTTCACATTTGATCCAAAAGCCTAAAATACACCCAAATCCATCAGTTTTAGCCCTGAAAGCATCTAATAATGTGTGTTATCTCTTTTCACAAATATATAACATAAACACATGCAAATACATATAATTTTTTCTCAAAACATAGTAAAGTACGGGCAAAATATGTCTATGAAGTGCTTAAGTACGTTCTACATCAACACTCCACACTTAAACTATTGTTCGTCCTCAATCAATCTACTACTTCCCTTTTCACATTTAAGCATAAAATTCCTCCTACGAATAGGTCTACTTGCACTTAGGATCATGAGATAAATCAATGAATCTCAAACAATTCATTCACATGCATATAGGATCAACATTAAAATGTCAATGTTCGAAATCACTTAGCTTTTTGAAAACTAACTCATCAAGACATATTTTGGAACAACATAAATCATAGGTAAATTAACAATCAAGATTTATCAAAGTCTTACCATTGTGACCCTCACAATTTGGAGAATGCGCTTTCACACACAAGATATAAAACAATATTAACTTGGGCATAAATATAAAAAGATCCACTCACTCTCCCAAAGAACTCAACATGCATGCAAAAGACGACCCATAGGCTTTCCCTTAGAGTAATACACCACTTATATAAAATTATGAATCAAGGATCAATTAGGACTTAAATTTGGTTGTTATCTAGGCTAAGGGACAGGTAGGAACTATTTGGCCAAGATAGTGACTAATCTCACTAAGCACTTTAATACTTCACAACACTTTGATTTTTTAGCACTTTCCTCAATCTCCTATTTTTCTCCTTATACATCCTTTTATTTCTCAATTTTCCAACTTTAGGTGACTAGAGGGAATTTTTTTCTTCAAAATTGAGCTTCATTACATACATTTGTTTTCAAAGATCTTTCTTCTTTTTGTTTTCCCACTAACATCACCCTTCATGTTTACCAATTTTGACCATTTTCTTTTCTTCTAATTTTCACACTTTTTATCTATTTCCTTCACTTTTCCACTATGCTTCTTTCATAGAAATTTTTTTCGTTAAAATGCTCTAGGAGTCATTTGGATCAAATACAAGTCAATAGAACAAAAAGGGACTAAGCTTATAATATGGTTATCAAAAGAATAGGCTAAGGCTCAACATGGCTAACTAGGATAATTACAATCAAGGTAGGTTAAATAGGATAAAAATAAGGCCATCAAAGAAATGCCTATATCACTTCCTAAATCCATCATTCTTATTTTGCTTTGCACACACACCGGGCAAATTTGAGACATCAATTTACAAGCATAGAGTATATAAAAAATTCCTCACACATTGGCACAAAATGGTTTAACAATGGAAATCATGATCACATAAACACATATATTCATATTGCATGCATAACATAAATAAGCCCATTTTTTTTCAAGTGCAAGAGTCAAGTTCCCAAAAGACGAAGTGTTTCTACCTTTTCCATGCATTTTTGAGTGAATTTTTATAAAGTGCCAATGATACCTAAGTGAAACACCTAGCATTCCTAAGTTCCAAGTTCTTGCTCTTCCTAATGACTAATTTACCCTTAAGACGATCGTCATCCATCCATCATCGGGCGAAGTCATGACTCAATTACTAGAATCTCTAGTTGGTTCTAAGGTACTATCCACAAGAAAAGTACTGAAAACAAAAACCGAAGAAACCCAAAATAAAAAAAATAAAAAAACTACTACAAACCAATCAAGCATGCAAGATAAATCATAAATCCAAAAAAAAACTAGGCCTACCATGTGCAAATTTAGCAATTAAGGCATGAATGGCAATATGAAGTTCACTTCTCCTATCCCACACTTAATTAGTAACATTGTTCCTAGTGCTAAAACAATAAAGCGCAAAGTAAAAGAGTGAAAGAAGAACTTCCTGGGCCTCTACTCCTCGTCGTCTGTGGGGGAAAGTGAAGCTTCCCCCATCTATGCATTTCATGCTCCAAATTCTTTGTAAATTATGAATAACACCTGCATCCTTGAACAAACACGTAAAAACTAAACAAAAAAAATCATCTTAGGTTGCCTCCCAAATAGCGTTGATTTAAGGTCGCGGTATGACACATGTACCTTGATTACTCAAACGTTATCAAGATACCTGTTGTGACTGTAGTCATATCTTGGTTGCTTGTTTCACTATGCTGCCCTGTGACAGGTCAGAAAATAAAAGAAAAATGAAAAATAGGAAATAAAGACTAAAAGTTAAACACAAGCAATTAATCTAATCCTAAACCGTATTCCTCGACAACGACGACACTTTTTGATAATGTTCAAACTCACACCTTCTACTAAAGTATGAAGCGGATGTTATGAATATAGAACTAAACTATATTTTGGGGTCAATCCCACAGGGAATATGGAAGGATATAGAAGAACGCTAGTATTTAAGCTTTTTAGTCAATTATATCTTAAAGGGGAGGGGGGGAATTATAAAGGTAACAAGTAACAATGTTGAGAATTTAAATGTTGATTCCAAATTATGCAATTAACTAGAATAAGTGTTCCCCATCGATTCATAACTATTTCAGGTTTTACACTAGTGATCTGTCCCAATATTTTACTTGTAGAACTAATAACTAGGGTTCATCCAAATGACTGGTTCGTCCCTATTGGATGACTATGATCAATCATCAGATCAGGTCTCATGAGCGATTTCAATTTCACAGTTATCAATTTGTCCCAAATTTAACTATCCTGCAATCACAACTCAAGTTAATACAATGATCATCAAGACCAAGGCTTTGTTGTAATTCCATTTTCCTAATCTCTACCTATCTAGGATCAAGCAAGTAAAGAATTCAGGCATGTCCAAATATTGCACACCGTTAAAAAACATTAAAGATGAAGAGAATAAGATACAAACGTTTAGTATTGGTTCAGAATTACTTCATGCAAACCCTAGTTTGTTAATTCACCATGGTTCTCACAACCCTAGTTGCGGAAGTTTTAGCCTATCATGTTTATAAGTAAATTAATAGCATTCATAGACAAAAGGATAAATTAATACTTACAATGATGATAGGAAGAAACTACACTTGATTATTGCAAAAATATGGAAGATCAATTCAACAACAATTGTTTCAAAATATTTCTAACTCTCAAATCTAAGTCGTAAATTGTCTCCTCTAAATCTTTTCTATAACATTGCTAAAATTGTTTTTTCAAACTTCCCTATTACATAGTGGCTAAGAAAAAGATTCAGTTGATAATGGAAAATGTCAAGCCTTAGGTAGGAGCTAATATTTGAGTCAGCTACACAAGCCTTAAACACTAGATTAGATGGTTTAGGGAGCAGATTCAACATGCATATAGCCGAACAGACTGATAAGGGCAGTCTCCATGAGGAGTTGGGGGCTCTTTGGAGTCATGTGGTGGAGCTGTCATCACGACAACTAGAAATTATAGCAACCCGCACTCTTCCTGACATTGATGCTTGTATTGACGAGGAGCTTGATCTGGTGGCTTATTGGGAGACCACAGGAGCAGACAAGGAGAAAGGGAAAAAAAGGGTCTCTAAGGATGTGAGAGACGAGACCCTAAAGAAGAAGAGGAAATGGAGAAGAGAGAGCGCAAGAGGACAAGATTAGAGAGTCAGTAGACTCACGACGTACATCAGTCAGAGCTACTTGAGAGAGTTAGAGGAGTGGGTAGCTCCACCACGGCCCAGACAGAGCTTCCAAGTGGTAGGGACCCTTTGGGAGAGCCACATTTAGCCCCGATCATATCAGAGGCCGTACACACGGCCGTTACTACAAGGGGTAGAAACTTTCCCTATTGATACACCACTGAGTGCGTCGGCCACCACCAGCGCCACGATTGCAGCGGAGCTACCTCCTTCGCAGGATGACAGGAGCTCTTAGTGCGCCGCGCCGCAGGTATGTTCCCTTCCCTCTGTTTTTACATTCTATGCTTCGGGGACGTAACATGCTTATTATAAAGGGGAGGGGGTGTATTTGTATTTTTAGGTATTTTAATTCGTCCGAGGGTTTTTCTTGCCATGTTTCTTTTTCCTCGGGCATGTTATCTAATAGAACCGGCATGTTAGAAATTTATTTTTGTGATTTTTGTTTAATTAGAAAGTAGCTTAAGAATACTCAACCAATAAATTGCACTAGTTTTGGATTTGTAAGAATTGACCCTGTTTAAAAATATTTGATGATTAGTAATGTACATGTGATTGCAAAGCATGATTTGTGTGGATATTTTTATGTTATTTAGTATATTAGCATGAATAGTTTTTGTTAATCCATGTATAAACTAGGCAGATAGAGTGAATGCAAGACATGTACCAAGAGTGAGTGAGGTTTGATACTTAGTTCAATATTGTGTAGAGGATCTAGAACTTGCCTGGTTTGTCTTTAGATACATTTTAGTATGGTTGGATAGGAAAGGATTATATTCCATTTTTGTTTAGCCCATTTTTTAGCTTAAATGACCCTACCAAAATTATATGATTCTCTTGATCTCGATTTTGAGCCTCAAATAGATCATTTTTCTTTGATTAACCAATTAACTGTACCTGTTTTTTTATAATGGACTTGTTTTCGCCCTAGTCCCTCCTTGGATATTGTGAACCTCAACATAGGCAAAATGCCTAAGTTGAGGGTGGCTAGAGTACGGGTGCATAAATAGTGGGAAGGTGAAAAATGAGGTGTGGTGTGACAAAGAAAAAGAAAAATAAAGAAAAATTGAAAAAGAAAATATAAAAAGAGAATGATGCATGAAAAGTTTGAAGAAACACACCACACTCATACAAGTGCATAAAAAGGGTGAAAAGGAAGGGAAAAGTGGAAATATGTAAAAAGGTAAAAAAGTAAAAGAATAGAGTCATATGTATGTAGTGCCAAGGAGGGGCTTAATAACTCAAAAGATTCCATATATACCATACACATCCTGAAAGCCTACATTACAAGACAAAGCAAGTCCTATAGTGATCCCAGCCTGACCATCTAACAAATCAAAGTAGAGAAAATAAGGGCAAGCCTATGGAATCCGACATGCAGTATCTAAAACTTCTTTGTAAGTGAGACTCTTACTCGTTCAGTCCCATATTTCATATTTTACTATCTCTGTGAGTGGGGGAATTCTTTTTTTGTGAGGGTACATGGTTTGTGTTTAATTCTACCAGCTCTATGTGTGAAAAGCATTGGTAATGACTTGACTATCTGTTAATAACTAGATGACATATCTTGATCCCTGTTTATCATGTTTTGTGGTTGCTTGAGGTGCATGTGCTGATTTGGTTCAAGGGAAAGGGGTCCAAAGCTTTTTGAGTTAATAGTGCAAGTTTTGGTTGATTTATGGTTGTAGTATCCTAGGTTTATTTTCTAGTTAAGCATCGTGTTTAGTTTTTGTTTTCTTTGCTTGAGGACATGCAAAGGTCTTAAGTTGAGGGTGTTGATGTGTTGTGAGTTTATAGTACTTTCGACGCTTAAAACTGAGAAAATAGCATAGACTTAGGTTTGTTTATATGGATATGAGACACTTTTACTTTGATTTCAGGGAGAATAAGTATTGGAACAAAAATATGCAAAAGAAGCCTAAAAATGCAGAAAATCAGTCAAGTACAAGTCTTAGTATGAGCTGTACCTTGATTGCACGAGACGTACTAAGAATCATGGTAAAAGTCAAAAGGCTAAATTAAGAGGACGACAACATACGACTCTTAGTACGAGCTGTACCAAGATGGTATGAGCCATAATTGGAGTCGTGGAATTATTCAGCGAAATTTGCACAAAGGAAGTCTCTTTGTATGGATGGACTCATGGATTGTAGCAACAACATATGACCCTTACCGTGAGCTGTGGTGAGATTCAGAAGATTCTTCAATACTTGGAAGAACTTGAGACACAACAAATAGTACGAGTTATAGGAGGAAGCTACAAGTCATACCATAATACTCGTGGAAAATTTTGGAAGATGTCAGAGTTCTCAAGGCCAAGACACGGATGCATTGTACGAATCATAGGATTGTGGTACGAGTCATACCAGCCTGCCAACACTTAGACAAATGTATTGCAGCCAAGGACATACAAGAAGTAGGTACGACCTGTACAATCCTGCTATGGGTCATAGGTTCAGTTGTGACACAGTTGGCACCAGATATGGAAAATTCTCTATCAACTTAGAAAGAAGTTTCTAATGTCTAATGTCTGTATAAATATTTTTATGATTTATTTTAGTAGAAAAAGAGAGAAACGAAGTTGTATACATGTGAAGAATATTATTTGTGAATTTTTATCATGTTTTGGAGAGAAATTATTAGGATCAAATTCTTGATTTCATCCATTGTTCTTGAGATTGTTGTTTGATATTCAAATCTGGTTTTCTTCCAATTATTGATGTAAGTTGATGTCGCCCAAATTACACCTCGTAAAAAAGATATAAAGCGGTTGATGCCAAATATAGAACCCAACCAGGGTTGGGGTTGAATCCCATGAGGAATATGACGAGAACTTTGGTTAATGTGTTTAGCTAATACTATCGACTTACTTATTGTCTGAGGGGGAAGTTTTGAAAAACAAAATAATAAACAAGAATAAAAACTAATAGATTATTTCATCAATTTTTGTTGTATTCAATTAACAAGGTGACTAGGATTGTATTCCCCATGACTTCATAACCACAAGGTTTTATACTAATGATCTATTCCGGTGTTTAGCATGAAATATTGGGAAGTTGAATTAACCTAAATGGTTGGTCCCCTATCTATATGATTATCACCACGCAACTTGGTCCGTCTACGGGTGTATGCTTAACTAACCCTTACCATTAATATCAGATTAGCTAATTCCAGACAAGGTCAAGCTATTAGATGAGGGTTGATAGCCTCAAATCTCTGTTGTTAAACCCTTTTTCCCACTTATTACCCCCTTGTCCTATGAGTAAGGATAAGGCAATATCTAACGTTTGCAACCGTTACGAATCAATTAAAACGAAGAGAGAAACAATACATGCATAAACTCCATTCAAGAATCAGTAAGTATTTTTACGTATGTGTGTTAATTCATCATGGTTCCCACAACCCTTGTTATAGGTTTAGCTACTCATGCTTGTATGATCATAATCGCAAAATAAATAATAAATCATAATTGCAACTTACAAAAATTTGAAGAAGAAACCTCTTGAATTGAATTAAATTTCAAAACCAATGAATAAACTTCAATGTTGCTTTTTATCCTCAAAATCAAGAACAAAATTTCCAATTTTGTTTATTGAACCAAGAATAATCGTACACAACACTAAAATCTATGTGAAAATAATAATAATAATAAACTGTACTTCCAAAATAAACCTAAATAATGTATTTATAGTTCCAAATAAACCTTTTCCTAACTAAAATCGGAACTCAGGTAGTTACTGGTCACGGGCTAAGTCACGACTCGTTAGGTCCCCTAATGATTCATGATCAATGGAAAGTAGTCGTCCTCAGCATTAGGCCCAATCGTGGTAACGAGTCACCTAACGACTCTTTTCCGGGCACGAGTCGTGAGGACTCTCGTGGTTTTTCTTCTTCAAATATCCAATGCACCCTACGATTCACTCCAGTGATCTCACAACGAGTCGTGCAGTCAGTCAATGACTCGTGATGTCTTCCGTTACCTTCACTAGATGTTTCTTCAGGAATCCTCATCCTAGTCTTCACGACTAGCTTCATGACTTGTTACCAGATGTAACAAGTCATGCCTTCGACCCGTGAAGTGCACTGTTTCTTAGCTTCATAAATCAATCTTATCCCATGACCCAATAACGAGTCATGCATAGTTACAATGGCTCTAGACTTGACTAGCAGCCTCCATTTTAGTCCTTCTATGCCTTACTTTGCCTATTTCATTTTCCGAACCTATTTTCCTCTAACACTTAATACAAACACATTACATGTACTTAAACATACCAAAAATTTGCATGTTTCCTTTGTTTAAGTATCGAAAGTGCCGTAAAATCATGACACATCATAAGTATTTAATTATGTGTGTGTCTATGAATACAATTTATAATCTTACAATCATGAGAGGCTAAAAGCTCCACAACTAGGGGTTGTGGGAACATGGTGGATTAATGAAATAGGGTTACACAAAAGTGATTCAAAACTAATGTTAAACACTTGTATTGTATTCTATTCATCTTTAAACATTTCTTAATGGTGTACAATGTTAGGGTCCACCAACACGCTCAGCTCAGCAGGGTGCATCCACTAGTGCAAGTGGTGGTCAATGTAAGAATAGGTTTTATGACCTCGCATCTCAGCAGGAGCAGGAGGACTCTCTGGATGTGTTCACTGGTACGTTATGAGTATTTCATCTTGATGTATATGCATTGTTAGATCAAGGGGCTACCTTATCTTTTGTGATGCCCTATGTTGCTATTAGTTTCGATTTCAGTCCCAAAATTCTACTAGAACCCTTCTTAGTCTCTACTCCAGTTAGTGACTGAGTTATTGCTCGACGGGTATAGAGAATTTCCCTGTCACAGTCCTTCAGAAAGTCACTTCAACAGATCTAGTAGAGTTAGACATGACAGATTTTCAAGTTAGACATGACAGATTTTCAAGTTAGACATGACAGATTTTCATGTTATCTTTGGTATGGATTGGTTGTATGCATGTTACGCCTCAGTAAATTGTAAAACTTGTACGACAGAATTTCAGTTTCCAGGTGAGCCAGTAGTAAAATGGAAAGGTAGTTCAGTTGTGCTTGTAGGTCACTTTGTTTCTTACATTAAGGCCAGAAACATGATTTCCAAAGGATGTGTTTACCATCTATTCTGAGTTAGGAATGCTACATCAGAGACCCCAACACTCCAGTTAGTTCCTATAGTGTGTGAATATCCAGAGGTTTTCCCAGATGATCTGCTAGGAGTCTGTCCCGAGTAGAAGATTGATTTTGGTTTTGACCTTCTTCCCGATACGCAGCCTATATCTATTCCTCCTTATAAAATAGCTCTCGTTGAGCTCAAGGAGTTGTCTGAACAGTTGAAGGATCTTCTAGATAAGGGTTTCATCAGACCTAGAAAATACCCGTGGGGTGAACTAGTTCTCTTTGTTCAAAAGAAGGATGGTTTCCTTTGCATATGTATTCACTATTGGCAGTTGAGCAAGGTCACAATCAAGAACAAGTATCCCCTCCCCAGAATCGATGACTTGTTTGACCAACTTTAAGGTTCCAAGTGTTTCTTTAAGATAGACCTCAAATCCAGATACCATCAGCTTAGCGTTAGAGAGAGTGAGATTCTGAAGACAACTTTTAGGACTCGGTATGATAACTATGAGTTTGTAGTTATCTCTTTTGGACTAACGAATGCTCCTACAACTTTTATGGATTTGATGAACAGGGTGTTCAAACCATACTTTGACATGTTCGTGATCGTGTTCATAGATGACATTCTCATATACTCTCAGAGCGAGGAGGAGCATGCTGCTCCATTAAGGGTGGTGCTACAGACCCTCAAGGATCGTCAACTATTTGCTAAATTCAATAAGTGTTAGTTTTGGTTGGATTCAGTAGCATTTTTGGGTCATGTGGTGTCAAGAGAGAGTGTGATGGTGGACTCTCAAAAGATAAAAGCTGTAAAGAATTGGTGCCTCAAACCAGTTAATCCTTCGGAGGTTAGAGTTTCTTGGGCTTAGTTTGTTACTGTAGAAGGTTTATTGAAGGATTTTCATCCATTGTGGACTATTGACTAAGTTGAATCAGACGAAAGTTAAATCTCAATGGTCGGATGCCTGTGAGAAGAGTTTTCATGAGTTAAAGACTCGATTCACTTTATCCCTAGTATCTACCCTACCTGAGGGTACAGATGGATTCGTTGTGTATTGTGACTCCTCAAGGATCGGTCTTGGTGGTATGTCAATGCAGCATGGTAAGTATAGCGTATACTTCTAGACATCTTAAGACTCATGAGAAGAAATACTCAACGCATGACCTAGAATTGGTTGCGGTGGTGTTCGCATTGAAGATTTGGAGACACTATTGTATGGTGTCCATGTCTCATGTAGAAGAGGAAAGGAAAGAGTTAGTGAAGGATATGCATCGGATTACATTATTTGGAGTTCATTTTGTTGACTCGATGGATATTGGTGTCATTGTTTAGAATGGTTCAGAATCCTCTTTGGTGACTGGGGCCAAGGCTAGGAAAGATGAAGATCCTATTTTAGTAAAATTGAAGGAAGCGGTTTAGAATCAGAAGGTATTGGTCTTCTTCCAAGAGGGAGATGGTGTACTTTGTTGTTGGGGTCATTTGTGTGTTCTGAATATTGATAACTTGAGAGATTAGATGTTGCATGAGGCTTATGGTTCCTTATATTCTATACATCCATGTGCCACCAAGATGTACTATGACCTATGGGAGGTGTATTGGTAGAGTGGCATGAAGAAGGATATCGCAGAGTTTGTGGCTAAGAGTCCCAATTGTAAGCAAATGAAAGTCGAGCTTCAAAGACCTAGAGGTGTGCTACAAGAGATTAGTATCCCTACTTGGAAGTGGGAGGAAACCAATATGGACTTCATTATAGGGTTTCCTCGTACTCACCGACAGTATGACTCTAGTTGGGTGGTTGTAGACAGATTGACTAAGGCAGCTCATTTTCTACTGGTCAAAACTACTGATTTAGCGGAGGATTATGCCAAATTATACATTTGGGAGTTAGTTCAGTTGCATGGAGTGCCCTTTCTCGTCATATCAAATAGAGGTACTCAGTTTACCTCCCAATTTTGGGGGTTGTATCATAAGGGACTAGGTACCCAGGTCAAGCTTAGCATAACTTTTCCCCTGCAGACAAATGGTCAGGTTGAGCAAACCATTCAGAATCTTGAGGATATGTTGAGAGCATGTGTGATTGATTTTAAGGGTAGTTGGGCTGATCATTATCTCTCATTGAGTTTGCATATAACAATAGCTACCACACCAGCATTCAGATGGCTCTATTTGAGGCTCTTTACAGGCAGAGATGTAGCTCGCCAATCGGTTTGTTTAAGGTAGGTGAAGCTATATTGATAGGGACAGATTGAGTTATTGAGGCTATGGGGAAAGTCCAGCTTATAAGGGAGAGGCTAAAAACAACTCAGAGTCATCAAATGTCATATACAGATGTTAGGCAGAGAGAGCTTGAATTTAAAGTTGATGATTGGGTGTTCCTTAAAGTGTCTCCAATGAAGGGAGTGATGAGGTTCAGAAAGAAAGGGAAGCTTAGTCCCTGATATGTTTGCCCGTATGGGATTATGAGACGTGTTGGCTAGGTATCCTATGAGTTGGAGCTACCATTGGAGTGAGCTTCGGTACATCCAATTTTCATGTGTCTCTCTTGAAGAAGTGCATGTATGATCCTACATTGGTTTTCCGGTAGAGGGCGTAGGTGTGAAGTCTTAGGTTTCAGGAGTTACCAGTTGAGATCCTTGATCATCAAGTTCAAAAGCTGAGAAATAATGAAATATCTTCAGTAAAAGTTCCATGGAGAAATCAGCTCGTTGAGGGAGCTACGTGGGAAGTCGAAGTAGATATGATGTCTAAATATCCACATCTTTTCCCTCCTGGCTCAGTTCCAGCTTGAGGTATCAGTTTCCTCCTTAGTACTCTATTCAGTTTCATGTCTAGTTCATGTCTCCCAGTTACTTTCATGTCAGTTTCCCTACTTTTCAGTATGTTTATCCACATTCGAGGTCAAACGTTCCCAAGGGGGAGATATTGCAATACGCCGAAAGTCCCTAAGATCATACCTGAGGATTGACGTGAAGAAAACAAGAAAAATCTGCACAAGTCACAAAACGACTCGTCAAGTTACCTCTGAAGTCACCCAACGAGTCCTGAAGTGACTTGTGAAGTGTGTGGTAGGCTAGTAACAAGCCGTGGTCAAGGGGTGACCGCTGATGGAGCCACGAGTTGTGGAGTCACGTCGCGACTCATGAAGTAAGTCAGGGTCAGGGTTGTTGAGTTGAAGATGGAATTTCTAGTAGACTTCATGAGTGAGGGCCATGTGGGAAAGAAGTGGGATCATCATGTGCTCATACATGGCAGTTGTCAGTTAAGACGAGTCTCCCATTGTTCTCCATAATTTTAGAAATATATATATATATTATAGATATTATACCATGTTTTTTAGAAGGTTTGATCCAAGGATCAGTCTATCAGCTTTTACTTATAATTTTTGATATGGCAAGCCATATGCATTTATTTCAGGTATGAGATCCAGTTATGTTTATTCATGTTTTCAGATATCAGCATGCAATTTTTACTTTCAAAATCTCATGATGTTATGATTTAAGATATGCATGATTTCAGTTTTACTTACTCAGCCTGTTTTATGTACCTTGCATACGTATTATATTCCAAGTACTGACTGCATACTCTATGATGTACCGTTTCATTATATAGGCTCAGACGTTCAGACTTAGTCCTGCTGCTAGCCAGTTTCCAAAGTCTATCCTAGATAGCTGTATTGGTGCGTCCTCATCATTCGAGGACCTTCAGTTAGATGAGTTATGTCATTTTCAGTTTCAGACGTGTAGTGAGCTAGTTGGAGTGTTGTCCCATCAGCTCATCAGTATGTTAGAGGCTTTTCAGACATAGTTTCTATATTCAGCTTCGAATTTAGTGGTATGATATTTTCGTTGGATAGATGTTTTATTATTTAGACTTCTACTATTTTCAGAATTCAGTTTTCTTCTTTTTATATGTTGAGCTTTAGTTATCATGTTCATGCTATGGGTTTACTTGGGACCATTTATGGTTCTAGGTTCCGTGTGTCAGTCTGGGCCTTTGTTCGGATCGTGACATAGAATGATAGGTCACCTCCTCGGTGCCCTTATCCACCACCTTCTTTTTCTTTAAGAGTTCCTTCATAAACTTCATGTAGCCCTGCATTTAAAGCAAGGCATCCACCAATGGTATATCGATGGATAATTTGCTAAACATTTCTATAAACTTGTGAAATTGATTATCCTCCTTTTTCTTGGTCAGCCACTCCTAGTCAAGATTGGGCACCTTGATACACATACACATACACATCATCATCATCTTGCCAATCTTGCCAATCCTAACATCATGACTAGGAGTGGCAATCTTCCAATCTTTATTGCCAATCTTCCAACATCATGACTAGGAGTGGCAACAACATCTCCAACCTTGATTCTTCTCCCTTGGGCACCAAGGGCCTTGATTGGCACCTTGATACCTAGGGCGAGAACCCCAAACTTTTCCCGCCATGTATTGACACCCCTCCTCATATCTCGAGGATAAAGTTTCATCATCAAATTGAGTATGGCCTTGGGAATCCACAACATTCACACTCTTTGTACTAGCTCCCATCACATGTTTTGTCATCAACTCTAGCTAGGTCATCATCTTAGCAAGAGTTTCATCTCTACACTCATCTTTCTTCCTCATTTCACATTCATATGGCTGGGGACAACACCACTAGAAGATACCGCCTCTTCTCTAGTATGCCATGCTCTATTTATCTTAGTCATTCCATAGAGCAGTGCTTTGGCTACTCCATAAGGATGATTCATGATGGATCCCCTAGACAAATTATTTGCCACAGACTTGCTAATAGAATCCAATGAACAATAGAATCTCTAAAGTAGAACCCCATCAGGCAACCCAAGGTTTGGGCAAATGGCTACCTTTTTCTTAAACCTTAACCATGCTTTATGGAGTTGTTCCCCTGCAAGTTGTCAGAAATTCATAATGTCATCCCTTAATTGTAGCATCCTTGAGGGAGGGAAGAACCTGTCCAAAAATTCTTCCGTGAGTTTATTCCAAGAGGTAATGGACTTGGGGGTAACTCCTCCAACCAAGCGGTGGCTTCCCCTGTTAGTGAAAATGGGAAGAGCCTCAATCTGATCGACTCTTAGCTTATAGTTATGATGTTGAAGCATTTGCAAATCACCAAGAAGTTGTCAGGATGCCTGTTTGGGTCTCAATAGGCATTCCTCCAAAAAGCCCCTTCATTTGAAGTAAGTGCAGTATTGTACTCGTTAGATGGAAAATTGCATTCCCTACCATTGGAAGTAGGCTAATGACACCCGCTACATTGGGAATGATGGGATCATCATCCTCATGATCCATATTTCGGTCCACCGAACCTTCTCCTTCTTGTGAGTGTTGGCTCATAACAAGATCAACCTAGATGGCACCAACCATAAGAGTAAAGTCAAACTAACTGAGATGCGAAATCAATTCAACATAACAATCTAAAGGATATCAAACTATATTCCCCGTCAATGATGCCATTTTTATAGCATCCAAATTCACTCCTCTTGATGAGAGTGTGTAAATGGTCATTGGTAAAACAAATATACCTGACGAGTGTCGGGGTCGAATTCTATAGTGAATAGTAGTTTATCACGCAAAAGTTGTTTATCAAATTGAAGTAACTTGCATCAATGTCTCAAAAAAATAAAGTAAAGATTGGGGGAATCACAACTTGTTAATTAAAATGAAAATTTGCACATGAAAATAGGGATAAAACGTAGAAAATACCAAAACAGAGAATACTAGGGGGTGTGATATTGATGGGGCTTCATCGGATTGGGATTGCTAACAACTCCTAGCATTACTCAATAGTATAATTAGTTGTGGATGAGGTGGCATCCTATGTTTCTCAACCAATTAGGTGCCTTATAAATTGGGTTTTCTCAAACCCCGAAGTCCTTATCACAATAACCACAACAACTTGGGTAAGAATCAACTATTTCTAGCCTTAATTCTCAATGGGTGTATGACAATGGGGTTTGGCTATTTCTAGCCCAACCCCACATGATCAACACCCAATTACCCATTAGTATTTCCTACCTCATACTCTTAATCCCTTTTTAAAGAAAAATTAAAGTAAGTAAATACAACCCACATTTGCAACTATGAGTATTTAGATTAAAACTCATAGGAAATACTAAAATTATACCAATTGAAGTAAATCTAAGATCAGTTAAACAATACCCAATCCAAATCAACCCCAATCATCACATACTTTTTTATACTCCGGAAGCTCAAAGATCACACCCGGGAGTTAAAATAGGAAAGTTGGACAATCGATGTTGTAGGCACAGGATGAGTCGTGAGATGACTTGTGAGGAGACCCCACGAGTCGTCAGGTGACTCATGGGGAGGTTTGGAAAGTGAATGAGTGAGGTCCCCACAAGCAAGGGAACGACTCGTGGTCAGCCACCATGAGTCGTCATGTCAATCGTGAGGTGGAATTGGACTTTCTTCCAAAGGATGACTAGTGTATCTAACGGATGGGACCCCACAAGTCGTGGTCTATCCCAATGACTCGTGAGGTTAGTTGTGATCAAGCAAGACGGATTTTCATGAATATTAAGGCAGTGTGCGTGACGGAAAGTGACCACGAGTCGTGGTTTCGAGGCACGAGTCATTACGTCCCCCGTTACGAGCCACAGAAGATCAGTGGACCAGTGTACTTGATGGGAAACTCAAAGAGTCGTTGCCCGTCTGGACGAATCGTCCGGTCACCCATAAGGGTCACCTAGCAGTTATTTTCTGTGAAATAGTAAGGGCTCCTCGTAATTTGCTAAGTTGCTAAGACGAATACTACATCATTTATGACTCGTTTTAGTGGGTTTTAAGCATGGTAAAACCTATTCTAAGTCATTACCCTCATGCATGCGAGTTTGAAGGTTTGAAGGGAAGGTTCAAGTTGAAATCTCAAGGTTTCCAATTGGAATCTCAGCTGGGCAAATTAGAAGCTGTTAGAATTCACCATTTCCAGGTATGTAAGGCAATGAGTGGGTGTTTTCTTCCACACCCATGCCCAATCCCTATCAAAATGTGATAAATTATCTATGATCAAGTATGGGGTTTTACAGAATTACATGATTCTTCAATCTCTACATATGGGTATGATTAGATTATATTTTTATTGATGATTTATGAAGCTTGGGCGGATTCTAAATTAGTTTTTCCTTATAAACATTGCTTTCCAAAATTTGAATCTAAAACGCCCATGGGAGAAGAGTTCATAAAAGAGGTGATTTATGGTAAATGTGTGATAATGATGAATTTGATAATGAAAAGCATGTTTCTAAAGCTACCCACGATTATGATGTAGTTTTCAAAATAAGAATGTGTAGATCCTAGTAAGAAAAAGCCTTGGGGAATGCCCACTTGATGATTTAAAGTGATTCTCTCCTCGACGTAAGCTTACCACATTGTTTAAAGTTTTCCCAAATTTTATTATGAATTCTACCTTGTGGTATGTTGAGTAAATATTTCTACATGTAGCTTACGACATGATTTGGAGTAAATGCTGCCACCTATGATTGAGCTTGTGGTATGTTTCAAAATAAAGCTTCTCATATGCATGAATTTATAGTTGAGATGTATGGCATTATTGAGCTTTGTCGAAGGACAGTGTTGAGCTTTATTTTTATATGATGTCAAGTCTATGCATGATTTTATTTATGAGCTTTGTCAATAGACAATGTTGAGCTTCATTTCATACGATGTTGAGTCATGCATGATTTCATGTTGAGCTTCGTTAATAGACAATGTTGAGCTTCGTTATATACGATATAGAGCATTGCATGTTTTTGGGAGAAGAATCTAGCACCGAACGGGTTAAGGGTCGATTACTCTATGCCCCACAACTACGCACCAACGTAGGTTGATACTATTATTTATCGGGACTCTCTTGTGAGCTATCCCCAGCATGATTGGCCCTTCAGCTTGATATCGATATCATGGTATCATCCATCGCCCTAATAGATTTATGGATGGCTCTACCCACTTCAGTGTGATAGTTGGGACCATGTAAGCTTTATCATAGTATGTTGGTTAAGTGACGAGTCTCTCACTGTCTATATCATTTAGAATTGCATATTCATTACTCATGATGATTATTTATGCATGCATGTTCATAAAGTAAGGTTTGACTCAATGTTCAGCTTTTGATATATATGTTGTGTTCATCTTTGAGTCATTTGAGTCAGTCATGACGTTGTAAAGTTAAGCATGGTCATGTCAGGATAAGATTTCAATTTCAGAATAAATGCATGTAGTCTTCTACTTACACTTAAAAGTTTATGATATATTGTGTAATGTTTGAATAACTTATTCTAATTAGCGATATTACCTACTCTGCATACTCGGTACATTCCACATACTGATCGCATACTTTCTGTGTTGCATCATTTCATGATGCAGGATTCGATTCTTAGGTTCATCCCCATTTGTAGTCGCTTATCAGAGTTAGCACCTGCTTATTTGGTGAATCCTCACCTTTCGAGGACTAGATCTTCAGTTATTTAGATGTCCTTTCAGTTTCAGTATTGTTGAACTAGTTGGGGGTGTTGTCCGATCAGCTCATCCAGATTAGAGGCTTTTCAGACTTAGACATGTATTCAACTTCAGATATTTATTTTGTTGTTATATTATGTTTGACTTCTTTTGATTTTATAATTATGTTTTCTTCATGTTTATGGAATGAGTTAGTTGAATGCTTATGCCACGGGTCGACTTGGGGTCTCTCGAGGTCGCTTTCCCGTGTCTATGATTTGGGCCTCCGTTCGGGTCATGACAAACTTGGTATCAGAGCCATAGGTTTGATGTGGCCTAGGGAGTCCGAAAGCTGCATTAAGTAGAGTCTTTTTCATGGGTGTGAAGCGCATACTTATGACAAAGAAGCTACTAGACATTTTAGGAAATGTTCCCTTCACTCATGATTTATGTCGTATGATGAAAAACCTTTCTATTATACTAATTCTTTCTATCCACGATTGTATAATCATGGCTCCTCGAAGGATGAATGGATGTGGTGAGGGCCACGGGGATGGAATCGGTCGTGAGAATCAGCCAACCCCACTAGTTCAGGAGACTCAGGCACCGGAACCAGCAGCTTATGCAGATTTCTGAGCTGCCATTCAGATGCTTGCGCAGGCCTTGACCGCTCAGGTCAATCAGCGGGCCATTGCGCATTTCCCTCAAAATTGTAATGCAACGATGGCCAGAGTTCGAGACTTTTTTGAGGATGAACCTGCCAGAGTTTATGGGGTCTAAGGTGGATGAGGACCCACACGATTTCGTTGATGAGATGGTAAAGATCACCCAAGTTATGGGGGTGAGCAGTGTTGAGTGCGCAGATTTATCCTCCTAGCAGTTGAAAGGGGTTGCACATATTTGGTTCTGCTAGTGGAAGGACAGCAAGGTCACTAGAGTAGGTCCGGTCACATGGGAGGAGTTTTAGGTTGCATTCCTCGATCGATTCTTCCCTCGAGTGACGAGGAAGTAGAAAGCTGTTGAATTTGTGAATTTGAAGCAAGGAAGATTGACTGTTCAAGAGTACGCCCTTGAGTTCACCCGCCTATCTACGTATGCCGGGGAGTTAGTGGCTGACCAGTAGGCGCAGGTGAGCAGATTCGTGCATGGCATAATGTTGCGCTCCAACGCACACGCAAGCGTACACGGTCGTACAAGTAATATAGTGGCCCTTTTTAACAGCCAGATGTCTAACCCTCAGGGATTGGACCAATTCAGCAAATAATGAAGTTCAAGTGTAAGATTAACGTCCACAAGTGTTGATTAAAGAATTTTTCGATAAATTATAATTAAGTTTTGGGGTGGTCAAAAACAATCTGGAAACAATATAAGAACCAACTAGAGCTAAGGCCAGATAATCATGCAATGCTACACTTTGTAATGGTTCACGTATGAAATTACCAATTGTTGTCTCACATAGTTGGAAAATGTGATGTTCATGGTCTCTCGATCATCTAAACACAACAAACTAGCTTCACAACTACATCGTTGAGCGGGGATGTGACATCCCAGTTCGTGGGAAATTCAACTACATGGATGTGGTTTACAGGGTTTGTGCTCTTGATTAGAGACATTAGTACCTCTAATCATTTAACCTAACTTAGTTTCACAACTACTTCTACGAGTGGTGGAGTGACAATTCTAAGCCGGTGTCTTGCTATCATCCCGTTTTATCAACCAAGCAAGGAAAATTAGGTATAATTTCTATCCTAACCACGAATCCTATTGTAAGATAAGAACTTGCTCCCTACATTCTCTTGTTCTAGCCTAGGGTTACTCTCTCAAGCTTTTACTAGCATAACATGTATGTTTTCATGGTGATCAAGAATAAAAACAACCTTAATAAAGAATGTAAGACAAAACAATAATTAACAACTCAAACCAAAACGAATTCATGCATTACAATCATATCAAGTGGCCTCAACCCTAGAGGAAGGGTTATAGCGACTCATGTTCGTATAATAACTTAAAAATATCGTTAAAGTAGAGTACATACAAGAATAGGTAAAAGAGAATGTAAAATTAGTGAACCCTAGGTGAGTTCTTCACTTCTCCCTTCGCTCCTGTATGGTTTTCAGAAAATATTTCGTGACCAATGATTTTAGAAGCTAAGCATTTAATTTATAGTAAATAGGAAATTTGCAATTTTTGGCCTGTCATGGAATGGTTCCGTGGCACAGAGGTTCACGTGCCAATTTGCCTCCGTGACATGGAGGTAACGCGGTAGCTTACTGGAAAGTGCAGTTGAAACTTGCTTGGCCAAGGCATGGCGCGACAACAGGCGTGGCACGACGATTGTCCTGCGTGATGGACAGCGTGACACGGCCTGCGGTGCGTAGCAGTGCCTGGTATGGCACGGTCGCTGGTGCGCAGGCGCCTTGGAGTGCAACATTTCCAGCGCATGGCCTTGACGTGGCTCGGCGTCGGGCGCGGCACACGCACAGCGTGGCACGCTGCCTAGCGCGGCCAACCTTGCCATGACATGTTTTCTTGCCATCTTTTGTAATTCACTTCCAAATCCATTCCTTCTCTTTACCTATCATTATTTAGTCCCTCATATGCATTTAACACCTACAAAACAAGTATTAATCATGTTGGTTAGTTCATACCCAAATGTACACAAAATTGCATAAGAATGTAAGTGTATAATTAGACAAACATGACTAAATTAAGCTATAAAATAGCACTTGGACAAGCAATTATTCCCAAGATCACCACCCCACACTTAAAGCCTTGTTCGTCCTCGAACAAATCTTTTACATCTCATGCACATGAAGACTCCCACATAGGTAATTGAGCAAGACAATTCAAGCTATGACTACAACGATTGTTTTTAGATAGCAAGTTATAAATATTGCATGCGTGGTGTAACCATCAAAAGCATATGTACTATGTCTAGACTTCCTCACCTCAATAATCGACTCTCAATCTCAACAAACTTATGCAAATCAACTGATCGAGGAATCCGACATGAATATTATCCTTCATTAAACATGTGCCCTCACAACAAGAGAATTACCCATTTTTACTCACAAATTTTCAAATCAAACCGTGTATGGTATGTATGGATAAGAATTAAGCTCATTCTTATAAAGAATTCACATGCCACGTGTATTGATCCATAAGATTGCCCTTACTGTTTTACTCCACTAATTTAAGAATGTTTGACCATAAGATCAAGTAGGACTTATCGGGTCGTAATGTAAGCTAAGGGACGGGTAGGTACTATTATGGCCAGTAATAGTGGCTATCTTCCCCAAGTGCTTTTAATATATCACACATTTATGATGGACATCTCTTCTCTTACTTCACCTTCATTCTTTTCAATCTTAAATTTCCTCTTCTGTTTCGCATTTCTTTAAGCACACTTATCTTATTACTAAGGAGTACTTAAGCAACTTTTTCATTCATTTGTTTTCTTACTCCCTACCAATACTCAAGCATTATCAAACAAGTGCACCTCTAATCTTTTCCTCAAATCACACAACCGTTATTTTTCCTTCTTTTTCACGATTCTCAGTCCTTTACTCTTTTAGATTTTTCACTTAAGTGCTTAGGAGTTTTGGAGCAACTTAAAGGATATTGAAAGAAAAGGATTAAGGTTATGTTGCAGCTATCAAAGAATAGGCTTAAGGCTCAATACGGCTAACTAGGATTAGAAATTCAAGGTAGGTAAAGTGACAGATGAAAATTAGGCTCATTCACAGAAATGCCCAAATCATCTCCTACAATCGACATCCCTCATTTCGTTTTATATACATACCAGGAAAGTTCTAGACACTATACAATAGCATGGAATATTCAAAAACCTTACACCCGCAGCACATGCTCAATTCAACACAAATTCAGCAGACTCTTAACTCAGCAAATCACAAGAATTCAAAATTAAGCTTTAAGCACATAGAGTCACATTCAAGAGCCTAGGTGTCGCAAACAGAGTTATAAAACTTACATGCTTCAACACTACCCGTACTTGCATCTCACAATCATGTATAGCACAAAACAAGAACATCAAGCCATCAATTAGCTACTGGTTCAAAAACTAAAACCTATTGACTAATTTTCCCTAAAGACAATCGTCATCCATCCATCGCCGGGAATAGTCCCTAACTATGACTAAAAACAACTATGTACAGACAAAGGAAATTTTTATTCTTCGGTTAAAAGTGCCCCCCATTGGAAGAACCGAAAAGAAAAACCACCAGGTGGAAATCATGCTCAACTCAAACATTTTCATCAACCAATACCTATCAAGCACTAAATTCACCCAAAATCATTAAGCACAAAATTTTGAAATTTCCCTCACCCCACACTTGAATCCTTCTATGTCCCCAAAGCATCCAATTAAAATTGAAAAAGGGTTAGAAATACTCCCTGGGGCCTTTAGGCCTAGCTAACAACATGTTTTTCTTCATTTTGAACAAGTGGGTACTCGACCCCACACTTTCCCTCTTTCATGCTTCTTAGCTGCCTCCTTCAAGGGAACTCAGACTTCCCCTCCATCTATGCTTAATTCTCCACCAAAAACAACAATAAGATGAAAATATACAAATTCAACACAAATGAAAAATATTAAAATTGTACCTGTGGTACCCTTGGGTTGCCTCCCAAGCAGCGCTTAATTTTACATCGCGACACGACGTGGACTATCCTTTTCAGGACATCCTCATATCCATGTTCCCTTTCCAGAACCATCTTCAACTCTTTTTGATCTTCCAGGCAACAGTCGCCACTCTTTCCCTCTTTTCCTCCAACTCCTTCTCAAATGGAAGCCCTCTATCAGATTTGGGCAGAAAAGTAATCATCTCCTTTGGCCGTGGACCTATGGAATCTGCCATCCTATCCTTAGCCTCTGATAAAACACTGACCTTACAAAGGTCTCTGTAATGTATGGGTGGGTTAATCTCTTGATAGACCCGAAGAGTTCTTCTTCATCATCGACCATCATTTTCAGTGTCCCTGCTCTTACATTAATAATCGCTCCTCCAGTGGTAAAGAATGGCCGTCCCAAGATCAGGGGTACCTTGTCATCAACTTTAAAATCCAATATAATGAAATCAGCGGGTATGATGAACTTACCCACTTTGATGAGAAGGTCCTAAATTATTCCATCTGGTGCCACTCGCGACTTGTCTGCCAGCTACAGCATCAATCGTGTTGGTCCCGGTTGACCCAACCCCAAGGTGTTAAACAGAGATAGGGGCATTAGATTAAATGCTGACCCTAAATCACATAGAGCTCTTATCACCTCAGCTTTACCAATTTATATGGGGAGGGTAAAGCTCCTTGGGTCTTTGAGCTTTTTAGGTATCTTTCTCATTACCCTATGGCTGCACTCCTCAATTAGTTCTACTGTTTGAACATCGACCAATCTAACTTTGTTGGCCACCACATCGTTCAAGTACTTAGCATACTTGGGCATTCCCTGCAAAACATCAAGCAACGGAAAATTTATGTGATGTTCTTTGAATTATGAAAGAACTTTCTAAAGCATTCCTCCTCCTTGCTCTTTTTATGTCTTTGTGGAAATGGTGGTGATGGTCTCTATGCTGGCTGTAATGATGATTGTGCATTTTGTTGCACAACACTCTGATTCTCTCCCTCATTAGTGGATGGTCCCTTTCTAACCAACTCCAGTTGCACCTCATTTCTCCTCTCTTTCGGTAGTGCATCAGCTAATTGCCTACCACTCCTATGACTGATAGCGTTGACTTGTCGGGGGTTTGTATCTGTGTTGCTGAGTAATCCTCCCTGCGATCTAGTATGGGGAGCAGTTGCTATTTGACCCATCTGCTTCTCTAGATTGCAGGTGGCGAACTGATAATTTTTCAAATCTAATGCCATCCTCGCCTGATTCTCTGCTAACTGGGTCTGTGTCTCCATAATCTTCTGCAATGTCTCCTCAATGTTGCTGCTCAACTAGCCACCATTCTACCTGTTCTGCTACTGATACTGCTGCTGCTGAGGTTGCTGGTAGCTTTGACTTTGATTTCCACCCTAAGAAAAAGTCGGGTGGCTCTGCCAATTCTTGTTGTAATTGTTCCCAAATATCTGATTGTTTCTCTAAACATTCCCAACAAAATTTACCGATTCATGATTGGCCCCACAGGATTCTGCATTGTGCCCATTATTGCCACAGATTTCACACCAACTAGGAGCTTGTTGAACTGCATTTACCTATCCCTGTTGTTGGTTCATACTCAGTTTATTGAACTGAGTCATCATCTATACTAAAATGATGCTAGCTGTGTAGCCAAGGCATTTACACCATCCACCTCTATCAGCCCTGCTGTTCTCTTTCCTTCTCGTCTCGATGACTTGCTGTGCCACTCTGGATTTCCTTGAGCAATCCTGTTCAACAAAGTGTATAGCTCATCAGAAGTCTTCATTAATGCTTACGCACCCGATGTAGAGTCTTGTAAAATTTTTGTGTGTGGGTCTAGACTTTCCACAAAGGTATGCGCTAGTACTTCATTGGACTACTGATGATGGGGGCAGTCTCTCAATATTGACTTATATCTCTCCCAAGCCAAATACAAGTTCTCCTCCGGCCTCTACTTGAAGCTTAATAATTCACTCCTGACTTTGGCAGTCTTGCCTGAAGGGAAGAATCTGATGAGGAACTTCTTTACCAAATAATCCTAAGAAGTTATGGAATTCGGTGGCTCAGATTTCAACCACCTCTTTACCTCTCCCAACAATGAGAATGGGAATAGGGTAAGTCATACATAATTTGTGGACACTCCAGTGCGGACGAACGTGTGACTAATCTCAAGGAAGTTTTGAAAGTGTTGTTGTGGGTCCTCATGAGTCATCCTAGTGAACTGGCCACTAGAATCTAACAGCTGGACCATATTTTGTTTCAATTCAAAGTTCCCTCCAGGTTCCGATTTGTGGATACTAGAGGTCACATCTGTCATAGTGGGATAGCCACTTCACAAACTGGTCATGCTGCCATTATCTCAGGTAACAAATTCTCTTGCCCTACTAGTAGGTGTTGTTGTAACCTCTCCTGAAGTCTCTTTAGCTTTCGCTCTAGAGCTTCCCTCTTGCGTAAATGAAGTTGACGTTCGGGTTCAAGAAACGGTTCCACTAGCTCTCTATTCCTTGCCAGCTCTACAAGGACAACCTGTTACCTGCAATATATCAGACTAAGACCAAGTTTCTCAACACTTAAGGAAATTAAAATTCACACAAGAACAGAAAAATTTACTAAAATTCCACAAGGTCCCCGACAATGGCGCCAAAAACTTATTGCGCTCTAATGCACACGCAAGCGTATGCAGTCATACAAGTAATGCAGTGGCCCTTTTTAAGAGCTGGATGTCAAACCCACAGGGACTGTATCAATTCAGCAAATTATGAAGTTCAAGTGTAAGATTAACCTCCAAGTGTTGATTATAGAAGTTTTCGGTAAATTATAATTAAGTTTTGGGGTGGTCACAAAACAATCTGGAAACGATATAAGAAGCAACTAGAGCTCAGGCCTGATAATCATGAAATGCAACACTTTGCAATGGTTCACCTATGAAATTATCAATTGTTGTCTCAAATAGTTGGAAAATGCGATGTTCATGGTCTCTTCAGCCTCTAAACACGACAAACTAGCTTCACAACTACATCATTGAGCGGGGATGTGACATCCTAGTTCATGGGAAATTCAACTACATGGATGTGGTTTACTGGGTTTGTGCTCTTTATTAGAGACTTTCGTACCTCAAATCATTTAACCTAACTTAGCTTCACAACTACTTCCACGAGTGGTGGAGTGACAATTCTAAGTCGGTGTCTTGCTATCATCCCGTTTTATCAACCAAGAATGGAAAATTAGCTATAATTTCTATCTTAACCGCGAATCCTATCGTAAGATAAGAACTTGCTCCCTACATTCTATTGTTCTAGCCTAGGGCTACTCTCTCAAGCTTTTACCTAGCTTAACATGTATGTTTTCATGGTGATCAAGCATAAAAACAACCATAATAAAGAATGTAAGACAAAACAACAATTAACAACTCAAACCAAAACGAATTCATGCATTACAATCATATCATGTAGTCTCAACCCTAGAGGAAGGGTTTTAGCCACTCATGTTTGTACAATAACCTAAAAACATCATTAAAGTAGATTACTTACAAGAATAGGTAAAAAAGAATGTATACTTAGTGAACCCTAGGTGAGTTCTTCACTTCTCCCTTCGCTTCTCTATGGTTTTCAGAAAATATTTCGTGACCAATGATTTTAAGAGCTAAGGGTTTAATTTATAGTAAATAGGAAATGTGCAATTTTAGGCCTGTCATAGAATGGCTCCGTGGCACGGAGGTGAACGCGCCAATTTCCCTCCCTAACACGGAGGTAACGCGGCAGCTTACTAGAAAGTGCACTTGAAACTTTCTTGGCCGAGGCATGGCGCGACAACTGGCATGGCACAGTGATTGTCCTGTGCGATAGCTGGCGTGACACGGCCTGAGCGCGCAGCAGTGCCTGGCGTGGCACGGTCGCTCGCACGCGGCCAGCCTTGCCATGGCATGTTTCCTTGCCATCTTTTGCAATTCACTTCCAAGTCCATTCCTTCACTTCACCTATCATTATTTAGTCCCTCATATGCATTTTACACCTACAAAACAAGGACTAATCATGTTGGTTAGTGCATACCCAAATTTACACAAAATCGCATAAGAAGGTAAGTGTATAATTAGACAAACATGACTAAATTAAGCTATAAAATAGCACTTGGGTAAGCAATTATTCCCAAGATCACATAACATTTATTTTGACAAGGACTATAGGACAGTTATGCTCCATCAGGACATGGACTTCCCTCGCATTGTGTTGTACGCTCAACAGATGGAGGCAGCACATTCAAGGGAGAGGGAGGACAAGAGGGCCAGGACTGAGGACCACAAATTCGGCGGATGACTACGCCAGACTGTACATTCGAGAGTTGGTTCGACTTCCTGGGGTGCCATTATTTATTATCTCAGGCCAAGGTACTCAGTTTACCTCTTAGTTTTGGTGGTCTTTCCAAAAAGGGCTTGGGACTCAGGTTAAGCTCAGCACCGCATTTCATCTGAAAATGGATGGCCAGGTGAAGCGGACAATTCAAACTCTAGAGAATATGTTGAGAGCCTGTGTGATGGATTTTAAAGGTAGTTGGTGTTACACCCCGTAAATTCTTGACATGTAGATGGCCTATTCGCATGTTGGTTAGGAGTTTTAGAATACCATACGTGCTAGAAAAAGGCCCAGGGAAAGACGGGAATAGCGCCAAGTTGGAGAGTCGCAAGAGGGAGCCAGGCAGAACCCCTCCGCGATGGCAGCATGTCATGGAGGGGGGGCCTCCGGGATCACTGGCGTGTCACGGAGGCCCTGTTCAGGCCCAAGTATAAAAGGGCCTCCCACTTCAGTTTTAATCATTTACTCCCTTAAATTTCCATAAAACGAAAAGAGAACAGAGGGCACGAGAAGATTCAACAAAATTTCTTCCGTTTACACTATTAAACGCGGTCCAAACTCGAATTAATCTTGGGTAGTGAAGTATTAAGCTACCAGGAGCATTCCTGTGGAGTTAGTTTCGTGAAATTCGGCCGGCGAATCATCGTCCTACCGAGCTAAGGTAAATGGAATTGCTCCAAATTAGTGGCAATATATTCCTAGTCCTAAAGTGAGCATTTCTCCCTTCTGGACTTCCGAGAAATAGCGAGTTTTCAACTGTTTTTTGATAAGTCAAAATTTGGGCTATATATATATTCAAAGTAGTATTTTCTTCTAGAATATTGATGAGTTTAGCTCTAAATGCTATGAATGTGAATACAGTTGGTAAAAATACCTGAATATTGGCCGAGTTACGCCAGTTAGCTGGAAAGCCGACAACTGCGGTATGTAAAGCTAGTTTCTTCGGCAAGTTATTAATTCTAGCATAGTAAAATAGAATAAATTCCAGAAAGAAGTTCCAAAAGTCGAATGTTATGTATGTTTGCGTTATTATGTAATATTCAGTATAAAATTCAGTAAATCAGTATCAAACTGCAAGATCTTATCCCAGACTTAATTTAACTCAGTATTAGATTAAGTTTAATTTAGCAAGAGATTTACAATAGAATATCAGAACATGAACAATATTATAAGATTAATTATACATGTTATATGTGATTGTTGTTGCTTGTTGAGACCTGATTGTGTTATGTGGGCACCATTAGAGCTTTCTTGCCGCCCCAGGGTTAATAGCTGTGTCGACTCGCCCGCCAGAGGGTGAGGATACGTCACTCCAAGGAGTGTCATGCCATTCGCAGTAGGACGAAGATGGGATGCAACATTCCCCATAGTAGGCTGATCAGCATTATAGTATACCCTGTCGAGTTTTTGCACCCAGGGCACGGACTACAGATTTCAGATTACAGTTACAGGTGTCCTCCGGACTCAGATACAGTTATAGTCAGGAGCCCAGAGAGCCCAAGCTGCATACCTAGGGGGCCAGTGGGGTGCTCGTAGTTACTAGATGAGTAGAGTGAATTTATTTTTGGATGGTTTGACCCGGGTAGGGGTATATAGATTGCATGTTGATTGGCACCTTCTGGCTTATGGGGGCTGGTATAGGGTCTTGTATGCTATATATATATACATGTTACTCATTAAATGAATAGTTAGCACGACACCTCATCGACAGGTATGGTTCTTATCTTCCTTCCAGTTCAAGTAAGGTCAGTACAGATGCTGCTATCCTAAACAGTTTTAGCTATCCTCTGTCACTTCAGTAACTATCAGTATTACTGTTTATCTTCAGTTATGTTCAGTTTTGCTTTGCATACTTGGTACCAGTGGTACTGATGCTCGTTTGGGGCGCTGCATTAATTGCTTGCAGGTACTCATAGACGAGGAGTCGATCCCTCATGATTCCTGCCAGCGCATAGAGTCATCAGCTCCTGTCGTCCGGAGCTAGACAACTAGAGGTTTATTTCTTTTCTTTTGTTGTACAGTATGGATAGGCCGGGGCCCTGCCCCGACTATCTTATCAGTATTCTTAGAGGCTTGCAGATTGTGTATTCCCTGTGGCTAGCTGTACCGGTCATGTGAGGCCGTTTGTATGTTTTAGCTTGTTTATGATGGCTGCGTGGGGCCTTATTCAGTTTGTAGTGGTGACCATATTGGTCACGTAGCGGTTTAGCACCTGTTTTCTTGATTTAGAAGTAACTAGACAGCGTGGTGGCCTTGTCTGCCCGCATAGGTTCCTTTATACTATCGTTGTTCTGGTTAACTGTTCTTATCTTACAGGTGACTATGGGCCTAGTCAGCTGGAGGCTGTATTTACAGTCGTTATATAGCCCGTCGTTTTCTTGAATCTAGAGTTAGAGCCAGCCTGGCACCAGAAGTGCTCAGGCTCAGCTAGTTTGGCAGCCCAGGTCCTAGTAGGGCACCAGGTGCTAGTCATGCCTCCCAAGGCAGAGCGTGACAAACTTGGTATCAGAGCAGCTCGTGTCGTAGGGAGTCTACAAGACGTGCTAAGCAGAGTCTTGTCTATGGATGTGTTGTGCACCACATACTATAGACAGGAGGCTGCAAGGCATGATAGGATGGTTACTCTTTCTTCTTATTCAGTGGTGCTATAAAGCGGCACAGTATAGGGTTGAGTTCCTAAAACTTATCATACTCTTTGGTTACAGATACAAAGTCAGATCAGCGACACCCTATCACAGGTAGAAGTTTGGTTATAGCAGTAGGAGAGGGCACCAGTCAGTTGTAGGGTAACTGCAATAGTAGGAGGAGGTATCAGGGACCTCCCAATGTGATACCTCTATTGGTACCATCCTCAGTATATTTCTATAACTTCAGAGTAGGAGATCAGAAGCATAACGTATATACTAGTTCATTTATTTTTTAGATATATAAGATCTGATTAAGACGACAAATAATATTAGATTATCAGATAGATATGAGAAAGAGAGGGAAATGCAGGATTTCCACCTTCATCCTTTTAGATGTGGTATGGTTCCATGTTTTCGTTTCATTACAGTAAGAAAAGTCTATTCCCACCTCTTGGTTTTGATTCCAGTATAGCAAAGGGGCACAAGGATTGAGGCGATATTGCCTAAGGTAAGCGGTGAGTTAAGATGGATTGGTTGATTCCAGAAAGTGTAAGAAAGAGTAAGGAGCCCTATGATTACGTAAGTTGTGCGGACCCTTACGGTAATAAGTTAGAAGAGCAAGTAAGACTACTAGCTTACTCGAAGTGGGCGTAGGAGATCCGTCAGTAATTAACTTCCAGTAATAGTTAAGTTTAAGTCAGAAAAGCCTAAATCCGCCACAGCACATAAACAACTGTAGGATATACCTGCAAGATAATAGTAATGATTTCAGTTATGATACCGAAAGGTAGGGAGGTCATGTGAATCAGATGAGTCTGACTGCAAGCCAGAAGAAGTATAAGCTGAGACTTGACCGGTAACCTTATTAACAATGTAAGGCAGGTACCTTGCACCCAGAGCTCAGCTTAGGCAAGATAAGGGGGAGAAGCAGGAATACCAGATTTTGAGGGGAAACTAGAATCACCTCCAGATTGATAGAATATCGTGTATTAAGGACTAAGCCTCGGACTGACAATTAAGAGACAGTAAGATTGTAGTTTAGACTGTTGCGGTACATCTGCCTACGGAGAAGGTAAGAGGGTGCCAACCTGGAGACTCTAATCTAGTGTGGCCTAGAGGCAAGGTTCAACAGATAGTCACGGGATCTTAATATAATGCCAAGTAAGGCCACAAGGTTCGCACGTTGACCCCATGTTGTAGGAGTGGAGAAAGTTCAAATAGCAGATCATAGCTAAAGTGCATGTGTTTGTTGCTTCTAGAATGGAATGAAAATCCCATGAAATGGTACGAGATGATAGGAGATATCATTAGACTGTAGAAGCAGTATGTCATGTGTAGTTTGAAATTCAGTAAAGCGTGTCAGAGATGTATTACTACAAAATTCAGTATGTATTGTATGTAGTTGTTGATACATATATACAGATATCAGATATGCTGCGAGTAGCTGCCAATATACAATTACATAGATTCTGGTTAGCTGCTAGGAAGTATATACAGATCATACTGAAGGACCCCTCGCCAAAAAGGGGGTAGGATGTAGACTTCAGAAGCTAAGAAAAGTTAGTAGCCTGAAATAGGTGGATGATGATACGGGCGCAGATAGATGGTCTAACAACCAGCTGGCGCCTATATTACTAGGGAAGCATCCCTAAAGATCAGTAATGTTAGCGCATGTTCCAGAACCAAAAATTGAGACGAAATAAGCATAATCCTGAGGTTAGAAACACCAGAATTTTCCAATATGTTAAGTGGTCGTACATTGTTTCCCAGCTTTATAAGTGAGAGACAGCCTTAGTCAACCTAGTAGTTATCATGTAGAACACCCCACAAGTCAGCCAACCGTCACAGTCAGACAAACCCGTGGGTAACCCAAGAAGGGGTCCATATCAGTAGTCAGTGACGGATTGGTACCCCAGCCGGTTCTCATAAGGTATTCAGATACAGAGCCTTAGGAGAAGGCCAGTCATTACAGAATTGCTCATAAAACAAAGAATTCCTCAAAACAGTAGTATAGATCCAAGTGGATAATAGCTAGGCATAAGAAAGTGGTAGTACTCTACTAGCACAGTGTTTACTAAGACAAGGAAATCGGTAGATTCCTTGTGAAGATCCAGGGGCTGATTGCCTGAATGTAAGTCCGACTAAGCTCAACTCTATAGTTGTTCAAGTAGAATAACAAAGCAATTAAATGTCCACCACTCCTCGGTTATGCATGAGCTACAGATACCCGACTAGAACATTTAGAGCATTGGTAGATTACTTCATCATTCGGGTCATTCAGCCTAGTTATTTAATTATTCAACCAGATTATTAGAGACCATAACCACTATCAAGATCTTCTAATCAGATATGTGCACATAGTGTGCAAACAGTCATACAGATTATTCCACCAGCGAGTAGCATTAGCATGTGGCCCAGAAGACCAAATAAGCTCTAACTATATAGATAGGGTACTTGTCAGTTTCTCCGGTATAATAAACCAGTATGATCGTCAGTTACATGCCAATTTCACTAAATAGGAATTTTGGCTGAATTTAGTAACCTTTTTAGGTCACCTTGTGTCGGATGCTGGTATATAGGTAGACATGCAGAAAATAGAAGTAGTAAAAACTTGGCCTAGACCTACCACTCCGATCGAAGTTCGCATTTTTCTGGGGTTAGCAGGGTACTATAGAAGATTTGTTGAGAGATTCTCCACCATAGCGGCACCTCTGACTAAGCTGACGCAAAAAATAGTAAAGTTTCAGTGGACGGAGGCATGTGAACAGAGTTTCCAGGAATTGAATGATAGATTGACCTCTACCCCAGTATTAGCATTGCCAGAAGGTACAGAGAGTTATGTAGTTTATTGTGGCGCTTCGAGTATTGGGTTAGGATGTGTGTTGATGCAGCATGGTAAGGTAATCGCTTATGCTTCTAGACAGCTGAGGAAACACGAAAAGAATTATCCTAGCCACGACCTGGAACTAGCCGCAGTGATCCACGCTCTAAAGATATGGAGACATTACTTGTATGGCGTCCATGTGGATATTTTCACTGATCATAAGAGCCTACAGTATATCTTCAGTCAGAGGGAGTTGAATTTGTGGTAGCGCCGCTGGTTGGAATTACTGAAAGATAGAGTTCAGCAAGGAAAAGCGCCAGATTTTCAGGTAACTGAGGATGAAGTGTTGCGATGTAAAGGCCGCCTTTGTGTTCCAGATGTTTCAGGGCATCTTCAACAGATTATGAGTGAGGTACATTACGCCTACTATTCTCTCCACCCAGGAGCGATGAAAATGTACCACGATATCAAAGAAATCTATCGGTGGCCAGGTATGAAGAGGGAAATAGCAAAATTCGTAGCCTAGTGTCCTAATTGCAAGAATGTAAAAGCGGAACACCAGAAATCAGGCGGATTGACTCAAGACATAGCTATGCCTCTTTGGAAGTGGGAAGTAGCAAATATGGACTTTGTAGCAGGATTACCCTGTACAAGACATAGAAATGATTCGATTTGGGTAATTATTTATAGACTGACAAAATCATCCCATTTTCTGCCAGTAAGGGCTACTTTCTCTGCCGAAGATTATGCTGAGTTGTATATTAGAGATATAGTCAGACTGCACGGTGTTCTAGTATCCATTATCTCTAACAGAGGGGCGCAATGTATAACTAGATTTTCGCGATCATTTAACATAGGCCTGGGAACGCAGATTAATCTGAGCACAGCATTCCACCCTCAGACAGATGGGAAGGCAGAACATATTATTCAGACGCTCGAGGATATGTTACGAGCGTGTGTATTGGACTTTGGAGGTAGTTGGGATGAGCACCTACCACTTATTGAGTTTTTTTATAACAATAGCTATCGCTCAGCTATCCAGATGGAGCCCTTTGAGGCTTTGTATGGGCGAAAATGCAGATCAACGATTGGCTGGTTTGAAGTAGGAGATTCAGCACTAATTGGGCCGGATATTATTCATCAGTCAGAGGAAAAGGTAAAGTTATCAGAGAACGCCTACTGACTGCTCAGAGCTGCCAGAAATCGTATGCTGATGTGCGACGCAGAAACCTGGAATTTAATGTGAATGACTTGGTGTTTTTGAAAGTTTCTCCAATAAAAGGGGTGATGATATTCGGCAAGAAAGGTAAGCTCAGCCCGAGATTTATTGGGCCTTATTAGATTTGTCGAAGAATAGTCCAAGTAGCATACGAGTTGAACTTACCTCCAGAATTAGAGTCTGTTCATCCAGTTTTCCACGTATCTATGCTGAGGAAGTATATAGGAGACCCCTCTAGAGTTGTTCCAGTTCAGGATGTCCAGGTGACGGAAGAGATGGCTTATGAAGAGGTCCATGTAGCCATACCACACAGGCAGATTCGCAGGTTGAGAACTAAAGACATTGCTTCTGTCAAAGTACTATGGCGTAATAGGAATTGAGAGGAGTGATCTTGGGCAGATTTATATGCCCAAGTGATACTCAAACGTATCATTTTTACCTTGTTTGTTGTGCAATGTGTATATAATATCATGTAATCAGTAATAAAATGCGAATTTATACTAACCAACATGATTAGCATTTGTTTTGCAGGTAATGTGATTTTTAGGAGCTAAAATGCATGTTGGAACTATATCGGAGTTGGACTTGGATGCGAGCATGGAAAAGACATTGGAATGCACATTTTATAGGGGCTCCGGGATGGAGCCGTGCCACGCTACCTTCGCGGTAGCACACTGCCTGAACAGGAATTAAAATGGCAAATTCCAGTGTGCCATCGCGTCAGCTCCGTGGCACGGAGAGAGGCCTCCGCGTTGGCCTCCGTGCCACGTTGAGGCTAATTTACCGGACCCTGAAATTCCAGTGAATGTCCGTGTCCACGCCGTATCACGGAGGTAGTGCTCCGCGTTGGCCTCCGTGACACGTTGCTTGTTATTCCGGGAAAAATTTCCCACTAGTATAAATAGCACACTTAGGTTTATTTTAAGCAGTTTTTAGTTTTTAGACTGAGTTCAGAAGTGGAGAGCAAGGACGTGGGTGAGGAGCAGTTGAGGAACGAAAAAGCTAAGGGATTTCTTCTCTTCTTTTCTTCTTTCTATCAATTGTACGTATGATTTACACTCATTTTAGGATGATCAATCCGCAAATGAGTGGCTAATTCTCTTCCTTGTTGAGGTTTTGACACTTGTAATGAATTTTGATTGTAATTGATATGGTTTTCTTCTTCTTCTTCCATGTTCTTCTATTAATTCTTGTTCTTACTGCATTAGTGTGTGGCCGACATTAATGTACATCTAAAAAGTCCAATTTCACTCGAAAGAGCAAGAAATTGGAAAGTTGTGAATTAATAGGGTATTGTTCTTAACTTGATTTGGGAAAATTGGGTTTTGATGTGCTTTCCTGATAGAAATATACTTGAAAGCCGTATTAGTCAATTTAGGAACCGGAATTGTATTGCTAGGTCATAAATTGCATTTGATCACAGAAATGTAGACGGATGGTTTATGATTCTATAGTGAAATTAAATACGAGAGTTTTAATTTCTAGGCGAATGTTCTTGGCTAGCAACATGAAGAAGAGATTAACCAAATTATCATGATTATCAAGTTCATTACTTGTTCTTAACCTTGGCATGTTCATATCCATTGTCTAAATTCACAGTAAATAGTTGTTATTAATTTTAGTATATATAGTTTAGAAACAAAAACTCAAGTAACTGTTGGTTACATTGTTGTTAGCATAATTAGAAGTGAAATAGGAATATAGTAAACTAGGCAACTTTACATATCTTGAGCCTCCTTGGATACGATACTTGGCTACTTAGCCACTTTATTACTTGTTTGACCACGTGCACTTGCGTGTCGGTTTTTAACCCCTAACGAACCACCCGAACAAGTTTTTGGCGCCGTTGCCGGGGAGGCTAGGCGATTTGTGAAATTGTGTTTAGTGTAAATTTACTGTATTTTTATTTTTATTTTCTTAAGTGTTAACAACTTGGTCTTAGCCTGTATTTTGCAGATTTTGTTTCTGTGAACACTGGTAAGGGACAAGGAGCTGGTGGAATCTTACTTAGAGCCTGAACGTGAATTTCACAGTCAACGCAGAGAAGCTCTACAAAAGAAGCTGCAGTTGCTTAGACAATCTATTATGGAGCAACAAAATCCACCAGTTGTGAGGGCAGTGTTAGTGCCCGATGAAGCAGCAGCAAGGCCGGTTTGCGAGGTGGCAATCCCACATGCCAACAATGTACATTCTAGCATCCGCAAACCAGAGCCTGGAGGGAGGTTTGAATTAAAGTAGAATATGGTGCAACTCTTGCACACAAGCGGGTAGTTTAACGGTCTCCCTCATGAAGATCCACAACAACATCTCCAAAACCTTTTGGAGATAAGTGACACTTATATACCCGCTGGAGTGTCACCTGATTATGTTCGGCTCACCTTATTTCCATTTTCCTTACTTGGTGAAGCCAAGAGGTGGTTAAAAGCTGAACCACCCAATTCTATATCAATGTGGGATGATCTTGCATGGAAGTTTTTGATCACATTTTTCCCTTCTGGTAAAACAGCCAGACTTAGAAGTCAAATTCTAAGTTTTAAACAGAGGGAGGGATAAAATATATATCAAGCCTGGGAAAGATTTAAATCCATGTTGCGGGACTGTCCTCATCATCATCAGTCCAATGAGGTGTTGGTACACACATTTATTGAGGGTTTGGAACCCCACACTAAAATTCTGTTAGATTCAGCAGCTGGAGGGCAAGCGCTGGAAAAGACTTACGAGGAGCTGTACACTTTGCTCAACAGAATTTCACAAGGCAATCCAGAATGGAATGCAGATTCATCTCGAGGTGGAGCAAGGAAAGCAGCGGGAGTGCTTGAAGTGGATGGATTTACAGCTATCGCTGCACAGATAGCTCCTTTGCAAAATCAGTTAAACAACCACTTCAGCAATATGAATTTGAACCAGCCTTCAGCTTCAGTCAATGCAGTTCAACAGATGTGGTGTGAAGTGTGTGGTAGTAGTGAGCATTCAGCTGAATGCTGTGGTGCGAATCCTAATTCTGTTAACTTTGTGGGCAATGCACAGAGAAATCAGCAGCGGTTTTGGTAGTGGCTACAACTCGAATTGGAGGAACCATCCAAATTTTTCGTGGGGTAGCAACAATCAACAAGGCCAAAGTTCAGGGCAGGGTATGCACAGAAACCAAGGAGGGCAACAAAGCTATCAAGCTCAATTCAGAAATCACAATGCCCCTCCTCCACCACCATCACCGAGCATTGAGGAGATGTTCAAAACCATGATCGCTAATCAGGCGCAATTGCAGGCTGACTATGTTAAATTGGCAGCCGAAGTGAAGAATAATCAATTGGCGACCAAGGCTCTTGAATATCAGTTTGGGCAATTTGCTAGTGCCCAAAATACTAGACCCAGAGGAGGACTACCTAGCGACACGGATCCTAATCCGAAGCAGGTAAATGCAGTGACCACGAGGAGTGGTTTACAATTGAAGGAGGTGGAACCGGAAAGACCGCCTCAAAAGTCAGGAGCAGCAGATGTTGAGGAGGAACAAAGTTCTGATAGGGGGAAGACTAAAGAAGCTGAAACAGAAAGGCCTCCACCCCCATTCCCTCAACGACTTAAGAAACACAAGGAGGAGGCGTGTTTCCAGAAATTCATGGAGGTACTTAAACAGGTACATGTTCACTTACCTCTTATTGATGTCTTGCAGGGAGTGCCAAAATATGCGAAATATATTAAAGACATCGTGGCTAACAAAAGTCGTTTGACTGAGTATGCCACGGTAGCTTTAACGGAGGAATGCACTTCCCGGATTCAAAATAGGTTGCCCACAAAACTGAAAGACCCTGGAAGTTTTACTATCCAGCTTACGATTGGGCAAAGTATCCGAGCTCATGGATTATGCGACTTGGGGGCAAGCATAAATCTGATGCCATCTTCGGTATTCAGAAAGTTAGGTCTAGGGAGTCCTAGACCTACAACGGTAATCTTGCAGCTAGCAGACAGGTCTTTAGCTAAGTCGGATGGCATTGTTGAGGATGTGTTAGTGCAAGTAGGCTCCCTCATTTTTCCGGTCGATTTTATTGTTCTGGATTTTGAACCAGATGCTGAAGTCCCATTTATTTTGGGACGACCCTTTTTGGCAACCGGAAAAGCATTAATTGATGTAGCTGCGGGTCAACTCACTATGCGAGCACATGACAAGGTCGAAGTGTTCGATGTGTACAAGGTACCTAAGCTCCCGACTGTTTATAAGGATCTCTCGGTGATCAATGTGATTGATCATGGGAATGCTAATGGAATGAGAGATTCCCGAGAGTTACTAGGAAGGCCACCGGATAAGGTTGAGAACTACTGGGGGATGACCATGATCGGGACAAATCGTCCATCACCCTAGTAGACAAGTGAGCATAAAGGACGTCGAGCCGCGACGGTAAACCAGGCGCTGCACGGGAGGCAACCCGTGAGAAAAATATTTTATTTTTCTTCTTTTTGCACAGTGTAGTTAATTTTTATCTTTATTTTTGTTTTTATTTTTTATTTCCAATTTTTATTTTTATTTTTCTTTTCTTGATTAGGTTTAGCTTTTCATTTTAGTTAGTATTTTTATTTTAGTTAGGGAAATCTATTAATCTAACCAATTCTGTTTAGTGAGGTGATTTTCAGGTATAACGGAGGAAATATACATAGAATCGAGAAAATGAGGCAAGGTATGAAAAATTAAATTAATCGAAGAAACAGTGCACTGGCGCGTTGGCGCCGTGTCACGGAGGTAGGGCTCCGCGTTACCCTCCGTGACACGCTGAAGGCAAAATCCGGATTTTTCAAAAATTCCAGTAAGCCAACGCGTTGGCTCCGTGTCACAGAGGAGGGTCTCCGCGTTACCCTCTGTGACACGTTGCCGTGTATTTGGTGCCGGGTCACACCGGGTTGCCGGCTGACCCGCGTGTTTTCTTAAATTAAAACCCCTGATTTCGCCCCATTTCTTCCCATTCCCTCTTCCCTCCGCGACCAAAACACCTATTTACCCCTCCCCAAGCACCGTGCCACGTTCCTAGGCAAGGAATACATCAAGTTTCTTCGGTTTCTCAATTCAAAGGTATGTTTTCATCGTGTATCTCAATTGTTTTGCGATTTTAGTCAAATTTGGGCATGTGAGGTGAGATATATCACCCTAGGTAGAAATTAAACATGAATGTTGGATTATTTGTGATTGATATGTGTTTGGATTGTTGTATTTAGCGTTTGAACTTATCGATTGCGTAAATAATTTGAATTTGATTGTAGAATTGTATTCTAGGGCATGAGTTTTTGAATTTAACGTGAGTGACTTGATAAGTCGGCAAATTAGATGTCGGGGTGTGTTTGTAAATTGAGAGAAGTCGTGGTAAATATTGTGTAAATGTTAAAAGACGACAAATTCTCGAATTTTTTTTGGGAAAATGCAAAAAGTGTGTAAATTGGTTAGATTGTTTGGATTAGATTGTATATAGAATGCTTTTATCGTTGTTTTTATTTTGTTGTTGTTTTGTTGCAAAGTGCGATGTGTGAATTGTTAGCGATAGTAGGATGGGGATTAGCTGTATGAAGTCTGAGTAGTACGCTAACCGTTATGCTGTCGAAATTATTTTGTGAACGCACTAAGCATGAAGTGTATAGTGTTGTCTGTGGTGTAATTAGAGTTATCCTTGTCGTAATTTTATAGAAGTAGCTAAGGCCTAAGTGTGGGGTAAATGTTGTGTAACCCGACCTTAGCCGAAGTTAACAAGTTTTTAGCTTAACTTTGTGCTTGTTTGTGTAAATTGACAGGTACAATAGCGAGCAGACAAGATAAAGGCAAGGGTACTTCTACCTCAGGCACCGGTAGGAAAAGGATGAGACTGGGCACCACAGTCGCAGCTGCACCCGCTGTTCCGCGCGGCCAACGCCGCCAATACGGAACAAGATGGGTAACCGAGGAAGGAAAGAAATGGTATGCTAAGCATAAGGAGAGCAAGTACTTCCCGGAAGAACATATTGCACGGGAATCGCTCGCACAGGAGTTCCCTCGCATTGTACAGAGAATTGAAGCAGCTGGGCTCAGCTTTATTTTTCAGGAGCCCAAGGAGTGCAACCTTCACTTGGTCCAGGAATTTTATGCAAACTAGAACCCGGCCATCAGAAGCCACACAGTGAAAATCAGAGGGCAGATTGTCACTCTGGAACCCCAGCAGCTGAATGCCATCGTTGGAACGCGGGACACAGACGTTCACGTTCTCCGCTAGCTAAACATCACCCTACCGTACGCCGACATCAGATGTACGTTGTGTGGGGCTCGATCCACAGCCCGATGGAGTAGACATAAGGAGAGGGGTTACCACCAAACTCTGCCTTATTCGCAGATGAACAGGGAGGCCAGAATATGGCTGAAGATTGTGTGTTCATGTTTGATCCCGGGAGTTCATATGACGGACGTGACCCGGGACCGTGTCTGCTTGGTGTATGCCCTTATGAAAGGGCTTGAGATTAATGTTGGGGCAGTAATTATATCCGCCATGAAGAGAGCCAGACTGCACCAGGGCCACAGATACGGGTTTGGTGGACTCATCACCACCTTCCTCCGAGGCCTCGACATTGAGGAAGAAGCTTTGGACTATATTCCGCAGTTGGAGCGGAGGGCCCTCAATGTGACAAAGACTAAGGCCCCCGACACTACACACGGACCAGTACTGACTTTGGGCGAGCGACATGCTCGGGACGATCAGTACATGGCCCGTATGTTTGGCATGCAGATGCTACAGCTACAGATTGGTGGGAGACCAGCCACCGAGGAAGAATTATGGCAGCTGGAGCTGGACTACCCCTTTGGCGAGAACGCCAGAGCCTTATGTCTGGTGGGACCAGCCTTCGTGGAGCCTACTGATGACGATGTCCCTACTGATGAGGAGACACGTCGTGAGGACTCCGATGTGGAGTCCGATGACGACGATGGAGCTGACTCAGATATGGGCGACGAGGCAGCAGCACCAGATGAAGAAGTCGAATATTTCGACTGAGCAGGGAGTTCCACCACCCAAAATTTTATGTCTTGTATTGTTGTGAACACTGGGAACAGTGTTCGATTTAAGTGTCGGGTGGGGAGTAGCTAGGTGCTGGGACTTGGGCTCTAATTTGCTGTATGTTTTTCCTTGGTTTGGATGTATGTTTGTGCTTTCCCTGTTGTGAACTGTTTGGTGATGTATCTGTATATATTTGTTTTGTGGCTAATGATGAGTGTTATGAAAAGTTATGGTTGCCAGTGTAAATATTTTGTAAATTTTGTAAATATTTTTTTTTCTATCGACATGATCGATATTTTTCAAAATTTTTGCGAAGATATTTTGCAATTATCAAAATCTTTTGTAAATATGTTTCTATCGAAATGATCGATGTGTTGCAAAAGTTTTTCGATTTTTAATTTTTTTGGGTTTCTCGGAGTTTGTTTTCGGTTCTTTTACCGAGAATAGTCCCATTGAACCGATGTCATAGTTAGTGACCGTTCCCTATGAATGATGGATGACGACCGTCTTAAGGGAAATGTAGCCGGTAGGAGTAGGATTTTAATTTGTTTTTAATTTTTCTTTGGTGGATTGCATCAATGAACTGTAGTTGCTTATGGTTGCTAAAATTTCATTGCGTGTGTAACTGATGTTCAAAATGTGAAAATGATTCGTTTGAAAGCATGCAATTCTGTAAATATGTTGAGTTACCTGGGCTATAGAATTTGATTCAGTATGATTGAGGCTTAATTTTGAATTCATGTGATTGGCTAATTAAAGAGTCTGTGAATGCATCTTGATTCGAGCATGTGCATGAAGTGTGAAGTGAGGTATTGCTATTCCATGCCATTGTGAATTGTCTAGAACTTGCCTGGTGTGTATACAAAACGAAATGAAGGAAGTGTAGTGTTGGAAAGGATGTAGGCATTTGTTTGTTTTAACCGATAGTTTCCATTTTTTTTCTTTTCAAATTCTACCTTTTATATGTTGTATACCCTAGTCAGCCCGTTGAGCCTTTAGCCGATTTCTTTCTTTCTTTTGTCCAAAATTGTATAAACTAAGCTTTATTCCTTCTTTTCATTAGCCTTAAAGTCTATACGAAGCTCTTAAGCGCTTACAAAGAAAAGAAAATGTTTCCCAAAGTGTTAAAGAGTGAAAAGAGTGAAAAGAAAAAGAAAAGCAGAGTGAAGAAAGAAAAGATGATGTTGAAGAGGCACTTGTTGTAATTAAATGATATTGAGGGTACATGAAAACCCTTTGTTTTGTGTCAAGTGTGTTTGACGAAATGGGTTGTATGAAAGTAAACCAGCATGAATGGGAGAAAAAGAGGAAAGAGAGGAACAATGTCCATAAGTCGATGGGAATGAGTTGAAAAGGCGCTTAAGGATGCTAGCGACTAGTATTGGCTAATCCAATATATATACTAGATCCATAGCTCCGTTACAACCCATTAAAGTCCTACGTGATCCTATATAGCATTTCTTTATATTAGTGGAGTAATACACTATGGGCAAGCCTATGGGTCATGACATGATGCATGTGAATTCTCTTGGGTGGAGAGTGAAATTAATTTTTATATGCCCCTACTTGCATGCTTGTGAGTTGCATGAACAAAAAGGGGAAGATTCTCTCGAGTTGTGAGGGCACATGCTTGATGAAAGATTGATTTTCGTGTCGGATATCTTGATTAGCTGATTTGCATGAGTTTGCCGATATCAAGAATCAATTCTTAAAAGTCTAGGAAGTCTTGATGTATTAAAGGTCATTGCATTGTAAGACCAAGCATGTTTTCGTGATGATTTGTAAAAATTGAATAATCGGTATGACCGTAGCGTAAATTGTTGCACCATAGTGACGAAGGTTGGGATGTAATTTGCATGATTTGTGTATGTGTTGTTCGAGGACGAACAAGGATTTAAGTGTGGGGTAAGTGATCTTGCGCAGATTTATATGCCCAAGTGATACTCAAACGTATCATTTTTACCTTGTTTGTTGTGCAATGTGTATATAATATCATGTAATCGGTAATAAAATGTGAATTTATACTAACCAACATGATTAGCATTTGTTTTGCAGGTAAATGTGATTTCTAGGAGCTAAAATGCATGTTGGAACTATATCGGAGTTGGACTTGGATGCGAGCGTGGAAAAGACATTGGAATGCACATTTTATAGGGGCTCCGCGATGGAGCCGTGCCACGCTACCATCGCGGTAGCACACTGCCTGAACAGGAATTAAAATGGCAAATTCCAGTGTGCCATCGCGTCAGCTCCGTGGCACGGAGAGAGGCCTCTACGTTGGCCTCCGTGCCACGTTGAGGCTAATTTACCGGACCCTGAAATTCCAGTGAAGGTCCGCGTCCACGCCGTATCACAGAGGCAGTGCTCTGCGTTGGCCTCCGTGACATGTTGCTTGTTATTCCGGGAAAAATTTCCCACTAGTATAAATAGCACACTTAGGTTTATTTTAAGCAGTGTTTAGTTTTTAGACTGAGTTCAGAAGTGGAGAGCAAGGACGTGGGTTAGGAGCAGTTGAGGAACGAAAAAGCTAAGGGATTTCTTCTCTTCTTTTCTTCTTTCTATCAATTGTACGTATGATTTACACTCATTTTAGGATGATCAATCCGCAAATGAGTGGCTAATTCTCTTCCTTGCTGATGTTTTGACACTTGTAATGAATTTTGATTGTAATTGATATGGTTTTCTTCTTCTTCTTCCATGTTGTTCTATTAATTCTTGTTCTTACTGCATTAGTGTGTGGCCGACATTAATGTACATCTAAAAAGTTCAATTTCACTCGAAAGAGCAAGAAATTGGAAATTTGTGAATTAATAGGGTATTGTTCTTAACTTGATTTGGGAAAATTGGGTTTTGATGTGCTTTCCTGATAGAAATATACTTGAAAGCCGTATTAGTCACTTTAGGAACCGGAATTGTATTGCTAGGTCATAAATTGCATTTGATCACTGAAATGTAGACGGATGGTTTATGATTCTAAAGTGAAATTAAATACGAGAGTTTTAATTTCTAGGCGAATGTTCTTGGCTAGCAACATGAAGAAGAGATTAACCAAATTATCATGATTATCAAGTTCATTACTTGTTCTTTACCTTGGCATGTTCATATCCATTGTCTAAATTCACAGTAAATAGTTGTTATTAATTTTAGTATATATAGTTTAGAAACAAAAACTCAAGTAACTGTTGGTTACATTGTTGTTAGCATAATTAGAAGTGAAATAGGAATATAGTAAACTAGGCAACTTTACATATCTTGAGCCTCCTTGGATCGATACTTGGCTACTTAGCCACTTTATTACTTGTTTGACCACGTGCACTTGCGTGTCGGTTTTTAACCCCAAACGAACCACCCGAACAAGGAGATTACTTGGGAAGCAGAGGAAGATATGAAAGTCAGATATCCTCAACTGTTCTAGACTTAAATAGCCAGAGGTACGTTTGAATTGTTGTTTTATGAATTGCCTTATATTATGTGAATAAATGAAATAGTTGGCTTTTGTGAATACTAGTATTGTGTGGAGTACTTGTATTGGACTTTTCTGCGTTTAAGGATTTTTGAGATAGTCCATATTACAGCGGAAAATCTGCCGAAATTTTTCTAAACTAAGTCAAATAAGTTGAAATTATTGCAAGTAGAAGTTTACATTCGAGGATGAATGTTCTTAAGGGGGGGAGGATGTTACACCCTATAAATTCTTGATGTGTAGATGGCCTATTCGCATGTTGGTTAAGAGTTTTAGAATGTCATACGTGCTAGAAAAAGGCCCCGGGGAAGACTGGACAAGCGCCAAGTCGGAGAGTCGCAAGAGGGAGCCAGGCAGAACCCCTCCGCGATGGCAGCGTGTCACGGAGGGGGGGCCTCCGCAGTGACTGGCGTGTCATGGAGGCCCTATTCAGGACCAAGTATAAAAGGGCCTCCCACTTCAGTTTTAATCATTTACTCCCTTAAATTTCTAGAAAACAAATATGGAACAGAGGGGACGAGAAAATTCGACAAAATTTCATCTTTTTAAGCTATTAAATGCGGTTGAAACTCGAATTAATCTTGGGTAGTGAAGTATTAAGCTGCCAGGAGCATTCCTACGGAGTTAGTTTCGTGAAATTCGGCCGGAGAATCGTCGTCCTACCGAGCTTAGGTAAATGGAATTGCTCCAAATTAGTGTCAATATACTCTTAGTCCTAAAGTGAGCATTTCTCCCTTCTGGACATCCGAGAAATAGCGGTTTTCAACTATTTTTCGATAATTCAAAGTTTGGGCTATATATATATACAAAGTAGTATTTTTTTCCAAAATATTGATTAATTTAGCTCTAAATGCTATGAATGTGAATACAGTTAGAAAAAATACCTGAATGTTGGCCAAGTTACACTAGTTAGCCGAAAAGCCGACAACTAAGGTATGTAAAGCTAGTTTCTTTGGCAAGTTAGTAATCTAGCATAGTAAAAATAGAATAAATTCTAGAAGGAAGTTCCAAAAGTCAAATATTAAGTATGTTTGTGTTATTATATAGTATTCAGAATAAAAGTCAGTAAATCAGTATCAGACAGCAAGATCTTATCCCATACTTAGTTTAACTCAGTATTAGATTAAGTTTAATTCAGCAAGAGATTTACTATAGAATATCAGGACATGAACAGTATTATCAGATTTATTATACGTGTTATATGTGATTATTGTTGCATGTTGAGACCTGATTGTGTTATGTGGGCACCCTTAGAGCTTCATCGCCGCCCCAGGGTTAATAGCTGTGTCGACTCGCCCGCCAGAGGGTGAGGATACATCACTCCAAGGAGTGGCATGCCGTCCGCAGTAGGACGAAGATGGTATGCAGCATTCCCCATAGAAGGCTAATAAACATTACAGTATACACTACCGAGCGCTTGCGCCTAGGGCACATATTATATATTACAGATACAGATTTTAGATTACAGTTACAGGAGTCCTCCGGACTCAGATACAGTTATAGTCAGGGGCCCAGAGAGCACAATCTACATACCCAGGGGGCCGGTGGGTTTCTCGTAGTTACTAGGTGAGTGGAGTGAATTTATTTTTGGATGGTTTGACCCGGGTAGGGGTATACAGATTGCATGTTGATTAGAACCTTCCTGCTTATGGAGGCTGGTGTATGTTCTTGTATGCTATATATATATACACATGTTACTCATTAAATGAATAGTTAGCAGGACGTCGCATCGACACGTATGGTTCTTATCTTCCTTCTAGTACAGTTAAGCTCAGTACAGATGCTGCTATCCCAAACAGTTTTAGCTATCCTCTGTCACTTCAGTAACTATTAGTATTTATGTTTATCTTCAGTTATGTTCAGTTTTTCTTTGCATACTTAGTATCAGTGGTACTGACGCCCGTTTCGGGGTGCTGCATTACTTTCCTGTAGGTACTCATAGACGAGGATTCGATCCCTCATGATTCTAGCCAACACATAGAGTCATCAGCTCCTGTCATCCAGAGCTAGACAACTAGAGGTTTATTTCTTTTATTTTGTTGTATAGTATGGGTAGGCCGGGGCCCTATCCCGACCTTCTTATCAGTATTTTTAGAGTATTCCCTATGGTTAGCTGTACTGGTCATGTGAGGCCATATGTATGTTTTAGCTTGTTTATAATGGCCACATTTGGCCTTATTCAGTTGATATTGGTGACCTTGTCGGTCACATAGCGGTTTAGCACCTATTTTCTTGATTTAGAAGTAACTAGACAGCATGGTGACCTTGTCGGCCCCCATAGGTTCCTTTATACTACCGTTTTTCTGGTTAGCTATTGTTATCTTACATGTGTCTATGGGCCTAGTCGGCCGGAGGCTGTATTTACAGCCGTTATATAGCCCGTCATTTTCTTGAATCAGGAGTTAGAGTCAGCCTGGCAGCAGAAGTGCTCATGCTCAGCTAGTTTAGCACTCCAGGTCCTCGTAGGGCACCAGGTGCCAGTCATGCCTCCCATGGCGGGGTGTGACAGTTGGGATGACCACTTGCCCTTTATCGAGTTCACTTACAATAACAACTATCACTCTAGTATCCAAATGGCACCATTCGAGGTTATTTACAGGTGAAGGTGTAGATCGCCCATCGTATGGTTTGAGGCTGGTGAGGCAGCTATGATAGGGCAAACTCGGTTCACGTGGCTATGGTGAAGGTTCAATTGATAAGGGACCAACTGAAAACTGCTCAGAGTCATCAAAAGTCATATGCGGATGTGAGGAGAAGAGATTTGGAGTTTGAGGTTGATGATTTGGTATTTCATAAGATATCTTCCATGAAGGGAGTAATGCGGTTTGGAAAGAAAGGAAAACTCAGTCAACGCTATATTGGTCCCTACCGGGTTATGAGAAAAGTTGGTAAGGTAGCGTATGAGTTGGACTTGTCGTCAGAGTTATCTTCAGTTCATCCTGTCTTTCATGTATCGCTCTTGAAAATGTTCTTGGGTGATCCAAATTTAGTAGTCCCGGTGGAAAGTGTTGGTGTGGGAGATAACCTCAGTTACGAGGAAATCCCGGTTGAAATTTTCGATCATCAGGTTCGAAGGATGAGGAAGAAAGAAGTAGCTTCGGTGAAGGTGTTGTGGAGAAACCAGCATGTTGAGGGAGCTGCGTGGGATGCTGAAGCGACTATGATGGTGAAATACCCCCACCTGTTCCCTCCCGACTCAATTTTAGTTAAGGTATCAGTTTTTGCCCTAATTCTCTAATCAGTTTCCATATTCAGTTCATGTGTGCAAGTTTCTTTTATGTGTATGAATGTGTATGTGATGCCTGAATTCAGTTCAGCTATGTGGCTCTTTTCGGAGGTAGTCATTCCGTGAAAGTTTTGGATAAAATAATCAATATTGGAGTATGATAATTTCTTGTTTCTGTTTTATGCTTGTTTCTAACGTTCGAGGACGAATGTTCCCAAGGGGGAGATATTGTTGTACTCCGGAAGCTCAAATATTGGACCCAAGATTTAAAATGGAAAAGTTGGAAAATTGATACTGCAGGCACAGGATGAGTCGTGAGACTCGTGGAGAGTTCTGGGAAGGTGAATGAATGAGGTCCCCATGAGCGAGGGAACGACTCGTGGTCAGCCACCACTAGTCGTCATGTCAATCGTGGGGTCGAGTTGGACTTTTTTCAGGAGGAATACTAGTGTATCTAATGGATGGGACCCCAAGAGTCGTGGTCTGTCCCAACGACTCGTGTGGTGAGTCGTGATCAAGCAAGATAGGTTTTCACGAATGTTAAGGCAGTGTGGATGACGAAAGGTAACCACGAGTTGTGGTCCCGAGGCATGAGTCATTACATCCCCCGTTACGAGCCCAATAGATCAGTGGATCAGTGTACTTTAAAGGTGACTTTACGAGTCGTTGCCCATCCTGACGAATCTTTAAGTCACCCATTAGGGTCACTGAAAGTTATTTTTTGTAAAATAGTTAGGGCTTTCTCATAATTTCCTAAGTTCCTAAGACCTATACTACGTCATGTAAGACTCGTTTTAGTGGGTTTTAAGAAGGGTAAAACCTATTCTAAGCCATTACCCTCGTGGATGCATGTTTGAAGGTTTGAAGGGAAGGTTCAAGGTGAAATCTCAAGGTTTCCAATTGGAATCTCAGTTGGGCAATTAGAGGGTGTTAGAATTCACCATTTCCAGTTATATAAGGCTATGAGTGGGTGTTTTCTTCGACACCTATGCCCAATCCCTATAAAAATATGATAAATTATATATGATCAAGTATGGGATTTTACCTAATTGCATGATTATTCAATCTCTACACATGGGTATGATTAGATTATATTTTTATTGATGATTTATGAAGCTTGGGCGGATTCTAAATTATTTTTTCCTTATAAACATTGCTTTCCAAAATTTGAATCTAAAACGCCCATGGGAGTAGAGTTCATAAAAGAGGTGATTTATGGTAAATGTGTGATAATGATGAATTTGATTATGAAAAGCATGTTTCTAAAGCTACCCATGATTATTATGTAGTTTACAAAATAAGAATGTGTAGATCCTAGTATGAAAAAGCCTTCGGCAGTTGCCACTTGATGATTTAAAGTGATGCTCTCCTCAACATAAGCTTACCATATTGTTTAAAGTTTTCCCAAATTTTATGATGAATTCTATCTTGTGGTATGTTGAGTAAATATTTCTACATGTAGCTTACGACATGATTTGGAGCAAACGCTCCCACCTATGATTGAGCTTGTGGTATGTTTCAAAATAAAGCTTCTCATATGCATGAATTTATAGTTGAGATGTATGGCATATTGAGCTTTGTCGAAGGACAGTGTTGAGCTTCATTTTCATATGATGTCAAGTCTATGCTTGATTTTCTTAATATGCTTTGTCAACAGACAATGTTGAGCTTCATTTCATACGATGTTGAGCTTCCTTAATAGATGATGTTGAGCTTCATTATATATGATATAGAGCATTGCATGTTTTTGGGAGAAGATTCTAGCACCGAACGGGTTAAGGGTCGATTACCCTATGCCCAGAACTACGCGCCAAAGTAGGTTGATACTAGAATTTATCGGGACTCCCTCTTGAGCTATCCCTGACCCAATTGGCACTTAAACTTGATATCGATATCATGGTATCATCCATCTCCCTAGCGAGGTTATGGACGGCTCTACCCCTTGAGTGTGATAGTTGCGACCACGTAAGCTCTATCGTGGTATGTCGGTTAAGTGACGAGTCTCCCATTGTCTATATCATTGAGAATTGCATATCCATTACTCATGAAGATTACTTATGCATGCATGTTCATAAAGTAAGGGTTGACTCAATGTTCAGCTTTTGATATATATGTTGTGTTCAACTTTGAGTCATTCGAGTCAATCATGACGTTGTAAAGTTAAGCATGGTTATGTCAGGATAAGATTTCAATTTCATAATAAATGCATGTAGTCTTCTACTTACACTTAAAAGTTTATGATATATTGTGTAATGTTTGAATGAATCATTCTAATTAGCATTATTACTTACCTTGCATACTCGGTATATTCCACGTATTGACCCCATCTGATGCAGGATCCAGTTCGTAGGTTCATCCCCGTTCGTAGTTGCTGATCAGAGTTAGCGCCTGCTTATTTGGTGAGTCCTCATCTTTCGAGGACTAGATCTTCAATTGTTTAGATGTCCTTTCAGTTTTAGTATTGTTGAGCTAGTTGGGGGTGTTGTCCCATTAGCTTATCCAGATTAGAGGCTTATCAGACTTAGACGTGTATTTAGCTTCAGATATTTATTTTGTTGTTATATTAAGGTTGACTTCTGCTAAGTTTATAATTATGTTTTCTTCATGTTTATGGAATGAGTTAGTTGAATGCTTATTCCACGGGTCGACTTGGGGTCTTTCGGGGTCCCATGCCCCGTGTCTACGATCCAGGCCTCCGTTTGGGTCGTGACATACTCCTACAAAGGACTTTAGCCACTCATGTAGGTAGAAGAATACATTGCATTAAGTAATAATTCAATATCTATTCAACAAAATGAGTAGGAAAATTCAAGCACTAGGTTCTAGTCTCTAATGGAGTTTTTCTACCTTTTCAAAGAAGAAGATCAAGACTTCTCTCTCTACAATTAAATTCAAAACATTCTCTCACTTCTCTCTACTATTCATATAATGCAATAGAATAGAATGTTAAGCTCCTTTCTAGAAATGTACAAAAGTAGGGTATAAAATGCTCCTCTTTTTTTAAGACGGATGCGTTTTCCCTTTTCTAATGGACATCACATGGGAAACACCGGCGGTTCACCGGTGCTGATCCGTGGTCCACCAATCTGTCACATATGTTGGTCAGTGAGTTCCGGGGCAATCCGGTGTTGGAAGCAGCGTTCGTCGGTGCTGATCTGCGGTCTACCGGTAGACGTTCTTCTTTACCACAATGAGCATCTACGGTCAGCCAGGTTTCGCTAGTGTCCTCCGGTTGAGCATCAGTCCTCATCTCAAATTTTATGCTTTTTGCTCAATTTTATGCTTTCTCTACTCAAGTTAAGTACCTATAAATATCAAGGATAATGGGCATAAAATCTACCTAAATGACTTGTAAACTAAACAAAAACACATGTCTAAGAGACTAATGAGTTGGTAAATTACCTACTCATTATTGTCCATTTGGGCGAGATAGTTGGGGCATCATGTAAGCTCTATCATGATAGTGTCGGTTATGATGAATCCTCCCATTTTTCCTCTTGTTTTATGTTACTCATGTTCATGACTTGCGATACTCTGTCTTATATCATATTTGACCCATTGATCAGTTTATGAGTTTTCATTTATGATTTCAAGTATGGTACACTATATGAATTTTATTTCTAAACCTTGGGTTATTATGTTTCAGCTTATGATAAATATCCCAAGATTATGATTAATTCAAGAATATGGGTTTTAGCATGTTGCCCATACTCTCATGACCTATCTTGTTTAATACTTATGATTTCAAACAATCGTTTTACTAGCATGTTTTACTTTCTCTACATACTCAGCACATTCAAAGTACTAACTGCTTTCTTTATGCTATATCGTCTTATAATATAGGTGCGGGGGATCAGTCTTAGCCCCGACGTTAGCTCGTTCCCGCTCCGGTCCAGTACCATTCCAGTTTTGGTGAGTCCTAATGATCTTAGGACGATAGTTTTGGTTCATGTCTCTTTTCTTATGTCTTTTAGTTTTAGACTTAGCCAGCTACTTGGGGGTGTTGGCCCATCAGCTCATCATATGGTTAGAGGCTTTTCAGAAAACTGTATATAGATGGTTCAACGTTATTAACTCGTTTCTATGCTTATGTTTTTATGACATGTAGACTTCTTCTTATATTGTGTTCATGTTTTGTTTCTGCTTTAGTTATATTCTCATTCATTCTATGTATGTGCCATGGATTAGATTGGAGCCCTTCGTGGTTCTAGGTCCCGTGTCTCAGTCCGGGGTCCATGCTCGGATCTCGACACATTGGTATCAGAATATTATGTTTAAAGTGTAATAGGGTGTTTGAAAGTCGCGTTAACTAGAACCTTTTTCTTGGGTGTGAAGCATGCCACACTTATGGGGAAGAGGCTACGAAACATTTTAGGAAATTTCCCTTCTTTCATGATCTATGTCATGTAAGGAAGTACACCTTTCTCTATTTCTCTAACTTATGCTATACGTGTTTGCGGAAATATGCCTCCCTACCGAGTCAATGGAAGAAGAAATGACAACGGCAATGGCCATGAGAATGGAAATAGAGACGGGCTTCAGTCAACCCCAATAGCTCCAGTTAATCCATTGTTAGAACAGGTTACTCATACTGAGTTCAGGGTTGCATTTTAGACGTTAGCACAAGCCATGACCGCCCAGGTCAACCAACAGGTTTTGGCTCATGTGAACCAAAATGGGAACACGGTGGAGGCTAGGGTGCGAGACTTCATCAAGATGAACCCACCTGAGTTTCACGGGTCAAAGGTGGACGAGGACCCACAAGAGTTTATTGAGGAGGTCCAGAAGATTACCCAAGTTATGGGGGTTTTAGGAGAGAAAAGTGCTGACTTGGCCTCCTATCAGCTGAAAGGGGTTGCTCGTATATGGCTCTAGTAGTGGAAGGAGTGTAGGGGAGTTGGTGCAGTCCCTGTTGGTTAGGATGAGTTTGTTACAACTTTTTTAGACAGATTCTTTCCCTAAGAGTTGAGGGAGCCGAAGGCAACATAGTTCTTCAACTTGAAGAAAAATGACATGACTATTCAGGAGTTTGCCCTAAAGTTTACCTAGTTTTCCAAGTATGCTCTGAAGATGGTTGTTTATTCGAGGGCTCGTATGTGCAAGTTCGTGGATGGGGTTGCAGATTCATTGGTCAAGGAGTGCAGGATCGCCATGCTGATTAATGATATAGATATCTCCTGACTGATGATATATGCCCAACAGATAGAGGCAGAGCAGATAAAGGAAAGGGAGAGAGAGGCCAAGTGGTCCGGGATAGGGAGTTATGGGTACTCTCAACAAAGAATCGGTAGTGGACATCGCCCTCAGTCCCATCAGAGGTCATCATCCCCTGCTCCATCATCAGCCACCATTCCATCCAAACCTCAAGGTGACTAGAGAGGCAGAGCGTCAGGCTCTAGGGGTCTGAGGAGCATGATTAGGGGAGTGCAATTTCCAAACTTTCAGGAAGTGTAGTAAGAACCACCCAGGAGAGTGCTTAGTTGGATCATATATTTGCTTCAAGTGTGGGAAGCCCAGTTATATGTGCAGGATTGTCTTATAGCTAGATAGAGTGACTCTAGAGGCAGTGCACCAGCCACCACTTTATCAGCTCTAGCAGCTCGACCATCTCAGTAAGGCGCCTCTTCTAGTGCAGCTTGTGAACGGGGCTAGAATAGGTTCTATGCACTTTCATCCCGTTAGGAGTTGAAGTGCTCACCTGATGTGGTCACTGGTATGTTACGAGTCTTCCATCTTGGTGTTTATGCATTATTAGACCTAGGGGGCACATTATCCTTTGTGACTCTTTATGTTGCTTTTAGTTTTGGTGTCAGTCCCGAAGTTCTTTTAGAACCCTTCTCAGTCTCTACTCCTGCGGTGAGTGAGTTTTAGCTTCATTGGTATATAAGAATTGTCCTATCACGATTCTTCAGAAAGTAACCTCAGCCGATTTTGTGGAGTTAGATATGACCTATTTTAATGTCATCTTCAGTATGGATTGGTAACATTCTTATTAAGCTTTGTTCAATTGTAGGACCTGTACGGTAGAGTTCCGAGTTATCGGTGAACCATTCGTAGAGTGGAATTGTAGTCAGATGTACCTGTAGGACATTATCTTTCTTATCTTAAGGCTAGAAAGATAATCTCCAAGTGTTGTGTATACCATCTAGTTCGGGTTAAGGATGTTACATCCGAGACCCCGACTCTTCAGTCAGTTTCTGTTGTATGTAAGTATCCGGAGGTGTTCCCAGCTAACCTACCAAGTGTCTCTCGAGAGAGAGATATTGACTTTGGTATTGACTTTCTCCAAGGTTCGTAGCCCATATCCATTCCTCCTTATAGAATGGATCTAGCCGAGTTAAAAGAGTTGAAAGAGTTGTTGAAAGATATCTTAGATAAGGGTTTCATCAGGCCTAGTAAGTCACTATGGGGTGCTCCAGTTCTCTTTGTTCAGAAGAAGGATGGCTCTCTTAGGTTATATATTGATTACCGATAGTTGAACAAGGTCATAATCAAGAATAAGTATCCCCTCCACAAGATTGGTGACTTGTTTGACCAGCTTCAGGCTGCTAGGTGATTTTCAAAGATAGACCTCAGATCTAGCTATCATCAGCTTAGAGTTAGGGAGAGTGACATTCCGAAGACAACATTCAGGACTCAGTATGGTCACTATGAGTTTGTAGTAATGTCTTTTAGACTAACAAATGCTCCTACAGCTTTTGTGAATTTGATGAATAGGGGGTTCAAGCAATATTTTGATATGTTCATTGTTGTCTTCACAGACGATATCCTCATATTCTCTCGAAATGAGGAGGATCATGCCGCTCATTTGAGGATTATGTTGCAGACTCTCAAGGATTGTTAGTTGTTTGCTAAATTTAGTAAATGTGACTTTTGGCTAAACTCAGTAGCATTCTTGGGTCATGTGGTGTCTAGTGAGGGTGTGCAGGAGGGCTCTCAAAAGATAGAGGTGGTAAAGAACTGGACTAGACCTATAAATCCTACTAATATTAGGAGCTTTTTGAGTTTAGCTGGCTACTACAAGAGGTTTGTAGAGGGTTGTTTGTCCATTGCAGCACCATTGACTAAGTTGACCTTGAAGAAGGTCAAGTTTCAATGGTCTGATGCTTGTGAGAAGAGTTTTTAGGAGTTAAATACTTGACTCACCTCAGCTCTAGTATTGACTCTACCGTAGGGACGGATAGCTTGTTTATGTATTGTGATGCTTTAAGGATTGATCTTGGTTGTGTGTTGATGCATCCTGTTAAGGCCATTGCGTATGCAATGAGGTAGCTTAAGATTCATGAGAAGAATTATCTAACGCATGACCTAGAGTTGGCAACGGTGGTATTTGCCTTGAAGATTTGGAGGTATTATTTGTATGGGGTGCATATGGATGTGTTCACGGAACTAAAGAGACTTCAGTTCGTGTTCACCCAAAAGGATCTAAATTTGCGGTAAAGGAGATGGCTAGAGCTTCTCAAGGATTATGAAATAAATTTCCCGTATCATTAGGGCAAGGCCAATATAGTGGCAGATGTTCTTAGTAGGTTTTCCATGGAGAGTGTGTCCCATGTCGATAATAGGAGGAAAGAGCTAGTGAAGGATGTCCATAAGCTTTCTCATTTAGGAGTTTGCATTAGAGATTTGAGGATGGCACTGTTATTTCTTAGAATGGGTCGGAATCTTTGTTGGTGACGAAGGTTACCGTAACGCAATATGAGTATCCTATCTTAGTAAAGTTGAAGGAAGCTGTCCGAAATCAAAAAGTAGAGGTTTTCTCCCATGAGGAATATCAGGACTGATTATGTGTTTCTACTGTAGATGACTTGAGAGAGAGGATATTGAGTGAGGCTCATGGATCTTGATACTCTATCAATCCGAGTTCCACCAAGATGTACCATGATCTACAGGAAGTCTAGTGGTGGAATGGCATGAATAAGGACATAGCGAAATTTATGGCTAAGTGTCCGAATTGCCAAAAGGTGAAGGTTGAGCATCAGAGACCTAGAGTTATACTTAAGGACATCAGCATTTTTTATTGGAAGTGGGAAGAGTTCAACATGTATTTCATTACAGGGTTGTCTCGTACGCGCCGACAATACCACTTTATATGGGTGATTATAGACAGGTTGACCAAATCAACATTTTTCTTACCGATCAAAACTACAGATTCAGCTGAGGGTTATGGTATACTCTACATTAGGGAGTTAGTTCAGTTGCATAGAGTCCCTTTGTCCATCATCTCAAATAGGAGTACTCAATTTGCCTCTCAGTTTTGGAGGTCATTTTAGAAGGGACTTGGTACTCAGAAAAAGCTTAGCACAACTTTCCACCCACAGAAAAATGGTCAGGCTGAGTGGATCATTCAGACTCTAGAGAACATGTTGAGAGTGTCTAAGTGATTTCAAGGATAGTTGGGATGATCACTTGCCTCTCATCGAGTTTTCCCACTACAACAATTATCACTCCAGTATTCAGATGGCTCCATTTGAGGCTCTTCATTGGCAGAGGTGTAGATCTCCTATTGGATGATTCGAGGTAGGTGAGGCTACATTGATAGGGCCAAGCTCAGTTCATGAGGTTATGGAGAAATTTCAACTTATTAGGGAAAGGTTGAAGAAAGCTCAAAATCGTCAGAAATCTTATGTAGATGTTAGGAGGAGAGTGCTTGAGTTTAAGGTCGATGATTGGGTGTTTCTGAAAGTGTCTCCCATGAAGGGAGTTATAACATTCATCAAGAAAGGGAAGCTTAGTCGCCGATATGTTGGTCCTTATAGAATTCTGAGGAGAGTTGGAAAGGTAGCATATGACTTGAAGCTACCAGCAGAGTTAACTTCAGTGCACCCAGTTTTTGCATGTATCTCTATTGAAAAAGTGCATTGGTGACCCAGATTTAGTTGTTCCAGTAGAGAGCATTGGTGTGAAGGATGACCTTATCTGTGAGGAGGTTCCGATTGAGATCCTTGATCATCAGGTTCAAAAGTTGAGGAACAAAGAGGTAGCTTCCATGAAGGTTTCTTCGAGAAATCATCTTGTTGAGGGATCTACATGGGAAGACGAAGCAGAGATGATGGCTAGATACCCGCATCTTTTTCCGTCCATATCAGTTCCAGCATGAGGTACTAGTTTCCTCCTCAGCACTCTATTTAGTTTCATGTAAAGTTCATGTCTCTAAGTTTCTTTCATGTCATAGTATGCATGCATGTTCTATGAATTCAGTTCAATCATGTATCTCAGTCTGTAGTCAGTCACTCCATTAGTTTTAAGCTATGGTTATTCAGTTTTGGGCTTGTAGTTCTTTCCCTAACCTTCCAGTATGATTACTCTATATTCGAGGATGAATGTTCCCAAGGGGAGATAATGTAAAATCCCAAAAGTCCCTAAGATCTGGCCTAAGGACTGAAATGGAGAAAACAGAAAAATGTGCACCAGGTCACAAAACAAGTCATTGAGTGACTCGTCAAGTGACCTGACGGGTCACTATGTGACCCATTAAGTGGGAAAGGTTGGTGAAAACTTGGGTTTTAGAGAGTCATAATGAGTGGTGAAGTGATCTGTTAAGTGTGATGACGTTTAAGTGGAGGCGTCAAAAAAATATCAAAAAGTTCGCCACTGGCAATGGATCAAGGTGACGACTCTTCAAGTGTCCTAACGGCTCTTCAGGTCACCCGTTGGGACTACCGGTGTGATTTTTTCAGTCAGGTTATTAAGGGTGTTTTTGTAATTTTTAAGTTTCTAACTCCTAAACTAAGTCGTATTAAGCTCCTAAAAGGGTGTTTAATGATTTGTATTCATCCTAAACCCTCATTTTACTCCAAACACCCCTAAGTGAAGATTAAATCCCCTCAAGTCAAGCTAAGGTTCCATAATCTCCTTCATCTCAAATCCCTTTGGGTCTTCAATCAAGTTAAAGATTCTTCAAGCCTAGGTATGTAGGGTTATGAATGGGGGAAATCCATCCACCCTCATGCTTAATTTCATCTCTATATCACGATTTCAAGTCTCCACGCATGTTATGTTGAAATTCTAGGGTTAGACCAATTCTCATGAAATCTCTTATGATCTCTAATCAATTCATGTTTCTTATGATATAATTCATGATTTATGATTATGATTACTTAATTTATACAAGAATCTCTCATGGATCTATACTTTCAAGTTTATGATGATTTTGCCCTATTATGCATGATTTATGAATTTCAAGCTTATGAGCCAATTATTTCAACTTATGATGAATTATCAAACTATGCATGAACATTTACGAACTCTTAAACTTATGCTTTTGTGATTTCGAATTATGAAGCCTTATTCAAGTATGTATGGATTTCGTGAAAAATCAAATTTACATATCATAGTCAATTGTGGCACTAATTCCATGCCTAGTTTACATATTACAAGTATTATTATGATTTCATGATTTTAAACTAGCCCACGCAAGATCAAGTATGTTTTCATGATGTTGATTATGAGCCATATGCATATTTTTGGGAGTAGTGTTTAGCACAGAGTAGGATAGGGATTCAAGCGAACCCCAAGCCTCATAACTACGTGCCAGCCTAGGTATATATAATCATGTTCAAATCCTACGGGGATTCACAAGTGATATCATACCTTAATTATTCCTTGCCTTGGAAAGCTTGGGATGGCTTTGCCCATTTGAGCGAGATAGTTGGAGCATCATGTAAGCTCTATAATGATGGTGTCGATTATGACAAAGCCTCCCATTATTCCTCATAATTTACGTTACTCATGTTCATGACTTGCAATACTATGTTTTATATGATATTTGATCCATTGATCAGTTTATGAGTTTTCACTTATAATTTCAAGTATGGTACACTATATGAATTCTATTCCTAAACCTTGGGTCATTATGTTTCATCTTATGATAAATATCCAACGATTATGATTACTTCAAGAATATGGTTTTTAGCATGTTTCACATACGCTAATGACCTATCATGTTTTATACTTATGATTTCAGACTATCGTTTTACTAGAATGTTTTACTTTCACTACACACGTAGTATGTCGAAATATTTTTTCAAAAATTATCAAATTCGAAATAAATGTCTGCTAGGACGCGATTGGTTAATTTAATAAAATGGGAATTAACACCCAATTTCGTTGACACCATGCAATCTAAAAAAATCAATTGTTTACTTATTCAAAGTAATGACCACATACTCTATTCTATATCGTCCATGATATAGGTTTGAATGATCAGTCTCAGCCCCGACCTTAGCTCGCTACCATCCCAATTTTGGTGATTCCTCATGATCTGAGGAACATAGTGTTGGTTCATTTCTCTTTTCTTATGTCTTAGTTTCAGAGTTAGCGAGCTAGTTGGGGGTGTTGTCCCATTAGCTAATCATATGGTTAAAGGCTTTTCAGACAGCCTTGTATATATGGTTCAACTTTATTGACTCGTGCCTACTCTTAAGTTTTTATGATATGCATACTTCCACTTATATTGTGTTCATGCTTTATTTTCGCTTTAGTTATGCTCTCATTCATGCTATATGTATGCCATTGGTTAGTTGGGAGCCCTTCGTGGTTTAGGGTCCCGTGTCTCCGTCCGAGGTCCACACTCGGATCGTGACAAACTTTGTAACGGAGCATTAGGTTTAAAGTGTCCTAGGGCATCTGAAAGTCGTGTTAAGTAGAGTCTTTTTCATGGGTGTGAAGCACGCCACACTTATGAGAAAGAAGCTACAAAATGTCTTAGGAAATTTTCCTTCTTTCATGATCTATGTCGTGCCAGGAAGTATACTTCTCTCTATTCCTCTATCTTGTGCTATACACATTTGTAGAAATATTCCTCCTCGTCCAGTCAATGAAAGAAGAAATAAGAACACAATGGCCATGAGAATGGCAACGGAAATGGGCGTCAGCCAGCCCCACCAGCTTCAATTGATCCCTTGCTAGAGAAAGTTACTCATGCTGAGTTCAGGGCTACATTTTAGATGTTATCACGAGCCATAGCCACCCCGTTCAACCAGTAGGCTATGGCTCATGTGAACCAAAGTGGGAACGCAGCGGTGGCTAGGGTGCGAGACTTCATTAGGATGAACCTACCTGAGTTTCATGGGTCAAAGGTGGATGAGGACCCACAGGGGTTTATTGAGGAGGTCTAGAAGATTACCCAGGTTATGGGGGGTTTGAATGAGGAAAGTGCGGACTTGGCCTCCTATCAATTGAAGGGGGTTGCTCGTATATGATTCCGGCAGTAGAAGGAAAGCAAGGGAGTTGGTGCAGTTCCCATTGGTTGGGATGAGTTTGTTATGACTTTCTTAGACAGATTCTTTCCTCAAGAGTTGAGGGAAGAAAAGGAAGTAGAATTCATCAACTTGAAGCAAAATTTCATGACTATTCAGGAGTATGTTGAAGTTTACTCAGCTATCCATGTATGCTTTAGAGATGATTTCTGATCAGAGGACTCGTATGAGCAAGTTCATGAATGGGGTTGTGGATTGATTGGTCAAGGAGTGTAGGTCCGCCATGCTGATTAATGTTATGATATCTCCCGACTGATGAAATATTCCCAGTAGATAGAGGCAAAGCAGATTAAGGAAAGGGAGAGAGAGGCCAAAAGGGCCACCACATCAACAACTCCAGCAGCTCGCCTATCTCAGCAGGGTACCTCTTCTAGTGTAGCTGGCGGACAGATCCATAAGTGGAGCTATTCACTTTCATCCCATAATGAGCAGGAGTGCTCACCCGATATGGTTAATGGTATGTTACGAGTCTTCCATCTTGATGTTTATGCATTGTTAGACCCAGGGGACACAATATCCTTCGTGACTCCTTATGTTGCTGTTAGTTTTGGTGTTAGTCCTGAAGTCCTTTCAGAACACTTCTTAGTCTCTACTCCTGTGTGTGAGTCAGTTTTAGCTTGACAAGTGTATAGGAATTGCCCTGTCACAATTCTTTAGAAAGTCACCTCAGCAGATTAAATATAGTTAGATATGACAGATTTCCATGTTATTTTTAGTATGGATTAGTTACATGCTTGTTATGCTTCAGTCAATTTAGGACCCGTATAGTAGAGTTTTGGTTTCAGGGTGAACCAGTCTTAGAGTGGAAGGGTAGTTCAGTTGTGCATGTAGGTCGCTTTGTTTCCTATCTTACGGCCCGGAAGTTGATCTCCGAGGGTTATGTATACAATCTAGTTTGGGTTAAGGATGCTACGTTCGCGACACAAACTCTTCAATCAGTTTCTGTTGTATATGAGTATTTGGAGGTGTTCCCAGATGACCTCCATGAGTCCCTCTCGAGCGAGAGATTGACTTTGGTATTGACCTTCTCCCTGGTATGCAGCCCATATCCATTCCTCCTTACAGGATGGATGCAGCCGAGCTAATGGAGTTGAAAGAGAAGTTTAAAGATCTCTTAGATAAGGGTTTCATTAGGCCTAGTAAGTTCCCATTGGGTCCTCCAGTTCTCTTTATTCGGAAGAAGGATGGCTCTCTTATGATATATATTGATTACCAATAGTTGAACAAGGTCACAATCAAGAATAAGTATCCCCTCCCAAGGATTGATGACTTGTTTGACCAGCTTCCAGGTGCTAGGTGCTTTTCAAATATAGACCTCAGATTCAACTATCATCAGCTTAGAGTTAGAGAGACTGACATTCCGAAGACAATCTTCAAGACTTGGTATGGTCACTATGAGTTTGTAGTTATGTCTTTTGGACTAACGAATGCTCCTACAACTTTTATGAATTTGATGAACAGGGTATTCAAGTAGTATTTGAATATGTTTGTTATTTTCTTCATAGATGATATCCTCATATACATTCAGAGCGAGAAAGATCATGCCTCTTATTTGAGGATTATGTTACTCAAGGATTGTCAGCTGTTTGCTAAATTCAACAAGTGTGACTCAGAATTTTAACAACTGAACACCTCAACCCTAACATCTGGTAAAAGGGGACATAAAGCATAACATGACTCATAATTTTAACATAACCTTGAGACTCAAGGAATATGACACCGACCCTCTCTTACAAACTCTTAAAACTAACTTTGGATACTTAGACCTAACTTAGAAATACATAGACTCCGGGTTGAATATTTGGATTCAATTTAGAGAGCTTAAAATCAACTCAAATTCAAGATGTAGTACTTAGATTCATTTAGAATCCTTAGAATCACTTAATGTACTTAAACATGCTTTAGAGTAGTTGAACTCAATTCTACATACTTAGGATTGATATTTGTTCAACGTAGAACTCGGTAACCCGGCAACTTGCCCTTCGCTTTAGGAATCGAGGTTACGGAATCTCTATTAGGATTTAAGAAATTTAAAACATATGTATATAAGGGTAGGTGATCATATTAAGTAATCACTGCATTGATACCTCGCGTACCATTCTAGGCTAACATTAGTTTTTTAGCTTACGTTGTTCTTATATCGTCATCTTATACTTCGTTTCCAGTTCCACATAACAACCAAAACTTCAAACAAAATCAATATAATATGTACAATTAATCTTGGGCATATTTACATGCCCAAGTGTCATTTTATGTCTTAGTTTTAGTCGTGTTTCTCAATTTCATTAAGCATAATCTCATGTAATTTTGTATATATATGCATGCATGAACTAACATATGTGAGTAGCCTATTTTTGTAGAAACAATATGCTAAGGATGGAGTTTGGAATGAAAATGCATGAGAAATAAGGAAGATGGGGATAAATCCACAAGATATGGCATGCAGGGGCCTGAAATGAAGGCTGCCGCACAGCCCAACATGCCACACTGGTAGACCAGCGTGCCAGGCGTCATGTCACGCCCATGCATATGTGTGTAGTGCTATGGGTTTACTGATCATGGGCATAATTCCATGCCCAAGTGATACTTTATTACTTAATTTTGACTTGTTTATCTACTTTTATGTGTACATTCTCATGTGGTTTTTATGTAAATGTGGATTTATACAAACCAACGTGATTAGTTATTGTTTTTGCAGTGAGAATGAATTTTGGAAACTAATCTACAAGTTGGTGAAGTGGAGGAATGGACTCGGAAGCAAAACTCCAAAGTCGGCAAGAAAATGCTAAAAAATTGATGCTCCGCGACAGGGCCGTGTCACGCCACCATCGTGGAGGCATTCTGCCCAGAATGGGATTTGTGTTGCATTCCAGTGAAGGTGCGTGATGGCACCATGTCACGGAGCCCATGCTCTGCGTTCACTTTATTGACATGGTGGGAGGCTTAGCTGCTCACCTGGATTTTGGTGATGGTTCGCGTTACGTCCGTGGCACGGAGCTGAGGGTCCGCGATACCCTCTGTGCCACGCTGAAGACAATAATCCCGCACCCCAAGTTCCAATGAAGCTCCGCGACAAGTCCGTGGCACGGAGCTAATGCTCCACAATACCCTCCGTGCCACGTTGCCAGTTTATTCCAGGAAATTTTCCACTTGTATAAATAGCACACTTAGGTTTTATTTTAGTGTATCTGACATTTAAAGCTAGAACGTGGGTATCAGGCAGTTGAGCTGAAGAAGTTCTTAGGTTAATTTTCTTCCTTTTTCTCTTGAATTTCAATTGCTTGTTTGATTTCTACTTGTTTGAAGATGTTTAATCATCAAATGATTGGCTAATTCACCTTTGGATGGGGTTGAGGATGATTGCGATAGTATGTAATTGATGTTATTTCAGTTTTTATCTTCCCTACAACGGTTGTTCTACTAATTTTTTTTTTCACTACATTAATGCTTGGCCATTGTTAATGTAAATCCAAGAATTCCAGTTTTAATTCCGAAAGGAAGATTAATTGGATAGATTTGACTTGGTAGGATATGTTCTTGTATTGGTTGAGAAATTAAGAGAAGATTAACATTCAGAATAGAAATATATCTGTAATGTCATATTTGGTCATCTATGGAATTTGTTGTGTATTGCTAGAATATGAAGTGTTTGCATCACAGGAATTTGTAATGTAAGTCTCATGATTCTTTAATTGGAGAGGAGTTCGAAAAACCCAATCCATTGGTTAATAATTCCTCACCAACAACCGAAGAGAAGTGTTTACTGAAATTTGATCAGTAAATTACATATCTGAATGTTTTTCCTTAACCTTAGCTTGTTCGTGCTATTGTTCAGATTATAATTTACAATCTTGTTACTTGAAGTTATATTAACTAATATTCTTGAAAAATCACCATTTGTTCTGTTTGTCTTCTTGTATAAAATTGCATTTACTAAACACTAAAGAAAAATTACTGACACATTATAGTCCCTGTGGGTTCGATACCTGACTTGAAATAAAGCCATTTTATTACTTGTACGACCATGTGCACATGCTTGTAGTTGGAAGTGAACAAGTTTTTGGCGCCGTTGCTGGATACTTGTAATTGGTTGCTTAATTTTCTTGGTGTAAATTTACAAGTTCGATACAAGTGTTGACGACTTGATCTTAGACTTTCTCTTGAAGGTACTAAATTGTTTCTGAACGCTGACAAGGGATAAGGAGTTGGTGGATCGGTTGTTAGAGCAGGAGAGACAATTTAATCTACAAAAAAGGGAAGCTCTAGAAAAGAAGTTGCAGTTATTAAGGAGAGAAATTCTGGAGCAACAACAGCAACCACCAATTGTAAGGGCAGTTTTAGTACCCGAAGAGATGGCAGCAAGACCGGCCTGCGAGGTGGCAATCCCATATGCAAACAATGTAACATCCAGCATTCGCAGGCCGGAACCATGAGGGAGGTTTGAACTTAAGCATAACATGGTGCAGTTATTGCACACCAGCGGGAATTTTATAGGTCTCCCTCATGAAGATCCACAACAGCATCTCTAAAACTTCTTCTAGGTAAGTGACACATATATACCCGCTGGAGTATCATCTGATTATGTGAGGCATACACTATTCCCGTTCTCACTGCTGGGGGAAGCCAAGTGATTGTTGAAGGATGAACCGCCAAATTCTATTACTACTTGGGATGACCTAGCGAGGAATGTTTTGATACGATTCTTTCCATCAGGGAAGATAGACAATCTTAGAAGTCAGATTCTAAGTTTCAAACAGAGAGAGGGTGAGAATTTCTATCAGGCTTGGGAGAGGTTCAAGTCAATGCTAAGAGATTGTCCTCACCATCACCAGTCTAATGATGTGTTGGTGCATACATTCATTTACGGCTTGAAACCACATACAAAGATTTTGTTAGATTCAGTAGTCGGGGGGCAGGCATTGGAAAAGACCTACGAAGAACTTTACACCTTGTTGAACTGTATTTCAAAAGGTAATCCGGAATGGAATGCGGTTACAACTAAAGGGGGAGCAAAGAAAGCCACAGGGGTCTTTGACGTGGATGGATTCATAGTTATTGCTGCACAGATAGTTGCTTTGCAAAATCAACTTACCACTCATTTCAGCAATATGAGCTTGGGCCAGGCACAAACCCCAGTCAATGCAGTTCATCAGGTATGGTGTGAAATGTGTGGAAGTAGTGAACACTCAGCTGAGTGTTGTGGTGTCAATCCAGATCCGATAATTTTTGTTGGAAACGCCCAGAGGAGCAGTAATCAGCAGTATGGCAACAGTTACATGGGGGAGTAATAGTCATCAGGGACAGAGTTCAAATTAGGGCGTGCACAGAAATCAAGGGGGTCATCACCATTTTTAGTCACAGTTTAGAGGAAATAATGCACATCCTTAGTCCAGCAACATCGAGGATATGCTCAAAACCATAATAGCTAACCAGGCGCAGATGCAGACTGATTAGGTAAAATTGAGAGCTGATATGAAAAATCAGCAGTTAGCTACAAAGGCATTGGAGTATCAGTTGGGACAGTTAGCTGGAGCCCAAAATACTAGATCGAGGGGAGGATTACCTAGTGATACAGATCCAAATCCTAAGCAGGTGAATGCAGTTACTACCCGAAGTGGAAAGCAACTCGAAGAGGTGGAACCTGAAAGGCCACCTCAGAAATCTAGAGCAACACAAAAGGATGAAGGAAATGAGGATGCGAGGGGGAATGAAAAGGTTGCAGAGATGGAAAGACCACCGCCCCTATTTCCTCAAAGATGGAAAAAGCACAAGGACGAAGCATGCTTCAAGAAGTTCATGGAAGTGTTGATGCAGGTATATATTAGTCTTTCTTTAGTTGATGTGTTGCAGGGAGTGCCAAAATATGCCAAGTACATCAAAGACATTGTAGCAAATAAGAGCAGACTGACAAAGTATGTTGCAGTTGCACTTACTGAGGAGTGCACCTCCCGTATTCAGAATCGATTGCCGACAAAGCTCAAGGATCCTGGGAGCTTCACTATTCAGATTACAATTGGGCAGTCTATTCGAGCCTGTGGATTGTGTGATTTTGGAGAAAGTATAAATTTGATACCAACATCAGTATTCAAGAAGCTGGGGCTGGGCAGTCCTAGACCCACTACTGTGATCTTGCAGCTAGCTGACCGTTCATTAGCCAGACCTGACGGAATTGTGGAGGATGTGCTAGTGCAAGTAGGCTCCCTCATTTTTCCGGTGGATTTTATAATTCTTGATTTTGAGCCAGACGTGGAAGTCCCATTTATTTTGGGACGTCCCTTTTTGGCAACTGGGCGAGCCTTAATTGATATAGCGCTGGGCAGCTAACCATGAGAGCTCATGATAAGGTAGAGGTCTTTGATGTCTACAAGGCCATGAAGCTACCGGCCATATATGAAGAGTTATCAACAATCAGTGTGTTGAATCAGGAGTCAACCCTTCAGATTTTTGACTCACAGGATCCCTTGGAGAGAGCTTTGGTGGGATGTGATCATTTTAGGGACAGTGCGACATATGAGATGGTGCAGACTTTGAATGAACCAAAATGGTTTTTCGGGAAGCAAGATTCTCAACCATTGCAGAGGTCCTTGGAACCATCCCCAAAGCCATCAATAGAGGAGGCACCCAAATTGGAGTTAAAGACATTGCCTCCACATCTGCAGTATGTATTTTTGGGTGAATATGACACCTTACCAGTCATCATTTCAGCAGAACTGATAGATGAACAAGTGAAAGATGCATTGGTGGTCCTTAAGAGACGAAAGAGAGCAATGGGATGGCAGATGTCAAACATTAAGGGGATTAGTCCAGCTTTCTGCATGCATAGAATATTTATGGAAGAGGGATCCCAACCGAGCAACATCAACGAAGATTGAATCCAGTGATGAAGGATGTAGTCAGAATGGAAGTGATCAAGTGGCTGGATGCAGGAGTGGTATATCCCATCTAAGACAGTGAATGGGTTAGCCCAGTTCAATGCATTCCCAAGAAAGAGGGAATGACAGTGGTTACAAATGAGAAGAATGAGTTGATTCCCACACGCACAGTCATAGGCTGGATAATTTGCATGGATTACAGGAAGCTCACTGAGGCCACTTGGAAAGATCATTATCCTATTACATTCATTGATCAGATGTTGGACAGGCTGGCAAGGCAGGAATATTATTGCTTTCTAGATGGATACTCTGGCTATAATCAAATAGCCACAGCACCCGAAGATCAAGAGAAGAAAATGCTTACATGTCCTTATGGGACATACGCTTTCAGGTGGATGCCTTTTGGTCTATGCAATGCACCAGCCACATTCCAGCGATGCATGATGGCGATATTCAATATGGTGCAAGACTATGTCGAGGTATTTATGGATGACTTTTCTGCTTTTGGTAACTCATTTGCTATGTTTTTGCAGAATCTTGACAGGGTGTTAGCTAGATGTGAAGACTCAAACCTGGTGCTCAACTGGGAAAAGTGTCACTTTTTAGTCAAGGAGGGTATTATCCTTGGCCATAAGGTGTCATGCAGAGGTTTGGAGGTCGATCGTGCAAAGATAGAGGTGATTGAAAAGCTACCACCGCCAGTATTAGTTAAGGGTGTCCACAGCTTTCTAGGACATGCTTGGTTTTACAAATGGTTTATTCAAGACTTCTCTAAAATTTCGAGACCATTATGTCGGTTGCTAGAAAAAAAGGTGAAGTTTGAATTTTACAAGGAATGTGTAGAAGCATTTGAGGAGCTGAAAAAGAAGCTGGTGGAAGATCCTATTCTCATTGCTCTAGATTGGGAATATCCTTCTGATTTAATGTGTGATGCAAGTGATGTGACTATAGGAGCGGGATTGGGGCAGCGAAGGAATAAGATTTTTCATTCCATCTAATATGCAAGCAAAACACTTGATGCAGCACAAGTAAATTATACAGTCACTGAAAAGGAGATGCAGGATCTAGTATTTGCATTTGACAAGTTTAGATCCTATCTGGTGGGGTCGAAAGTGGTGGTACACACTGATCATGCAGCAATTCGGTACTTATTTGGTAAGAATGATGCGAAGCCCACACTAATCAGGTGGATATTATTGCTGCAAGAGTTTGATTTGGAGATCCAAGACAGGAAGAGAAGTGAAAATCAGGTTACAGATCACCTATCACGGCTAGAGAACCGTTCACATGTGAAGGAAGGTGAGAGGATCAGAGAAGAGTTCCCCGATGAACAACTCTTGTAAATAAAGGAAGCTGAACTCCCGTGGTATGCAGATATTGTGAATTTGTTGGTAAGTGGAGTATACCCACCTGAAGCAATGACTCAACAAAGGAAGAAATTGAGGCATGATTCCCGGTACTACATGTGGGATGAGCTGTATCTATTTAAGCAAGGACCAGATCAAGTGATGAGGCGATGCATTCCAGAAAGTCAGACAACAGAGGTACTGAGGAGTTGTCATTCATCGTTGTATGGAGGACATCATGGAAGAGAGCGTACTGTTCACAAAGTGCTGCAATCCGGGTTCTTTTGGCCCACATGTTCAAAGATGCTGCAGCTTATGTCAAAGTATGTGATAGATGTCAAAGAACAGGAATAATCGGCAGAAGACAGGAAATGCCATTGCATCACATATTGGAAGTTGAGGTGTTTAATGTGTTTGAGATAGATTTCATGGGCCCGTTTCCACCATTGTTTGGCAATCGATACATCTTGGTGGTGGTGGACTACGTGTCTAAGTGGGTTGAGGCAGTAGCTTGTCCCAGGAATGACAACAAGGTGGTGACTAAATTTGTGAAGAAGAAGATTTTCACAAGGTTTGGTACGCCACGAGCAATTATCAGTGATGGAGGGGAACATTTTGTGAATGCAGGGTTCAGGAATTTGCTAGAGAAATATGGGGTTCGGCATAAAGTGGTTACATCATATCATCCCCAGACTAGCGGGCAAGTGGAAGTGTCAAACAGGGAAATTAAATAGATTTTGTAGAAAATGGTGAACGCACAACGCTTGGATTGGTCAAACAAACTGGATGATGCGTTGTGGGCATATCAAACTGCATATAAGACACCCATTGGGACTTCACCGTACATATTGGTTTATGGAAAGGCATGTCATCTACCCGTGGAGCTGGAACATCGAGCATTTTGGACTATGCGGAAGCTGAACAGGGATCCTGAGCCTGCAGGAAAGAGGACATTGATGCAGCTGAGTGAGTTGGATGAATTTCGATGGCGTGCATATGAAAGTGACAAATGCTACAAAGAAAAAACTAAAAGGTTGAATGACAAGCACATGGTGCATCGAATCTTTAAGCCGGGTCAAAAGGTGTTGCTATTCAACTCAAGGTTGAAACTCTTCCCAGGAAAATTGCCGTAAAAGTGGTCAGGGCCATTTGAAGTAGCAAGGATGACCCCACACGGGGCGATTGAATTGTGGCAAGAGGATAAAAGTGCCACATTTTTGGTGATCAGGCAGAGGTGTAAGCACTACTGGGGTGAAGACGTTAATCGAGAAAAGACGTCTATCACCTTAGTAGATGAATGAAGATGTCAAGTGTCGAGCCGCGATGGTAAGCCAGGCGCTGCACGGGAGGCAACCGGTGGATGTAATGTACTAGACTAGTTAGGACCAAATAAAAAGAAAAAAAAAGAAAAAAAAAAGAAAAGAAAAAAAACTGGCACTAGGTGGGAGGAAACCCACAATTTTCTAAAAAGTTGTTGTTGTTTGATGATTTTCAGGAAATATGGAGGGCAAAAATACAAAAAAAATCACAAGTGAAAAAATAAGGTAAAATGTGAAAATTGGGGCAACAAACAGTGAGGGTGCGCGTTACCTTCGTGTCACGGAGGCTGACCTCTGTGTTACCCTCCATGACACGTTGAGGCTAATCCAGGTATGATCATAAATCCAGTAAGCCTCTGCTTTGGCTCTGTGTCATGGAGCATGGCCTCCGTGTTACCCTCCGTGATACGTTGAGTGTATTTTCGTGTCGGGTCAGTGATAACGGGCAAAAATATATGCCCGAGATACTCTTTATTACTTCAATTAGTCTTGTTTATCTAAGTTATTGTATACATTTTCATGTAATTTTATATAATGTGGAGATATGTGCTAACCAACATGATTAGCCTTTGTTTTGTAGGTTTTGATGATGTTTGAGTAACTAATCCATGAGTTGGTGAAGTAGAAGCTTGGAAACGGAATTAACACGCGAACATCGGCAAGGAAGAGGCACAAAACAGCCCACCGGCGCGTCGACAAGGTGCCGCGGCAGGCAGGCCGCTCAAAATAGCCCACCTGTGCGTTGGCAACATGCCACGGCAGGTGGACTCCGCGACCATGGGGCTACAACGCGCTGCCCAGGCAGCGTGACATGTTGCCAACGCGGCAAGGTGCTGCCTGGGCCGATTTCGGGTGATTTTCCAGAGAGCCTCCGCATTCGTAGCGTGTCATGGAGGCCGTGCTCCGCGATGCACTCCGTGACACATTGCTTGTTAATCCGGGAAAGATTCCTACTAATATAAATAGCACACTTAGGTTTATTTTTCATAATTAAGACTGGGTGGAGCAAGGAACGTGGGTTAGGAGCAGTTGAGGGACGAAAAAGCTAAGGGTTTTTCTCTCTTTCTTTCTTCTTTCAATCAATTGTACGTATGATTTACACTCATTTGAGGATGATCAATCCACAAATGAGTGGCTAATTCTCTTCCTTGCTACGGTTTTGAACATGTGTAGTGAATTTTGATTGTGAATTATATGGTTTTTCATCTTCTTCTTTCATGTTGTTCTATTAATTCTTGTTCTTACTGCATTAGTGTGTGGCCAACATTAATGTACATCTAAAAAGTCCAATTTCACTCGAGAGAGCAAGAAATTGGAAAGTTGTGAATTAATAGGGTATTGTTCTTAATTTGATTTGGGAAAATTGGGTTTTGATGTGCTTTCCTGATAGAAATATACTTGAAAGCCGTATTAGTCAATTTAGGAACCGGAATTGTATTTCTAGGTCATAAATTGCATTTGATCACAGAAATGTAGACGAATGGTTTATGATTCTAAAGTGAGATTAAATACGAGAGTTTTAATCTCTAGGCTAATGTTCTTGGCTAGCAACATGAAGAGAAGAATAACCGAATTATGATTACTATCGAATTCATTACTTGTTCTTAACCTTGGCATGCTCTTATCCATAGTTTCAATTCAAGTAAATATTTGTTAATAGTTTTAGTATATAGTTTATAAACAAAATTATTTAACTTTTGGTTACATTGTTGTCAACATAATTAGAAGTAAACTAGAATATAGTATACTTAAGCAATTTTACTTATCCAGAGTCTCCTTGGATCGATACTTGGCTTACTTAGCCACTTTATTACTTGTTTGACCACGTGCACTTGCGTGTCAGTTTTTAACCCCTACCAAAGCACCGAGCAAGTTTTTGGCGCCGTTGCCGGGGAGACTTGGCAATTGGTGAAATTGTTTTAAGTATAAATTTACTGTATTTTTGTTTTATTTTCTTAAGTGTTGACAACTTGGTCTTAGTATTTGTTTTAATTCTTTGTTCATTTTAATTTTTCTCTCTTTCGGATACCCTCATTGACATGACATCTTGGAATATAAATGGTGGATACGCATATTTCGGCGAATCTTGCATGAATTGCGGAGGACCCCACTTGTGGCAAAATTGTAACACGTGCAATATATGTGGGTGTCAATATGGCCATTGGGGTGATTGTCCAAAGGCATATTCCCCTCCCCCAAGCCCCTACTATGATCCTTTTGTTGTTTTTGCTGAATATAGGCATGTTGAAAATGAGGACTTGGGACGCCAAGTTCAAATAGAGGACATGATGAAACAACTCCTGGAGCAATCAGAAGCAATGAAGGAGTCGGTGGCAGAATTGATAATTCAGCAAAAGGAGAATGCAGAGGTTGTAAGCAGGATGAGCATCAAACTCACAGAGATGTGTGCTGTGGCTGAAGCTTGTTATGATTTGCAGGTGACAGTTTTAGCCGATATTCAAGAGGAACTACAAGAGGAATACAAGGGTGTATTTTTGGATGAAGCCCCACAATTAGAATCTCTTGAGTGTCTCCGTGATCAGCTCATACCTATAGAAATTCCCTTCATGGAAGAAGAAAAAGAATATCTCCCATTTGACCTTAATGGAGAAATAGATGTCGATGTTGAAAAGGTGTACACAAGTAAGGAAGTCAAGCACAAAGCAATTTCAGAGTTGAGGTGTATTGGACCACACTCTACGCATTTTTCGACATTAAGTTTGGTTGACAACATAGAAATAGTGTCTTCCAAGTTTATAGAGAAATGTCTAGAGGAGGACCAAGCCCCATATATTCTGAAATTTGCTAACTCAGAGAGACAAAATGACTTCGCTTACATAAGGGCCAATAGGTTCAAAAGAAAACATCTACTGCTTGGTCCTTACAATTTTTCACCACCACCCCTAGAGCATAAGAGAAAAGTAGAAAAGAAATTAGGGGTGAGATTCATATCCTCAAGGTGGAGGAAAAAGTGGTGAAACTTGGTACGTCGTGCCGCGACGTAAAATTAGGCGCTGCTTGGGAGGCAACCCAAGGATACCACAGGTACCATTTTAATTTCTTGCAATTGAGTTAATTTTTGTTTATTTTCATCTTGTGTTGTTTTGGTGGAATGTTAAGCACAGATGGAGGGGAAGTCTGAGTACCCGTGGAGGAGGAAGCTAACAAGCATGGAAGAGAAAAAGTGTGGGGTTGAACACCCACTTGTGCAAAGTCGAAGAAACGCATGCTGTTAGCTAAGCCTAAAGGCCCCAGGGAGTATTTCGCACCGTTTGTAAATTTAAATTTGATGCTATGAGGACATAGCATGATTTAAGTGTGGGGTGAGGGAAATTTCTAGGAAATTTCAAAATTTCTGTGCTTAATGATTTTTGGTGAATGTAGTGCTTGTACAAAAGTTGGTGAGAAATTTGAAAATTTGAAAATTTTGAAAATTTTTTGTAAATTAAGCATGACTTCATCACCCGTTGGTTTTTCTTTTCGGTTCTTTTCCGACGGGGGGTATTTGAACCGAAGAATAAATTTTTTTTTCTTTTCTTTTTTCTTTCTTTCCTGGGTCTGTATATAAAGTTTTTAGTCATAGTTAGGGACTGTTTCCGACGATGGATGGATGACGACCGTCTTGAGGAAAATTAGTCGATAGGTTTTGGGTTTTTGAAACCATAACTAATTGGTACTGGATGTTCTTGTTATGTGCTATAAATGTTTGTAAGATGCAAGTATGTTCAGTGTGAAGCATGCAAGTGTATAACTTTGTTTGAGACACTTAGGCTCTTGAATTTGACTCAATATGATGGAAGCTTAATTCTGAATTCTTGTGATTAGCTGAGTAAGAGTCTACTGATTGTGTCTTGATTTGAGCATGTGCCATAAGTGTAAGGTTTTTGAGTATTCCGTGCTATTGTGGATTGTCTAGAACTTGCCTGGTGTGTTTATAAAACGAAATGAAGGATGTGAATTGGAGGAAATGATATAGGCATTTCTTTGAATGAACCAACTTTTTATCCCTCATTATACCTACCTTGAAAAATTAATCCTAGTTAACCCCATTGAGCCTTGAGCCTATTCTTTGACAGCTGCAACATAATCTTAATCCTTTTTCTTTCATTATCCTTGAAATTGAACAAAAACTCTGAAGCGCTTAAAGGAAAAATCCGAAAGGGTAAAGGAGTGAGAAGAATGGAAAAGAAGGAAAAATAGCAAGTTGTAAATAGTTGAGAAAAGGAAAAAGGTGCATTTGTGTGAAAATGGTTGGTTATTAGTAGGGAGTAAGAAAAGGAATGAATGAAACATATTGCTTAAGTACTCCTTACTAATAAGCTAAAAGTGTCGAAAGAAATGGGGGAACAAAAGAGGAAAAAGAAAACTAAAAGGAGAAAAAAGGTGAAGTGAGGGAAGGGAAGTTTGTAATGAAGGCGTGATGTATTAAAAGCGCTTAGGAAAGATAGTCACTATTACTGATCATAATAGTACCTACCCGCACCTGAGTTACATTACAACCTAAAAAGTCCTACTTGATCTTACATTCACACATCCTTATATTAGTGGAATAAAACACTAAGGGCAAGCTTATGGGTCATTACATAATGCATGTGAATTCTTTGTGAGAGTGAGCGTAATTCTATTCATGTACCCACACATGTTGTGATGTAAAAAATTGTTTTTGCGTGTGATTGGGTAACTCTCTTTCCGTGAGGGGCACATGTTGAAAGAAGGATATATTTCATGTGGGATTTCTTAATCAGATGATTTGCATGAGTTTGCTAAAATTGAGAGTCGATTCTTGAGGTTAAGAAGTCTTAACATGGTTGTACTTCATTTCAATGATCAAATCAGGCATGCTCTATTTTTAGCTTGTATCTTACGTAATCATTATAGCCGTAACCTGAATTATCTTGCTAAATTAGTTATGTAGGAGTCTCCATTTGCATGATATGTAAAAGGTTGTTCAAGGACGAACAAGGCTTTAAGTGTGGGGTTGTGATAATGGGCAAAAATATATGCCCGAGATACTCTTTATTACTTCAATTAGTCTTGTTTATCTAAGTTATTGTATACATTTTCATGTAATTTTATATAATGTGGAGATATGTGCTAACCAACATGATTAGCCTTTGTTTTTTAGGTTTTGATGATGTTTGAGTAACTAATCCATGAGTTGGTGAAGTAGAAGCTTGGAAACGGAATTAACACGCGAACGTCGGCAAGGAAGAGGCACAAAACAGCCCATCGGCGCGTCGACAAGGTGCCACGGCAGGCAGGCCGCTCAAAACAGCCCACCTGCGCATTGGCAACGTGCCTCGACAGGTGGACTCTGCGACCATGGGGCTACAACGCGCTGCCCAGGCAGCGTGACACGTTGCCAACGCGGCAAGGTGCTGCCTGGGCCGATTTCGGGTGATTTTCCAGAGAGCCTCCGCGTTCGTAGCGTGTCACGGAGACTGTGCTCCACGATGCACTCCGTGACACGTTGCTTGTTAATCCGGGAAAGATTCCTACTAATATAAATAGCACACTTAAGTTTATTTTTCATAATTAAGACTGGGTGGAGCAAGGAACGTGGGTTAGGAGCAGTTGAGGGACGAAAAAGCTAAGGGTTTTTCTCTCTTTCTTTCTTCTTTCAATCAATTGTACGTATGATTTACACTCATTTGAGGATGATCAATCCACAAATGAGTGGCTAATTCTCTTCCTTTCTACGGTTTTGACCATGTGTAGTGAATTTTGATTGTGAATTATATGGTTTTTCATCTTCTTCTTTCATGTTGTTCTATTAATTCTTGTTCTTACTGCATTAGTGTGTGGCCAACATTAATGTACATCTAAAAAGTCCAATTTCACTCGAGAGAGCAAGAAATTGGAAAGTTGTGAATTAATAGGGCATTGTTCTTAACTTGATTTGGGAAAATTGGGTTTTGATGTACTTTCCTGATAGAAATATACTTGAAAGCCGTATTAGTCAATTTAGGAACCGGAATTGTATTTCTAGGTCATAAATTGCATTTGATCACAGAAATGTAGACGAATGGTTTATGATTCTAAAGTGAGATTAAATACGAGAGTTTTAATCTCTAGGCTAATGTTCTTGGCTAGCAACATGAAGAGAAGAATAACCGAATTATGATTACTATGGAATTCATTACTTGTTCTTAACCTTGTCATGCTCTTATCCATAGTTTCAATTCAAGTAAATATTTGTTAATAGTTTTAGTATATAGTTTATAAACAAAATTATTTAACTTTTGGTTACATTGTTGTCAACATAATTAGAAGTAAACTAGAATATAGTATACTTAAGCAATTTTACTTATCCAGAGTCTCCTTGGATTGATACTTGGCTTACTTAGCCACTTTATTACTTGTTTGATCACGTGCACTTGCGTGTCGGTTTTTAACCCCTACCAAAGCACCGAGCAGTCAGTTCGGGGAAACGGGTTGACCCACGCGAAATCACTCTTTTTAACCCCCAAAACACAATTTTTCCCCATTTTTCTGATGTCCTCTGCGACAAAACTCCCAATCACCCTTCTCCCTCAACGTGAAACGCCCCTAACATCAAAAAATTTCAATTCCTTCTTCAAAAACATCACATACCAGGTATGTTCTTGTACTACTATTCATTTTTCTGCAAATTTTGTATCATGAACATAGTGTATGTTTAATTTCTGCCCTAAGTTCATTTAAAGTGTTGAAATCAATTGGGTTATGGATGAATGTGGCTTGTATGATCGTTTTGATTGGATGAACTCATTGATTACATGATCTTTGTTAAACATCGTACATTGTTAATAACTAGGGTTGAGAATTGAGTTGGGAAGAAGAAGAAATGGGTAAAAATGGAGATATTTTGGGCTGTGCATGTTGGTTAAGTTGAAACATGTTGTGATTGAAGTTGGATTATGTTATGGTAGAAGATGGATTTTTTGGGGATGAAAGTAGGAAAATCCCATAGGTTGTTGTGCACAACTTGAGAATTGCTCATGAGTTTGTAAAATGAATCGATGGATGAACTTTCATAATGCATTGTATGAAGTCTGAGTAGTACAATGAAATTGTTCCATCGACCTTTATTAATGCACTAAACCATTTGGGAAATAAGAGCTGAAATTATGTGGTTGTTCCTGTCGAATTGTATTGACTACGGCTAATGATAAGTGTGGGGTGATCAATTTAAGCCCAGCCTTAGTAGTAGCCAACTATACCATGAATGACATATGCAATATATGCTTTTGATGGACAGGAAAAATATCTGGAAGACAAGACAAAGGGAAAGGCGCATCCATATCTGGTGCCAGTAGAAAAAGACTGAGAATTGGGGTAGCAGTGCCAGCAGCACCACCGGTTCCAAGGGGGCAACGTAGACAATATGGAACACGACGGGTTACAGATGAGGGAAAGAAATGGTACGCCAAACACAAGGAAACCAAGTATTTCCCAGAGGAACAAATAGCGCGGGAACTACTAGCTCAAGAATTCCCGAGAATTCAACACAGGATAAACATTGTTGGGTAAAACTTCAACTTTGAAGAAACCAAAGAGTGAAAACTCCATCTCATAAGGGAATTTTACGCTAATGCGAATCCCACTGTGCGCAACCACACAGTTAAGATCAAAGGACAGGTGGTTACTTTTGAACCACAACATCTAAATGCCATCTTAGTGACGCGAGACACAGATGAACATGTCTTCCGCCAGCTAAATATCACTCCACCATATGAAAATATCAAATGCACTTTATGTGGAGCACGATCAATAGCTAGGTGGAGTCGTCACAAGGAAAGAGGATATCACCTGACATTGCCATACTCCCTAATGAACAGAGAAGCGAGGATCTGGTTGAAGATAGTATGTACTTGCCTGATCCCGGGTGCACATGACTGATGTCAGCTGGGACAGAGTTTGTTTGGTGTATGCATTGATGAAAGGACTGGAGATAAATGTTGGAGCGGTGATTATTTCCGCCATAAAGAAAGCCAGACTTCATCAAGGGCATCAGTATGGTTTCGGTGGTATACTCATTGCTTTCCTCAGGGGCCATGGTATTGAAGAAAAGGCCCTGGACTACATTCCTCAACTTGACTGGCGTGCTTTGGATGTCACTAAGACCAAAGAACCTGATACCACATATGGGCCTTTCCTTACACTCGCCGAGCGACATGCTCGGGACGACCAATACATGACTCGAATGTATGGGATGCAGATGCTGCAACTGCGGATTGGTGGAAGACCTATTACGGAGGATGAATTGTGGTAGCTCGACATGGATTATACATTCAATGAGCTTGCCCGGGCATTATGCAGTGTTGGGCCCGCATTTGTAGAACCAGTTGATGACGACATCCCTACTGATGAAGAAATGCGTCGGGATGACCTAGACATTGAGTCAGAGAAGGATGGCGTAGAAGATTCTGATCTTGGAGATGAGGCACTAGCAGCTGATGAAGAGATTGAACATTTTGATTGATCATGGAGTTACACCACCCAAACTTTGTTTTTAATTGCAGTTATGCGAACACTGTGGATAGTGTTCCAGCTAAGTGTGGGGTGGTAGTAGTTAGGTGCTGGTGTAGTAAGGTTGTGATGTGCTTGTGTTTCTGTGGTTGTTTAATGTGTGACATTGTGTTTCGTGTTATGTTGTTGATGCTTTTGTGTGTTGGTTCTGGTGATGTAACTGTAACAAATCGTTAAGTAGTTATTTGTGTAAGTTATTTGCTATTTTGTTTTCTTTATTTTTTTTCTAATTTTTTTTATTTGGGTTTCTTGGTTTTTTTTTTGGTGCTTTTTTCGAGAATAGTCCCTTTGAACCGAAGTCTTAGATAGAGACTGTTCCTTATGATGGATGGATGACGACCATCTTAAGGGAAATCTAGTAAGTAGGTTTAGATTTTTTTGAGCACATAACTAATTAGTGGTTCGACATTCTTGTTATGTGCTATATTGTAAGATGCAAGTGTGATTAGGATGGAAGCATGCAAGTGTGTTAAACATGTTGAGACACCTAGGCTCTAGAATTTGACTCAATTTGATTAAATCTTAATGTTGAATTCTTGTAATTAACTGAGTTAAGAGTCTGGAAATATGTCTTGAATTGATCATGTGCATGTGCAGTGAGTGTGAGGTTTTCTAATATTCCATGCTACTATGAAGTGTCTAGAACTTTCCTGGTGTGTCTATAAAATGAAATGAAGGATGTGGATTGTAAGTGAGGATGTAGGCATTTCTTTGAGTGAACCTAAATTTTATCCCTTATCTTACCTACCTTGAAAGTTAAATCCTAGTTTGCCCCATTGAGCCTTAAGCCTATTCTTTGATAGTTACAACATAAGCTTAATCCTTTTCTTTCATTAGCCGTGAATTTGATCCAAAACTCCTAAGTGCTTAAGTGAAAAATTCCAAAGAGTGAAGGAGTGAAAAGCGTGAAACATAAGGAAAAATAGAAGTTGTGAAAGTTGAGAAAAGGAAAAAGGTGCACTTGTTGGAAAATGAATGATTATTAGCAGAGAGTACGAAAGTAAATGAAAATTTTTCTTAAATACGCTTTACTACTAAGCTGAGTGTGCTTAAAGAGATGAAACAAAAAGAGAAAATTCAAGAGTGAGAAGAATGAGGAAGTATAAAGGAGATGTCTTTAGTGAATGTGGATGTAGTAAAAGCGCTTGGGGGAAGACAGTCACTATTACTGGCCAGAATAATACCTACCCATCCCTTAGCTTACATTACAACCCATTAAGTCCTACTTGATCCTACATTCATACATCCTTAAATTAGTGGAGTAAACACTAAGGGCAAGCTTATGGTTCACTACATGATGCATGTGAATTCTTTAAGAGAGTGAGCGTGATTTGATTCATATACCCATACCTTTTGTGATTTGAAATTCTTTTGAAGTAAAAATGGGGTAACTCTCTTATGTTGTGAGGGAACATGTTTAATGAGAGATAACATTCATGTGGAATTCTTGATCGGTTGATTTGCACGCGTTTGCTAAGATTGCGAGTCGATTCTTGAGGTTAGTAAGTCTTAACATAGTTGTAATTCATTTTAATGATGAAATCATGCACTCTTTCTTTTTAACTTTCTTTCTTAAATAATCCTTATAGCCATAGCTTGAATTGTCGTGCTAAATTAGCTATATGTGAGTCTTCAATTACATGAGATGTGAAAGGGTTGTTCGAGGACGAACAAGGCTTTGAGTGTGGGGTAGGTGATCTTGGGCATAATTGCATGCCCAAGTGATACTTTTTTACTTAATTTTGACTTGTTTATCTACTTTTATGTGTACATTCTCATGTGGTTTTTATGTAAATGTGTATTTATACTAACCAACATGATTAGTTATTATTTTTGCAGTTAGAATGAATTTTGGAAACTAATCTACAAGTTGGTGAAGTGAAGGAATGGACTCAGAAGCAAAACTCCGAAGTCGGCAAGAAAATGCTAAAACGTTGATGCTCTGTGACTGGGCCGTGTCACGCCACCATTGCGGTGGCATTCTGCCTAGAGTGGGCTTTGTGCTGCATTCCAGTGAAGGTGCGCGATGGCACCGTGTCACAGAGCCCATGCTCCGCGTTCACTTTAGTGACATGGTGGGAGGCTTAACTGCTCGCTTGGATTCTAGTGAAGGTGTGTGTTACGTCTGTGGTACGGAGCTGAGGCTCCATGATACCCTCCGTGCCATGCTAAAGATAATAATCCAGCACCCCAAGTTCTAGTGAAGCTCCGCGACAAGGCCATGGCACGGAGCTGATGCTCCGCGATACCCTCCGTGCCATGTTGCTAGTTTATTCCGGGAAATTTTCCACTTGTATAAATAGTACACTTAGGTTTTATTTTGATATATCTGACATTTCAAGCTAGAAAGTGGGTATCAGGCAGTTGAGCTGAAGAAGTCCTTGTGTTAATTTTCTTCCTTTTTCTCTTGAATTTCAATTGCTTGTATGATTTCTACTTGTTTGAAGATGTTTAATCATCAAATGAGTGGCTAATTCACCTTTGGCTGAGGTTGAGGATGATTGCAGTAATATGTGATTGATGTTATTTCAATTTTTATCTTCTCTACAACGGTTGTTCTGCTAATTCTTGTTTTCACTACATTAATGCTTGGCCAATGTTAATGTAAATCCTAGAATTCCAGTTTTAATTCCGAAAGGAAGATTAATTGGATACATGTGAATTGGTAGGATATGTTCTTGTCTTGGTTGAGAAATTAAGAGAAGATTAACATTCAGAATAGAAATATATCTGTAATGTCATATTTGGTCATCTATGGAATTTGTTGTGTATTGCTAGAATATGAAGTGTTTACATCACAGAAATGTGTAATGTGATCTTGGGCAGATTTATAGGCCCAAGTGACACTCAAATGCGTCATTTTGCCTTGTTTATCTATCGATGTTTGTACATTCTCATGTGAATTGTAATAAAATGTGCATTTATACTAACCAACATGATTAGCGTGGTTTTGCAGGACAAATATAATTTTATGAAGCTAAGATGAAGGTTGGGAGAAATCGAGATTGGACTCGGAAGCTAGCAAGGAAAAAAGCACAAGGAAAGCACGAAGTAAAGGGGCTCCGCGATGGAGCCGTGTCACGCTGCCATCGCAGATGCATTCTACCTGGATGCTGAAATTATGCCAAAATTCCAGTGAAGGTGCGCGTTGGGGCCGTGGCACGTTGGCCTAGCCCCGCGTTGCACGCCGTGCCACGTTGGGTTTCATTACTTGGACGATCTAATTCCAGTTAGGGTCTGCATTGGTGGCATGTCACGGAGGCAGTGCCCGCGATGCACTCCGTGACACGTTGCTCGTTATGCCATGAAAAATTCCCACTAGTATAAATAGAACACTTAGGTTTATTTTTAATTATTCTGACTTGATGGAGCAAGAACGTGGGTTACAGGCAGTGAGGGGACGAAAATCTCAGGGTTTTTCTCTATCTCCTTCTTCTTTATTTCAATTGCTTGTATGATTAACACTCATTTAACGATGTTTAATCCACAAATGAGTGGCTAAATTCCCTTCTTGCTGAGGTTAAGAACATTTGTATTGAAATGTAATTATTGATAAATTGGTTTTTCATCTTCTCTTTCATGGTTGTTCTATTGATTCGTGTTCTTACTGCATTAATTTATGGCCAACGTTAATGTATATCTAAAAAGTCCGGTTTCACTCGAGGGAATCAATTTTGTATGGCTAGAACATGAATTTCTTTTTATCACAGAGATGTAGGTGGAAGGTTCATGATTCTTAAGTTGGGTTAAATACGAGAGTTTTAATCCGTAGGCAATAATTCTTGACTAGCAACCGGAGGAAAGATTAATCAAATTGTATCGATAATTTATTTCTCTACATGTTCATTTTAGCCTCAGCATGCTCATACTTATAGTTCAGACTCAAATTATATATTCGTTTTAGACTTAGTAAAAAATTAGGAAACAAAATATCAAACTCTTCTTCACACTATTGTCTGCAATTTAGAGTTAAAGTTTATTGACACTTGAGTAGATTGTTACCTTAGTCCAGTCCATGTGGGATTGATACTTGGCTTATTTGAGCCACTTTACTAGTTGTTCAACCACGTGCACTTGCGTGTAGTTATACCAAACTAACTGAACAAGTTTTTGGCGCCATTGCCGGGGACTGGCAATTGGTAAATTTTTCTTAAGTGTTAGTTTACTATTTCTTCTTAGTGTTTACAACTTGGTCTTAGCCTTTATTTTGCAGATACTAATTTCTGTTTAACACTGGCAAGAGACAAGGAGCTGGTGGACTCATCTTTAGAGCCGGAAAGACAATTCGATCGTCAAAGGAGAGAAGCTCTAGAGAAAAAGCTGCAGTTTCTCAAACAAACAATCCTGGAGCAACAACAGAATCCACCAGTTGTAAGGGCAATGTTAGTGCCCGAGGAAATGGCAACTAGGCCTGTTCGCGAGGTGGCAATCCCACATGCTAACAATGTCATATCTAGCATCCGCAAACCTGAGCCAGGAGGGAGGTTCGAGCTTAAACAGAACATGGTGCAATTGCTGCACACCAGCGGGCAGTTCACAGGTCTCCCTCATGAGGATCCACAGTAACATCTCCAAAATTTTTTGGAGATAAGTGACACTTACATCCCCGCTGGAGTGTCATCAGATTATATCAGGCTTACATTGTTCCCGTTTTCACTTTTGGGGGAAGCTAAGAGGTGGTTGAAAGCTGAGCCACCTAATTCCATCACCACGTGGGATGATCTTGCAAAGAAATTCTTGATACGGTTCTTTCCATCCGGTAAAACAACAATACTTAGAAGTCAATTTCTAAGTTTTAAATAGAGAGAGGGATAGAATCTGTATCAGGCCTGGGAGAGATTCAAATCTGTGTTGCGGGATTGTCCTCATCATCACCAATCCAATGATGTGCTGGTGCATACTTTCATAGAGGGTTTGGAACCCCACACAAAAATCTTGCTAGACTCAGCAGCTAGGGGACAAGCATTAGAGAAGATTTATGAGAAGCTGTATACCTTGCTAAATCGTATTTCGCAGGGAAATCCGGAGTGGAACGCGGATTCGTCCAGAGGAGGAACAAGGAAAGCAGCAGGAGTCCTAGAACTGGATGGTTTTACAATAATTTCTTCACAGATAGCTGCGCTATAGAATCAACTCAACACCGACTTCAGTAACATGAGCATGAACCAGTCTCAAGCCCCAGTGAATGTAGTGCAGCAGATTTGGTGTGAAGTGTGCGGGAGTAACGAACACTCAGCTGAGTGTTATGGACCAAATCCTGATTCGGTGAACTTTGTTGGTAATGTACAGAGAAACAACCACCTACAGTATGGCAAAAGCTACAATTCCAACTGGAGGAATCACCCGAATTTCTCTTGGGGTAGCAATAACCATCAAGGGAAAAGTTCGAGTCAGGGGGTGCAGAGAAATCAAGGAGGGCAGCAGAACTATCAGTCGCAATACAAAAGCAACAATGCACCTCCTCCACCACCATCACCCCGCATTGAGGAAATGTTCAAGACAATGATAGCTAACCAAGCTCAATTGCAGGCTGATTATGTGAAATTGGCAGCCGATGTAAACAACAATCAGTTAGCTACAAAGGCGCTGGAGTACCAGTTTGGGCAATTTGTCGGAGCTCAAAACACAAGGCCGAGAGGAGTACTTCCAAGTGACACTGATCCTGTTATACCCCGTAGAATTTCCGGCACCTAGACGACCTATTCGCACGTTGGTTAAGCATATTAGAAGGCCATACGTGCTAGATAAAGGCCGGGGAAAAGATCGGACGAGAAACCCGTCGAACCATCGCGGGAGGAGCCAAGGCAGAGCCCCTTCGCGATGGCAGTGTGTCACGGAGGTGAGGCCTCCGCGATGTCTCCATGACACGTTGCCCAGGTTCAGGCTCAAGTATATAAATCCCCCACTTCGGTTTAATATCATTTAACTTATAAAAATTTCCAGAACTCGCAGGAAAACAGGGGAAGACGAAGGAGGGTTATAATTTCCATCCGATTACGCTACTAAACGCTGCCCAAACTCAAATTAATCCCAGATACCGAAGTATTTAGCAGCAGAGAGCATTCCTACGGATTCAGTTTCGTAAAATACGGCCGACGAATCGTCGAGCTACCGAGCTAAGGTAAGTGGAATTGCTCTAAATTAGTGTCTATGTGTTCCTAGCTGAGAAGTGAATATTTCTCCCTTCTGGGCCGCTGAAAAATAGCGAGTTTTCGACCGTCTTTCGATAAGCGTAAGTTTAGGCTATAAACTATATCGAAAGTGACGTTGCCTTTTGAAATAAGGTTGTATTTAGTGTTGATTGATATGTTTATGAATGCAGTTGGGAGAAAATAGTTAAAGTACCGGCCGAGCTTCGTCCAACAGACGAATAGTTCAAGGATAAGGTATGTAAAGTTAGTTTCCTCGGCAAATTACGTAATATGGAGACAATATAGCAATTTTCAGACCAGTAAAATGTTCAGAAGTCGAGTATTGTGTTATTATGAATATTGGTACAATATGAGAAGCGTTGGGTTGTAATGTGTATGAAACCTACTAGTACGATATAGATTCTAACGCAAGTGTTAGAGATTGTCCGGCATGCTCAGTATGTGATGTAATATGACATGTTATGATATTGTTGTACTCAGTTGAAACCCCGCGAAGTAATGCAGCACCCATAAAGCATTTCAGAAACAGAATAGCAGACTAAAATGAAGTTTAGAAAGCATGTTAGAAATAGGAAATCATGTTAATACAGGAACTCAGTAAACAACATAGTTTTCAGCAGAAACACTATCTTGTATAGCATCTGCCCCAGTACAGTCTGGCAGGGGATTATGTTCATATATATATATATATATATATGTTTACCAGCCTCAGCATGTATCGAATACGTACAGATTATTATTATTAGTTCAGCATGTAATGTATACGACACCTTACCCCTATTAGCCTCAGCATGTGAGATACACAGACAGCATTACTAGTTGAGACCGTTGTATTGTTTGGGGTTGGACTACCCAACATCCACGACCGCCCCAGGGTTAATAGCTGTGTCGCTTCGTCCGCCAGAGGACGAGGATACGTCACTCTACGGAGTGGCATGCCGTCCCGCCAGGGGACGAAGATGGGATGCCAGTTTTCCCCATATTTGTGCCTTGATCGGCCCTTACACACCCCAGTCGAGCGGATACGCCCAGGTGTAGATTCAGGAGTCCTCCGGACTCAGATGCAGTAATAGTCAGGGGCTTAGCGAGCCCAAGTGCATACCCAGGGGACCGACAGGATGCTTACAACCATTATAGGAGATGGGATGACCGAGGTAGGGGTGTAGATTCTGTGCTGATTGTACCTCCCGGCTTATGGGGGCCGGGTAAGGTTTGTGTATGCTATGTATGTTATAATATGTTACACTGTGTTACAATAGATACGAGTAGATCGACAGTAGAACGACCAATCCTCAGGTATGACTCCTACTCCTTTCAGTATGATTAAGAGAAGGTATGACTTACATTATCAGACAGTTAAGCTATTCTTTCTATTTCAGTTTCCTCAGTTATATTATTGTGTTCAGATGTTTCTTTCAGTTATTGCTTTACATACTCAGTACCAGCGGTACTGACGCCCGGTGGGGCGCTGCATTACTTGCCTGCAGGTACTCATAGACGAGTAGGAGACACCACGTGATTCCTGTCAGCGTTGCGCATTCAGCTCCTATCATCCGGAGACTGAATTCCAGAAGTGTACTTCAGTTTCTTTTGTTATATAGTATGGGTAGGTCGGGGCCCTGTCCCGATCATTTCTATTGTTATTCCTAGAGGCTTGCAGTCTGTATATTTCCCTGTGGTCAGTTGAGCCGGTCGTGTGAGGCCGTGCAATTGTTAGCTGGTAGTACTTTTGCTTTCTTTTATGATGGCCGTGTGGGGCCATAGTTTTATCAATAGTGGTGACCTTGCCGGTCACTTAGCTTTTCAGTACGCTATGATTGAGTTATAGACAACTAGACAGCATGGTGGCCTTGTCGGCACGCATAGGTTTCTCTATAGTTGCATGTTCTGGTCAACTATTGTTACAGGTACAGGAGGCTATAGGCCAATGGGCCGGGGGCTATGTTTACAACCGTTATATAGCCCTTAGTTTCCAAAAATGTGAGTTAGAGCCAGCCAGGCACCAGATGTGCCCAGGCTTACTAGTCTAGCAGTACAGTTCCTCGTAGAGCACCAGGTGCCAGTCATACCCCCCAAGGCGGGGTGTGACAAACTTGGTATCAGAGCAGGTCGTATCCCAGGGAGTCTGCAAGCCGTGCTAAGTAGAGTCTTGTCTATGGATGTGTTGTGCACCACATACTATAGGCAGGAGGCTGCGAGGCATGATATGATGGTTACCCTTCTTCCTCAGTCAGTCGTGCTTTAGAGCGGTACAACATAGGGTTGAGTCCCTGAGAACTTACCGTATTCTCTGATTACAGATACAAAGGCAGATCAGCATTACCCTATCGCAGGCAGAAGATCAGAAATAGCAACGGAAGAGAGCATCAGTCAGTTACATGATAACTAAAGCAGCAGCAGGAGGTATCAGAGACCTCCCAACGTGATACCTTTATTGGTCTTATTCCTAGTATACGTTGATAATGTCAGAATAGGAAGTCAGAAGTATAATGTACATATTAGTTGATTTACTTATTAGTTATATAAGATCTGATTATGATTACAGATAAGGTCAGACCACCAGGTAAGTATAAGAAAGAAAATGCAGGAATCTCAAATACATATTGTTGGATATGGTACAGTTGAATGCTTTTATTGTTGTAATAAGAAAAGGGTTATTCCTACCTCTTAAGTTCGATACCAGTATAGTAAAGGAGCATAAGACTTGAGAGGGGGTCGCCAAATCATGCAGTAAGTAAAAAAATGGGTTGATTGATCCTAGTAAGTAGTAGAAAATATAGAGAGCCCTTATGATTACGTAAGCTGTGCAGACCCTTATGATAACAAGCCAGTAAAGAAAGTAAGACTGTTAGCTTACCCGAAGTAGGGGTAACAGACCTGCTAGTGATGAATGCCTAATAATAGTCAAGTTTGAGTCAGAAAAAGGCCAAGTCCGCCATATACGCTAACAGATAGCAAGACATACCTGTAAGATTATAGTTATGATCTAGTTGTAACATCGAAAGATATAGAGGTCATGTGAATCAGATGGGCTTGAATATACGCCAGAAGAAGTATAGGCCGAGGCTTGATCAGTAATCTCATTAGTAACGAAAGGCAAGTACCTCGAACCCCAAAGTTCAGCTTAGGTAAGATGAGGGAAGGAAGCAGGAATGTCAGATCTTGTGGGGAAATTAGAATTACCCCCGGGTTGATAAAATATCGTATTAAGGATTAAGCCTCGGGCTGACAGTAGGATTGCGGTGCAGAATACCACAGTATGTCCGCTATGGAAAAGTTAAGAAGTTACTGATACAGCAATTCTAATCTAGTGTAGCCTAGAGATAAGGCCCAGCAGATAGTCATGGGCTCTCAGTATATGCCTAGTAAGGCTACAGGATTCGAACGTCGACCCCACATCGCAAGAGTGGCGAATTTCAAACAGCAAACGATAACTAAAATGTTTATGTTTGTTATTTTCAGAATGGGGGTGCGATACAATGAAATGATAAGTCAGGACAGGAGGTATTATTAGGCCGTGGAAGCGGTGTATCATGGACGGTGTGAGACTTAGCAGAACATGTCAAGAGATTATGTATTACCACAGAATTCAGTATATATATTGTATATAGCTATCGATATATATGTATACGGATCATAAATATGTTGTGAATGGCTGCCTATAAGTGCTACAATCACAGATGCAGATTAGTAATAGAAAGCCTATACAAATTGCATGGCAGGACACAGAATAACAGGGGAGAGAAGAAAGGAGAAAGGGAAAGGAGAAGAGAAAGGACAAATTAAGTGTGAATTACGTATAAAGTCATAGGAACTATCTCAATTCTCAGTTATTAGATTAACAGACTTATGTGTTGTTGTCAGATCTAGGCTCTAGGAGCTTACCAGAGTTATTGGCCTAAGACAAAGGGCTAGATGATAAGGGCGCAGTTAGACAGTCTACCGACCAGCTGGCGCCTGCATTAGCAGGGAGGCATCCCTGAAGATCGGTAACAGTAGTGCATGTGCCAGAACCAGGATTAGAGGCCGAATAGGCAAATTTCAGAGATTAGCAATATTAGAATTGTTCTAGCATGTTAAGTGGTCATACGTCGTTTTCCCAGCCTTATAGGCGACAGTCGGCCTTAGTCAACCTAGCAGTTGTTATGTAGAACACCCCATAAGTCAGCCGGCCATCCCAGTCGGAATACCCGTGGGTACCCCAAGGAAGGGTCCACATCAGTAGTTAGCGACAGACTAGTATTTCAGCTGGTTTTCGTAAGACATTTAGATACAGAGCCTTAGCAGAAGGCCAGTATTTACAGAACAGCTCATAAGACTGAGAATTCCCCAGAATAGCAGTATAAATCCAAGTGGATACACACAAGGCATAAGAAATTGATAGTACCCTGCTAGAACAGTGTTTATTAAGACCAGGGGATCAGTAGACTCCCCGTGAAGGTCCAGAGATTGATCGCCTGAGAATAAGTTGATTAAGTCCAGCCTTATAGTGGTTTAAGCAAAATAACAGAGCAGTTAGATGCCCACGAGTTTGCGGTTATGCACGAACTATAAGTACTCAAGTAGCACAGTTAGAGCATGGTTGGACTACTACCACATTCGGGTTATTCAACCCGACTATTCAGTCATTTAGGGTTATGCAGCCAGATCATTAGAGGTCATGATCAATATCAGGACCCCCTGATCAGATACGGGCACATGGTGTGCAGATAGTCGTTCAAGGTCACCTTAGTAACAAGTAGCCTTAGCATGCGGCCAGAAGGCCAGATAAGCTCTAACTATACCGATAGATTATTTGTCAGATTCTCCGGTATAATAAACCAGGATGACCGTCAGTTATATGTCAAATTTTGTAAATGTAAATTTTGGTTGAGTTTAGTAGCCTTTTTGATCACATTGTGTTGGAAGTTGGTGTACAGGCAGATACACAGAAAATCGAAATAGTGAAGACATAGCCTAGACCTACCACTCCGATCGAAGTACGCAGTCCCTGCGGTTAGCCGAGTACCACAGAGGGTTTGTGGAAGGATTTTCCACCTTAACAGCACCTCTCACTAAGTTGACGCAGAAGGCAGCGAAGTTCCAGTAGACTGGGGCGTGTGAGCAGAACTTCCAAGAGTTAAAAGCCAGGTTAACATCAGCTCCAGTGTTAGTATCGCCAGAAGGTACAGAGGATTGGTGCAGCATGGTAAAGTAACAGTTTATACTTTCAGGAAATTGAAGAAACGTGAAAAGAATTATCTCACCCACGACCTGGGTATCACCCAGTTAGCTGCAGTAGCTTATGCCTTCAAGAGCAAAAATTTTGTATCACCCAGGAAGGGCTAATATGGTGGCAGACGCCCTTAGCCATAAATCTACGGGGAGTTGGCATACTTGCCGCCTGAATACCGAGAATAGACCCGAGAATTTCACTAGTTAGCCGGTTTAGCCGTACACATAGCAGAAAAAAAGGATAACAGAACGATAATACAGAATGTCGCAGCGTTATCGTTAATGGTGGAAGTAAAGGAACGGCAGTATAGAAACTCTAGCCAGGTTCAATTTAAACATAAGATTCAGTAAGGAGAGATGACATATTTTCAGATAACCGGGGATAAAGTGTGGCGATATAAAGGCCGCATTACGCTCCAGATATTTTAGGGCATCGCCAGCAGTTTATGAGCGAGGCGCATTACGCCCGCTATTCTCTTCATCCCGATACGATAAAGAGGTACCATGAGATTAAAGAGAACTACCGGTAGTCCAGTGTCCTAACTGCCAACAGTTGAAGGTAGAATATCAGAAACCAGGTGGGTTAATTTAAGCATAGTTGTGCCTCTTTGGGAATGAGAAGTAGTGAATATGGATTTTGTGGCAGGATTACCCCGTACCAGACACGAAAATGATTCTATTTGAGTAACAAGTGACAGATCAAACAAAAAAAATCAAAATCAACTCATCTCTTATTGGGAAGAACTACCTTCTCAATCGAAGATTTTGCTGAGTTGTATATCAGAAAGATAGTCAGATTACATGGAATACTAGTATCCATTATTTTAAACAGAGGAGCACAGTTTACAGCCAAATTCTGGCAGTCATTCCAGAAAAGTTTGGGAACGCAGAGTAATCTAAGCACCGCATTTCATCCTCAGACAGATGGGCAGGCCGAGCGCACAATTCAGGCGCTCGAAGACATGTTGTGAGCATATGTCCTAGATTTCGATGGTAGCCGAAATGAGCATTTGCTGTTAATTGATCTACTTAAAGAAGAGTCAGCGTGGGTTAGCCCAAACATTGTTCAACAGTCAAAGGAAAGGGTAAAGCTTAACTGAGGACGCTTACTGACTGCACAGAGTCGCCAGAAACTATATGCAGATGTCTGGCGCAGAAATTTAAAGTTTGATGTAAATGACTGCGTATTTCGGAAGTATCCCCGATGAGGAAGATAAGTTCATCCTGAGATTTGTTAGGCCAGGTCAGATTCGGCAAAGGATAGGTCGAGCTGCATGCGAATTGAACTTGCTTCCAGAATTAGTATCCGTTCACCCGGTATTCCATATATCCATGTTGAGGAAGCTCGTAGGAGATTCTTCTACGGCTGTTCCAGTCCAGAATAGGTTACGAAAAGGTGGGCCTGTGAAGAGGTCCCAGTTGCTATCCTAGAAAGACAGATTCGCAGATTACGGACTAAAGATATTACGTCTATTAAGATATGAGGACCAGATATCCTCAAACAGATCTTATATAACTAGGCCTAGTCAGGCGACAGGTATGTCTGTATTATTACTTATGCAGTACCTTATGGTTGTATGTTTGTAAATGATAAAGAAAAATTGATATCTAGTTATCCAGTGGATCTTAGAATATTCTGTGCAGTGCCTGTGTTGGACTTTTTCTGCATTTCAGGTTTTTGGCGATAGCCCATATTTCAGGGGAAACTCTGTTGAAATTTTTCTAGAAAGTAAAGTAAGTAGTCCTCTAGGTAACAGTGTACATTCGAGGACAAATGTTCTTAAGGGGGGGAGAATGTTATACCCCATAGAATTTCCGGCACCTAGACGACCTATTCGAACGTTGGTTAAGCATATTAGAAGGCCATACGTTCTAGAGAAAGGCCGGGGAAAACATCGGACTAGAAACCCGTCGAACCATCGCGGGAGGAGCCGAGGCAGAGCCCCTCCGCGATGGCAGCGTGTCACGGAGGTGAGGCCTCCGCGATGGCTCCGTGACACGTTGCCCAGGTTCAGGCTCAAGTATATAAAGCCCCCACTTCAGTTTAATATCATTTAACTTATAAAAATTTCTAGAACTCGCAGCAAAACAGGGGAAGACGAAGGAGGGGTCATAATTTCCGTCCGATTATGCTACTAAACGCTGCCCAAACTCAAATTAATCCCAGATACTGAAGTATTTAGCAGCAGAGAGCATTCATACGGATTCAGTTTCGTAAAATACGGCCGACGAATCGTCGATCTACCGAGCTAAGGTAAGTGGAATTGCTCTAAATTAGTGTCTCTGTGTTCCTAGCTGAGAAGTGAATATTTCTCACTTCTGGGCCGCTGAAAAATAGCGAGTTTTCGACTATCTTTCGATAAGCCTAAGTTTTGGCTATAAACTATATCGAAAGTGACGTTGCCTTTTGAAATAAGGTTGTATTTAGTGTTGATTGATATGTTTATGAATGCAGTTGGGAGAAAACAGTTAAAGTACCAGCCGAGCTTCGTCCGACAGACGAATAGTTCAAGGATAAGGAATGTAAAGTTAGTTTCCTCGCCAAGTTACGTAATATGGAGACAATATAGCAATTTTCAGACCAATAAAATGTTCAGAAGTCGAGTATTGCGTTATTATGAATTTGGTACAATGTGAGAAGCGTTGGGTTGTAATGTGTATGAAACCTACTAGTACGATATAGATTCTAACGCAAGTGTTAGAGATTGTCCAGCATGCTCAGTATGTGATGTAATATGACATGTTATGATATTGTTGTACTCAGTTGAAACCCCGCGAAGTAATGCAGAACCCATAAAGCATTTCAGAAACAGAATAGCAGACTAAAATGAAGTTTAGAAAGCATGTTAGAAATAGGAAATCATGTTAATACAGGAACTCAGTAAACAACATAGTTTTCAGCAGAAACACTATCTTGTATAGCATCTGCCCCAGTACAGTTTGGCAGTGGATTATGTTCATATATATATATATATATGTTTACCAGCCTCAGCATGTATCGAATACGTACAGATTATTATTATTAGTTCAGCATGTAATGTATACGACACCTTACCCCTATTAGCCTCAGCATGTGAGATACACAGAAAGCATTACTAGTTGAGACCGTTGTATTGTTTGGGGTTGGACTACCCAGCATCCACGACCGCCCCAGGGTTAATAGCTGTATCGCCTCGTCCGCCAGAGGACGAGGATACGTCACTCTACGGAGTGGCATGCTATCCTGCAAGGGGACGAATATGGGATGCCAGTTTTCCCCATATTTGTGCCTTGATCGGCCCTTACACACCCCAGTCGAGCGGATACGCCCGGGTGCAGATTCAGGAGTCCTCCGGACTCAGATGCAGTTATAGTCAGGGGCTCAGCGAGCCCAAGTGCATACCCAGGGGACCGGCAAGATGCTTACAGCCATTATAGGAGATGGGATGACCGGGGTAGGGGTGTAGATTCTGTGCTGATTGTACCTCCCGACTTATGGGGGCCGGGTAAGGTTTGTGTATGCTATGTATGTTATAATATGTTACACTGTGTTACAGTAGATACGAGTAGATCGATAGTAGAACGACCAATCCTCAGGTATGACTCCTACTCCTTTCAGTATGATTAAGAGAAGGTATGGCTTACATTATCAGACAGTTAAGCTATTCTTTCTATTTCAGTTTCCTCAGTTATATTATTGTGTTCAGATGTTTCTTTCAGTTATTGCTTTACATACTCAGTACCAGCGGTACTGACGCCCGGTGGGGCGCTGCATTACTTGCCTGCAGGTACTCAGAGACGAGTAGGCGACACCACGTGATTCCTATCAGCGTTGCGCATTCAGCTCCTATCATCCGGAGACTGAATTCCAGAAGTGTACTTCAGTTTCTTTTGTTATATAGTATGGGTAGGTCGGGGCCCTGTCCCGATCATTTCTATTATTATTCCTAGAGGCTTGCAGTCTGTATATTTCCCTATGGTCAGTTAAGCCGGTCGTGTGAGGCCGTGCAATTGTTAGCTGGTAGTACTTTTGATTTCTTTTATGATGGCCGTGTGGGGCCATAGTTTTATCAGTAGTGGTGACCTTGCCGGTCACGTAGATTTTCAGTACGCTATGATTGAGTTATAGACAACTAGACAGCATGGTGGCCTTGTCGGCCCGCATAAGTTTTCCTATAGTTGCATCTTCTGGTCATCTATTGTTACAGGTACAGAAGGCTATAGGCCAATGGGCCAGGGGCTATGTTTACAGCCGTTATATAGCCCTTTGTTTCAAGAAATGTGAGTTAGAGCCAGCCAGGCACCAGATGTGCCCAGGCTTACTAGTCTAGCAGTACAGTTTCTCGTAGGGCACCAGGTGCCAGTCATACCCCCCAAGGCGGGGTGTGACAGATCCCAACCCCAAGCAAGTAAATGCAGTGACCACGAGGAGTGGTTTGCAACTCAAGGAGGTGGAACTAGAAAGACCACCACAGTAGTCGGGAGCAGGTGAAAAGGAGAGGGAGCACAATGATGATAGGGGGAAGGAGAAGGAAGCTGAACCAGAAAGACCACCACCCCCGTGCCCTAAAAGACTAAGGAAACACAAGGAGAAAACGTGTTTCAAAAAGTTCATGGAGGTGCTTAAGTAGGTACACATTAATTTACCTCTTGTTGATGTTTTGCATGGAGTGCCGAAGTATGAAAAATATATTAAAGACATCGTGGCAAACTAAAGCAGGTTGACTGAGTACGCTACGGTGGCGCTTACGGAGGAGTGCACTTCACGGATACAAAACAGGTTTCTCGCAAAGCTGAAGGACCCCAGGAGCTTTACAATTCAAATTACAATTGAGAGTATCCGAGCTCGTGGATTATGTGATTTGGGAGTGAGCATTAACTTGATGCCGACATCGGTATTCAAGAAGTTGGGGCTAGGGAGTCCTAGACCAACAACAGTGATCTTGCAGCTGGCGGATCGTTCCTTAGCCAGACCTGATGGCATTGTGGAAGACGTGCTGGTGCAAGTGGGCTCCCTTATCTTCCCGGTAGACTTCGTCGTGCTGGATTTTGAGCCAGAAGCGGAAGTCCCATTTATTTAGGGACGTCCTTTCTTGGGTACTGAGAAAGCACTTATTGATGTAGCGGTAGGGAAGCTAACTATGCGGGCCCATAACAAGGTGGAAGTGTTTGAGGTGTACAAGGCTACAAAGCTTTCGGTCGTGTACGAGGAACTCTCAGTGATCAACATTCTTGATCGAGCGGATAGTGCTCAGAGCGTTGAGTCACGGGAGCCATTGGGGAAACCACCGGGGAAGTGTAAGCATGACATGCGTGAGGACGGTAGTCGAGAGAAGACGTCTGTCACCCTAGAGGATGACTGAGCTTAATGACGTCGAGCCGCGACGGTAAACCAGGCACTACACGGGAGGCAACTACTGAAATTTTTGTAATATTTGAATAGAGTTCATAGAAAAAAGAAAAGAAAAAAATGAGAAAAATAAAAATTAAAACAAATTTTTTTTTGTATTTTATGTGAAACCTATAAATTCTAACCAATTTCTTGTTGTGAGATGAATTTCAGGTTGAACGGAGGGTAAAAATGCAAAGGATCGCAAAGGAAAAATCAAGGTAAGAAAAATAATAAAAAGTGGCAAAACAGTGAGCCTGCGCAATGGCTCTGTGTCACGGAGGGCATGCTCCGCGTTACCCTCCGTGACACGTTGAAGGAAATTTTGCGTCGGGTCACACCGGGTTGCCGAGTGACCCGCGTGAAAATACCCCTTTTTAACCCCCTTTTCCCTCATTTTTTCCCATTCCTCATCTCCTCTGTGTCAAACACCCCAAAATCCCCCCTTCCTAACATGACAAGGACCTATGAGCTAAAATTCTTCAACTTTTCTTCGATATCATCGAATTGAAGGTATGTTCGTTAACTTCATCTCATTTCTTGTCTAATTTTTTCGATTTTGAGCATAGGAAGTGAGGAAAACTTGCCCTAAGTGTAAATTGAGCTTGAATTCATGTAAGCTATTGTGAATTGATGTTCGTAGTATCGTTGTGATTATATGAACTCGATAAATACATGGTGATTGAAATTCTTGCAAAATTATAGCTAGGGTTAGAATTCAAAGATGAAGAAGTTAAAACTGAGTTGAAATGTGAAATTCTTCTGGATTTGTGCATGTTGAATGAAGTAAATGATGTTGTGCTTAACGTTAAAATGCTAAAGGAACGACGGATTGTCGGGATAATGAAATTGTTGAAATTTCATAGAAATTGGGAGAATTGCATCGGTTTTGTTGATAGAAATTTGCGCTAAGTGTTATGTGATGAAATGTTATCGATGGTAATAGTGGATTAGCTGTACGAAGTCTGAGTAGTACATAGAATTTATGTCGTCGAACCCTCTAAATGCACGAGGAATTTTTGTTATTTTTTTATTTTTTTTTATTTTTGGAAGTTAGAAAAAGAGGTTTGTCTTGCTGTAATGTTGTGATTGTGGCTAAAGACTAAGTGTGGGGTGGCCTAGCTTAACCCAACCTTAGTCGAAGCTAATTTTACTTTGAATAACATTGAAACTCTCTGTTGGGTTTGACAGAACAATGGCGAGCAAGCAAGATAAAGGGAAGGGCACATCTACATCAGGGGCCAGAAGGAAAAGAATCAGACTGGGAACAACTGTCCCAGCAGCACCAGCGGTTCCGCGCTGCCAACATCGGCAATACGGAACCCGATGGGTGACAGAAGAGGGGAAGAAATGGTACGCAAAGCATAAGGAAAGCAAATACTTCCCCGAGGAACACATTGCTAGGGAGCCGTTGGCACAGGAATTCCCCAGGATTGTTCACAAGATTGAGGCAGCCAGGCTGAACTTCATCTTTGAATAGCCCAAGGAGTGCAATCTGCACCTAATTTGGGAGTTCTACGCCAACTGGAACCTGATACTCAGAAGTCACACCATAAAGATATGGGGGCAGATAGTCACTTTTGAGCCCCATCACTTTAATGCCATTTTGGGGGCGCGGGACACAAATGCCCATGTGCTCCGGCAGCTGAATATCACTCCACCATAAGCGGACATCAAACGCACTCTGTGTGGAGCCCGGTCTACAGCACGGTGGAGCAGGCATAAGGAGAGGGGCTACCATCAAACATTGCCCTACTCACAGATGAACAGGGAAGCCAGGATATGGCTTAAGATTGTTTGTTCCTGCCTGATCCCAGGGGTGCATATGACAGATGTCACCCGGGATCATGTATGCTTGGTCTATGCCTTGATGAAAGGGATAGGATCAATGTTGGGGCGGTGATTCTCTCCGCCATGAAGAGAGCCCGTTTGCATCAAGGGCACAGGTACGGGTTTGGTGGCTTACTAACCATGTTCCTGAGGGGCCTGAATATTGAGGAAGAGGCCCTTGACTACATCCCACAGATGGAGAGGCGAGCCTTAGATTTCACCAAAACTAAGTCACCCAACACCACTCATGGGCTAGTTCTTACACTAGCCGAGCGACATACTCGGGATGATCAGTACATGGCTCGCATGTTCAGGATACAGATGCTCCATCTGTGCATAGGCGGGAGGCCGGTAACAAAAGATGAGTTGTGGCAGCTCGAGCTAGACTACCATTTTGGTGAAAATGCCAGGGCTCTATGCTGAGTGGGGCCAGCTTTTATGGAGCCCACTGATGATAATATCCCCACAGATGAGGAGACACGTCGCGACGACTCCGATGTTGAGTCAGATGATGACGATGGAGGCAATTCAGACATGGGAGACGAGACAGCGGCACCTGACGAAGAAGTGGAATACTTTGATTAATCAGGGAGTTTCACCACCCACTTTTGTGCTATGCTGAATTTTGTGAACACTAGGGACAGTGTTCGATTTAAGTGTGGGGTGGGAGTAGTTAGGTGCTGGTTGTTGTTGTTATTAATGTCTCTGTTCTGTTGTTGTACTTGGAAAAACTTGACCCTGTGATTTTTGTGTGTATGTCTGTAGTGTAATTAATGTGAAGCTGTTGTGTGCTGTTGAATGTTGTTAGCTGGTTTTGTAAATATTTTTGTTTTATTGAAATTATCGATATCTTTAAAAAATTTCGTGAAATTTTTTATTTTTTTGTTTCTCGGCGTTTTTTTTTCGGTTCTTTTACCGAGAATAGTCCCATTGAACCGAAGTGGTAATTAGTGACCGTTCCCTATGATGGATGGATGACGACCGTCTTAAGGGAAATGTAGTCGTTAGGAGTCGATTTCTTTTGTTCATTTTTTAGTTTTTTTCTTTTGTTTGTTTGTATCCCAAACGTGTCGTTACTTTGTGGTTGCGAAATTTTTGGTTGCGTGTTGTACATGATATTTAAAATGCAAAGGTGATTCATATGAAAGCATGCAACTTTGTAAATATGTTGAGATACCAAGGCCATAGAGTTCGATTCGGTGTGATTGAGGCTTAATGTTTAAATTCTTGTAATTAGCTGATTGAAGAGTCTGTCAATATGTCTTGAGTTGAGCATGTGCAATGAGTGTGTGGTGAGGTTTCATTTCTTCCATGCTATTGTGAAGTGTTTAGAACTTGCCTGGTGTGTGTACAAAACGAAATGAAGGATGTGGATTGTAGGAAAGGATGTAGGCATTTCTTTGCTTTAAACGAAAGTTTTTTTTCTCATTATTGTACCTACCTTGAATGTACATCCTAGTTAGCCCATTGAGCCTTTAGCCTAATTTTTTTCTTTTGTCAAAAAGGTGTAAACCGAGCTTAACCCCTTCTTTTCATTATCCGCGAATTTGATCCAAAACTCTTAAGCGCCAAGAAAAAATAATTTTCCCACAGTGTCAGGGAGTGAGAATGGTGAAAAGAAAAGAAAAAGCAGAGTGATGAAAGGAAAGAAAAGGTCAAAGGTGCACTCGTTATAAATTAAATATAATGAAGACGTATAAATACTCTTTGTTATTAAGTCAAGTGTGCTTAAAGATATGGAGTCAAAAATAAAGACAGACTTCAAGAATGGTTGGATGAAGGAAGAAACAATGCCCGTAAGGTTGATGGGATGAGTTGAAAAGCACTTAAGGAGGCTAGTTGTTATTATTGGTTAGCCCAGTATCTGCTAGTTCCGTAGCTTACACTACAACCCATTAAGTCCTACGTGATCTTACATCACGCGTCCTTATATTAGTGGAGTAATACACTAAAGGCAAGCCTATGGTTCATGACATGATGCATGTGAATTCTTTTGGGAGAAAGAGCGAAATCTTGTTTATATGCCCCTGCATGTAATGACTTTGAGTTCATGTGATTAAAAAGGGGAAAATTCTCTTGTGTTGTGAAGGCACATGCTCGATGAAAGATTGAATTTCATGTCGGATATCTTGATCAGCTAATTTCCATGAGTTTGTCGATATCGGGAGTCGATTCTTGAGTCTAGGAGGTCTTAATGTGTTGAAGGTCATTATATTGATAAGACTATGCATGTTTTCTTGATGATTTGCTATATTAAGTAATCGGTATAACCGTAGCTTGAATTGTCGAGCCAAAGTAGCCAGGATTGGGTGTTAATCGCATGAGGTGTAAGATTATTGTTCGGGGACGAACACGGATTTAAGTGTGTGGTAAATGATCTTGGGAAGATTTATATGCTCAAGTGATACTCAAATGTGTCATTTTGCCTTGTTTATCTATCGATGTTTGTACATTCTCATGTGAATTGTAATAAAATGTGAATTTTTACTAACCAACATGATTAGCGTAGTTTTGCATGAAAAATATAATTTTATGAAGCTAAGATGAAGGTTGGGAGAAATCGGGATTGGACTCAGAAACTAGCAAGGAAAAAAGCACAAGGAAAGCACGAAGTAAAGGGGCTCCGCGATGGAGTCGTGTCACGCTGCCATCGCGGATGCATTCTTCCTGGATGCTGAAATTATGCCAAAATTCCAGTGAAGGTGCGCGTTGGGGCCGTGGCAAGTTGGCCTATCCCCGCGTTGCATGTCGTGCCACGTTGGGTTTTAATACTTTGACGACCGAATTCCAGTGAGTGTCTGTGTTGGTGGCGTGTCATGGAGGCAGTGCTCCGCGATGCACTCCGTGACACGTTGCTCGTTATGTCGGGAAAAATTCCCACTAGTATAAATAGAACACTTAGGTTTATTTTTAATTATTCTGACTTGGTGGAGCAAGAACGTGGGTTACAGGAAGTTGAGGGGACGAAAATCTCAGGGTTTTTCTCTATCTCCTTCTTCTTTATTTCAATTGCTTGTATGATTAACACCCATTTAATGATGTTTAATCAACAAATGAGTGGCTAAATTCCCTTCTTGCCAAGGTTAAGAACATTTGTATTGAAATGTAATTATTGATAAATTCGTTTTTCATCTTTTCTTTCATGGTTGTTCTATTGATTCTTGTTCTTACTGCATTAATGTGTGGCCAACGTTAATGTATATCTAAAAAGTCCGGTTTCACTCGAGGGAGCAAGAAATTGGAAAGTTGTGAATTCATAGGATATGATCTTTTCTTAGTTTGGGAAAATTGAGAATTGATTTTCCTTCAGGATAGAGATATACCTGAAAGTCGTATTAGTCAATTAAGGAATCAGTTTTGTATGGCTAGAACATGAATTTCTTTTTATCACAGATATGTAGGTGGAAGGTTCATGATTCTTAAGTTGGGTTAAATACAAGTGTTTTAATCCATAGGAAATAATTCTTGACTAGCAACCGGAGGAAAGATTAATCAAATTGTATCGATAATTTATTTCTCTACATGTTCATTTTAGCCTCAGCATGCTCATACTTATAGTTCAGACTCAAATTATATATTCGTTTTAGACTTAGTACAAAATTAGGAAACAAAATATCAAACTCTTCTTCACACTGTTGTCTGCAATTTAGAGTTAAAGTTTATTGACACTTGAGTAGATTGTTACCTTAGTCCAGTCCCTGTCGGATCGATACTTGGCTTATTTGAGCCACTTTACTACTTGTTCGACCACGTGCACTTGCGTGTAGTTATACCAAACAGACCGAACATAATGTAAGTCTCATGATTCATTAATTAGATAGGAGTTCGAAAGACCCAATCCATTGGTTAATAATTCTTGATCAACAATTGAAGAGAAGTGTTTACTAAACTTTAATCAGTAAATTACATATCTGCATGTTTTTCCTTAACCTTAGCTTGTTCATGCTATTGTTCAGATTATAATTTACACTTGTTTCTTAAAGTTACATTAACTAATATTCTTGAAAAATCACCATTTGTTATGTTTGTCTGCTTGTATAAAATTGCGTATACTAAACACTTAAAGAAAAATTACTGACACATTACAGTCCCTGTGGGTTCGATACCAGTCTTGAAATAAATCCACTTTATTACTTGTACGACCACGTGCACTTGCGTGTAGTTGGGAGTGAACATTTACAACACTTTTGATGCTTAAAACTAAGGAAATATGCATTGTATTAGGTTTGTTTATATAGATGTGATGCACTCTTGTTGTGTTTTCAGGAAAACCATGTGTCGGAGTTGAATCCTGTAAAATAAGTGAAAAGAGTGTAGAAAATGGTGAAGTTGCAGGCCTTAGTACTGTCATGACCCAAGAGGGACCCCGGATCAAGACATTGGACCTAGAACCACGAATGGCTCCAAGTCGACCCAAGGCATGTGCATAGCAACTCGAGAGCATATAATAAAGCAGAAACTGATAACTTAAACGTAGATAAGTGAAAGTCTGAATATCATAAACGTATATGAAATGATAATATCACATTGAGAAATCTGAAAGCTGAACATATAGTTTGAAAAGCCTCTTCTATCTAATAAGATGTTGGGACAAGTCTCCAGCTATGTCCAAGACTGAAAAGAAACTGACAAATCAAAATTGAACTAATAAATATCCTTGGATGATGAGGACTCACCCAAAGTAGGGTTGAATTGGGCTGAAATAGGAGCGAGCTATAGGCGATACTGAGCTACATCACCGAACCTATATCATGAAACGATATAGCATAGAGTATGCGGTCAGCACTTTGAATGTACTGAGTATGCAAGGTAAGTAAGAACTAGTTGAAATCATGCATATAAAGAAAATAGATCATGAGAATAAGGATTACATGCTAAACTGTATCTGTGGTGAACATAGTCATAGGCTGGTTAACATAACTGAACATAATGACCCAAGATTTAAAGATAAAAATCATATGACTCATCGTATATGAAATAGTAAGTAAAACTCATAAACTGATCATTGGGTTAAATCTATTGTAAAATATAATATCACAAGTCATGAACATAAATATCTGAAATCATGAAAAACAATGGGAGACTCTTCACAACCAACAACCACCATTTATGAGGGCATGATGATCCCACTTCTTGCCTACGTGGAGGAGAGCCATCCTAAGATTTGCTAGGGTAAAAGATGAATAAGGTGTGATATGTCGGTGTGCCCTCAGGTGGGGGAAACAATCTCTTGGGAGGTCCCAAATATACATACATACGTTGGCACGTCTTTATGAGATTGGGGAACCTTCGGACCCATAGCCTGCTTTGTGCTAGACATTATTCCCAAAACATGTATATTGCTCATATGGTCATATTCTCAAAACATAGCTTGAATTTGAACATTGGGAGTCTTGACTCTAAAATATATCATAACTGATCTTGTTAGCCTTCGCTAAAATCATAATAAGCGTGTTGACTTGCATGGGCTTGTCCAAATCCTAAGATCATGCATACTTGAAATAGACTCTATGAGTTAAAATCATGGATTCAGATGTGAAAAGTTCATAAACATTCATGTATGCTAGAAATCTTATAATACTTAAAATCACAAATCATAATCTTGAATTTTCATGAACTTGCATAATAAGACATAATTATTAACAACTTTGAAATCCTGAATTTATAATCAATTTGAGTGTAAAATCTGCCCATTTGACTTAAAATTTACATTAAAACATGAGGGGATTAGACCCATAAACGTATCATAGATAATTTCATAAAATTGGGATGAAAACACTAGAAATCAGTACACTTGATTAAGAACATGGATTCATAAACTTGAGGAGAAATTTGGGCATGAGGGTAAAAGGAAACCCTCATTCATAGCCCTGCATACCTAGGTAAACAGATTCTCAAATTATCCTTGAAAGCCCAAGAGAATTGGAGAAGAAATTAGGGAGAATTCTAGATTGATCTTGAAGGGGAATCTCAATGTCTTGAATGCATGGGAGTCTAATGACTTAGAATAGATTAAATCCTCTTAAACACTCCTTCCAGGGACTAAAACGACGTCAGTAGGAAGTTAGAAGCCCCAAAAATTATGAAAATGCCCTTAATTATTTATCTGGAAAAATGCTCACTACCAGTCATACTACCCGTACCACAAGTCGTACCACCAACCTATGACTCGCGGTTTCCTCCCGTAGCTAGCTAGTCAAATTTCTCCAACTCTTTGATTATTTCCACAGACACCTACTACGACTCATACTTCCCTACTACGAGTCATACAATCACTTGAAGTACCAACACCTGGTAACCTAGTAGCATGCTACGACTCTGTGCCACAAGTCTTCCTACGACACGTACCAACTAACCATGAGTCATACCAACAATCGTACTAAGAGAAAAATTGAAAACTCCTATGATGAACATATTAAACTTCTTGAAACTGGTCTTAGAAAACTTTGGGGTGTTACATTATCTCCCCCTTGGGAACATTCATCCTCGAATGTGGAATAAGAATACTGAAGTTTTATACCCATCAAGGAACAATGAAATATTTGCAGAACTTTCCCTTGTGACATGCTATTTTTACCATTCATTCCCTTTCTGATCTGTCATTACGTGTGAATATCTCCAATATAAAAAGAAAAAAAGAGAAAAATCTAGAAAGGAAAATACTAAAACCAAATAGGCTATCTACGTATGCATCGTTCCCAAGACTTAACAACTAAAGCTGAAAACTGACAGAGGGACTGACTTCGGACTGATATTCATGACTAAGCTGAATTCATGAAACATAAACACATGCTATGAAATTAAAGAAACTTAGAGACATGAACTTGACATGAAACTGAATAGAGTACTAAGGATAAAACTGATACCTTATGCTGGAACTGAGCCGAAAGGGAAAACATACGGGTATCTGGCCATCATATTCGCTTCAGCTTCCCACGTAGCTCCATCAACAAGCTGATTTCTCCACAACATCTTGAATGAAGCTACTTTCTTGTTCCTCAACTTCCAAACCTGATGATCAAGGATCTCAACTAGAACCTCCTCATAGGTAATGCTATCCTTCAGACCTATGTTCTCCATCGGAACAACTAAGGCTGGGTCACCAATGCATTTCTTCAGCAAAGATACATGGAAAGTTGGATGCACCAAAGCTAACTCCGCTAGTAGCTCCAACTCATATAACATCTTGCCAACTCGCCTTAGAATCTTGTAAGGACTGATAACGCTCAAACTCATACTCCTGATAAAGTATGAAGCGGACATTGTCAATAAATAACCCAACAAAGGTTGGGGTCGATCCTATATAGAATAAGGTAAGAACTAGAATAATGCAGGTATTTAAGCTTTTAGGTATGTTATCTCCAAATTAGGGGGTGTATAGAAAACAATAGTAAATAAGATTTAAAATTAGTTGTTGTTGATCACGATTTGTAGTTAACTAGGGTAAATGTTCCCCATGAGTTCATAACTACTTTGGGTTTACACTCGTGATCTATCCCAATGCTTACTTGTAGCATTAATAACTAGGATTAATTGAAACAACTCGTTCGTCCCTATTGGATTACTATACTCAATCATTGGTTTTGGTCTCATTAGTGATTTCAATTTAACCGTTATCAATTTATTCCAAATTAACTATTATGTGACTGCAGCTCAAGTTATACAATGATCTTAAAAATCAAGGCTTTGTTGTAATTCTCTTTTCCTAATCTCTACATCTCTAGGTTCAAGCAAGTAAAGAATTTGTGCAAGTCCTAACGTTGCGCTTCGTTAAGAAACATTAAAGATGAAGAGAATACAATACAAGCATTTAGCATTGATTTTGAATCACTTTGTGTAACCCTAGTTCGTTAATCCACCATGTTTCCCACAACCCTAGTTATGGAGATTTTAGCCTCTCATAATAGTAAGATTATGATTAGTATTCATAGACAGACATATAATTGAATACTTACAATGATGATTGAAAGAAAGCCTACTTTGAATATTGCAATAAACAATGATGAATAAATTCAAGAACGATTGAAAAAATCCAAGTTAAGGTCTCAAGAATTACTCTCCCATATTGTCAAAAACTGAATACAAACTGATAATGAATGTCTAATGAATGGAATCCTACTAAAAGAAACCTAAAAAGAATTTATACAAATAATAAAATCCTTTTCCTAAGTTAATAGGAAAATATCCAAATTTGGCACCGACTCTTCATACGATTCCTCAAATGACCCGTAACAGGAATGTATGGGTCATTCCTTGTCTCGTACGTTCCTTGGTTTCTGCAGAATTTGCTTAATTTTGGGCTCTGGTATGACTCATAATAAGATACTGCGAGTCATACAATCAAGTCGTGGTTTGATATTCAGAACTCTGGTATCTTCTGAATATTTTTACGAATGTCTTGGTACGCCTCGTACCTTTCTCCTATGACACGTATCAGTTAGTCGTAACATGAGATCTGCCACGTCCCAAAAATATATGAAGTTTTCCATTACTCCTGGTATGGTTCATAAGTAGATGTTACCATCCGTAATTGCTACCCGTACTAGGAGACTTCAACTATGCAAATTTCTCTGAAGTTTTCTATGACTCAAGTTACAACTCGTACTAAGAGTCTCACTTTGCCTTTGCCTTGAAACAATCTTCTGGACTCTTCCAAGAGTCTTAGTTCGACTAGTACTGAGATCCATACTTTTCCCAAAATCTAAAAATTTTATGCATCTTTTGCTTATTTTTACTCCAACACCTATTTTCCCTGAAAACAAAGTAAAAGTACCTCACATCCATATAAACACACCTAAGTCCATGCTATTTTTCCAGTTTTAAGTGTCGAAAATGCTATAAACTCATAGAACATCAACACCCTCAACTTAATACTTTTGCATGTCCTCAGGAAAAGAAAATAAAAACTAAAGATGACGCTTAACTAGAAAGTAAACCTAGAATACCTACAACCAACACATCAAAATTTGTACTATGAACTAGAACCAGCTATTGACCCTTTTTCTGTTCAAACTAAGTTAGCTATGTACACATGTAGCCACAATCAACTGACATACAAGGATCAAGATATGGTATCCACCTATCAGTAGAGAATCGAGCTATCACTAATGTTGTTGATGTGCTGTGAGTTTACAGCACTTTAGATGCTTAAAACTAAGAAATAACATGGACTTGGGTATATTTATATGGATATAAGGCACTTTTACTTTGATTTCAGGGAAAATAAGTATTGGAGCAAAGATGTGCAAAAGAAGCCTTAAAATGCGGAAAATCAGCGAAAATACCAGTCTCAATATGAGTCTTACCTTAATTGTACAAGTCGTATTGAGAACCATGATGAATGTAAGAAGGCTGCATTGGGAAGAAGGCAACCTACGACTCTCAATACGAGCCATACCACGATGGTAGGAGCCGTAACTGGAGTCGTGGAAATATTCAGAAGAAATTGCACAAAGGCAGACTCCTAGTACAGATGAACTCATGAACCATGTCACCGATGTATGAATCATACTAGGAGTTTTGCTGAACTTCAAACACTACAGACAGTATGAGTCATGGCAAGAAAGTATGAGTCGTACCACAACACTCATGAAGAATTTCAAAAGATGTCAGAGTTATCAAGGACAAACGACGGAAGAAATGTATGACTCATAGGATGAAGATAAGAGTCGTACCAACATGCCAACAATTAGGCAAATCTGCAGAAGCCAAGAACTTACAAAAGCAGGTACGACCCGTACAATCCTACTACAGGTTGTAGGACCAATCGTGGCACAGTCGGCACCAGATATGGAAAACTCCTTATTAGCTTAGGAAAAGGTTTCTAATGTCTATATAAATATCCTTTACATTTTATTTTAGTAAGAGAAGTAAAGAATTGAGTTAGTAGATGTGTGAATTGTTATTTTTGTGAATTTTTATCAAGTTTTGAGGAGCAATTCTTGGTATCAAATTCTTTATTTCTTACATTGTTCTTGAGGTTGTGCTTAGATAATTAAATCTGATTTCCTTGCAATTATTTCTATAAGTATTTAATTATGTGTTTTTCTATGAATGCGAATTACAATCTTACAACCATGAGAGGATAAAACCTCCACATCTAGGGATTGTGGGAACCATGACGGATTAACAAATTAGGATTGCACAAAAGTGATTCAAAACCAATGCAAAAAGCTTATATTATATTCTCCTCATGTTTAAACATTTCATAATGGTATACAACGTTAGGACTTACTTGAATTCTTTACTTGCTTGAACCTAGAGAAGTAGAGATTAGGAAAAGAGATTTACATAAAAGCCTTGGTCTTTACTATCATTGTATTAACTTGAGTTGTGGTCGCAGGATAGTTAAATTTGGAACATATTGATAACGGTTAGTTTGAAATCGCTCATGAGACCTGACCCGGTGATTTAGTAAAGTCATCCAATAGTGACGACCAAGTTGTTTGGATGAACCCTAGTTATTAGTTCTAAAAGTAAGCATCGAGATTGATCACGTGTGTACACCCGAAGTAGTTATGAACTCATGTTGAAAATTTGCCCTAGTTATTTTGCGAATCTTAATTTAAATCACAAATATAATCTTGCTTTATATTGTTTTCTTGAAACCCCCCAATTTGGAGATAATTTACCACAAGTTCAATTACAAGCATTAGTCTAGATCTTACCCTATTCACTGTGGGTTCGACCCCAACTTCTTAGTTAGGTTCTTTATTGACAATGACCTCTTCATACTTTGTGAGAAAGTGTGAGTTTGAGCATTATCAAAAAGTGGTGTCGTTCCCAGGGAATATGACTAAGATTAGATTAATTGCTTGCATTTGACTTTTGGTTGTTATTTCCTGAATTATGTTTTCTTTTGTTTTTGGATATCCACAGGTTGTTGCATAGTGAATGCCAAGTACTTGTTGAAGGGGAAACCCCCCGATTTCGTTGGATCTCGAACTTGAACGAACATTGCATAGGATGGAAACCAAGAGCAAAGAGATGCCCCATAGATGAAGAAGCTAGGCAAGTTGAGCTAGCTCAGCAAGCTGCACTTTAATATGTGGACGATGCTCGAGATGAGGTCGTGAATGCTGGGACATAAGAGGGGCAACAGAGGCCAAAGATATGCCCCTTAGTTCTTCGATGAAGATGACTCGGACATCGATGAAGTCAGGTCAATTGGAGAAATTGTACCACCACCATTGCCTATTGAGGCCAAATTTGACATCACGAGCACCATGATTCAGTTGTTGAACATGAAAGGGGTGTTCAGTGGTCATGCAGCTAACAATGCCAACCTACAAATGATGAACTTCGTGGGAATGTGCAACACGTACAGGTTGCCCAGAGTCAGCCAAGATGCCATCAGACTCAGGCTTTTCCACTTTTCTCTATCTGGGGAAGCCATTTATGGCTATTAGAGTTGCCCAACGAATCCATTACCAACTGGAGGGAGCTCAAGTAAGATTTATTAGAGATATTCTTTCCACCATCCAGGATGCTGCAGCTCAAGGAAAAAATTTATAACTTCCGACAACTTAAAATTGAGGCACTTCATGAAACCTGGCTGAGGTTCAAGAAGAAGTTGACAAAATGCCCGAACCATAAAATTCCAGGTGACAGTTTTTTGGAAATCTTTTATAGGTCCTTAAACAACAGTATTAAAGTTGTAGCAGACACAATGGCGGGAGGAGCATTGATGAGTCATACTTTGGACCAAGCCGCTACCATTCTTGACAGGGTGACAAAAACAAATAGGGCATGACAAAACCGGGAGGCAGACGTAGTGGCTGGTACATATGTTGTTGGCTTGACTGCAGACTGTTTGAACCCAACTACATGCAAGTGCACGTGGTTGTACAAGTAGTAAAGTAGCTTTATTTCAAGCAGAGTATAGATCCCATAGGGACTGTAATATGGCAGTAACTTTCCTAATTGTTAGTAAACGATTTCGTTATGCAGGTAGACAACCACACAAATAATGCTTTTGAGTCAAGATTAATAGTTAATGTGAACCTAAGTAAATATTGTAAATTAAAGTCTGAACAATACTTTCCTAATTGTTAGTAAACGATTTCGTTATGCAGGTAGACAACCACACAAATAATGCTTTTGAGTCAAGATTAATAGTTAATGTGAACCTAAGTAAATATTGCAAATTAAAGTCTGAACAATAGTAATGAACAAGCTGAGGTTAAGGCAAACATGCAGGGATGTAATTTATTAATTAAAATTAGTCAATCTTCTCTTCGGTTGTTAGTCAGGATCTAATAACCCATGGATCGGATCTTTCGACTCCTCACCAATTAAAGAATCATGAGACTTACATTACACATTTCTATGATGCAAAACCCCATGTTCTAGCTATACATAACACATACCATAAATGACCAAATATGACATTACATATATATTTCTATTCTAAACGTAAATCATCCCTTAATTTCTCAACCAAGGAAAGAACAAATTCCACCAATTCAAATCTATCCAATTAGTCTCCCTTTCAGAATCGAAATGGGAATTCTAGAATATACATTAACATTAGCCAAAAATTAACATAGTAAAAACAAGAATTGGTAGAACAATTGTTATAGAGAAGATAAAAACCGAAATAATCATTAATTACATTCTTCTACAATTATCCTCAACCTCAGCAAGAGGTGAATTAGCCACTCATTTGCGGATTAAACATCTTCAAACAAGTACAAATCATACAAGAAATTGAAATTAAATAGGAAAAGGAAAAGAATTAACCCTAGGAATTCTTCTTCTCAACTGCCTGCTATCCACGTTCTTGCTCAAAATGTCAGATACTTTAAAATAAAACCTAAGTGTGCTATTTATTCAAGTGAGAAATTTTTCCCGAAATAACTGGCAATGTGGCACAGAGTGTATTGCGGAGCATCAGCTCTGCGCCACGGCCCTGTCGCGGACCTACACTGGAACTCATCTTCCAGGTAATTGTCTTCAGCGTGGCACGGAGTGTATCGAGGAGCCTCAGCTCCGTGCCACGGAGGTAACACGCACCTCCACTAGAAATCAATATAAAAATGACGTCTAGGCAGACTGCTTCCGCGATGGTAGCGTGACACGGCCTCCATCGCGGAGCACCAAACTTGCTTCTTACTTCCGAGTCCATTTCCACACTTCACCAACTTGTAGATTAGCATCCAAAAATTCCATCTAGACTGCAAAACAACACTAATCATGTTGGTTAGTATAAATCCATATTTACATACAAATCACATGAGAATACACACATAAAAGTGGATAAACAAGTAGAAATGAAGTATTAAAGTATCACTTGGGCATGCAATTATGACCAAGATCACCTACCCCACACTTAAAACCTTATTCGTAGTCGCACAATCCTTTCACATCTCATGCAATTGAAACCCATGCATAGCTAATTTGGCGAGACCATTTAAGCTACGGCTATAAGGATTATTTAAGATAGCAAATCATCAAGAGAGCATGCCCGGTTTCATCAATGAAATGAAATACACCACATTAAGACCTCCTAACCTCAAGAATCGACTCTCGATCTTTGCAAACTCGTGCAAATCAACCGATCAAGACATCCGACATGAATGTTATCTCTCATGAAGCATGTGCCCTCACAACATAAGAGAGTTACCCCATGTTCACTCATATAATATCAAAAGCACTACATGTAGGGGTATGTGAATAAGATTACGCTCGCTCTCCCAAATAATTCACATGTATCATGTCGTGAACCATAAGCTTTCCCTTAGTGTCTTACTCCACTAATTTGACGATGCATGATGTAGGATCACGTAGGACTTAATGAGTTGTAATTTAAGCTTTAAGATAAGGAACTAGTGAATACTGGGCTAACCAATAATAGTAACTAGCTTCCCCAAGCGCTTTTAATACATCTCACATTCATTACGGACATTGCTTCTTCCTCAAATCTCTCACTCTTGAATTTTCTCTTTGTTTTTGTTCCCATTTCTTTAGGCACACTTGACTTACTAGCAAAGAGTATTTAAGCACTTTTATCATTCATTGGTTTTCCTACTCTCTACTAATAATTAATCAATTCCAAACAAATGTACCTTTGTCCTTTTCTTTAACTTTCACAACTTCCACTCTCACTTCCGTTTCAATCTTCTCACTCCTTCACTTTTTGAGAAATTTTTTTTTTCTTAAGCGCTTAGGAGTTTTGGATCAAATTCACGGCTAATGAAAAAAGGTATTAAGCATTGGTTGTATCTATCAAAGAATAGGCTAAAGGCTCAATGGGGCTAACTAGGATTTGACAATCAAGGCGGGTATGATAAGGGAGAAACTTTTGGTTCATTCAAAGAAATGCCTGCATCCTTTCCTACAATCCACATCCTTCATTTTGTTTAATATACACACCAGGAAAGTTCTAGACACTTCACAATAGCATGGAATATTCGAAAACTCACACTCACTGCACATGCTCAACTTAAGACATATTCACAGGCTCTTCATTCAATTAATTACAAGAATTCAATAATTAAGCCCTGATCACACCGAATCGAATTCTAGGGCCTAGGTATCTCAACATGTTTAACACATTTGCATGCTTCCATACGAATCACACTTGCATCTTACAATCATGTGTAGAACATAACAAGAATGTCAAACCATTAATTAAATACACGTTTGGAAAACAAATGAAAGGAAAAAAATCTAAACCTATCGACTAAATTTCCCTTAAGACGGTCGTCATCCATCCATCATAGGGAACAATCACTATCTATGATGTTGGTTCAAGGGGACTATTCTCGGGAAAAGCACCGAAAACAAAAACTTAGAAACCCAAACAAAAAAATCGATAGAAGAAAATAAATATAATCAAGAAATAAATATAATAAACTATTTACAAATAAAAAGCAGAAGCTTACTATTTATTACACACATACCATAAAACACAAAGTCACAGAGTAACAATTAGAACATCCACAAAAACACAAAAACAAACAACCTTTCAATACTAGCACCTAACTACTCCTACCCCATACTTAATCGGAACACTGTCCCCAGTGTTCACAGGGACAGTGTTCACATAGCTGCAATTAAAAACAAAGTTTGGGTGGTGTAACTCCCTGATCAATCAAAATAGTCAATCTCCTCATCAGGTGCCAGTGCCTCAGCGCCAAGATCAGAATCGTCCTCGCCGTACTCCTCCGACGCAATGTTCGAGTCCTCCCGGCGTGTTTCCTCATCAGTAGGGTTGTCATCATCCACAGGCTCTAAAAATACGGGCCCCACTCAGCATAAAGCTCGGGCATGCTCATTGAATGGATAATCCATGTCGAGCTTCCATAATTCATCCTCCGTCGCAGGCCTTCCACCAATATGCAATTGCAACATCTGCATCCCATACATTCAGGCCATGTATTGATCATCCCGAGCATGTCGCTCGGCTAGTGTAAGCACAAGCCCATATTTAGTGTCAGGTGCTTTGGTTTTACTGACATCCAAAACACTCCGGTCAATGTGGGGAATGTAGTCCAGGGCATCTTCTTCAATACTGTGGCCCTGAGGAAAGCGGTGAGAAGACCACCGAATCCATACCGATGCCCCTGATGCAGTCTGGCTCTCTTCATGGCGGTTATGATCACCGCTCCAACATTAATTTCCAGCCCTTTCATCAGTGCATAAACCAGACAAACTCTATCCCTGGTGACATCAGTCATGTGCACCCCCAGGATTAGACAAGAGAAAACTATCTTTATCCATATCCAAGCTTCTATGTTCATCTAGGAATATGGTAATGTCTGGTGGTATCCCCTTTCCTTGTGACGACTCCACCTGGCTGTGGATCGAGCTCCACATAAAGTGCGTCTGATATCTGCGTATGGTGGAGTGATGTTCTGCTGTCTGAGGACATGAGCGTCTGTGTCCCCCACCCCAGGATTGCGTTTAGATGGTGTGGTTCAAAACTAACCACCTACCCTCTGATCTTGATGGTGTGGCTGCACAAAGTCGGGTTCCAATTAGCGTAGAATTCCCAGATAAGATGGAGATTGCACTCTTTGGGTTCTTCAAAAATGAAGTTTAACCCAGCAATGTCAATCCTATGTAGGATACTTGGGAATTCCTGTGCTAGTGGTTCCCGTGCTATCTGTTCCTCCGAGAAATACTTGGTTTCCTTGTGTTTGGAATACTATTTCTTTCCCTCATCTGTCATCCATCTCTTTCCATATTGTCCGCGTTGCCCTCAAGGAACAGATGGTGCTGCTGGTACTGCTGCCCCAGTTCTTACTCTTTTTTCTGCTGGCACCAGATGTGGATGCGCCCTTGCCTTTATCCTGTCTTCCATACATTTGTCCTATGCATTCAAAAACATACAGTTCAACTATTATTCAAGGCATAGTTGGCTACGACTAAGGTTGGGCTTAATTTTATCACCCCACACTTAGTCATTAGCCGCAGCCAACACAATTCGACAAGAACATTCACATTTTTTCAATTCTTAATTCCCATCATGTTCAGTGCATTCACTCAAGTCGATGGAACAGTTTCTTTGTACTACTCAGACTTCATACAATGCATTATGAAAGTTCCTCAATCGATTAATTTAGTAATCATGAGCACTTTGCAATTTGCGCACAACAACCTATGAGAATTCCCTACTTTCATCCCCCCAAAATCCATCTTCTACCATAACATAATCCACTTCAATCACAATATGTTTCAATTCAAACAACATGAACAACCCAAAATATCTCCATTTTTACCCATTTCTTCTTCTTCCTATTTAAATTCTCAACCCTAGTTATCAACATTGTAAGATTTTTAACAAATCCTGTAATTATTGAGTTAATCTAATTAAAATGATCATATAAACCTCATTCATTCATAACTGTATTGATTACAACACTTATTAATCACTTAGGTCAGAATTTCATCAGAGAAAACATGTTCAAGAATCGAAATATTCAGCAATAATGAGAAAAAATCGAGAACATACCTTTACTTGACAAATTCTAAGAAGAATCGAAGAAATTTTCTAGCTAGGGTCGTGGCACGTTGAGGGAGAAGGGGTTTTGGGGTGTTGGTCGCGGAGATGTGAATAAAAATGGGGAAAATCTGGGTTGGGGGTGTTAAAAAGGGTTAATTCGCATGGGTCAACCCGATGACCCTAGGTGACCCGACGCGCATTTAGCCTCACCGTGTCACGGAGGCCATCGCGGAGGATAAGCTCCGTGACACGGAGCCATCGCGGAGGCTCACTGGAATTTGTTAAAAGTTCCAGAATGAACCTCAACGTGTCACAGAGGGTAACGCGGAGGTCCACCTTCGTGACACGGAGCCAACGCGAGGGCTCTCTGGAAATTTCCTAAAGTTTTATTTTCTTGCCTTGATTTTTCACTTGCAGTTTTGTATTTTTTCCTGCCATTTCACCTGAAAATCATCCAACGACAATAATTTGTTAAAAATCATGGGTTGCCTCTTAATTGTTGCCAGCCCTTTTCCCTTTTTTTTTCTTTTCTTTTTTCTTTTTGTTCTTTTCCTAAATACTCTATTACATTACATTCACGGGTTGCCTCCCGTGCAGCTCCTAGTTTACCGTCGCGACTCGACGCTTTTCATCCTTACTCATCTACTAAAGTGATAGATGACTTCTCTCGAATAATGTCTTCACCCCAATAGTGCTTACATCTCTGTCCGTTCACAAAAAATGTGGCACTTTTATCCTCTTGCCACAATTCAACTGCCCCATGTGGGGTCATTCTCACAACTTCAAATGGCCCTGACCACTTGGACCGCAACTTCCCTTGGAAGAGTTTCAACCTCGAGTTGAACAATAATACTTTTTGCCCAGGCTCAAAGATCAGATGCACCATGTGCCTGTCGTCCGACCTTTTAGTTTTCTCCTTGTAGCATTTAGGACTTTCATAGGCATGCCATCGAAACTCGTCTAACTCACTCAGCTGCATCAACCTCTTCTTTCCTGCTAGCTCAAGATCCATGTTTAGCTTTCTTACGGCCCAAAAAGCTCGATGTTCCAGCTCCACAGGTAGAGGACATGCCTTCCCATAAACCAATCTGTATGGAGGAGTCCCAATGGGTGTATTGTATGCAGTTTTGTAAGCCCACAACGCATCGTCAAGTTTGCTTGCCCAATCAATTTGTTATGCATTCACTGTTTTCTGCAGAATTTGCTTAATCTCCCTGTTTGTCACCTCTTCTTGCCTGCTAGTTAGGGGATGATACATTGTCGCCACCATGTGCCGCACCCCATACTTAGCTAACACGTTTCTAAACCCTGCATTCACAAAATATGCTCCTCCATCACCGATAATAGCTCGGGGCGTACCGAACCTGGTGAAAATCTGCTTCTTCACAAATTTCGTCACCACCTTTTTTTTGTTCCTGAGGCAAGCTACTGCCTCGACCCACTTAGACACGTAGTCCACTGCTACGAAGATGTAACGATTACCAAATGATGGTGGAAACGGGCCCATAAATTCTATCCCCCATACATCGAAAACCTCAACTTTTATTATCTGATGCAATGGCATATCTTGTCTCCTGCCGATTGTTCCTGTCCTCTCACATCTACCACACATTTTGAAATAAGTTGTAGCGTCACTGAACAATGTGGGCCAAAAGAAACCTAACTGCAGCACCTTGTGAGCTATTCGCTCTCCTCCATGATGACCTCCATACAGCGATGAATTACAACTCCTCAGCACTTCTACAATCTTACTTTCTGGAATGCATCGCCTCATCACTTGATATGTTCCTTGCTTAAACAGATACGGCTCATCCCAAATGTAGTACCGGGAATCATGCCTCAGTTTCTTCCTTTGCTGAGTCGTTTCCTTAGGTGGGTATACTCCACTTACCAACAAGTTCACATTGTCTGCATACCAAGGGATTTCAGCTTCCTTTATTGCCAAGAGTTATTCATCGGAGAACTCTTCTCTAATGCTTTCACCTTCCTTCACATGCGAACGACTCTCCAGTCGCGATAGGTGATCTGCAACCTGATTCTCGCTTCCCTTTCTATCTCTGATCGCTAGATCAAACTCTTGCAGCAATAATATCCACCTAATTAGCCTAGGCTTCGCATCCTTCTTGCCAAACAAATACAGAATTGCTACATGATCAGTATATACCACCACTTTCGACCCCACCAGATAGGATCTGAACTTGTCAAATGCAAAAACTAAAGCCAGCATCTCCTTCTCCGTGACTGTATAATTGACTTGGGCAGCGTCAAGTGTTTTTCTTGCACAATAAATGGAATGAAAAATTTTATTCCTACGCTGCCCCAATACAGCTCCTACAGCTATGTCACTTGCATCACACATCAACTCAAAAGGATGTTCCCAATCAGGAGAAATGAGAATAGGCGCTTCCACCGGCTTCTGTTTTAGCTCCTCGAATGCTTCTACATAATCCTTGTCAAATCCGAACTTCACTTCTTTTTCTAGCAACCAACATATCGGTCTAGAAAATTTTAAGAAGTTCTTGATGAACCGTCTGTAAAACCCAGCATGTCCTAGAAAGCTAAGAACACCCTTCACTGACACTGGTGGTGGTAACTTTTCAATCACCTCAAACTTTGCACGATTGACTTCTAACCCTTTGCATGAAACCTTATGGCCAAGAATGATACCCTCCTTGACTAAAAAGTGGCACTTTTCCCAGTTGTACACTAGGTTTGAGTCTTCACATCGAGCTAACACCCTGTAAAGATTCTGCAGACACATAGCAAATGAATGTTATACCCCGTAAGATTCCCGACACATAGATGGCCTATTCACACGTTGGTTAAGCATATTTGAAAGCCATACATGCTAAAGAAAGGCCTGGAAAAAGATCGGATGAAGTAACCTGTCGAACCATCGCGGAAGGAGCCGGGACAGAGCCCCTCCGCAATGGCAACGTGTCACAGAGGTGGGTCCTCCGCGTTGGCTCCGTGACACGTTGGGCCTGTCCATGACTAAGTATATAAAGCCCCACTTCGGTTTTAATTTAAGTTCATTCATTATAATTTCCAGAAAAACGCAGCAAGCAGAGAGAGATGAAGAGGGTGAAGATATAATCGTTCGATTACGCTGCCAAACGTAGTCTAAACTCAAATTAACCTTAGGTACCGAGGTATTTAGCAGCAGAGAGCATTCCTACGGATTTCTTTTCGTGAAATACAACCGACAAATCATCGAGCTACCGGACTAAGTAAGTAAAATTGCTCCAAACTAGTGTCTATGTGTTCCTAGCTGTGAAGTGAATACTTCTCCCTTCTGGACTTCTGGAAAATAGCGAGTTTTCGATCGTCTTTCGATAAGCCTAAGTTTAGGCTATAATTATATCGAAAGTGATGTCGTCCTTCAGAATAAAGTTGTATTTAGTATTGATTGACATATATATGAATGCAGTTGGGAGAAATAGCTGGAATACAAAACAAGCTACGCCAGTTAGTCGGGAAATCAGTAGCGAAGGTATGTAAAGCTAGTTTCCTCGGCAAGTTAGTAGTCTCGGTATAGTAAAATGGTTCAAAGGCCAGTAGAATGTTTCAGAAGTCGTGTGTTATGTTTATTATTAATATTGGTGCATTATGCTTAGCATGAATATTAGTACGATATTGGAAGCATTATGTTATGTATAGAGTGAAACTTGCTAGCATGATATAATTTTTAATACAAGTGTTAGGAACTGTACAGCATGCCCAGTATGTGATTTAGTAAAGTATGTTAGGATATAATCGTATTCAGTTGAAACTTAGTAAAGCAATATAAGTATCTGTAAGGTATCTCAAAAGTAGAATGATAGATCAAAATGAAGTTTAGAAAGCATGTTAGAAATAATAAATCATGTTACTATAGAAACTCAGTTATACAGTATCATTTCCAGTAGAGAAACTATATCTTGTTCAACATTAGACTCAGCACAGTATGGCAGAAGATTATATATATATACCATTATCAGTCTTAGCATGTATTAAATACATACATATCACTATCACTAGTTCAGTATACAGTATGTATAGATATATTATTATCACTTGCTCACTATGTGGTATATGCAGATAGTATTACTAGTCGAGACCACTGTATTGTTTTGGGATGGATTACCTAGCATTCATGACCGCCCCAGGGTTAATAGCTGTATCGACTCATCTGCCAGAGGGCGAGGATACGTCACTCTACGGAGTGGCATGCTGTCCCACAGGGGATGAAGATGGGATGCCAGTTTCCCCATATTGTGCCTTGGTCTGCCCTTATACACCACCGTCGAGCGGGTACGCCCGGGGTGTTGATTCAGGAGTCCTCCGGACTCAGGTACAGTTATAGTCAGGGGCTCAGCGAGCCCAAGTGCATACCCAGGGGATCGGTAGGATGCTTATAGTTGTTATAGGAGATGGGAAGACCAGGGTAGGGGTATAGATTGCGTGTTGGTTGTACCTCCCGGCTTATGGGGGCCGGGTAAGGTTTGTGTGTGCTATGCTACGTTATGTTGCGTATTGCATGTTACACTAGATACGAGTAGATCGACAGTAGAGCGATACATCTCAAGGTATGACTCCTACTCCTTCCAGTATAGTTAAGAGTAGGCATAGCTTTACATTTTCAGTCAAGTTTATTCTATTCCTCTCTATTTCAGTTCCATCAGTTGTATTGTTGTTTTCAGATATCTTTCAGTTGTTGTTTTACATACTCAGTACCAGTTATACTGACGCCCCTTGGGGGCGCTGCATTACTTGCCTGCAGGTACTCATAGACGAGGGGCCGATACCTCGTGATTCCAGCCAGCTCACAGGGTCATCAACTCCAATCATCCGGAGCTAGATAGCTAGAGGTTTATCCCTTTTCTTTTATTGTACAGCATGGGTAGGCCGGGGCCCTGTCCCGACCATCTTATCAGTATTCTTAGAGGCTTGCAGTCTGTATATAATTCCTTGTGGTCAGTTGAGCGGGCCGTGTGGGGCCATGTAGTTTGTTATAACTTCTTAGCATTTCAGTTTATGTTGGCCGTGTGAGGCCTCTGTTGACAGTAGTGGTGACCTCGCCGGTCACGTAGCTTTCTAGTACTTCATTGTTGAGTTACAGATAACTAGACATCATGGTGGCCTTGTCGGCCCGCATAGGCTCCCCTATATTGATATGTTTCTGGTTAGCTGTTAGTACAAGTACAGGTGGCTATAGGCCCAGTTGGCCGGGGGCTGTGTTTACAGCCGTTATATAGCCCTTTGTTTCCAGAAATCTGAGTTAGAGCCAGCTAGGCACCAGATGTGCTCAGGCTCAGTAGTCTAGTGGTTCAGGTCCTAGTAGGGCACCAGGTGCCAGTCATACCCTCCAAGGCGGGGCGTGACAATGAATTACCGAAAACAGAAAAGTTATCCACAAATACCTCGACAAAATCTTCCACCATATCGTGGAAGATCGCCATCATGCATCGCTGGAATGTGGCTGGTGCATTGCATAGACCAAATGGCATTCGCCTAAAAGCATATGTCCCATAAGGACATGTAAAAGTGGTCTTCTCCGGATCCTCCGATGCTATGGCTATTTGATTATACCTGGAATACCCATCCAGAAAAAAAAATATTCCTGACCTGCCAACCTATCCAAAATTGGATCAATGAATGGAATAGGATAATGATCTTTCCTCGTGGCCTTATTAAGCTTCCTGTATTCCATGCAAATTCGCCAGCCCGTGACTGTGCATGTGGGAATCAACTCATTCCTTTCATTGGTGACCACGGTCATCCCTCCTTTCTTTGGAATGCACTGAACTGGGCTAACCCATTCACTGTCTGAGATAGGATATACCACACCTGCATTAAGCCACTTGATCACTTCCTTTCTGACTACGTCTTTCATCACCGGATTCAACCTCTGCTGATGTTGCACGGTTGGCTTGGATCCTTCTTCCATGAATATCCTGTGCATGCAAAAAGCTGGACTAATCCCCTTGATGTCCGACATCTGCCAACCCATTGCTCTCTTCCTCCTCTTAAGGACCACCAATGCATCTTTCACTTGTGCATCTGTCATTTCTGCTGAAACGATGACTGGCGAGGTGTCATATTCACCCAAAAAAACATAGTGCAGATGTGGAGGCAATGTCTTTAACTCCAACTTCGGTGCCTCCTTAATTGATGGCCTTGGCGAGGGTTCCAAAGACCTCTTCAACGGTTCAAAGCCCTTCTTCCTGAAGAACCATTTTGGCTCATTCAAAGTCTGCACCATCTCATAAGTAGCTCTGTCCCCAAAATGATCATAGCCCACCAAGGCTCTCTCCAATGGGTCCTGTGAGTCAACAATCTGAAGGGTCGATTCTTGATTTAAAATAATGATTGCTGATAGCTCCTCGTAAATGGTCGGTAGCTTCATGGCCTTGTACACATCAAAAACCTCTACTTTGTCATGCGCTCTCATGGTTAGCTGCCCAGCAGCCACATTGATTAAGGCTCACCCGGTTGCCAAGAAGGGACATCCCAAAATAAATGGGACTTCCGCATATGGCTCAAAATCAAGAATTATAAAATCCACCAGGAAAATGAGGGAGCCCACTTGCACTAGCACATCCTCCAAAATACCATCAGGTCTGGCCAATGAACGGTCAGGTAGTTGCAAGATCACAGTAGTTGGTCTAGGGCTCCCCAGTCCCAACTTCTTAAACACTGATGTGGGCATCAAGTTTGTGCTTGCTCCCAAATCACACAATCCATGAGCTCGAATAGACTGTGCAATTGTAATCTGAATAGCGAAGCTCCCAGGATCCTTGACTTTGTCGGCAATCTATTCTGTATTCGGGAGGTGCACTCCTCAGTAAACACCACTGTAGCGTACTCCGTCAATATGCTTTTGTTTGCTACAATGTCCTTGATGTACTTGGCATATTTCTGCACTCCCTGCAAAACATCAACTAAAGGTAAATTAATATGTACCTTTTTTAATACTTCCATGAATTTGTTGAAGCAAGCTTCCTCCTTGTGCTTTTTTAATCTGTGAGGAAACGGGGGCGGTAGTCTTTCTATCTCGGCTGCCTTTTCCTTCCCCCTCACATCATCATGTCCTTTGACCTTTTCTATCGCTCCAGATTGCTGAGGTAGCCTTTCTGGTTCCACCTCCTTGAGTTGAGTTCCACTCCTGGTAGTAACTGCATTGACCTGCTTAGGATTTGGGTCTGTATCGCTTGGTAATCCTCCCCTCAGTTTGGTGTTTTGGGCTCCAGCAAACTGTCCAAACTGATACTCCAATGCCTTTGTAGCTAACTGCAGATTTTTCATGTCAGCCACTAATTTTACATAATCATCCTACATCTGTGCTTGGTTAGCTATTATGGTTTTGAACATGTCCTCAATGTTGCTGGGTGGAGGAGGTACATTGTTTCCTCTCTATATTGTGGATGAAAAATTTGATGCCCCCCTGTGTTTCTCTACATGCCCTTATTTGAACTCTATCCCTGATGACTAGTACTCCCCCATGAAATATTCAGATGATTCCTCCAATTTGGGTTGTAACTATTTCCATACTGTTGATTATTGTTCCTCTGGACGTTTCCAACAAAATTTAGCGAATCTGGATTGGCACCACAACACTCAGCTGAGTGTTCACTACTTCCATAGACTTCACACCATACCTGATGAACTACATTGACTGGGGCTTGTGCGTGGCTCAAGCTCATACTGCTAAAATGGGTGTTAAGGTGATTTTGCAAAGCAGCTATCTATGCAGCGATAGTTGTAAAACCATTCACCTCAAAGACCCGTGCGTCTTTCTTTGCTCCTCCTCGAGTTGAATCCGCATTCCATTCTGGATTTCCCTGAGAAATACGGTTTAATAAAGTGTAAAGCTCTTCGTAGGTCTTCTCCAATGCTTGCCCACCGGCTGCTGAATCTAACAAAATCTTTGTATGTGGTTCCAAACCCTCAATGAATGTATGCACCAACACATCATTAGACTGGTGATGATGAGGACAATCCCTTAGCATTGACTTGAACCTCTCCCAAGCCTGATACAAATTCTAACCTTCTCTCTATTTGAAACTTAGAATCTGACTTCTAAGTCTGGCTATCTTACCTAATGGAAAGAATCATACCAAAAACTTCCTTGCGAGGTCATCCCAAGTAGTGATAGAATTTGGTGGTTCAGCCTTCAACCACCTCTTTGCTTCCCCTAGCAGTAAGAACGAGAATAATGTAAGCCTCACATAGTTGGATGATACTCCAGCGGGAATATAGGTGTCACTTATCTCCAAAAAGTTTTGTAGATGTTGTGGATCTTCATGAGGGAGACCTGTAAATTGCCCGCTGGTGTGCAATAACTGCTCCATATTCTGCTTAAGTTCGAATCTCCCTCCTGGCTCTGATCTGCGAGTGTCGGATGTTACATTATTTGCGTGTGGTATTGCCACTTCATGGACCGGTCTTGCTGCCATCTCTTTGGGCACTAAAACTGCCCTTAAAATCGGTGGATTCTGTTGCTGCTCCAAAATTGCCTGTCGTAATAACTGCAGCTTCTTCTCTAGAGCTTCCTTTCTTTGTCGATGAAACTGTCTCTCTGGCTCTGTAAATGAATCCACCAACTCCTTGTCTCTTGCCAGCGTTCAGAAAAAAATCAGTACCTGCAAGAGAAAGGCTAAGATCAAGTAGTCAACACTTATATCGAACTTGTAAACTAACACTAAGAGAATTAAATAACCAAATTCCAGTCCCCTACAACGGCGCCAAAAACTTGTTCGAACCCAACTACACGCAAGTGCACGTGGTCGTACAAGTAGTAAAGTGGCTTTATTTAAATCCAAGTATCGATCCTGCAGGGACTGTAATATGGCAGTAACTTTTCTAATTGCTAGTAAACGATTTTGTTATGCAGGTAGACAACCAAACAAATAATGCTTTTGAGTCAAGATTAATAGTTAATGTGAACCTAAGTAAATATTGCAAATTAAAGTCTGAACAATAGCAATGAACAAGCTGAGGTTGAGGAAAACATGCAGGGATGTAATTTATTAATTAAAATCAGTAAATCTTCTCTTCGGTTGTTAGTCAGGAATTAATAACCCATAGATGCATCTTTCGACTCCTCACCAGTTAAAGAATCATGGGACTTACATTACACATTTCTGTGATGCAAAACCCCATGTTCTAGCAATACATAACACATTCCATAAGTGACCAAATATGACATTACAGATATATTTCTATTCTGAACGTAAATCATCCCTTAATTTCTCAACCAAGGAAAGAACATATTCCACCAATTCACATCTATCCAATTAGTCTCCCTTTCAAAATCGAAATTGGAATTCTAGAATATACATTAACATTGGCCAAACATTAACGTAGTAAAAACAAGAATTGGTAGAACAACCGTTATAGAGAAGATAAAAGATGAAATAACCATTAATTACATTCTTCTACAATTATCCTCAACCTCAGCAAGAGGTGAATTAGCCACTCATTTGCGGATTAAACATCTTCAAACAAGTACAAATCATACAAGTAATTGAAATTAAAGAGGAAAAAAAAGAGAATTAACCCTAGGGATCCTTTTTCTCAACTGCCTGCTATCCACGTTCTTGCTCAAAATGTCAGATACATTAAAATAAAACCTAAGTGTGCTATTTATACAAGTGAGAAATTTTTCCCGGAATAACTGGCAACGTGGCACGGAGTGTATCACGGAGCATATGCTCCGTGCCATGACCCTGTCACGGACCTTCATTGGAACTTAGCTTCTAGGTAATTTTCTTTAGCGTGGCACGGAGTGTATCGCGGAGCCTCAGCTCCATTCCACGGAGGTAACGCACACCTCCACTGGAAATCAATATAAAAATTACTTCTAGGTAGACTACTTCTGCGATGGTAGTGTGACACGGCCTCCATCGCGGAGCACCAAACTTGGACAATTTCCTTGTCGACTTCCGCTTCTTCCTTCCGAGTCCATTTCCACACTTCACCAACTTGTAGATTAGCTTCCAAAAATTCCTTCTAGACTGCAAAACAACACTAATCATGTTGGTTAGTATAAATCCACACTCACATACAAATCACATGAGAATGCACACATAAAAGTGGATAAACAAGTAGAAATGAAGTATTAAAGTATCAGTTGGGCATGCAATTATGCCCAAGATCACAGACCAACGTAGGAAAGAAGAAGAGTGTGACCAGGAGTTGGCTCATATGCGCACATCATTGGATTTGCTTACTAAGAATATCATGGGAGATGAAGCAAGAAAGGTGAATGCAGTTGGATATAGGTATAGGAGCCAGGGCCAGACAACTCAGATTCCGAGGAGGAGGCAAACTTCTTAGACAACCAGGTGGTGGGTTTTCGAGCCAACGCCAAAGGGTCTGGACAAGACACTTGGTGCCAAAGTTCTGGAAACTAAGGTCGGAACTAATATAGAGACAACTATAACCATAACGGGCATAGAGATAGAAGCTGAGCTCATGAGCGCGAAGGTGACTAGAGAAGGACTGATGGCTACCGTAGCGACCGAGCTGGATTGTACGTCCCTCCTAATGCATATGAGGGGTAGTTTGGATAGTCAAAGTTAGGTAGCATGATGGCTGAGATGCTGAAGAAGGTGAGGTCCAGTGTCACGACCTGAACGGAGGCGTGGATCGCGACACGGGAAAAGGAGCCCGAGAGACCCCAAGTTGACCCATAGCGTCAGCATACATCTAATTCATTCACATAAGCGAAAGACTCAACACAAGGAAACAAAATCATGGCATCACAACAGAGAAAAGACAATACATGATCCATACATGACAGCTGAATATAACTGATAGTCTGAAAAGCCTCTAATCATGAAAGATGGGTTGATGGGACAATACCCCAACTAACACTACAATACTGAAACTGAAAGAGAATGATAGAGTTTGAACATATGGCCCTCGGAACATAAGGACTAACCAAATGAGATGACAGTGAACTCTGAAGAGATACTGAGGAGGGTGAGCCTAAGAGGCGGGTCCTGTATCATGAAATGATACAACATAGAAAGTATGCAGTCAGTACGTGGAATGTATCGAATATGCAAGGTAAGTGAAATAGAAATTTTAAAATACATAAAACTAATAAATGATCATAAGAGTAGGACATCATGGTCATTTGTAAACACCGTAACATAACATAAGGCTCAAGGATTTACAAAACGTCCATAATACAAACATAATCATAATCATAGAAGAAAAGCTTTACTTAACATTACTTGAGCCAAAATACATAATCATAACATGCATAATTCATGAGGAATAGTGGGAGCTTTTCTTAACCGACATACCCCATATGAGCACACTTGAAGTCCGACTTGTAAACCTAGTCGGGAGGCTGTCGTACCTTGCCAAGTGTAGAACAATAAAGGGCATGATATCACCATGAAAAGGGCTAATTGGGCCGGGGAAAGTCACAAAGAAGGTCCCAACATACCTATGGTGGCACGTGGTTTATGAGATTCGGGGCTTAACCTGCACCCCGAACCTACTCGGTGTTTGATACTACTCCCAAAATATATATAGTGCTCATAGTATAACATACATGAATTCATGGGCTAGTTAAACCATGATAATCATAAACATACTTGTACATGCATGAATTAGCCATGAAATAAGGCCCGTGAGTCGGCCAAAACATAATCATAATTCATAGGCTCCATGCATACTTGAAAAATCATACGTATAACTTGTAAATCATCATATCATAATGGGTATTTGATTGAAACCATATTTCAAATCATAATTTGTCATGCCCCACCTTGGGGGGTATGACCGGCACCTGGTGCCCAACTAAGACCTGACCTGCTGAACTGTTAAGCATGGGCGCGTCTGGCGCCTGGCTGGCTCTAACTCAAATTTCTAGAAACAAAGGGCTATATAACGACTGTAAATACAGCCCCGGCCCCTTGGCATATAGCCTTCTGTACCTGTATTACAGCTGACCAGAAACAAGGTAATTCAGGGGAACCTATGCGGGCAGACAAGGCCACCATGCTGTCTAGTTATCTGTAACCCAAGCATAACATACTGAAAAGCTACGTGACCGGCAAGGTCACCACTACTGGCAAACTATGGCCCCACACGGCCATTACAAAAGAAAAAAAAGGAGTAAAGGCAACTATACAACTGCACGGCCCCACACGACCGGCTCGTCTGACCACAGGGAATATATACAGACTGCAAGCCTCTAGGAAGGATAATAGAAATGATCAGGACAGGGCCCTGACCTACCCGTACTGTACAACAAAAGAAACTAAACTACACCTCTAGAATTTCAGTTTCCGGATGACAGGAGCTGAATACTCAACCGCTGATGGGGATCACGTGGTATCGCCTGCTCGGCTATGGGTACCTGCAGGCAAGTAATGCAGCGCCCCACTGGGCGTCAGTACCGCTGGTACTGAGCATGTAAAGCAAACTGAATACAGCTGAATACAAGTAATATAACTAAAAATTCTGAATAGTAGGAGATAACTGAATCTGTAAGAACTGAAGGGACATCTGCAATCAATAACATAACTGTCAACACTGAAATAAGAAGGAGTAGATAACTGTCTGATGGTGTAGATCGTACCTGTCCTTAATCATACTGAAAGGAGTAGGAATCATACCTGGAGACGTATCATTCTATTACTAACCTGCTCGTGTCTACTGTTATATAACATAACATACATAACGTAACATGGCATACACAACCTTACCCGGCCCCCATAAGCCGGGAGGTACAATCAACACAGAATCTATACCCCCACCCCGGTCAACCCATCTCCTACATTAGCTGTAAGCATCCTGCCGGTCCCCTGGGTATGCACTTGGGCTCGCTGAGCCCCTGACTATAACTGCATCTGAGTCCGGAGGACTCCTGAATCTGCACCCGGGCGTATCTGCTCGACTGGGGTGTGTAAGGCCGATCAAGGCACAAATATGGGGAAAAACTGGCATCCCATCTTCGTCTCCTGGCGGGACGGCATGCCACTCCATAGAGTGACGTATCCTCGTCCTCTGGCGGACGAGTCGATACAGCTATTAACCCTGGGCGGTCATGGATGCTAGGTAATCCAACCCCAAACAATACAACGGTCTCAACTGGTAATACTATCTGTGTATCTCACATGCTGAGGCTACTAGGGGTAAAGTATCATATATATTACATGCTGGGCTAATGATAGTAATTTTTACGTATTTAATACGTGCTGAGGCAGGTAAAGATATATAAATATGAATATAGTCTCCTGCCGGGCTGTACTGGGCAAATGCTATATAAGATAATGTTTCTATTGAAAACTCTGCTGTTTACTAAGTTTCTGTATACACTATATGTTGGACTAGTGATAGGAATAAGTACATACTTAATACATGCTGAGGCTGGAAGTACTATATATGTATGTACGAATATAATCTTTCTGCTAGACTACATTGTATACTGACTTTCTATAATAACATGATTCACTAATCCTGACATGCTTTCTGAACTTCATTTTAGTCTGCTATTCTATTTCTGAAGTGCTTTACGGGTATTGCATTACTATACGGGGCTTCAACTGAATACAACCATATCTCAACATGGCATATCACATTACATACTGAGTATAGTGGGAAATCTCTAACACTTGCGTTAGAATCTGTATCCTACTCATAGGTTTCATATACATTACGACCCAATGTTTCTCACATCGTACCAATATTCATAATAACGCAATACTCGACTTCTGAACATTCTACTGGTCCGTAATTTATTACACTATACTGATATTACTTAACTTGCGGAAGGAAACTAACTTTACATACCTTATCTTCGACTATTCGTCCGTCGGACGAAGCTCGGCCGGTACTTCAACTATTTTCTCCCAACTGCATTCATAAATACGTCAATCAATACTAAATACAGCTTTATTGTAAAGAGCAACGTTACTTTCGATATAGTTTATAGCCTAAACTTAGGCTTATCGAAAGACGGTGGAAAAATCGCTATTTTTCAGCGGCCCAGAAGGGAGAAGTATCCACTTCTCAGCTAGGAACACATAGACATTAATTTAGAGCAATTCTACTTACTTTAGTTCGGTGGCTCGCCGATTCGTCGGCCGTATTTTGCAAAACTAACTCCGTAGAAATGCTCTCTGCTGCTAAATACCTTGGTATCTAGGATTAATTTGAGTTTGGGCAGCGTTTGGCAGCGTAATCGGACGAAAATATTTAATTTTTCTTCGTTTTTCCTCTTTCTCTGATTTCTCTCTCTGTTTTCCTGGAAATTTCTAAGTATATACTGATTTAAAATCGAAGTGGGCTTTATATACTTGGGCCTGGACAAGGGAAACGTGTCACGGAGCCATCGCGGAGGCCTCACCTCCGTGACACGCTGCCATCGCGGAAGGGCTCTGCCTCGGCTCCTCCCGCGATGGTTCGACGGGTTTCTCGTCCGATCTTTTCCCGGGCCTTTCCCTAGCACGTATGGCTTCCAAATATGCTTAACCAACGTGCGAATAGGTCATCTAAGTTTCGGGAATTCTACGGGGTATAACATTCTCCCCCCCTTAGGAACATTCGTCCTCGAATGTATACTGCTATCTAGAGGGCTGTTTACTCTAGTTTCTGGAAAAATTTTGGCAGATCACTTCCTTCTTTATCATTTACAAACATACAATCATAAGATACTGTATAAGTAATGATACGGACATACCTGCCGTCTGATTAGGCCTGGAATAGGTGAGGGTATCTGATTTTCATATCTTCTTCAGCCTCCCATGTCATTTCCTCCTGATTTCTGTTACGCCATAACACTTTGACAGACGCAACATCTTTAGTTCTCAGCCTGCGAATCTGTCTGTCTAAGATGGCTACGGGAACCTCTTCATAGGCTAACTCCTCTGTGACCTGAACATCCTAGACTGGAACTACTGTAGAAGGGTCCCCTACGAACTTTCTTAACATAGAAACATGGAATACTGGGTGAACCGACGCTAACTCTGGAGGCAAGTTTAACTCGTATGCTACGCGGCCTATTCTTCGTCGAATCTGATACGGCCCAATAAATATTGGGCTAAGCTTGCCTTTCTTGCCAAACCTCATTACCCCTTTTATCGGGGACACTTTCAGATATACCCAGTCGTTTACTGAAAATTCTAAATTTCTGCGCCGCCTATCTGCGTATGACTTCTGGCGGCTCTGAGCGGTCAGTAAACGTTCTCGGACAATCTTTATCTTTTCCTCGGACTGCCGAACGATGTCTGGGCCAACTAATGTTGATTCTCCTATTTCAAACCAGCTCACCGGCGATCTACATTTTCGCCCGTACAATGCCTCGAAAGGCGCCATCTGAATAGCTGAATGGTAGCTGTTATTATAAGCAAATTCGATTAACGAAAGATGTTCATCCCAGCTACCCCCAAAATTTAACACACACGCTCGTAGCATATCTTCGAGAGTCTGAATCGTACGTTCAGCCTGCCCGTCTGTCTGAGGGTGGAATGTTGTGCTCAAATTAGCCTGCGTCCCCAAACCTTTCTAAAACGACTGCCAAAACCTAGCTGTAAACTGCGCTCCCTATCTGAAATAATAGAGATCGGCACTCCATGCAATCTAACTATTTCTCTGATATACAATTCGGCATAATCCTCAGCTGAGAAAGTAGCCCTTACTGGCAGGAAATGAGCTGATTTTGTCAGCCTATCAACTATTACCCAAATGGAATCATTTCTGCGTCTAGTACGGGGTAACCCTGTTACAAAATCCATGTTTATTGCTTCCCATTTCCACGTGGGTACTGTTATCTCTTGCGTCAAACCACCCAGTTTCTGGTGCTCTGCTTTCACCTGCTGACAATTAGCACATCTAGATACAAATTCGGCTACCTCAGTTTTCATACCTGGCCACCAGTAGATGTCTCTGATGTCGTGGTACATTTTCGTTGCCCCTGGATGAAGGGAATAGCGAGCGTAATGTACCTCGTGCATAATCTGCCCACGAAGGCCTGAGACGTTCGGGACACAAAGGCGACCCTTACAACGTAGCACACCATCCTCGGTTATCTGAAAATCTGGCTCCTTACCCTTCTGAACTCTATCTCTGAGCTGGACTAAATCGGGATCCTCGTACTGTCGTTCTTTTACCTCTGTAGCCAACGATGACACTGCAGAATTCTGAATTACGGCCCCATTATTTTCTGTTTCCATTACTCGAACGGCTAGCCCAGCTAACTGATGAATTTCTTTAGCTAATTTCTGTTTCTCGGGTCGCAAGTACGCCAAACTCCCCATTGACTTACGGCTCAGGGCGTCTGCCCCAACATTGGCTTTTCCCGGATGGTACAGGATGTTCACATCATAGTCCTTCAACAATTCTAACCAGCGACGTTGCCGTAGATTTAACTCCCTCTGAGTAAAAATGTACTGCAAACTCTTATGATCTGTATATATATCAACATGGACGCCGTACAGGTAATGCCTCCACATCTTCAAGGCATGAATTACTGCAGCCAATTCTAGATCATGGGTGGGGTAACTCTTTTCGTGCTTCTTCAACTGTTTGGAAGCATATGCAATTACTCTACCATGCTGCATCAACACACAACCCAACCCGATACCTGACGCGTCACAATAAACTGAATACCTTTCTGTGCCTTCCGGCAGTGCTAATACTGGGGTGGAGGTTAATCTGTCTTTCAGTTCCTGGAAACTCTGCTCGCATGCCTCCGTCCACTGGAACTTTGCTGCCTTCTGTGTCAATTTGGTTAAAGGTGCTGCAATGGTTGAGAATCCCTCAACGAACCTCCGATAGTATCCTGCCAACCCCAGAAAGCTACGAACTTCAGTCGGGGTGGTAGGCCTAGGCCATGACTTAACTGCTTCTATCTTCTGCTTGTCTACCTGTATACCAGCGTCTGAGACAATATGCCCTAAAAAGGCTACTGAGTTAAGCCAGAATTCACATTTCGAAAACTTAGCATACAACTGGCGGTCCCTGAGAATCTGGAGCACTGTCCGCAAATGAGTCCGGTGATCTTCTTCAGAGCGAGAATACACCAGAATGTCATCAATAAATACTATCACGAACAAGTCCAGGAAAGGTCTGAAAATACTGTTCATCAGGTCCATAAAGACTGCTGGGGCATTCGTTAGTCCGAAGGACATAACCAGAAATTCGAAATTCCCATATCGGGTCCTGAATGCTGTCTTAGGAATATCCCTTTCACGTACTCGGACCTGGTGATATCCGGACCGCAAATCAATCTTAGAAAAGTATCTGGCTCCCTGTAGCTGATCAAATAAGTCATCGATCCTGGGGAGCGGATACTTGTTCTTTACTGTAACTTTGTTTAGCTGCCGATAATCTATGCACATTCGGAGCGAGCCATCTTTCTTTCTCACAAACAAGACTGGCGCACCCCACAGGGAAGTACTCGGCCTGATAAAACCTTTATCTAACAAATCTTTCAACTGCTCCTTTAATTCTCTATGTTCTGCAGGAGCCATACGATAAGGAGGTATTGATATTGGCTGAGTGCCTGGTAGCAAGTCAATAGCGAAGTCTATTTCCCTTTCTGGGGGAATACCAGGTAACTCATCAGGAAATACATCTGGGAATTCATTTACCACTGGAACAGATTGGAGTGTCGGAGATTCTACTTGGACATCCTGAACTCTGACAAGATGGTAAATGCACCCCTTAGATATCAACTTTCTCGCCCGAAGGTAGGAAATAAACCTGCCTTTTGGCGTCACGGTGCTGCCCTTCCACTCCCGTACTGCCTCCCCCGGGAAGTGGAATCGGACCATTTTGGTCCAACATTCAACATTAGCAAAACATGGTACCAACCAATCCATACCCATTATGGCATCGAAGTCTATCATTTCTAACTCGACCAGATCTACTGTGGTCTGACGATCAGCAACCTCTACTGTACACCCGCGGTAAATTCGGCTAGCTGTGATAGAGTCACCAACGGGTGTAGATACTAGGAAGGGCTGTTGTAATGATTCTGGTACAATACTAAACTTTCGTGCCACAAATGGAGTAATATAGTACAAAGTAGACCCTAGATCAATTAGCACATAAGCAGGGTGTGAGCAGATGGTTAGCATACCTGTCACAACATCAGGCGATGCCTCTGAATCTTGCCTCCCTGGTAAGGCATATGTGCGGCTTGGACCCGCACCTGTACTGGAGGCCCCTGATCTGCCTCGACCCCTGCCTGCTGAAACTGAGGGCCTACGCCCAGTCGAGGATGTTGTAGCTCGTGATCCTGTTGATGCCCTATCCTGTCTGTCCCGGTCCTCACGACCTCTGGCTGGGCAATCTTTCATCAAATGGCCTTCTTGGCCATAATTATAACATGTGTTCGAGCCATATATGCATGCTCCAGGATGGCGTCGACTGCATATAGGGCAAAGTGGTAGGGTAAACCTGCTCTGCTCTCCCCTCCTCTGTGATGGTGAATCTGCCATCTGCGAGCCTCTACCAGTCCCTGACTTCCCCCTGCGGCTGGATCTACCCCCCTGTGACTGTGGCGGAGGCGGGGGCCTGGGCGGCCTGTCTGACATTCGGGGCCTGGGTTCTCCTCGGGCCTCTCCCTGTAATTCAACTGGCCTATCCCGGCGACGCTGTTCCTGATTAACCCTTCTGACCTCTCGTTGCCGCTGTCTGATGCCCTCAATATTCTGAGCAAATGCCTGAATGCGAGCAATATCCATGTCCTCTCGCAGTGTAGCTGTGGTACAAATCTCAACATATTCTGGATTCAAGCCCGTAATGAAATGATGCACTCTGGATGCCATGGTATCAACGAAGGCCGGTGCATATCGGGCTAGAGAATCAAACTGCAAAGAATATTCCCGAACACTCATGGCCCCCTGTTCTAGATGTAGGAACTGGTCTACCCGGGCCTGTCGAATCTCCCGCGACAGATAATGATCTAGAAAGGCTCCTGAAAAGCTGGACCAGGTGGGAGGGGAAACATCTCTCCCTCGGGACCTTTCCCAGCTTTCATACCATAACACCGCAATATCCCATAACCGGAATGCGGCCAACTCAACTGACTCGGTAGACGTGGCATGCATAACCCTGAAGATTCTCTGCATCTGATCCAGAAAATCTTGGGGGTCCTTTGTTCGGTCCGTACCTGTGAACTGTGGGGGATTCAGGGCTAAGAACTCTCGGACCCTCGAACTACCGGGCCCTCCTGATGATTCTGCAACTATAGATGGCATTGGCTGACGCTGAGCAGCCATCATCTGTGCTAACAGAACTACAGCACTCCTAACCTCCTGATCGGAAGGAGTCAATATAGGGGCTGCTGAAGGTAATGTCGCCCCAAGTGACTCCTTACGTGGTGGAGACCGCTGAGGAGGCTGGGATGATGCCTCTGTAGTGCCCTCTGATCGGGCTATCTCCACGTGAGGGGGAGGCATCCTGCTAGTGCCTTCTCCTGCTGCAATGTCTAAGTTTCGACCTGTAATAGGATGGCGCTGGTCTGACATTATCTGTAACCAAAGAATATGGTAAGATTTTGGGAAATCAACCCTATACTATACCGCTCTACAGCACGACTGAATCAGAATAAAAGACAACCATCCTATCATGCCTTGCAGCCTCCTACCCATAGTATGTGGTGCACAACACATCCATGGACAGGACTCTACTTAGCACGGCTTGCAGACTCCCTGGAATACGACCTGCTCTGATACCAAGTTTGTCACGCCCCACTTTGGGGGGTATGACCGGCACCTGGTGCCCAACTAAGACCTGACCTGCTGAACTGTTAAGCCTGGGCGCGTCTGGCGCCTGGCTGGCTCTAACTCAAATTTCTGGAAACAAAGGGCTATATAACGGCTGTAAATACAGCCCCCGGCCCCTTGGCTTATAGCTTTCTGTACCTGTATTACAGTTGACCAAAAACAAGGTAATTTAGGGGAACCTATGCGGGCCGACAAGGCCACCATGCTGTCTAGTTATCTGTAACCAAAGCATAACATCCTGAAAAGCTACGTGACCGGCAAGGTCACCACTACTGGCAAACTATGGTCCCACACGGCCATTACAAGAGAAAGAAAGGAGTAAAGGCAACTATACAACTGCACGGCCCCACACGACCGGCTCGTCTGACCACATGGAATATATACAGACTGCAAGCCTCTAGGAAGGATAATAGAAATGATCGGGATAGGGCCCCGACCTACCCGTACTGTACAACAAAAGAAACTGAACTACACCTTTAGAATTTCAGTCTCTGGATGACAGGAGCTGAATACTCAACCGCTGATGGGGATCACGTGGTATCGCCAGCTCGGCTATGGGTACCTGCAGGCAAGTAATGCAGCGCCCCACTGGGCGTCAGTACCGCTGGTACTGAGCATGTAAAGCAAATTGAATACATCTGAATACAAGTAATACAACTAAAAATTCTGAATAGTAGGAGATAACTGAATCTGTAAGAACTGAAGGGACATCTGCAATCAATAACATAACTGTCAACACTGAAATAAGGAGTAGATAACTGTCTGATGGTGTAGATCGTACCTGTCCTTAATCACACTGAAAGGAGTAGGAATCATACATGGAGACGTATCATTCTACTACTAACCTGCTCGTGTCTACTGTAATATAACATAACATACATAACGTAACATGGCATACACAACCTTACCCGGCCCCCATAAGCCGGGAGGTACAATCAACACAGAATCTATTCCCCTACCCCGGTCAACCCATCTCCTACACTGGCTGTAAGCATCCTGCCAGTCCCCTGGGTATGCACTTGGGCTCGCTGAGCCCCTGACTATAACTGCATCTGAGTCCGGAGGACTCCTGAATCTGCACCCGGGCGTATCCGCTCGACTGGGGTGTGTAAGGCCGATCAAGGCAAAAATATGGGGAAAAACTAGCATCCCATCTTCGTCCCCTGGCGGGACGGCATGCCACTCCGTAGAGTGACGTATCCTCGTCCTCTGGCGGACGAGTCGATACAGCTATTAACCCTGGGCGGTCATGGATTCTAGGTAATCCAACCCCAAACAATAAAATGGTCTCAACTGGTAATACTATCTGTGTATCTCACATGTTGAGGCTACTAGGAGTAAAGTATCATATATATTACATGCTGGGCTAATGATAGTAATTTGTACGTATTTAATACGTGCTGAGGCAGGTAAAGATATATAAATATGAATATAGTCTCCTGCCGGGCTGTACTGGGCAAATGCTATATAAGATAATGTTTCTATTGAAAACTCTGTTGTTTACTAAGTTTCTGTATACACTATATGCTGGACTAGTGATAGGTATAAGTACATACTTAATACATGCTGAGGCTGGAAGTACTATATATGTATGTACGAATATAATCTTTCTGCTAGACTACACTGTATACTGACTTTCTATAATAACATGATTCACTAATCCTGACATGCTTTCTGAACTTCATTTTAGTCTGCTATTCTATTTCTGAAGTGCTTTACGGGTATTGCATTACTATACGGGGCTTCAACTGAATACAACCATATCTCAACATGGCATATCACATTACATACTGTGTATACTGGGCAATCTCTAACACTTGCGTTAGAATCTGTATCCTACTGATAGGTTTCATATACATTACAACCCAATGTTTCTCACATCGTACCAATATTCATAATAACGCAATACTCGACTTCTGAACATTCTAATGGTCCGTAATTTATTACACTATACTGATATTACTTAACTTGCCGAAGGAAACTAACTTTACATACCTTATCTTCGACTATTCGTCCGTCGGACGAAGCTCGGCCGGTACTTCAACTATTTTCTCCCAACTGCATTCATAAATACGTCAATCAATACTAAATACAGCTTTATTGTAAAGAGCAACGTTACTTTCGATATAGTTTATAGCCTAAACTTAGGCTTATCGAAAGACGGTCGAAAACTCGCTATTTTTCAGCGGCCCAGAAGGGAGAAGTATTCACTTCTCAGCTAGGAACACATAGACATTAATTTAGAGCAATTCTACTTACTTTAGTTCGGTGGCTCGCCGATTCGTCGGCCGTATTTTGCGAAAATAACTCCGTAGAAATGCTCTCTGCTGCTAAATACCTTGGTATCTAGGATTAATTTGAGTTTGGGCAGCGTTTGGCAGCGTAATCGGACGAAAATATTTAATTTTTCTTCGTTTTTCCTCTTTCTCTGATTTCTCTCTCTGTTTTCCTGGAAATTTCTAAGTATATACTGATTTAAAATCGAAGTGGGATTTATATACTTGGGCCTGGACAAGGGCAACATGTCACGGAGCCATCGCGGAGGCCTCACCTCCGTGACACGCTGCCATCGCGGAGGGGCTCTGCCTCGGCTCCTCCCGTGATGGTTCGACGGGTTTCTCGTCCGATCTTTTACCGGGCCTTTCCCTAGCACGTATGGCTTCCAAATATGCTTAACCAACGTGCGAATAGGTCATCTAAGTGCCGGGAATTCTACGGGGTATAACATAATTCATGATGAGTATGTAAGTATTAACAATTGAAGTAAAAATCATAAATCGATTTCATCATAGATCATACATAATTAGGCTTATTTTCAATAGAATTTAATATTTGATAATATTATAAATAAATTAAATTACAAAATCTGATCAAAACCCCATAGAATATGATGAGGTTCGAAAATCACAAGGCCTATTAACAATCATTAGATTTTTATATAATTCTACTTCAAAACCCCATAAATTTTTGATAGAATTTTTATGAAATCATAGAGAATGGGCATGGGTGTGGAATGAAACACCCATTGATAGCCTTACATACCTTAAAACAACTGATTCTTAACCTCTCTTGAATTCCCACAAAGGAATTTGAAGGATTTTGAAGAGGGAAGACTTGAATCACCCTTGAAACTTCTCTATACTCTTGCATGCATGAATGAGGACTTAGAATAGATTATCCCTCTAAAAAAACCTACCTTTCATAAGCTAAAACGACAGAGTTTAGGGGCTTAGGACATAGGAATTATGGAAAATCCCTTACTAAAATTGCAGAAATTTGCTGACTGCTAGTCCCCACGAGGGACTGGACGACTCGTGACCAGGGCTAATGACTCATGGCCTGGAGTCGTGGAGTCTACTGGCTAATTGACTCAAGGGACCCCAAAAATCGTGGGGGCTGACCACGAATTCTTTTCACCACCCGTGACCCCCACTGCCCCAAAACCTTAGCCAACCTCCATGCCATGGATGACCTCATGAGTTGTGAGGTCTGACCACGACCCATGGCCTCACCCAACACCTTGCAAGGCCCTGCTTAACCAGGAGTCACCTCATGACTCGTGGTAACTCCTCATAAGCCACTTCTCGGATCATTCTGTGATCTGATGTGAAATTTCAATTCTTCACCATTTTGACTCCAGGGTCTGATCCTTGGGTTCCCGGGGTATAACAATATCTCTCCATTAGGAACATTCATCCTCAAATGTTATGAACACACAAAAAACTCAGAATCATACATTCATCATATGCAAATACTGATCATTCAAACCAAATCTCAATGGAACGACTACCTCTGATTCATATCACGTAGCTGAACTGATCTCGTGATTCACATACACATCCATACACATAAAAGAAACTCAAACACATGAACTAAACATGGAAACTGATTAGGGAATTTGGGTAAAAACGGATACCTCAAACTGAAACTGAGCCGGTAGAGAATAAGTGTGGGTATTTAGCCATCATATCCACTTCAACTTCCCTTGTAGCTCCTTCAACATGTTGATTCCTCCATAAGACTTTAACTGTAGCTATTTCTTTGCTCCTTAGCTTTTGAACTTGACGATATAGTATTTCCACCGGAACTTCCTCATAGCTAAGGTTGTCTCTTACACCAACATTGTCCACTGGAACTACTTGAGCTGGATCTCCCAAACACTTCTTCAAAAGCAATACATGAAAGACGGGATGAACTCGAGATAACTCTGATGGCAAGTCCAACTCACGCTACATAGCAGGGGATGAGTTTTCCTTTATTTTTGAACCGCATGTCTCCCTTCATGGGAGACACCTTTAGAAATACCCAATCGTCCACCTCGAACTCCAACTCTCTCCTCCTCATATCAGCATATGACTTTTGATGACTTTGAGCAGTTTTCAGCCTATCCCTTATCAACTGAACCTTCACCATAGCCTCATAATCTGAATCTGGCCCTATCATAGCTGCCTCACCAACCTCAAACCATCCGATGGGCGATCTACATCTCCACCCATAGAGAGCCTCGAATAGTGCCATTTGGATACTGGAGTGATAGTTGTTATTGTAAGCAAACTCGATCAAGGGAAGATGATCGTCCAAACTACCCTTGAAGTCCATCACACATGCTCTCAACATGTCCTCGAGAGTTTGGATTGTCTGCTCTACCTGAACATCCATTTGCAGATGAAATGCTATGCTGAGTTTAACTTGAGTCCTAAGCCCCTTTTGAAATGACCGCCAAAACTGAGAGGTAAATTGAGTACCTCAGCCAGAAATAATAGACAAGGGAACTCCATGTGACTGAACAAACTCTCGAATATACAGTTTGGCATAATCATCCACTGAGTATGTGGTTTTGACCGGTAGAAAGTGTACAGCCTTGGTCAACCTGTCTACCACCACCCAAATGGAATCATATTGTCGGCGAGTATGAGGTAGGCCTGTAATGAAATCCATATTAATCTCTGTACACTTCAAAGTGGGAATGCTGATGTCCTGAAGTACACCTCCTATCCTTTGATGCTCGACCTTTTCTTGCTGACAGTTCGGGCATTTGGTTGTGAATTCCGCAATATTCTTCTTCATTCCATCCCACCAATAGAATTCTCGTAAGTCACGATATATCTTAGTGACACCTAGATGGATAGAATACATGGAGCCATTGGCCTCATGCAATATCGGGCTCCTCAAATCATCAACATCGGGAACACATAGGCGACCCTGGTACTGAAGAACACCATCTCTCCTTTCGGAGAAGACCTCCACCTTCTGACTTTGAACAACTTCCTTCAGCTTTACCAAAATCGGATCCTCATTTTGTCTAGCTTTTACATTAGTCGACAAGGAAGATTCTGACCCGTTTTGCACAACAACACCGCCATCAATTGAGTCGACCAAGCTAAATCCCAACCTTACAAGTCGATGGGCATCTTTCACCAGCTCCTTCTTTCCCTCATCCACATGGGACACACTCTCCATAGAGAGCCTACTAAGTGCGTCCGCTTCCATATTAGCCTTACCCAGGTGGTAAAGGACACTCATGTCGTAGTCCCTTAGTAGCTCCAACCACCTCTTGTTTTGTAGATTGAGGTCCTTCTGCGTGAACACATATTGCAAGCTCTTGTGATCCGTGAATACATCCACATAGACTCCATATAAGTAATGCTGCCATATCTTCAATGCGAATACCACCGTGGCCAACTCAAGGTCATGGGTCGGGTAATTCTTCTCATGGAGTTTCAACTGTCTTGAGGTGTATCACTTTCCCATGCTGCATCAACACACACCCAAGCCTGATTCTTGAAGCATCATAATATACAACAAAACCATCCATACCCTTAGGTAGTGTTAACACTGGTACTGAAGTGAGTTGGGTCCTCAACTCTTGGAATCTTTTCTAACAAGCCTCCGACCATTGAAACTTCACCTTTTTTTGAATTAACCTGGTCAATGGTGCTACAATTGATGAGAAACCTTCCACAAACCTCCGATAGTATCCAGCTATACCCAAGAAAATTTGAATATCCGAAGGATTCACCAGTTTGGGTCAATTCTTCACCGCTTTAATTTTCTGAGAATCCACCTTTATGCCCTCGCCTGATACTACATGGCCCAAAAATTCTACCGAGTTCAACCAGAACTCACACTTGCTGAAATTGGCATACAACTGACGATCCTTGAGGGTCTGTAGCACTACTCTCAAATGAGCGACATGATCCTCCTCGCTCTGAGAGTATATAAGGATATCATCGATAAACACGACCATGAACATGTCTAGATTATTCTTGACCACCCTGTTAATCAGGTCCATGAAAGCTGCAGGGGCATTCATTAGTCCAAAAGACATAACTACAAACTCATAATATCCATATCGCGTCCTAAAGGTGTTCGGTCTGTTTGGTATAACTGTTCGGTGGTTCGTAGGGGTTAAAAACCGACACGCAAGTGCACGTGGTCAAACAAGTAGTAAGTGGCTTTAGTAAGCCAAGTATCGATCCACGGAGAGTCTGGATAAGTGAAAATTGCTTAAGTATACTATATTCTAGCTCACTTCTAAATATGCTGACAACAACGTAACCAAAAGTGAATAATTTGTTTTATAAATTATATACTAAAACTACTAACAATTATCTACTTTGAATTTAAACTATGGATATGAGCATGCCGAGGTTATGAACATGTAATGAACTGATTATCATCATAAATTGGTTAATCTTTTCTTCCAGTTGCTAGCTAAAAACATTAGCCAAGAGATTAAAACTCTCGTATTTAATCTCACTTAAGAATCATAAACCATCCGTCTACATTTCTGTGATCAAATGTAATTCATGACCTAGCAATACAATTCCGGTTCCTAAATTGACTAATACGGCTTTCAAGTATATTTCTATCAGGAAAGCACATCAAAACTCAATTTTCCCTAATCAAGTAAAGAACAACACCCTATTAATTCACAACTTTCCAATTTCGTGCTCTCTCGAGTGAAATCGGACTTTTTAGATATACATTAATGTCGGCCACACACCAAAGCAGTAGAAACAAGAATTAATAGAACAACATGGAAGAAGAAGATGAAAAACCATATAATTCAATAATCAAAATTCATCACCATAGTTCATAACCTCAGCAAGGAAGGGAATTAGCCACTCATTTGTGGATTAATCATCCTAAAACAAGTGTTAATCATACAAACAATTGAGTTAAAGAAGAAAGAAGGAGAGAAAAAACCCTGAACTTTTCGTTCCTCAAGTGCCTGTAACCCACGTCCTTGCTCCACCAAGTCTGAATTATGAAAAATACATTTAAGTGTTCTATTTATACTAGTGGCAATTTTTCCCGGAATAACAAGCAACGTGTCACGGAGTGCATCGCGGAGTACTGCCTTCGTGACATGGTGTGGACGCGGACCCTCACTAGAATTTGGGGGTCCTGGTATAAAGCATCAACGTGGCAAGGCATGCAATGCGGAGGCTTGCCACCGTGCCACGGAGCTGTCGCGAGGCTCCACTGGAATTTATGCATTTTTCCACCCTCTAGGCAGAATGCCTCCGTGATGGCAGCGTGACACGGCTCCATCGCGGAGCCCCTTTAATTGGTGCAGTCCAATGCTTTTTCCTTTGCTCGCATCCAAATCCAACTCCGATATCCTCCAACATGCATTTTATCTTCTCGCAATCACATTTTACCTACAAAACAATGCTAATAATGTTGGTTAGTATAAATTCACATTTTATTACCAATTACATGAAAATGTATACACATTGCACGATAAACAAGGCGAAAATGATACGTTTGAGTATAACTTGGGCATATAAATCTACCCAAGATCACTTACCCCACACTTAAATCCTTGTTCGTCCTCGAACAACAAACACACAATTCATGCAACTTACATCCCAACCTTCGCCACTATGGTGCGACAATTTGATCTACGGTCATACCGATCATTCAATATTGCAAATCATCAAGAAAACATGCATGGTCTTAACAATGCAATGACCTTTAATACATTAAGACTTCCTAGACTTTAAAAATTGACTCTCGATATCGGCAAACTCATGTGAATCAGCTAATCAAGATATCCGACACGAAAATCAATCTTTCATCAAGCATGTGCCCTCACAACTCAAGAGAATCTTCCCCTTTTTGCTCATGTGACACACAAACATTCGAGTAGGGGCATGTAAAAATTAATTTCACTCTCTCCCCCAAAAGAATTCACATGCATCATGTCATGACCCATAAGCTTGCCCTTAGTGTATTACTCCACTAATATAAAGAAATGCAACGTAAGATCACGTAGGACTTTAATGGGTTGTAATGGAAGCTATGGAACTAGTATATATTGGATTAGCCAATAATAGCCACTAGCATCCTTAAGCGCCTTTTCAACACATTCCCATCAACTCATGGACATTGTTTCTCTCTTTTCTTTTTTTTTTCATCATCCCACTCTTGATGATTTACCTTAGTATGGCCCATTTCATCAAGCACACTTGACACCATAACAAAGGTTATTCATGTACCTTCATTAGCATTTGTTTATCACAAGTGCACCTTCAACCTTTTCTTTTCTTTCCTCACTTTGCTTTTCTTTTTTTTTTTCACCGTTCTCACTCTTTGACACTTTGGGAAAATTATTTTCTCTTCTTAAGCGCTTAAGAGTTTTGTATAGACTTTACGGCTAATGAAAAGAAAGAATTAAGCTCAATTTATACATTTTTGGACAAAAGAAAGAAATAATAGGCTAAAGGCTCAACAGGCTGACTAGGGTATACAATAACATAAGAAGGGGAGTATGACAAGAAAAAAATAGAAACTCTCGGTTAAAACAAAGAAATGCCTACATCCTTTCCAACACTACACCTCCTTCATTTCATTTTGTACACACCAGGCAAGTTCTAGACACTTCACAATAGCATGGAATAACAATAACTCACTTCACACTTTATGCACATGCTCGATTCAAGATGCATTCACAGACTCTTCAATCAGCTAATTACATGAATTCAAATATTAAGCCTCAATCACACCAAATCGAACTCGACAGCCTAGGTATCTCAACATATTTACAAAATTGCATGCTTTCATACGAATCACTTTTGCATTTTGAATATCAAGTACAACACGCAACAAACATTTCATAACCATATAGTAACTACAGGTTCCGTGATGCAATCCACCAAAGGAAAAAACTGAAAATAAATTAAAATCACTACTCCTACCGACTACATTTCCCTTAAGACGGTCGTCATCCATCCATCATAGGGAACGGTCACTGACTATGACGTCGGTTCAATGGGACTATTCTTGGTAAAAGAACCGAAAACAAACCCCGAGAAACCCAAAAATAAAAAATTTGAAAAATTTTGCAACACATCGATCATTTCTATGGAAAAATATTTACAAAATATTTTAAATATAAACAAAATATTTTTGCAAAATTTTAAAAATATCGATCATTTCGATAAGCAAAAATATTTACAAAAATTTTACAGACTTAGCTGGCAACATCAACATTCCACAACACACATCAATTACACAAATAATTACAAATACAGAACAGTTTGCAAATTCACAAACACAGGGAAACATACATACAAAAATGCAGAGGAAAGCATACAAGCAAACCAGCCCAGCCCAGCACCTAACTACTCCCCACCCCACACTTAAATCGAACACTGTCCCCAGTGTTCACAAAAAATTAAAAATCGCAAAATTGGGTGGTGGAACTCCCTGATCAGTCAAAGTATTCCACTTCTTCATCAGGTGTTGTTGCCTCATCTCCCATGTGCGAGTCACCTCCGTCGTCGTCATCGGGCTCCACATCAGAGTCCTCCCAGCATGTCTCCTCGTCCGTGTGGACATCATCGTCAGTGGGCTCTACAAAGGCTGGCCCCACTCGGCATAGAGCCCTGGCGTTTTCGCCAAATGGGTAATCCAGCTCGAGCTGCCATAGCTCCTCCTCCGTGGCTGGTCTCCCACCGATCCTGAGATGGAGCATTTGCATTCCAAACATTCGTGCCATGTACTGGTCATCACGAGAATGTCGCTCGCCAAGCGTCAGCACTGGCCCGTGGGTGGTGTCGGGGGCCTTAGTCTTGGTCACGTCCAAGGCCCGCTGCTCCAACTGCAGGATGTAATCGAAAGCCTCTTCCTCGACGTCGAGGCCCCAAAGAAAGGTGGTGATTAGTCCACCGAACCCATACCTGTGGCCATGGTGTAGTCGGGCTCTCTTCATGGTGGTTATGATGACCGCCCCAACATTAATCTCCAGCCCTTTCATCAGGGCATACACCAGGCAAACACGGTCCCGGGTCACATCAGTCTTGTGTACCCCCGGGATTAGGCACGAGCAGACTATCTTCAGCCAAATTCGGGCTTCCCTGTTCATCTGAGAATATGGCAGAGTCTGGTGGTAGCCCCTTTCTTTGTGCCTGCTCCATCTAGCTGTAGATCGAACCCCACACAGTGTGCGTCTGATGTCGGCATATGGTGGGATAATGTTCCGCTGGTGGAGAACGTGGGCGTCTGTGTCCCGTGCTCCGATGATGGCATTTAGCTGTTGGGGTTCCAGAGTGACTATCTGCGCTCTGATCTTGATGGTGTGGCTTCTGATTGCCGGGTTCCAATTAGCATAGAACTCCCAGATCAAGTGTAGGTTGCATTCCTTAGGCTCCTGAAATATGGAACTTAGCCCAGCAGCCTCAATCCGTTGAACTATTCGTGGGAACTCCTGTGCTAATGGTTCCCGTGCTATATGCTCCTCGACGAAGTATTTATTCTCCTTGTGTTTGGCGTACCACTTCTTCCCCTCATCAGTCACCCATCTAGTTCCGTATTGGCGGCGCTGGCCGAGTGGAACTGCTGGTGCAGCTGGGACTGCTGTGCCCAGTCTAAGTCTTTTCCTCCTGGTGCCTGAAGTTGATGCACCCTTACCTTTATCTTGCATGCTTGCCATTTTGTCTATCAATACAAGTAAACAAGCGCAATGTCCAGCTAAATAGATATTATCTTTGGCTAAGGTCGGGTTAAGCTAAGTGTACCCCACACTTAGTCCTTAGCTACGGTTATGATACTACGGCAAGAATACTTTATTTACACCAAAAAAATAGCTATACAATTCATGCTTAGTCCGTTCACAAAGAAATATTCGACGGTATAACTTTAGCGTACTACTCAGACTTGGTACACCTAAACCCAATCACTACCATCTCTAGCAATTCAACCATCGCACTTAGCAACTAAAAACAACGAAACAAAGACAAAAACAAAAAATATATACACATGAACCTATACAACCAACCCAATTTGAACAATTTTCAACATTCTCCCCAAAACCCAAGAATTCATCGTCTATTACATTCAAACAATTTTTACAACGACTTATCTCATTCAATACGTACACCCCGGCATATATTTCACAAATTCAACAAGTTACCAATTTCAATTTCAACAACCAAGCCCTAAAATTGAATCTCGCAATTAAATTCGAATAATTCATGCAATCGACAAGTTCAAACGATCATTACAACATTCCGAACATTTATCAATCACTAAATAACTCGAATTCATGCTAAATTTCTACTTAGGGTGATTTATCTCACCTCTCATGCTTAAATTCAAATAAAATCGCTAAAAACTTGAGAGAGAATCGGAAAACATACCTCGAAGTTGAAGAACCGAAGAAAACTTGGTAATTCCTTGCCTAAAACTGTGGCACGTTGATGGGGAAGGGATTTTAGGAAGTTTGGTCACGGAGGAAATTAAAAATGAGGGGAAAAGGGGCGAAATTGGGGGTTTAAAATGTAGAAAACACGCGGGTCACCTGGCAACCCGGTGGGACCCGTCACATTTTATGTGGCAACGTGTCACGGAGTGCATTGCGGTGCACTGCCTCCGTGACACGGAGCCATCGTGATAGCTTACTGGAATTTTTGAAAATTTCAGATTACACCTCAACGTGTCACGGAGGGTAACGCGGAGGTCCTCCTCCGTGACACGGAGCTATCGCCCCAGCTCACTGTCTTCAACATTTTACCAATTTTTCATACCTCGCCTTTTCCTTCACGATTCTGTGCACATTTTTCTCCGTTTGACCTGAAAATCATCTCACTTAACAAAATTGGTTAGAATGATAGGTTTCACTTAACTAAAATAAAAAATACTAACTAAAACGAAAAATTTTGTACTAAATTAAGAAAAAGAAGAAGAAAAATCTATTTACACTTTACAAAATGAAATAAAAAAAAATATTTTTCACGGGTTGCCTCCCGTGCAGCGCCTGGTTTACCGTCTCGGCTCGACGTCCTTTACGCTCAATTGTCCGCTAGGGTGATGGACGATTTCTCACGATCATTGTCCTCCCCCCAGTAGTGCTCACACCTATCCGGTGGTCTTCCCATCAACTCTCGGGAATCATTCATCTGTTTAGCATTACCATGATCAATTACAGTGATCACCGAGAGTTCTTCATTCACCATCGGGAGCTTGGGTGCTTTATACACATCAAACACCTATACCTTGTCATGTGCTCGCATAGTAAGTTGACCCGCAGCTACGTCGATTAATGTTTTCCCGGTTGCCAAGAAGGGTCGTCCCAAAATAAATGGGACTTCCGCGTCTGGTTCAAAATCCAGAACAATAAAATCTACCGGGAAAATTAGGGAGCCCACTTGCACTAGAACATCCTCAACAATGCCATCCGGCCTAGCTAAGGATCAATCTGCCAACAACAAGATTACGGTTGTAGGTCTAGGACTCCCTAGATCCAACTTTCTGAATACCGAAGATGGCATCAGATTTATGCTCGCCCCCAAGTCACACAATCCACGAGCTCGGATGCTCTGTCCAATAGTAAGCTGGATAGTAAAACTTCCAGGGTCTTTTAGCTTCGTGGGCAGTCTATTTTGGATCCGGGAAGTGCAGTCCTCCGTTAAAGCTACCGTGGCACACTCAGTCAAACGACTTTTGTTGGCCACAATGTCTTTAATGTATTTGGAATATTTAGGCACTCCCTGCAAGACATCAACAAGAGGTAAATTCACATGTACCTGTTTAAGCACCTCCATGAATATCTTGAAACACGCCTCCTCTTTGTGTTTCTTGAGTCGTTGAGGGAGAGGGGGTGGAGGTCTTTCTGATTCAGCATCTTTGGTTTCCCCCTTTTCCGAACTTTGCTCCCCCTCAACTTCTGCTGCTCCCGAATTTTGAGGTAGTCTTTCTGGTTCCACCTCCTTCAGCTGCAAACCACTCCTTGTGGTCACTGCATTTACCTGCTTCGAATTAGGATCCGTGTCGCTAGGCAGTCCTCCTCTGGGCCTTGTATTCTGGGCACTAGCAAATTTCCCAAATTGATACTCAAGAGCCTTTGTCGCTAACTGATTATTTTTCACTTCGGCTGCCAATTTAACATAGTCAGCCTGCAATTGCGCTTGATTAGCGATCATGGTCTTGAACATCTCCTCAATGCTGGGTGATGGTAGTGGAGGAGGGGCATTGTAATTTCTGAATTGAGATTGGTAGTTCTGTTGCCCTCCTTGATTCCTTTGCATACCCTTACCCGAACTTTGTCCTTGATGGCTGTTGCTACCCCATGAAAAATTTGGATGATTCCTCCAATTTGAATTGTAGCCACTACCATACTGCTGCTAATTTCTTTGTGCATTGCCCACAAAGTTAACCGAATCTGGGTTTGCTCCACAGCACTCAGCTGAGTGCTCACTGCTTCCACACACTTCACACCACATTTGCTGGACTGCATTAACTGGAGCTGAAGGCTGGTTCAAAGTCATGTTGCTGAAGTGGTTGTTCAATTGATTCTGCAAATCAGCTATCTGTGCAGCGATAGCTGTAAATCCATCCACTTCAACCACTCCTACTGCTTTCCTTGCTCCACCTCGTGATGAATCAGCATTCCATTCTGGATTGCCCTATGAAATCCGGTTTAGCAAGGTGTATAGCTCCTCATAAGTCTTTTCCAGCGCTTACCCTCCAGCTGCTGAATCTAGCAAAATTTTGGTATGGGGTTCCAAACCCTCAATAAATGTGTGTACCAACACCTCATTGGAGTGATGATGATGAGGATAGTCCCGCAACATGGATTTAAATCTTTCCCAGGCTTAATATAAATTTTCTCCCTCCCTCTATTTGAAACTTAGAATTTGACTTCTAAGTCTGGCTGTTTTACCAGAGGGGAAAATCTTATCAAGAACTTTCGTGCAAGATCATCCCACGTTGAAATAGAATTTGGTGGCTCAGCTTTCAACCACCTCTTGGCTTCTCCGAGTAATGAGAACGGAAACAATGTAAGCCGAACATAATCAGGTGACACTCCAGCGGGTATATAAGTGTCACTTATCTCCAAAAAGTTCTGGAGATGCTGTTGTGGGTCTTCATGAGGGAGACAGGTAAATTTCCTGCTTGTGTGCAACAATTGCACCATATTTTTCTTGAGTTCAAATCTCCCTCCAGGCTCTGGTTTGCGGATACTGGATGTAACATTGTTGGCATGTGGGATTGCCACCTCGCGAACCGGCCTTGCTGCTGCTTCGTCGGGCATTAACACTACCCTCACAACTGGTGGATTTTGTTGCTCCATAATAGTTTGTCTGAGCAACTGCAGCTTCCTTTGTAGAGCTTCTCTCCGTTTACTATGAAATATACGTTCAGGCTCTATATAAGATTCCACCAGCACTTTGTCTCTTGCCAGTGTTCACAGCAATTAAGTCTGCAAAATACAGGCTAAGACCAAGTTGTCAACACTTAAGAAAATAAAATACAAATACAGTAAATTCACACTTAACACAATTTCACCAATTGCCTAGTCTCCGCGGCAACGGCGCCAAAAACTTTTTCGGTGGTTCGTAGGGGTTAAAAACCGACACGTAAGTGCACGTGGTCAAACAAGTAGTAAGTGGCTTTAGTAAGCCAAGTATCGATCCACGGAGACTCTGGATAAGTGAAAATTGCTTAAGTATACTATATTCTATCTCACTTCTAAATATGCTGACAACAACATAACCAAAAGTGAATAATTTGTTTTATAAATTATATACTAAAACTACTAACAATTATCTACTTTGAATTTAAACAATGGATATGAGCATGCCGAGGTTAAGAACATGTAATGAACTGATTATCATCATAAATTGGTTAATCTTTTCTTCCAGTTGCTAGCCAACAACATTAGCCAAGAGATTAAAACTCTCGTATTTAATCTCACTTAAGAATCATAAACCATCCGTCTACATTTCTGTGATCAAATGCAATTCATGACCTAGCAATACAATTCCGGTTCCTAAATTGACTAATACGGCTTTCAAGTATATTTCTATCAGGAAAGCACATCAAAACTCAATTTTCCCAAATCAAGTAAAGAACAATACCCTATTAATTCACAACTTTCCAATTTCGTGCTCTCTCAAGTGAAATCGGACTTTTTAGATATACATTAATGTCGGCCACACACCAAAGCAGTAGAAACAAGAATTAATAGAACAACATGGAAGAAGAAGATGAAAAACCATATAATTCAATAATCAAAATTCATCACCATTGTTCATAACCTCAGCAAGGAAGGGAATTAGCCACTCATTTGTGGATTAATCATCCTAAAACAAGTGTTAATCATACAAACAATTGAGTTAAAGAAGAAAGAAGGAGAGAAAAAACCCTAAACTTTTTGTCCCTCAACTGCCTGTAACCCACGTCCTTACTCCACCAAGTCTGAATTATGAAAAATACATTTAAGTGTTCTATTTATTCTAGTGGAAATTTTTCCCGGAATAACAAGCAACGTGTCACGGAGTGCATCGCGGAGCACTGCCTCCGTGACACGGCGTGGATGCGGACCCTCACTGGAATTTGGGGGTCCAGGTATAAAGCATCAACGTGGCACGGCATGCAACGGGGAGGCTTGCCACCGTACCACGGAGCTGTCGTGAGGCTCCACTGGAATTTATGCATTTTTCCACCCTGCAGGCAGAATTCCTCCGCGATGGCAGCGTGACACGGCTCCATCGTGGAGCCCCTTTAATTGGTGCAGTCCAATGCTTTTTCCTTTGCTCGCATCCAAGTCCAACTCCGATATCCTCCAACATGCATTTTACCTTTTCGAAATCACATTTTACCTACAAAACAATGCTAATCATGTTGGTTAGTATAAATTCACATTTTATTACCAATTACATGAAAATGTATACACATTGCACGATAAACAAGGTGAAAATGATACGTTTGAGTATCACTTGGGCATATTAATCTGCCCAAGATCAATAACTACACGCAAGTGCACGTGGTCGAACAAGTAGTAAAGTGGCTCAAGTAAGCCAAGTATCGATCCCACAGGGACTGGACTAAGGTATCAGTCTAATCAAATGTCAATAAACTTTAACTCTAAACTGCAGACAACAGTGTGAAGAAGATTTTAATATTCTTTTTCCTAATTTTGTACTAAGTCTAATATGAATATACAAGTTGAGTCTGAACTATAAGTAAGAGCATGCTGAGGCTAAAATGAACATGTAGAGAAATAAATTATCGATACAATTTGGTTAACCTTTCCTCCGGTTTCTAGTCAAGAATTATTACCTATGGATTAAAACTCTCGTATTTAACCCAACTTAAGAATCATGAACCTTCCACCTACATCTCTATGATAAAAAGAAATTCATGTTCTAGTCATACAAAACCGATTCCTTAATTGACTAATATGACTTTCAGGTATATCTCTATCCTGAAGGTAAATCAATTCTCAATTTTCCCAAACTAAGAAAAGATCATATCCTATCAATTCACAACTTTCCAATTTCTTTCTCTCTCGAGTGAAATCGAACTTTTTAGATGTACATTAACATTGGCCACACATTAATGCAGTAATAACAAAAATCAATAGAACAACCACGGAAGAAAAGATGAAAAACCAATTTATCAATAATTACATTTCAATACAAATGTTCTTAACCTCAGCAAGAAGGGAATTTAGCCACTCATTTGTGGATTAAACATCGTTAAATGAGTGTTAATCATACAAACAATTGAAATAAAGAAGAAGGAGATAGAGAAAAAACCTGATATTTTCATCCCCTCAACTGCTTGTATCCCACGTTCTTGCTCCACCAAGTCAGAATAATTAAAGATGAACCTAAGTGTTCTATTTATACTAGTGGGAATTTTTCCCGGAATAACAACCAACGTGTCATGGAGTGTATCGCGGAGCACTGCCTCCATGACACGCCACCAACGCGGACCCTCACTGGAATCCGGTCGTCCAAGTATTCACACCCAATGTGGAACGGCGTGCAACGCAGGGCTAGGCCAACATGCCACGACCCCAACGCGAACCTTCACTGGAATTTGGCATAATTTCTGCATCCAGGCAGAATGCATCCGTGATGGCAGCGTGACACGGCTCCATCACGGAGCCCCTTTACTTCGTGCTTTCCTTGTGCTTTTTCCTTGCTCTCTTCCGAGTCCAATCTCGATTTCTCCCAACATGCATCTTAGCTTCATAAAATTATATTTTTCCTGCAAAACCACGCTAATCATGTTGGTTAGTATAAATTCACATTTTATTACAATTCACATGAGAATGTACAAACATCGATAGATAAACAAGGCAAAAGGACACATTTGAGTATCACTTGGGCATATAAATCTACCCAAGATCAAAAGGCTTTCTTTGGGATATCACACTCCTGAACCCTGAGTTGATGATACCCGGACCTAAGATCTATCTTATAGAAACACTTGGCACCCTGAAGCTTATCCAATAAATCATCAATACTGGGTAAAGGATACATGTTCTTGACAGTGACCTTTTTCAGTTGCCGATAGTCAATGCGCATTCGAAGCGAACCATCCTTCTTTCGAACATATAAAACTGGTGCACCCCACGGAGACTTACTCGGTCTAATGAAGCCCTTATCTAACAAGTCCTTCAACTGATCCTTTAATTCCTTTAGCTCTGCTGGAGCCATCCTGTAGGGAGGAATAAATATAGGCTGAGTATCAGGTAAGAGGTCAATACCAAAATAAATTTCCCACTCTGGAGGAACACCTGACAAATCGTCGGGAAAAACCTACGGATGCTCACACACCACCGGAACTGGCTGGATAATCAGGATCTCGGACTCAACATCCTTAACCCTAACTAGGTGGTATATGCAACCTTTTCAAATATTTTTCCTGGCCTTAAGATAGGAAATAAATCGACTGGCTGGTACACCTGAATTACCCTCCCACTCCAAAATGGACTCCTCCGGAAATAAGAATTCCACAGCACGGGTCCTATAATTAATCAAAGCATAACACGCAAACAGCCAATCCATATCCATATTGATATCAAAGTCAGTCATAACTAACTCTACTAAATCTGCGGAGGTGACCTTATGCAATACTGTAATGGAGCAACCTCTATACACCCGCCTAGCCACAACTGAGTCACCAACTAGAGTAGAGACTGAGAACGGTTCTGACACGGTTTCAAGGCTAACTCCAAAACTACTAGCAATATTAGGGGTCATAAAAGACCAAGTAGCTCCTAGATCTAAGAAGGCATAAGCATCAATATGGAAGACTTGCAACATACCAGTGACCACATCTGGTGATCCTCCTGCTCCTAGTGGGAACTAAAGCATAAAACCTGTTTTGGCGCTGATCGCCTGCTGTACTAGTCGAGGCACCACACTGGGGGGACGTGCTGCTGGAACAGCAGAACTAGCTGCTGTCACACGGGCTCCATCGAGTCTTGATTTGGCAAAGGGGCAATCCTTAAGCCTATGTACGGGTTTACAACACCAGAAGTATGCATCCAAGCCAACTAAGAACCTTCCGAGGTGATTCTTGCCACACCCCGCACTAACTAGGAAAGAGCGCACCACCTACATGCTACCTTGGCCTCTCGACGTCGAAGCTCTGCTAACCGATCTCTTTTGAATCTAGATGGCGTGTTGGCCGATGATGCAGCTAGTGCGATAGACTTGCGCTGGGACAGCTGAAGCTGTCCACCCCCTGACCTGACCTGAGAAGTCCCATAGCTATCGGTCCTGGCCCTCTTAGCCTCCCTCTGCCTCTAGTAGACTGACTCCATCTGCTGTGCATGCAACACAATGCGAGAAAAGTCGATATCTCGATGTGGCATGGAGATCCTGTAATCCTTGTCCAAATAATCTACCACCCGATGAACAAAATGACTCACTCGAGCCCTCTACTCTGCCACCATCTCTGGAGCATACTTGGATAATCAGGTGAACTCCAATGCATACTCCTGGACGGACATGTCACCCTGTTTCAAATAAACAACCTCAGCCACCTTGAGCTCCCTCATCTCCTGAGGGAAGAACTGATCCAAAAATGCCTCGTGGAGCTCTTCCCAACCTATCGGTCCTACTCCTACTGGCCTCGCATCTCTCCACTGCTTGAACCATATGTGAGCCACCCCCTTTAGCTGATAGGAGGTCAAGTCAATACACTCCCCGTTGTTCACCCCCATAACCTTAGTGATCTTTAGAATCTCCTCATTGAAATCATGTGGGTCCTTATCCACCTTCGACCCCGTGAACTCAGGAGGACTCATCCTCAAGAAATCTCTCACCCTAGCTGCCGCCGCATTCCCATTCTGAGGGTAATGCACCACTATCTGATTATGAACCTAGGAAGCCATAACATGTGCTAGCATCTGAATCGCTGCCCTAAACTAAGCATGTGCAGCTGGCTGTGGTGCGTGCTCCTCGGGAACCGGTGGGCCTGGCTGATGCCCACCATCATTGGCACCCTCATGATAATTGTCGTTACCATTTCTCCTAGCATTCACTCCGTGTGGAGGCATTATTCTGGAAATGTGAATAGAACAAATTAGGAGGGTAAGGACTTTCACCACACGAAATAGATTACAAAGAAGGGAACATTTCCTAAATGTTTCGTAGCCTCTTCGTCATAAGTGTGGTGCGCTTCACAACTATGACAGAGACTCTACTTAACGCGGCTTTTAGACACCATAGGATACTTCAAACCTATGGCTCTGATACCAAGTTTGTCACAACCCAAACAGAGACCCGAATCGTGACACGGGACAAGGAGCCCAGAGAGACCCCAAGTCGACCCATGGCGTGAGCATATATCTAATTCATTCACACAAGCAGAGGACTTAACATAAGGAAATAAAATCATGACATCACAATGGAGAAAAGACAATACATGGTCCATACATGACAACTGAATACAACGGATAGTCTGAAAATCCTCTAATCATGAAAGATGGGTTGATGGGACAATACCCCAACTAACCCTACAATACGGAAACTGAAAGATAATGATAGAGTATGAACATATGACCCTCGAAACATGAGGATTCACCAAATAAGCTGACAGCGAACTCCGAAGAGCTACTAAGGAGGGTGAGCCTAAGAGCCGGGTCCTGTATCATGAAACAATACATCATAGAAAGTATGCGATCAGTATGTGGAATGTATCGAGTATGCATAAGTAAAAAGGAAATTTTAAAATACATAAAAGTTATAAATGATCATAATAGTAGGACATCATGGTCATTTCGTAAACACCGTAACATAACATAAGGCTCAAGGATTTTCAAAACATTCATAATACAAACATAATCATAATCAGGAGAAAAGCTTTACTTAACATCACTTGAGCCAAAATACATAATCATAACATGCATAATTCATGAGGAAGAGTGGGAGATTCTCTTAACTAACATACTCCATATGATCACACATGAAGTCTGACTTGTAAACTAGTCGGATGGCCGTTCGTACCTTGCCAAGGGTAGAAACATGAAGGGCATGATATCACCATGAAAAGGGCCAATTAGGTCAGGGACAGTCATAAACAAGGTCCCAACATACCCACGGTGGCACGTAGTTTATTGATCTAGGGCTTAACCTAAGCCCCGAACCTACTCGGTGTTCGATACTACTCCCAAAATATATATAACGCTCATAGTATAACATACATGAATTCATGAGCTAGTTAAATCATGATAATCATAAACAAACTTGTACACACGTGAACTAGCTATGAAATAGGGCCCGTGAGTCGGACAAAACATAATTCATAATTCATAGGCTCCAAGCATACTTGAAAATCATACACATAACTTGTAAATCATCAGATCATAATGGGTACTTGAATGAAACCATATTTCAAATCATAAATCATTATGGGTTTGTAAGTATCAACACTTGAAGTAAAGATATAAATCGATTCATCATAGATCATACATAATTGGGCTTAATTTCAAGAGAATTTAATATTCTATAAAATTATAAATAAATTAAATTATAAAATCTGATCAAAAACCAATAGAATACGATAAGGCTCGAAAATCACAAGGCCCATTAACAATCATTAGATTTTTATATAATTCTACTTTAAAACCCTATAAATTTATTTATAGAATTTTCATGAAATTATAGAGATTGGGCATGGGTGTGGAAAAAAACACCAATCGATAGCTTTACATACCTGAATAAAATTGATTCTTAACCTCTCTTGAATGCCCAAGAAGGAATTGGAAGGACTTTGAAGAGGGAAGCCTTTATTCACCCTTGACACTTCTCTGTACTCTTGCATGCATGAATGAGGACTTAGAATAGATTATCCCTCTAAAAACCCACCTTTCATAAATGAAAATGACATATTTTAGGGCCCTAGGACTTAGGAATTACGGAAAAGCCCTTACTAAAATCACAGAAATTTGCTGACTGCCTGTCTCCATGAGGGACTGGATGAGTTGTGACCAGGCTAATGACTCGTGGCCTAGAGTCGTGGAGCCTACAGTCTAATTCACTTAGGGGACCCCACGAGGGACCCCAAAAATCATGGGGGCCGACCACGAATCGTGGTCACCACCCATGACCCCTACTTCCTCAAAACCTTAGCCAACCTCTCAATCCATGCCATGGATGACCTCACGAGTCATGAGGTTTGACCATAACTCGTGGTCATGCTCGTGGCCTCATCCAACACCTTTCCAGGACCGGCTTGACCATGAGTCACCTCACGGCTCGTGGTCACTCCTCACGAGCCACTTCACGGATCATTCTGTGATATGGTGCGAAATTTTAGTTCTTCACCGTTTGACTACCGGGTCTGATCCTTGGGTTCCCGGGGTCTAACATCCGTAGATGATCAGTGGAAAGACATCCTTAGTGATATATTAAGCGTGGGTCTGGCAGTGGAGTCACATGCGATAGCTATCAAGCATTGAACTGCAGCTAGGGCAACTGTCAGCATCTATGAACCCTAGGCAAAAGGGTACACTACGAAGAAACACAGTCCGAAATCCAAAGAATGATGGTCACTGTATGGTGGTGATGACTAGGAGTGAAAAGACTACTGCTGACCCCCCTTAACCGGTCGTAGATGAAAGGAAGAAAGAGAGCGTGATTGAAGATGAGGGCGATGTTGCTGAGAAGGAACATAATGAGGATGCTAAGTTTCTTGAGGCCCCAATTGGTGAAAAAGGGCCTGATGTTGAACAAGGAGCAACACAAATTTACAAGGCTATTCTGAGACCACTTCCATAGTTCCCCCAAAGAATGAAGATGAGGGCAGAGAATGGTAAGTTTTAAAATTTTTTGTCAATGCTTAAACATTTATATGTAAATGTACCATTAGACGAGGCGTTGAAACAAATGTTGGGACATGCTAAGTTTATGAAGGACCTTGTGACGAAGAAGTGGTCTGTGAGCTATGAGCCCATTGATAATGCACACCATTTGTAATGTCGTAGCTTCACGGGTCTTGGCCCAAAAAAAAAGATCTAGGTGCTTTTACCATACCATGCACAATTGGCGATGTTGAGTTTGCAAGGGCACTCTGTGATCTAGGAGCAAGAATCAATCTGATGCCACTGGCTGTTTTTAAATAGTTGGAATTGGGAGGCCCCACACCGACTACCATGCGACTATTGATAGCCGACAGAACTGTGAAGAAGCCAGTGGGGATCCTATTCGATATGCTTGTCAAAGTTAACATTTTTATATTCCTAGAAGACTTCGTGATCCTTTATTACGAGGTTTATTATTAGGCCCCTATCAGTTTGGGGAAACCATTTATTGTTACTGGGAGGGCCTTAGTAGGTGTAGAGGCTGGCCAGTTGAAGTTAAGACTAAATAAAGAAGAGGTCACCTTCAATGTATGCCGGTCAATAAAGCAACCGAAGGAATATAGAGTGGTCGCAGGATAGTTAAATTTGGAACATATTGATAACATTTAGTTTGAAATCGCTCATGAGACATGACTCGGTGATTGAGTATAGTCATCTAATAGGGATGAACCAGTCATTTCGATGAACCCTAGTTATCAGTTCTACAAGTAAGCATTGGGATTGATCACGTGTGCATACCTGAAGTAGTGATGAACCCATAGGGAACACGTACCCTAGTTGTTTTCAAATCTTGATTTAAATCAAAATTATAATCTTCGCTTTAACATTGTTTTCTTGAAACCCCCAAATTGGAGATTACTCACCAATAAGTTCACTTACCGTCATTAGGCTAGATCTTACCCTATGCCTTGTGGGTTCGACCCCAACCTATTAGTCGGGTTCTTTATTGATAATGCCCACTTCATACTGTGCCAGAAAGTGTGAGTTTGAGCATTATCCAAAAGTGGCACCGTATGATCACTATTGACACCTTAGCAGCTTTCTTGCTGGATTATGAGGGAGATAGGGTACTAGAGTACACTAACATGATGAACACCTTAAATGGAATGGGGTCACATCACTTCAGACCTAATAAGTTAGACTTTCATTTGAAGAACCGTTCAACGCCCCCAGAAAAACCATTAGTGGAGGTACCACTAGTCCTTGAATTAAAGGGACTTTCTCCTCATCTCAAATATGCATTCTTGGGTGAAGATAGCACTTTGCCAGTAATAATTGCAGCAGATTTAACAGACTGCTAACTAGAAGCTTTGGTCACAGTATTAAAAAGGGATAAAAAGGCAATTGGCTAGACCATAGTTGATATCATCGAGTTCGCTCCAGGAATATGTTCTCACAAGATACATCTCGAGACAAACTGCACACTAAGTATAGAACATCAACGACGCCTGAACCCATCAATGTAAGAAGTAGTAAAAAAAGAGGTCATCAAATGACTAGACGCTAGTGTAGTCTACCCCATTGCAGATAGCAGGTGAGTAAGTCCTGTATAACGTGTACCAAAAAAGACGGGATCACAGTGGTACCCAATGAGAAGAATGAGCTGATACTGACATGACCAATCACAGGATGGTGTGTATGTATGGATTACAGGAAACTCAACCACTGGACCCAAAAGGACCACTTTCCAATGCCATTCATGGATCAGATGCTTAACAAATTGGTAGGTAGAGGTTGGTACTATTTTCTTGATGGCTACTCAGGATATAATCAAATCACTATAGTCCAAAAAGATCAGGTAAAGACTACCTTCACCTGTCTATATGGAACGTTTTCTTTCAGAAGAATTCCATTTGGATTGTGCAATGCACCGGCCACATTCTAGCGCAGCATGATGTCGATATTCTCAGATATGGTGGAGGACACTATCGAAATATTATGGATGAATTCTCAATTTTGAGTGACTCATTCGAATCTTGTGTCAAACACTTGGGAAAAGTGTTGAATAGATGCAAAGAAACTAATCTGGTCCTAAATTGGGAAAAATGTCATTTTATGATCAAGGAAGGAATAATTCTGGGTCACAAAATCTCAGGAAAAGGGATTGAGGTGGACAAGGAAATATTGAGGTTATAGTAGGTTTGCCACCCCCTATTTTCGTAAAAAAGGTTTGAAGCATTTTATGGCTTGCAGGATTCTATAGGCGATTTATCAAGGACTTTCAAAAATTGCACAGCTTTTGTGCAAACTGCTTGAGAAGGAGGTAAAGTTCGTGTTTGATGAAACATGTCTAAGGTCTTTTGAGTGCTTGAAAGATAAACTCACCACTGCTCCTATTATCATAGCTCCATATTGGTCTTTTCTATTTGAAGTAATGTGTGATGCTAGCGAGGTTCGTCTTGGTGCTGTCTTGGGCCAACGAAGAGCAAAGATTATCCACCCCATCTACTACGCTAGTAAGAGACTCAACATAGCCCAAAAGAAATACCCAGTCATAGAATAGGAGCTACTAGTCGTGGTTTTTACAATCAAGAAGTTTCAAGCGTACTTGCTTGGAACTAAGGTGATTGTCCATACAGACCATGCCAATTTGTGATATCTGATGTCTAAAAAGGATACTAACCGAGGTTGATTAGATGGGTGTTGTTGCTTCAGGAATTCGAGTTTGAGGTCAAAGATTAGAAAGGGGCTGAAAATCAGGTAGCTGATCACTTATCTAGGCTAGAGTCTGAAGCTAGGGCAAGAGAGTAGATTGACATTAATGATGCACTCCTAGATGAGCAGGTAGTAGCTGCATCTCAGTATTTGATTTTTGGGTACGTCGACTTTGCAAATTATTTTGTTAGCGAAATGATCCCAGCAGACTTGACTCCCCAGCAGAAAAAGAAGTTCTTATTCTATGCCTGGAGATATTATTGGGATGAAGCATACTTATTTCGCATTTGTACAGATGGGATCATTCATAGGTGTGTGCCAGTGGTAGAAATGTTGAGCATTCTTGAGGCCTGTCATTCATCCCCACTTGGGGGTCATCATAGTAGTTTTAGAACTACACATAAAATCATGCAATGCGGGTATTAGTGACCCTCTATTCACTAAGATTCCTATTATTATGCCAAGGCATATGATCAGTGTCAAAGGCAGGGTGGCATTACCCATAAACATGAGCTTCTATTTACCCCTTTCTGGAAATTGAGTGGTTTGACATATGGCATATAGACTTCATAGGCCCATTTGTTAGATCATACGGGATTAAATACGTCTTGGTGGCAGTGGACTATGTCTCCAAATGGGTAGAGGCTGTTGCACTACCTAACAGTGAAGGCAAAAATGTTACAGCATTATAGAGTGGTGCATGTGTCTCCAGACGGTGTACTGTAACTTGAGAACAAAGATGGAAAAAGGTTCAAAGTGAATGGGCAAAGAATAAAGCCATATCTGGGAGATATGGAGAAATTAATAGGAATCGAAGTGGTGTACTTGTATGATGCCTGAAGAGTCACAAAAGTTACATCGTGCCGCAACATTAAATCAGGCGCTGCATGGGAGGCAACCATGGATGGTAAAGTCTAAGTAGCCGCAGGTATGTTCCCTTCCCTCTATGCATATATTCTATGCTTCAGGGATGAAGCATGCTTTTTAAAAAGGGGAGGGGTGTACTTGGATTTTTGGGGATTTTGATTCGTCCAAGGGTTTTTCTTGCCATGTTTCATTTCCCTCGGGCATGCTATCTAGTAGAACTTTCATGTTTTGGAATTTTATTTCTGTGTGATTTTTTTTAGTTAGAAAGTAGCTTAGGAGTACTCAGCCAAGAAAGTGCACTAGATTTTATATTTTTGAAAATTGACCCTGTTAATTTTTTTTTGATGAATTAGCTATGTACTTGTAATTGCATGCATGATTTCTGTGGATCCTTTTACGTTATTTAACATATTAGCATGTGTAGTTTTTATTAATCCATGAATAAACTGGACAGGTAGAGTGAATATAAATCATGTATCATGAGTGAGTGAGGTTTGATACCTAGGTCAATAATGTGTAGAAGATCTAGAGCTTTCCTGATTGGTCTTTGCATAGGTTTTAAGATGGTTGGTTAGGAAAGGATCATAGGCCGTTCTTGTTGAGCCCATTTTTATCCTAAATAACTCTACCGAAATCATATGATTCCCTTGATCAAAATTTTTGAGCCTTAAATAGACCATTTTTTTATTTGATTGACCAATTAACCGCACCCATTTTTGTAATGAACCTGTTTTGGCCCTGGTCCCTCCTAGGACATTTTGAACCTCAACATAGGAAAAATGCCTAAGTTGAGGGTGGCTAGAGTAGGGGTGCATAAAGATTGGGAAGGTGAAAAATGGAGAGAAAAGAGAAAAAAGGTGAAAGATGAGGTGTGGTGTGAGAAAATAAAAAGAAAAAGAAAGAAAAATGAAAAAAGAAAATTCAAAAAGTGAATGATGCATAAAAAGTTTGAATAAACACACCACACTCATACACATGTCAAAAATGGTAAAAAGGGAGGAAAATGCAAGAAGAAGAAAGGGTAAAAAAGTGACAAAATGGACCCATATATTAGTCGCTCAAAAGATTCCATATCTACCTTACCTAGCCCGAAAGCCTACATTACAAAGCAAAGCAAGTCCTATAATGATCCTAACCTAACCATCTGATAAGCCGAAGTAAAGAAAATAAGGGCAAGCCTATGGTATCCAATATGCAGTATCTGAAACTTCTTTGTGAGAGTGAGAGTCTCACTTGTTCAATCCCAAGTAATATACTTTTCTATATTAGTGAGTGGGGGACTTCGTTTGCTGCGAGGGTACATGATTTGTGTTTAACTTTACTAGTGTTCTGTGTGAAAAGCATTGGTAATGTTACACCCCGTAAGTTCTTGAAACTTAGTTGGCCTATTCACATGTTGGTTAAGACATTTAGAATGCCATACGTGCGAGGAAAGGGCCCGGGGAGAGACCGTATAAGCGCCAAGTCGGAGCATCACAAGGCAAATGCAACTTATAAATTGCATTCGACAAATGCGACTTAAAGAGGAGGGGTTCAAGTCCAAGTATATAAAGCCTTCTACTTCATTTTAAGTTGCTTTCCATGTGATTTCTAGCAGAAACAATTAGAAAACTGAGAGAAACGAAGGTTCACCATAAATTTCCTTCTGATTACACCGTCAAACACAGTCCAAACTCGAATTAAATTCGGGTAGCGAAGTATAAGGCTGCGGGGAGCATTCCTGTGGAGTTAGTTTCGTGAAATTCGGCCGGAGAATCATCGTCACGCCGAGCTAAGGTATGTGGAATTTCTCAAACATAGTGTCAATATACTCCTAGCCCTAAAGTGAGTATTTCTCCCTTCTGGACTTCTGAGAAATAGCGAGTTTTCAGCTGTTTTTCGATAAGTTAAATTTTGGGCAGTATATATATATTCAAAGTAGTGTTTTCTTCCAGAATATTGATGAATTTAGTTTTATTTGCTATGAATATGAATGCAGTTGGAAGAAATAGCTGGATATTGACCGAGTTATGCCAGTTAGTCAAGAAGTCGGCAACTGAGGTATGTAAAGCGAGTTTCTTCGGCAAGATAGTAATTCTAGTATAGTAAAATGGAATAAATTCCAGAAGAACGTTTCAAAGCCAAGTATTATGCCCAGTGTGAATTCAGTAAGCATTCTTGAATAATTATTATGTCATATTCAGAATAAAAGTCAGTAAATTAGTATTAGACATCGAGATATTATTCTAGACTCAGTATAACTCAGTATCAGATTCAGTATAATTCAGCAAGGGATTTAGAATAGAATAGCAGAACATGGAAAGTATTATCAAATTTAATATATATGTTATATGTGATTATTGTTGTTTGTAGAGACCTGATTTTTCTGTGTTAGGCACCCTTAGAGCTTCTTTGCCGCCCCAGGGTTAATAGCTGTGTCGACTTGCCCGCCAGAGGGTGAGGATACATCACTCCAAGGAGTGGTATGTCGTCTGCTAGAGGACGAAGATGGGATGCAGCATTCCCCATAGCAGGCTGATCAGCATTATAGCATACCCATGTCGAGCGCTTGCGCCAAGGGCACAAATTACAGATTACAGATCACAGATCTTAGAGTATAGTTTACAGGAGTCCTCCGGACTCAGATACAGCTAGAGTCAGGGGCCTAGAGAGCCTAAGTTGCATACTTAGGGGGCCGACGGGATCCTCATAGTTACTAAATGAGTGGAGTGAATTGTTATTTTTGGATGGCAACCCGGGTAGGGCTATATAGATTGCATGTTGATTGGTACCTTCCGGCTTATAAGGGCTGGTATAGGTTCTTGTATGCTATATGTGTTATTTATTAAATTGATAGATAGCAGGACGCTGCATTGACAGGTATGATTCTCACCTTCTCTCTAGTACAGTTAAGCTTAGTTTAGATTCTGCCATCCTAAACAGTCTTAGCCATCTTCTGTTATTCAGTAACTATCATTATTACTGTCTATTTTCAGTTATGTTTAGTTATAGGTTTGCATACTCGGTACCAGTGGTACTGACGCCTATTTGTGGGCGGTGCATTACTTGCCTGCAGGTACTCATAGACGAGGAGCCGATCCCTCGTAATTCTAACCAACACACAAATTCATCAGCTCCTGTCATCTGGAGCTTAAAAGCTAGAGGTTTATTCCTTTTCTTTTATTGTATAGTACGGGTAGGTTGGGGCCCTGTCCCGACCATCTTATAAGTATTCTTAAAGGCTTGCAGATTGTATATTCCATGTGGTTAGTTGTACCAGTCGTGTGAGGCCGTATCTATGTTTTAGTTTGTTTATGATGGCCGTGTGGGGACTTATTCAGTTAATAGTTGGTGACCTTGTCGGTCACAGAGTAGTTTAGCATTTGATCCAGCGTTTCCGTGAAACTAGTTAGCATGGTGGCCTTGTCGGCCCGCATAGGTTCCTTTATACTACTATTGTTCTGGTTAGCTGTTGTTGTCTTACAAGTGGCTATAGGCCTAGTCTGCCGAAGGCTATATTTACAGCCATTATATAGCCCATTGGTTCCATGAACCCAGAGCTAGAGCCATCCTGGTACCAGATGTGCTTAGGCTCAATAGTCCAACAGTCCAGGTCTTAGTAGGGCACCAGGTGCCAGTCATGCCTCCCAAGGCGGGGCGTGACAAACTTGGTATTATAGAAGGTCATATCACAGGTAGTCTGCAAGACGTGCTAAGAAGACTCTTATCTATGGATGTGTTGTGCACCACATACCATAGGCAGGAGGCTGCAGAGCATGATAGGATGGTTACTTTTTCTTCATAATCAGTCGTGTCATAGAGCAGTACAGTATAGGGTTGAGCCCCTAAAACTTATCATACTATTTGTTTACAGATAAAATGGCATAACAGCGACATCCTATCACTGGTAGAAGACTGGATACCACAGAAGGAGAAGGCACCAGCAAGATACCTCAGCCTCACTTAGAATCAGCCTGATCTGAGGGCGATACAGAGGCGTCATCTCGACCTTCACAGTAGTCCCCACCCCACCAGGAGCCACTCGGGACGACATTACCTCCGATAGTTTCTATACCTACACCATCCAAACAGGAAATTCGAAGTGCAGTAGTTATGTTGGCATGAATGATGGCTACTCAGCACCAGTCAGTGCCATCCGTAACACCAGAGTCATCAGGTGGGCTTGGCAGTTCGAGGGTCCAAGAATTCTTGGAACTAGGTCCCCCGCAGTTCATAGGGTCGGATCAGGCAGAGGACCCCCAAGACTTCCTGGATCAGATGCAGAGAATCTTCCTGGTCATGCAAGTGACATCTATAGAGTCGGTTGAGTTAGCGGTGTTCCGGCTGCGGGATATTGCTGTGTTTTGGTATGAAAGTTGGGAAAGCTCCTGAGGGAGAGATGTTGCCCCTCTGACCTGGTCTAGCTTTTCAGAGGCCTTCCTGGACCGTTATCTGCCACAGGAAATCTGACAGGCCCGGATGGACCAGTTTTTACACTTGGAGCAGGGGCAAGGAGTGTACAGGAATACGCACTGCAGTTTGATTCCTTGGCCCACTATGCTCCAGCCTTTGTGGACACCATGCCATCTAGAGTCCACCGGTTTATTATGGGTCTGAACCCAGAATATATTGAGCCATGCATGACAGCTACGCTACGGGATGATATGGATATTGCTTGGGTGCAGGCCTTTGCCCAGACTATTGAGGACCTTAGATAGCGGAAATAGGATAGCAGACAAATAAATAAGGAATAGCGCCATAAGGATAGATTAGATTAGATACAGGGGGAGATTCAGGGAGGGCCTAGGCCACGGTTTTCAGATAGGCCACCTAGACCCCCGCCTCCATCACAGCAGTAGGGAGGTAGATTTGGTCACGGGGGGTAGACAGAGTCCGGCGGGAGTTCTCGAACGGTAGATTCACCCCAGCAGAGGAGGGCAGAGCAGAGCAGGTATACACACCGACCTTGCCCTATTTGCAGTCGACCCAACACTAGAGCTTGCAGATATGGCTCCACAGGGTGTTATATATGCGGACAGGAGGGTCATGTAATGAGAGATTATCCAGCCAGGGGTCAAGGTAACTAAGATAGACAGGACAGGGTGTCAGAAGGGCCGCGAGCTCCAGCAGCCTCGGCAGGGCATAGGCCCTCAGTCCCAGTAGGCAGGGGTCAAGGCAGATTAAGGGCCTCGAGTTAAGGTATGGGCCCAAGCCGTACCTATGCATTACCAGCGAGGTAGGACTCAGAGGCGTCTCCAGATGTGGTAACAGGTATGATGACTATTTGCTCTGTCCCTGCTTATGTATTGATTGATCAAGGATCTACCTTGTCCTACGTTACCCCATTTGTGGCTCGAATGTTCAGTATTGTACCAGAGTTGCTTCAGAAACCCTTTTCAGTATCTACACCCATCGGTGACTCTATCATAGCCAGAAGGGTTTATCGAGGGTATACAGTAGAGGTTGCTGATCGTCAGATCATAGTAGATCTGGTGGAATAAGAGATGATTGATTTTGACGCCATTATAGGTAGGATTGATTGGCGCCATGATATGCCAATGTAGAATGCTGGACCAAGACGGTCCGATTCCACTTTCCAAGGGAGGCAGTACGAGATTGGAAGGGCAGTACAACTACACCAAAAGGTAGGTTTATTTCCTACCTTCAGGCAAGGAAGGTCATAGCTAAGGGATGCATTTGCCACATAGTCAAAGTTTAGGATGTACGGGTAGTGCCTCCGACTCTCCAGTCTGTTCCAGTGGTTAATGAATTCCCCGATGTATTCCTAGATAAGCTACCTAGTATCCCCCCATAAAGAGAAATTGATTTGCTACCAAGAACTCAGCCCATATCGACCCCTCCGTATCGTATGGCTCCTGTAGAACTCAGAGTACTAAAGGAGAAGCTGAAGGATCTATTAGATAAGGGCTTTATTAGGACGAGTACTTCACCTTGGGGTTCGCTGGTTCTGTTTTTGAGAAAAAAGGACGGATCCCTCCGCATGTGTATAGACTACAGACAATTGAACAAGGTTACAATCAAGAATAAGTATCCGCTTCCCAGAATAGATGATTTGTTTGATCAGTTACAGGGGGTCAAATATTTCTCCACGATTGACTTACGGTCCAGATATCATCAGGTTTGAGTTCGTGAAAGGGACATTCCGAAGACTGCCTTCAGGACCAAATATGACCATTTTGAATTCCTAGTCATGTCCTTTGGGCTGACGAATGCTCCCCCAGTATTCATGGACCTGATGAACACCATCTTCAGATCATACCTAGACCTGATCATGATAGTGTTTATTGATGATATTCTGGTGTATTCTTGCTTAGAGGTAGACCACCAAGATCATTTACGGACAATGCTCCAGATTCTCAAGGACCGTCAGCTCTATACCAAGTTCTCTAAATGTGAATTTTGGCTGAAATCAGTAGCCTTCTTGGGGCATATCGTGTCGGATGCTGGTATACAAGTAGATATAAGAAGATAGAAGCAGTAAAAACATTGCCTAGACCTACCACTTCGACCGAAGTACGCAGTTTTCTGGGATTAGCAGGGTACTACAGAAGATTTGTTGAGGGATTCTCCACCATAGCAGCACCTCTGACTAAGTTTACGCAAAAAGCAGTAAAGTTTCAATGGACGGAGGCATGTGAGCAGAGTTTCCAGGAATTGAAAGACAGGTTAATCTCCGCCCTAGTGTTAGCATTGCCAGAAGGTATAGAGGGTTATGTAGTTTATTGTGATGCTTTAGGTGTTGGGTTAGGATGTGTGTTGATGCAGCATGGTAAAGTAATTGCTTATTCTTCCAGAAAACCGAGGAAACACAAAAAGAATTATCCTACCCATGACATGGAACTAGCCACAGTGATCCACGCCCTAAAGATGTGGAGATATTACTTGTATGCCATCCATGTGGATATTTTAACTAATCATAAAAGCCTACAGTATATCTTCAACTAGAGAGAGTTGAATTTGTGGCTGCGTCGTTGGTTGGAGTTGTTGAAGATTATGATGTAAATATTCTGTATCACCCAGGAAGAGCCAACGTAGTAGCAGATGCCTTAGACCGTAAGTCTATGGGGTGTTTTGCGTACTTGCAACCCAAGCAGCGGGAATTGGCCCTAGAAATACACCAGTTAGCCAGTTTAGCCATTCGTGTAGCAGAAACAGAGGACAACAGAGCGGTAATTCAGAACACCGTAGTGTCGTCATTGGTTGTGGAGGTAAAGGAACGGCAGTATGAAGATCCTGACTTGGTTCAACTAAAAGACAGAGTTCAGCAAGGCAAAGCACCGGATTTTTAGGTAACTGAGGATGAAGCGTTGCGATGTAAGGGCCGCCTTTGTGTTCCAGATGTTGCAGGGCTTCGCCAGCAGATTATGGGCGGGTATATTATGCCCCTACTCTCTCCATCCATATGCGATGAAAATGTACCACGATATCAAATAAATCTACTAGTGGCCAGGTATGAAGAGGGAAATAGCAGAATTCGTATCCTAGTGTCCAAACTGCGAGCAAGTAAAAGCTGAACACCAGAAACCAGGAGGATTGACTCAAGACATAGCTATGCCTCTTTGTAAGTGGGAAGCAGTAAATATGGATTTTGTAGCAGGATTACCCCGTATTGATCTTGGGCATAATTGCATGCCCAAGTGATACTTTAATACTTCATTTCTACTTATTTATCCATTTTTATGTGTGCATTCTCATGTGATTTGTATGTAAATGTGGATTTATACTAACCAACATGATTAGTATTGTTTTGCCGTCTAGAAGGAATTTTCGGAAGCTAATCTACAAGTTGTTGAAGTGTGGAAATGGACTTGGAAGCAAGACGCGGAAGTAGAAGAGGAAATCGGCCAAGTTGGTGCTCCGCGATGGAGGCCGTGTCACGCTACAATCGTGGAAGCAGTCTGCCTAGAAGTAATTTTTATCTCAATTTCCAGTGGAGGTGCGCGTTACCTCCATAGCATGGAGCTAAGGCTCCGCGATACACTCCATGCAACGTTGAAGATAATTATCCGGAACCCCAAGTTCAAGTGGAGGTGCATGATGGCACTGTGGCACGGAGCTGAGGCTCCACGATTCACTCTGTGCTACGCTGAAGACAATTACCTGGAAGCTGAGTTCCAGTGAAGGTCTGTGGCAGGGCCGTGGCACTGAGCTGATGCTCCGCGATACACTCTGTGCCACGTTGACAGTTATTCCGGGAAAAATTCTCACTTGTATAAATAGCACCTTAGGTTTTATTTTAAAGAATCTGACATTTTGAGCAAGAACGTGGACAACAGGCAGTTGAGAAGAAGAATTCCTAGGGTTAATTTTCTTCCCTTTCCTCTTTAATTTCAATACCTTTTATGAATTCTACTTGTTTGAAGATGTTTAATCCGCAAATGAGTGGCTAATTCACCTCTTAATAAGGTTGAGGATAATTGCAGAAGAATGTAATGAATGATTATTTCAGTTTTGATCTTCTCTATAATGGTTGTTCTACCAATTCTTATTTTTACTACGTTAATGTTTGGTCAATGTTAATGTGTATTCTAGAATTCCAATTTTGATTCCGAAAGGGAGACTAATTTGATAGATGTGAATTGGTGGAATATGATCTTTTCTTGGGTGAGAAAGTAAGGGAAGATTTACATTCAGAATAGAAATATATCTATAATGTCATATTTGGTCATTTATGGAATGTGTTATGTATAGCTAGAACATGGGGTTTTGCATCACAGAAATGTGTAATGTAAGTCCCATGATTCTTTAATTGGTGAGGAGTCGAAAGATCCAATCCATGGGTTATTATTTCCTGACTAACAACCGAAGAGAAGATAGACTGATTTTAATTCATAAATTACATCCCTGCATATTAGCCTTAACCTCAGCTTGTTCATTGCTATTGTTAAGACTTTAACTTAGAATATTTACTTAGGTTTACATTAACGTTTTAATAATGTGTAAGTCAATGCTACGGGATTTTCCTCATCATCACCAGTCTAATGATGTGTCAATGCATACATTCATTGAGGGTTTGGAACCGTATACTAAGATTTTGTTAGATTCAGCAACTAGTGGGCAGGCATTGGAGAAGACCTATGAGGAGCTTTACACTTTATTAAACCGTATTTCAAAGGGAAATCAAGAATGGAATGCGTATTCAACTCGAAGAGGAGCAATGAAAGTTGCAGGGGTCTTTGAGGTGGTTGGTTTTACAGCTATCGCTGAACAGATAGCTGCTTTGCAAAATCAACTTAACACCCATTTCAGCAGTATGAGCTTGAGCCAGGCACAAGCTCCAGTCAATGCAATTCATCAGGTATGGTCTGAAGTCTGTGGAAGTAGTGAACACTAAATTGAGTGTTGTGGAGCCAATCCAGATTCGGTGAATTTTGTTGGAAACGTCCAGAGGAACAGTTATCAGCAGTATGGAAACAGTTACAACACAAATTGGAGGAATCATTCGATTTTTTCATGGGGGAGTACTAGTCATCAGGGACAAAGTTCAAACAAGGGCGTGCAGAGAAACCAAGGGGGCATCAAAATTTTCAGTCACTATATAGAAGAAACAATGCGCCTCCTCCACCCAGCAACATCAAGGATATGTTCAAAACCATAATAGCTAACAAAGCACAGATGCAGGCTGATTATGTAAAGTTAGCTGTTGACATGAAAAATCAGCAGTTAGCTACAAAGACATTGGAGCATCAGTTTGGATAGTTCACTGGAGCCCAAAACACTAGACCACGGGGAGGATTACCAAGCGATACTGATCTAATACCTAAGCAGGTCAATGCAGTTACTACCAGGAGTGGAACTCAACTCAAGGAGGTGGAATCAGAAAGGCCACCTCAGCAATCTAGAGCGGCAGAAAATGATGAAGGACATGATGAAGTGAGGGGGAAGGAAAAGGCAATCAAGATAGAAAGACCACCACCCCCGTTTCCTCAGAGATTAAAAAAGCAACAAGGAGGAAGCTTGCTTCAAGAAATTCATGGAAGTGTTGAAATAGGTACATATTAATTTACCTTTAGTTGATGTTTTGCAGGGACTACCGAAATATGACAAGTACATCAAGGAAATTGTAGCAAACAAAAGCAGATTGATGGAGTATGCTACAGTGGCGCTTACTGAGGAGTGCACTTCCCGAATACAAAATAGATTGCCGACAAAGCTCAAGGATCCTGGGAGCTTCACTATTCAAATTACAATTGGGCAGTCTATTCGAGCTCGTGGATTGTGTGATTTGGGAGCAAGCATAAGCTTGATGCCCACAATAGTGTTTAAGAAGTTGGGGCTGGGCAGCCCTAGACCAACTACTGTGATCTTGCAGCTAGCTGATCGTTCATTGGCAAGAGCTGATGGAATTGAGTAGGATGTTCTAGTGCAAGTGGGCTCCCTCATTTTCCCGATGGATTTTATAATTCTGGATTTTGAGCCAGATGCGGAAGTCCCATTTATTTTAGGACGTTCCTTCTTGGCAACCGGGCGAGCCTTAATCGATGTGGCTGCTGGGTGGCTAACCATGCATCGCATGATAAAGTAGAGGTTTTTGATGTGTACAAGGCCATGAAGATGCCGGCCATTTATGAGGAGCTATCAGCAATCAGTGTTTTAAATAAGGGATTGACCCTTCAGATTGTTGATTCACAAGACCCATTAGAGAGAGCCTTGGTGGGCTATGATCAATTTGGGGACAGTGCTACATATGAGATGGTGCAGACTGTGAATGAGCCAAAATGGTTCTTCAGGAAGCAGGACGTTGAACCGTTGAAGAGGTCCTTGGAACACTCGCCAAGGCCATCAATTGAGGAAGCACCGAAGTTGGAGTCAAAGACATTGCCTCCACATCTGCAGTATGTATTTTTGGATGAAGATGTCACCTTTCCAGTCATCATTTAAGCGGAACTGACAAAGGAACAAGTGAAAGATGCATTGGTGGTCCTTAAGAGGCGGAAGAGAGCAATGGTTTGGATGATGTCGGACATCAAGGGAATTAGTCCAGCTTTCTGCACACACGAGATATTCATGGAAGAAGGATCTAAGCCAACCGTGCAACATCAGCGGAGGTTGAACCCCGTGATGAAAGACGTACTCAGAAAGGAAGTGATCAAGTTGCTTGATGCAGGTGTTGGTATATCCTATCTCAGACAGTGAATGGGTTAGCCTAGTTCAGTGCATTCCAAAGAAAGGAGGGATGACCGTGGTCACTAATGAAAAGAACGAGCTGATTCCTACCCGCACAGTGACTGACTAGCAAATTTGTATGGATTACAGGAAGCTCAATGAGGCCACGAGGAAAGATCATTATCCTATTCCATTCATTGATCATATTTTGGATGGTTGGCAGGTCAGGAATATTATTGTTTTCTGGATAGGTATTCCATCTATAATCAAATAGCCATGCCATCGGAGGATCAGGAGAAGACCACTTTTACATATCCTTATGGAACATATGCTTTCAGGCGACTGCCATTTCGTCTATGTAATGCACCAGCCACATTCCAGCGATGCATGATGGCGATCTTCCATGATACGGTGGAAGATTCTATTTTCGGTAATTCATTTTCTATGTGTCTGCAGAATCCTGACAGGGTGTTAGCTCGATGTGAAGACTCAAATCTGGTGCTCAACTGGGAGAAGTGCCACTTTTTGGTCAAGGAGGGTATCGTTCTTGGGCATAGGGTGTCATGCAAAGGGTTAGAAGTCGATCGTGCAAAGATTGAGGTGACTGAAAAGCTACCACCACCAGTATCAGTAAAGGGTGTTCGCAGCTTTCTAGGACATGCTGGGTTTTACAGACGGTTCTTCAAGAACTTCTCAAAAATTTCTAGATCGATATGTCGGTTGCTAGAAAAAGATGTGAAGTTCGAATTTGATAAGGATTGTGTAGAAGCATTCGAGGAGATAAAACAAAAGATGGTAGAAGCACCTATTCTAATTTCTCCTAATTAGGAACATCCTTTTGAGTTGATGTGTTATGCAAGTGATGTGGTTGTTGGAGCTGTATTGGGGCAGCTTAGGAATAAAATTTTATATTCCATTTATTATGAAAGCAAAACACTTGACTCAGCCCAAGTTAATTATACAGTCACGGAGAAGGAGATGCTGGATTTAGTGTTTGCATTTGACAAGTTCAGATCCTATCTGGTGTGGTTGTAAGTGGTGGTATATACTAATCATGCAGCAATTCGATATTTGTTTGGCAAAAAGGATGCAAAGCCCAGGTTAATCAGGTGGATATTATTGCTGCAAGAGATTGATCTGGAGATCCGAGATAAAAAGGGAAGCGAGAATCGGGTTGCAGATCACCTATCACGACTGGAGAGTCATTCGCATGTGTAGGAAGGTGATAGCATCAGAGAAGAGTTCCCAGATGAGCCATTCTTGGCAATAAAGGAAGCTGAAACCCCTTGGTATGCGGACATTGTGAACTTGCTGGTAAGTGGAGTATACCCACCTGAGGCAACGAGTCAGCAAAGAAAGAAGCTGATGCATGATTCTTGGTACTACATGTGGGATGAGTTGTATCTGTTTAAGCAAGGACCGAATCAAGTGATGAGGCGATGCATTCCAGAAATTCATATTGCAAAAGTGCCGAGGAGTTGTCATTCATCACTGTATGGAGGTAACCATGGAGGAGAGCAAAAAACTCACAAGGTGCTGCAGTCAGGTTTCTTTTGGCCCATACTATTCAGAGATGCTACAGCTTATGTCAAAATGTGTGATAGATGTCAAAGAACAGGAACAATCGGCAGGAGACAGGAGATGCCATTGCATCAGATATTAGAAGTTTAGGTTTTTGAAGTATGGGGGATAGAATTTATTGGCCCTGTTTCTACAGTCATTTGGTAATCGTTACATCTTGGTAGCAGTGGACTACGTGTCTAAGTGGGTCGAGAAAGTAGCTTGTCCCAGGAACGACAACAAGGTGGTGACGAAATTTTTGAAGAAGCAGATTTTCACCAGGTTCGGTACGCCCCGAGCTATTATCAGTGATGGAGGGGCATATTTTTTGAATGCAGGTTTCAGAAACTTGCTAGCTAAGTATGGGGTGCAGCACAAGGTGGTGACAGCGTATCATCCCCAAACTAGCGGGCAAGTTGAGGTGTCAAACTGGGAGATTAAGCAAATTCTGCAGAAAACAGTGAATACACAACTAGTTGATTGGGAAGCAAACTTGATAATGCGTTGTGGGCTTACAGAACTGCATACAAGACACGCATTGGGACTTCTCCGTAGAGATTGGTTTATGGGATGGCATGTCATCAACCTGTGGAGCTGGAACATCGATCTTTTTGGGCCGTAAGAAAGATAAACATGGATTCTGAGCTAGCAGGAAAGAAGAGGTTGATGCAGCAGAGTGAATTAGACGAGTTTCGATGGCACGCCTATGAAAGTGCTAAATGCTACAAGGAGAAAACTAAAAGGTGGCACGATAGGCACATGGTGCATCGGATATTTGAGCCAGGGCAAAAAGTGTTGTTGTTCAACTCGAGGTTTAAACTCTTCCCAAGGAAGTTGCGGTCCAAGTGGTCAGGGCTGTTTGAATTGTTGATAATGACCCCACACAGGGCAGTTGAATTGTGGCAAGAGGATAAAAGTGCCATATTTTTGGTGAGCAGACAGAGATGTAAGCACTACTGGGGTGAAGACGTTATTCGAGAGAAGATGTCTATCACTTTAGTAAATGATTAAGGATGAAAAGCTTCAAGCCGCAACGGTAAACCAAGCGCGTACGGGAGGCAACCAGTGAATGTAATGAAATATATTAGTTACGATTATTGAAAAAAAAAGAGAAAAGGACTAGAAATAGTTGGGAGGCGACCCATGATTTCTAACAAATTTTTGTAGTTGGATGATTTTTAGGTGAAATGGAGGGACAAAATACAAAAGTGCAAAGGAAAAATCAAGGTAACAAAATAAAACTTGGGGAAAATTCTAGAGAGCCCTCGCGATGGCTCCGTGTCACGGAGGAGGACCTCCGTGTTACCCTCCGTGACACGTTAAGGTTCATTTTGGAATTATTAACAATTTCCAGTGAGCCTCTACGATGGCTCCGTGTCACGGAGCCTAGCCTCCGCATTGGCCTCCATGACACATTAAGGCTACATTTGCGTCGGGTCACCTCGGGTCATCGGGTAAACCTGCGCGAAATTAACCTTTTTAACCCCAAATTCTTTAATTTTTCCCCATTTCCTCAAACCCTCCATGACCAACACCCCAAAACCCCTTCTACCTCAATGTGCCACGACCCTAGTGATAAAATTTCTTCGATTCTTCTAAGAATTCATCAAGTAAAGGTATGTTATCGATTTCTTTCTCATTATTTCTGAATATTTCGATTCTTGAACATGTTTTCTTTGATGAAATTCCTCCCTAAGTGATTTATAAGTATTGTAATCAATTGAATTATGGATGAATGAGGTTTATATGATCGTTGTGATTAGATTAACTCAAAAGTTACATGATTTATTAAAAACCTTACAATGTTGATAACTAGGGTTGAGCATTTAAATAGGAAGAAGAAGAAATGGGTAAAAATGGAGACATTTTGGGTTGTGCATGTTGTTTGAATTGAAACATATTGTGATTGAAGTGGATTATGCTATGGTAGAAGATGGATTTTTGGGGGATGAATGTAGGGAATTCTCAAAGGTTGTTGTGCGCAAATTGCAAATGGCTCATGATTATATAAATGAATAGATGGAGGAGCTTTCATAATGCATTGTATGAAGTCTGAGTAGTACAAAGTAATTGTTCTAGCGACTTGTATGAAGGCACTGAACATGTTGGGACTTAAGAACTGAAAAAAATGTGAATGTTCTTGTTGAATTGTGTTGACTGCGGCTAACTACTAAGTGTGGGGTGATCAAATTAAGACCACCCTTAGTCGTAGGCAACTATGCGTTGAATAGCAGTTGAACTGTATGTTTTTGAATGCACAGGACAAATGTCAGGAAGGAAGGATAAAGGCAAGGGTGCATCCACATCTGGCGCCAGCAGAAAAAGAGTAAGAACTGGGGCAGCAGTACCAGCAGCACCACCTGTTCATCGAGGGAAATGCAGACAATATGGAACAAGATGGGTGACAGATGAGGGGAAGAAATGGTATTCAAAACACAAGGAAACCAAGTACTTCCCAGAGGAATAGATAGCACGGGAACCACTAGCACAGGAATTCCCACGGATCCTACATAGGATTGAGACTGTTGTGTTAAACTTCATTTTTCAAGAACTCAAAGAGTGCAATCTCCATCTTATCCAGGAACTCTATGCTAACTGGAACCCGACTTTGTGCAGTCACACCTTCAAGATCAGAGGGCAGGTGGTCAGTTTTGAACCACACCATCTAAATGAAATCTTGGGGGGCGGGACACAGACACTCATGTCCACCGCAAGCTGAACATCACTCCACCATACGCGAATATCAAACGCACTTTATAGAGCTCGATTGACAGCCAGGTGGATTCGGCACAATGAAGGTGCTACCACCAGTCATTGCCATATTCCCAGTTGAACAGAGAAGCTCGGATACGGTTGAAGATAGTTTTCTCTTGTCTGATCCCAGGGATGTACATGACCGATGTCACCCGGGATAGAGTTTGTCTGGTTTATGCACTAATGAAAGGGATGGAAATTAATGTTGGGGCAGTGATCATCTCCACCATGAAGAGAGCCATACTACATCAGGGGCATCGGTATGGGTTCGGTGGTCTTCTCACCGCTTACCTCAGGGGCCACATTATTGAAGAAGAGGTCCTGGACTACATTCCTCAAATTGATCGGCGTGCTTTGGATGTCACTAAAACCAAGGCACCTATACTACATATGGTCTTATTCTTACTCTAGCTGAGCGACACGCTCGGGATGATCAATACATGGCCCGAATTTATGGGATGCAGATGTTGCAGCTGCGCATTGGTGGAAGGCCTGCGACGGAGGATGAATTATGACAGCTCGACATGGACTATCCATTAAATGAGCATGCCCAAGCTTTATGCCGAGTGGGGCCCATATTTGTAGAGCCTGTGGATGATGACGTCCCTATTGATGAGGAAACACGTCGGGAGGACTCGGACATTGAGTCGGAGGAGGACGGGGGGGATGATTCTGATCTTAGCGATGAGGCACTGGCACCTGATGAAGAGATTGAGTATTTTGATTGATTAGGGAGTTACACCACCCAAACTGTGTTTTTAATTGCAACTATGTGAACACTGGGGACAGTGTTCCGATTAAGTGTGGGGTGGGAGTAGTTAGGTGCTAGTGTAGAATGGCTGCTTGTGTTTGTGCTTTTATGGATGTGCTATTTATGACTCTGTAACTCTGTGTTTCATGTTATGTGACTGATGAAATTTTGGTAGTTGGTGTTGTAATAAATAGTAAGTTGCTGCTTGTGATGTGTAAATTTTTGGATTATGTTTATTTTTTTCTATCAAATTTTTTTTGTTTGGGTTTCTCAATTTTTGGTTTTGGTTCTTTTCCCGAGAATAGTCCCGTTGAACCGACATCTTAGATAGTGATTGTTCCCTATGATGGATGGATGTCGATCGTCTTAAGGGAAATTTAGTCGATAGGTTTAGATTTTTTTTCTTTCGTTTGTTTTCCAAACGTGTAGCTAATTAATGCTTTGACATTCTTGTTATGTGCTACACATGATTGTAAGATGCAAGTGTGATTCGTACCGAAGCATGCAAATGTGTTAAACATGTTGAGATACCTAGGCCCTAGAATTCGATTCGGTGTGATCAAGGCTTAATTAGTGAATCCTTGTAATTAACTGAATGAAGAGTCTGTGAATATGTCTTAAGTTGAGCATGTGCAGTGAGTGTGACTTTTTGAATATTCCATGCTATTGTGAAGTGTCTAGAACTTGTCTGGTTGTATATTAAACGAAATGAAGAATGTGGATTGTAGGAAAGGATTTAGGCACTTCCTTGAATGAATCAAAAGTTTCTCCCTTATCGTACCCACCTTGAATGTTAAATCCTAGTTAGCCCCATTGAGCCTTTAGCCTATAATTTGATAGATACAAACCAAGCTTAATCTTTTTTTCATTATCCGTGAATTTGATCCAAAACTCCTAAGCGAATAAGAAAAAAAAACAATTTTCTCAAAGAGTGAAGGAGTGAGAAGCTTGAAACAGAATGGAAAGTGGAAGTTGTGAAAGTTAAAGAAAAGGTCAAAGGTGCACTTGCTTGGAATTGATTAATTATTAGTAGAGAGTAAGAAAATCAAAAAAAAAGTTGCTTAAATACTCTTTGCTAGTAAGTCGAGTGTGCCTAAAGAAATGGGAACAGAAACAAAGAAAAAATTCCAGAGTGAGAGGATTGAGGAAGAAGCAATATCCGTAATGAATGTGGGATGTATTAAAAGCGCTTGGGGAAGCTAGTTACTATTATTGGTTAGCCCAGTATTTACTAGTTCCTTAGCTTATATTACAACCCATTAAGTCCTACGTGATCTTACGTCATGCATCCTCAAATTAGTGGAGTAACACACTAAGGGAAAGCTTTTGGTTCACGACATGATGCATGTGAATTCGTTGGGAGAGCGAGCGTAATCTTATTCACATAACCCAACATGTAGTGCTTTGGAAATTATATGAGTGAATATGGGGTAACTCTCTTGTGTTGTGAGGGCACATGCTTAATGAGGTATAACATTCGTGTCGGATGTCTTGATCAGTTTATTTGCACGAGTTTTCCAAGATCAAGAGTCGATTCTTGAGGTTAGGAGGTCTTAATATGGTGTAGTTCATTTCATTGATGAAACCGGGCATGCTCTCTTGATGATTTGCTATCTTAAATAATTCTTATAGTCGTAGCTTGAATGGTCTCGCCAAATTAGCTATGCATGGGTTTCAATTGAATGAGATGTGAACGGATTGTTCGATGACGAACAAGGTTTTAAGTGTTGGGTAGGTGATCTTGGGCATAATTGCATGCCCAATTGATACTTTAGTACTTTATTTCTACTTGTTTATCCACTTTTATGTGTGAATTCTCATGTGATTTGTATGTAAATGTGGATTTATACTAACCAACATGATTAGTGTTGTTTTTCAGTCTAGAAGGAATTTTTGGAAGCTAATCTACAAGTTGGTGAAGTGTGGAAATGGACTCGGAAGCAAGACGCGGAAGTAGACAAGGAAATTGGCCAAGTTGGTGCTCCACGATGGAGTCCATGTCATGCTACCATCGCAGAAGTAGTCTGCCTAGAAGTAATTTTTATCTCAATTTCAAGTGGAGGTGCGCGTTACCTCCGTGGTACGAAGCTGAGGCTCCGCGATACACTCCTTGCCACGTTGAAGATAATTATCCAAAGCCCCAAGTTCCAGTGGAGATGCGCGATGGCACCATGGAATGGAGCTGAGGCTCCGCGATACACTCTGTGCCACGCTGAAGACAATTACCTGGAAGTTGAGTTCCAGTGAAGGTCCATGACAGGGCCGTGGCATGGAGTTGATGCTCTACGATACACTCTGTGCCACGTCGCCAGTTATTTCGGGAAAAATTCTCACTTGTATAAATAGCACAGTTAGGTTTTATTTTAAAGAATCTGACATTTTAAGCAAGAACATGGATAGCAGGCAGTTGAGAAGAAGAATTCCTGGGGTGGATTTTCTTCCTTTTCCTCTTTAATTTCAATTGCTTGTATGAATTCTACTTGTTTGAAGATGTTTAATCCGCAAATGAGTGGCAAATTCACCTCTTGCTGAGGTTGAGGATAATTGCAGAAGAATGTAATGAATGATGATTTCAGTTTTTATCTTCTCTATAACGGTTGTTCTACCAATTCTTGTTTTTGCTACGTTAATGTTTGGCCAATGTTAATGTATATTATAGAATTCCAATTTTGATTCCGAAAGTGAGACTAATTGGATAGATGTGAATTGGTGGAATATGATCTTAAGGGAAGATTTACGTTTAGAATAGGAATATATCTATAATGTCATATTTGGTCATTTATGGAATGTGTTATGTATAGCTAGAACATGGGATTTTGCATCACAGAAATGTGTAATGTAAGTCTCATGATTCTTTAATTGGTTAGGAGTCGAAAGATCCAATCCATGGGTTATTAATTCCTGACTACCAACCCAAGAGAAGATAGGCTGATTTTAATTCATAAATTACATCCCTGCATGTTAGCCTTAACCTCAGCTTGTTCATTGCTATTGCTCAGACTTTAATTTACAATATTTACTTAGGTTTACATTAACTATTAATCTTGCCTCAAAAGCATTATTTGTTCGGTTGTCTACCTGCATAACGAAATTGTTTACTAACAATTGGGAAAATTACTGCCATATTACAGTCTCTGTGGGATCGATACGTTGCTTGAAATAATGTCACTTTACTACTCGTACGACCACGTAAAGTGACATTATTTCAAGCCAAGATGGCAAAAAGACCAGTCTGCTAAGTGGCAATCCCACACGCAAATAATGTAACATTCAGCATCCGCAGACCGGAGCCAAGAGGGAGATTAAAACTCAAGCAGAATATGGTGCAGTTATTGCACACCAGCGGGCAATTTATAGGTCTCCCTCATGAAGATCCACAACATCTCCAAAACTCTTTGTAGATAAGTGACACCTATATCCCCGCTGGAGTATCATTCGACTATGTGAGACTTACATTATTCCCGTTCTCACTGCTGGGGGAAGTAAAGAGGTGGTTGAAAGCTCAACCACCAAATTCTATCACTACTTGGGATGACCTCGCAAGGAAGTTTTTGACACGATTCATTCCATCAGGGAAGATAGCCAGACTTAGAAGTCAGATTCTAAGTTTCAAACAGAGAGAGGGTGAGAATTTGTATCAGGCTTGGGAGAGGTTAAAGTCAATGATATGGGATTGTCCTCATCATCACCAGTCTAATGATGTGTTGGTGCATACATTCATAAAGGGTTTGGAACCGCATATTAAGATTTTGTTAGATTTAGCAGCCGGTGAGCAGGCACTGGAGAAGACCTATGAGGAGCTTTACACTTTATTAAATCGTATCTCACAGGGAAATCTAGAATGGAATGCGGATTCAACTCAAGGAGGAGCAAAGAAAGCTGCAGGGGTCTTTGAGGTGGATGGTTTTACAGCTATCGCTGCACAGATAGCTGCTTTGCAAAATCAACTTAACACCCATTTCAGCAATATGAGCTTGAGCCAGGCACAAGCCCCAGTCAATGCAATTCATCAGGTATGGTGTGAAGTTAGTAGAAGTAGTGAACACTCAACTGAGTGTTGTGGTGCCAATCCAGATTCGATGAATTTTGTTGAAAACGTCTAGAGGAACGGTAATAAAAAGTATGGAAACAGTTACAACCCAAATTGGAGGAATCATCCAAATTTTTCATGAAGGAATAGTAGTCATCAGGGAAAGAGTTCAAATCAGGGCATGGAGAGAAACCAAGGAGGCATCCAAATTTTCAGTTACAATATAGAGGAAACAATGCGCCGCCTCCACCCAGCAACATCGAGGATATGTTCAAAACCATAATAGCTAATCAAGCACAAATGCAGGCTGATTATGTAAAGTTAGCTGCTGACATGAAAAATCAGTAGTTAGCTACAAAGACATTTGAGTATCGATTTGTACAGTTCGTTGGAGCCCAAAACACCAGACCAAAGGGAGGATTACCAAGCGATACTGACCCAGTACCTAAGCAGGTCAATGCAGTTACTACCAGGAGTGGAACTCAACTCAAGGAGGTGGAACCATAAAGGCCACCTCAGCAATCTGGAGCGGCAGAAAAGGATGAAGGACATGAAAATGTGAGAGGGGAGGAAAAGGCAGCCGAGATAGAAACACCACCGCCCCCATTTCCTTAGAGATTAAAAAAGAAACATGAGGAAGCTTGCTTCAAGAAATTCATGTACGTGTTGAAATAGGTACATATTAATTTACCTTTAGTTGATGTTTTGCAAGGAGTGCCGAAATATGCCAAGTACATCAAGGACATTGTAGCAAACAAAAGAATATTGATGAAGTACGCTAAAGTGGCGCTTACTGAGGAGTGCACTTCCCGAATACAGAATAGATTGCCGACAAAGCTCAAGGATCCTGGGAGCTTCACTATTCAGATTACAATTGGGCAGTCTATTCGAGCTCGCGGATTGTGTTATTTGGGAGCAAGAATAAACTTAATGCCCACATCAGTGTTTAAGAAGTTGGGGCTGGGCAGCCCTAGACCAACTATTGTGATCTTGCAGCTAGCTGACCGTTCATTGGCCAGACCTGATGGAATTGTGGAGGATAAGCTAGTGCAAGCGGGCTCCCTCATTTTCCCGGTGGATTTTATAATTCTGGATTTTGAGCCAGATGTAGAAGTCCCATTTATTTTGGTACGTCCCTTCTTGGAAACCGGGCGAGCCTTAATCGATGTGGCTGCTGGGCAGCTAACCATGCGAGCGCATGATAAAGTAGAGGTTTTTGATGTATACAAGGCATGAAGATACCGACCATTTATGAGGAGCTATCAGCAATCAGTGTTTTAAATTAGGAATCGGCCCTTCAGATTGTTGATTCACAGGACCCATTGGAGAGAGCCTTGGTGGGCTATGATCATTTTGGGGACAGTGTTACATATGAGATGGTGCAGACTTTGAATGAGCCAAAATGGTTCTTCAGGAAGTAGGACTTTGAACTGTTGAAGAGGTCCTTGGAACCCTCGCCAAGGCCATCAATTGAGGAAGCACCGAAGTTGGAGTTAAAGACATTGCCTCCACATCTGCAGTATGTATTTTTGGGTGAAGATGACACCTTTCCAGTCATCATTTCAGCAGGACTGACAGAGGCACAAGTGAAAGATGCATTGGTGGTCCTTAAGAGGCGGAAGAGAGCAATGGGTTGGCAGATGTCGGACATGAAGGGAATTGGTCCAGCTTTCTACACACACAGGATATTCAGGGAAGAAGGATCCAAGCCAACCGTGCAACATCAGCGGAGGTTGAACCCCGTGATGAAAGACGTAGTCAGAAAGGAAGTGATCAAGTTTCTTGATGCAGGTGTGGTATATCCTATCTCAGACAGTGAATGGGTTAGCCCAGTTTAGTGCATTCCAAAGTAAAGAGGGATGACCGTGGTCACCAATGAAAAGAATGAGCTGATTCCCACACGCACAGTCACTAGCTGGCGAATTTGTATGGATTACAGGAAGCTCAATGAGGCCATGAGGAAATATCATTATCCTATTCCATTCATTGATCAAATTTTGGACAGGTTGGCAGGTCAGGAATATTATTGTTTTCTGGATGGGTATTCCGGCTATAATCAAATAGCCATAGCACGGGAGGATCTGGAGAATACCACTTTTACATGTCCTTATGGGACATATGCTTTTAGGCGAATGCCATTTGGTCTATGTAATGCACCAGCCACATTCCAGCGATGCATGATGGCGATCTTCCACGATATGGTGGAAGATTTTGCTGAGGTATTTATGGCTGACTTTTCTATTTTTGGTAATTCGTTTTCTATGTGTCTGCAGAATCTTGACAGGGTGTTAGCTCGATGTGAAGACTCAAACCTGGTGCTCAACTGGGAGAAGTGCCACTGTTTAGTCAAGGAGGGTATCATTCTTGCTCATAAGGTGTCATGCAAAGGGTTAGAAGTCGATCGTGCAAAGATTGAGGTGATTGAAAAGCTACCACCACCAGTGTCAGTGAAGGGTGTTTGTAGCTTTCTAGGACATGCTGGGTTTTACAGATGGTTCATCAAGAACTTCTCAAAAATTTCTAGACCAATATGCCGGTTGCTAGAAAAAGAGGTGAAGTTTGAATTTGGAAAGGATTGTGTAGAAGCATTCGAGGAGATAACACAGAAGCTGGTGGAAGCGCCTATTCTCATTTCTCCTGATTGGGAACATCCTTTTGAGTTGATGTGTGATTAAAGTGACGTGGTTATTGGAGCTATATTGGGGCAGCATGGGAATAAAATTTTATATTCCATTTATTATGAAAGCAAAACACTTGACGCTGCCCTAGTCAATTATACAGTCACGGAGAAGGAGATGCTGGCTTTAGTGTTTGCATTTGAAAAGTTCAGATCCTATCAGGTGGGGTTGAAAGTGGTGGTATATACTGATCATGCAGTAATTCGGTATTTGTTTGGCAAGAAGGATGTGAAGCGCAGGTTAATCAGGTGGATATTATTACTGCAAGAGTTTGATCTGGAGATCCGAGATAGAAAGGGAAGCGAGAATAAGGTTGTAGATCACCTATCACGACTGGAGAGCCGTTCGCATGTGCAGGAAGGTGATAGCATCAGAGAAGAGTCCCCAGAAGAGCAACTCTTTGCAATAAAGGAAGTTGAAACCCCTTGGTATGCAGACATTGTGAACTTGCTGGTAAGTGGAGTATACCCACCTGATGCAACGGGTCAGCAAAGAAAGAAGCTGAGGCATGATTCCCGGTAGTACATGTGGGATAAGCCTTATCTATTTAAACAAGGACCAGATCAAGTGATGAGGCAATGCATTCATGAAAGTCAGATTGCAGAAGTGCTGACGAGTTGTCATTCATCGCTGTATGGAGGTCATCATGGAGGAGAGCGAACAACTCACAAGGTGCTGCAGTCAGGTTTCTTTTGGCCCATAATGTTTAGAGACACTACAGCTTATGTCAAAATGTGTGATAGATGTCAAAGAACAGGAACTATTGGTAGGATACAGGAGATGCCATTGTATCAGATATTAGAAGTTGAGGTTTTTGATGTATGGGGGATACACTTTATGGGCCCGTTTCCATCGTCATTTGGTAATCGTTACATCTTGGTAACAGTGGACTACGTGTCTAAGTGGGTCGAGGCAGTAGCTAGTCCCACGAACGACAACTATGTGGTGACGAAATTTGTGAAGAAGCAGATTTTCACCAGGTTCGGTACACCCTGAGCTATTATCAGTGATGGAGGGGCACATTTTGTGAATGCAAGTTTCAGACACTTTCTTGCTATGTATGGAATGCGGCACTAGGTGGCGACAGCGTATCATCCCCAAACTAGCGGGCAAGTAGAGGTGTCAAACAGGGAGATTAAGAAAATTCTATAGAAAATAGTGAATGCACAATGAATAGATTGGGAAGCAGACTTGACGATGCGTTATGGGCTTACAGAACTGCATACAAGACACCCATTAGGACTTCTCCGTGTAGATTGGTTTATGGGAAGGCATGTCATCTACCTATTGAGCTCAAACATCGAGCTTTTTGGGCCGTAAAAAAGCTAAACATGGATCTTGAGCTAGTAGGAAAGAAGAGGTTAATGGAGCTGAGTGAATTAGACAAGTTTCGATGGCATGCCTATGAAAGTGCTAAATGCTACAAGGAGAAAACTAAAAGGTAGCACGATAGGCACATGGTACTTCGGATATTTGAGCCAGGGCAAAAAGTGTTGTTGTCAACTCGAGGCTGAAACTCTTCCTAGGGAAGTTGTGATCCAAGTGGTTAGGGCCGTTTGAATTGGTGAGAATGACCCCACACGGGGCAGTTGAATTATGGAAAGAGGATAAAAGTGTCATATTTTTGGTGAACGGACAGAGATGTATGAACTACTGGGGTGACGACGTTATTTGAGAGAAGACGTCTTTCACTTTAGTAGATGATTAAGGATGAAAAGCGTCGAGCCGTGACGGTAAACCAGGCGCTTCACGAGAGGCAACCCGTGAATGTAATGTAATAGATTTGTTAGGATTATTGAAAAATAAAAGAGAAAAGGACTGGCAATAGTTGGGAGGTGACCCATGATTTCTAACAAATTTTTTTAGTTGGATGATTTTCAGGTGAAATGGAAGGATAAAATACAAAAGTGCAAAGGAAAAATCAAGGTAAGAAAATAAAACCTTGGGAAAATTCTAGAGAGCCCTCGCGATGGCTCCGTGTCAGGGAGGAGGACCTCCGTGTTACCCTCCGTGACACGTTGAGGTTCATTTTGGAATCTTTAACAATTTTCAGTGAGCCTCCACGATGGCTCCGTGTCACGAAGCCTGGCCTCCACGATGGCCTCCGTGACACATTGAGGCTACATTCGCGTCGGGTTACCTCGGGTCATCGGGTAAACCTATGCGAAATCAACCTTTTTAAATTCGTTAATTTTTCCCCATTTCCTCAAACCCTCCGCGACCAACACCCCAAAACCCCTTCTCCCTCAACGTGACACGACCCTAGTGATAAAATATTTTTGATTCTTCATAGATTTCATCAAGTAAAGGTATGTTCTCGAATTTTTTCTCATTATTGCTGAATATTTCGATTCTTGAACATGTTTTCTTTGATGAAATTCCACCCTAAGTGAGTCATAAGTGTTGTAATCAATTTAGTTATGGATGAATGAGGTTTATATGATCGTTGTGATTATATTAACTCAATAGTTACATGATTTGTTAAAAATCTTACAATGTTGATAACTAGGGTTGAGAATTTAAATTGGAAGAAGAAGAAATGGGTAAAAATGGAGATATTTGGGTTGTGCATGTTGTTTGAATTTAAACATATTATGATTGAAGTGGATTATTCTATGGTAGAAGATGGATTTTTGGGGGATGAATGTAGGTAATTGTCATAGGTTGTTGTGCGCAAATTGCAAAGTGCTCATGATTATATAAACGAATCGATGGAGGAGCTTTCATAATGCATTGTATGAAGTCTGAGTAGTACAAAGAAATTGTTCTATCGACTTGTATGAAGGCACTGAACATGTTGGGACTTAAGAACTGAAAAAAAATGTGAATGTTCTTGTTGAATTGTGTTGACTGCGGCTAAGACTAAGTGTGGGGTGATCAAATTAAGCCCACCCTTAGTCAAAGCCAACTATGCCTTGAATAACAGTTGAACTATATGTTTTTGAATGTACAGGACAAATGTCTGGAAGGCAGGATAAAGGCAAGGGTGCATCCACATGTGGCGCTAGCAGAAAAAGAATAAGAACTGGGGCAGCAGTACCAGCAGCACCACCTGTTCATCGAGGGAAATGCAGAAAATATGGAACAAGATAGGCGACAGATGAGGGGAAGAAATGCTATTCCAAACACAAGGAAACCAAGTACTTCTCAGAGGAACAGATAGCACGGGAACCACTAGCACTGGAATTCCCACGGATCCTACATAGGATTGACACTGTTGGGTTAAACTTCATTTTTAAAGAATCCAAAGAGTGCAATCTCCATCTTATCAGGGAATTCTATGCTAACTGGAACCCAACTTTGCACAGTCACACCATCAAGATTAGAGGGCAGGTGGTCACTTTTGAACCACACCATCTAAATGCAATTCTGAGGGCACAGGACACAGACACTCATGTCCACCGCCAGCTGAACATCACTCCACCATACGCGGATATCAGACACACCTTATGTGGAGCTCGATCGACAGCCAGGTGGAGTCGACACAAGGAAAGGGTCAACCACCAGTCATTGCCATATTCCCAGTTGAATAGAGAAGCTTGGATATGGTTGAAGATAGTTTGCTCTTGTCTTATCCCAAGGATGCACGTGACTGATATCACCCGAGATAGAGTTTGCCTTGTTTATGCACTAATGAAAGGGCTGGAAATTAATGTTGGGGCAGTGATCATCTCCGCCATGAAGAGAGCCATACTGCATCAGGGGAATCGGTATGGGTTGGGTGGTCTTCTCACTGCTTTCCTCAGGGCCACGGTATTGAAGAAGAGGTCTTGGACTACAGTCCTGAGATTGATCGGCGTGCTTTGGATGTCACTAAAACCAAGGCACCTGATACTACATATGAGCTTGTGCTTACACTAGCCGAGCGACATGCTCGAGATGATCAATACATGGCCTGAATATATGGGATGCAGATGTTGCAACTGTGCATTGGTGGAAAGCCTGCGACGGAGGATGAATTGTGGCAGCTCGACATGGACTATCCATTCAATGAGCATGCCCGAGTTTCATGCTGAGTGGGGCCCGCATTTGTAGAGCCTGTGGATGATGACGTCCCTACTGATGAGGAAACACGCCGGGAGGACTTAGACATTGAGTCGGAGGAGGACGGTGGGGACGATTCTAATCTTGGCGATGAGGCGCTGGCACCTGATGAAGAGATTGAGTATTTTGATTGATCAGGGAGTTACACCACCCAAACTTTCTTTTTAATTGCAACTATGTGAACACTGGGGACAGTGTTCTGATTAAGTGTGGGGTGGGAGTAGTTAGGTGCTAGTGTAGAACGGCTGCTTGTGTTTGTGCTTTTGTGGATGTGCTATTTATGACTCTGTGTTTCATGTTATGTGACTGATGAATTTTTGGTAGCTAGTGTTGTAATAAATAGTAAGTTGCTACTTGTGATGTGTAAATTTTTGGATTATATATATTTTTTTTATTGAAATTTTTTTTGTTTGGGTTTCTCAGTTTTTATTTTCGGTGCTTTTCCCGAGAATAGTCCCATTGAAACGACGTCTTAGATAGTGACTGTTCCCTATGATTGATGGATGACGACTGCCTTAAGGGAAATTCAGTAGATAGGTTTAGATTTTTTTTCTTTTGTTTGTTTTCCAAACGTGTAGCTAATTAATGGTTTTACATTCATGTTATGTGCTACACATGATTGTAAGATGCAAGTGTGATTCGTACAAAAGCATGCAAATGTGTTAAAATGTTGAGATACCTAGGCCCTAGAATTCGATTCGGTGTGATCAATGCTTAATTAGTGAATTCTTGTAATTAACTGAATGAAAAGTTTGTGAATATGTCTTAAGTTGAGCATGTGCAGTGAGTGTGACTTTTTGAATATTCCATGCTATTGTGAAGTGTCAAGAACTTTCTTGGTGTGTATATTAAACTAAATTAAGGATGTGGATTGTAAGAAAGGATGTAGGCATTTCCTTGAATCAAACAAAAGTTTCTCTCTTATCATACCCACGTTGAATGTTAAATCCTAGTTAGCCCCATTGAGCCTTTAGCCTATTCTTTGATAGATACAAACCAAGCTTAATCCTTTTTTTCATTAGCCGTGAATATGATCCAAAACTCCTAAGCGCTTAAGGAAAAAAAACAATTTTCTCAAAGAGTGAAGGAGAGAGAAGCTTGAAACGGAAAGGAAAGTGGAAGTTGTGAAAGGTAACGAAAAGGTCAAAGGTGCACTTGTTTGGAATTGATTAATTATTAGTAGAGAGTAAGAAAATCAAAAAAAAATGTTGCTTAAATACTCTTTTCTAGTAAGTCGAGTGTGCCTAATGAAATGGGTACAAAAACAAAGAAAATATTCAAGAGTGAGAGGATTGAGGAAGAAGCAATGTCCGTAATGAATGTGGGATGTATTAAAAGCGCTTGGGGAATCTAGTTACTATTATTGGTTAGCCCAGATTTACTAGTTCCTTAGCTTACATTACAACCCATTAAGTCCTACGTGATCTTACGTCATGCATCCTCAAATTAGTGGAGTAAAACACTAATGGGAAGCTTATGGTTCACGACATGATGCATGTGAATTGTTTGGGAGAGTGAGAGTAATCTTATTCACATACCCCTACATGTAGTGCTTTGGAAATTATATGAGTGAACATGTACTCTCTTGTGTTGTGAGGGCACTTGCTTAATGAGGGATAACATTCGTGTCGGACGTCTTGATTGGTTGATTTGCACGAGTTTTCCAAGATCGAGCGTCGATTCTTGAGGTTAGGAGGTCTTATGTGATGTATTTCATTTCATTAATGAAACTGGGCTCTCTTGATGATTTGCTATCTTAAATAATCCTTATAGTTGTAGCTTGAATGGTCTCGCCAAATTAGCTATGTATGGGTTTCAATTGAATGAGATGTGAAAGGATTGTCCGAGGATGAACAAGGTTTTAAGTGTGGGGTAGGTGATCTTGGGCATAATTGCATGCCCAAGTGATACTTAAATACTTCATTTCTACTTGTTTATCCACTTTTATGTGTGCATTCTCATGTGATTTGTATGTAAATGTGGATTTATACTAACCAACATGATTAGTGTTGTTTTGCAGTCTAGAAGGAATTTTTGGAAGCTAATCTACAAGTTGGTGAAGTGTGGAAATGGACTTGAAAGCAAGACGTGGAAGTAGACGAGGAAATTGGCCAAGTTGGTGCTCCGTGATGGAGGCCGTTTAATGCTACCATCGCGGAAGTAGTCTGCCTAGAAGTAATTTTTATCTCAATTTCCAGTGGAGGTCCGCATTACCTCCGTGGCACGTAGCTGAGGCTCCGCGATACACTCCATGCCACGCTGAAGATAATTATCCGGAACCCCAAGTTACAGTGGAGGTGTACGATGGCACCGTGGCATGGAGCTGAGGCTCCGCGATACACTCTGTGCCACGCTGAAGACAATTACCTGGAAGTTGAGTTCCAGTGAAGGTCTACGACATGGCGGTGGCACGGAGCTGATGCTCAACGATACACTCCGTGCCATGTTGCTAGTTATTCCGCGAAAAATTCTCACTTGTATAAATAGAACACTTAGGTTTTATTTTAAAGAATCTGACATTTTGAGTAAGAACATGGATAGCAGGTAGTTGTGAAGAAGAATTCCTAGGGTTAATTTTCTTCCTTTTCCTCTTTAATTTCAATTGCTCGTATGAAATCTACTTGTTTGAAGATGTTTAATTCGTAAATGAGTGTGTCTGGGGTTGAGGATAATTGCAGAAGAATGTAATGAATGATTATTTCAGTTTTTATCTTCTCTATAACGATTGTTCTACCAATTCTTGTTTTTTACTACATTAAATTTGGCCAATGTTAATGTATATTCTAGAATTCCAATTTTGATTCCGAAAGGGAGACTAATTGGATTGATGTGAATTGGTGTAATATGATCTTTTCTTTGTTGAGAAATTAAGGGAAGATTTACATTCAGAATAGAAATATATCTGTAATGTCATATTTGGTCATTTATGGAATGTGTTATGTATAGCTAGAACATGGGGTTTTGCATCACAGAAATATGTAATGTAAGTCTCATGATTCTTTAATTGGTGAGGGTCGAAAGATCTAATCCATTGGTTATTAATTCCTGACTAACAACCGAAGAGAAGATAGACTGATTTTAATTCATAAATTACATCCCTCCATGTTTGCCTTAACCTCAGCTTGTTCATTGCTATTGTTCAGACTTTAACTTACAATATTTACTTAGGTTTACATTAACTATTAATCTTGCCTCAAAAGCATTATTTGTTCGATTGTCTACCTGCATAACGAAATCGTTTACTAACAATTAGGAAAATTACTGCCATATTATAGTCTCTGTGGGATCGATACTTGGATTGAAATAAAGTCACTTTACTACTTGTACGACCACGTGCACTTGAGTGTAATTGGGTTCAAACATATAGAAATGACTCGATTTGAGTAATTGTTGACAGACTGACAAAATCAACCAATTTTCTGCCAGTAAGGGCTACTTTCTACTGCTGAAGATTATGGTGAGTTGTATATTAGAGAAATAGTCAGACTGCACGGTTCCAGTGTCCACTATCTCTCATAGAGGGGCACAATTTACAGCTAAATTTTTGCATTCATTTCAAAGAGGCCTGGGAACACAGATTAACCTGAGCACAGTTTTTCGCCCTCAGACAGATGGGCAGGCAGAACGCACTATTCAAATGCTCAAAGATATGTTGCGAGCGTGTGTGTTGGACTTTGGAGGTATTTGGGATGAGCACTTACCACTTATTGAGTTCGCTTATAATAACAGTTACCATTTAGCTATCCAGATGGCGCCTTATGAGGCATTGTATGGGCGGAAGTGCAGATCACCAATTGGCTGGTTTGAAGTAGGAGAGTCAGCGCTGATTGGGCCAGATATTATTCATCAGTCAGAAGAAAAAGTAAAGCTTATCAGAGAACGCCTACTAACTGCTCTGAGCCGCCAGAAATCATATGCTAATGTGCGGCGCAAAAACTTGGAATTTAATGTGAATCACTGGGTATTCTAGAAAGTGTCTCCAATGAAAGGGGTGATGAGATTAAGCAAGAAAGGCAAGCTCAGCCCGATATTTGTTGGGCCTTATCAGATTCGCCGAAGAATAGGCCAAGTGGCATACTAGTTGAACTTATCTCCAGAATTAGAGTCTGTTCACGTAGTTTTCCACGTGTCCATGCTGAGGAAGTATATAGGACACCCCTCCAGAGTTGTCCCAGTTCAGGATGTCCAAGTTATGGTGGAGCTGGCTTATGAAGAGGTTCCAGTAGCCATACTAGACCGGCAGATTCGCAGATTAAGAACTAAAGATGTTGCTTTTGTCAAAGTGTTATGGCATAACTGGAACCGAGAGGAAATGACTTGGGAAGCAGAAGAAAATATGAAAGTCAGATATCCTCAGTTATTTCAGACTTAGTCAACCAGAGGTATGTTATTATTACTATTTTATGAGTTACAGTATGTTCGTGTGTACGTGAGATAGTTGACTCTAGTTTATTGTGTAATGGATGCTATAGTATTATATGTTGTACCTGTATTAGACTTTTCTCCATTTCAGGATTTTTGAGATAGTCCATATGACAGGGGAAACTCTGCTGAAATTTTTCCAGAATAAGTAGGGCAAGTTAAAATTTCTGTAAACAGAAGTTAACATTCGAGGACGAATGTTCTTAAGGAGGGAAGGATGTTACACCCCCTAAGTTCTTGACACTTAGTTGGCCTATTCGGATGTTGGTTAAGAGCTTTAGAATGTCATACATGCGAGAAAAAGGGCCTGGGGGGAGATCGGACAAGCGCCAAGTCGAAGCGTCGCAAGGCAAATGCGACTTATAAATCACATTCGACAAATGCGACTTATAAATCACATTCGAAAAATGTGACTTAAAGAGGGGGGGTTCAAGACCAAGTATATAAAACCTTCTACTTTGTTTTTAAGTTACTTTCCATGTTATTTCCAATAGAAACAATTAGAAAACAGAGAGAAATGAAGGTTCACCATAAATTTCCTTCCCATTATGCCGTCAAACACAGTCCAAACTCGAATTAACTTCGAGTAGCGAAGTATAAAGCTGTTGGGAGCATCCCTACGGAGTTAGTTTCGCCAAATTCGGCCGGTGATTCGTCGTCACACCAAGCTAAGGTAAGGGGAATTTCTCCAAATTAGTGTCAATATACTCCTAGCCCAAAAGTGAGTATTTCTCCCTTCTGGACTTCCAAGAAATAGCAAGTTTTCCGCTATTTTTTGATAAGTCAAAGTTTTGGCAGTATATATATTCAAAGTAGTGTTCTCTTCCAGAATATTGATGAATTTAGTTTTATTTGCTATGAATATGAATGCAGTTGGAAGAAATAGTTGGATATTGGCCGAGTTACGCTAGTTAGTCAAGAAGTCGGCAACTGAGGTATGTAAAGCCAGTTCCTTCGACAAGATAGTAATTTTAGTACAATAAAATAGAATAAATTCCATAAGAACATTTCAAAGCCGAGTATTATGCCCAGTGTGAATTCAGTAAGCATGCTTGAATAATTATTATGTCATATTCAGAATAAAAGTCATTAAATTAGTATCAGACTACGAGATATTATTCCAGACTCAGTATAACTCAGTATTAGATTCAGTATAATTTAGCAAGGGATTCAGAATAGAATATCAGAACATGGTCGATATTATCAGATTTAATATATATGTTATATGTGATTATGGTTGTTTGTATAGACCTGATTGTTCTATGTTGGGCACCCTTAGAGCTTCCTTTCCATCCCAGAGTTAATAGCTATTTTGACTCGCCCGCCAGAGGTGAGGTTACGTCACTCCAAGGAGTGGCATGCCGTCCACCAGAGGACGAAGATGGGATGTAGAATTCCCCATAGCAGGCTGATCAGCATTATAGCATACCCCTGTCGAGCGCTTGCACCCAGGGCATAGATTATGGATTGCAGATCACAGATCTTAGATTACAGTTTATAGGAGTCCTCCAAACTCAGATACAGCTATAGTCAGGGGCCCAGAGAGCCCAAGTTGCATACGCAGGGGGCCGACGGGATGGTCATAGTTACTGGATGAGTTGAGTGAATTGTGATTTTTGGATGGTAACCCGGGTAGGGGTATATAGATTGCATGTTGATTGGTACCTTTCGGCTTATGGGGGCTGGTATAGGTTCTTGTATGCTACATGTGTTATTTATTAAATTGATAGATAGCAGGACGCTGCATTGACAGGTATGATTCTCACCTTCTCTCCAGTACAGTTAAGCTTAGTTTAGATTCTGCCATCCTAGATAGTCTTAGCCATCTTCTGTTATTCAGTAACTATCAGTATTACTATCTATTTTCAGTTATATTTATTTATAGCTTTGCATACTTGGTACCAGTGGTACTGACGCCCGTTTGGGGGCGCTGCATTACTTGTCTGCAGATACTCATAGACGAGGAGCAGATCCCTCATAATTCCAACTAGCACATAGATTCATCAGCTCCTGTCATCCGGAGCTTGACAGCTAGAGGTTTATTCCTTTTCTTTTGTTGTAAAGTACGGGTAGGTCGGGGCCCTGTCCCCGACTATCTTATCAGTATTCTTAGAGGCTTGCAGATTGTATATTCCTTGTGGTTAGTTGTACTGGTCGTGTCTATGTTTTAATTAGTTTATGATGGTCGTGTGGGGCCTTATTCAGTTAATAGTTGGTGACCTTACCGGTCACAGAGTAGTTTAGCATTTGATCCAGCGTTTCAGTGAAACTAGTCAGCATGGTGGCCTTGTCGGCCTGCATATGTTCCTTTATACTACTGTTGTTCTGGTTAGCTGTTGTTGTCTTATAGGTATCTATAGGCCTAGTCGGTTGGAGGCTACATTTACAACCGTTATATAGCCCGTTGGTTCCATGAACCTAGATATAGAGCCAGTCTGGCACCAGAAGTGCTTAGGCTCAATAATCCAGCAGTCCAGGTCTTAGTAGGGCACCGGGTGCCAGTCATGCCTCCCAAGGCGGAGCATGACAGGTAATGACTTGAACTTGTTAATAGCCAGATGACATGTCTTGATCCATGGTTATCATGTTTTGTGGTAGCTTGTAGTACATGTATTAATTTGGTTCACAGGAAAAGGGTCAAAATCTTTTGAAGTCATAGTGCAAATTTTGTTTGATATTTTCTGTAGTGTCCTAGGTTTTTTTTTTCTAGTTAAGCATTGTGTTTAGTTTTTCTTTTTCATTGCCTAAGGACATGCAAAAGTCTTAAGTTAAGTGTGTTGATTTGCTATTAGTTTACAACACTTTCGAAGCTTAAAACTGAGAAAATAACATGGACTTAGGTATGTTTATATGGATATGAGGTACTTTTACTTTGATTTCAGGGAAAAAGAAGTTGGAGCAATGATGTGCAAAAAAAGCATTAAAATGAAGAAAATCCGCCAAAATACCAGTCTTATTACGAGCTGTACCTTGATTGTACGAGCCGTACTGAGAACGATGATGAAAGTCAAAAGGCTGAACTGGGAAGAAAGCAACCTACGACTCTCAGTACGAGCTATAACTGGAGTTGTGGAAATATTCAGAAGAAATTGCACAAAGGTAGACTCCTGGTACAGATGGACTCATGAACTGTGTCACGAATGTACGAATCGTACCAGGAGCCGTGGTAAACATCAGACACTACAGACAGTATGAGTCGTGGCAAGAAGGTATGAGTCATACCACAATACTCGTGAAGAATTCTACAAGATGTCAGAGTTCTCAGGGCCAAACCACAGATGCAATGTATGAATTGTAGGATGAAGGTATGAGTCGTACCAGCATGCAAACACTTAGCCAAATTTGCAGCAGCCAAGAACTTACGGAAAGTAGGTACGACCCGTACAATCCTGGTACAGGTCGTAGGATCAATCGTGGCACAATCGGCACCAGATATGGAAAACTCCCTGTTAGCTTAAGAAAATGTTTACAATGTCTATATAAATATCCTTTAAGTTTTATTTTAGTAAGAGAAGGAAAAATTTGAGTGAGTAGACGTGTGAATATTTGTTTTTGTGAATTTTTATCAAGTTTTGAGGAGCAATTCTTGGGATCAAATTCTTGATTTCTTACATTGTTCTTGAGGTTGTTCTTAGATAATCAAATCTGATTTCCTTCCGATTTTTGCTGTAAGTATTTAATTATGTATTTTTCTATGAATTTGCGAATTACAATCTTACAACCATGAGAGGATAAAACCTCCAAAGCTAGGGGATGTGGGAACCATGGCGGATTAACAAATTAGGGTTGCACAAAAGCGATCCAAAACCAATGCGGAAAGTTTGTATTGTATTACCTTCATGTTTAAACATTTCTTAACGGTGTACAACATTAGGACTTGCCCGAACTCTTTACATTCTTGAACCTAGAGAAGTAAAGATTAGTAAAAGAGATTTATAATAAAGCCTTGGTTTTTACTATCATTATATTAAATTGAGTTGGTCGCAGATAGTTAAATTTGGAACATATTGATAATGGTTAGGTTGAAATCGCTCATGAGACCTGACTCGGTTATTGAGTAAAGTAATCAAATAGGGATGAACTAGAGTTTTGGAAAAACCCTAGTTATCAGTTCTACAAGTAAGCATTGGGATTGATCATGTGTGTATACCCGAAGTAGTTATGAACTCATGGGGAATACTTACCCTAGATGTTTGTGCATCTTGATTTTAATCACAAATATAATCTTTCTTATTTTTTTCTTTGAAACCCCCCAATTTGGAGATAATTCACCAACAGGTTCAATTACTGGCATTAGTCTAGATCTTACCCCATTCCCTGTGCGTTCAACCCCAACCTCTTAGTTGGATTTTTATTGACAACGTTAGTTTCATACTTTGCCAGGAAGTGTAAGTTTGAGCATTATCACTATTCACAAAGATAAATAGTAAAATTTAACACAAACCAGGTACCCTCACAGCAAAAGAAGTCCCCAACACTCACAGATATATAATATAATAAACTTGGGACTAAACAAATGGGATCTCTCTCTACCAAAGAAGTTCCAAATACTTTCGATCAGATACCATGGGCTTGCCCTTATTTTCTCTACTTCGGATCTTCAGACAGATAAGGATCACAATAGGACTTTGTTCATCCTGTAATATAGGCTTTGGACTGGGTATGGTAAATATGGGATTTTAGTGACTAAATCCTCCTTGGCATTACATAATTGTGGCTCCACTTACCTTTTTACCCTATTTTCCACTTTTTACTCCCTTTTCTCTTTTTTGTGCAATATATGGGTGTGGTGTGTTTTTAACTTTTTCATTTATTTTTTCTCTTGTATTTTCTTTTCAATTTTTTATTTTTAGCTCTTTTTTCTTTTCTTGTCAAACCACACCTCATTTTTAATCTTTTTTTCTTTCTTTTCCTTTTTCACCTCCCCACAGTCTATGCACCCCTACTATGCCACCTTCAACTTAGGAATTTTGCCTGGGTTGAGGTTCACAATATCCGAGGGACCAGGGCCAAAATAGGTTCATTATAAAAAATGAGTTAACTTGATCAGTTAATCAAAGAAAAATGATTAATTAAAGACTCAAAATCGGGATCAGGGGATTCATCATCATTTAGTAAGGTATTTTAGGCTAAAGTGACTCATCTATCAATAACATCATGTGATCATCTCCTAACCAACTATCCTAAAGCCTATACAAAGACTAGTCGGGCAAGTTCTAGATCCTTTATGCAGTATTGAACTAGGTATATGATCTCACTCACTCATCGTACCGGTTTGTATTGAATTTACCTATCCAGTTCATGCTTGGCTAAACTATAATTACTCATGCTCATAATTGATCCTAAAGTTCTGATTCATTTCTTGTCGCAGATATTCACTTGTAGAATACCATACCATATGAAGATCCACAAAAGTCATGTAATTGTAATTAAACTACACATCTAACATCAAAAATTTCAACACGGTCAATATTTTTTAAAAAAATCAAGTTAGTGCATTTATTGGCTGCAAACTAATTCTAAACTACTTTTAATTAAACAAAAACAACCTAAACATACTGGTTCTATTAGATAGAATGCATGAGGGAAAAGAATCATGGAAAGAAAAACCCTCGGCTGAATCAAAAAGTTCCAAAAATACAAGTATATCCCCTACACTTTCAAAAAACATGCTTCATCCCTGAAGCATAGAATATAAAAGCACAAGGGAAAGAGATATACTTGTGGCGCACTAAGTGCTCCAGTCATCTCATGGAGGTGGTACCTCCGCTGCATCTGTGGTGCTAGCGGTGGCCGGCGCACTTAATTGTTCATCAGTTGGGGGATTGGTTACCCCCGCGTCATGCTCGGTCGCTTTTGCGACCTCAAGATCAAGTCTTTTAATGTGGCTCCCTCGAAGGATCATTTCCACCCACTATATTTGTCTGGGCAGTGATAGACTCCCTGCTCCTCTAGTTTGTTCCTGCAACTCCAACGTGTGTGTGTCATGAGCTTGTAGGCTCTCTACTCTTGCACGCTTTCTGTTATACCCCGTAGAATTCCCGGCACCTAGATGACCTATTCGTACATCGGTTAAGCATATTAGAAGGCCATACGTGCTAGAGAAAGGCCGGGAAAAAGATCGGACGAGAAACCCGTCGAACCATCGCGAGAGGAGCCGAGGCAGAGCCCCTCCGCGAAGGCAGCGAGTCACGGAGGAGAGGCCTCCGCGATGGCTCCGTGACACGTTGCCCAAGTTCAGGCCCAAGTATATAAATCCCCCACTTCGGTTTAAAATCACTTATCATTTTATAAATTTCCAGAATACGCAGTAAGCAGAGGAAGACGAAGGAAAATTATATATTTTCGTCCGATTACGCTGCCAAACGCTGCCCAAACTCAAATTAATCCTAGATACCAAAGTATTTAGCAGCAGAGAGCATTGCTACGGATTTAGTTTCGTGAAATACGGCCGACGAATCGGCGAGCCACCGAACTAAGGTAAGTAGAATTGCTCTAAATTAATTTCTATGTGTTCCTAGCTGAGAAGTGAATACTTCTCCCTTCTGGGCCACTGAAAAATAGCGAGTTTTCGACCGTCTTTCGATAAGCCTAAGTTTAGGCTATAAACTATATCGAAAGTAATGTTGCTCTTTACAATAAAGCTGTATTTAATATTGATTGACGTATTTATGAATGCAATTGGGAGAAAATAGTTGAAGTACCGGCTGAGCCTCGTCCGACGGACGAATAGTCGAAGATAAGGTATGTAAAGTTAGTTTCCTCGGCAATTTGAGTAACATTGAGACAGTATAGTAATTTACAGACAAGTAGAATGTTCAGAAGTCGAGTGTTGCATTATTATGAATATTGGTACAATGTAAGAAGCTTTGGGTTGTAACGTGTACGAGACTTATTAGTATGATATAGATTGGGACGTAAGTGATTAAGATTGCCCAGTATATTCAGTATGTGATGTAATATGCCATGTTAAGATATAGTTGTGTTCAGCTGAAACCCTGCGAAGTAGTACAGTATCTGTAAAGCATTTCAGACATAGAATAGCAACTAAATAAAGTTTAGAAAGCATGTTAGAAATAGGAAATCATGTTAATACAGAAACTCAGTAAACAGAACAGCTTTTAGCAGAAACACCATCTTGTATAGCATTGCTCCAGTATAGTTTGACAGGAGACTATATTCGTATTTGTATTTACCTGCCTCAGCACGTATCAGACACTTACAGATTACTATTATTAGCTCAGCAGGTATATATACGATACCTTACCCCAGTTAGCCTTAGCTTGTGAGATACACAGACAGCATGACTAGTTGAGACCGTTGTATTGATTGGGGTTGGATAACCTTGCATCCATGACCGCCCAGGGTTAATACCTGTATCGACTCGTCCGCCAGAGGACGAGGATACGTCGCTCTACAGAGTGGCATGCGGTCCCGCAAAGGGACGAAGATGGGATGCCAGTTTCCACATATTGTGCCTTGGTCGGCCCTTATACACCCCCGTCGAGCGGGTACGCCCGGGGTGTTGATTTTGGAGTCCTTCGGACTCAGGTACAGTTATAGTCAGGGGCTCAGCGAGCCCAAGTCCATACCCAGGGACCGGCAGGATGCTTACAGCCACTATAGGAGATGGAATGACCGGGGTAGGGGCATAGATTCTGTGTTGATTGTACCTCCCGGCTTATGGGGGCCGGGTAAGGTTTGTGTGTGCCACATTATGTTATGTATGTTATGCTATGTTATATTAGACATGAGTAGATTAGTAGTAGAATGATACGTCTCCAGATATGACAACTACTCCTCCCAGTATGATTGAGAACAAGTACGACTTACATCATCAGACAGATAATCTAGTTCTTCCTATTTCAGTTTCGTCAGTTATGTTATTTATTTCAGATATCTTTTTCAGTTATTGCTTTACATACTCAGTACCAGCGGTACTGACACCCGGTGGGGCGTTGTTGCATTACTTGCCTGCAGGTACTAACAGACGAGCAGGCGATTCTACGTGATTCCCTGTCATTGGTCGAGTATTCAGCTCCAGTCATCCGGAGGCTGAATTCCAGAGGTGTAGCTCAGTTCCTTTTGTTGTATATTATGGGTAGGTCGGGGCCCTGTCCCGATCAGTTCTATTGCTATTCCTAGAGGCTTGCAGTCTATATATATTCCCTGTGGTCAGATGAGCCGGTCGTGTGAGGCCGTGCAGCTGTATAGCTGTTAGTATCCCTTCTTTCTATTATGATGGTCGTGTGGGGCCATAGTTGCTAGTAGTGGTGACCTTGCCGGTCACGTAGTTTCTTTTTGTGCTTTATGATTGAGTTGCAGATAACTAGACAGCATGGTGGCCTTGTCGGCCCGCATAGGTTTCCCTGAGATGATATGTTTCTGGTCAGCTGCTAGTACAGGTACAGAAGGCTATAGGCCAATGGGCCGGGGGCTGTGTTTACGGCCGTTATATAGCCCTTTGTTTCCAGAAATGTGAGTCAGAGCCAGTCAGGCGCCAGATGTGCCAGGCTTAACAGTCCAGCAGGTCAGGTCCTAGTAGGGCACCAGGTGCCAGTCATACCCCCCAAGGCGGGGTGTGACAAACTTGGTATCAGAGCAGGTCGTATCCCAGGGAGTCTGCAAGCCGTGCTAAGTAGAGTCCTGTCCATGGATGTGTTGTGCACCACATACTATGGGTAGGAGGCTGCAAGGCATGATAGGATGGTTGTCTTTTATTCTGATTCAGTCGTGCTATAGAGCGGTACAGTACAGGGTTGAGTCCCTAAGAGCTTACCATATTCTTTGGTTACAGATAATGTCAGACCAGCAACATCCTACCACAGGTCGGAGCTTAGACATTGCAGCAGGGGAAGGCACCAGCAGGATGCCTCCCCCTCATTTAGAGATAGCCCGATCAGAGGGCCCTACATAGGCTTCATCCCAGACTCCTCAGCAGTCTCCACCACGTCAGGAGCCATTTGGGGCGACAGTACCTTCAGCAGTCCCTATACCGACACCTTCCGACCAGGAGGTTAGGAGTGCTGTAGTTATGTTAGCACAATGATGGCTGCTCAGCGTCAGCAAATGCCATCCACAGTTGCATAATCATCAGGAGGGCCCAGCAGTTCGAGGGTCCGAGAGTTCTTAGCCCTGAATCCCCCACAGTTCACAGGCACGGACCGAACAGAGCACCCCCAGGATTTTTTGGATCAGATGCAGAGAATCTTCAGGGTTATGCATGCTACGCCTACTGAGTCAGTTGAATTGGCCGCATTCCGGTTACGAGATATTGTGGTGTTATGGTATGAAAGCTGGGAGAGGTCCCGAGGGAGAGATGTTCCCCCTCCCACCTGGTCCAGCTTTTCAGGAGCCTTTCTAGATCACTCTTTGCCGCAGGAGATTCGACAGGCCCGGGTAGACCAGTTCCTACATCTAGAACAGGGGGCCATGAGTGTTTGGGAATATTCCTTGCGGTTTGATTCTTTGGCTCGATATGCACCGGCCTTCGTGGATACCATGGCATCCAGAGTGCACCGTTTTATTATGGGATTGAACCCAAAATATGTTGAGACTTGTATCACGGCCACACTGCGAGAGGACATGGATATTTCCCGAATCCAGGCATTTGCCCAGAATATTGAGGGCATCAGACAGCGACATCGGGAGATCAGAAGGGTCAATCAGGAACAGCGTCGCCGGGATAGGCCAGCTGAGTTACAGAGAGAGGCCCGGGGAGGACCCAGGCCACGATTGTCAGATAGGCCGCCCAGGCCCCCGCCTCTGCCACAGTCACAGGGAGGTAGATTCAGTCCCAGGGGGCAGGCAGAGACTGGTAGAAGTTCGCAGACGGCAGACTCACCATTACAGAGGAGGGCGGAGCAGAGTAGGTATACCCTACCACTTTGCCCTATATGCAGTCGACGCCATTCTGGAGCATGCAGGTATGGTTCCACCGCATGCTATATTTGTGGCCAAGAAGGCCATTTGATGAGAGATTGCCCAGCCAGAGGTCGAGAGGACCGGGACAGACAAGATAGGGCATTAACAGGATCACGAGCTACAGCATCCTCGACTGGGCGCAGGCCCTCAGTTTTGGTAGGCAGGGGTCGGGGCAGATCAGGGGCCTCCAGTACAGGTGCGGGTCCAAGCTGCACATATGCCTTACCAGGGAGGCAAGATTCAGAAGCATCGCCTGATGTTGTGACAGGTATGCTAACTATTTGCTCACACCCTGCTTATGTGCTAATTGATCCAGGGTCTACTTTGTCCTATATTACTCCATTTGTGGCACGGAAGTTTAGTATTGTACCAGAATCATTACAGCAACCCTTCTTAGTATCTACGCCCGTCGGTGACTCTATCACAGCTAGCCGAATCTACCGCGGGTGTACAGTAGAGGTTGTTGACCGTCAGACCACAGTAGATCTGGTCGAGTTGGAAATGATAGACTTCGATGACATAATGGGTATGGATTGGTTAGTACCATGTTTTGCTAATGTTGAATGTTGGACCAAAATGGTCCGATTCCACTTCCCGGGGGAGGCAGTACGGGAGTGGAAGGGCAGCACCGCGACGCCAAAAGGTAGGTTTATTTCCTACCTTCAGGCGAGAAAGTTGATATCTAGGGGGTGCATTTACCATCTTGTCAGAGTTCAGGATGTCCAAGCAGAATCTCCGACACTCTAGTCTGTCGCAGTGGTAAATGAATTCCCAGATGTATTTCTTGATGATTTACCTGGTATTCCCCCAGAAAGGGAAATAGACTTCGCTATCGACTTGCTACCAGGCACTCAGCCAGTATCAATACCTCCTTATCGTATGGCTCCTGCAGAACTCAGAGAATTAAAGAAGTAGTTGAAAGACTTGTTAGATAAAGGTTTTATCAGACCGAGTACTTCCCCGTGGGGTGCGCCAGTCTTGTTTGTGAGAAAGAAAGATGGCTCGCTTCGAATGTGTATAGATTATCGGCAGCTAAACAAAGTTACAGTAAAGAACAAGTATCCGCTTCCCAGAATTGATGACTTATTTGATCAGCTACAGGGGGCAAGATACTTTTCTAAGATTGACTTGCGGTCCGGATATCACCAGGTCCGAGTACGCGAGAGGGATATTCCTAAGACAGCATTCAGGACCCGATATGGGCATTTTGAATTTCTGGTTATGTCCTTCGGACTAACGAATGCCCCAGCAGTCTTTATGGACCTGATGAACAGTATTTTCAGACCTTTCCTGGACCTGTTCATGATAGTATTTATTGATGATATTCTGGTGTATTCTCGCTTTGAAGTAGATCACCGGACTCATTTGCGGACAGTTGATCTTGGGCAGATTTATATGCCCAAGTGATACTCAAACGTATCATTTTTACCTTGTTTATGGTGCAATGTGTATATAATATCATGTAATTAGTAATAAAATGTGAATTTATACTAACCAACATGATTAGCATTTGTTTTGCAGGTAAATGTGATTTTTAGGAGCTAAAATGCATGTTGGAACTATGTCGGAGTTGGACTTGGATGCGAGCGTTGAAAAGACCTTGGAATGCACATTTTATAGGGGCTCCGTGATGGAGCCGTGCCACGCTACCATCGCGGTAGCACACTGTCTGAACAGGAATTAAAATGGCAAATTCCAGTGTGCCTTCGCGTTAGATCCGTGGCACGGAGAGAGGCCTCCACGATGGGCTCCGTGCCACGTTGAGGCTAATTTACCAGACCCTGAAATTCCAGTGAAGGTCCACGTCCACGCCATGTCACGGAGGTAGTGCTCCGCGTTGGCCTCCGTGACACGTTGCTTGTTATTCCGGGAAAAATTTCCCACTAGTATAAATAGCACACTTAGGTTTATTTTAATCAAGTTTTTTTAGTTTTTAGACCGAGTTCAGAAGTGGAGAGCAAGGACGTGGGTTAGGAGCAGTTGAGGAACGAAAAAGCTAAGGGACTTCTTCTCTTCCTTTCTTCTTTCTATCAATTGTACGTATGATTTACACTCATTTTAGGATGATCAATCCACAAATGAGTGGCTAATTCTCTTCCTTGCTGAGGTTTTGAACATGTGTAATGAATTTTGATTATAATTGATATGGTTTTCTTCTTATTCTTTAATGTTGTTCTATTAATTCTTGTTCTTACTGCATTAGTGATTGGCCAACATTAATGTACATCTAAAAAGTCCAATTTCTCTCGAAAGAGCAAGAAATTGGAAAGTTGTGAATTAATAGGGTATTGTTCTTAACTTGATTTGGGAAAATTGGGTTTTGATGTGCTTTCCTGATAGAAATATACTTGAAAGCCGTATTAGTCAATTTAGGAACCGGAATTGTAGTGCTAGGTCATAAATTGCATTTGATCACAGAAATGTAGACGGATGGTTTATGATTCTAAAGTGAAATTAAATACGAGAGTTTTAATTTTTAGGCTAATGTTCTTGGCTAGCAACATGAAGAAGATAGTAACCAAATTATCATGATTATCAAGTTCATTACTTGTTCTTAACCTTGGCATGTTCATATCCATTGTCTAAATTCACAAGTAAATAGTTGTTATTAATTTTAGTATATATAGTTTAGAAACAAAAACTCAAGTAACTATTGGTTACATTGTTGTTAGCATAATTAGAAGTGAAATAGGAATATAGTAAACTAGGCAATTTTACGTATCTTGAGCCTCCTTGGATCGATACTTGGCTACTTAGCCACTTTATTACTTGTTTGACCATGTGCACTTGCGTGTCGGTTTATTATATATAATAATAACCTGAGCAGCAGACCGAACAAGTTTTTGGCGCCGCTGCCGGGGAGGCTAGGCGATTTGTGAAATTGTGTTTAGTGTAAATTTACTGTATTTGTATTTTTATTTTCTTAAGTGTTAACAACTTGGTCTTAGCCTTTATTTTGCAGATTTTGTTTCTGTGAACACTGGCAAGGGACAAAGAGCTGGTGGAATCTTACTTAGAGCCTGAACGTGAATTTCATAGTCAACGTAGAGAAGCTCTACGAAAGAAGCTGCAGTTTCTTAAACAGTCTATGATGGAGCAACAAAATCCACCAGTTGTGCGGGCAGTTTTAGTGCCCGATGAAGCATCAGCAAGGCCGGTTCGCGAGGTGGCAATCCCACACGCTAATAATGTACATTCTAGCATCCGCAAACCAGAGCCTGGAGGGAGGTTTGAATTAAAGCAGAATATGGTGCAACTTTTGCACACAAGCGGGCAATTCACCGGACTCCCTCATGAAGAACCACAACAACATCTCCAAAACTTTTTGGAGATAAGTGACACTTATATACCCGCTGGAGTGTCACCTGATTATGTTAGGCTCACCTTATTTCCATTTTCCTTACTTGGAGAAGCCAAGAAGTGGTTAAAAGCTGACCCACCCAATTCTATATCAACGTGGGATGATCTTGCATGGAAGTTTTTGATCAGATTTTTCCCTTCTGGTAAAAAACAACCAGACTTAGGAGTCAAATCCTATGTTTTAAACAGAGGGAAGGAGAAAATCTATATCAAGCCTGGGAAAGATTTAAATCCATGTTGCGGGACTGTCCTCACCATCATCAGTCCAATGAGGTGTTTGTACACACATTTATTGAGGGTTTGGAACCCCACACTAAAATTCTGTTAGATTCAGCAGCTGGAGGGCAAGCGCTGGAGAAGACCTATGAGGAGCTCTACACTTTGCTCAACCGAATTTCACAAGGCAATCCAGAATGGAATGCAGATTCTTCAAGAGGTGGAGCAAGGAAAGCAGCGGGAGTGCTTGAAGTGGATGGATTCATAGCTATCGCTACACAGATAGCTGCTTTGCAAAATCAGTTAAACACACACTTCAGCAATATAAATTTGAACCAGCCTTCAGCTTCAGTCAATGCAGTTCAACAGATGTGGTGTGAAGTGTGTGGTAGTAGTGAGCATTCAGCTGAATGTTGTGGTGCAAATCCTGATTCTGTTAATTTTGTGGGCAATGCACAGAGAAATCAGCAGCAGTTTGGTAGTGGCTACAACTCAAATTGGAGGAACCATCCGAATTTTTCGTGGGGTAGCAACAATCAACAAGGCCAAAGTTCAGGGCAGGGAATGCACAGAAACCAAGGAGGGCAACAAAATTATCAAGCTCAATTCAGAAATCACAATGCCCCTCCTCCACCACCATCACCTACTATTGAGGAGATGTTCAAAACCAGGATCGCTAATCAGGCACAATTGCAGGCTGACTATGTTAAATTGGCAGCCGAAGTGAAGAACAATCAGTTGGCGACCAAGGCTCTTGAATATCAGTTTGGGCAATTTGCTAGTGCCCAAAATACTAGACCCAGAGGAGGACTACCTAGCGACACGGATCCTAATCCGAAGCAGGTAAATGCAGTGACCACGAGGAGTGGTTTACAGTTAAAGGAGGTGGAACTGGAAAGACCGCCTCAAAAGTCAGGAGCAGCAGATGTCGAGGGAGAGCAAATCTCAGATAAGGGGAAGACTAAAGAAGCTGAACCAGAAAGGCCTCCACCCCATTCCCTCAACGACTTAAGAAACACAAGGAGGAGGCGTGTTTCCAGAAATTCATGGAGGTACTTAAACAGGTACATGTTAACTTACCTCTTGTTGATGTCTTGCAGGGAGTGCCAAAATATGCGAAATATATCAATGACATCGTGGCTAACAAAAGTCGTTAGACTGAGTATGCCACGGTAGCTTTAACGGAGGAATGCACTTCCCATATTCAGAATAGGTTGCCCACAAAACTGAAAGACCCTGGAAGTTTTACTATCCAGCTTACTATTGGGCAAAGTATCCGAGCTCGTGGATTATGCGACTTGGGGGCAAGCATAAATCTGATGCCATCTTTGGTATTCAGAAAGTTAGGTCTAGGAAGTCCTAGACCTACAACGGTAATCTTGCAGCTAGCAGACAGGTCTTTAGCTAAGCCGGATGGCATTGTTGAGGATGTGTTAGTGCAAGTAGGCTCCCTCATTTTTCCGGTCGATTTCATTGTTCTGGATTTTGAACCAGATGCTGAAGTCCCATTTATTTTGGGACGACCCTTTTTGGCAACCGGAAAGGCATTAATTGATGTAGCTGCGGGTCAACTCATGATGCGAGCACATGACAAGGTCGAAGTGTTCGATGTTTACAAAGTACCTAAGCTCCCGAAAATTTATAAGGATCTCTCGGTGATCAACGTGATTGATCATGGGAATGTTAATGGAATGAGTGATTCCCGAGTTTACTAGGAAGGCCACCGGATAAGGTTGAGAACTACTGGGGGGATGACCATGATCGGGACAAATCGTCCACCTCCCTAGTAGACAAGTGAGCATAAAGGACGTCGAGCCGCGACGGTAAACCAGGCGTTGCACGGGAGGCAACCCGTGAGAAATTTTTTTTTTCTTTTTGCACAGTGTAGTTAATTTTTATCTTTATTTTTGTTTTTATTTTCTATTTCCACTTTTTATTTTTCTTTTCGTTTTCTTGATTAGGTTTAGATTTTCATTTTAGTTAATATTTTTTATTTTTAGTTAGAGAAATCTATTAATTTAACCAATTTTTGTTTAGTGAGGTGATTTTCAGGTATAACGGAGGAAATATACATGGAATCGTGAAAATAAGGCAAGGTATGAAAAATCAAATTAAGTGAAGAAACAGTGAACTGGCGCGTTGGCGCCGTGTCACGGAGGTAAGGCTCCGCGTTACCCTCCGTGACAAGTTGAAGGCAAATTCTGGATTTTTCAAAAATCCAGTAAGCCAACGCGTTGGCTCCGTGTCACGGAGGAGGGGCTCCGCGTTACCCTCCGCGACACGTTGCCCCTTATTCAGTGCCGGGTCAAACCGGGTTGCCGGGTGACCCGCGTGTTTTCTTTAAATAAACCCCCGATTTAGCCCATTTTTTCCCCATTTCCCTCTTCCCTCCGCGACCAAACACCCATTTCCCCCTCCCCAAGCACCGTGCCACGTTCCTAGGCAAGGAAAAACATCAAGTTTCTTCAGTTTCTCAATTCAAAGGTATGTTTTCATCGTCTATCTCAATTTTTTGGCGATTTTTGTCAAATTTTGGCATGTGAGGTGAGATATATCACCCTAGGTAGAAATTAAACATGAATGTTGGATTATTTTTGATTGATACATGTTTGGATTGTTGTATTTAGCGTTTGAACTTAGATCGCGTAAATAATTCGAAATTGATCATAGAATGGTATTCTAGGGCTTGGGTTGTTGAATTGACTTGGGAACTTGATAATGTGGTGAATTCGATGCCGGGGTGTGTTTGTTATTTGAGAGAAGTCGTGGTAAATATGGTGTAAATGTCAAAGACGACAAATTCTCAAATTTTTGTGGGAAAATGCATAAAGTGTGTAAATTGGTTAGATTGTTTGGATTAGATTGTATATAAAATGTTTTTATTGTAGTTTTTATTTTGTTGTTGTTTTGATGCGAAGTGCGACGGTTGAATTGTTAGCGATAGTAGGATTGGGATTAGTTGTATGAAGTCTGAGTAGTACGCTAACCGTTATGCTGTCGAAATTTTGTTGTGAACGCACTAAGCATGAAGTGTAGAGTGTTGTCTGTAGTGTAATTAGAGTTATCTTTGCCGTAATTTTGTGGAAGTAGCTAAGGCCTAAGTGTGGGGTAAATGTTGTGTAACCCGACCTTAGCCGAAGTTAACAAGTTTTTAGCTTAACTTTGTGCTTGTTTGTGTAAATTGACAGGTACAATGGCTAGCAGACAAGATAAAGGCAAGGGTGCTTCTACCTCAGGCACAGGTAGGAAAAGGATGAGACTGGGCACCGCAGTCCCAGCTGCACCAGCTGTTCCGCGCGGCCAACGCCGCCAATACGGAACAAGATGGGTAACCGATGAAGGGAAAAAATGGTACGCGAAACATAAAGAAAACAAGTACTTCCCCGAGGAACATATTGCACGGGAACCACTTGCACAGGAGTTCCCTCGCATTGTACAGAGAATTGAAGCAGCTGGGCTCAACTTTATTTTTCAGGAGCCCAAGGAGTGCAACCTTCACTTGGTCCGGGAATTTTATGCAAACTGGAACCCGGCCATCAGAAGCCACACTATAAAAATCAGAGGGCAGATTGTCACTCTGGAACCCCAGCAGCTGAATGCCATCGTTGGAGCGCGGGACACAGACGCCCACGTTCTCCGCCAGCTAAACATCACCCCACCGTATGCCGACATCAGACGTACATTGTGTGGGGCTCGATCCACAGCCCGATGGAGTAGACATAAGGAGAGGGGTTACCACCAGACTCTGCCTTATTCGCAGATGAACAGGGAGGCCAGAATCTGGCTGAAGATTGTATGTTTGTGTTTGATCCCGGGAGTTCATATGACAGACGTGACCCGGGACCGTGTCTACTTGGTGTATGCCCTTATGAAAGGGCTTGAGATTAATGTTGGGGCAGTAATAATATCCGCCATGAAGAGAGCCAGACTGCACCAGGGCCACATATACGGTTTTGGAGGACTCATCACCACCTTCCTCCGAGGCCTCGACATTGAGGAAGAAGCCTTGGACAATATTCTGCAGTTGGAGCGGAGGGCCCTCGACGTGACAAAGACTAAGGCCCCCGACACTACACACGGACCAATACTGACTGTGGGAGAGCGACATGCTCGTGACGATTAGTACATGGCCCGTATGTTTGGCATGCAGATGTTGCAGCTACGGATTGGTGGGAGACCAGCCACCGAGGAAGAATTATGGCAGTTGGAGCTGGACTACCCCTTTGGCGAGAATGCCAGAGCGTTATGTCGGGTAGGGCCAGCCTTCGTGGAGCCGACAGATGACGATGTCCCTACTGATGAGGAGACACGTCGTGAGGACTCCGATGTGGAGTCCGATGACGACAATGGAGCTGATTCAGATATGGGCAATGAGGCCGCAGCACCGGATGAAGAAGTCGAATATTTCGATTGAGCAGGGAGTTCCACCACCCAAAATTTTGTGTTTTGTAATTTTTGTGAACACTGGGGACAGTGTTCGATTTAAGTGTGGAGTGGGGAGTAGCTAGGTGCTGGGTCAAGGCTCTAATTTGCTGTATATTTTTCCTTGATGTTTATGTATGTTTGTGCTTTCCCTGTGGCGAACTGATTTGTGGTGTATGTGTATATATTTGTTTTGTGGCTGATGATGTGTGTTTTTGAAAGTTATGGTTTCTCGTGTAAATATTTTGTAAATTTTGTAAATATTTTTTTTCTCTCTATCGACATGATCGATATTTTTCAAAATTTTTGCGAAGATATTTTGAAATTATCCAAATCTTTTGTAAATATCTTTCTATCGAAATGATCGATGTGTTGCAAAAAAATTTTCGATTTTTATTTTTTTGGATTTCTCGGAGTTTGTTTTCTGTTCTTTTACCGAGAATAGTCCCATTGAACCGATGTCATAGTTAGTGACCGTTCCCTGTGATGGATGGATGACGACCGTCTTAAGGGAAATGCAGTCGGTAGGAGTAGGATTTTTATTTGTTTTTAGTTTTCTTTGGTGGATTGCATCAATGAACTGTAGTTGCTTATGGTTGCTAAAATTTCGTTGCGTGTTGTAACTGATGTTCAAAATGTGAAAGTGATTCGTTTGAAAGTATGCAATTCGGTAAATATGTTGAGTTACCTAGGCTACAGAATTTGGTTCAGTATGATTGAGGCTTAATCTTGAATTCATGTAATTGACTAATTAAAGAGTCTGTGAATGCATCTTGATTCGAGCATGCTCATGAAGTGTGAAGTGAGGTTTTGCTATTCCATGTCATTGTGAATTGTCTAGAACTTGCCTGGTGTGTATACAAAACGAAATGAAGGAGGTGTAGTGTTGGAAAGGACGTAGGCATTTCTTTGTTTTAACCGATAGTTTCCATTTTTTTCTCGTCAAATTCTACCTTTTTTATATGTTGTATACCCTAGTCAGCCCGTTGAGCCTTTAGCCGATTTCTTTCTTTTGTCCAAAATTATATGAACTAAGCTTTATTCCTTCTTTTCATTAGCCTTAAAGTCTATAAGAAGCTCTTAAGCGCTTACAAAGAACAGGAAATGTTTCCTAAAGTGTTAAAGAGTGAAAAGAGCGAAAAGAAAAAGAAAAGCAGAGTGAAGAAAGAAAAGATGATGTTGAAGAGGCACTTGTTGTAATTAAATGATATTGAGGGTACTTGAAAACCCTTTGTTTTGTGTCAATGTGGTTGATGAAATGGGCTGTATGAAAGTAAACCGGCATGAATGGAAGAAAAAGAGAAAAGAGAGGAACAATGTCCATGAGTAGATGGGAATGAGTTGAAAAGGCGCTTAAGGATGCTAGAGACTATTATTGGCTAATCCAATATATATATACTAGATCCATAGCCCCGTTACAACCCATTAAAGTCCTACGTGATCCTATATTGCTCTTTATATTAGTGGAGTAATACACTAAGGGCAAGCCTATGGGTCATGACATGAGGCATGTGAATTCTTTTGGGAGAGAGAGTGAAATTAATTTTTATAAGCCCCTACTAGCATGTTTGTGTGCTGCATGAACATAAAGGGGAAGTTTCTCTCGAGTTGTAAGGGCACATGCTTGATGAAAGATTGATTTTCGTGTCGGATTTCTTGATTAGCTGATTTGCATGATTTTGCCGATATCAAGAATCAATTCTTAAAAGTCTAGGGAGTCTTGATGTATTAAAGGTCATTGTATTGTATGACCAAGCATGTTTTCTTGATGATTTGCAAAAATTGAATAATCGGTATGACCGTAGCGTAAATTGTTGCACCATAGTGATGAAGGTTGGGATGTAATTTGCATGATTTGTGTATATGTTGTTCGAGGACGAACAAGGATTTAAGTGTGGGGTAAGTGATCTTGGGAAGATTTATATGCCCAAGTGATACTCAAACGTATCATTTTTACCTTATTTGTGGTGCAATGTGTATATAATATCATGTAATTAGTAATAAAATGCGAATTTATACTAACCAACGTGATTAGCATTTGTTTTGCAGGTAAATGTGATTTTTAGGAGCTAAAATGCATGTTGGAACTATGTCGGAGTTGGATTTGGATGCGAGCATGGAAAAGACCTTGGAATGTACATTTTATAGGGGCTCCGCGATGGAGCCGTGCCACGCTACCATCGCGGTAGCACACTGCCTGAACAGGAATTAAAATGGCAAATTCCAGTGTGCCTTCGCGTCAGCTCCGTGGCACGAAGAGAGGCCTCCGCGATGGCCTCCGTGCCACGTTGAGGCTAATTTACCGGAACCTGAAATTCCAGTGAAGGTTCGCGTCCACGCCGTGTCACGGAGGCAGTGCTCCGCGTTGGCCTCCGTGACACGTTGCTTGTTATTCCGGGAAAAATTTCCCACTAGTATAAATAGCACACTTAGGTTTATTTTAATCAAGTTTTTTTAGTTTTTAGACCGAGTTCAGAAGTGGAGAGCAAGGACGTGGGTTAGGAGCAGTTGAGGAACGAAAAAGCTAAGGGATTTCTTCTCTTCCTTTCTTCTTTCTATCAATTGTACGTATGATTTACACTCATTTTAGGATGATCAATCCACAAATGAGTGGCTAATTCTCTTCCTTGCTGAGGTTTTGAACATGTGTAATGAATTTTGATTATAATTGATATGGTTTTCTTCTTATTCTTTAATGTTGTTCTATTAATTCTTGTTCTTACTGCATTAGTGATTGGCCAACATTAATGTACATCTAAAAAGTCCAATTTCACTTGAAAGAGCAAGAAATTGGAAAGTTGTGAATTAATAGGGTATTGTTCTCAACTTGATTTGGGAAAATTGGGTTTTGATGTGCTTTCCTGATAGAAATATACTTGAAAGCCGTATTAGTCAATTTAGGAACCGGAATTGTAGTGCTAGGTCATAAATTGCATTTGATCACAGAAATGTAGACGGATGGTTTATGATTCTAAAGTGAAATTAAATACGAGAGTTTTAATTTCTAGGCTAATGTTCTTGGCTAGCAACATGAAGAAGATAGTAACCAAATTATCATGATTATCAAGTTCATTACTTGTTCTTAACCTTGGCATGTTCATATCCATTGTCTAAATTCACAAGTAAATAGTTGTTATTAATTTTAGTATATATAGTTTAGAAACAAAAACTCAACTATTGGTTACATTGTTGTTAGCATAATTAGAAGTGAAATAGGAATATAGTAAACTAGGCAATTTTACGTATCTTGAGCCTCCTTGGATCGATACTTGGCTACTTAGCCACTTTATTACTTGTTTTACCACGTGCACTTGCGTGTCGGTTTATAATATATAATACCAACCTGAGCAGCAGACCGAACAACAGTGCTCCAGATTCTCAGGGGCCGCCAGTTGTACGCTAAATTTTTGAAGTGTGAATTCTGGCTTAACTCAGTGGCCTTTTTAGGGCATATTGTATCAGACACCGGTATACAGGTAGATAAGCAGAAGATAGAAGCAGTTAAGTCATGGCCTACGCCTACCACCCCGACTGAAGTTCGTAGCTTTCTGGGGTTGGCAGGATATTATCGGAGGTTCGTTGAGGGATTCTCAACAATTGCAGCACCTTTAACTAAATTGACACAGAAAGTAGCAAAGTTTCAGTGGAAGGAGGCATGCGAGCAGAGTTTCCAGGAACAGAAAGACAGATTAACCTCCGCCCTAGTATTAGCACTGCCGGAAGGCACAGAAGGGTATTCAGTTTATGGTGACGCGTCAGGTATCGGGTTGGGTTGTGTGTTGATGCAGCATGGTAGAGTAATTGCATATGCTTCCAGATAGCTGAAGAAGCACGAAAAGAATTACCCCATCCATGACCTAGAATTGGCCGCAGTAATTCATGCCTTGAAGATGTGGAGGCATTACCTGTACGGCGTCCATGTTGATATTTACACAGATCATAAGAGCTTATAGTACATTTTCACTCAGAGGGAGTTGAATCTGTGGCAACGCCGCTGGTTGGAGCTGCTGAAAGACTATGATGTGAATATCCTATACCACCCCGGAAAAGCTAATGTTGTAGCAGATGCCCTGAGCCGAAAGTCAATGGGTAGTTTGGCATATTTACAACCTGAGAAACGGAAGTTAGCCAAGGAAATTCATCAGTTAGCTGATCTAGCCGTTCGAGTAATGGAAACGGAAAATAATGGAGCAGTAATTCAGAATTCTGTGGTGTCATCGTTAGTTACAGAGGTAAAAGAACGACAGTATGAGGATCCCAATTTAGTCCAGCTCAGAGATAGAGTTCAGTAGGGTAAGGAGCCAGATTTTCAGATAACCGAGAATGATGTGCTACGTTGTAAGGGCCGCCTCTGTGTCCCGAATGTCTCAGGACTTCGTGGGCAGATCATGCATGAGGTACACTACGCTCGCTATTCCCTTCACCCAGGGGCGACGAAAATGTACCACGACATCAGAGACATCTACTGGTGGCCAGGTATGAAAACTGAGATAGCTGAATTTGTATCTAGATGTGCTAATTGTCAGCAGGTGAAAGCAGAGCACCAGAAACCGGGTGGTTTGACACAAGAGATAACGATACCTATGTGGAAATGGGAAGTGATAAACATGGATTTTGTAAAAGGGTTACCCCGTACTAGACGCAGAAATGATTCCATTTGGGTAATAGTTGACAGGCTGACAAAATCAGCTCATTTCCTGTTAGTAAGGGCTACCTTCTCAGCTGAGGATTATGTCGAATTATATATCAGAGAAATAGTTAGATTGCATGGAGTGCCGGTATCTATTATTTCAGATAGGGGAGCACAGTTTACAGCTAGATTCTGGCAGTCGTTTCAGAAAGGTTTGGGGACGCAGATTAATTTGAGCACAGCATTCCATCCTCAGACAGACGGGCAGGCTGAACGTACAATTCAGACGCTCGAAGATATGCTACGAGCGTGTGTGTTAGATTTTGGGGGTAGCTGGGATGAAAATCTCTCGTTAATCGAATTTGCTTATAATAACAGCTACCATTCAGCTATTCAGATGGTGCCTTTCGAGGCATTGTACGGGTGAAAATGTAGATCGCCGGTGGGCTGGTTTGAAATAGGAGAATCAGCATTAGTTGGCCCAGACATTGTTCGGCAGTCCGAGGAAAAGATAAAGCTTATCCGAGAATGTTTACTGACCGCTCAGAGCCGCCAGAAGTCATACGCAGATAGGCGGCGCAGAATTCTAGAATTTTCGGTAAACGACTGGGTATATCTGAAAGTGTCCCCGATGAAAGGGGTAATGAGGTTTGGCAAGAAAGGCAAGCTTAGCCCAAGATTCATTGGGCCGTATCAGATTCGGCGAAGAATAGGCCGCGTGGCATACGAGTTAAACTTGCCTCCAGAGTTAGCGTCGGTTCACCCAGTATTCCATGTTTCTATGTTAAGGAAGTTCGTAGGGGACCCTTCTACAGTAGTTCTAGTTCGGGATGTTCAAGTCACAGAGGAGTTAGCCTATGAAAAGGTTCCCGTAGCTATCTTAGACAGACAGATTCGCAGGCTGAGAACTAAAGATGTTGCATCTGTCAAAGTATTTTGGCGTAATAGAAATCGGGAGGAAATGACGTGGGAGGCTGAAGAAGATATGAAAATCAGATACCCTCACCTATTTCAGGCCTAATCAGGTGACAGGTATGTCCGTATTATTATTTATGTCGTACCTTATGGTTGTATGTTATAAAGGATAAAGAAGAAGTGATATTTAGTTGTCCAGTGAATCTTAGAATATTGTGTGCAGTGCCTATGTTGGACTTTTCGGCGTTTATCCATATTACAGGGGAAACTCTGCCAAAATTTTTCCAGAAAGCAAAGTAAGCAGTCCTCTAGATAACAGTATACATTCGAGGACGAATGTTCTTAAGGGGGGGGGGAGAATGTTATGCCCCGTAGAATTCCCAGCACCTAGACGACCTATTCGCACGTCGGTTAAGCATATTAGAAGGCCATACGTTCTAGAGAAAGGCCGGGAAAAAGATCGGACAAGAAACCCGTCGAACCATCGCGGGAGGAGCCGAGGCAGAGCCCCTCCGCGATGGCAGCGTGTCACGGAGGAGAGGCCTCCGCGATGGCTCCGTGACACGTTGCCCAAGTTCAGGCCCAAGTATATAAAGCCCCCACTTCGGTTTAAAATCACTTATCATTTTATAAATTTCCAGAATACGTAGTAAGCAGAGGAAGACAAAGGAAAATTATATATTTTCGTCCGATTACGGTGCCAAACACTGCCCAAACTCAAATTAATCCTAGATACCAAAGTATTTAGCAGTAGAGAGCATTGCTACGGATTTAGTTTCGTGAAATACGGCCGACGAATCGGCGAGCCACCGAACTAAGGTAAGTAAAATTGCTCTAAATTAATGTCTATGTGTTCCTAGCTGAGAAGTGAATACTTCTCCCTTCTGGGCCGCTGAAAAATAGCGAGTTTTCGACCGTCTTTCGATAAGCCTAAGTTTAAGCTATAAACTATATCGAAAGTAATGTTGCTCTTTACAATAAAGTTGTATTTAGTATTGATTAACGTATTTATGAATGCACTTGGGAGAAAATAGTTGAAGTACCGGCCGAGCCTCGTCCGACGGACAAATAGTCGAAGATAAGGTATGTAAAGTTAGTTTCCTCGGCAAGTTGAGTAACATTGAGACAGTATAGTAATTTACAGACCAGTGGAATGTTCAGAAGTCGAGTGTTGCATTATTATGAATATTGGTACAATGTAAGAAGCTTTGGGCTGTAACGTGTACGAGACTTATCAGTATGATATAGATTCGGACGTAAGTGATTAAGATTGCCCAGTATATTCAGTATGTGATGTAATATGCCATGTTAAGATATTGTTGTGTTCAGCTGAAACCCCGTGAAGTAGTACAGTATCTGTAAAGCATTTCAGACATAGAATAGCAACTAAATAAAGTTTAGAAAGCATGTTAGAAATAGGAAATCATGTTAATACAGAAACTCAGTAAACAGTACAGCTTTTCGCAGAAACACCATCTTGTATAGCATTGCTCTAATATAGTTTGACAGGAGACTATATTCGTATTTGTATTTACCTGCCTCAGCACGTATCAGACACTTACAGATTACTATTATTAGCTCAGCAGGTATATATACGATACCTTACCCCTGTTAGCCTTAGCTTGTAAGATACACAGACATCATGACTAGTTGAGACCGTTGTATTGATTGGGGTTGGATTACCTAGCATCCATGACCGCCCAGGGTTAATAGCTGTATCGACTCGTCCGCCAGAGGACGAGGATACGTCGCTCTACGGAGTGGCATGCCGTCCCGCAAGGGGACGAAGATGGGATGCCAGTTTCCCCATATTGTGCCTTGGTCGGCCCTTATACACCCTCATCGAGCGGGTACGCCCGGGGTGTTGATTTTGGAGTCCTTCGGACTCAGGTACAGTTATAGTCAGGGGCTCAGCGAGCCCAAGTGCATACCCAGAGACCGGCAGGATGCTTACAGCCACTATAGGAGATGGGATGACCGGGGTAGGGGCATAGATTCTGTGTTGATTGTACCTCCCGGCTTATGGGGGCCGGGTAAGGTTTGTGTGTGCTACGTTATGTTATGTATGTTATGCTATGTTATATTAGACATGAGTAGATTAGTAGTAGAATGATACGTCTCCAGATATGACACCTACTCCTCCCAGTATGATTGAGAACAGGTACGACTTACATCATCAGACAGATAATCTAGTTCTTCCTATTTCAGTTTCGTCAGTTATGTTATTGATTTCAGATATCTTTTTCAGTTATTGCTTTACATACTCAGTACCAGTGGTACTGACGCCCGGTGGGGTGCTGCATTACTTGCCTGCAGGTACTCACAGATGAGCAGGCGATTCTACGTGATTCCCTATCAGCGGTCGAGTATTCAGCTCCAGTCATCCGGAGGCTGAATTCCAGAGGTGTAGCTCAGTTCCTTTTGTTGTATAATATGGGTAGGTCGGGGCCCTGTCCCGATCAGTTTTATTGCTATTCCTAGAGGCTTGCAGTCTGTATATATTCCCTGTGGTCAGATGAGCCGGTCGTGTGAGGCCGTGCAGTTCTATAGCTGTTAGTATCCCTTCTTTCTATTATGATGGTCATGTGGGGCCATAGTTTCCAGTAGTGGTGACCTTGCCGGTCACGTAGTTTCTTTTTGTGCTTTATGATTGAGTTGCAGATAACTAGACAGCATGGTGGCCTTGTCGGCCCGCATAGGTTCCCCTGAGATGATATGTTTCTGGTCAGCTGCTAGTACAGGTACAGAAGGCTATAGGCCAATGGGCCGGGGGCTGTGTTTATAGCCGTTATATAGCCCTTTGTTTCCAGAAATGTGAGTCAGAGCCAGTCCCAGGCTTAACAGTCCAGCAGGTCAGGTCCTAGTAGGGCACCAGGTGCCAGTCATACCCCCCAAGGCGGGGTGTGACACTTTCTTTCTTTCTTCTCTTTCTTTTTCTTCTTCTTTGAGGGCTCATTTTCATCCTCCTCCAAGACCCTCTTTTTTCCTTTTCCTCCACTTGTACCTGATGGGACCCGATATGCCTCTAAATCGAGCTCCTCGTCAAGCTCAATATCCATGTCTGGAAAAGTGGTAGCTGCTATGATCGCCGGTTGTCTAGAAAAAAACTCCATCACTTGTCTTTGAAGAATCCCAAACTCCTCCTGGAGGCTACTAGTGTTTGGCTTCTCCACCAAGTGCTCAATAAACTTGCGCTCAAATCTATCTATCTGCCCGTGTAACCCTCTCACGACTATCTCAATTTATCCTTTCACCTAGGGCTTGACATTTTTCATCATTGATTGTATTTTTATTTTAGCTATCTTCAGCTTCTTTGCTAGCTTCTGGAGGAATTCATGAGGTACCAGAACATACCACGCTGGTGTTTGGCTCGAAAGACCCATCGGTGGTGTAGCAGAAGTGGTGTGAGCTACCTCTGAATGATTGACATTTGTAGCCGGTGTCTTGTCCTCCTCTATTAAGGTGGGGGCGTTAACCTGCTCACCCCTAGCTGTTCGTGGTACCAAAACTGCGGTAGGAAGTCTCACTAGGCTCACCCGGTTCATTTCATATTGGATCAGCCCTATTTCCGCTGTCTTCTACCCTCCAATCAACCGGTTGTCCTTAGAATGCACCTTACGGCCTGCTTCCATACATAATTTGAACACGAGATTTGGGAATGGGATAGTAGTGCTCGATCCCATAGCCCGATCTCAAATCTACTCTGCGATGACCCTCAGAATGTTGATGGCCTACCTTGATATGATAAATGCCACCAATGATGCTCTGTCTTCATTGAGGGTGTTGTCGTTTACTATTGGTGCCAACCTATGGTGAACTAGCATCCAGTAGGCCTTCTCCATGAAGTTTAGCGAAGATTTTGTGACTTTCTTTCTGCTAGTCACCCATTCAACTTCCTCCTTGTCCTTTGTTAGGACTCCGCCTAACTTCTTAACTTATCTTTGCTTCTCCTCATGGCCAGTTGCTTTATCTTCTTTAAGGCATCTATTCTGCAGTCGACCTCAACTGTCAATTCTGGTCCTCTGATTTGATGCCTATATAGTATGTGATCGATTATGCACTTAGAGATATCAACTGTGCGACCTTACACCATCACACTCTCAAGATTGAGCTATTCTTTCACTTTTTTCTCACCTTTTTTTTTCTTCTCCATTGTGGCCAAGTAATTGGCATAGAACTCTCGGACGGGCTCGAGACTGTATTTCTCCAAGGTCCTAGCTATCTAATCAAATCGATAGAAGCTGAATATCCACTTTATTTCCTCAAGCTCATTCAAGGCATTAGTCATGATCCATGGTTCTTTCGGTATACTCTGCCTTTGGTGATTCTTTGAGGTTAGAGCAAGACCCTGCTCATAAATTTCTAGCTGGGTACTCTCCATCTAATAATATGGGTTGCTGGAGGCGGGGTCTTCGTGGCCTCTCCTTCCTCAGACTCTTCCTCACTGTTGCCATTACCAGATTATGCCTCTTTGTACCCCTCATCCATTAGAGCCACTCCAGGACTCTTGAACCTGTTCCTCTGCTTGGGGAGCAGTGACCAGAGATACAGAAGTGGCTTCATCCTGTGCCTTTGCTTGATCCATAGTGGTCCATGGCTCATCAGTGTTGGATGTCTCAACTTGATACTCTTCCACCAAACCACTAAGGGAGCTTCCCGCTTGATCAGAGTCGGAGGGCTTATCTCTCAATGCCCTCCGAGCAGCTATCTCAGCTCTAGCTTTCTTGTCTTTGGCAGATTTGGTCGCTCTTTTCTTCTTTGTCATAATACTTGTGGAGAAACATGATTAGTATGCATGATCTGAGAAAAAGAAAGCAAGAAAATACCCTCTGAATTTTTTCACGAGTCTACAGTACGGGCCGTACCAAGAAAGTACGGTCCGTACTAAGACTCGTAGTATCATAGATCACAGTCATGAATCTGTGGTATGAATCGTACCATGATGGTTTGATTTTTACCATGAGTTGTATGAGGATACTCTTTGAAAATCATCTTTTTGTATTTTTCCACGACTCATGGTACGACCAGTAAGTCGATTCCACAAGTCATAGTAAGGGTTGTACAGTTGCCTCTGGACTTGACCCATTTAGAATTCTAGTACGATTGACAGGGATGACTAGTAGTAGGTACCACGGGTATTACTAGGTTCCATACCAATTAATTTAAATACATTTGGCTTGGGACAGTCCCAATGAGCCATCCTACGAGTTGTAGTACGAATCCACAAGTCGCAGGAAGGCTTGGGAAGCCTTTCCTTGCCTTTGTTCATGTTAGTTGTGCAGGTACGTTTAATTTTGCGTTGAGTACTCAGAATTCCCCAACCTAGGCATGAATGATTCACAACCTATAACCCAAGTTATTTACAATTTATGCTCGAGTTCTAAACACGTTTGAATTTCTACCCAGTCAACACAATCATAGCAAGGTGCTGATCATTTTCCTCATCAATTTTCATGAATTTTGAGGAATTACAGTTGATAAACAAGTTCATATAAGCACGAAGGTCTTTTACTCAACCCAAAGCATAAATGCTTACTTGATTTTTGTAAAATTATGCTCAACTTCGTGCATGATTCAGTTACTAGGGTAGGAATTCGGCTTGTGCAATTATAATTGTGCACAAATTCAAGCTTTATCGATGATTTTCCTTAAGTTACAAGTATTTTACTTGAGTTACGGGTGTGAGGGATTTTTGGGAGGTGATCGTGGGTTCAAGATGTGCTGGCGTGAGTGATGGAGAAAATTTAGAATTTAAATACGTTAGGGCGAATTTAACAAATTTGGGTCAAGTCGAGTCAATTTAAAGAATTTGGCCCATCACGACTCGTACCACGAGTCATAAGTTGGATCCACGACTCATTCTTGGGACTCATACAAAAGATTTAAGAAAACTTACATGTGGACCTATGTGCACATCATACAACTCGTACCTATAGGTACGAATCGTACCACGACTTGTACGCCACCTTGAATTTTAGTTCCATACTTTGTATAGTTCATACCTATAGTGAGTACCACAACCTGCACATTGAAGTTACGAGTCGTAGGAAAAATCTTACCATGAACTCATGCACCCAGCCATATCTACTTCTCACCATGATTCATACTACGACCCGAACAATGCTCTTACGAGTCATACAGAGGCTCGAAGTACAAGTCTGTATTGAAAATTTTCTGCACCCTATTTTGTTTCACCTACACACTAAGGACACATAAGTTAATAAACTTGGGTTGTCTCCCAAAGAGCTTGATTTAACATCACGACACGGCGCATGTGGTTCAGTTGCTCAGACTTTACCAAACCACCTTATGAGTTGCCTCCCAAGAAGTGCGTGATTTAACATCTCTACATGATGCAAGTCTCTTGACTACTTAGACTTTTTCAAGAAGCTCAAAATCTTCCTCGATTGCTGAGAAAACCCTAAACTCTTTGGCCTACTTCATTTACCGACAGACATTGAAAGTGACCTCCTCTTTATTAAGCCTGAATTTTAGTTGGCCAACCTCAACATCTACTAAAGCCCTCCCAGTGGCAAGAAATGGTCACCCCAAAATGATGGTGACCTCAAAGTCTACCTCGTAATATAGGATCATGAAGTTCACTGGGAATATGAATCTGTCAACCTTGAAAAACACATCAAACAAGATCCCCACAGGCTTCTTCATAGTAAAGTCAGCCATCAATAGTCGCATAGTAGTCGATGTAGTGGCTCCCAAGCCAGCTGCTTGAACACAGCTAGTGGCATCAGATTGATGTTTGATCCCAAGTCGTAGATTGCCTTCATGAACTCAACATCACTAATAGCACATGGAATGGTGAAGGCACCTAGATCCTCCTTTTTCCAGGCAAGGATCCCTGAGGCTATGGCACTGCAATGATGCAAGTTACCTACTGGCTCAAGTAACAAGGTCCTTCATAAATTTGGCATATCCAGGAATCTCCTCGAATGCCTCGACCAGTGGTATATTCACAGATAATTGTTTAAGAATAGAAAGAAATTTCTAGAACTTACAAGCCTCTGCCTTCTTCATTCTTTGAGGGAACGGTGGCGGTGGTTGTTGGATAGCCATATAGATCTGCGTGGCCTTTGTTTCTTACCTTTTTCAACTTTAGGCTCCTTTTCACCAACTGGAGCCTCAGTGAACTAAGCCTCTTTCTTAAGATCTTGCTCAGCAACCTCATCAACATCATCAATCATGATCTCTTTCTTCCTTTGCATTTCAACTACAACCGGTAGATGGGGATCAACTGTGGTCTTTCCCTCCTAGTCATCACATCCATACAGTGACTATCATTCTTTGGATTTTACACTGTGTTACTAGGTAGTGTTCCTTTTTTCCTAGGGGTTAGGGATGCTAATAGTTGACCTAGTTGCTGCTCTATCTGCTTGATAGTTGTGGCATACGACTCCACTTTTTGGTCCATGCCAGATATGTCTCCCTGAATATCTTTCAATTGCTCCTCAGTGGATCTCACCTTCTTAAGCATCTCAGCCATCATGCTCTATAGTTTTGATGGTCCAGCTTCTCCCTCACTTGCATTAGGAGGCATATACAATCATTTTCAGTCATTGTGGTAATCATCATTCCTTCTCCATTCTCCCTTTCGCTCATGACCTCAACTCCTATTTCTATACCCATTATGATTGTAGTTGTCTTGGTATTAGTTCTGATCTTGATTTTTGGAACCTTGGCACCAAGTGTCTTATCTAGACCCTTGGGCATTGGCATGAAAACCCGCCACTTGGTTGTCCAAGAAGTTTGCCTCCTCAGCGAAATCTTAATGCTACGGCCCCAGTTCCTGTTCTGAGCTCTCACTACATTTACCATTTTGGCCACAGTGCCCATAATATGCTTGTGAGCAGGTCTAATGATGTACGCATATGGGCTAATTCCTGATCACACTCCACCTCCTTCTTACATTGGTCTGCAGTCATACCAATAACATACGTACTAGCAGCTGCTTCCGGTTCCCTGGTGTTCCAGCACCTATTAAATTTAGTCACTCTATCAAGAATGGTGGCAGCTTGTTCCCACGTGTGACTCATCAGTACTCCTCCCACCATTGTATCCACTACAACTTTAGTTCTATTATTCAATAACCTGTAAAAAATCTCCAACAAACTGTCATCTGGAATTTTATGGTTTGGACACTTGGTCAACTTCTTTTTAAATCTCAACCAGGTTTCATGAGGTGCCTCCGTTTTCAGTTGTCGGAAATTATAGATCTCATCCTGAAGTTGTAGCATCCTAGAGGGTGGGAAGAATCTCTCTTGAAAAGCTTGTTTAACTTCCCTACAGTTGGTAATTGAGTCTTTGGCAACTCCGATAACCATAAAGTAGCCTCCCCAAAATGAGAGAAGGGGAAGAGTGTCAGCCTTATTGCATCCTGACTTACACCAGGCGACCTGTATGCCTTTCATATACCTACAAAGTTCATCAAGTGTAGGTTGGCATCATCCGCTACATGACCACTAAACACTCCTTTCATATTCAGCAACTGTATCATGGTGCTAATGATGTCAAACTTTTCTCCAGTAGGCAGAGGTGGTGATACGATAGCTCTACTTGACTCGACTTCATCAATGTATGGGTCATCCTTATCAAAGAATTGAGGGGCATATCTATGGCCTCTGTTTCCCCTTCCATAGTGTCCAGCATTTATAACCTCATCCCGAGCATCCTCGGCTTCTTGAAGTGCAGCTTGCCAAGCTAGCTTGGCTTGCCTAGCTTCTTTAGCAAGAAGGGCCTCTCTTTGCTCCCGGTTTTCCATTCTTCACAGTGTTCTTTCTAGTTCAAGATCCAAAGGAATTAGGGGGCTTCCGCTCCATCGAGTACTTGGCATTCACCTAGAGACAACCTATAGGTTTAAAAAACAAAAATAAAACGTAAATAAGGAAATAACAACTAAAAATTAAACACAAGCAATTAATCTAATCTTAAGTTGTATTCCCGGGTAGCGGCGCCGCTTTTTGATAACGCTCAAACTCACATTCCAGATAAAGTATGAAGAATACATTGTCAATAAAGAACCCAACAAAGGTTAGGGTCGATCCCACAGGAAATAAGGTAAGAACTAGACTAATGTAGGTATTTAAGCTTTTAGGTATGTTATCTCCAAATTGGGGGGTTTATAGAAAATAGTTGTAAAATAAGATTCGAATCAGTTGTTGCTTATCATGATTTGCAGTTAACTAGTGTAAGTGTTCCTCATGGATTCATAACTACTTTGGGTTTATACTCGTGATTTATCCCAATGCTGACTTGTAGAACTGATAACTAGGGTTCATCCAAACAACTGGTTCGTCCCTATTGGATGACTATACTAAATCACCGGGTTAGGTCTCATGAGCAATTTCAATTTAAGCGTTATCAATTTTTCTAAATTAACTATCCTGCGACTGCAGCTCAAGTTATACAATGATCATAAAAATCAAGGCTTTGTTGTAATTATCTTTTCCTAATCTCTACTTCTCTAGGTTCAAGCGAGTAAAGAATTTGGGCAACTCCTAACGTTGCGCTTCATTATGAAACATTAAAGATGAAGAGAATACACTACAAGCGTTTAGCATTAGTTTTGAATCACTTTGTGTAACCTAGTTTGTTAATCCACCATGGTTCCCACAATCCAAGTTGTGGTGATTTTAGTCTCTCATGATTGTAATATTATGATTAGTATTCATAGAAAAACATATAATCAAATACTTATAATGATGATTTAAAGAAAACCTATTTTGAATATTGCAAGAAACAATGATGAACAAATTCAAGAACAATTGAGAAAATCAAAGTTAAGGTCTCAAGAATTGCACTCCAATATTGTCGAAAACTGAATACAAACTGATAATAAATGTCAAATGAATGACCTGTGAACGTCCTCCTTCTAAAAGAAACCTAAAAAGCATTTGTATAAACAATAAAATCCTCTTCCTAAGTTAACAGGGAAATATCCAAATCCGGCGCCAGCTATTCATACAAATCCTCACACGACCCATAACATGAATATACGGGTCGTTCCTTGTCTCATACGTCCCTTGGCTTCTGTAAAATTTTCTAAGTGTTGGCCATTGGTACGACTCATAACAAGATCCTACGAGTCATACCATCAAGTCATGGTTTGATACTGAGAACTTTGGCAACTTTTGAAGATTTCTACAAATGTCTTAGTACGCCTCGTACCTTGCTCCTATGACTCATATCAGCTTGTTGTAGCATGAGATCTACCAAGTCCAAAAATCTCTGAAGTTTTCCAAAGCTCCTGGTATGGTCATAATAAGATGTTACGATCCATAATTGCTACCCGTACCAAGAGACTTCAACTGTGCAAATTTCTCTGAAGTTCTCTACGACTTAAGTTACAACTCGTACCAAAATGGTACGACTCGTATAGAAAGTCTCACTATCCCTTTCCCTTGTACCAATCTTCTGGACTCTTCCACAAGTATCAGTATAGCTCGTACAATCTTGGTACCACTTGTACTGAGATCCGTACATGGCCCAAAATCTACAACTTTTACCATCTTTTGCATATTTTTACTCCAACACCTATTTTCTCTGAAAACAAAGTAAAAGCCCCTCATATCCATATAGACACACTAAGTCCTTGCTATTTTCCTAGTTTTAAGCGTCGAAAGTGTTATAAACTCACTACATATCAAGGACCAACATATCGGGGACTAAGCTTCCCCTTCTTTCCGAACCTCATCACTCCCTTCATGGGAGACACCTTTAGAAACACCCAATCATCAACCTCAAACTCTAGCTCCCTCTTCTTAACATCCGCATAAGATTTCTGGCGACTGTGAGCTATCTTTAGCCTTTCCCAAATAAGCTGAAATTTCTCCATAGCCTAATGAACTGAGTCTGACCCTATCAATGTTGCCTCACCTACCTCTAACCATCTAATAGGTGATCTACCCCTTCACCCATAAAGAGCCTCAAATGGAAATATCTGAATGCTGGAGCGAAAACTATTATTATAAGCAAACTCGATGAGAGGCAAGTGATCATCCCAACTACCCTTTTAAAATCAATCACACACTCTCTCAACATATCCTCAAGATTTTGAATAGTTCGATCAGCCTGACCATCTATCTGTAGGTGAAAAGCTATGTTAAGCAGTCACGCCCTGAGGCTACACCCTGGACGGAATACGATACTTGGAGTCACAAGTAACCCCAAGTCAACCCCTGGTCTATCATACATTGGTACTCTGAGTAAAACATACATAGCGGATGCTTTGAAATAATAACATAAAATATTTATGCCACGTAAGTCAATACTAACAGTCTGAAAACTACGTTTGTGTATGAAAATCATCTAACCAAGGAGTTGCTGGGACAAGCCCCTAGCTAACTCTAAGTCAAACTGAAAGTAATAAAGGAAAATAGAAATAATGAAATGACGTCCTCAAAAGATGAGGACTCATACTTCTACTGCTGAGGAGGGTCTGAACGACGGTGACTAACGGCGCTGAGTCTAAGAATCTACGGTTGTATCATGAAATAATACAACATAAACGTATGAATCAATACTTTGAATGTACTGAGTAATCAAGAGAAAACATAATTGAATATAAAAGACTAAACTGAAAAATGACAAGCAATGACCAATTGATATACTGAGCTAAATAACTGTGATAGACTGAGATTACCGAGATGGACCTGTCTAAAGGTCAAATACATGCCCTAAGTCTGAAAGTTCTGAATTGGGAATACGGTACTGAACTGATATAAACTGATAGAGCTGAAATTGAATTGAACTGATTATTCTAAGACTGGACTGAGCTAGCTAGTTGGAGAGTCTATAACCGACATGTAACCACGTGAGCTAAACGTGGAGTCTGATGTATACGCCCCACTGGCAGGACCCAATATACCTTGCTAGGATATAGAGGCATGAACTGGGTGAGCACAAAAGTCTGGGCCAATAAGGATAATAAATATTGTAACCTACATTGAAAATGTAGTTCTGGGAACCTGGGTGTGCGGGAGCCACGGTCTGCTCGGTGCTAATTCCTGCTCCCACTAGAATATCTAAACTGAATACCAAGCTGATAGCTCAAAACTGGGGTCCAAGACTAGTCAGGGATATATAACTTAAAGTACCCTGAGAGTCTTATTGGACCAAATTCTAAAACTGGGTTCTATACTTGTCAAAGCTGCTTATTAGAAGCGTCGTAACCGTCTAAGAACAAACTGAAATTTAACTGGGGTCCTAAGGCTAGTCAAAGTTATCTGTCTAAGTGTCATGACCGTCTAGTGTACCAATAAATTGAGTTTTGGATCTGATTCTAATAACTGGGAGGTGATATTGACACCTCAGGGATTTTTGTAGTCAAACTGATCAACTGACATTATTCTGGTCAACCTGGAGGTTGTTAAAAATTTGACTAAGAAAAGGCTAACATTTCTGAATATATGAACTTTCTGACTGAAAATTTTTAACATATATTTTTGCTGAGTTTCTAACATATACAAATATTGTAGAAACCCCTAACTATGAAAGATTCAAGCAATTTCGAGAATTCAGTACTTATGCAGGACTCTAGTTTCTATTTTTAAGAGTTAGGGATAAAATTCACATTCAATGGAACAGTCATTAATTTAGTTACGAATTGGTGGAAAACATCTAAAATTATCATAAAATAATATTCCTCAAGAAATAAACAATGTCTGATAGCAATATCTTCACAATCAAAAATTCAGGGCTAGAATTGATAGTGAACTGAGGAAGAGTTTTAGGGGACACGAGTGAAGAACAATTCCATTATTGAATTCTTACATACCTAGCTAAGAATTCCCTTGAGGAGGAACTTGAATTTTTGCAATGGATGAAGAACCCTTGACCTTACTCTGAAAGTTGTTGAGAGAAACTCTTTGATGTTTTCTAAGAACCTAAGTGGGGAATGAGGGAAAAGGCCGTTCATTCCCACTAATAGGTCTGAAATTAAGTCTAAAACGACGTAGTTTTGAGTTTAGGGAGGTTGGAAGTTACTGGAAGGCCCTTGAAAATTCGCAGGAAAAAACTGTCAGATGGTCCTAACGACTCATTGCCCTAGGCCACGACTCGTGGCATCATTCGTTAAGTACACTATCTATCAGTCATCTGGGGTTGGTAACGAATGACTTTATGACTCATTGCTGGTGACCACAAGTCGCGGTCACCATTCATTAGGTGCACTACCTCTCTCTCAAAAAATTCTTCCCTAGCTGATAACGACTCACCTCACAACATGTGGTGGCTAACCACGAATTGTGGGGTCCTTTAGTCAAGTACACTGCCTCCACCTCTCTATACTTCCGTTTTCCCTTCCCCATGACTCACCTAACGAATCGTGAGGACTGATCACGACTCGTTAGGTCGTCCATGGGGTATCCTTTTCACCAAACTTAAAACTTCCTCACCTGGCCTACCCACGAGTCATCTTACGACTCGTGGGAACCTCAATGGGTCCCTTAACAACTCGTTCTATGACTGGTCTCAGATTTTCCAATTTTCTGCAAATTTTCTATTTTTAAGTCCTAGATATAACATTTGAGTTTTTGGGGCATTACAATATCTCCCCCTTGAGAACGTTCGTCCTCGAATGTTTGAAAACACACAGGAAGGCAGAGAATAGCAATTAAAATTTTCAAATACTGCTCATTTAAATTTAAAACTGACAGAACGACTACCTCCATTTCAAATACATAACTGAACTTAATTTACCTTTCATACATACATCCATAAACATAAAAGAAACTTAAATACATGATCTGAACATGAAACTAAATTGAGTTCTAGGAAAGAATCAATATTTCAAGCTGTAACAGAGCAGGTAGAAAATAAGTGTGGGTATTTGGCCATCATATCTGATTCGGCCTCCCACGTAGCTCCCTCCACCTGCTGATTTCTCTATAAGACCTTGTCTGAAGCTATTTCCTTGTTCCTCGATTTATGAATTTGATGGTCAAGGATTTGGACTGGGACCTCCTCATATGAGAGACTGTCCTTTGTTTCTACACTATCTACTGGCACAACTGAAGTTGGATCTGCGATGCATTTCTTCAAAAGAGACACATGGAATACAAGGTGCACTGATGCTAACTCTGAAGGTAACTCCAGTTCATAAGCTACCTTGCCAATTCGACTCAAAATTTTGTAAGGTCCTACATATCTAGGTCTGAGCTTTCCCTTCTTCCCAAATCTCATCACCGCTTTCATGGGTGAAATTTTCAAATAGACTCGGTCACCCACAACAAACTCTAATTCTCTTCTCCTCACATCATCATAAGATTTCTGACGGCTTTGAGTTGTTTTCAATCTTTCTCTGAAGAGTTGTACCTTCTATGTAGCTTCATGAACCGAGTCTGGCCCGATAATAATAGCTTCACCCACTTCAAAACAACCAATGGGAGATCTGCACCTCCTACCATAAAATGCCTCAAATGGAGCCATTTGTATAGTGGAGTGGTAGCTGTTGTTGTATACAAACTCGATAAGAGGCAAATGGTCATCTCAAATCGATCACACACGCTCTCAACATATCTTCTAGGGTCTTAATAGTCTGCTCTGCTTGCCCATATGTTGCAGGTGAAAATCTGTGCTGAGCTTGACCTGGGTGCCAAGACCCTTCTGAAAAGACTTCCAGAAATGCAAGGCGAACTGAGTACCTCTGTCTGAGATAATGGATAATGGCACCCCATTATGTCTTACCAACTCTCGGATATAAAGTCTAGCATAGTCCTCAGCTGAATCCATCATTTTGATTAGGAGAAAATGTGTTGACTTAGTCATCCGATCTACTACTACCTAGATGGAGTCATGATGCCGACGTGTTCAATGTAGACCCGTACTAAAATCCATATTCACTTTTTCCCATTTCCACGTGGGTATGCTGATATCCAAGGTCATACCTCCCGATCTCTGATGCTCTACCTTGACTTGCTAGCAGTTCGAGCACTCAGCTACAAATTCAGCAATATTTCTTTTCATGTTGTTCCACTAGTAAATATCTCGCAGAGACCACATGACCCAGGAAAGTCACGGATTTCAACTAGAATTCACACTTGCTAAACTTGGCGAATAGCTGGCGGTCTTTGGGTATCTGAAACACTATTCTCAGGTGATTAGCATGCTCTTCCTCATTTCTGGAGTATACCAGAATGTCATCAATAAATACAATGATGAACATATCTAGATACTGCTTGAAGACTCTATTCATCAAGTCCATGAAGGCTGCGGGGGCATTCATTAGCCCAAAGGACATAACCACAAACTCATAGTGACCATATCGAGGTTTGAACATTGTTTTTGGTATGTCACACTCTCTGACCATTAACTGAGGATACCCTGACCTGAGATCGATTTTTGAGAAATAACTGGCTCCCTGAAGTTGGTCAAACAAGTCATCAATTTTGGGTAGGGGATACCTGTTCTTGACTGTGACTTTGTTCAACTGACGGTAATCTATGCACATTCTGAGAGTACCGTCTTTCTTACGCATGAATAGTATAGAAGCACCCTAGTGAGAGATGCTAGGTATGATAAAACCCTCGTCAAGAAGATCTTTTAGCTACTCCTTCAACTCCTTAAGCTCAGCTGGAGCCATTATGTAAATAGGGATGGAGATGGGTTGAGTATGTGGGAGAAGGTCTATTTCCCGCTCAGGGGGAACTCCGGGAAGATCCTCGGGAAATACATCTGGGAACTCACTGACCACTAGAACTGACTAGATAGTTGGGGTCTCAAAGTTGGAATCTTTGACCCGAACTAGATGGTAAATACATCCCTTGGAAATGAGCTTCTGGGCCTTAAGGTAGGAAATAAACCGACGCTTAGGCGCTGAACTACTGCCCATCCATTCTAACACTAGTTCATTAGGAATCTGAAACTTGAAAACTCTAGTTCTACAGTTGACAGAGGCATAACCGGAGTGTAACCAATCCATGCCGAGGATAAGGTCAAAATCAACCATGACTAACTCTACGAGATCATCTGAAATGACTTTATATAGGATTGATACTGGCCAGTTTCTACACACCCAACTGGCTTTAACTGACTCGCCAACAGGGGTGGAGACTGAGAATGGTTCTGAGAGGACCTCTGGACTGATATTGAACTTGACTGCTACATAAGGAGTCACAATTGAAAGGGTGTCTCCCAGATCTAAGAGGGTATTCACGTCCAGATGAAAGAGGCGTAATATAACCATGACTAGGTCAGGTGAGATCTCCTGATCCTTATGGGAAGATAATGCATAAAAATGGTTTTGGTGTTGATCGCCATCCGTACCTGAAGTGTTGGCCTGTTGGAGCTAATGATGTAGTGGATTGTGTTTCCCCCATCCTGCTAACGAGCAATCTTTAAGCCGATGGTCAAGCTTCCCACAACCAAAACAACCCTCTTGACACTGAAGACACTCTCCGAGGTGGTTCTTGCCACACTTGGCGCAAGCTGGAGATCTGCTCCTGGCACTGTAGCTCTAACACTTAGGCTAGATGTTCCACCCCTCCGATCCTGGCAGGACCAGAAGGTTAGGGTGCTGGATGAGCTGGGTACTGGGGCTCTTTATTGCTGTTGCTGCTACTACTATTGCTACTATGGGCGGTTGTTACCGCCTGACCTCTGATGACCACGATCTGACTGACCAGCCCTTGCTGGCTTATTCTTTGGCTCCATCAGTTTTTCGGCCTCAATCTGCTGGGCATAGACAATCAGGCTGGAGAGGTCCATAGCCCTAATCAGCATCGTTGTCCTACATTCCATGAGGACCAAGTTTTCCCCTCCATTCACAAACTTCAGCATGCGAGCCCTTGGCTCGGACACCATCTCTGGAGTGTATTTCGACAACCTAGTAAACTCTAGAGCATATTTCTCCACTGTTCTATTCCCCTACCTCAAGTTCATAAACTCTACTACCTTGGATTCTCTAAGCTCCCTTGGGAAAAATCTATCTAGGAAGGTTGTGTTGAACGCCTTCCACTCCACCGGTCCTGCTCCCGCAGGCCGCCCCTCTCTCCACTGTTCATACCAGACCTGGCTACCCCTTTTAGCTGGTAGGCAACCAGGTCGGCACTCTCAAAAGAGCTGACACTCATAATGCAGATAATCTTCCGAATCTCGTCTATGAACTCTTGGTGGTCCTCCCCCACTTTGGATCCTTGAAAAGATAAAGGGTTCATACGGGTGAAGTCCCGCACCTTAGCAGCAGCTGCGGATCCATTGTTGTTAATTGTTACTACTTGTTGGTTCATCTGATTAATGATGGTTTGGGCGAGCAACTGAATGGCCGCCCTGAATCCAAGGGTTGACACTGAACCATCCTATAGGGCCGCTCGGGCTGGTGGAGTAGTCCGCTGGGCATTTCCACCCCTCATTCCGTTTTCACGTCATAGAGGCATATTTCACTGAAATGAAGCAGAGCACGAGTTAGAAGGGAACTTATGTAATTGAACTTTAATGCACAATAAAGAGTATGGATAAAAGAGAGTTTTCCTAATAACATCTCGTAGCCTCCTCGTCATAAGTGTGGCGCGCATTACGCCGATGAAAAGGACTCTACTCGATGCAGCTTTCAGATATTCCAAGGATACTCTAAACCAACCTAGTGCTCTGATACCAAGTTTTTGACGCCCCGAGTCTACACCTTGGACGGAACACGGTACTTAGATCACATGTAACCCTAAGTCAACCCCTGGTCTATCATTCATTGGTATTTTGAGTAAAACGTGCATAAAGGAAGCTTTGAAATAATAACATAAAACATTTATGAACGTAAGTCCAAATCTGTTTCTGAAATTCTGAAACCATAATAACATGAAACATTTATGAACAATACTGATAGTCTGAAACCACATCAGTGTTTGAAGCCATCTAACTGAGGAGTTGCTAGGACAAGCCCCTAGCTAACACTAAGTCTAACTGAAAGTAACAAAGGAAACTAAAATAATGAAATGATGTCCTCGAAAGATGATGACTCACACTTCTGTTGTTGAGGAGGGTCTGAACAGCGGTGACTAACGACGCTGAGTCTGAGAACCTATGGCTATGTCATGAAACGATACAACATAAAAGTATGCATTAGTACTTTGAATGTACTAAGTAAGCAGGAGAAAACATAACTAAATATAAAATACCGAACTAAAAAATGACAAGCAATGACCAACTGATATACTGAGCTGAATAATTGTAATAGACTGAGCTGACTGAGATGACCCTGTCTAAAGGTCAAAGACATGCCCTAAGTCTGAAATTTCCAAGTCTAAAATACTGTACTAAACTGATCTAAATTGATAGAGCTGAAACTGAGCTGAACTGCTTATTCTGAGACTAGACTGAGCTAACTAATGGGCGAGTCTATAACCGACATTTAACCACGTGAGATAAACGTGGAGTCCAATGTATATGCCCCACTACAACACATTGTCAGCGGCATTTTGCCTATAAAAATTCATTAATGAATCAGTATCTCCTTTACTTGAACACGGGTTTCGACTTCCCCTCCGGAGGACCAGTGTAGCTCGCTTCGCTTACCGCCTTCGTCTTTCGCTAGGGCTTATACGATAGAACCCAATATACCTTGCTAGGGTATAGAGGAATGAATTGGGTGATGATAAAAGTCTGGGCCAATCAGGATAATAAATACTGTAACCTATGGTGGCAACGTAGTTCTGGGAAGCTGGGTGTGCTGGAACCGCGGTCTGCTTGGTGCTAAGTCCTGCTTCCACTGGAATATCTAAACTGAATACCAAGCTAATAGCTCAAAACTGGGGTCCAAGACTAGTCATGGATATATAACTTAAAGTACCCTGAGAGTCTTATTGGACCAGATTCTAAAACTGGGTTCTAGACTAGTCAGAGCTGCTTATCAGAAGCGTCGTAACCATATAAGAACAAACTGAAATCTGACTGGGGTCCTAAGGCTAGTCAAAGCTATCCATATAAGTGTAATGACTGCCTAGTGGACCAATAAATAGAGTTCCGGATCTGATTCTGATAACTGGGAGGTGATACTGACACCTCGTGGATTTTTTGTAGTCAAGCTGATCAGCTGACATTATTCTGGTCAACCCGGAGGTCGTTAAGAATCTGACTGAGACTAGGCTAACATTTCTGAATATATGAACTTTCTAACTGAAATTTTTTAACATATATGTGGCTGAGTTTCTAACACATACAAATATTATAAAAACCCCTAACTCTAAAAGATTCAAGCAATTTTGAGAATTCAATACTTATGCAGGATTCTAGTTTCTGTTTTCAAGAGTTAAGGCTAAAATTCACATTCAATGGAATAGGAATTAATTTAGTTACGAATTGGTGGAAAACATCTAAAATTATCATAAAATAATATTCCTCAAGAAATAAACAAGGTCTGATAGCAATATCTTCACAATCGAAAATTCAGGGCTAGAATTGATAGAACTGAGGAAACGTTTTAGGGGACACGAGTGAAGAACATTTCCATTATTGAATTCTTACATACCTGGCTAAGAATTCCATTGAGGAGGAACTTGAATTTCTGCAATGGATGAAGAACCCTGGACCTTACTCTGAAAGTTGTTAAGAGAAACTCATCGATGCTTTCTGAGAACCTACGTGGGGAATGAGGGAAAATGCCATTCATTCCCACTAATAAGTCTTAAACTATGTCTCAAACGACGTAGTTTCGAGTTTAGGGAGGTTGGAAGTTACTGGAATACCCTTCAAAATTCATAGGGAAAAATTGTCAGATGGTCCGAACGAAGGACCTAACAACTCGTTACCATAGGCCATGACTCGTTGTATTATCTGTTAAGTACACTGTCTATCATTTGTCTGGTGCTGGTAATGAATGACTTCACTCTCCTTGCTGGTGACCACAAGTCGTGGTCACTATTCCTTAGGTACACTGCCCGCTCTCATAAAATTCTCCCCTGGCTGATCACGACTCACCTCATGACTCGTGGTGACTGACCACGAATCGTGGAGTCCTTTTGGTCAAGTACACTGCCTCCACCTCTCTATACTTCCATTTTACCCTCCCTATGATTGAACTAACGAATTGTGGGGACTGATCATGACTCATTAGGTCATCCGTAGGGTGTCCTTTTTCCAAAACTTAAAACTTCCTCACCTGGCCTCTCCACAAGTCACCTCACGACTCGTGGGCTCCTCCAACGGGTCACTTAACAACCCGTTCATTGACTGGTGCCAGATTTTCCAGTTCTGCAAATTTTCTATTTTTAAGTACTGCATATAACCTTCAAGTTTTTGGGGCATTATAATATCTCCCCATTGAAAACATTCATCCTTGAATGTTGAAAAACATATTGGAAGGCAGGGAATAACAATTAAAATTTTCAAATACTGCTCATTTAAATTCAAAACTGAAAGAACGACTACCTCCATTTCAAAATACATAACTAAACTTAATTTACCTTTCATACATACATCCATAAACGTAAAAGAAACTTGAATACATGATCTGAACATGAAACTAAATTGATTTCTAAGAAAGAATCAATATTGCAAGTTGTAACAAAGCCGGTAGAAAATAAGTGTGGGTATTTGGCCATCATATCTGGTTCGGCGTCCCACGTAGCTCCCTATACCTGTTGATTTCTCCATAAGACCTTGACTGAAGTTACTTCCTTGTTCCTAAGTTTATGAATTTGATGGTCAAGGATTTGGACTGGGACCTCCTTATATGAGAGACTGTTCTTTATTTCTACACTGTCCAATGGCACAACTGAAGTTGGATCTCCGATGCATTTCTTCAAAAGTGACACATGGAATACAGGGTGCACTGATGCTAACTCTGAAGGTAACTCCAGCTCATAAGCTACTTTGCCAATTCGTCTGAAAATTCTGTAAGGTCCTACATATCTAGGACTGAGCTTTCCCTTCTTCCCAAACCTCATCACCCCTTTCATGGGCAAAATTTTTAGATAGACCCAGTCATCCACAGTAAACTCCAACTCTTCTCCTCACATCAGAATAAGATTTTCGATGGCTTTGAGTTGTTTTCAATCTTTCTCTGAAGAGTTGTACATTCTACATAGCTTCATGAATCGAGTCTGGCCCGATAATAGTAGCTTCACCTACTTCAAACCATCTAATGGGAGATCTACACCTCCTACCATACAATGCCTCAAACGGGGCCATTTGGATATTATTGGTAGTTGTCGTTGTATGCAAAATCAATAAGAGGAAAATGGTCATCCCAACTGCACTTGAAATCGATCACGCACTCCCTCAACATATTTTCTAGGGTCTGAATAGTCTGCTCAGCTTGCCCATCTGTCTGCTGGTGAAAACATGTGCTGACCTAACGAATGACCTAATGAATTATGGGGACTAACCTCTCTATACTTCCATTTCCCCTCCCTACGACTGACCTAACGAATCGTGGGGACTGATCACAACTTGGTAGGTCGTCCATGGGGTGTCCTTTTCCCAAAACTTAAAACTTCCTCACCTAACCTCCCCATGAGTCACCTCACAACTCGTGGGAACCTCCAACAGGTCACTTAATGACCTTTTCTATGACTGGTGCCAGATTTTCCAATTTTCTGCAAATTTTCTATTTTTAAGTCCCGGATCTAACTTTCGAGTTTCCGGGGCAGTACATAAGCTTCACCTAAGTACCAATTCCCTTCTGAAATAATCTCCAAAACTGAGAGGTAAACTGAGTACCCCTATCAGAGATGATGGTCAAAGGAACTCTATGAAACCAAACCACGTCCCGAATGCATAATCTAGCATAATCCTCAACTAAATTTGTAGTCTTGATCGATAAGAAGTAAGATGATTTGGTCAACCTGTCTACAATCACCCATATAGAGTCATACTGTCTGTGGGTACGAGGCAATCCTATAATGAAGTTCATATCAATCTCTTCCCACTTCCAAGTAGGAATACCAATATCCTACAGTATACCCCCAGGTCTCTATGCTCAACCTTCACTTGTTTTCAATTTAGACACTTAGCCACAAACTCCGCTATGTCCTTCATTGCATTCTGCCAATAAACTTCCCGTAGGTCACAGTACATCTTGGTGGCATCTGGATGGATAGAATACTGAGAGCTATGAGCCTCACTCAACATCCTCTCTCTCAAGTCATCTATAGTTGGCACACACAATCGATATATCGGAGTACACCATCTCCCCCTTGAAACCTCCACTTTCTAACTTTGACTCTTCCTTCAACTTTACCAAGATAGGATCCTCATCTTGCCTACCCTTGACCTCGGTCACAAATGAAGATTCTTACCCATTCTAAATAATGAAACCACCATCCGTCGAGTCAATAAGGAAAACCCCTAAACGAGAAAGCCTATGGACATTTTTTATAAATCCTTTCTCCCATTCTTGACATGAGACACACTCTCCATGGACAGTATGCTGAGAGCATCCGCCACTACATTATCCTTGTCCAGATTATAAAGGACACTCATGTCATAGTCATTGAAAAGCTCTAGCCATCTTCTTTGCCGCAAATTCAGATCTTTCTAAGTGAACACATACTGAAGGCTCTTATGATTCGTGAACACATCCACATATACCCTATAAAAATAGTGCCTCCAAATCTTAAATGCAAACACTACAGCTGCCAACTCTAAGTCATGCATCGGATAATTCTTCTCATGAGTCTTAAGCTGTTTAGAGGAATATGCAATAACATTATCATACTGTATCAACACAAAACTAGGACCAAACTTAGAGGCATCATAATACACAAAAAATCCATTTGTGCCCTCCGGTAGGGTCAATACTAGGGGATGAAGTGAGTCGAGTCTTTAACTCCTGAAAACTCTTCTCACAAGCATCCAACCACTGAAATTTGACCTTCTTCTGGGTCAACTTAGTCAAAGGTGCCGCAATGGATAAAAATCCCTCTATGAAGCTCCTGTAATAGCCAACTAAACCTAAGAAGCTCCTAATATTTGTTGGGCTAATAGGTCTAGGCTAATGTTTCCCCACTTCCAGCTTTTGAGAGTCCAATTGCACACCCTCGCTAGACACTAGATGACCCAAAAATGCTATCGAGTTCTACCAAAACTCACACTTGTTGAATTTAGCAAGCAACTGGCGATCCTTGAGAGTCTACAACATAATCCTCAAATGAGTGGCATGCTCTTCCTCGCTCCCCGAGTATATGAGAATATCATCTATGAATACAATCACGAACATGTCCAAATACTTCTTGAACCCCCTGTTCATCAAATCCATAAAAGCTGTAGGAGCATTCATTAGTACAAGAGACAACTACAAACTCATAATGACCATACTAAGTCCTGAAGGCTTTCTTCGGGATGTCACTCTCCCTATATCGGAGCTTGTGATAGCTGGATCTAGGGTCTATCTTTGAAAACCATTTAGCACCCTCAAGCTGGTCAAATAAGTCATCAATCCTAAGGAGGGGATGCTTATTCTTGAGTGACCTTGTTCAACTGTCGATAGTCAATGCACATTCTAAGGGAACCATCCTTCTTCCGAACAAAGAGAATGGGAGCATCCCATGGGGATTTACTAGGCCTGATGAAACCCTTATCTAGGAAATCTTTCAACTGCTCTTGTAACTCCTTTAGATCGGCTAGATCCATTCTTAAGGAGGAACGGATATAGGTTGTGTATCAGGAAGAAATTCCACACTAAAGTCAATCTCCTGCTCAGGAGGGACTCCTGGTAGATAATCTGGAAACACCTCCGGATACATACATACAACAGGAACTGACTAAACAGTTGGGGCCTCAGACATATATTCCTTGACCCAAACTAGATGATACACATAGCCCTTAGAGATCATCTTCATTGCCTTGAGACAGGAAACAAACCGACCTACAGGCACAACTGAGCTACTCTTCCACTCTAGGATTGGCTCACCCATAAATTAGGACTCTACCATATACATTCCATAATTAACTGAGGCATAACATGCATGCAACCAATCCATACCAAAGATAACATCAAAATCGGTCATATCTAACTCTACTAGGTCGGCTGAAGTGAATTTCTGAAGGACTATGACAGGGTAATTTTTGTATACCCGTTGAGCTATAACTAACTCATCAACTGGAATAGAGACTGAAAAAGATTCTGATAGGATTTCGAGACTGACTCAAAACTAACAACAACGTAAGGAGTCACAAAAGATAAGGTAGTTCCTGGATTTAACAATGCATACACATCAAGATGGAATACTCGTAACATACCAGTGACCACATTGGGAGAGGCCTCCTACTCCTGATGAGAAGATATTGCATAGAATTTGTTCTGGCACTAGTTGTGACCTGCACTAGAAGAGGCACCCTGCTGAGATAGGTGGGCTGCTAGGGCCGCAGATGTAGAGCTGGGGCACACCTTTACTGTCGCCCTGTCTGGCTGAAGGACAATCTTTAAGCATATTTCTGGGCTTTCCACACCCAAAACAACCATTAGTACCAACCATGCACTCGTTAGGGTGCCTCCTGCCATACTTCCTACAAGCTGAAAAAGGGTGCTCCCCTGACATTCTCCTCTGCCCCCTAGATCCTGACACTCTGCCCCTCTAATCTCCTCTCTGTCTAGATAGAATGCTGACTGGTGAGGGCGTTGGGGTTGATGACCTCTAGTGAAATGGAGGTCGATGTCCATCATCTACCCTCTGTTGGAAGTGTCCATGACTCCCTATCCTGGCCTTCTTGGCTTCTCTCTCCTTCTCTTTCATCTACTCTGTTCGGTTTGTTTTGGGGTATATAAAATGACACGCAAGTGCACGTGGTCGAACAAGTAGTAAGTGGCTTTAGTAAGCCAAGTATCGATCCCACAGAGACTTGGATGAAGTGCAAATTGCTCAAGTGTACTATATTTTACTTCTAAAAATGCAGACAACAGCGTAACCAAAAAGTTGATATTTTGTTTTATAAATTTTATACTAAAACTAAGAACAATTATCTACTTTGAATTTGAACTATGAATGAAAGAATGTTGAGGTTAACCGAACCTGTAATGAAATTGATTATCATCATACTTTGGTTAATCTTTTCCTCCTGTTGCTAGCCAAGAACATTTGCCAAGGGATTAAAACTCTCGTATTTAACCTCACTTAAGAATCATGAACCATCCGTCTATATTTCTATGATCAAATGCAATTCATGTCCTAGCTATACAATTCCGGTTCCTAAATTGACTAATACGACTTTCAGGTATATTTCTATCCTAAAAGCAAATCAAGACTCAATTTTCCCAAATCAAGTAAAGAACATATCCTATTAATTCACAACTTTCCAATTTCGTGCTCTGTCGAGTGAAACCGGACTTTTTAGATGTACATTCATGTAGGCCACACACTAATGCAGTAAGAACAAGAATTAATAGAACAACATGGAAGAAAAGATGAAAAACCAGATAATCAATAATCAAATTTCATCACAATTGTTCATAACCTCAGCAAGGAGAGGAATTAGCCACTCATTTGTGGATTAAACATCATAAATTGAGTGTTAATCATACAAGCAATTGAAATAAAGAAGAAAGAAAGAGAGAAAAAACCCTGAACTTTTCGTCCCTCAACTGCCTGTAACCCACGTCCCTGCTCCACCAAGTCAGAATATAAAAAAATGAACCTAAGTGTTCTATTTATACTGCTGGGAATATTTCCCGGAATAACAAGCAACGTGTCACGGAGTGCATCGCGGAGCACTGCATCCGTGACATGCCACGAATGCAGACCCTCACTGGAACTTGGGGTCCGGGAATTTTGCTCAACGTGGCACGGCGTGCATCGCGGAGCACTGGCTCCGTGCCACGAAGCAAACGCGGACCTCCACTGGAATTTGGGTGAATTTTCCCCATCCAGGCAGAATGCCTCCGCGATGGCAGCGTGACACGGCTCCATCGCGGAGCCCCTTTAATTCATGTTGTCCAATACCTTTTCCCTTGCTCGCATCCAAGTCCAACTCCGATGTCATCTAACATGCATTTTAGCTTCCCGAAATCACATTTTACCTGCAAAACAATGCTAATCATGTTGGATAGTATAAATTCACATTTTATTACCAATTACATGAGAATGTATACACATTGCTAGATAAACAAGGCCAAAAATGGTACTTTTGAGTATCACTTGGGCATATAAATTTGCCCAAGATCACTTACCCCACACTTAAATCCTTGTTCGTCCTCGAACAACAAACATACAATTCATGCAATTTACATCCCAACCTCGCTAGTTCGGTTCGACAATTTAAGTTACGGTTATACCGATTATTCAATACAGCAAATCATCAAGAAAACATGCATGGTCGTATCAATGCGATGACCTTCAGTACATCAAGACCTCCTAAACTTTAGAATCGACTCTCGATATTGGCAAACTCATGCAAATCAGCTGATCAAGACATCCGACACGAAAATTAATCTCTCCTCAAGCATGTTCCCTCAAAACACAAGAGAATTTTCCCCTTTTTGATCATATGAAGTCACAAAATTTCAAGCAGGGGCATATAAACACAATTTCGCTCTCTCTCCCAAAAGAATTCACATGCATCATGTCACGACCCATAAGCTTGCCTTTAGTGTATTACTCCACTAATATAAAGAAATGTGATGTAAGATTACGTAGGACTTTAACGGGTTGTAATGTAAGCTACGGAACTAGTAAATATTGGGATAGCCAATAATAGCCACTAGCATCCTTAAGCGCCTTTTCAACACATCCCATCAACTCATGGACATTGTTTCCCTTTTTTTTTCATCATCCCATTCTTGATGATTTTATTTAGTATGGCCCATTTCATTAAGCACACTTGACACAACAACAAAGGTTATTCATGCACCTTCATTATCGTTTATTTATAACAAGTGCACCTTCAACCTTTTCTTTTCTTCCCTCACTCTGCTTTTCTTTTTCTTTTCACCATTCTCACTCTTTGACACTTTGGGAAAATGATTTTCTCTTCTTAAGCGCTTAAGAGTTTTGTATAGACTTTACGGCTAATGAAAAGAAGGAATTAAGCTCGATTTACACCTTTTGGACAAAAGAAAGAAATAATAGGCTAAAGGCTCAAAGGGCTGACTAGGGTATACAATCACAGAAAGGGGGGTATGACAAGGAAAAAAATAGAAACTCTTGGTTAAAACAAAGAAATGCCTACATCCTTTCCTACAATACACCTCCTTCATTTCGTTTTGTACACACACCAGGCATGTTCTAGACACTTCACAATAGCATGGAATATCAACACCTCACTTCACACTTTTTGCACATGCTCCATTCAAGATGTATTCATAGACTCTTCAATCAGCTAATTACATGAATTCAAACATTAAGCCTCAATCACACTGACTCAAACTCTACAGCCTAGGTATCTCAACATATTTACAAATTTGCATGCTTTCATACGAATCACCTTTGCATTTTGAATATCATGTACAACACGCAACCAGAATTTCGCAACCATAGAGTAACTACAGGTTTCGGGATGCAATCCACCAAATAAAAACTGAAAAATAATTGAGAAAAAAAACTACTCCTAACGACTACATTTCCCTTAAGACGGTCGTCATCCATCCATCATAGGGAACTGTCACTAACTATGACTTCGGTTCAATGGGACCATTCTCGGTAGAAGAACCGAAAACAAATGCCGAGAAACCCAAAAAGTAAAAATTGTTGAAAATATCGATCATTTCGATAGAAAATTTATTTACAAATAATTTTAAATATGTACAAAATATTTCAAAACTTTTAAGAATATCGATCATTTTGATGACAAAAATATGTACAGAATCAGAATCAGCTAGCAACATTCAGCAACACACATCAATTCAACAAATATTTACAAATTCAGAACAATAACTTGAAAATTCACAACTCACAGGGACTACACATTTTCACATACACGACAGTAAAATAGAGCATACATGCAAAACAGCCCAGCCCAGCACCTAACTACTCCCACCCCACATATAGCTCGAACACTGTCCCCAGTGTTCACAAAAATTCAAAATAGCACAAATTTGTGTCGTGGAACTCCCTGATCAGTCAAAGTATTCCACTTCTTCGTCGGGTACTGCTGCTTCATCTCCCATGTCCGAGTCACCTCCGTTGTCATCATCAGACTCCACATCGGAGTCCTCCCGACGTGTCTCCTCGTCTATGGGGACATCATCATCTGTGGGCTCTACAAATGCTGGCCCCACTCGACATAGAGCCCTGGCATTTTCGCCAAACGGGTAGTCTAGCTCGAGCTGCCATAGCTCCTCCTCTGTCACCGGCCTCCCACCTATCCTTAGCTGGAGCATCTGTATCCCATACATCCGAGCCATATACTGGTCATCACGAGCATGTCGCTCACCAAGTGTAAGCACTGGCCCATGGATGGTGTCGGGAGCCTTAGTTTTAGTAACGTCTAAGGCCCGCCGCTCCAACTGCGGGAAATAGTCAAGGGCCTCCTCCTCAACATCGAGGCCCCTAAGGAAGGTGGTCAGTAGTCCACCAAAACCATACCTGTGCCCCTGGTACAACCGGGCTCTCTTCATGGCGGATATAATAACCACCCTGACATTCATCTCTAGCCCTTTCATCAGGGCGTACACCAGGCAAACACGATCCCGGGTTACATCAGTCATATGTACCCCCGGGATGAGGCATGAGCAGACTATCTTTAGCCAGATTCGGGCTTCCCTGTTCATCTGTGAATAGGGCAACGTCTGGTGGTAGCCCCTCTCTTTGTGTCTGCTCCATCTAGCCATTGACCGGGTCCCACACAATGTGCGTCTGATGTCTGCATACGGTGGGGTAATGTTCAGGTATCGGAGGATGCGGGCATCTGTGTTCCGCGCTCCTATGATGGTGTTGAGCTGGTGGGGCTCCAGAGTGACTATTTGCCCTCTGATCTTGATGGTGTCACTCCTGATCGTCGGGTTCCAATTGGCATAGAACTCCCGAACCAAGTGCAGATTGCATTCTTTGGGCTCCTCAAAGATGAACTTGAGCCCAGCTGCCTCGATCCGATGGACCATTCTAGGGAACTCCTGTGCTAATGGTTCCCGTGCTATGTGCTCCTCGGGGAAATATTTGCTTTCTTTGTGCTTGGCGTACCACTTTTGCCCCTCATCGGTCACCTGTCTTGTTATGTACTGGCGGCGTTGGCCGCGTGGAACTGCTGGTGCAGCTGGGACTGCTGTGCCCAGTCTGATTCGTTTTCTTCCGGCGCCTGAAATTGATGCACCTTTTCCTTCATCTTGCCGGCTAGCCATTTTACCTGTCAACCCAAGTAAACAAGATCAATGTTAAGCTCACGGATATTAACTTCGGAAAAGGTCGGGTTACGCTAGGTTACCCTACACTTAGTCCTTAGCTACAGTTACAACACTACGGCAAAAATATCTTTATTTACACAAAACAAACAACTACACATTCATGCTTAGTGCATTCGAAAAATTCGACGGTATAACTTCTGCGTACTACTCAGACTTCATACAGCTAATCACAATCACTACCATCACTAACATTTTAACCATCGCACTTAGCAAAGAAAAACAAAGAAAGAAAAACAACACAACAAAAATTTATCTACACACGAACCTATCCAACCAACCAATTCTTACAAATTTCAACATTTCCCCCAAGACGAGAATCCGTCGTTCTATTAACATCCTAACAATTTGTATATCGACTAATCTCATTCGACACGTACAACCCAGCATAAAATTCACCATTTCAATACATTTTCAACTTCAAATTCAACTAACAAGCCCTAGAATTGATTTTATCAATCAAATTCGATCAATTCATGCAATCGACAAGTTCAAGCAATCATACGACATTCCGAACATTCATCAATCAACAATGAAATCAAATTCATGATTAATTACTATGTAGGGCAATTTAGCTCACCTCCCATGCTAAAACTCGAAGAAAATCGATAAGAATTTGAGAGGGAATCAAAAAACATACCTTGAAGTTGAAGAATCGAAGAAAAGTCAGTGAATTTCTTGCCTTACTCCGTGTCACGTTGATGGGGGATGGTTTTTGGGGGGTTTGGTCGCGGAGGGATTAGAAAATGAGGGAAAAAGGGAGGGTTTCGGGGTTAAAAAGGAAGAAAATCGTGAGGGTCACCCGGCGACACGGTGTGACCCGTCGCGATATATAAGGCAACGTGTCACGGAGTGCATCGCGGTGCACTGCCTCCGTGACACGGAGCCATTGCGAGACCATTCTGGAAATTTTTAAAATTTTCGGGTTATACCTTAACGTGTCACGGAGGGTAACGCGGAGGTCCTCCTCCGTGACACGGAGCTATCGCCCCAGCTCACTGTTTTCCACTTTTTATTAATTTTGCATACCTTGACTTTTCCTTCGCGATTCCGTGCACGTTTTCCTCCATTTGACATGAAAATCATCTCACTATACAAAATTGGTTAGAATTATAGGTTTCACTCTAAATATAAATAAAATAAAAAGTAAAACGATAAATTATGTAATAAATCAAGAAAAAGAAAAGAAAAATCTATTTACACTTTACAAAATGAAAGAAAAAAAATTTTCACGGGTTGCCTCCCGTGCAGCGCCTGGTTTACCATCGCGGCTCGACGTCATTTAGGCTCAATTGTCCGCTAGGGTGATGGATGATTTTTCTCGATCACCGTCCTCCCCCCAGTAGTGCTTACACCTTTCCGGTGGTTTTCCCATTAACTCTCGGGAATCCTTTATCTGCTTATCATCACCTTGATCAATCACATTGATCACCGAGAGTTCTTCATGCACCATAGGGAGCTTAGGTGCCTTGTACACATCGAACACCTCTACCTTGTCATGTTCTCGCATTGTTAGCTGCCCCGCAGCTACGTCGATTAGTGCTTTCCCGGTTGCCAAGAAGGGACGCCCCAAAATAAATGGGACTTCCGCGTCTGGTTCAAAATCCAGCACGACAAAATCTACCGGAAAAATTAGGGAGCCAACTTGCACCAGAACGTCCTCAAAAATGCCATCCGGCCTCGCTAAGGATCGATCCGCCAACTGCAAGATTACCGTTGTGGGTCTAGGACTCCCTAGACCCAACTTTCTGAATACCGAAGACGGCATCAGATTTATGCTCGCTCCCAAGTCACACAATCCACGAGCTCGGATGCTTTGCCCAATAGTAAGCTAGATAGTAAAACTCCCAGGGTCTTTTAGCTTTGTGGGCAGTCTATTTTGGATCCGAGAAGTGCACTCCTCCGTTAGAGCCACCGTAGCATACTCAGTCAACCGACTTTTGTTTGCCACGATGTCCTTTATATACTTCGCATATTTCGGCACTCCCTGCAAGACATCAACAAGAGGTAAGTTAACATGTACCTGTTTCAGCACCTCCATGAATTTCTTGAAACACGCCTCCTCTTTGTGTTTCTTTAGTCATTGACGGAACGGGGGTGGAGGTCTTTCTGATTCAGCTTCCTTGGTTTTCCCACTCTCAGAACTGTGCTCCCTCTCAACTTCTGCTGCTCCCAACTGTTGAGGTGGTCTTTCTGGTTCCACCTCTTTCAACTGCAAACCAATCCTTGTGGTCACTGCATTTACCTGCTTGGGATTGGGATCCGTGTCGCTTGGCAGTCCTCCTCTAGGCCTTGTGTTTTGGGCACTAACAAATTGCCCAAACTGATATTCAAGTGCCTTGGTAGCTAACTGGTTGTTTTTCACTTCGGCTGCCAATTTCACATAGTCAGCCTGCAATTGAGCTTGGTTAGCTATCATGGTGTTGAACATCTCCTCAATGCTGGGTGATGGTGGTGGAGGAGGTGCATTGTTGTTCCTGAATTGAGCTTGATAATTCTGCTGCCCTCCTTGGTTCCTTTGCACACTCTGACCCGAACTATGGCCCTGATGGTTGTTGCTACCCCATGAGAAATTAGGATGATTCCTCCAATTGGAGTTGTAGCTACTACCATACTGCTGGTGATTCCTTTGTGCATTACCCACAAAGTTTACCGAGTCAGGATTGGCTCCACAACACTCAGCTGAGTGCTCATTGCTTCCACACACTTCACACCACATCTGCTGGACTGCATTAACTGGGGTTTGAGGCTGGCTCAATGTCATGTTGCTGAAGTGATTGTTTAGTTGATTTTGCAATGCAGCTATCTGTGCAGCGATAGTTGTAAACCCATCCACTTCAAGCACTCCTGCTGCTTTCCTTGTCCCACCTCGTGATGAATCAGCATTCCATTCTGGTTTGCCCTGTGAAATCTGGTTCAACAAGGTATACAGCTCCTCATAAGTCTTCTCCAGCGCTTGCCCTCCAGCTGCTGAGTCTAGCAATATTTTGGTGTGGGGTTCCAAACCCTCAATAAATGTGTGCACCAACACATCATTGGACTGATGATGATGAGGACAATCCCTCAACATGGATTTAAATCTCTCCCAGGCCTGATATAAATTTTCTCCCTCTCTATGTTTGAAATTTAGAATTTGACTTCTAAGTCTTGCTGTTTTACCCAAGGGAAAAAACCTTATCAAGAACTTCCGTGCAAGATCATCCCACGTAGAGATAGAATTCGGTGGCTCAGCTTTCAACCACCTCTTGGCTTCTCCTAGTAATGAGAATGGAAATAATGTAAGCCAGACATAGTCTGGTGACACTCCAGTGGGTATGTAAGTGTCACTTATCTCCAAAAAGTTTTGGAGATGCTACTGTGGATCTTCATGAGGGAGACCGGTAAATTGCCCACTTGTGTGCAACAATTGCACCATATTTTGTTTAAGTTCAAATCTCCCTCCGGGCTCTGTTTTGCAGATACTTGATGTAACATTATTGGCATGTGGGATTGCCACCTCGCGAACCGGCCGTGCTGCTGCTTCTTCGGGCACTAACACTGCCCATACTACCGGTGGATTCTGTTGTTGCTCTATGATCGTCTGTCTGAGCAACTGCAGCTTTCTTTGTAGAGCTTCTCTTCGTTTACTGTGAAATATTCTTTCTGGCTCTATATACGATTCCACCAGCTCCTTGTCTCTTGCCAATGTTCAACAACAATTAAGTCTGCAAAATACAGGCTTAGACCAAGTTGTCAATACTTAAGAAAATAAAAATACAGTAAATTAACACTTAAAACAACTTCACCAATTGCCAAGTCCCTGGCAACGGCGCCAAAAACTTGTTCGGTTTGTTTTGGGGTATATAAAACGAGACGCAAGTGCATGTGGTCGAACAAGTAGTAAGTGGCTTTAGTAAGCCAAGTATCGATCCCACAGAGACTTGGATGAAGTGCAAATTGCTCAAGTGTACTATATTTTACTTCTGAAAATGCAGACAACAGCGTAACCAAAAAGTTGATAGTTTGTTTTATAAATTTTATACTAAAACTAAGAACAATTATCTACTTTGAATCTGAACTATGAATGAAAGCATGCTGAGGTTAACCGAACCTGTAATGAAATTGATTATCATCATACTTTGGTTAATCTTTTCCTCCTGTTGCTACCCAATAACATTTGCCAAAGAGATTAAAACTCTCGTATTTAACCTCACTTAAGAATCATGAACCATCCGTCTACATTTCTGTGATCAAATGCAATTCATGTCCTAGCTATACAATTCCGGTTCCTAAATTGACTAATACGACTTTCAGGTATATTTCTATCCTAAAAGCAAATCAAGACTCAATTTTCCCAAATCAAGTAAAGAACATATCCTATTAATTCACAACTTTCCAATTTCGTGCTCTGTCGAGTGAAACCGGACTTTTTAGATGTACATTCATGTAGGCCACACACTAATGCAGTAAGAACAAGAATTAATAGAACAACATGGAAGAAAAGATGAAAAACCAGATAATCAATAATCAAATTTCATCACAATTGTTCATAACCTCAGCAAGGAGAGGAATTAGCCACTCATTTGTGGATTAAACATCATAAATTGAGTGTTAATCATACAAGCAATTGAAATAAAGAAGAAAGAAAGAGAGAAAATACCCTGAACTTTTCGTCCCTCAACTGCCTGTAACCCACGTCCTTGCTCCACCAAGTCAAAATATAAAAAATGAACCTAAGTGTTCTATTTATACTGCTGGGAATTTTTTCCGGAATAACAAGCAACGTGTCACGGAGTGCATCGCGGAGCACTGCCTCCGTGACACGCCACGAACACGGACCCTCACTGGAACTGGGGGTCCGGGAATTTAGGCTCAACGTGGCACGGCGAGCATCGCGGAGCACTGGCTCCGTGCCACGGAGCAAACGCGGACCTCCACTGGAATTTGGGTGACTTTTCCCCATCCAGGCAAAATGCCTCCGCGATGGCAGCGTGACACGGCTCCATCGCGGAGCCCCTTTAATTCATGCTTTCCAATGCCTTTTCCCTTGCTCGCATCCAAGTCCAACTCCGATGTCATCCAACATGCATTTTAGCTTCCCGAAATCACATTTTACCTGCAAAACAATGCTAATCATGTTGGTTAGTATAAATTCACATTTTATTACCAATTACATGAGAATGTATACACATTGCTAGATAAACAAGGCGAAAAATGGTACTTTTGAGTATCACTTGGGCATATAAATTTTCCCAAGATCATGCTCTTCCTCTATCTGCTGGGCGTATATGACCAACGGGGAGAAGTCTATGTCATTGAACAACATGGAGGTCTTGCACTCTTTAACCAGTGAATCTACTATCCCATTCATAAATTTTCTCATGCGAGCCCTCTGATCCGCAACCATCTCTGGTGCATACTTGGACAACTGGGTAAACTCTAAGGTATACTCCTGAATAGTCCTATGGTTCTTCTTCACATTGACGAACTCCATCGTCTTCGCCTCCCTCAACTCCCTAGGGAAACATCTGTCTAAGAAGATAGTCATGAACTCATCCCAACTCATAGAGACTGCTCCCACTCCACTACCATCCTTCCACCGGCGGAACCATACGTGAGCAACCCCCTTCAGCTGATAGGAGTCTAAGTTTTTGCTCTCCTCTCTAGTTACCCCATAATCTCGTTGATCTTCTACACCTCTTCAATGAACTTATGCGGGTCCTCATCCACCTTCGACCCTAGAAACTCAGGTGTGTTCATCCTAGAAAATCTCATATTCTAGTTGTTGTTGTGTTTCCATTCTGAAGAAGATGAGCCACCGCCTATTGGTTGACCTGAGCGGCCATAGCCTGTGCCAACATTTGAAATACCGTTCTGAACTTGACATGAGTAACCAACTTGGGCAAGGGATCTTTTGGTGCTAGTGGGGCTTGCTGATGCCTATCCCCATTGCCATTGTCATGGATATTTCCATTGCCATTTCTCCTTCCGTTTACTCGCCGTGGAGGCATATTTCTGCAAATGCATATTGCACGATGTAGAGGTATAGAGAGGTGCTTCATTGCATGACATTGATCATGAAAGAAGGGAAATTTTCCTAAGACATGTTGTAGCCTATTCCCCATAAGTGTGGAGTGATTCACAGCCATGGAAAAGACTCCACTTAATGCGGCTTTCACACACCCTAGGAAACACCTAAACCTTCGCTCTAATACCAAGTTTTTCAAGACCCAAGCTGGGACCCCAGATCAAGAAACAGGACCTTGAACTACGAATGGATCCAAGTCGACTCATGGCATGTGCATACAAACTAAAGCATATAATAAAGCGGAAAGTGATAACTTAAATGTGGATAAGCGGAAGTCTGAATATCATAAACGTATATCAAATGATAACATCACATCAGGAAATCTAAAAGCTGAACATACTAGTCTGTGTCTGAAAAGTCTCTCCTATCTGATGAGATGTTGGGACAAGCCTCCAACTTTCTCCATGACTGAAATGAAACTGACAAATAAAAATTGAACTGATAAATGTCTTTGGATGATTAGGACTCACCTAAAGTAGGGCTGAATTGGGCTGAGATTGGAGCTATCTATCAGCGAGACTGAGCTATATCACTTGAACCTATATAATAAAACGATATAGCATAGAGTATATGGTCAGTACTTGGAATGTACTGATTATGCAAGGTAAGTAAGAACTTGCATAGAAAATGTAAGTTGAAATCATGCATATAAAGCAAATAGATCACGAGAATAAGGACTGCATGCTAAATTGTATCTGAGGTGAACATAGTCATAGGCTGGTTAACATAATTGAACATAATAACCCGAGATTTAAAGATAGAAATCATATGACTCGTCATATCTGAAATCATAAGTAAAACTCATAAATTGATCATTGGGTCAAACTACTGTAAACATAATATCACAAGTCATGAACATAAATATCTAAATCATGAAGAATAATGGAAGACTCATCATAACTGACAACCACCATGTATGAGCGCATAATGATCCCATATCTTGCCCATGTGGAGGAGAGTCATCCTATGCCTTGCCCGGGCAAAGGACAGATAAGGTGTGATATCATGGTGTGCCCTTGAATGGGGGAAATACTCTCGAGAGAGGTCCCAAATATATATACCTACGTTGGCGCGTAGTTATGAAACTGGGGAACCTTGGGACCCCTAGCCTGCTCGGTGCTAGACATTACTCCAAAAATATGTATATTGCTCATATAGGCATATTCTCAAAACATAGTTTGAATCTAAAAATTGGGAGTCTTGACTCCAAAATATATCATAACGAATCTTGTTAGCTTTAGCTAAATTCATAATAAGCATGTTGACTTGCATGGGCTTGCCCAATCATAACATTATGCATACTTGAAATAGACTATGAATTAAAATCATGGATTCATAAGTGAAGAGTTCATAAATATTCATGCATGCTAGATATCTCATCATACTTGAAATCATAAATCATAAACATGAATTTTCATAAACTTGCATTTAGGGCATAATTTCTAACAACTTGAAATCCTGAATTTATAATCAATTTGAGTGTAAAATCTTCCCATTTGACTTAAAATATACATTATAACAAGAGGGGATTAGACCCATAAACACATCATAGATAATATCATAAAATTGGGTTAAAATGCTAGAAATCAATACACTTGATTAAGAACTTGGATTCATAAACTTTGGGCATGAGGGTGAAAGAAAACACTCATTCATAACCCTATATACCTGGGTAAACTGATTCTCAAACTATCCTAAAAAGCCCAAGAGAATTGGGGAGGATTCTAGCTTGATCTTGAAGGGGAATCTCAATGTCTTGAATGCATGGGAGTCTAATAACTTAGAATAGAATAAACCCTCTTAAAACACTCCTTTCAGGGTTTAAAATGATATCATTAGGAAGTTAGGAGCCCAGGAATTGTAAAAATTCCCTTAATGATTCGTTTGGAAAAATGCTCGCTGCCAATCATATGACCCGTACAACGAGTCATACCACCAACATATGACTCGTGGTTTCCTCCCGTAGCTAGCCAGTCAAATTTCTCCAACTCTTTGATTATTTCCACGGATGCCTACCATGACTCATAATTACCTACTACGAGTCAAACATTCACTCGAAGGACCAACATCTGGTAACCTATTAGCATGCTATGACTCTATGACAATGAGTCTTCCTACATCCCATACCAGATGACCACGAGTCATACCAGAAAATGTACTGAGAGAAAAATTACAAATTCCTCTATTGAATATATTCAACTTCCAGAATCTAGTCTTAGAAAACTTTGGGGTGTTACAAGTACGAGTTGTACCTTAGTGGTACGAGCCGTACTATGCATTCGGGATACAATCTAGAGGAACTGTATAAGGTGACGTCCAAGTACGACTCTTGGTATAAGTTGTACTATCCTTGTTTGAGTCGTACCAAAGCAGTTAGGGAAAATTACAAAAGTATACACTTATCTATTTTCCTGGTACGGGTAGCAACCACGAGTCGTGATGATCATATATGACTCTGTTATACTCCGAAAGCCTAAAGATCAGACTCGGGAGTTGCAACGGAGAAAAGTGTAAAAAACTGGCATCAGGCACAGAACAAGTCATGGGATGAGTCGTTAGTGCAGCCCACAAGTCGTGATGTGACTCGTGGGGAGGCCAGTGAGGAAGTTTTATAAGTTTGAGGAAAAGGATCCCCACGAGCATGACAATGACTCGTGGTCGGACCCCACGAGTTTTTAGGTTAGTCATGGGGTAGGTAAGGAAAGAAAATAGAATGAGGGAGGCAGTGCACTCCACAGAAGGACCCCACGAGTCGTGGTCAGTCCCCAAGATTCGTGAGGTGAGTTGTGGTCCAAGCAGGTAAGGAGTTTTGATGAAGATCAGGCAGTGTACCTCACGACCGGCTCCACGAGTTGTGACCCTTGACCCCGAGCGGTTAGGTCCCTCTTTGGGACCACCTAACAGTTAATTTCTATGAATTTAGTAAGGGCTTTTTCGTAATTCCTAAGTTCCTAAGGCCTAAACTATGATTTTTTGAGTTATGAATAGTGACTTTTAAAGGAATTAACTTCATTTTAGGCCTCATTCATTCATGCATGCAAGGTAGAAGACTTGAGAGGGTGATCAAGCTTAACATTCATCAATTTCTTTTCAGTTTTCTATTAGGCATCTAAAGAAGTGTTAGAATCAGCTATTTTCGGTGTTGTGGTGACTACACGCAAGTGCACGTGGTCGAACAAGTAGTAAAGTGGCTTATTTCAAGCCAAGTATCGATCCCACAGTGACTGAACTACGGTATTAATTAACTTAAGCGTCAGTGAACTCTATCTTTATGAATGCAGACAACCAAATAAATAATGTTTTGAGAGTTAAAGTTTACTATGTGATAAAAATCTAAGTTAAGATTATAATTTGACTCTGAACAATAGCAATGACCAAGCTGAGGTTAAAACAAACATGCAGGGAAGCAATTTATCAATTCAATTCAGCTAATCTTTTCTTCGGTTGCTAGTCAAGAATTATTGCCTATGCATTGGATCTTTCGAATTCTATCCAATTTAAGAATCATGAACCTTAATCTACATTTCTGTGATAAAAGAATTTCATGCTCTAGCCATACATAACCGATTCCTTAATTGACTAATACGACTTTCAAATATATTTCTATTCTGAATGTAAATCTTTTCTCAATTTTACATCAGTTCTTCATGTTTAGAGTCTTTTCAGATATATGTATGTGTTCAAGTTAGACTTCCGCTACGAGTATCTTATTGATTATTTAGTTTCTTGATTGAGATTAGAGGTATGCTTATTCCATGGGTCGACTTGGGGTCTCTCGAGGCTCCTTGTCCCGTGTTATGATCCTGGCCCCCATTCAGGTCATGACAGACTCATACCAAGGAGTCGTGGTGAACTTCATACGAAAAAGTTATTTGGTAGATTCTAGGGTACGAGAGGATAACACAAGTCATAAGATCAAGGTATGAGTCAAATAAAGAACTCATGGAAATATTCAAAAGATGCTAGACTCCACATTATCAGACCACAGCAGAAATGTACGACTCGTAACGCATTGTATGAGTCGTACTGGGTCCAAGGACTTGACCAATTTCAAAGCTGCCTAGCATTGTATGGATAGATGGTACGACTCGTAGCTATAAGCTACGATCGTAGGATCTGGCGGCGATAGTCATAGCAATTTCCCTATTAATTTAGGAAAGATTTCTGATTATTTATATAAATACTTTTCTAGGTTATTTTTGTTAGTAGACCAACTTTTTTAGAGAACCGATACTTTTGAGATTCTATTTTAGTATTTCAATATTCTTGGAGATATTATTCATTGTTCGATGTTGAATTATGCAATAATCAATTGGGTTTCTTCTAATCATCATTGTAAGTCTCTAGATATTAGTTCTTCAATGAATTCACATTATTTGTTACAAACGTGAGAATCTAAAATCTCCACAACTAGGATTGTGGGAACCATGATTGAATAACTAACTAGGGTTTGCACATAGTGATTCAAAATCTATACTTATGTTTGTATTGTATTCTCTTTATCTTAAACGTCTCTTAATGAAGTGCCACATTAGGATTTTTCCCAAATTTTCTACTTTCTTGAACCTAGAGAGGTAGAGATTAGGAAAGAGAAGAACAACAAAGTCTTGAACTTTATGATTCATTGAATAACTTGAGTTGTGGTCACAAGAAAGTTAATTTGGAACAAATTGATATCGTTCAAAGTGAAAACACTCGAGAGACCTAATTCGGTGATTGAGCATATTGTCATCCAATAGGGACGAATTAGTCGTTTGGATGAACCCGTGTTATTAGTTCTACAGGCCAAGTATTGAGATAGATCACTAGTGGATTCACCTGAAGTTGTTATGAATCCATGGGGATCACTTCCCTAGTAAATTGCATAAACTTGATAACAACATCAATTTGCAGTACTCTTACTTGATTACTTTGTCAACCCCCCGCCTCTCAAATTAGGAAATAAATGTACTGAAAGCATAAATGCTAAGAATTCTTCTACAACCTCACCATATTCCCTATGGGATCGAACCCAACCTAGATGGGTTCTTTATTGACAACATCCGCGTTATAATTTTACAGGGGTGTGATTTGAATGTTATCAAAAATGGCACCGTTGTCGGGGAATATGACTTAGGATTATATTAATTGCTTGTGTTTAACTTTTAGTCGTTATTTCCTCATTTATATTTTTATTTTATTTTTTGAAACTGAGGTTGGGTGACACAAGACTGTGGATATAGGGCTGATTCGAGATGACATGAACTCGGTGAGCAGGGTTAGATTACGATCAGTGGTCTAACCACAACAACCAACGAGGGGAGAGCAAATAGATGCCCCTACCTCGGTGGAGTAGAGAGAGATGTCGGCTACAGAAGATGGCCATACAGCAACTGACCTCAACACTTTCTCCACACCTCCACTGGCTACATTGGGGCAACTTCCTTCAGAAAGTATAATGGTGGCCAATGACTTCCTCCAAAAGATGGCAAAGAGATTGACATTGACCGAGAAAATGTTCAAGTTGATGATGGATAATGTCAAGCCTTGGGTCAAGGCTGAGATTGAGGAGGCTTCTAGAGGACTACACAATCGATTAGATAGTTTTGAGCTCCATTTCAATGAGTGCTTAGCCGAGTATCCATATACGGGTATCCTGAGATATGAGTTGAGTGCTCTATGGAGTTAGGTAGATGAGTTGTTGTCTAGATAGTTGGCCATATTAGCAGCCTCCACCATTCTAGAGCTAGATTCTGAGCTTGATGAGGACCACTGGCTGGTGAGGGTGCTGGAGGTCTCTGCTGCTATTGGGGGTGATTACCACCGCCTGACCTCTATTGGGAGTACTCAAACTGACCTATTCTCACTTGGCTACTCTTCCTCTCTATCACTTTTAGTTTAACTACCTCTATCTGTGATGCATGAATAATGATCCTGGAGATGTCCATTTCGTTGATAAGTATGGTAGTCTTGCACTCCTTGACTACCAGATAGAAACTCTATTCACTAACTTGAGCATGCGAGCCCTCAGCTCAACAACCATTTCTGTAGCATACTTTGACAATTGGGTGAACTTCAAGGCATACTCCTGCACTGTCATGTCATTCTGCTTCAAGTTCACAAACTTAGCAGCCATACCTCCCTAAACTTTGAGAAAAGAATCTCAGTCACAAACTCGTCCCACTTCACTGGGCCTGCACCAACCCGTCTCCCCTCCTTCCACTACTTATACCATATCTGGGCCACCCCCTTCAATTGATAAGCAGCCAAATATGCACTTTCAACCGAGGTAACACCCATGATTTGGGTGATCTTCTGAATCTCGCCAATGAAATCATGTGGGTCCTCATCTACCTTAAACCTGTGAAATGATGAAGGGTTCATCCGAGTAAAATCCCAACTTATGGCAGTAGCTGTAGACCCACTAGCATTGGCAGGTGTGACAACCTGTCGGTTGACCTGGCTGGTCACTTCTTGGGCCAGCATTTGTATGGCAGCCTTGAGTTCAGCAGGTGACACCTGGTCATTCTCAGGGGCTGCTGCTGGTGGGGCTTGCCAATTTGCATTGGCAACCCTTCTTCCATTTCCTCTTCTAGGAGGCATCAACAACTGAAAAGGGTAGAGCACGAGTTAGGAGGACATTTTAGAGACTAAAACTCTATGCATGACAAGAATCATGAATAAAGGGAATTTTCCTAAAAATGCCTTGTAGCCTCCCCCTCATAAGTGTGGCGCGCTTCATACCCATAAAAAGGACTCTACATGACGTGGCTTTTAGACATCCTAGGATACTCTAAACTTGATTCTCTTATACCCTATGTGTGACACAGTACTTAAGATTACAAGTGACCTTGAGAAAACCCATGGCAAAGCGTAATTCTGTAACTGAACTACTATAAAAGACTAGAAAGTGAAAGCAAATTTAAAACAATAACCACATACTAAATAATAAAGAGCATCTGATAAATTACTTATATTTTCTCAAATTCTGACACTCAAACTAAATCTAAGATATACTGTCCAAAAGCCCTCTAAATGAACTGATGGGTTTCTGGGACAAACCCCCAGCTAACTCCAGTGTTTGAGACTAAAATTGAAATAAAAAAGCTGAAAATGAAACTCTGGCCCTCGACATATGAGGACTTACCACTGTCAGGCTGTTGGAAATCACTGGGAGAAACTATCTATGATGATAAGGTTGGGTACCTGAGCCTATATCATAAAATGATATAGCATATGAAAATATACGATCGGTACTTGGAATGTACTGAGTATGTGGGATGTAAATAGAACATACATAAACTGAAGGCTTATAAACTAAACTGAAATAACATGCTACGACTCTATTTGTAATCAGAAGTACTACAATTAGTCTGACATAAATGGGAATACTGTAAGAACTAATAAATTAGATTAGAGTCATGGGTATATCCTGAAATCTGATAGCCTGGACTGGACTGAGAACTCTGACTGTATAAAATTGTGGGAGAGGCTATAACCAATATATAATGACGTGAGCTAGATGTGGAGTTCGATGTATATATCCAATTGAAGAGAGCCCACCATACCTTTCCAGGGCATAGTGGCTGAGCTGTGTGATCACTATCTGGGGCCCATTCGAGCTAATAACCTATGGTGGCACATAGTTATGGGAATCTGGGTGTGATGGAACCTTGGCCCGCTCGATGCTGAGTGTTACTCCCAACTAAAAACCTTATTATCTCTAACTATATTGGTAGCTCAAACTAATATCCTAAGATACGCCAGAACTTCTTATCTGGAAGTGTCCTGAGAGTCTAAAGGACCTAAGAGAAACTGGTGTTCTATGGCTTGTCAGAGCTTCTTTATCTAAAAGTATCATGACAGTTTAAGAACAATGAACAAACTGATCATGCTGAGAACAATGACTTTGAATCAAATCATTTATTCTAAAATTCATAGCCAAGTGAAAACATCATGATAATACAACATTTCTAACCAGAACCCAAATAATGGAATTTCTACTCATAAACCATGCTAAAGATCAGGTTTAGAAAACATATTGTGTAAATGAAACCAAGGCATGAATTACAACTAGTAATAGTCTTCGAAAACATAAAAAGTTATTAAAATAGAGGAATTCATAAGCTGATTGAAGAAACCCAAGCTTTTGATCTTCTAGAGGGCTAGAACTAATAAGATTTATGTAATTAATTTGGGAAACAAAGGAGAAAGGAAATTCCTTATTGAAGTCCCAGATACCTGTAGACGGATTTCTCTGAGAAAAGCACTTGAACTCTGAGGAAAAGAAGAAGCCCAAGTTGTTGCTTGGAAAAGATCGTCTAAGTTTCTATTTACTTATTCTATGAGTTTGGTAGAGAATGAGAGGAAGAAATCGATAAAATCCCTTAATTCCACTCAAAATGCACCCCAAAACAACGTAGTTTAGGAACTAAAATAACGGGTACAAAAATCCCCTGGAGAAAAGTCTAGAAAACAGCCCGTCATGCTCCAACGAGTCATACAATGAATCGTTGGTTGTGACCAAGACTCATTGGGACCAGGCATTGGTCCTGGGTCTGAAAATTCTAGTTACTGGACTTGAACAACATATGGGAACAATGACTCGTTAGATGGGACAATGGATCTTTATTTCCACTTGTTGTTACTAGAAGTATATTGAACAATTTCTAGATATCCCCTAACGGACGAACAAAATGAACCATCATCTGAAAGAATAGGTCATTGTTTCCAACCGTTGTCACTGGAGGGATTTCTAACCCTTTGTAGATTTCCTATAATGTCTCCCTACGACAGGTCATTATACCAAATGAATCATTACTTGCTGCAATTGGTCAGTGTATTGCTCGTTGAATCAAGGGAAGGAATCTGCAAAGGCTGAAACGACTCAAACAATGGGTCATTGTTACTGACAATGACTCGTTGGTTGAGTCATTTTGAGATTAAATTTTTCTTATTATTTGTTCCAAGTTTGGGTTTGGTCTAAGGAACTTTTGGGGTATTACATTACGTGGGCAATTTACAGGGATGACACATGAGGACCCATAGCAGCATCTGTAGAATTTTTTGGAGATCAGTTACACGTTTTTCCCTCTCAGAGTGTCCACTGATTATTTGAGACTAACGTTTTTCCCATTTTCATTGTTGGGAGAAGCGAAGAGGTGGTTGAATGTAGATCCAACGAACTCCATCACTACATGGGATGACTTGGCCCAAAAATTCCTCATTAGATTCTTTCTGTCCAGCAAGATTGTGAAATTGAGGAGAGAAATTTTTAGCTTCAAGCAGAGGCCTGAGGAGAAATTGTATTTGGATTGGAGAGATTCAAGTCCTTGTTGAGAGACTGCCCTCATCACCAACAGTCCAATGAAATGCTAGCCCACACTTTAGTGGAGAATCTTGACCCACATACGAAAAATTTGTTAGACTCTGGATTAGGTGGGAATGTATTAGAAAAGACTAATGATGAGCTATATACTTTGCTGAACAAGATTGCATAAGGAAATCCAGAGTGGCACAGTGATTCATCAAGGGGAGTGGACAAGAGAGTAGCTGGGCTGATAGAGGTTGACAGAGTGAATGCATTGACAGCCCAATTAGCTTTATTTCAGCACCAAATGATAACTTAGTTAAACAAGCTGAACTTGGCACAACCGTAGACACAAGTAAACGTAGTTCAACCAGCTCTAAGCTGGTGTGAGATTTGTGGAAACAGCGGGCATGGTGCAGACTCTTGTGGAGCCAATCCTGAATTAGTGAACTTTGTGGGTAATATGCAAAGGAACAACCAGAATTGTGGGAGTACCTATAACAGGAACTAGCAAAATCACCCTAACTTCTCTTGGGGTGGTAATCAAAGGCAGAGTCAAAGTTTTCAGCAGCCTCAGTAGAATTAGTATTAGCAGCAAGGCAGGCAGGCAAGTGGTCAATCTAGAAACATTGAGGAGATGTTGCAGAAAATCATTGCCAACCAGATGCAGATGGCAGCTGATTAGGCAAAAATGGCTTCAGAGATTAAAAATTAGTTGTTGTCTTCTCACAACTTGGAAAAATAGATGGGTCAGATTACAGCAGCTCAGAATAATAGATTGTAGAGAGGTTTACCAGTGATACTGATCCAAACCTGAGGCAGGTCATGGTCATCAGTCTGAGGAGTAGCAAACAGTTAGTTGAGGCACCAACAAAAGAGAAGAAGAATGAGTTGCAGTACGAGCTAGTCAGACCAGGTCCATCAGCGGACAAGAGCACAAAGAAGAAGGTTGTAGAAAATACTTCACAATTAGCAGTGTAGCCAATATAGAGACCACTACCACCATTCCCACAACAGCTCCAATAATCAAGGAGGATGCATGTTTCCAGAAGTTCTTTGATATTTTCAAAGAACATCACATAAATTTTCCTTTGATTGATATTTTGTAGGAAATTCCCAAGTACGCTAAGTACTTAAAAAATGTGGTGGCCAACAAGATGAAGCTAATGGATGTGCAGACGGTGGCACTAATTAAAAAGTGTAGTTTTAGGGTGACAAGCAAGACTCCAAAGAAGCTCATAGATCCAGAGAGTTTCACCCTACTTGTACAAATAGGTGGAAAGGATCTAATGCTTGTATTATGTTATTTAGGATTGGCTGTGAACTTGGTGCCCTTATCATTGTTTAACAAACTTGGTTTGGGAAAACCAAGGCCCATCAGAGTGATGTTGCAAATGGCTAATAAGTCAAGGGTGGCCCTAGAGGGGATTATTAAGGATCTGCTCATCAATGTAGGTAAGTTTATAGTACCTATTGATTTTATAATCCTAGATTTTGAAGTTGATGACAAGGTACCCCTCATCTTGGAACGTTTGTTCCTAGCTATAAGAGGAGCTTTGATTGATGTGAGAATTGGTACCTTGAAAATGAGGGTGAATGATGAGGAGGAGATCTTAAGAGTGTATCAAGAAATCAGCACCCCAACACATTACAAATATCTTTATAAGATCAATGTGTTAACAAAGAATGAGTGTGGGTGGAGGATATCAAAGTTCCACTTTTGAATGATCTCTTAACAAGAGAAACTGAGCCTGTTGTTAAGGAAATGCCAAGAAATTTGGTGAAGGAAGTGATGGAGATGTAGAGGGAAAGTGTGGAGGCTTTTCCCTCAAAAGTTAAGAAAAAGAGGAGATGGTTCCCAAATGGGAAGAAGAGTTTGACAACATCCTGAAAAGGGTGATCCACGTCGTATCGCAACATAAGATCAGGCACTGCTTGGGAGGCAACCCGAGTGTACTAAAGATACAATTTTTTTCTTTGTTTTTAATTTTGGTTATTTTCACTTTTGTTTTTTTTTTGTTGTTAAGCACAGAGAAAGGGAAAGTATGAGTACCCTTAGAAGTGACAGCTAAGGAGCATGGAAGAAGATGAGTGTGGGGTTGGTGACCCATATGTGCAAAAAAAGAGGATGAAAGTATGTTGTTAGCTAGGCCTAGAGGCCTCAGGAAGTATCCCTAACCCTTGTTTTAATTTCAATTTATTCTTTGGGGATATAGAATATTTTTAAGTGTGAGACGAGAGGAATTTCAAAGTTCTTGGATGTTGATAGAGGGTGAATGAAGTGCTTGGTCTGAAATTATTTGATTTGAAAGTTTGAGTTGAGAACATTTCACCCACCCTTTTATTTTTCTTTTTTGTTCTTTTTCGAAGGTGGCACTTAGAACTAAGAATAAAGTTTTTGAATAGGTTGTACATAGTGTTTTTAGTCATAGTTAATGAATATTCCCAGTGATGGATGACAACCGTCTTGGGGGAAAATTAGTCATTAGTTTTTTGTTTTTGAATCCTTAATTGATTGATTATTGGATACTCTTGTTGAGTGTTGTATATGATTGTAAGATGCAAGTGAATGTTAATTGTGAAGAATGTTGATCAATTGTATGACTTTGTTGGAGACATCTAGGTTCAGGAATATGACTCTGTATGCTTTGTGCTTAATTTGAATTCATGTGATTAGCTGTGTTGAGAGTTTATATGGGTCTATCTAGAACTGAACATGTGTAGTGAGTGTAAGATGTTGTGTACTCTAAGCTATCATGTAGTTTCTAGAACTTACGATGTGTTTGCAAAGAAAAATGAGGGATGTTCAATGTAAGAGATGATTTAGGCATTTCTTTGATTAAATATATTTTCATCCTTTACTTTACCTACCCTTAATGTATTATCCTAGTCAATCCCATTGAGCCTTTAGCCTATTCTTTGTTAGACATGCGAGAAGCTTAATCCCTGTCTTTCAATAGACTGAATTTGATCCAAAGCTCCTAAGTAATTAAGTGAAAATGCAAAAGAGTTAAAGGAGTAAGAATCTTGAAAAGAGGGGAGATAGTTTGTTATGGAAGTTGAAGAAAAGAGTGAAGAGTGCAATTGTTCAGAATGCCTAAACGTTGGTAGGGAGTAGAAAAGAAAAAAAGAATAATGAAGTGTTTAATGTGTGATTACTCCCTACTAATAGTGTAAGATTTCTTATAGAAATGGGGAAACAAAGAGGTAAGTGATAGATGAAAAGAGTAAGAGCAAATATAAAAGAAGAGAATGTGCTTAATGAGAATAGAGTGATGTATTAAAAGCGCCTAGAGAAGATAGTCACTATTACTGGCTACAATAGTACCTACCTATCCCTTAGCCATATTAAAACCCATAAAATCCTATTTGATTTTACTTTTAGACGTTGTTGTATTAATACTGTAATACCCTAAGGGCAAGCATATGGATCATTACATGTTGGATTTGAATTCTTCGAGAGAGTGAGCGTAATTGTTATTCATATACACATACGTGTTATAACTTGTATATTTGTGAGTGAAAAAGGGTATCTCTCTTGTTGTGAGGGCACATATTTGAGAAAAGATAGAATTCATGTTGGACTTCTCACTTGGCTAATGTGCATGAGTTGTTGTGGTTGTGAGTCGATTCTTAAGGCTACAAGGCCTTAACTTAGTTGTCATGATTTTAATTGTTTCATATATAGCATGCTTTAATTGAGCTTTCCATCTGAACTAGTCATTGTAGCCTTAACTTGAGTAGTCTTGTTTTAATTAGCAATGTGGGAGTCTTCCTTGTGCATGAGATGTCAAAGATTTGTTTGAGGACGAATAAGGCTTTAAGCGTGGGGTAGTGATATTGGGCGTATTTACATGCCCAAGTGCTATTTTATATCTTAGTTTTAGTCGTGTTTGTCAATTTAATTAAGCATAATCTCATGTAATTTTGTATATATATTCATGCATGAACTAACATATGTGAGTAGTCGATTTTTGTAGGTAAAATATGCCAAGGATGGGGTTCGGAATGAAAATGCATGAGAATAAGGAAGCTCAGGATTAATCCCAAAGAGATGGCATGTAAGGGCATGAAATGAAGGCTACCACACAGCCCAGCGTGCCATGCCCGCAGACCAGCGTGCCATGCATTGTGTCACGCCCATGAATGTGCGTGCGATGGGCTGCAAACCAGTGTGCCAGTGCGCTAGGCCCGTGTCACGCCTGACATGTCACCATGACAAGCAGCGTGATACGCTGCGCAAGCATCACGTCATGTCCATGCCATGCCCGATGGCACATGCTAGCAATGCAACATTCCAGTAGCCATGCGCGATTCCTCCATGTCACAGAGGTTGAGTAGTGTGAAATGAAGGTTGTTCCCCCATGGCCAAAATCTCAATATTATAAATTCAACACTTAGTTCATTTTATTAGATATCACATAACATTTAGAGAAACAGACAAGGAGCAGGAGGAGGAACATTACGGACTTCATTCTAAGGTTGTTTTTTGTTCGGTGGTTTGGAACACCTACACGCAAGTGCACGTGGACGAACAAGTAGTAAAATGGCTTAAGTAAGCCAAGTATCGATCCCACAGGGATCGGACCAAGGTAATAATTGAATCAAGTGTTAATAAACTCTAACTCTAATAATGCAGACAACAGTTTCAAGAAGATTTTGGGAGTTTGTTTCCTAATTTATACTAATCTAAAACAAATGTACAAATTGAGTCTGAACTATAGTAATGAGCATGCTGAGGCTAAAACGAACATGTAGGGAAGCAATTTATTGATACAAATTGGTTAATCTTTCCTTCGGTTGCTAGTAAAGAATTATTTCCTATGGATTAAAACTCTCGTATTTAACCCAACTTAAGAATCATGAACCTTCCACCTACATTTCTGTGATGAGAAGAAATTCATGTTCTAGCCATACGAAACCGATTCCTTAATTGACTAATACGACTTTCAGATATATTTCTATTCTGAAGGTAAATCAATTCTCAATTTTTCCAAACCAAGTAGAGATCATATCCTATTAATTCAAAACTTTCCAATTTCTTTCTCTTTCGAGCGCAAATCGGATTTTTTAGATATACATTAATATTGGCCAAACATTAATGTAGTAAGAATAAGAATTAATAGAACAACCATAGAAGAAAAGATGAAAAACCAAAATGATCAATAATTACATTCCACTACAAATGTTCTTAACCTCAGCAAAAAGTGAATTTAGCCACTCATTTGTGGATTAAACATCATTAAATGAGTGTAAATCATATAAATAATTGAAATAAGGAAGAAAGAGATAGAGAAGAACCCTAAGAATTTCGTCCCCTCAACTGCCTGTAACCCACATTCTTGCTCAACCAAGTCAGAATAATTAAAAATAAACCAAAGTGTGCTATTTATACTAGTGGGAATTTTTCCCGAAATAACAAGCAACGTGTCACGGAGTGCATCACCGAGCACTGCCTCCTTGACACGCCACAAACGCGGAGGTTCACTGGAATCTGATCCTCCAGGTAATTATGCCCAACGTGCCACGGCGTGCAACGCGGGGCTTGGCCAACGTGCCACTGCCCCAACGCGGACCTTCACTGTAACTTGGCATATTTTTATCATCCGGGGCAGAATCCATCCGCAATGACAGCGTGACACGGCTCCATCGTGGAGCCACTTAATTTGCTACATAACCTGGGCCTTTTCCACTACTCGCTTCCGAGTCTCTTCCCGATTTCTCCCAACAAGCATCTTAGCTTCCTAAAATTACATTTTTCCTGCAAAAAACACTAATCATGTTGGTTAGTATAAATTCACATTTTAACTACAAATCGCATAAGAAGGTACAATTATCAATGTATAAAGACGACAAAATGAAGCATTTGAGTATCACTTGGGCATATAATTTTGCCCAAGATCACTTACTCCACACTTAAAACTTTGTTCGTCCTCGAACAATAATCTCACATCTCATGCAATTGACACCCAATCATAGCTACTTTGGCCCAACAATTCAAGTTACGGTTATACCGATTATTTACATAGAAAATAATCAAGAAAACATGCATAGTTTGATCAATACAATGACATTCAACACATTAAGACCTCCTAGACTCAAGAGTCGACTCTCGATCTCGGCAAACTCATGCAAATCAGCTGATCAAGACATCCGACACAAAATTAAATCTCTTGTCAATCATGTGCCCTCACAACATAAGAGAATTTCCCCCTTTTTAATCATATGATCTCAAAAACATTATATGCAGGGGCATATGAACACGATTTCGCTCTCTCTCCCAAAGAATTCACATGCATCATGTCATGACCCATAAGCTTGCCTTTAGTGTATTACTCTACTAATATAAGGACGAGTGATGTAAGATCACGTAGGACTTAACGGGTTGTAATATAAGCTATGAAACTAGTATATACTGGGCTAACCAATAATAACAACTAGCATCCTTAAGCGCTTTTCCTTACATCCCACCACATTATGGGCATTGTTTCTTCCTTCATCATCCCCTTTCTTGAAGTCTTTCTTTATTTTTGTTCCCATTTCCTTAAGCACACTCGACATAATACAAAGATTAGTCATACATCTTCATCTTATTAAATTCGGCAAGTGCACCCTTGACCTTTTCTTTACTTTCACCACTTCCGCTCTTCCTTTCCTTTCACAATTACTACTCCTTGACACTGTGGGAAAATTACTTTTCTTAAGCGCTTAAGAGTTTTGGATCAAATTCATGGATAATGAAAAGAAGGGGTTAAGCTTGGTTTGTACCTTTTCGACAAAAGAAAAAAATAGGCTAAAGGCTCAATGGGCTAACTAGGATGTACATTTAAGGTAGGTACGATAATGAAAAAAAAACTTTTGGTTAAAGCAAAGAAATGCCTACATCCTTTCCTACCATACTCATCCTTCATTTCATTTCGTACACACACCAGGCAAGTTCTAGACACTTCACAATAGCATGGAAGAATCGAAACCTCACCACTCATGATCTTGGGCAGATTTATATGCCCAAGTGATACTCAAACGTATCATTTTCGCCTTGTTTGTTATGCAATGTGTATACACTTTCATGTAATTGGTAATAAAATGTGAATTTATACTAACCAACATGATTAGCATTTGTTTGCAGGTAAAATATGATTTTTAGGAGCTAAAATGCATGTTGGGACAATATCGGAGTTGGACTTGGATGCGAGCACGGAAAATACATTGGAATGCGCAATGTAAAGGGGCTCCGCGATGGAGCCGTGCCACGCTACCATCGTGGAGGTACACTGCCTGGAGGGTGATTTAATTGGCAATTTCCAGTGAAGCCTCGCGACAGCTCCGTGGCACGGAGATAAGCCTCCGCGTTGGCCTCCGTGCCACGTTGAGGCTATATTCCCGGACCCTGGATTTCCAGTAAGGGTCCGCGTCCACGTCGTGTCATGGAGGCCAACGAGGAGCACTGCCTCCGGGACGCTTTGCTTGTTATTTCGGGAAAAATTTCCAATAGTATAAATAGAACACTTAGGCTTATTTTTAATTAATTCAGAATTGGTGGAGCAAGGACGTGGGTTAGAGGCAGTTGAGGAACGAAAAAGCTAAGGGTTTTTCTCTCTTTCTTTCTTCTTCCAATCAATTGTTTGTATGATTAACACTTGTTTTAGGATGATTAATCCACAAATGAGTGGCTAATTCTCTTCCTTGCTGAGGTTATGAACAATAGTGATGAATTTTGATTGTTAATTGTATGGTTTTTCATCTTCTTCTTCCATGTTGTTCTATTAATTCTTGTTTCTACTGCATTAGTGTGTGGCCGACATTAATGTACATCCAAAAAGTCCAATTTCACTCGAGAGAGCAAGAAATTGGAAAGTTGTTAATTAATAGGGTATTGTTCTTAACTTGATTTGGGAAAATTGGGTTTTGATGTGCTTTCCTGATAGAAATATACTTGAAAGCCGTATTAGTCAGTTTAGGAACCGGAATTGTATTGCTAGGTCATAAATTGCATTTGATCACAGAAATGTAGACGAATGGTTTATGATTCATAAGTGAGATTAAATACGAGAGTTTTAATCTCTAGGCTAATGTTCTTGGCTAGCAACATGAAGAGAAGAATAACCAAATTATGATTATAATCAAGTTCATTACTCGTTCTTAACCTTGGCATGCTCATATCCATAGTTTCAATTCAAAGTAAATATTTGTTAATAGTTTTAGTATAGAATTTATAAACAAAAATTACTTAACTTTTGGTTACGTTGTTGTCAGCATAATTAGAAGTAAGCTAGAATATAGTATACTGAAGCAATTTTACTTATCCAGAGTCTCCTTGGTTCGATACTTGTCTTACTTAGCCACTTTATTACTTGTTTGACCACGTACACTTGCGTGTCGATTTTAACCTATAACCAAACCACCGAACAAGTTTTTTGGCGCCGTTGCCGGGGAGACTAGGCAATTGGTGAAATTGTGTTAAGTGTAAATTTACTGTATTTTTGTTTTATTTTCTTAAGTGTTGACAACTTGGTCTTAGCCTGTATTTTGCAGACTTGATTTCTGTGAACACTGGCAAAGGACAGGGAGTTGGTGGAATCTTATACAGAGCCTGAACGTGAATTTCATAGTAAACGCAAAGAAGCTCTACAAAAGAATCTGCAGTTGCTCAGACAGTCTATTATGGAGCAACAAAATCCACCGGTTGTGAGGGCAGTGTTAGTGCCCGACGAAGCAGCAGCAAGGCCGGTTCGCGAGGTGGCAATCCCACATGCCAACAATGTACTTTCAAGTATCCGCAAACCAGAGCCTGGAGGGAGGTTTGAATTAAAGCAGAACATGGTGCAACTACTGCACACAAGCGGGCAATTTACCGGTCTCCCTCATGAAGACCCACAACAACATCTCCAGAATCTTTTGGGGATAAGTGACACTTATATACCCGCTGGAGTGTCACCTGATTATGTTCGGCTCACCCTATTTCCGTTTTCCTTACTTGGTGAAGCCAAGAGGTGGTTAAAAGCTGAACCACCAAATTCGATATCAACGTGGGATGATCTTGCACGGAAGTTTTTGATAAGATTTTTTCCCTCTGGTAAAACAGCCAGACTTAGAAGTCAAATTCTAAGTTTCAAATAGAGGGAGGGAGAAAATTTATATCAAGCCTAGGAAAGATTTAAATCCATGTTGCGGGACTGTCCTCATCATCATCAGTCCAATGAGGTGTTGGTACACACATTTATTGAGGGTTTGGAACCCCATACTAAAATTTTGTTAGACTCAGCAGCTGGAGGGCAAGCGCTGGAAAAGACTTATGAGGAGCTGTACACTTTGCTCAATAGAATTTCACAGGGCAATCCAGAATGGAATGCAGATTCATCTCGAGGTGGAGCAAGGAAAGCAGCAGGAGTGCTTGAAGTGGATGGATTTACAGCTATCGCTGCACAGATAGCTGCCTTGCAGAATTAGTTGAACAACCACTTCAGCAATATGAACTTGAACCAGCCTTCAGCTTCAGTCAATGCGGTCCAGCAAATATGGTGTGAAGTGTGTGGTAGCAGTGAGCACTCAGCTATGTGTTGTGGAGCAAACCCAGATTCGGTTAACTTTGTGGGCAATGCACAAAGAAATCAGCAGTAGTTTGGTAATGGCTACAACTCAAATTGGAGGAACCATCCAAATTTTTCGTGGGGTAGCAATAACCAACAAGGCCAAAGTTCAGGTCAGGGTATGCACAGGAATCAAGGAGGGCAACAGAACTACCAATCTCAATTCAGAAATCACAATGTCCCTCCTCCACCACCATCACCGACCATTGAGGAGATGTTCAAGACCATGATCGCTAATCAGGCGCAATTGCAGGCTGACTATGTTAAATTGGCAGCCGAAGTGAAGAATAATCAATTAGCGACCAAGGCTCTTGAGTATCAATTTGGGCAATTTGCTAGTGCCCAAAACACAAGGCCTAGAGGAGGACTGCCTAGCGACACGGATCCTAATCCAAAGCAGGTAAATGCGGTGACCACGAGGAGTGGTTTGCAGTTGAAGGAGGTGGAACCAGAAATACCACCTCAAAAGTCAAGAGCAGCAGATATTGAGGAGGAACAAAGTTCTAATAGGGGGAAGACCAAAGAAGCAGAAGCAGAAAGACCTCCACCCCCGTTCCCTCAACGACTCAAGAAACACAAGGAGGAGGCGTGTTTCAAGAAATTTATGGAGGTGCTTAAACAGGTACGTGTTAATTTACCTCTTATTGATGTCTTGCAGGGAGTGCCAAAATATGCCAAATATATTAAAGACATCGTGGCCAACAAAAGTCGTTTGACTGAGTATGCCATGGTAGCTTTGACGGAGGAATGCACTTCCCGGATCCAAAATAGACTGCCCACGAAGCTGAAAGACCCTGAAAGTTTTAATATTCAGCTTACAATTGGGCAGAGTATCCGAGCTCGTGGATTATGCGACTTGGGGGCGAGCATAAATCTGATGCCATCTTCGGTATTCAGGAAGTTAGGTCTAGGGAGTCCTAGACCTACAACCGTAATCTTGCAGCTAGCAGACAGATCCTTAGTTAGGCCGGATGGCATTGTTGAGGATGTGCTTGTGCAAGTGGGATCCCTTATTTTTCTGGTTGATTTTATTGTTCTGGATTTTGAACCAGATGTTGAAGTCCCATTTATTTTGGGACGACACTTTTTGGCAACCGGAAAAGCGTTAATTGACGTAGATGCGGGTCAACTTACAATGCGAGCACATGACAAGGTAGAAGTGTTCGATGTGTACAAAGCACCCAAGCTCCCGATGGTAAATGATGAACTCTCGGTGATAAATGTGATTGATCATGAGAAGGCTAATCAAATGAGTGAATCCTGAGAGTTGATAGGAAGACCACCTGATAAGGTTGAGCACTACTGGGGGGAGGACAATGATCGTGAAAAATCGTCCATCACCCTAGTAGATAATTGAGCATAAAGGACGTCGAGCCGCGACGGTAAACCAGGCGCTACACGGGAGGCAACCCGTGAAAAATATTTTTTTTCTTGCTTTTGTTTAGTAAAGTGTAAATAGTTTTTATTTTAATTTTTCTTTTTCTTGAGTTAGTATAGAATTTTCGTTTTAGTTAGTATTTTTCATTTTAGTTAGGGAAATCTATTAATCTAACCAATTTTGTTTAGTAAGGTGATTTTCAGGTCAACCGAAGAATAATATGCATGGAATCGAGAAGGAAAAGGCAAGGTATGAAAAAATGAATAAAATGAAGAGACAGAGCACTGGGGCGATGGCTCCATGTCACGGAGGAAGGGCTCCGCGTTACCCTCCGTGACACGTTGAGGTTAAATCTGAATTTTTTAAAAAACTCCAGTGAGCCATCGCGTTAGCTCCGTGTCACGGAGGAGGTGCTCCGCGTTACCCTCCGTGACACGTTGCCCTATATTTAGTGCCGGGTCACACCGGGTTGCCGGGTAACCCGCGTGTTTTTCTTCTTTTTAACCCCGATTTTTGCCCTTTTTTAACCATTTCCTCTCTTCTCCGCGACCAAGCACCTAAGTTCCCTCTCCCAACCAACATGCCACGCTACTAAGCAAACAATTTGTCAAGTTTCTTCGGTTATTCAACGTAAAGGTATGTTTTCCTCGTTTCTCTCAAGTTTTTGTCGATTCAAATCGAATTTGAGCATGTGAGGTGAGATATATCATCCTAAGTAGCAATTTAGCATGATATTGAATTATTCTTTTATTGATAAATGTTTGGAATGTTGTAATTAGCGTTTGAACTTGTCGATTGCGTGAATGATTCGAATGTGATTGTAAAATTGAATTCTAGGGCTTGGGTTGTAAAAATCGAAGTGGTTAACTTGCTAAATTGGTGAATTATATGCCGAGGTGTGTTTGTGAATTGAGATAAGCCATTGTAAATATTGTTAGAGTGTAATAGACGACGAATTCTCTGTTTTTGGGAAAATGTAAAAATTGTTCAAATTGGTTTGATTATTTGGATTCGTATGTATATAGAATTTTTTACGTTGTTTTTGTTTGTTGTTTTCATTGCTAAGTGCGATGGGTGAATTGCTAGCGATAGTAGGATTGGGATTAGCTGTATGAAGTCTGAGTAGTACGCTAAAAGTTATATTGTCAAAAAATTTTTGTGAACGCACGAAGCATAAATTGTATAGTTGTTTGTTTGGGTTGTAAATAAAGTAATCCTTGCCATAGTATCGTAAAAGTAGCTAAGGACTAAGTGTGGGGCAAACTTAGTTTAACCCGACCTTAGCCGAAGTTAACATGTATTTAGCTTGACATTGTGCTTGTTTATTTATGTTGACAGGGACAATGGCGAGTAGGTAGGATAAGGGTAAAGGTGCTTCTACTTCAGGCACCGGGAGAAAACGAATGAGATTGGGCACAGCAGTCCCAGCTGCACCAGCTGTTCCGCGCGGCCAGCGCTGCCAATACAGAATGAGGTGGGTGACCGATGAAGGGAAGAAGTGGTACGCTAAACATAAGGAGAATAAGTACTTCCCTGAGGAGCATATTGCACGGGAACCACTAGCACAGGAGTTCCCCTAATTGTGCAAAGGATTGAGGCAGCTGGGCTCAGCTTCATATTTCAGGAGCCCAAGGAGTGCAACCTACACTTAGTCCAGGAGTTCTATGAAAATTGGAACCCGGCCATCAGAAGCCACACAATAAAAATTAGAGGGCAGATTGTCACTCTGGAACCCCAGCAATTAAATGCCATCATTGGAGCGCGGGACACAGATGCCCACGTTCTTCGTCAGCTGAATATCACCCCACCATACGCCGACATCAGACGCACCTTGTGTGGGGCTCGGTCCACAGCCCGATGGAGCAGACATAAGGAGAGGGGTTACCACCAGACTCTGCCTTATTCGCAGATGAACAGGGTGGCCAGAATATGGCTGAAAATAGTGTGTTCGTGCTTGATCCCGGGGGTTCACATGACGGATGTGACCAGGGACCGTGTCTGCCTGGTGTATGCCCTTATGAAAGGGCTGGAAATTAATGTTGGGGCGGTCATCATATCCGCCATGAAGAGAGCCCCCGACTACACCAGGGCCACAGATATGGGTTCGGCGGACTCATCACCACCTTTCTCCGGGGCCTCGACGTTGAGGAAGAGGCTTTGGACTACATCCTGCAGTTGGAGCGGAGGGCCCTTGATGTGACAAAAACTAAGGCCCCCGATACCACACACGGGCCAGTGCTGACACTGGGCGAGCGACATGCTCGTGACGATCAGTACATGGCACGGATGTTTGGTATGCAGATGCTTCAGCTCCGGATTGGTGGGAGACCAGCCACAGAGGATGAATTATGGCAGTTGGAGCTGGATTACCCATTTTGTGAAAATGCCAGAGCTTTGTGCCAAGTGGGGCCAGCCTTCGTCAAGCCCACTGACGATGATGTCCCCACAGACGAGGAGACACGTCGGGAGAACTCCGATGTGGAGTCCGATGACGACGAGGGAGGAGACTCGGACATGGGCGATGAGGCAGCAGCACCAGATGAAGAAGTCGAATATTTCGACTGATCAGGGAGTTCCACCACCCGAAAATTTTGTGATTTTTAATTTTTGTGAACACTGGGGACAATGTTCGATTTAAGTGTGGGGTGGGGAGTAGCTAGGTGCTGGGACCTGGGCTAATCTGTTGTATGTTCTTCCTTTGTTTTGCATGTATGTTTTTATGTTTCCCTGTGGTTGTGAACTGATTTGTGTTGTATCTGTATATATTTTTGTGGTAAATGATGTGTGTTGTGAAAGGTTGTGGTTGCCAGTGCAAATTTTGTAAATTTTGTAAACATTTTTTTCTATCGAAATGATCGATATTTTTAAAAATTTTGCGAAAATATTTTGTACATATTAAAATATTTTGTAAAAAATTTTCCATCGAAATGATCGATGTGTTGCAAAATTTTTCGGTTTTTATTTTTGGGTTTCTCGGTGTTTGTTTTCGGTTCTTTTACCGAGAATAGTCTCATTGAACCGATGTCATAGTTAGTGACCGTTCCCTATGATGGATGGATGACGACCGTCTTAAGGGAAATGTAGTCGGTAGGAGTAGTGATTTTAATTTATTTTAAGTTTTTTTCTTTGGTGGATTGCATCACTGAACCTGTAGTTACTATATGGTTGTGAAATTTTGGTTGCGTGTTGTAACTGATGTTCAAAATGTGAAAATGATTCGTATGAAAGCATGTAATTTTGTAAATATGTTGAGATACCTAGGCTGTAGAATTTGATTCGGTGTGATTGAGGCTTAATTTTGAATTCATGTAATTGGCTAATTAAAGAGTCTGTGAATGCATCTTGAATCGAGCATGTACATGAAGTGTGAAGTGAGGTATTGTAATTCCATGCTATTGTGAAGTGTCTAGAACTTGCCTGGTGTGTGTACAAAACGAAATGAAGGGGGTGTAGTGTTAGAAAGGATGTAGGCATTTCTTTGTTTTAACCGAGAGTTTCTATATTTTTTTTCTTTTCATACTCTCATTTTTATGTGACTGTATACCCTAGTCAGCCCGTTAAGCCTTTAGCCGATTATTTCTTTCTTTTATCCAAAAATGTATAAACTAAGCTTTATTCTTTCTTTTCATTAGCCGTAAAGTCTATACAAAACTCTTAAGCGCTTAAGAAGAAAAGAAAAAGTTTTCCCAAAGTGTTAAAGAGTGAGAAGGGTGAAAAGAAAAAGAAAAGCAGAGTGAGGAAAGAAAAGAAAAAGGTGGAGGGTGCACTCATCATAATTAAATGATATTGAGGGTACATGAAAACCCTTTGTTGTTGTGTCAAGTGTGTTTGATGAAATGGGCAGTACGAAAGTAAACAAGCATGAATGGGATGAGAGAAAAAGAAAAGAGAGAAACAATGTCCATGAGTCGATGGGAATGTGTTGAAAAGGCGCTTAAGGATGCTAGTGACTATTATTGGCTAATCCAATATATACTAGTTCCATAGCTTCCATTACAACCAAGTAAAGTCCTACGTGATCTTACATCGCATTTCCTTATATTAGTGGAGTAATACACTAAGGGCAAGCCTATGGGTCATGACATGATTCATGTGAATTCTTTTGGGAGAGAGAGTGAAATTAATTTCTACATGCCCCTACTTGACTGTTTGTTTGTTGCATGAACATAAAGGGGAAGATTCTCTTGAGTTGTGAGGGCACATGCGTGATGAAAGATTGATTTTAGTGTCGGATATCTTTATTAGCTGATTTGCATGAGTTTGCCGATATCGAGAGTCGATTCTTAAAGTCTAGGAAGTCTTGATGTATTAAAGGTCATTGCATTGTTAAGACCATGCATGTTTTCTTGATGATTTACAATATTGAATGATCGGTATGACCGTAGCGTAAATTGTAGCACCATAGTGGCAAAGGTTGGGATGTAATTTGCATGAGTTGTGTATGTGTTGTTCGAGGACGAACAAGGATTTAAGTGTGGGGTAAGTGATCTTGGGCAGATTTATATGCCCAAGTGATACTCAAACGTATCATTTTCGCCTTGTTTGTTATGCAATGTTTATACACTTTCATGCAATTGGTAATAAAATGTGAATTTATACTAACCAACATGATTATCATTTGTTTGCAGGTAAAATATTATTTTTAGGAGCTAAAATGCATGTTGGGACAATATCGGAGTTGGACTTGGATGCGAGCACGAAAAAGACATTGGAATGCGCAATGTAAAGGGGCTCCGTGATGGAGCCGTGCCATGCTACCATCGTGGAGGTACACTGCCTAGAGGGTGATTTAATTGGCAATTTCCAGTGAAGCCTCGCGACAGCTCCATGGCACGGAGATAAGCCTCCGCGTTGGCCTCCGTGCCACGTTGAGGCTATATTCCCGGACCCTGGATTTCCAATAAGGGTCCGCGTCCACGCCGTGTCACGGAGGCAGTGCTCCGCGTTGGCCTCCGTGACACGTTGCTTGTTATTCCGGGAAAAATTCCCAATAGTATAAATAGAACACTTAGGCTTATTTTTAATTAATTCAGACTTGGTGGAGCAAGGACGTGGGTTAGAGGCAGTTGAGGAACGAAAAAGCTAAGGGTTTTTCTCTCTTTCTTTCTTCTTCCAATCAATTGTTTGTATGATTAACACTTGTTTTAGGATGATTAATCCACAAATGAGTGGCTAATTCTCTTCCTTGCTGAGGTTATGAACAATAGTGATGAATTTTGATTGTTAATTATATGGTTTTTCATCTTCTTCTTCCATGTTGTTCTATTAATTCTTGTTTCTACTGCATTAGTGTGTGGCCGACATTAATGTACATCTAAAAAGTCCAATTTCACTCGAGAGAGCAAGAAATTGGAAAGTTGTGAATTAATAGGGTATTGTTCTTAACTTGATTTGGGAAAATTGGGTTTTGATGTGCTTTCCTGATAGAAATATACTTGAAAGCCGTATTAGTCAGTTTAGGAACCGGAATTGTATTGCTAGGTCATAAATTGCATCTGATCACAGAAATGTAGATGAATGGTTTATGATTCTTAAGTGAAATTAAATACGAGAGTTTTAATCTCTAGGCTAATGTTCTTGGCTAGCAACATGAAGAGAAGAATAACCAAATTATGATTATAATCAAGTTCATTACTCGTTCTTAACCTTGACATGCTCATATCCATAGTTTCAATTCAAAGTAAATATTTGTTAATAGTTTTAGTATAGAATTTATAAACAAAAACTACTTAACTTTTGGTTACGTTGTTGTCAGCATAATTAGAAGTAAGCTAGAATATAGTATACTTAAGCAATTTTACTTATCCAGAGTCTCCTTGGTTCGATACTTGGCTTACTTAGCCACTTTATTACTTGTTTGACCACGTGCACTTGCGTGTCGGTTTTAACCTATAACCAAACCACCGAACAACTCACTCATTGCACATGCTTAACTTAAGACATATTCACAGACTCTTCAATCAGCTAATTACAAGAATTCAAACATTAAGCCTCAATCACACCGAATCGAACTCTATGGTCTAGGTATCTCAACATATTTACAAAGTTGCATGCTTTCATACGAATCACCTTTGCATTCCAAATATCAGGTACAACACGCAACCAGAATTTCAAACCATAAAGTAACAACACGTTTGGGATACAACAAACAAAAGAAAAAAATTTAAAAAGAACAAAAGAAATCTAATCCTATCGACTACATTTCCCTTAAGACGGTCATCATCCATCCATCATAGGGAACGGTCACTATTTACAACTTCGGTTTAATGGGACTATTCTCGGTAAAAGTACCGAAAACAAACGCCAAGAAACCCAATCAAAAAAATAAAAATATTTCACGAAAGTTTTTTAAAATATCGATAATTTCGATAAAACAAAAATATTTACACAGGCAGCTAACATCAACTCCATACAGCACACAGCTTCACATTAATTACAATACAAAATATAAACATCAAAATCATAGGGTCACAATTTTTCACAGGCACAACAACAAAACAGAAACATAAATAACAACAAAACAACCAGCACCTAACTACTCCCACCCCACACTTAAATCGAACACTGTCCCCAATGTTCACAAAATTCAGCATAGCACAAGAGTAGGTGGTGAAACTCCCTGATCAATCGAAGTATTCCACTTCTTCGTCAGGTGCGGTTGCCTCGTCCCCCATATCTGAATCACCTCCGCTATTATCATTTGACTCAATATCTAAGTCCTCGCGGCGCGTCTCCTTATCTGTGGGGACATCATCATCAGTGGGCTCCATAAAAGTTGGCCCCACTCGGCATAAAGCTCTAGCATTTTCGCTGAAGGGGTAGTCCAACTCTAGCTGCCACAGCTCATCTTCTGTTGTTGGCCTCCCGCCTATGTGCAACTGTAGCATCTTCATCCCGAACATACTGACCATATACTGATCATCCCGAGCATGTCACTCGGCTAATGTGAGAACTGGCCCGTGAGTGGTGTCGGGTGCCTTAGTTTTGGTGACGTCTAAGGCCCGCCTCTCCATCTGCGGGATGTAGTCAAGGGCCTCCTCCTCAACATCTAGGCCCCTCAGGAAAATGGTCAGCAAGCCACCAAATCCATACCTGTGCCCTTGATGCAAACGGGCTCTCTTCATGGCGGAGATGATCATCGCCCCAACATTAATCTCTAGCCCTTTCATTAGGGCGTATACCAAGCACACACGATCCCGGGTGACATCTGTCATGTGCACCCCCCGGATCAGGCAGGAACACACGATCTTAAGCCAAATTCTAGCTTCCCTGTTCATTTGAGAGTAGGGCAGCGTCTGATGGTAGCCCCTCTCCTCATCCCTGCTCCACCGTGTTGTTGAACAGGCTCCACACAAAGTGCGTCTAATGTCCGCATATGGTGGAGTGATGTTCAATTGCCGGAGTACATGGGCGTCTGTGTCCCGCGCCCCCAAGATGGCATTAAGGTGATGGGGCTCAAAAGTGACTACCTGCCCCCTTATTTTAACAGTGTGACTTCAGAGTGTCGGGTTCCAGTTGGCGTAGAACTCTCAAATCAGGTGGAGATTGCACTCCTTGGGCTCTTCAAAGATGAAGTTCAGCCCGGCAGCGTCAATCCTATGTACGATTCTGAGAAACTCCTGTGCCAACGGCTCCCTAGCAATGTGCTCCTCGGGGAAATATGTTCTTTCCTTATGCTTTGTGTGCCATTTCTTCCCTTTCTCTGTCACCCACCGGGTTCCGTATTGACTGTGTTGGCTGCGTGGAACCGCTGGTGCTGCTGGGACTGCCGTTCCCAGTCTAATCCTTTTCCTTCCGGCGCCCGATGTAGACGCACCTTTTCTGTTATCTTGCCTGCTTGACATTCTTCCTATCAAATCAAGCAGACAGTCCCAATGTTATTCAAATTAAAATTAGCTTCGACTAAGGTTGGGTTAAGCTAGGCCACCCCACACTTAGTCTTTAGCCACAATCACAACATTACGGCAAGACAATTCTCACTTCCCAATTTACAACAAGAAACAACAACATGCCTTGTTCATTCAGAGAATTCAATGGAATATATTTTACGTACTACTCAGACTTCGTACAGTTAATCAACATATGACCATCAATACCATTTCATCCCATAGCACTTAGCACAGAAAAACTCTTAACACAACCTATGCAATTCATAATTTCATTCTCCCAAAAATCCATCATTTACTTAGCATATTCATAAAAAGCACAACATAATTCACCTTACCCAAAATGAACTGATCTTGGAAAAATTTATATGCCCGAGTGATACTCAAATGTGTCATTTTGCCTTGTTTATCTATCGATGTTTATACATTCTCATGTGATTTGTAATAAAATGTGAATTTATACTAACCAACATGATTAGCGTTGTTTTGCAGGAGAAATACAATTTTGGGAAGCTAAAATTCATGTTGGGAGAAATCGGGAGTGGACTCGAAAGCAAGCAAGGAAAAGGCCAAGGACAGCATGAATTAAAGGGGCTCCATGATGGAGCCGTGTCACGCTGCCATCGCGGATGCCTTCTACCTGGATATGGATTTTTTGCCAAATTTCAGTGAAGGTGCACGTTGGGGCCGTGGCACGTTGGCCTAGCCCCGCGTTGCATGCCATGCCACGTTGGGCCTTAATTCCTGGACATCTGAATTCCAGTAAGGGTCTGCGTCGGTGGCGTGCCACGGAGGCAGTGCTCCGCGATGCACTCCGTGACACGTTGCTTGTTATCCTGAGAAAAATTTCCACTAGTATAAATAGAACACTTAGGTACATTTTTAATGATTCTGACTTGGTGGAGCAAGAACGTGGGTTACAGGCAGTTGAGGGGACGAAAATCTCGGGGTTTTTCTCTATCTCCTTCTTCTTTATTTCAATTGCTTGTATGATTAACACTCATTTAACGATGTTTAATGCACAAATGAGTGGCTAAATCCTCTTCTTGCTGAGGTTAAGAACAATTGTATTGAAATGTAATTGTTGATAAATTGGTTTTTCATCTTTTCTTCCATGGTTGTTCTATTGATTCTTGTTCTTACAGCATTAATGTGTGGCCAACGTTAATGTATATCTAAAAAGTCCGGTTTCACTCGAGAGAGCAAGAAATTGGAAAGTTGTGAATTAATATCTTTTCTTAGTTTGGGAAAATTAAGAATTGATTTACCTTCAGGATGGAGATATATCTGAAAGTCGTATTAGTCAATTAAGGAATCGGGTTTGTATGGCTAGAACATGAATTTCTTTTTATCACAGAAATGTAGGTGGAAGGTTCATGCTTCTTAAGTTGGGTTAAATACGAGAGTTTTAATCCATAGGCAATAATTCTTGACTAGCAACCAAAGGAAAGATAAATCAAATTGTATCGATAATTTATTTCTCTACATGTTCATTCAACCTCAGCATGCTCATACTTATAGTTCTGACTCAAATTGTATATTCGTTTTAGACTTAGTATAAAATTAGAAACCAAAATATCAAATTGTTCTTCACATTGTTGTCTGCATTTTTAGAGTTAAAGTTTATTGACACTTGAGTAGATTGTTACCCTAGCCCAGTCCCTGTGGGATCGATACTTGGCTTACTTGAGCCACTTTATTACTTGTTCGACCACGTGCACTTGCATGTAGTTGTGAAAAACACTGAACAAGTTTTTGGCGCCGTTGCGGGGGACTGGCAGTTGGTAAAATTGTTTTCTTAGTGTTAGTTTACGAATTCTATATAAGTGCTGACAACTTGGTCTTACTGTTTGTTTTAATTATTTTTTATTATTATTATTTTTTTTTCGGATACCCTTATTGACATGACATCGTGGAATACAAATGGTTTAAATGGTGGATACTCATATTTTGGCGAATCTTGTCTGAATTGTGGAGGATACCACTTGTGGCAACACTGTAACATGTGCAATATATGTGGTGGTCAAGATGGCCATTGGGATGGTTGTCCGAATGCATATTCCCTTCCCCCAAGCCCCTAGTATGATCCTTCTGTTGTTTTTTCTGAATATAGGCATGCTGAAAATGAGGATTTGGGACGCCAAGCTCAAATAGAAGACATGCTGAAACAACTCCTGGAGCAATCAGAAGCAATGAAGGAGGCGATGGCAGTATTGAGAATTCAGCAAGAAGAGAATGCAGAGGCTCTAGAAAGGATGAGCGTCAAAGTCACGGAGATGATTGTTGAGGCTGAAGCTTGTGATAAATTGCAGGTAATAGTTTTAGCCGATATTCTAGAGGAACTACAAGAGGAAGACAAGGGTGAATTTTTGGATGAAGCCCAACAATTAGATTCTCTTGAGTGTCCCCGTGATGGGCTCAAACTTATGGAAAATCCATTCATGGAAGAAGAGATAGAGTATCCCCCAGTTGACATTAATGGAGAGATAGATGTCGATGCTGAGAAGGTGTATACAAGTAAGGAGGTCAAGCACAATGCACTTTCAGAGTTGAGGTTTATTGGACCGCACTCAAAGCATTTTTTGACATTAAGTTTGGCTTTCAACATAGAAATAGAGTCTTCCAAGCTTATAGAGAAATGTCTAGAGGAGGACCAAGCCCCGTATATTTTGAAATTTGCTAACTCGGAGAGACAAAATGACTTCGCTTACTTAAGGCCAATAAGTTCAAAAGGCAACATCTACTGCTTGGTCCTTACAATTTTTCACCACCACCCCTGGAGCATAAGAGGAAATTAGAGAAGAAATTAAGGGTGAGATTCATATCCTCAAGGTGGAGGAAGAAGCGGTGAAACTTGATACGTCGTGCCGCAACGTAAAATTAGGCGCTGCTTGGGAGGCAACCCAAGGGTACCATGGGTACCATTTTAATTTCTTGCATTTAAGTTTATTTTATTTATTTTTCATCTTGTGTTGTTTTGGTGGAACGTTAAGCACAGATGGATGGGAAGTCTGAGTACCCATGGAGGAGGAAGCTAACAAGCATGGAAGAGAAAAAGTGTGGGGTCGAACACCCACTTGTGCAAAGTTGAAGAAAGGCATGCTGTTAGCTAGGCCTAAAGGCCTCAGGGAGTATTTCTCACCCTCTTTAAATGTTAAGTTGATGCTATGGGGACATAACATGATTCAAGTGTGGGGTGAGGAAAATTTTAAAATTTTTGTGCTTAACGATTTTTGGTGAATGTAATGCTTGTGAGAAATATTGGAAAAAAAATTATTTTTTTTGTGAGTCAAGCATGACTTCATCACCCGTTGGTTTTTCTTTTCGGTTCTTTTTCGACGGGGAGTCTTTGAACCAAAGAATAAAATTTTTCTTTGTCTATATATAATATTTTTAGTCATAGTTAGAGACTTTTTCCGATGATGGATGGATGACGACCGTCTTGAAGAAAATTAGTCAGTAGGTTGGTTTTTGAACCCGTAGCTAATTGATGGCTTGATGTTATTGTTATGTGTTATGCATGATTGTAAGATACAAGTGTGGTTAGTGTTGAAGCATGTAAGAAGTGCATAACTTTGTGTGAGACACTTAGGCTCTTGAATTTGACTCAATGTGATTGAAGCTTAATTTTGAATTCTTATGATTAGCTGAGTTAAGAGTCTGCGGAATGTGTCTTGAATTGAGCATGTGCTGTGAGTGTAAGTTTTTCGAATATTCCATGCTATTATGGAATGTCTAGAACTTGCCTGGTGTGTATATAAAACGACATGAAGGATGTGAATTGTAGGAGATGATTTAGGCATTTCTTTGAATGAACCTAATTGTTATCCCTCACTTTACCTACCGTGAATATTTAATCCTAGTTAGCCCCATTGAGCCTTGAGCCTATTCTTTGATACTACAACATAAGCTTAATCCTTTTTCTTTCATTAGACTTGAATTTGATCCAAAACTCCTAAGCGCTTAAGTGAAAAAATTCTAAAGAGTGAAGGAGTGAGAAGCGTGAAAAAGAAGAAAAAGCAAAGTGATGAAAGGAAAGAAAAGGTCGAAGGTGCACCTGTTATAAATTAAATATAATGAAGATGTATAAATAATCTTTGTTATTTAGTCAAGTGTGCTTAAAGATATGGGGTCAAAAATAAAGACAGACTTCAAAAATGGGAAGATGAAGGAAGAAACAATGACCATAAGGTTGATGGAATGTATTGGAAAAGCGCTTAAGGATGCTAGTTGTTATTATTGGTTAGCCCAGTATTTCCTAGTTCCGTAGCTTACATTACAACCCGTTAAGTCCTACGTGATCTTACATCACACTTCCTTATATTAGTGGAGTGATACACTAAAGGCAAGCCTATGGTTCATGACATGATGCATGTGAATTCATTTGGGAGAGAGAGAGAGAAATTGTGTTTCTATGCCCCTGCATGTAATGTTTTGAGTTCATGTGATTACAAAGGGAAAAATTCTCTTGTGTTGTGAGGGCACATGCTTGACGAGAGATTCAATTTCGTGTCAGATATCTTGATCAGCTGATTTTCATGAGTTTGCCGATATCGATAGTCGATTCTTGAGTCTAGGAGGTCTTAATGTGTTGAAGGTCATTTTATTGATAAGACTATGCATGTTTTCTTGAGGATTTGATGTGTTAAATAACCGGTATAACCGTAGCTTGAATTGTCGAGCCAAAGTAGCCAGGTTGGGGTGTCAATTGCATGAGGTGTAAGATTATTGTTCGGGGACGAACAAGGATTTAAGTGTGGGGTAAGTGATCTTGGGCAAATTTATATGCCCAAGTGATACTCAAATGTGTCATTTTGCCTTGTTTAACTATCGATGTTTATACATTCTCATGTGATTTGTAATAAAATATGAATTTATACTAACCAACATGAGTAGCGTTGTTTTGCAGGAGAAATATAATTTTGGGAAACTAAAATGCATGTTGGGAGAAATCGGGAGTGGACTCGAAAGAAAGCAAGGAAAAGGCCAAGGACAGCATGAATTAAAGGGGCTCCACGATGGAGCTGTGTCACACTACCATCGCGGATGCCTTCTGCCTGGATGTGGAACTTTTGCCAAATTCCAGTGAAGGTGCGCGTTGGGTCCGTGGCACCCCGCGTTGCATGTCGTGCCACGTTGGGCCTTAATTCCTGGACATCTGAATTCCAGTAAGGGTCCCGTCGATGGCGTGTCACGGAGGCAGTGTTCGGCGATGCACTCCATGACACGTTTCTTGTTATCCCAGGAAAAATTCCCACTAGTATAAATAGAACACTTAGGTTCATTTTTAATGATTCTAACTTGGTGGAGCAAGAACGTGGGTTACAGGCAGTTGAGGGGACTAAAATCTCAGGGTTTTTCTCTATCTCCTTCTTCTTTATTTCAATTTCTTGTATGATTAACACTCATTTAACGATGTTTAATCCACAAATGAGTGGCTAAATCCTCTTCTTGCTGAGGTTAAGAACAATTGTATTGAAATGTAATTATTGATAAATTGGTTTTTCATCTTTTCTTCCATTGTTGTTCTATTGATTCTTGTTCTTACTGCATTAATGTGTGGCCAACGTTAATGTATATCTAAAAAGTCCAGTTTCACTCGAGAGAGCAAGAAATTAGAAAGTTGTGAATTAATAGGATATGATCTTTTCTTAGTTTGGGAAAATTGAGAATTGATTTACCTTCAGGATAGAGATATACCTGAAAGTCGTATTAGTCAATTAAGGAATCGGGTTTGTATGGCTAGAACATGAATTTCGTTTTATCACAGAAATGTAGGTGGAAGGTTCATGCTTCTGAAGTAGGGTTAAATACGAGAGTTTTAATCCATAAGCAATAATTCTTGACTAGCAACCGGAGGAAAGATAAATCAAATTGTATCGATAATTTATTTCTCTACATGTTCATTCAACCTCAGCATGCTCATACTTATAGTTCAGACTCAAATTGTATATTGTTTTTAGACTTAGTATAAAATTAGAAACCAAAATATCAAACTCTTCTTCACACTGTTGTCTGCATTTTTAGAGTTAAAGTTTATTGACACTTGAGTAGATTGTTACCCTAGCCCAGTCCCTGTATGATCGATACTTGGCTTACTTGAGCCACTTTATTACTTGTTCAACCACGTGCACTTGCGTGTAGTCGTAAAAAACACCGAACATGAACAACCCAATCATTTTCAAATTTTCAACCAAATTTAGCTTCTTCCTATTCAAATTCCAACCCTAGCTACCAATTTCGCACAAATTCCAATCAAACATGTATTTATCGAGTTCATACAATCATAATGATACTACGAACATCAATCAACAATGACTTAAATGAATTCATGCTCAATTTACACTTAGGGCACGCTTTAGTTACCTCACATGCTCAAAAATTGACAATTTCGGCCAAAACTAAGGTTAAGTTCAAGAACGTACCTTTAATTCATTGAACTTGAAGAAAAGTTGAAGAAAATTTGATCCTAGGTCCGTGTCACCTTGGGGGAGGGGGGATTTTGGGTTGTTTGTCGCGGAGGGGAGTGAGAATATGGGAAAAATTGGGTGTTTTCGCGGTTAAGAAGAAGGTTTTTCGCGCGGGTCACCCAACGACCCGGTGTGACCCGTTGCAAATTACACTTCAACGTGTCATGGAGGGTAACACAGAGCACACCCTCCGTGACACGGAGCCATCGCGAAGGGGTTCTGGAATTTGTAAAAAATTCCAAAACACCTTCAACGTGTCACGGAGGGTAACGCAGAGGCCCTCCTCCGTGACACGGAGCCATCGCGCAGGCTCACTGTTTTGCCACTTTTTATTATTTTTCTCACCTCGATTTTTTTTTACGATCCTTTGCATTTTTACCCTCCGTTCAACCTGAAATTCATTTCATAACAATAAATTGGTTAGAATTTATAGGTTTCACATAAAATACAATTTTTTTTGTTTTTATTTTTATTTTTCTCATTTTTTTTCTTTTCTTCTTCTACGAAATCTATTCAAATATTACAAAAATTCCACGGGTTGCCTCCCGTACAGCGCATGGTTTACCGTCGCGGCTCGACGTCATTGAAGCTCAGTCATCCTCTAGGGTGACAGATGTCTTCCCTCGACTACCGTCCTCACCCCAGTAATGCTTACATCGCTGCCCGTTGACTAAGAACGTGGCACTTCCATCTTCTTGCCAAGATTCCCATTTTGGGGGGTCCTTCACCGGGTGTTTTCCCATACGCTCTCGCGAATCAACATTTTGAGCATTATCCGCTCGATTAAGCACGTTGATCACTGAGAGTTCCTCATACACGGCCGGAAGCTTTGTGGCCTTGTACACATCAAATACTTCAACTTTTTCGTGTGCCCGCATAGTTAGCTACCCTACAGCTACATCAATAAGTGTTTTCCCAGTTGCCAAGAAAGGACATCCCAAAATAAATGGGACTTCCGCATCCGGCTCAAAATCCAGCACAATGAAGTCAACCGGGAAGATAAGGGAGCCCACCTGCACCAGCATGTCCTCCACAATGCCATCTGGTTTGGCCAAAGAACGATCAGCTAGTTGCAAGATCACTATTGTCGGTCTAGGACTGCCTAGCCCCAATTTCTTGAATAATGATGTCGGTATCAAGTTAATGCTCACTCCCAAATCACATAATCCATGAGCTCGGATACTCTGCCCGATTGTAAGTTGAATTGTAAATCTCCCAGGGTCTTTGAGCTTTGTGGGAAACCTATTTTGTATCCGTGAAGTGCACTCCTCCATAAGCGCCACTGTAGCGTACTCCGTCAACCTATTTTTATTCACCACAATGTCCTTGATATATTTTGCATACTCCGGCACTCCCTGCAAAACATCAACAAGAGGTAAATTAATGTGTACCTATTTAAGCACCTCCATAAACTTTTTGAAACACGCTTCCTCCTTGTGTTTCCTTAGTCTTTGAGGGAACGGGGGTGGTGGTCTTTCTGGTTCAGCTTCCTTCTTCTTCCCCCTATCATCATTGTGCTCCCTCTCCTTCTCCACTGCTACCGACTGCTATGGTGGTTTTTCTGGTTCCACCTCCTTGAGTTGCAAACCACTCCTTGTGGACACTGCATTTACTTTCTTGAGGTTGGGGTCAGTTTCACTTGGAAGTCCTCCTCTCGGCCTGGTGTTCTGAGCTCCAATTAGTTGCCCAAACTGGTACTCCAATGCCTTTGTAGCTAACTGATTGTTCTTTACATTGGCTGCCAATTTCACATAGTCAGCCTGCAATTGAGCTTGGTTAGCTATCGTAGTTTTGAACATTTCCTCAATGCTGGGTGATGGTGGTGGAGGAGGTGCATTGTTTCTTCTGTATTGTGATTGATAGTGCTGCTGCCCTCCTTGATTTCTCTGTGCTCCCTGACTCGAAGTCTGTCCTTGATGGCTGTTACTACCCCAAGAGATATTTGGGTGAGTTCTCCAATTAGAGTTGTAGTTGTTTCCATACTGTTGATGATTATTTCTCGGTACATTACCAACAAAGTTTACTGAATCAGGATTCGCATCACAACACTCAGTTGAGTGTTCATTACTGCCGCACACTTCACACCAAATTTGCTGCACTACTTTCACTGGGGCTTGAGAATGATTCATGCTCATATTGATGAAGTGGGTATTGAGTTGATTCTGTAACGCAACTATATGTGCAGCGATAGCTGTAAAACCATCCACTTCTAAGACTCCTGCCGTTTTCCTTGTTCCTCCTCTAGAAGAGTCTGCATTCCACTCTGGATTTCCCTGTGAAATATGGTTGAAAAAGGTATACAGCTCCTTATAAGTTTTTTCTAATGCTTGTCCCCCAGCTGCTGAGTCTAGCAAGATTTTTGTGTGGGGTTCCAAACCCTCTATGAAAGTATGCACCAGCACATCATTGGATTGGTGATGATGAGTACAATCCCGCAATATAGATTTGAATCTCTCCCAGGCTTGATACAGATTATCTCCCTCTCTCTGTTTAAAACTCAGAATTTGACTTCTAAGTCTTGCTATTTTACCGGATGGAAAGAACCGTATCAAGAATTTCTTTGCAAGATCATCCCAAGTAGTGATGGAATTAGGTGGCTCAGCTTTCAACCACCTCTTTGCTTCTCCCAAAAGTGAAAACGGGAACAATGTAAGCCTGACATAATCGGGTGACACTCCAACGGGAATGTAAGTGTCACTTATCTCCAAAACGTTTTGGAGATGTTATTGTGGATCCTCGTGAGGGAGACCTGTGAATTGCCCGCTAGTGTGCAGCAATTGCACCATGTTCTGTTTAAGCTCGAACTTCCCTCCTGGTTCAGGTTTGCGAATGTTAGATGTAACGTTGTTAGCATGTTGGATTGCCACTTTGTGAACTGGCCTAGCTTCCATTTCTTCGGGCACTAACACTGCCCTTACAATGGGTGGATTCTGTTGTTGCTCCAGGATGGTCTATCTAAGCAACTGCAGCTTTCTCTCTAGAGCTTCTCTCCTTTGTCGATGGAATTATATTTCCGGCTCTAAGTGTGAATCCACCAACTCCTTATCCCTTGCCAGTGTTCAACAGAATTCAATATCTGCAAAAGACAAGCTAAGACCAAGTTGTCAACACTAATAAGAAATAGTCAACTAACACATAAGACAACAATTTTGTACCAATTGCCAGTCCCCGCAACGGCGCCAAAAACTTGTCTGGTGGTTTGGAATACCTACACACAAGTGCACGTGGTCGAACAAGTAGTAAAATGGATTAAGTAAGCCAAGTATCGATCCCACAGGGACTGGACCAAGGTAATAATCGAATCAAGTGTTAATAAACTCTAACTCTAATAATGCAGACAACAGTTTCAAGAAGATTTTGGGAGTTTGTTTCCTAATTTATACTAATCTAAAACAAATGTACAAATTGAGTCTGAACTATAGTAATGAGCATGTTGAGGCTAAAACGAACATGCAGGGAAGCAATTTATTGATACAAATTGGTTAATATTTCCTTCGGTTGCTAGTCAAGAATTATTGTATATGGATTAAAACTCTCGTATTTACCCCAACTTAAGAATCATGAACCTTCCACCTACATTTCTGTGATGAGAAGAAATTCATGTTCTAGCCATATGAAACCGATTCCTTAATTGACTAATACGACTTTTAGATATATTTCTATTCTGAAGGTAAATCAATTCTCAATTATCCCAAACTAAGAAGAGATCATATCCTATTAATTCACAACTTTCCAATTTCTTTCTCTTTCGAGCGCGAACCAGATTTTTTAGATATACATTAATATTGGACAAACATTAATGTAGTAAGAACAAGAATTAATAGAACAACCATAGAAGAAAAGATGAAAAACCAAAATGATCAATAATTACATTCCACTACAAATGTTCTTAACCTCAGCAAGAAGTGAATTTAGCCACTCATTTGTGGATTAAACATCGTTAAATGAGTGTAAATAATACAAATAATTGAAATAAGGAAGAAAGAGATAGAGAAGAACCCTAAGAATTTCGTCCCCTCAACTGCATGTAACCCACGTTCTTGCTCAACCAAGTCAGAAAAATTAAAAATAAACCTAAGTGTGCTATTTATACTAGTGAGAATTTTTCCCGGAATAACAAACAACGTGTCACGGAGTGCATCGCGGAGCACTACCTCTGTGACATGCCACAAACGCGGACCCTCACTGGAATCCGGTCCTCCAGGTAATTATGCCCAACGTGCCACGGCATGCAACGCGGGGCTTGGCCAACGTGCCACGGCCCCAACGCGGACCTTCACTGTAACTTGGCATATTTTTATTATCTTGGTCAAAATGCATCCGTGATGGCAGCATGACACGGCTCCATCGCGGAGCCCCTTAATTTGTTGCATAACCTGGGCATTTTCCACTACTCGCTTCCGAGTCTCTTCCCGATTTCTCCCAACATGCATCTTAGCTTCCTAAAATTACATTTTTCCTACAAAACAACACTAATCATATTGGTTAGTATAAATTCACATTTTAACTACAAATCACATGAGAAGGTACAATTATCAATGTATAAACACGACGAAATGAAGCATTTGAGTATCACTTGGGCATATAATTTTGCCCAAAATCATTTTTCTTTTACTTCTTTTACCATTCTCGTAATATATGAATTCAAACACTATGTTGAATTCTTGTACTACAATGAGTGGCTAAAACCCTTCTTCTAGGGTTGAGGCCACATAACATGATTGTATTTATTTAATTTATAGTTGGTTCAAGTTCTTCATTATTGTTTGTCTTACATTCTTGTTTTAACATTTTAATGCTTGATCAACATTGAAATGCATGTGTTATTCTTCGGCAAACTTGAAAGAGAAAAACCTAGGATATAACTAGGAATTGAAGAAGTGAGTTCAAGTCTTTAAGGTTGATTCACGATTAGGATAGAAATATACCTAATTCACCTTGCTTGGTTATTAAATGGGAAGATATCTAGACACTTTAATTTGAATTGCATATTACCACTCTTTGATGTAGTTGTGAAATCAAGTTTAGGTTAATGGTTAGAGGTTCGAAAGTCCATAACCAAGGGTATTAACTCCGTAAACCACTCCACTAGGTAATTGCATATTAATTAGGTTGTCACATCCTCACTCAATGATGTAGTTGTGAGATTAATTTGATTATGTTTATAGGCTCGAAAGGTCATGAACATGGCATTTATCTTGTGAGACAACAAACGAAGACACATACTTTAAGAAATATTAATGTAGCTATACGTGATTGTTTGTCCTTAACCCTGGATACTTCTCATTATCGTTTTTCAACTCAAATTGAGATCACCTTAGATTTAGTAACAACTTACAAAATCTTGAAAACCTGCACTTCTGAATTTTAAATTAATACTTGAACTTGAATATTCACTGATAACCTAGTCCCTATGGGTTCGACATCCAACTCTTAAAGAGTCATAGAAAAATCATAATGTAAAGGACCTATTGACAATTTCCCACACTAAGTACTCTCCAATTCAATGTATAACTATGACAACAATTGATGCGATATTATATTTTCAGTGCCTGATATACTCTAAACACTTTAGCTTCAATTAAACATGGAACCAAAACATACTTCCTTAATACACATGAGAAAATCTCTGGGTAATTCAACCTACAACTCAAGAATCGTGGTTGAAAGAACAACGGACGGGGCGCCTTACATACCTTGTTCTAATGAGTTTTCTATAGACAATTCTTTCCTTCAATAACCATCACATAGCCTCTTCAATTTCTTGAGCTTACAACCAAGTAATAAGGATGTCTTAAGCTATTTTGTCCAGCCAAAATATGACACCAACCGGCAGCTATGCATCACAACAACACATAAGGCAACATTTTAGCTTCTCACTACAACTTGTTTCCATACACATTAAGGGAAAAATAGATGTAGGAAATTACCTAATGATAATGCTCAAACCACACCTCCTTACGAAGTATGAAGCGCATGTTGTCAATAAAAAACCCAACTAGAGGTTGGTGTCAATCCCACTGGAATATGGAAGGATGTAGAAGAACACTAGTATTTAAGATTTTAAGTCGATTATCTCCTAAGAGGGGGGAATTTGTAAATGTAATAAATAACAATTTTGAGAAATTGTTTGTTATTTCCAAATTAATGCACTAACTAGGGTAAGTGTTCCCCATGACTTCATAACCACAAGGCGTTTTATACTAGTGATCTATTCTAGTGCTTAGCATGCAATATTGGTAAGTTAGTTTCACCTAAATGGTTGGTCTCCTATCTAGATGATTTTCACCACGCAACTTGGTCCATCTACAGGTGTATTCTTGATTAACCCTTACCCTTAATATCGGATTAGCTATCCCCAGACAAGTTCAAGCTATTAGATGAGGGTTGATAGCCTCAAATCTCCATTGTTAATCCCTTTTTCCATTCACTACCTCCTTGGTCCGGTAAGTAAGAATAAGGCAAGTTCTAACATTTGCAACTGTTCAAAATCAATTAAAACGAAGGAAGAAACAATACATGCATAAACTCGATTCAAGAATCACTAAGTATTTTACCTACGAGTGTTAATTTGTCATAGTTCCCCCAACCCTAGTTGTGGTGGTTTTAGCCTATCATGTTTATATGTAAATTAATAGAATTCATAAATAAAAGCAAAACTTAATACTTACAATGATGATAGGAAGAAACTCACTTGATTATTGCAACAATAAAGAAGAACAACTCAAAAATCATCTCAAAGTATATCGTAAAACTTCTAAGCTCAAGACTTGTCTAAAACTTAGCTTCTAATTCTACTTAAAACTTAAAACTTGATCTAAAGCATGATTATTACATGAATATAAAGGGGTATTCATAATAGTAGATTTATGTTTTCCTTGTTCCTTGATGAATTTGACTTGGGAATTTAATTTTCCTTTTCCTAGTTGAAGTAGGAATTGGATTATGGCCGTTGGAAACCCCTTGGCATGTCTCCCTTGTCAATGTCGCATCCTCCATGCAGCATCGCCCCTGCCATCGTGCAGGCAGAGGGCTACTTCACGCGTGTCATAGCGCTGGGAAGCCTGGCGCCTCGCACCTGCCCATGTATGATCCTTGTTGCGCGTCGCGTGCTGCAGTGCCAAGGAATGCTGCCGCGCCGCACCTGGCCTAGCGTTAGTGTGCTGCTGTCTCGCGCGGTTGTGTGCCAACCTCATGCGACCTTCAATCCTTGCATTCTTCAATCCCACTTCTTCATATTTGATCAGTAAGCCTCAAATACCTTCAAATTCATCAGTTAAAGCCATAAAAACATCTCATCACATGTGTTAGCTAATTTCACAAATATATAACATAATCACATGCAAACACACATAATTTATTCTCAAAACATATTAAAGTACGGGCAAAATATCTCTATGAACTGCGTGAGTACGCTCTTCATCAACACCCTACACTTAAACTATTGTTCGTCCTCAAACAATCTACTACTTCCCTTCAAACAATTGAGTACAAAATTCATCCCACGAACAGGTCTACTTATACTTAGGATCATGAGACAAATCTATGAAGTTCGAACAACTCAGTCGCATACATATAGGATCAACATTAAAATGTAAAAGTTCGAAATCACTTAGTTTTGAAAACTAACTCATTAAGACATATTTTGGGTCAACATGAATTTTATGCAATTTAGCAATCAAGATTAAACCAAAGTCTTACCACTGCGCCCCTCACAATTTAGAGAGGTGTCCTTTTCTCACACAAAATATAAGTCAATATAAACTTTGGCATAAATAAAACAATTTCCGCTCAATCTCCCAAAGAACTCAACATACATGCAAAAGACGACCCATAGGCTTGTCCTTAGTGTAATACTCTGCTAATATAGAATTATGAATCAAGGATCAATTAGGACTTTAATTTGGTTGTAATGTAGGCTAAGGGACGGGTAGGAATTATTTGGCCAAGATAGTGACTAATCTCTCTAAGCACTTTAATACTTCACAACCACTTTGATTTGTTTAGCCCTTTCCTCAATTTCCAAATTCTCCCCTTATACCTCCTTTTATTTCTCAATTTTTCAACTTAGGTGACTAGTGGGGATTTTTCTTTTCATCTTCGAGCTTATTCACACACATTTTTTTCCTCTTTTCTTTTCCTTTCTTCCGTTCCCACCCTTTACGCATCCCTACTCTAGCCACCCTCAACTTAAGCATTTTTCTTATGTTGAGGTGCACAATATCCAAGGAAGGACCGGGTTCATTGTAAACAAATCGGTACGGTTAATCGGTAAATCATGATTTTTTTCATCTTCAATTTTTCAAAGCTCTTTTTTTTTCCCGCTAAAAATCACCCTCCTTGTTTAGCAAAATTTCACATTTTTCTTTTCTTTCAATTCCCCACACTTTTTAGCTTTTACCTTCACTTCTCCAATTATGCTCCTTTCCTACAAAAAAACTTCATTAAAGTGCTCTAGGAGTCATTTGGATCAAATAGAAGTCATTAGAACAAAAAGGGATTAATCTTGTAATGTGGCTATCAAAAGAATAGGCTAAGGCTCAAACATAGCTAACTAGGATAATTACAATCAAGGTAGGTAAAATAGGATAAAAATATGGTTACCAAAGGATTGCCTATATCACTTCCTAAATCCATCATTCTTATTTTGCTTTGCACATACACCGGGCAGGTTCTAGACGTCAATTTACAAGCATGCAGTACATAAAAAATTTCTTACTCACACAATGGCACAAAATGGTTTTAAAATGAAAATCAAGATCACATAAATGCATATATTCATATTGCATGCATAACATAATTAAGCCCATTTTTTTAAGTACAAGAGTCTAGTTCCCAAAAGACTAAGTGTTTCTACCTTTTTCATGCATTTTTGAGTGAAAATAATAAAGTCTCAATGATACCTAAAGTGAAGCAACTAGCATTCATAGGATTCAAGTTTTTGTTCTTCTTAATGACTAATTTACCCTTAAGATGGTCGTCATCCATCCATCATTGGGCAAAGTCATGACGCAATGACTAAAATAAAAAATACAAAAAAATTAGACTCTCTAATCAGTTCTAAGGGACTATCCACCGGAATAGTACCGAAAATAAAAATCGGAGGAATCCAACATAAAATAAAACTAAAACAATTACTAAAAACCAACAAGCATACATGACAAATCATAAATCTCAAAAAAAAACTAGGCCTACCATGTGCAAATTTAGCAATTAAGGCATGCATGAATATGAAGTTCACATCTCCCACCCCACACTTAATTGGTTACACTATCCCTAGTACCAAACAAATAAGCGTAAAGTAATAGAGTGAAAGAAGAACTTCATGGGCCTCTACTCCTTATCTTCAATATTTACGCTCAATCTTTATTGAAAATTATGAATTATCACCTGCACACTTGAACAACACGTAAAAACGAACAAAAACTTTATCTTGGGTTGCCTTCCAAGTAGCTCCTGATTTAACGTCGCGACACGACACAGCTATCTTGATTACTAGGACTTCATCAAGATACCTATTGAGACCGTGGTCACATCTTGGCCGCTTGTTTTACCACGCCGCCCTGTGACACGTCAGAAAATAAAAGAAAAACAAAAAATATGAAATAAAGACTAAAAGTTAAATACAAGCAATTAATCTAATCCTAAACTGTATTCCCCGGCAACGGCGCCACTTTTTGATAACGCTCAAACCACATCTCCTTACGAAGTATGAAGCAGATGTTGTAAATAAAGAATCCAACTAGAGGCTGGGGTCGATCCCACAGGGAATATGGAAGGATGTAGAAGAACACTAGTACTTAAGCTTTTAAGTCGATTATCTCCTAAGAGGGGGGAATTTGTAAAAGTAATAAATAACAATGTTGAGAAATTGTTTGTGGTTTCAAAATTAATACAACTAACTAGGGTAAGTGTTCCCCATGACTTCATAACCACAAGGCATTTTATACTAGTGATCTATTCTGGTGCTTAGCATGTAATATTATAAGTTAGGTTCACCTAAATGATTGGTCCCCTATCTAGATGATTTTCACCACGCAACTTGGTCCGTCTACAGGTGTATTCTTGATTTACCCTTACCGTTAATATCGGATTAGTTATCCCCAGACAAGTTCAAGCTATTAGATGATGGTTAATAGCCTCAAATCTCTGTTATTAATCCCTTGTCCCATTCACTACCTCCTTGGTCCGGTAAGTTAGAATAAGGCAAGTTCCAACATTTGCAACTGTTAAAAATCAATTAAAATAAAGGAAGAAATAATACATGCATAAACTCCATTCAAGAATCACTAATTATTTTACCTATGTGTGTTAATTTGTCATGGTTCCCACAACCCTAGTTGTGGTGGTTTTAGCCTATCATGTTTATAAGTAAATTAATAGAATTCATAAATAAAAGAAAAAATTAATACTTATGATGATGATAGGTAGAAACTCACTTGATTATTGCAACAATAAAGAAGAATAACTCAAAAATCGTCTCAGAGTATGTCGTAAAACTTCTAAGCCCAAGACTCGTCTAAAACTTGGCTTCTAATTCTACTTCAAACTTAAAACTTGATCTCTAAAACTTTATCTAAAGCTTGATTATTACATGAATATAAAGGGGTATTTATAGTAGTGGATTTATGTTTTCCTTGTTCCTTGATGAATTTGACTTGGGATTTAATTTTCATTTTTCTAGTTGAAGTAGGAATTGGATTACGGCCATTGGAAACCCCTTGGTGCGTTGCCCTTGTCAATGCCTCGTCGCCCCTACCATCGCGCAGGCAGAGGGCTGCTTCGTGCGTGTCATAGCGCTGGGAAGCCTGGCGCCTCGCGCCTGCTGCAGCGCCTAGAAAGGCAGTGCCTCGTGCCTGCCCATGCATTATCCTTGCTGCACGTCACGTGCTACAGTGCCAAGGAATGTTGCTGCACCTGGTCTAGCGCCGGTGTGCTGTTGCCTCGCGCGACTGTGTGCCAACCTCATGCGACCTTCAATCCTTGCATTCTTCAATTCCACTTCTTCACATTTGATCAATAATCCCCAAATACCTTCAAATTCATCATTTTGAGCCCTAAAAATATCTCAGCACGTGTGTTAGCTAATTTGACAAATATATAACATAATCACATGCAAACACACATAATTTATTCTTAACACATGGTAAAGTACGGGCAAAATATGTCTATGAAGTGCGTGAGTACGCCCTTCATCACCTAAATTTAATCAAGACCAACTCTCACAAACATAGAATATGTCCTCAGAAAGAACACAGTTGCACCCATCTTAAAAATAATAGCAAACTTTAACAACAACACCAAATCGGCAGCCCAACATGGCTTCCATCTCCTAGTTTAGCAAGGATTCTAGGCAATTTTAATAACCATAAATACTTACCCTTTTCTTATATTCAACTCCAACTAAGAGGGAGTATATTTGGCTCCTTCTTTGCCTCATAATGAAGCAGTTTGATTGCCTGAAACGCAGCAAAACAACTCACTAACATACTGATGTCATTCAAATGCATTCCCAATATCAGGTCGTGTAAATGATCACAACAAATATACAACCCAACAAGGAGTTGGGGTCGAATCCCAAAGATACTACTCAAAGCCCAATCTATCTAGTACTAATCATATAGTACTACAAGATTAGATTATATTCTAATTGAGAGAGGTAAAATTTAACTACAACTATAGAGTACAATATGCTAGGATCGTAATCAATTTGAGAGAATTCTAGGGAAGTGACCCCAATTATGGGTCGATCCCCCTAAATCACCCAATGTGGATGGATTGAGAATGGGCTAAAGCTAAACCCGCAAGAAATTTACTTAGGCAACCCATAGGTATCTTTCAATAGCACTATAGGTGTATATCTACTTCAGTTTTATCAAATTGAAGAGAACTCCCTTCTACCCAATTGCTTGTTTCCAATTGAAATTCAACCTATGTCTAGGAGAATCCATTAAACAATGTTTATGCCTTGAGTTTTTGTTGATTAACTTATAAACCAACCTAAATTTTCTCTTTCAAGCCTCATGAAAGTAATTGAGTTGGATTGGATGACTTTTATCACCAACTACACACTACAAAGAAAAAATCAATCAAATGTTCATAAGCCCAAATTCAATTTTGCAAGATTAGGGAACATTAGGGTTCCTAATCCTAGATCTGGGTTTAGTTAGTCATAGCAAGAAGAAAAAGAGAATTAAAGTAATTAGACATGCTTACCAATGGAAATTAAAATTTGATAGCAAATCTTCAATAGATGAAATGGAATCTACAAATTACAAGCTAAGATTTAAAATACACTATGGAAACTAAGGCTAACTAACTGTTTTTACTCTCTACTAAAAATATGAATTGGAAACTCCTTAAAAATTACAAACAAGATCTATTTATACTAAGTCCAAAAAAGTCCAATTAATTAAAACTTCAGAGTGCCAGGTGTATAGAGATGGACCATCCTTTGGAAGGACGGACCGTTATTTGATCCATACATTGCAATGTGGCCCAACTTCTTGTCCATTGATCAACAAACTGTCTTTTGGAAAGAAGGTTCATTCCTTGTATCGCCCTTTAGAATTTCACTTCTTCCTAGCTTGAGTCTGTCCTTCAATTGATGGACCATCTTTTGGAAAGATGGTCTGTCATTTAAGGACTCCATCAACTTTGTTTCTAGAATCTTCTGTTGGACTTGGACGGTTGATGATGCGGACCGTCTATCAGATAGATGGTCCCTCTATTGTACTGTCCATTCGACATTTTTCTGGCTTTAGCTCCTTTCATCTTTACTTTGCTTGAGTTCCTTAAACATAGCATAATAAGGTCAGTTTCCAGTTAATTTAACTCCTAAAGACATGCAAAATGCTATGAAATGAAGCAAAGATGTGTCATTAATTCCCGATATCAGCACCCCAACTTAAAGCATTTGTTTGTCCTCAAGCAAACTAAGAAGAGAAACTACCCTACACTAACTAATATCTTGGAATCACAAATTATCATTGTTAGGGTGGCTGTTAACAATAGCTACCAACACACACATTTCAATCTAGCCAACCCCTCCATTAATCGAAACTCAGATACTTATGACATCATATTAACATGCACACACCTAAATTAGAGAAGTGAAACATGCCAGTTATTCACATCCATATGCCCTCACAATTAGACCAAGAAAAGTGTCCTTTTATCTGAAGTAATGATAATACACACACATCAAGGACACACAGGATCAAAAGGGAAGATAAATGCATTCAACTCTCACAAAGAAATTCACAAGATAGGTCGCAACTTCCATATGCTTGCCCATTATTCAAATACCATTTTTTTCGAATATCTAGATTCAAATCACATAAGGAAATTTCTAAGCTTGTAATAAAGGTTAAAGGGCTGGTAGGACACGATTTTGGCCTTTAGTAACTCATTTACCATCCTTGAACACTACATCACTTTTCCACAACCTTTTTATCCTTTTAATCCCTTCTTCTCATTCCTTCTTTTGTTTTGGCACTTTTCATATCCCAAAGTGTTTTTGTGAGCTTAAACTTCAGTTTTCTTTTTTCCTCTTTTGCTTTCTTTTCTGTTTCTTCTTTTTAGCTCATTACTCTTGTACACATTGGGATATGATCATGCATCATCTTTTTGGTATGTTTCTTTATTTCCCTCCTTATCACCCCTAACTTACAACTTTTTGCTCATTTTTCATCATTTTTCAAGTGTCAAGGAGGATAGGTTCAAAAGAGAATCAATTTAAAAATTCGTTTTGTCTTTCATTATGGTTGATCAAGAAAAAGGTCAAAGTCTCAAAGAGAGAGACTAGAGATACATACATGATTTGGTAGGTCTCTTTAGGCATATGTGGCTTGTGAAGCACAAAGAAGGCCTAAGTTCATCTCTATAACCCATAGTCAATCCTAGGTTCAGGCACAAGTAGCAAGGCAAGTTCTAGAGTGCGACCAAATTAAGTGAACAAGCAATTTTCTTTTCAACACATTGGCACATGGATATTAAAATAACTAAACGCATTACTCTCAACTAGGGACACACTGCCAACGTTTTCATGTCACAATGGAAATATACAATTGAATATAAATAATCATGACAAAAATATAAGGGGTATTATTTTCAAAAATCAGCATTAGCATCCAAATAACTCAATGGCTGCCATAACCTAAGTCAAAAATAATTTATTCATTCTAAGATGACACGACAAAGTAGGCTGGTAACCTCAAGAATGTCTCCTAGAAATCCATCATCAAGCCCATACACTATGACACTTAACTACTTTATTGTGTCAAATTCAAAAAAAAAAAGTAGGCCTCCTGGGAAAGAACCATGGCTAATAAAATCAAGGAGGGCTATATACTACAAAAGAAAAAACAAGTTATACTAAGAAAGAAAATGAAGAAGCTACACTAAGAAAGATATAAAAATGTACTAAAGAAAATCACAATCATACATCAATAACTCATTCACAAGCATACTATCATACAAATCAGAGTTTCAAAACAATCAAGCAATATACAAGCATAAGGTATCATACAATCCAAATATCTACCCTCGTCCTAAAAATGATATAGTGCCCTGAATGCATTAACAAAATAAAATAGAAGGGCAAGAGTGGACAAAAACTCCTTGTAGCACTCAGACCATGCTGCTAAGCATCATCCTATGGTGGTAATGATGGGCTGGCCTCTACATTATGAGGATAACGTTGAATCTCATCATGGGAGACTTGTAATGTCCTCTCGAGGGCCTCTTCCTCTGATACTAGAATAGCTAGCTCCGCTGCTAGTGCCTTGCCCTTGCCTAAGGGACAGGCAGGAGCAATTGTGCGTGTTTGAGTCTGATGTAGAACGGGCACCGCACATGGAATGAAATCATGATGCTGGCACTGGGTGGTATCCAATCTACTAGTGGTATTTGTACCTCCTCTAGCTCCCTCTCTCATATCTGTATCTCAAGCACGATAGCTATGGTCTCCTTTAGATCGACTTGGAGGCTTGATATTCTGAAGCATTAGCACCTCCTTCGAACTGGCGCAACTTGACATCCATGACCTCTAAACGGGAGCGCAACACCTCATGAGAGCTCCTGACTATGTCCTTGAGCGGCTAAAGAGATCGCTCAACTATTGTGGCCATGAAGCCCTGCAAATCCTCTATGAGCCCAACAAACTGCCTCTCCTCTATATCCAATCTCGAGGCAAAACCAATCAGTGAGTCTCTAGAGGTAAGTAATGGCCTTAATGGTGTGGCTGGCATGGATGCCATAGTAGTTTGATCTACTGTTGCGGGTTTGCCTCATCGATAGGCTCTAATATGGGCTCCTCAGTCTAGATGCCCTACTTTCTCCCCATAAGATGGAGCTAAGAAGGCTCGCCGAGGTGACCATAGAGTCATCTCACATCTTGGTAATATCCATCACCTGGAGAGTACTATTAAATAGGTCCCCCGTTGGATGAATTGGACCCCCTGTCCTCTAACATAAGGCTGTGATGAGGCATGGAAATGATAGAGAGGTGGCAGTCTAAATAGCTCTGTCCTTTAGCTCCACATAAATCATTTGGTCTATGTCTATACTCTTCTTGGCCGCAATGGATGTAATACCCCGGAAGTGCCTGAGCCTAGACTCGGGATTTTAAATGAAAAACAACATGAAAAATGAGATTTCTTCTCAGAATGACTCGTGGTACGGGTCGTTGGTGGGTCTAACGGCCTGTTGGTTATGCCCATGGTGAGAAGCTACAGAATTGGACATGGGAGATCAAACTTAGGAATCATCAAGTTCTTCCCCAAAATTCATTGGGATTTCTAGAGGGTTGGTGAAATTAGATTCTTCCATGTATGTAAGGCTATGAATAGGTATATCCATCCATACCTTTGCCCAATTCCTCTCTAATTCATGAAATTCTAGTTGATGAATCTATGGGGTTTTAACCTAAAATGTGAATTCTCTAAGTTTCAAATCATGGGTATGATCTAAGCATGTTTCTAATGTTGAATTATGATTATTGGGCATATTTTACAATGTTTTCAATTATAAATTATGTTTTCAAATTTTATAACTTATGATGCCCATCCATATAAGTTCATGAAAGTTGAGATCTATGATATATATATTTAAGCATGATGATATGTGTGTGAAGAAAGTATGATTTTGAATTACCCATGTCTATATTCATGTTTTTAAATGATCAAGTCCATGTAAAGCATGTTTAAGTATTGGGCAAGCCTATATGATCAAGTATGTTTCATAATTTATCTAAATTTCATGTTATTAGCTTACCACATGGATTTTGGAGTTTAGACTCCCACTATTTTCATCTTGTGGTATGGTTTGAGCCCAAGGCTCCTCATGTTATGGTTTTAGATTTACGCATGTATGTTATGAGTCAGCTTTGTCGCTAGATAATGGTTCGGCTTCATTGAAAAATGATGGAGAACATATGCATGTTTTGGGGAGTAGTGTCTAGCACCTGGATAGGCTAAGAGTCATTCAACCCTATGCCTTGGAACTACGCGCCAACATAGGTATGTTCAGATTATTTGGGACCTCCTTTGTGAGCTTCCCCTACCCCCAAAGGGCCTTCAGCTTAATATCGATATCATGGTAGCTCCTTAGCCTTGGAAAAGCTTTGGACGGTTCTGCCCACTTGAGTGTGATAGTCGGGACCACGTAAGCTCTATTGTAGAAATATCGGTTATATGAAGAGTCTCCCATTGTTCCCCGTGATTTTAATTATGCATGTTCATTAGTCATGTTATCATGTTTTCAGCAGGGTTGACCCAATGTTCAGTTTTCCTTATGATTATCAGTTTTCAACGTTGGGTCATTCGATTCTGTTATGATATTTAGTTATGTTCAGATCATGATTTCAAAAAATAGTATGCAAGCCCTACTCTCAGAATCTTACCTTAATCATGTTTTATAATATGCATGGTTTATGATTTTACTTACTTAGAGGTTTTACTTACCTTACATACTCGGTACATTTCATGTATTGACTGCATACTCTATGTTGTATCTTTTCATGATACATGCTTTGATATTTAGGCTTAGCCCCGGCATTAGCCAAACTCTCAGCATTAGTATCTCTCGGTCTCAGTTGGTGAGTCCTCATCTTCCAAGGGCCCTTCTTTTCAGTCGTATTGGTATTTTCAGTTTCACACTTTAGTGAGTTAGTTGGGGTCTTGTACCATCAACTCGTCAATAGTAAAGGATTATTAGACATAGTATGTACCCATCTTCAGACTTGTGTGATGTATTTCCAATATTATCAGATTATCAGACTTCTACTATGTTAATTATCTTGATATTCCGCTTTATTATGATTGAGTTAGATTTCACGTTCATGCCATGGGTCGACTTGGAGCCTCTTGGGGTTATTTTTTCATGTCTTGATCCGGGTCTATGTTCAAGTTGTGACAATGGGTGCCACAATAAGAGCGTGTCTGAGAGGTAACTTGTTGTCACTCTTTGTTGGCATACTCTACACATCTCAGTCTGAACATCTCCTCTGCCTGTTTTGTCTAAATTCTATTGCAACTATTAGAGGAGAGGAGGTCTCACTGAATGATTCCTTCTCAATAGACTTGCTATAGGAAATATCTATTTAGGCCCCACTAGATTAGGCCTGATCATGGTCTCCACCAGACTGGGATAAAGATCCCTGAATCGGTGTCTCTGCAAATTATTACACCCCATAAGTTACCATTGATTAGTGGACGTGTGGGTGCTCTTGTGACAGTGTCGGGAGCATGGCACGTGTGGGAAAAGGCTCAAAGAGGGGAGCATATGATTACATCATCGAGCGAGTAGGAGGCCAAAGCTAGAGGCAGGGTGAAAGGAGCACCACATCGCGCCCCCTTCCCGATGCCTTGTGCGGCGCGTCGTGCCCATCTGCCGGTGTGTTGCGCAGCACGCTGTGCCTCCCCTCCACTTCCTCCCCATATATATGTTTAAGTGTTGTGTGAAGTTCATTAAAACATTTCCCAAATAAGCATCTCATCTCTGGTGAAAAGGTTCACGAGGGTTTCGTTAAAGTAAATTCGAATTACACCGTCAAATCACCTTTAAACATCAATTCTTATCAGGTAATGATTTCTTGGCCTATGAAGAACGTATCTACGGAGTTATTTCTTCAACATTGGCCAAGTTAGATGGAGTACTGCTGAGTAGAAGTTGTGGAAATCATTTCTAATCAAGCCCTAAGCGTCTACTAGTGATAAGTAAGTATTTCTACCTTCTAAATTCTTTGAAACTCGTAAGCTTGTAGTTGAATTGGACGTGTTATGACTTAAGGTCGTTGTGTTGTTCGGGTTATGTTGCTAGATGCTTTTTGGAGTTGGAATGGCCTTATTTCCTTGACATAAAAGCTAGAATATGGAAGAATTACAAGTTCTAGATTGAAGCAGGATTGATTGAGCTAAAATCGGCAATTGAGGTATGTTAAAGCTAACCTCTTCGGCAAGTTATTCTCGTCGTAAAGTTGATACGACCTATACCTTTGTAAGTAAGTTGAACATATGTATGTTGTGATTAGTTGCTACTAGTAGATAATGGTTATATATGTTGTGGTTAGTTGCTGCAAGACTAATTGAGATTGCATCGTAGTATCCCTCGATGGGAAAGAGTACATTAAGTGTGACTAACGCTAGGGGCATCGTACAGATTTCCCTGCTCACCTATTTACCGTTCAGAGGGATTCTGATATCTTTCTATCGTATGAAGGCCTTAGAAGCTTGTAATTAGTTGTTGGGCGTAACTTGGTAAGATTGGCCAGCATAGGGCGTAGTTGGGTGATATAACTTTTTGTTTGATGCCTATCTAGACAGTAAAGCTTGCCCATGGGCTGTTGCCGTAATTTGATGCCTCCAAGGCTAGAATATTGATAGGATGGTCCTACTTTTGAGTCAGTTCCACTAGGGTTGCCTAATATACTAAGCAATAGCTTTCCATGTGATCGGCTACTTTCAGTGACAGTTAGCTTCAGTTGACTTACTGCTTGTCATTTAGGTCGCCCGGGAAACCACCCCAATTATTAGAAGTCTAATAGACTAGCTGATACCCTAAGGGAGAACTTGTTGGTGGTTAGACGTAGGGCAAATGCCTCAGGCTACTCTTGTAGACACCCATGTACCTGCCGCCACGAAAGGCTAAATCCAGATATACCTGCCTACGAGGCTATAAATCACTCAGATGAACAATATGCAATCTGGACAGACCAAGTTGATGTCTAGGGGACTAGAACCATAATATTACAGTATTAGATTCAGGCTAAGAATTATAGTAAGATACCTATGGGAAGTTAGGGCTGACTGCTTAGGAGTATGTCCGATTAGTAGCAGCCCTATAGTCGCTCTAAGTGAAGGAACTAAATAGTTGGTTGCCTGTGACCTTACTATTCTCTATGAGATATTATTGTCCTAGCATGACCTTCAGACTATCGCTTGGGTCACCCGGACCTGATCCTTTCCCATCTAAGCTGACGAAGGTTGTAATCGCTGTCAGGACCCTCTGATAAGGTGTAGGCATAAGGGATGTGCCTGTTGGCATCTGTATAGACTTGTTAGGCCTGTGGGGCTAGATACGCCTTTTTGAGTGACTAGATTTGTAGATTGTAGCATAGTATCCCTAGTTGGGGTAGATTGTGTTTCATACTGCCTCTCACCATGAATAGCTAATAGGTTTCTAGTTGTACAAACTATTTATGGAGCTACAAGCTTCTTATGGAGCTATGATATTGTGTCACTTGTGGAGATACTGAATTTCTTATGGAGCTATAAATTGTCTAGAAGGACTAAAGTAGAGCCTACAAGGCCATATTGAAGTCTATTCACTCGGGGACTTCTTCTATACTGTAGTGGCATTACAAACCCTTTGTAGAGGCTTGTGTGCTCAGGATGCAGTCACAGGGGCCTGAAAGACCCTGACTAAGTTATAGGAGCCCATAAAGCTTCGATATAGAATCAAGAGACTAGGTATGTTCAGTTACAGTCACTTGTAGGGCCTCAGGGGTACCAATAGGGGTATATAGACTAATTGGCGCTTGTCGGGGCTTATGGGGGCCCAGGTAGGTTATCTCTGTATTGGTTGTACCTTCCTGCCTTATGGGGGCCAGGTGAGGTTTTTTTTGTATACTTGCTTTCTACATATAGCTTTTGAATGTATAACCATACAACTTGAGTTCATTGTTACATATTTGTCTACTAGATGCAGGTTGTGGTTATGAATGCGTACAGGTTCACTTTTTCCACTTTTCGTTGATTACTTTCAGTTCTTTATCAGCTTCTATTCAGTTATTACTGTTGCCTTACATACTCGGTATATATTTTACTGATGCTCATGCATGGGGCGCTACATACTTGCCTATAGGTTTAGACAGACAGGTTTTGGGATTGGTCAGCTCCTTTCATTCAGGGTTGCCAGATAGTAGATGTTTTCTTGTCTTCTGTTATATAGTTTTTGGGTAGGTCGGGGTCCTATCCTGACCAATATTTATCACTCTCAGAGGCTTGCAGATCATAGTCTTTGTTTCCTAGCTAGTTGTGCGTTGTTGGCCGTGTGGGACCTATATATGCTTATTTTGTCTGTTGGTTGTGTGGGGCCTAGCTTAGCTATCGGTTAGTAGCCTTGTCGGCTATAGTCACATATAACTGCCTAGCTTTCTTTGTTATGACTTAGACAGCATGGTGGTCTTGTCGGCCCGCATAGGATCCTTTTATTGTTGTGACTGTTGGGTTAGCTATTTTTATATAGGTGTGTTGTGTTGGTTAGTCGACCCGATGTTGTGTTTATAGCCGAGATATAGTTATTTGTTTTCTTGATTTTGAGTTGTTGGCAGGCACCAGAGGTGCATATACCCAGCTAGGTCATCCCAAGTTCCAGTGTGGCACTAGGTGCCAGTTAGCCTCCCAAGGTGGGGCGTGACACAAATTCCACCTGAGCTGAGAGAATGGGTGACACCTTTGTTGTCTGCTCTGTATTCCTCTTTCTACTCAAAGGCAAGCACTCCTCCTTATCTTCGTCCACAAGGCGGGACCTCTTTGGTGTACTTGACTTTCCTCCTCTAGGTAGTAGTACTCATTTTATTGCCATTTACCTGTGATCATGCACAAACTTGTCAGAACATAGACTAGGGGTAATCATGAATCAAAAGGAAATAGCTCAAGACAGTTGGAAGGATGGTTTGTACTCTGAAGAGTTGGACTGTACCTTGTATCGTTAATTTGCCTCAGGAATTTTCAATCCACTATTTCAATGGACAGTTAAAGGTGTGGAACGTCATTTGAAAGGATGGTCCATCCCTTGAGTCGTTCTTTCACTTAGAGAATTGGTAGCATTTGGGTTCTCTTAACGAAATAACATACGGGCCATCTTTGTATGAGACGGTCTAACCATGCCTCTATCCTTTGGGATTCAATAGTTTTCCAACAATCATGGGCAATTCAATTTTTGAACAATTCTTGGACATGATGGGACTATGCTAATTTCATGCTCAAGAAGCAATTTACAATCATTTAAACACATTCAAATACTCACCTAAGCCCCGTCTAAAATTCTAGTAATTTTAACCCAAGTTCTCCTCCCCCCCCCCCCAAAGCCATACTCCAAGCATAGGTAGACAACACCCCCAATTCAATACATGTTGCACATCACATTATGCATGAAAAATAAGGCTCAAAGTCAAGATCTTAGATATCTATATGATTGCAAGTGCAAGTGTGCTTGTTGAAAGAGATGCATGACTATATGGGTTTCTAAACCCTAGGTCATGATTATGCTATGTGTGCATGTGATAAGTGCAAGGAAAAAATTAAGTTGAGCAATAAAGTAGAAAATTTGGAGGATTTTAGTAAGGAATAAGTGTAAAAATGAAGAATATAAGGGAAGACACACGACAACAGTTGCTCGGGAAAAGATGCCCTCTTCGCTAATCAAATTCCCCTTTTAAAAGTCATGGGTCATGTTAGTTCATCCCATGGATGGATAATTAAATACCAATTGTACCATGTAATCCATGACCTAACCCAAAATCCATATCCACAAGGATCTACTAACTCTTTTCTTAAAAAACCAAAGATGGTCCAAAGGGCGGACGATTTGGCCAGAGTACGGTCCGTACATTGGACCATCTCTTGCCTATTTCTTACCAGTGGACCATATTTAAAGGGCGGTGGGACATGTGGTCCATCCTTAAAAAGGATGGTCCATCTATTCAATCGTCTTTTGTACACCAGATTTCCCCTTTTCTTTTTTAGATCACATTCCTCTATCTTTTCAAGTGTACTTGCATGCACTAACACCCATTAGTCCAAAAATACTTGGTTGCCTCCGAAGAAGCTCTTTATTTAATGTTGCGGCACAACATGAATAATACACATGGTGTAGCATCCCTTGGGTAGCCTCCTAAAAAGATCCTGACTTAATATTGTAGCACGATTCAAGATACCTGATCATGGACTTGATGCGCCATCCATGGGACGGGATTTCCTCACCCACTTCCTATTTTTGGTTCCATAGAGGTTTGCTTCACCCGTGTTGATTTGGCCTTCTTTCTCTTGGGTGATACAACAATAGAATGTTCAGCTACTTTATCAACACCTTTTTCAACATTGACCACAAAGATGTCCCCAACTTCTATAGGTGAGATAGTTACTTCATAATAGGCAGATTCTAAAAGAAATCAATAATAAAAACAAGTATCAAAATTCTAATGTTGAGTCAATATTAAAGGATAACTAGGGTTTGTGTTCCCCATGGGTTCATAACTGCTTTGGATATACACTCGTGATTATCACCAATATTTACTTACAGAACTAATAACTTAGGTTCATTCAAACGACAGACCAGTCCCTATTGAATGATTATACTCAATCACTCGACCAAATCTCATGAACGGTTTCAAACTATCCATTATCACTAAGATCCAGATTTAACTATCATGTGACCACAGCTTAAGTTAATACAATGATTATCAAAATCGAAGCTCTGTTGTAATTCTCTTTTCCTAATTTATACCTCTTCGACCAAAGCATGTTAATAATTCGGGCAAGTCCTAATGTTTCACACCATTAAGAAACGTTTTAGTATGAAGAGAATATAATATAAGTATTTGTATTGGTTTTAAGATCACTTTTGTATAAACCTAGCTTGTTAATCCACCATGGTTCCCACAACCCTAGCTATGGAGATTTTAGCCTCTCATAGTTGTAACGTTGTTAATTGTATTCATGATTAAGAACATAAATCAATACTTACAAGAATGAATGAGAAAAAACACTTCCTTTAATTATTCAGCAAAATCTTGAAGTACAAGTAGCAAGAACAAGATAAATTCAAGAAAAGGTTGATCACAAGATGAATCAACTCAATTCCCCTACATATCTCTTCTCTCCTTATATTTTTGTGTCTTTATTACTTTTCTACGTCTGTCTACAAAAAAAATAAAACCTAAAACATATTTATACAGACACAAGAATCCTTTTCCTATGCTAACTAGATGAATTTCCATATCTGGTCCCACAGTCGTCACGGGCCATGTTACGATCTGTAGCTGCTTCCTATCGTACCTTGATTTGTTGGCTGAATTTTTCAAAGTGTTGGATCCTGGTACGATTCCTACCTCCATCATATGACCCATACTAAGCTCCCGTGGTTTGATTCGAAAACTTTGGAATTCTTCTGAAGTTCATCACAACCATCATGGTACGACTTGTACCTTCTTCCCACGGGTCGTACTGTCTTTCCGTAGCAGGAGTCAGCACCTTATGCAAATTTTCTGGATCTTGTCATGATTTCATCACCACGACTCATACCAACTTCGTACGACTACTGAGACTTGTACATTGAATCTATTCAGCTTAGCCTTCTATATCTTTTCACTACCATCAGTACGACTCGTAGGTCCTTCCTACGACTCGTACTGTGTGTGGTCTACAATCAGAGTATATTTTGTATCTTTCAGGCTTTCTTTTGCAATTTTCAAATTCAACACTAATTCATCCTGCAACCAAAGGAAAAGTGTCTTATATCCATAAAAACACACCTAAGTCCATGCTATTTTCTTAGTTTTGAGCGTCGATAGTGTTGTGGTTCCACAGCACATCAACACCTTCAACTTAAGACTTTTGATGTCCTCAGGTAAAGAAAAGAAAAACTAAAACACATCGCTCAACTACAAAATAAACTTAAGATACTACAGCCAATACTCAAACAAACTTGCACTTTCTATACAAACTCTATTTACCCTTTCTCATGGAACAACATCAGCTAATGTATTACAAGCAACCTCAAAACATCATAAATCGGGATCAAAACATGTCATTCATCTATCAACATGCAATCAAGTCATCATTAATGTTTTCCACACAGTCCAACGTTAAAAGCAAACATAATCCATGTACCCTCACACAAATGAAGTCCCCACTCAGATATGAGATGTCAAATATAATGTGGGACTAAATAAGTAAGGCACTCACTTTCACAAAGAAGTTACAAGTATTATGTGTCAGATGCCATATGCTTGCACTTATTTTCTCTGATTTGGTTTATCAGATGGTCGGGTTAGGATCACTATAGGACTTGATATGGCTTGTAATGTAGGCTCAGGGCTGGACTTGGTAAAGATGAAAGATTTTATAAGTGATTATTCCTTCCTTGTCACTACATATATTAGCTACACCATTCACCTATTTCACCCTTTTATTCTTTCATTCCCTTTTCTTCCTATTCTCTCCTTTTAATACACATTTTCATGAGTGTGGCGAGTTTTCAACTTTTTTCAGCATTTTCAAACTTCCTTTGTCTTTCTTTTTCAAAATTTTCAGCATTTTTCATCTATTCTTTTCATCATCTCACCACACTTCATTCTTCACCATTACCTTTTCTTTTCTTTTCTTTTCTTTTCCTTTCTTCCGTTCCCACCTTTTATGCACCGCTACTCTAACCACTCTCAACTTAAGCATTTTGCTTATGTTGAGGTACACAATATCCAAGGAAGGACCAGGGCTAAAATAGGTTCATTACAAAAAAAAAGGGGGTATAGTTAATTGGTAAATCAAAGAAATCATGATTTATTAAGGCTCAAACTTGGGATTAAGGGATTCATGCAACTTTTGGTAGGGTAATATAGGCTAAAAGTGCGCTAAACAAAAAAAATAACTTATGATCATATCCTAATCAACCATCCTTAGCCTATGCGAAGACCAACCAGGCAAGTTCTAGATCTTCAACAGAATACCGAATTGACTACGATACCTCACTCACACATGGTACATAAACTATTATCACCTCACTTGTCTAGCTTATACATAGTTTAACAAAACTACTCATGTTGAAAAACTAAATGACATCAAAAGATCCACAACAATCATGCATGTTTTTCATAAATACATAGCTAATGCATTAAAAATTTTGTGTAGGGGTCACTTTTTTCCCAAAAACCAAAACTAGTGCATTTTTATTGGCTGAGTACTCCTAAGCTACTTTATAATTGAACTAAAATCACAAACTAAAAAAATAAAAATCCTACACATGTCGTTTCTACTAGATAGCATGTCTGAGGGAAAAGAAACACGGCAAGAAAAACTCTCAGACGAACCAAAAATCTCAAAAATCACAAGTATACCCCCTCCCCTTTTTGAAAAGTATGCTTTGTCCTGAAGCATCATCTAGAAGAACATAGGGAAGAGAACATACCTGTAGCACACTAGTGCTCCTGTCATCTCGCAGAGGTGGTACCTCCGTTGTAGTAGTGGCGCTACTGGTGGCCGGCCTGCTTAATTGTGTGCCAATAGGGGGAGTGGTTCCCCCACCAAGTAGTCGTGGCCTCTTGGAAAGCCTCGGAAATTGTCGGGGCTGAATGTGGCTCTCCCAATGGGTCATGACCACGGGCAAGCTCGGACTGAGGTATGGTGGAGCTGCCTGCTCCTCTAGCTCTCTCATGCAGCTCAGTCATATGTATGTCATGAGTCCGCATGCTCTCTGTTCTAGTCTGCTTGCGCTCTTTTCTCTCCTTCTTTCTTCTTTTTCTCAAACTCTCCAAACTAGCATCATCAACATCTTTTTTCTTTCCTTTATCGCCAGCTATGGTCGGTCCTAATATGCCACCAAATCAATATCCTCATCAAGCTCGGCATCTAGGTCCAGGAGAGTGGGGGCTGCTAAAATTGTTGGTTGTTGTGATGACAACTCAACTACTTTGCTTTGAAGAGCCCCCAAATCCACACGAAAACTACTGGTATCGGTTAGCTCCGTCATTCTCTCATTAAATCTGCTCTGAAAACTATCTAGCCGAGCATATAGAGCCTGAACTGCCTTTATCTCTTACTTGACCCATGGTTTTACATTATCCATCATGTCCTAAATCTTATGCTCCGCTATGGTCAATCTTTTCTAGCTTTTGGAGGAAGTCCTATGGTACCAAAGTATATCATGCTGGTGTCTAGTCCTACACGCTGGGCAGTGGTGTAGCTGAGGTGCTGGGAGCTAACTCTGAATGACCGGCATCTGTAGCCGGTGTCTCGCTTTGCTCCTGTGTAGTGGGGACATTCACCTGTGCATTCCCTGCTGGCTGGGCTGCTGGGATAGATGTGGGAATTCTGGATCTTCTTACCAGATTCATCTTATCCCGGATAAGGCCTATATCTGCAATCATTTGGCCTCCGATCAACAGCTTGTCACCCCCTAGAACTTCGGCCTCCATACATAATCTGAAAACAAGACTCAGGAATGGGATAGTAGTACTTACTCCCACTGCTCGATTTCGTATCTCATCCGCTAATATCCTCGAAATATTGATGGGTTAACGAGACATGAGGCATGCAACCAAAGTCGCTCTATCAACACTCAGTATGTTGTCATTGACCGTAGGTGCTAACCGATGGTGCACTAGTGTGCAGCAGGCTTTTGCAATGAAGTTCAGTGAATTCGTGGTCACCTGCTTTCCACCTGTAACCCATTCAGCTTCATCTTTATTCTCAGCAATCAGCCCTGCTAGCCATTCCAGCTGCCTCTGTCGCTCCAGCATACCCAGGGATCTAATCTTCTTCATTGCCTCCACCCTATAATCATACTATGGCATCATCTTGGTAGGCAAGAACTGTGGGCCGTACAATAATCAAGAAATGGTCCGCTTGGATATATCAACTTCTACCCTTCCTTTGCCTTTACCTCCATGGTAGCCAAGTAGTTGGCATAGAACTCCCGAACTATGTTTTCTGTGTACTGTGTTGGAGTCTTGGCCATCCACTCAAAACCATACAAACTAAAAATCTGCTTCATCTCCTCAACTTCATTCGATGTGGTTGTAAGGATCCGTGGTTCTTCTTGAATTCTACTCCATGGCTTATTTTTGGCGGTGAGATAGATGCCTTGTTCATAGATTTCTTTGGCTCCCGGTACTCTCCACCGAATCGTAGGTTTGCTCTGGGTGGGGTCTGCTCTTGTTCAACAACATGAACCTCTTCCTATGACTCATCACTGCCACTTTCCTCTTCACTCTGGGTCTCCCCTGATACTTCTTAAGCATTGGAGTCGCTCCCTGACTTTTGTTGTTCCTCTCTAACTCCCTCTTCAGACTGGGAAGCTTGAGTGGATGTGGCAGTGGTTGCTTCATCTTGGGCCTTTGCTCTCGTCCTAGTGGTTCTGGTTCCATCAGTGTCTGAGGTGTCTACTTGATACTCTTCAATTGAACCACTAGGTGAGTCTCCTGCCTTGTCAGACTACGAGTCAGTTAGTTCATTAATCAGTCTCCTTTGGGCTTTTATTTTGTCTGCCCTGCGTTTATATGTCATTGTACCTATAGAGAAAGAAGTTAGCATTCTGTTTTTGAAAAAGAAGAATTAGAAAGGATATATTCTAAATTTCATCACGGGTTCTTACTACGGGTCGTACCATGGAGGTACGACTCGTGAGAAGTCCCAGAGTTGAAACATTTGTCAGTACGGCTCACAGGTATGACTCGTACCATATTGGTATGATCCGTACTATGAGTCATCTGATGAAGCCCGGCATTTCTATTTTTCTGAATTTTTCCATGACTCATAGTATTCCACTAGTCGTAAGAAGGATATTTTCATGCAACTATGTTCAGTTTGGTAGCACAAGAGCTAGTACGATTCATAGTGGCAACCTACAGTCCGTACTGTGCCTCATACCACTTCAAATTTTCTTTTATCAGTTTGCAAGGATTCTTATTCAATTTTTTAAGGGTACTCAGATTTCCCCCTAGGTCTAGGCACATCAATGACTCAATTTAACCCAATCCCAATCCTCCCCTTTTTAACCTACTACTCGTAACTTATTAAGTTTCAAAACCTCTATTCATCTAGAATCTAGCATCCTTTTTGTCGAAGAAGCAGAGTAACAACACCCTGATCATTGTCTATTTTTAAAATCAAATTTTCAAGCCTAGTGACTGACTCACATGGGTGTTGACACCTACAATCTCAATATGTGACTCTTAACAATGTTTAACACAACACACTTATTTGATTCATGCTTCATCAATGGTAAATGACAGTCTAGGGTTTTCTGAGATTGGGTCGAGCAAGAAGTTTGCTTGATTCTTTCGGTGTTGTAGAGTTACGAGTAGGGGAAAGTGAGGTTGAGTCGTGTTTTTGAATGATTGAGCATGGGAGAAGGGGTTTATGGGGTTTAAATAGGTAAGGGCAAATTTTTAAAAAATTTGGGTCGAGTCGGGTATTAATTCCAATTTTAACCCGTCACAACTCGTAACACGAGTCGTATGAAGAACCTACGGCTCGTCCCTTGGACTCGTATGCAACCTGTTGACGAAAACTTACCTGGCAACCTATGAATACATCCTACGACTCGTACCATCAAGGTACGGTCCATAGGGTGAATCATAGTTTAGAGCTTGGGATTATTCTTTTCTGAACCTTACCACGACTACTGCTACGGCTAGTAGTATCATATAACGAGTCGTACTAAGAGCCATAGAAACTGATGTTTCAGCCTCCTATTTTTAATTTTCCCTGCACACTAAGCACACATTAGTTTAATAACTTGGGTTGCCTTCCAAGAAGTGCTTGATACGTCGCGGCACGATGGAGGTATCTTGGTTACTCAGACTTCACCAATCTACCACTTGGGTTGCCTCCCAAGAAGCTCCTGATTTAACGTTGTGGCACAACACAAATCTCTTGACTACTCAGAATTCGTCAAGCGATTCATACTCATCCTCCAGTGCTAAGATCACACTAAATTCCTTAGGTTGCTTCATTATCTTGCAGATGTTGAATGTGACCTCTTCTTGATTCAGGCTAAACTTCAACAAGCCAGCTTCCACATCTACTAGAGCTCTTCCGGTCGTAAGGAACGATCGCCCCAAAATGATGGGGACCTCCTAATCAACCTTGAAATCAAAAATCACAAAGTCTGCTGGGAATATAAATTTGTCTGCCTTGACGAGCACATCGATCAGGATGCCCACCGGCTTCTTAACTGTTTTATCGGCCATTAGTAGCCGCATGTTGGTCGGTGTGGGGCTCCTAATCCTAATTTCTTGAATACAGCCAAGGTCATCAAATTAATGATATCTCCCAGATCACAGAGTTTCCTTGCGAACTCAACATTGCCAATCATACATGGTATAGTGAAGGCACCTGGGTCCTCCTTTTTCTGTGATAAGACCCTTGTATCTATGGCACTGCAGTGATGCACATTGTCAACAGGTTCATAGCTCACAGATCTCTTCTTCATCACCAGTTCCTTCATAAACTTTGCATATCCTGGCATCTTCTCCAACGCTTCGACCAATGGTATGTTCACAGATAGTTGCTTAAGCATTGAAAGGAATTTCTGGAACTTACCATTCTCCACCTTCTTTTTTATCCTTTGGGGGAATGGTGGTGGTGGTCGTGGGATAGCTTTTTGTACTTGCATATCCCCTTGATCCATATCAGGTTCCTTCTCACTTCTCAGGGCCTCTTGCAACTCTCCAGTCTCTTTCTCAGCACTTGTATCATCATCCTCCATTATTCTCTCCTTCTTCCACTAAACTTCAACTGGAAATGGGGGGTCTACTATTGTTTTACCACTCCTAGTCATCACCGCCGTATAATGTGCATCGTTCTTCAGATTTTGGACAGTGTTGCTAGGTAGTGTACCCTTTTGTCTAGGGTTCATTCATGCTGACAGTTTCCCAAGTTGGTGTTCAATTTGCTTGATGGCAGTAGCATGAGATTCCACTTTCTGACCCATACTTGACAAGTCACCTCGGATCTCCTTCAGCTGATCATCAGTGGACCTTACCTTCTTCAACATCTCAGCCATCATGCTTTCCAACATTGATTGCCCAGCCTCCCCTTCTCGTGCATTGGGAGGCACATAGAATCCAGCCCGGTCATTACAATATCCATCATTTCGCATCCAATCTCCTTCGCGCAAACGACCTCGACTCCTATATCTAAACCCATTTCTGTTGTAGTTGTCTCTATACTGGTTCCGACCTTGCTTTCCCGAACCTTGGCGCCAATTGTCTTGTATAGACACTTGGGTATTGGTTCGAAAACCTTCCACCTGGCTATCCATGAAGTTTGCCTCCTCCTCAGAATCAGAGTGATCAGCTTCTTGCTCCCTTCCTTGAGTACCCACTACATTGACCTGTTTCGCTCCGGCTCCCATAGTATGCTCTGTCAACAAGTCCAATGATGTGTGCATATGAGCCAACTCCTAGTCGCACTCTTCTTCTTTTCTTTGTAGTCTATAGTCAAACCAACAGCATATGTGCTTGCCACTACATCAGCCTCCCTCATATGCCAGGCCCTGTTTGTCTTAGTCACCCTGTCAAGAATAGTGGGAGCTTGCTCCCAGGTGTGACTCATCAATGCTTCTCCAGCTACTGTGTATGCTACAACCTTGGTGCTATTGTTCAGAGACTTTGTAAAAAATTTCCAACAAACTAACATCTAGGATTTTGTGGTCGGGGCACTTAGTCTACTTCTTTGTGAATCTCAACCAAGTTTCATGAAGTGCCTCAGTTTTAATCTGTCAAAAATTATAGATCTCATCTTTTAGCTGCAACGTCCTGGATGGGGAAAAGAATCTCTCTAGAAGGGCCTGTTTGAGCTCCTTCCAATTGGTTGTGGAGTCGTTGGGCAACTCGGATAACCACAAGGTAGCTTCCCCTTTTAAAGAAAAAGGGAAGAGTCTAAGATGTATTTCTTCCTGGCTTACTCCGGGCAACCCGTACGCCTTGCATATTCCTATGAAGTTCATTAAGTGCATGTTGGCGTCATGTGTTGCATGGCCACTGAACACCCCTTTCATGTTTAGAAATTGAATCATGGTGCTCGCAATGTTGAATTAGGCCCTAGCGGGCAATGCTGGTGGCACAATTGCTCCAGTCGACCCAACTTCATCAATGTCCGGGTCATCATCATCATTAAAGAACTGAGGGGAAAACCTATGAGCTTTGTTGCCCCTCCCTTGTTGACCAGCATAGTGCAGCTTGTCGAGCTAGCACAGCTTTCCTAGATTCTTCAGCTATGCGGGCTTCTCTTTGCTCGTGGTTTTCCATTTTATGCAGTGCTCTTTCAATTTCTGGATATAGTGGAACAAGGGGATCTCCTCTACTCCGAGTTCTTGGCATTCACCGGAGAACAGCCTGCGGGTATCAAAAATAAAAATAAATGTAATTAAGGAAATAACTACCAAAAAGCTAATTACAAGCTAATAACCTAGTTTCAGTCGTATTCCCCAGCAACAGCGCCACTTTTTGATAATGCTCAAACCACACCTCTTACTGAAGTGAGAAGCGGATGTTAGCAATAAAGAACCCAACTAGAGGTTGGGGTCGATCCCATAAGGAATAGGGAGAACTAGATTATAGCCGGTAATTGAACTTGTGAGGTAGTTACTTCAAAATAGGGGGATTCTAAAAGAAATCAATAATAAAATTAAGTATCAAAATTTTGATGTTAGGTCAATATTAAAGGATAACTAGGGTTTGTGTTCCCCATGGGTTCATAACTTCTTTGGGTATACACTGGTGATTATCACCAATACTTACTTACAGAACGGATAACTTAGGTCCATTCAAATGACCGACTAGTCCCTATTGAATGACTATACTCAATCACTCGACCAAGTCTCATGAGCGGTTTCAAACTATCCATTATCACTAAGTTCCAGATTTAACTATCCTGCGACCACAACTCAAGTTAATAAAATGATTATTTAAATTAAGGCTCTGTTGTAATTCTCTTTTCCTAGTCTCTACCTCTTCGACAAAAGCAAGAAAAGAATTCGGGCAAGTCCTAACATTTCGCACCATTAAGAAACATTTAAGCATGAAGAGAATACAATATCAGTATTTGTATTGGTTTTAAGATCACTTTGTGTAACCCTATCTTGTTAATCCACCATGGTTCCCAAAACCCTAGCTATGGAGGTTTTAGCCTCTCATAGTTGTAAGGTTATTAATTGTATTCATGATTAAGAACATAAATCAATACTTAAAAGAATGAATGAGAAAAATACTTCCTTTAATTACTCAGCAAAATCTTGAAGAACAAATAGCAAGAACAAGATAAATTCAAGAAAAGGTTGATCACAAGATGAATCAACTCAATTCCCCTACAAATCTCTTCTCTCCTTGTCTTTTCATGTCTTTCTTACTTGTCTACGTCTGTTTACAAAAAAATAAAACCTAAAATGTATTTATACAAACACAAGAATTCTTTTCCTAGGCTAACTAGATGAATTCCATATCTGATGTCGCAGTCATCACGGGCCATGTTACAATCCGTAGTTATTTCCTACGACCCCTAGCTTCCTGTCGTACCTTGCATTGTTCGCTGAATTTTGTTAAGTGTTGGATCCTGGTACGATTGGTACCTCCATCATGCTACCCGTGCTGAGCTCCCATGGTTTGATTCTAAAACTTTGAAATTCTTCTGAAGTTCATCACGACCGTCATGGTACGACTCATACCTTCTTCCCACGGGTCATACTGTCTTTCCGTAGTAGGAGTCAGCACCTTATGCAAATTTTCTGGACCTTGTCACGATTTCATCACCACAACCTGTACTGAGACTCGAACATTGCATCTCTTTAGCTTAGCCTTGTGCAGCTTTTCATGACCATCAGTACGAATTGTAGGTCCTTCCTATGGCTCGTATTGTGGTCCGCAATCTGAGCATATTTTGCATCTTTCGGGCTTTCTTTTGCAATTTTCAGATTCAATACTAATTCATCCTACAACCAAAGGAAAAGTTCCTTATATCCACATAAACACACCTAAATCCATGCTATTTTCTTAGTTTTGAGCATCGATAGTGTTGTAATTCCACAACACATCAATGGGCAACATGTGAACTCTCCCAACTTTAAAAGTGAGCTCTCATTCTTGATCCAAAACATGATTTTGTGCTTTTTCGAGTCCATTGAAGCCTTCTGCATAGAAAGAAAAAGTCTCTCAAGTATTATGGTAATATCCCAATCCACATTGCAATCAAGAGCCACAAAGTCAATGAAAGCACAAACTTTCCGACTTTCACAAGCACATCTTCTACCACCCACCGGTGTCTTGATAGTCTTATTGGCCATTTGGAGTCGGATAGAGGTGGAATTCATCATGGACAACCCGAACTATTTGTAAATAGATGGAGGTGTCAAATTAATACTTGCTATATTATCACGTTGGGCATATAAGTAGTCATATCTACCAATCCGACAAGGCACGGTAAATTCTCCCGGATCTCCTTTGTTTTCAACACATGTGCCTGGAATGATGGCACTCACTCTATGTGTTACGGAAATCAGCTCCTCTTTATCATATGATAGCTTTTTAGTCAACAAAATCTTCAAATATTTAGCAAAATCGGGCATCTCTTTGGTGGTATCTATAAACTATACCCACTGTGTAGCTTCTTTTAGCCGCTCAAAGTGTTTTGCCACTTTTGTATTGAGAGCCTGTTGAGCAATTCTTCATGGAAATGGAGGTACATGCAGAGAAAAATATTTTGCAAAGTCATCTACACCTCCCTTGTCCTTCCCTCTCTCTTTTGGAGAAATTGAACTATCTTTTGAAACTTCCTCAATGTCACAACTCGAGCTAGGACCCCGAATTTAGACACGGGATCTAGAACCACGAATGGCTCCAAGGTGACCCATGGAATAAACATAGCACTGAAGAGAATACATCAAGAGGAAACTAATAACTTAAACATGAATAAGTGGAAGTCTTAATAACATAACATATAACAATGACCATGAACAGAGTCAACACTTGATAAAGCTGAAAGTCTACATAATGTTTGATAAGCCTCTAAACTGTCAGATGAGTTAATGGGACAACACCCCTAACTAGCTCGCTAAAATATGAAACTAAAATAGAAAAATCAAACAATAAACTAAATGTCCTCAGAAGATGAGGACTCACCAACAGTGGGAACTGAGCTAGACTGCGGGGAAGCGGAATTAACGACGGGACTGAATCTGAGCGAAGAGGAGCATACCTCTCATTTGAGGGTGGTGCTACAGACTCTTAAGGATCACCATATGTATGCTAAATTCAGTAAGTGTGAGTTTTGGTTAAATTCAGTGCAATTTTTGGGTCATGTGGTATCAGGTTTAGGGTGTACAGGTGGACTTTCACGGATCTTTATCATGAAACGATGTAGCATAGAGTATGCGGTCAGTACTTGAAATGTACTGAGTATGTAAGGTAAGTAAAACATGCTGAGTAAATGCTAACTGAATTCATGCATATAAATATAAATCAATGTATCATGAGAGTTAGGACTGCATGCTGAAATCTGATTTTGAGACATATATATATAGTCATAAATTGAGTATCATATCTGAGATATACATAATCATAAGCTGCTTATCATAACTAAACATAATGACCTAAAATTTGAAAATAGAAATCATATGATTGGTCATAGCTGAAACCATAAGTAAAAACTCATAAACTGATCATTGGGTCAAATCTGCTGCAAATCATATTACCATGAGTCATGAACATGAATAATAGAAATCATGAGGAACAATGGGAGACTCGTCATAACTGACACCATCACGATAGAGCTTACGTGATGCCCCAACTATCACACTCAATTGGGCAGAGTCGTCCAAAACATTGCCAGGGCTAACGACGATATCATGATATTAATATCAAGTTGAGGCCCCTTAGGGGCAGGGGAAAACTCTCAAGGGAGATCCCAATGTATCTGAATACCTATGATGACGTGTAGCTCTAAGACCCAAGGTATTACCCAAAGCCCTAGCCTATTCGGTGCTAGAAACTACACCTAAAAATATGCATAGTGCTTCCATCATTTTTCAATGAAGCTGAAATCATAATTACATACATGGTCTGAAATTTAAAAATGGAGAGTCCTGGCTCTAAACATATCATAAGCTGAATAGGGAGTATTGACTCCAAATCATATGGTAAGCTAATCTTATAAAACTGAACTGAATCATTAAAACATACTTAACTTATGTGGGCTTTCCCAAATCATAAAATCATGAATACTTGACTTTATAAGTAAAAATAATGAATCCATACATGGGTAATTTATAAATATTCATTCCTGCTAGATATCTTATCATACTTGAAATCATGAATAATACACTTGAATTTTCATAAGACTTGCATAATAAGGCATAATTTTGTAGAAACATGACATCATGAATTTATAATAAATTTGTGTATAAACTCTACCCATAAACCTTAAAACATACTTTGAAACATGAGGGGAATTGACCCATAGACATATCATAGAGAATTTTACAAAATTGGGTTAAAAATATATAAGATCGTATACTTGAATTCATGAACTTGAGGAGAAATTTGGGCATGAGAGTGAAATGAAACTCTCATTCATAGTCCTACATACCTAAGTAAACTGATTTTCAACTTGTCCTTGAAAGCCCAAGGGAATTGGGGAGGAATTTGAGGAATTCAAGCTTTATCTTCAAAGGGAATTTCTAAACTTTGCAAGCATGGGAGTCTAAAGCACTAGAATAGGTTAAAACCCCTTAAAACACTCCTTTCAGGGCTAAAAATGGCATAGTCTAGGACTTAAGATCTTAACAAAAATAAACTCTGTCTGTAACTCACTAGAGGCCCGGGAAACAAAGAGAAGATGTGTACGAACGAGATATCCAGCAACAAGAAGAAGGAAAAGGATTATCACAACGAGATCCTAATCTCAAAACAAAAAGAAAGGGGGATATGGCGAAATTGGTAGATGCTACGGACTTAATTGGATTTAGCCCTACTGATTTCATAGGAAAAAGGTCACTGCCAAATGTAACAAATCACATCATGAGTTGTACCTTGAAATCATGACTCGTGGTTTCCTCTCATTATCACCACTTTCCTCGCCCAACTCCTGAAATTCCCCAAGGACCCAATAACGGTTCGTACATTGTCACGATGGGTCATTGAACCTATCCATTGCCCCTGCTTCTAACTCTTCTGCCCCTTCCTATGAATACAAACCACGACTGGTTGTTTCCTACAATGAGTCGTACCATGACTCGTGCCACCCAACCTGACACCCCAGAAAAAAATGATGACTCCATATCACGATTCGTTATAAGGACTTACGAGTCGTACCATGGATCTCTACTAGTAGGCCTTCTTCTGCAGATACTGACCATGACTCATGACCACGAGTCGTTACATCAACTAACGGGCCATACTTTGACTTATTTATCCAGAACCTTTCAACCAGAAATTTACCACGACTCAAGACCTACGACTTGTTACTCCTTCCTATGACTCATTATACGAGTCGTTCTGAGACATTTTTCACACTCTTTCTGCTGATCACATTTCCAATCACGAATCTAGTATTTAGGAACTTTTTGGGGTATTACACTCAATAGGTGGATTTTTGGATCCACCTTCATCTTTTTAGGCCTCTCCACTTGGTGATCAACCTCAACCATAATTTCGAACGCATTATCAACCACGTCATCCTCTACCTCAACATCCATGGGTTGCATAATCTTGCCACTCCTTATGACAATTTCCATACATTAAGCATTGGAAGGTCACACATGTCCTTTCAGATTGGCACTGTGTCACTATGAAGATGGCTTTTGCTTGGATTTTGGTCACGGGAAAGATCCCACACCTGTTGCTCTAATTGTTTAATTGAAACTGTGTGAGAGCCTAAAATCTCCTTGAGGATCTTGAGACAAGCATCCATTTTGTCCTGGTTGGCAAACACCTTCTCCAACATCCTTTCAAGCTTTGAGCGCCATGATCATGAGAAGGACCTTCCCTCCAATTTTGTGATTAGCAGGGCACCTCTCGGCGACACATAAGAAGATGAGCCTCTATTCTGGGAATATAAATCATTGTGCCAATACTAATTTTGACCACCATAATAATTCCTAGGATAATATTGACCTTGACCTTGCGGTTGAGGTCTCTATTTCCCTTGATATGATTAAGAGAGGTGGCCTTGCTAACACTGCGGTCTAAAGCCACCAGATGAGTTACCAACATAGTTGGCATCTTCAACTTGCATAAAAGGTGGCTCTTGTAATGGCTGATACCGGCATAGAGGAGGTGGGAATCCATGCCAATATTGAACACCAGTCATGATCTCATCAATAACATACACCTTTTTAACCTCAGACACGATCAACTTCTTTGTGAGGAGGGCTATGTTGTTTGCCACGGTGACCGTCACCTAATCATGCTCTTGATTCTCGTTCATCAAGTGGGATAATGAAGGAGTCCCCATATTGATTCCTCTACTCTGATCCCCACCATGCCAAGTATGATTCTGTTTTACTATTTTATCCAAAATGAATGCAATTTTGTTGAATGTCTTGTTCATAAAGCTTCCAACAGTGGCATTATTGGCAACAGACTATGTCAAAGCATCCAACATATTGTAAACTTGTAAAACAAGATATGGTTCGAGAACCCATGGTTGGGTCCCTGAAGGATGTATTGCCTGAATCTTTCTAATGCTTCGAACAACTGTTCTCCCAGGAGATGCCGAAAATAAAATATCTTATTTCGTTGCTCCGCCTTTTTATTAGGTGGAAACCACTTTTTCAAGAAGACGTTCACCAACTCCTTCCATGTATGGATTGAGTTTGGAGGGAGTCTGTGCAACCAATCCCTTACCTCACCGTCCAACTTGAACACTTGTAGCCAGATAACATTATCCGAAATGTTATTTTTCTTGTTGAGGTTGTGCACCTCCAAGAAATTCTTTAAATGCTGATGAGGGTATTCATCCGTGGAGTTGTGAAACTACCTCTCTACCTTAAGCATAGTGTTGATGCTTCTGTCAATCAAAGCATTCACCCTTGGTGGGACAATGGCACTAGCATAGTAAACTTTCCTTTTGACTTTCGCAAACATGTTTTCCATGTCTCGAGGTGAAAAAGTGTCCTTGATCTTGTATCAATTTAGCAAAAACAAAAAGAATAGGTCTAAGCAAGCAAACTAGACTGATAAGGATAGATAGGTCTTATGTCGTAGTCCCGACAACAACGCCATAATATTTGATGTCATTCAAATCCACTCCCAATATCGAGTAGTGTAAACGATCGCAAAAAATATCAAACCCAATGAGTTGGATGAATCCCATAGAGATTACTCACAACTGTTACACCCCATAAAATGTTAACAGTTAATAGGCGTACGCGTGGATTGTGATGAGTAAAGAGAGTTTGATGCGTGTAGGAAAAGCCTTGGAAGCAGGGTCAGGCGTAGCCAAGCCGCGAGGGGCCAGCACGACGCGCTAGCTTGCCAGTGCTTTGGGCAGCGCGGTGCCAGGAGGGCCAGCGCCCTGGGAGGCGGGGTGCGGCACCCTCCCTGGCACGTTGGCCAGCGCGAGGCACACCCCTACCACTGCCTATGTTTTATATATATAACACGCTTGTTCAATTTTAAAGCATAACAAATGAGACCTCGACCAGAGAAGAGGGGAAACGCAATTTGCACTATATTTCTCGTCAGTTACACTACCAGACGCAAATTAACTTCAGGTAACAAGTCCTAATCCTACGGGAAGTATTTCTATGGAGTTATTTCTCAAAATTTCGCTTGATATACCGGAACCCCGCTGATTAAAGGTTGTCAGAATTACTGCAAATTGAATCCTAAATGGCCACAGGCATTAGGTAAGCATTTCTCCCTTCTGAACTCTTGAGAAATTACGAGTTTTCACCGAGTTATTTAGAGTTGGATTATAGTTAATATTATTATCGAAAATTATCGTTATTTCCTGAGCTTATTATTAAAATTAGACCCATTCTCTTGGTACAAGGACAGTAGTTGGGTAAAGCCACCATTTACAAGTTGAAACTCCACAATTAGACGAAAGTCGGCACCCGAGGTATGTTAAGGCTATCCTTTTCGGCAAGTTACATTCGTCGTAAGTTAGTACAACTTGTGTATTTATAGTACTTCAGAGGAAACCTATTGTGGTCAGCTGTTACGAATAGAACTGAGACGACAACGAGGACATAATAACCCTCATTAGAGTTAACACTAGCAAGATTGGTTTTTCCTTACGACGTTTGGGTTATCGGGTGTTGTTGCTTACAAGGCCATCTTTGTAGGGGCAGTATGATGTCCGAAAGAACCAGATTGAGGTCATGAGGGATGTATTAAGTTACACCAGATTGAGGCCGTGAGGGTCGTATTGAGTTACATCCGATTGAGGCCGTGAGGGTCGTATTGAGTTACACTAGATAGAGGTCATGAGGGCGATATCTGTTTATAGTAGTTACATTATGATCCATAGTCAAGCCAAGGCTCGGGATCCAGTTACGATAGTTACATTATGACCCACAGTCGAGCCAAGGCTCAGGGTCCAGTTACATAACCCAGATGGCTCAAACACAAACACAGCTATAGGAGCCTATTAGGCTCGGATATAGCATTAGAGAATGAGTAATCCTAAGTTACAGTATGCTTACAAACCTTTAGTAGCCAGACAGCAGGAGTGTGCCTTATTTGTATTTGTCGGGGCTTATTGGGGCCCAGGTAGGTTATTCCATATTATTTGTACCTTCCAGGCTTATGAGGTCCCGGTTAGGTTTTTGTAGTATATATACACTTGTTAGTTAGATATTTCAGATGGTGAGATCATTCAGGTTAAACTCTTACCCTCCTTCATGATTACTTCATCTTTCATTCAGTTATTATTTTACTGCCTTACATATTCGGTACATATTATACTAACGCCCATCAGTGGGGCACTACATTACTTTCCTGCAAGTGCGGATAGACTCATTTCGGGACCTTCTTAGTCACCAGCGAGGGTAGCAGTCCAGTCAACTCCTTTTACAGAGTTGATAGTTTGAGAAGGTTTGTTCTTTTATTGTATAGTTTATGGGTAGGTGGGGGCCCTGTCTCGACCATTATTCCACTCTTAGATGCTTTTAGGCTACATATTATTAGTTGTTAGTTTTGTTGTGGGCCATATGGGGTCCATGTATGTTTTATTTCGTGTGATGGCCGTGTGAGACCTAGTTTAGCTATTAGTTAGCAGCCTTGTCGGCTATAGCATAGTTATAGTTTTCTGTTTTTATTTGGTTATAACTAGACAGCATAGTGGTCTTGTCGGCCCGCATCGAATCCCTATTATTGCATTGTTGTTGGTTAGCTGTTTCCTTTTACAAGTGTCCTTGTCGGCCAGAGGTTGTATTTACAACTGAGATATAACTCGTCATTTTCTTGAAATAAGTTGCAGGCATGCACCCGAAGTGTACAAGCCCAGTCAGGTTAGTTGAGATCCTAGTGTGGCACTAGGTGCCAGTCATGCCCTCCTAAGGTGGGGCGTGACAAACTTGGTATCAGACCAGGTCGTATCCTAGGGAGTCTGCAAGCTGTGTCAAGTAGAGTCTTTTCCATGGATGTATTGTGCACCATATTCTATAGACAGGAGGCTACGAGACATAATAGTATGGTTACTCTTGTTTCTCCTCTAGTCGTGCTATAGAGTTGTTATCCCTAAGCTTATGTTATTCTACTTAATTATAGAGAAACGTCGAACGCAAGGTGAACTGCGACTAGCCGAGAGTTGGATGTGGCGGCAGGAAAGGGCAGTAGTTAGGGGCCCCCGTCAGAGTCCGCCCGTTCTGAGGGCGATAGGGAGGTGTCACCTTGATCTCCCCAGCACACGCACCTCCCCACTAGAGCCCTTAGGGCAGCAGATACATCAGTACCTCCCCAAGCCATTCCTGTGCCATTGGATCAGGAGCTCAGGGGTGCATTTTACATGTTGGTTCAGATGATGGCTACCTAGCATCAGCCTCATCCAGTAGTACCAGCTTCTATCGAGCCCACTAAGGGGCCCAGGAGTTCGGGAGTCCGCAAGTTACTTGCTTTGGGTCCCCCGTAGTTTACAAGGACAGATCATAGAAAGGACCCCCAAAACTTCATAGATCAGCTACAGAGAATATTCAGGGTTATGCATACCTCGTCCACAGAATCAGTCGAGTTAGTAGTATTCCATTTGCGAGAGGTAGCAGTTTTATGGTACGAGAGTTGGGAAAGCTCCCGAGGAAAAGATGCACCTCCACCCATATGTTCTAGTTTCTCTGAGGCTCTCATAGACCACTACTTGCCCCGAGAGGTTCGACAGGCCAGAGAAGAGCAGTTTTTACATTGGTGTAGGGCAGAATGAGTGTCAGAGAATATGCATTGAGATTTGATTCCTTATCCAGATATGGGCCCTCATTTGTTGACACTATGCTAGCCAGGGTGCATCGGTTTATTATGGGACTGACACAAGAATATGTGGAGTCTTGCATTACAGCCACACTGCGATAGGATATGGATATCTCATGGATTCAGGCCTTTGTTCAGAATATAGGGGAACTCAGACAGCGTTAGCACACCATGGACAGGGCAGGTCAGGAGCAGCGTCGGAGGGCTATACCCGCAGACTTTCAGGGTGGTCCTAGCCCTTGTTTATCAGGTAAGCCACCAAGGTCCCTGCTCTAGCAGTAGCAGGGTAGCAGATCAGATCATCATGGATAGTCAGGGCCCTGTGAGAGTTCATGAGTGTCAAGCTCACAGCCGCAGAGGCCAAATCAGATGAGACTAGCGGTACCACATTGCAGCACCTTTCATAGGCTGCATTCGGGGAGATGCAAGTATGGTTCCACCTCCTATTATTCCTGTGGACGGGAGGGACACGTAATGAGGATTTTTCGACTAGATGCTAAGGCGGTCAAGACCAGTAGGATAGATCCTCAACGAGTTCATATGCCCCAGCCCCTTCTGTAGCGTGCAGGCCCTCACCTCCAGCCTGCTGAGGTTGAGGTAGATCAGCGACATCTAATTTAGGCAGCGATCAAGATCGCACATATGCACTACTAGGGTGACAGGAGTCAGAATCGTTGCCAGATGTTGTGATAGGTATATTAGATGTTTTCTCTCACTCAGTTTATGCTTTGATAGATTCGGGTTCCATTTTGTCGTATGTTACTCTGTTAGTGGCCTGAAAGTTTGATTTAGTGCCAAAATTGCTTCAGCCACCCTTCTTGGTGTCTACACCATCGGTGACTCTATTATTGCTAAAAGAATTTATCGGGGTTGTACAGTAGAGATTGTTGGTCGCCAGACCTTAGTAGATCTAGTAGAATTGGAAATGATTTTGATTTTGATGTAATTATGGATGTGGATTGGCTGGCACCATGTTATGCCACTATAGAATGTTGGACCAGAATAGTTCGATTTCACTTTCCAAGGGAAGTAATACGAGAGTGGAGAGGTAATACATCTACGCTAAAAGGTAAGTTCATATCCTATCTACGGGCGAAAAAGTTAATAGAAAAGGGTCATACTGCCATATCGTTAGGGTTCGGGATGTGCAAGCAGAATCCCCGACTCCCTATTCTATTCTAGTGGTTAATGAGTTTCCAAATGTGTTTCAGACAAACTTTCATGTATTCCCCGAAGCGGGAAATAGATTTCTCTATAGACTTGCTACCAGATACTCAACCTATATCCATCCCTCCGTATCGAAAAGAATTGAAAGAAAAATTATAAGACTTGTTGGATAAGGGTTTTATCAGGCTGAGCACTTTGTCGTGGGGTGCGCTGATGTGTTGCGGATTTACAGCACTTTCGACGCTCAAAACTAAGAAAATATCATGAACTTAGGTGTATTTATATGGATATAAGGAACTTTTCCTTTGGTTACAGGATAAATTGGTGTTGGAGCTAAAAGATGCAAAAGATAGCCTGAAGTGTGCAAAATAGGCTCAAATTGCAGTACATAGTATGAGTCGTAGGAAGGTCCTATGAGTCGTACTGGTGGACATGAAAAGTTAAAGAAGGCTAATATTGAAGATATGTAGTATACGAGTCTTAGTACGAGTCGTAGAAAGCTTGTACGACTCGTGGAGATGAAGTCGTGAAAAGATTCAGAAGATTTGCATAAGAGGCTGACTCCTGCTGCGGAAAGGAAGTACGAACCATGGAATAAAGGTATGAGTCGTACCATGGCGGTCGTGATGAACTTTAGAAATATTTCAAAGTCTCAGAGTCAATCCATGGGATCTCACTACGGATCGTAAGATGGAGGTACAAGTCGTACCAGGATCCAACACTTAGCCAAAATCAGCCAGTCATGCTATGTACGAAAGGATGCTACGGACAGTAGGATCTCGCTATGGATTGTAGGTTGACTCATGACGCAAGCAGAACCAGATATAGAAATTCACCCTGTTAGCCTAGGAAAAGGATTCTTGTTTCTATATAAATACGTTTTATGTTTTATTTTCTTAGGAGATTTTTTATCAGAGACATTATTGGAGACAACATTAGATAATTGAGAGAAAGAGAGAATGGAGTTGATTTGACTTGTGATCAACTTTTTCTTGAATTCTTCTTATTCTAACTATTTGTTCTTCAAGATTTTGCTGATTAATTAAAGGAAGTGCTTTTCTCATTCATGCTTGTAAGTATTGATTTATGTTTTTAATCATGAATGCAATTTACAATCTTACAACTATGAGAGGCTAAAACCTCCATAGCTAGGGTTGTGGGAACCATGGAGGGTTAACAAGCTAGGGTTGTACAAAGTGATTGTAAAACCAATACAAACACTTATATTGTATTCTCTTCATGCTTAAACGTTTCTTAACGGTGCACAACATTAGGACATGCCCGAATTCTTTACTTGCTTAGCTCTAAGAGATAGAGATTGGGAAAAGAGAATTACAATGGAGCCTTGATCTTGATGATCATTGTATTAACTTGAGTTGTGGTCGTAGGATAGTTAAATGTGGAACTTAGTGATAACGGATAGTTTGAAACCGCTCATGAGACTTGGTCGAGTAATTGAGTATAGTCATTCAATAGGTACTGGTCGGTCGTTTGAATGAACCTAAGTTATCAGTTCTATAAGTAAGTATTGGTGATGTTCATGAGTGTATACCCAAAGCAGTTATGAACCCATTGGGAACATAAACCCTAGTTATCCTTTAATATTGATTAAAAACCAGATTTTTGATAATTGTTTTTATTATTGATTTTCTTTATAACCCCCCAATTTTAAAGTAACTACCTTACAATTTCACTTACCGGCTGTAATCTAGCTCTTCCATATTCCCTGTGGGATCGACCCCAACCTCTAGTTGGGTTCTTTATTGATAACGTCCACTTCATACTTCAGTAAGAGGTGTGGTTTGAGAGTTATCAAAAAGTGGCGTCGTTGCCGGAGAATACGGCTAAGACTAGGTTATTAGCTTGTATTTGACATGTTGTTAGTTATGTTACTTTTTCTTTGTTTTTCTTTGTTTTTCTTTGTTTTCCTTTTGTGAATCCCTTAGGTGACATCAAAGGAACAACCTTTCACTCGAACACTCAAATGGAACATGATAAGATGCCAACACCTGTGGAAGAAATAGTGACTAATGATACATTGGCAGCTGTGGTAATGAATTATGAAGAAGAGGGAAACCCATAATACACAAAAACAGTTAATGCTTTAAATGGGAAAGCGTCATATAACTTGAGACCAAACAAGTTAGACCTGGACTTAAAGAACGATTCAACACCGCCGGCCAAGCCATCCGTGGAGGTACCACCAATCTACCATGACAAAAAGATTGCAAGAAGTTTAGCCCAGGTGATTTTGTCCTACGTTTTAACTCAAGACTCCAGCTCCATCCTGGGAAGTTGAAATCTAGAAGATGGTACCTTACAGAGTAGTGCAAGTATCTCCGTATGGTGCAGTGGAACTTGAGAATAAAGAAGGAAAAAGATTTAAAGTAAATGGGCAAAGAATAAAAGTGTATCTAAGAGATGAGGAAGAATTAAAAAGAATAGAGGAAGTATACTTTGATGATGCCTGAGGAGTCACAAAAGTCACGTCGTGCCGAGACGTTAAATCAGGCACTGCATGGGAGGCAACCCATGGAAGGTGAAGCTTGAGTATCCCCAGGTATGTTCTCTTCTCTATGTTCTTATAGTTTATGCTTCAGGGACAAAGATTACTTTTCAAAAAGGGGAGGGGGTGTACTTGTGATTTTTGGAATTTTTTATTCGTCTAAGGGTTTATCTTATCGTGTTTCTTTTCCCTCAAGCGTGCTATCTAGTAGAATCGGCATGTGTAGGATTTTTATTTTTAGCTTGTGATTTTTTTTTTAATTAGAAAGTAACTTAGGAGTACTCAACCAATAAAAATGCACTAGTTTTGGTTTTTGAAAAAATTGACCCTGTTTAAAACTTTTATTGATGCATTAGCTATGTATTTGTGACAACATGCATGATTTTTGTGGATCTTTTGATGTCATTTAGTTTATTAATATGAGTATTCTTGTTAATCCATGTATAAACCAGATAGGTGAGGTGAAAATAGTTCTTGTACCATGTGTGTGTGAGGTATAGTATTCAGTTCGGTATTGTGTTGAAGATCTAGAACTTACCTGGTTGGTCTTTGCATAGACTAAGGATGGTTGGTTAGGATATGATCATAGACCATTTTTGTTTATCTCACTTTTAGACTATATTATCCTACCAAAGTTGCATGAATCCCTTGATCCCAAGTTTGAGCCTTAATAGACCATGTTTCTTTGATTTACCAATTAACCGTACCCATTTGTTTATAATAAACCTCTTTTGGCCCTGGTCTTTCCTTGGATATTGTGAACCTCAACATAAGCAAAATGCTTAAGTTGAGGGTGACTAGAGTAGGGGTGCGTAAATGGTGGGAACGGGAGAAAGGAAAAGAAAAGAGAAAAGAAATGGTGAAAAATGAGGTGTGGTGAGATGAAAAAAAAAAGAGATGAAAATGCTGAGAATCTTGAAAAAGAAAACTCAAAAGAAAATGAAAATGCTAAAAAAAGTTGAAAACTCACCACACCCATGCAAACATGTATAAAAAGGGGTGAAAATGGAAGAAAAGGGAATGAAAGAATAAAGGGTGAAATAGGTCAATGGTAAAGCTAATGTATGTAGTGCCAAGGAAGGGATAGTCACTTATAAAAGCTTCCATCTTTATCATTTCCAGCCCTAAGCCTACATTACATGCCATACCAAGTCCTATAGTGATCCTAACTCGACCATCAAAGATAAACCAAAGCAGAGAAAATAAGGGCAAGCCTATGGTATCTGACACATAATACTTGTAACTTCTTTGTGAGAGTGAGTGTCTTACTTGTTTAGTCCCATTCTATGCTTGACATTTCATATCTAAGTGGGGACTTCATTTGTGTGAGGGTACATGGATTATACTTGCTTTTACCATTGGTCTATGTAAAAAACATTGGTGATGACTTGATTGCCTGTTGATAGCTAGATGACATGTTTTTTTATCCCTGTTTATGATGTTTTGAGGTTGCTTTTAATGCATTAGCTGATGTTCCATGAGAAAGGGTCAGTAGAGTTTGTATAGAAAGTGCAAGTTTTGTTTGAGTATTGGTTGTAGTATCTTAAGTCTAATTTCTAGATAGACAAGTTCGTAGACTGAGAACTAAAGATGTAGCCTCCATTAAAGTACTATGGAGGAATAGAAATAAAGAAGAGATGACCTGGGAAGCTAAGAATGACATGAGATCTAGATATCCTCACTTATTCCAGGATTGACCCAGATTATGCAGTTGAGGTGAGGTCATGGTTCAGTTGTTATTTTACTGCTTATATTACTAGTACTGTTTAGTTGGTTATATCTATATGGTGGAGTAGGTGATTATAGCGTCTGTGAGGCGTCTATGTTGGACTTTTCTGCATTTCAGGTTTCCGGATAGTCCACATTACAGAGGAGAATTTGCCGAAATTATTCTAAGTACTAGATAAAAGAGTTGACTCCTTTAAGCCTGAAGATGACATTCGACAACGAATGCTCCAAAAGGGTAAGGATGTTACACTCCATAAAATGTAAAAGGTTAGTTGGTGTACGTGTGGGTTGTGACGAGTAAAGAGAGTTTGACGCATGTAGAAAAATCTTTGGAGCAGGGTTGGGCAAGTACAGGCCGCAAGGGGCCAGCGCGACACGCCAGCCTGCCGGTGCTTTGGGCAGTGCAGCGCGCTAGGAGGGCCAGCACCCTAGGAGGCGTGGCGCGGCACCTTCCCCAGCGCGTTGGCAAGCGCGAGGCACACTCCTGCCACCGCCCATGTTATATATATATAGCACCCTTGTTGAGTTTTAAAGCATAACAAATGAGACCTCGGCCAAAGAAGAGGGAAAATGCAACTTTCACTATATTTCCTGCCAATTATGCTAACAAACATCGACCAAATGCAAATTAACTTCAAGTAACAAGTGTTAAGTGATCTTGGGCATAATTACATGCCAAAGTGATACTTTATAACTTAGTTTTGTCTTGTTTATGTATTTAATTATGTACATTTTCATTCCTTTTTATATAAATGAGAAGAAATATTAACCAACATGATTAGTCTTTGTTTTTTAAGGAAATAATGCATTGGAGGGCCCAATCTATGATTTGGTGAAGTGGAGGAATGATATCGGGAGCAAAACACCAAAGTTGGAATAAATTGGGCGATTTCCAGAGGGCTTCCGCGATACCTCCGTGTCACGGAGACAGTGCTCCGCGATACACACCGTGTCACGGAGGCAGTGCTCCGTGATACACACCATTTCACGGAGGCAATGCTCCGCGATACACTCCGTGACACGTTGCTTGTTATCCCAGAAAAAATTCCCACTAGTATAAATAGCACACTTTATTTTAAACATTCTCACTTGGTTGAGAAAGAACATGGGTTACAGGTAGTTGAGGGGACGAAAATTCTAGGGTTCTTGTCTATCTCTTTCTCTTTTATCTCAATTGTTTGTATGATTTATACTCATTTGATGATGTTTAATCTTCAAATGAGTGGCCAAATTCACTTCTTCCTGAGGTTAAGAACAATTATAGTGGAATGTAATTGTTGATCATTTTAGTTTTCATCTTTTCTTCAATGGTTGTTCTATCAATTCTTGTTCTTATTGCTTTAATGTTTGGCCAATGTTAATGTATATCTAAAAAATCCAATTTTGATTTTGAAAAGGAAAGAAATTGAAAAGTTTTGAATTGGTAGGATATGATCTCTTCTTAGTTTGGGAAAATTGAGAATTGATTTACATTCAGAATAGAAATATATCTGAAAGTCTTATTAGTCAATTAAGGAATCGGTTTTGTATGGCTAGAACATGAAATTCTTTTATCACAGAAATGTAGATTGAAGGTTCATGATTCTTAAGTTGGATAGGAGACGAAAGTTCCAATCCATAGGCAATAATTTTTGACTAGCAACCGAAGGAAAGATTAACTAAATTGTATCGATAAATTAATTCCCTGCATGTTCGTTTTAACCTCAGCTTGCTCATTACTATTGTTCAGACTCACTTTATAATTTTGCCTTAGATTCTTATTAATTAGTAACTCAAACTCTCAAAATATTATTTATTTGGTTGTCTGCATTCTTAAAGATATAGTTCATTAACACTTATGTTAATTATTACCGTAGTTCAATCCCTGTGGGATCGATACTTGGCTTTACTTAAGCCACTTTACTACTTGTTCGACCACGTGCACTTGCGTGTAGTCACCACAGCACCGAACATTAAGCCTACGGGAAGCATTTCTACCGAGTTATTTCTTGAAAATTCACTCGGCATACCGGAATCCCGCCGAGTAAAGGTGTCAAAATTACTCCAATTTGAATCCTCAACGGCCACAGACATTAGGTAAGCATTTCTCCCTTCTGAACTCTCGAGAAATTATGGGTTTTTGTTGAGTTATTCATAGTTGGATTATAGTTAATATTATTATTGAAAGTTATCGTTATTTGCCGAGCTTAGTATTGAATTAGCCCTATTCTCTCGGTATAAGGACTGCAGTTGGGTGAAGCCGCCATTTACAAGTTGAAGCTCCCCAGTTAGACGAAAGTCGACACTCGATATATGTTAAGGCTATACTCTTTGGAAAGTTACGTTGGTCGTAAGTTAGTACAACTTGTGTATTTATAGTACTTCGGGGTAAACCTATTGTGGTCAGTTGTTACGAATAGAACTGAGATGACAACGAGGACATAGTAACCCTCGTCAGAGTTAACCCTAGCTAGATTGGTTTTTCCTTACGATGTTTGGGTTGTCGGGTGTTGTTGCTGCCTATAGGGCCATCCTTATAGGGGCAGTATGATGTCCGAAAGAACCAGATTGAGGCTGTGAGGGCCGTATTGATTTACACCATATTGAGGTCGTGGGGGCCATATGTAGCAATTACATTATGATCCATAGTCGAGCCAAGGCTCGGGAACCAGTTACATTATGACCTACAATCGAGCCAAGGCTCAGGTCCAGTTACATAACCCAATGAATCATACACAGACACAGCTACAAGAGCCTATCAGGCTCAAATACGGTGTTAGAGAACGAGTAATCCTGACTTACAGTATGCTTATGAACCTTTAGTAGCCAAACAACAGGAGTGTGCATTGTTTGTATTTGTCGGGGCTTATGGGGGCCCAGGTAGGTCATTCTGAGTTGTTTGTACCTTCCAGGCTTATGAGGGCCCAGTTAGGTTCTTGTTAAATATAAATACTTGTTAGTTAGATATTTCAGATGGTGAGATCATTCAGGTTAAACTATTACCCTCCATCATGATTACTTATGCTTTCATTCAGTTATTATTTTACTGCCTTACATATTCAGTATATATTGTACTGACGCCCATCCGTGGGGCATCGCATTACTTTCTTGTAGGTGTCGATAGACGCGGTTCGATACCTTCTTAGTCACCAGCCAAGGTCAGTAGTCCAGTCAGCTCCTTTTTTTGAAGTTGGTAGTTAGAGAAGGTTTGTTCTTTTGTTGTACAGTTTATGGGTAGGTCGGGGCCCTATCTCGACCATTATTCCACTCTTAGATGCCTGCAAGCTACAGATTACCAGCTTTTAGTTTTGTTACTGGCCATGTGGGGTCCATGTATGCTTTATCGTGTGATGACCGTGTGGGGCCTAGTTTAGCTATCAGTTAACAGCCTTGTCAACTATAGCATAGTTATAATTGCCTGGTTTCATTTGTTTATAACTAGACAGCATGATGGTTTTGTCGCCTGCATAGGATCCCTGTTATTGCATTATTGTTGGTTAGTTATTTTCTTTTACAGGTGTCCTTGTCGGCTAGAGGTTGTATCTACAGTCGAGATATAGCTCTTCATTTTCTTGAAATAAGTTGCAGGCGTGCACCAGAAGTGCACAAGCTGAGTCAGGTTAGCTTAGATCCTAGTGTGGCACTATGTGCCAGTCATGCCTCTCATGGTGGTGCATGACAACAGCCTAATCTATCTAGTACTAATCAACATAGTATTGCAAGATTAGAGTCCATTTGAATTGAGAGAGGTAAACTTTAACTACAGTTATGGAGTGCAATATGCTAGGGTCATAATCAATTTGAGAAAATTCTAGGGAAGTGACTTCAATTAAGGGTCGATCCTCTTAAATCTCCCAATATGGATGAATTGAGAATGGGCTAGGACTGAACATGCAAGCAATTTACTTAGGAAACCCATAGGTATCTTTCAATAGAACCATAGGGGTCAATATACTTCGATTTTGTCAAATTAGAGAGAACTGCCTTCTATACAGTTGCGTGTTTCCAATTGAATTCGAGTTTACGTGAATAGTCAGCTTAATTTTCGGGTGTAAATGTATAATGTAGTATGTTATCTTTATAAAATTATATCATATTTTGTTAATAAATTTTTTATATATGAAAAAGAAGAAAGTTCTTTCCTTGGAACCCTCAGATTTTAGATTGAATTAATTTTGGCTGAAATTAGATTGTAAAGGTTAGACGTTTACAAGGAGGCTGCACCTTAAAGAAATATATGTTGAGATGGTTGATTATTATTTTTATTGATCCAGTTTCAGAGAGGCTTCAAGGATATTATTTATCCAAAAAATTAGTTTTTAGGTATTAGAAAATTAATTACTCGTGTTTTACTCGGTTATTAGAGATGTTAGAGCTTAAGTATTGAATCCTTGATAATGTTAAAGTTTCATCTCTATTGAAAGATTGCTTTGTACTTTGTAATTATGGAAGAACGTTTCTCCTTTTTAGATTATGGAAAACATACTGTTCATTTATTGAATCTTCATAAGAATATTGATAATATTTGTCTTACTAGTACTATATATATCAACGAGGAGATGAATTGCATTTTTCCTTTCTTGCGTAAGCTAATGTTGGATGGTGTGGAAGGATATTGATTCATCAAATAAATGGGAGGAGAAGTAGCAAGGAATGAAAAATAAGTTATTCACAAGGTTATGTTTTTATTTTTTCTTACATAATTTTCTCTTTGTATGTTTATTCATATCTAGTGTAGCTAACATTCATTTTCTTAAGGTGGATACGGTCAAAGATTTTTAACTTGAAGTTGTTGCTGCTGTGATTAAAGGTATGTCTATTGAATTAATTTACTATCAATGTGTAAATTTTTGAATTTTATTGGATTCATTTAAGCTTTTTTGTCATTTATATTCATTTTTAAGCGTACAAATAATTTTATATTAGTTGTTTTTGTTATGTTCTTGTAGAAATCTGAATAAGAATATGTTATAGATTAGTAAGTTGTCTACCAACTATAACATGATAAATATTTATAAATAAATTTAGCAATATCTTTTACTATTAAGTTTGATGAAACATAAATTCCTAACTTCTTCCAAAAAAATTTCGTCATTGTTCATTTATGATTCGTTCTTTTTTGTCAGAAATTTTTTAGACTTCATTTCCTTGTTAATTAAAGCAATAGCTAGATTATCCAATTAGTAAAATCCTTCTATGTTGATCAAACAATATTTGCTTCAATGAATTAGTTAATATGGTTATTAAATTAATTATTTGTTATCTAAATAAGGTAGCTTCTAGTAGTTTCGTCACTAAACTGAAATGAAGTTATTTTAGCAGATGAATTGTTTGATGACTAAAGTACGAGCCCTGAAGACAACGAAGTCAATTGCAAAGAAAGTTGAAGTAGATGTATTTTTGTTTTGTTTGCATAATTTAATCGTGTTATCATTTGTCCATACACTATAACTCTATTTTTCTAGGAGCCAATAAGAATAGTATCATACAATATAGATAGATATATTTTCTAGTTGTGATTTGTTAGTTCTTTGTAGTTGACAATTAAAGTTTATATTAGTATTGACTATTTGGTTTCTTTTAATTTTGATCCGTATGTATATATATTGGCGAGTCAAGTATATGAAATAATATTACTATTTGATAAACACATAAAAAAGATATCAATTTGTATTTACATTTATTAAGATCTCACATTAGCGTAGGAAAATTTGGTTGCTATAACTTTTTAACGACGGAATTGTTAAATAGTTAAATTGACATTAGTGTAGGGAAATTTGACAATAGCGAAGAGAATATTGGTCGTTAAAAACTACATATAATGACCGGAATTTTTTGGTCGCTAATGGATCTTTAACGTCCGAGCATCAAATCCGATTGTTAACTTTTAACATCAAGAATTTTAGCGACCGGTGATGATCAAATTATTTTTGGTCGTTATTGAATTATAGAGAACGAATTTGAACTTTTAATTACTGAAATTCCCCTTCTAAAAGTCATATTTCTTGTAGTGTTACCACAGTGTCATCGTTAATGCTAACAACAATCATCAATCCAGACAACATGATACCAACTACAACATATTCAAGTCTTTACATAAGGGTTTACAATCCTACGTCACTCGCTTCATCTCATGCTCAAACATAGTTATAACATATTAATCAGTCCGTTAATTGCATCTCCTACACAGAGTCTACATGATTTATCCCTCCAAGGTTTTGATTCAAAATAAAGAAGGAGTTCATATTTATACCAAGGAATATTCTGTCAACAACACCCGAAAGTTAATCTCCTCAACAATGTTTGACTTAATGCATATCCTAGAACATGTACACATTTATTGGTTGAAATATCTCCCCTAGGGTCTTACCTTCTTATGAGCTTTCGTCACCCCTCTTCTAGTATGCTTGTTCTTAGATTTTTACTGATTTTTGATTAATAGACCATAACATAGTTAAAAGTACGATCCTACTCATCGAAACATATAAATCATATGCACAATATATGTTTAGCTAACCGAAGTCTAACAAAAAAGTGAGTAAACCATAGCCTACCTGGGCGCCAAGCTATCGTCCCAATTGTCCTTGAATGCAGCTACGTCATTCTCTTGATTTTTTCGCGAGAGATCCTAGCTATGGAGGTCAAATTCCACCCTTTGGATCCTTTTATTTTCCTCAAAAAGTTTATTTTCTACTTTAGACATTTTTAATAAGTCCTTCTTAAGGACTAGATTTTCAAATTCCTAGTCAGAATGAAATTGTGGATTTCTAGTCCGCATCATCCGATGCAGCGGACACACTGTTACACCCCGTAAATTCTTGACATTTAGATGGCCTATTCGTGCTACTGTGGAGTGTCTAGAACTTGCCTGGTGTGTATTTAAAACGAAATGTGGACTAGAGGAGATGATTTAGGCATTTCTTTGAATGAACCTAATTTTTATCCCTCACTTTACCTACCTTGAATGATTAATCCTAGTGACCCCTATTGAGCCTTAAGCCTTTTCTTTGGTAGCTACAACATAAGCTTAATCCTTTTTCATTCATTAGCCTTGAATTTTATCCAAAACTCCTAAGCACTTAAGTGAAAAATTCCAAAGAGTGAAGGAGTGAGAAGCATGGAAAAGAAGGAAAAGTAGCAGTTGTAAAAGTTGAGAAAGGTCAAGGGTGCACTTGTTTTAAAATGCTTGATTATTGGTAGGAAGTAAGAAAGTAAATGAATGAAAAAGTTGTGTAAGTACTCCTTACAAATAAGCTAAGTGTGCTTAAAGAAATGGGAACAAGAAGAGAAAATTCAAGAGTGAAAAGAATGAGGGTGAAGTAAGAGAAGAGATGTCCTTAATGAATGTGGGATGAATTAAAAGCGCTTGGGGAAGATAGTCACTATTACTGGCCAGATAGTTGTTCGGGCTGTTTCGCAACTACACGCAAGTGCACGTGGTCGAACAAGTAGTAAAATGGCTAAAGTAAGCCAAGTATCGATCCCATAGGGACTGAGCCAAGGTAATAATCGAATTAAGCGTTAATGAACTCTAACTCTAAAAATGCAGACAACAATTTAAAGAAGATTTTGAGAGTTGGTTTCCTAATTTATACTAATCTAAAACAAAATTATAAAATGAGTCTGAACTATAGTAGTGAGCAAGCTGAGGCTAAAACGAACATGCAGGGAAATAATTTATCGATACAATTCGGTTAATCTTTCCTTCGGTTGCTAGTCAAGAATTATTGCCTATGGAGAGAAACTTTCATATTCTACCCAACTTAAGAATCATGAACCTTCAACCTACATTTCTGTGATAAAAGAATTTCATCTTCTAGCCATACGAAACTGATTCCTTAATTGACTAATACGACTTTCATATATATCTCTATTCTGAAGGTAAATCAATTCTCAATTTTCCCAAACTAAGAAGAGATCATATCCTACCAATTCACAACTTTTCAATTTCTTTCCTTTTCAATATAAAATTGGATTTTTTAGATATACATTAACATTGGCCAGACGTTAATGCAGTAAGAACAAGAATTGATAGAACAACCATGGAAGAAAAGATGAAAAATCAAAATGATCAACAATTACATTCCACTACAAATGTTCTTAACCTCAGCAAGAAGTGAATTTAGCCACTCATTTGTGGATTAAACATCATCAAATGAGTATAAATAATACAAACAATTGAAATAAAAGAGAAAGAGTTAGAGAAGAACCCTAAGATTTTTGTCTCCTCAACTGCCTGTAACCCACGTTCTTGCTCAACTAAGTCAGAATAATTAAAAATAAACCTAAGTGTGCTATTTATACTAGTGAAAATTTTTCCCGGAATAACAAGCAACGTGTCACGGAGTGCATCACGGAGCACTGCCTCCGTGACACGGTGCAAACGCGGACCCTCACTGGAATTTTATGTTTCAGGTAAATATGGGCAACGTGCCAAAGCATGTAACGAGGTGCTTGGCCAACGTGCCACAGCGCCGACGCGAACCTTCACTGGAAATTGTCTAAATAAACTCATCTGAGGCAGACTGCCTCCGCGATGGCAGCGTGACACGGCTCCATCGCGGAGCCCCTTTGTTTGCTGCTTTTCCTTGACCTTTTCCAGTGCTCGCTTTCGAGGCCATTCCCGATTTTCACCAACATGGAACTTAGCTTCCTAAAATTACAATTTTCCTGCAAAATAATACTAATCATATTGGTTAGTATAAATTCACATTTTAACTTCAAATCACATGAGAATGTACAAATAACGATAGATAAACAAGATAAAATAGAGCATTTGAGCATCACTTGGGCATATAATTCTTCCCAAGATCACTTACCCCACACTTAAAACCTTGTTCGTCCTCGAACAATACTCTCATATCTCATGCAATTGACACCCACGTATAGCTACTTTGGCTTGACAATTCAAGATACGGTTATACCGATTATTTAATATAGTAAATCATCAAGAAAACATGCATAGTCTCATAAACACACTGACATTCACCACATTAAGACCTCCTAGACTCAAGAATTGACTCTCGATCTCAGAAAACTCATGCAAATCAGCAGATTAAAACATCCGACACGAAATCCAATCTACCGTCAAATATGTGCCCTCACAACACAAGAAAATTACCCCTTTTCCAATCATATGATTTCCAAATCATTACATGTAGAGGTATATGAACACGATTTCGCTCTCTCTCCCAAAGTATTCACATGCATCATGTCATGAACCATAGGCTTGCCTCTAGTGTATTACTCCACTAAAATAAGGAAGCGTGATGTAAGATCACGTAGGACTTGTAACGGGTTGTAATGTAAGCTAAGGAACTAGTAAATACTGGGCTAACCAATAATAGCAACTAGCCTCCTCAAGCGCTTTTCAATACATCCCACCATCATTATGGGCATTGTTTCTTCCTTCATCCTCCCATTCTTGAAGTCTTTCTTTATTTTTTTTCCCATTTCTTTAAGCACGCTCGACTTAATAACAAAGATTAGTTATACATCTTCATTTTATTTATATTCAGCAAGTGCACCTTTGACCTTATCTTTACTTTCACCACTTCTGCTTTTCCTTTCTTTTCACACTTTTCACTCCTTGACATTGTGGGAAAATTATTTTTTTCTTGAGTGCTTAAGAGTTTTGGATCAAATTCACGGCTAATGAAAAGAACGGATTAAACTCGGTTTTTACCTCTTCAGTGAAAGAAAAAAATAGGCTAAAGGCTCAATGGGGCTAACTAGGATGTACATTCAAGGTAGGTATGATAAGAAAAAAAAATTTTGGTTTAATCAAAGAAATGCCTACATCCTTTCCTACACTACACATCCTTCATTTCGTTTAGTACACACACTAGGCAAGTTCTAGACACTTCACAATAGCATAGAAGAATCGAAACCTCACCTCACACTCATTGCACATGCTCAACTCAAGACTTATTCACAGACTCTTCAATCAGCTAATTACAAGAATTCCATATTAAGCCTCAACCACACCGAATGGAACTCTATAGCCTAGGTATCTCAACATGTTTCACATTTGCATGCTTTCATACGAATCATCTTCGCATCTCAATATCATGTACAACACGCAACAAGAATTTCGAACCATGAAGTAACGACACGTTTGGGAAACAACCAAAAGAAAGAAAAAAATTACTCCTATTGACTACATTTCCCTTAAGACGGTCGTCATTCATCCATCATAGGGAACGGTCACTATTTATGACTTCGGTTCAATGGGACTATTCTCGGTAAAAGCACCAAAAACAAAGGCCGAGAAACCCAATCAAAAAGATTCAACAAAAAAAATTTAAAATATCGATAATTTCGATAGAAAATAAAAATATTTATACAACCAGCTAACAACAACTCAACACAGCACACAACAGCTTAACATTCATTACACACCGAATTACAATACAAAACATACTCATAAAATCACAGGGTCACAATTTTTTCACAGGCACAACAACAAGACATGAACATAAACAACAACAAAACAACTAGCACCTAACTACTCCCACCCCACACTCAAATCGAACACTGTCCCCAGTGTTCATCAAATTCACATAGCACAGAAGTAGGTGGTGAAACTCCCTGATCAGTCGAAGTATTCAACTTCTTCGTCGGGTGTCGTTGCCTCGTCCCCCATATCTGAATAGCCCCCGCTATCCTCATCTGACTCAACATCTGAGTCATCGTGGTGTGTCTCCTCATCTGTGGGGACATCATCATCAACAGGCTCCACAAAAGCAGGCCCCACTCGGCATAGAGCCTTGGCATTTTTGCCAAAGGGGTAATCTAGCTCGAGCTTCTATAGCTCATCTTCTGTTGATGGCCTTCCGCCTATTCGCAACTGCAGCATCTGCATCCCGTACATGCGGGCCATATACTGATCATCCCGAGCATGTCGCTCGACTAGTGTGAGAACTGGCCCGTGAGTGGTGTCGGGTGCCTTGGTTTTGGTGACGTCCAAAGCACGCCTATCCATTTGCGGGATGTAGTCTAGGGCCTCCTCCTCAATGTCAAGGCCCCTCAGAAATGTGGTCAGCAAACCACCAAACCCGTACCTGTGCCCTTGATGCAAACGGGCTCTCTTCATGGCGGAGATGATCACCGCCCCAACATTAATCTCCAGCCCTTTCATCAGGGCATAAACCAAGCACACACGATCCTAGGAGACATTTGTCATGTGCACCCCCGAGATCAGGCAGGAACACACGATTTTAAGCCAAATCCTGGCTTCCCTGTTCATTTGCGAGTAAGGCAGCGTTTGATGATAGCCCCTCTCCTTGTGCCTGCTCCACCGTGCTGTCGAATGGGCTCCACACAGAGTGTGTCTGATATATGCATAGGGTGGAGTTATGTTCAGCTGCCGGAGTACATGGGTGTCTGTGTCTCGCGCCCCCAATATGGCATTCAGGTGATGGGGCTCAAAGGTGACAACCTGCCCCCTTATCTTGACAGTGTGACTACGGAGTGTTGGGTTCCAGTTTGCGTAGAACTCCAGAATCAAGTGGAGATTGCACTCCTTGGGCTCTTCGAAGATGAAGTTCATCCCTGCAGCATCAATCTGGTGTACTATTCTAGGGAATTCCTATGCAAGTGGCTCCCTTGCAATGTGCTCCTCAGGGAAGTATTTGGTATCCTTGTGCTTGGCATACCATTTCTTCCCTTCGTTCGTCACCCATCAGGTTCCGTATTGACGGCGTTGGCCGCGAGGAACCGCTGGTGCTACTGGGACTGCTGTTCCCAGTCTAATCCTTTTTCTCTCGGCGCCTAATGTAGATGCGCCCTTTCATTTGTCTTGCCTGCTTGACATCGTTCCTGTCAAATCAAACAGACATTCCCAATGTTATTCAAGTCAAAAATTTGCTTCGATTAAGGTTGGGTTGAGTTAGGCCACCCCACACTTAATCTTTAGCCACAATGAAAACAATTCGGCCAAACAATCATTCTTTTCCAATTTTTATCAACCAACATGCCTCGTGCATTCAGATAAGTCGATGGAGTAATGACTAAGTACTACTCAGACTTCGTACAACTAATCACAATTTCACCATCGATTCCATTACATCACATAGCACTTAGCCAAAAATTTTCTCAACAACAATAACCTATGCAATTCACCAATTTCATTTTCCCGAAAATTCCCTTGTTTATTTAGCATATTCGTCCATATTCACAACATCATTTACATTACCCAACATGCACAACCCAATCATTTTCAAATTTTCAACCAAATTTAGTTTCTTCCTATCTCAAATTCCAACCCTAGCTACCAATTTCGTAAAAATTTAATCAAACATGTATTTATCGAGTTCATATAATCATAACGATACTACGAACATCAATCAACTATAACTTAAATGAATTCATGCTCAATTTACACTTAGGGCAAGCTTTAGTCACCTCATATGCTCAAAAATTGAAAATTTCGGCAAAAATTGAGGTTGAGTTCAAGAACATACCTTTAATTCGATGAACTTGAAGAAAAGTTGAAGAAAATTTGATCCTAGGTCTGTGTCACATTGGGGAAGGAGGGATTTTAGGGAGTTTTTCACGGAGGGGAGTGAGAAATGGGAAAAAATAAGGTGTTTTCGGGGTTAAGAAGGGTATTTTTCGCGTGGGTCACCCGGCAACCCGGCATGACCCATCGTGAATAACACTTCAATGTGTCACAGAGGGTAACGCGGAGCACCCCCTTCGTGACACGGAGCCATCGCGCAGGGGTTCTGGAATTTGTAAAAATTCCAAAACACCTTCAACGTGTCACCGAGGGTAACGCGGAGGCCCTCCTCTGTGACACGGAGCCACCGCGCAGGCTCACTTTCTTGCCACTTTTTAATTTTTTCTCACCTCGATTTTTTCCTTTGCGATCCTTTGCATTTTTGCTCTCCGTTACACCTGGAAATCATCTCACAACAAGAAATTGGTTAGAATGTATAGGTTTCAAACACAACCAAAAAAATTTTTGTTCTTATTATTTTTTTTATTTTTATTTTCTTTTTCTTTTCTTTTTAACTAATTCTACTCATCTATTACAACAATTTCATGGGTTGCCTCCCGTGCAGCACCTGATTTACCGTCGTGGCTCGACGTCATTAAAGCTCAATCATCCACTAGAGTGACGGACATTTTCTCTCGAATAACGTCCTCACCCCAATAATGCTTACACCGCTGCCCATTAACCAAGAACGTGGCACTTCGATCTTCTTGCCACAACTCCACTGCCCCATGTGGGGTGTCCTCAATTAGTGGTTTTCCCACTGGATCTCGAGAATCAACAATCTGAACAATGTCCGCTTGATCTAGCACGTTGATTGCTAAAAGCTCCTCATATATGGCCGGAAGCTTCGTGGCCTTGTACACGTCAAATACCTCCACCTTGTCATGCGCCCGCATGGTTAGCTGTCCTGCGGCTACATCAATCAAAGCTTTCCCAGTTGCCAAGAAAGGACGTCCCAAAATAAATGGGACTTCCGCATCCGGCTCAAAATCCAGCACAACAAAATCTACCGGGAAGATAAGGGAGCCCACTTGCACCAGCACATCCTCCACAATGCCATCTGGTCTAGCCAAAGAACGATCCGCTAACTGCAAGATCACTGTAGTTGGTCTAGGACTGCCCAGCCCCAACTTCTTGAATACCGATGTCGGCATCAAGTTAATGCTCGCTCCCAAATCGCATAGTCCACGAGCTCGGATACTTTGCCCAATTGTGATTTGAATTGTAAAGCTCCCAGGGTCCTTGAGGTTTGTTGGCAACCTATTCTATATCCAGTAAGTGCACTCCTCCGTAAGCGCCACCGTAGCATACTCCGTCAATCTGCTTTTGTTCGCTACGATGTCCTTGATATATTTTGCATACTTCGGCACTCCCTGCAAAACATCAACAAGAGGTAAATTAATGTGTACCTATTTAAGGACCTCCATGAATTTTTTGAAACACGCTTCCTCCTTGTGTTTCTTTAATCTTTGAGGGAACGAGGGTGGTGGTCTTTCTGGTTCAGCTTCCTTTTTCTTCCCCCTCTCATCATCGTGTTCCCTTTCTTTCTCCACTGCTCCTGAATGTTGAGGTGGTCTTTCTGGTTCCACCTCCTTGAGTTGTAAACTACTCCTTGTGGTCACTGTATTTACTTGCTTGGGATTCGGGTCAGTGTCACTCGGTAGTCCTCCTCTTGGCCTGGTGTTTTGAGCTCCATCTAGTTGCCCAAACTGGTACTCCAACGCCTTTGTAGCTAACTGATTGTTCTTTACATCTGCCGCCAACTTCACATAGTCAGCCTGCAATTGAGCTTAGTTAGTTATCATTGTTTTAAACATTTCCTCAATGCTGGGTGGTAGTGGTGGAGGAGGTGCCTTGTTGCTTCTGTATTGAGTCTGATAGTTCTGCTGCCCTCCTTGATTTCTCTATGCACCCTGATTCGAACTCTGCCCTTGATGGCTGTTACTACCCCAGGAGAAATTCGGATAATTCCTCCAATTAGATTTGTAGTTGTTTACATACTATTGGTGATTATTCTCTGTATTACCAACAAAGTTCACTGAATCTGGATTTCCACCACAACACTCAGCTGAGTGTTCATTACTACCGCATACTTCACACCAAATCTGCTGCACTACATTAACTGGGGCTTGAGATTGATTTAAGCTCATGTTGCTGAAGTGGGTGTTAAGTTGATTTTGCAACGCAGCTATCTGTGCAGCGATAGCTGTAAACCCATCCACTTCCAAGACTCCTGTCGCTTTCCTTGTTCCTCCACTAGAAGAGTCCGCATTCCACTCTGGATTTCCCTGCGAAATACGATTTAACAAAGTATACAGCTCCTCATAAGTCTTTTCTAATTCTTGTCCCCCAGCTGCTGAGTCTAGCAAAATTTTTGTGTGAGGTTCCAAACCCTCTATGAAAGTATGCACCAGCACATCATTGGACTGGTGATGGTGAGGACAATCCCGTAACATGGATTTGAATCTTTCCCAAGCTTGATACAGATTCTCACCCTCTCCTAGTTTAAAACTTAGAATCTGACTTCTAAGTCTTGCTATTTTCCCGGATGGAAAGAACCGTATCAAGAATTTTCTTGCAAGATCATCCCAAGTGGTGATGGAATTAGGTGGCTCAGCTTTCAACCACCTCTTTGCTTCTCCCAATAGTGAAAATGGGAACAATGTAAGCCTTACATAATCAGATGATACTCCAGTGGGAATGTAAGTGTCACTTATCTCCAAAAAGTTTTGGAGATGTTGTGGATCCTCGTGAGGGAGACCTGTGAATTGCCCGCTGATGTGCAGCAATTGCACCATATTCTATTTCAGCTCAAACCTCCCTCCTGGCTCGGGTTTGTGAATGCTTGATATAACATTGTTAGCATGTGGGATTGCCACTTCGCGAACCGGCCTAGCTGCCATTTCCTCGGGCACTAACACTACCCTTACAAGTGGTGGATTCTGTTGTTGCTCCAGGATTGTTTGTCTGAGCAACTGCAGCTTCTTCTCTAGAGCTTCTCTCCTTTGACGATGAAATTGTATTTCCGTCTCTAAGTATGAGTCCACCAGCTCCTTGTATCTTGCCAGTGTTCAATAGAATTCAATATCTGCAAAAGACAGGCTAAGATCAAGTTGTCAGCACAATATAGAAATCGTAAACTAACACTTAAGAAAACAACTTTACCAATTGCCAGTCCCCAGCAATGGCGCCAAAAACTTTTTCGGGCTGTTTTGAAACTACACGCAAGTGCACGTGGTCGAACAAGTAGTAAAATGGCTAAAGTAAGTCAAGTATCGATCCCACAGGGACTGAGCCAAGGTAATAATCGAATTAAGCGTTAATGAACTCTAACTCTAAAAATGCAGACAACAATTTAAAAAAGATTTTGAGAGTTGGTTTCCTAATTTATACCAATCTAAAACAAAAATATAAAATGAGTCTGAACTATAGTAGTGAGCAAGCTGAGGCTAAAACGAACATGCAGGGAAATAATTTATCAATACAATTCGGTTAATCTTTCCTTCGGTTGCTAGTCAAGAATTATTGCCTATGGAGAGAAACTTTCGTATTCTACCCAACTTAAGAATCATGAACCTTCAACCTACATTTCTGTGATAAAAGAATTTCATGTTCTAGCCATACGAAGCCGATTCCTTAATTGACTAATACGACTTTCAGATATATTTCTATTCTGAAGGTAAATCAATTCTCAATTTTTCCAAACTAAGAAGAGATCATATCCTACCAATTCACAACTTTTCAATTTCTTTCCTTTTCAAGATAAAATTGAATTTTTTTAGATATACATTAACACTGGCCAGACATTAATGCAGTAAGAACAAGAATTGATAGAACAACCATGGAAGAAAAGATGAAAAACCAAAATGATCAACAATTACATTCCACTACAAATGTTCTTAACCTCAGCAAGAAGTGAATTTAGCCACTCATTTGTGGATTAAACAACATCAAATGAGTATAATCATACAAGCAATTGAAATAAAGGAGAAAGAGTTAGAGAAGAACCCTAAGATTTTCGTCTCTTCAACTGCCTGTAACCCACGTTCTTGCTCAACTAAGTCAGAATAATTAAAAATAAACTTAAGTGTGCTATTTATACTAGTGGGAATTTTTCCCGGAATAACAAGCAACGTGTCACGGAGTGCATCGCGGAGCACTGCCTCCATGACACGGTGCAAACGCAGACCCTCACTGGAATTTTATGTTCCAGGTAAATATGGGCAACGTGCCACGGCATGTAATGCGGTGCTTGGCCAATGTGCCACGGCGCCAACGCGAACCTTCACTGGAAATTGTCCAAATAAACTAATCCAAGGCAGACTGCCTCCGCGATGGTAGCGTGACACAGCTCCATGGCAGAGCCCCTTTGTTTGCTGCTTTTCCTTGACCTTTTCCATTGCTCGCTTCTGAGTCCATTTCCGATTTTTACCAACATGCAACTTAGCTTCCTAAAATTACATTTTTCCTGCAAAACAACACTAATCATGTTGGTTAGTATAAATTCACATTTTAACTACAAATCACATGAGAATGTACAAATAACGATAGATAAACAAGACGAAATAGAGCATTTGAGCATCACTTAGGCATATAATTCTGGCCAAGATCAATAGTACCTACCCGTCCCTTAGCTTACATTACAACCCATTAAGTCCTACTTGATCTTATGTTCATACATCCTTAAATTAGTGGAGTAAAACACTAAGGGCAAGCTTATAGTTCATTACATGATGCATGTGAATTCTTTGAGAGAGTTAGTGTAATTCTATTCATATACCAATACCTGTTGTGTTTTAAAAACTTGCGAGTAAAAATGGGTAACTCTCTAGTTGTGAGGGCATATGTTTAATGAAAGATAACATTCACGTCGGATTTATTGATCGGTTGATTTGCATGAGTTTTCTAAGATTGAGAGTCGATTCTTGAGGTTGGGAAGTCTTAACATCGTTGTATTTCATTTCAATGACTACATCGTGCATGCTCTATTGTTAACTTGCTATCTTAAACAATCATTGTAGCCGTAGCTTGAATTTTCTTGCTAAATTAGTTATGTGTGATCCTCCATTTACATGAGATGTAAAGGGGTTGTTCGAGGACGAACAAGGCTTTAACTGTGGAGTAGATGATCTTTGGCAAAATAGCATGCCCAAGTAATGCTTTATAACTTAGTTTTGTCTTGTTTATCGACTTAATTATATGCATTCTCATGTGATTTTATGTAAATGTGAATATATATATATATATATACTAACCAACATGATTAGTCAGTGTTTTTGTAGGTTTAAAATGAATTTGAGGAACTAATTTATGATTTGGTGAAGTAGAGGAATGGAATCGGAAGCGAATTACAAAAGTCGGCAAGGAACCATGCCTTGGCAAGGCTGGCCGCGCCAGGTAGCATGCCATGCTGTGCGTGTGCCGCGCCCAGCGTCGTTCCACCCCAATGCCAAGCGCGAGAAGAAGGCAGCAAGCAGGCCACCTGCGCGCCAGTGCCGTGTCACGCGGGTCATCGTGCTGCATAGGTAGCGTGCCACGCCGGCCATCGCGGCAAGCCTCGGCCTAATGTCATTCTAAGGTGAATTCCAGTGTGTATCCGCGATTCCTCCGTTTCACGGAGGCATAATGGCGCGATAACCTCCGTGCCACGGAGCCATTCCACGACAGGCATAATTTCGTACAATTCTCATTTACTATAAATAGGTCCCTTAGCTCCTAAAATCATTTTTGTCACGATTTATTTCTGAAAAACCACCAAGGAGTGAAGGGAGAAGTGGGAGAACTCACCTAGGGTTCCTAAATTTCATCTTCTCTTCTACCAATTCTTGTAAGTATGTTACTTTAATTATGTTTTCTTGTAATTATACGAACTTTAGTGGCTAGAACCCTTCCTCTAGGGTTGAAGCCACATGGTATGATTGTGAATACATGATTTTGTTTTGGTTTTAAGTAATTGATTATTGTTTTACATTCTTAATTGTGGTTGTTTTTGTGATTTATCACAATGAAAACACACACGTTACACTTAGGTAAAAGATTGAGAAAGTAAACCTAGGCAAGAACAAAGAATGTAGGGAGTAAGTTTGTATCTTACGATATAATTTGCGGTTAGAATAAGAAATTATACCTAATTTGTCTTGCTTGGTTATTAAAAAGGAATGAGCTAGACACCAACTTAGAATTATCACATCACCACTCGAAGAAGTAGTTATGAAGCTAAGTTGAGTTAAATGATTAGAGGTACGAAAGTCCCTAATCAAGAGCATAAACCCCGTAAACCACATCCACGTAATTAAATTGTCCACGAACTAGAATGTCACATCCCCGCTCAACGATGTAGTTGTGAGGCTAGTTTTTCATGTTTAGAGGCTTGAAAGACCATGAACATGTAGTTGTAATTATGTGAGATGACAATTGATAGTTTCATACTTAAACCATTACAAATCGTAGTATCGCATGATTATCCGACTTTAACTCTAGTTGCTCGTTGAATGAATTCAGAGTATTTCGTTGACCACATCTAGACTTAATTAAATTTCTCAAAAAGTCTAAAATCAACATTTTTGGCATTTAATATCAAACTTGAACTTGATAGTTAGCTAAATTGGTCCTGTCCCTATGGGTTCGACATCCGGCTCTTAAAAAGGGACACTATATTACGTGTACGACTCGTACACATGCGGGGCATCATGTTTTTTGCGCCGTTGCCGGGGACTATCAAGTTTTTGGCACCGTTGCCAGGGACTATCAATTGTCAGACAGGCCGCCCAGGCCCCTGCTTCCACCACAGCCGCAGAGGGGAAGATTTAGTCTCAGGGGGCAGTCAGAGACCGGCGGGGCTCACAGACCGCAGATTCACCACTATAGAGGAGGGCGGAGCAGAGTAGGTATACCCTACCACTTTGCCCTATATGCAGTCGACGTCATTCTAGAGCATGTAGATACGGCTCCACCGAATGTTATATTTGTGGCCAAGAGGGTCATCTGATGAGAGATTGTCCAGCCAGAGGTCAGGATGACCGGGATAGACAAGATCAGGCATCCGCAGGGTCATGAGCTTCAGCATCCTCGGCAGGGTGCAGGCCCTCAGTTTCAGCAGGCAGAGGCTGGGTCAGATCAGGGGCCTTTAGTATAGGTGAGGGTCCAAGCCGCACATATGCTTTACCAGGGAGGCGGGATTTAGAAGCGTCACCTGATGTTGTGACAGGTATGATGATTATTTGCTCTTACCCTGCTTATGTATTGATAGATCGGGGATCTACTTTGTCCTACGTTACCCCATTTGTGGCTTGAAAGTTTAGTGTTGCACCAGAGTTGCTTCAGCAACCCTTTTCAGTATCCACACCCATCGGTGGCTCCATCATAGCCAGAGGGGTCTATCGATGGTGTATAGAAGAGGTTGCTGATCGTCAAACCACAGTAGATCTAGTAGAATTAGAGATGGTTGATTTCGACACCATTATGGGTATGGATTGGTTGGCTCCATGCTATGCAAATGTAGAATACTGGACCAAGATAGTACGATTCCACTTTCCAGGGGAGGCAGTACGAGAGTGGAAGGGAAGTACAATCACGCCAAAAGGTAGGTTTATTTCCTATCTTCAGGCGAGAAAGTTGATAGCCAAGGGGCGCATTTACCATATTGTCAGAGTTCAGGATATTCGAGTAGAGCCTCCGACTCTCCAGTCTGATCTGGTGGTTAATGAATTCCCCAACGTATTCCCAGACGAGCTACCTGGTATTCCCCCAGAAAGGGAAATAGATTTTACGATTGATTTACTACCAGGAACTCGGCCCATATCAATTCCTTCGTATTGTATGGCTCCTGCTGAACTCAGAGAACTAAAGGAGCAGCTAAAAGATTTGCTAGATAATGGCTTTATCAGGCCGAGTACTTTACCTTGGGGTGCGCCAGTTCTATTTGTGAGAAAGAAGGACGGCTCACTCCGTATGTGTATAGACTACCGGTAGTTGAATAAGGTTATAGTCAAGAATAAGTATCCGCTTCCCAGAATAGATGATTTGTTTGATCGGTTGCAGGGGGCAGATATTTCTCCAAGATTGACTTAAGGGTCGGATACCATCAGGTTCGAGTCCATGAAAGGGACATTCCGAAGACTGCCTTCAGGACTAGATACGACCATTTTGAATTCCTAGTCATGTCCTTTGGGCTGACAAATGCTCCCGCAGTATTCATGGACCTGATGAACAGCATCTTCAGACCGTACCTGGACCTGTTCGTGATAGTGTTTATTGACGACATTCTGGTGTATTCTAGCTCTGAGGCAGACCACTAGGATCATTTGCGAATAGTGCTTCAGATTCTCAAGGACCATCAACTGTATGCCAAGTTCTCTAACTGTGAATTTTGGTTGAACTCAGTAGCCTTCTTGGGGCACATTGTGTCGGACGCGGGTATACAAGTAGACACACAGAAAATAGAAGCAGTAAAAACATGGCCCAGACCTACCACTCCGACCGAAGTCTACAGTTTTCTAGGATTAGCAGGGTACTATAGAAGATTTGTGGAGGGATTCTCCACCATAGCGGCGCCTCTAACTAAGCTGACACAAAAAGCAGTAAAGTTTCAGTGGACGGAGGCATATGAGCAGAGTTTCCAGGAATTGAAAGACAGGTTGACCTCCGCCCTAGTGTTAGCATTGCCAGAAGGTACAGAGGGTTATGTTGCTCACTGTGACGCTTCGGGTATTGGATTAGGATGTGTGTGGATGCAGCATGGTAAAGTAATTGCTTATGCTTCTAGACAGCTGAGGAAACACAAAAAGAATTATCCTGCCCATGACCTGGAACTAGCCGCAGTGATCCACACCCTAAAGATATGGAGACATTACTTGTATGGCGTTCATGTGGATATTTTCACTGATCATAAGAGCCTACAATACATCTTCACCCAGAGAGAGTTGAACTTACGGCAGCTTCGTTGGTTGGAATTGTTGAAAGATTATGATGTAAATATTTTGTATCACTCAGGTAGAGCCAACGTAGTAGCAGATGCCCTTAGACGCAAATCTATGGGGAGTTTTGCGTACTTGCAGCCCGAACAGCGGGAATTGGCCTGAGAAATACACCAGTTAGCCATTTTAGCCGTTCGTGTAACAGAAATAGAGGACAATAGAGCGGTAATTCAGAACACCGCAGTGTCGTCATTAGTTGTAGAGGTAAAGGAACGGCAGTATGAAGATCCTGACCTGGTTCAGCTTAAAGACAGAGTTCAACAAGGAAAAGCACCGGATTTTTATGTAACTGAGGATGAAGTGTTGCGATGTAAAGGCTGCCTTTGTGTTCCAGATATTTCAGGGCTTCGCCAGCAGATTATGAGTGAGACACATTACGCCCGCTATGCTCTCCACCCAGGCACGACGAAAATGTACCACGATATCAAAGAAATCTACTGGTGGCCAGGTATGAAGAGGGAAATAGCAGAATTCATAGCCTTTTGTCCTAACTGCCAGCAAGTAAAAGCGGAATACCAGAAACCAGGCGGATTGACTCAAGACATAGTTGTGCCTCTTTGGAAGTGGAAGCAGTAAATATGGATTTTGTAGTAGGATTACCCCATACCAGACATAGAAATGACTCGATTTGGGTAATTGTTGACAGACTGAAAAAATCAGCCCATTTTCCTCCAGTAAGGTCTACTTTCTCCCTCGAAGATTATGCTGAGTTGTATATCCGAGAAATAGTCAGACTACATGATGTTCCAGTGTCCATTATCTCTGACAGAGGGGCGCAATTCACAGCTAAATTTTGGCAATCATTTCAAAAAGGCCTGGGGACACAAATTAACCTGAGCAGAGCTTTTCACCCTCAGACAGATGGGCAGGCAGAACGCACTATTAAGACGCTCGAGGATATGCTGCAAGCATATGAGTTAGACTTCGGAGGTAGCTGGGATGAGCACCTACCACTTATTGAGTTTGCTTGTAACAATAGTTACCACTCAGCTATCCAGATGGCGCCCTATGAGGCTTTGTATGGGCGAAAATGTAGATCGCCAATTGGCTGGTTTGAAGTAGGAGAGTCAGCGCTGTTTGGGCCGGATATTATTCATCAGCCAGAAGAAAAGGTGAATCTTATCAAAGAACGCCTACTGACTTCTCAGAGCCGCCAGAAATCGTATGCTGATGTGCGGCGCAGAAACGTGGAATTTAATGTGAATGACTGGGTGTTTTTGAAAGTTTCTCCTATGAAAGGGGTGATGAGATTCGGCAAGAAAGGTAAGATTATCCCGAGATTTGTTGGGCCTTATCAGATTCGCCGAAGAATAGACCAAGTGGCATACGAGTTGAACTTACCTCCAGAATTAGAGTCTATTCACCCAGTTTTCCACGTGTCCATGCTGAGGAAGTATATAGGAGACCCCTCCAGAGTTGTCCCAGTTCAGGATGTCCAGGTTACGGAGGAGCTGGCTTGTGAAGAGGTTCCAGTGGCCATACTAGGCCAGCAGATTTGCAGGTTAAGAACTAAAGATGTTGATTCTGTCAAGGGGTTATGGCGTAATAGGAACCGAGAGTAAATGACTTGGGAAGCAGAGGAAGATATGAAAGTCAGATATCCTCAGTTGTTCCAGACTAAATCAGCCAGGGGTACGTTAGTATTATTGTTTTATGAATTACCTTATATTATGCGTACAAATGAAATAGTTGACTTTAGTCTATTGCGTGGTGAATACTAGTATTGTGTGGAGTACCTGTATTGGGCTTTTCTGCGTTTAGGATTTTTGAGATAGCCCATATTACAGGGGAGACTCTGCCAAAATTTTTTCTAGAATAAGTCAAGTAAGTTGAAATTCTTGCAAATAAAAGTTTACATTCGAGGACGAATGTTCTTAAGGGGGGAGGATGTTACACCCCGTAAATTCTTGACATTTAGATGACCTATTCGCATATTGGTTAAGAGTTTTAGAATGCCATACATGCTAGAAAAAGGCCCGGGGAAAGACCGGACAAGCGCCACATCGAACCATCGCAAGAGGAGGCTGGGCAGACCCCATCCGCGATGGCCAACGTGTCACGGAGGGCTCACCTACGCGATGGCCAACGTGCCACGGAGGTGAGGTTCAGCCCCAAGTATATAAAGCCCCTACTTTGTTTTTTTGTGATAATTATCAGATATTTTCCAGTGAGCAAACAGAAAATAGAGAGGACGAAGGGTTTAATATAAATTCCTTTCATTTACGCTGTTAAACGCGGTCCAAACTAGAATTAATCTTAGCTAGTGAAGTATTAAGTTGTAGGGAGTACTCCTACGGAGTTAGTTTCGTGAAATTCGATCGGTGAACCGTCGTCCTACTGAGTTAAGCTAAGTGGAATTGCTCCAAATGTGTCAATATACTCCTAGCCTTAAAGTGAGTATTTCTCCCTTCTGGACTTCCGAGAAATAGCGAGTTTTCGGCTGTTTTTCGATAAGTCAAAGTTTGGGCTATATATATATATATATATTCAAAGTAGTATTTTCTTCCAGAATATCAATGAATTTAGTTCTAATTGCTATAAATATGAATGCAGTTGGAAGAAATAGCTGAAAATTAGCCGAGTTACGCCAGATACTCAGAAAGTTAACGGACAAGGTATGTGAAGCTAGTTTCCCTCGGCAAGTTGGTAATTCCAGTAGAGCAAACTGGTATAAATTCTAGTAGAAAGTTTCAGAAACAGTAAAGCATGCCAAGTATGTAATTTAGTAAAGTACGTCAGGATATTATCGTGTTCAGCCGAAACTTAGTAAGCAATATAAGTTCCCGTAAAGTATTTCAGAAATAGAATAGCAGCTTCATATGAATTTTAGAAAGCATGTTAGAAATAGTAAACCATGTTTACCATGAAACTTAGTTATACAGCATGATTCTTAGCAGAAATATTATATCTTGTTTCAATATCAGATTCAGCACAGTATGACAGAATTTATATATATACCATTATCAGTTTCAGCATGTATTATATATATAAACATTACTATCATTAGTTTCAGCATGTATCATATGCATTTAGTATTATCAGTTGAGACTTGACTGTATTGTTTTGGGTTGGATTACCTAGCATCCATGACCGCCCCAGGGTTAATAGCTGTATCGATTCGTCCGCCAGAGGGCGAGGATACGTTGCTCTATGGAGTGGCATGCCGTCCCCTAGGGGACGAAGATGGGATGCCAGTTTTCCCATATTTTGCCTCGGTCGGCTTTTATACACCCCTGTCAAGCGAGTATGCCCAGGGTGTTGATTCAGGAGTCTTCCAGACTCAGGTACAGTTATAGTCAGGGGCTCAGCGGGCCCAAATGCATACCTAAGGGACCAGCAGGATGCTTATAGTTACTATGGGAGATGGGATGACCGGGGTAGGGGTATAGATTGCGTATTGGTTGTATCTTCAGGCTTATGGGGGCCAGGTAAGGTTTATGTGTGCTATATATTATGCTATATTATGCCATGTTATGTTAGTTACGAATAGATAGACAGTAGCATGCCATGTTACCAGGTACGACTCCTACTCCTTTCAGCATAATTGAGGACAGTCTTAAACTCATACTTTTAGTCAGTTACAGTCTATTTCTTTCTACTTCAGTTCTATCAGTTATATTGCTTGTCTTCAGTTATTTTCCAATTGTTGCTTTGCATACTCAGTACCAGCGGTACTGATGCCCATTTTGGGGCGCTGCATTACTTGCCTGCAGGTACTCATGACGAGGAGCCGATCCCTCGTAAATCCAGCCAGCACATAGATCCATCAGCTCCTGTCATCAGGAGCTAGACAGCTAGAGGTTTATTCTTTTTCTTTTGTTGTACAGTATGGGTAGCCCGGGGCCCTGTACCGATCATCTTATCAGTATTCTTAGAGGCTTGCAGATTGTATATTCCCTGTGGTTAGTTGTACTGGTAGTATGAGGTTGTGTGTATGTTTTAGTTTGTTTATGATGGTCGTGTGGGGCCTTATTCAGTTGGTAGTGGTGATCTTATTGGTCACGTAGCAGTTTAGCACTTGTTTTCTTGATTCAGAAATAACTAGATAGCATGGTGGCCTTGTCGGCCCGCATAGGTTCCCTATTGATTCAGTTGTTCTGGGTAGCTGTTGTTTGCTTACAGGTGGCTATGGGCCTAGTTGGCCGGAGGCTATATTTACAGCCGTTATATAGCCCGTCATTTTCTTGAATCCGGAGTTAGAGCCAGCTTGGCACCAGAAGTGCTTAGGATCAGCTAGCCCAGCAGTTCAGGTCCTAGTAGGGCACCAGGTGCCAGTCATGCCTCCCAAGGCGAGGCATGACACACACTTCCCGCTGTAGTGATTTCGCTTTGGCAAAAATTGTTTCTATGTGGAGAACACTCGCTTGGGTCCACCCGATTGCGACTAAGCCCATTCGAATTTACTCTCTGTGCGCCCTTTTTTTCTCAGGGTTCTATTCACTAATTCTAAAAATTTTAATTTACTCGTCTTTATGTGGTCGAAAATTCTATAACGGCCGGGCGAGTCATTACAAAATTTGACTTACTTTTGGAAGATGTTTATCGGATATTTAGTAGCCATTAAGTAATAAAATCTAATTATCAATATAAATTAGTTGATTTAAATTTATATGTGTAATCTCAAATATATACATTTTTGTAGACTAATCATCATTTGTAGATGTATGATAGAACTAATGCAAATCATGGGGGCATGAAAGATGAATTTATTGAAGGTGTTAGAGGATTTATCAATCATGCAATGTCACTATACCCTTTTCAAACTGATATATTAATTAGGTTTCCTTGTAACCGATGCAATTGCATGAAGTTTTTTAAACCTGATAAAGTTGTAGTTCATATTTACCATTATGGGTTTAAGCCTAGATATTTTGTATGGACTGATCATGGTGAGACTGATGGAGAGAATGGTGTATTTTATAATTTGATCGGTGAAAGTAGTAGGTCTGCACATGATCAAAGTAGTGTTCAATATGAGAGAATGCATGAAATGATCAATAATATGTTTGGGATACAATATGGGATGGAAGCTGAACAGTATTTCGAAGAATATCCCAATGAAGAAGCAATACGCTTCTGCCAACAACTAAAAGAGGCTAGTTCACTATGTGTAGGGAATCCGTATTCTGAGTTGTTTGTTGAAGTTAGACTAATCAATATCAAATTAGATTGGAGTATTCCTCAAGCTGCTATAGACTCTATGGTTGGTCTTTTGGGGAAACTAGTTAACCCTGAGTTGAACATACCTAAGAATTTCTATCAGGCAAAGAAATTAATTTTTAAGTTAGGATAGTCGTATGATAGAATTCATTGTTCTGAAAATGCTTGCATGTTATTCTTTAAGAATGATGGGGATCTAGAATATTGTAAGTTTTATGGATATGTTGGTTTTAAGCGGACTCCTGGTAGGAAGATGATTCCAGTTAAGGTGATGCATTATTTACCTCTTATACCTCGGTTAGAGGTTGTATGCATCGATGAGTTCTGCTCCTCATATGAGATGGCACTGTAATAATAGAAGAGCTCTTGGTGTTGTTTCTCATCCATTAGATGGAGAAACTTGGAAGCATTTTGATAGAATATATCTTGATTTTGCTAGTGAACCAAGAAATGTTAGATTAGGCTTATGTGCAAACGGTTTCACATCATTCTGTGTTGCAGCTGCACCCAACTCTTGCTATCTTGTATTTCTTAATCTGTATAATCTTTCACCTGAAATGTGTATGACAAGTCTCTACATATTTCTAAGTTGTATTATCTCGGATCCCCATAATCCAAAAAGTTTTATTGATGTTTATCTACAACCTTTGATAGATGAGTTAAGAAAACTATAGTCTGAAGGTGTCGAGACTTATGACATATCAACTAAACAGAACTTCCTTTTGCATGCTTGTTTAATGTGGACGATAAATGATTTTTCGGCATATGAGATGATGTCTGCTGGAAATTAGCTTGCCCGTATTGCATGGAAAATGTAAGGCATTCACATTAAACATGATCGTAAAAATTCATGGTTTGATTGTCACCATCGGTTCTTGCCAATGAATCACGAGTTTAGAAGAATGAAACATGTTTTTCGAAAGAATAAGATTGAAAATGATCCTCACCTCCATTATTGTTAGAAAATAAAATTCGGGAGAGAGTTTGTCACTTGTGAAAGGTTACAGAAGTTACACCTTCTAGACTTCCTAGATATGGTGTTGGACATAATTGGACAAAACAAAGCATATTTTGGGAGTTGTCATATTGGGAGGACAACCTTCTATGACACAATCTTGATATGATGCACATTGAAAAAAATTATTTTGATAATTTGTTCAACATTGTGATAGATGTTAAGGGTAAGACAAAAAATAATCCAAAGGATAGAATGCACTTAAAAGAATATTGAAGAAGAAAGGAACTATGACTGCAAGAAACACACAATAATAAATTGTTAAAGCCCAAGGCAAGCTTTTCATTCACAGTGGATGAAAAATGTGAGATTTGAGAGTGGGTTAAGAATTTGAAGATGCCTGAGGGCTATGCTTCAAATTTGGAAAAGCGTGCAGATATGAATGAAGGGAAGTATGTGGTATGAAAATTCATGATTGTCATATCTTCATGGAAACTTTGATTCCTATTTGTAATGCCCAAAAGATCCTAAGATCATATCCGGGAGTTGAAATGAAGAAAACAGGATTTTCTGCACCAAGTCACAGAATGAGTCGGTTGTGACCCGTCAGGATGACCACGAGTCGTTAAGTGACTCGTGGTGAGGTGTTTGACTTAAATTGGAAGTTCGAGTTTTTAGGTAACCACGTACATGGCCACGAGTCGTGGTTAGCACCATGACTCATTGAGTCAGTCGTGGTCAAAGACAGTGAAGGATGAAGGAAGGATAGGCAGTGTACCTAATGACTAATACACCACGAGTCGTGGTCAATGCCACGATTCGTTAGGTGTGTCGTGGTCAGTAGTTGGTTAAAGGTTATATGTTTTAGGCAGTGACAACAACTCGTCTAGTCCCTCGTTGGGACTGGCAGTATTTTTTTCCTTGCGAGTTTAGTAAGGACTTTTTCATAATTCCTATGATCCTAAGGTCTAAACTATGTCGTTTTAAGGTCAGAATAGAGTGTATTAAGATGGGCTAATTCATTCTAGCCTATTCAAAACTCATGCATGCAAGTTTGAGGATTTAGAGAGCGACCAAACATAGTTCATCAAAGTTCTTCCTCAATTCTTCTTCAATTTCCTTTGGGTGATCAAGGAAGAGAGTAGAATCAACTTACCCAAGTATGTGAGGCTATGAATGGGAGTTCCTTTCACTCTCATGCCCTAAACTCTTCTCAAATTTCATGAATTTCAATTCTAAAAGTCAAGTTTCATGATCAATGAAGTTTATGTCAATTCTTGTGAAATTCGATGTGATCTATCGATGGGTCAACCTCTCTCATGTATTAAATTATATTTTATGATCTATGGGCATATTTTATAACTATTTTGAAGATAAATTGATATATTTGAGTTCAAATCCAATTATGCCAAATTATGCATGTTCTTATGAAAAGTTAAGTTATGCTTTCTATGATCTAGATTAGCCCAACTATAATTTATGCTTTATGATATGATTTCTCTCAAATATTTATCATGGATTTTTGAGATATCAAGTATATACATATTTTACAAGTATGCATGAATTTCATGATTTATGGATTTACGATTATGGCCGACTCATGAACCTTATTTCATGGCTAGTTCACGTATTTCAAGTATGCTTATGATTATGATGGAGTTTCAAGACGGGAAAAAAATTAACTAAAATGTAGATGAAAATAGAAGTATTCATTACCACCTTTACTTGCAAAGAGTAATTAACAAATACTACAATTTTATTTCTAGTTTCAACTATAATAATTAGGCAGATTGCCTGATGCATGATATAAACAAATGAATTGAATACTTTTTTTTCTTATTTAAATTTTTTGTCTCATAAATTACATATTGAAGCAGAACCAAATGAGGGTCCCTGAAAGAATATCATAGTAAGATATTTTAGTTCCTGAGAAATAACAATAATTTTTTTTTATTTTAACCCGACTACACGAATTATATTATAATTAATTAGTGATTATTATGACTAAAATACATACTTATCTGCCCTTCATTTGATTCCAAAAATTCTATTCACTTATATCGCAGTCCCCTCTTCAATCTCCTCCTATTACAATAAATAATTAAAATTAGTTTGAAAGTAAGGCTTTAAATAAGAATAAAAGCACACGAATATACTACTTAAGCACTCAACAAGAACTTTCAAAAGAAAACGCAATAAATTACGAAGTAATATATGTGATATGTATTCCATAAAGATAGTTGAAGTGCGCATAAACTGATACGAATATCAAATAATTAAAAAAATACTAAACAATATTATAAAATAGACGATGAAGTGCATTGATCTACTGATAACATCTTTTACCTCTTCTTTTCTAGCTTTCTTCACTTTTGACATACAATACTCGCTACATCTGTAATAACACAAAGAAGGAAGATATAATATAATAAATAAAAGGGGTGAGATGAAGATATATACAAAAGCATTTCCCGTGTATCTTCCAAAAATTATTGTCGAGTCATTTGGACTACGGGATGATATATAAGTAGTATACAGTGTAATTAAATCACTTGAAAATAAAGGACTTCTACACTTCCACAAGCAACTGTTACCCTTTTAGAGGCGCATGCTTGAGTTTTTGTCTGTTTCATTTCTTTCCATTTTAATTTTTTTCTTCGTTAAATTATCTACCTTTTGTTAGTGTTTAAATTATTTATTTTATCTGTTTTAAAATAAATGGTGTTTTTAATTTGAGCACATTTCTTAAGAAAACTATTCATTTCTAGACAGAAAAATGCAATTATATCCACTTACTCCTAATAAATATCCTAAAAAATGTAACTCTTTAATATTTTCTTGATTATGTAAAACTCTCTCTATTTAAATAAGAGTAAAATTGAAAGAACATCATTAATGTCTTTTTGGTTATGTAAAACATCACTTATTTTGAAACAAAATCAAAAAGGCCAAAACATCACTTATTTTGAAACGGAAGGAGTAGAATTTATCTGAAAATTTGTAATGTCTTGCATGAATTTTAAGAGCCTTTAATAATAGAAGGTATTATCATTTACTATGGGTCTAATCTAGCATTTAATACGTTATCAACATATAAGCTACTCCTTTTATTCCGATCTATTTTTATTTGCCGGTTGTATTAAATATAAATGTACATTTTTACTTGTTCAAATTAAAAATATCAAAATATAACTTATCACTTAATCTCTTGTTTATCGTTGTTATTAGCTATACTCATTTTCTATCATACTTTTCAAAATATTAAATTTATTATATTCAAAATGTGATATGATAAAATTATCATTTTATTTTAAAGTGCATGTTTACATATTTGTACAAAAATACAATTGGATTAGTGCTTATTAGAAGGGGGAAAATGTCGCTCTATATCTAATGGCATTTTGGTATTCAATTTTTTGTCTTTTTGGTTCCCACTTAATGTTTGGAGGTTATTTTAGTTAGTAAGTAATTCAACTTTTTATCTTTTTGGTTCCTACTTAATGTTTAGAGGTTATTTTAGTAATTTAACTTTTCACTTTTGGCTTCCTACTTATATAATAATAATAGATAAATAAATAAATATAATATGATAGATTATAGATATAGATATGATAATGTGTCAGAAGAATGTCAAAAGAGTATCCAAAAGCTGAAAAGAACAAATAATAAAGGATGAAATGTAAAAAGTTGTAACTTGCAAGGACATTTAAGACAATTTACATATAGATTTAATGTTTACACAATGTGGAGCATTAAAATAAAAGTCCTAATTTAATACAATTATTAAATAATTAAATATTTTATAATATTTTAATTTTTTTGGCGCAAAATTGTAATTCGACATTTAACTTTAAGGGCTTCCTACTTATATAATAACTAGTTTAATGTACGTGTGTTGCACGTGTGTCTCACTTCAATATATTAAATCTTATATATATATATAGAGAGAGAGAGTAAAATTATTGAAAAATAACAGTTGACATTAGATAATATTTATTTAAATAATATAAATAAATATTATATCTCCAATATATTATTATTTGTTGTATTTCACTTGATAATTCTTTACAAAATATTATTAGTTTATGTTATCTTTTGTCATTTTGACTGTTAATATCAATATTAGAATCAACTAAAAAAGACAATCTAAGTTAAATTATTTTTAACACAGACTACTTGAGTTGACGTAACTATTACTATTGAATTCTTCAAATCGACAGTATAAAACAAAAAAGACATATAAATTTTAAGATGAAGAAAAGTTGAAAACATACCAAGTTGAAGATTGAATAAATTTACGACAACTGATAAAGAAGAACAAAATTAGGCAATTATAAATCTTTTTTATATACTTTGAAAGATTCATAAACAAAAAATGATTTGAAAGTATAAGAATATTAATAATCAGTTTGGTCAAGCTTCTGGGAGGTCAAAAGTGCTTATTTTTTCTAAAAAGTGAGGTGTTTGGCCAAGCTTCTGAAAAAAAATAAGTGTTTTTAGGGAGTAGCAAAAGCTGTTTTTCAGAAGTTAAAAAAAAATAGCTTCTCCCCAAAAGCACTTATTTGAAAAGAACTTTTTTGAAAAATATACTTAGAAGCAGTTTTCAAAAGCTTGGCCAAACACTAATTGCTACTCAAAAGTGCTTTTTAAATTTATTGGCAAACATAAACTGCTTCTCACCAAAAGTATTTTTTTGATAAACACTTTTAAAAAAAGCACTTATCAAAATAAGTTGATTTGAGAAGCTTGGCCAAACAGGCTATAAAATACCAATGTCATAAATCAAAAAAAAATTTAAGGTTTATGAAAAAAACTTTTAGGTTAAGTTTTTTAGGGTTTATGGAAGGAAAATCTAAGCAAAAATACTTTAGGCTAATCTTTTGAGGGCAACTTTTAGGCAATTTTTTTTTTATTTAGGAAAATTTTCAGAAAATTTTAGGACTTTTTTGGCAAATTAAATAATAATTTTTGAGGAAAATAGGAGGCAAATTAAATACTAATATTTTTAGAAAGATAGCAAATGACCATTTTTTCTATTGTAGAGTTTTCTAATAAAGAGGAAAAAGTTCAACCAACATTTCTAAGGGTCTTCACACTTTTAATATAATATAAGTTATCTTATCACCAAGTAATGTTATAGTCATCTGTGTACCTTTCTTTATTCCATTTTTATACTTTTTTACTAATCCAGCTCCAATGACTAAGATTTTTATTATCCAATGAGAATCATATTGTCTTAAATTGTTAATTGACATAATTTCATTCGCGAAATCCTTTTCAGATTCAATTGCAAGATTATCTAAAATAAATTAGGCAAAAGAGTTATAATTATAATAATTTATAATTTTATTAAAAAATTTGTTTTATGAGATGGAGATATTACTTTACCTAAATAGATAAAACTTGTAAATGTATAAGCAGATGAAGAATGTTAGCTGCAAATAACACAAAATTTAAATCACAGAATATCAATATAAGACTCAATTAAATATAGTATCAATATTAGGCTTAAATAAAGGAGACAATCTAAGTTAAATTATTTTAAATATGAATAACTTGAGTTGGCATATCAAATTACTATTATCTTTTTTTTAAAATTCATAACATAAAAAGAAATTCATAACATTAAAAAGAATAGATTAAGACAAAAACATATAAGGTTGGAGATTGAATCAAATATATTGATATGGAAGAGTTGATAAATTAATTTACGCAATTATAAATCGTCTATAAAAATGAAAGAATTTATAAATAAAAAAATTTTAAATTTTTTATGTTTACAGTATAAATAAAATTATATCAAGAAAATTTAATATAATAAAATAAGATAGAAAAAAATTCATTATTATCATAAAGAAAAAAATGGGTAATTTTTTTTTATTTTTTTAGGTTTACACCATAAATAAAATTATATCATAAATAAAAAATTTGATACAATAAAATAAGATGATAAAAATAATTTTAAAAAATAATTATATAAAAATAATAAATAATAATTTTATCTATCACAATATCTTTTAATAAAGGACAAAAATTCAATTGACATTACATAAATTGAGAGGCAGTAAGTATAAGAAATGAGAGGAACATATGGCCTAATGAAATGGGTCCCGACTATCGTTCTTATAGTCTCAACCAATAGTTAGTAGTTGCTTTTCTTTCTCTCTCTTAGTCATATTCTATAAGCATTTAATAAGTTTTGTCAATTACCCGTTCCGTTTTAAAATAGGTAATGTTTTGATTTTATTTTAAAATAAGTAGTGTTTTATATCAAAAAGATATTAATAATATTTTTTTAATTTTATCTTTATTTAAGTGGAAAGAGTTTTACATAATCAAGAAAATATTAAAGAATTATATTTTTTCAGGATATTTATTAGGAGTAAGTGGATAAATTATATTTTTCTGATCTAGGAATAAATAGTTTTCTTAAGAGATATGTTCAAACTAAAAGCAACACTTATTATTGACACCTGAAATAAATGTATAGATCAAAAGCATGGAGCATTCTGAGAGATCGTTTGGTTCCCTTAATGAATCAATTCATTCTCTCATGGGAATGAAAACACATCTAACCTGTAATTGGGTTGATTCAGTTCGTGGCATAATCAATGCCCTGCAACCACAGTCATCTGATAGAGAAGAAGTAGAGCAACAAGAATTACCACATGACAATAATGATATTGCAATTTCAAAGATCAAAGGTAAATTCATGGATCAATTTTGGTTTCACCTCAGTGTGTTAAAGGTCTTATTTACATCACATCTCAGGTAAAAAAAAAATTTGATGCTAAGTTAAATATTTGGAATATGTATATTATGCATTCAAATATCCAATGCAAAGTTGGAATTTACATAGGATATTAGGGACCATATTATAGGTTACTGTATGGATCCCGTTGCACAAGGTCATAACCTAGGAAAACTAGGGAATAGCATGGACCATAAAACTCTTCTAGCTATTTAAGTAAAGCAATTCAATAAAATATGTTCTTGTTATTAGGGTAGTTTTCATAGGATGGGACGAGATTTTCTTGTGGCCCATTCATTGGCTGTGTTGACGTGCTTTGCAAACTTGAAATTTATCTAACCAAGATAGCAACCCAAATCCTCAGGTTTAACTCCATTTTTATCTTAGATGTGCAATTGTAGGGCTCACAATTTCAATATTGACAAGACCATAGTTTTGTTGGTTGGTAAGTGATGTTGTTCGTACCTAATAAACCCTTAAATATTGTATTTCCTCAAACAATGTGCACTGTACATGTATTGTAATTTTTTTCTACTTTGGGATCCCAACACTATAAAAATATAAGAATTTCTCTTTTTGCACTATGATATATAGAAGATCTATTACGATGCTTGTACACTAGTTGCAGTATCTTTAGCTCATCATGTAATCTATAATGCTAAAGCTAATCATGACACTATTTGAGGAAAAGCATTTTCTTGATATACTCCTGAAATTAACAAGTTTTAAAATAAATAAATTTAGTTTATAATAAGTTCGCTGAAATTTATCGATTTTAATTCGGATGCAAATTCAAAATATAAATGTCCGACTTAAGAAAGGGAAATAGCATTAACAGAATGGGGTTTCACATCTGAAAAAATTTTAAATCCTAACAATTACACATATATATTTCACGCACGTTTACATCTTTTCTTATCTATTGTTAAGGGGTTGCTACTCATAACTGCTAACTGTGCATCTAAACTATGCTAGCAACGGTTAAAAAAGAATTGAATCAGGTCATTGACATTAATTGAATCACCATAAGAAATTCAACAAGCCGACATTTTCACCTTTCCACTTTCCACGAGTAAGAAAACGCGATAGCTAAGAGAATTAGAGAGTTAGAGCGAGATACTTGTAGCGAGTAAAGAATGATTTCACAAAGTTTTAAATAAAATAGTATGAGTTGTAAAAATGTAAGAGCTATAAAGAACCACCTTTGGTTGGTCTCACATTTTCCCATTCTCTACTTAGTTGTCTCAATTACATCAATTCTGAACTATGTATGACCAGTCAAGACTTCTTTCCTTTACCTTTTTGGTGAAGCACAACTTCCCTAGAAGCTAGCGCTAGGTTCATGCGACTTCATATTACTTCATGGAGGTGCTCAACCGCTTGAGCAAACTTCACTTGTCATTTGTGTATGTGTGTTTTTTATTTCTGTATACCTATTTATTTTTATCTTTTTGTGTTTGTATGTGTTATGTACAAGTTTAAAAAGTGTGTGTGTGTGTGTATATATATATATATGTATGTATGTATGTATATGTAAACTTGAGTTACATCAAGTGTTTGTACTACTGTATCAAATAAATAAGTACTTTCATTTTGTAAAAACCACAACCTACCTTGTAGGATTTCACTACAACTTCACTAGATCTGAGCAATAACGATTACAGACTCCTGTAATCTTAAGAGATTAAACTCTTAATCTCCCACTTGCAACAACTCTATTACAAGACTTTAAAGTTCCAACACCAATGCTATGCAACCCAGCTAACTCTAACTGGAACATAAAAGTGATTCTAGCTAAAACCTCAACTAACTTTAGTTGAAAACCTTACTAGAATCATTCAACAATTACAACAAAAAGCTTACACAACCTTCATGTTTTCTAGCTATTACAACTCAACAAACACAACTCTAACAATAGCCCTAAGACATGAATACACGAGCACCAATCTTTAGAGATAGTCACTTCTTCATAGAATAGGGAATATGCTTGAGGGGTGTATGTGTAATTTCTTCTATTTTGAAAACATTCCTTTTGGTTGTCCAAAAACTAGATAAGTATTGGATACACCAAAATCAAGAACCAATCCCATTGGTTTAGTACAATTGACCACCTAGAGTAAAGTTGTTGCTATCGCTGCACTCTCACCAACTTTCTGCAAAAAAATAATATTAACAGCTGTGTGAAATTTTCCGCCAACTCCAGCCAAACAAGCCCTTTCCAGGGGGATCGAAAACGAGGGAGCAGGTCCCTACATAGTTCTGTCAATCATCAAAACTAACAATATAACAATTTTTTTCTTTTTTGATGATGACAACTATATCAACCAAGTTTCCTTCCCCCTGACAGTGAGGGCCAATACCACATCAACAAAAATCAAGAACATTCCCCCTAAGAGCATTACCCCATTCCCCCTACCTGTGTTCTCCCCAAAATTCCCACCAACTGATATTTTTCCCCTTTGGTATCATTAAAAAGTACCACAGTAAACCAAAAATAGAGAGGCAACAAATATGACAACTCATGGACACTGGGGCAACACTAACATGAGGAGACATAAAGTAAGTTAAAATAGACAATAGACACAAGGCAAAAGATTGTTCATTCATTCAGTCAGCATTACATGCAAAACAGCCCAATAACCTGCCAGAGCAAAGAGAGGGAAAGGATGGGTTAGGTGAAACATCAGGAAAGGGAAGGATAGGAAGAGATAGGGAGTCAGGGTCTGAAAAGCTTGGGAAGGAGAGCAATGATGTAGTCATTAAAGGTCTCATGGGCTTGAAGCAGCTTTTGGTTAATTCCTTGACTTCTGCCTTCAGTGCTTCATTCTCTTGTCGTAGACCTGAGACTAGACCTGGTTCCTCTATTGGGTTGGCCTTGAGTCGCACAATTTCTACCTCCTTTTGAGAAAGAAGACATGTAAGTCGCTCAATCTCCATTGTAGATTTCTCCTATGCAGCTATCAGATCAGACACTAAGGATTGCCCTTTCACACCTACTCGTCTTGACACACATTCACACTCTTCAAGAATCGTGAGTGAGAACATTTGTTTTTTAGACCCAGCAATCCACGGACCACATTTAATGTTAAAAAACTCAAAGACCCTGTTCAGCAAAAACCCATATGTGAGACCATGTTTTCCATCCTTGACGGTCATTATCTTGTGCAAATGTTCAATCACCACGGTAGCCAAGTTAATTGGCTGAAAAGTACTCAGGGCTTCCACCATGAACGAGTCAGGCACACCTTTGATGGTTCTTTTTTTGGTCTTTGGAAGGAGGACCTTGTTGATAAACTCAAACAATAGCTGATACTCACCCTTCATTTGCTTTTTCAAAACTCGTTCACCAGTGCAGTTTTCCAATTTACAGATAAGAAAAATGAACTTCCTCCTCGCACACTCATTGTCCACTAACCTAATCCCTTCTCTGGGCACCCCAAGGATAGCCCCAAGCATCTGCTCATTGAGTGTGAAGTTCACCCCATTTACTTTAGTGAAAAGCTCCTTCCCATTCTCAATAAACACAATTTCATGATAGAATTTCTGGACCTCTTTCTCATGTAATTTCGGAACTGGAGGTACAAACAAATGCCTCCAGGATTGAAAACTGATCATCTCGACTAGCTCGGCCATGCCATCTATATCAATAATTTCAAGGTCAAATACCCTTCCACACAACACCTTCTGCGACTTCAGAATTTGTTGTCTTTCTTCTCTCGTCAGAAATGGAGAAGACTCAGGTTGTGACCTAAACCTGGGGGGAATACCAGGTCCCTCGCCGGACAAGCTTGTGATCTTAAAGAGATTCTATTGGAAGGAATTGTTGGAGATTCTTCCTCTATATGTCCTTCCTCGTCAACATCTGACCCAACACTTGCATGTTTCCTCTTTTTCTGAGTGATAACCACCTTTCTCTTTGAGGCTGTTAGAACTTCCTTCCTACTAGAACTTGAAACCTTTTCTTTTCCCTTGATCATAGGCTTCTTAGCCTTCCCCCTTTCACCAACACTTTTTCCTTGTGGCTCACATTTTTCCTGATCCACAACAACATTAGGCAGAACGTCCTCCTCCTCAGTTACCATTCTTCGTCTAAGCTTTCTCCTCTTTGAAGTTTGAACTTGACTTTCTTTTAGGGATAAGTCCAAGAGTTTCCTTGTTGATAATCTGGTTTTATGTGCCCGAACCGGGTCGCGTGACTAGGTTTCTGGGGGGCGTGAGGCAATCTTATGGACTTTCCATGAAAGGGGTTGCTCATCCTAACTATCCTCAGCACCATTTGGGTTTGTAAGAATATTAAGATCCTGTGGAGTACCATCCCATTTCGGGGAAGAGGGAAGCCCATGGGAGATAGTAGAAGGGAGGGAACTTCTGGCATGGGTTCAGATGTCTCAGCCCTAGGTTGGTCCTTCTCCGGCGACCCAACCATGGAGGTTGAAGGAACTGTTCAACCAAGTTCCTGGATGGGCTCCTCTCGTGTGGAGCTTCTGGCAAAAGCACCGAAGATAGGGTCATTAGATGGAGTCTCTGTATCGAACACAACGGAGAATGCGATTTTCAGGGGAGGGAGAGTGGTGAGTGGAGTAGCAGATATGGGGTTTTCCAAACTCTGTTCAATCGATTCATGGGAAGGGACTGAAGGGTCAAATACTGAGGTTAATACAATGTTTATATCTACTAATGGTGGTTGAGGGGCTGACATGGGGTTTTTAGAAAAAGGGTTTTCAAAAAGGTTGGAGGAGGGTGTCGATTCCAGGGTTTTCCGATTGAATAGGGGAGGATGTGACCAAGTTTTCAATTTTCCTTGAAGGAGAGGAAGGTTGAGACATGATTTAAGTGGTGAGAGTGAGAGAATTTGCAGAGAAGAAAAAAAGAGGGTTTCTAAAGAGCAATAAGGGAGAGAGTAATCTAATTTTCTTCTAAAGGAATGGATTTGAAATGAGAAGAAGTGACAATTGATAGGCTTTAAAGGGGCTGAAGGGTGCGCCGAATCATGAAATGTTGGATTTAAAGGGTGTGAGGGAGAGACAGTGCTAGTGACCGGGTACCGGTTGGAATAGGCAGGAAAACAAAGCCTAGGCAGTCACAGACCATTTCTAATATCTCTTCATAAGTGAATAGTGCAATGCTAACCTGTAGGTAGGACCTAGTCCCGCCTTTGAACTCAAATCATGTGTGCTAGGCATCTGTCTTGCCAGCCTCTTGCTTCCTTACTTGTGAAGGTATGAAGCTGAGTTAAGCACATCATTTGCAACCCTGCTAGGATACCTGCAGCCTGATCATAGCCAAGAAAAGAGAAAAATAATTCAGAAGAGGAAATGAAGAAAAAAGAAGAAAGTTAGTTCATCTTGATCAATCCCAGCTTCAGTCTATTCCTTTCAAACTGGTCCCTGTTCAAGGCTTTAGTAAAGATATCTGCAATCTGATCTACTGTTCTACAAAACTCCACTCGGATATTTCCCTTCTCCACATTGTCTCTCAGGAAATGATGTCGAATATCAATGTACTTAGTTTGCTTATGCTGCACGGGATTTTTATCCATGTTAAGAGCACTTCTATTGTCACACATTAGTGGCACACATTCAGGTAGAATTCCAAAATCTTTCAGCTGCTGCCTTATCCACAATAGTTGAGCACAACATGATGCACCAGCTATATACTCTGCTTCAGTTGTAGAAAGTGACACATAATTTTTCTTTCTTGACCCCCATGAGATTAGAGAAGGACCCAAAAAATGAGCCATCCTAGAGGTACTTTTCTTGTCAACCAGGTACCCAGCATAGTCAGCATCAGAGTAGCCAACTAAATCAAAAGAGCTTCCATAAGGATAGAATAGAACTAAGTCAATGGTTCCTTTGAGATATCTGAGAATCCTTTTAGCATATTTCAGATGAGATTCCTTGGGAAAAGCTTGAAATTGAGCACACATACCTATGCTGAACACAATATCAAGCCTGCTGGCTGTTAGGTATAGCAGTGATCCAATGATTCCTCTATACATGGTTTCATTCACCGGAGGACCAAGTTCATCAGTGTCCAGTTTTGAAGTAGTTCCAATGGGTGTATCAATTGGCTTGGCATTATCCATTTAAAATCTTGTGAGCAGCTCTTTGATGTATTTCTGCTGACTAATCATTGTTCCATTTTCAGCCTGCCGGACTTGTAAACCGAGAAAGAAATTGAGTACTCCAATCATGCTCATTTCGAACTCATTCCCCATAAGCTTAGCAAATTCTTCACATAGAGAATTGAGGGTGGCTCCAAAGATGATGTCATTAACATATACCTGAACAATGAGCAAGTTCCTCCCTCTAGCCTTGAGGAAGAGAGTATTATCAATTTTTCCTCTCTTAAATTCATTATCCAGGAGAAACTTAGATAGTCTCTCATACCATGCTCGAGGGGCTAATTTCAATCCATACAGTGCCTTGTCCATCTTGTACACATGATGAGGTCTATCAATATCTTCAAAACCTGGGGGTTTCTTCATATAGACTTCCTCCTTCAAATATCCATTAAGAAAGGCACTTTTCACATCTATTTGGAACAGTTTGAATTCTATAAAGGAGACAAAAGCAATCAACATTCGAATAACCTCCATTCTTTCCATAGGAGCGAAAGTTTCATCATAGTCAATACCTTCCTCTTGATTGTATCCTTGAACCACCAGTCTAGCCTTGTTTCTAGTGGTAACACCTTGTTCATTCAACTTATTCCTGAAGACCCACCTGGTCCTTATAACTGTTCGATCCGATGGCCTTGGAACCATACTTTGTTTCTTTCAAATTAATGGAGCTCCTCCTGCATGGCATTGATCCATTCTATATCTTTCAGGGTCTCCTTTATATTTTTTGGTTCAATCTGGGATATAAAGGTTGAGAATGCAAACATGTTCTGAGTCTTTGACCTGGTTTGCATGTTTGAGTCCAGGGGAGATAGTAAATTGTCCAATGGATGTGATGATCTGCGTTTCCCCTTCTAATAGAAGATTCTCCATCTGCTGCACCTGGTCCCTCTTATGGGTTTTTCTCTACATTAATCCTCCCTTCCTGATCTTCTGAACTCACATTCTCCATTGCATCATTTGAGGGAATATGATTTTCTTATTGCCTTGAATCCTCTGATGGATGGCCTTCATCTTTCTCATCTATTTTTACTGATTCCTCAAGTAGATCATGATCAATTGCATCTCTTTGAGTTTGCCATAACTCTTCAAGCTCATGATCATTGATCATGTCCGTATCCTTCAGCTTCCCAGACTCATCAAATATGACATGAATATTTTCCTCAACACATTGAGTTTTCTTATTGTAGACCCTGTATGCCTTGCTATTTGATGAGTAACCTAGGAAAATTCCCTCATCACTTTTAGGGTCAAGTTTTCCAAGATTGTCCTTTCCATTATTCAGCACAAAGCATTTGCATCTAAAAACCCAGAGGTAATTTAGCATGGGCTTCTTCTTGTTCAATAGCTCATAGGGAGTTTTCCCAAGCAGGGACCGGATCAGGCACCTGTTCACCACATGGTAGGCAGTGTCGACTACTTCATCCCAGAAGGACATAGAAACACCTCCATCTATTAGTAGAGTTCTAGCAATATCCTCAAAAGTTTGATTTTTCTTTTCTACCACTTTGTTTTGTTGCGGAGTTCTAGAAGTAGAGAAATTATGATTGATTCCCTTAGCTGCACAAAAAGCATCAAACTTAGAATTCTCAAATTTAGCCCCACGGTCGAACCTGATCCCTACAATATTGCAGCCTAACTTCACTTATATTTGATTTGCAAAGGATTCAAATATTGGGAATGTATCATCCTTTGAACAAAGAAACATTATCCAGGAGTATCTTGAGTAATCATCTACGACCACAAAGATAAACTTCTTTCCACCACGGCTTGCAATTTTAACAGGTCCACACAAATCCATGTGGAGCAGCTCCAACGGTCTGAAGGTACTAACTTCATTTTTATTCTTGAATGAGTTCCTGGTGCGTTTCCCTTTGACACAAGCTTCACATAACTGACTTTGAGCAAATTTCACCCTGGGAAGTCTTTGAACCAGGTCCTTTGACACTAACTTATTGAGAAGAATTATGCTTACATGCCCCAATCTTCTGTGCCACAGGGTAGTTTCATCCTCAACTACACTCAAACGGGTGAGACCATCACCAACTACTGAGTCAAGATCAGCAAAATACATGCTCTTACACCTGCTAGCTGTCAAAACCACTTTTCCTGATTGAATGTTGGTCATTGTGCATAGAGCCGAAAGAAACTTAACTTGATTCCCTTTGTCACAGATCTGAGACCCACTCAGAAGACTATACTTTAGCCCATTTATATAGAATACATTTTCAATGGCATGTTTAAGTGCTTTCCCTATCTTCCCTACACAAAGTATGTACCCCTTCTTTCCATCTTCAAAGGACACTGAGCCCCCTTGGCAAGCCTTGAGTGAGAGAAAATTTTTTATTTCTCTAGTTCATGTGCTTTGAGCAGCCACTATCTATATACCATTTTTGAATGCTCCCCTTTACACTTTCCTGTAAGAACAAGTCATGGATTAGACTTGGGAACCTATTTAAGCTTGAGTTTCAAAAAATGAGACAGAGGAAAAATCAGATTTCTTTTTGTCCACTCGGGCAACTTGATTTGAAACACCTGAGGACCAGGTACCCTGTTGTTCATCAATGTTTCTGAACCATCCAGAATCCTTCTCAAGACATTTCTCCCAGACATGCAATGGGACTTGAGATGACCATTTCTCCTACAGTGGGTGCACAATAGGTTGTTTGGATCAGATACATACTTGCTATGAGGATTATAGGGTGGACAAACCTTCATATATCCAATCCCTTCACCAGTATTAGACCTCTGATTAGTCAATTTGTCCAGAACTTGAGAGGAAGTAGTCCATTTAAGAGACTTATCAAAGATCAGTCTTGAGTTTGACTAGTTCCCTCTCCAGCTCAGAGTTTCTTTCTAAAGAGATAGCAAGTTCAATTGAGAATTTTTCAATTTAGACTCAAGCTCAAATTGTGAATTTTCTACATCACTTCTATTTCCAATTTTAATGAGAGAGGTTTTTTGAGACAACAATTCTTGGCATTTCTCATTTAACTCAACTAGGCTAGCAATCAACACAATTTTCTCAGATTCAATATTATCAATATTCTTGTTTAAGGCTTCTTTTTCTTTAGTGAGGTCACAAAAGGAATCAATCAACACACTGGCTAAAGATTCAGTTCTTTTAAGTTAAAATCCTTCAAATTTTTCTTAATGTCAATAAAAGTTACCTCCCCTTCTTCATCTATTTCTGAGTTGGCCGTGAAAGAAAATATTTGGCTGAATGGAGAATTATCATCTTCAACAGCCATCATTAAAGCATCTTCTGGTGCTTCATCATTTTCAGACTCACCAGATGAGTCTCCCTATGCTGCTAGAGCTTGTTTAACTAGTTTATCAACTGCTGCTCTTCTCTTGAATTTATCTGGGACCTGATCCTTCTTCCTGGATTTGTCAGCATTAGCTCTCATATATTCCTTGTAGTCAACCTTGTGCATAGGACAATCTTTGATGGAGTGACCTGGTTTTCCACATTTATGATAAAGATCATTTGTACCCAGGACCCTTATTAGCATTAGACTTCTTTTGAAATCCTCCACTTCTCCTTATCATCCTTTGGAATCTTCTTGTTAAATAGGACATGTCTTCATCCTCTTCACTTGAATCACCTGAGTACTTTTGAGAGCTAACCCCTTGTCTTTCCTTGGTTCACTTCTGCTTTGATCTTGCTACCTTTTGAGCTCATAGATTTTTAAATTACCTATAAGTTCATCCATGGTGAGAGTCTCAAAATTTTGGGCTTTAGCGATAGCATCCACCTTGCTTTCCCATGACTTGGGAAGAATGCTAAGAATCTTCCTTACTAATCTGCTTGGTTTTATCACCTCTCCCAGACAGTAGAGTTCATTTGTGAGGAAGGTGAATCTAGTGTGCATTTCTTGAATAGACTCTCCTTCTCTCATAGAGAACATCTCATATTAAGTAGTGAGCATGTCAACTTTAGATTGCTTGACCTGACTGGTCCCTTCATGAGCTATTGTAAGGCAGTTCCAGATCTCCTTGGCTTTCTCACAAGCTGAGATTCGATTGTATTCATCTGGACCTATGTCACAAATCAATAGCTTTTTGGCCTTGTAGTTCTTCTCAATCTATTTTCGATCACCATCATTGTATTCTCTTCTGGTCTTGGGAACAGATGTGGTAGTTTATCCTTCTGTTACAGTCTTCATAGGCACATAGGGACCATCTAGAATGATATCCCATAGTTCACTGTCTTCATCCATAATAGAGTCATGCATATGGGTCTTCCACCATCCATAGTCTTGGCCATTGAAATGAGGAGGTCTTGTAGTAGACTGTCCTTCTTCCAGATTTAGTGGTGCATTAGGATTACTCGTTAATGGTTGATCAAATTTGATAGATTCTCCCTCGGAAATAAGAAGTTCTGGTCCGGGAGGGATAATATCAACCACTTGACGTCCCTCCGACGCATCGCAGGATTCTTTCTAGGTGTTAACCTTTTAGAAAGAACCTACTCTGATACCAATTGATGAGTTATATGAGTCCACCACCGTACACAGGACTTGGTCCTTTTATTAGGTTGCACAAGTTAGAGCACACAAACAGATAATGCAACAAGAAAAGTGATACACGATATTTACGTGGAAACCTCCTTACTCAAGGGAAGAAAAAATCAGGAGCTACCTTGTAGGATTTCACCGCAACTTCACTAGATATGAGCAATAACGATTACAGACTCTTGTAATCCTAAGAGATTAAACTCTTAATCTCCCACTTGCAACAACTCTATTACAAGACTTCAAAGTTCCAACACCAATACTATGCAACCCAACTAACTCTAACTGGAATATAAAAGTGATTCTAGCTAAAACCTCAACTAACTCTAGTTAACAACCTTACTAGAATCATTCAACAGCTACAACAAAAAGCTTACACAACCTTCATGTTTTCTAGCTATTACAACTCAACAAACACAACTCTAACAATAACCCTAAGACAATAATACACGAGCACCAATCTTCAGAGATAGTCACTTCTTCAGAGAATAGGGAATATGCTTGAGGAGTGTGTGTATAATTTCTTCTATTTTGAAAACATGCCTTTTTGGTTGTCCAAAAACTAGAATAAGTATTGGACACACCAAAACCAAGAATAAATCCCATTGGTTTAGTACATTTGACCAGTAGGAGTAAAGTTGCTGCTACCGCTGCACTCTCACCAACTTTCTGCAAAAAAGTACTGTTGACAACTGTGTGAAGTTTCTCGCCAACTCCATCCAAACAAGCCCTTTCTAAGGGATCGAAACGAGGGAGCAAGTCCCTACATGATTCTGTCAATTATCAAAACCAACAATCTAACATTACTCCTCGTAATACTTTCGCTCTTCAAATTGCTTTGGTGTGTTTTTACTTGGTTGTTCCAGGAGTGGACTCATCCTAAATATATCCAAGATGCCTTTCAATTGAAATACTAATCATATTATGTAAAAAAATAATTAAAGAGGTTTTTGTTATATGTTTAATAGCCTGTTTAATCAAGCTTCAAAAATTAGTGTATTTAGAGAAGTTTTTTTTTTTTAAGAAAAGTTACTTTCATAAAAATATTTTGGGCGGCAAACAGTTTGCATTTGGCTAATAAATTTTAAAAAGCACTTTTGAACAGCAATTAATATTTGACCAAACTTTTTAAAATTATTTTCTATGTATATTTTCCTCAAAAGTGTTTTTCAAAAAAAATGTTTGGGGAGGGGGGGGAGCTACTTTTTTTAGTTTATGAAAAACAGCTTCTGTTATTCCCCAAAACACTTATTTTCTCTTAAAAGCTTGATCAAGCACCTCACTTTTTTAAAATAAGCATTTTTAAAAAAAATATAAACACTTTTAGTCTTCCAAAAATTAGTCCAACAAATTATTACTCCTTCTATCCCAATTTATGTGACACTTTTCTTTTTAGTCAATTCTAAAAAAAATAACACATTTTTATATTATAATATTTATTTTACCTTTAGTAAAATAATTTATAACTATACAAACATCTAACCCTTACTTAATTACAAATTTTAAAAGTTTTTCCATATTTTTTACACTTCGTGTTTACGTAAATAGGGAGGGAGGGAGTATAAGAAATGAGGGGAACATATGGCCTAATGAAATGGGTCCCGATTACCGTCCTTATAGTCTCAACCAATTGGTAGTAGTTGCTTTTCTTTCTCTCTCTTAGTCATATTCTATAAGCATTTAATATGTTTTTTCAATTATTTCTCTCTTGGTCAGTCATACATTTAAGTAATGTTTTTTTGTCATGAAGCCAAAATCCAAGCATCTGTTCTGTTATTATTGACACCTGAAATAAATGTATAGAGTCTCTTCATATGATGAAAAGCATGGAGCATTCTGAGAGATCCTTTGGTTCCCCTAGTGAATCAATTCATTCTCTCATGGGAATGAAAACACACCTAACTTGTAACTGGGTTGATTCAGTCCTGCAACCACAGTCATCTGATAGAGAAGAAGTAGAGCAAAAAGAATTACCACATGACAATAATGATATTGCAATTTCAAAGATTAAAGGTAAATTCATCACCTTTGAACTTATAGATTTTTGTTTCACCTGAGTAAGTTAAAGGTCTTATTTACATCACATCTCAGGTGAACTTGAAGTGTTAGATATTTGCATTCAAAAACTAAACGTCCAGAGAAGACAGGTTCTTAATGAGCTCTTGGACTTGAAAGGTTAGTGACTTTTTTCTCAAATGCGGGATAACAAAGTCCCTTAATTTAAGTTTTACATATTACAGCTTTAAATATTACTTAAGAAAAGATTTATACACTGATCATGTGAAAATTGTTAAAATGTTATTTAGAAAAACACTACTCCTTCAGGTAATATTCGAGTATTTTGTCGGATAAGACCCATAAGCATTGCCACTCAAAAGTCAGTTGAAGCCTTGGATTCAAACGAGATGCTCATAAAGTTGGCTGACAATAAGTCCAAAATCTATAGCTTTGACAAGGTTTTTCATCCTTCTTCCTCACAAGGTACTCTGTTTTCTTCATCTTTTTTATTTATTTTAATTACATGAACTAAATTGAGACCTCTTTGTGAATGGATTGTTCCGTCAGGATACTTTCTTTTCTTTGATCTTTTAAATTTACTACGTCCTACTTTGGCTAATATGAATCATTTTTATTTTAAAATAATTCTTCCTCTTCTTTTTTTTTTTTTGGAACATTCTCTGTAGCAACAATATAGAATACATTACTTTAATTGTCACTTAATTATATAAAATTACCAAGTCTTATTTTTTTTATTTGTAATAGAAAATTCACTTTAATACTATTAACTAGTAAAGAATACTAGTTGCTAGAAACATGTCTGAAAATTATGTCAATCAAAGATTCACAAAATCCCTTTCTTCTCGTTAAAATGCACGGATATCATATGTTTTTGTCATATTTAGTTTGAAAATAATATTTACTTGAAAATTAAGATTCACAATATCTTGTATGATTTTTTGAACTCGTAAAATATTCTCAATAATTGCTCACCCTTTAATAAAACCACTTTGATTAGTACTAATCGAAGTAGGGAGAAGTCTGTTCAGTCTATTTTTGAAATTTTTTACTTAAAACATTACATGAGTTGATAAGTGTTATGTCAATAAAATGCCGAGGGGAGGGAACATTAGGAAGCATCACAATTCAAGTATGGATTAACCATCTAGGAAGGAGAAGGTGAGCCCAACAGTAGAAAGATCTCATAGCCTAAGTAACATCAGGGCTTGAAATAGTCGAATATTTTTGAGAAAAAATTACATAATATAGCACAAATAAAATAATATTTATAAATTATGATCATAATTTCAAATAATACAATATCTAGCTATATTTTAATTAATTGGCTATATTTTTATATTTACTAGCAAATAAAGAAAAAATCTCTTAATCTCTCTCCAATCTCGCTTGCCTCTCTCCTCTCTCTCCCTCGCCTTTATCCTCCGTCTCTCCTCCATCTCTCTTTCGTTGCCTCTCTCTCTCTCCTCTCCCCCCCCCCCCTCCCCCTCTCCCCCTCCCTTTCTCTTTCTCTCTCTCCCTTTCTCTTTTTTGTGTTTTTTTTTGTATTTTTTATATCAAAAATGATACAATTTATATATGAGGGAATTGATACAACCTAAATGTCTGTATTAATACAACAAATACAATTGTCTAATTACTCAAAGATTATAGAAATATAAATAGAGATGGGTGAAAATACAAATACAGAGAGATGTGAAAAAATAGTATACAAAGAGGGAGAGAGGAAAGAGAGAGAGAAAAAAAAAGAGAAAGAGGGAGGTAGAGAGAGAGAGATAAGGGCGAGAGAGGGCAAAGAGACAGGAGAGAGGGAGAGAGATATGAAAGACCATATATTAACTATAGCATGATTTTTGATAATTTTTCAAAAGATAGTATTTCATATTTACCTCAATACATTAATTAGTGTATTTGTATTTAATATATTTAAATAATAAAAATACAACCGATAGCACATTAAATATTTTCATATTTTATAAATAATGATAATGTTGCTACATAATCCTATTTTCGGCCAAATTGCAGCCATTTATGTAATTTTCTCTATTTTTTAAATAGAATTTAGTTGTGATCCCATCAGGTCCAGGGGCACTATTAGGACCCATACTGTACACCGCACTCTTTAATCTCCTCTTTAAAAGGTAAATCAATGGGCATCTCATTATCCTCACCAGTAACCTATTTTTCAATAACATTAAGCTCTGAGAAGTTATTATACTTGATTCATTTTGAAAAAATTAACAACAGCTTTTATACTTGATTCCTTTGAAATAATTAGCAACAGCTTCTGAGAAATCTTGAGTACCTTCCACCCACTAGTAATGTATATCTTGGATCTTATTGATGTTAAAGCTTCGTCCTGTATCTAAGCACACTATGAAAGTAAGCAGAATTGGAATCACCGTCCTTTAACCATTTTTCTCTAGCTTTCTATTTCAAAATGCACTCTTGAATCTTGAGGTAAAATATATAATCAGCTTTGATCTTGTTAAACCTACATCTATTACTATCTGAATTGTCATGAACCAATTGCTCAACAGTATCCAGTTCCTTTGTGAATCTTTTATGCTCACTATAAATATCTCTTGGCCTAGAGCTAAGCTTAGCGGTAGTGCTCTTAAGTATTTGATGAATAGACCACATTGAGTTACCATTATGTTCAACATCCCAGAAAGACTTCACCACCTCTAGGATGTTTTCATGCTCAGACCACGTATTAAGAAACTTAAAATACCTTACCATAGAGTCTTCAACTTTGCTAATTTGAACAAGAAGAGGAACATGATCCTAACAGTCTCTTGCCAGGTGAGTGATATATATGGATGGATACCCCTATTGTTACACCAAGTAAAAATATTTCTAAAAAAACCTGCATCCTGTAGTCCACATTGCTCCATACAAGAGTCAAAATCAAAGGATCTTATCAACTCTAAAAGGAGTGCCCCCTTCTTTTTCTCTAACTTCAGAAATGATGTTAAAATCGCCCATGATACCCCATGGGCCCTGTAAGGAATCTGCTGATTAATTTATGTCTTTCCACAATTCTTTTCCTATATGAGTTCGACACTTAGCATAAGGTCAAGGTAGTATGAATTACGTCCCCAGATGCATATATGTCATTCAGTTTGCAAGTAACCTGCTGCTCTGTGTCCTATTACTATATTCACAGTAAAATCATTAGTCCAGAGCAAGCAAATCTTATTGTTGATACTGGCATGACAACCCTGCATTTTAATGCTTCTCATGCAATCCATGATTTGATCAGCATTCACAAAAGGAATAATACATAAATAGACACTCAAACTTAGCCTCAACTGACAATTAAGTAGTCAAACTTTAGGAATGCATATCTAGGTACTTCAACTTGGTTTCACTGTGTTAGTTGAGCACTCCAACTTTCAAGATGATCATCTAGGCACCTCAACTTGATTTTACTGTTTCATGTGTCACATCAACATCGTGTGCCTACAAGATATAGTGAGGACTAGTTGAAGTGCTTAGTTGTTAGTTGAGACCAAGTTGAGTTGCCTAGATTTGCACTCCAAAGTTTAAGTGCTTAATTGTCAGTTAAGCAAGTTTAAGTGCCTATTTATGTATTATGCCTTCACAAAAGGTTCTTGTAAACATATGAAAATGATGTTATATTAATTCTTGAGAGTTTTGAGTCTTTCAAATGCACATTGGGACTTAACACTTCTAATATTCCAAGACATTGTATTAATCACGAGGAATCAGAAGTTTCAAGCTTTTGCATCATGATTTTATTTTCTACATGTCCCACACTTTTATCTTGTCCCTTATCAGCTACAATCAAGTCGTTGATGAAGAATCATTAAATGCTAAGATAAATTGTTGTGTCATCTCCATCATCATCTCAACATCCTCATTGTGATTTTTTTCATCAATGTTGAGAAGGTGATTGGATTCCTCATCTCTGCTCTCTTGATTTTCAAAAGGTTGTTCCTCCTCCATCTCTTCTGAAGCTGTTTCAAAATGGAAGTACTCATCCTTTTAGTGAGCTCCAACAGACTCATTGGAAAGATGAATATCCATGTCAATTTTGCCTTCATTTGTTTCTTGACCATGCCTTCTACTATTCCGAGCTTCCTCTTGTACACTGAGCTCCTCTTGCGCCATTATATCAAAAACAGTTTTCCAGGATCAAGAGGTTTCTCCATAAGAGGGTGAATCATTATATCAACCATATTAATTTCCTCCTTGTTCTTAAAGTTGAAATTTGATTCAGTTTCCTTTTCCAAAGTACTGCTGGAGGTGTTGTTGCTCCCTTTCTTCTTTTTCCTCTCACCCGGAGTAACTGTAAAGTCAAAAATAGAATTCCTTTTGCCTTTTAATTTCCTAGAATTGATTTGGTTTTTTCCACCCTCTGCTTCCTTTGTCTCACTAGGACCAGATGCCATGTTGATTTTCTCCCAAGCTTTTGCCTTGGAATTACTTTTCCGAGATATTGCTGCAAATTTGAACATTGATACCTGAATTATTTCCTCACTTGGACTGCTTTGGGATGCACTATACTCTTTTTCCTTGTTGGCATTTCCTTTGGACACATGAGTTGTTGGCGTTGTTTCTGGACTTGTTTTTTCCTTTTCCTCTAGTAACAGTTTTCTATCCTTCTTCCTCTTCCAGCTTTTTCTCCTCTATAGAAAACAACTGGTAACTCCGGATCACAGGGAGCTTACCAATCAAGATGGAACTCTACTTAGCTATAAGGATCACGGACTACCTCCGAATCAACACCTGCAAGTATGTATGCAGCGTCCCAGGCTCGGGGCATCAGTATGGAGATATATCGATTATATAAGGTAATAGACAGATAAAACAGATGTACAATATGATAGAAAGGAATACAAGGGGACACCAATAGATCAACCCACAAAAACAATAGCTCGCAAGACAATACCTGACTCCCATCAAGACTATCCAACAACCACAATAAGCTCGGCCGCTGCCGGCTCACGTATTCAATTTACAGCTAACCAAAATAATCAACAATACAAGCAATACTATAAAAAACAATAATAAAAAAGAATTGGTCATAAGACTTGTTAGAAGCTCTCCTGGCTACACAGGCTATTCATAACAAGCTCAACCATGTCGGAACAACTCTCGCACCATGGTTAATGATTCACGCGAGCTCAATCCTAATGGAAGAACTTATCGCGACCCCAGGAAAGTTCAGACATGTAGGGAACAACTATTGCACATGCACAAGCTTGATCCTACCAGAAAAAGTCATCATACCCCGTAGGTCAGCTTCAATCCCTAGGCTTGACTCATAGCTAGAACGACTCTCACGTTTTGGATACTCACAAAGCCTCAAGGGTGACAAGTTAGTACATTCACAATTAACAATACAAGAAATACCATACAAAATAGTAATCAACATGAATTGGTCACAAGCCTTGCCAGAAGCTCTCATGGCTACATAGGCTATTCATGACACGCTCACGATACCGGAACAACTCTTGCGTGATGGTTAATGATTCACATGAGCTCAATCCTACTGGGAAACCTTATCACGGCCCTAGTAAGGACCAGGCATGTCGGAACAACTTTTGCACATGCAAAAGCTCAACTCGACCGGAGGAAGCCATTATACCTCGTAGGCCAGCTTCAATCCCTAGGCTTCATCCGCAGCTGAAATGACTCTCGCGCGTTAAGTACTCATAAACCTCAAGGGCACTCATAGTTAGTACCTAGCAATCAACACATGAATATGCAAAAAGTGTATTACAAACAATACTTTACTACCAAATCTCCTCAATTGTACAACCAAGCTATGTATCCCACCAACCCAGAGTCGTACCACAAACATATGTATCTACATGCCAACTCAAGCTACATACTCCACTTCCAAATACCACCACAAACCAGCAACCTAACAAAGAGTAATAATAGCACCAAGACAGCCCACAAATTGAAATAACAAAGCCACCGATCGAAATTCACAACACAACTACAACTTCACGTATTAAACCGTTCCACCGACGTATCATAAAACACCATCTTTCTTCTTAGAACGTATTGATTTAACCCCATAAGCGGGACCAAGAATGTTGCCTCCAGAAGCAGAACCCCGTATTTTTTCTAGAGAATCTCCTACTTATTCCAAAGCAACTAGAAAGAGATTCTTTAACCAGAAAGAATTCGGTTCAGATGTAGGATACCTATCCAGAAGTTTTCGCAACTCAATAATAGATTATGGAATCATCAAAGATTTGACTACAACGATACTCAAAATATGAATATATTTTCAACCCCAATAGCACCATAAAATAACATCCCAACATGAGAAGTAATAGCATGAACCAAAGGCTACAAAATAATCAATATGCATGATATACTGACGATATGGAATTTAACGAAAAAACATGCCAAAAGAAGAAAAGAATGGCCTTAACATACCTCAAATTCGACGATCAAGATTCAAGCAAAACTTCACGCTACAAGACAACAAGAAACTTCCACGAACAGTCCTTCAGCTAACCGACACAATGCCACAACTAAATCAAAAATAGAAAACATGTACGACACGTATACAGTAAGATTTCTAAAGGTTTAATTTTAGAAACTTCACAGACAAAGATCTAACGATACTTACGGATCCATATCTATGATAATAAGATAGAGATCAAAGAGAAAGAGGTGTCACCCATCTAGTCCAAGAAACAGCCACCAACCAAAGGAAAAAATGACACAAACATGAGCTATTGATAGCTTCGACGATTTAGACCCGACAACAAGCTTGGATCATGGATTAATCTTTGAGGATCATAAAGAACTCTAAGAATACTAAGGGGAGAGGGTTTACACCATTTAGGATCTGTAAAATATGATAAAGATATGACCAAACCAATCAAGGGGACTTTTATATAGTCCTCCACCATCCTAGGCCTCGCTTTGACATGCCTGCTTGTACAGTCTAGTGAAAACGCAAATATCTATCTATTCTGAAGTCGTATTGAAGAATGGTTTAACAAATTAGAAACTAGGCTCATAGACCTTCAATTTGATAGGTAGTAGGATCCCTAATTCCTTATAGATTTGGAGAAAATCTCCTAGACATCTAACCCTAATTTTAGATAATTTAAAAAAGTAATTTGTGATAATTTTTACCGACTTTTGTTGTACAACTTGCTTGATTTTAAATCTTAACATACGACCATAGAGTGATTGGAATACCTCATTACACATCATTATTAGCATATTAAGTAGTCTTAAACCTACATCAAAAGTATGAATTTATTGCTTAAATTATATGGAGTGTTGCATCCTTCCTTGCTTAGGAGCATTCATCCTTGAATGTTAAGAACACGCGCTTATAAGTTCTAAGAGTTCATAAAGCACAACAATACTCACATAGCAACCAGAATCTATGGTTCCACAACAAAACGACACCAAACAAGATAACCTTGGACCTACCAAGGTACAAATATGACACCAACAAATAATAAGATAAAAGATCATACCTGTTGTCATATCTAGTCACTAACCGACTATAGTCTTTCAGGTCACAAGCATCCTCTGCACAAGTTAGCAAATATAAATCTACACCTGATTCCTATGATATCAGACTTACCGTATGATTTCGATTAGAAAGAAGGATAACATCCTCAATGGCTTATAGCCTCCTGCTTATGAGTACGTTGTGCAATGCACACATAAATAATACTCTACTAGACACGACTCATAGACACTCTAGGACATGTCCTGCTCTGACACCAGATTTTTCACGCCCTACACCCAGGGAGGACCGATCGGCACTCGGTGCCTCACTTGACCAAGCGAACCCTGCAGCTAACCAACCAACAAACAAGCCTAAGTCAATGTGGCTCAGCATCACAACACAATATAACAATAGAAATAAAGACAACAACTAACATCAGAGTCTATAGCGAAAGTTGTCTCTCAAATCAACGCTTATATACAACGAGTCGACGAAGTCACACCTAAACAATAACAATTGTACAATATGGCCACCTAGGCCTACAATAGTTCTACAACCCAAAACACCAGTATATAAGCCTTTATGAGTTGATGATATATGATCGAGACAAGGCCTCAACCTATCCAAAGTAACTCCGGATGGCATGAAGCTTACCAACCAAGATAGAACTCCACTCAGTTACGAGGATCATGAGTTACCTATTGATCAATACCTACAGGCATATTTGCAGCACCTCTAAGCTCGGGGTGTCAGTACAGAGATGTACTGAGTATGTAAAGTAATAGATAGATAAGATAGATGTACAATATGACATAAAGGAGTATAAGGGGACACCAATAGGTCAACCCAACTCACGAATCAACAACAATAGCTCGCAAGACAATACCTGACTCTTATCTAGATTATCCAACAACCACAACAATCTCGACCACTACTAACTCACGTATTCAACTCACAACTAACCAGAACAATCAACAATATAAGTAATACCATAAAAAATAGTAATCCACAAGAATAGGTTACAAGCCTTGCCAAAATCTCTCATGGCTACATAGACTATTTGTAACAAGCTCCAGTATGCCAGAATATCTCTCACGTGATGGTTAATGATTCACGAGCTCAATCCTGCTAGGGGGACTTATCACAACCACAAGAAGGCTCAGGCATGTGGGAATAAATCTTGCACATGCACAAGCTCGACCCTACTAGAGGAAGCCATCATACACCGTAGGTTAGCTTCAATCCCTAGGTTTGACCCACAGCTAAAACGACTCTCGCATTGTAGGTATTTGAAAGCCTCGAGTACTCATAGTTAATACTTACCAATCAACACATGAATACATAACATGAATATGTACAACAAATAATCCTACAACCATAAACAATACTCTATCACCAAATCTCCTCAATCGTACAACCAAGCTATGTATCCTACCGACCCATTGTCGTACCACACACACATTCTATACGTTAACTTAAGCTACACACTCGACTCTCAAATACCATCACAAAAAACAATCCAACAAAGAGTAATGATAGAACCAAAATATCCCACATATTGATATAACAAAGCCACTAACTGAAATTCACAACACAACTCCAACTTTACGTATGCAACCGTCCCACTGTTGTATCACAAAACACCAACGACAACACTCAAAATCCAACTATATTCTAGCACCATAAAACAACAGCCCAACAAGAAAGTAATAGCATGAATCAAAGGCTACAAAATAGCCAATACACATGATATACCGATGATATAGAATTTAATGAAAACATGCCAAAAAAAGGAAAGAACATCTTAACATACCTCAAATTCGACAACCAAGATTCGAGCTGAAACTTCAAGCCACAAGAAACCAAGAAATTTCCACGAATATTTCTTCAACCAACCAACATGATGCCACAACTAAATCAAAAATAGGAAGCACGCACAACACATATACGGTAAGATTTCTACGAATTCAATTCTAGAAACTTCAATATGAAGATCTAATGATACTTGTGGTTCCATATCTATGTTAACAAGATATAAATCAAAGAGGAAGAGGCATTACCTAGTTGGTCTCCAGAAAAGAACCACCAACCAAAGGAAAAACACAACACAAACACGAGCTACTCGATAGCTTCTATGATCTAGACCCGAAAATAAGCTTAGATCATGGATTTATCTTCAAGGATCATCAAGAACTCTAAGAATACTAAGGGAGAGGGATTCCACCATTTAGGATCTGAAAAATATGATAAAGATATGACCAAATAGACCAAGGCGACTTTATATAGTCCTTCACCGACCTAGGCCCTGCTTTAACGTGTCTGCTTGTGCACTCTCACGAAAACGTGAACTTCTCTCTATCTCGAAGCCTTATTAGCCAATGGTTTGTTGCTTTGGAAATTAGGCTCAAAGACCTTCAATTTTATAGGTAACAGGGCTTCTAACTCCTTATAGATTGAAAAATTTTAGAGATCTTAAGAAAGTAATTTGTGGTAACTTTTACCGACTTTTGTTTTTACAACTTGCTTGACTTCAAATCTTAATATACAACCATAGAGTGAGTCAAATACCTCGCAACATATCTTTTTTAGCATAATAAACACTCCTAGACCTACCTCAAAAGTCAAAAGTATCCTTATTGCTTAAATTATACGGGGTGTTATACAAAGCTAATTATATTCTGCACCTTTCTAACCAACCTATTTTCGGAGATTATATATATATATATAACCACAAGTACCTTTTAACCAAGTTCATTTTCATTTTAAGTCTTCACCACTACAGTGTTGTCAAGGTTTGTAGAGTTAATCATCTCAGCATAATCATATATTCTAATAAACTTCAATTTATAATCATCTAGATTCTGACTCATAACCTTATGTTTAGCTCTAATATAGAATTTTTCTCTACATATATTTCATACTGCATCCTAATCAACTCCTACAACTTCTTAAGTTTCATTTCAGGTTGACTGATAATTTTATCCTTGTAATGTTTATCCATGTTCTGTTAACAGACTTGTTCCTTATGAATGTGAGGCACTTATATATGAATAGATCGTAGGTCTTAATAATGAAATTTCATGTGTTTCTCTCTAAATTGTCCAGAATATGCCATCTACATCTCTTTGAGTTCAGTCATGTTTCCTTAACTCTAAGCTTCTCATTAAGCCTTAACTTTATTTATAATTTTGTAATGTAGTCTGAACTGGTTAGCATTTCAAAGACCATATCAAACTGGGAAAAAACTCTTTTACAGTATGTGTCAAGGTAGATCTTCTTGTTGTATCTTCTAGGTGGCATATAGGTACTTCACCTTTTCAACTATATCATCATCAGTATCCTTACTACCCAAATTTGAACTATCCAGGTACTGCTCATCCCTTTTCAATTGGATAGCATATACCGACCATGTTCTTGTATATGTCTTCAAAAGTAGCTTCTATACTTACTAGGCAATTAGGTATTCCATCAACATTAACATCACTAGATGTCTCTTTTCAATGCTTCTCATTACTGTCTAGTAATCAAAAGGTCTATCACTTGTCTCACCAACAAGGTGTCCCGATCCCGAATTTTCTAATTCGTGATGACATTTACATCCAATTTGGTAAGAGAATCATTTTCATATTTTTAATCTATTTCCATTATTAACATGATAAAATAATTATAAATCGTGATAAATCATAAAAGTGTTTCGTTAACAAAACGTGAAATAATACAATCGAAATACTTTAAAAACATAGTGATATGAGTCAAGAGCACCTAACTGGAAATAAATATAAGAGTTTGAAACCATGTATAGGAATAAAAATGAATGATAAAATTAAAAAAGTAGAGTTAGAGTTCGGTGCTGCAGATCGACCACAGCTCAACCTGAAACTCCAAGTGGCAAAATCCTTTGTCGACTCATTGTATTCAGCTAATACTCACATCCAAACTTGCACATAAAAGTGTAGAAAGTGCAATATGAGTATAAAACAACGTGTACCCAATAAGTGTTATTGACCGATACCGTCAAAGTAGTAGCAAGGTTTGATTATTGAAAATGCTTGCAATAGTATTAACCATATGTAGTTTCCAGAATTTACATAGACAGGAACAAAATACAATTCACCTCACATGAGATACGCAAATAGATCAATCAAATCCAACAAGTTAGATAAGGAATGAATGTAATGTAATGCAATGGTCATTTATGCAATCAGTATACACACGTACACTAATGGGAATGTTTAAGATTCATGACTTATGGAGAACTTTCAATGTCCATATACCCTTTTGCAGAGCGCAACCTGATCTATTGAAGGCGTGCAATTTTAGCCATAATAACACTGTGAAGACATGCACTTTGATCTATAATCACATTGTACAGGCATGCACTCAATCCATAATAACATGGTGCAGATGTGTACTCTGATTCATAATAACATTATGCATGCCAGGTGTGCACTTCGATAATAATACAATTACTCAATCCGAATAATTACCACGAGGCATGCATAATTATAAATGATCATATAAAAATTATACACATGAAGCATATACACCATACAAAACTTACATTTAGTCGGCCTCAATTACCACAAGTGTATGAAATATACGGAGTTGGGTATCAATAAATGATCAATTGATTAGGATAATCATTATCCAACCAGTCATAGTATGTATCAAATTTCACAATTAATCTCAAAAGTATTAGATAATCACATAAGTCAGCTAAAGAATCAGATAAATATCTGTACATGTCAGTTGATATCTACATAGGTTCTCGTAACCTCACTTATACGGTACTCCGTTATTCCAAATCCTTATTATCATTATTTATGAAAATATATATCCTTCAATTGGAGTCCAGGAAGTCTTAACTTACCTCAATCAGAGCGAAGATTTAATTTTTCAAAAGCTCCACAATGTACAAAGATCATCAAAGGAGTCCAATATATTAAAAATATTACTCTACAGGCTTAAACGATACCCATAATGCAATATTAAAAATTGGGCTAAATAGTCAATTCAAAAAATTAGTCCCGAGCCTCAGGGGTTAAAATTGGAAATTTCTTTCAAAATTAGTTTACTCATTTATTAAGGAAATAATGTCTCAAATTTTAGCCATAATCGACTTCAAATCGCTCTCCAAATTCACAAATTTCACTCTCTTAAAGTTTAGGGAAAAACCTCCCAAAATCTCCAAATATATCGTGGATTAATTCACCAATAAAAGAAGGTAATCAAGTTAAAATACAAAATTTAAGGTTATATTTTTACCTTCATGTTGAAACGAGAATAACGTTGTGGCAATCGCCCAAATTCGAGCTCTAAAATTTTCAAAAGTTGATTTTGAATAAATGAGATGAAGTTTGGTTTTTAATATCTAGGAGTCGCCTTAATTGTGGAATTTTACTGCATTTTTGACCCTTTTAACACATTGCGGATATCGTATTTGCAGTTTAAACTCCGCATTTGTGGATGCATATGCTAAAATGGTCATAACTTTCTCGTATGAACTCGAAGTTTGAAGATTCTTATTATTATGGATCCAAAATTTTGACAAGATCTAATGATTCAATTAAAACATAATTTAGATCTCATTTAATTTGTGTGATATCAGTTGTGCTCAAAACAACGATTAAACACCAAATACCATTGCGACATAATTAAAATTCATCTGAAACTCATTAAAATCTAACCAAAACTCGCAAACAAGTCTAAAATCATCATACGAATCTGTCGGAACTTTTAAATCATGAATTCGAGCTCGTTCAGTCAAATATTTGACTGTGCTCAACTTTTATTATTTGAAATCACTAGTTTCCTGTTTAAGAGTTTGAATCACTCCCGATACCCTCGGGACCAATACAAATAATCCAACTAAGTCCTAAAATACCATACAGACCTATAAAAACTTTCAAACCTTGATTTCAAATTTTCTTACTCAGAATGTTGGCTTTCATCAATCTTTTTTAAAAAAAAATTAAAATCTCTACTTTTTGATTTTCTTCTCTGATACACATTCAAATGCCTCAGGACCTGTTTAAGTCATCCATCTCCGCAAGTCATAATCTACTTTTTAAACCTATGATAAATATCATTTAGAAAAAAAAGAATTTTAATACTTAAAACAATCGACAGATCATTAGACAAGATTCTCATCAAAATCATAAAGTGACTCATTGTATCCTCATTCTCATGACCACCCTCTTATTCATCATCCTCATTCTCATAAACAGCCTCAAAATCTATGTCTAGATGAAAATTGCACTACTCCCCTTCATTCTCATCAAACTCTTTCATCTCAACAACCTTCTCCTTACTCTTCCCCTTATTATTATTATTAAGATATCTGATCATACTTTACAATCTGAAAAAAAAGTTCTCTTCCAAAAATAAAATCACAAATTTAATGAAAAAATATTTTAAAAATGATAATAAGTAAAATAAATGGTATAGACATTAATTTATAAATTTAGCTTAAAAGTATTTTTTCTATCCAAAAAATTACAATATAAATGCAATATAGTAGAACTAATGTGCTAATAAGCTTAGAAATCATAATCTACTGAAAATAAAGAAGGAAATATGGAGAAAAAGGTAAAGGACAATAAAATATAACCATTTAAGGATCTTCTTTTTCAAATCAAACTAAAGCATGAATATAATACTACAATAAATATAACAATAGTACTAATTTGAATATGAAATGAGAAAATGATCTTGAGTAGGGCTTCATGAAGCAAAAAATATAAACTTATATAGCATAATTTTTTGAGTTCTTGTCGACATCCACTCCACAAGCTGATCACTATTTAAGAGTTTTTTTCTTCAAGCAAAATTAAAGCATGAATATAATGCCATAGAAAATAACAATATTACTACTTTAAATATGAAATGAGAGGTGATCTTGGGTAGGGTCTCATTAGATAAAATAATATAAACTTATATAGATAAAAATGAACAAATACCATAAGATATTTTAAACTTTTAATCAAATATTTGGGGGTTCAGAGTATGAAAAGCATGATATTTATGAATATTATTATGATATTTATGAATATTATTAAGAGAAGAAATGAAATAGGTGAATTATGGAGGTAAGCCAAACTAAAGTATGAATATATGTAATAACACAAGAAATATAACAATATTACCATTTCAAATAGGAAATGAGAGGGTGACCTTGAGTAGAGTCTCATGAAATAAAAAATATGAACTTATATAGCATAATTTCTCGAGCTCTTGTCGACATCTACTCCATAAGCCGATCACCATTTAAGAATCTTCTTCTTCAAGCCAAATTAAAGCATAAATATAATATCACAAAAAATATAAAAAGATTACTACTTCAAATATGAAATGAAAGGATGACTTTGGATAGGATCTCATGAGATAAAAAAAGAATTTATATATAGATAAAAATGAAAAAATACCATAAGATATCTTAAATATTTAATTAAATATTTGGGGATTATGAATATGAAAAGCATGAAAATTTTAAATATTATTAAAAGTAGAAATTGAATATATAAGTGAGTAATGGAGATGAAAATTTTAAAACAAATAAAGGAAAAAAAAGAACAAGTAAAGAAGAGAGAGACAATTGTGAATGATATTATGTGTTATAGCTAAATGGGGTCTGTTTAAGAAAATGAATATCAACCTTCGTTAAATAATTGAGGTTTATTAGGCAAATCAAACGGGCTAGACTTTTTTTTTTTTTTATTACTCATTTTGTGTTAAATAATTATAGGAGTAAACTTTTAAAAAAATGCAAAATAAATGAGATAAAAGAGAAATATAATTGTTGACCATAAACAAATGTTATATCACTTTGTTTATGCCTAACTTATACAGATAAAGAAATAGATAAATGAAAAGAAACTTTGATAATTTCGATTAGTTTTAAATAAGCCAAGAATTTTGTTCATTACAAATATGTCATAAGATTAATAAATCAACAACTATTTAATTATGAAAAGTCACTTCTTAAATAAGATTTATTGATTGTATTAGTATGTCATATTATTTAAATTAGAGTGAATTGAATAAAAAGAAGAAAAATATTGAAAAGAGAAAAAAAAATCTTTTGGCGAACAATATTACGTACATCATTCTCTTAAATACTATAATTATAATATATATATATATATATATATATAAATATAAATTTATAGCATTGTTAAGTGTGTTTGTGGCCCTAGCATTAACTTCACTTGTTTGCCCTTGGGGCATTTCATCAAAGACACTTGATAGGCCATGTGGAACACTATTGGAGTCCACTCACCCAATATTTTTACTATTTAGTATTTCATTCATGTCTAGATCTCCGCTTAGGGTGCTTTGGTCAGAAACCAAGTTGTATTGGGATAATTAATTTTGAATTTAATTATTTGTGATAATTATTTTATTTTTAATGAATAAAAAGAAATAAATATGTATTTATTTTATATTTGATTGAGATAAATTTAAGAATAATTTATCTCAGAATTAATTATCATGGGATTATAATGTCATTTTTAACTCACCCTTAATTTTAGATAACTAATTCGGGAAAAACTAATCTCGGAATAATTTATTCGGAAATTTTATCTCAATCAAACCTGGAATAAATCCATATTTATTCTTTATTCTTCATTGAATGTGGAATACTAATTCTGAAATAACTAAATTAGGAATTAATTATCCCAAAATAACTTGTTTTCCAACTAAACGAACCCGTAGCATATTGAACTGTAAAATATATCAATAATATTTCCACCAATAAGATCTTTACAGAATTCTAGCACACCAACGTCATACTTCAAAAAGAGATATGATCCCTTTTGTTGATTTCACATGCAATTTTCTACATGCTCAATAGTTAAGTCGATGCAAATATAATTAATCACCGTTAGCAGTTACAACAGATGGTCATCTTAGAATCAAGTGATTTTACGAAAAGAATTCCAACTTTATCAATGTAGTCGACAAGAATATTTCGATAATTCAAAAGGCCCTAATTTTTCAATCATACATGCATGGCAGGAAAAAAAATTCATAAATAAAAATAAAAGATGGTGTGTTATGAAATAATTAGCAGGTGTGGATGTTCACTATTTTTGGAATAATCTCTTACTACTCTCTACCGTTATAATATTAACTTCCACAGCTCCGTAAGCTTTCTTATGATCTTCTCTCATAAACTTCATGATTAATGCCATGTTACGGCAACATTTTATATGTCTCTATGAACACTATAAACAAAGGTATAAGAACTCATATTATACATGCTTAAAGATACTTGCAAGAATAAAAAAACTCTCATCTATTATCTCTTTTTATTATTCTCGCTCTCTACATTTCTTATTTTCTTTGATTTTACAACACCGTGTATTTTTTCCGAAAGTCATAATTTTAAATCCTAAATGACAAAAACTACCGTTGCATGCAACACATTTCTTTCATAAATAAATATCATTTCGCATGAAAAGAAGAAAAAAAGAAAGAGAAAAAGAGAAATGGCATAAAAGTGTGGAATTGAACTTTCTTATCCTTATATGTTTCTAATTTCAACACTGATCCAAGAAAACGGGGGTCAACAACAGAAATTGAGATTGAACAAAAACACTTAAACTGGAAGTGATGTGATGATCACTACAGATGGGGGAGATATGGCTGTCTTAAGCCATAGTTAAGCGAGGGTGGGTTTGGGTTAGGCAGAGACAACTGAAGGCGTGGGGGGAGGGGTGTTTTGACAAAAGAGGGGATATCACTTGTGGGGGAGGTTTAATTTTCATTTATCCTTTTGAAACTGTTCCATTAAAATATTTTTTTCCTTTTGGGGTGGGGGAGGTTTAGTTTTTTTTTCCTTTTTCCCTCTTTTCCAACAGTTTAGTGAAAATTGAACTTGAGTACTATTGGATTCGAAATAGAAGCTCTATTTCTGAGCTATTACTCAATTCTTTGCGGACCAAAGAAAAAGAAATATTTTTTCCAATTTCATGAACCAATCCAGGACATAGACGACGTGTTATGGTTTCTTCAATGCAGATGTTACTTTTTCTCTTTAAAAACAAAAAACAGTATTCCAAAATACTTTGAAGAAATTGAAATTAAGACAAAATCAGCAATAATTAAGGTAAATAACTTCTCTGGTTCATTGGTACGGCAGGTGAGGTGTTTTCAGAAATAGAACCAATAATCAAGTCTGGTCTGGATGGCTATAACGCCTGCATATTTGCTTATGGGCAGACGGGCACAGGGAAAACATTCACAATGGTAGAATTCTCAACTACATATCCTTGCATTTACTTCTGTTTTAACAAGGAAAGCAAAACATCTTACCATAAATGATATACGAAGAGTTATTGCCCCCTCATCGCCCATTTACCTGCTTAAGTTGTATCAAATGCCTTTAGCACAGAGTTAAATGAGAGAACAGGTCAGGAAAATTAGCAGGTGATACCTAGAGAGAGTCTCTACTACAAAATTCTGGAAAGCATATTGTTGCATTGTCTAAGTACAATGTTTTTGGTAAAATATACCTACCAGGAAGGCACAGAGGAGTTTCCAGGGGTTGTGCCCCGTGCAATTGAGGCGCTTTTTAAGCATGCAGCAGACAGTAACCATGCATTCCTCTTCAGTTTCAGTATGCTGGAGATATACATGGGATATTTAAAAGATCTCCTCAACCCACATAGTCAGACAACAAAGTCAATATTCCCTTTACCACCTTGGTAAGTCACACAACTTAACCCGTTATTCTGTTGTTTGGCTGCACAGCTTGCATACCTTACTGACACTAAAGGCCACTGATCCTACTGTTTACTGTTGACAGGAATAGCAAGCTGATGCAAGTTCTTGCATTAACTTGCTATTCCTGTCAAATGAACCTAGTCTACTTTACGATCAATGCTCTCTGGAAGAGGTTAGCTGCTTTCTCACGTAAATCAAAATTTTGCATGCAGTCTTTCAATCCAAACACATCCCGATGGAGAAATCGAGATTGAAAACCTTGTGACCATCCAAGTACATGACTTGAACCAAGCGATGAGACTGTACAAGTTAGGATGTGGTTTCAGATCCACTGCTTCCACAAATTCCAACCGAACATCAAGCAGATCTCATTGGTAAATCAATTCATTTTTATACAAAAATGTCAAGTAGAAAGGTATTTTACTTTTTATCAAGTCCAGATAAATGACTATGATTAAATAAACTATCCTTATAAAGAGAAGCCTATGCAGCTATCTTGAATCTGCTCCAGGTTTGAAGGATAATACTGAATATTATAAATCACGAATCTCAAAGGTGTCTAAACTCTAAATAAATTCCCTGTCTGCTCCATACAGCATGATTCGCATATCAATTTCCAGCTTTAGTGCTAGTGAACGGAGAAGATTAACAAACAAACTGTGGATGATCGACCTTGGAGGAAGTGAACGTGTTCTAAAAACAAAAGCACTGGGGAGAAGATTTGAAGAGGGAAAAGCAATTAATCTCTCACTTTCTGCCCTTGGGGATGTCATTCATGCCCTCCAGAGTAAAAGGCGCCACATTCCTTACAGGTAACTCAACAAACATGGCATTAGATACCAATACCTGACTCAAGGAATCAAGTGGTTGAGAATCCAAGCTCACAGATTCTGACCACTCAGAAAAGTTGTAGGCTTTCAGTAATTGCTGATGGTGACACATAATTATAGAAGTTTCACCATTAACTCAAAAATAATCCTGATCCTAGTGTTTACTGTTGACAGGAATAGCAAGCTGACACAAGTTCTTAAAGATTCCCTGGGTAAGCATGCATCTTAGCTGAATGTTCGTGTGACAAACTGTTAAGAGCCTATGTTATTCTGCATGTTAAATATTACCTTACACTGTTAGACATTGATTTCTTCAAGTAACAGATATTGATGGCTTAATATGACATTCTCGTCTGAGTTCTTCATTGACAAAAACAGAACACCTTAAATTACTGGTCCCACATCTGGTTATGCTTATGGTAGCAACTTAGGATGAAATAACCAAAAAAAGAAAAAAAAAGTAAAGAAAACTTTGATGCAAACAGAGAGAGGCATACTCAAGTGGATTGTATATTTAAGTGAAGGAACGCGAAGAATTCAAATGAAGTGAGTTAGAATATGCTACGGGATGAGTGAAAAAATGTAAATAGATTTTACATCTAATAAGCTGCTTAATGAATGTCAAACTGACCAGGAGATGTACTTTAATTCAAGCTTCTCACCAATCACCATCGGTCTCCATAGTAGCACAATAGAAGCTCTAACCTATAGCAAGAGTCAAATAATGCCCTGCATTCATGGACTGAAACAAGAACGACATCGTGTAGTCTCCTCTGAAGTAAAGCACATCAAAGAGTCTGCAAATGTTCACAATTAGACTTCTTGATAAGTCTAGAGTAACATAGGTAGTACGACAACGACTTACTTTATGGGAGTTATTTAATCTATCTCCTGGCCTTTCTTGTGGACATCATTCTCCTAAATGTTGAGAGAGAAAGAGAGAACTAGAGTGCTGAGAATGAATTAGAAATGGGACAAAAGAGAAAGCGATAACTGAAAACTTTCAGTGATTTGCAATTTTGCCAGCTGTTTTAGACCTTTAGTGAGCTTAAAGAATTCCACAATGTGGATTAAAATACTAGGATTAAGCATAGTCTTGGAATGCGATACCATCCTTTACCACATAGTTGATTCAATCAAAAAATCTGTAAACCACACCTCAGCTCAGTCTAGCCTTGCTGTAATTACAGCTCGTAGGATAGCAAAGAGCTAAGTGGAAAACTCAATGTTCAACCTTAGAGGATGAGGGGATTGAAATGCTTGTACAGACATGTCTAAATGTTCTTGTTAGTCTTCTTTGCATATCAGAAGCCGCAACCAGTAGCATGAGCCTAAGAAGGGAGACCAAGGGACCAGCATCAATCAGTGGATTAAATTATCATTGAGAGATGTATAAACATGTGGAAATAGAACACCCCAATATCTTTTGATGCTCCTGGTTGTTCTAGTAAGTTGAACCGAATAAGTTCTTATAAGCTTTTCCTTGTTAAACATTTTTTCGTACTCATTGGAACTGTCAACAAATGTTTCCATAACCAGCATTATTATGCTTATGCGTCACATTCTCATGGATATTTTCCTTTTGATCACTCAACATGCAAATTCTGGACAGATAGAAAATTTCACATACTTCACTCCTTTTTAGTATAGTCACACCAATAATGCCAGAAATTCATGTGTTCTCTTAATATCCAGGTGATGATTCCAAAACACTAATGCTTGTTCATGTCAGTCCCCATGAAGAAGATTTGTGCGAGACATTGTGTACATTAAATTTTGCAACACGAGTCAAACGGGTTCAATTAAGAAATGAAGAATCAACAGTAAGTCACTGAAACAATCAACTGAGCCTAGTAGTGGAATCTGTTCAACTTCTTACATTATTACGAGAAACAACATATCTCTTTTCATTTCTTGTCATGTAATTGATTGGTTATGACAAGTTCAATGTGTCATCCTGATTGTCCAAAAGTAATGAAAATTCCAAGATGGTGTACATCAGCTTCAACACAAAAAATACTTGCTGAAATCGCAACCACAAACAACCTTATTAGGAATGTGAAATCTAGGCCATTATTAATGGCATCGATAAAAATAAGATCATTTACTGATTTAAATTTCAACAACGGTAGTGAATGGACCAACACCTTCATAATCCATATGCATACTATAAGTACATTTAGCTCCACCTCATCTAATACTTAAACTGCTACACAGGGAAGCTTGTTCGCTCATTTTATGTGTTCAGTACACCCCCTTTTTTCTGGGCTAAGTTGTTTCTCTAAGGCCCTAAGGCCTATAGAACATTTGGGTAAGGTAAGATGACAAATTTAACAGGAATTGAACAGACCATTAGGAAACAGATGTTGTTATGGGGTAATGTTAGTAGAAACGAGAGATACCAAAGTTATAGTAGAAATGTAGGCACTTTGACTTGTATTATAACTTCTATGAAAGTAAAGTTGCAGTCTCACTAATAGCTTCAGCTTCTAGATCGACAGACCTACATGATTCAAAAGTGAACATAAGAGGAAAAAGCATTAGACATGTATATTATCCTAACCACTTGAAGTTATTGAGGCAATGCCTTTTATGGAGATATAGAGACACAATAGGGAATGAAAAGGAGCAAAAGAAGCTAATCAGAATTTCAGATAAAACTAGAGATAATTTAACAATCTTTGTGCTGATGAATAATATGTTACCATCCTCAAAAAGAAAAAAGTTAGTGATTATATAACAACAATTCAGTTAAAGAATATTTTAATTTTTTTTAATGTATTTCCATGATAATTTTAATGCTTCAAGCAGGAAAGTAGAAAAAAATACATGCTCACGACATGAGCACAAGAGAAATTTCCTGCTATACCTAATATAAAGGATTAACTCTTTATACATAACATGCCATGATGAAGGCATAAGTAACAGCTTGTTCATCCAAAAGATAAGAATTTGGCTGTCTTACCTCGGAGTCTAGATGCAAACACTTCCTGCTCTCCCATCACTGCTTCTCTATTTTTACAATCAACTATGACATGTTCAATTACAGGAAGTGAAGGAAGAAAAGGAAGTTGCAATAAATAATCTTCTGCAGAGGATGAAGCAAATTCAGTACAACCGCAATGATGTCACACAAGAAATCAAGAAGCTGAATGACAAACTAGGAAAGCTTACAATAATATTACCCTCTTCAACTGAACTAGAGGGTCTCTCAGATGTATGCGTTGAAGGGTTAGGTTCTAACATGAGATTTCTAAAAATGGGTTTCACATCCACCCCTCTAGCAGACTTCCCAAGATTTATGAGGCCTACTGTTTGTAGCCGAAGTAAATCAGGAAATGCTGAAGTACAAATCCAAGCCTTGAAAAGTAGATCCTTGCTTCCTCCTAGAAAAAGAGAAGGATCTGCTCACTGTGCCGAGTCTCTGGGTTTTCCCATAGAAGGAACATCAGAATGCTATTCAGAGAGCAGCATTTCCAGAACTAGCTGCCTTATTAGTCCAACTACGAAATTCAGTGTGGATAATGAGACAGAATTCAGCGAAGACACATCTGATAGTGACATTAAGGTGGCAGTTTTTGCGGAACAAGATCTATCAGAAAGAGATTCAATACATAAAAAGTTTAATTTGAGATTCAGCAAGAAGAACCATGCAAATACAACGGAAAGAGTATCGACCCAAAACCACTCAAAGGTTGATAATTGGCTTCAACTGCACAAATGTGCATCAAATATAAACAGGTGCACTCATAAGAACAAACGAATTCTTGCGATACCAATTCCAGAGAAGAAAGCAAGGGTCAGAGGCAGGATTGTGCAGGATTTACATGATGAAAAGGTTCCAGGCAAGGGGTTGAGAAAAAGAAACGTGAACCATAGAGATGCAAAATCAGCTGATATGGAGAATCATTTGAGCTCCGAGTTAGAAGCAGAAGTTAATGTCTCTCATGCAGTTTTGAAGCACTTTATTTATTATGAGAAGTCATTTCCTGCATGTCCAGCCTGCAATATTGATGCAATAACCATGAATGAAACACAAGGTCAAGTACTTGATTCAACAACTGAGGTCAGTGAATGCAGAAGTTTTAGTGGACCTGCTGATTTGAATGATCTTAAACTGATTATGCCAGGCATTGCATGTCAAGAAAGATACAATATCTCAGCAATGAAGGTCAACAGCCTTAGCATGGGCCTTATAGGGAGTCCCTCTAGCTCAAAGAAGAAACCAAACTGTGAAGAAATGCATGAAATGGAAGAAAGTAACTTAGAGAATATGCATGTCCCAGGATGCGTTACAGAAGGAATAAAGCCCTGCTACTATGAGTTAAAATCTCCTAGTGCTTTGTCCATTTGCAAAGCAAATCAAACGGATTATTACCTTGTTCCCAAATCACTAGAAAACACCAGAACCGGAGGTAAGACTTTTCAGATCCCATCTTTACTTGTTCAACCAGTAAGTATAAGTCTTTTTGCAATAAATAAGAGAAAGGAGACCATTGCCTTCTTTTTTTTATTTTTTTTTATTTTATCTTTAGCATAAACTAAGTTTATATTCACTGTCTTATGAATTTTATAAATTGCATCTTCAACAGGGTTCCTTAATCTTTTGAAACCAAAAGTACACATCTTATATAGCAGTGTTCTTGTCGCATTGGGATTTGCAAGCCTAGGTCTTGGGCATGACTTCTTCTATGCTTTGACTCTCTAAACAACTTGCTTATCACATGCCAGACATGATGCACATTTGGAGTTTTCCTTTTAAAAAACTAGGTACCAAGTGATGATGTAGTTCAATGAAGGGATAAAGAGTGATGTTCATTGGATTCTAGGCAACTGTGAGGTTAGAATCTAATTCCCAAGCTCGAAGTGTTGATAATGCAGGAATTACATATGGAAGGGAACAAGGGTTCAACATGTGTAGTGGTGGTTCTTTCAAGTGCCATCTCATGACTCTCCAAATCAGGGTGAAAGCTCACTATATTTACATGTACCAAATATTTGATCCGAAGAGTTCAACAGTAAATTCAATTCTTTAGAACGTTAGATGCTGTCCAAGATGCACCTTTCTATTTTATTTTAGTATTCTCAAAGTATCAAAAGATACCAAAAAGAAAGGAAAAAGAAGCCCTAATTTGTCCCTCAGCTAGTTACTTTTGTTTAATTATACCTCCATTAGAAGTTGGCAACAAAAACCCCGTCGCTACCCAAGTGTATTGTATACATCCTTATTCTGTAAGACAGCTCTTGCTTGCTAATGTTATCGATGCTGGAGCTGCACAATTACCAGGTGTGAGGACATGTGGAGAACATCTTGCTGACCCTTACATGAAATTTAACCTAAATCTCGAAAAGAAGTCTAGCCTGAAATCTGGCCTTTTCGGCATTTTGATTTAAAAATAAATAAAAAAGTCTAGCCTGAAGCAGACCAAATCTTCTACTAAACCTAAATTATGCATTCAACAACGAGCAAAGTGTATCCAACTAGATAATGCAAACCAGAGTTTCACGAAATAAAGGCAAACTATAACATTGCAGAAGCAGTGGTTCACATAGATCAGTAAGTCGTGTGTATCCAAAAGAACACGAAAAACTTAAGCAAAATTAACAAGAATTGCAGATAAAAAAATAGTGCCTGGGCCAAGAGACATATCAAGGACTGTATTTGGTTTGTTCAACCTGAGTCACTGAGAAGTGCTAATGACTTGTTTCTGAGACTCTGACCATACCCAAAACTGAGAAGGTTGAAAATAGGCAGCTCACACCTTCAGGGGCCGTTTGGTTACGGCATAAGGTCCAAGTTAATACATGAATAACTTGGCTATTCATGTATTAATTTTAGTACATTGTTTGGTTTCCAAATAAGATAAATTTATTCATGTATTAATTTTATACAATGTTTGGTCGGTAGGTTCCAAATGTTGTACTAAAGTTATTCATGTATTAATTTTATAAGGTGTTTGGTTGTGTTTTAGTTATTCTACATAATTAATACTCACATAACTTATTAGAAAATTTATGTATAATTTTATGGGGGGTAAAAGGTGAAATAAATTATATGGGTATTAGTTATACATAGATTAAAATAATAAAATAATACATTTATACCTATCAATTTACTTTTGAAATATTTTTAAATTCGATATTTTTTTGAAAAAATTATCACTTTCTTCTATGCATCCAAAATTAGTTGTCATTTTTTTTTAATTCCATGTACTTTTTCTTCGGTAATATAAATATTTTATTTGATGTATCATTATTTTTATTCGATGTACATTATCCTAACTAAACAAGAACCACTGAAGGATAAACATAAATGAAACAACACGATGCTATACTAAACCAACTACTGGACTGGAAGTAGTGTTCCAACTTCCAATACACACACACTTGAACAACTAACAATGCTTCTGTATTTTTTTTTAAATATTCAATTATACAATAAAATTTATCCTATTTATTTCCTTATTTATTTGTAAATAATATATATTAATTTACAAGAAATTAAATATTCAATAATCAATAATTCATGTATTATAATCTCTACATAACTAAATCATACATAAATAATACCTACATAACTAATATTTGCATATCTAATACCTACATAACTAATACATGAATAACTAAAACATGCACAACTAATCCCAGCATAAAATAATACATAGATTCTCTCATAACTAATTCATGTATTATTAATACCTGAAAAAAGGTGTCAACATGAATTAATTATTCTCTCATAACTAATTCATGTATTCTTTTAAAGTCAAGCTTACTTCACATGCAGGTAAACTTAAAGCTGGTCGACATTAGTTGAGTTATTTTCTGAATCTAATGCTCCTTGAAACAATCAGTCAAATGTAAAACTCTACCCTTTGTCTTATAAGTGGTCCTCTTGAGGGTTATCAGCATCAAGCAGCTCTTCATATCCCCAATCTTCATGCAGTACCGTCTTTGACACCTTGTTTAACTGTGATAGAACTCTGTATATCCTCTCACACTGAGAATGTGATCTGTCTCCTGAATAGAAATAATAAACTCTGTCTTTCACCTTGATGAAGCTACCGCCTGGCAACTTTTTGACTCCTTTGTCCCTCATGATCTTTCTTGCTACCCTAGCTTCACTCCACCTACCAAGAGCAGCATATGTATTGGACGCAAGGGAATAATTCCCACTGTTATGTGGTTCAACTTCAGTTAGATGCTGCAGAGCTTGCTCCCCAAGTTCAACATGACCTTGGTTCCTGGCTGCAGCAAGAAGCGATCCCCAAATCGCTACATTTGCTTCAAATGGCATCATTTTAACCATATTTGCAGCCTCATCGAGGTAACCAGCACGCCCTAAAAGATCAACCATGCAACCATAGTGTCTGATGTCAGGACTAATACCATGTTTTTCTTCCATTGTCTTAAAATACAATCTTCCCTCCTCCACGAATCCTGCGTGGCTACATGCAGATAATACTGCTATTAAGGTGACACTATTCGGCCTAATCCCAACCATTTCCATCCGAGAAAACATGTGAAGCGCTTCTCTTCCATACCCATTGACAGCCAATGCAGAAATTACTGTTGACCAAGTAACAACACTCCTAGTTTCCATGTTCTCAAACAATTCTACTGCCTTCTTTACATTGCCCGATTTCGCATACATATCAATAAGTGTATTGTTAAGAGAAACAGTTCTGGGTAATCTGTGTTTTATAATATAACAATGGATCCATTCACCCAACTCATGCTCGCCCAAGTGGGCACAAGCCGAAAGTACAGCTAACATTGTTACTTCATCAGGCTTGGCATCAACTTCAACACTCATCATTTTCCGAAAAACACCAATAGCCTGAGAAAACTGATTCCCCTGAGTGTAACCCGCAATTATGGTAGTCCAAGAAACCACATTCTTCTCCGGCATATTATCAAACAGGTACTTGGCGGTATCCATATCATGAGCCCTAACATAACCTGCTATCATGGCATTCCACAAGCTGACATGTTTGCTGCGCATTTCATCAAACACCTTACGTGCATCGGCAATGCACCCAAAAGAAGAATACATCCGTACAATCGACGTTGCTACATGTACATCATTGATCAATCCAGTTAAAGTAGCTTCACAGTGAATTTGCCTACAGGTGATCAGACAAGTTACAGCATTCAACACAAAAGGGATAGAGTAAGTATCATGATATAAGCCAATGGCTCGAGCTTGTTTATAAAGGCAAATCGCATCCTCAGATAAATGTTGTTGTCGAGAGAAAATACTGATCAAAGTATTGTAAAGATATATGTTTGGATTGGGGTTGGAAATGAAAATTGAATATGCATAGTTGACAAAGCCAAGGGCGGAACATGTGTGGAAGAATTGGCTGAGAATGAAGTTGTCTTGATCTAAAGCACGATGTACCATGAAGCCATGAGTTTGATAAACGTGATTTTCGTTGGAACATTTTTTAAGCAAAGCTAAATATGACTCTTCTAGCTGAAGAAGACTTGATTTGTGATAGCTGTAATGGGAGTGATTGGAGCTGGGTTTTAGTAGAGCATGAACCAATTTAGAGGATGGCCTAGAAAACGGCCGCAACATTTGCTTGTTTGGCGCTTGCATCCATTTCTTGCAACTTTATTTTGTGAAGGGAAATTTTTGTGAATTGTTTGGGGGCATGAATGGAAGTATCCCCTATATTCTGGAATGAAGGAACATACTCGCTTTTCCGAGTTGAGTTGAAATCAGATTTAGGGTGTGTTTTGGTACAAATGTTTTTAAATTTTTTCATTTTTGGTTGATGAAGACATTTTGAAAAATATTCTTTTAGGCTTAAAAAGAAATAATCAGAAAATGACTTTTTTAGGTGAGACTAAGGAAAAAGAGTCATTTTTGGTTGATCCAAATATTTTGAAAAATATTTGCATAAATTCTTGAATAAATTGGGGGATAGTGCTATTAAGTTTGGGGATTTGGAAGACTTAGAGATGCATCATGATTGTGGGTATTATAGGTGTATAGGGATTGAAAAACATTAAGGTGTTACTCATAGGATGTGCAGAGGTAGAGCGATCGGGCCAGACGAGATTCCGGTGAAATTTTGAAAGAGTGCAGGCAGGGTAGGTTTAGCGCGGTTGACTAAATTGTTTAATGTCATTTTTAAGAAGTCGAGTGTTCCACCTCGTAAGTTGTCATTGTTTAGCGGACGTGTGCGTGCGCTTGTGATAGTGTCGGGAGCACGGCATGTGCGGGAGAAGGGTCGAGGGAGGATTGTGTGAGTACGTAATTGAACGAACAGAAGGTCAGGACCGGAGGCAGGGCGCCCCAGGCACCGCGTTGCGCCCCTCCCTCGATGCACGGGTCGGCGCATCGCGCCCCTCCCTCGGCGCAATGGGCGGCGCGTCACGCCTGTGTTCTGATGCTATGGGAGGTGCGTCGCGCCCCCCTGCCACCACCTCAATATGTATATATGTTAAGTGAGTGACATGTTATTTCATTTCAAAACATTTCTAGAGAGAGAGCATCACGTAGGGGCAATAAGTTCACGAAGACTTCTACTTTTAGAAGCCAAATTACACCGTCAAATCACCTCCAAACATCAATTCTTCTCACGTAATGATTCCTAGGCCTATGAAGAAAGTATCTACGGAGTTATTTCTTCGAAATTGGCCTAGTTCGACGGAGTCCCGCTGAGTAGAAGTTGTAGAAATCACTTCTATGAAGTTCTAAGCGTCTACAAGTGATAAGTAAGTATTTCTATCTTGTAAACTCTCAGAAATTCATGAGTTTTCGACTGAATTTGAGTAGATACTAAATGGTGGTCGTTGTGAATATTGTTGAATGTTGCTAATTGTTTTAATGGACTAAGAACAGAATTACTACATCAATGTAAAGGCTATGAGTTGGAGGAATTGCTGGTTTTAGGCTGGAACAGGATTGGGAGAGCAGAAATCGGTAATTGAGGTATGTTAAGGCTAATCTTTTTCGGCAAGTATTCTCATCGTATAGTGATATGACCTATACCTTGTAATGAATTGAATGTATGTATGTTGTGATTGGCTACTGCAAGTAGAATATGATTATATATGTTGTGGTTAGCTGCTATGAGACGAATTGAGATTATATCATAGTATTCCCCGTTGGGAAAGAGTACACAGTGTGATAAACGCTAAGGGTGTTATAGGGATCATTTGTTTATGGTTTAGAGGTATTCTGATGTCTCGTTGTCATACTAAGGCCTTAGAAGCTTGTAGTTAGCTATTGGGCCTAACCTGGTAGGATTTGGACAACATAGGGCGTAGCAGGGCGATATAACTTTCTATTTGACGCCTATATAGACGGTAAAGCTCGCCCACAGGTTGTTGGTGTACTTGACACCTCCAGGGCCAGAATCTTGATAGGGTGGTCTTACCTTCGAGCCAGTGGCACCAGGGTTGCCTGATGAACTGAGCGATAGCTTGCCATGTGATTGGCTACTGTCAGTGACCGTTAGCTTCAGCCGACTTATTGCTTGTCGTATAGGCGCTCAGGAAACCACACCAGTTGTTAGAAATCAGATAGACTAAGTATTACACTAGGGGGGAACCTTGTTAGGGATTAAATGTGGGGCCCGGGCTACTCTTGCAGACACCCACGCATATGTTGCCACGAAGGGCTAAATACAGATACACTTGCCTAAGGGGCTATGAATTGCTCAGAGGAGCTATATGTTGTCTGGACAGACCAGGTTGGCTTCTAGGGGACTAGAACTGTAGTATTACAGTATTACCTTTAGGCTAAGAATTATAATAAGCTGCTTGTAGGAAGTTAGGGTTGACTGATGTGTCATGATTTTATGGAACTTTCGACGCTTAAAACCAAGAAATTATGCACATTCCAGGTATGTTTATGTAGATACGATGCGTTTGTGTTAAATGTTGCAGGAAAACAGGTCCGAAACAGGAAATGGGAAAAGTAAGAAAAAAATGGACAAAAGTGCAAGCTGCTACCCAGGTCACAAGTTGTTGTCCCAATGCACGACTCGTGCCTGGAGTCATTGAGAAGAGTAGGAATTTATGAAAAGGAACTAGTGCACCTCAGGAGTTGAAGGCACAACTTGTTACATCTTGTAACAAGTCATTAGGACAGTTTTATTTTACCATCTTTCACGTAAATTTTGGTGTTGTTAACAAGAATTATTGGTTCAAGAAACAAAGTTTGAAATTTTGTTCTTGATCTTGGGAATCAAACGACATTGAAGTTTTGTTAATCGGTTTTGGTTTTGGTGTTTCATTCAATTCACGTGGTTCTCTTCTACAAATTTTTGTAAGTTACAATTATGATTTCTTCTATATTTTGTAATTGTGATTATTCAAATATGAGTAGCTAAACTCATAACTAGGGTTGTGGGAACCATGATGAATTAACACACATACGTAAAACACTTACTGATTCTTGAATGGGGTTTAATGCATGTATTGTTTTTTCCTTCATTTTAATTATTTCTTAACGGTTGCAAACTTTGGAACTGGCCTTATTCTTACTTACCAGATCAAGGGGATAGTGAATGAGAAAAGGGATTAACAACGGAGATTTGAGGATATCAACCCTCATCTAATAGCTTGAACTTGTCCGGAAATAGCTAATCGATATTAAGGATAAGGGTTAATTAAGCATACACCCGTATACGGACAAGTTGTGTGGTGATAATCATCTAGATAGGGGACCAACCATTTAGGTGAACCTAACTTACATATATTGCATGCTATACACCGGAATAGATCACTAGTGTAAAAGCCTTGTGATATGAAGTCATGGAGAACATAATCCTAGTCAACTTGTTGATTGAATACAACCGAAATTGATTTAAACATCTACTAGTCTTTACTTTTGTTTATTATTTTATTTTTCAATTCTTTCCCCCTAGGAAATAAGTAAGCAGATAGTAATAACTAATCACATTAACTCAAGTTCTTTCCATATTCCCTGTGGGATTGACCTCAACCTTTGTTGGGTTTTATATTTGACATCGACCGCTTTATATCTCATTTACGAGGTGTAATTTGGGAGACATCAAATTTTGGCGCCGCTGCCGGGGATTACGGCTAAGGCTTTTGTTAATTGTGTTTGCTTTACTGTTGGTTCTTATTTCTTTTTTATTTTTCTTTTGTTGTTTTTGTTCTTAACAGGTTTTAGGTTCATGCATGACCAGTACTAGGAGCCAAGGAAAATCCCTAGTTCAAATCGATCACGAACTTGAACAAACGCTGAGAAATTTGAGAAGAATGGCCACCGTACAAGAGCAAGAGACAGTGGACCAAGCTATAGCTAGAATGTTGGCTGAGGAATAATCTCGAGCAAGAGATAGAGAGTTAGCAAGGGTTGTTGAAGAGCAATGCCTAGCTGCTGAGCAGAGTTAGCTTGAAGGAATAGAGGTCCAGATCAACAGAGACACCGGTATTTCGATGAGGATAATGATGCTGATATTGACGAAGCCGGTGCCACTGGATCTATTGTCCTCCCCCTTTGCCTGTTGGGGAAAAGTTTTATATTATCAGTGCTCTGATCCAACTGCTCAACATGAAAGGGATATTTGCGGGTCATGTAACTGATGATGCACATACTCACTTGACTAATTTCGTGGGTATCTGCAAAGCATATAAGCAACGGGGAGTGAGTTAGGATGCGATACGGATGAGGTTATTTCCCTTTTCATTAGGGAGTGAGGCAATGCTTTGGTTGACAGAACTGCCCAACGATTCTATCACTACATGGAGGGAGTTGAAAAGAGATTTTCTTGAAAGATTTTTCCCACCTTCCATAGCTTTGCAATTGAAAGATGAGATATACAACTTCAGGCAGTTAAGTTTTGAGTAACTTCACGAGGCATGGCTGAGGTACAACAAGAAGCTCAAAAAGGTGCCCAACCACAGGATTCGAGATGATACATTGTTGGAAATTTTCTATAGTCTCTAAATGCTAACACCAAGGCGGTGGTTGATACCGTGTCTGGTGGAACATTTATGAGTCACACTTATGCTGAAGCTGCTGAGCTACTTGAAAGAATTACTAAAACTAACCGCGCATGGCACACAAGAGAGTCGGAGACTCTAGCTGGTACTTATGCGGTAGGTATGTCTGCGGAGTAGAGAAGGAAGGATGAAGAGCGAGATCAGGATATTGCTAAAATAAAGACCACAATGGGGCTGCTTGCTAAGCATTTGATGGGAGCTGGAGCTAAAAAGGTGAATGTTGTGGGTTCTCCGAGCAAGGCCCGAGAAATGATGAAGGTGAATCAGAATCTGAGGAGGAAGTTAATTATCTGAATGATCAAGTGGCGGGTTTCCAGACTAACACCCAAGGGTCTAACCAAGACTCTTGGCAGCAAGGTCAAGGGACAAAGGTCGGAACTACTACAGGGATAACAATTACAACCGAGGCCAATACAGAGACAATGGAGACTAGAAGAAGCGTGAGGAGTACAAGAATGACAGAAGCAGTCTATATGTTCCTCCAAGGAACCGTTAGCCAGAGTCTAGTGGTTCAAGGGTGGAAGACATGTTGTCTAAGGTACTTAAGCAAATGGAGGCGACAGATGGCCATTTCAAGGAGCTTCGCACTAATATTTTTGGCATGAATCAAAAGATGGAATCACATGTCGTGGCCATTAAGCAGATTGAGCAGCAGCTGAGTCAGATGTCTGTTGCAATGAACCAAAGGCAGAAAGGCACACTTCCTAGCAATACAGTGCAAAATCCCAAAAATGGTAGTCATTGCATGGCGGTCACTACTAAGAGTGGGAAGGCGACAGTTGATCCTCCGAGGTCGGTTGTGATTGATGAGACGGGAGAGCCCATATTGATTGATGATGATAGGATGTAAGATTCCGAGGATCAAACTTTGGTTGATGATTCAGTGGTGAAGACTGCTCCTAGTAATGCAAGGAGCATGGATCTGGCAATGAGAAGGAGAAGGAGGCACCGCAAAAGTTCACATTGATCCCTAGACCTCCTCCCCCTTTTCCACAGCAGTTGAAGAAAAAGGTCGAAGATGGGAAGTATCACAAATTCATTTCCATGTTGAAACAATTATCTGTGAACATCCCATTAGTTGAGGCACTTGAACAGATGCCTGGCTATGCTGAATTCATGAAGGACCTTTTCACTAGAAAGAGGACCATAAGCTTTGAACCTACAGATAATTTGCACCACTGTAGTGCAATAGCATCCCGTTCTCTTGTTCAGAAAAATGAAGACCCTGGAGCATTCACCATACCGTGCATTAGTGGAGCCTTTAATTTTGCAAAGGTGCTATGTGATCTGGGTTCTAGTATTAATTTAATGCCGCTAGCAGTGTTCAGACAGTTGGGCTTGTGAGCCCCTAAACTGACTAGAATGCGGCTTTTGATGGCAGATCGTACGGTGAAGAATCCGGTGGGAATTTGCTATGATATTCTAGTGAAGGTGGAGTCCTTTATATTTCCGGCCGATTTTTTCATTCTGGATTGTGAGGTTGATTTCGAGGTCCCCATTATCTTGAGGCGATCATTCCTTGCCACTGGATGTGCTTTTGTAGATATGAAAACTGGAAAACTGAAATTCCAGTTGAACAATGAGGAGGTGACATTCAATGTATGCCAATCCATGAAGTAGCCAAATGACATGAGGGTGGTCTCAGTAATTGATGTTGTGGAACCTGAGTTTCCAATTATGCCCATGGAGGATTTATTAATTCTTGAGGATTTAGTAGCAGTTTTGATGAATGTCGGTGCTGAGGAGATCCATAGGGGGTGAGGAGATAGTTAATGCACTTGCTGGTATAGGGTCATACACTTATGCTCCAAAGAAGATTGATCTTGACCTAAAAAATCGGGTGAACCCACCAGCCAAGCCATCTATTAAAGAGCCTCCGATATTGGAGCTCAAAGCACTCCCGTCTCACTTGCGGTATGTATTTCTGGGAATCGATAACACTTTACCGATCATTGTTGCAGCTGACCTAGAGGAATGGCAAGTGGAGGCTTTGGTCTCCATTTTGAAGAGATATAAAAAAGCCATCGGATGGACCATTGCATACATTATTGGAATCCCAACCGGTATTTGCATGCATAAGATCCAGCTAGACCCAGATTGTATTCCAAGCATTGAGCATCAGCATAGGTTGAATCCACCTATGCAAGAGGTGGTCAAGAAGGAGATTATCAAGTGGTTGGATGCGAATTGTTTACCCTATTGCTGACAGCAAATGGGTGAGCCCAGTTCAGTGTGTACCGAAGAAGGGAGGAATCACGGTGGTCCTAAATGCTAACAATTAACTCATTCCACTCAGGACAGTTACCAGTTGGAGAGTATGCATGGACTATAGGAATTGAACCGTTGGACTCAGAAAGATCACTTTCCTATGCTATTCATGGACCAGATATTAAACCGACTTGCAGGCAGAGGATGGTACTGTTTTCTTGATGGTTATTCGGGGTACAATCAGATTTCTATAGCCCCCCGAAGACCAAGAGAAAACTACTTTCACTTGTCCATATGGTACATTTGTGTTCAAGAGGATGTCATTCGGGTTATGTAATACGCCCGCCACTTTTCAATGTTGCATGATGTCCATATTTTCTGACATGGTGGAGGACATCATCGAAGTCTTTATGGATGACTTTTCGGTGGTGGGTGATTCATTCGAAGATTGTTTGGCTCATCTGAGCAAGGTGCTGCATCGATGTGAAGAGACCAACTTGGTGCTTAACTGGGAAAAGTGTCATTTCATGGTCAAAGAAGGTATAGTGTTAGGCCATAAGATTTCTGGGAAAGGTGATGAGGTGGACAGGGCCAATATCGAAGTAATTGCTAGTCTACCACCTCCAGTTTCTGTGAAAGGTGTTCGATGCTTTTTGGGTCATGTAGGGTTTTATAGAAGATTCATCAAGGATTTCTCCAAAATTTGCACATACTTTGTGTAAACTGCTGGACAAAGAGGTGAAATTTGTTTTTGATGAGGCATGTCTGAAGGCGTTTGAATGCCTAAAAGAGAGATTGACCACTGCCCCGATTATAGTAGCACCGGATTGGTCTTTACAATTCAAGGTTATGTGTGATGCTAATGGAGTGGCCCTGGGAGTTGTGTTGGGTTAGAGGCAATAAAATAGTTTCCATCCTATTTATTATGCTAGCAAGGCTCTTAATGCAGCTCAGAAAAATTACACCATGATAGAACATGAGTTGTTGGCTGTAGTTTTTGCATTCGAGAAGTTTCAGGCGTTACTTGCTTAGAACTAAGGTGATAGTCCATACAGACCATGCAGCTTTGAGATATCTGATGACAAAGAAAGATGCCAAACCACAGTTGATTCGATGAGTTTGTCTACTACAAGAGTTCGATTTCAAGGGATCAAAAAGGGACCGAAAACCAGGTGGCGAATCACTTTATCAAGATTGGAACTAGATGCAACACTTTGAGATGAGCGTGACATAGATGATGCATTCCCTGACGAGCAAGTAAACTCGAACTCAAGACCAAAAAGGGACCGAAAACTAAGTGGAGGATCACTTATCAAGATTGGAACTAGATGCAACACTTTGAGATGAGCGTGACATAGATGATGCATTCCCTGACGAGCAAGTTTCAGCTGCCTCATAGGATCTCATCCCATGGTTTGCAGACTTTGCTAACTATCTGGTGAGCGATGTTGTATCGGAGAACTTATCTTTTCACTAGCGGAAGAAGTTCATGTCTGATGTGCAGAAGTTTTTTCTGGTATGATCCTTACTTATTCCGCATATGTGCTGATGGGGTTATTCGGAGATGCGTGCCCGAGGTAGAGATTTTGAGCATACTGGAGGCCTGCCACTCATCCCCTATTGGGGGTCACCATAGCGGGATTTGCACAACCCACAAGATTCTGCAATGTGGGTACTATTGGCCAACCATGCCCCAGGATGCACATGATTTTGCAAAGTCATGTGATGCATGCCAAAGGCAAGGAGGAATATCAAGGAGGAATGAGCTTCCTCTTACTCCCATCCTCATAATTGAGTTGTTTGATGTGTGGGGCATTGATTTCATGGGCCCATTTGTGAGCTCAAATGGGATGAAATACATGTTGTTGTGGACTATGTTTCGAAATGGGTGGAGGTAGTTTCACTTCCAAATAATGAAGGGAAGAGTGTCACAACATTCTTGAAGCGGAATATATTTGCTAGATTTAGGACTCCCAGAGCCATCATTAGTGATGGGGGTTCGCACTTCTGTAACTGGTTGTTTTGTTCTTTATTGGAAAAATATGGGGTAAAACATAGGGTGGCAACACCCTATCATCCGCTGTCTAGTGGGCAAGTTGAAGTCTCCAACCGGGAGATAAAGACCATCTTGGCGAAGACTGTGAATGTTAACTGGACAGATTGGTCTAGGAAGCTTGATGATGCTTTATGGGCTTATCAGACTGCATTCAAGACTCCTATAGGTATGTCTCCATATCAGCTTGTGTATGGGAAAGCATGTCATCTGCCGGTTGAACTTGAGCACAAAGTGATGTGGACACTCAAGAAGCTGAATTTGAACTGGAGTGAAGCTGCGAACTCGAGGCTTGATCAGTTGAATGAGCTAGATGAATTTCGTTTGAAAGCCTATGAGAGTTCTGAAATTTATAAACTAAGAATGAAAATTCAGCATGACCGGAAGATTGAGAAGAGAGAGTTCAGCCCGAGTGATATGGTGTTACTATTTAATTCTAGGATTCGCTTGTTTCCTGGCATGTTGAAGTCCAAATGGTTGGGGCCTTTTCAAGTTTTTCAAGTATTCTCCCATGGGGCAATTGAACTGGAACACCATGAAGGAAAGAGACTTAAAGTCAATGGTCAATGGGTGAAAGCATATCTGGGGAAAAACGATGAAATAAAGCTAGTGGATCTCTGGGCTCTGGGTGAAATCTGAGTAACTGGGGACTTGCGTCATGCCGCAATGTTAAATAAGGCGCTGCATGGGAGGCAACCCATGCGGGTGTTTTTAGTGAAGTCTGAGTAGTCAAAATACCTGTGTCGTGCTGTGACGTTAAATTAGGCGCTTCTTGGGAGGCAACCCAAGTTGTGATTGTTAGAAAAATATAGTGTTACGTATGTTGATATGTGCATGTGATTAAGATGGGAAATTTGAAGCTAAAACAAAAAATCTGAACTTGAGTTGCTGATGCCAAAAAGCACAGAACGAGTCGTCATCAAACCAAATGACTCGTTAAGTGAATAGTCGTCACTGCTACATAAAACAATGTAGACAACAGTTGACCAAACGAGTTGTTGCTAGTGACAACGAATCGTGGGGTCTTTCGTCAAGTCTACTGGATCAAAGATGGAATTAAACTGAAAAAGGTTCCAACGAATGACTTAACGAATCATTTGGAGGCCCAACGGTTCGTCGAGTGATCCGTCATGAAGCTACTGCAACTCAGGGCTTATGACTAATGCCACGACTCGTTGGGTAGCACCACGAGTCGTTGCACGAGTCGTTAGGTCCCAGTTAAGACATTGATATATTTAATTTAACGAACAACCAAACGAATTGTTGTGCTGCGTAATGACACGTTATATGGGTCGTAGGATGTTTTTATGTAAATTTACACCTGACCCGACCCACGTACCAATTTGGGTAATTTTTTTTAAAGGGAATTTAAACTACCCGATTTTGCCCTCTAATACTTTCATCTAAAATTAAACTGAATTTCTAACTCAAAATTTCCCACCTTCGTCATCCCAAGATCACTTCTCTCTCGCACCACACACACACACGATCGTAGTTGATTCGGCCCAGGGACAAGATCAAAGTGCAATTGTGCATTATAACCACCTACTGCTAAAAACTTTTCCACTAATAGTAATCACTGTGAGTACTAATTTCTTTATTCTGCAAGTATTTTAAATCGACTCGGCCCTGTAAACTTTCTCCGCCTTGATGATCTATGTTTGATATCAGATGAAACACTAGGTAGTTTGAAACTTAAAATCATTCTCAACAAGTGAATACAATGCTATAAATAATTTTATCCTTGTGCTGGTTGGATTGAAACGAATAACTGATAATGAATATGAGATTGTTTGATTTTTGATGAAATGCCCGATAAACCCTAGTTGCCACTAAAGTTCTAGTTGAAATAAATCACTGTTGTTTGAGGTAAAATGGGATCTATGGTTGTGAGAGTGAAATTTAAGTTGAGATAAGTAATGAGTAATGTTATTTTTCTTAGACTCTTGAGCACGAGCCACATAACGAGTCGTGGTATCACCCAACGACTCGTTGTGTTGCTCGTCCTGAGTGGGGAATTAGGCTAAGCAACCAGTGTACCTCACGACTGGTCTAATGAGTCGTTGCCTCAAGTAATGACTCATTGTGACCAGTCGTTAAGTTCACTGGTCCAACAAAGAAAAACAAGACCTGCAGACAACGAGTGACCTCACGAGTCGTGGCCAGTGGCAACGACTCGTTGAGTCCCTCGTCCTATCTGCAGGGACACAATTAAAACTTGATTTTGCTTCATCTCATTTTGCATACTAATCTGGGACACAATTAAAACTTGATTTTGTTTCATCTCATTTTGCACGCTAATCTTTATTCCACAGGTACAATGGCTCCGAAGGGTACACCAAAGAAAGGTCCGACCAAGAAATAGGTGTCGAAGAGGAGTCAACCATCGTATCATAGACTTAGAGACGCGCCCTCCTCCTCCGAAGAGTCGAGTAGCTCGGAAGAGGAATACGAAGTTTCAGAAGAGCGGCTTGTGAGGAGATCCACCAGGGATAGGACACAACGACCTACAAATCCGACAACCTTGGTTGATGCTCCTATTCCACTTACAAGAGACCCACCAAGCCGAGCGGAAGAGAATGCTAGGGCTACAGTCCCATTTGCTCCCGAGGGCACCACAACTGCAACAAATGTAGAGGGTGTGGATAAGTCACGTGCCCAACAGGGAAGTACAGATGATGAGTTGATAGAGACTTCCAATACATCTAATGATCAACCACGGTAGGTGAGGCGATGGTGTGTTCGCGGTATGTGGGTCATTTACAATAGGGACATTAAAAGGCCATCCAAAGAGGAGCATCTACGAGGAGCCCAGACTGGTCACCATGGGGCTCAAGGACCTCCCTCAGCTGTAGGACTTGTTTGATAGATAAGGTTCGGGTGGTTAACTGAGCCATCGGGGAGCTACAACCATTGCCTGGTCAGAGAGTTTTATGTAGCGTATGTAGTGATCTTGGGCATAATTGCGTGCCCAAGTGCTATTCTATAACTTAGTTTAGTCTTGTTTGTTTATTTATGCACTTACATTATCATGTGATTTTATATAAATTTGGATATGTACTAACCAACATGATTAGTCCTTGTTTTTGTAGGTTAAAAATGCATTTGAGGAACTAATTTATGATGGGTGAAGTGGAGAAATGGAATGGGAAGCAAATTACAAAAGTGGGCAAGGAACCATGCCTTGGCAAGGCTGGCCGTGCCAGGCAGTGTGCCACGCTGTGTGTGTGCCGCGCCCAGCGCCGTGCCACGCTGTGCGTGTACCGCGCCCAGCTCCGTACCACGCCAATGCCAGGCGCGAGAACAATGCAGCCAACAGGCCATCTACGCGCCAGCACCGTGTCACGCGAGGCACATCTGCGCGCCAAGGGCGTGTCATGCAGGCCATCGCGCCGCACAGGCAACGTGCCACACCGGGCATCGCGACAAGCTTCAGCCGAATGTCATTTTTAGGTGCTTTCCAGTGTGCTTTCGTGATACCTCCGTGTCACGGAGGCAAATTAGCACGACCACCTCCGTGCCACGGAGCCATTCCATGACGGGCAAAAATTGTACATTCCCTATTTACTATAAATTGAACCCTTAGCTTCTAAAATCATTTGGTCACGAAATATTTTTTGAAAACCAAAAGGAGCGAAGGGAGAAGTGAAGAACTCTACCTAGGGTTGATTATATTTCATTCTCCTTTAATTATTCTTGTAAGTACACTACTTTAAATATGTTTTTGAGTATTTGTACAAACATGAGTAGCTAAAACCCTTCCTCTAGGGTTGAGGCCACGTGATATGACTGTAATTGCATGAATTCATTTTGGTTTGAGTTGTTAATTGTTGTTTTGTCTTACATTCTTCATTATTGTTGTTTTTATGCTTGATCACCATGTAAACAAATGCGTTAAGCTTAGGTAAAAGCTTGAAAGAGTAACCCTAGGAAAGAACATAGGAATATGGGGAGCAAGTTCTTATCTTTAGATATGATTCACGGTTAGGATAGAAAATATACCTAATTTGCCTTGCTTGGTTGTTAAAACGGGATGAGAGCAAGACACCGACTTAGGATTATCACTCCACCACTCGTAGAAGTAGTTGTGAAGCTAAGTTGGATCAAATGATTAGAGGTATGAAAGTCCTAATCAACAGCATAAACCCCATAAACCACATCCATGTAGTTAAATTGCTCACGAATTAGGACGTCACATCCCCGCTCAACGATGTAGGTGTGAGACTAGTTTGTCATGTTTAGAGGCTCGAAAGACCATGAACATAGCATTTTATTTATGTGAGACAACAACTGAAGTTTTCATACTTGAACCATTGAGAATTGTAGCATTGCATGAGTATTAGGCCTTAACTCTAGTTGCTCCTTATATTGTTTCTCAAGTATTTTGTGATCACCCTTAGACTTAATTATAATTTCCCAAAAATTTCTATAATCAACATTTGTGGAGGTTAATTTTAACACTTGAACTTGATAATTCGCTGAATTGGTCCAGTCCCTGTGGGTTCGACATCCAGCTCTTAAAAAGGGCCACTGTATTACTTGTAAGACCGCGTACGCTTGCGTGTGTGCAGTCACAACAATTTTTGGTGCCGTTGCTGGGGAATGGCGAAGTTTAGTAAATTTTTCTATTTTTGTGTGATTTTTAATTTCCTTAAGTTTTGATAAACTTGGTCTTAGCTTGATATATTGCAGGTGACAGGTTGTCCTTGCAGAGCTGACAAAGAATAGAGAGCTAGTGGAACCGTTGCTGGAGCCTAAGCATCAAATTTATTTATGCAGGAGGGAAGCTCTAGAGAAAAAGCTAAAGAGACTTCAGGAGAGGTTACAACAACAACCAACGGCAGGACAAGCAAAGTTGTCACCTGATATCATGGCAGCCCGACCAGTTCGCGAAGTGGCTATCCCACTAGCGACAAATGTGACCTCTAGTATCCGCAAATCGGAACCTGGAGGAAACTTTGAATTGAAACAGAATATGGTGTCGCTGTTACATTCTAGTGGCCATTTTACTGGGATGACTCATGAGGACCCGCAGTAGCACTTATAGAACTTTCTTGAGATCAGTGACACATTCGTCCCCACCGGCGTGTCCACAGATTATGTCCAACTTTCCCTCTTTTCCTTTTCATTGTTGGGAGAGGCAAAGAGGTGGTTTAAGTCTGAGCCACCAAACTCCATAACTTCTTGGGATGATTTGGCAAAGAAGTTCCTTATCAGATTCTTCCCGTCAGGCAAGACTGCCAAACTTAGAAGTGAGATATTGAGTTTCAAGCAGAGGCCGGATCAGAACTTGTATTTGGCTTGGGAGAGATTCAAGTCATTACTGAGAGACTATCCCCATCATCAGCAATCCAATGAAGTGATGGCCCATACCTTTGTAGAAAGTCTAGACCCACACAAAATTTTTACTAGACTCTGCATCGGGTGGGCAGGCCTTAGAGAAGACTTATGATGAGCTGTACACTTTGTTTAATAGAATTGCTCAAGGAAATCCAGAGTGCCACAGCGAGTCATCGAGAGGGGAAGGAAAGAGAGAAGGGCTGATAGAGGTAGATGGTATTAATGCCTTGGCGACACAGCTAGCTTCATTCCAGTATCAGATTATGACTCAGATCAATAAACTGAGTATGAACCAACAACAGGGTCAGGTAAATGCAGTTCAACAAGCTCCGAGTTGGTGTAAAATCTGTGGCAATAATGGGCACAATGCAGAATCATGCGGAGCCAATCCGTAATCAGTCAATTTTGTTGGGAATGTTCAAAGGAACAATCAGAATTTTGGGAACAATTACAACAAGAATTGGCAAAGCCACCTAAATTTTTCATGGGTTGAAATCAAAGGCAAAGTTATCAGCAACCTCAGCAGCAGCAGTATCAGCAGAACATGCAGATTGATTGCCAGTTGAGCAACAATATTGAGGAGACGTTGCAGAAAATCATGGAGACCCAGACTCAATGCAGAGAATCAGGCAAGGATGGCATCGAATTTGAAAAATAAGCAGTTGGCCACCCGCAATATAGAAAAGCAGATGGGTCAAATAGCAGCTGCTCACCATACGAGATCGTAGGGAGGACTACCCAGTGACACAGATCCTAACCCTCGCCAGGTCAATGCCATCAGTCTGAGGAGTGGCAAGCAATTAGCTATTGCAACACCGAAAGAGCAGAGAAATGAGGTGCAGCTGGAGTTGGTTAAAAAAGGACCATCCACTAACAAGGGAGAGAATTAGAGTGCTGCGCAACAAAATGCACAATCACCATTGCAACCAGCACAGAGACCACCACCACCATTCCCGCAGAGATTCAAAAAGAGCAAGGAGGAGGAATGCTTCAAAAAGTTCTTTGAGATTTTGAAAGAACTTCACATAAATCTGCCTTTGCTTGATGTTTTGCAGGGAATGCCCAAGTATGCTAAGTACTTGAAGGATGTGATGGCCAACAAAGTCAGATTGGTGGATGTCCAGATAGTAGCACTGATAGAGAAGTGCAGCCACAGGGTAATGAGCAAGATACCTAAGAAGCTCAAAGACCCAGGGAGTTTTACCCTCCCCATACAAATTGGTAAAGCTGAGGTGATAAAAGCTTTGCGTGATCTAGGGGCAACAGTTAATCTAATTCCACTATCTTTGTTTAATACCTTGGGATTGGGTCAACCGAGATCAACAATATTGATGCTGCAGCTGGCAGACAAGTCGCGAGTGGCACCAGGTGAAATTATAGAGGACCTTCTCATCAAAGTGGGTAAGTTTATTATACCGGCTGATTTTATAATATTGGATTTTCATGTTGATGACCAGGTACCCCTGATCTTAGGACGGCCATTCTTGGCAACTGGAGGAGCCATTATCGATGTGAGAGCAAGGGTCGAGGATGAAGAAGAACTCTTCCGAGTCTATCAAGAGATTAACCCACCCACACACTACAGAAACCTGTGTAAGGTTAGTGTTTTGTTAGAGGATAAGTGTGGGGTGGCAGATTCCACAGGTCCACGGTCAAAGGAACTGATTAGTTTTTAGCCCGAGTCTGATGAAGGGCTTCGGTATGAGAAGAAGTTGGAAGAAGAGAGGGACAGAGTGGAGGTTGTTCTCTCTAAAATCAAACTAGAAGAAGATGGTTCTCGAAAGGGAACCCAGGTATGAGGATGTTCTGAAAAGGATTCCATGTCGTACCGCGACGTAAAATTATGCGCTGCTTGGGAGGCAACTCAAGGGTACCATAGGTACAATTTGTAATTGTTATTTGTGTTGATTTTGTTTATTTTCATCGTGGTTGTGTTTTTGGTGGAAATTTAAGCACAGATGGAGGGAAAATCTGAGTACCTTTGGAGGAGGAAGCTAAGAAGCATGGAAGAGGGAAAGTGTGGGGTCAAACACCCACTTGTGCAAATTTGAAGAAAAACATGCTGTTAGCTAGGCCTAGAGGCCTCAGAGAGTATTTCTCACCTTTTTGAATTTTAATTACATGCTTTGGGGACATAGCATGATTCTAGCGTGGGATGAGGGAAATTTCAAAAAGTTTGTGCTTAATGATTTTGGTGAATGTAGTGCTTGATACATATTGGAATTTTTTTTTTGAATTTTTTTTTGAGTTGAGCATGACTTCACCATCCGTTGGTTTTTCTTTTTGGTTCTTTTACGACGAGGGTCTTTGAACCAAAGAATAAAAAACTTTTCTTTATCTATAAATAGTATTTTTAGTTATAGTTAGAGACTATTTCCGACGATGGATGGATGACGACCGTCTTGAGGGAAAATCAGTCAATAGGTTTTGGTTTTGAATCCGTAGCTAATTTATTGGTTGATGTTCTTGTTGTGTGCTATACATGATTGTAAGATGCAAGTGTGGTTAGTGTTGAAGCATGTAAGAAGTGTATAAATTTGTTTGAGACACCTAAGCTCGTGAATGTGACTCGATATGATTCTAAGCTTAATTCTGAATTTATATGATTAGCTGAGTTAAGCGTCTGTTGAATGTGTCTTGAATTGAGCATGTGCTTAGACTGTAAGGTTTTTGAATATTCCATGCTGTTGTGGAGTGCCTAGAACTTGCCTGGTGTGTATACAAAACGAAATGAAGGAGATAGAGTGTAGGAGATGATTTAGGCATTTCTTTGAATAAGCCAAATTTCTAACCCTTGCTTTACCTACCTTGAATATTGGATCCTTGTTAGCCCCATTGAGCCTTAAGCCTATTCTTTGATAGCTACAACATAAGCTTAATCATTTTTCTTTCATTAGCCTTAAATTTGATCCTAAACTCCTAAGCGCTTAAGTGAAAAATCCGAAAGAGTAAAGGAGTGAGAATCGGGAAAAAGAAGGAAAAATAACAGTTGTGGAAGTTTAGAAAGGTAAAAGGTGCACTTTTTTGAAAATGCTTGAGTATTGGTAGGGATTAAGAAAATAAATGCATGAAAAAGTTTCTTAAGTACTCCTTACTAATAAGCTAAGTGTGCTTAAAGAAGTGGGAACAAGAAGAGGAAATTCAAGAGTGAAAAGAACGAGGGTGAAGTAAGAGAAGAGATGTTCATACTGAAGGTGCGATGTATTAAAAGCGCTTGGGAAAGATAGCCATTGTTATTATCCATAATAGTACCTACCCTCCCCTTAGCTTACATTACAACCCAATAAGTCATACTTGATCTTACGGTCACACATCCTTTAATTAGTGGAGTAATACACTAAAGGCAGGCTTATGGGTCACTATATGATGCATGTGAATTCTTTGTGAGAGTGAGCTTAATTCTTATTTATATACCCATACATGGTATGATTTGAAAAATGTGTGAGTAAAAATGGGTAACTCTCTTGTGTTGTGAGGGCACATGTTAATGAAGGATAACATTCATGCCGGATTTCTTGATCGGTTGATTTGCATGAGTTTGCTGAGATTGAGAGTTGAGTCTTGAGGCTAGGAAGTATTAACATGGTTATGTTTCATTTTAATGGTTAAATCTTTCATGCTCTATTTTTAACTTGCTATCTTAAACAGTTGTTGTAGCCATAACTTGAATTGTCTTGCTAAATTAGCTATGTGTGTGTCTTCATGTGCATGAGATGTAAAAGGTTTGTTCGAGGATGAACAAGGCTTTAAGTGTGGGGTGGTGATCTTGGGCATAATTACGTGCCCAAGTTCTATTTTATAACTTAGTTTAGTCTTGTTTGTCTATTTATGCACTTACATTATCATGTGGTTTTATGTAAATTTGGATATGTACTAACAAACATGATTAGTCCTTGTTTTTGTAGGTTAAAAAATGCATTTGAGAAACTAATTTATGATGGGTGAAGTGGAGAAATGGAATAGGAAGCAAATTACGAAAGTCGGCAAGGAACCATGCCTTGGCAAGCCTGGCCGCGCCAGGCAGCGTGCCACGCTGTGCGTGTGCCGTGCCCAGCGCCGTGCCACGCCAATGCAAGGTGTGAGAACAATGCAGCAAACAGGCCGTCTGCGCGCCAGCGCCGTGTCACGCGAGGCACATCTGCGCGCCAAGGGCGTGTCACGCAGGCCATCGCGCCGCACAGGCAACGTGCCACACCGGGCATCGCGACAAGCTTCAGCCGAATGTCATTTTTAGGTGCTTTCCAGTGTGCTTTCGTGATACCTCCGTGTCACGGAGGCAAATTAGCACGACCACCTCCATGCCACGGAGCCATTCCATGACGGGCAAAAATTGTACATTCCCTATTTACTATAAATTGAACCCTTAGCTTCTAAAATCATTTGGTCACGAAATATTTTCTGAAAACCATAAAGGAGCGAAGGGAGAAGTGAAGAACTCTACCTAGGGTTGATTATATTTCATTCTCCTTTAATTATTCTTGTAAGTACACTACTTTAAATATGTTTTTGAGTATTTGTACGAACATGAGTAGCTAAAACCCTTCCTCTACGGTTGAGGCCACGTGATATGATTGTAATTGCATGAATTCATTTTGGTTTGAGTTGTTAATTGTTGTTTTGTCTTACATTCTTCATTATTATTGTTTTTATGCTTGATCACCATGAAAAAAATGCGTTAAGCTTAGGTAAAAGCTTGAAAGAGTAACCCTAGGCAAGAACATAGGAATGTAGGGAGCAAGTTCTTATCTTTAGATATGATTCGCGGTTAGGATAGAAAATATACCTAATTTGCATTGCGTGGTTGTTAAAACGGGATGAGAGCAAGACACCGGCTTAGAATTATCACTCCACCACTCATAAAAGTAGTTGTGAAGCTAAGTTGGATCAAATGATTAGAGGTATGAAAGTCCCTAATCAAGAGCATAAACCCCGTAAACCACATCCATGTAGTTAAATTGCTCACGAATTAGGACGTCACCTCCTCGCTCAACGATGTAGGTGTGGGACTAGTTTGTCATGTTTAGAGGCTCGAAAGACCATGAACATAGCATTTTAATTATGTGAGACAACAACTGAAGTTTTCATACTTGAACCATTGAGAATTGTAGCATTGCATGAGTATTAAGCCTTAACTCTAGTTGCTCCTTATATTGTTTCTCAAGTATTTTGTGATCACCCCTAGACTTAATTATAATTTCCCAAAAATTTCTATAATCAACATTTGTGGAGGTTAATTTTAACACTTGAACTTGATAATTCGCTGAATTGGTCCAGTTCCTGTGGGTTCGATATCCAGCTCTTAAAAAGGGCCACGTATTACTTGTAAGACCGCGTACGCTTGCAAGTGCGCTGGAGCGCAACATGCAGCCGCGTTACAACTTCTGGCATTGGGAGGCCAAGAATGGAAGAAGAGACCCATATTGACGCAGGTGTTGGTTCGGGAGACGCCTGTGGATATCTCTGAGAGGGCCATCTCCAGACTGCTCTATGGTCCAGACTATCATGCCCCGATGAATACAACCGAGTTCGATCACAGACTGTCAGAGCTCAAGAAAGTCAAAACCAAGAAGTTGAACAGTGTAGAATGAATCAGGCAGTACACTTGGCTATCTCGAGTCATTGCCACAAGGGGTCTGCTGGTTGAGTGGTTGCATGGCACCGAGTCCCAGATAAAAAATGCCACATTGAACTTCCAAGCTAAATTCAGGTGGACATTGGTTCGGCACAGGCTGGTACCATCCATATATGATAATTTTCTTTCACCTGACAGAGCTGCACTGGTAGCTAGCATCATGGAGGGGTACACCATAAGCTTCCCGTGGTATATTGTTGAAGAGATTCAAGAGAGGACGATAAATGATAGCACTATAATTCCCTTTCCATGCCTCGTATAGACTTTGTCAGGAGTCAAAGGTGCCAGAACTTCCATTCGTTGATCAGTGAGTGGTGGTGCATAAGATCACCGATATCGGGTTGATAAGAGACGAAACAAACCCGATATCAAGAGTGAGGAGTTAGTATTCTACATTCGCTGGAGCGACTTTATTAGCAGAGGAATTGAGCATCAGTATGCAGACTGAGGCTGCATTGTTTACTGAGATTGAGGTAGAGCCCACAGAGGCGAGAGAGATTGGTAGCCAGCCTGAGGCTACAGATGCAACTGACATTCCCACACCTACTGAGGTTCCAGAGTCCTCATCTTCAGCAGCAACACCTCGGCCACTTGTTGCACCCTCACATGCTCCTTCTGCCGGTCTAGTCACTATTTCCCAAGAATTCCTGACCGACATGGCTAGACGGTTGGCGAAAGCCGAAAAACAGCAAGCACACTTGGCTCTTCAAGTTAAAGTATTAATGGAGCAAGTTAAGTTGTGGGTTACAAAGGAGTTGGAGGCGCTCTATAGCAGTGCATGGCCGGTTAGATGCCTTCGAGAGGCGTATGGATGAGCGCCTTGCACAGTTACAAGCGCCCGAGCTGGCAAGGTGGTATGCGGAGGTAGCAGCACTTCGAGTGGAGGTGTAGGAGTTGTCCGCACGACAGGTAGTTGTGATCTCTCCACCCGTGCTTCTAGTGATTGATGACGAGAGCAAAGACGAGCGACCACCAATATTTGACTTCATCACTTAGGAGCTAGTGGCACAGGATAAGGGCAAGAGGCCTCATGAGGAGGCAAGCTTTGAGGAGGATGATTCCCTGCTCTGTGAGTAGAAGTGAGAGCAGCGAGAGATGGAGACAGCGCTACAGTTATCCAGAGAGGAGGCTCGATAGAGGGCCGCAGTTGAGGTAGCGAGAGCTAGTGGAGAAGGTACGAGCTCAGTTGGTTCTGAAAATGCACCAAGTCAAGCAGGTGGTACAAGAGATGACACTGGAGGAGTATGTGCACCCTTCACCTACCAGGTCGCAGACACTTAGGTCGTATAGGTATGTTCCCTATTTCCATGTTTTTGTTTTTATACATATGCGTCGAGGACGATGCATGCTTTTCTTGATGGGGGTGGGGAGGGATACCTATGTATTTTTACTGAACATAACCCGAGGGTTTTTCTTTCGCCGGATATTTTTTCCCTCGAGTGTTCCTTATCTAGTCGAACTGGCACGTTTAGGTTTTTACTGTTTTTGTGTTTGTTTGTGTCAGTCAAAAGAAAATTAGGTGAACTTAAGACAGTCAAGAGCATGACTTTTTGAATTTTGTTGAACTGATAATGTGATACCCCTCCTAATTTTTTTTATGTGTGTGTTAAAATCGACAAGTATGACTTTTGTGAATCTTTGCATGGCATTAAAACTGTGAACATGTTTACCTTTGTATGGCTGTACTTGAACTAGCAGTTAGTAGAAGTGATGATGTTGGCCTATGCTATGTGAGAGTGAGACTTAATAGCTAAATTCTATTATGTGTATCAATCTAGAAATTGTCTGGTCAGTTGTACCGAGGTAGAGGATGGGAAACTAGGAAACAATCATAGGCTATTTTTGATTAATGAGGCCACTTTAGCCTTAAAATACCTACAAATGAAAATAAATATCACTTGATCCAAATTTTTGAGCTTAAATTGACCTTTATTTTTTGTTTACACCAATTCACCTTCATGCTTTGATTAAAATGAACCTGTTTTTGCCCCGGTCCCTCCTTGGACACTGTGGACCTCATCTCATGCAAATCACCTAAGTTGCGGGTGGCTATTATAGGGGTGATTAAGAAAAGTAGGGTGGAATGAGATTGAGTAATGAAAATGAAAGAGTAGGTGCAGTGTGCTTAATGGAAGAAAAGAAAAAAAACAAAAATGTTGTTAAAGAGAAAAAGAGCCAGAAAAGAGAAAAGAAAAAATGTGAAAGGGTTGAATACTTGAAAGAAGGAACACCGCACTCGTAGTTGCAAATGAAAGCAATGGAAAAAGGTAGAAAATAGAGAAAGAAGGGTAAAAGTGGAGTCAATGTGTGTGTAGTGCCAAGGAGGTTATGCTACTAGTCCCATATGTACCATACCCAAACCCGAGCCTATGTTACAAGCTTAAAAAGTCCTATAGTGATCCTGGTTACCTGTATGAAATTCGAGGTATTGAAAGTAAAGGCTAGCTTATGGTGTTGCATGCACACATTTAGAAATTCTTTGTGAGAGCGAGTGTGATCTTACCTAGTCCCAAGAGAAATACATTGATATGATCATTTACACATGAGTGAGTACGGGACTTCTTTGAGGTGAGAGCATTTGGTCAACAAAATTTTCTGCAAACTCTCTAGGTCAGTATTATAGATTTATGTGCATGGTTGCAAGTGACAGTATTTTGCCATGTTTCGATTCCTCTGTGTCATGGTTGAACATTTTATATATGCGTTATGATTTGAGTGTCACACCCCGCCTTAGGGGGGTATGAATGGCACCTGGTGCCCTACTAGGACCTGAACTACTAGACTGCTGAGCCTGGGCACATCTGGTGCCTGGCTGGCTCTAACTCACATTTCTGGAAACAAAGGGCTATATAACGGCTGTAAACACAGCCCCCGACCCATTGGCCTATAGCCTCCTGTACTTGTAATAACAGCTAACCAGAAACAAGCAACTATAAGGAAACTTATGCGAGCCGACAAGGCCACCATGCTCTCTAGTTATCTGTATCTCAACAATAAAATACTGAATAACTACGTCACCGGCAAGGTCACCACTACTATCAGACTATGGCCCCACACGACCAACATAATCAACAATGCTAAACAGCTAACAAAACGCACGACCTCACACGACCGGCTCATCTGACCACAGGGAAATATATACAGACTGCAAGCCTCTAGGAATAACAATAGAAATGATCGGGACAGGGCCCCGACCTACCCGTACTATACAACAAAAGAAAATGAAATACACCTATGGAATTCAGTCTCCGGATGACAGGAGCTGAATACTCGATCGCTGACAGGAATCACGTGGTATCGCCTGCTCGTCTATGAGTACCTGCAGGCAAGTAATGCAGCGCCCCACCGGGTGTCAGTACCGCTGGTACTGAGTATGTAAAGAAATAACTGAAAGAAATATTTGAAAACAATAATATAACTGATGAAACTGAAGTAGAGAGAAATAGATTAACTGTCTGATAATGTAAGTCATACCTTCTCTCAATTATACTGGAAGGAGTAGGAGTCATACCTGGAGACGTATCGTTCTACTGCTGATCTACTCGTATCTATCATAACATGGCATAACATAACATAGCACACACAAACCTTACCCAGCCCCATAAGCCGGGAGGTACAACCATCACAGAATCTATACCCCTACCCCAGTCATCCCATCTCCTATAAACCTGTAAGCATCCTGCCGGTCCCCTGGGTATGCACTTGGGCTCGCTGAGCCCCTGACTGTAACTGCATCTGAGTCCGGAGGACTCCTGAATCAACACCCCGGGCGTATCCGCTCGACGGGGGTGTATAAGGGCCGACCAAGGCACAATATGGGGAAAACTGGCATCCCATCTTCGTCCCCTATGGGACGGCATGCCACTCCGTAGAGCGACGTATCCTCGTCCTTCGGCGGATGAGTCGATACAGCTATCAACCCTGGGCGGTCATGGATGCTCGGTAGTCCAACCCCAAACAATACAACAGTCTCAACTAGTAATACTATCTGCATGTCCCACATACTGAAGCTAACGATAATAAAGTGTTTGTACATACTGCATGCTAAACTAGCGATAGTGATATGTACATATTTAATACATGCTGAGACTGAACATAGCATATGTACATAAATATAATCTTCTGCCATACTGTACTGAGTCTAATGCTGAACATGATATAGTATTTCTGCTGAAAACTATGTTGTATACTGAGTTTCTATAGTAACAGGATTTACTATTCCTAATATGCTTTCTAACCTCATTTTAACTTATCATTCTGCTTCTGAGATGTCTTACAGATATTACATTGCTTTACTGGGTTTCAACTGAATACGATATTATCCTAACATCCTGTGTCACATCACGTACTAAGCATGCTGTGCAGTTTCTAACACTTGTATCAGAATCTATGTCGTGCTAGCAAGTCTCGCGCTGATCATAACATGACGTTTCTAATATCGTACCATCATTCATAGTAAACATCATACATGGCTTCTGAATATTCTATTGGCCTTTAAATTACTGTACTGTACCAAGATTACTAACTTGCCGAGGGAACTAGCTTTACATACCTTATCCTCGAACTATCCGTCTTTCAGACGAGGCTCGGCCGGTACTTCAACTATTTTCTCCCAACTGCATTCATAAATATGCCAATTAATACTAAATACAACTTTATTTTAAAGAGCAACATCACTTTTGATATAGTTTATAGCCTAAACTTAGGCTTATCGAAAGACGGTCGAAAACTCGCTATTTTTCAGAGGTCCAGAAGGGAGAACTATTCACTTCTCAGCTAGGAACACATAGACACTAATTTAGAGCAATTCCACTTACCTTAGCTCGGTAGCTCGATGATTCGTCGGCCGTATTTCACGAAACTAAATCCGTAGGAATGCTCTCTGCTGCTAAATACCTCGGTATCTGAGGTTAATTTGAGTTTGGACAACGTTTAGCAGCGTAATCGGACGAAAATTATATTATCTCTTCGTTCCTTTTTCCTTTTCTGCTGGTTTGCTCTGTTTTCTGGAAATTACATGGGTGATTAATGATTTAAAACCGAAGTGGGGCTTTATATACTTGGGCCTGGACAAGGCCAACGTGTCACGGAGCCAACGCGGAGGCTTCCCCTCCGTGACACGCTGCCATCGCGGAGGGGTTCTGCCTCGGCTCCTTCCGCGATGGTTCGACAGGTTTCTCGTCCGATCGTTTCCCCGGCCTTTCTCCAGCATGTATGGCCTTCAGATATGCTTAACCAACGTGCGAATAGGTCGTCTAGGTGCCGGGAATTCTACGGGATATAACATTGAGTTTGTATGATAAAGGAGGGGTTAGAAAATTTGATTAGATGAAGAGTTGTGACTGCCGTAAGTTTTCATAAGTCCTTTTGTTTGAAGCGTCAAAGTAATTTAATTTATTTTATTTTTGGCTGAGGACATGTAAAAGTTCTAAGTTGAGGGTGTTTACGTGCCGTGATTTTACAACACTTTCGACACTTAAAACCAAAAAATTATGCACATTCCAGGTATGTTTATGTAGATATGATGCATTTAAATTAAATGTTGCAGGAAAACAGGTCCGGAACGGGAAATGGGCAAAGTAAGAAAAAAATGGACAAAAATGCAGGCTGCTACCCAGGTCACAAGTTGTTGTCCTAATGCACGACTCGTGCCTGGAGTCATTGAGAAGAGTAGGAATTTATGAAAAGTGACTAGTGCACCTCATGAGTTGAAGGTACAACTTGTTACATCTGGTAACAAGTCATTAGGACAGTCTTATTTTACCATATTTCACGTAAATTTTGGTGTTGTTAACAAGCATTATTGGTTCAAGAAACAAAGTTTGAAATTTTGTTCTTGATCTTGGGAATCAAACGACATTGAAGTTTTGTTAATCGGTTTTGGTTTTGGTGTTTCATTTAATTCACGTGGTTCTCTTCTACAAATTTTTATAAGTTACAATTATGATTTCTTCTATATTTTGTAATTGTGATTATTCAAATATGAGTAGCTAAACCCATAACTAGGGTTGTGGGAACCATGATGAATTAACACACATAGATAAAACACTTACTAATTCTTGAATGGGCTTTAATACATGTATTGTTTTTCCCTTCATTGTAATTATTTCTTAACGGTTGCAAACGTTGGAACTCGCCTTATTCTTACTTACCAGATCAAGGGGGTAGTGAATGGGAAAAGGGATTAACAACGGAGATTTGAGGCTATCAACCCTCATCTAATAGCTTGAACTTGTCCAGGAATAGCTAATCCGATATTAAGGGTAAGGGTTAATTAAGCATACACCCGTATACGGACCAAGTTGCATGGTGATAATCATCTAGATGGGGGACCAACCATTTAGGTGTGATAACACTCAAACCACACTTCCAACTGAAGTATGAAGCGGACGTTGTCAATATAGAACCCAACTAGAGGGTGGGGTCGATCCCACAGGGAATAAGGAAGATCTAGATTACAACCGGTGTTCGGTGCTTTGGTTGGGGTTATAAAACCGACACGCAAGTGCACGTGGTCAAACAAGTAGTAAGTGGCTTAAGTAAGCCAAGTATCGATCCAAGAAGACTCTGGATAAGTAAAAATTGCTTAAGTATACTATATTCTATCTCACTTCTATATATGCTGACAACAACGTAACCAACAATTGAAAAGTTTGTTTTATAAAGTATGTACTAAAACTACTGACAATTATTTACTTTGAATTTAAACTATGGTTATGAGCATGCCAAGGTTAAGGACATGTAATGAACTTGATTATAATCATAATTTGGTTAATCTTCTCTTCCAGTTGCTAGCCAAGAACATTAGCCTAGAGATTAAAACTCTCGTATTTAATCTCACTTAAGAATCATAAACCATTCGTCTACATTTCTGTGATCAAATGCAATTCATGACCTAGCAATACAATTCCGGTTCCTAAATTGACTAATACGACTTTCAAGTATATTTCTATCAGGAAAGCACATCAAAACTCAATTTTCCCAAATCAAGTTAAGAACAATACCCTATTAATTCACAACTTTCCAATTTCGTGCTCTCTCGAGTGAAATCGGACTTTTTAGATGTACATTAATGTCGGCCACACACCAATGCAGTAGAAACAAGAACTAATAGAACAACATGGAAGAAGAAGATGAAAAACCATATAATTCAATAATCAAAATTCATCACAAATGTTCATAACCTCAGCAAGGAAGGGAATTAGCCACTCATTTATGGATTAATCATCCTAAAACAAGTGTTAATCATACAAACAATTGAGTGAAAGAAGAAAGAAAGAGAGAAAAACCCTGAGCTTTTTCGTCCCTCAACTGCCTGTAACCCACGTCCTTGCTCCACCAAGTCTGCATTATGAAAAATAAGCCTAAGTGTTCTATTTATACTAATGGGAATTTTTCCCGGAATAACAAGCAACGTGTCACGGAGTGCATCGCGGAGCATTGCCTCCGTGACACGGCGTGGACGCGGACCCTCTCTGGAAATTTGGGGTCCAGGAATAAAGCTTCAACGTGGCACGGCATGCAACGCGGAGGCTTGCCACCGTGCCACGGAGCTGTCGCGAGGCTCCACTGGAATTTGACTAATATTTCACCCTCCAGGCAGAGTGCTTCCGCGATGGTAGCGTGACACGGCTCCATCGTGGAGCCCCTTTAATTGGTGCAATCCACTGCCTTTTTCGTGCTCGAATCCAAGTCCAACTCCGATATTGTTCCAACATGCATTTTAGCTCCTCAAAGTCACATTTTACCTACAAAACAATGCTAATCATGTTGGTTAGTATAAATTCACATTTTATTACCAATTACATGAAAATGTATACATATTACTAGATAAACAAGGCGAAAATGATACGTTTGAGTATCACTTGGGCATATAAATCTGTCCAAGATCACTTACCCCACACTTAAATCCTTTTTTGTCCTCGAACAATAAACACACAATTCATGCAAATTACATCCCAACCTTAGCCACTATGGTGCGACAATTTGAGCTACGGTCATACCGATCATTCAATATTGCAAATCATCAAGAAAACATGCATGGTCTTAACAATGCAATGACCTTTAATACATTAAGACTTCCTAGACTTCAAGAATCGACTCTCGGCATCGGCAAACTCATGCAAATCAGCTAATCAAGATATCCGACACGAAAATCAATCTTTCATCAAGCATGTGCCCTCACAACTCAAGAGAATCTTCCCCTTTTTTCTCATGTGACACACAAACATTCAAGTAGGGGCATGTAAAAATTAATTTCACTTTCTCTCCCAAAAGAATTCACATGCATCATGTCATGACCCATAAGCTTGCCCTTAGTGTATTACTCCACTAATATAAAGAAATGCAATGTAAGATCACGTAGGACTTTAATGGGTTGTAATGGAAGCTATGGAACTAGTACATACTGGATTAGCCAATAATAGCCACTAGCATCATTAAGCGCCTTTTCAACACATTCCCATCAACGTATGGACGTTGTTTCTCTCTTTTCTTTTTTTTTCATCATCCCATTCATGATGGTTTACTTTCGTATGGCCCATTTCATCAAGCACACTTGACACGACACAAAGGTTTTTCATGCACCTTCATTATCATTTAATTATAACAAGTGCACCTTCAACCTTTTTCTTTTCTCTCCTCACTCTGCTTTTCTTTTTCTTTTCACCATTCTCACTCTTTGACACTTTGGGAATTTTTTTTTGTTCTTCTTAAGTGCTTAAGAGCTTTGTATAGACTTTACTGCTAATGAAAAGAAAGAATTAAGCTCAGTTTATACAAATTTTGGACAAAAGAAAGAAATAATAGGCTAAAGGCTCAACGGGCTGACTAGGGTATACAATCACATATAAAGGAGAGTATGACAAGAAAAACTAGAAACTCTCGGTTAAAACAAAGAAATGCCTACATTCTTTCCAACACTACACCTCCTTCATTTCATTTTGTACACACACCAGGCAAGTTCTAGACACTTCACAATAGCATGGAATAACAATACCTCACTTCACACTTCATGCACATGCTCGATTCAAGATGCATTCACAGACTCTTTAATTAGCCAATTACATGAATTCAAAAATTAAGCCTCGATCACACCGAATCGAACTCTACAACCTAGGTATCTCAACATATTTACAAAACTGCATGCTTTCATACGAATCACTTTTACATTTTGAATATCAGATATAACATGCAACCAACATTTCACAACCATATAGTAACTACAGGTTCCGTGATGCAATCCACCAAAGAAAAAAACTGAAAATAAATTAAAATAACTACTCCTACCGACTACGTTTCCCTTAAGACGGTCATCATCCATCTATCATAGGGAACAGTCACTAACTATGACGTCGGTTCAATGGGACTATTCTCGGTAAAAGAACCGAAAACAAACTCCGAGAAATCCAAAAATAAAAATTGAAAAATTTTGCAAACATCGATCATTTCGATGGAAAAATATTTACAAAATATTTTAATATGTACAAAATATTTTTGCAAAATTTTAAAAATATCGATCATTTCGATAGAGTAAAAAAAAATTTAAATGAAGAAAATATTTACACAATTAGACTTAGCTGGCAACAACAACATTCCACAACACACATCCATACCACAAATATGTACAGATACAGACCAGTTTGCAATTCACAAACACAGGGAAACATACATACAAAACAGAGGAAAGCATACAAGCAGACCAGCCCAACCCCAGCACCTAACTACTCCCCACCCCACACTTAAATCGAACACTGTCCCCAGTGTTCACAAAAATTAAAAATCACAAAATTTGAGTGGTGGAACTCCCTGATCAGTCAAAGTATTCAACTTCTTCATCAGGTGCTGCTGCCTCATCGCCCATGTCCGAGTCACCTCCATCGTCGTCATCGGACTCCACATCGGAGTCTTCCCGATGTGTCTCCTCGTCCGTGGGGACGTCATCGTCAGTGGGCTCTACAAAGGCTGGCCCCACTCGGCATAGAGCCCTGGCGTTTTCGCCAAATGGGTAATCCAGCTCGAGCTGCCATAACTCCTCCTCCGTGGCTGGTCTCCCACCTATCCGAAGCTGGAGCATTTGCATACCAAACATCCGTGCCATGTACTGGTCGTCACGAGCATGTCGCTCGCCAAGCGTCAGCACTGGCCCGTGTGTGGTGTCGGGGGCCTTAGTTTTGGTCACGTCAAGGGCCCTCCGCTCCAACTGCGGGATGTAGTCCAAAGCCTCTTCCTCGACGTCGAGGCCCTGGAGAAAGGTGGTGATTAGTCCCCCGAACCCATACCTGTGGCCCTGGTGTAGTCGGGCTCTCTTCAAGGCGGATATGATGACCGCCCCAACATTAATCTCCAGCCCTTTCATCAGGGCATACACCAGGCAAACCCGGTCCCGGGTCACATCAGTCATGTGCACCCCCGGGATTAGGCACGAGCAGACTATCTTCAGCCATATTCTGGCCTCCCTGTTCATTTGAGAATACGGCAGAGTCTGGTGGTAACCCCTTTCCTTATGTCTACTCCATCTGGCTGTGGATTGAGCCCCACACAAGGTGCGTTTGATATCGACATATGGTGGGGTGATGTTCAGCTGGCGGAGAACGTGAGCGTCTGTGTCCCGTGCTCCGATGATGGCATTTAGCTGCTGGGGTTCCAGAGTGACTATCTGCCCTCTGATCTTGATTGTGTGGCTTCTGATTGCCGGGTTCCAATTTGCATAGAACTCCCGGACTAGATGTAGGTTGCATTCCTTGGGCTCCTGAAATATGAAGCTGAGCCCAGCTGCCTCGATCCTTTGCACTATGCGGGGGAACTCCTGTGCTAATGGTTCCCGTGCAATATGCTCCTCGGGGAAGTATTTATTCTCCTTATGTTTGGTGTACCACTTCTTCCCCTCATCGGTTACCCACCTCGTTCCGTATTGGCGGTGCTGGCCGCGTGGAACTGCTGGCGCAGCTGGGACTGCTGTGCCCAGTCTAAGTCTTTTCCTCCCGGTGCCTGAAGTTGATGCACCTTTACCCTTATCCTGCCTACTTGCCATTTTACCTGTCAACACAAATAAACAAGCGCAATGTCAAGCTAAATGAATATTAACTTCGGCTAAGGTTGGGTTAACTAAGTTTACCCCACACTTAGTCCTTAGCTACAGTTACGATACTACGGCAAGAATCACTTTATTTACACCAAAAACAAACAACTATACAATTCATGCTTACTGCGTTCGCAAAGGAAAATTCGACGGTACAACTTTAGCGTACTACTCAGACTTCATACAGCTAATCCCAATCACTACCATCTTTAGCAATTCAACTATCGCACTTAGCAACTAAAAAAAACGAAACAAAAACAACAACAAAAATTCTATATACACATGAACCTATATAATCAACCCAATTTGAACAATTTTCAACAAATTTCCCAAAAACCCGAGAATTCGTCGTCTATTACATTCAAACAATATTCTACAACGACTTATCTCATTCAATACATACAACCCAGCATATAATTCACAAATTTAACAAGTTACCCATTTCAATTTCAACAACCAAGCCCTAGAATTGAATTTCGCAAGCAAATTCGAATAATTCATGCAATCGACAAGTTCAAATGATCATTACAACATTCCGAACATTTATCGATCAAGGAATAACTCAAATTCATGCTAAATTTCGACTTAGGGTGATTTAGTTCACCTCCCATGCTTAAATTCGAATGAAATCGACAAAAACTTGAGAGAGAATCGGAAAACATACCTCGTAGTTGAATAACCGAAGAAAACTTGATAATTCTTTGCTTTATACCGTGGCACGTTGATGGGGAAGGGAATTTTGGGTGTTTTGTCGCGGAGAAGTGTAAAACATGAGGGGAAAAGGGGAGAAATCGGGGGTTTAAAATGAAGAAAACACGCGGGTCACCCGGCAACCCGGTGTGACCCATCATAATTTATATGGCAACGTGTCACGGAGTGCATCGCGGTGCACTGCCTCCGTGACACGGAGCCATCGCGATAGCTTACTGGAATTTTTGAAAATTCCAGTTTACACTTCAACATGTCACGGAGGGTAATGCGGAGGTCCTCCTCCATGACACGGAGCTATCGCCCCAGCTCACTGTCTCTACATTTTATTAATTTTTTCATACCTCGCCTTTTCCTTCACGATTCCGTGCACATTTTTCTCCGTTTCACCTGAAAATCGTTTCACTAAACAAAATTTGTTAGATTAATAAATTTCAAAAACTAAAATAAAATAATACTAACTAAAACAAAAATTTTGTACTAAATCAAGAAAAAGAAAAATAAAATAAAATCTATTTACACTTTACAAAATGAAAAGAAAAAAAAAATTTCATGGGTTGCCTCCCGTGCAGCGCCTGGTTTACCGTCGCGGCTCGACGTCCTTTATGCTCAATTGTCCGCTAGGGTGATGGACGATTTCTCACAATCATTGTCCTCCCCCCAGTAGTGCTCACCCTTATCCAGTGGTCTCTCGGGAATCATCCAATTGTTTAGCATTCCCATGATCAATTACATTGATCACCGAGAGTTCTTCATTCACCATCGGGAGCTTGGGTGCTTTGTACACATCGAACACCTCTACCTTGTCATGTGCTCGCATTGTGAGTTGACCCGCAGCTACGTCGATTAGTGCTTTCCCAGTTGCCAAGAAGGGTCGTCCCAAAATAAATGGGACTTCCGCGTCTGGTTCAAAATCCAGAACAATAAAATCTACCGGGAAAATTAGGGAGCCCACTTGCACTAGAACATCCTCAACAATGCCATCCGGCCTAGCTAAGGATCGGTCTGCCAACTGCAAGATTACGGTTGTAGGTCTAGGACTCCCTAGACCCAACTTTCTGAATACCGAAGATGGCATCAGATTTATGCTCGCTCCCAAGTCACACAATCCACGAGCTCAGATACTTTGCCCAATAGTAAGCTGGATAGTAAAACTTCCAGGGTCTTTTAGCTTCGTGGGCAGTCTATTTTGGATTCGGGAAGTGCACTCCTCCGTCAAAGCCACCGTGGCATACTCGGTCAAACGACTTTTGTTGGCCACGATGTCTTTAATGTATTTGGCATATTTAGGCACTCCCTGCAAGACATCAACAAGAGGTAAATTAACATGTACCTGTTTAAGCACCTCCATGAATTTCTTGAAACACGCCTCCTCTTTGTGTTTCTTTAGTCGTTGAGGGAACGGGGGTAGAGGTCTTTCTGATTCAGCTTCTTTGGTCTTCCCCCTTCCTGAACTTTGTTCCCCCTCAACTTCTGCTGCTCCTGACTTTTGAGGTGGTCTCTCTGGTTCCACCTCCTTCAGCTGCAAACCACTCCTTGTGGTCACTGCATTTACCTGCTTCAGATTAGGATCCGTGTCGCTAGGCAGTCCTCCTCTGGGCCTTGTGTTTTGGGCACTAGCAAATTGCCCAAATTGATACTCAAGAGCCTTGGTCGCTAACTGATTATTTTTCACTTCGGCTGCCAATTTAACATAGTCAGCCTGCAATTGCGCTTGATTAGCGATCATGGTCTTGAACATCTCCTCAATACTGGGTGATGGTGGTGGAGGAGGGGCATTGTGATTTCTGAATTGAGATTGGTAGTTCTGTTGCCCTCCTTGATTTCTTTGCATACCCTGACCCGAACTTTGGCCTTGTTGGTTGTTGCTACCCGATGAAAAATTTGGATGGTTCCTCCAATTTGAGTTGTAGCCGCTACCAAACTGTTGCTGATTTCTTTGTGCATTGCCCACAAAGTTAACAGAATCAGGATTTGCTCCACAACACTCAGCTGAGTGCTCACTGCTTCCACACACTTCACACCACATTTGCTGGACCGCATTGATTGAAACTGAAGGCTGGTTCAAATTCATGTTTCTGAAGTGGTTGTTCAACTGATTCTGCAAGGCAACTATCTGTGCAGCGATAGCTGTAAATCCATCCACTTCAAGCACTCTTGCTGCTTTCCTTGCTCCACCTCATGATGAATCAGCATTCCATTCTGGATTGCCCTGTGAAATCCGGTTTAGCAAAGTGTACAGCTCCTCATAAGTCTTTTCCAGCGCTTGCCCTCCAGCTGCTGAATCTAGCAAAATTTTAGTATGGGGTTCCAAACCCTCAATAAATGTGTGCACCAACACCTCATTGGACTGATGATGATGAGGACAGTCCCGCAACATGGATTTAAATATTTCCCAGGCTTGATACAAATTTTCCCCCTCCCTCTATTTGAAACTTAGAATTTGACTTCTAAGTCTGGCTGTTTTACCAGAGGGAAAAAATCTTATCAAGAACTTTCGTGCTAGATCATCCCACGTTGAAATAGAATTTGGTGGCTCAGCTTTTAACCACCTCTTGGCTTCACCAAGTAATGAGAACGGAAATAATGTGAGCCGAACATAATCAGGTGACACTCCAGCGGGTATATAAGTGTCACTTATCTCCAAAAAGTTTTGGAGATGCTGTTGTGGGTCTTCATGAGGGAGACCGGTAAATTGCCCGCTTGTGTGCAACAGTTGCACCATGTTCTGCTTGAGTTCAAATCTCCCTCCAGGCTCTGGTTTGCAGATACTTGATGTTACATTGTTGGCATGTGGGATTGCCACCTCGCGAACCGGCCTTGCTGCTGCTTCTTTGGGCACTAACACTGCCCTCACAACCGGTGGATTTTGTTGCTCCATAATAGTCTGTCTGAGCAACTGCAGCTTCTTTTGTAGAGCTTCTCTCCGTTTACTATGCAATATACGTTCAGTCTCTATATAAGATTCCACCAGCTCTTTGTCTCTTGCCAGTGTTCACAGAAAGCAAGTCTGCAAAATACAGGCTAAGACCAAGTTGTCAACACTTAAGAAAATAAAATAAAAATACAGTAAATTTACACTTAATACAATTTCACCAATTGCCTGGTCTCCCCGGCAACGGCGCCAAAAACTTGTTCGGTGCTTTGGTTGGGGTTATAAAACCGACACGCAAGTGCACGTGGTCAAACAAGTAGTAAGTGGCTTAAGTAAGCCAAGTATCGATCCAAGGAGACTCTGGATAAGTAAAAATTGCTTAAGTATACTATATTCTATCTCACTTCTATATATGCTGACAATAACGTAACCAACAATTGAAAAGTTTGTTTTATAAAGTATGTACTAAAACTACTGACAATTATTTACTTTGAATTTAAACTATGGTTATGAGCATGCCAAGGTTAAGGACATGTAATGAACTTGATTATAATCATAATTTGGTTAATCTTCTCTTCCAGTTGCTAGCCAAGAACATTAGCCTAGAGATTAAAACTCTAGTATTTAATCTCACTTAAGAGTCATAAACCATCCGTCTACATTTCTGTGATCAAATGCAATTCATGACCTAGCAATACAATTCCGATTCCTAAATTGACTAATACGGCTTTCAAGTATATTTCTATCAGGAAAGCACATCAAAACTCAATTTTTCCAAATCAAGTTAAGAACAATACCCTATTAATTCACAACTTTCCAATTTCATGCTCTCTCGAGTGAAATCGGACTTTTTAGATGTACATTAATGTCGGCCACACACCAATGCAGTAGAAACAAGAACTAATAGAACAACATGGAAGAAGAAGATGAAAAACCATATAATTCAATAATCAAAATTCATCACAAATGTTCATAACCTCAGCAAGGAAGGGAATTAGCCACTTATTTGTGGATTAATCATCCTAAAACAAGTGTTAATCATACAAACAATTGAGTGAAAGAAGAAAGAAAGAGAGAAAAACCCTGAGCTTTTTCGTCCCTCAACTGCCTGTAACCCACGTCCTTGCTCCACCAAGTCTGCATTATGAAAAATAAGCCTAAGTGTTCTATTTATACTAATGGGAATTTTTCTCGGAATAACAAGCAACGTGTCACGGAGTGCATCGCGGAGCACTGCCTCCGTGACACGGCGTGGACGCGGACCCTCTCTGGAAATTTGGGGTCCGGGAATAAAGCTTCAACGTGGCACGACATGCAACGCGGAGGCTTGCCACCGTGCCACGGAGCTGTCGCGAGGCTCCACTGGAATTTGACTAATATTTTACCCTCCAGGCAGAGTGCTTCCGCGATGGTAGCGTGACACGGCTCCATCGCGGAGCCCCTTTAATTGGTGCAGTCCACTGCCTTTTTCGTGCTCGAATCCAAGTCCAACTCCGATATTGTTCCAACATGCGTTTTAGCTCCTCAAAGTCACATTTTACCTACAAAACAATGCTAATCATGTTGGTTAGTATAAATTCACATTTTATTACCAATTACATGAAAATGTATACATATTGCTAGATAAACAAGGCGAAAATGATACGTTTCAGTATCACTTGGGCATATAAATCTGCCCAAGATCAACCGGTAGATGAACTTGTATGGTAATTACTTCACAATGGGGGGAATTATAATAAAAATCAATAATAGAAATAAAAAACAGCTAAGATTATATTTGTGAATCAATAATTAAATAAATATCTAGGGTTTATGTTCTCTATGGGTTCATAACAGCTTTGGGTATACACTCGTGATCTTTACCAATACTTACTTACAGAACTGATAACTTAGATTCATTCAAACGATCGATCAATCCCTATTGAATGACTATCCTCAATTAGTCGACCAAGTCTCATGAGTTTTGCAAACTAACCGTTATCACTAACTTGTTAATCCACCATGGTTCCCACAACCCTAGCTATGGAGGTTTTAGCCTCTCATAGTTGCAAAGTTGTGAATTGTGTTCATTATCGAAGTCATAAAGCAATACTTACAAAGATGATTGAGAAAAACAATTCCTTCAATTAAACCACGAAATCCTGAATAAAAAGTAGCAAGAACAAGATGAATTCAAGAAAATATTGATCACAAGGTTGAACCAACTCAATTCTCTCTTTCAATGATGTGAAATTGCTTACTACAATGTTTTCCTACTAGAATTAAGTCTATTTGTCATCCTCTATGAAAAACAAAACATAAAAAGTATTTAAATAGACACAAGAATCCTTTTCCTAAACTAATAGGACTTCTTTCCATATCTGTAGCCGACCTCGTCACGGGTCCACCTACGACTCATAGGGGCTTCCATAGTCTATGGCATCAACTCTTGGCTTGAAATGTTGGCTGAATTTTGGCTAAGTGTTGGGCCAAGATATGATTCGTACTAAAATCATATGACTCGTACATTGCACTCGTGGCTTAATCCTGATACTTTGAACTTTTTCTGAACTTCACCACGACTGGCATGGTACAACTCGTACCTTCATCTCACGGATCGTAGGGTACTCTCTTACTGAGAATTAGCCTCCTGTGCAATTCTATTGGATTTCATCACGACTGGCTTACCATGACTCGTACCACCATGGTACGATCCGTGACAAGTCTCATAGGATCAGTCTTCTAGCTTCTCATCAAGGCCCTCAGTACAACTCATAGGTCCATCCTACGGATCGTACTGTGGACTGCACTTTTTGCCCTTTTTTGCACACTTTTAGCTTCCTTTTGAAATTTATTGTTCCAACACCCATTTATCCTGAAATCAAAGGAAAAGTGCCTCATATCCACATAAATACACCTAAGTCCATGCTATTTTCTTAGTTTTGAGCGTCAATAGTGCTGTAAATCCATAACACATCAAGGTGAACCAAACTTACCTATATTGCATGCTAAACACTAGAATAGATCACTAGTGTAAAAGCTTTATGGTTATGAAGTCATGGGGAACACAATCCTAGTCAACTTATTGATTGAATACAACCAAAATTAATTTAAACATCTACTAGTCTTTACTTTTGTTTATTATTTTATTTTTCAATTCTTTCCCCCCTAGGAAATAAGTAAGCCGATAGTAATAGCTAATCATATTAACTCAAGTTCTTTCCATATTCCCTGTGGGATCGACCTCAACCTTTTTTGGGTTCTAAATTTGACATCGACTACTTTATATCTCATTTACGAGGTGTAATTTGGGAGACATCACTGAGTGCATAGGAGCATGTCTGATTAGTAGCAGCCCTACGATCGTTCTAAGCGAAGGAACTAAATAATTGGTCGCCTTGGACCTTGCTATTTTCTTATGAGCTATAATCGTCCTATTATGAATTTCAGAGTATCGCTTAGGTCACCTCGGACCTCGCCCTATTCTGTCTAAACTAACAGAGGTTGCAATCGCTCCCAGGACCCACTAGTCAGGTGTAGGCACATGGGGTGTGCTTGTTAGTAGCTATATAGACTGTTTTAGGGGTGAGTAGTGGTTGTGTTAGGCCTAAGGAGCTAGATATGCCTATTGAGTGACTATAGTGAGGCTATAGCATCGTACCCCTGTAGTGATTGACCCACCTTAGTTGGGCTCCTGTTAAACGACCTCAGAATTGCTAATTGTATCAGTTCCTATGGGGCTACAGATTGCTTAGAGGAGCTATGTGACGTCTAAAAGGACTATATTCAGGCCTACAAGGATGTATCAAAGTCTATTCACGTATGGATTTTCTTTATGCCATAACGACATTACTGACCCTTAGTGGAGCCTTGCGAGCCCAAGGTGTAGTTACAAAAGCCTAGAGGGCCCAGATACAGTTACAAAAGCCCATGGGCTCAATTGCAGTACTAGAGGCCGGATAGGTTTGGTTATAGTTACTTGTGAAACCATAGTGACCTAGTTAGGAGTATATAGATTGAACTGTACTTGCCAAGGCTCATGAGGGCCCAAGAAGGTATCTCTATGTTGCTTGCACCTTCTCGGCTTATGAGAGCTGTTATACCCCGTAAAACTCCCAACACATAGATGACCTATTCACATGTTGGTTAAGAGTATTTGAAAGCCATACATGCTAGGAAAAGGCTCGGGAAAAGACCAGACGAGAAACCTGTCGAACCATCGCGGAAGGAGCCGGGGCAGAGCCCCTCCGCGATGGCAACGTGTCACAGAGGTGGAGCCTTCGCGTTGGCTCCGTGACACGTTGGCCCTATCCAGGCCCAACTATATAAGCCCTCCACTTCGGTTTAAATGTTATATTTCATATAATTTCCAGAGAAGTCGAGGGAAAAACAGAGAGGACGAAGATTCCATTGCAATTTCCTTCCGATTACGCCGTCAAACGCAGTCCAAACTCAAATTAACTCCAGATACCGAGGTATTAAGCAGTGAGGAGCATTCCTACGGATTAAGTTTCGCAAAATTCGGTCGGCGAATCATCATGCTACCGAACTAAGGTAAGTGGAATTGCTCCAAATTAGTGTCAATATACTCCTCGCCTTAAAGTAAATATTTCTCCCTTCTGGACTTTCGAGTTTTTGACCATCTTTCGATAAGCCAAAGTTTAGACTATAAATATATCGAAAGTGACGTTTTCTTTCAGAATATTGGTGTATGTGGTTCTAATTGACATGTATATGAATGTAGTTGGGAGAAACAACAGAAGTACCGACGGAAATCACATCGGTCAGTCGGGTACTCAGAAACAAGGTATGTAAAGCTATTCTTTCGGCAAGCCAGGAAGTACAGTCTAGAAAATAAATAGAATAAAGGCTATTTACAGATACCCAGCATACATGAATGATTTTAGTACAATTTCCAGCAAGCATGCTAGTATATCATTACGTATCATGCGATAATCAGAATAACGGATAGTCAGTTGATTTTAGATAGTAATGTGGTATCAGCTAGTAGCTCAACATGTTCTTACGTAATACCCAGAATGGAAGTTGTAAAAGTAGTATAATGAATTAGCAAGATTACAGATAGTATGCATTACATTTGTTGAGACTGTATCCGGTAACAGATGGCACATCTTATGTTATTGAGCTATATCTAGTTATAGATGACATGTTTTACGTTATTGAGTTATATCCAGATGTAATCAGATCGATAATCAGGTACAGAAATAGCTCTAGATACAGATGTAGCTCCAGGAATAGATATGGCTCTAGAAATTGATATAGCTTCAGATCACGGATAACAATAATCAAATAATCAGATAAAGTCCAGGTAGCAGTTAGCCAGCAATCAGAAACAATGTAAAACAGAATATAGTATCAGTTGTTTAGTACGGACTGGCCTTGAAATAAAAGAAGATAATATGATTAGTATTTTTCATTTGAGCATGCTTGCTGTGTATGTGTTTTGCATGTTGAGACTTGTTATGGCATGTGGGTTTCCTTTAGCATCCCCGCCGCCCCTGGGTTATAGCTGTGTCGATATCAGATTCAAATACCACCACCAGCTGGGCGATGCCATCCGCCTAGAGGACGATGATGGCCGACCACCAAAATAATACGGTCTAGATTACCGTGCTTGCAGGGGAAGTTCAGTTCGCTCTGCACAGAGCCAAATTATCCTGTTTACAGGGGTAGATTACTCTGTGTGTGCTTGTGGCCGGGGGCAGTTTCAGATACAGATTTTTATAAAATTACCCTGTTGCGTGTTTATACCCAGGGGCAGTTTCAGTCATAGATACAGCAGCAAATTACCCCGTTGCACACTTGCGCCCAGAGGCAGGAGTCTTCAGACTCAGACACAGTTTATAGTTAGAGGCCAAGGCCTGAGCTACATACCCAAGGGGGCTGGCAGGAGGAGCTCACAGTTATCAGATGAGTGGAGTGACTTATTTTTGGTTAGTTTAGACCCGGGTAGGGGTAAATAGATTGTTCTGTTGGTTGGCACCTTCCGGCTTATGGGAGTCGGTCAGGTATTTGTGTATCTATATGTACATCTATATGTGCTATTAGATACTGATAGGCTGTAGGACGACACGTCGTCAGGTACGCCTAGTTTAGTTACAGAATAGGTAAACTCTCCCCAGTTATCCTCAGCCAGATAGATTCAGCTACTTCCTGCTTATATTTCATGTTACTGTTGTTACCCATTTTAGTTGTATATTTCAGTTTGATTTACATGCTCGGTACCTTTGGTACTGACGCCCGTGGGGGCACTGCATTGCTTGCCTGCAGGTACACATAGACGTGAGTCGATCCCTCGTGATCCAGTCAGCAGAGTTGTCAGCTCCTATCCTCCGGAGCTAGACAGTCAGAGGTTGCTCCTATTTTCTTTTTGATTACAGTATGGGTAGGTCGAGGCCCTGTCCCAACCATTCTATTATTACTTCCTAGAGGCTTGCAGTCTTATGTTTCCCTGTGGTGGTGGTGCCAGTCGTGTGGGGTCGTGCATGTATATATGTGTTTAGTTGTTGATGTTGGCCGTGTGGGGCCTTCTTCTAGTTATAGTTAGTGACCTTGTTGGTCACAAATGTGAATAGCAGTTGCTTCGGATTACAGTGTCATTGTTTTGGTTAGCTGTTGTGCATTGCAGGTGGCTATAGGCCTAATCGGCCGGAGGCTGTATTTTTAGCCGCTATATAGCCGGTTCGTTTCTTGAAATAGAGTCAGAGTTAGCCAAAGCACCAGATGTGCTCAGGCTGGACCGTTTAGCAGCCCAGAGTCTAGCACGCACCAGGTGCCTGTCATACCCCCCAAGGTGGGGTGTGACAAACTTGGTATCAGAGCAGTTCGTGTCCCAGGGAGTCTGCAAGCCATGCTAAGTAGAGTCTTAGCTATGGATGTGTTGTGCACCACATACTATAGGCAAGAGGCTGCGAGGCATAATGGGATGGTTACCTTTTTTTCATACTCAGTCGTGCCATAGCACAGTACAGTATAGGATTGGTTCTTTTGAAACTTACCACCCTCTTTGTCTACAGATACTATGGAAGATCAGTGGCACCCTACTACAGGAAGGAGATTACATACAACGACAGGCGAAGGCACCAGCAGGATGCTTCACTTACAGCCAGATTCAGACCGGTCTGAGGGCGATACGGAGGTGTCATCTCGACCCTCCCAGCAGTCTCCGCCTTGCCAGACACCATTTGAGGCAGCACCGCCTCCCACAGTTCCTGCACCAATTTCATCTGATCAGGAGCTACGTAGTGCGGTAGTTATGTTAACCCAGATACTAGCTACTCAGCGTCAGCCAGTACCACCTGCAGCAGCAGAATCCCTAGGTGGGCCAGGTAGTTCTAGGGTTAGAGAATTCTTGGCATTGGGACCCCCCTCAATTTACAGGGGCAGATTCAGCGGAGGACCCTCAGGACTTTCTAGACCAGATATAGAGAATCTTTAGAGTCATGCACATAACCCCAGAAGAATTAGTGGAATTAGCAGTGTTCCGGTTGAGGGATATTGCTGTTTTGTGGTGCGAAAGTTGGGAGAGATCTCGGGGAATAGATGCAGCCCCTCCCACTTGGTCCAGCTTTTCAGAGGCCTTCCTGGACCACTACTTACCCCGGGAGGTTAGATAGGCCCGGATGGACCAGTTCTTACACTTAGAGCAGGGGGCCAGGAGCGTCCGTGAGTATTCTTTACAGTTCGACTCCTTAGCCCGCTATGCTCCAGCATATGTGGACACCATGTCGTTCAGAGTCCATCGCTTTATTATGGGCCTAAATTCAGATTATATAGAGACGTGAATGATGGCTACTATGAGAGAGGACATGGACATAGCTAGGGTACAGGCCTTCGCACAGACAATTAAGGGCCTAAGACAGCGGTAGCGGGGCAACAGGCGGGCGACTTCAGAGCAGTGCCATAGAAACAGACCCGCTGAGATTCTAGGGGAAATCCCTAGGGGGCCGAGACCACGGTTTTCAGATAGGCCACCCAGATCTTCACCTCTGGTATAGCAGCAGAGAGGCAGATTTGTTCGCCGGAGTCAGTCAGAGTCCGGTAGCAGTTTACGGACAGTAGCATCACCTCAGCAGCGGAGGGCAGAACAGAGTAGATTTTCACCTACCCCTTGTCCTATATTCCACCGACCCCATTCTGGAGCCTGCAGGCAAGGCTTCTCAGGGTGCTATTACTGCAGACAGAAAGGGCATTTAATGAGAGATTGTCCGGCTAGTGGACAGGGTAGCCGGGATAGTCTGGACAGAGCGTCAGCGGGGCCATGAGCTCCAACAGCCTCAGCAGGGCGCAGACCCTCAGGTTCAGCAAATAGGGGCCGAGGTAGATCAGGAGCCTCTGGCTCAGGTGCAGGCCCCAACCGTACCTATGCATTACCAGGGAGGCAGGATTCAGAGGCATCTCCCGACGTGGTCACAGGTATATTGATTATCTGCTCATACCCTGTTTATGTATTGATTGATCCAGGGTTTACCTTGTCATATATTACACCATTTGTGGCCCGGAAGTTGGGTATTAAACCAGAATTACTTCAGCAGCCCTTTTTAGTGCTTACACCGGTCGGTGACTCGATTACAGCTAAAAGAGTTTACCGAGGATGTACGGTAGAGGTTGCTGATCGTCAAACCACAGTAGACTTAATAGAACTTGAGATGGTCGACTTCGATGCCATTATGGGTATGGACTGGTTAGTGCCATGCTATGCCAACTTAGAATGCTGGACCAACACAGTCCGATTTCTCTTTCCGGAGGAGGCAGTGCGAGAGTGGAAAGGGAGCACAGCTACGCCAAAAGGTAGGTTTATTTCCTACCTTCGGGCGAGAAAATTAATAGCAATGGGATGTATTTACCACCTAGTTAGAGTCCAGGATGTTCGGGTGGAACCTCCGACTCTTCAGGCTGTTCCAGTGGTCAATGAATTCCCTGACGTATTTCTAGATGAGTTGCCTGGTATCCCTCCCGAAAGGAAGATAGATTTTGCAATTGACTTGTTGCCAGAGACTCAACCTATATCCATTCCCCCGTATCGCATGGCACCAGCTGAGCTTAGAGAGTTGAAAGAGCTGTTAAAAGATTTGCTTGACAAAGGCTTTATCAGGCCTAGTACTTCCCCGTGGGGTATGCTAGTTCTGTTTGTAAGAAAGAAAGATGGCTCACTCCGTATGTGTATAGACTATCGGCAGCTGAATAAGGTAACGGTTAAGAACAAATACCCGCTCCCTATAATAGATGGTTTTTTTGACCAGTTACAGGGGGTAAGATGTTTCTCTAAGATAGATCTGAGGTCCGGATACCACCAGGTCTGAGTTCGTGAGAGGGACATTCCAAAGACTGCTTTCAGGACCAGATATGGTCACTTTGAATTTCTAGTCATGTCTTTTGGGCTGAAGAATGCTCACACAGTGTTTATGGACCTGATGAACAGCATATTCAGACCGTATTTGGATCTGTTCGTGATAGTATTTATCGATGATATTCTGGTATATTCTCATTCAGAGACAGATCACCAAAACCATCTACGAACAGTACTCCAGATCCTTAGGGACCGTCAGTTGTACGCCAAATTTTCTAAGTGTGAGTTCTGGCTAAACTCAGTTGCCTTTTTGGGGCATATCGTGTCGGATGCTGGTATACATGTGGACACGCAGAAAATAGAGGCGGTCAAGACAGGGCCCAGACCTACCACTCCGACCGAGGTTCGCAGTTTCCTGGGTTTAGCAGGGTATTACCGGAGATTTGTTGAAGGATTCTCCACTATAGCAGCACCTCTGACAAAGCTGACACAGAAAGCAGCGAAATTTCAGTGGACGGAGGCATGTGAGCAGAGTTTTCAAGAATTGAAAGACAGATTGACCTCCGCCCCAGTACTAGCATTGCCAGAGGGAACAGATGGGTATGCGATGTATTGCGACGCTTCAGGCATTGGACTGGGTTGTGTGCTGATGCAGCATGGAAAGGTAATTGCTTATGCTTCCAGATAGCTGATGAAGCACGAAAAGGACTATCCGACCCATGACCTGGAACTGGTCACAGTGATCCACGCTCTGAAAATATGGAGGCATTATCTGTATGGCGTTCATGTAGACATTTTTACAGATCATAAAAGCCTGCAGTACATTTTCACACAGAGGGAGTTAAATCTGCGACAGCGTTGTTGGTTAGAATTGCTGAAAGATTATGACGTAAATATTCTCCATCACCCGGGGAGAGCAAATGTAGTAGCAGATGCCCTCAGCCGTAAGTCAATGGGGAGTTTAGCGTATTTGCGACCCGAGAAGCGGGAGTTAGCCAAGGAAATTCATCAGCTAGCTGGTTTAGCCATTCGAGTAGCAGAAACAGAAAATAACAAAGCGGTGATTCAGAACTCTGCTATGTCATCGTTAGTTACAGAGGTAAAATAACGACAGTACGAGGACCCTGACTTAGTCCAGCTCAGAGATAGAGTTCAGAAAGGTAAGGAGCCAGATTTTCAAGTGACTGAGTATGAAGTTCTACATTGTAAGGGCCGCCTATGTGTCTTGAATGTTTCAGGGCTTCGCCAGCAGATCATGCATGAGGTACATTACGCTCGCTATTCCCTCCATCCAGGAGCAGCGAAAATGTACCACGACATCAGACACATCTACTGGTGGCCAGGTATGAAAGCTGAAATTGCTGAATTTGTATCTAGATGTCCTAACTGCCAGCAGGTGAAAGCAGAACACCAGAAACCGAGCGGTCTGACGCAGGATATAGCTGTTCCTTTGTGGAAATGGGAAACGATAAATATAGATTTTGTAATAGGGTTACCCCGCACCAGATGCAGCAATGATTCTATTTGGGTAATCATTGACAGACTGACAAAATCAGCCCATTTCCTGCTAGTACGAACTATATTCTCTGCTGAGGATTATGCTGAACTGTATATCAAAGAGATAGTCAGATTGCACGGTGTTCCGGTGTCTATTATCTCAGATAGAGGAGCATAATTTACAGCTAGATTTTGGCAGTCATTTCAGAGAGGTCTAGGAACGCAGATTAATTTGAGCACAACATTCCACCCTCAGACAGATGGACAGGCTGAGCGCACTATTCAGACGCTCGAAGATATGCTATGAGTGTGTGTACTAGATTTTGGGGGTAGCTGGGATGAACATTTGCCGTTGATTGAATTTGCCTATAATAACAGTTATCATTCAGCTATCCAGATGGCGCCCTTTGAAGCATTATACAGGCGGAAATGTAGATCACCCGTCGGCTAGTTTGAAGTGGGGGAGACGACGCTGATTGGGCTAGATATTATTCGTCGGTCAGAAGAGGCGGTGAAGCTTATCAAGGAATGCCTACTGACTGCTCAGAGCCACCAGAAGTCTTATGCGGATATGCGGCACAGAAATCTAGAATTTGCAGTGGATGACTGGGTATATTTGAAGGTTTCTCCGATGAAAGGGGTAATGAGATTTGGCAAGAAAGGCAAGCTTAGCCTGAGGTTCATTGGGCCATATCAGATTCGGCGAAGAATAGGCCGAGTTGCATACGAATTGAACTTGCCTCCAGAGTTAGCGTCTGTTCACCCAGTATTCCATGTATCTATGTTGAGGAAGTTCGTAGGAGACCCTTCCACAGTTGTTCCAATTCAGGATGTCCAGGTCACAGAAGAGTTAGCATATGAAGAGGTTCCAGTAGCCATCTTAGACAGATAGATTCGTAGATTGAGAACTAAAGATATTGCGTCTATCAAGGTATTGTGGCGTAAAAGGAACCGAGAGGAGATGACTTGGGAGACGAAGGAAGATATGAAGACCAGATACCCTCATTTATTTCAAGCATAGTCAGGCGACAGGTATGTTAGTATTATTATCTTATGCAGTGCCTTATAAGATATATAAATGAGAAGGTCTATTTTAATCTGTCATTTAAAAACAATAGTATTATGTGAAGTACCTGTATGGGACTTTTCTACATTTCAGGTTTTTGGGATAGTCCATATTACAGGGGAAACTCTGCTGAATTTTTTCTAGAAACAAGTTGAGTAAGTTGAAAAGTCCTCTAGATAGAAGTTTACATTTGAGGACGAATGTTCTTAAGGGGGGGAGAATGTTATACCCCATAAAATTCCCAACACATAGATGGCCTATTCGCATGTTGGTTAAGAGTATTTGAAAGCCATACATGCTAGGAAAAGGCCCGGGAAAAGACCGGACGAGAAACCTATCGAACCATCACGGAAGGAGCCGGGGCAGAGCCCCTCCGCGATGGCAATGTGTCACGGAGGTGTAGCCTCTGTGTTGGCTCCGTGACACATTGACCCTGTCCAGGCCCAACTCTATAAGCCCTCCACTTCGGTTTAAATGTTATATTTCATATAATTTCCAGAGAAGTCGAGGGAGAAAATAGAGAGGACGAAGATTCCATTGCAATTTCCTTTCGATTACGCCGTCAAACGTGGTCCAAACTCAAATTAACTCCAGATACCGAGGTATTAAGCAGTGAGGAGCATTCCTACAGATTTAGTTTTGCGAAATTCGGCCGGCGAATCGTCGTGCTACCGAACTAAGGTAAGTGGAATTGCTCCAAATTAGTGTCAATATACTCCTAGCCTTATAGTGAATATTTCTCCCTTCTGGACTTTCGAGAAATAGCGAGTTTTTGACCGTCTTTTGATAAGCCAAAGTTTAGACTATAAATATATTGAAAGTGACGTTTTCTTTCAGAATATTGGTGTATGTGGTTCTAATTGACATGTATATGAATGTAGTTGGGAGAAACAGCAGAAGTACCGACAAAAATCACATCGGTCAGTCGGGTACTCAGAAACAAGGTATGTAAAGCTATTCTTTCTGCAAGCCAGGAAGTACAGTCTAGAAAATAAATAGAATAAAGGCTATTGACAGATACCCAGTGTACAGGAACAATTTTAGTACAATTTCAAGCAAGCATGCTAGTATATCATTACATATCATGCGATAATCAGAATAACAGATAGTCAGATGATTTTAGATAGTAATGTGGTATCAGCTAGTAGCTCAACATGTTCTTACGTAATACCCAAAATGGAAGTTGTAAAAGTAGTATAATGAATTAGCAAGATTACAGATAGTATGTATTACATTTGTTGAGACTGTATCCGGTAACAGATGGCACATCTTATGTTATTGAGCTATATCCAGTTATTGATGACATGTTCGACGTTATTGAGTTATATCCAGATGTAATCAGGTATAGAAATAGCTCCAGATACAGATGTAGCTCCAGGAATAGATATGGCTCTAGAAATTGATATAGCTTCAGATCACAGATAACAATAATCAGATAATCAGATAAAGGCCAGGTAGCAGTTAGCCCAGCAATCAGAAACAGTGTAAAACAGAATATAGTATCAGTTGTTTAGTACGGACTGGCCTTGAAATAAAAGAAGAGAATATGATTAGTATTTTTCATTTGAGCATGCTTGTTGTGTATGTGTTTTGCATGTTGAGACTTGTTATGGCATGTGGGTTTCCTTTAGCATCCCCGCCGCCCCTGGGTTATAGCTGTGTCGATATCAGATTCAGATACCGCCACCAGCTGGGTGATGCTGTCTGCCTAGAGGACGATGATGGCCGACCACCAAAATAATACAATCCAGATTACCGTGCTTGCAGGGGCAGTTCAGTTTGCTCTGCGCAGAGCCAAATTACCCTATTTACAGGGACAGATTACTCTTTGTGCGCTTATGGCCAGGGGTAGTTTCAGATACATATTTTTATAAAATTACCCTATTGCGTGTTTACACCCAGGGGCAGTTTCAGTCACAGATACAGCAGCAGATTATCCTGTTGCGCACTTGCGCCCGGAGGCAGGAGTCTTCGGACTCAGACACAGTTTATTGTCAGAGACCAAGGCCTGAGCTACGTACCCAAGGGGGCCGGCAGGAGGAGCTCACAGTTATCAGATGAGTGGAGTGACTTATTTTTAGTTGGTTTAGACACGGGTAGGGGTAAATAGATTGTTCTGTTGGTTGGCACCTTCCGGCTTAAGGGAGTCGGTCAGGTATTGTGTGTATCTATATGTATATCTATATGTGCTATTAGATACTGATAGGCAGTAGGATGACACGTCGTCAGGTACGCCCTGTTTAGTTACAGAATAGGTAAACTCTCCCCAGTTATCCTCAGCCAGATAGATTCAGCTACTTCCTGCTTATATTTCATGTTACTGTTGTTACCCATTTCAGTTGTATATTTTAGTTTGCTTTACATGCTCGGTACCTTTGGTACTGACGCCCGTGGGGGCGCTGCATTGCTTGCCTGCAGGTACACATAGACGAGGAGTCGATCCCTCATGATCCAGTCAGCAGAGTTGTCAGCTCCTATCCTCTGGAGCTAGACAGTCGGAGGTTGCTCCTATTTCCTTTTTGAATACAGTATGGGTAGGTCGGGGCCCTGTCCCGACCATTCTATTATTACTTCCTAGAGACTTGCAGTCTGATGTTTCCCTGTGGTGGTGGTGCCGGTCGTGTGGGGCCGTGCATGTATATATGTGTTTAGTTGTTGATGTTGGTCATGTGGGGCCTTCTTCTAGTTATAGTTAGTGACCTTGTCGGTCACAAATGTGAATAGCAGTTGCTTCGGATTATAGTGTCATTGTTTTGGTTAGCTGTTGTGCATTGCAGGTGGCTATAGGCCTAATAGGCCGGGGGCTGTATTTACAGCCGCTATATAGCTGGTTTGTTTCTTGAAATGGAGCGAGAGTCAGCCAAAGCACCAGATGTGCTCAGGCTGGACCGTTTAGCAGCCCAGAGTCTAGCAGGCACCAGGTGCCCGTCATACCCCCAAGGTGGGGTGTGACAGGGGCAAGGTTAGGTTCTTGTTTGTATACTTGATTACTAGATATAGTCTATGAATGTATAATCTTGCAGTTTAAGTTCCTGTATGTATAGTTTTCTTGTAGATGCAGGCTACAGTTATGAACGCGTACAGGTTAACTTCTGCCACTTTCCGCTGATTACTTTCAGTTCTTTATCAGCTTTCATTCAGTTATTATTATTGCTTTATATATTAGGTACATATCGTACTGACGCCCATACATGGGGGGCTGCATACTTGCCTGCAGGTTTAGACCGACAGGTTTTGGGACCTCCTTAGCAGCTATTCAGAGTCAGCAAGTTTGTCAGCTCCTTTCATTCGGAGTTGTCAGATAATAGAGGTTTGTCTGTCCTATGTTATATAGTTTGGGTAGGCCGGGGCCTTGTCCTTACTAATATTTCACTCTTAGAGGCTTGCAGACTACAGTCTTCAGTTCCTAGCTAGTTGTGTGTTGTTGGCCGTGTGGGGACTTTATATGTTATATTTTGTGTGTTAGCCGAGTGGGGCCAAGTTTAATTATCTATTAGCAGCCTTGTCGGATGTAGTGTATATAGAACTTCCTGCCTTCATTTTGTTATTACTTAGACAACATCGTGGTTTTGTCGACCCGCATAGGATCCGTTTATTATCGTGATTGTTGGGTTAGCTGTTTTATGCAGGTTATATGTTGCGGCCTAGTCGGCCCGAGGCTATGTTTACAGTCGAGATATAGCCTTTGTTTTTTCTTGCTATATGTTGTTGGCATGCACCAGAAGTGTATGTGTCCAACTAGGTCAGTTCAGAGTCCAGTATGGCACTAGGTGCCAGTCATGCCTCCCAAGGTAGGGCATGACAAACTTGATATCATTATCTATTTGCAATAGCTAATCACAACATACATACATTCAATTTATTTACAAAGGTATATGTCATATCAACTATACGACAATAATAACTTACCAAAGAGATTTTTGTTCACCTAAACAGTTTCAACCAGGAGCTGGTGATTCCACCAAATTGTAGCCCTCACGCTGAGAGAATAAGACTATTTTCAATAATATGAACAATATCTTTCAAAAACATTAACTAGAAATCAAACTTCATCCAATTCAGCCGAAATCTTACAAATTCCCGAGAGTTTAGTAGGTAGAAATGCTTATCTATCACTTGTAATCGCTTAGGACTTAAATAGAAGTGATATATACAACTTTTACTCGGCGGGGCTCCGACAATCCAAGCGAGATTTCAAGAAATAACTCTGTAGAGACGGTCCTCATAGGCCCATAACTTGTTATCCAAGACGAATTTGCATTTGAACGGAGTCTAACAGCGTAATCTGGCGAAAAACTGATGAAAAGTTGAGAGGAAACTTCGTGCTTGCCGAGGGACTGCCTTAGGAAATGTTTCAAATGAATATAACTTGAACCTTAAAAACATATATATATATATATATATATATATATATATATATATATAGGAGGAGGTGGCAAGAGGGGTGCAGCGCGCTGCCTATCGCGCCAAGCCAGGGGCGCAATGCGACAAGCAGGCAATGTGGCGCAGTGCCCAGTTCGACTAGCCTCCGGTCTCGACCTCTTGCTCGCTCGACACTGTGCTCCTATACTCACCACCCGAGCGCTTTCCCCCATGCTTCGTACCCTAAAATTCTCAACATACATATGCACGCATCGGTTAAATGATAGAAACTTATGGGGTGTAACACTGATGGCCAAGTTGAGTGCACATTTTAGATGCTCAAAGATATGTACGGGTGTGTATACTAGACTTCAAGGTAGTTGGGATGACCATATACCTCTTACGGGAAATGTAGGTCCACCATGGGATGGTTCGATGTGAGTGAATCAGAGTTAATGGGACTTGACAAGATGCACCAATCAGAAGAGGAGATTGATCTCATCAGAGAGCATTTACTAAACGCCTAGAGTCATCGAAAGTCCTATTTGAATGCAGCATAGGGACTTGGAGATTGATGTTACAACTAAGTATAGTTAAAGTTTCTCCAAAGAAGGGAGCTATGAGATTTGATGAGAAGGGAAAGCCCATCCCTAGATTCACTGGGCTATACTGGATCCTCCGAAAGATCGACCAAGTGGCCTATGAGTTAGAGTTGCCTTTGGGGCTAGGATCTATTCAATGATACTATGCAAGCACGTGAGAGACCTTTTTGATATTCTCCCAATCGAGGATGCTCAGGTTATAGAAGAGTCATCCCATGAGGAGACGCCATTAGTTATACTAGATCGCCAGGTCCGCAAGGGCTATCTTGAGAACCAAAGATGTAGCCTAGTAAATTCTATGGAGGAACAGAAAGGTAGAAGAAATGGATTGGGAGGCGGAGGACGACACAAGTTCTAGATATCCCCAATTGTTCCAGGCTCTTCTACAATAGCATACAAACTCAGACAATTTCAGTTAAGGCAAGATAATTTTCAGGTGTTGTATAGTGCTTTTGTTGCTACTGTTATTAGTTGCTTACATATATATGGTAGAACTATGTTATTCAGTTGTAGGTAGCATTCCGTGATACGCATGTGTTGGACTTTTCTGCATTTCAGGTTTCCATATAGTCCATATTACAGAGGAGACTCTACCCAAAATTTTAGGCAAAAGCGTAAGGACAAAACCTCTTAAGATTGAATTACATTCGAGGACGAATGTTCCTAAGGGGGGATGATGTTACACCCCATAAGTTGTCATTGTTTAGCGGACGTGTGTGTGCACTTGTGATAGTGTCGGGAGCACGACATATGCAAGAGAAGGCTCGAGGGAGGATCGCATGAGTGTGTAACTGAACGAACGTAAGGTTAGGATCAGAGGCAGGACGCCCAGGAGCCATGTTGCACCCTCCCTCGGTGAAAGGGCCAGTGCGTTGCGCCCCTCCCTCGACCCAATGGGCGGCGTGGCGCACCCGTGTTCCGGCGCTATGGGAGGCGCGTTGTGCCCCACTTGCCACCGCCTCAATATGTATATATGTTAAGTGAGTGACATGTTATTTCATTTCAAAACATTTCCAGAGAGAGAGCATTGGATAGGGCAACAAGTTCTCGAAGACTTATACTTTTAGAAGCCAAATTATGCCGTCAAATCACCTCCAAACGTCAATTCTTTTTAGGTAATGATTCCCAGGCCTTAGAAAAACGTATCTACAGAGTTATTTCCTTGAAATTGGCTCGGTTTTATGGAGTCCCGCTGAGTAGAAGTTGTATAAATCACTTCTAATCAAGTTCTAAGCGTTTACAAGTGATAAGTAAGTATTTCTATCTTCTAAACAATCAGGAATTCATGAGTTTTTGGCTATATTTAAGTAGATTATAAATGGTGGTCATTGTGAATATTGTTGATTGTTGCTAGTTGTTTTAATGGACTAAGAATAGAATTACTACATCAATGTAATGGCTATGAGCTGGAGGAATTACCGGTTTTAGGCTGGAACAGGATTGGGCGAGTAGAAATCGACAATTGAGGTATGTTAAGGCTAACCTTTTTCATCAAGTATTCTCGTCGTATAGTGATACGACCTATACCTTGTAAGTTAATTAAACGTATGTATATTGTGATTGGAGACTACAAGTAGAATATGATTATATATGTTGTGGTTAGCTGCTACGAGACGAATTGAAATTATATCATAGTATTCCCCATAGAATCAGTGTGATAAATGATATGGGAGTTATAGGGATGTCCTTGGTCATTTTTTTATGGTTTAGAGGGATTCTGATGTCTCACTGTCATACTAAGGCCTTAGAAGCTTGTAGTTAGCTATTGGGCCTAACTTGGTAAGGTTGGATAATGTAGGGTGCAACAGGGCGATATAACTTTCTGTTTGACGCCTATATAGACGGTAAAGCTCGCCTATAGGTTGTTAGCATACTTGATGCCTCTAGGGACAGAATCTTGATAGAGTGGTCATACCTTCGAGGTAGTGGAACCAGGGTTGCCTAATGAACTGAGTGATAGCTTGCCATGTGATTGGCTACTGTTAGTGACCGTTAACTTCCGCTGACTTATTGCTTGTCATATAGGTCGCTCAGGAAACCATCCCAGTTGTTATAAATCTAATAGACTAATGTATGACCCTATGGGGGAACCTTGTTAGGGATTAGACGTGGGGCGAAGGCCCCGGGATACGCCTATGCACATGTTACCGCGAAGGGCTAAATCCAGATACACCTGCCTAAGGGGCTATGAATTACTTAGCAGAGCTATATGTTGTCTGGACATAACAGGTTTACGTCTGGGGGAATAGAACCATAGTAATACCATATTAACTTCAGGCTAAGAAATATAGTAAGCTGCCTGTGGGAAGTTAGGGCTGACTGCTGGTCTTGAGCATAATTACGTGCCCAAGTACTATTTTATATCTTAATTTTAGTCATGTTTGTTAATTTCATCAATTCCATTCTCATGTGATTTTGTATAATTTCGTGCATAAACTAAACAATATGATTAGCCATTGTTTTGTAGGTGAAAAATGCTAGGAGGAGCTTAAATTGACGATGCACGAATAAGATGAAATATTAGAGGAAGATTGCATGAAATGTGCATGAAAATATCAATGTCGCACTGCCCAGTGTGCCACACTGGCATACCTGCACGACCAACACCGTGTCACACCTCTATGTGTGTGCGCTAGGCGTTGTGCTATGAAACAGCATGCGCACGCGAAGGGAAAAGCAAGGCAATGCCTGCGCGCTACTGTCGTGTTACGCCTGTACGGGCTGCGCGACCAGTGTCGTGCCACGCCAGGCGACGCGCATAGCCTGCACCCTTGACATGCAGATGCCAAGTTTTCCAGTGAGCTTGTGTGACCAGTCAGTGTCACAGAGGCAATTGAGGTATCCAGGTCCATGACATGGAGCTGGTCCATCCACGACCAAATTTTGCAATTTTCTCGCTTAGTATAAATTAAACACTTAGCTTCTAATTTTAATATCATGAAATATTTTTTGAAGAACGGAAAGGAGTGAAGGGAGAAGCGAAGAACTTCACCTAGGGTTCATTATTTTTTCATTCTCTTTTAATTACTTTTGTAAGTACATTACTTTAATTATGTTTTTGAGTAATTATACGAATATGAGTGGCTAAAGCCCTTCCTCTAAGCTTGAGGCCACATGATATGATTGTAAATGCATGAATTCTTCTTTGGTTTGAGTTTTTAGTTGTTGTTTTATCTTATATTCTTAATTATTATTGTTTTTATGCTTGATCACCATGAAAACAAACTCGTTAAGCTTAGGTAAAAGCTCGAAAGAGTAACCCTAGGCTAGAATACAAGAATGTAAGGAGAAAGTTCTTTTCTTAGAATAGGATTCGCGTTTAGGATAGAAACTATACCTAATTTGCCTTGCTTGGTTCATAAAACGGGTTGATAGCTAGATACCGACTTAGAATTGTCACATCACTGCTCATAGAAGTAGTGTGAAGCTAAGTCAGGTTAAGTGATTAGAGGTCTGGAAGTCCATAATCAAGGGTATAAACCCCGTAAACCACATCCATGTAGTTAAATTGCTCACGAATTAGGACGTCACATCCCCACTCAACAATGTAGGTATGAGACTAGTTTATTGTGTTTAGAGGTTTGAAGGACCATTAACACTGCATGTTAACTCTGTGAGACAACAACTGAAGTTTTCATACTTGAACCATTTTGCATTGTAGCATTGCATGACTATCAGGCCTTAACTCTAGTTGCTTCTTGTATTATTTCCCGATTGTTTTGTGATGACACCTAGATTTAATTACACCAATTTGCAAAATCTCTTAAATAAAAACTTGTGAAGGTTAACTTACACTTGAACTTAAATATTCACTGAATTAGTCCAGTCCTTGTGTATTTGACATTCGGCTCTTAAAAAGGCCATTGTATTACTTGTACGACCGAGTGCGCTGGGGCATGACAAGTTTTTGGCGCCGTTGTCAGGGACTGGCAGTGTTTAGTGAATTTTTAATTTTTGTGTGATTTTTATTTTCCTTAAGTGTTGAAAAACTTGGTCTTAGTCTGCTATATTGCAGGTAACAGGTTGTCTTTGCAAAACTGGCAAGGAATAAAGAGCTGGTGGAACCTTTGTTGGAACCTGAATGCCAAATACCTTTACTCAAGAGAGAAGCTATAGAGCGAAAGTTGAAAACGTTACAAGAGCAGTTACAACAACATAGATCAATTGGGCAAGCAGAGTTGATGCCTGAACCAATGGCAGCCTACCAGTTCGCGAAGTGGCAATCCCACTAGCGACGAATTTGACCTCTAGTATCCACAAATCGGAGCTCGGAGGAAACTTTGAGATTAAGTAGAATATGGTGCAGCTGCTACATTCTAGAGGCCAGTTCACTGGGATGACCCATGGGACCCACAACAACACTTACAGAATTTCCTAGAGATAGTGACACTTTTGTTCCCACTGGAGTGTCAACAGATTATGTCCGACTCACACTCTTCCCATTTTCACTATTGGGAGAGGTAGAGAGGTAGTTGAAGGAAGAGCCACCAAACTCCATTACTTCTTGGGAAGACCTTGCAAGGAAGTTCCTCATCGGATTCTTCCCTTCAGGCAAGACTGCCAAACTTAGAAGTGAGATTTTACGCTTCAAGCAGAGACCGGAGGAGAACCTATATTTTACTTGGGAAAGATTCAGGTCATTGCTGAGAGACTGCTCTCATCACTAGCATTCCAATTAGGTGTTAGCCCACGCCTTTGTGGAGAGTCTAGACCCACATACAAAAATCTTACTAGACTCTACATCGGGTGGGCAAGCATTGGAGAAGACATATGATGAGTTGTACATGGTGTTGAACATGATTGCTCAAGGAAATCCAGAGTGGCACAGTGAATCATCAAGAGGGGTAGGAAAGAGAGAAGCAGGGTTGATAGAAGTGGATAGTGTTAATACGTTAGCCACATAGCTAGCATCAATGTAGCATTAGATGATGACCCAGTTCAGCAAACTGAGTATGAATCAGCCATAGGGTCAGGTGAATACAATTCAGCAGGCTCCGAGTTGGTGCAAAATTTGTGGTAATAACGGGCATAATGCAGATTCTTGCGGGGCCAATCCTGAATCAGTCAACTTTATAGGAAATGTTCAGAGAAATAATCAGACTTATGGGAACACCTACAATAAAAATTGGCAGAGTCACCCAAATTTTTCTTGGGTTGGCAATCAGAGTCAGAGCTACCAGCAACCTCAACAACAGCAGTATCAGCAACAAAAAGGCAGAATAGTGGCCAGTCAAGTAGCAACAACATTGAGGAGATGTTGCAGAAAATTATGGCTACTCACACCCAATTGGCAGAGGATCAAGCACAAGTGGCTTCAGATTTGAAAAATCAGCAGATGGACACCCAAAATCTAGAGAAGCAGATGGGTCAATTAGCAGCTGCTCCGCACATCAGACCTCAGGGAGGGTTACCCAATGACATAGATACAAACCCTCGATAGGTCAATGCCATCAGTCTGAGGAGTGGAAAGCAATTGACTTATGCACCACAGAAGGAAAAGAGAAATGAGGTGCAGCCAGAGTTGGTTAGACAGAGTCCATCCACTGACGAGGGAGATGATCAGAGTGCTACAAAACACAATGCACAATCAACATTGCAGCCAGCACAAATACCACCATCACCATTCCCGCAAAGGCTAAAGAAGAGAAAAGAGGAAGAATGCTTTTAGAAAGTTCTTTGATATTTTCAAAGAACTTCACATCAATTTGCCCTTACTTGATGTTTTGCAGGGAATGACAAAGTACGCTAAGTACTTGAAAGATGCGGTGGCCAAAAAAGTTAGGTTGGTGGATGTCCAGAGGGTGGTACTTACTGAGGAGTGCAGCTATAGGTTGATGAGCAAAATGCCAAAAAAACTCAAGGACCCAGGGAGTTTCACCCTCCCCGTACAAATTGGTGAAGATGAAGTTATAAGGGCTCTTTGTGACTTAGGGACAAAAGTAAATCTAATGCCCCTATCTCTGTTTACCACCTGGGGTTGGGTAAGCCAAGGCCTACAAGAGTAATGCTGCAGCTAGCAGACAAGTACACAGTGGCATCGGAGGAAATCATTGAGAACCTTCTCATCAAAGTGGGTAAGTTCATTATACCCATTGATTTCATCATTCTTGACTTTAAAGTTGATTATAAGGTACCCCTGATCTTGGGACGACCATTCTTGGCAACTGGAGGAGCCATCATAAATGTGAGAGCAGGTACCCTTAAAATGAGGGTCAATGATGAAGAAGAGATCTTTGTAGGATCAGTGTGTAGTCAGATGTTAAGTGTGGAATGGGAGATTCCATGGGTCCGATGCTGCAGGACATGATGACATTTCAACACGAGTCTGATGGAGGGCTAAAATTGAAAAAAGAAGATGGAAGAAGAGAGGGACAAAGTGGAGGTTGTTCCCTCTAAAAACAAGAAGAAGAGAAGATGGTTTTCGAAAGGGAACACTTGTTTGAGGATATCCTGAAAATGATAGTCCACATCTTGCCGCGATGTAAACTTAGGCTTGGGAGGCAACCCAAGAGTACCACAAGTACACTTTCTTTTTAGTTTGTGTTGCATTTTGTTATTTTTCACTTGTGCCGTGTGTTTTGGTTGTTAAGTATAAATTCAGGGGAAGTCTGAGTACCCGAGGAAGTAAGAGCTAAGGAGCATGACGAAAACATGAGTGTGGGGTTGATAACCCACGTGTTTAATAATGAGGAAAAACATGCTGTTAGCTAGGCCTAGAGGTCTCAGGGATTATTTCTCACCCTTGTATTAATTTTATTTGATGCTTTGGGGACATAACATAATTCAAGTGTGGGGTGAGGGAAATTTCAAAATTTTGAATTGTGTACTTGGTGAATTTGGTGCTTGATATTATATTATTTTAATGAAAAAGATTGAAGTTGAGCATAATTCACCCACCCTTTAATTTTTCTTTTCGGTTCTTTTTCGAAGGGGACACTTTGAACCGATGAATAAACTTTTTCTTTGTCTGTACATAATTGGTGTTAGTCATAGTTAGGGACTTTTCCCGATGATGGATGGATGACGACCGTCTTGAGGGAAAATTAGTCAATAGGTTTTTGTTTTTGGAACTCTTATCTGATTGATAACTTGATGTTCTTGTTATGTGTTGTACACAATTGTGAGATGCAAGTGTTGAAAATTTTAAAACATGTCGAGCAATTGTATAAATCTATTTGAGACACCTAGGCTCTTGAATATGACTCTATGCGCTTAAAGCTTAATTTTGAATTCTTGTGATTACCTGAGTTAAGAGTCTACTGAATTTGTCTTGAATTGAGCATGTGCAATGAGTGTAAGCTTTTTGAATATTCCATGCTATTGTATAGTGTCTAGAACTTGCCGAGCGTGTATGAAAAATGAAATGAGGGATGTGAATTGTAGGAGTGATTTAGGCATTTCTTTGAATGAGCCCAATTTTTATCCACCGCTTTACCTACCTTTAATATATGATCCTAGTTAGCCCCATTGAGCCTTTAGCCTATTCTTTGCTAGCCACAAAATGAGCTTAATCATTTCTTTTCAATAGCCTTGAATTTAATTCAAAATTCCTAAGCGCTTATGTGAAAAATGCAAAAGAAGTTAAGGATTGAGAAGTTGGAAGGAGAAGGAAAATAGTAGTGTTGGAAGTTGGAGAAAAGACTAGAGGTGCACTTGTGTAAAAAATGCATAAGCGTTGGTAGGAAGTAAAAGAAGAAAAGAGTGGAAAAAAATTGCTTAAGTACTCCTTACTAATAGCCTAAGTGTGCCTAAGGAAATGGGGAAACAAAGAGGAATTAGGGAGTTGAAAAGAATAAAGGTGAAGAGGATGGATATCTGTAATGAAAGTGATGTATTAAAAGCGCTAAGGGAAGATAGTCACTACTACAGGCCAAAATAGTACCTACCTGTCCCTTAGCCTACATTACAAACCCACAAAGTCCTACTTGATCTTAGTTTCAAACAGTTCTTGAATTAGTGGAGTAAAACGCTAAAGGCAAGCTTATAGGTCAATACATGATGCATGTTAATTCTTTGTGAGAGTGAGTTGAATTCTTATATATATACCCATACATGTTATAAATTGAAAACTTGCGAGTGAAAATGGGTAACTCTCTTGTTGTGAGGGCACATATTTGATGAAGGATAAAATTCATGTCGGATGTCTTAATTGGTTGATTTGTATGGATTTGCTGAGTTTAAGAGTTGATTCTTGAGGCTAGGAAGCTTTAACTTAGTTATATGGGATTTTAATGGTTAGAGATTGCATGCTCTATTTTAAACTTGCTATCTAAAATAATTGGTGCAACCGTAGCTTGAATCATTTTTTCTCAATTAGCTATGTGTGAGTTCTTCATGTGCATGAGATATAATAGAGTTGTTCGAGGACGAACAGGGTTTTAAGTGTGGGGTAGTGATCTTGAGCATAATTACGTGCCCAAATACTACTTTATATCTTAATTTCAGTTGTGTTTGTTAATTTCATTGATTACATTATCATGTGATTTTGTATAATTTCATGCATAAACTGACCAATATGATTAGCCATTGTTTTGTAGGTGAAAAATGCTAGGAGGAGCTTAAATTGATGATGCATGAACAAGACGAAACATTGGAGGAAGATTGCATGAAATGTGCATGAAAATATCAATGTCGCACTACGCAGCGTGCCACGCCGGTACACCTTCGTGACCAGCACCGTGTCACGCCTCTACGTGTGCGCACTAGTAACCATGCTAGTAAGAGCATGAGCACGCAAAGGGACAAGCAAGGCAATGCCTGTGCACTACTGCCGTGTCACGCATGTCCGGGTTGCACGACCAGCACTGTGCCATGCCAGGCGACGCGCATAGCCTGCGCCCTTGACATGCAGATGCCGAGTTTTCTAGTGAGCCTGCGCCACCAGTCCATTTAACAGAGGCAAATTGAGGTGTCCAGGTTCGTGACACGGACCTGGTCCATCCACGGCCAAATTTTGCAATTTTCTCACTTAGTATAAATTAAACACTTAGCTTCTAATATTAATATCATGAAATATTTTGGGAAGAATGAAAAGAAGGGAGAAGCGAAGAACTTCACCCACGGTTCGTTATTTTTCATTCTCTTTTAATTACTCTTGTAAGTACATTACTTTAATTATGTTTTTGAGTAATTGTATGAACATGAGTGCCTAAAACCCTTCCTCTAGGGTTGAGGCCATATGGTATGATTGTAAATGCATGAATTCTTCTTTGGTTTGAGCTTTTAGTTGTTTTTTTGTCTTACATTCTTAATTGTTTTTATTTTTATGCTTGATCACCATGAAAACAACCTCGTTAAGCTTAGGTAAAAGCTCAAAAGAGTAACCCTATGTTATAATACAAGAATGTAGGAGAAAGTTCTTGTCTTTACGATAGGATTCGTGGTTAGGATAGAAACTATATCTAATTTGCCTTGCTTGGTTAATAAAATAGGATAATAGCTAGACACCGACTTAGAATTGTCACATCACCACTCGTAGAGTTGTGAAGCTAAGTCAAGTTAAATGATTAGAGGTATGAAAGTCCATAATCAAGGGCACAAACCCCATAAACCACATTCATGTAGTTAAATTGCTCACGAATTAGGACGTCACATCCCCACTCAACGATAAGGTGTAAGACTAGTTTGTTGTGTTTAGAGGCTCGAAGGACCATGAACACTGCATGTTAACTCTCTGAGACAATAACTAAAGTTTCATACTTGAACCACTGTGCATTGTAGCATTGCATGATTATCAGGCCTTAACTCTAGTTTCTTCTTGTATTATTTCCCGATTTTTTTGTGATCACACCTAGATTTAGTTACACTAATCTACAAAATCTCTTAAATCAACACTTATGAAGGTTAACTTACAATTGAACTTAAATATTCACTGAATTAGTCCAGTCCCTGTGGGAGACATCCAGCTCTTAAAAGGACCACTGTATTACCTGTATGACCGTGTGCGCTGGGGTGCGACAACTGCATATGAGCATGTCCGATTAGTAGTAGCCCTACAGTCGTTCTAAACGAAGGAACTAAATATTTGGTGCCTTCGACCTTATTGTTTGCTTATAAGCTATCTTCGTCCTAGTATGAATTTCAGAGTATCGCTTAGGTCACCTTGGACCTCACCCTATTCTGTCTAAACTGACATAGGTTGAAATCGCTGCCAAGACCCACTGGTCAGGTGTAGGCACACGGGGTGTGCCTGTTGGAAGCTATATAGACTATTTTAGGGGCGAGTAGTGGTTGTGTTTGGACTAAGGAGCTAGGTACGCATATTGAGTAACTATATTGAGGCTATAGCATCATATCCCTGTAGGGATTGACCCACCTTAGTTGGTCTCCGATCAAACAACCTCAACATTGCTAACTGTATCAGTGCTTATGGGGCTACAGATTGCTCAAAGGATCTATGTGACATCTGGAAGGACTATATCAGGCCTACAAAGTCGTATTAAAGTCCATTCATGTATGGATTTCCTTTATGCCATAATGGCATTACTAACCCTCAATGGAGCCTTGCGAGCCCAGGGTGCTATTACAAGAGCCTAGAGGGCCCAAATACAATTATAGGAGCCCATGGGCTTAGTTGCAGTCCTAGTGACTTGATAGGTTTGGTTATAGTTACTTGTGAAACCATAGTGACTTGGTCAGGGGTATATAGATTGAATTGTACTTGCCAAGGTTTATGGGGGTCCAAGCAGGTTATCTCTGTGTTGCTTGCACCTTCTCGGCTTATGGGGGCAAGGTTAGGTTTCGTCTGTATGCTTTCTTACTAGATATAGTCTATGAATGTATAATCGCGTTGTTTAAGTTCCCATTTGTATAATTGTCTACTAGATGTAGGCTACAGTCATGAACGCGTACAGGTTAACTTCTGCCACTTTTCACTGATTACTTTTAGTTCTTTATCATCTTCTATTCAATTATTATTATCGCCTTACATATACGATACATATTGTATTGACACCCATACTGGAGAGCTGCATACTTGCCTGCAGGTTTAGACAGAAAGGTTTCGTGACCTCCTTAGCAGTCATTCAGAGTCAGTAGGTTGGTCAACTCCTTTCATTCGGAGTTGCCAAATAGTATAGGTTTGCCTATACTTTGTTATATAGTTTTGTGTAGGCCGGGGCCCTGTCCCGACCAATATTTCACTCTTAGAGGCTTGTGGATTACAATCTTCAGTTCCTAGCTAGTTGTGCGTTATTGGCCATGTGGGGCCTATATATGTTATATTTTGTATGTTTGCCGTGCGGGGCCTAGTTTAGTTATCTGTTAGTAGCTTGTCAGTTGTACTTTATATAGAACTACCTACCTTCATTTTGTTATGACTTAGACAACATGAGGGTCTTGTTGGCCCGCATAGGATTCTTTTATTATTGTGATTGCTGGGTTAACTATCTTATGTAGGTTATATGTTGCGACCTAGTCGGCCCGAGGCTGTGTTTACAACCGAGATATAGTCGTTTGTTTTTCTTAATATGTGTTGCTAGCATGCACCAGAAATGTATGTGTCCAACCAGCTCAGCTCAGAGTCCAGTATGGTACTAGGTTTCAATAATGCCTCCCAAGGTCGGGCGTGACATTGAGGATACCTGAAGCATGGAGATGGAGGATGATGATTCCATTGTACAAGAACAAAGGTGATATTCAGAATTGCAACTATTATAGGGGAATCAAACTACTATGCCACACTATGAAGGTTTGAAAAAGGGTGGTGGAGCTGAGGGTGAAAAGGGGCCTAGCTAGTTTTGAGAACCAATTCAGATTCATGTCGAGGTGCTCGACTACAGAAGTCATTTAGCTTACAAGGAGACCAGTGGAGCAGTATAGGGAGAAGAAGGACTTACAGGGTGTTTAGCAGCCTAGAAAAGACTTACGGCAAAGTCTCGAGAGAGGTTTCGTGGAGATGCTTGAAAGTTAGATATGTATTGGTGGTGTACAGTAGGGAGATCAAGGACATATACAAGAGAGCCAAGACCCAGTTAAGGATGGTAGGAGGAGACTCAGAATGCTTTTCAATTTTAATGGGGCTACACCATTACACACGGTATTTAAATTTTTTATCCCGCATATGTATGTACATGTTATGGGTTGAAAGACCATGTATTTTATGTCGTGAAAAGGTCGGGGTTCAAAGGCGTAACGAATTGATGAGTGAATGGGATAAGCAAATAAAGGTCAGGCCAAATGGCCTGCCGTGACGCAGGTTGTGAGGCGTTGTGCATTGTGGTAAGCCAAATGGGTCAGATGTATATATAAGCCCTCCAAGTCATTTTTAATTCATTTTCTAACTCCCTATCTCGACCTAGACCGATGCTCCTCTATATTTTCTTAGGGTTTTTAGCAAAACACAAGGGAAATGAAAGGATAAATCATCATAAATCCTAATCCAAGATAGAATCAAGGTCCTGAAACTATGGAGATCTTTGAAGAAGTCTTGTACAATCAATTTTAGCATGAGTGGGAGCGTGGTGCTGTAGTCAAAGATATGGTAATTTGTATTCTCCATTGAAGAACAACTCCAAGACACTAACTTATGGTTTCTACCTTCTTCTTCATGTTTAATTCCTAATTTTACGCCTTTGCTGAAAGTTGAGTTGTTGCAGCTTGTTGTTTTTTATTTGGTCGAACTTAGAGGCTATGGTGAAGTTGTTTAAGATGGTATTGTCTGGAAATTGAACGAGTTATTAAGATGTATTACAATTGTTGTTGATATCTTCAAATTCGCAACGAGGTATGTAAAGACGTTTTCGTTTTCTTGAATAGAAAGAATTATGTATTGTATGAGTATTATCGAATTGAGCTTATTCCAAATTGTTTTATTGAATTTATCCTTAGTTTCCTTTAGGTTTGAAATACTTTATTTGTAAAATTGTTCATACTTTTTTGGTATACATGCTTATACCTTGTTGTCGGAAATGATGAATTATTTACCGAAGGGCAATTTGTAAGTTGAAATGTTTGGTTGGACAAATTGTGGAACTAGAAAACCATTGAGAAGGGCATTGTTGGTTGGTTTTTTTGATATGTACATTTATGATGTTAAAATGATTGTCCATTAGAAATCTTTCTTTAACCTTGTTATACCATACTTCTTCTACTCTTACGCCTTGTTCCTATACTTGTTGAACCATATATTGTTGATGAAAAATTGTGGAAGTTGGAAATATAATGTTTTGAAATGTTAGGAAAGAGCCTATGATGAGGGCATTGATTATTAGCTGCTAGATCCTAAAACTTAATGTCCTAAGCTTACGATTCTACTTCATAGAAGAACTTTGCATCGGTACTAAACTACCCTCATTAACGAGTAGAAATATATTCGTTCTTATATCGTGTTATAATCATAGACCTTCATTGAGTCTCTCTAATGGTATTCTTTAATGTTCATATGGCCTTCATGTTACTTAAATCTCAAAATGTATTCACGTTACGTATTCATGTCTATAGTCATTTCACGAGTTATATTTGAGTCATATGTACATTGTGATTATAGAGTTAGTCCATCATTTCATATCATGACATATGCATCTACAACATGGGCCCTAGTGACTATATATACATATGAATATGACTAACGTATCCCAAATTGGAAGGACTATGGGTGATGATGAGATATGATAAATGATCACGGGCAAAAATATATGCCCGAGATACGCTTTACGACTTAAATTAGTCTTGTTTATCTAAGATTGTTGTATACATTTTCATGTAATTTTAGATAAAGTAAAGATATGTGCTAACCAACATGATTAGCCTTTGTTTTGTAGGTTTTGATGACTTTTGAGCAACTAATTCATGAATTGGTGAAGTAGATGCTTGGAGACGGAATTAACACGCGAACGTCGGCAAAGAAGAGGCACAAAACAGCCCACCGGCGCGTCGACAAGGTGCCACGGCAGGCAGGCCGCTCACAACAGCCCACCTGCGCGTTGGCAACGTGCCACGACAGTTGGCCTCCGCGACCAAGGGCTGCCAATGCGCTGCCCAAGCAGCATGACACGCTGCCAACGCGGCAGGGTGCTGCCTGGGCCAATTTCGGGTGATTTCCAGAGGGCCTCCGCGTCCGTAGCGTGTCACGGAGGCCGTGCTCCGTGATGCACTCCGTGACACGTTGCTTGTTATTCCGGGAAAGAGTCCTACTACTATAAATAGCACACTTAGGTTTATTTTTCAGAATTCAGACTTGGTGGAGCAAGGACGTGGGTTAGAAGCAGTTGAGGGACGAAAAAGCTAAGGGATTTCTTCTCTTCCTTTCTTCTTTCTATCAATTGTATGCATGATTTACACTTGTTTTAGGATTATCAATCCACAAATGAGTGGCTAATTCTCTTCCTTGCTGAGGTTATGAATATTTGTGATGAATTTTGATTATTAATTTTATGGTTTTCTTCTTCTTCTTCTATATTGTTCTATTAATTCTTGTTTCTACTGCATTAGTGTGTGGCCGACATTAATGTACATCTAAAAAGTCCAATTTCACTCGAGAGAGCAAGAAATTGGAAAGTTGTGAATTAATAGGGTATTGTTCTTAACTTGATTTGGGAAAATTGGGTTTTGATGTGCTTTCCTGATAGAAATATACTTGAAAGCCGTATTAGTCAGTTGAGGAACCGGAATTGTATTGCTAGGTCATAAATTGCATTTGATCACAGAAATGTAGACGGATGGTTTATGATTCTAAAGTGAAATTAAATACGAGAGTTTTAATTTCTAGGCTACTGTTCTTGGCTAGCAACATAGAGAAGAGATTAACCAAATTATTATTATAATCGAATTCATTACTTGTTCTTAACCTTGGCATGCTCATATCCATAGTTTAAATTCACAGTAAATAATTGTTAATAGTTTTAGTATATATATATTTTATAAACAAAAACTTATTTAACTGTTGGTTACGCTGTTGATAGCATAATTAGAAGTAAGATAAGAATATAGTGTACTTAGGCAATTTTACTTATCCTGAATCTCCTTGGATCGATACTTGGCTTACTTAGCCACTTTATTACTTGTTTGACCACGTACACTTGCGTGTCGGTTTTACACCTATAGCAAACACTGCCCGAACAAGTTTTTGGCGCCGTTGCCGGGGAGACTAGGCAATTGGTGAAATTGTATTAAGTGTAAATTTACTGTATTTTTATTTTATTTTCTTAGTGCTGACAACTTGGTCTTAGTGTTTGTTTTAATTCTTTTTCATTTTATACATATTTTTTTCTTTTTCGTATACCCTTATTGACATGACATCGTGGAACATAAATGGTTTCAATGGTGGATACTCATATTTTAGTGAATCTTGTCTGAATTGCGGAGGACACCACTCGTGGCAACACTGTGACACGTGCAATATATGTGGTAGACAAGATGGCCATTGGGATGGCTGTCCGAATGCATATTCCCATCGCCCAAGCCCCTACTATGATCCTTCTGTTGTTTTTTCTGAATATAGGCATGCTGAAAATGAGGACTTGGGACGCCAAGCTCGAATAGAAGACATGCTGAAACAACTCTTGGAGCAATCAGAAGCAATGAAGGAGGCGATGGCAGTATTGAGAATTCAGCAAGAAGAGAATGCAGAGGCTTTAGAAAGGATGAGCATCAAATTCACGGAGATGATCGCTGAAGCTGAAGCGTGTGATAAATCGCAGGCAACTATTTTAGCCGATATTCAAGAGGAACTACAAGAGGAAGACAAGGGTGAATTTTTGGAGGAAGCCCAACAATCAGAATCTCTTGGGTGCCCCCGTGATGGGCTCACACTTATGGAAAATCCATTCATGGAAAAAGAGATAGAGTATCCCCCATTTGACATTAATGGAGAGATAGATGTCGATGCTGAAAAAGAGTATACAAGTAAGGAGGTCAAGAAAAATGCAGTTTCAGAGTTGAGGTGTATTGGACCACACTCGACGCATTTTTCGACATTAAGTTTGGTTGACAACATAGAAGTAGAGTCTTCCAAGCTTATCGAGAACTGTCTAGAGGAGGACCAAGCCCCGTATATTTTGAAATTTGCTAACTCAGAGAGCCAAAATGACTTCGCTTACTTGAGGGCCAATAAGTTAAAAAGGCAACACCTACTGTTTGGTCCTTACAATTTTTCACCACCACCCCTGGAGCATAAGAGGAAATTAGAGAAGAAATTAGGTGTGAGATTCATATCCTCAAGGTGGAGGAAAAAGTGGTGAAACTTGGTACGTCGTGCCGCGACGTAAAATTAGGCGCTGCTTGAGAGGCAACCCAAGGGTACCACAGGTACCATTTTAATTTCTTGCAATTGAGTTAATTTTTGTTTATTTTCATCTTGTGTTGTTTTGGTGGAAAGTTAAGCGCAGATGGAGGGGAAGTCTGAGTACCCGTGGAGGAGGAAGCTAACAAGCATGGAAGAGAAAAAGTGTGGGGTCGAACACCCACTTGTGCAAAGTTGAAGAAAGGCATGTTGTTAGCTAAGCCTAAAGGCCTCAGGGAGTATTTCTCACCCTTTGTAAATTTTAATTTGATGCTATGAGGACATAGCATGATTTAAGTGTGGGGTGAGGGAAATTTCAAGGGAAATTTCAAAAAAAATTTTGTTGTGCTTAACGATTTGTGGTGAATGTAATGCTTGTGAGAAATTTGAAAAATTTGAAAAATTTTTGTGAATTAAGCATGACTTCATCAGCCGTTGATTTTTCTTTTCGGTTCTTTTCCAACGGGGGGGTATTTGAACCGAAGAATAAATTTTTTTTTCTTTTTCTTTCCTTGGTCTGTATATAATGTTTTAGTCATAGTTAGAGACTGTTTCTGACGATGGATGGATGACGACCGTCTTGAGGAAAATTAGTCGATAGGTTTTGGGTTTTTGAAACCATAACTAATCGGTGCTTGATGTTCTTGTTATGTGTTATACGTAATTGTAAGAGGCAAGTATGTTCAGTGTGAAGCATGCAAGTGTATAACTTTGTTTGAGACACTTAGGCTCTTGAATTTGACTTAATATGATGGAAGCTTAATTCTGAATTCTTGTGATTAGCTGAGTAAGAGTCTACTGATGGTGTCTTGATTTGAGCATGTGCCATGAGTGTAAGGTTTTTTGAGTATTCTGTGCTATTATGAAATGTCTAGAACTTGCCTGGTGTGTATATAAAATGAAATGAAGGATGTGAATTGTAGGAGATGATGTAGGCATTTCTTTGAATGAACGAAACTTTTATCCCTCATTATACCTACCTTGAAAAATTAATCATAGTTAACCCCATTGAGCCTTGAGCCTATTCTTTGACAGCTGCAACATAAGCTTAATCCTTTTTCTTTCATTAGCCTTGAATTTGATCCAAAAATCCGAAGCGCTTAAAGGAAAAATCTGAAAGAGTAAAGGAGTGAGAAGAATGAAAAAGAAGGGAAAGTAGCAATTGTAAGAGTTGAGAAAGGTCGAGGGTGCACTTGTTTGAATATGGGTGAGTATTAGTAGGGAGTAAGAAAATAAATAAATGAAAAGTTACTTATAGAACTCCTTACTAATAAGCTAAAAGTGCCTAAAGAAAGGGGGGAACAAAAGAGGAAAAAGAAAGATGAAAAGAGAAAAAGGTGAAGTGAGGGAAGGGAAGTTTGTAATGAAAGCGTGATGTATTAAAAGCGCTTAGGAAGATAGTCACTATTACTGATCATAATAGTACCTACCCGCACCTGAGTTACATTACAACCTAAAAAGTCCTACTTGATCTTACATTCATACATCCTTAAATTAGTGGAATAAAACACTAAGGGCAAGCGTATGGGTCAATACATAATGCATGTGAATTCTTTGTGAGAGTGAGCGTAATTCTATTCATATACCCACACATGTTGTGATATAAAAAATTATTTTTGCGTGTGAAATTGGGTAACTCTCTTTCCGTGAGGGGCACATGTTGAATGAAGGATATAAATCATGTGGGATTTCTTAGTCAGTTGATTTGCATGAGTTTACTAAAATTGAGAGTCGATTCTTGAGGTTAAGAAGTCTTAACATAGTTGTACTTCATTTCAATGATCAAATCAGGCATGCTCTATTTTTAGCTTGTATCTTAAGTAATCGTTATAGCCGTAACTTGAATTCTCTTGCTAAATTAGTTATGTGGGAGTCTCCATATGCATGATATGTAAAAGGTTGTTCGAGGACGAACAAGGCTTTAAGTGTGGGGTTGTGATCACGGGCAAAAATATATGCCCGAGATACGCTTTACGACTTAAATTAGTCTTGTTTATCTAAGATTGTTGTATACATTTTCATGTAATTTTAGATAAAGTAAAGATATGTGCTAACCAACATGATTAGCCTTTGTTTTGTAGGTTTTGATGACTTTTGAGCAACTAATTCATGAATTGGTGAAGTAGATGCTTGGAGACGAAATTAACACGCGAACGTCGGCAAAGAAGAGGCACAAAACAGCCCACCGGCGCGTCGACAAGGTGCCACGGCAGGCAGGCCGCTCACAACAGCCCACCTGCGCGTTGGCAACGTGCCACGGCAGTTGGCCTCCACGACCAAGGGCTGCCAACGCGCTGCCCAAGCAGAGTGACACGCTGCCAACGCTGCAGGGTGCTGCTTGGTCCAATTTCGGGTGATTTCCAGAGGGCCTCCGCGTCCGTAGCGTGTCACGGAGGCCGTGCTCCGCGATGCACTCCGTGACACGTTGCTTGTTATTCCAGGAAAGAGTCCTACTACTATAAATAGCACACTTAGGTTTATTTTTCAGAATTCAGACTTGGTGGAGCAAGGACGTGGGTTAGAAGCAGTTGAGGGACGAAAAAGCTAAGGGATTTCTTCTCTTCCTTTCTTCTTTCTATCAATTGTATGCATGATTTACACTTGTTTTAGGATGATCAATCCACAAATGAGTGGCTAATTCTCTTCCTTGCTGAGGTTATGAACATTTGTGATGAATTTTGATTATTAATTTTATGATTTTCTTCTTCTTCTTCTATGTTGTTCTATTAATTCTTGTTTCTACTGCATTAGTGTGTGGCCGACATTAATGTACATCTAAAAAGTCCAATTTCACTCGAGAGAGCAAGAAATTGGAAAGTTGTGAATTAATAGGGTATTGTTCTTAACTTGATTTGGGAAAATTGGGTTTTGATGTGCTTTCCTGATAGAAATATACTTGAAAGCCGTATTAGTCAGTTGAGGAACCGGAATTGTATTGCTAGGTCATAAATTGCATTTGATCACAGAAATGTAGACGGATGGTTTATGATTCTAAAGTGAAATTAAATATGAGAGTTTTAATTTCTAGGCTACTGTTCTTGGCTAGCAACATAGAGAAGAGATTAACCAAATTATTATTATAATCAAATTCATTACTTGTTCTTAACCGTGGCATGCTCATATCCATAGTTTAAATTCACAGTAAATAATTGTTAATAGTTTTAGTATATATATATTTTATAAACAAAAACTTATTTAACTGTTGGTTACGCTGTTGTTAGCATAATTAGAAGTAAGATAAGAATATAGTGTACTTAGGCAATTTTACTTATCCTGAGTCTCCTTGGATCGATACTTGGCTTACTTAGCCACTTTATTACTTGTTTGACCACGTGCACTTGCGTGTCGGTTTTACACCTATAGCAAACACTGCCCGAACAATAAACTTTACCACTGGTCTACATATCGGTTAAACAAATTACTATATGATTATCACCGATTTCCATATGGTTGGGTAGAGATCTTACCATCGTATTCACGTACCGGTTGGGCAGATATACCTTCATGTGCATACAGTTGACTTTCATTGAGTACATTTTGAGTTACAAATGTGTTGCTAGTTTCTAGAATATCAGGTTGTATCTATCCTTCTATTTCTTATTATCTATTAACTCAATCATCATATTACTATTGCTTTCTGATTGTTATTTTCTTCATCCATACATACCAGTACATATTATTCGTGCTGACATCCCTTTGCCTAGGGACGCTGCATTCGTGTTGCATGTCACGCTCCAAGCCTACATATTAGGCGTGGCCCATACTCAGGACCATTAATGGCTCGAGCGAACTCTTGGCCTGGCTTGCTATGAACTGAGATAAAAATGATGAATCCAAAATTGAAATGGGCACGCAAAACTCTTTTAGAAAAGCAAATTCAATAGCTATCAAACTAAATACTTTATAACTAAAAATCTAAATGTATAAATGTTTAGAAAATATCTGAAAACATATCTCAACTGACTAGTCTACAAAACCTCTTAACACTGATAAATAGAGTATTGGGACAAGGCCTCTGGCTACCTTAACGAACTACTAAAAGGAAAGGATAGACTGGAGCCTTCCACAGAGTAGGAGGCCTCACCAATGCTGAATGGTGAAGATCCTACTGATGTGTCTGTTGTCGATCCTGAATACCTGAATCTGCATTATACAAAGATGAAGTGCCAAATAGTTTCAGCACGTGTGAATATATGTTATGTAATATAGCTGAATGAAGCAATGAGTTAAATTGAAATACTGAGCTAAAAGAGTAACTTTACAAAAAGAAAACTAAATGCTCTGAATGATGTAATAAAATACAAGTATAAATATTGTGCAAAATAGTTATGCGACTAAAAACTATATATCAAAATAAGTTATGAAAATATTGTATTTTAGTTAGGAGTTTCTCTTAACCGATGCACACCATGAATGAGCACATGATGTCCAATCTCTAGCCCTGTTGGGAGAGCTGTCCAAAGCCTTACCAAGGCAGAGGATGAAACTAAATTATAGATCCATACTAATCCCTTACTAAGGGCTATCTGAGGAGTCACCCAAACCAACGGTACGATCGTAACCTACACTAGCTACCTAGTTTTGGAATTTCAGGAACCTTTGACCCATCTCAGTGCTAAATAATCCTCCCAAACCCGTGCTCATAAATATATGCCTATCTGAGGCAGCTAAAACATCTCTATGGAGCCTTTCTAGCTTAAAATCAAGTAGATGTAATAATGTTGGTGAACCTTTATGCTCAAAACTGTACTCTACTGGTGAGCCTTTGTACTCAAAACTATATTAAACTGGTGAGCTTCTATGCTCAGAACTTTAGTAAGTTGGTGAGTTCTATTCTCAAAACTATATTTCAAAAACAAGTCTTTACTTTATTTTTGAAAATTATATGTTGAAGATAAAGCTGACTAACTGAAACTCTTTTATGAAAATCTCTTTGAAATCTAAAACTACTAAAGTAATGAAAACAATGCATATATATAATATTACAAGGCTTTCAAAAATATCACTTTTGATAAAATAGGGATCTATGGGATTGAATGACAACATGAATCATGAGTCAACAATCATGAGAGATAGAGATATAACATGTGTGATAAGGGAACAACAATGTATTACTCAGATTATAGGGAGAAAGACCAAATTCGCAGAATTGGCAAAACCCTAGCTCTTAACTTCTTCTAAAACTAAACTGAAGATGTAGGGCATGAGGAAGCATGGGGTTCCTCACTATGAATAGCCTTACATACAACTCTCCAATCTTCAATAGAGAATGTGAAAAACTGATTCTAAGATTTTACAAATTGATTGCTTCAATAATTCATAGGGTTTCACATTAAGAAGTGCATTGGAACCCCATAGATTAGGGATAGAATTCACTAATTCACCTTTAGGAATGAAGGGGAAGACTTACCTAGTCTTTGGGGAATGTTTCACGTCACCTAGGGTTGAGAGAAACAGTCTGGACTAAGAAAAATACTATAAAATAGACTAGGGATCCTTTTATACTCGCTAAAATTTCAAGTTCATGGCTTAAGAAGACCGTTCGTACCACTAATAATGGATAATCCATTGGTCCATAAAAAATCTTAGAGGGAAACTGCTGAACTTTGATGGCCAGGTTGATGGTTCGTTCTTCAGATGACAAACCATCAATTGGTCTATCTTCTTTTGGGAAGAATGACTGGTAACCTTCGACGGCTAGGTCGATGGGCCGTCCTTCTAGATGATGGACCGTCCTTTACCCTAAAGTCTGGCCAAACTCTCTGAACTTATTCTATGGATCGAAGAACAGGCCGTCTTTCTAATGACGATATGTCGACTGAGCCGTGGAATCTTCTCTGAAACTAGGATAACTCTCTAATCCTTTTTCATGGGTGAGAGGGTGGACCATCAACTAGGATGATAGTTGATGACGTACAAATCCACTCCTCACTAGGAGAGAGTGTACACGGTCGTCGCAATATAATTTACCTAACTCGTAAGTCGCAGTCGAATCCATAAGGAATGAATATTGATAGCAATGAAAGTCATCTATTAAATTGAATCAAATAACATCAATGTATCAAAACTAGGAAAGTAAATATTGGTGGATTGTAATATCACACTTCGAATTCAAACTCAAAAACAAAACAGGGCAACCAACTTTGAAGTAACAATATGAACGAGTGCTAGGCGTATGCCATTGACGGGGCATTAATAGGATTGAGGTTAGCTAGAAACTCAAAGCATTACTTAAGAACGTAAATAGTGGTGGACAAGGCTGCACCTGATGTTTCTCAACCAATTTGGTGCCTTATGCCTCGGGTTTTCTCAAAATCTACGGTCCCATACACTTCAACCACTATAACTTGGACAAGAATTAAACTATCTCTAGCCTCAATTCTTTAATGGGTGTATGAAAGTGGGTATTGGCTATCTCTAGCCCAATCCTACACAATCAAAACCCAAATACCCATCATTGTTTTCTCACCCATATCTTGTTCCTCTTTTTCAAGCAACAATAGGATACGTAAACACAATCCATACTTGCAATTAGATATTTCAATTATAATTTAGAGAAAATAACAGAATAATGCTAAATAAGTAATTTTAAGATTAAACTAGCAACACCCAATTCATTTAGCCCCTATCATGCACACACCCCTAGACAGATGTTTAGCTACTCATAGATGAAGAACAAGAGATTATACCAATAAAGGAATCAATATCATTCATCATTAAGAAGAAACTTTTCAAGCTCAATTTATTCTTCAATGGAGGTTTACCTTAGAAAGATGACGAAAATGAAATGAAAAGCTCTCACTTCTCTCTATCTTGTTCTCTCTCTAAAATTCAATTCAAAAAAACAATATGAAATGGAATGGAATATTCTATTTTTTTTACAAAAGGTGTACAAAAATAGGTTAAGTTTGCTCCTCTTTTCTTGTGCATGTATTCCCATTTTTCCTTGAAAAAGAATCCAAAAAGTCCTTGTGCCAGAGGTGGATCATTTTACCCTCTTCAGCACGACCACACTTGTGTAGCACCTATGTTTCATAGGTGCCCACCTGCGAGGTGAAGCTCACTCATAGCTCCGGGCCAGAAAATCTTGACAGGGTTCTGTGTTGGCACTTGCATTTTGCAGGTGCTGACCTGCATTCCACAGATGCTCCTTCAGCCTTAATGCAATGTTTTATTATGTTAATGCAGGTGCTGACCTGCATTCCATAGATGCTCCTTCAGCCTTAATGCAATGTTTTCTTGTGTTAATGCAGGTGCTGACCTGCATTCCACAGATGCTCCTTCAACCTTAATGCACTGTTTTCTTGTGTTTCACAAGTGTCATCTTGTGAAGCGCAGGTCCTCTTCTTCCAGCATCATGCTTTTTATTCAATTCCTTTGCTTTATCTATTTAAAGTGAATACATGCAAAAACCAAAGAGAAAGGGTATAAAACCTTCCTAAATGACTTGAAAACCAAGCAAAAGCCCATATTAAAAGCCTAATGAGTGGGTAAACTACCAACTCATCAAATGGTTGGTGGACTCGTTCATGTAAAACTCTCTGCAAAGTGGCTATCACTCTGAACATTTTCCACGGTTGACTAGATGGTTTGTCCCTTTGGACGATGGACCGTCAATTCATTAGTGGAAGCCTTGGGAAAGAACAAGGTTCTAAGGTAGAACAACAATTCAACCGATGGACCATCCTTTGACTCGATAGTTCATATAATCGACCGTGAATTCCAAACAGACCTGAAACATCACTGCAAGCTTTCAAAAGTGTCAGTTCAAAATTCGAGGTGTTACATGTTATACCCTGTAAATTGCCATAGTACGATCGTTGTGTGCGCATGTACATTGAGAATTTTAGTATATAAAACACCCAGGAGAAGACCCAGGAGGAGAACACACGAGCGTATTGTCAAACAGAAGGGGGGGAGAGGGATGGGGGTGAGGCCATGGGGCGGCGCGCTGGGCGCCGCGTCGCACAGCCTGCCCTGGCGCAGGCAGTGGCACGTCGCACCCCTAATGCAGCACCGATGTGGGGTGCGCCGCACACCCCCAGCCACCGCCCAACTGTATATATATATATATATCCCTTAGTTAAATTAAATCATTTGCATCAATTCCTCTTGGCCTAAACAGAGAACCCCCGCCATTTTTATTGAATTTTCTTCAAATTACGCTATCAAACTCCGTCTAAACATAAATTCAGCTTAGATAACGAGTTCTAGGCCTACAAGAAGCATTGCTGCGGAGTTATTTCATGAAAATTCACTCGGTAAGCAGGAATCCTGCCGAGTAAAGGTCGCCGAATTTACTTTAGATTGAGTCCTAATCGCCTACAGGAAATAGGTAAGCAGTTATACCTTCTAAACTCTCGAGAATTGACGAGTTTTCGGTGAAATTAATATAAGTTGAAGTTATAGTTAATTTTATTAAAAGATATTTTTAATTGCTGATTGTTAGTATTGAAATAGTCTTGTTTCTCAACGTGAGAGATAAATACTGATGAAATCACTGAATTCCGAATTGAAAGTGTTTGAGCGCCCAGAAATCATCAAATAAGGTATGTTATGACTATCTTTTTCAGCAAGTTATGTTCATCGTAAAGTTAGTACGACTTGTTTATCTATAGTACCCCAGAATAAACCGATTGGGGTCAGCTGCTATAAATAGAATTGAGACAAAAATGATAACATAGTAACCCTTGTCAGAGTTAACCCTAGGTAGATTTTTTTTTCCTTACGATGCTTGGGTTGTTGGATGTTGCTGCCTATAGGGCCATGCTCATGAGGAAATGTGATGTCCGAAAGGACCAGATTAAGACCACGAGGGCCGTATTGATTTATACTAGACTGAGGCCGTGAGGGCTGTATGGAGTCATATTAGACTGAGGTTGTGAGGACTATATTGAGTCATACCAGAACAAGGTTGTGAGGGCCGTATTGAGTTATACTAGATTGAGGCCGTGAGGGCCGTATTAAGTTATACCAGACTGAAGCTATGAGGGTCGTATTGAGTCATACCAAACTGAGGCCATGAGGGCCATATTGAGTTATACCAGACTGAGGTCGTGAGGGTCGTATTGAGTTATACCAGACTGAGGCTGTGACGGCCATATTAAGTTACACTGGACTAAGGCCGTGAGGACCATATTGAATTACGCCAGACCGAGGCCGTGAAGGCCATATTGAGTTAGAGCATGCCTACAAACCTTTAATAGATAGACAGGAGGAGTGCGTATTGCTTGTACTTACAGGGGCTTATCAGGGCCCAGATAGGTTATTCTGCGTTGTTTGTACCTTCCAGGCTTATGGGGGCCCGACGAGGTTCTTGTTTGTACATATACTTGTTAGTTATATTTTTCTAGTTGCGAGATGACTCAGGTTAAACTCTTATCTTTTTTCTTGGTTACTTCAACTTTTCCAGATTTCATTCAGTTATTATTTTACTACCTTACATATTCAATATATATTGTACTGACGCCCATCCTTGGGGCGCTGCTTACTTGCCTGCAGGTTCGGATAGACGCAATTCAAGGCCTTCTTGGTCATTAGCCAGAGACAACAGTCCAGTCAGCTCCTTTCCTTCAGAGTTGCTAGTTAGAGAAGGTTTGTTATTTTATTGTACAGTTTATGGGTAGGTCAGGGCGTTGTCCCAACCATTATTCCTCTTTTAGAGGCTTGCAGGCTATAGATTATCAATTGTTAGTTTTGTTATGGGCCGCATGGGGCCCATGTATGTTTTATTTCATGCGATGGCCGCGTGAGGCATAGTTTAGCTATCAGTTAGCAGCCTTGTTGGCTATAGTATAGTTATGATTGCCTGCTTTCATTCAGTTAACTAGACAGCATGGTGGTCTTATCGGCCCGCATAGAATCCCTGTTATTGCGTTGTTGTTGGTTAGTTGTTTCCTTTTACAGGTGGCCTTATGGCTGGAGGTTGTATTTACAGTCGAGATATAGCTCGTTGTTTCCTTGAATTAAGTTGTAGGCGTGCACCAAAAGTGCACAAGTCCAGTCAGACTAGTTAAGATTCCAGTGTGGCACTAGGTGCCAGTCATGCCTCCCAAGGTGGGGCATGAAATTACAATATCCCCCCTTGGGATCTTTTATCCTCGAATAAAGGTCAATTTATAGTGAGAAGAAATTGAAAGTACATTTCTACCAAAAACCTCTGGGGTAAATGTACTAATAAGGTCACAACCGCATATAGGGGGAATACCAAGCACAAACACAAGCATAGAGGCTAAGAACACATAAACACAAGGTATTTGTGCTGAAACTAACTAAGAGAAAGATGGTTACCTTCGGCATCGTCTCTCTAGGGAGTGCACAAGTGAGCGTAGCTAGTCTTCATATCCTCTTCAGCTTCCTACGTTGCCTCTTCAGCAAACTTATTTCTCCATTAGACCTTTACTGACACTACCTCTTTGGTTCTTAACTTGCCAACCTAACGATCAAGAAACTTGATTGGGATCTCTTCAGAGGACAAGTTCTCCTTTACCCTAATGCTTTTTGTAGGCATGATGAGTGAGGGGTCACCCACACACTTCTTTAGAATAAAATATGAAAGACTAAACGGAATGTTGCTAGTTCGGTTGGCAGCTTCAATTCATAAGCTACCTTGCCAACTCTTTTCAAAATTTAGTACAAACCAATATAACAAGGACTGAGCTTCCCTTTCTTCCCAAATCTCATGACACCCTCCATAGGTGAAACCTTCAAATAAACCCAATCATCCACCAAAAACTATAAATCTCTACGCCTAACACCAGTATAAGACTTTTGGTGACTCTGTGGAGTCTTCAATATTTCCTGAATGGTTTTAACCTTCTCCATGTCTTGTTGTACTATATCTGAGTCTATCAAATCTGCTTACCAACTTTCAACAACCTCCACCCATAGAGAGCCTCATAAGGAGCAATATGAATATTGGAGTGATAGCAGTTGTTATATGCAAATTCTATAAGAGAAAAATGGTCATCCTGTCACGCCATGAGTCTACACCCTGGATGTGACCAACACTCAGACCACCTAATGATCCAAGCGAACCCTTGTTCTAGATTATTACTAGCTGAAAATATAATACAACATAGCGAAAGTAATATCTGTATGGATTCAATATAATAAAGTAAGATTTATTAACTATAACTGCAAAAAATGTCATAAAGTAACATTATTGACTCAACTCTACCTCTATCTATAAAACCTCTATAACTAATGAATAAGTTCCGGGACATAGCTTCCACGACTACCCCAAGCTCCATAAAATAAAATAACTTAATGACTGGGACTCTCTGAAAGTAGAAGGCCTCACCGATAGTTGGGATGTATGTGAGATCCTAACAAAGCATCTACTACTGATCCTGTCTACCTGAATCTGCATCATAATAAGATGCAGTGCCAAAGGGCGTCAGCACGTGGAATGTACGGTATGTAATAAGGTTGAATGAAACAATGTGTTACACCCCATAAATTCTCGACATGTAGATGGCTTATTCACATGTTGGTTAAGAGTTTTGAGTGCCATACACGCTAGGAAAAGGCCCGGGGTAAGACCGGATAAGCGAATCATCGAACCATTGCGGGAGGAGCCCGGGCAGAGCCCCTCCGTGATGGCAGCGTGTCACGGAGGAAGGGCCTCCGCGATGGCAGCGTGTCACGGAGGCCCTGTCCAGGCGCAAGTATATAAACCCCTCACTTCGGTTTTTAATGATAATTTCATATAATTTCCAGAGAGAACATAGGGGAACAGGGGAGAACGAAGATTCCTTACCTATATTCATCCGATTACACCATCAAATGCGGTCCAAACTCAAATTAACTCTAGATACTGAGGTATTAAGCAGCAAGGAGCATTCCTACGGATTTAGTTTCGTGAAATTTGGATGGTGAATAGTCGTGCTACCGAGTCAAGGTAAGTGGAATTGCTCCAAATTAGTGTCAATATACTCCTAGCCCTAAAGTGAGTAATTCTCCCTTCTAGACTTTTGAGAAATAGCGAGTTTTCGGCCGTATTTCAATAAGCCAAAGTTTGGGATATATATATATATTAAAAGTGATATTTTCTTTCAGAATATTAATGTATTTAGTTCTAATCGATATATATATATATATATATATATATATATATATATATATATGAATGCAGTTGGGAGAAATAGCAGAAATACTGACCGAGTTACGCCAGTTAGTCGGGAAATCAGAAATGAAGGTATGTAAAGCTTGTCCCTTCAGCAAGTTAGTAATCCTCGTATAGCAACTAGCGTGAACTATAGAAGAAAGAATTCAGAAGTCGCGTGTTGAGTACAGTATGAATCCAGCAAGCATGTTTTATAATATTATGTTATATTCAGAATAAAAGTTAATAAAGCAATATCAGACAGTCAGATAATATCTCAGATACAGTATAGCTCAGTATGAGAATTAGTTTAATGCATAAAAGAGAATCAGAATAGAACATCAAAACATGGATAGTATTTTCAGATTGAACATGCTTGCTATACGTGATTATTGTTTGTTGAGACCTATTTGTGTTATGAGGGCACCCTTTGAGCGTCCTCTCCGCCCCTGGGTTAGTAACTATGTTGACCCGCCGCTGAGGGTGGGGATATGCCACTCCAAGGAGTGGTATGCCGTCCGCTAGAGGATGAAGATGGGATGGAGCATTCCCCATATGAGGCTGATCAGCATAGCATTACAAAGTACATAGTACAGAGTACAGAGTTCAGTACAGGAGTCCTCCGGACTCAGACACAGTTATATATATCAGAGGTCATAGTCCGAGCTGGAGACCCAAGGGGCCGGTAGAGGTGGTCGTAGTTAGCAGATGAGTTGAGTGATTTATTTTTGGATGGTTTTGACCTGGGTAGGGGTATATAGACTGAGTGTTTGTTGGCACCTTCCGGCTTATGGGGGCTGGTGTAGGTCCTTGTATGTTATATATATATATATACATATTATTTATTAGCTGATAGACAGTAGGTCGCCACATCGACAAGTACGATTCGATCTTACCTTCAGAACAGATGAGCTTATTTCAGATCCCGCCAGCCCAAACAGTTTCAGATACTTTCTGCTATTCAGAATATCTAGTATTATTGATTATATTCAGTTATGCTCAGTTTGTTTTACATACTCGGTACCAGTGGTACTGACGCCCATTTGTGGCACTGCATTAGAAAAGACTTATGAGGAGCTGTATACTTTGTTAAATCGTATTTCGCAGGGAAATCTAGAGTGGAATGCGGACTCTTCTAGAGAAGGAACAAGGAAAGCGGCAGGAGTCTTTGAAGTGGATGGTTTTACAGCTATAGCTGCACAGATAGCTGCGCTGCAAAATCAACTTAACACCCACTTCAGCAATATGAGCTTGAATCAACCTCAAGCCCCAGTTAATGCAGTGCAACAGTTTTGGTGAAGTATGCGGTAGTAATGAACACTCAGCTGAGTGTTGTGGTGCAAATCTAGATTTAGTGAACTTTGTTAGGAATGTACAGAGAAATAATCACCAACAGTATGGCAACAACTACAACTCGAATTGGAGAAATCATCCGAATTTCTCTTGGGGTAGTAACAGCCATCAAGGGCAGAATTCGAATCAGGGTGCGCAGAGAAATCAAGGAGGGCAGCAGAACTATCAGACTTAATATAGAGGAAACAATGCACCTCCTCCACCACCACCCAGCATTGAGGAAATGTTTAAAACAATGATAGCTAACCAAGCTCAATTGCAGGCTGATTATGTGAAATTGGCGGCAGATGTAAAGAACAATCAGTTAGCTACACAGGCGTTGGAGTGCCAGTTTGGACAACTAGCTGGAGCTCAAAACACCAGGCCAAGAGGAGGATTACCGAGTGACACTGACCTGAATCCCAAGCAAGTAAATGCAGTGACCACAAGGAGTGGTTTACAACTCAAGGAGGTGGAACCAGAAAGACCACCTCAGCAGTCAGGAGCAGTAGAGAAAGAAAGGGAACAGGATGATGAGAGGGGGGAAGGAGAAGGCAGCTGAAGCAGAAAAACCACCACCCCCGTTCCCTCAAAGATTAAAGAAACACAAGGAGGAATCTTGTTTCAAAAAGTTCATGGAGGTTCTTAAACAGGAACACAATAACTTACCTCTTGTTGATGTTTTGCAGGGAGTGACGAAGTATGCAAATTATATCAAGGACATTGTAGCGAACAAAAGCAGATTGACAGAGTACGCTATGGTGGCGCTTACTGAGGAGTGCACTTCCCGGATACAGAATAGGTTGCCAACAAAGCTCAAGGACCCTGGGAGCTTTACAATTCAGATCACAATTGGGTAAAGTATCGGGGCTCGTGGACTATGCGATTTAGGAGCGAGTATTAACTTGATGCCGACATCGGTGTTCAAGAAGTTGGGGCTGGGCAGTCCTAGACCAACTACAGTAATCTTGCAGTTAGAGGATCGTTCTTTAGCCAGACCAGATGGCATTGTGGAGGACGTGTTGGTGCTAGTGGGCTCCCTTATCTTCCCGGTAGATTTTATTGTTCTGGATTTTGAGCCGGATGTGGAAGTCCCATTTATTTTGGGACGTCCTTTCTTGGCAACCGGGAGAGCTTTGATTGATGTAGCTGCAGGGCAGCTAACCATGCGGGTGCATGACAAAGTGGAGGTATTTGATGTATATAAGGCCATGAAGCTTTCGGCCATGTATAAGGAGCTTTCAGCAATCAATGTGCTAGATTAAGCAGAAATTCCTCCGATTGTTGAATCTCAAGATCCATTGGGAAGAGCATTGTTGAGCTCCGATCATTTCGGAGATAGAGATCCTTATAAGAGGGTGCAAATATTGAATGAACCACAATGGTATCTCAGGAATCATGACTTTCAGCCGTTAATGAGGTTCCTCGTACCATTGTCGAAACCATCGATAAAGGAAGCACCAAAACTGGAGTTATGGCAAGAAGATTGAAGTGCCACATTCTTGGTTAATGGGCAACGTTGTAAGCATTACTGGGGTGAGGACGTTATTCGAGAGAAAACGTCCATCACTCTGGAGGATGATTGAGTGTCAATGACATCGAGCCGCGACGGTAAACCAGGCGCTGCGCGGGAAGCAACCCGTGAAATTGTTGTAATAGATGAATAGAATAGTGAATAAAAAGAGAAAAAAAGAGAAAGAGAAAAATAAAAATAAAAATAAAAATTGTGTTTGTGTTTGAAACCTATGAATTCTAACCAATTTCTTGTTTTGAGATGATTTTCAGGTGGAACGGAGGGCAAAAATGCAAAGGATCACAAAGGAAAAAAATCAAGGTGAGAAAAAAATAGAAAGTGGCAGGACAGTGAGCCTACGCGTTGGCTCCGTGTCACGGAGGGGGTGCTCGGCGTTACCCTCCGTGACACGTTGAAGCCAATTCTGGAATTTTTACAAATTCCAGAACACCTACGCGATGGCTCCGTGTCACGGAGGGGGTGCTCCGCGTTACCCTCCGTGACACGTTGAGGTGTAATTCCCGTCGGGTCACACCGGGTCGTCGGGTAACCCGCGCGAAAAACACCCTTTTTAACCCCAAATTCCCTCATTTTCCCCATTTCCCATTCCCTCCACGATAAACTCCCTAAATTCCCCCCTCCCCCAACGTGACACGGACTTAGGCACGAAGTTTCTTCAACTTTTCTTTGAGTTCATCGGATTAAAGGTATGTTCTTGAACTTAACCTCAATTTTTGCTTAAATTTTCAATCTTTGAGCATGTGAGCTGAGTAAACCTTGCCCTAAGTGTAAATTAAGCTTGAATTCATTTAAGTTGTGATTGATTGATGTTCGTAGTATCGTTGTGAGTATATGAACTCGATGAATGCATGTTAATTGAATTTTTGCAAAATTGGTAGCTAGGGTTGGAAGTTGAATAGGAAGAAACTAAATTTGGTTGAAATGTGAAAAATTTTGGGTTGTGCATGTTGGGTGATTATGTTGTGATTAATGTCAAATATGCTAAGTAAACAAGGGAATTTTCGGGAAAATGAAATTGGTGAATTGCATAGGTTGTTGTTGAGAATTTTTTTTTTTGCTAAGTGCCATTTGATGTAATGGAATCGATGGTGATATTGTGATTCGTTGTACGAAGTCTGAGTAGTACATAGTAAGTATTCCATCGACTTATCTGAATGCACTAAGCATGTTGATTGTAAAAATTGGAAAAGCATGATTGTCTTGCCGAATTGTTTTAATTGTGGCTAAAGACTAAGTGTGGGGTGGCCTAACTTAACCCAACCTTAGTCGAAGATAATTTTGACTTGAATAACATTGGGATTTTCTGTTCGATGTTACAGGAACGATGTCAGGTAAGCAAGACAAGGGAAAGGGCGCATCTACATCGAGCGCCGGCAGAAAAAGAATCAGGTTGGGAACAACAGTTCCAGAAGCACCAGCGGTTCCGTGCGGCCAACGCCATCAATACGGAACCCGATGGGTGACTTACGAAGGGAAGAAATGGTATGCAAAACACAAAGAGAACAAATACTTCTCTGAGGAGCACATTGCAAGGGAGCCGCTGGCACAGGAATTCCCCAGAATCATACACCGGATTGACACTGCCGGGCTGAGCTTCATCTTCGAAGAGCCCAAGGAGTGCAATCTCCATCTGATTCGGGAGTTCTACGCCAACTGGAACCCGACCATCCGCAGTCACACCGTCAAAATAAGAGGGCAGGTTGTCACCTTTGAGCCCCATCACCTGAATGCCATCTTGGGGGCGCGGGATAGATATGCCCATGTACTCCGACTGCTGGACATAACTCCACCTTATGCGGACATCAGACGCACTCTGTGTGGAGCCCATTCGACAGCACGGTGGAGCAGGCACAAGGAGAGGGGCTACCATCAGACACTGCCTTACTCTCAAATGAACAGGGAAGCCAGGATTTGGCTCAAAATTGTATGTTCCTGCCTGATCCCGGGGGTGCACATGACAGATGTCACCCGGGATCGTGTGTGTTTTGTTTATGCCCTGATGAAAGGGCTGGAGATAAATGTTGGGGTGGTGATCATCTCCACCATGAAGAGAGCCCGTTTGCATCAAGGGCACAGGTACGGGTTCGGTGGTTTGCTTACCACGTTTCTGAGGGGCCACGACATTAAGGAAGAGGCCCTGTACTACATCCCGCAAATGGATAGGCTTTCCTTGGAAGTCACCAAAACCAAGGCACCTGACACTACTCACGGGCCAGTTCTCACACTAGCTGAGTGACATGCTCGGATGATCAATATATGGCCCGCATGTACGGGATGCAGATGTTGCAGCTGCGCATAGGCGGGAGGCCGGCAACAGAGGATGAGCTTTGGCAGCTCAAGTTGGATCACCCATTCGGCGACAATGCCCAGGCTCTATGCAGAGTGAGGCCCGTATTTGTGGAGCCCGTAGATGATGATGTTGTTCGGGCAGTGTTTGCTATAGGTGTAAAACCGACACGCAAGTGCACGTGGTCAAACAAGTAATAAAGTGGCTAAGTAAGCCAAGTATCGATCCAAGGAGACTCAGGATAAGTAAAATTGCCTAAGTACACTATATTCTTATCTTACTTCTAATTATGCTAACAACAGCGTAACCAACAGTTAAATAAGTTTTTGTTTATAAAATATATATATACTAAAACTATTAACAATTATTTACTGTGAATTTAAACTATGGATATGAGCATGCCAAGGTTAAGAACAAGTAATGAATTCGATTATAATAATAATTTGGTTAATCTCTTCTCTATGTTGCTAGCCAAGAACAGTAGCCTAGAAATTAAAACTCTCGTATTTAATTTCACTTTAGAATCATAAACCATCCGTCTACATTTCTGTGATCAAATGCAATTTATGACCTAGCAATACAATTTCGGTTCCTCAACTGACTAATACGGCTTTCAAGTATATTTCTATCAGGAAAGCACATCAAAACCCAATTTTCCCAAATCAAGTTAAGAACAATACCCTATTAATTCACAACTTTCCAATTTCTTGCTCTCTCGAGTGAAAATTGGACTTTTTAGATGTACATTAATGTCGGCCACACACTAATGCAGTAGAAACAAGAATTAATAGAACAACATAGAAGAAGAAGAAGAAAACCATAAAATTAATAATCAAAATTCATCACAAATGTTCATAACCTCAGCAAGGAAGAGAATTAGCCACTCATTTGTGGATTGATCATCCTAAAACAAGTGTAAATCATGCATACAATTGATAGAAAGAAGAAAGGAAGAGAAGAAATCCCTTAGCTTTTCCGTCCCTCAACTGCTTCTAACCCACGTCCTTGCTCCACCAAGTCTGAACTAATTAAAATAAACCTAAGTGTGCTATTTATACTAGTGGGAAATTTTTCCCGGAATAACAAGCAACGTGTCACGGAGGCCATCGCGGAGCACTGCCTCCGTGACACGGCGTGGACGTGGACCTTCACTGGAAATCCAGGGTCCGGTAAAATATCCTCTACGTGGCACAGAGGCCAACGTGGAGGCCTATCTCCGTGCCACGGAGCTGTCGCGAGGCCACACTGGAATTTGCCATTTAATTTCCTCTCTAGGCAGTGTGCCTCCGTGATGGTAGCGTGGCACGGCTCCATCGCGGAGCCCCTATACTTTGTGCCTTCCAATGTCTTTTCCATGCTCACATCCGAGTCCAACTCCGATATTGTTCCAACACGCATTTTAGCTCCTAAAAATCATATTTACCTGCAAAAAAAAATGCTAATCATGTTGGTTAGTATAAATTCACATTTTATTACCAACTACATGAGAATATATACACATTGCACGACAAACAAGGCGAAAATGATACGTTTGAGTATCACTTGGGCATATAAATCTGCCCAAGATCACTTACCCCACACTTAAATCCTTGTTCGTCCTCGAACAACACATACACAACTCATGCAAATTACATCCCAACCTTTGTCACTATGGTGCGACAATTTACACTACGGTCATACCGATTATTCAATTTTTGCAAATCATCAAGAAAACATGCATGGTCTTACAATGCAAATGACCTTTCATACATCAAGACTTCCTAGACTTTAAGAATCGACTCTCGATATCGGCAAACTCATGCAAATAAGCTAGTCAAGATATCCGACACGAAAATCAATCTTTCATCAAGCATGTGCCCTCACAACTCAAGAGAGTCTTCCCCTTTATGTTCATGCAACACACAAACATTCAAGTAGAGGCATATAAAAATTAATTTCACTCTCTCTCCCAAAAGAATTCACATGCATCATGTCATGACCCATAGGCTTGCCCTTAGTGTATTACTCCACTAATATAAAGAAATGCAATGTAAGATCACGTAGGACTTTAATGGGTTGTAATGGAAGCTATGGAACTAGTATGTATATTGGATTAGCCAATAATAGTCGCTAGCATCCTTAAGCGCCTTTTCAACACATTCCCATCGACTCATGGATAACTTTTTTTTTTTTTTTCTTTTTCTCTCATTCATGCTGGTTTCCTTTCATACAGCCCATTTCATCAAACACACTTGACACAAAACAAAGGGTTTTCATGTACCCTCAATATCATTTAATTATAACAAGTGCCTCTTCAACCTCATCTTTTCTTTCCTCACTTTGCTTTTCTTTTTCTTTTCACTCTTCTTACTCTTTGACACTTTGAGAAAAAATTTCTGTTCTTCTTAAGCGCTTAAGAGTTTTGTATAGACTTTACGGCTAATGAAAAGAAGGAATAAAGCTTAGTTTATACATTTTTTGACAAAAGAAAGAACAAATCGGCTAAAGGCTCAACGGGCTGACTAGGGTATATAAACATATAAGAAGGTAGAGATTGACACGAAAGAAAAAAATAGAAACTCTCGGTTAAAACAAAGAAATGCCTACATCCTTTCCAACACTACACCTCCTTCATTTCGTTTTGTATACACACCAGGCAAGTTCTAGACACTCCACAATAGCATGGAATAACAATACCTCACTTCACACTACATACACATGCTCGAATCAAGATGCATTCACAGACTCTTTAATTAGCCAATTGCATGAATTCAAAAATTAAGCCTCAATCATACCGAATCAAATTCTACAGCCTAGGTAATTCAACATACTTACAAAATTGCATGCTTTCAAACAAATCACTTTCACATTTTGAACATCAGTTACAACACGCAACGAAATTTTGCAACCATAAAGCAACTACCGGTTCATTGATGCAATCCACCAAAGAAAAACTGAAAACAAATTAAAATCCTACTCCTATCGACTACATTTCCCTTAAGACGGTCGTCATCCATCCATCATAGGGAACGGTCACTAACTATGACATCGGTTCAATAGGACTATTCTCGGTAAAAGAACCGAAAACAAACTCCGAGAAACCCAAAATAAAAACCGAAATTTTTTTTGCAAAACATCGATCATGTCGATAGAAAAATATTTACAAAGTATTTAGATAAGTGCAAAATATTTTCGCAAAAATTTTGAAAAATATCGATCATTTCGATAAACAAAAATATTTACAAACTATTTACAGCATTCATAAAATTTTTACCTTGGCAACCACAACTTTTCACAACACACATCATTAACCACAAAAAATATACAGCTACAACACAAATTAGTTCACAACAGGGAAACACAAACATACATACAAACCAAGGAAAAAGCATACAGCAGATTAGAGCCTAAGTCCCAGCACCTATCTACTCCCCCACCCCACACTTAAATCGAACACTGTCCCCAGTGTTCACAAAAATTAAGATCATAAAATTTCAGGTGGTGGAACTCCCTGCTCAGACGAAATATTCGACTTCTTCATCCGGTGCTGCTGCCTCGTCGCCCATGTCTGAGTCAGCTCCATCGTCGTCATCGGACTCCACATCGGAGTCCTCCCGACGTGTCTCCTCGTCAGTAGGGACATCATCATCAGTAGGCTCAACGAAGGCTGGTCCCACTCGGCATAAAGCTCTGGCGTTCTCGCCGAATGGGTAGTCCAACTCCAGCTGCCATAATTCTTCCTCGGTGGCTGGTCTCCCACCAATCCGTAGCTAAAGCATCTACATGCCAAACATACGTGCCATGTACTGATCATCACGAGCATGTCGCTCGCCCAAAGTCAGCACTGGCCTGTGTGTGGTGTCGAGGGCCTTAGTTTTTGTCACATCGAGGGCCCTCCGCTCCAACTGCGGGATGTAATCCAAAGCCTCTTCCTTGACATCGAGGCCTCGTAGGAAGGTGGTGATGAGTTCGCCGAACCCGTATCTGTGGCCCTGGTGTAGTCTGTCTCTCTTCATGGCGGATATGATAACCGCCCCAACATTAATCTCTAGCCCTTTCATAAGGGCATACACCAAGCAGACACGGTCCCGAGTCACATCCGTCATGTGAACTCCCGAGATCAAGCAAGAACATACAATTTTCAGCCATATTCTGGCCTCCCTGTTCATCTGCGAATAAGGCAGAGTCTGGTGGTAACCCCTCTCCTTATGTCTACTCCATCGGGCTGTGGATCGAGCCCCACACAACGTACGTCTGATGTCGGCGTACGGTGGGGTGATGTTTAGCTGGCGGAGAACGTGGGCGTCTGTGTCCTGCGCTCCCACGATGGCATTAAATTGCTGGGGTTCCAGAGTGACAATTTGCCCTCTGATTTTTATTGTGTGGCTTCTGATGGCCGGGTTCCAATTTGCGTAGAACTCCCGGACCAAATGTAGGTTGCACTCCTTGGGCTCCTGGAATATAAAGCTGAGCCCAGTTGCTTCAATCCTCTGCACAATACAAGGGAACTCATGTGCTAGTGGTTCCCGTGCAATATGTTCCTCCGGGAAGTACTTGCTTTCCTTATGCTTAGCATACCACTTCTTCCCTTCCTCGGTTACCCACCTTGTTCCGTATTGGCGGCGTTGGCCGCATGGAACAGCTGCTGCAGCTGGGACTGCGGTGCCCAATCTCATTCTTTTCCTCCCGGTGCCAGAAGTAGAAGCACCTTTGCCCTTATCCTGCCTACTCGCCATTGTACCTGTCACTATACATGAACAAGCATAATGTCAAGCTATAAACATGTTAACTTCGGCTAAGTTCGGGTTACATAACGTTTACCCCACACTTAGTCCTTAGCTACTTTTACAAAACTACGGCAAGGATAACTCTATTTACACCAAAGACAACAACTATACAATTTATGCTTAGTGCGTTCACAAAAACATTTCGACAGCATAACAGTTAGCGTACTACTCAGACTTCATACAGCTAATCCCAATCCTACTATCGCTAACAATTCAACCATCGCACAAGCAATAAAAACAAAAAATAAAAAAACAAAGACAAAACATTCTATATACAATCGAATCCAAATAATCAAACCAATTTGCACAATTTTCGCATTTTCCCCAACAATTCGAGAATTCGTCGTCTTTTACATTCAAACAATATTTACACGACTTATCTCAATTTACAATCACACCCCAACATCTAATTCATCAACTTATCAAATAACCCAATTCAATTTCAACAACCCATGCCCTAGAATAAAATTTTACAATCAAATTCAAATTATTTAGATAATCTACAAGTTCAAATGCTAATTACAACAATCCGAACATATATCAATCACAAATAACTCAACATCATGTTAAATTTCTACTTAGGGTGATATATCTCACCTCACATGCCCAAATTCGACTAAAATCGCCAAAAAATTGAGAGAAACGAGGAAAACATACCTTTGAGTTGAAGAACCGAAGAAACTTGACGATTTCTTTGCCTAGTAGCGTGGCACGTTGGTTGGGGAGGGGGATTTGGGTGTTTGGTCGCAGAGAGGAAAAGAAATGGGGAGAAAGGGGCAAAAATCGGGGTTAATTTAAAGAACAACACGCGGGTCACCCGGCAACCCGGTGTGACCCGACACCAAATATAAGGCAACGTGTCACGGAGGGTAACGCGGAGCCCTTCCTCCGTGACACGGAGCCAACGCGTTGGCTTACTGGAATTTTTTAAAAATATCTGGATTTTGCCTTCAACGTGTCACGGAGGGTAACGCGGAGCCCTTCCTCCGTGACACGGAGCCAATGCGCCAGTGCACTGTTTCTTCAATTAAATTATTTTTTCATACCTTGCCTTTTCCTTCCCAATTCCATGTATATTTTTCTCCGTTAGACCTGAAAATCACCTCACTAAACAAACTTGGTTAGATTAATAGATTTCCCTAACTAAAATGAAAAATATTAACTAAAATAAAAATCTAAACCTAATCAAGAAAAGAAAAATAAAAATAAAAATTATTTACACTAAAAAGAAAGAAAGAAAATATTTTTCGCGGGTTGCCTCCCGTGCAGCGCCTGGTTTACCGTCGCGGCTCGACGTCTTTTATGCTCACTTATCTACTAGGGTTATGGACGATTTTTCACGATCGTTGTCCTCCCCCCAGTAGTTCTCAATCTTATCAGGTGGCCTTCCTATTAACTCTCGGGAATCATTTATTCGATTCGTGTTCCCATGATCAATCACACTGATCACCGAGAGTTCCTCATTTACCATCGGGATCTTAGGTGCTTTGTACACATCAAACACTTCGACCTTGTCATGTGCTCGCATTGTAAGTTGACCCGCAGCTACGTCAATTAATGCCTTTCCGGTTGCCAAAAAGGGTCGTCCCAAAATAAATGGGACTTCAGCATCTGGTTCAAAGTCCAGAACAATAAAATCGACCGAAAAAATGAGGGACCCCACTTGCACAAGCACATCCTCAACAATGCCATCCGGCCTAGCTTAGGATTTGTCTGCTAGCTGCAAGATTACGGTTGTAGGTCTAGGACTCCCCAGACCTAACTTTCTGAATACCGAAGATGGCATCAGATTTATGCTCGCCCCCAAGTCACATAATCCACGAGCTCGGATACTCTGCCCAATAGTCAGCTGGATAGTAAAACTTCCAGGGTCTTTTAGTTTCGTGGGCAGTCTGTTTTGAATCCGGGAAGTGCATTCCTCCGTCAAAGCTACCGTGGCATACTCAGTCAAGCGACTTTTGTTAGCCACGATGTCTTTAATATATTTTGCATATTTGGGCACTCCCTGCAAGACATCCACAAGAGGTAAATTAACATGTACCTGTTTAAGCACCTCCATAAATTTCTTGAAACACGCCTCCTCCTTGTGTTTCTTGAGTCGTTGAGGGAACGGGGGTGGAGGTCTTTCTGCTTCTGCTTCTTTGGTCTTCCCCCTATCAGAACTTTGTTCCTCCTCAACATCTGCTGCTCCTGACTTTTGAGGCGGTCTTTCCGGTTCCACCTCCTTCAACTGTAAACCACTCCTCGTGGTCACCGCATTCACCTGCTTCGGATTAGGATCCGTGTCGCTAGGTAGTCCTCCTCTGGGTCTTGTGTTTTGGGCACTAGCAAATTGCCCAAACTGATATTCAAGAGCCTTGGTCGCCAATTGATTATTCTTCACTTCGGCTGCCAATTTAACATAGTCAGCCTGCAATTGTGCCTGATTAGCGATCATGGTTTTGAACATCTCCTCAATGGTAGGTGATGGTGGTGGAGGAGGGGCATTGTGATTTCTGAATTGAGATTGATAGCTTTGTTTCCCTCTTTGATTTCTATGCATACCCTGACCAGAACTTTGGCCTTGTTGGTTGTTACTACCCCACGAAAAATTCGGATGGTTCCTCCAATTTGAGTTGTAGCCACTACCAAACTGCTGCTGATTTCTCTGTGCATTGCCCACAAAGTTAACAGAATCAGGATTTGCACCACAGCACTCGGCTGAATGCTCACTACTACCACACACTTCACACCACATCTGTTGGACCGCATTGACTGAAGCTGAAGGCTGGTTCAAGTTCATATTGCTGAAGTGATTATTAACTGATTTTGCAAGGCAGCTATCTGTGCAGCGATAGCTGTAAATCCATCCACTTCAAGCACTCCTGTTGCTTTCCTTGCTCCACCTCTTGATGAATCTGCATTCCATTCTGGATTGCCCTGTGAAATTCAGTTGAGCAAAGTGTACAGCTCCTCGTAAGTCTTTTCCAGCGCTTGCCCTCCAGCTGCTGAGTCTAACAGAATTTTAGTATGGGGTTCCAAACCCTCAATAAATGTGTGTACCAACACCTCATTGGACTGATGATGATGAGGACAGTCCCGCAACATGGATTTAAATCTTTCCCAGGCTTGATATAGATTTTCTCCCTCCCTCTGTTTAAAACTTAGAATTTGACTTCTAAGTCTGGCTGTTTTACCAAAAGGGAAAAATCTGATCAAAAACTTTCGTGCAAGATCATCCCACGTTGATATAGAATTTGGTGGTTCAGCTTTTAACCACCTCTTGGCTTCACCAAGTAAGGAAAACGGAAATAAGGTGAGCCAAACATAATCAGGTGACACTCCAGCGGGTATATAAGTGTCACTTATCTCCAAGAAATTCTGGAGATGTTGTTGTGGGTCTTCATGAGGGAGACCGGTAAATTGCCCGCTTGTGTGCAAAAGTTGCACCATATTCTGCTTTAATTCAAACCTCCCTCCAGGCTCTGGTTTGCGGATACTAGAATGTACATTGTTGGCATGTGGGATTGCCACCTCGCGAACCGGCCTTGCTGCTGCTTCATCGGGCACTAACACTGCCCGCACAACTGGTGGATTTTGTTGCTCCATAATAGATTGTCTGAGCAACTACAGCTTCTTTTGTAGAGCTTCTCTACGTTGACTATGAAATTCACGTTCAGGCTCTAAGTAAGATTCCACCAGCTCTTTGTCCCTTGCCAGTGTTCACAGAAATCAAGTCTGCAAAATTCAGGCTAAGACCAAGTTGTTAACACTTAAGAAAATAAAACAAAAATACAGTAAATTTACACTTAACACAATTTCACCAATTGCCTAGTCTCCCCGGCAACGGCGCCAAAAACTTGTTCGGGCAGTGTTTGCTATAGGTGTAAAACCGACACGCAAGTGCACGTGGTCAAACAAGTAATAAAGTGGCTAAGTAAGCCAAGTACCGATCCAAGGAGACTCAGGATAAGTAAAATTGCCTAAGTACACTATATTATTATCTTACTTCTAATTATGCTAACAACAGCGTAACCAACAGTTAAATAAGTTTTTGTTTATAAAATATATATATACTAAAACTATTAACAATTATTTACTATGAATTTAAACTATGGATATGAGCATGCCAAGGTTAAGAACAAGTAATGAATTCGATTATAATAATAATTTGGTTAATCTCTTCTCTATGTTGCTAGCCAAGAACAATAGCCTAGAAATTAAAACTCTCGTATTTAATTTCACTTTAGAATCATAAACCACCCGTCTACATTTCTGTGATCAAATGCAAATTATGACCTAGTAATACAATTTCGGTTCCTCAACTGACTAATACGGCTTTCAAGTATATTTCTATCAGGAAAGCACATCAAAACCCAATTTTCCCAAATCAAGTTAAGAACAATACCCTATTAATTCACAACTTTCCAATTTCTTGCTCTATCGAGTGAATTTGGACTTTTTAGATGTACATTAATGTCGGCCACACACTAATGCAGTAGAAACAAGAATTAATAGAACAACATAGAAGAAGAAGAAGAAAACCATAAAATTAATAATCAAATTTCATCACAAATGTTCATAACCTCAGCAAGGAAGAGAATTAGCCACTCATTTGTGGATTGATCATCCTAAAACAAGTGTAAATCATGCATACAATTGATAGAAAGAAGAAAGGAAGAGAAGAAATCCCTTAGCTTTTTCATCCCTCAACTGCTTCTAACCCACGTCCTTGCTCCACCAAGTCTGAACTAATTAAAATAAACCTAAGTGTGCTATTTATACTAGTGGGAAATTTTTCCCGGAATAACAAGAAACGTGTCACGGAGGCCATCGCGGAGCACTGCCTTCGTGACACGGCGTGGACGCGGACCTTCACTGGAAATCCAGGGTCCGGTAAAATAGCCCCAACGTGGCACGGAGGCCAACGCGAAGGCCTATCTCCGTGCCACGGATCTATCGCGAGGCCACACTGGAATTTGCCATTTAATTTCCTCTCCAGGCAGTGTGCCTCCGCGATGGTAGCGTGGCACGGCTCCATCGCGGAGCCCCTATACTTTGTGCCTTCCAATGTCTTTTCCACGCTCACATCCGAGTCCAACTCCGATATTGTTCCAACACGCATTTTAGCTCCTAAAAATCATATTTACCTGCAAAACAAATTCTAATCATGTTGGTTAGTATAAATTCACATTTCATTACCAACTACATGAGAATATATACACATTGCACAACAAACAAGGCGAAAATGATACGTTTGAGTATCACTTGGGCATATAAATCTGCCCAAGATCAGATGTCCCTACCGATGAGGAGATACATCGGGAGGACTCAGATGTTGAGTTAGATAAGGACGGCGGGGGCGATTCGGATATGGGAGATGAAGCAACGACACCTAATGAAGAAGTTGAATACTTCGATTGATCAGGGAGTTTCACCACCCAACCTTTGTGATATGTGAAATTATGTGATCACTGGGGACAGTGTTCGGGTTAAGTGTGGGGTGGAAGTAGTTAGGTGCCAGCTGCTTTGTTTATGTTTTTTTTGTTGTTGTTGTGCCTGTGCAAAATGTGACCTTGCGACTCTGTGTTGTGTGTTCTATAATTAATTTGGTGATGAAATGAATGTTGAGTTGTTGTGTGTTGTGTTGAGCTACTGTTGGTTGTGTTGTGTAAATATTGTTCAAATTAAAATTTTTATCTTTTTCTAGCGAATTTTTTCGATTTTTTTTTGTTGGGTTTCTCGGCCTTTATTTTCGGTGCTTTTACCGAGAATAGTCCCATTGAACCGAAGTCGTAGATAGCGACAGTTCCCTATGATGGATGGATGATGACCGTCTTAAGGGAAATGTAGTCGATAGGAGTAGTTTTTTTTCTTTCTTTTATTTTCTTTCTTTTGTCTGTTTCCCAAACGTGTCGCTACTTCATGGTTCGGAATTCTTGTTGCGTATTGTACATGATATTGAGATGCAAAGATGATTCGTATGAAAGCATGCAAATGTGTAAACATGTTGAGATACCTAGTCCATAGAGTTCGATTCGATGTGATTGAGGCTTAATATTGAATTCGTGTAATTAGCTGATATAAGAGTCTGTGAATAAGTCTTGAGTTGAGCATGTGCAAGGAGTGTGAGGTGAGGTTTTGATTATTCCATGCTATTGTGAAGTGTCTAGAACTTGCTTGGTGTGTGTGCGAAACAAAATGAAGGATGTGTATTGTAGGAAAGGATGTAGGCATTTCTTTGATTAAACCGAAAGTTTTTTTTCCTTATCATAACTACCTTGAATGTACATCCTAGTTAGCCCCATTGAGCCTTTAGCCTACTTTTTTTTCTTTCTTTGAAGAGGTAGAAACCGAGCTTAATCCCTTCTTTTCATTAGCCGTGAATTTGATCCAAAACTCTTAAGCGCTCAAGAAAAATAATTTTTCCCACAGTGTCAAGGAGTGAGAATTGTGAAAAGGAAGGAAAAGCGGAAGTTGTGAAAGTAAAGAAAAGGTCAAGGGTGCACTTGCTGTAATTAAAGAAAATAAAATGTATAACTAATCTTGGTTATTAAGTCGAGTGTGCTTAAAGAAATGGGAACAAAAATAAAGAAAAAGTTCAAGAATGAGAGGATAAAGGAAGAGACAATACCCATAATGATGGTGGGATGTATTGAAAAGCGCTTAAGGAGGCTAGTTGCTATTATTGGTTAGCTTGGTGAGCCCAGTATTTACTAGTTTCTTAGCTTACAGTACAACCCTTTAATTCCTACGTGATCTTACATCACGCATCCTTATATTAGTGGAGTAATACACTAGAGGCAAGCTTATGGTTCATGACATGATGCATGTGAATTCTTTGAGGGAGAGAGCGAAATCGTGTTCATATACCCCTACATGTAATGCCATGGAAATCATATGATTGAAAAGGGGGAAATTTCTCTTGTGTTGTGAGGGCACATGCTTGACGAGAGATTGAATTTCGTGTCGGATGTCTTGATCAATTGATTTGCATGAGTTTTCCGAGATCGAGAGTCGATTCTTGAGTTTAGGAGGTCTTAATGTGGTGAATGTCATGGTATTGATGGCACTATGCATGTTTTCTTGATGATTTCCTATATCAAATAATCGGTATAGCAGTAGCTTGAATTGTCGAGCCAAAGTATCTATGCGTGGGGATCAATTGCATGAGATGTGAGAGTATTGTTCGAGGACGAACAAAGTCTTAAGTGTGGGGTAAGTGATCTTGGGCAGAATTATATGCCCAAGTGATGCTCAAATGCTCTATTTCGTCTTGTTTATCTATCGTTATGTGTGCATTCTCATGTGATTTGTAGTTAAAATGTGAATTTATACTAACCAACATGATTAGTGTTGTTTTGCAGGTAAAATGTAATTTTAGGAAGCTAAGATACATGTTGGCAAAGATCGGGAATGGACTTGGAAGCGAGCAGTGGAAAAGGTCAAGGAAGAGCAACAAAAATAAGGGCTCTGTGATGGAGCCGTGTCATGCTGCCATCGTGGAGGCACTCTGCCTCAGATGATCTATTGTGGCAAATTCCAGTGAAGGTCCGCATTGCCTCTGTGACACGGAAGCAATGCCACGCGATACAAGCCGTGGCACGTTGCCTATATTTACCTGGAATATCAATTTCCAGTGAGGGTCCGCGTTTGCACCGTGGCACGGAGGGAGTGCTCCGCGGTACACTCCGTGCCACATTGCTTGTTATTCCAGGAAAAATTTCCACTAGTATAAATAGCACACTTAGGTTTATTTTTAATTATTCTGACTTGGTTGAGCAAGAACGTGGGTTACAGGTAGTTGAGGGGACGAAAATGCTAGGGTTCTTCTCTATCTCTTTCTCTTTTATCTCAGTTGTTTGTATGATTTATACTCATTTGATGATGTTTAATTCACAAATGAGTGGCTAAATTCTCTTCTTGCTGAGGTTAAGAACAATTGTAGTGGAATGTAATTGTTGATCAATTTAGTTTTCATCTTTTCTTCAATGGTTGTTCTATCAATTCTTGTTCTTACTGCATTAATGTTTAGCCAATATTAATGTATATCTAAAAAATTCAATTTTGATTTTGAAAAGGAAAGAAATTGGAAAGTTGTGAATTGGTAGGATATGATCTCTTCTTAGTTTGGAAAAATTGAGAATTGATTTACATTCAGAATAGAAATATATCTGAAAGTCGTATTAGTCAATTAATAATCGGTTTTGTATGGCTAGAACATGAAATTCTTTTATCACAGAAATGTAGGTTGAAGGTTCATGATTCTTAAGTTGGGTAGGATATGAAAGTTTGAATACATAGGCAATAATTCTTGACTAGCAACCGAAGGAAAGATTAATTGAAGTGTATCAACAAATTACTTCCCTGCATGTTCGTTTTAGCCTCAACATGCTCATTACTATAGTTTAGACTTACTTTATCATTTTGTCTTAGATTCGTAGAAATTAGGAAACTAAACTTTCAAAATCCTATTTAAATTGTTGTCGACATTTTTAAAGTTAGAGTTCATTAACATTTAAGTTGATTATTACCTTAGTTCAGTTCCTGTGGGATCGATACTTGGCTTACTTAAGCCATTTTACTACTTGTTCGACCATGTGCACTTGCATGTAGTTACCAAACACCCGAACAATAGGATGGTTACTCTTTCTTCATATTTAGTCGTGCCATAGAGCAGTACAGTACAGGGTTGAGTCCCTAAAACTTATCATACTCTTTGTTTACAGATTAAAATGGCAGACCAGCGACACCCTGCCACAGGAAGAAGATTGGATACTGCAGCAGGAGAAGGCACCAGCAGGATGCCTCAGTTTCATTTAGAACCAGCCCGATCTGAGGGCGATACAGAGGCATCATCACAGCCCTCTCAACAGTCCCCATCTCACCAGGAGCCATTCGGAACGACACCGCCTCCGATAGCTCCTGTACCTACACCATCCGACCAGGAAGTTCGCAGTGTAGTAGTATGCTCGCACAAATGATGGCCACTCAACGCCAGCCAGTGCCACCCGTAACAGTAGAGCCATCAGGTGGATCTGGTAGTTTAAGGGTTAGGGAATTTTTGGCATTAGGTCCCCCACAGTTCACAGGGTCAGATCGGGCAGAGGACCCCCATGATTTCCTAAACCAGATGCAGAGAATATTTCGAGTCATGCATGTAACACCTGCAGAATCAGTTGAGTTAGTAGTGTTCCGTTTGCGAGATATTGCTGTGTTGTGGTACGAGAGCTGGGAAAGGTCTCGAGGGAGGGATGTTGCCCCTCCGACCTGGTCCAGCTTTTCAGAGGCCTTCCTGGACCATTATTTGCCACGGGAAATCAGACAGGCCCAGATGGACCAGTTCTTGCATCTGGAGCAGGGGGCGAGGAGTATACGTGAATATGCCCTACAGTTTGATTCCTTAGCCCGCTATGCTCCAGCTTTCGTGGATACCATGCCATCGAGGGTTCACCGATTCATTATGGGTCTGAACCCGGAATATATTAAGACATGTATGACAACTACGTTGAGGGAAGATATGGACATCGCTTGGGTGCAGGCCTTCGCCCAGACTGTTGAGGGTCTTAGACAGCAGCAGCAGAGTAATAGGCAGACAAATCAGGAGCAGTGTCACAGAGATAGATCTGAGGAGATTCAGGGGGAGATTCAGAGAGGGCCTACGGTTTTCTAATAGGCCACGGTTTTCTTATAGGCCACAATTTTCTGATAGGCCACCTAGACCCTGCAGTCAATACTGCAGCAGAGAGGTAGATTTATTCATCGGGGTCAGTCAGAGTCTGGTAGAAGTTTCTAGACAGTGGATTCTCCTCATCAAAGGAGGGTAGAACAGAGCGGATACACATTTCCACCCTACCCCATTTGCAATTGACTCCACCTCGAAGCTTGCAGATATGGCTCCACAGGGTGTTACATATGTGGGCAGGAAGGGCATAGGATGCAAGATTGTTTAGCCAGGGGTCAAGGTAGCCGAGATAGCCAAGAAAGAGAATCCGCAGGGCCGCGAGCTCCAGCAGCCTCGGTAGGGCGTAGGCCCTCAGGTTCAGTAGGTAGAGGCCGAGGTAGATCAGGAGCCTCTAGTTCGGGTACGGGCCCAAGCCGTACCTATGCACTACCAGGGAGGCAGGACTCAGAGGCGTCTCCAGATGTGGTAACAGGTATTATGACTATTTGCTCATACCCTGCTTATGTATTGATTGATCCAGGGTCTACTTTGTCTTACATTACCCCATTTGTGGCTCGAAAGTTTAGTGTTGCACCAGAATTGCTTCAGCAGCCGTTTTCAGTATCTACACCTGTCGGTGACTCCATTATAGCTAGCAGGATTTATCGAGGGTGTACAGTAGAGGTTGCCAATTGTCCGACTACAGTAGATCTAGTAGAACTAGAGATGATTGATTTCGATGCCATTATGGGTATGGATTGGTTGGTGCCATGCTATGCCAACGTAGAATGTTGGACCAAGACGGTCCGATTTCACTTTCCAGGGGAGGCAGTACGAGAGTGGAAGGGCAGCAGAGCTACGCCAAAAGGTAGGTTTATTTCCTACATTCAGGCGAGGAAGTTGATAGCTAAGGGATGAATTTACCACCTTGTCAAAGTTCAGGATGTTCGGGTAGAGCCTCCGACTCTCCAGTCTGTTCCAGTGGTGAATGAATTCCCTGACGTATTTCCAGATGAGCTACCTGGTATTCCCCAGAAAGGGAAATAGATTTTGCAATCAATTTGCTACCAGGCACTCAACCCATATCAATTCCTCCATATCGTATGGCTAGAGCTGAAATCAAAGAGTTAAAGGAGCAGCTGAAAGATCTGTTAGATAAGGGTTTTATTAGGCCGAGTACTTCACCTTGGGGTGCGCCAGTTCTATTTGTGAGAAAGAAGGATGGCTCGCTCTGCATGTGTATAGATTACCGACAGTTGAATAAGGTTACAGTTAAGAATAAGTATCCGCTTCCTAGAATAGATGATTTGTTTGATCAGTTACAGGGGGCCAGATATTTCTCCAAGATTGACTTACGGTCCGGATACCATCAGGTTTGAGTCCGTGAAAGAGACATTCCCAAGACAGCCTTCAGGACCAGATATGGCCATTTTGAGTTCCTGGTCATGTCCTTTGGGATGACGAATGCCCCAGCAGTATTTATGGACCTGATGAATAGTATATTCAGACCATACCTGGACTTGTTCGTGATAGTGTTTATCGATGATATTCTGGTGTATTCTCGTTTAGAGGTAGACCACCAGGCTCATTTACGGACAGTGCTCCAGATTCTCAGGGACCGTCAGTTGTATGCTAAGTTCTCTAAATGTGAATTCTGGTTGAACTCAGTAGCTTTCTTGGGGCATATTGTGTTGGATACTGGTATACAAGTGGATACACAGAAAATAGAAGCAGTCAAAACATGGCCCAGACCTACCACTCCGACTAAAGTCCGCAGTTTTCTGGTATTAGCAGGATGCTATAGAAGATTTGTTGAGGGATTCTCCACCATAAAGGCACCTCTGACTAAGCTGACGCAGAAAATAGTAAAGTTTCGGTGGACGGAGGCATGTGAGCAGAGTTTCCAAGAATTGAAAGACAGATTAACCTCCGCCCCAGTGTTAGCATTACCGGAAGGTACAGAGGGTTATTTAGTGTATTGTGACGCATCAGGTATTGGGTTGGGATGTGTGTTTATGCAACAAGGTAAAGTGATAGCTTATGCTTCCAGACAGCTGAGGAAACACGAAAATAATTATCCTACCCATGACCTGAAGTTAGCCGCAGTGATCCATGCCTTAAAGATATGGAGACATTACTTGTATGGTGTCCATGTGGATATTTTCACTGACCATAAGAGCCTACAGTATATCTTCACTTAGAGGGAGTTGAATTTGCGGCAACATCGCTGGTTAGAGCTATTGAAAGATTATGATGTGAACATTTTTTATCATCCGAGAAAGGCCAACGTAGTAGTAGATGCCCTCAGCCGTAAATCTATGGGGAGTTTAGCGTACTTGCAGCCCGAGCAGCGGGAGTTGGCTAGAGAAATACACCAATTAGCAAGTTTAGCCGTTCGCGTAGCAAAAACAGAGGACAACAGAGCGATAATTTAGAACACTGCTGTGTCGTCATTAGTTGTGGAGGTAAAGGAATGGCAATATGAAGATCCTGACCTGGTTCAGCTTAAGGATAGAATTCAGTAAGGGAAAGCGACAGATTTTCAGGTAACTGAGGATGAAGTGTTGCGATGTAAGGGCCGTCTTTGTGTTCCAGATATTTCAGGACTTCGCCAGCAGATAATGAGTGAGGTACATTACGCCCGCTATTCTCTCCACCCAGGCGCAACAAAAATGTACAACAATATCAAGGAGATCTACTGATGGTCGGGTATGAAGAGGGAAATAGCAGAATTTGTAGCCCAGTGTCCTAACTGCCAACAAGTAAAAGCGGAACACCAGAAATTGGGAGGATTGACTCAGGACATAGTTGTGCCTCTTTGGAAGTGGGAAGCAGTGAACATGGACTTTGTAGTAGGATTACCCCGTACCATACATAGACATGATTCCATTTGGGTAATTGTTGATAGACTGACGAAATCAGCCTATTTCCTGCCAGTAAAAGCCACTTTCTCTGCTGAAGATTAAGCTGAATTGTATATCAGAGAAATAGTTAGATTACACGGTGTTCCAGTATCTATTATCTCTGACAGAGGAGCATAATTTACAGCTAGATTTTGGCAGTCGTTTCAGAGAGGTCTGGGAACGCAGATCAATTTCAGCACAGCATTCCACCCTCAGACGGATGGATAGGCGGAATGCACTATTCAGACGCTTGAGGATATGCTACGGGCGTGTGTGTTGGACTTTGGAGGTAGCTGGGACGAGCATTTACCGTTGATTGAGTTTTCTTATAACAATAGTTATCACTCCGCTATCCAGATGGTGCCCTTTGAGGTGTTGTATGGGCGAAAATGTAGATCGCCAGTTGGCTGGTTTGAAGTGGGAGAGTCAGCGCTGATTGGGCCAGATATTATTCATCAGTCAGAGGAGAAGGTAAAGCTTATCATAGAACGCCTACTGACTGCACAGAGCCGCCAGAAATCGTATGCTGATGGTGCGGCGCAGAGATCGGGAATTTAATGTGAATGACTGGGTATTTCTGAAAGTATCTCCAATGAAAGGGGTGATGAGATTCGGCAAGAAAGGTAAACTCAGTTCGAGATTTTTTGGGCCTTATTAGATTCGTCGAAGAATAGGCCAAGTGGCATATGAGTTGAACTTGCCTCCAGAATTAGAGTCCGTTCATCCAGTTTTCCACGTATCTATGCTAAGAAAGTACATAGGAGACCCATCCTGAGTTGTCCTAGTCCAGGATGTCCAGGTTACGGAAGAGCTGGCCTATGAAGAGGTTTCGGTAGCCATATTAGATAGACATATTCATAGATTGAGGACTAAAGATATTGCATCTGTCAAGGTACTGTGGCGTAATAAGAACCGAGAGGAGATGACTTGGGAAGCAGAGGAAGACATGAAAGTCAGATATCCTCACTTATTCCAAGCCTAGTCAGCCAAGACGTATGTTAGTATTGTTATTTTATGAAATGCCTTATATTACATGTATAAATGAGATAATCGATCCTAGTCTTTTACGTGAGGGATGCTATAGTATTGTGTGGAGTACCTGTATTGGACTTTTCTACATTTCAGGTTTTTGAGATAGTCCATATTACAGGGGAAACTCTGCCAAAATTTTTCTAAGAATAAGTCGAGTAAGTTGAGGTTCCTAAAAGTAGAAGTTTACATTCGAGGACGAATGTCCTTCAGGGGGGGAGGATGTTACATCCCGTAAATTCTCGACATGTAGATGGCGTATTCGCATGTTGGTTAAGAGTTTTGAGTGTCATACATGCTAGAAAAAGGCCTAGGGTAAGACCGGATAAGCGACTCATCGAACCATCGCGGGAGGAGCCCGGGCAGAGCCCCTCCGCGATGGCAGCGTGTCACGGAGGGAGGGCCTCCGTGATGGCAGCATGTCACGGAGGCCCTATCCAGGCCCAAGTATATAAACCCCTCACTTAGGTTTTTAATGATAATTTCATACAATTTCAAGAGAGAACATAGCGTAACAGGGGAGAACGAAGATTCCTTACCTATATTCATCCGATTACGCTGTCAAACGCGGTCCAAACTCAAATTAACTCCAAATACCGAGGTATTAAGCAGCAAGGAGCATTCCTACAGATTTAGTTTCGTGAAATTAGGACGGCGAATCGTCGTGCTACCGAGTCAAGGTAAGTGGAATTGCTCCAAATTAGTGTCAATATACTCCTAGCCCTAAAGTGAGTAATTCTCCCTTCTGGACTTTCGAGAAATAGCGAGTTTTCGGTCGTATTTCAATAAGCCAAAGTTTGGGATATATATATATTAAAAGTGATATTTTCTTTCAGAATATTAATGTATTTAGTTCTAATTGATATATATATATATATATATATATGAATGCAGTTGGGAGAAATAGCGAAAATACTGACCGAGCTACGCCAGTTAGTCAGGAAATCAGAAACAAAGGTATGTAAAGCTTGTCCCTTCGGCCAGTTAGTAATCCTAGTATAGCAATTAGCGTGAACTATAGAAGAAAGAATTCAGAAGTCGAGTATTGAGTCCAGTATGAATCCAGCAAGCATGTTTTATAATATTATGTTATATTCAGAATAAAAGTTAATAGAGCAATATCAGACAGTCAGATAATATCTCAAATACAGTATAGCTCAGTATGAGAATTAGTTTAATGCAGAAAAGAGAATCAGAATAGAATATCTAAACATGGATAGTATTTTCAGATTGAACATGCTTGCTATACATGATTATTGTTTATTGAGACCTTTTTGTGTTATGAAGGCACCCTTTGAGCGTCCTCGCCGCCCCTGGGTTAGTAACTGTGTCGACCCGCCGCTGAGGGTGGGGATACGCCACTCCAAGTAGTGGTATGCCGTCCGCTAGAGGACGAAGATGGGATGGAGCATTCCCCATATGAGGCTGATCAGCATAGCATTACAAAGTACATAGTACAGAGTACAGAGTTCAGTACAGGAGTCCTCCGGACTCAGACACAATTATATATATCAAAGGTTATAGTCCGAGCTGGAGACCCAAGGGGCCGGTAGAGGTGCTCATAGTTAGCAGATGAGTTGAGTGATTTATTTTTGGATGGTTTTGACCTGGGTAGGGGTATATAGATTGTGTGTTGGTTGGAACCTTCCGGCTTATGGGGGCTGGTATAGGTCCTTGTATGTTATATATGTATATACATGTTATTTATTAGCTGATAGACAGCAGGTCGCCACGTCGACAAGTATGCTTCTACCTTACCTTCAGAATAGATGAGCTTATTTCAGATCCCGCCAGCCCAAATAGTTTCAGATACTTTCTACTATTCAGAATAACTAGTATTATTGCTTATATTCAGTTATGCTCAGTTTGCTTTACATACTCAGTACCAGTGGTACTGACGCCCATTTGGGGCACTGCATTTATTTGCCTGCAGGTACCTATAGACGAGGAGCCGACCCCTTGTGATCCTAGCCAGCGCAGAGTCATCAGCTCCTGTCATCCGGAGCTTGATATTCAGAGGTTTATACTATTTTTCTTTTGGTTGTATAGTATGGGTAGGTCGGGGCCCTGTCCCGACCATCTTATCAGTATTCCTACAGGCTTGCAGACTCTATATATTTCCCTGTGGTTAGTTGTGCCGGTCCTGTGGGGCCGTGCATATACTTAGTTGTTTATATTGGTCGTGGTGACCTTGTCGGTCACGTAGCTGTTTAGCATCTGTTATATTGATTCAGAAATAACTAGTCAGCATGGTGGCCTTGTCGGCCCGCATAGGTTCCCTTATATTGATGAGATTCTGGTTAGCTACTATTGTTGTATAGGTGGCTATAGGCCTAGCCGGCCGGGGGCTGTATTTACAGCCTCTATATAGCCCGTTGATTCCGTGAATCAGAGTTAGAGCCAGCCAGGCACCAGAAGTGCTTACGCTCAGTAGTCTAGCAGATCAAGTTCTAGTAGGGCACCAGGTGCCAGTCATATCCCCCAAGGCGGGGCGTGACACAATGGTTGAGCAAGAATATCTAAACTTAAGAAGTAGACTGACTGAAATAATGTATCTGAAACTGAAGCTTTGAATGATGCATGAAACACAATATGATCAGTGTATAAAATAATTATGCAATAGAATTGTGAGTCAAACTAATCCCTAAAAAATATATTCATACATGTAAAACTTTAACTTGGGTAGGAGTTTCATAACCGACACCATCATGAATGAGCACATGATGCCCAACTGTCTCGCTTAAGTTGGCAGAGCCGCTCAAAGCCTTGCCAGGGCAAAGAACGATCACAATCTGGGGATCCATAACTTAAGTTTTAACCAGGGGACTATCTTTGAGGAGTCACCTAAACCAACGGCATGATCCTATCCTACACTGGCTACGTAGTTCTGGGGCTTATGAGTCATCTAACTCTTCACCTACTTAATGCTAAATAATCCTCCCAAAACATATAATCATATACTTATGCCTATATGAGGCATCTTGAAAACATCTTTTATAAAGAACTTTAGCTATAGATATAGTAGATGTTTTGAAATCTCTAGTTAGCCTTTCACTTAATATCTGTAACTTTAATGAAGAGTCTTTCTCTCAAAACATTCTTTTAAAAGAAAATTTGGGAGCTTCTATGCTCCAATCATCTCTTTAAAAACTTGTGGAGCTTCTATGCTCAAAATATCTCATAAGTTTCAAAAACAAGACTTCACTTTAACTTTTGAAAATCATGCTCAAAATCATACTTTCTTTCTCAAAATCTCTCCATGAAAACTCTTTTGAAAATCTGCTCACTTTATGAAAATAAATGCAACTAAACTCAAATCATAATGCTTTCAAAATCATGACCTTTATGCAATACGGTTCATGGGATAAGAGACATGAACCAAACACCAATTAATAACTCAATAACTCAAGAGATATAAACAATAAATATCAAGAGGATGATAATCAATAACAAAGGGATACAATTCAATAAGAATAGCTCAACAATGATCAATTCAATAGATAGAGAAGAAGACAATTCAAGAATCTAGCCACAAACCTTAGCTTTAATCTCAATGAATTCTTGCTTAGATTTAGAAATAACGATGAATGAAAATCCTTACTTAAATTACCCTTACATACCTGGAAAGTTGAACTTAGACTCAAACTTGAAAATTCCTAGGTTGAAGATGATGAATCCCTAGCTTCCTAATGAACTTGAGAGCTTAATGATCTTGAATTCACGTTGTAATAAATGGGAATAAGATTTTAGACTAATTAAACCCTCATAAATATAATCTTTAGAAATCCCAAAATATTCTAGATTAGACGATTAAAACATAGGAATTTACTAAAATAACTCTGGGCTCTCGTCTGCAAAATTGAACTTGTCAGTGATGACGACCCACCTAATGACACGTCACCCATCTTGATGACTTTTGGAGTCCTTTAATCACCCCTAAAACAAAGTTGTTCATTCTTTAATTCTTACCTCAAAGTCCATCAGAATGACCAACTTAATGAATCATCACTTATACTAATGAATCGTGGCCTAACTTATTGGAACTAGGAAGAAAATATAAATTTTTGAAACTTAACTTGGGAATGAATGCATATAACGAATCGTTAAGTGACCTAACGACTCACTTAATGAGTCGTTCTATGGTCTAGTTTATTTTCAGCTATTTTTCCTACTTCACATCTAGGATCTGATCTTAGGGACTTTTTTAGGGTTGTTACACATCCTAATTTTCCTTGAAATCAATAACATAAGTTCTCAGCATATCCTTCAAAGTCTGAATAGTATATTTTGCCCGATCATCTATCTGCGGAAGAAAGGCAGTACTAAGCTTCACCTTTGAACCCAAATCATTTTGAAACGACTTCTAAAACTGGGAGGTGAACTGAGTGCCCCTATATGAAATTATAGATAATAGAACTCCATGAAGTGTGACTACCTCATGAATATACAGTCTGGCATAGTCCTCGACTGAATCTGTACTTTTTACAGGAAAGAAATAGGTTGACTTGGTCATGTGGTCTATAATTACCCAAAGAGTCATGCTATCATCAGGATCGCGGTAGACCGGTGATGAAGTCCATATTGATCATCTTCCACTTCCACTTAGGAAGTGCTATATTCTGACCATGCCACATGGCCTTTGGTGCTCGGTCTTAACCTGTTAACAATTCAAACATTTAGCAATAAAGTCTGCAATATCTCTCTTCATACCATTCCTCCAATGGACTTTCCTCAAGTTATGGTACATTTTTGTGGAACCCGGGTGAATCGAATATCTGGAGTTGTGCACTTCTACCATGATTCTACCTCGGAGACCATCTACATCTGGAATATATAACCTACCTTGATACTTCAAGACACCATCTCCCCTTGTACAAAAACAAACACCTACTGCTTGTGACATCATCCTTTAGCTAGAGTAAGGTGGGATCTCTGTATTGTTCTTCCTTAACTTCCATTATTATAGACGATTCTGCCTCATTCTTTACAAGCACACCTCCCTTTTTAGAGTCTAGAAGATAACTCCTAAATGTGAGAGTCTATGCACATCCTTAACTAACTCTTTCTTTCCTTCCTCTACATGGGTTGTACTGCCCATAGACAGCCTACTAAGATTATCAACAACCATATTTTCTTTACTTGGATGGTAGAGAATGCTCATGTTGTAATCCTTAAGCAATTTGAGTCATCTCCTCTATCTGAGATTTAGCTCCTTCTGGCTGAAAACATATTGAAGACTCTTGTGATCTGTGAACACGTAAACATGCACACCATAAAGATAATGATGCCAAATCTTTAATGCAAACACTATCACCACCAATTCAAGGACATGAGTCGGATAATTCTTCTCGTAGACCTTAAGTTGTCTGGAAGAATAACCTATAACTTACCATTTTGCATCAATACACAATCAATGCCCATCTCTGGATTCATTGCAATACACAATAAAAGCCTCTATGCCCTCTAGTAGGGTTAACACTGGAGCAGTAGTCAAACTAGTTTTCAATTCCTGAAAGGTTTTCTCACAAGCTTCAGACCACTGAAACTTAACCTTCTTATGAGTCAACTTAGTTAACAGGGCAGCAATAGATGAAAATCCTTCTACAAAACTTTTGTAATAGCTAGCTACACCTAAGAAACTCCTAATGTCTATCGGGGTTGTGAGTCTGGGCAAACTCTTTACTGCTTCAATCTTCTAGGAGTTAACCTAAATACCCTCGCTGGAGACTATGTGGCCTAGGAATGCCACTGACTTCAAGAAAAACTCATACTTAGAAAACTTGGCGAACAACTCACAGTCCTTAAGAGTCTAAAGAACTATTCTAAGGTGACTAGCATGATCTTCCTCGCTCCTGGAGTAAACTAGGATGCCGTTGATGAACACAATAATGAACATAACAAGATATTTCTTAAACACTCTATTCATGAGGTTCATGAATATTGCAGGGTTATTAATCATACCAAAGCACATGACAAGGAACTCAAAATAACCATAACTGGTATTGAAAGTTGTTCTTGGAATGTCACTTTCTCCAACTTTCAACTGATTATAGCCAGATCTGAGGTATATGTTAAAGAAACAAGTAGCACCTTGAAGTTGGTTTAACAAGTCATCAATTCTAGAAAAGGGATACTTATGCTTGATGGTGACCTTGTGCAGTTGGCGATAACCGATACACATTCTAAGAGTACCATCTTTCTTATGCGTGAAGAGAACTGGAGCAACCCAAGGTGAAATACTTGAGAAAATAAAGCCTTTATCAAGGAGATCTCTTAACTTCTCTTTCAACTCATTTAGCTCAGTTGGAACCATTCTATACATCAGAATAGAGATAGGCTGAGTGTCAAGAAGGACATCTATTCCGAGATCAATTTTCCTATCGAGAGGAACTTCGAGAAGATCATCCAAAAAAACCTATGGGAACTCATTCATAATTAGAATTGACTGAAGGAGTGGCGCCTTAGCATTATAGTCTCTAACTCTAACTAAGTGATAGATAAACCCCTTAAAAATTAAATTTCCGACCTTAACATATGAAGTGAAATAACCTTTAGGCATAGCGGCACTACCTTCTCAAATTAAAACTGGCTCATTTAGAAACTGAAACTTTACTACTCATGTCCTACAACCGAATGAGGCATAACATGAATATAACCAATCCTTGCCTAGAATAACATCGAAATCCACTATGTCTAACCCAACTAAGTCAGCTGTTGTGTTTTTATGATGGACTAAAATTGTGCAATCTTTATAGACTCTCTTTTCTATAACTGACTCGCCAATCGGAGTAGAAATACTAAAAGGCTCTAAAGTTGTTTGGGACAGATCCCAAAAACTTTACAGCTACATAAGGAGTCATGAAGGATAAAGTAGTGTCGGGATCAAGTAAGGTGTAAACATCAATAGTAAAGGCTTTTAACATACTAGTAACAATGTTTGGGGAGTTCTCCTGATCTTGGCGACTAGACATGGCATATAGACGGTCCTGTCCTCCGCCAATACCTAAAATACTGCCTTTTTGGGCAACCCTACCTACTGAAGCGGTAGAATGCGCATTGTTGCCCCTATTACCCTTTCTTTTATATAGATAATCCATTAAGAAGTATCTCTATTAATCACACTCATAGCATCCACCTTTACCTAAATAACACTCCATAAGGGGCTCCTATCATACTTGCTGCAAGATGGGTGTCGAGAGGTTCCCTTAGCTATACTACCCTGCATTTCAAAACTTTGAGCCCTGAAATTCTGACTATTCTAAAACCTTTGGTCACCTCAATTTCCTGGCACTAGCGCACTAGCTTATGATGGTGCAGGTCCGGAGGACCTCTTCCGAAAGAAGGACCTATTATCGTTCCCACTCTTCTGTTGATTGACCTCATGGCCTACTGACTTTGCCTTCTTACTCTGATGTTCCTCCCTATCCTTCTTTTTATCGTCCTCTAGTTGTTGGGTGTACATCATTAGTCTGGAGATATTCATATTGCTACTCAAAATGTACCCTTACACTCCTTACTTACATGCTTACCCAGAGTAGACACAAACTTTCTCATCCTAGCTCTCATGTTTGGCACCATCTCTAGAGCATATCTAGATAGCTGGGTGAACTTGAACCATATTCTTTCACGCTCATGGTGCCTTGTTTCAGTTTTACGAACTCTTCTGTCTTAGCCTATCTCAACTCCTAAGATAAGAAATGGTTCAAGAATGCATCCTCGAAATCACCCCAGACTATTGGAGATACATTTTCACCACGACTCTGCTCCCACTGATCATACCATACATTTGCAATATCCTTGAGCTAATAAAAAGCAAATTCAACTCCCTCAATTTCTATCGCATGCATCACTCTCAAGATTTTCTATATCTCATCAATAAAGTTCTAGAGATCCTCATCAACCTTAGACCCCGTAAACATTAGCAGGTTCATTTTAAGGAATCCTTTAATCCTTGACGCTCCTGATGAGTCGTGAGAACTAGAGTCGGTAGGTGTTGAGCCTTACTAGCCTGATTGAGTTGCAACTAACTATGTGAGCATCTGTATAGGCCCTCTAAACTCTGCCTCTAAAGTGCCAACATAGGGAGGCTGAGAAATAGGTTCCTCTAGAACTCTCACATTGGTAGCATGTGCATTTCAAGCTCCGACACTAACATCCTGAACTGTCGAGCAAGCCATATTCCTACTCTGCATCCTAGTTTGTGGGGGAAGATTGGATGTATTGTTTCTCGCAGTATTCCTCTAAATAGAGGTACATTTTAGAGGCATGATCTAATATACGTGAATGCATGAGCTAGGAGAAAATCTTTATAGAGTTAAACTCTATCACATGAACTAGAGTATGAAAGAAGGGTGGCATTTCCAACGCCCTATAGCCTTCCTATTATAAGTGTGGCATGCTTCATACTTATAAGAAGGACTCTACTAGATGCAGGTTTATATACATTCTAGGACTATTGAACCTAGAGCTCTAATACCAAGTTTGTAACGCCTCGAGCCTACACCCTGGGCATGGCCGGCACTCGGGACCACTAATGGCCCGAGCGAACCCTTGTCCTGACTTACTACTAACTGAGATAGCAATGCGGAAGTTAAAACTATAATGGACATGCAAAACTCTTTTAGAAAATCAAATTCAATAGCTTTCAAATTGAATACTTTATAACTAAAAATCTAAATGTATAAATGCTTAGAAAACATTTGAAAACATATCTTAGTTGACTAGTCTACGAAGCCTCTAATACTCATAAGAGAGTAGTAGGACAAGGCCCTGAGCTACTGTAACACCTCAAAACTTTCCTAGAACAAACTCAAACTCAACAGATTAAACCAAAATTTTAACTCAGAACAACCGAGACAACGAGTTGTTATCAGCTCCAACGACCCGTTGTATGGATCGTGGTCAACCCTATTTTGGTCTTTCAAGAACCAACAGGACATGGAATGACCCGTTGTGAGAAGCAACGAGTCGTCCTATCACTCATTGTATTCCCAATTTAGAGATCAATTTTTGCCCTTTACAGGAACCCACGAGTTGTACGATGAGTCGTCATTTGAAGTAACGACTCGTGAGGTGACTCGTTAGTTGAAGCCCAGAGAATGTTGAAAACTTTCTTCAGTGACAACGAGTGGCAACAATGACCCGTTGTATCATACAACGAGTCGTTGTGTCCACCCATGGTGAAAAGTCCCAAAATCCTCAAATGTTTCCAATAGAGACAACGAGTCGATACAACGACCCGGTTGTTCTATCAATGAGTAGTTGTGTCGCTCATGTTGGGGCTCCCAGGTTTTTCCTGCCAATGACAACGGGAGGTACCAATGACCCATTGGTTCTTCCAACGAGTCATGGTAGCCAAGAATCCAGGCCCAATACCAACGATTGGTCCCAACGAGTCGTGGTGTCGACCATCGACTCGTTGTGTGACCCAGTGGTCCCCTGTCGGGCAGTTTCCAAGATTTTCTCCCAAGGTTAATTTAGTAATTTATTAGCTTTTTAATTTCTAAACCCTATTGTTTTGGAAAAGTACTGGAGATAATTAAATGGTTAATCAACTAGATCCTCTCATTCTATCTCAACTCTCGATCTCCAGAGCAAAGAACTCTCAGACAGACTCCTCAGGGAAAGCTAGGGCAATCGAATTTTCTTCTCAGATTCTCAAGAGATTTTCTTTGGGATTTCTTTACCAAGTATGTGAGAATTTAGCAAGGGAATTGTCCTTCCCTTGTTCCCCCAAAATCCATCTAAAATTTCTTATCAGTTCTAGGCCCTGAGTTTTCAAATGTGAATGAATTTTCAGCTAGATTCCGTCTATGTCATGTGGAATATTATTCATGTTAACTATTGTTATGCTTCCACTTTCTTGTGAGTGTGTTGATACTTGTTCCTGTAAATGGATTCTAGCCCTAGCTTTGAATGTAGTAAATTAGAGTCTTGCATAATTTACTAGTTATTCATGTTGCTTGATTCTATCAGTGTTGGGAGTCCCATATTATAAATATCAATTGAAATCTCAATCAGTTGCATGTTAGTCTAGTTTTAATCAAAATACTAGCATTCTCAGTATTTTCAGAAATGTCAGCTGATCAGTTTGACTATAGTCTTTTCTTGAGGTGTTAGTGGTGCCTCCCAGATGTCAGTTATCAGAATCAGTTATCAGTTATTAGATATTAGTTAGTTCTTTATATGGTTACGATACTTCCAAATAAGCAGCTCTAACCAATCTTAGAACCATCAGCTTCAGCTCCAGTTGACGGTTATGACGCTTCCAAATAAGCAGTTCTGGCTAGTCTTAGAACACCAGTTACAGAATTTGGTCTGATAAGACTCTCAGGGTACTTCCATATAAGTATCCCTGATTCAGTATTGGACCCCAATTTCGAGCTATCAGCTTAGTAGTCTGATTAGGACTATCCAGTGGGAGTAGGACTTAGCATTGAGCGGACCGAGGTTCCAACACACCCAGGTTCCCAGAACTGCATTGCCACCGTAGGTTATTTTATTGGCCCTATGGCCCCAGATTTATGATCACCCAATTCATGCCTTTATACCCTGGCAAGGTATATTGCGTCCTATAAATAGGGCATATACATCAAACTCCACGTCTATCTCACGTGGTTATATGTCGGTTATGGACTCTCCCACTAGTTAGTACAATTTCAGTTTAGCTTAACTTAGTTCAGTTCAGTTTAGCCCAGCTCGGTATTTCAAATTTAGGACATGTGACCATCAACCAGGGTCATTATTGACCATATCAGTTATATATCTAGTTGTTCAGTTTCCAGTATTTCAGTTGGTCATTTCATGTCATTTCAGTTCAGTTATTTGTTTCTTAATGTTTATGTTATCTCTCACTTACTAGTATATTCAAAGTACTAACGCATACCTTCTATGTTGTATCTTATCATGATATAGGAGCAGGTTCTCAGCCTCAACATCGTTAGTCGATTCCTTCAGGTAATATCAGCAGCTGCCATTGGTGAGTCCTCATCTTTTGAGGATGATATTTATATTTAGTTAATTTCTTTTAGTTAGACTTTAGAGTTTGTTGGGGGCTTGTCCAGCAACTCATCATTAAAAGATGGCTTCCAAACATAGATTCAGACATTCAGTATTGTTTTTCAGATGTATGAACTTTTATCAAATTAGATTTCTTAAATGATTTTATTATTTAAATCTTCCGCATATGTTTACTCAGATTACCAGTGTTATGATAGAATATGGGTTGGTTTGGGGTTACTTGTGACATCAAGTACCATTTCTCATCCAAGTTATAGACTCGGGCCGTAACGAACTTGGTATCAGAGTCAGGTTTAGAGTATCCTAGGATGTCTGAAAGTTGCGTCAAGTAGAGTCCTTTTCATGGGTGTGAAGTGCGCCACACTTATGATGGGGAAGCTACGAGACGTATTAGGAAAACTCCCTTTTTTCATACTCCTTATCATGCGCAAAGTTTAATTCCAGAAATGTCCTCCTAACTCGTGCTCTATTTCATTTTTGTAAAGCTATGCCTCCAAGATGCGGAAACGGAAGAAGGGTTGGCAACACTAACCGACCTGCACCACCAACTCCAGCAACCCCTCAGGATGACCAAGTATCCTCAGTGGAATTCAGAGCGGCAATCCAGCTACTGGCTCAGACAGTAACAAACAAAGTGAACTAGTAGGTTGTTCCGATAAATGCAAATGGGTCCGCAGCAGCTGCTAGGGTTTGGGACTTCACCCGAATGAATTGTCCAGCCTTTCATGGATCTAAGGTAGGAGAGGACCCACAAATTTTCATGGATAAGGTACTGAAGATAACCCGGATTATGGGTGTTAGTTTAGCTGAGAGTGCTGATCTGGCTACCTACCAGTTGAAAGGGGTGGCACAGATCTGGTACGATCAGTGGAAAGAAGGGAGAGCAGCAGGAGCAGAATCGGTAGAGTGGGAAGAGTTTACCACAACATTCTTAGAAAGATTCTTCCCCCTGGAGCTGAGGGAGGCTAAGGTTGCAGAGTTCATGAACTTGAAGCAGGGCAACATGACAGTGGAGGAATATGCATTGGAGTTCACGCGGTTTTCAAGATATGCTCTGGAGATGGTAGCCGAGCCAAGGGATCATATGCTTAAGTTATCCAATGGAGTATCAAACCTGGTACTTAGGGAGTGCAGGACCGCGATGCTCATAAAAGATATTGACCTCTCGAGCCTCATAATTCATGCCTAGCAGATTGAGGCAGAAAAGTTGAAAGACATGGAACGGGAGAATAAGCGGGCTAGAAGTGGTCAATCAGATTATGGACACTAGAGGTCTGGTGGTATTAGCCACCCACAAAAGAAGTAGAGGACTCCAATGCCCACTTCAGCCAGCGCCCCTACTTTTTGGTCCCACAAAGATCAAAAGCGTGGAGCATCTAGCTCTCAGTCCCAGAGTCACAACGCCAGCAACTGTTACCCAGCTTGCCCTAAGTGTGGAAAGAATCATCTAGGTCAATGCCTCCAGGGAAAATAGGGTTGCTTTGGGTGTGGACAGCAGCTAAGGAAATATCCTTCAGTAGGACGGGGGAGATCATAGTCTACCACTTCAGTAGCTCCAGCAGGATGAACAGCTCAACAGGCCAACACTTCAAGTACGGATGGCGGTCAGTGCCAAAACCACTTTTATGCTTTATCCTCTCGTCAAGATCATGAGAGCTCACCTAACGTGGTCATCGGTATGTTATGTCTCTTCCATCTAGATGTGTATGTCCTATTAGATCCAGGAGCAACACTATCATTCGTGACTCCCTATATAGCTGTCTAGTTTGAAATCAGTCTAGAAGTCCTCTCAGAACCATTCCTAGTCTCTACCCTAGTTGGTGTGTCAGTTAGAGCCAGCTGGGTGTATAGAAACTGCCCAGTCTCAGTATTGAATAAGGTCATTCCAGCTGATCTAGTAGAGTTAGACATGGTCAATTTCGATCTCATTCTTTGCATGGATTGGTTACACTCTGTTATGCCTCAGTCGCTGCAGAACTCGAGTCTTCAGATTTCAGTTTCCTAATGAGCTAGTTTTAGAGTTGATAGGTAGTAGTTCAGCGCCTAAGGGTCAGTTTATTTCCTACATTAAGGCAAGGAAACTCATTTCTAATGGGTGCATTTATCACCTAGTTCGAGTCAAAGTTTCCAGCTCTAAGACCCCAACTATCCACTCAGTTTCAGTTGTCAGTGAGTTTCCTGATGTGTTTTCCGAAGATCTTCCTCGAGTCCCTCCCGAGTGGGAAATAGACTTCGGCATAGACCTCTTTCCAGACACTCAGCCCATCTCTATCCCTCCTTACAAAATAGGTCTAGCTGAGCTTAAGGAGTTGAAGGAACAACCAGAAGACCTTCTTGATAAAGGTTTCATCAGGCCCAGCATCTCTCCATGGGGTGCTCCAGTGTCATTCATGCAAAAGAAAGACGATACTCTCAGAATGTGTGTCGATTTTCGTCAACAGAATAAAGTCACAGTTAAGAACATCTATCCCCTACCCAGGATTGACGACTTGTTCGATCAGCTTCAGGTAGCCAGTTGTTTCTCCAAGGTAGATCTCAGGTCGGGGTATCATCATCTTAGAGTCAGAGAATGTGACATACTGAAAACAGCCTTCAAAACTCGGTATGATCACTATGAATTTGTGGTTATGTACTCCGAAGTAACTAATGCCCCTGTAGATTTCATGGACCTGATGAACAGGGTTTTCAAGCAGTATCTAGACATGTTCGTTATTGTGTTCATTGATGACATTCTGGTATACTCTCGAAACGAGGAGGAATATGCTAATCATCAGAGAATAATGCTACAGACGCTCAGAGACCACCAGTTGTTTGCTAAATTTAGCAAATGTGCATTCTGGTGAAGTCTGTGACTTTCCTCGATCACGTAGTCTCGGGTGGGGGTATTCAGGTATATCCTCAAAAGGAAGCAGCGGTGAAAGACTGGCCAAGACCTACTTCCCCAATAGATATCCGAAGTTTCTTGGGTCTGGTTGGTTACTATCGACATTTTGTAGAAGGATTTTCTTCTATTGCATCTCCTCTAACTAAGTTTACTCAAAAAAAGGTGAAGTTTCAGTGGTCAGATGTGTGTGAGAAGAGTTTCCAGGAGTTGAAGACTCGACTCACTACTGCTCCAGTTTTAACGTTACTGGAAGGAACAAATGGGTTTGTAGTATATTGTGACACTTCCAGAGTGGGGCTCGTATGCATTCTGATGCAACGGGGTAAGGAGATAGCTTACGCCTCTAGACAACTCAAGGTTTATAAAAATAACTATCTGACTCATGACCTTGAGTTGGCAGCAGTGGTGTTTGCATTGAAAATATGGAAGCATTACCTTTATGGGGCTCATGTGGATGTTTTCATCGATCATAAGATCCTTCAGTATGTGTTCAGTCAGAAAGACTTGAATCTTCGTAAGAGAAGGTGGTTGGAGCTATTGAAAGATTACAACATGAGTGTGCTATACCACCCGGGCAAGGCCAATGTAGTGGTTGATGCCCTAAGCAGGATGTCCATGTGTGTGTGACTCATGTTGAAGAGAGCGGAAAAAAACTGGCAAACGATATTCACAGGTTAGCTCAGTTGGGAGTACGATTGGTTGATTCAACTGAGGGCAGAGTAGCAATGTAAAGTGGGTCAGATTCATCGTTAGTTGTTGAAGTTAAGTCAAGGCAGGATAAAGATCCCATACTGCTTAAGCTAAAAGAAAAAGTTCTCAGAAAAGAAGTGGAGGCTTTCTCCAAAGGGGAGATGATGTGCTCCATTACCAGGGCAGACTATGTGTACAGGATGTAGGTGACTTGAGACAATAGATACGGTGGAAGCACACAGTTCCAGATATTCTATCCACCTAGGTGCCACTAAGATGTACCATGATCTACGGGATATTTACTAGTGGAACGGCATGAAAAGAGACATTGCAGAATTTGTGACTAAGTGCCCGAACTGCCAGCAAGTTAAGGTGGAACATCATAGACCCAGGGTATGACTCAGGATATCAGCATACCAACATGAAAGTGGAAATAGGTGAATATGGACTTTATTACAGGTCTACCTCATACTCGCCGGCAGCATGATCCAATTTGGGTGATAGTGGATCGGATGACCAAGTTAACACATTTCCTCCCAGTTAAAACTATAAAATCAGCTGAGGATTATGCTAGGTTGTACATCTGGGAGTTAGTCAAACTTCATGGAGTGTCCGTGTCCATTATTTCAGATAGAGGTACCTAGTTCACCTCGCATTTCTGGAAGTCATTTCAGAAAGGATTCGGTACCCAAGTCAAGCTCAGAATAGTTTTTCACCCTCAGACAGATGAAAAAGCTGAGCAAACTATTCAGAGCTTAGAAGATATGCTGAGAGCATGTGTGATCGATTTCAAGGGCAGTTGGGATGATCACTTGCCTCTCATCAAGTTTACGTACAACAACAGCTACCACTCCAGTATTCAGATGGCCCCGTTTGAGGCATTATACGGTAGGAGGTGTAGGTTTCCTATAGGGTGGTTTGAGGTTAGTGAAGCTACCTTGATAGGGCCAGACTCAGTTCATGAATCTAGGCAGAAGGTACAACTTATCAGAGGGAGGTTGAAAACAACGCAAAGCCGATAGAAATCTTATGCTGATGTGAGGAGGAGAGAGTTAGAATTTGCTATATATGATTGGTTTTACCTAAAAATTTTGCCCATGAAGGGGGTGGTAAGGTTTGAAAAGAAAGGGAAACTCATTCCGAGATATGTAGGACCCTACAAGATTCTGAGGCGAATTAGCAATGTGGCATATGAGTTAGAATTACCACCAAAGTTAGCATCTGTGCACCCAGTATTCCATGTGTCACTATTGAAGAAGTTCATCTGTGATCTGACTTCAATTGTGCCACTAGATAGTGTGGGATTGAAGAATAGTCTCTCTTATGAAGAGGTTCCGGTTCAGATCCTAGACCGATAGGTTCGTAAGCTGAGAAATAAACCAGCTAGTTGAGGGAGCCACATGGGAGGAAGAAGCGGACATGATGGACAAATACCCTCATTTATGCCCTTCCCGTTTAGTTCCAACATCAGGTACTAAATTCCTCCTCAATACTCTATTCAGTTTCGTACTCACTAGCTCTATTCAGATTTTCAATATGCATCCTAGTTGTATTAACTATGTTAGCATGGTTAAATCAGTTTGGAGTATGTCATTCCCCTAGAAATCAGTTCATAGTCTCAGTCTGGGAATTGAAGCTCTTTTCCTAGTTTTCCAGTAGTTTTAGCCTTCATTTGAGGACGAATGGTCCCAACGGGGAGATATTGTAACACTCTGAAAATTTTCTAGACAAAACTCACACTCAATAGATTAAACCAGAAATTTTTGCCTCAGAACGACCGAGACAATGAGTTGTTGTTAGCTCCAACGACCCATTGCCTGGGTCATGGTCAGCCCTACCTTGGTCCTTCGGAAACCAACGGGACATGGAATGACCCGTTGTGAGGAGCAACGAGTTGTCCTGTCACTCGTTGTATCCCCAGTTCAAAGATCAGTTTTTTCCCTTTCTAGGAACTCACGAGTCGTCATTTGAAGTAACGACTCATGAGGTAACTCGTTGGTTGAAGCCCATAGAATGTTGAAAATTTCCTTCAGTGACAACGAGTGGAAACAATGACCCATTGTATCAAACAACAAGTCATTGAGTCCACCCATGGTGACAAGTACAGAAATCCTCAGACGTCTCCAGTGGAGACGACGAGTCGATACAATGACCCATTGGTTCTACCGACAATTTGTTGTGTCGCTCGTTGTTGGGGCTCCAAGGTTTTTCCTACTGGTGACAACGGGAGGTACCAACGAACCATTGGTTCTTCCAATGAGTCATGGTCCCCACCCATTTCCATTTCCAGTAAGTAAAAAATCCAGGCCCAGGACCAACGACTGGTCCCAATGAGTCGTGGTGTCAACCAACGACTCGTTGTGTGACCCGTTGGTCCCCTGTCGGGCAGTATTCCAGATTTTCTCCCATGATTATTTTAGTAGTTTCCCAACTTTTTAATTTCTAAACCCCATCATTTTTGGCATATTTTGGAGATAATTAAATGGGTAATGGATTAGATCCCCCTCATTCTATCAGTATTGGGATTCCCATATTATAAATATCAGTTGAAATCTCAGTCAGTTGCATGCTAGTCCAGTTTTAGTCAGAATATTAACATTCTCAATATTTTCAAAAATGTCATCAGTTTGACTATAGTCTTTTCTTGAGGTGTCAGTGGTGCCTCCCAGATGTCAGTCATTAGAATCAGTTATTAGTTATCAGATATTAGTTGTTTCTTTAGATGGTTATGACACTTCCAGATAAGAAGCTCTAACCAATCTTAGAACTACCAACTTCAACTCCAGTATGTTCATTTGACGGTTATGACGCTTCCAGATAAGCAGCTCTAGCCAGTCTTAGAACACCAGTTAGAGAATATGGTCCGATAAGATTCTCAAGGTACTTCCAGATAAGTATCCCTGATATAGTCTTGGACCTCAGTTTTAAGCTATCAACTTAGTAGTCAGATTAGGACTATCCAGTGGGAGTAGGAGTTAGCACCGAGAAGACCGGGGTTCTAGCGCACCCAAGTTTTCAGAACTACATTGCCACTGTAGGTTATTTTATTGGCCCTATGGCCCCAGATTTGTGATCACTCAGTTCATGCTTTATACCCTGGTAAGGTATATAGGGTCCTATCGATGGGGTGTATACATTGAACTCCACATCTAGCGAACGTGGTTATATGTCGATTATAGACTCTCCCACTAGTCTATACAGTTTCAGTTTATCTTAGCTCAGTTCAGTTCAGTTTAGCTCAGCTCAGTATTTCAAATTCAGGACATGTCTATGACCATCAGCCAGGACCATTATTGACCATATTAGTTATATATTCAATTGTTCAGTTTCCAGGATTTCGGTTGGTCATTTCATGTCATTTCAGTTCAGTTATTTGTTTCTTCATGTTTATATTATTTCTCACTTACTCAGTACATTCAAAGTACTGACACATGCCTTCTATGTTGTATTATGTCATGATACAGGCGCAGGTTCTCAGCCTCAGCATCATTAGTCGATTCCTTCAGGTGATATCAGCAGCTGCCGTTGGTGAGTCTTCATCTTTCGAGGACGATATTTATTTTCAGTTAATTTCTTTCAGTTAGACTTAAGAGTTAGCTGGGGGCTTGTCCCAGCAACTCATCATTAGTAGATGGCTTTAAGACATAGACTCAAACATTTAGTATTGTTTTTCAGATGTATGAACTTTTATCAAATTAGCTTTCTTAAATGATTTTATTATTTAAAGCTTCCGCATATGTTTACTCAGATTACCAGTGTTATATTAGACCATGGGTTGGCTTGGGGTTACTTGTGACTCCAAGTACCGTATTTCGTCCAAGGTATAGACTCGGGTTATGACAGCTACCTTAACAAACTACTAAAAGGGAGGGATAAATTGAAGTCCACCAGAGACAGGAGGCCTCACCAATTCTAAATGGAGAAGATCCTACTGATATGTCTGTTTTGATCCTAAATACCCGAATCTGCATCATACAAAGTGCATCACCAAATGGCATTAGTATGTGTGAATGTATGGTATGTAATATAGATGAATGATACAACGAGTTAAACTGAAATACTGAGTTGAAAGAGTAACTGAATAAAAACTGAATGCTCTAAATGATGTTAAAACAGAATTATAAATATTGTGTAAAATAGTTATACAACTAAAAACTACATCGAAATAAGTTTTGAAAATACTTTATTTTAGTGTGGAGTTTCACTTAACCAAAATACATCATAACTGAGCGCATGATATCTAACCTCTGGCCCGGTTGGGAGAGTTAACCAAAGACTTGCCGAGGCAGAGGATGAAATTGAACTATGGATCCATACTAAACCCTTATTAGGGGCTAGCTGAGGAGTCTCCTGAACTAATAATACGATCCTAACCTGTGTTGGCTATTTAGTTTTGAACTTTCAAGTTATCTGAACCCTTCACCCATCTCGGTACTAAATAATCCTTCCAAAACTTTACTCATAAAAATATGCCTATCTAAGGCAGCTGAAACATCTTTGTGGTGTCTTTCTAGCTCAAAATCAAGTAGATGTTAATAATTCTGGTGAGCCTCTATGCTCAAAACTGTACTCTACTGGTGAGCCTTTGTACTCAAAACTATATTAAACTGGTGAGCTTCTATGCTCAAAACTGTAGTAAGCTGGTGAGCTTCCATGCTCAAAATTATATTTCAAAAATATGTCTTTACTTGATTTTTGAAAATTATATGTTGAAGATAAAGCTGACTGACTGAAACTCTTTTCTGAAAATCTCTCTAAAATCTAAAACTACTAAAGTAATGAAAACAATGCATATGTCTAATGTTATAAAGCTTTCAAAAATATTACTCTTGATAAAATAGGGGGACATGGGATAGAATAATAGGAACCATGACTCAACAATCATGAGAGAAGAGATACAACATATATAATAAAAGAACAACAATATATAACTCAGAGTATAAGGAAAAAGAACAAATTTGTAGAACTGGCAAAACTCTAGCTCTTAACTTCTTATAAGACTGGATTGGAAATATAGGGTTTGAGGAAGAATGGAGTTCCTCACTATGAATAGCCTTACATACCTCAAATTCTCCAATCTTCAATATAGTATCTGAAAAATACACTCTGAGACCTTATGAACTGGTTCCTTCAATGAATCCAGGGTTTTTGCATCAAGAAGTGCATTCGAACCCATAATTTCGGGTTAGAATTCGCTAATTCACCCTTAGGAATGAAGGGGAATACTTACCTAGTATTTGGGGAATGTTTCATGTCGCTTAGGGTTGAGACAATACTATAAAAAATAGGTCAAAAATTGACGGAAAGGTACCGACGGACAGCGGTGGTCACAAAAAATTAGGAAAATACCGACTCTGTCTGTCAGTTTATGTCATTTTTAATTCTTTACTAATTATTTTATTATTATACTCACATTATTCATCATTTTATCCCTTGTTACTTTTCACAGATTTTTCCGTGAAATAGATTATCAATGGACACAATCGATATATATTTTAAAAATTAAAAAATATTTTAAGTGGCCATGGACAGGATCATTTTTTAATATAATATATCTATCCAAAGATAATATTTTTAAATTACTTTTTATAATTAATTAAAAAATCGACGAACAGTGTCGATTTGTCCATTGATTTTTCAATTAAATGAATTGACCTGATCTTGACCAAAAAACCGATGGACTAATCGACATTGTTCGTCGTATTATTAAATATAATCAGAGCATACCCCCTTTATTTTCTATTTCTCTCTTCTCTCTCATTCTCTCTAAAAAAAATCAACACTCACCACCCAAAATCCATCGGTGAACCCTTCCCCCCCCCCCCAGTTCCCGACCCACTGCCATTAGCAAGGTGTTACACCCCTTAAGTTTCTATCATTTAAGTCAGCGTATTCATACGTTAATCAAAATTTTTAGAGTACGACATGTGTGAGAAAGGGCCCGGAGAAAGGTCGAACGAGCGCGGAATCGAGGTTGCAAAGGAGAAGACCGGACTAGCTGCCCAAAGGGGAACCATGTCACGGACTCTTCCCTGGCGCGTTGGGCTCCGTGAAACGCCCGTGTTTTGGCACGACAGGGTCCATGTCATGGACCCCCTGTCTACTGCCCAAGCCTTATATATATTTAATTGAATCTGTTGGTTTCATTATATATGAATAGACCTTCGTCCTGAAAGCAAAGGATACGACATTTCCAAGGTAATTTCTTCCGATTACGCTGCCAAATGTTGTCCAAATTCAAATTAACTTCAAGTATTGAATCCTAAGTCTACATAGAGCATTACTACAAAGTTATTTTCTTGAAATTCGCACGTCAAATCATAGCCCCGCCGAGCAAAAGTTGTCAAAATTGCTCCAAATTGATTTCTATATGATCACAGGCTTCAGGTAAGCATTTCTCCCTTCTGAACTCTCGAGAAAATACAGGTTTTCGACCGTATTTCATTAAGCTAAAGTATAGTTAATACTAGTATTAAAAGTTATCATTTTTTTTGAATTTAGTACTGAAACTAGTCTCATTCTCCCAGTAATACAATTACAGTTGGGAAGAGCTATTGAATACAGATTGAAACTCGCCAGTTAATCAGGAATCGGCAATCGAGGTATGTTAAGGCAAATCCATTCAGCAAGTTAGTTTCTTTAGTATTGTAACTCAGTTGAATCCTAGTAAGAGAGCCAGAAGTATATCCATTGTGATTAGTTGTTGTTATTAGCTGAGACCAGTATTCTATGTTTAGTCTGGGATTGACTTTGCCCTATTTAGCCTTCCATGACCAACCCCACGGTTACTAGCTGTGTCGACGCCCGCCAGGGGCGAGATGACGTTAGTCCAAGAAGCGGCATGCCATCTGCGAGGGACAAAGATGGGGTCCAAGGGCCTCATACAGTCTATTTCATGGATGGACTATTATTTGTCGTATCGGCACCATACCCCGGTCGAGCCTGGTGCCCGAGGTGTAGATATCAGGAGTCCACTAGACTCAGACACAGCTACAATTCAGGGGCCAAGTGGGCTCAGTTGCAGACCCAGGGGACCTGTAGGATGGCTATAGTTACTAGTTGACCCAGTGTGACCTTGTAGGGGTATATAAATTAAAGTGTACCGGGGCTTATGGGGGCCCCGGTGACTTCCCTAACTATGGCGGAATATTTCTGAGATGTTAATGAGCAAGACGTACTTCTATTTATTAACAATATCTTTCGTTTCGTCCATGGGTTATTCTGTATTGATTGTACCTTCTGGCTTATGGGGGCCAAGTAAAGTTCTTGTTTGCATTAGTTATTGATAGATTAGATAGCAGGAAGTTTAGCTATTTAGGTAGTATCTCTATTTCCTTCTCTCAGTTACTTTCAATTTTCTTTCAGTAGATTCAGTTATTTATAATTACTGCCTTACATATTTGGTACATATTGTACTGACGCGCTTCTTGGGGCGCTGCATTACTTGCCTGCAGGTGCTGATAGATGTAGACCAGGATCTTCTTAGCTTTTTGCCAGAGTTAGCAGAGCAGTCAGCTCCTTTCCTCCGGAGCTAATAGCTAGAAGGTTTACTCTTTTGTCTATACAGTTTATGTGTAGGTCAGGGCCCTGTCTCGACCATTATATCACTCCTAGGGGCTTGCAGATTGTTTCAAATTCCCTCTGGCTAGTTTTATTGGCATTATGGGGCCCGTGTATGCTTTATATTACGTGTTGGCCATGTGGAGCCTTGTTTAGCTATTAGTTAGCGGCCTTTGTGGTCATAGCTTAGTTTAGTGCTGGTTTTACTTTACAGTTATAACTAGACATCATGGTGGTCTTGTTGGCCCGCATAGGATTCTCTACTATTACCTATTTCTGGTTAGCTTTTTCTTTTCATAGGTGGCTATAAGGCCTTGTCGGTCGGGGCCTGTGTTTACAGTTGAGATATAGCCCTTTGTTTTCTTGATTTGAAGATTAGAAGATTAGACGTGCACCAGAGGTGCATAAGCTCAGTCAAGCCAGTTCAGATCCTAGTAGGGCACCAGGTGCCAGTCACGCCTCCTAAGGTGGGGTGTGACAAACTTGGTATCAGAGCAGGTCGAATCCAAGGGAGTCTGCAAGCCATGCTAAGTAGAGTCTTGTCTATGGATGTGTTGTGCACCACATTCTATAGGAAGGAGGCTGATAGGCATGATAGGGTGGTTACTCTTCTTTCTCTTCTAGTCATGCTATAGAGTTGTATAGTATAGGGTTGAGTCCCTAATATTATCATATTCTATTTGTCTACTGAGAAATGTCAGACATACGACAGACCACGACTTGAAGAAAGTTGGACGTCGCAGCAGGAGAGGCCACTAGCAGGGTGCCTCAATCTAATTCAGCCCGATCTGAGGGCGATAAGGAGACTTCATCTCGGTCTCCCCAGCAGTCTCCGCCCCATCAGGAGCCGCTCAGAGCAACAAATGTGTCATTACCACCTCCAGCAGCTTCTATACTGATACCATCAGACCAGGAGGTCAGGAGTTCTATTGTTATGTTAGCTCAGATGGTGGCTGAACAGCGTCAGCCAGTGGCACCCGTGGTTGCCGAATCTTCAGGAGGAACAGGTAGTTCAAGGGTCCAAGAGTTTCTCGCACTGAGTCCCCTACAGTTCACAGGGACGGATCGAGATGAGGACCCTCAAGACTTTTTGGACCAGCTGTAGAGGATCTTCATGGTAATGCATGCCATACCTGCAAAGTCGATTGAGTTAGAAGTATTCCGACTACAGGATATAGCAGTGTTATGGTACGAAAGTTGGGAGAGGTCCCGAGGTAGAGATGTTCCCCCTCTTACTTGGTCTAGCTTTTTAGAGGCCTTTCTAGACCACTATCTTCCACGAGAAATTCAACAGGCCTGGGTACATCAGTTTTACATCTGGAGTAGGGTTCAATGAGTGTTTAGGAGTATGCTATGAGATTCGACTCCTTGGCCCGATATGCACCAGCCTTTGTAGACACCATGCCAGCTAGGGTGCACCGATTTATTATCGGCTGCTTACGAAGTATGTAGAGACTTGTATTACGGCTACTCTGTGAGAGTACATGGATATTTCCCGTGTTCAGGCCTTTTCTCAGAATATCGAGGGGATTAGGCAGTGGCAACGGGAGATAGAGAGGCAAATCAGGAGCAGCGCCGTAGGGCTAGACCTAGTGACACTCAGGTGAAATTTCAGGGCGGACCCAAGCCTTGACTATCAGGTAGGCCACCCAGACCCCCACCTCCACAGCAGTAGCAAGGTGGTAGACCAGGCCATTGGGGGCAGACAGGACCCGGCGAGAGTTCACAGCCATCAGGTTGGCAGCAATAGCGAGGGTCAGAGCGGAGTAGATTCATTGTGCCACTTTGCCCTATCTGTAGTCGATGTCATTCTGGGGCATGCAGGTATGGTTCTTCAGCGTGTTACACCTGTTGACAAGTGGGACACTTGATGAGAGACTATCCAGCCAGGGGTCAGAGTGATCGGGATCGGCAAGACAGATCTTCAGTAGGGTCGCATGCCCCAACATCTCTAGTAGGGCGTAGGCCCTCAGCTCCAGCCGGCAGAGGCCGAGGTAGGTCAGGGGCATCTATCTTAGGCACCGTTCTAGATCGCACTTATGCTTTACCGGGGCGACGCCGGATGTGGTGACAGGTATGCTGGACATTTGCTCTCATTGTGTTTATGTTTTGATAGACCTGGGTTCCACTGTCTTATATGACACCACTAGTAGCCTGGAAATTTAGTATTATGCCAGAATTGCTTCAGCGACCTTTCTCAATGTCTACACCCATCGGTGATTCTATTATGGCAAAATGGATCTACCAAGGTTGCTTAGTAGAGGTTGTTGGTCGCCAGACTTTAGCAGATTTGGTGGAGTTAGAAATGATCGATTTTGATGCAATTATGGGTATGGATTGGCTAGCACCATGTTATGACAATGTAGAATGTTGAACAAGACTGTCCGGTTTCATTTTCCAGGGGAGGTAGTTCGGGAATGGAAAGGCAATGCAGCCACACCAAAAGGTAGGTTTATATCCTATCTTCGGGCGAGAAAGTTGATAGCAAAGGGTTGAATCTATCATATTGTCAGAGTTCAGGATGTTCAAGCAGAATTCCCAACTCTTCAGTTTATTCCAGTAGAAAATGAATTCCCAGATGTGTTCCTATATGAACTTCTTGGTATTCCCCCAGAATGGGAAACCGATTTTGCCATCGATCTATTACCAAGTACTCAGCCTATATCCATCCCTCCGTATAGAATGGCTCCTGCAGAGCTCAGAGAACTGTAAGAGAAATTGAGAGATCTGCTAGATAAGGGCTTTATCAGGCCGAGTACTTCACCATAGGGTGCGCCAGTTTTGTTTGTGAGAAAGAAGAATGGCGCCCTCTGCATATGTATAGACTACCGGCTATTAAACAAAGTCACTATTAAGAACAAGTTCCCACTTTCCAAAATAGACAACTTGTTTGATCAGTTGCAGGGGGCGAATTATTTATCAAAAATCGATTTAAGGTCTGGGTACCATCAAGTTCGGGTTTGAGAGAGAGATATTCCAAAAACCGCTTTCAGGACCAGGTATGGCACTTTGAATTCCCAGTCATGTCCTTCGGATTGACGAATGCTCCAGTAGTGTTCATGGATCTGATGAACAGTATCTTCTGGCCATATCAAGACTTGTTTATCATAGTGTTCATTGATGATATTATGGTGTATTATCATTCAAAAGCAGAGCATCAGGATTATTTGCGAACAGTGCTCCAGATTCTCAAAGATCACCAGTTGTATGCAAAATCTTCTAAATGTGAGTTTTGGCTGAACTCTGTAGCCTTTTTGGGCCATATCATATCAGAGGTTAGCATTCAAGTAGATTCACAGAAGATCGAGGTAGTAAAGACTTCGCCTAGACCCACAACTCCCACTGAGGTACATAGTTTCTTGGGGTTAGCCGGGTATTACAGAAGGTTTGTAGAAGGGTTTTCTACCTTATCAGCACCTTTAACTAAGTTGACTCATAAGGCAGCTAAATTTCATTGGCCTGAAGTGTGTGAACAAAGTTTTCAAGAACTGAAAAATAGATTGACATCAGCACCAGTACTAGCTCTGCCAAAAGGTTCAGAGGGTTATGCAGTGTATTGCAATGGTCAGGTGTTGGGTTAGGATGTGTTCTGATGCAGCATGGTAAGGTGATTGCTTATGCTTCGAGGAGCTGAGGAAGCATGAAAAGAACTACCCCACCCACAATTTGGAGTTGGCCGCAGTAATTCATGCCTTGAAATTATGGAGGCATTATCTATATGGCGTCCATGTAGATATTTTTAATGATTATAAAAGCCTCCAGTACATCTTAACACAGAAAGAGCTTAATCTACGGCAGCGTCACTGGTTAGATTGCTGCAAGACTATGACATGAACATTTTGTATCATCCAGGAAATTGTAGCAGATGCCCTCAGTCATAGATCCATGGAGATTTTACCATATTTGAAACCCGAACAATGAGAATTGGCTCGAATATTGCACTAGTTAGCCAGCCTAGCCGTTCGGATAGTAGATTCGGGAGACAACGGGGTAGTGATTCAGAATACTGCAGTATCATCCCTGGTTGTAGAAGTAAAAGAGCAGAAGTATGAAGATCCTAACCTAGTACAGCTCAGAGATAAGGTACAATAGGGAGAAGTATCAGCCTTTGGGGTAACTGAGGATGGGGTTTTAAGATGTAGGGGTCACCTTTACATTCCGGATGTGGCATGACTTCGCTAGTAGATCATGGCAGAGGTACATTAATCCTGTTATTCTCTGCACCCAGGCTCAACAAAGATGTATCATGACATAAAAGAGGTTTACTGGTGGCCAGGAATGAAAAAGGGTGTAGCAGAATTTGTAGCACAATGCCCTAATTTCCAGCAGGTAAAGGCAGAACATCAAAAACCCGGTGGATTGACATAGGAAATAGCAGTGCCTATATGGAAATGGGAGGCAATCAATATGGATTTTGTGATGGGATTACCCCATACCAGACGCAGATTTGATTCCACTCGGGTAATTGTTGACAGATTGACGAAGTCAGCTCATTTTCTTCCAGTCAGGACCATCTTCTAAGTTGAGGACTATGTTGAATTGTACATCAGGGAAATAGTTAGATTACATGGTGTCCCAGTATCTATTATTTCTGACAGATGAGCCCAATTCATAGCTAGATTCTGGCAGTCATTTCAGAGAGGCCTGGGAACACAGTTCAATCTGAGTACGACGTTCCATCCTTAAATAGACAGAAAGGCAGAATGTACAATCCAAACGCTCGAAGAAATGTTACGGGCACACGTTCTAGACTTTGGAGGTAGCTGGGATGAACATTTAGCCCTTATTGAATTTACTTACAATAACAGTTACCACTCAGCAATTCAGATGGCACCGTATGAGGCCTTATATGGGCGGAAGTGTAGGTCCCCAGTTGGTTGGTTTGAGGTAGGAGAATTAGAGTTAATTGGACCAGATACAATCCATTAGTTAGAGGAAAAACTGAAACTTATCAGAGAGCGCTTGCTGACAGCTCAAAGCTACTAATGTATGGCGAAGGAACTTGGAATTCAATGTAGACGATTGGGTATTTCTGAAAGTTTCACCGATGAAGGGCGTGATGAAGTTCGCTAAAAAGGGCAAGCTCAACCCGAGGTTTATTGGCACGTATTGAATTCTCCAGAGAATAGCCCAAGTGGCATACGAGCTAGATTTGCCTTCAGAGTTAGAATCTGTCCACCCGATCATTCTTGTATCGATGTTAAGAAAGTGCATAGGGATCCATCCGAGTTATTCCAGTTGAGGATGTCCAAGTTACTGAGGAGTTAGCCTACAAAGAGGTTCCAGTGGCCATATTAGATCAACAAGTTCAGGTTGAGAACTAAAGATGTTGCCTCCGCTAAGGTACTGTGGAGAAACAAGAATATAGAAGAGATGACTTGGGAATCCGAAGACGATATGAGATCCAGATATCCTCATTTGTTCCAGGATTAGTCCAGACTATGTAGTTAAGGTAAAGATATTGATTCAGTTATTATTTTATGATTTATGTTATACGTACTACTTAGTTAACTACCATCTTGCTGTGAAAGGATTGTTATAGCATTATGTGAAATACCTGTTTTGGACTTTTCTATATTTCAGGATTTTCAGATAGTCCATATTACAGGGGAGACTCTGTCGAATTTGTTCCAGAATAATAGTTCAAAGGTTAAACTCCTATAGGTTGTAGTTAACATTCGCGGATGAATGTTCCTAAGGGGGGGAGGATGTTACACCCTATAAGTTTCTATCGTTTAAATCAGCGTATTCATATGTTAGTCAAGAATTTTAGAGTACGGTGCGTGCGAGAAAGGGTCCAGGGAGAGGTCGAACGAGCGACAAATCGAGCTTGCAAAGGTGCAGGCCAGACCAGCTGCCCAAAGGGGCAATGTGTCACGGACCCTTCCCTAGCGTATTGGGCTCCGTGACACGCCCGTGTTTTGGTCCGACAGGGTCCTTGTCACGGACTCCCTGTCCACTGCCCAAGCCTTATATACATTTAATTGAATCAGTTGGTTTCATTATATATGAATAGACCTTCGTCTCGAAAGCAAAGGATACGACATTTCCAAGGTTATTTCTTTTGATTACGCTGTCCAAATTTAAATTAACTTCAGGTATTGAATCCTAAGTCTACAGGGAGCATTACTACAGAGTTATTTTCTTAAATTTTCCCGGAAAATTATAGCCCCACTAAGCAAAAGTTGTCAAAATTACTCCAAATTGATTTCTATATGATCACAGGCTTCAGGTAAGCATTTCTCCCTTCTGAATTCTCGGGAAAATGCACATTTTCGGACGTATTTCGTTAAGCTGAACTATAGTTAATATTAGTATTAAAAGTTATCATTTTTTTTGAATTTAGTACTAAAACTAGTCTCATTCTCCCAATAATACAATTACAGTTGGGAAGAGCTATTGAATACAGATTGAAACTCGCCAATTAATCAGGAATCGGCAATCGAGGTATGTTAAGGCAAATCCATTCAGCAAGTTAGTTTCTTTAGTATTGTGACTAAGTTGAATCCCAGTAAGAGAGCCAGAAGTATATCCATTGTGATTAGTTGTTGTTATTAGCTGAGACCAATATTCTATGTTTAGTCTAGGATTGACTTTGCCCTATTTAGCCTTCCATGACCAACCCCAGGTTACTAGCTGTGTCGACGCCCGCCAGGGGCGAGATAACGTGCTCTAAGGAGCGGTATATCGTCCGTGAGGATGAAGATGGGGTCCAAGGACCTCATACAGTCCATTCTATGGCTGGACTATATATGTCATATCGGCACCACACCCTCTTCGAGCCTGGTGCCCGATGTGCAGATATCAGGAGTCCACTAGACTCAGACACAACTACAGTTCAGGGGCCAAGTGGGCTCAGTTGCAGACCCAGGGACTGGTAGGAAGGCTATAGTTATTAGTTGACTCAGTGTGACCTTGTAGGGGTATATAGATTAAAGTGCACTAGCCAGGGCTTATGGGGGCCCCGGGTGGGTTGTTCTGTGCTGATTGTACCTTCCGGCTTATGGGGGCCAAGTAAGATTCTTGTTTGCATTAGTTATTGATAGATTATATAGCAGGAAGTTCAGCTATTCAGGTAGTATTTCTATTTCCTTCTCTTAGCTACTTTCAGTTTTCTATCAGTTTATTTAGTTATTTACAGTTACTGCCTTACATATTCGGTACATATTATACTGGCGTCCTTCTTGGGGTGCTACATTACTTGCCTGCAGGTGCTGATATACGTGGACCAGGATCTTCTTAGCTTTTTTCCATAGTTAGCATAGTAGTCAGCTCCTTTCCTCTGGAGCTAATAACTAGAAGGCTTACTCTTTTGTCTCTGCAGCTTATGGGTAGGTTAGGGCCCTGTCTCAACCATTATATCACTCCTAGGGGCTTGCAGATTGTTTCAAATTTCTTGTGGCTAGTTTTATTGGCTGTGTGGGGCCCGTGTATGCTTTATATTACGTGTTAGCTATGTGGGGCCTTGTTTAGCTGTTAGTTAGTAGCCTTGTCGGCCATAGCTTAGTTTAGTGTTGGTTTTATTTTACAGTTATAACTAGATATCATGGTGGTCCTGTCGGCCCGCATTGGATTCCCTGCTATTACCTGTTTTCAGTTAGTTGTTTTCTTTCACAGGTGGCTATAAGGCCTTGTTGGCCGGGGGCTGTAAAAAAGCCGAGATATAGCACGTTGTTTTCTTGATTTGAAGATTAGACGTGCACTATTGGTGCATAAACTCAGTCAGGCCAGTTCAGATCCTAGTAGGGCACCAGGTGCCAGTCATGCCTCCCAAGGTGGGGCATGACACAAGGTTAGGGCTTTTCATTTTTTCAATTAAATTTTTATTGTTATACTTTAGGTTAAATTGTTAGATTTCATTGTTATTGTTAAATTATTATATTGTTAATGTTATTATTAGAATTGTTAGATTTCATCGCTAAATTGATAGATTTCATTGCTAAATTGTTAGAATTATTAGATTTTAGGTTAAATTGTTAGACTTCATTGTTATTGTAATTGTTAAATTATTATATTCATGTTAATGTTATTGTTAGAATTGTTAGATTTCATTGTTAAATTGTTAGAATTGTTAGATTTTATTTTTAATGCTATTTTTAGGATTGTTAATTAGGTTTAGTTGAAACTTTGTTAGATTGTTAGATTTCACTATTAAATTATTAAAATTATCAGATTCCATTGTTATGGTTAGGACTGTTAGGTTTAGTAGATACTTTGTTAGATTGTTAAATTTCATTGTTGAATTGTTAAAATTATTAGATTTCATTGTTAAATTGTTAAAATTATTAGATTTCATTGTTATTGTTAGGACTGTTGGGTTTAGTTGAAAATTTGTTAGATTGTTAGATTTCATTGAACAATTGTAAGATTTCATTGTATTTGAAACTTTGTTATAAGTTAAGTTAGAAATTTATCAAAAATATTAATTAAAATAAAATAAATTTATCCACTAGTTTAGTTTTTTTATATAACTTTAGTAATTAATCAATATGAATGTGTTAGTTAATTTAGAATTTATAAATTTAGTTTAATTTAGGTTCTTGATATTGTTATGTAGATTAATAATTTAAATTTAATAATTATTAAAATATAGATCAATAATATAATAATTCAAATTTAATAATTATTTAAATTTTATATTCATAATACAATAATTACAAAAATTCATTATTACATATCCAAATTTCTTAACCACATATAATTTTAGTAATTAATAATTAAATACTAATTTAATAATTACATCAAAATTCCACTTACTTTTGGAGGTTGTTTGTCGGATAATTAGTAGTCATTAAATAATAAAATTTAATTATCAATACAAGTTAATTAATCTAAAATATCTATATTTTTGTAAATATATCATGGTTTGTGGATATATGATAGAACTAATGCAAATGATGGGGGCATGAGAGATGAATTTGTTGAATAAACCTAGATATTTATATGGACTGATCATGGTAAGACTGATGGAGAGAATGATATATTTTATAATTTGATAGTGGGTGAATGTAGTAGGTCTGCTATGATCAAAGTAGTGTTCAACATGATAGAGCGTATGAAATGGTCAATGATGTGTTCAAGATACAATATAAGATGGACCCAAACAGTATTTCGAAGAAACTCCCAATTAAGAAGCAATGTGCTTCTACCAACAAATAGAAGAGGCTAGTCATCCATTATGTGTGGGGAGTCCGCATTTTAAGTTGTCCGTTGCAGTTAGACTAATCAATATCAAAGGAAGTGTTACTCAAGCTGCTATGGACTCTATGGTTGGTCTTTTGGGGGAACTAGTTAACCCTAAGTTGACCATACCTACGAATTTCTATCAGGCAAAGAAATTGATTTTCAAGTTAGGATTGTCGTATGATAGAATTCATTATTGTGAAAATAGTTGCATGTTATTTTATAAGAATGATGGTGATCTAGAAACTTATAAGTTTTGTGGACATGCTCATTTTAAGCGGACTCCTGGTTGGAAGATGGTTCCAATTAAGGGAATGAATTATTTACCTCTTATACCTCAGTTACAGAGGTTGTACGCGTCGATGAATTCTGCTCCTCATATGAGATGGCACCGTGACTAGAAGGGCTCCTGGTGTTATGTCTCATCCATTAGATGGAGAAGCTTGGAAACATTTTGATAGAACTTATCCTTATTTTGATAGTGATTCAAGAAATATTAGATTAAGCTTGTGTGCAGATGGTTTCACACCATACTCTCTTCTGCTGCACCCTACTCATGCTAGCCTGTATTCAGTATAATCTTCCACCTGAAATGTATATGATAAGTTCCTGTATATTTCTAAGTTGTATTTTCCCAAGTCCCCTTAATCCAAAAAGTTTAATTGATATTTATCTGCAATCTTTAATAAACAAGTTGAAACAATTGTGGTCTGAAGGTGTAGTGACTTATGACATATTAACTAAGCAGAATTTTCTTTTGTGTCCTTATTTAATGTGGACCAATAAATGATTTTCTTGCATATGGGATGTTGTCTAGTTGGATGACAACTGGAAAATCAGCTTGCCCGTATTGCATGGATAATAGTAAAGCATTCACATTAAAACATGACCGTAAAAATTTCATGATTTGAATGTCACGATCGATTCTTGCCAATGGATCACGAGTTTAGAAGAATGAAACATTATTTCTGAAAGAATAAGATTGAAAATGATCGGCCACCTCCATCATTGTCATGAAATGAAATTTGGAAGAGAGTTTGTCACTTTCCAAAGATTATAGACACTACACCTTCTAGACTTCTTGGATATGGTATTGGACATAATTGGACAAAATAGAGCATATTTTGGGAATTGTTGTATTGGAAGGAAAACCTTCTACAACACAATCTTGATGTGATGCACATTGAAAAAAATTATTTTGATAATTTAGTCAACACAGTGATACATGCTAAGAGTAAGATAAAAGATAATCCAAAGGTCAGACTGGACTTAAAGGAATATTGCAAAAGAAAGGAACTATGGCTGCAGGAAACACACAATAATAAATTGTTAAAGCCCAAGGCGAGATTTTCATTCATATTGGATGAAAAACGTGAGATTTGTGAGTGGGCTAAGAATTTGAGGATGTCTGAGGGATACTCTTCAAATTTGGGGAAGCGTGCATATATGAATGAAGAAAAGTTTTGTGGTATGAAAAGCCATGATTGTCATGTTTTTATAGAAACTTTGATTCCTATTGCATTTAACCGGCTACTTGATAGAATATGGAAGCCAATCAAAGAGGTAAGTTTGTTCTTCAAAAATTTGTGTAGTAACACTTTGTGGGAGGATAAGTTGAAAGGTCGGATCAGAATATTCTTGTGATTACTACAGAGCTGGAGAAGATCTTTCCATGCGGCTTCTTTGATGTGATGGAACATTTACCAATTCATCTCATACACCAGGTGCACCTTGGAGTCCCAGTTCAATACAAATGGATGTATCCATTTGAAAGGTACTAAAAATGTGACTTTGTATACCATGAATTCCTTTTTTTTGTTAAGTTGATTTCTTGCAAACATCAAATTTTATACAGAATTATTAACAAGTGCAAAGGAACTATTAAATAAGAGGTCTAAGATAGAAGGATCTATCTGTGAAGCTTATCTTGCAAGGAAAAATGCTCATTTTTGTTCTTACTATTTCGAGAAGCAAGTGCCAAGTTTAAGAAATAGGTCAACCCGCAATGATGAGGGGATATTGATCCCAGCCACCCGTCGATTTTAATTTTTAATCAACCAGGTCGAGATTTTAAAAAATAAACCATACGAGGTTTGAGTAGTATGAAAATGCAATCTGTTGTTATACATGTTTTGCTTAATTTCCCCAAGATATAATTGTATCTTAAGTAAGTTCTAAATGATGTTATTGAATAATATCATTTAAATACTAAAGGTTAAACTAATGAAAAATCTCAATTTATTGAACAGTTACTTTGTAGGCCAGTGGGGTAATGATGTCATATATAAGAGGTTCTCCAATTAGCTGAAAAACTATGTAAGTGTTCAATATTATTTTAACGATATAAGTATACATAATCATTTACTTAAAGAATATTTTTTAATACACTATATAGGTTCATGATGAAAATAACACTATTGAACATTTGCAAATTGTGAGTGATGTTGCACACGGGCCTAATAGTTAAATTAAGTCGATGAATATATACCGTGTCAATGGTTTCAAGTTTCAAATAGAAGAAATTTCTAAGTATAAGAAAATAAATAATAGCGGAGTGTACGTTAAAGGAGATATAGACGGTAATGGCCAAACTGTTGATTATTATGTTATCTTTGGCATGGATTGGCTACATGCATGTTATGCCTCAGTAAATTATAAAACTCGCGCGGTAGAGTTTCGGTTTTCGAGTGAGCCAGTCCTAGAGTGGAAGTATAGTTCAGTTATGCTTGTAGGTCATTTCATTTCCTACTTTAAGGCCAGAAAGATGATCTCTAAAGATTGTGTGTACCATCTAGTTAGGGTTAAGGATGCTACCTCTGAAAACCCAACTATTCAGTCAGTTCTCGTAGTGTGCGAATATCCAAAAGTGTTTCTAGATTATCTAGGGGGAATTCCTCCTGAATGGGAGATCAATTTTGGTATTGATCTTCTGCCTGATACGCAGCCTATGTCTATTCCTCCTTAGATAATGGCTCCAGCTAAGCTAAAAGAGTTGAAGGATCTCTTAGACAAGGGTTTTAACGGCTGAGCAATCCTAAGCTACTTTCTAATTAAACAAAAACATCCTAAATATGATGGTTCTACTAGACAGCGTGCCCGAGGAAAAAGAAACGCAGCAAGAAAAACCCTCGGACATATACAAAAATCTCAAAAAATATACAAGCACACTCTCTCCCCTTTTGAAAAGCTTGCTTCGTTCCCGAAGCATAGAATACAAAACATAAGGAAGGGAAATACTTGTAACTACTCAGGCTTCACCTTTTATGGGTTGCCTCACATGCAGCTCCTGATTTAATGTTGTGGCACAATGTAACTTTCATGATTCTTCAGGCGTCATCAAGGTACACCGCCTCAATTCCTCTTATTTCCTCGATGTCTCCAAAATATAGATTTATCATTTGCCCATTCACCTTGAATCTTTTACCATTTTATTTTCAAGCTCCACTGCACCATATGGGAACACATTCACCACTCTATATGGTCCCATCCACCTAGATTTTAATTTTCTAGGATTCAAACGGAGCCTTGAGTTGAACAGTAGGACCAGATCACCAACATTGAACTCCCTCTTTGCAATCTTCCCGTCATGATAGATTTTCATTCTTTTTTTATAAATGGTCGCACTCTCATAAGCTCGAAGCTGGAATTCATCTAACTCATTAAGCTGGTCAAGTCTCAATTGGGATACTTTATTCCAATTTAAGTTCAGCTTTTTTAGAGCCCATATGCCTTATGCTCCAACTCAACCAGCAGATGACATGACTTGCCATAGACCATCTGATATGGAGATGAGCCAATGGGTGCCTTATAAGTTGTTCGATCGGCCCACAGCGTATCATAGAGCTTTCTAGACCAATCTATCCGGTTGGTATTCACCGTCTTTGCCAATATAGTCTTTATCTCTCTATTAGACACTTTCACCTGCCCACTTGATTGAGGATGGTAAGGTGTTGCTACCTTATGCTTCATGCCATATTTCTCCAGCAGGGTTCTAAAGAGGCGGTTACAAAAGTGTGATCCACCATCAATAATGATTACTCTGGGAGTACCAAACCTTGCGAATATGTGCTTCCGCAGAAATGCTGTGACATTTTTTCCTTCGTTGTTAGGTAGTGCAATAGTCTCTATCCGTTTGGAGACATAATCCACCGCCACCAAGATGTATTTCATCCCATATGAGCTAACAAATAGGCCAATGAAGTTAATACCCCATACATCGAATAACGTAACTTCCAGGATAGAGGTCAATGGTAACTCATGCTTGCAAGCAATGCCACCCTGTCTTTGGCACTAATCACATGCCTTGGCATAATCATAGGCATCTTGGTGAATAGAGGGCCAGTAATACCTGCACTGCAATATTTTGTGTGCAATTAGGATACTACTATGATGATCCCCAACTGGGACGAGTGATAAGCCTCTAGAATGCTCAACATTTCTACCACTGGCACACCCCTCCGAATTAACGCATCTGCACAAATGCGGAATAAGTATGGTTCATCCCAATAGTACCTTCGAGTATCAAAAAAGAACTTTTTTCTTTGTTAGGGTGTCCTATCTGCTGGGATCATGTTTCTGACCAAATAATTTGCAAAAATCAGCGAACCAGGGAATCAAGTCATGAAATACAGCTAATACCTGTTCATATGGGAAGAAATCATTGATATCAATCTCCTCTCTTGCTTTAGCCTCAGATTCCAGTCTAGAAAAGTGATCAGCTACCTAATTTTTAGTTCCTTTTTGGTCTTTCACCTCAAACTCGAATTCTTGGAGCAACAGCACCCATCTGATCAGCCTGGGTTTAGCATCCTTTTTAGACATCAGGTACCTCAAAGAAGCATGGTATGTATGGACAATCACCTTAGCTCCAAGCAAGCATGCTCGAAACTTCTCAAATGTAAAGACCATTGCTAGAAGCTCCTGTTCAGTGACAGTGTAATTCTTTTGGGTTGTGTTAAGTGTTTTACTAGCATAATAGATAGGATGAAAAATCTTCGCTCTCCATTGGCCCAAGACGGCACCGAGGGCCACCCCACTAGCATCACAGCTTACCTCAAATGGAAGAGACCAATTTGGAGCTATAATAATAGGAGGAGTGATGAGTTTCTCCTTCAGACACTAAAAAGCCTTCAGACAAACCTCATCAAATATGAACTTCACCTCCTTCTCGAGCAGTTTGCACAGTGGTTGTGCAATCTTTGAAAAATCCTTGATGAACCTCCTATAGAATCCTGCATGCCCTAAAAAGCTTCTGACCCCTTTTACTGAAATAGGCGGTGGCAACCCTGCTATAACTTTAATTTTTGCCTTGTCCACCTCTATCCCCTTTCTAGAGATTTTGTGACCCAACACTATTCCTCCTTTGACCATAAAGCGACATTTCTCCCAATTTAGGACTAGATTAGTTTTTTCACATCTGTTCAACACTTTGCCCAAATTTTTCAGGCAAGATTCGAATGATTCACCCACAACTGAGTAGCCTCCCATAAATACCTCGATGGTATCCTCCACCATGTCCGAGAAGATCGACATCATATAGAGCTGAAATGTGGCTGGTGCATTACACAACCCAAAGGGCATTCTCCAGAAAGCAAATGTCTTCCGGGGCTATAGTGATCTGATTATACACCGAATAACCATCAAGAAAATAGTACCAACCTCTACCTTCCAACCTGTCTAAAGCCTGATCAATGAATGGCATCGAAAAATGGTCCTTCTAGATCCAATGGTTGAGCTTTTACTAATCCATGCATACACGTTACCCCGTGTGTTACACCCCGTAAGTTTATAATGAGTAGTCGGCCTATTCGACGTTGGTTAAGAGTTTTAGAATGTAACACTTATGAGAAAGGGCTCGGAAAAAGTTCGAACGAGTGCAGAATCGAGATCGTGCGGGAGAAGTCCGGTGCAACACCCGTAAACTACCACGATGGGGTCCATGGCACAGACCCCTACCCACCGCCTCAAGTATATATAAGCTCCTCCCTTTGATTTTATGTTATTTTCCAATATACATGCGGCTAGATAAGGGGAGAACGCCATGTTCAACTGAATCACCTCCATTTAAGCTACGAAATGCTGCCCGAATTCAAATTAACTTCGGATATTGAAGTTTAAGGCTGTAAGGAGCATTACTACAGAGTTAGTTTTGCGAAATTTTCCCAGAAAATCGTAACCCCACCGAGCCAAATTTGTCAGAATTACGTCAAACTAATTTCTATATGATCACAGGCTTCAAGTAAGCATTTCTCTCTTCTGGACTTTCGAGAAATTATGTGTTTTTGACCGAGTTTCATCGATTTGAGATATAGTTAATATTTATATATAAAGTTATCGTTCGAGTTTAGTACTGAAACTAGTTTCATTTTCCCAGCATTACGATTTCAATTGAGGAAAGCTATTGAATACGAATCTGGTACTCCCCAGTTAAGTAGAAATCCTCAATCCAGGTATGCTAAGGCGTATTCCTTCGACAAGTTAGTTTCTTCAGTATTGTAGCTCAGTTTAAATCCCAGTAAGAGAGCTAGAAGAATATGAATTGTGATTAGTTGTTGTTATTAGTTAACACCAGTATTTCATGTTTAGTTGGGGATTGACTATGCCCTTTATAGCCTTTCATAACCAACAACAGGGTTACTAGTTGAGTCGACGCCCGCAAGGGCCTAGATGACATCGCTCCGAGGAGCGGTATGCCGTCTGTGAGGGACGAAGATGAGGTCCGAGGTCCTCATACAGTCCATTCCACGGTTGGACTACTCTTGTGACGTATCAGCATGCCCCATCGAGTTCGGTACCCGGGGTACAGACAGTAAAAGCCTACCAGACTCAGACACAACTATAGTTCAGGGGCCGAACAGGCTCAGTTGCAGAGCCTGGGGATGGGTAGGATGGCTATAGTTATCAGATGATGCAGTATGACCTTATTAGGGGTATGTAGATTGAAGTGTACCCACCAAGGCTTATGGGTACCCCGAGTGGGTTATTCTATGCTGGTTGTACCTTCCGGCTTATGGGGGCCAGGTAAGCTTTCCGGTTGCTTTAGTTATTGATAAGTAGATATATCCCTCCATTTCAGTTGTACTCAGTTTCATTTCTTTATTTGAGTTATTTACAATTATTGACTTACATATTTGGTACATATTGTACTGACGCCCATTCTGGGGTGCTGCATTACTTGCCTGCAAGTACGGATAGACGAGGAGTAGGTCCCTCTTAGCCTTCAGCCAGGATTGGCAGACTAGTCGGCTCCCTTCCTCCAGAGCTAGTAGATAGAAGCTTTACTCCTTTTGACTATACAGTTTATGGGTAGTTCGGGGCCCTGTACCGACCATCATATTACTCGTAGAGGCTTGCAGATTATTTCTATTTCCCTGTAGTTAGCTGTGATGGCCATGTGGGGACCATATGTGTTTTAGTTTATGTGTTGGCCGTGTGGGGCCTTGTTTAGCTGTCAGTTAGCAGCCTTGTCGTCCATAGCTTAGTTTAGCACCGGATTTACTTTTCAGTCATAACTAGAATCCATGGTGGTCTTGTCGTCCAGTATAGCATTCCCTATTACTATCTATTTCTTGTTAGCTGTTTCCTTTTACAGATGGCTATAAGTCCTTGCCGGCCGGAGGCTATATTTACAGCCGAGATATAGCCCATTATTTTCTTAATTTAAGAGTTAGTATCAGCCCTACACCAGAAGTGCTTAGGCTCAGCCAGCTTAGTCAGTTTCCAGTAGGGCACCAGGTTCCAGTCATACCTCCCAAGGTGGGGGGTGACAAACTTGGTATCAAAGCAGGTCATATCCTAGGGATTCTGCAAGCCGTGCTAAGTAAAGTCTTGTCTATGAATGTGTTGTGCACCATATGCTATAGGCAGGAGGCAGCGAGGCATATTAGGATTGTTACTCTTCTTTCTCTTCCAGTCGTGCTATAGAGCTATGTTGTATAGAGATGAGTTCCTAAGCTTATTATAATCTACTTCTCTATAGAGAAATGTCAGATGCACGACGGACCGTGACTGGCAGGGAATTAGATACCGCAGCATGGGAAGGCACTAGCAGGGTGCCTCAGTCCGAGTCAGCCCGATCTGAGGGCAACAGGGAGACTTCATCTCGGTCTCCCCAGTCTTCTCCTCCATATCAGGAACCATCCAGAGCGGCAGATGTGTTGGCGCCACCTCCAACAGTTTCTATTCCAATGCCCTCGGACCAGGAGGTCAGGAGTGTTGTTTTCATGATGGCTCAGATGATACCTGCGCAGCGACAAGCAGTGGTGCCCGTGGTTACTAAGTCTTCGATAGGACCGGGTAATTTGAGGATCCGAGAGTTCCTCACTCTGAGTCCCCCGCATTTGACAGGGACAGATCGAGAGGAGGACCCTCAGTTTTTCTTGGACCAGTTGCAGCGTATCTTTAGGGTAATGCATGCCATGCCTACAGAGTCGATTGAGTTGGCAGTATTATGGCTAAGGGACATAGTAATACTATGGTATGATAGTTGGGAGAAGTCCCGAGGTAGATATGTTCCTCCTCCAACTTGGTCCAGCTTTTCGAAGGCCTTCCTGGATCATTATCTGCCGCGGGAAATTCGACAGGCCCGAGTTGATCAATTCTTGCACCTGGAGCAGGGCTTGATGAGTGTTTGGGAGTACACTATGAGATTCGACTCCTTGGCCCGATATGGACCAGCTTTCATTAACACCATGCAATCTAGGGTGCATCAATTCATTATAGGGCTGCTTCCAGAGTATGTGGAGACTTGTGATACGGCTACTCTGTGAGAGAACAAGGATATTGCCTGTATCCAGGCGTTTACTCAGAATTAGAAGGGATTAGGCAGCGACAGAGAAGGATAGAAAGGGGAAGCTAGGAGAAACACCGCAGGGCTAGGCCTAGGGACACTCAGGTAGAGTCGCAGGGCGGTCCCAGGCCACGGCTTTCAGATAGACCACCCAGACCCCCACTTTCACAGTAGCAGCAGCAGGGTGGCAGATCTGTCATTGGGGGAAGTCAGGACCCGAAGAGAGTTCACGACCATCGGGTCTACAGCAGCAAAGAGGGTCAGAGAAGAGTAGATTTACTGTGCCTCCTTGCCCTATTTGCAGTCGTCGCCATCTTGGATCCTTTAGGTATGGTTCTACAGCATTCTATACTTGTGGATGAGAGGGTCACATGATGAGAGACTATCCAGTCAGGAGTCAGAGTGGCCAGGACCGACAGGATAGATCTTCAGCAAGGTCACGTGCCCCAGCATCTCCAGCAGGGCGTATACCCTCAGGTTTAGCTGGAAGAGGCGAGGTAGAATGGGGGCATACAGTTCAGGCACCGGTCCAAGTCGCACTTATGCTTTACCGGGATGATAGGAGTTAGAGTCATCACCAGATATTGTAACAGGTATGCTAGAAATTTGCTCTCATTCTGTTTATGTTCTGATAGATCCAGGTTCTACTTTGTCCTATGTCACACCATTAGTGGCCCGGAAGTTTGGTATCACGCCGGAATTGCTTCGGCGACCTTTTTCGGTGTCCACACCCGTCGGTGATTCCATTATAGCTAGAAGAGTCTACCACGGGGTGCACAGTAGAGGTCGTTGGTCGCCAGACTTTAGTAGAATTAGAGATGATCGACTTTGATGCAATTATAGGTATGGATTAGGTAGCACCATGTTATGCCAATATAGAATATTGGACCAAGACTGTCCAATTCGGAGGTAGTACGGGAGTGGAAGGTAATGCAGCCACACCAAAGGGTAGGTTTATTTCCTATCTTCGAGCGAGAAAATAGATAGCGAAGGGATGTATTTATCATATTGTCAGAGTTCAGGATGTTCAGGCAAAATCTCCGACTCTTCATTCCGTTCCAGTAGTTAATGAATTTCTGGATGTATTCCCAGATGAACTTCCTGGTATTCCCCCAGAACGGGAGATCGATTTTGCAATTGACTTATTACTAGGTACTCAGCCTATATCTATTCCTCCATACCGAATGGATCCTTCTGAGCTTAGAGAATTAAAGGAACAGTTGAAAGATCTGTTAGATAAGGGCTTCATCAGGCTGAGTACTTCACCTTGGGGAGCACCAGTTCTGTTTGCGAGGAATAAGGATGGCTCCCTCCGTATGTGTATAGACTACCGGCAGCTGAATAGAGTCACTATCAAGAATAAGTGCCCGCTTCCCAGAATAGATGACTTGTTTGACCAGTTACAGGGGGCAAAGTGCTTCTCAAAAATTGACTTAAGATTAAGATATCATCAGGTTTGAGTTCGAGAGAGAGATATTCCAAAAACCACTTTCAGGACCAGGTATGGCCACCTTGAATTCTTAGTTATGTCCTTTGGATTGACGAATGCTCCAACAGTGTTCATGGACTTGATGAACAGCATCTTCAGGCCGTACCTAGACCTGTTTGTGATAATATTTATTGATGATATTCTGGTATATTCCCGCTCAGAAGCAGAACACCGGGATCACATGTGAACAGTACTCCAGATTCTCAGAAATTGTCAGCTAAATGCAAAATTTTCTAAATGTGAGTTTTGGCTGAATTCAGTAGCGTTTCTGGGACACGTTGTTTCAGAAGCTGGTATCCAAGTGGACTCGCAAAAGATCAAGGTTGTACAGACCTGGACTAGACCGACAACTCTGACTGAGGTACGTAGTTTTCTGGGGTTAGCCGATATTACAAAAGATTTGTAGAGGGGTTTTCCACGTTATCAGCACCTTTGACTAATTTAACTCAGAAAGCAGCCAAATTTCACTGCACTGAGGCATGTGAACAGAGTTTTCAGGAGTTGAAAAGCAGGTTGACATCAGCACCAGTATTAGCTTTGCCAGACAGGACAGAGGGCTATGCAGTGTATTGTGATGCTTTGGGTGTCGGATTAGGATGTGTTCTAATGCAGCATGGTAAGGTAATTGCCTACGCTTCAAGACAGCTAAGGAAACATGAAAAGAATTACCCCACCCACGATCTGGAATTGGTGGCAGTAATTCACGCCTTGAAAATATGGAGGCACTCTCTATATGGTGTCCATGTAGATGTTTTCACTAATCATAAGAGTCTCCGATATATTTTCCCACAGAAAGAGTTGAATTTGCGGCAGCGCTGCTAGTTAGAATTATTGAAAGACTATGATGTGAATATTTTATATCATCCAGGAAAAGCCAATGTTGTAGTAGATGCCCTCAGTTATAAATCCATGGGGAGTTTTATATACTTGAAGCCAGAACAGCGGGAACTGGCCCTAGAATTGCATCAGTTAGCCAGCTTGGCCGTCCGTATAGTAGATTCAGGAGACAGCGGAGCAGTAATTCAGAATACGACAGTATCATCATTGGTTGTGGAAGTGAAAGAACGGCAGTACAAAGACCCTAACCTAGTTCAGCTTAGAAATAAGGCTCAGCGAAGGGAAATAGCAGATTTTGAGGTAACTGAGGACGGAGTTTTAAGGTATAGGGGTCGCCTTCGTGTTCCTGATGCGGCAAGACTTTGCCAGAAGATTATGGGAGAGGTACATTATTCCCGTTACTCTCTCCATCTAGGTTCAAAAAAGATGTATCATGATATAAAAGAAATTTATTGTTGGCTGGGAATGAAAAGGGAGGTAGCAGAATTTGTAGCACAATGTCCTAATTGCCAATAGGTGAAGGCCGAACATCAAAAACCCAGTGGATTGACACAGGAAATAGCGGCGCCTATATGGAAATGGAAAGCAATTAATATGGATTTTGTAATAGGGTTACCTCGCACTAGGCGTAAATTTGATTCTATTTGGGTGATTGTTGATAGGTTGACGAAGTCGGCCTATTTTCTGCCATTCAGGGCTACCTTCTCAGCCGAGGACTATGCTGAATTATATATCAGGGAGATAGCTTGAGTGCATGGTGTTCTGGTATCAATTATTTCTGAAATAGGGACGCAGTTCACAGCTAAATTTTGGCAATCCTTTCAGAAGGGTCTGGGACACAGGTTAACCTAAGTACAACCTTCCATCCTCAAACAGACAAGCAGGCAGAACGTACAATTCAGATGCTTGAGGATATGTTACGAGCTTGTGTGTTAGACTTCGGAGGCAACTGGGATGAACATTTACCCCTTATTGAATTTGCTTATAACAACAGTTACCATTCGGCGATTCAGATGGCGCCTTACGAAGCTTTATATGGGCAGAAGTGAAGGTCCCTGATTGGTTGGTTCAAGGTAGGAGAATCGGGATTAATTGGGCCAAATATTATCCATCAGTCAAAAGAGAAGGTGAATCTTATCAGAGAATGCCTACTGACAGCTTAAAGCCGCTATAAATCCTACGTTGATATGCGGCGAAGAAACTTGGAGTTTGATGTAGGTGACTCGGTGTTCTTGAAAATTTCGCCCATGAAAGGCGTGATGAGATTTGGTAAAAAGGGCAAGCTCAGCCCGAGGTTTATTGGACCATATCAAATTCTCCGGAGAATAGGCCAGGTGGCATACGAGTTAGATCTACCTTCAGAATTAAAATCAGTTCACCCAGTCTTTCATGTGTCGATACTACGAAAGTGTATAGGGGATCCATCCCAAATTGTGCCAGTTGAGGATGTCCAAGTCACTAAAGAACTAGCTTATGAAGAGATTCCAATAGCTATATTGGATCAACAGGTTCGTAGGCTGAGAACTAAAGATGTCACTTCTGTTAAAGTATTATGGAGGAACAGAAATAAAGAAGAGATGACTTGGGAAGCTGAAGATGATATGAGATCCAGATATCCTCATTTGTTCCAACTTAGCTTAGACCATGCATTTAAGGTACCTTTAGTGATTCAGTTGTTGTTCTATGATTTGTGTCATATATGTCTGGTGTAGTTGACTCTAGCCTTGTTGTGAAATAGTTGCTATAGTACTATGTGAAGTACTTGTGTTGGACTTTTCTGCATTTCAGGATTTTTCAAATAGTCCATATTACAGGGGAGACTCTGCCGAAATATTTCCAAGAATAAATAGATTAAAAGAGTTAAGGTTCCTGTAAGTTGAAGTGAACATTCGAGGGCGAATGTTTCTAGGGGCCAGGATGTTACACCCCATAAGTTTCTAACGAGTATTCGGCCTATTCGTATGTTGGTTAAGAGTTTTAGAATGTAACGCATACGAGAAAGGGCCCAGAAAAAGGTCGGACGAGCGCGGAATCAAGATCGCATAGGAGAAGGCCGGTGCAGGTCGTGACAAGGGCGGTGTGGCACGGACCCCCTCCCTCTGCGATGGGCTCCGTGGAACGCCTGTAAACTGTCGTGATGGGTCCATGGCATGGACCCTACCTACCGCCTCAAGTATATATAAGCTCCTCCCTTTGATTTTATGTTATTTTCCAATATACATACGGCCAAAGAAGGGGAGAACGCCATTTTCAACTGAATTACCTCCATTTAAGCTACAAAGCGCTGCTCGAATTTAAATTAACTTCGGGTATTGAAGTTTAAGGCGCATGGAGCATTGGTATGGAGTTATCTTTGCGCAATTCGCCCAGAAAATCATAACCTCGCCGAGCCAAAGTTTTTAGAATTACGTCAAACTAATTTCAATATGATCACAGGTTTCAAGTAAGAATTTCTCTCTTCTGGACTTTTGAGAAATTACGTGCTTTCAACCGAGTTTTGTCGAGTTGAGATATAGTTAATATTTATATATAAAGTTATCATTTTGCCAAATTTAGTACTGAAACTAGTTTCATTTTCCCAGTAATACAATTTCAATTGAGGAAAGCTATTGAATACGAATCTGGTACTCTCCAGTTAAGCAGCAATCCTCAATCCAGGTATGTTAAGGCGTATTCCTTCGATAAGTTAGTTTCTTCAGTATTGTAGCTTAGTTCAAATCCCAGTAAAAGAGCCAGAAGCATATAAATTGTGATTAGCTATTGTTATTAGCTGAGACCAGCATTTCATGTTTAGTTGGGGATTGATTATGCCCTTTATAGCCTTCCATAACCAACCCCAAGGTTACTAGCTGTGTCGACGCCCGCGAGGGGCTAGATAACGTCGCTTCGAGGAGCGGTATGTCGTCCGTGAGGAACGAAGATGAGGTCCGAGGTCTTCATACTGTTCATTTCATGGCTGGACTACTCTTATGTCATATCGTCACGCCCCGTCGAGTTCGATACCGGGGGTACAGACAGTAGGAGTCCATCGAACTCAGACACAACTATATTTTAGGGGTCGAACGGGCTCAATTGCAGACCAGGGGACGGGTAGGATGGCTATAGTTATCAGATGACACAGTATGACCTTATTAGGGGTATATAGATTAAAGTGTATCCACCAGGGCTTATGGGGACCTCGAGTGGGTTATTCTGTGTTGGTCGTACCTTCCATCTTATGGGGGCCAGGTAAGATTTTCGGTTTCTTTAGTTATTGATAAAGTAGAAATTCCAACTATTCAAGTATGATCTCTATCCCTCCATTTCAGTTGTACTCAGTTTCATTTCTTTATTTCAGTTATTTACAGTTATTTTCTTACATATTCGGTACATATTGTACTGACGCCCTTTCTTGGGCGCTGCATTACTTGCCTGCAGGTAAGGATAGACGAGGAGCAGGTCCCTCTTAGCTTTCAGCCAGGATTGGCAAGTAGTTGGCTCCCTTCCTCCAGAGCTAGTAGATAGAACGTTTACTCCTTTTTTACAGTTTATGGGTAGGTCGGGGCCCTGTCCCGACCATCATATTACTCCTAGAGATTTGCAGACTATTTCCCTGTGGTTAGCTTTGATGGCCCTGTGGGGCCCATATGTGTTTTAATTTATGTGTTGGCCGTGTGGGGCCTTGTTTAGCTATCAGTTAGCGGCCTTGTCGACCATAGCTTAGTTTAGTATTGGACTTACTTTTAAGTCATAACTAGACTCCATGGTGGTCTTGTTGGCCCGCATAGGATTTCCTATTACTATTTGTTTCTGATTAGCTGTTTCCTTTTACAGATTGTTATAAGGCCTTATCGGCCGGAGAGAGTTTTTACAACCGAGATATAGCCTATTGTTTTCTTAATTTAAGAGTTAGTATCAGCCCTGCACCAGAAGTTCTTAGGCTCAGTCAGTTTCCAGTAGGGCACCAGGTGTCCGTCATGCCTCCCAAGGTGGGGTGTGACACCGTGACTGGTCTCGTCGGTATTAGCTCATTTTTCTCATTGGGCACCATTGTGATCCCGCCTTTTTTTGGCACAAACTGTACCAGACTCACCCACTTACTATCTGTGATGGGGTAAACCACACCCGCGTGTAGCCACTTGACAATCTCCTTCTTCACTACTTCTTGCATCGGTGGGTTCAATCATCGTTGATGCTCTATGCCTGGTATGCAATTTGGCTTGAGCTGGGTTTTGTGAGTACATATACCTAGAGTGATTCCAATGATGTCAGCTATGGTCCATACGATTGCCTTTTTATGCCTTTTCAATACTGTGACCAAAGCTTCGACTTGCTGGCAAAAAAGTCAGCTGCAATAATCACTGGGAAAGTATCCTCTTCACCCAAGAATGCATACTTGAGGTGGGGAGGTAATGCCTTAAGTTCCAACTGGTGGTTCCTACACTGATGGCTTTGCTGGTGGGGTTACACGATTCTTCAAGTCAAGGTCTAACTTCTTTGGTCTAAAGTTATATGACCCCATTCCTTCTAAAGCATTTTCCAGTTCCATATACCCCGGTACTCCATCTTCCTCATAATTCATCAAGACGACTGCTAGTGTGTTAATATTCATAATCTCTCCCATAGGCACTAGCAGCCTCTTGTTTTCCATCTGAGTGGTTGCAGAGGTAGCTTGCTTGGAGTAACCTGAATGAATCATGGAAGAAAAATAAAGAAAACGTAAATGGAAAAATAACAATCAAAAGTTAAATAGAAGCAATTAATCTAATCTTAGTTGTATTCCCCGGCAACAGCGTTATTTTTTGATAACGCTCAAACTCACACTTCCTGACAAAGTATGAAGCGGACGTTATCAATAAAGAACCTAACAAGGAGGTTGGGGTCGAACCCACAGGGAATATGATAAGAACTAGACTAATGTCAGTACTTAAACTTGTTGGTGGGTTATCTCCAAATTGGGGAGTTTATAGAAATCAACAATAAAAAAAGATTGTCAATTGTGGTTGTTGTCAAGATTTTCAAATAACTAGGGTAAGTATTCCTCATGGTTTCATAACTACTTCAGCTATACACGCGTGATCAATCCCAATGCTTACTTGTAGAACCGATAATTGGGATTCATCCGAACAACTAGTTCATCCCTATTGGATGACTATACTTAATTACTGGATCAGGTCTCATGAGCAATTTCAAATTAACTATTATCAATATGTTCCAAATTAACTTTCTTGTGACCATAGATTATTTCATATAACGATCATAAAAATCAAGGCTTTGTTGTAATTCTCTTTTTCTAATCTCTACTTCTCTAGGTTCAAACAAATAAAGAATTCAAGCAAGTCCTAACGTTGCGCACTGTTAAGAAATGTTTAATGATGAAGAGAATACAATACAAGAGTTTAGCATTGGTTTCGAATCACTTTGTGTAACCCTAGTTCGTTAATCCATCATGATTTCCACAATCCTAGTTGTGGAGGTTTTAGCCTTTCATGATTGTAAGATTGTGATTAGTATTCATAAACAAACACATAATTGAATAGTTACAATGATAATTGGAAGAAAACTACTTTGAATATTGCAAGAAAATATAATCAACAAAATCAAGAACAATTGAGAAAACCAAGTTTTAATCTCAAGAATTACTCTCGAATATTGTTTTCAAACTTGATAATAATTCACAAAAAATTAATTATGAACCTTCTTTCAATGTATTCTAACGTTCTCCTCCTAAAAGAAACTTAAAAGGTATTTATATAGACAATAGAAACCTTTTCCTAAGCTAACAGAAAAATATCCAAATCTGGCGCCGACACATCCTACGACTCGTCATACCACCCGTTACAGGATTGTACGGGTCGTGCCTTTCTCTCGTACATTCCTTGGATGCTGTAGAATTGGTTAAGTGTAGGCAGCTGGTACGACTCATACCATGATCCTATGAGTCGTACAATCCATTTGTGGCTTGGCTTTGAGAACTTTGGCATATTCTAAAGTTTTCTACGAGTGTCTTGGTACGCCTCATACCTTGGTCCTACGACTCATAACTGCTTGTTGCATCTTGAGTTCTACCAATTCCTTTAGACTCACTGAAGCTTCCCACGGCTCCTAGTACAGGTCTTAGGTAGATGCTACGATCCGTAGGTGCTACCCGTTTTAGGAGACTTCAATTATGCAACTTTTCTCTGAAGTAGTCCACGACTCCAGTTACGGCTCGTAGTGAAAGTTGTACTTTGTCTTGGCATTGTTTCAGCCTTCTAAGCTTTTCCACGAGTCTCAGTAATACTCGTACAATTTAGGTGCGGCTCGTATTCAGATCAGTACTAGGTTGATTTTCTGCACTTTTCTGCATCTTTTGCATATTTTTGCTCCAACACCTATTTTCCCTGAAACCAAAGTAAAAACACCTCATATCCATATAAATACACAAAAGTTTATGCTATTTTCTCAATTTTAAGCGTCGAAACTGTTGTAAACTCATAGCACATCACCTATATAAGTCCATACAACTTATATTTAAATGGTAATATGTTAAGTTTAATTTGAAAAACCATATTAAACACATTTTTCTTTTTAATTATGTAGATGGATTATCAACGGCTCTTGTCTGAGTATAGCCAAACTCAGAAAGCCCAAGGTGGGCCGACCTAGCCTCCGCCAGATGTCTCTATCCAAATTTGGACTAAAAAAGTGGTCATGAGGAGACTAAAGGGGAGAGTCTACGATCTAGGAACCCAGTTCGATGGATTTAGTCCGGACTGGAAGGTATTGGCTCTTCTAGCCAGGTCGAGGTGGTTGTTGGTGTTCAGATCACTGCTATGTCATAGAAGATCGAACACCTTATATGTGCCTTGGAAGATGCCGAGGCAAGACACATTGCAGAGAGTAAGACAATGTGACATACCATTGAGGCTCTTAAGGTACAAGTGAATAACCTCCTTGCTAGTGGAGTGCATAGACGACGTGACCGTTCTCTTTCTATCTCAGATGAAGATGAGGGATCAATTGATGATGACAATATTGAAGAAGCACCTTAGTTGTTAGGATTATTGAACATTGAAAACAAGCTTTGTATATACGTATTGATGTTTTTAAACTTTGTTGACTTTGTAGATAATTTAGGTGGATATTTAGTATTGTTTTTGATATTTTAATTTGATAATACTATGATATTAATGTTGTTGTTGATTTGAAATTGTTTTAGCAGCAATTAGTGTTGGATAGTAGCTATTATTGAATTGAATTTTAGTTTGGCAAGTGAAAAATGCAGAAATTGCAAGTTTCTACATCTGGTTTTTTATAGAAAACTGACGAATGGCGTAGGTAAGACCGTCAGTTTTCTGCAAAAATACCAGATGCAGAAACTCAAAAAACCGACGGACAACCAATACTGCCCATCGGTATGTTCTTAGATATGAAAAACATACAGACGGACATTGTCTGTATCTTTGAATTTTTTTAATAAAAATTAATTAATTGGAAAAAAATGAGGGTGTCCATCGGTAAATTATTTTTTCCTCATCGGGTGGAATTTAAAAAATCCACCAAATGAAATTTTATTGAACTAATAGACATCCCTCGATAATAACCAATGTTGTCCATCGGTTTTTCAATTTCAACAAGCCAAATTTTGAGGAACCTTTGTCCATCGATTAGTTGTCAGTTCTGGCCAAAAACCTAATGCTATCCGTCGATTTTGGCCCTCGTTTTTTGGCCAATTTTTTGTATTGGAAATGGTCTGGAATTGGAAAAATACAAGAAAATTGACTATAGATCCTTTTATAATCGCTGAAATTTAAAGTTCACAACTTAAGAGGACAGTTCGTCCTTCTAATGACAGACCGTCCGTTGGTCCTCCAAAAATCTTGGAGGGAAACTACTAGACTTTTACGGCCAAGTTGATGGTTCGTCCTTCGAACGACAAACTGTCAACTGGTCCATCCTTTTCTAGGAAGAAATACTGGTAACCTTTGATGGCTAGGTCGATGGGTCATCCTTCTGGACAACATACCATTGATCGAACTTTCCTTTTCGCTGAAGTCTAGCCAAACTCTCTGATCTTATTCTACGGCTAGAAGGATGGGACATCCTTCTAAAGGACAATCCGTTGACTGAGCCGCAGAACTTTCTCTTAAAATGGGCTAACTCTCGGAACCTTTTTCACATGTAAAAGGACGGACCGTCAACTAGGACGACAATCTGTGAACCCATTCATGAAAAACTTCTGCCATTTGTCCATCACTCTGAACATTTTCCACAGTAGACTAGATGGCGTCCCTCTGAATGACGGACCATCAAGTTGTCCATGGAAGTTTAGGGAAAGAACAAGGTTCTAAGGTAGAACCACGGATCGATCGATAGACCGTCCTTTGACTCAATAGTTCATGGAATCGATCGTGAATTCCAAACAAACCTGAAACATCACTACAAGTTGTCAAAAATGTCGATTCAAAATTTGATTTACAGTTGCTTTGCTTGATCAGGTAGGCACTGGGTACTAATCGCACCTCCCCAGATTTTGAGTGCGACAAACTTGGTATCAGAGCAACATCGCATCCCATGGAGTCCACAAGTTGTATTTAGTAGAGGCTTGCTTATGGGTATGTCGTGCATCATACTTATAATCAGGAATCTAGATGCATTAGGAATGGTTTCACTTATTTCATTACTAGATCGTGTTATAGAGCGGAGTCATAAGAATATTTGAAAGCTAAATTTTTGCACCTTTATTTTTGAAATGCCTGGACTAGGAAAATATTTGCTAGACAAATTGGTACTGATGCTGGAGAAAGCATGAATCGCCCCTCCCTTGAACAAAGAGATAGATTAGAAGCATAAAGTGAATCTCCCGCTCTAGACATCCCCATTTCTACAGCCCCAACTGGGATTAATGTTAATAGAGATCCAGTACCTCCAGCTCTACCTACTCCAGTGGCACCTGAGGGAGAGAGAATTATGGACCCTCTAGCACCTGTTATTCCTCAACCTGAATCAGTGGAACATGATATTAGAAGTGTAGTTCGATTGTTCGCTCGGATGGTAGTTGCACATGAACAGTAGCTGGGGACAATGTTAGGTACTAAAGATGGTAGCTTAGAGAGTTTCTAGGCCTGAGAATTTCTTAGTCTGAGTCCTCCAGTATTCACATGGTATGATCCTAATGAGGACCCTCAGGACTTTATTGACCAGCTATACAGAGTATTGTGAGTGATGCATGCTTCAGTGACAGAAGTAGTAGAGCTAGTCTTTCAGGCTTCGTGATGTATGATATGTAGAGATTTTACGATACATTCATATATTTTTCATATGTTTTTGTATGTCATTAAGTGTCACTGTAAGTTAATTCTAAAGCTATTATGTTGTGTTTTAAGAATCTGAGTCAAAATGTAGAATATCGCACAAAACCAAAAAATCTACTGCAAATGAGCAACATACGAACCACAAATGGATTTTGCGGTCTGTCTATTAAAACGTAAATGAACTTCAGAAAGGCATGCAAGCTAAGTGAAAAATTAGCTAATTATGGAAGAAGCATGGTGCCAGTTTCAGGCCATAGAATCTATTTATGAACCATAAACGGGTATCGTAAGTTAGATTTAGAGATGCTACAATGTAGAGTTCAATAGAGGAAATGCATATAGGGGTCACAAGACAAACATACGGACCGCAAAATGAAGTACGGTGGATGTTGTTTGAGACAGCAGAATTTTATGAAGCAATTTTGCAGATCGTATGTGAATTTTATGGTCCTCGAATTATTTACGGCCACTGACACATAACTAGAGAAGACCATCTAGAACACATTCTACAGTCCGTAAGTTACACTTGGGAAACTACCAGTAGGTTTGTATTTTGGATTCTAAGATCAATAGAAGTAGCTTTTGTAGGTCTTTTTTAGGGGTTGTTGAATGATAGAGTCAGGAGTTTCAGGGGAATTCTAGACGCAATTTCTTGGATTTTCTCATAGATTAATTTTGGTGTTCTTTCTTTGACAGATACTCAAGTTTATTGTAAGTACTCTTATGATTTATTCAAGTTTTGGTTTTCTTCTTCAATTATGAGCAACTAATTCTTCTACTAAGGTTGTGAACCAAATAGGATTGCAAAATCTAGGAATCTCATCTTGAATACAGATAGTTAATTTAAATATATTTAATTAATTCTTGTTTTACATTTAGGGTTGGTGGTTGTAAATATCAATTCATGTCAATGATTCTAATTACACTTGAAAAAGCTAATTAGGGTTTGAAAGAATTAATTAACAAGAACTAGCATTAACCATTGTTTAATTAATTTATGTAGGAATTTATTCCTAATAAATTATGAAGAATTTAACTATAAATAATCCATGAACCAGCCCATTAAAGAAGTGGAAGATTCATTAAACTGTGAAACATTACCTTGTGATAATGTGATGTGCTTCCAATGCCAATAAAAAGTAACTCATCTAATAGTATTTTACATCCAAAAAACTATCAAATTTAACACCTCCCATACTATGAAATATCACAAGTATCGCCTTGTCTTGGGCCATCACACGAAAAACTATAACTGAAATCTTTTTTTATGGCATTACTTGGAACCACGTGCATCTAAAGCACCTTTTAGTAAGATCACTATAGTAGGAATAAGTTGAATTTATTTGACAAAACATAATCATTCATATTTAGCTCTGATTTATTTGAAAGAATTAAATAAGAGAAGCATTACAAATATTAAGTGATCGTTTACGGATTATCTGCATACAAATGCAAAGTCATTGTCGATTTCCTACTTGAGAGACTTAGGTGGAGTAGCCCTTAACGGGAACACAACCTTGATTCTTTAATTGATTGATTATAAACAATTACATTATAGTATACTAGTTAGTTTAAATACAAAATATTTCAATATTAAGGAAATATCATGTTTAGAAGAAAATCATATATTTACTCATATCAGTAATCTTTTCATGTCTATTCTAAGATTCCACCCAAATATTGTTGGGTCACTATATTTGCATACAATCACTTTATATTATATTTAGGTGTAAATGTGAGCGTATCAAATTTTGGCACCATTGCCAAGGAATAGATTTTGAAATTACTGATTGATACACACACACACACACACACACACACACACACACACACAGAGATATATATATATATATATTGTTCTAGTCTTGATCTATTTCATTACCTTGTCCGCTTTGTTGTGAACCAGGTGATCATGGCATCACTTTCGAACATAAAAAATGAGAATGTATCTAAGGTGAACAGTGACATTGATTATGCGAGTACTATTGTGCCTCTATGTATTAAAGCTACCACATTTAAGATTGATGGGAGCATATATACAATGTTGAAGGCCAAGGTTCAATTTCACAACTCAATTGATTAGGATCCACATCAGCACCTAAAGAATTTCCTTAAGGTGTACAATATGCACAAGTAGAACAATGTATCGGATGATGCTATTTGTCTGAAGGTCTTCAAATATTCACTTGCTGGGGAAGACAGAAAATGGCTCCACCGTATTCTACCAAACTTTATCCACACTTGGACTGAGTTGGTGAATGTATTCTTGAAGATATAGTTTCCCCTAAGCAAGAATGCAGAACAGAGAGATAAGATCTTCCACTTCAGAAAGATATTAGGAGAGAAATTGTTCGAGGCTTGGGAGAGGTTAAAGAAGTATGTTCTCAGAGCTCCCACTTATGGTCTCCTTGAAAACATTTTTCTAAGGGAAGTTTTACACTAGGTTGGACCCTATGACCCAATCAGTGGCAAATAATGCAGCAAATAGTTGTTTCATGGATAAAACTTATGCCCGCATCACCATCATTCTTGACAGAATAGCCACGCAAAATCATTCTTGGCATGCTAGAGATACTAGTGGCGGTGTCAATATTGGTTCCCCATCTATCAGTCATCTTATTAAGGAGAACCGGGAGAGAGACCAGATGATGGAAATCATGGCCACTAATTTTGCTTTGCTCAACAAGAGATTGATAGAGAGTGAGCTGAAGGAGGTTAATGTGGTTGATAATATATAGGATTATCCTCCTCAGGTGCAAGGCCAACAATCTACAGAGCAACCTCCAATGCAGTTTGAGGATGCTAATTATATCAATAATGCACAAGGAGGTTATTAAAGACAGAACTACGAAAACTAGGTCAGAATTTTCAGTAATCAAACTATCAGAATCAGTGGAGATCGCAGTGGCAAGGCCAAGGTAGTAATTATGGCAAGAATGAGTAGGGTGGTCAAAATCAGAATTAGCAGAATAACAATTTCGAGAATAGAAGCTCTAACCCTTATGTCCCTTCTAGGAGCCAAGGGTCTAATGCTCAAAACTGGAGAAAAGGGCCCTCTCAAGATCAGGGAAGATCAAAGCTAGAAAGCATGCTAGAAAGGGTATTGCAAAATCAGAAAAGATTCGATACAACTCTTAAATGCATGACCAAGATTGTAAGCTCTTATACAATATCTATTCAGAAGCTTGAGCAGCAAATGAGATACTTATCTAGGGAGAAAATTTTGAAGCAGAAAGGCTATTTATCGAGTGAAACTATTGCTAATCCTAAGGGCAACGAAGGAGGCCAAAGTGCACATTGTATGCCTATTACTACTCGAAGTGGTATAATGTTGAGTTTCTGGAGGTAACCGGTTTAGTGATGATAAGGTTGCTGAAAAAGAAAAGGAAGTTCAGGTTGATGTTCCAAGTACTGAGGAGACTGTGGTGTCAAGCAGCTAAGGGAAAGGATAAGAAAGAGGTAATAGGGGTTTCCGAACCATTGCCACCAATTCCAAAGCCTGCTCCTCCATTTCCACAGAGGTTGATAAAAAAGTCCACGGATGCCAAGTTCGATAAATACCTTGATATGTTGAAGCAAGTATTATTGAATATTCATTTCGTAGATGCATTCAAGGAGATGTCGTATTTTGCGAAATACCTCAAGGAGCTTGTCATAAAGAAGAGAGCAATAAAGGATGAGGTAGTCACAGTTATGCACAGAGTTAGTACTATTACTTTATAAGCACCATAGTGGAGAAAAAGGATGGTCCTGGAGTGTTTACTATTCCATGCACTATCGGCCTGCAAGATTTTGCTAGAGCTCTGTGTGATAACGGTGCAAGCATTAATCTGATGCCGCTTTCTATTTTCAAGAGATCTGTACTTTGCATGTCAAGGCCCACTAGTATGAGATAATAAATGGCTGACAGATCAATCAAAAAATTCCTAGTTTAGGCAGGGAAATTCATGGTCCTGGCCAACTTTGTGATTCTTGACTGTGCAGTTGATATTGAGATTCCCATTAATCTGAGATGCCCATTCCTTGCTACCATCCGAGCACTTACTGACTCAGAAAGAGCAAGATTAAATTTCCGATAAATATGAAGAAGTCACTTTTCCAGCAGATAAAAGGATGAAGTTACCCAAACGGCATGAAAGCATTTTTGTTCTTGATGACATTGATGTTGTGAATGATGCAAAGGACATGCAGGTAGAGGAAGAGAGCTTACAACAACATTTTGAGAATATATGCAATTGTAATATCGATAATTCTTAATAATTTATTAGTAAAAGAAAAGAATGAGTAGGAACTCATTCTTTCTTTTAGTTTTCTAATTGGTTAATGTAGTTTTCTAATTGGTTAATATTTTTGCTGCTTAATTTACTTGTTAGTAGATTTCGAAAAAAATATATCATTTAAAAGGAGGAGGTGCTAAGAACTTCTATGAATATCTGGTAACAACAAATTTTGGACATGCATATGATTACTTAGGAGTTTTTTTTAGAACACCTAATAGGAGTACTTTAAGACTCATTTAGGAAGCTCTCACCATTTAGTTTATGGTGCTCTTTAGTACTCATAATTATCTTTTACTAATTATTTTTATTTTTGCATATGAGTCGATAAATAGATTTAGTTATTTATCTCTTTTATATGTAACATGTATTGTATTCCTCTAATGTTATGAATAAATAGACTTTTAAGTTTAAAAGTCTTTTTTTTTATAATAGAGATGTACAAAAATTTCGCCCGCTCACTTTCTTTTATAATTAGGGAGTCTTTTTTTCTTTTCTCATATTTTAATATGTTTGCATTTTCTTTTGTTTTACTATTAGATTTGGAATGACTACAAATAAAGACTCATGTTCTAGAATTAAATTTGAAAAAAAATTGAAAGAGCTAATTGATAAAATTCAAAAGATTACATTGTAATATGCTCAACGAAAATTTTTAATGTTTTGTAATTAAAAAATTAGTTAGGAAAGGAAGAATTAGTCCAATTATAATTTTTTTCACTAATGTAAATAGATTAAATAAATTATAGCAAGAAAATAAAATAAAGAAGGTCAACATAATTAATTTAAAAAAAGGCAAATTAGTATATTTTTTTTATTAACAGTAAGTAGATTAAAAAAATTATAACAAGAAAATAAAAATCAGAGGGTAAATATAATATTGTAATCACAAGCGAAGTTAGTGGTATGAAGTACAACAAGAAGAGAGGTTTCTGAAAGAATTTTTAGCTGGTGATTTCTTGTTGAATTTTTACTATCTAATAAAGTAAATGCGTAAAAAAAAAAAATTAAAAATCAAAAAAAAAAAAAAAAACACTATTATTTTGCTTGTTGCTTAATTTTTCTTTCTGAAATTTAGGGTTCAAATTGTTTGAGTATAGATAGTAGGATTTGGTTTATATCTAAGACGTATATAAATACAAATATTTGGATTTCGTGTTTTTTATGTTGGGAAGGCTCAACTCAGGATAGATTTCAATATGAAGCTTCTAATATTTTGTTACAGAAAAAAGATATTGAATTTAAAAGATTAAATTTTCAAGAAAAAATATTTAATTTTATTACGATATGTGTTTTTATAGTGTTGAATTTAAGAAATACGATTATCATATATATATCTTTTAACAATATTTAAACAAGAAAACATTAGCACATCCCAAAACTTCCTCATATAAAAAAGAATAACACATTTTCATGAATCAGTTATCAAATATGTGATGCATTGTTCGTGTGAAATATCCTCCAACAAATCATGCATAAAAAGGGTCGATGCAAGGATCTCTATCCTCACCAAAAATTTTGACCAAAAGAATAAAAGTATAAATATAAAAATAGAAGTTCATTTCTTGAATATTTAAAAATAAAAATTAATTTCTCTGGTTGGTAATATCATTAATGAAAATTATAACTAAAATTACAGGTTTAAAATAAAGACTACTTACTACACATAATTCAATAATTAAGTCAAAGTAATTACATATTTTTATTTAAACAAATTTTTAACGTTCATTGCTATTTTACTTGATTTATTTTTTATAGAATTTTTAGTCTATTGACATGTGTAATGCCCGTACATTAAAATTAGTTTAATAAATTTATGAATTAAAATATGCTTAATAATGACCACAATAGGTGGCAAATGGACGGGTAGGGCTGAACTTGAGCGGGTTAAAATGGGTTGAGTTAATAATTGACTCGCTCAAAAGTTACTTGGGCTAAAGGCGCCCAACTCTAATTAAGTTTTAGTTGCTTTATTTGTTCTTTTATAATTTTTTGATAACTTATAAAATTAATATATTATTTATGAATAAATATAACATATTAAATAAAATAAAATATCTTTTTGAAAATATTTAGATAAAATTTCTCATGAATCAATTCGGGCTATATATCAGCCTAAACTTTGATGGGCTAAAATGAGTTGGCAGAAATGTGCTGAACTAATAAATGAGCGGGTCAATTATCTGTCCAAACTTAAGTAAGTAGGGCAGGTTATGATTTCATGGACTGATTTTGTCACCTCTAGATTTAATTTCGCTGGGCAAAGTTAATTTTGCAAAGCAGAACTTTGTAGAGAATGTTTGTCTTGAGACTTAAGTTCTGTAGCATTTGATTCACAAGGTAAAAATTAAAATAAAAACATGTGCCTTAAGGTATAACTTTTGGCATTAAATTTACGTTTTGTGGCATAACTTATATTACTGAACTAATGTCTTGGACATAACTTATATCATTGGACTTATGCATTGAATTTAATTTCTTACCCTTCAGACATAACTTGTGTAATTGTATTTATGTCATGGGCACAACTTATTCTTTGGGCATAATTTATTTTGCCTTGGAGCACAACTTGTGCCTCTGAAGGCATAATTTGTGCCTTGAACATAAATTGTGCAACTGAAGACATAATCTGTGCCTTGAGCCAATTTCTTTTGTCTTCAAGCATAACTTGTGTCACTGCGCTTATGCCTTGGGCATAACCTGTGCCTTGGACATAAATTCTTATGCCCTAAACATAATTTCTTATGCATTGGGGCGTAACTTGCGCCACTAAACTTATACCCGAGACATGACTTTTATTGAATTTATGCCTTGCGAATTTTCTTTTATCTTGTGATTTTTATTTTTTTGGGTTACTGTTAAAGGCAATTTTGACTATTTCTTTTATTACTTACAGCTTTGAAAGATAAAAATTATAGACCAGCGATCTTGAGGGGGAAAAAATTAAAGATCACTCCCTAATAAGGGCATTTATGCGAATGATCCGATATGACACGCGTATGGAGCTGACCAGGCTTATTGTAAAGTTCTAATAACCAGGTGTATGTGCAAAATAAACTGAACCGAAAAAAATGTTATTGGTTTATCGATATCAAGTTCTTAAATTATTGGTTTCTAAATGATTTTATCAATTTCTTTTGATTTTTTATTTTTAAGTTTTAGTTAATAGGTAAATCGATAAGTCATAAAATAAAATTAAAATTATTTGTTTATACCATATTATATAATAGTGACTTTAAATTTTAAATATAAAACCCTTTCTTATTCGACTAATTCTTTACATTATTGAAATAGTTGGGTTTGTGCTTTTGTTTTCTTTTGAAGTCACTGGCTTGTATTATTTTTCCCATCTGGACCAAATATTTTTATTTGGTAATGCTGTTCATAATTTAAAAATAACTAACAAGCTAACTTGAAATGGTATACGATGAGTGAGTGCTCATCAAGACTGCTGATTATAATATGAAATGTATTTACACTTGAGCAATATTTTTTTATCATTCTCCGGTGCTCACAAATTAGTAAACAAGAGAAAGGAAAAAATATTTACAACAGCATTTTCTTATTCGCTAATTTAAAAATCAAACTGTTAAAAGACCACAAATACTTGTAGTCATAGATTAGCAAAGTTTGCTATATCACTACTTCATGAAGTCTCTTGGTGCACTTTCCGGTTTTGGATTGTCAACGGGCCTTTCTACTGCTTTCTATGAATGACTAATGTTTGATTAATACATATCATTTATGTTTAAAAAAATAAAAAGACCAAAAATCAACTAATCGAAAATTAACAATAATTATCTTAGTGATTTGGTTATCGGTTTAGCATGTTTATAAATCGATAAATCAAACCGATAATATATAAAATTGGACTGAACAAAACAATAAGCACCTTCTAATAACTGCGATGATCTATGAAAAGCACGAGTGAACAAAGACGTAGAGACCAAGGTGAAAAGATACCTTAAAGATGGAACACAAAAGTACACAAGAACAATGATGAGTTTAAATATGTGCAGTTTTTATAGACATACATTGAACTACCAGTATTGTTCTCAATTCTAGTTCCTAAATCTGCCCTGTAACTCCAACAACTATTACCAGCTAATGATGCCTATTGTTACTCTTGTTAGCAAGCTTAAGAGAAATTGAATGGTAAAAGCTTGTTGCCTAATCCCAAGAGAGTGGGATTCCCATCATGAGGAAGTTGCTACCAGCGATGCTGCCACTTAAACAAGCCAAGCCCGCTACAACTCTCCGCAGCATTCTCATCTGTTGAATCTGACCCGCTTCCAACTGATTCATCGGAACTATCCTCTGGTAGAAGCTGTATTCTATCAGCATGCTTGATGATCCAATCTGTGAATTCAGGAGACGAAGCTAATTCAGCTACAGCTTCCTTGGTAGACTCTTGCGTGAAATCTTCCCACTCCTTTTGCGAGAATCTCTTTCTGTTGGGTGTCTTGTGAAAAGTTGAATAGTATTCACCCACCTTTTTGCCCTTGCCATCTGAAAAACCTGAAAGGACCAAAATAAGCATCTTAATGAAACTTGAGTGCTGCAATCTCTAACATGGAGACCAAGAGGAAAAGGAGATAAATATAATGGAAAATGATCCGACACTTAAGAAGTTGGAAACAAAGGAAATGGTAAAATATAGTGTATATATCACATTTAAAATAGTAGCATAAAAGACAACCAACATTAAGGCAACCCACAACACTTTGGTCAATCTAGATATGGCTATCAAGTTCACAATGCTGGATATTTTGCATCAGAAAATGGCTAGAAACAAGATAATAATATAGTTTGGAGGGTATCCAATAATATGAACATCGCCATAACAACAGGTTTTATGATAGGGTAGTGGCTGAGGGTTGAAAAGCTGTGAAAAATTCTTCAAATATTCCTAGGTTGTTTGGGAGTACACATTGGAATTGTATTGTTTTGGCTTATTTGTCTGACCAAGCAATAGACAGCATATAATTACGCGTAATTAAGGAGATCAATTACACCCTTATTTTTTAGGAATGTGAAAATTAGCGGTAATTATACTATTCAACGATAAGATGTCTTTTGAAAATCTTTCTTTTTTCCCAATATATTTTTCTCTTCTTTTCTTTCTTTCTTTCTTTTTTTTTTTCTAGAAAAAAAGACTTTCTTTATCCTTCATTTATTTCTTTCCACGTGAATTGCTTCTCAACGGGGGAGAAAATAAGATCTCTTGACTTTATATAATTTAAATAGAAGAAATAACTTTTTTAGATTTCTTATATGTAAAAATAATAATATTTTATGTGTAAAAATGAAGATCTTGTAACAAAATGATTAAACTAAAAAAATTTATAAAGAACTAAAAAATTATTTCTCCCCGATATGATGATTCACTTCTAAGTACTAGTACCATGCAACTCTTTCTATTATCCTTATTTGAATATTATTATTATTATTATTATTATTGCCTAAGCAGATTGTAGTACACAAGCACTAGTAATGTGTAGGTGATCAACACAGTGACTTGTTATGCTGTTATCATCTTTTTCTCTGAGTTCCAATACTTCGAATATCTTGCCCCAACACAGTGGCATACTTTTATCCCCTAGGAGTTAAAGAGATATGAAACTAGGTTCCTAAAAATATTTTCTATATTTTGCTCCTTTTGTTTTCCATCAGCGTAAATATTTATTACAGAAAAGTACTCCCTAAGTTCATGTCTACCTTTTTTTAATATAAAACATGTAACAAATTATGAATTTTGTCTTACATATATTTGTCACATTAAAACTTATTTACATTTTCATCTGAAAAAAAATTATTTAACTTTTAATTGAAATATAAAATAAAACCAATTTTGTAATTACACATATCAGGAATCATACTGTAATTATCATTGTTTCCTATGTACTTTTTGCAACAATTCCTTTTCTTAAATATTTGTTATTCTATCTGTTCCATTTATATATAGCAATCTTTTCTTTACAGTTAGTTCTTAAAAATGATATCTTTCTTTACGAAAACTTAAATGTGATATTTTTTTTATATTTGTATACTCTGTAACTTGAAATTTCTTCATTACTTTTAATGACATTCTATAGTCACAAAAATATTAGAACATGGTTAAAATCATAATTTCTGCGGTACTCTTGTTATGTAATAGAAGTCCTTATTTCTTTTTTAAATTTTGTATAAGATCAAACACTGGAATAAAAAATGAAATAGATGTCATATTTTAGCATGAAACTTACATAATTTCCCCATCGGAGCAAAATATTTACAACTCGCTACTCTTTTACTTTCATACCCCCTAATTAATTACATAAAATACCTCATCTCGCAATCCTTCATGATACCATCATAGTATATCCATATACTGACATATGATCACTGATTAGCATGTAGGGCTCCTCAATCCTTCATGATACCATAATAGTATATTCATATACTGTCATGATATAACTGAGGAATGAGCAGTACCTTAGGGATATACTTCTTAATCATGCATAATATCATCACAGTATATCCATATACTATCATGGTATGCTTCATGATACTATCACAATATATTCATATACTGACACAGTATCTTATGCGTGCACAAATTATAATAATTTGAGCCGATTGGATATTTCAGGTAATTAATATAAAACAATCCATTTTGATGTAATTAATTTAGTTTTTTATCTAGTTTAGGTACTTTTCCCTACAGTGATACTAACACTTTTTGCCCACGCCCATTAACACGACACGTGGTGATCTTATATCTTTGAAATTACATTTCAATAACAAATAAGTGAATTATCTCACAGCTTTTGGTTACTCCTAGGTAGCACGATCCTTCTAATTTTCACAGCATTCACAAGTCATAACTGATATCTAGACTCAACCACAATTGTCAACCTCAAACATTTTTATCATGCCTTATTCATACGTATAACTTCAATATATTTTCCTTTAGCCTTTCGTTTCTTGAAATTCCATTATAAGGCAAAGTTATGGATTTACTTGGTACTGACCGGTTAAAGTTGCAAAGGCTAATGAATCCTTAACCCCTTGTCTCTTCATTGCCTTCTGAAGCAGAATATTTGTCATGATAGACCTTGCTCCATTTTAGTTGTTAAATGCGGGGACTCTAATTGTACAAGGAGGAGCTTGTCCGACATCAATCAGTGTAGTGGTTGGAGCATATGTAGTACATTTCAGCAATCGATTCGACTATGCAAAGTGTGTGATGTAGAGTGGTTTTGTGCTTTCATATAGGGATATAGCTCTCTTGCTCGATATATGCTTGACTGATACTCCCTCCGTCTATTTTATTTGTTCACTATACTAAAAATAGATATCACTTAGTTCCTTATTTAATCTTATTATTAACTATAATCATTTTTTAAAATATAAAACTTAATATATTCAAAATGTGATATAATAAAATTATCATTCAATTTATTGTTTTTCAAAAGAAGTCTCAAAGTCCTAGACAAGTAAAAATGGACGAAGGAAGTATCAATAACTAAGGCATTTAGGTGATTTAATCACTCAAGTTGAGGACAATTTTTCCTTTTCTGTGGAATCAATTCCCAATTTAAATAGTACTCCTTTGTTTCAATTTATTTGTCTAATTTTGATTTGACACAATTTAAGAAAGTAAAGAAAATTTTTGAATTTTATGATCTTAAACTAAAAATATAAGTAGAACGCACCAAAATATCTTTTGTAGTGTTTTTAAATATGCTATTTGAAAAGTTGGAATTAAAGAGTTGTCAAAAAAAAAAAATTCCTCTTGAAAAAACAAAAAAGTTAAGTAAAACAAAAAAATTAAAACAAAAAGAGTGGTAAATAGTTCCATAATTGTTTTCAAGATGATTCACATAATTCTTTAGCATCCATTGTAAGTCGGACAAGTATAAATATGGTACCCTAATAAAGATAAAGTAGAGGTAATACCTTTGACAGGAGAATCAGACCATGCAGATGAGCTCTTTGGGCTACTGTATGGGACTCCTCCCGAACCAAACTTTCTGGATTTGCTAAAGAACTCAGCACGTTTTCTATTCATGTTCATCTGCTTACTATTCTTTGCCCAAACATTTCCAATTCCAGAATATGAAAAATCCCTGCATGCAAAGTAAAGATGTGTGAACTAAGAGTACTGCACCTTTCAACATCAAGAAACATTTCTAGCATCATATTTTACGTGATATGAGATAAAAAAAAGTCCCACTCCGCCTCCCATGGATCCACCCCAACCAGGAAGGGGGGAAAAAGAAAGAAAAGAAGAAGAAGACCCTTAAAATGGAAGTGGTTGGAGGTTAGGCTGAGAATAAGATTCTATCTATAGCAAGGAGATTGGCTGAATATTCTCGCTTACCACAGTTCGGAAAAGTAAACAGACAAAGGTCATTACACTAAATTCAAATGATAAGCTAAAAACATGATATATACAGTCCGATATAAAACTAAACATCAAAAATTTATTAAGGCCTAGCAATTACAAAAGTTATCCTTGTTGAAAACAGAAACTAGGAAAAAGGCTGATTAAAATAGGATAGAAAAGGAGAACGCCAAATATCTGATCTATAGTGTTCCTACAAACAGTACAATCAAAAGACAGAAGCCACAAAAGTTATCTCTGTCATGCTTGGCATAAATTTTACCGGATCCAGCCCTCCTCACAAAAGCCACAAACACATCATAATAACCAGCCAAAGAATTGTGAGGTGAGTGAGGTGGGTTGTCAGGCAGTAAGTGGTTGGAGAACTAAATCACCTTGAAATAAAGAAAGATGTTATTACCACTCCTATCAAAAGGGCACACATAAAATAAAAGCCAACTTAAAGGGTTTTTTTAGTTATGACCGACCTTTGGTGCGAAGAAGCAACCCAAGATCAAAAAGTCCAGTGGTGATGGAGCAAGATCCAGCTTGTTGGCTGTTCACCACATATTGAAGCCAAATTTTGTCATCAAAAAGAAGTCGGAGAAGGACAAAGCACCTAAGGAAATTTTACACTTTCTGAGCCCAAGAATACATGCGAGCAGCAACACAAGTATTGTCCATGCTACTCCATGTTGACAATCGGCATGGAGAAGGATGTAGGAGGAGACAGCGGAGGAGGCAGTACCGGAAGGCTCTCGATTACTTTCAAAGTAGGTGAGTCAAAGTGGAGTATAATACAACCCTATTCCTGATGCCTCATTCTCCAATTATGAAGCTCCAACCGTGAAGGCAGCAGAATTGCAATTTCTATGTCGGAGACTATCCCGTGTTATCCCCCCGAAAATTTTTGATGATTATTTGATGTTTGTATGCTATGTTAAGGGAAGTACGGGCTGTACGTTGGCCGTAGGTGAGGAGGAAAACATGTACAAAGGGAAGAGCGAAGAGTATGCGAAGTTCATAAGTAAGGGCCAACTTTAAACGATCATATCTCCTAATCTATAATGAGTTAGAAGTCTTACAACCTGTCAAATTAAAGGTCTTTGAGTCTATTTTTCAAAACATCAAACTGCTCGTCAATTAGAGTTCGAAATAAAGAGTTATAGGCATTTTACTAAGGCACTGTCAAAAAATGACGTGGGCCACTGCCTTACAACGACCGCCCCGCCTCTTTAAATATTAACTTGTTTGCTGCCCAAAACATTTCCCCTCATCTTAATTTCGACCTACTTGCTTAGGTTCTTCATTTTCTCTCTATTTCATCCAATCAAGAGAAATTAAGAGGAAAAGCTCCACCAAATCACAACCAAAATACAAGACAAGATAGAAGAGTGTTTGCAAGGCGTGTGTGGTGTGTTGGTGAGCTGTTTTGCTGCATTTTGGGCAGTAGAGCTGCTGTGTTTTGGAGGCAGAGGAGGAGCCAAATATACTCCCTCTTAGTAGGAGTAGAAGACAAGCAAAAGGTAAGTGTTTTTACCTATTAAACTTGCCTAAAAATCCTAGCGAAAGCTAGAAGTTGGAGGCCATGTCGGGCTGCCGGTTTTAGTATGTTGTTGTACATGTTGCTGCTCGTTTTTTAATGTTGGCGCAGCTGTGTTTTGCTGGGAATATACTTCCTAATTGTGGGAGTTGGTCATGAGGAAAGTTAGGTAATTTCCTACTTCTATTTTCTCTTAAAGTTTGTAGAAGCAAGTTGAAGTAAAATTCCTAAAATGTTGCCTTGTATATTGTTGCTGTATCTGCCGGTTGGTGTAACGTTTTGGCTGGAAAAATTGGCTTAGAACAGCCTTATTACCTGGCTGTAAACTCAAAGGCTAAACGTTGGTGGTTGGAGGAAAGAATCAGCCAAGGAAAACTTGTCAGAACAAGGTATGTAAGGCGCCCCGTCCGTCGTTCTTTCAAGCACGATTCTTGAGTTATAGGTTGAATGAACCAGCAAGTTTTCTCACGTGTATTGAGGCAGTATGTTATGTCATATTTAAGCTTTAAGTTCCATGTTTAATGGAAGCTAAAGTGTTGAGAGTATGTTTAGCCCAAAGAGGTGTTTAAAGTATAATATCGTGTTGATTGTTGTCGTAGCTATACATCAAACTGGAGACCCCTCAACATGGGCATTTGTTAGCTGGTCCTTTTACATTATGTTGTACATATTATGTTGATTATGTTGGAAGTTCTGGTTGTTGTGTGGAATTGGAAATGAAGCTAAGACGACGATATAAGAACAACGTAAGCTAAGAAACTAATGTTAGCCTAGAAACGGTAAACGAGGGTATCAACGCAGCGATTCCTTAATATGGTCACCTACCCTTATATACATATGTTTTAAAGTACTTAAGGACAAAAGATTTCTTAATTTCCATTCCTAAAGCTAACGACAAGTTACTGGGTTATTGAGTTCCAAGTTAAACGGATGTCGATCATAAGTATCTAGAATTGAGTCTAAGTACTCTAAAGCATGTTTTAGTAACTTAAGTGAGTCCAAGAACTCTAAATTAACCTAAGTACTCCAAGCTGAGTTCGAGTTGAGTCTAAGCTCTCTAAATTGAATCCAAGTATTCAAAGTGGAGTCTCAGTATTACAAAGTTGATTCTAAGAATCTTTAAACGATGTTCAGTGTCATTTTTCTTCGAGTCTCAAGTTCATGTTAAGCTTCTGAGTCAAGCTATGTTTTATGTTCCCCCTGTCAGATGCTTGGGGTAATTTATTCGGTTGGTCCTTTGAGCTGGACCCGTTCTCTGATCAGTTATATTGCATTGTTCAGTTGCTGGTCTAAATATCAGTTTTGCTCATGTTACATGATTTGCATATTAAATGTCACATGATTACATTTTTAAAAATTGGAATCACAACTTGAAATTTGAAATTCTACTTTTCAGAGAATTTGGAATTTCAAATCATGATTCAAAGTTGAAGTTGAAGTTTTGTTCACATTCCATAAACAAACATTGATTTCAAATCAAAACTTAAAATTTGAGCCCTAAATCCTATGACTAAACGCTTACTTAGAAAGTTGTATATCAAATTTGAAGTCATCTGGAGTTCGATTTGGATTAGTTTAAAAGTTCTCAACCAAAAAACCTAAACCTAGAAATCCTAGTAATGCCGGGAGTATTCCAGCTATGGATACAACCAACAATGGCTGGCCATCCCTACAGGGGGTGATCCACATCGTTTAGGGGGAGAACCACCTCCAAATAAACAACCTTACGTCAGTATCTCAAACGTACCACAGAATAGAACCCTACTAGTCCTACATCCATCAAACCCTTAAACTATGTGCATGGAGAACCTACGATCGTTTGTGAGGAAGAGGTAGTTAATTCCATGATCATACATGAGAGCCTTCAATTTGCAATGATAGGAAAGTTACCGTACAGAATGCCAAAACTTGAAGAACTACATAAAATCATCCCCTTGCAATGCAAAATTAAATCAGAAAGAAAAATTGGTTTCCAGAGAGATCGACAATTGGTTATTCAGCTTACAGTTATAGAGGATTATATACATGTGATGTCAAAGCCTGCATATTATCTCAGGGCTAAGGTGTATATTATCAAATGAGAACTCGAAAGTGGGAACCATGGTTCAATTCAGAGACAGAAACATCGGTTGCCATTGCATGGATCTCTTTTCCATCTTTAGCGCCAAATTTCTTTGTCAAAGAATCATTCTTTGGTATGGCAAAGCCAGTAGGGAAACCTCTTCACATAGATATCACGAAGAAAATCAATCTACACCTAGTTGCGCAAAAGTGAAGATAGACGTTGACTTGTTAAGTGAATTTCCAAAAAGGATTAATGTTGGAATTAAACGAACAACCATCGGAGAGGTCATTCCAAAATGAATAGGTATTAAATATGATTGTATGCCCAAGTATTACAAGTCATACAGATTACAAGAGCACAATGAGAAGGAGTGCTTTGTTTTACATCCTGAATTGAAACCTGCTAAGGAGGAGGTAACAGATATACTAAAGAACGGTCAAAGGAAGCACCTGTGAAGACCTTTGCAAGTGGAAAGATTGTAGGAGCTGAACATTTCAAAAATGCTCCCATGAAAGAATCACAACGGACAAACAGAATGAACATAGTACAGTGATCAACGGATGAGGAGTGGTTAAGGATAAGTGAGTTTTTAATCAACCATCAGATTGGGCCAAGGGAAGGACAAAGAAAAATCTCCTAAAAAGGTCAAGGCAGCAGACATGGTGAACAGTCATAACTCTTTTGAGGCATTGGATGGAAGGGATGAGGAGTATGGTATAGATAGGTAAAATGAAAAAGACAGCGACAAGGAAGCAGAATCAAAGGAAAAGTTCAAAGCCTTGGGTGGATGCATCTTTTGGCAAGCAAAAGCAATGAGTTTCACCTGCTAACAAAGCAGCACAGCAGCCTACTCCGGAACAAAAAGAGACACCAAAAAAGATAAGACCATGAGAAGCAGCAATTTGATAAGAATACAGATGCAAAGGAAATACACAATGTGGAAGACTCACAAACAAAGGCAGGCAACGAAACAGAAAAGGGGGACACAGTGGAGTTGGTGATAAATACAGAAGGGGTAAGTGATCAAGTGGAAGCAGAAAAAGTGATAGATCCATTAATAGAAAGCAAGGAGAAGGAAAATCAGGATAATAACAAGCAAACTGCCCATTTGGAGGAATTGGTAGCAATTGCTAACTTTGAGGAAAGGGAATGGAGACAAAGATCAAAAATTCAGTGGCTTAAACAGGGAGAAAGAACACATAAATTTTTCCATAGAATTGCAAATGCTCACAAAAGGTTTAACTACATTCACAAATTGGTGGTGAATTGAGAGATGACTGCAGAGCCTGGGGAGATCAAAGATGCAACAGTTGCTTTTTATCAGAAACTCTATTCTGAAACAGAGCAATGGATACCTAATTTCAGGCCTATGGACAGTCAAAGCATTACAGAAGAAGAAAATATTTGGCTAGAGGAGTTTGAAGAGTAGGAGTTTCTGGACACCATACAGAAGTGTGCTAAAGAAAAAGCTCCAGGCCCTGACGATTATATCATTGGGTTTTTCTCTGCTTTTTGGAGTACAAAGAATGATATTCCGAGTACAATCAGTAATTTCCACTCTCAGGAGTATTTTGAGAAGTCTTCAATGCTACTTATGTAGTGTTGATTCCAAAAAAGGAACAGAATAAAGGAGCTGAAGGATTTCAGGCCAATCAGTTTAGTAGGAAGTGTGTACAATATAATAGCAAAGCTACTTACTGAAAGGTTAAAAGTGGTGGCAAACAAGCTGGTTGATAAACAACAAATGTCTTTCATTCAACGGAGACAAATAATGGATGCAACACTAATTGCAAATGAATGTGTGGACTCAAGATTAAAGGGGCAAATACCAAGACTGCTCTACAAGTTGGATATTGAGAAGGCCTATGATCATATAAACTGGGGCTTCTTAACCAAAATTCTAGCTGATACGGGTTTTGGTAGGAAATGGATATCTTTTTGCATCAGTACTGTTAGATTCTCTGTATTGGGAACCCTGAAGGCTTCTTTCCTTCTCATAGGGGTTTAAGACCAGGCGACAACCTATCTCCTTTTGTGTTTATTTTGGCCGTGGAAGGATTGAACTCTATGCTGAGGAAAGCCTCACTGAATGAAAGGTTAAGTGGTTTCAAGGTGAACAATAATCTAGAAGAAAGTATGGTAATCCCCCATCTTCTCTGTGCTGATGACACTCTGGTTCTTTGTGAAGCAAAAGTGGAGCAAATGATGCAACTGATTCTAGTAATCTTTGAGTCTGTGGCTGGCCTACACACTAACTAGAGCTTTCCTCAGTTAATGAGGTGGAGAATATCCAGAACCTAGAAGGAATCTTGGGGTGTGGGGTTGGAGCATTGCCAACTATTTATCTGGGAATGTCACTTGGAGCAAACAACAAAGCAATTGAGATATGGAATGGGGTGATTGAAACACTGAAAAGAGGTTGGCCAAAGGGATATCTCAATATCTTTTCTTGGGAGGTAAAGTTACTTTGATTAATAATGTGCTAGACTCAACACCCACATATGTGATGTCTTTATTCCCCCCCTTCATTCCAAGGTGGAGAAGAGACTAGACAAGCTAAGGAGCGAACAAACAAAAAGCTATCATCTGGTGAAGTGGAACAATGTGACAAAGTCAAAAAAAGTTGGATGGCTGGGAATTAGGAATCTCAAAATACATAACATGAGCTTGCTTACGAAGCAATAATCATATGTTCCTTCATTGTAGAGTGACTGACCAACTGTGGCAGCTGTTTTTGACACTATGAAGGTGAAATGGATAATGCCAAGGAACAGTATTGACCAAGGGAGCAATGCAAGGAACAAAAAATGGTGGAAAGGCATACCAACTTCTATTTGGTGGACAGTGTGGAGAGAGAGAAATGTCAGGTGTTTCGAGGGCAGCCAAAATTCTTTAGAGAAAATCAAGATTAATTGTATTATGACACTGCATTCTGGTGTAAAGAATTTATCGTAGAGGAGTCTTGAGTCAATATTAGAGTTTTTGGGAATCTTTGTAAGTAGCTATATTGTAGACTATGGATCTTTTATATATCTGGCTCCCAGCACAGAATTACAGAGCTGGTGCAATTTGATTCTTTTTTTTCATATATTATACATTTACAAGGAGAAAAACATGTGATTCGAGAAAATTATTCAAAAAAAAAAATCTACGCTTTTTGAAGGTGTTGTGCTGGTAAATATATTGTTACCATTATCAAAGTAAAAGTAGTGGAGCTCCAAAGCCGGATGACAAAACTGAGACTGCACAATTGACAGACAAGGGATCTAACTTGGTACAAAATATTAACAAGGAGATGGTAGACAACTCAAAGACACAGGTCCACAAAGTATAGAGGAGGATTCTATAGACAAGAATATTCAACTGATTGCAAAAAAGGGAGACTTCTACCCAAGACAAACAAATATGACGAAGGGGAGTATGTTGAAGCCAAAAGGAGAAAAGAATGTTAAGGAAATAGTTCCTGTCATGAGACAATTGCCAAAGAGGTTAGCAGCCTCTAAATCCAATTATTGATCATGAATTGAGTGCTTGTGTGGAATATTAGATCAGTTAAAACTCAACACGCTTTTGAGAGGTTAACAAATCTAAACAGAAGGAACTAATACTGTTTGTTTGAACTGATGAGTCTTTTCAAGATTCCAAATCAAGCAAGTTTTGCTGAAGGAAAAAGCATCATAGAGAATGTGTTATTAACTTAGAAGCTAGTAAGGGACAAAAAATGGAGGACCAAAACAGCTAATTGTGGTGATAAAGCTTGATATAACAAAGGCATATGACAGATTATCTTGGTTGTTTATCACCAAAGTGTTGAGGAAATTTGGATTCTCAGATGTGGTCATTGATATGGGTAACAAAATCTTGTCAAATAACTGGCATTCAATTTTACAAAATGGACAGCCTCATGATCTCTTTAGATCATCTAGAGGAATAAAGCAGGTGATCCCCTATCACCTACTTTGTTCATAATGCCAACTGAAGCATTATCAAGGGGCTTGAATGTCTTGCATGAGATTCTAACTTTATAGGATACGGAATGCCCAAATAGAGTCCAACTATAAACTATTTGTCATATGCAGAGGTAGAGCAGTAATAATCACTCATGTCCTACAAAGTATGCCACTACATCTTCTCTCTACATTGAATCCACCAATTGGAGTAGTGAGACAGATTCATAATCTAAAGGCAAGGTTTTTTCGGAGCAACAAAAATGAGCAGTAGTAGATATTGGGTGAAATGGGATACCTTCTGTCTGCCTTAGGAAGAGGGAGGGCTTGAGTTTCAGATCCTTGTTTGACATGTATAATGCCTTGTTTTGCAAACTATGGTGGAGTTTTAGAAGTAAACCATATTTGTGGAGTGCTTTCATGAGGAATAAATATTATAAAAAAACACATCCAGTCATAGCACATGGCAAGAGAGGATCTATAATCGGAGGAAAGTGAGGCAGCTTGTAGAACAGTAAATTTGGTGGCAAATCAAAAGTGGTGATTCTAGCTTCTGCTATGATAATTGGACATCATTGGGAGCTTTGTATTATGTTATACCTGAGGCTTACAATGAGGAGGAAATAGAGGTCAAAGAGTTCAGCAATGCAAATAGATGGGACGGCCAAAAACAAGGACAATGCATACCCGAGGAAATAGTACATCATGTCCTTCAAACTGCCCTTTGCCCTACTAGAACAGATAACCTGGATAAATCATGGTGAATGTTGGAGGCGGCAAGTTCTCTGTCAAGAGTGCATGGGAATATATCAGGCAGAAAGATGAAAAGGAGGAAATATATAAGAACATCTGGATTAAGAAACTCCCTTTCAAGATGAATTTTTCATTTGGAGAACCTGGAAAGAATTCCAATTGGTCATGTGGTTAGAAAGATGGGCATCAGCCTGGCCTCTAAATGTTGGGTGTTGTACGAATCCAAAAATGGAGACTATGTCTCACACTTTTCTAACTTCTCCAACAGCAGAAAAGTTGTGGAGGTTGTTTGCTACACATGCAGGTATTCAAATAAATCTCCAACTCACTCAGATGGTTATTGCCCAATGGAATACATCTTGTTGTTCAAAGCTGAAGCCTATCTATAATCAGTGTTGTCAAAGGCACGCTTAAGCCCTAAAGCGAGGCTCAAAACGTGTTGAGCGCTTCGCCTCTCTTAATGTGCACTTCAATGTCATCATCAAGGTTCTAGTACATGCTTTTCCTTGCAAATGATTCATTTCTAAAGAGACAACACCAAACAAATGATATATTTCATTTGATCGTAAATGTTTTTCAATTTCTTTGTGCATATATTTGTCATTTATGATTATAATTATTAGTCTTTGACTAGCTATAAATATTTGTATTTTTTTCTTACTTTGCGTCTTTTTTCATTGAAGCTCGCACTTTATTTGCGCTTTGCGCTTAAAGCCCTAATGGACCTTAGAGCTTTTTTGTGCTTTTTGCTTTTGATAACACTGTCTATAATGCAGTACCAACAATCATCCTATGGGAATTGTGGAAATGGAGAAACAAAGTCTGTTTGGATTAGCTTATTTTAGGTGCTTTTAACTCAAAATAGCTTTTAAGCATTTTTGTAGTGTTTGGGTAAGATAAAAAGTGCTTTTCAGGACTTGTTTAATAGGTTATAAGCCCATCCAAACAGGCTCACAAGCTAAAGCATGGAGGAGGAATGACAGATCACAGATTAATATATCAGGTCCCTGTTGGCATTTGGCAGCTGATCAAAGTGAGATATTCAAAGCTGAACTTGTCACAACAAACTGGCCAGATATGATAAAATACCTAGAAAACTACAAACCAACATTGTACTATGAAAAGATACAATGGACTTTGGCAAAGGTCGGAAGCATCAAGTGCAACACAGATGGGGCCAGCAAGGGTAATCCTAGTAGTTCATCCGGTTTTTGCTCAAGGAATCACCATGGAGACCTGTTATATGCTCAAGCAGAGAAATTACAGGAAATGACTAATATAGAAGCAGAAGCACTAGCAATAAGGGAGTGTTTAGCACATTGTGTGGCAACTGGAGTACTTCAGATAACACTTGAGGGATGTTCACTTGTGATGAAGCATATTCTAGAACGAAGCTGGGATGTACCATGGTGTATCATCATAATTGTAGAAGACACTAAGCAATTCATGAAGCTTTGCCAGGTTAATCTGAAGCATAGATATATATATGGAGAGGCTAATGCATTGGCAGATCACTTGGCAAACCAAGCACTAGAGGCTGCTGGAAGAATAGCATTTACTTAGTTTGTTGAACTACCTGAAAAAGGGAGGAAGCTATTAACAACAATGCCCAATCTTGAGGATCAGAACCAAGAAGATTAAAGGAAGACTAGGGGCAAATGCACAGGAGAGCAGGATCTGCAGATTAGGGTATATTCTTTGCTTATCAAAATAGAGTACATTCAGTTTATATTAAGACTTGTTATTGCAGGTATAGGAGCCAGGGCCATAGATTTTCTTATAGCTAGCTCCTACTTTGAGCATGATGAGTTGATTAGTTGTGCAAATCAACAGAAACAAATGTTATTTCCTTTGTTGTTTTTTATAATAAAGAGCACAATTAGGTAATCTGCCAGATGGTATATTAGTTTCTAAAAATATGGATTATTTTTTAAGCAAAAACGTATTGATGAATTTACTCGGCATGTTATGGTGATCACAAGGGTTTGGCCACGAATCCTGATGGATAGCTAGGACCTCAGCTACAAATGCTTTAAAATTTATGGCGATCTGCTAGGATTTGACCAGAAATTCAATCCTGACAAATCACCACAACTTGTTGTTAAAGCAACAAGTTTCGGACAATATCAAATAAAAAATCCTAGCGATTCTCAAGATTTGCTTAGAAATCCTAAGAATCACCCTAAGTCATCCTTGCAACCGTCTAGAGTGTGCTTCCAATTTCTAGCGTGGAGGCTATTTTTCCACCATAACTTCTTGTTAACGGGGTCAAAATTAAAATAGTGGCACCGAAAGATCCTATTTCTGCAGATCACCCACCCCCATAAAGTTGACCTAATCAAGCATTCTGACAAATTTACTGCATATATTTCAATCCCTTCCTTGGTTAGTAACAAGCTCGAGAACTAAGGAGTGATTACAGAATGAAGTAGCTAAGAAGCGGCACTTTTTATGGTGGAGCTTTGGCAGAGGGTAACGAGTCGGGATGATGCATCAGGCTTAAGTTTTCTTTTTGGTTTTGTTTTAAGAATGACATCAAGCTTAAGTATTGCAAGTTATCAAACCTTCAACCAGGCTTTACCATAGAAATGGTTAAGAAGGTTAGCCAATGAACATGAGGCCCTAGACAGGAGGCTGATTGTTCCCAAAATACCATCATCTATAGATTCCAAAATCATGGTCATTTTCGAATGATCTTGCAACATCATTCAACGTAACTGTGTGGAAGGATATTGAGGAAATCAAACGACCTTTTAAATTCATCGGTTCATAGTACGGATGCTAATTGAATCATCGCTACAAGGCAGATGAAGTTCGACATCAATAAAGAGAAAGACTTTCTTCTAAAATGCTAGATCCCATCTTTCATGCTTCTGGTTCCATGGAAGGTGAAAGGGCCAAGGACAGAACTCCAGGCACATTTTGTCTTATGTAAAATGGTAAGGCTTAACCTCGAAGGTGAAGTTCCGCATTCTACTCTATGTCTCGATTAACAAGCATACCACACTACTTGATATGCTTAAGAGACACAGAGACCAAGTGTCTCAGGGATTATCTTTTAAAATACCTACACAAGATCGGGAATGAGATCAGTCTACAATTCCCAACAACAGATATACGGCTAGATAAAATTCAAAAAGATGACAAAACAACATAGAAATGGGCATGCACTCAATAATTTACGATGAGTTTTTCGTTCTTCAGAAGGTACATTTATGATAAGTCATATGATAATAAATTCTCTCAATGGAGGATCGAAGGCAAGGATAGAAGCCACTATGGAAAAACGCTCGCTCAATAGAGAGGATCTGACACGAGGATGGAAGTTAGTATGGAACAAAAGTGCCTATAAAGATGGTGCTCTTCACATTATATGCTATGTGGAATGTTGTCCTAACATAAGCCAATCTTAGGAAGAGAAAGCAAATAACAAAAAACTAGTACCCTATTTTAAGATACAGGAGAAAACATGGATCACATCTTACGATTCTTACCGAGCATCAAAATACACTGCCATTAAAATCCGCCAATTTAATAAAATACTTGGTTTCACTCTAAAAAGTGATGAATGTAGTGGTTATGAAGAGTCCCCAGATCATCTCTCCTTAATATGACTTGGACAACCCTCACCTCTTGAGCTAGCTTTTGGGGTTGAGTTAGGCCCAAAATCCATTTGTTTACATGGTATCGGAGCAAGATACATCCCAATTCTCATTTCCGACGTTGGGTCTCCAAATTACATTGCTTACGCACTAGATATCTAGTTCTGGGAACGGGGAGGGGTGTGAAGAAAGTTCCACGTTGACCCTTTAAGGGGATCGGTGGTCTCTTTAATAAGGCTTGGACAACCCTCAACTCTTGAACTAGCTTTTGGGATTGAGTTACACCGAAAATCCATTTCTTTGCAGTGGCAAGTGAAACAATCAAGTAGGGATAGCAATGAGACGAGACGGGTTTGGGAGGGGAGGGGGGGATCTCACTCTCATGAAGGGCTGGGTGGGTTCAAGCAATTTTTAAAAATTTAAAGCGGGTTGATTTCATTCGCTGTATTTTTTTCCATTCATAGCACACAGATTGATTTGCATGGAAAACAGATTACAGGGAAGGCACTTCTTTTTTTACTAGAAATTTATTTTTATTATTTTATTATTTAAACTTGGGCACATAGGGTTCTTCTCATTTTTTAAAGTTAAAAGAAAAACATAAACAGTAATAACTGTGCTGTGCTGCATATTTCATTTATTTATAAGGACTTGATAGACAACATAAAATGCTAATATGGATCTACATGAATAACAAAACTCAAAAATTTTATTTGTCAAACTAATTCAGCTGTTAAAGATCATAATTTACAAATATCAAAGAAAAAACTTTCCACTTACCAAATAAAATATAAATGCAAATGGTGTTATAGGTGTATACAATAACATGCAAAATAAGATATGGACAAACGAGACTGTTATAGAGAAGTTTGATTGTAATTCTTTTATACGCACTATGGACGCTTTCCGGGGAAAGAACAAAAAGAATTTTCAAAGGATAGAAAAGACTTGAAATCTTTCAGTCATTTGTATTTTGGGGTAAAGATAGTTGTACAGATTTTTGAAAGTTTAATGTTGTACATTTTGAATAATGATATGGTCATTGGTGTGAAAGGAACGAAAGATCATTTTATTTATCAAAAGAAGGAAGAAGGAATGAGGCCAGTATTACTGCATAAAAAAGAACAACCATGAATAAGCAATTCAAAAGAGAACTTAAGACAAAAAATTACCTTGACGCACGCCACCGCATAGAAGTAAAGCAAATAAGCCACCAAAAACTGAGCACCAAGATCGCTAAAGGAGAATCAAGTGTGCTCTAGCAATGAAAAAGACAAAATTAGTGCACTAAATCCTTAAGTTAATAACAGCATCATGCATGTGTCCGCGTGTGTATTAGATTATTCTGACTACCATAAAGCAAAAATATACACAGCACATCAGAACTTTCATAGAAACTTCATTTCTTCCATGTCTTTTTTTCTGTTGTATAAACCATAAAAATCATTTATTGATAGCATGTGTAGATTGAGCTTCTAGAAAGTCTTTCCAACACCAAAAGTATAGATGACGTAAAAGAGAGCTCTTGATCTTCAATGTTGGTTTTCAATTCCTTCTTTAATCAAGTAATAATACTTTATTCACAATGGGCACAAAAAAATTACCTGCATACAAGGAGTATACCAAAAAGTAGAAAACTTCACAAAAATATATGATTTTTTAAGAACGACATCCAATCTTCTATACCTAAAGGTACAGCTTGGGTACGCCAAAAGAGAATAATGGATAAGATTCTATTCCTCAAGTATACAAAATCCTTCTCTGTTCCATCAAAAGCTATCCTATTTCTTTCTCCATACGGCCCAAATAAATGCTACTAGAGCAATATCACATGCCTTGCTTCTTCTCCCCTATCTAAAAGTCCAACTAAACAATACTTCTTTGATCGTACCTGACATCACCCATTGTATACCGAACCAATATAATATTTTCCACCACAAGCAAAACGTTACTCGACGATGTAAAGAAGGTGATTCACGTCTTCACTAGAAGTTCTACACATGAAGCACCAATTGACACACATGAACCTCCTCTTCGTCAAATTTTCAACTGTCAAGATTACCCCTCTTGTAACTAACCATGTGGAAAAACATACCTTTCTTGGGTACCCTAGAATCCACACGGAGAGGTATGAAAAAAGGACTTCACCTTAATTAGAAGCTTCTCATTATAGGACTTAGCAGAAAAGATACCATTATTCCTTGCACCCCATCTCCATGCATCATGGCTAGCATGTGAAATAGCGCGCTTGTGAAGCAATTCAATCAAACTTTGAAATTTTGTCACCTCCCAATCTTGCAAGTTCCCTAAACCTCAACTACCGATAAACTTCTACCACCTTGTAGCCTTTGTATTAGTTGAACTAACATCTCCTTTCGGCATGAAATATTGCATATATTTGAAAATGTGATCCTCAAATTGTTCTTCCCACACTGATTGTGTTCCAAAAATGTGCCCTATTCCCATTGCCTACCCTGAATGATGTATTCCTGAAAAACTCTTCCCACCCCTTCAAGATATTCTTCCAAAGTCTCCACCCATAAGAAAGCGTGATCACCATTCCCCATCCAAGACCCCATGTTTCTTTGCAATCACCCCCTCAAAAAAGCATGCTCCTCCGCTCCAACTCTCCGTATCTACTTTCCCAATAATACCTCATTAAAGACCTTTAAATCTTTAATCTCAATTCCAACCTAGCATTTTGTTGCGGCGACAATTTTCCAATTTACCAAATGGAACTTCCTCTCCCCACTTGAAGGATCCGATAGAAAATCCCTTTGAAACTTTTCCAGCTTTATTATCACACTAATTGGAGCATGCATTGAAGACATGATGTATCTAAGGATGCTCGAATGTGTACTCTTGATTAACATTTTTTTCCCCCATAACTATCTCTTTCGCCAACCTGCAAGTCTCTTTTCCATTCTTCCAATCACCACGTTCCAAGTTGTTTGGTCCTTGTTAGAAGCTTCTAGTGGTAGACCGAGATAATTAATAGGAAGAGCCCCTACGTTGCAATTTAACACATGTACTCAGACCTCAATTGTCCACCTTATCAATTAGAATTATCTCACATTTTTTAAGATTAATCTTTGGACCACCACTCGAAACTATGTCAACACTTGTATCAAGTTCTACAATTGAGTATAGGTGGCAAATGGGCGGGTTGGGTTAATTTTGGGCAGGTCAAAATGGGCTAAGTTAATAAAATAACCCACCCAAAAGTTACTTGGGCTAAAACAGGTTGGGCTGAAATGGGTTAAATGTGGGTCATAACTCAACCCACCCAACTCTAATTAAGTTTTGCTTTATTTATTCTTTTGGTAACTTATAAAATTAAGTTTTTTTATTATGACTAAATATATTAAATAAAATAAAATATCTTTTTGAAAATATTTTGGCAAGATTTTTCATGAATCAATTTAGGCTAAATATTAGTCCAAATTTTGATGAATTGAAATGAGTTGGGTTGTAATGGACTGAGTTAATAAATAAGCAGGTCAATTATCTGCCCAAACTTGAGCAAGTTGGGCAAATTATAATCTCATGAGCTAATGTTGCCACCTCAACAATTGAGTCATGTGACCACCACAAAATACTAACATGTCGTAGGCAAATAAAAGGTGTGACACTCTTATAGTGTCTTGCTCCACCAGCTGCAGAGAAGCCCCTCAAGTAACCTCCCACCACAACTTTATCCATCATCCTAAAAAGACGTTTCCATCACTAGTATGAACAACATAGGTGATAATGGATCTCAATGTCTTACTCCTCTTGAATTGTCGTTAAAGCCACATGGGTTGCCATTCTTGAATAGAGCTGACCGATGAGACGCAAAAACCTATCTGCATCATCCATTTATCTCCAAAGCCCATTTTCAACATAATGAAATCAAGAAACTCCCAATTGACATGCTCATAATCTTTCTCGAGAACCTATTTGCACAAAATTCTCGGTTCACCTTACTTTTCCTTGAATCAACCACTTCATTTGCTAGTATTGCAGCATATAGAATTTGTCTACCTTCTAAAACATTTTGCAAAGTAGATACTATTTCGTCTAAGACCTTTAGTCTATTTGAAAGCTCTTTAGATATATAACCTTATAGATGTTTCCTACCAAACTAATAGGTCTACAATAATTTGATACTCATAACACTTCTTTTTTGGTACAATGTCTGAAATAAGCATCGAGATTTTTTCAAAGTCTCCCTATAGCAGAAAAACTACAATGGTCTCCAACACATCAGCTTTGACTATATTCCAACCCTGTTGGAAAAATGTTAAAGAGTAAAACTATTCAGTCCTGAAACTTTATCCCTTGACCGCCCCACACCTCTTCTCCAATAACTCTTTCTAAAACAGGGCTTTGATACTTAAATTGGTTGCCCCACGCGGAAACCATAGTTAATTGAGCTGATAAACCATTGCCATGCCAACCAACCAAAGCTACCTTCTTCACTATGTTTCAGTTAAAGTGACCTTGACCAATTGTAGGTTTCCATCGGTAAAATAGTAGGGAAAAAGTAGGAAAAAAAATTAAGAATTTAATATGAAATAAAGGAAGAGAAGACAAGATGCATGTAGGTGAAACAAATTCTATGTTGAATGCCTTAGTATTGTGATCATCCTAAACTTCTTGCTCTTCAATGAAAAGATACTGACTTTTCTCTCTCTCTCTCTCTCTCTCTCTCTCTCTCTCTCTCTCTCTCTCTCTCTATATATATATATATATATATATATATATATATATATATATATATATATATATATATAATATATATATATAAAATTGTGGTGTTCGGGCCAACTTGTCGCACCTCGACTAATTACATAGGATACCTGCTACCTCGCACCAGCACAGGTAGCTAGTAACTATGTCGACCAAGGCTTAGATGGATGGAAAGAAATCACCTACTTTTTTTGGACTTATTTCTACATTATCAGCTCTCATTTATACACCATCCTCCTTTTGCAAGACATCCTATCAACTCCTGGTTGACTGGTTGTCCAAATCCCAAACTCATATTCCAAGCCATAAGGAGGTTAAATAAAATGGCTCAAAGATAGCCCTTTCAGCATTATAACCAAACTAAGCAAAAGAAGCTTTCATAGGAACCTTGACCCCATTTAGCACTATTTTGATGAATAAGAACTATTTCCATGGAGTATTATTCCAAAATGTTTAGTAAATGATCTTAGGTATCTTATGTCCAGGCAGACATGTTATAATCTGTTGATAACCAGGCAGAGTAGGGGACAAGGTAGGAAGATACTCATGTATAAAGTACAAATAATTTGTAAAAGATCTGGCAAAAAAGGCACTTTGACAAATGCACAAATCTGGAGCATTTGAGTGCACTTTTGTCTAAAGCTATCTGAGCTTGCTGAAATGCTTTTGAGCCTAAAAACCTGGGTGCCATTAAGCATGGAGTTAGCCTGAGAAGAATGTTTGAGGTTAACTTGAAATTTAAACACTAAACGTGCTGCATGACATATAGGTGGAAAACACTTAAACAAGTGCTTATATAAAATCTGAATAGAACTTTTTATTGTAGCACTATATCCCAAAAGAAAAATTCTCCAACAGTTACCATACTCCCAAACAGTTCTTACATTGCCTTCCAAAATACAGTTTGCCTGAGCACTATTTGATGTTAACTTGTAATCTAAAACTGCTGCGTGAAATAACAGTGCAAAATTCGCTTAAATGAAGTGCCTCTAAAATGTCTGCTTTTTATCATAGGCTCATAGCTATTGCAGAATTCTCATTAAATGTCACCACACTCCAAAAAGGCCCTTAAACATAACCATTGCAGAATCATTATATTCTTGCTCTCACTCAGTTTCTCTATTATATTCTTAATCAACTGAAGACTGAAAGCTAATTGTGACTTCTGCTAGAACCCAGCAACTGAGCACAGGAAGAACATATATTTTTACGTATAATGCCATCATATCAACGTTGATGTAACTGAACAAAGAAGTTCTCAAAACCTGGAAGACGAAGGTAGTGCCAACAATGCGTATGGCCCATTTAACAAATTGAGCGACACCAACATCCACATTTCCATCATCTGATATCACAAATTTCCGCACCAACCAATATCCTAGACCAGCTCCAGCAAGGATGATTCCGACAAAAATAAATACAGCAACCTGAAATCAAGAGGAAATACATTCAGAATATAATACATACACAACCACGATTTGTTTTGGTGCGAGTCATATCTAATTATATACACATTCAAATGTATTATGGAACATATCAAAAATTGAAAACCCAGAGGTTTAGAGGGAAGCAGGAGGAAAAGATGTCAAAAATTTCATAGGATATTAGCATCAGACTAGTTTCTTTATGGAAGATACTCACAGAGAAAAATCTGCACATCAGCTTGCAAGGGCCCAAGAAAGTTTTAAGAGCAAGAATGCAGTCAAATTTCTTTTCCAAAATGAATACAGTTTAAAGGAAGAAAGTCAACATAAGAAACTGGGAAGAAAGTCAACATAAGAAACTGAACTCCAATACTGTAAATACTAGTACCCCTTGGGGGAAGATTGAATAAGGAATTGACTTCTCTAAAAAGGAGAATACTATTTTATCTGTATCTGGCACTGCTTTACTTGGCTTATCTAGTAGACTGTTTTTAGCAATCACGTGTCTAGAGGGATAAAACTTTTAACTTAGCAAATATTATAACTCCTATGTTTTTGGGTAGTATAAGCAATTATATTATGTTCTTTTCATTCTTGGAGTAAGAGAAATATGTCTGAAAGATGCATAGCAGTAAAGTCAAGAACTTCCAGAATCTGTCTTTCCTATGCTCTCAAGAATAAAGAATAGCCAGCAAGGTCTTCTTCCTTATTATACGTGCGTGGAAGAGATTTTGTTTAGTGTAGGATGCAAGGCAAAAGTCATAAATGAAATCAAACACCCTGTCTCATTCTCTGTTCATTGATGAAACATGAACTAGTTTTCGGGTATGTATCAGATATGAGTGTATGGAAGTATCCAATAAGGATACGTGAAATTTTTTCCCTAATTGGTATTACATAGTTTACTTTTGAAATATAATTGCAAAGTGACACAACTTTTTTTTATTATCGCTCATCCAATACAGGTATGGCAACCACACCCAGTTTCTAAGGCATCATTGGAAGTTAACTTATCAATTTCAATCGGCAAACTGAATATACTACCTCCGCCCAAAATATGAGACACGATTTGACTTGAACAATTAGTTTGACAAATTTAGGCCTTAAAACAAACAATAACATGAATACTATCCAAAAAAAAAAGTATACTTTCCTTAATAACGTCCATTGTGCTCTTTCCTCAAAGACACAATTTGACTTCAACAATTAGTTTGACCAATTTTGGCCTTAAAACAAACAATAACATGAAATTCAAAAATAAAAGTATACTTTCTTGATTCTTCAACTACGTCCACTGCGCTATTTCCTCATAATAATTTCAACTTCAACTATTAGAATTACCAACAAGAAAATTGAACATAAAATTTTACTAAGCGTGACTTCCAAACGTGAACTATTATATCACAAATATTGGGCCAGGTGTCCTCTGCCCTCCCTCCACAAAAACAATTTAATTTGGCCAATTTAACCTAAGAAGCTTAATAGATCATTTTACTTATGAGACATTTAAGGTTTTACAACATTATGAACAAAGAGACCAAGCAGCCTTTAGCAATATGTATAGAAATATGCCTTTAGATAGACTATGTCGTTCCTAGCTGTCTTCACATGATACTTGTACATTAGAATCAAGTTTCCAACCATGTGTCCATTAAGATGTTCAACGATTAATACAAAGCATAAACCTGTAAGTGTTCAAACTCAAATGAACTGTAGTGAGATGTAATAGTAGGTAAAACATAAATTGCCATGGACTTTCGAGGCTTAGGATCAGAAAAACAGTAAAGCAAAAAGCTAAAATGATTCAGCCACAGTGACGATAAGCCACACAGTAACAAGACAAGATAAGAAAAAAAACAGATGAGGATTAACACATCGATCAAATATTAAATGAACATCTTATTTATTGCAAAGAGAGAACATACAGGATTGTGAAACTCTTCACCTATCCCAAAGTTTGAGATGATGGAATTTATCAGCATAGAGAATTGATGCACCAAAAATGATCCTGCTCCAAACTGAAATAAGATTTAGACTGAAGATCACTAAAGAACCATCAGAACAAGAAAATTTATCACTGCTGAAAAATGAATTGTTTGGACTAAATATCTAACCACTGATCCATAGATAGTCAGGTAGAATATATTTTTCCTTCCAGTTGGCAGCAATTTCATCCCCTGTAAAATGAAGCAAATGTAATAGACAAGATATTTATTAGGGGACTCTAAAAGAAACTCTGTCAAAGAAGCTTGTTTTTTATTGGCAAAACTTGTATAAGCTAAGTTAATTTTCTTTTCAACGCCATCTGACATACAGCTTTTTGAATGTTATAGGTTCCTCTCTTAAACAGCCCCTCCACCCCCACCCCCCCAAAATCTTGTCAGGTGTTATATCCTAATTAGGGATTATGCCTATGTCTGTATCCTCTAGCAGTCCTTCTCTTTTCTAACTTATCAACAATCTCATGGGGCCGCATCAAACAAAAATGGAAGTGAATTGTCATCTAATATGGCTGTCATTTGCCGGTAGGTGTGTGTTCCTGACGACATCATCTTTTTATGGTAACTGATGCTAAATCTTTTTATAGACGGGATCTGTGAGAGAGAGAAAGCTCCCAGGCACTAGTTTCGAGGTAATTCTAAGTTCAGTTTCTGAGCACATCCAGTCTACTAGGCGAAGATCTCGCATTGGAGCTGTTTCCACCAATCATTTCACTAGTGACTGCTCTGGTTCAAGGAACTTAGTATGGAGAACAGAATGTATTTCATTTCGGGGCACAAATCATATGATCTAACTGAGTGTAGTACTGATTCAGATATATGGTTTAAGTGGGTTGAGTGTAGCAAGAACTTCACATCAAGGACGACAATGAGCAGGAAGATTCTCCTTTGGATATGCCAGTCAATGCAAAGTGTGTCAGAGAACCAAGGTAATATCCTTAAAGGATAGAAAAACAGGGACCACCTTGCAAGTTTTTTTGCTCTCAGAAGTTCAATAGTATGGCCGTTCTTTTGAGTGTGGTTGCAGTACAGGGACAAAGAAGGTCAGTTATTATATGCCAGAGAATACATTAAATGCAGGTGGGAAGAATGTAGCATCAAAAATGGAAGGCACCACTACTAAAAGAACATTTATTACATGTGAGAGGACACTATTACAAGTGGAAAGCAGAGTGTTGAAGGAACTTATATTGAGGCGCTGGCTAGAAGCAAACAGAAGATCAATGACTTACAGATGATGCAGTCAATTGGGAACCCCATCAGAGTTGAAGGAGCTACCTATTCTTCTGAATCAGATCTCCTGAGTAGATGCATGGTTGGAAGATTCATCTGCAACTATGAAAATCCAACTCAAAATGAAATGCCTAGATGGATTTTTCAACATATGGAAAGATGCTAATGGTGTTCAGGTGTATTGACATAAATGGTTTCAAATTTGTATTCGAGTTTCCAATGATGAAGATGGCGGAACATATTAGGTTGGTGAATGGAGATGGCAGCCAAACACCTTGGAATTAAATTGGTGAAAACCGATGTCTGGATGCATTCCGTCTAATAGAATATGATTGGTTTGAATCAGAATTTTGGGGCTACCATTCCATTTACTGAACCAGAAAATCATGAAGGAGATAGGTGAAAATTGCGATAGCTGGCTGGAAACAGAGAAGAGACAGAGCTCAAGAACCATCTGTTATGGGCTTGAATCACAGTAAAGGGTCCATCAGAGAATATTCTCGCACAGGGGTGGAGATTGAAAACGAAGGTGTCTTATTTATACTCCTGATCTGCTGCGTCTCCGGAAAGATTGTCGAACTTACTGTAGAAGATGGAGAAGTACCTGCTAGTTCTCAATGTGATGGGGTAGGTAATGGTGTTGCTTTGGATGGGACAAAGCACGTGAATGGGCTATGTACAGGTCTAAACTTAAAACCCAATCAGTCACAAAACACTTAGTATTAGTGGTGTCAAAAGCGGCAAGATTGTGCCAGGTGGGAGAATTAAAAAGTCTAGAGGTGGAGACGGGTCAACCCACTAAGCAAGGTATACTGATTTGTGGGCCAAAGGACCAAAACACTAAAATTACTAAGCATAGTAATAAAGGAGGTTTTAAATGCAACTTAATGAACAAGAAAGGGAAAATTAAAGACTAAGAACATATTAGTTCGGCGCTAAGAGACTGAAAATTACTTAATTCTAGTTGTGTTATTGTCCGTGATCCCCACATGGGAATCACATCACTCCCTTTTCACTTCGTTAGAAGAGGTAATGCTTCAGAATTAAACTAGGGGCCTTATGCCAATCAACATCGTTCCCCACCCGGAAACCCAACACGTTAAGCTAGCAAGACTAATAGGTTTAGACTGAGGCGCCAACCCTAAAAGTCAGTTTTCTTGAATCGGCTAGTAAAGGAGGGTTAGGTCCAGTGCAGTAAGGAAGGCACAAATAATAAAAGCCCTAAGTCCTTAAACACATGTTTGAATATAAGCAAGAGGTGATATTTGAGAGAATGGCTAATGCACATAGAGACCCCATGACAGTGAAGTTCAAAGCCTCGACTGCAAACTCTGGTGCGAAAGATTCGACATGGATATTGGTTACAAACAAATAAAACAAGGCACTGGCAAAACATATCAAAGCCATGTAAGGATATGAGGAAAACGATTTGAAATTGCTATAGGAGGCGGAGCCTGTAAATATAAAAGACGAGACTATGGAATGAGAGAACCAAATTGTAATTTTTGAACATAGAGAGAAGGAGAAGTTCCAATTGAGTATCAAATTCATGATGCCGAGTTAGAAGCAACTTTGTGGATCTTTAGAAACGTGATAAAGTTGAGCAAACAATTCAGGGTGGATCTTCAAGGGTATGAATAAAAGGCTTTCTCTTTGTTTAGGAAGATTGATCAAGGAAGACATGCGAAGAAGGTAGATGAAATAAGGAGTATTTGCTCCACACTAAGTCCAAAACGATGCAAGGAGGTGCAGCATGTAGTTTCCAACATCAAATACAGAGATGGAGAACCACGAGGGGAGGGGGGGAGGAGTTTCTAAGTAATGGCGATCAATGAAGCTAAAAATTATTTGATGGACTATAAGAGGACTCAATGGTAAAGTGTAACACCCCACATATTTTAAAATGACTAATCCACTAAGTTGACGACATACGAGCCGAATTATCTTTTCATTTTACATCGTCCGGCAATGAGATGTCAAGAGAATAAGGTTGCAAATGGGTGGTCACATCAAGGAATTGATATATGAAGGTGGTTGAAGAATTAAACCAAAGTTAGAAGCCAAAGGGAATCTGGTAAAAAAATTCTAGTTGATGGTTTTATCACGGGAAAGCATTTCAAATAATCTCGTATATGGTCTGACTTGGGATGAGCATATCTCCGTATCTATATAGAGTCAAAGGACCCACTACCTATCAAATTAAAGGTCTTTCAGTCTAGTTTCCAAAACACCAAATTGTTCATCAATCCTACGTCGAAGTAAAAAGTTATGATCATTTTACTGTAAATTGTCCGAGAAAAAACGGGTTGTCGGCCCCTAGCCGAGTCGGTCAGGTCTGGGTGCCTATTTGAGGCAAATTTTCACCCAAATACATCATAACTTCCAGAAATCAAATCAGCTCTCTCTCTCTCTCTCTCTCCTTTCTTCAATGGAAATCCATGGATTCAAGGTAAGAAAATCCAACAAGATAGGGGAAATTTCATTATCCTCCAAGTTCGCTAAGTGTTTCTTTTGTCGTGAACTTCATGGTGACGTTAATTTCATAGATTTTCACTGCGTTTGAAGTATTGAGGTGTGGTAGCAAATTATAGAACGTGAAAGAAGAAGTGGGTAGCGTTAGGTAAGTTTCCTACACGATGTTCTCTTCGTCTACAATCGATTTTAATCATTTGTCAAACCACAGGACGGTGATAGAAAGTCGTGGTTTCGAGTTATGTTCTTCGTCGACTACATCGTATTGAAAATCCTTATGTCTAATTGTTTGAGCTTAGTTTGGGAAACCTTAGTTGTTAAGATAAAGTAAAGGAAATGATCGAATTACTTGTTGTTAAGGAAGACTCATTATACAAGGAAAGCAAGCAAATGTTGAAAGGTTTTATATGTCAAAGCAAAGGTGTATATTAATGGGTTTCGTCACAGATCGTGCTTATATGGTTCCTTCCTTTCTCGCCATCACATTAGCATCCTTTTTTATACTATTATAGGCCAATAATCATATAGCCCAATGATAAGTGGGTAGTAAGTCGGCTAGGCAGGTCGTACAGGCCTCAGTGTCAGAGTCAACAAGGAGCTGGCGAAGCTCAGATCATTAATGAGTCATGAGGTGTTACACCCCGGAAAATTTTTGGTGATTATTTGATGTTTATATGCTATGTTAGGGGAAGTACAAGTTGTATATTGGTCGTAGGTGAAGAGAGAAACGTGTACAAAGGGAAAAGCAAAGAGTATGCGAAGCTCATAAGTAAGGGTCAACTTTAAATGACCATATCTCCCAATCTATTATGAGTTAGGAGTCCTACAACTTATCAAATTAAAGGTATTTGAGTCTAGTTTTCAAAACATCAAACCGCTCGTCAATCGGAGTTCGGAGTAAAAAGTTATAGGCATTTTATGGTGGCACTGTCGGGCAATGTCGTGGCCACCGCCCTAAATCGTCACCACCGCCCTAAGTATATAAAAATCTAATGTTTGGCTTATCTTTCACTTCACCACTTTTCCAGATTTGAGGTGCTTGCTTATACTCCAAAATCCTCTCAAATTTCCAGCATACAACCAAGGTGAATTGAAGAGGAAATATCAAGATAAAATTCCATCAAAACACAAGATAACTTGAGAGTTAGTTTCCAAGTGTACAAGGTGAGTTAGAGGCTGTTTTGGAGCTCGTTTTGGCAGTGATTTGGAGGTGATTTGCTGCATTTTAAAAGCTGTTTGAATTGCCTATATGTCCCTCTTTGAATAAGGATTGAAGCCTAAAAGAAAGGTAAGAATTTTACCCTCTTTAAGCCCCTCAACTTGCAAGCCAAAAGCTGGAATTTGGCAGCTAATTCGAGCTGCCGTTTGATTTTTTTGAGCTGAGTTCTTGCTCGATTTTTTCTAGGATTTTTGGCAGTTTCTTTGGCTGGAAGTATATTTCACTTTGAGGGGAAGGATTACAGCTGTTGTTTGCCATTGTTTATGTTGATAAGTTACAGAGTGTCAGGTTGTTACTATTCCCTTTCTGGTTCAGTTATCTTTGGCATTGCTTTATTTACAGCTTTCAGTCTTACATACCAGTGCATTTCTTTGTACTGACGTCCCTTCGCCTAGAAAACCCTGCAATCGTGTTGCAGGTGCAGATAGGAGCTTGGGTCGACCGTTACAGTAGGAGCCCAAATCCAGCGAAGAGTTGGTATGCTCCTTTCTTTCAGGAGCCCTATGTTTGGTTTGGTCACTTTGAGTTTTGATGTACATATGCGTAGGCCAGGGCCCTGTCCCGTGCATTCAGTATTATTTACTCTTTTAGAAGCTTTTTTGGACTAGTTGTATAGTTGTACAATTGTTCAGTTTCAATTCAGTTTGTGGCCTAGCTGGCCTCCACAGTTCTTTTGAGTTGTTATCATGGCCTTGTTGGCATTCCATCTTGTCATGTTTGTTAAGACTTGGCCGGTTCATTTCCATGTTATAGTTATCTATGAAAGGTGGACCAAATGACCTAAGGGTTACAGTTCGGATGCTATATAGTCGACTTCTCGATCTCTTCAGAATAGAGTGTCAGTCGCGTCCTACCCAGTTTTGGGGCGTGACATGAGGTATATCTTTATGATTGTGTATATAGAGTCGTCAGAGATATGGTTCAGAGGCTAAGTCAGGCATTTGCATACATGTCATGCATTATTTCATTCGCCACCAGTTGCGCGATGCACAGATTTATACCAACCACAAGCTGGGCAATTGAAAGATTTATACCTGCCACTAGCTGCGCGATCGACAAATTTACACTCGCCACTAGTTGGGCGATGTACAGATATACATCCTCGTGACAAATCCGGGCGGATGATGGACATTTGAAATCCATATACATAATACATATAGCATTCATGTCAAGTCTAAAAGTTAGTTTCAAGTAAATCTTTATTGTTATTGTGTGCCCATAGTGGCTTCCTGAGTACAAAGGTAACTCTTATCGTTCAATTATTATTATTCTTATTATTGTTCTTGTGTTGTTATTACCTGTCTTACATACTCAATACATTATTTCGTACTGACACCCCGTTGCCTGAGGGCACTGCATTCATTTTTGTAGGTTTAGATAGAGCTTCTGACAAACCCTCCCTATAGATGTACATTCAGCTCAGGTTGCAGTTGGTAAGCTCCATGTCTTTCGAAGCTGATGATTGAGTATTCCTTTTGCTTGGTTGTTTTGGATGGGGTGGGGCCCTGTCTCACCCAGTTATTAGTTATATTCTTGTAGAGGCTCGTTAGACTCAGACAATGGGTTTGTGTGTATGTTGCGTGGCCTTGCCGGCCCTGTTGATAGAGCTATCAGTGTATGGCATTTTCGGCCTTTTGATGTGTATATATATGTTAGCTAGTTGTTGCCCAGATGGTTGTTGTGTTGTTGTTTGATGTCGTGAGACGGCCTTGTCGGCCCATTTTATATTGTAGATTGTTTACAAGTATTATATGTGGTTCACTCGCGCTAAGAGGCATCGGGTGCAGGCCACTTCCCCCGAGGTTGGGCTGTGACATAAAGACAAGAAAAATTGTGAAGACTTTGATTCATGAATGGAGAGTTGATATCTATGGTTTGCTAGAAACAAAGCTGGAAAAAAACGTAGGCGAGCTAGCTAAGAAATTGTGGGGGAATAGATGGATGGATAAAGCACACTTAAAGTCAATTGGGAGCAGTGGGGGAATTCTCATAATGTGGTATGAAAGGGTTCGGGAAGGTGACCTCATTTAGGTGGGGAACCAGAGTATTATAATCGAACTATCAGCAGTGGCACAAAACTTCACTTGGCATCTAACTGTGGTATATGGAGCAAATGACAGGAGGGACCTAAAAATCTACGGTGAGAATTGGTGGTTGTAAAGGAATATGAGGTCCATGGGTTGTGTGTATGGACTTCAACATAATCAGGTTCCAGTTAAAAGAGGAGCAAGTGGTGGAAGAATCTCTGGATTTATGCCTGAATTCTGGGAGATTATAAATGACTTAGAGCTTATAGATCCTCCTATATTTAGGTGATCTTTTACATGGATGAGTGAAAATAATCAACTCTGGTGCCTCCAGAATTGACAAGGTTTCTTTATTCTACTGAATGGGATGTAGAATTTAGAAGAATTAAACAATCCATTCTTCCTAAGATGGGATCTGATCATAGTCCAACTAAACTCCCATATGGGGATTGGGAATGGCCAAAGTCTTATTTCAAATTTGAGAACCGGTGGGTTGAAGCAGAAAGATTCTCAGATTTAGCAAAGGATTGGTGTTCATCCATTGTAGTTTCAGGTAGACTGGATTATACCTTGGCTACTCATATGAAATTATTAAAAGTGGAACTGAAGGAAGGAAACATGGCAAACTATGGAAATCTGGGAAACAGGAAGAAAATCCTTATTTAGATAGCAGAGTTTGATAAAGTGCAGAAATGGTTAATATATTCAAGATAATTACGTATTTACAAAATACGGTCTCAATTCATCAGAGCAAAGGGACCTTACTGATGATGAACTACTTATTAAGGCAAAATTAGTAATGGAATTTAAGGAAGTCGCAAAGTATGAGAAGACTGCATGGAGGCAAAGATCCAAAAGTTTGTGGTTTAAAACAAGAAGACAAGAACACTAAATTCTTTCATAGGAGGGCAAACTCCCACAAAAGGTTTAACTCATTTGGTATGTTGGTAGTTCATGGACAGCAAGATTTACTAAGTAATACGAAGAGAGTTGTGGGTCGTGTGTGGAGACTTCAACATAATCAGGTTCTCACCGAAAGAGAAAGTGGTGGAAGAATCTCTGTATCCATGTCTGATTTCTCCTATATTATAAATGACTTGAGCTGGTAGATCCTCCTTTATTTGGGGGATCTTTTACATGGATGAGCGGAAATAATCAACTCACTGCCTCAAGAATTGTTGACAGGTTTCTTTATTCGGCTAAATGGAATGTAGAATTCAAAAGCATCAAACAATCCATTCTTCCTAGGAATAGGATGGCATCTGATCACAATCCAATTCTATTCTTGTGTGGGGATTGGGAATGGCCAAATCTTATTTCAAACTTGAGAACTGGTGGCTTAAAGTAGAAAGATTCTCAAATTTAGAAAAGGGTTGGTGATCATCCTTTGTGGTTTCGGGTAGACCATATCATATCTTTAGTTAAATGAAATTACTAAAGGTGAAATTGAAGGAATGGGACATGGCAAATTATGAAAATCTGGGAAACGGGAAGACAAAAATCCTTAATCAGATAGCACAGTTTGATAAAGTGCTGGAGCAGAGGGGACTTACTGAGAATGAACTATTTACTAAGGCAAACTTAGTAATGGAATTTGAGTAAGATGCAAAATATGAGGAGAATGCATGGGGTTGAAGATCCAAAATTTTGTGGTTACATCAAGGAGACAAGAATATTAAATCCTTCCGTAGGATGGAAAACAGTCACAAACTGTTTAACTCAATTGATTAGTAGGTAGTTAATAGGCAGATTACTGAATCCAACTCCATAAAGGATGTAGTAGTGGATTTTCAACAGAAGTTATATGTTGAAACAGAAGAGTGGAGACCTGAACCCAACTTTTTAAGTGATCCATCCACTGATATAGAGGAACAAGAGTGGATGCAAAGAAAATTTAAGGAGCAAGAAGAGTGGGAATGTATAAAGTTGTGTGTCAATGACAAAGCACCTGGCCTAGATGGGTACTCAATGGGCTTCTTTCAGACATGCTGGGAGATTCTAAAGGAGGATGTTATGAAACCCATGGAAAATTCCCTCGCAGGAGTTCTTTGAGAAGAGCTTCACTGCTACTTATGCAGATGTAGCACTTATTTCTAAGAAAGGTGAGCAGTAAACCGAGGGACTTCAGACCCATTAACCTGATTGGGGGAGTTGATAGAATTATCTCTAATGTCCTAGCTGAAAGACTTATAATGGTGGTGGGAAAGTTGGTGGACAAACAATAAATGGCTTTTATCAAGGGTAGACATATCATTGATATTGATAGCAAATGGATGTGCGGTCACTAGAATGAAAGGAAATAATCCAGGAATATTATGTAAGCTAGCTATTGAGAAAGCTTAAGACCATGTCAAGTAGAAGTATCTGATCCAGACAATCCATGCATGGGATTTGGAAGGAAATTGTTATACCGGATAGCTTTCTGCATTGGGACAATCAGATTTTCTACACTAATAAATCATAAATGGATCATCTGAAGGTTTTTCCTTTCTCAAAAGTGATTAAGAAAAGGGGATCCGGTTGTCCACTTTTTGTTCATATGGTTATGGTAAGTCTAAATCACATGATCAAAATTGCTCGTCAGAATGGTTGGATCAGAGCCTTTAAGTTTGGCAAATACTGCAGGCAGTTACGTGGAAGTCTCACATCTTTTATATGATGATGATGCTCTAGTAACGTGTGATGCTAATATTGAACTTTGGAGGTAGTTAACAGAAATTCTAATTATTTTTTGGACTTACTTGGTTTACATGTGAATTGGAGGAAGAGTAGAGGCATTCTAGTAGAAAGTGCCCGTGATACAGATCTTAACAGGGATCCAGGGGTCCTTGGCTGTGATAGAAGTCCTTCCAACTATATATCTGGGATTGTCATTAAGACCCAAAACTAAGACTATGGAAGTATGAAGTGGTGGAGAGGGATAAAAAAGGTTGTCTAGATGGAAAACACAATATTTGTCTTTGTGTGGTAGGGTGATCCGTGTTTATTCTGTGTTGGACTCTCTGCCTACATATATAATGTCTTTTTTTTCATTGCTCGTGAGGTGAAAAAGGGGCGGGGCGGGGAAGTCTTAGAAGAAGCTTCCTATGGCAAAGGAATAAAGAGAGCAGGTGCTTCCATTCACTAGCAAGCAGAAGGTGCCTTGGCATCAAGAAACTGAGAGCTCAGAACAAGAGTCTATTAATGAAATGGTTGTATAGATCTAATAGTGAAGAACAACCTTTATGGAGGAAGGTGGTGATGAGCAAGTATGACCAAATCTGTGACAACTACATATGGAGTTAGTATTTGGAGAGCCATTAGAGCATAGTGGCCTGAGTCTGCTGATGAAATGAGGTTTACAGTGGGAAATGGGAGGAAACTCTCATTTTGGAGTGACAACTGGTTGGGACAAGAAGGTTTCCAGACCTCTTCAGTTTTAAGCTTGTCACCAGATGTGTCCATTGAAGACACATGATGTACAAGGCTGTAACCTATCTTTTCTATCTTTTTGGAGAACGCTGAATGACCGAGAGAATAGGAGGATAACTGAGTTCTTCAGGGTATTGGAGGCTTCCAAGAGCACAGCTAACACCGAAGACTCCATCATGGAGAGGAAATGGCAGAAACTATTTCACAGTCAAATCAGCATATGAGGCACTGGTAGCTACAGGACAACAACACATAAGATGTCTTGGAAGAACATTTGGAAAATCAAGGCCCCTTTTAAAGTAAGATGTTTCTCTTGGTTGATGATTAGAAGAGCATGTCTAACTCATGAGAATCTACAAAAGAAAAAAAAAACAACGACAAAGGTCAAGATGTTTCTTATGCCAGGAGAATGCAGAAGACAACAGTCATCTATTTTTACATTGTAAAGTACTGGACAGTTGTGGCAACCTTTTTGAGCATGACTGCCAGAATCATTATGGATATGCCGAAATGCTGGAACAAAAATTGGAGGCAGCGCAAGACAAGAAGTGGTGGAAATCTGTCCCAGCTTGTATATGGTGGACTGTATCAAAAGAGAGAAATGCAAGGTGATTTAAAGACAAGAATACCTCTACACAAAGACTTGAGATGAACAGCGTAATGTCTTTTTATTTCTAGTGTAAAGAGAACCTTAGAGGAGTGAGGACACTGAATCTCTATTAGATATTTTGGAAGCTCTAGTAGAACTTTTGTTTAGGGTAACTGTAAAGACAGTTTCCAACATTTCCTTAATGCTGATCAATATCCTGTTACCCTTTTCGAAAAAAAGAAAAGATGTCACCTGACATCCCCAATGTACATTTTTAAAAAGAGGAATAAAAATAGACAAACGCCAAAGAGCTCATCAATCACCTTAATGACAACGAGATAGTACAAGGACAATTCGCATGTATCACAGGGTTAAGGAAAAATCTAGTAGGCCTATGCCAACAAACGTACATGTTATGAAGGACCTGAACCAGTAAATGAAGAATATGAACTAGCGGCAAGAAAGGAAGAGCAAAAAACTAGAGTTTAAATTTCACTGACTTATGATTGAATAAAGTTAGTTAACTTATCAAAGCAACCAATGCAGCAAATTTGTTCGGCAGATCCTAATGTTAACGTTTCTACAGTATCTCTCGTCTAGTAATATTCTTTTTGCATATATGAAAAAGAAGTTGCTGTTAGTTCTGCAAAAGTGAAGCCAAGGCTTCTTCTTTTAATGTATGTAAAAGAGCCAGTGAAGGTTTTTTTTTCTGGATAGGAACCAGTAAGTTTTCATTACACAATTTCTCCAATAGACACCTCTGCAGAATTTCCTTGTTATATTGAACATGGTTTTCTGAACAATTGGATTCTGTTGGTTAGCCACTTATACCAATAAGGATCACATTTCTCATGCTTTGGCATGAGCTATAGGTCCAGTAAGTCTTTTAGGCTTGGCAAAGGCAGCAGTATTAACTGGGCAGCTAAAAGTTGAGCTAAAGGGCCATAAGGCCCAACATATACACAGAAACAGCCATCTCTAGACCCTGTAGGAAGGGGCAAAGTGAAAAATTGAAGCAAATAAGACAGTTATAACACACAAGCTTCAATATACACATATAATAGCTTCAATGTACACATATAATAGGAAAAAGACTTAAACTACTTTGATACATAAAAGTAATGACAGCAGAAAAACCATTCCACGGCTAAAGATGAATAACTTTACCTGGAACAGAAGGACAATGATGACAAGACAAACTCCAATAGCCATTGAACTGCTGTAGTAAAATGGAACCCAACTGCTAACAATAGGTGCCATGAGCAGCAGCATTATACCAAAAGCAAGAAAGAGAAGACGCCATCTTTGTATATCTGCACATCATTCAAAAAGGAGGTAACTAAGAAGTAGACAAAAAACAGCAGGAAACAGATTACGCAGATCCCATAAAGTCCCAAGCATAACTATGCATATGCCTAACCTTCTTCAATAGTTACAGTAACAGGACCAGAAAGACCACCAACAAACTTCACATCAAGAATTCTATCCTCATAAGGGGACATGACAGAGTTCCATGGCCTTTTCTGTAAATTCTTCCATGCATCATGTTCACACTGACACAAGCCAAGAGAAGAATTCCTGCAAGATAGAAATCCCTGAGAGTCGAAAAATCTCCAACAGAAAAGACTAAATCGTGTCAGAGAAACTTGAGAATAGAGGTATTCTCTACTTGTGAAAGCATATCTGTATTTTTCCCAGCAATCTATCTGGGATTACCGCTGATGGGACGCAACTAATTCGATATGCACCAGAATAACTGCTAAGTCTCCATCGTGATAGACCGGCGATTAGTATGCGTTCACATAATACATCGTCTTTTGACAAAGGGTCTCTCACATAATTAATTGGAGTCACATCCAGTATCTGATTTTTCAATTTGACACCTGTCATATCAAAAAAAATAAGTTGAGAAATACAAGATATGGACTTAGAACTGGTCCTTGAAGGAATCAAAAAAACGAGAGACTGGTAGAGCTCTTCTCATGCTTATGTTACTGTTATTGATGGTTTGATTATCTTGGACCAGAGTGCTAACCTCAAGATAGTAATCTCTGCCAACTTATGTGAGTCGGCATCAGATTCATTTGCACTATCAAGGACATCAATCCCAAGAAAAAGCTACTTTATTGCAGACCTACAGAAATTAAAATTATTCAAGTTTGCAGTTTTTATTTGTGCCAGAAACTTGAGTATCTTTAAACCTTTAGAAATCTATCTTGTAGTGTGTTAATCGTCCCAGGTTAAAGATGCAAACATCTGTCTTTGTAACATCTTAGTTGGCTTGACTAGATCATATATATAGTCTATAGATGTCATGGTAATTCCTTTCAGATAATTGGAATTAAAACAGCTGAGAAGTTTGTGACAATTGTTCATTTTTTTAAATGGTATGTTGTCCAAAGAATCCACAATTAATTCCTCGACTTCTACTTTTCTTTTTCTCAAAATTTTGTTTGTTGACAGTATATCACTTATAATCTTTTTCTTTGCTCAGTCACTACTGCTCACCCTGCTTCTTTTTCATCTCCTTGAGCCAAGGGTGTATCAAAAACAACTTTCCTACCACCAATAGGTAGGGGATAAGGTCTGGGTACACACTACCCTTCCCCAACCCCACCCGTGGGATTTTATTGGGTTTGTTGTTGTTGTCGTAGTCATTACTGCTCACCAAACAGCCCAGGATTCTCCTCCATCTTTTACTAAACTATGCCTCCAATCGATATATTACATGGAGTCTCTATTTGGCCTGGGCATATCTGTGTTGAATGGGTTGCTTGGTGTCTATCCTTCACAATGCATTAAAAACAAGCCAAAATTGAACATAAACGAGCAATTTAACAGGCACTCGTCCTAGGATCCTTCCAACCCAATATTTAGCTCTACCTTTTCTTATAATGGCAACATTCTATATATTAACAGGTATACTGTACCAACTATATAGTCCCAAGTAAACAATTACAAATAAAGGAGCTTCCTATCTATTTTCCTTTTACATACTGTCTAAACCATCAAAAATATCTTCTGTTTCTAAAAGCATTCCTATGTACATCAAAAATAAAAAAGGTCTAAGCAGTTCATGTTCACTTCTAGATACTGCATTGCTTATCCTACAAACATCTCTGATTTCTCTCTCCTTGCGGTCCACCAAATACATGTTGGTACAATCCTCCATCTCTCCTTTGGCTTAGACAAAATACCTTCTCCACCCCAACTCTTCAGTACCTCCTTTGCCCTTGCTGGCATCACTCACCTGATACCCCTCAAGTTAATGAAAAATTTTCAGATTTGATCTGTCCATTTGCAATGCAAAAAGAGATGGTTGTTTCTCTCTGCCTTTTCCCCACACAAAAAGCATCTCGAGCATATCTGAAATCCCCTACTTTTCAGCTCTTCCTGTGTAAAAACAGCCTCTTTTGCCACAAGCCAAGTGGCGCAAGCTACTTTATATGGAATCTTCACCTTCCAGATCATTTTCAATGGTCAGCAACCCACTTGGTTGTTGACTTTGATCAGTTCCCTGTATGCTTCATTCACTTTATATTTTCCCTCTGTATTTCCTTGTTGTACATACCATCCACATTTCATATGATACCCTCAAATTGGGCTAGTGATATAGAACTCAGTTATCCTCCACAATCCCCAATCATTTAAGAGTCAGCCAAAGGTTAAGTTCCAACCTTATTCAGATCAGACTTCAGCCACTATTGCCTCCAGTTGTTGGCATAAGTTGTAAATGTCTAGAAAAGTTTATTGCAGAGCCCCTTGCTCCATCCACTTATCCATCCAAAAGGGATATCTCCACACTATTCCCTACATTAAACCTTGATTTACTTATCATTTTTTGCCACAGATTTCTAATGGATCTCCACACACTGCATCCATAAAGGGATATTTACTGGATTGATGGTCCAGTTTCCTTCTTCCCTTTATTTTCTTCTAATTACTTCCTTCCATGAAGGATTTTCTTCAGAAACAAATCTCCGTAGCTATTTCATCATCAAACTTTGGTTCTGAGCTTTCTAGTTTCTGATTTCCATTCCCCCTTCTTTCTTCTTAATTGCCACGGCATCCCAGTTGACTAAGTGGATCTTCTTTCTATCATCATTACCCTGCCACACAGTAAGCCTCTCCTTAATTTATCATATCTATCCACAACATTAGCAGGGATTGGATATATAGATATCATATAAGTTGGTAGAGCATCCAAAGCACTGTTAATGAGTGTCAAATCTAACCCCAAGGGATAGGTATTGCATTTTTCCAATTTGTCAGCTTCTTCTCACATTTCTCTATTACTCCATTCCAAATTCCCTTTGATTTGCTCTTTGCTCCCAGAGGCATGCCCAAATAAATATTAGGTGATTCTCCCAATTTGCCTCCGAAAATATCAACTAGCATATTAATCTCTTCGACAACATTTACTAGGTATATGTAGCTCTATCCCCGATTAATATGCATAAGATGGCCTCAAATATGATGAAAATAACCCTCAAAAATCTGAGTTGATCCCTGTTAGCATCATAGAAGACCAGTGGGTTATCAGCATATGGTAAATGAGTTATCTCCATATTATTGTCTTACTTTGGGATTAACTTCAAAACCCCTGATCCAACCATGGTGTTTAGCAGTCTGCAACATATCAACTATGATTAGCTTAATTAATCTTTAACCGACAAATATCCCCCTAGTTCTAGTCCCATATCTTATAAAGTTATTCCCTGTATCCAAGCCTTTTAATTCATTAACCCTTTTCTTCTTTGGAGTTGATTGAATTTCTACCTTCTCCTTATTTACTTGTCTCTTCCCAACAACCTTCATTACTAACATTTTTGCCTGTCTCACAGCTTTGGAAATAAGCTCTAAATTCTTTGCTTAGTTTCAAAATATTCTGTTGAACCCACAGTGAGTTGTTGTTGTTTAACTCCTTGTCTTCTATTGGTAATTGGATCTTTAATGGTGTTGCCTCTTGGATTGCAATGTTAATCTCCTCCTCGAGGATAGTTCTGCATTGCTACCACATCCATTAATTCTACCCCTCACAACTCTGTATCTCCAATAATTGAATTATATTTTCTTCGTGCCTCCATTCTATGCATTTGTCTCTCATTCTTTGGTGGTGTCTTCATCCCCGTAACAGTCATAGGCAAAGTAAGAGCCAAAGAGGCTTCATTTGCCTGTATTTCTGTAGCCACGGGATCTTCAAGTTGGGCTGAAACTTCTATGGCCTGGTATTTATTTTGGATAATTGGGTCTGCCTTCATTGAGCTCAACTTATGGCCAATCTAATTTGGTGATTTACGGGCTCAGGAAGACCTTTAAGAAAATCAGATCTGCTGTCAAATCCCCCACATGCCTTTGTATCTGAATTTTCCCCTTCCTTCGAAGCCCACATGCCCTAGTAGTTGCATCGCCTTTCACCCTCACGTCTTTATCAGTACAGACTGCATCTATTCTATTATTATCCACCAGATATTTCAATGTTTCCTCCCTCCTCTTTTTCTCCGGTTTCACCCTCATCGGTGCCTCTACCCAAATCGAAATAATGTGGACGAGTCCATCACTCTTCACCTCGATCTCTCTAGGGACTTCATTTCCGTCACCCCTAACTTTAATACGAGCCTAGTGGAGATGGTTCCTAGCCTCTTCCTATATTTCGATGAAATCTCCACATTGAGCTCCAATTTCTGAAGATATTTTCTTTGATCATAGATTCACGGGGAGACCAAGTAATCTAATCTGCACCCAATCTCTATTTATCTCTTCCAACCAACATCCAATTGTTGGGCTCCACTATTCAAGTTGAAGCTTCTTCTACCAGACCCACTCCCCCAACATTACATGCTCTGCAACCTTCCAAGATAGGAGTTCAAAAAGAAACCTAGAATCATTCATATTGAAGACATTGATTCCAAAAGTAAATTTCTAGGAGCTGCATGCCCACTTCCTGATATCATTCAAAGTGGGGGTTTCTGTGGGCAAAGTTGGAAACTTCCAGCAAGACATCTCCTCAGCAAATCTATTTCTCATACTGACGTACTCCCGATTACCGATACTCTATTATTATTCAATGCTATTTGTGATGTTTTTGTCACCATCCACCTGCTATTACTGAATGCCTTTCTATACGAGGTTTTAGGTTGTTTGTTCCTGATGGTCAAAGGATTCTTCACACTATTGGTCGCACTGATGAAGTTGGTGATCTTCTGAGCAATCTTGCCCATACCTCCTTGAAGGGACCCTCCGGTGTAATAATGATAGAACAGTGTTGTCAAAGGCACGCGTAAAACACGTTTAAGCCCTAAAGCAAGGCTCGAAACATGTTGAGTGCTTCGCCTTGCTTAATGTACGCTTCAATGTCGTCATCAAGGTTCTAATACATACTTTTCCTTGCCAATGATCCACTTCTGAAGAGACGCCACCAAACAATTGATATTTCACTTGATCATAAACGTTTTTCAATTTCTTTGTGCATATATTGACATTTATGCAGTGTTGACAAGGCGCGCTTAAGCCCTGAAGCAAGGCTCAAAACACCTTGAGCGTTTTCCCTTGCTTAATGTGCCCTTTAGTGTCATCATCAAGGCTCTAAGACAAACTTTCCTTGCAAATGAGCGTTCCCTGAGGAGGCGACACTAAACAATTTATATTTCAATGTTTCCTTTAAAAGAAAGTCGATTTTCTTTGTCCATATATTTGTTATTCATGCTTATAATTATTAGTCTTGGATTAAACATATATATATTTGCATGTTTTCTCCATTTGCGTCTTTTCTCATTAAAGTCCACACTTTATTTGTGCTTTGCGCTTAAAGCTCCAACAGATCTTATAGCTTTTTTGCGCTTTTTGCTTTTGATAGCACTGCATTTATGAGGTTGTTTGCTAAACATGTAGGTATTCAAATAATTCTCCAACTCACTCAGATGGTTATTGCCTAGTGGAATACATCTTGTTGCTCAAAGTTGAAGCCTATCTATAATCAGTGTTGTCAAAGGCGCGTTTAAGCCCGGAAGCGAGGCTCAACACGTGAGCGCTTCGCCTCACTTAATGTGCATTTCAACGTCGTCTTCAAGGTTCTAATACATACTTTTTCTTGCCAATGATCCACTTCGGCAAAGATGACACCGAACAATTGATATTTCACTTGATCGTAAATGTTATTCAATTTCTTTGTGCATATATTTGTCGTTTATACTTATAATTATTAGTCCTAGACTAGATATAAATATTTGTATTTTTCTTCCTTTGCGCTTTTTTCATTGAAGCTCGCGTTTTATTTGCACTTTGCGTTTATATCCCCAACGGACTTTAGAGCTTAAAGCTTTTTGCTTTTAATAACACTATGGTAATTCCCCCCCCCCCCCCGAATGGAAATAAAATTGATGCACCTACCACTTTCATTGTATTTAAGAGTGCAAAAGAAGTTCGATCAACGGTCTTTCATGTTCCACCTCTTTATTGTCTTACCCTGTTCTTTTGTTGCTGCACTGAATTAGTACACCATCCATCTCATGACTTTAAAATGCTAATGGTAACTTGCCTCATTAAATTTCTACTATGTTCACTCCAATCAAACCACTCTTCTGAAACAACATTCTTTTTAGTAATATCATATGATTTGAAGTCGACATCGTAATAAATCTCATCTCCCCCCATTTCACTGAAATTCCGACCTAGTTGTCGGAATATTCTCCCATAGAAAGTAGTTGAGACTCAAAAGGGACTTTCCCTCTCTCTTCTCTATCTGTGATTTCCTTGTTCACTACAAATCTATATGTGAGAGACTGCGTAGTAAGTTCTTCGCTCTGCATTTCCAACTCTCAAAAAAGACATACTCAATGTGATCTCATAAGTGAGAGCATGGGCGTACATAGAACCTACTCTTACCTTGGTGGAATAGAGAGGGTTTTCTGATAGATCCTCAGCTCAAGAAAACAATTTTCAGGGTCAAATGAAAAATGCAAAAAAAATGATGAAAATATTGAAGACAACAAAATATTGGCACTAAAAAAGTAACGACAACCAAATTAAGAAATAACGGTAGTATTAAAATTGAAGAATAATATAATGCTAGCATCATAGTAATAATACTGGTAAAGAAGCAAGCAGGTATCCAGGCTAGAACCATGCTCTAACACTGGAAAGAGAAAAATTGCCTGACTACCTAAAGACTGCCTACCCTAATCCTCGACCTCTATGCTCTCTTATCTACGGTCATATCCTCGATGAGCTAAAGTGTCATATCTTGTTTAATCATCTCTCCCCGATTCTTCATCGGTCTACCTACCTCTACATCTACTTAGACCTATTACTATCAACCTCTCGCACCTCCTCACTGGGGCATCTGTGATCCACTTCTTCACATGTTCGAACCACCAAGATCTCGCTTTTCGTATCTTGTCCACCATGGAGGTCACTCCTAACTTGACCCGTAAATCTTCATTCCTAATCTTATCTCTCCTAGTATGCCCATACGTCCATCTAAGCATTCTCATTTTTGCTACCTCATCTTCTAAGGTGAAAGTTTTTGATTGAAAACACTCAACCTCATACAACAAAATCGGTCTAACAACCATTCTATAGAACTTACCTTTAAGTCTCGGTGGCATATTCTTATCACATAGGACACCGAATGCAAACCTCCATTCATCTACCTTGTTCCCATACGATGTGGGCGACATCCCCGTTGATCTTCCCATTTCTTTGAATTATAGATCCAAGATACTTGAAACTTTCTCACTTGGGGATGACTTGTTTACTAATCCTCACTCCCCATATCCAAGAAAATCAATCCCACAAATGTAGAGATCTATCCAGATTTAGGTTTCCACTATTTTAAGAAGAAAGAAAACTGTACTAAATCCTGCAATATAAGTATCTAGTTAACAGTATTATCAAGGAATAACCAATTGTATGTGCAAGCTAATCAATATGAACTAGACATATATCTCATCTTATTCACTAACTTCATGAATAATGTGACACCTTGACAAATAAAAGAAGACACAAAGGAGAGCTACAGTGCTGAAGTACTCAGGTTTCAATCAAAAATTCATTCATGGACATAGAGCATTAATGTTTTTGGCATGAATTTCATAACAACTCCCTTGGACCAAATTTTACTTCGAGAGCTATGTTACATCTTTATGAAATGCTGCAATAACAGCTAAGATTTAAACCAGCAAATATCAGATCCACATTTGAAATCAAACATACAGTTACTTAACCATTTATCCTAGTTAAATCATTCCGCCTACATCTAGAATGGGGTTGATGATATTCACAGGAGAGTAAATTCCAAAACGGACAAGAAAAGTTAAGAACTGAATAGAGATGCCAAAGTGAGTGCAGCCAACTGCTTGGTTAACTCTAAAGGCAACAGAGAGCTCAAAAAAGGTCTTTAATTTCTAATATGAAAAGTGGCAGTTACCGAAATGGTCGGCAAGCGTTCTTCATACTCAAAAATAAGCTCAACTTATTAGGCTTTAATTTCTTTCTGGTCTTTCCTTCAAACTTTAAATTTTATTTGCTAGTAGATGAAAGGTTTATTTTTTGTGTAACCCGAGTTGATAGTTTCAGGTAGCTTAGTCACTAGAGACAACCATGAACCATATACACAACTTAGGCACCTCTAGTTATCTCGTCAACAGGTTATTTGCTATTACAAAAGATTTTCAACCATTAAAATACATAATAATATGTTAATACTTCAAATTTAATTGGTAGTTATACAATATATATATGTGTGTGTGTGTGTGTGTATATATATATATATATATATATATATATATATATATATGCACCTAAAAGCCAGTCCTTTCAATACTGTTCAGGTAATCAAAGTGAAGATCCAAGTCCAAATTGTCTACTCTTAAGAGTTCCTTGTAGGAGATAACTCTTAAGAATGTGAAAGACACAAAAAAGAAAATACAATTTGGGAAATAAGTTCACAATGAACTCTTTCATTATACCCTAAATATAGAGAAGGTTTGTAGTCTATACACTCGAAGCAGAGATCATGAGAAAAGGAAAATAAATTGTTCGCCAGTTCCGCTTCTCAATAAAACAACCTGTGACTATTATTTTCAATCGCAATTTGGAACCTTCTAAGTTAATGAAGTATTTCTGAGTATCTAAATTTGTCAAATGAGGAGCAAAAGGACGCTCAATTCCAAACACAGACTACAGAAAGAAGAATATGTAACTGAAAGAGACAAACATATAAAAAGAAAATAGTGGAAATTGAATAACCTTGGAGAGCAGCAACATGAGTAGTTGAAAGAAACAAAGAGAGGCAACAGAATACGTGAAGAAGAAGCGCACTTTTGCCGGAGGCTAAGAGGAACCCCATTTATGGATTATGGATCCACTTCCCAAACGCCCCTTTGTTTTTCCTTTTCTTCTTCCGCTCCCTCTCAGTTTGAAATAGAGAAACCAAGAATTTAAAAATCTACTCTTGTTTTTAAGCAAATTAAGCTTACCAAAGAAGCAATATAAGGGAAACTTTTTTCCGGAAAAATTTTTCACCTTATTTAAAAAAAAAAACTAGTGTTTGGTATGAAAATTTTAAATACAATTTAAAGTTGTATTTAAAATTTAAAAAACTGATTTATCTTGATTCTTTCACTTTTTGGTAATTATTTATTTTCAAATTTTACCTCAATTTTTCGTTTTTTTTTTCAAATAGCTCCATTTATTATTTATTTCCTTAGAATTCAAAATACTAGTTTTAGCATATATGTGTTGAACGTGTTTTTTACGTCTATCAATAAAATGTAAAATATAAAATAAAAATAAATTATGAGTATACACTTAAACTTATAATAAAAATTAAAAATAAAAAGAAAATTAGTTACCTTATGCGCTTACCCCATATTATGGAACTAGTTTCTGTTTCGCACATGTATATTCACATTAAAAATTAAATATAGAGTTGTGACAAGTGTAAATTCAAAATGATTGAACTGACGTTTTGGTTATCTTAGTTTACTAATCATGCTTTGATGATGATTAAGGATAAAGTGTGACAAGATCACCAAAATAAAATAAAAATTAAAAAAATTTCAACATTTATGCATAAAAGTGCAAGAATTACATAAAATACAAGCTATTATGATGAGCATAAATATAAGCCACGCACCAAGAGTAAATTTAATCTACAGATTTGAGGCTGCTTCTATCAAGTTTATGGACATTTTATACAAACGCAAAATGCAAACAACAACAAAACAAGAAGTCAAATCAGAAAATATTTGAAAAACTATATAAAAAAAAAAGAATGCAACAACTTCATATTACATATTAAAAGGTATAGAGTATGACACAAAGACATATATCTTTTATATTGAGTCTGCTTAATGATATAGATCTTCATTAGAGGATTGTGTATAAATACTATTGTAACCGTTGGAGGTTTAGAAGATGAAATAATTGAAAGGTGAAAAGGTAATACATGAAATAATAATTAAAAAAAATATAAAAATGTAGCCTACAATAATTAGTGGCGGGTGAAACAATTCTCCTCATTTACTCGGTTCAATGAATGACTTTATTCATTTCTTTTTGTTATATATACATATATATATATATATGTAAGTATATTAGATATTTGATGGCAAAATATTACTATTTAATTAGATACTTTATAAATATTTAAATTTACTACAAGGGCAATATATATTTCTTAAATAATAATTAAATACATATTATTTACATATTAATACCTAATATAAATTCAAAAAAAAAAAGGTCTGAAAACAAATTAAGCAGTAAATAGATTAGAAACTTTTATTTCTTAATTTACTGATGCCACAATACAATAATTAGTTTACATAATTATTCAACATATACAATATCGTTGTTTAAGTTTGTCATTATTTAAGTGTACTTATTTGTCGTTTTTATAATATCAAGCAAAAATCTATTTACATAACTACATATTAATTTGACATAAAGATTTATTTTATAGACTTTTGAAATGAAGATTTCTTTACGGACCTTTTATAAATAGTTTAGTTATCGTCTTTTTAAATTCAATAAATATGATTAACCTTTCGTTGCATTTTAATGGTTAGGTATAATAAAAATAATTGTTTCAAAATATTTATTGATTTCAAAATTCAAGAGATAATTGACTATATTTTTTGAATTCTACTTTTAGTACTTAAAGTCATTCTAAAATGTGAAAACCATTATTATTGTATGTTTTCAAAAAGTTAATAGGGTTATATTAGTTAAATTACCATCCCTATTAATTTTTTTGTTAATGAATGTACAAATCTTATCCCAACAATTAAAATAAAACAGAAGAAGTATAACTTTAAGAACATAGTAAAATGTTTCTTCAGATTTGAATTTATAATCGATCTTTTTCTATTTTCTGATTTCTTCATCAATATTAGTCTTTCCAATTTAAATAGTTTATTTAGCGTTTTCCTAAGTTTAATAAATATAATATAATAAATGTTTATTATTTTTAGATGAAGGAATAATACAGTTTTATATCTTACTAGCAAATTATCATATCATATTTGTTACACCATGAAAATTTTTTGCCGGTTTCATGATATGAGTGTACCTATGGTTGGACGATTCAGGTATACGTATGCATATGCTAAAGGATTTAAAAAATACTGAATGTTAGTATGAATGTATCATAGGATTGGAGATGTGAACGAGTTGATAAACGAGTGGACGGAAAGACACGGAGGCAGTCCGCACTGGATCGCGCGTTGTGGACCCCTACTCTCCGCAGGGAGCTGCACGTTGCGGCCCTCTTCCTGCGCAGTGAGGGGCGCGACACAGACCCGACTCCACCGCCTCTCTATTATATATATGTTGAGTATGTGTATTAGGATCATTTGCAGATATTTCCCAGAGGCATCACACGAGTTCACTTCAAGGGATTTGAAGGAGAACAAGCATCAAAACTTCATCAATTACCTCCTCTTCTTAATTGAAAGTTCTTGAAGCTAGAAGGAGAGTGTCTATGGAGTTGTATCATTGAAATTGGCTTGGATTGCAGAGCCCTAGGGAATAGAAGTTGTGAAAATCACCTCTATTAGAGTCAAGAACGTCTACAAGTGATAGTAAGTACTTCTACCCTCTTAATCTATAAGAATTCGTAAGGTTATGCCAAATTAAACTTGTTGTGACTTGTTGTCATTATGTCTTGTGAGATGATGTTGCTGGCTAATTTCTTGGAGTAAAATAGCCTAATTCTTATGAATTATGAGCTAAGACGTAGAAGGATGACAAGTTCATAGTTGAAACATGATCGGTTAAGTGGAGTTCGACAAATTGAGATATGTTAAGGCTAAACCTCCTTTGGTAAGTTTCTCTCGTCATATAGTTGATACGACTTGTACCCTTCATAGTAGTATTCTTGGTTATGCGTGTTGTAATTAGTTGCTGCGAGTTGAATTTATGATTTAGTATAAGTATCCCTTGTCAGAATTGGCCATGTCTAGCTTTGCATCATGGTAATAATCGTGGTTTATGTTATGTTGTTGGTTAGTTGCTAAAAGTTTAACCTATGAACTAGTATAGGTGTCCCTTGACAGAATTTCCATGTATAGCCTTGCTTTCCGATGGAAGTGACACAGGACTAAGGCGTTTAAATTGTTGTTGCTTAGGCTAGCTACTGATATCTTGTTGCCTTATCGATGTCGTAAGGGATTTGTTGTTAGTTGTTGAGCCTGTCTTGCAGCATGACGAGTAATTTGGTGATACAACCCCATGTTTATGACGCCTATAAGTGTTAAAGCTCTTCTTTGGCGTACCTTGACACCTATAGAGCTAGAATCTTTAGTATTGTAATTCTACCTTCGGGTTAATAGTCGATGTGATTGCCTATAAGGCTATTGTGGCTGTCTACCCAGAGTTATGTCTTTTTATTAGCATCCCTGTAGTCATTTTAGGCGAAGGAACCACATAGTTTGGTCGCCTACAATCTTATTGTTCGCTTACCAGCTATTATTGTACGCTATGCCTTCAAAACAATTATACTTAGCGTCCTAATGGATTAACTTCAAAGTACTACTTGTTGTAGCTGCCCAGAGGGCTACACAGTTTAGATGCGGGGAGCTACACCTAATATTAGTGATCTTATAGCTTGTTATGACATTCAGATTATCATTCAGGTCACTCAGGACCTCGCCCCTTTCCTTTCTAGGCTAGCTGATTCTATAATTGTCTTCACGATTGTCTAGCTAGTTGTGGACACATCGGATATGCCAGATGGATTTTATACTGGTTACTAAACGGGCAAGTAACAGTTGTGTTAGGCCTAAGGGGCTATGCTACGCTCACCGAGCAATGTGTGGAAATATAAGTTTGGCCTGCCTGGTGTTATACAGGCTGCTCAAGGAGTGAAATATAATTATGAAGTGCCTATGGGTCTATGTTATGCTCATAGATAAATATGAAGTCTAGAACGACTATATTGAGGCATGTAGAGCCATTTGAAGTCGGGTGCCCTGACGAACTTTCTTTATGCCTGAGTTGACATTACTGATCTTCAAAAGAGCCTTGTGTGCTCGGGGTGTAGTTACAAGAGCCCAGAAGGCTCAAGATACAAATATAGGAGCCCCATGCGCTCACCTACAGTCACCTGAGAGGCTACTTACAGAGATACATTGATTGCCTAAGGGGATACTTACAGGTACATGTTGATTGCCTATGAAGGGATAGTTACAATTGAGCTCCAGAGCAACACACAAATGCATGTTGATTGCCTATGAAGGGCTAGTTTCAGATAAACTACAGAACACTTTCAGGGCTACAGTGGTACAGATAGAGGTATACTAATTGGATTGTACTTGTCGAGGCCTATGGGAGCTAGGTAGGTTATTGTTTGATTGTTTGTACCTGTCAGGCTTATATGGGCCACGTTAGGTTCTTGTTTGTCTAATATTTGTTAGTATATAATTGTATAGATGAGATTATTCAAGTTATTCTACGACTTTTTTAGCTATTTATGTTCAGTTCTTAATATCAATTTCAGTTCCAGTTTATTATTGTCTTACGTACTTGGTACATGTTGTACTGACGCTCATGCATGTGGAGCTGCATACTTGCCTGCAGGTTCTGACAGACAGGTTCCAAGACCTCCGTAGTAGCCGTTTAGACTCAGTTGAGTAGTCAGCTCCTTTCCTCCGGAGTTGCCATACATTAGAGGTTTGCCTGTCTTTTGATGATCAGTTTTAGGGTAGGTCGGGGCCCTGTCCCGGCCAATGACTTACTCTCTAGAGACTTGCAGATTATGGATTTTGTAGACATGTGTTGTTGGCCATATTGGCTTGGCTGTTTTTTCAGTTGGCAGCCCTGATGGCTTGTACATGTGTATATGCTTATCTTTCAACTTTATTTGACTCAGACAATATGTTGGTTTTGTCGGCCCACATAGGATGTTATTATTATTGCGAACTATTGGGTTAGCTGATTATCTGCGCAGATATTCATATTGCGGCCTTGTCAGCCTGAGGCTATTCTTAAGTCAAGATATGCTTAATTGTTTTCTTGATTATGTGTTGATGGTATACACCAGAAGTGTATATGTCCAGCTAGGTTAGCTCAAGGTCCAGTATGGCATGAGGTGCAGTTCCGCCTCCCAAGGTGGGGCATGACAAACTTGGTGTCAGAGCAACGTTGTATCCTCTGGAGTCTGCAAGCTGTGTCTAGTAGTGTCTTATTTATAAATGTGTTGTTCACCACATTTTATAAGCAGGTGGCTATGGGACATGATAGTATGGTTACCCTTCTTATGCTCAAATTGTGCGTTAGAGATGAGTCTTACAGGGTTGAGTTGTCGAGCTCTTTATTGCTGTTTGCATACAGAAATAATTCTTACAAGGCAGACCGCCGCCAATCAGGTGCTAGACACAGCAGCAGGAGCAGGTATAAGGAATTTTTCATGAGTGGAGATGTCCAAGCCTGAGGCCAAAGGGGAGACATCTTCTTAATCTCCTCAGATTTTTCCACTACATCAGGAGCTTCTGGTGACGACAAAATCGCCGGTGCTACCTCCAGCCACTCCCTTTTTCATCTGATCAAGGTCAAGGAGTACAACACATACGTTGGTTCACCTAGTAACTGCTTAGCAATAGACAGGGACACCAACTAATGTTAGATCTCCTGAAAGGTACGGAAGTATGCGAAATTGTGAGATTCTTACTTTAGGCCCTCTAGAATTTGTCGAGTCTTATACCTTAGCCTCACTATAGAATGATATGGCCATTTCTCGACTCTTAGCCTTTTCTCGGTATAGAAGAGGGCGTAAATATTTGCAGTATGTTATCAAGAGCAAATAGCAAAAGAAGGCTAGACCCATTGATTCCTTCAAGACGTTTCAAAAGCGGTCAAGCTAGGCTTGTTTTAAATAGGCCACCTAGGCCTTCACTATAGTAATTCCAGGACAACATGTAAGAATGTCAGGGACAGTTAAGTCCAGGCGAGGGTCCATAATTATTAGACTCTTAATATAAAGGAGCTTAGATCCAAATAGACCAATTCCATCGCACTATGTTGATTGCGGTAGGGAATACCTGGAGAATTATAGTTATGGTTCCCCAATTTGTTATATTGAAGAATAGAAAGGTTTTATGATGAGAACCTATCCGAGTAGGGCTTAGAACAATATGAGTCAGTAGACCTGGCTAGTAGTATCCTTGCCGGTATTTATATATGGGGCACAAATCCCAGACTGTAGTGTATGAAGGAAGGGGCAAGACGGGATCATTTAGTTATGGAAAAGATCAAAACTATATATATGTATTATCTAGCCGATAGTACTTGGAGTCGTCATCAAATGTCGAGATATGAGCATTCAGGTTGACTAGCAAAAGATAGAGGTTGAAAAGACTTGGCCCAGACCCACAACTCTTACTGAAGTTCACAGCTTTCTGGGGTTAGCTAGGTATTATAGAATATTTGTATAAGGATTCTTGATATTATCAACACCATTGACGAAGCTAACTCGAAAGGTAGCTAAATTCTAGCAGATCGAGGCTTATGACCAGAGTTTCCAAAAATGAAAGATAGATAGACATCTGCACTAGTATTGGCCATACTAGAGGGTTTAAAAGATTATCTAGTATATCGTAGTGCTTTAGGCATGAGGTTAGGGTGTGTTCTGATGCAGCATGGCAAAGTGATTGCCTATGCTTCGAGACAGTTGAGGAAGCAAGAAAATAATTACCCAACCTATGATTTTGAGTTGGTTGTGGTTGTTCATGCTCTGAAGATTTGGAGGCATTACTTATATGGTATTCATGTAGACATCTTTACTGATAAGAAGAGACTCCAGTATATTTTAAACAGAAAGAGTTGAACTTGCGACAATATCGTTGGCTTGAGTTGCTGAAGGACTACGATGTAGATATCTTGTATCACCTAGGGAAGGCTAACATTGTAGTTGATGTCCTTAGTCACACATCCTTGGGCAGCTTACCGTATTTAGGGCCAGAAAAAAGAGAATTGGCCCAAGAGCGATACCAGTTGCCCTGTTTAGAAAACTGACTGATTAACTCATATGATAGTGGGGTTGTGATCCAGAATATTGCAGGGTCATCTCTAGTTGTGGAGGTGAAAGAATGACAGTACGAAGATCTCAGCCTAACGCAGCTTAGAGGCAAAGCTCATCAAGATGGGTCATCGTCCTTGAGATAGCAAGAGATGGAGTCTTGAGATTTAGTCGACTCTGTGTTCCATATATGGTAGGGCTTCGCCTGCAGATTATGACAGAGGTACATTATTCCTGCTGTTCTTTTCACTCGAATTTTATAAAAATATACCATAATATAAAAGAGACCCATTGGTGGTATGGGATGAAGAAAGATATTGCTAAGTTGTAGCATAGTATCCCAATTGTCCGCAGATAAAAGCTGAACATCAGAGTCGGGCGGGCTAACCCAGAAAATAGTCGCGCCTATGTAAAATTAGAGAGCAATCATCATGGATTTTGTCACAGGCTTACCGCATACTGGGTGTAAACTTGACTCTTGGGATATTATTGATAGGCTGACTCAACGCATTTCTTGCTAGTCAAGACTATGTTCTCAGCTGAAGATTATGCTGAGTTATACATTAAAGAGATAGTCTGATTGCATGGTGTCCCAATGTCTATCATCTCTTACAGAGGGGTATAATTCACAACATGATTCTGGAAGTCACTTCAAAAAGGTTTGGGGATGCAGGTTAACTTGAGTACAACTTTTCATCCCTAGACAGATGGCCATACAGAGTGCACAATTCAGACACTCGAGGATATATTACAAGCGTGCGTGCTAGACTTCGGAGGAAGTTGGGATGGTCACCTATCTCTTATTGATTTTGCATATAATGAAAATTACCATTTTGCCATTAAAATGGCACCTTAAAAAGCTTTGTATGGGTGAAAATGTAGGTTCCCCAAAGGATGGTTTGAAGTAGGTGAGTCAAGAATGATTGGATTTGACATGATACATCAATATGAAGAAAAAGTTAAGCTGGTTAGAGAATGATTATTGACAGCCCAGAGTCGTCAGAAGTCTTATTTGATATACAACGTAAAGACTTAGAGTTTTATGTTGATGACTGGGTATTTCTAACAGTCTTGCCTATGAAGGGTGTTATGAGATTTGGCAAGAAGGGAAAGCTTAGCCCTAGATTCATTAGACCATATTGGATCCTCTAAAAGATAGGCCAAGTGGCTTATGAGCTAGAATTGCCTTCGGGGTTAGAATTTATTCATCTAGTTTTTCATATTTTAATGCCACAAAAGTATATAGGAGACCCTCTCGGATTGTCCCAGTTGAGGATGTTCACATCACAGAGGAGTTGTCATATAAAGAAACCTAATCATTTTAGGTCGCAAGTTCGTAGACAGAAGACCAAAGATGTGGGAATGGGAATGTGGTGAAGTGACCTAAGAAGCTGAGGATGACATGAGATACCCTCACTTGGTTCCTATCTCGAGATGATAGTATATTAATTAACATTATTACAGTTGAGATGAGATACCTATTCCGGTTTATATTGTTACTTACCGTTACTATTTTGTGTTGCTCACATTATTATCGTGGAGCTATGCTATTTAGCTATTTGTGTCATCCAGTGAGATGCCTAGGTTGGACTTTTTTGCATTTCAGGTATCTAGATTGTCCATCTTACAAAGAAGACTCTGTCAAAATCTTTTTCCCGACAATGCCTAAGGAGCTAAACCTCCCATGTCTGAATATCACTCGAGGACAAATGTTTTTAAGGGGGGAAGGATGTTACACCCAGGAAATTTTTGCTAGTTTCGTGATATGAGTGTATCTATGGTTGGACGATTTAGGTATGTGTATGCCATGCTAAAGATTTAAACAGTAGCGAATGTTTAGTATGAATGTATTGAAGGATTGGAGACGTAAACAAGTTGATAAACGAGTGGACGAAAATACCCAGAGGTAGTCGACACTGGACCGCACGTTGCGGACCCCTACTCTCTACAGGGAGATGCGCGTCGCGACCCTCTTCCTATGTAGTGAGGGGCGCGACACAGATCTGACTCCATCACCTCTCTCTTATATATATGTTGAGTATGTGTATTAGGATCATTAGCAGATATTTCCCTGAGGCATCACACGAGTTTACCCTAGGTTTTCAAGGGATTTGAAGGAGAATAAGCATCAAAACTTCATCAGTTACCTCCTCTTCTTAATTGAAAGTTCTTGAAGCTAGAAGGAGAGTGTCTATGCAGTTGTATCATTGAAATTGGCTTAGATTGATGGAGCCCTATGGAGTATAAGTTGTGGAAATCACCTTTATTAGAGTCAAGAACGTCTACAAGTGATAGTAAGTACTTCTACCCTCCTAATCCATAAAAATTCATAAGGTTATGCTGAATTGAACTTATTGTGACTTGTTGTCATTATGTCTTGTGGGATGTTGCTGGCCAATTTTTTGGAATAAAATATCCTAATTCTTATGAATTATGAGCTAAGACATGGGAGGATTGTAAGTTCATAGTTGAAGAATGATTGGTTAAGTGAAGTTCGGCAAATTGAGATATGTTAAGGTTAAACCTCCTTCGACAAGTTTCTCTCATCATGTTGTTGATACAACTTGTGCCCTTCGTAGTAGTATTCTTGGTTATGCGTGTTGTAGTTAGCTGTTGCAAGTTGAATCTATGATTTTGTATAAGTATCCCTTGTCGGGTTTGGCTATGTCTATCTTTGCATCTGGTAATAATCGTGGTTATGTTATGTTGTTGGTTAGCTACTGAAAGTTGAACCTATGTACTAGTAAGGTGTCCTTTGAAAGAATTTGCCACGTCTAACCTTGCTTTCCGATGGAAGCAACACAGGAGTAAGGCATTTAAATTGTTGTCGCTTAGGTTGGCACTGATATCTTGTTGCCTTATTGATGTCGTAAGGGATTTGTTGTTAGCTGTTGAGCCTGTCTAGCTAGCTTAGGCAGCATGACCAGTAACTTGGTGATACAACCCCATGTTTATGAAGCCTATAAGTTTTAAAGCTCTTCTTTGGCATACCTTGACGCCTATAGAGTTAGAATCTTAGTATTGTAGTTCTACTGTCATGTTAATAGACGATGTGATTGCCTATAAGGCTATTGTGGTTGGCTTCCCAGAGTTATGTCTTGTTATTAGCAGCACTGTAGTCATTTTAAGCGAAGGAACCACATAGTTTGGTTGCTTACAACCTTATTGTTCGCTTACCATCCATTATTGTACACAATGCCTTCAAAATGATTATACTTAGTGTCCTAATGGATTAACTTCAAAGTACTACTTATTGTGGCTTCCCAGAGGGGGCTACATAGTTTAGATGCAGGGAGCTACACCTAATATTAGTGATCTTATAGCTTGTTATGAAATTCAGATTATCATTCAGGTCACTCAGGACCTCGCCCCTTTCCTTTCTAGGCTAGCTGATTCTATAATTGTCTTCACGATTGTCTGGCTAGTTGTGGACACATCGGATATGCCAGTTGGATTTTATACTGGTTGCTAAAAGGACAAGTAACAGTTGTGTTAGGCCTAAGGGGCTATGCTATGCTCACCGAGCAATGTGTGGAAATATAAGTTTGGCCTGTCTGGTGTTATACAGGCTGCTCAAGGAGTGAAATATAATTATGAAGTGCCTATAGGTCTATGTTATGCTCATAGAGAAATATGAAGTCTAGAATGACTATATTGAGGCCTATAGAGCCATTTGAAGTCGGGTGCCCTGACGAACTTTCTTTATGCATGAGTTGACATTACTGATCTTCAAAAGAGCCTTGTGTGCTCGGGGTATAGTTACAAGAGCCCAGAAGGCTCAATATACAAATACAGGAGCCTCACGCGCTCACCTATAGTCGCTTGAGAGGCTATTTACAAAGATACATTGATTGCCTAAGGGGTTACATACAGGTACATTCTGATGTCTATAAAGGGCTAGTTATAATTGAGCTTTAGAGTAGCACACAGATGCATGTTGATTGCCTATGAAGGGCTAGTTTCAGATAAACTACAAAATCTTCGGGGCTATAGTGGTACTGATAGAGGTATACAAATTGGATTGTACTTGCCGGGGCCTATGGATGCCAGGTAGGTTATTGTTTGATTGTTTGTACCTACCAAGCTTATGGGTCCAGGTTAGGTTCTTCTTTGTCTAATGTTCGTTAGTATACAATTGTGCAGATGAGATTGTTCAGGTTATTCTACGACTTTATTAGCTGTTTACGTTTAGTTCTTAATATCAATTTCAGTTCCAGCTTATTATTGCCTTACATACTCGACACATATTGTACTGACTCCCATGCATGGGGCGCACTTTCCTGCAGGTTCTGACAGACAGGTTCCAAGGCCTCCCTTGTAGCCGTTCAAACTCAGCAGAGTGGTCAGCTCCTTTCCTCCGGAGTTGTCATATATTAGAGGTTTGTCTGTCTTTTCTTGATCACTTTTGGGAAGGTTAGGGTCCTATCCCGGCCAATGACTTACTCTCTAGAGGCTTGTAGATTATGGATTTATTAGACATGCATTGTTGGGCATATTGTTCTAGTTGTTTTTTCAGTTGACTGCCCTGATGGCTTGTACATGTGTATACGCTTATCTTTCAACTTTATCTCACTCAGACAATATGGTGGTCTTGTTGGGCCGCATATGATATTATTATTATTGCGAACTGTTGGGTCAGCTGATTACTGCACAGGTATTTATATTGTGGCCTTGTCGGCCTAGGGCTATTCTTAAGCCAAGATATGCTTAATTATTTTCTTGATTATGTGTTGATGGTATGCACCAGAAGTGTATATGTCCGGCTAGGTTAGCTTAAGTTCTAGTGTGGCATTAGGTACCAGCTCCACCTCCCAAGGTGGGGCGTGACTATATTATACTAAACGTGGAAAAAATCTAAGTTAAAAGTTAAATTTCTAAAATATCTCTTAAAAATTAGTTGACCGTTTTATTCTTTTAAAAAAATTGATTTTTTATCAAATAAATAGTTATAACTAAAGTTAATGGGAAAGATCTTTTATCTACCTATCTACCTGTACAAATTGTATGAACTTTCAAGGCCTTTCATCTGTCTATCTACCTGTACACATTCTATGAACTTTCATTTACACATCAATGTTTGAAATTCTGTATTTGTTTTCTTCCATTAGTTTAAATTTATCATATGTTGTATCAGTTTTATTTTTTAATTTTGGTGTAAAATAATTTTTACGTTTTTCAATTTCTCCATAAAGACTCCATTGTGCTTAGTTCATCTTTGCAGCTTCTACAATAAAGGTTGAACCATTAAAGATTGTTCAAAGTATATTGATAGAATTTTAAGTTAAGGGTTCAACCGTTACCCATCGATTTGGATTTCGGATTGGGTTGGTTTAGGTTAGTCTTTTTTTAATTGAATTTCTATCATTAGATCAAAAATTAAAAAGAGTAAAAAGGATTAATTCATTGGAAGTTGACTTTTCCGAAAAATGTGATTTTTGTGTTAGTAAGGGCAAAATCCTATAATTTTTGTGTTAGCAAATATAATTAAGAGACTTCAATGGAAAAAAAAACTCATAGTTATGTGATCATCTATAAAATTTACCCGAGGAAATGAGAGAAATCAAAATCAAAATCAAAGTAAAAAGTAATTAAGTTTTGAATAATATGAAGTTCTCTCTCTTGTTGCAACTTCTATTCCTTTAGCAAGATAAGAGCCCATTTGGATAGAGCCTAAAATAGCAGCTTTTAAGCAAAAATGCTTAAAAGATAAAATATAAAAAAAGTTAGAATCCCCCCACTTACATCTTTTTGCTTGTTTTAAATAGTTTTTAACTTGTTTTAAGTAGTTTTTAACGCTGCTAAATGCTTAAAAAAGCTAAAAAGAAATTAAAAGTTGATTTGACTAGTTTTTAATCTAATCCAAACAAGCTCTAAGTATATAAATATATTTTAATTTAGATAAAGAAAATTAATATGAAAAAAATTTATCCTATGACAACAGTAAATTAGTTATTCAGGAAAATTGTATTATTTTTCCCTTTCATCCAACCATGATATTATATTAGTTATATGATATAATAGTCCAACTAAGAAGGCAATGATTAGACTACCGCATTATAAAAAAATAAATACATAATATAGAAGGCATTTCTAATTATATTATTGCAATACCCCGAAAATCCTAAGATCAGACATGAGAGTTGAAACGGAGAAAATAAAATTTTCTGTACCAGGTTACAGGACGAGTCATCCAGTGACCCGTCAGGAACACCATGGGTCGTAAGTGACTCGTGGGGAGGGGTTTGACCGATTAAAATTTTTAGATTTGGGGTGACCACAGGTGTGACCATGAGTCATGGTCAGCCCCACGATTCGTTAGGTCAACCGTGGTCAAAGGTGGTTTGAAGGATGAAGGAAAGCAAGCAGTGTACCTAATGGGTCATCACCACGAATCGTCGGGTACACCACGAGTCGTTGTGTCCCTCGTGATGACCCTCAGAAGGGATTTGGCAGTGCAGGTGCGAAAGGTGACCACGAGTCATGGTCAGGGGCGATGAGTCATCCAGTCCCTCGTTGGGACTGGCAGTGTATTTTTTCCTGCGAATTTATTAAGGACTTTTCCGTAATTCCCATCTTCCTAAGGCCTAAACTACATCTTTTTAAGCTCATAATGGTGTGTTTTAAGAAGGGTTAAGTCATTATAAGCCTATTCTAATTCATGCATGCAAGCTTAGAGGTTTAAGAGGTGATCAAACCTAGTCTCTTCAAAGTTCTTCTTCAATTCTCATTAGGCAATTAAGGAAGTTGTGAAATCAGATCTCTTCAAGTATATAAGGCTATGAATGGGTGCAATTGTCCACACCCATGCCCAATTCTCTCTCAATTCATAAAAATTCTAATTGATGAATTTATGGGGGTTTTACCCAATGTGGAATTCTCTAAAGTTCAATCATGGGTATGATCTAAGAATGTTTCCAATGTTGAATTATGATTAGTGGGAAGATTTTTAATGTTTTAAATTGTAAATTATATTTTCAAGTTTTATAAATTATGATGTCCATCTATGAAAGTTCATGAAAGTTGAGATCCATGAAATATGTGTTAAAGTATGATGAGATGTTTATGAAGAAAGTATGATTTTGAAATACCCATGTCTATGTTAATGTTTTCTAATGATCAAGTCTATGTCAAGCATGTTTAAGTATTGGGCAAGCCCATATAATTAAGTATGATTCATGATTTATCTAAATTTTATGTATTAGCTTACCACATGATTTTAGAGTCTAGACTCCCACTATTTTCAGCTTGTGGTATGGTTTGAGCCAAGGCTCCTCATATTATGATTTCAGATTTATGTATGTATGTTATGAGTCAGCTTCATCACTAGACGATGGTTCAGCTTCATTGAAAAACGGTGGAGAGCATATGCATATTTTTGGGAGTAGTATCTAGCAACGAGTAGCCTAAAGGTCAGTCAACCCTATGCCTCAGAACTACGCACCAACGTAGGTATGTTCAAATTCTTTGGGACCTCCCTTGTGAGCTTCCCCTGCCTCCAAGGAGCCTTCAGCTTGATACCGATATCATGGTATCATCGTTAGCCCTGACAAATCTTTGGATAGATCTGTCCACTTGAGTGTGACAGTCGGGACCACGTAAGCTCTATCGTGGTAATGTTGGCTATATGACGAGTCTCCCATTGTTCCTCATGATTTCAGTTATGCATGTTCATTAGTCATGGTATTATGTTTTCAGAAAGTTTGACCCAATGTTCAATTTTACTTATAATCATCAGTTTTCAGCTTTAGATCATTCTATTCAGTTATGATGTTCAGTTACGCTCGGATCATGATTTCAGAAAATAGCATGCAAGCCCTACTCTCAGAATCTTATCTTGTTTATGTTTTTTAATATGCATGATTTATGATTTTACTTACTTAGCGGTTTTACTTACCTTGCATACTCTACTGTGTATATTCCATGTACTGACCACATACTCTATGTTGTATCATTTTGTGATATAGGCTTCGATATTCAGACTCAGTTCTGCTGCTAGCTAGATTCCCAGCATTAGTACTTCCCGATTAGAGTTGGTGAATCCTCATCTTTCGAGGGCCTTTATTTTCAGATATGTTTCGTATTTTCAGTTTTCAGACTATAGTGAGTTAGTTGGGGTCTTTTCCCATCAGCTCGTCAGTATTAGAGGCTTTTCAGACATAGTTTGCACTCAACTTTAGACTTATGTATGTATTCAGATGTTATATTATGTTCAGACTTTCTCTATGTTATTTATGTTGATCTTCCATTTTATTTGAATGAGTTAGATGTTATGTTCATGTCATGGGTCGACTTGGAGCCTCTCGGGGTTCTTTGTCTCGTGTCTCGATTCGGACAAACTTAGTATCAGAGCATTAGGTTTTGTAGTGTCCTAGGGTATCTGAAAGCTGCGTTAAGTAGAGTCTTTTTCATGGGTGCGAAGTGCGCCTATGATGAAGAGGCTACGAGATGTTTAAGAACTGTTTCCTTCTTTCATGATCTAAGTCATGCGATGAAATGTCTCTCTATCCTTCTAACTTATGCTATCCGTATTTGCAGAATCGTGCCTCCCCACCGAGTTAACGGAAGAACGAACGGAAACGGAGATGGCCACGAGAATGATAATGGAGATAGGCACCAACAAGCCCCACCAGCCTATGAAGAGCATGTACCCGAGCCAGTTGCCCACGCTGAGTTCAGGGCAGTCATTCAGATGTTAGCCCAGGCCTTGACCGCCCAGGTCAATCAGCAGGCGGTGGCGCATGTCCCTTAGAATGGGAATGCGGTGGCGGAAAGAGTTAGAGATTTTCTGAGGATGAACCCTCCAGAGTTTCTTGGATCAAAGGTGGACGAGGATTCATATGAGTTCATCACCCAGATTATGGGGGTGACCGGAGAGGAGTGCACCAATCTAGCCTCGTATCAATTGAAAGGGGTTGCGCACATCTGGTTCAAGTAGTGGAAGGATAGCAGGGCTGTTGGAGTAGGCCTTATCGGTTGGGATAAGTTTCATGCCATGTTTTTGGATCAGTTCTTCTCTCGTGAGATAAGGGAGATCAAAGTAGCCGAGTTTGTGAATCTAAAGCAAAGGAAGATGACAGTTCAGGAGTATTCTTTGGGATTCACTCATCTGTGCAAGTATGCCCTAAGATGGTTGTGGCCGGGGACATGTAGGCTAGTGCTTAGAAGGTTCAGTTGCTTGTTTCGGGTGTGGGAAGCCCGGACATACGCTTAGAGATTGCCCAGCAGCCGGACAGAGTCATGATAGGGGCTGAGGCCCAGCCTCCAGTTCAGCAGCTCCACCAGTATACCAAGCTTAGTAGGGGGCATCTACCAATACGGGTGGTGGACAACGTCAAAACAGATTCTATGCCCTAGCATCCCGTCAGGAGAAGGAGGTCTCCCTAGATGTAATCACTGGTATGTTACGAGTATTCCACCTTGATGTATATGCATTGTTAGATCCAGGGGCTATTTTATCTTTTGTGACGCCCTATGTTTCTTGTAGTTTCAGAGTCAATCCTGAAATCTTATCAAAACCCTTCTCAGTCTCTACTCCAGTTGGTGATTTAGTTATAGCTAGACGAGTGTATAGAAATTGCCATGTCATAGTCCTTCAATGAGTTGCCACACTAGATTTAGTAGAGTTACCCATGACCTATTTCGATATCATCCTTGGCATGGATTGGTTATATGCATTTTATGCCTTAGTCAATTGTAGAACTCGTGCAATAGAGTTTAGATTTCTAGGTGAGCCAGTCCTAGAGTGGAGAGGTAGTTCAGTTGTTCCTGTAGGTCGATTCATTTCCTACCTTAAGGCTAGAATGATAATTTCTAAAGGGTGCATGTACCATTTAGTTAGGGTTAAGGATTCTACATCCGAAACTCCAACTATCCAGTTAGTTCCCGTAGTGTGTGAGTATCCAGAGGTGTTTCCAGATGATTTACTGGGAATCCCTCCCCAGCAGGAGATGGATTTTGGTATTGACCTTCTTCCCGATATGCAACCTATATCTATTCCTCCTAACATAATGGATCCAGTTGAGCTAAATGAGTTGAAGGAACAATTGAAAGACCTTTTAGACAGGGTATTTATCACACCTAGCAAATCTCCATGGGGTGCACCAGTTCTGTTTGTCCGAGAGAAGGATGGTTCTCTTCGTATGTGCATTGACTATTGGTAATTGAACAAAGTTACCATCAAGAACAGGTATCCTCTACCCAGTATTTATGATTTGTTTGACCAGATTTAGGGTACTAAGTGCTTTTCGAAGATAGACCTCATGTCCGGATACCATCAACTCAGGGTTCGAGAGAGTGACATCTCGAGACAGCCTTTAAGACTTGGTATGGTCACTATGAGTTTGTAGTTATGTATTTTGGACTAACGAATGCTCCTACAGCTTTTATGGATTTGATGAGCAGGGTGTTCAAGCCGTACTTGAATTTGTTCGTGATTGTGTTCTCAGATGATATTCTCATATACTCTCGGAGCGAGGAGGAGCATGCGAAACATTTGAGGATGGTGGTACAAACTCTCAAGGATCGCCAATTATATGCTAAATTTAGTAAATGCGAGTTTTGGTTGAACTCAGTGGCATTTTTGGGCCATATGGTGTCAAGTGAGGGTGTACAGGTGGACTCTCAAAAGATAGAAACAGTAAAGAATTGGCTTAGACTAGTGAATTCTTTGGATATCAGGAGTTTCTTGGGTTTAACTAGTTAATATCAGAGATTTGTTGAGGGGTTTTCATCCATTGCATCCCCATTGAGTAAATGACCCAGAGGAAGGTGAAGTTTCAACGATCAGAGGCTTATGAGAAGAGCTTTTAATAGTTGAAGACTCGATCACCTCAGCACCGGTGTTGATCCTACCTGAGGGTACCGATGGGTTTATGGTATATTGTGATGCCTCAAGGATCGAACTTGGTTGTGTACTCATGCAGCACGGTAAAGTTATAGCCTATGCTTCCAGGCAGCTGAAAGTCCATGAAAAGAACTACTTGACTCATGATCTCGAATTGGCAACAATAGTATTTGCCTTGAAGATTTTGAGACACTATCTGTATGGGGTCCATGTCGATGTGTTTACGGATCACAAGAGCCTACAGTACGCATTTACCCAAAAGGATTTGAATCTACGTCAGTGAAGGTGGTTGAGAGCTTCTTAAAGATTATGATATGAGTGTTCTTTACCATCCGGATAAGACCAATGTGGTGGCAGATGCTCTTAGTAGGCTTCCAATGGAGAGTGTGTCCCATATAGACGAGGAAAGGAAAGAGTTAGTGAAATATGTGCATCGGCTTGCACGGTTAGGAGTTCATCTTGTTGACTCGTCGGATAGTGGTATCATTGTGCAGAATGGGCCAGAATCATCTTTGGTGACCGATGTTGAGGCTAGGCAAGATGAGGATCCTATTTTGGTGAAGTTGAAGGAAGTCGTTCAGAATCAGAAGGTAGAAGTCTTCTCCAAAGGGGGAGATCGGGTGCTTCGATATCAGGGTTGCTTGTGTGTTCCGGATGTTGATGATTTGATAGGTCGGATTTTGCAGGAGACTCATGGTTCCAGATACTGTATACATCCAGGTGCTACCAAGATGTACCATGACCTATGGAAAGTCTTATTGGTGGAATGACATAAAGAAGGACATAATAGAGTTTATGGCTAAGTGTCTAAATTATCAGCAGGTTAAGGTTGAGCTCCAGAGGCCGGGAGGTGTACTTCAAGATATCAGTATCCCTACTTGGAAGTGGGAGGATATCAATATGGACTTCATTACAGGGTTGCCTCGTACTCGCCGCAGTATGAATCTATTTGGGTGGTTGTGGACAGGTTGACTAAGGCAGCTCATTTCGTACCGGTTAAAACTACCAATTCAGTGGAGGATTATGCTAAGTTGTACATCCGGGAGCTAGTTCGGTTGCATGGAGTGCCCTTGTCCATCATATCATATAGAGGTACTCAGTTTACCTCCCAGTTTTGAAAGTCGTTTCAAAGGGGACTCGATACTCAGGTCAAGCTTAGCACAACATTTCACCCACAGACAGATGGTCAGGCCGAGCGTACCATTCAAAATCTTGAGGACATGTTGAGAGCGTGTGTGATTGATTTCAAGGGTAGTTGGGATGATCATTTGCCTCTCATTGAGTTTGCATATAACAATTGCTACCATTCCAGCATTCAGATGGCTCTGTTTGAGACTCTCTATGGGCGGAGATGTAGATCGCCTATTGGTCGGTTCGAAGTCGGTGAAGCTGCAGTGATAAGTCCAAATTCAGTCCATGAGGCTATGGAGAAAGTTTAGCTTATAAGGGACAATTTGAAAACAGCTCAGAGTCGCCAAAAGTCCTATGCAGATGTGAGGAGGAGAGAACTTGAGTTTGAAGTCGATGATTGGGTGTTTCTAAAGGTGTCTCCAATTAAGGGAGTGATGAGCTTCAGAAAGAAAGGAAAACTCAATCCCCGTTATGTTGGTCTGTACCGGATTATGAAACAGGTTGGCAAGGTTGCATATGAGTTGGAGTTGCCCTTAGAATTAGCTTCAGTTCATCCAATTTTTCATGTATCGCTCTTAAAGAAGTGTTTGGGTGATCCAACTCTTGTTGTTCCGGTGGACAGTGTTGGTGTGAAGGACATCCTTAGTTATGAGGAGGTTCTAGTGGAAATACTGGATCATTAGTTTCGAAAGCTAAAAAACAAAGAAGTAGCTTCAGTCAAGGTTTTATGGAGGAATCAACATGTTGAGAGAGCTACGTGGGAAGCCGAAGCAGATATAATGACTAAATACCTGCATCTATTCCCTTTCGGCTCAATTTCAGCTTGATGTATCAATTTCCTCCTTAGTACTCTATTCAGTTTCATGTTCAACTCATGTACCCCAGTTTCTTTCATGTTAGTAAATGTATTATGATTCAGGAATTTAGTTCAGCCATGTAGTTCAAATCAGAGTCAGTTATTCTGTCAGTTTTCAGCATGTATGTTCAGTATTTGAGTCTGATGATTGCATCTTCCAGCTTTTCAGTATGGTTTCCCATATTTGAGGATGAATGTTTCCAACAGGGAGATATTGTAATACCCCAAAAATCCTAAGATCAGACCCGGGAGTTGAAACAGAGAAAACAGAATTTTCTGCACCAGGTGATAGGACGAGTCGTCCAATGACCTGTTAGGAACACCAGAGTCGTTAAGTGACTCATACGGAGGGTTTGACTATAATTGGAAATTTTAGGTATGGGGTGACCACGAGTCATGGTCAGCCCCACGATTCGTTAGGTCAACCGTGGTCAAAGGTAGGTTGAAGGATCAAGGGAAGCAGGAAGTGTACCTAACGGGTCATCACAACGAATCGTCGGGTACACCACGAATCGTGGTGTCCCTCGTGGTGACCCTCAGAAAGGATTTGGCAGTGCAGGCAACGAAAGGTGACCCCGAGTCGTGGTCAGGGACGACGAGTCATCCAGTCCTTCATTGGGACTGGCAGTGTGTTTTTACCTGCGAATTTATTAAGGGCTTTTTCGTAATTTTTAAGTTTCCAATGCCTAAACTACGTCATTTTAAGCTTAAAATAGTGTGTTTTAAGAAAAGTTAAGTTATTCTAAGCCTATTCTAATTCATGCATTCAAGCTTAGAGGTTTAAGAGGTGATCAAGAGTTCTTCCTCAATTCTCATTGGGCAATCAAAGAAGTTGTGCAATCGGATCTCTTCAAGTATATAAGGCTATGAATGGGTACAATTGTCCACACCCATGCCCAATTCTCTCTCAATTCATAAAAATTCTAATTGATGAATCTATGGGGTTTTTACCCAATGTGTGAATTCTGTAAAGCTCATTCATGGGTGTGATCTAAGCATGTTTACAAGGTTGAATTATGATTAATGGGAAAATTTTCAATGTTTGAAATTATAAATTATGTTTTTATGTTTTATAAATTATGATGCCCATCCATGAAAGTTCATGAAAGTTGAGATCCATGAAATATGTGTTCAAGTATGATGAGATGTTTATGAAGAAAATATGATTTCGAAATACCCATGTCTATGTTCATGTTTTCGAATGATCAAGTCTATGTCAAGCATGTTTAAGTATTGGGCAAGCCCATATGATTAAGTATGATTCATGATTTATCTAAATTTCATATATTAGCTTACCACATGTTTTTGGAGTCTAGACTCCTACTATTTTCAGCTTGTGGCATGGTTTGAGCCAAGGCTCCTCATGTTATGATTTCATATTTATGTATGTATGTTATGACTCAGCTTCGTCACTAGATGATGGTTCAGCTTCATTGAAAAATAATGGAGAGCATATGCATGTTTTTGGAAGTAGTGTCTAGCAGTGAGTAGGCTAAGGGTCAGTCAACCCTATGCCTTAGAACTACGCGCCAACATAGGTATGTTCAGATTCTTTAGGACCTCCCTTGTGAGCTTCCCCTGCCCCTAAGGGGCCTTCAACTTGATATCGATATCATTGTAGCGTCCTTAGCCCTGGAAAAGCTTTGGACGGCTCTGCCCACTTGAATGTGATAGTCGGGACCACGTAAGCTCTATCGTGGTAATGTCGGTTATATGACGAGGCTCCCATTTTTCCTCATGATTTCAGTTATGCATGTTCATCAGTCATGATATTATGTTTTCAGCAGGTATGACCCAATATTCAGTTTTGCTTATGATCATCAGTTTCCATCTTTGGGTCATTCAATTTAGTTATGATGTTCAGTTATGTTCAGATCATGATTTCAGAAAACAGCATGCAAGCCCTACTCTCAGAATCTTATCTTGTTTATATTTTTTTAATATGCATGATTTATGATCTTACTTACTTAGCAGTTTTACTTACCTTGCCTACTCGATACATTTCACGTACTGACCGCATACTCTATGTTGTATTGTTTTATGATACAGGCTCCAATATCCAGAGTTAGTCCCACCGCTAGCCAGATTCCTAGCATTAGTACTTCCCGATCAGAGTTGGTGAGTCCTCATCTTTCGAGGGCCTTTCTTTTCAGATATGTTCTGTATTTTCAATTTTTAGACTATAGTGAGTTAGTTAGGGTCTTGTTACATCAGCTCGTCAGTGTTAGAGGTTTTACAGACATAGTTTGTACTCAACTTTAGACTTATGTATGTATTCAGATGTTATGTTATGTTTAGACTTCCGCTATGTTATTTATCTTGATCTTCTGTTTTATTTGAATGAGTTAGATGTTATGTTCGTGACATAGGTCGACTCGGAGTCTCGGGGTTCTTTTTTCCGTGTCTCGATCCGGGCCTATATTCGTGTCGTGACAGTTATATAGTTCAAACAAGTTTTTTTTTATAAAAGGTAATATTTAATCAATTTTAAATTCTTAAATATTAAAACTTCTTGTACAATTAAAAAAGGAGGATTTAATAATCAAATAAGTAAAGTTTAATGACTATAATTTTAATTAATTTTAAAGTCCCAAATATTAAAAAAATAATTAAATAACAATTATTTGAAGAAAATATTAAATGACAATTTTATCTATTGTATAATCTTTTAATGAATGGCAAAAAGTTCAATCAATATTTCTAAAGTTATTCATGCTTTTAATATAGTATAAATTAATCAATCATAGCTCATTCTATTTCAGTTTCTATATATTATCTTTCTTCATAAATTATAAATAAATATCTATAATTTTACTTTAATTCCTTGTTTATTGTTCTTTTATTATCATTCCTTTATTTTTATTAAATAAGTGAGTGTATTAATTCATAACTTGAGTTTTCCTTGATTTTGAAGTGTCATTTGTAGCAACAGTTGCTGAATTTTCTATTTCACTCTGGTAGAATTATGGGTGCAATTGATGGGGTATATGTAAAAAGGAAGGTCCAAAGTGTAATAGTATGCAGTAGCTCATATATAAGATCCAATATGTAGTATTATGTAATATCCCGGAAGTGTCTAAGATTAGACTCGGGATTTAAAAATGAAAGTTGATAGAATTCGGGTAAAAGATCTCACAGGATGAGTCACCTAACGGATTGCTGGTCCAACCAACGGTTCGTGGTAAGCACTCGTGGTGAGGTATGACTAGGAGGCAGTTGGAAGTAACGGGTCAAGTAATGACCCGTTGTTCGCTACAACGAGTCGTGGTGGAGCTAGTCCAAGCCTAATGGGGGAGTAACGGGTTGTGGGATGACTCGTTATGAGGAGCAACGGGTCGTGGACACAATGGATCGTCGCTTGAAGCAACTACTCATCCTGTCGAGTCGTAGGAAGTGAACCTGAAAGTGTGAAGTTGGCAAGTGGATCCAACAGATGGATACCACGAGTCATGGTATCATGGTACGACTTGTTGGACCATCCGTGGTTTCAGCCAGGGCAGAAATTTCAGGGATTTCATTAAGGGCATTTTCATCATTCCTAAGTCCTAGGGCCCTAAACTACGTCATTTATGGCTCGAAATTCAGTGTTTATTTAGGGTAAAACCTATCCTAGACTTATTCATATCCATGCATACAAAGTTAGGGAATTAAGGAGGTGATCAAGCTTGTTCTTTAAGGTTTTCTTCAATTCTTCCATTGGGCTTTCAAGGTGTGGTGAAATTTTATCTTCCCCGGGTATGTAGGGTTATGAGTGGGTGAATCCTTCCACACCCATGCCCAATCAGTTCCAAATCATGAAATTTTCTATCTAAATTCTGTAGGGATTTTACCTAATGTATGAAATTTTAATTTCTCTACATTGGCATGATCCAATTGAGTTACTATCATTGAATTATGAATTATGGGCAAGTTTTATGTTGTTTTCATTAAAAATCATGTTTTAAGTTTTTAAAATTAAAAGGCCCATTCATGAAAAGTTCATCAAAGTTAAGATTTATGATGAATGTTTATGTATGATGGATTATTGATGATGAAAAACATGTTTTCGAGTTACCCATGTTTATAATCATGTTTTCAAGTGAATTGAGTATTTTCAAATATGTTAAAGTATTGGGCAATGCCCACATGTTCAAGTATGATTTACGATTTATGTTATGGAACTCATGATTTATCGATTTATGATATTGGTCGATTAAAGGGCCCTTGATTGTTGGCTAATCATGTATTTTAATGGGAATCAATGATGATAATATTTATTTGGCCATGAATCTCAATGAATGATGTTACTGATTTACATACGAGCCTAATGTGCATGTTTTTGGGAGCACTATCTAGCACCGAGCAGCCCAGCGTTCAAAGGACTATGCCGGTGTCTCATAACTATGTGCCACCGTAGGTTTATATCGATACATTACAATGTTAATGATTCCCTCTTTCGTGATATCACATAATACACGTCCCTCGCCTGGCAACCCAGGGGCGACTCTGCCCACTTGAGTTAGATAGTTGGGGCATCATGTATGGCTCTACCATGATGGTGTTGGTTATGACGAGTCATCCCATTGTTCTGCATGTTTTATGCATTATTATGTTTATGCTACGTTGGCTCAAGTGATGATTTAATAAAGTTTCTCTTATGACTATGATAATGAATGGATTACGAATGATTTGAAAACCTTAAGCCTTTTATTATCTTATGATACTTATCGTATGAGCATGTTGTCCCACTCTTGTGATCTCTTATGAGCTTTTATGTATTTTTTTATGTCCGTTTTACTTACCTTGCATACTCGGTACATTTCACGCACTGACTGCATACTCTATGCTATATCATTTTATGATACAGGCTTTGATTTTCAGATCCAGCACCGTCAGTAGTTCATCTCGCAGTTTAGCATTCAGCTCTTGGGTGAGTCCTCATTCTCCGAGGACTAGTTTGATATCAGTTATCTTTTCATGTTCAGTTTTCTAGACTTGGCGGGTTAGTTGGGGATGTTGTCCCATCAACCCATCGGATATGTTAGAGGCTTTTAGACTATATGTAGTACTCAACTGTTATATATGTAGTACATTACGCTTACCATGTTATATTATGTTTATGCTTTTGCTATATCGCTATGCTAAGTATTCTGCTTTATTGATATCAAGTTAGAGGTATGTTCATGCCATGGGTCGACTTGGAGTCTCTTGGGGCTCCTTGTCCCGTGTTACGATCCGGGTCTACATTCGGATCGTGACAAACTTGGTATCAGAGCAATAGGTCTAAGGTGTCCAAGGGTGTCCGAAAGCCGCGTTGAGTAGAGCGTTTTTCATGGGTTTGAAGTGCGACACACTTATGACAAAGAGGCTACGAGACGTTTAGAAAATGTTCTCTTCTTGTACTATCTATGTCGTGCGGTGAAATGTTTCCTTATCCTTCTAATTCATGCTATTCACGATTGCAGAATCATGGCTCCTCGTAGAGTAAACGGTAGGAGGAATGGGACTGTAGACGTCCACGAGGAGGGCAACGGGAATGGGCACCAGCAGGCCCCACCGATCTAGGAGCACTATGCACCGGAGCCAATTGCCCATGCTGAGTTTCGGGCAGCTATTCAGATGCTCGTACAGGCCTTGACTGCCCAGGTCAATCAACAGGCGGTTGCGCATGTTTTGTAAAATGGCAATATAGTAGTGGCTCGAGTCAGGGATTTCTTGAGAATGACTCTGCCAGAATTCCTCAGGTCAAAAGTGGAAGAGGACCCACATGAGTTCATTGATGAGATTTGAAGATCACCCAGGTCATGGGGGTGAATGGGGTTGAATGTGCAGAGTTGGCCTCATATTAGTTGAAGGGGGTCGCACACATTTGGTTTCGATAGTGGAAGGATAGTGGGGCAGCCAGAGCAGGCCTTATCAGTTGTGAGGAGTTTCAAATTGTTTTTCCAGATCGATTTTTCCCTCAAGAGATGAGGGTGTCGAAGGTAACAGAATTTGTGAATCTTAAGCAGGGGAGGATGATGGTATAGGAGTATGCTCTCTAGTTCACTCGCTTGTCAAAGTATGCCCCAGAGTTAGTGGTTGATCAGAGGGTGCGCGTGAGCAGGTTTGTTCATGGCGTGGCGGGCTATTTGGATAAGGATTGCAGGACCACTATGATCCACTAGGACATGGATTTCCCTCGAATAGTTTTGTATGCCCAGCATATGGAGGCGGCTCATATGAGGGAGAGAGAGAGGCCAAAAGGGCCCGTACATATAGCCATGGGTTTACTCATCAGAGATCTAGTGATTTTCACTGCCCTCAGTTTCAGCAGAGGTCACTAGCTCCAACACTATCATCAGCTAGCGTTCCATCTAGACCCAAGGGTGATCAGAGGAGGAGGGCTTCAGGATCGAGGGACCAGAGCGACACGCAGGTAGAGCGCACCTTTCCAGCCTGTGGGAAGTGCGACAATAGTCATGCCGGGAAGTGCTTGCTCGACTCAAATATTTTTTATGGGTGCGGTAGATCCGGTCACATTCGCCGAGCCTGTCTATTTGCTAGACAGGATGATGATAGTGGCCGTGCACAAACCACCAGGTCAGCAGCAGCTCCAGCTCTGCAGGGGGAATCTACTAATGGGGGTGGCGCACAACGCCAAAACAGATTCTATGCCCTCGCCTCGCATCAGGAGCAGGAGACTTCATAGGATGTAGTTACTGGTATGCTACGAGTGTTTCACCTTGATGCTTATGCTTTGTTAGATCCAGGGGCTACCTTGTCTTTTATGACACCTTATATTCGTAGTAGCTTTGCAGTCAGTCCCGAAACTCTGTCAGAACTATTCTCTGTCTCTACTCCAATTGGTAATTTGGTTGTAGCTAGGCGGGTGTATAGAAGGTGCCCGATCACTATATTGCATAAAGTCACCTTCGCAGACCTTGTAGAGTTAGCCATGACTAACTTTGATATTATTCTTGGCATGGATTGGTTGTATGCGTGTTATGCTTCTGTTAATTGTAGAACCCGTGTGGTGGAGTTTCGCTTTTCGGGTGAGTCAGTCTTGGAGTGGAAGAGTAGTTCGGTCGTGCCTGCAAGTCGTTTTATTTCCTATCTTAATGCCAGGAAGATATTTCGAAGGGTTATGTGTATCATCTAGTTAGGGTTAAGGATGTTGAGTTCGAGACCCCGACTATCCAGTCAGTGCTGGTAGTGTGTGAGTACCCTGAAGTATTCCTTGATGATTTACCGGGTGTTCCTCCCGAGAGGGAAATTGATTTTGGTATTGACCTTCTTTCTGAGACACAACCTATATCTATTCCTCCCTACAGAATGGCTCCAGCTGAGCTAAAAGAGTTGAAGGAGCAATTGAAAGATCTCTTGGATAAGGGTTTCATCATACCAAACAAGTCTCCATGGGGAGCACCAGTTCTATTTGTCCAAAAGAAGGATGGTTCCCTTTGGATGTGCATTGATTATCGGCAATTGAACAAAGTCACCATCAAGAACAGGTACCCTCTACCCAAGAATGATGATTTATTTGACCAGCTTTATGGTGCTAAGTGTTTCTCGAAGATTAATCTCAAATCCGGGTACCATCAGCTCAGAGTTCAGAGAGTGACATCCCGAAGACAGTCTTCAAGATGCGGTATATTTATTATGAGTTCGTAGTTATGTCTTTTGGACTAACAAATGCTCTTGCAGCTTTTATGGACTTGATGAACGGGGTATTCAAGCCATATCTGGACATGTTCGTGATTGTGTTTATTAATGACATCTTGATATATCTCGGAGCGAGGAGGAGCATGCCGCTCATTTGAGGGTGGTGCTACAGCCTCTCAAGGATCGCCAATTATATGCTAAATTTAGCAAGTGCGAGTTTTGGTTGAACTCAGTGGCATTTTTGGGCCATGTGGTATCAAGTGAGGGCATACAAGTGGACTCGCAGAAAATAGAAGCAGTGAAGAATTGGCCTAGACCAGTGAATTCTTCCGATATTCAGAGCTTTTTGGGTTTAGCTGGCTACTATCGGAGATTTGTTGAAGGTTTCTCATCTATTGCAGCACCCTTGACCAAATTGACCCAGAAGAAGGTGAAATTCTAATGGTCGGGGACTTGTGAGAAGAGCTTTCAAGAGTTGAAGACTCGACTTACCTCAAACCGGTGTTGACCCTACCCAAGGGTACCAATGGATTCATAGTGTATTGTGATGCTTCAAGGATAGGACTTGGGTGTGTATTGATGCATCATGGGAAAGTTATAGCATATGCCTCCAGACAGGTAAAAGTTCATGAGAAGAATTACCCGACCCATGATCCTGAATTGGCCGCGGTGGTATTCGCCTTGAAGATATGGCGACATTATTTGTACGGGGTCCACGTGGATGTGTTCACGGACCATAAGAGTTTGCAATATGTGTTTACCCAGAAGGATCTCAATCTTCAGCAAAGGAGGTGGTTGAAGCTACTCAAGGACTACGTTATGAGTATGTTGTACCATCCGGGTAAGACCAATATAGTAGCAGATGCACTTAGTAGACTCTCTATGGAGAGTGTGTCTCATGTGGATGAGGGGAAGAAGGAGCTGGTGAAGGATGTGCACCGACTCACAAGGTTGGGAGTTCAGTTGGTTGACTCGACCAATGGCAGTGTTATTGTTCAGAACGGATCAGAATCATCTTTGGTGACTGATGTAAAAGCTAGACAAGATGAGGACCCAATTTTGGTAAAGTTAAAGGAGGCAGTTCAGAATCAGAAGGTAGAGGTCTTCGCTAAAGGGGGAGATGGTGTGCTTATATACTAGGGCTGCTTATGTGTTTCGGATGTGGATGATTTGAGGAGCCGGATGTTGCATGAGGCTCATGGATCCAGGTATTCTATCCATCCAGGTGTCACCATGATGTACCGTGACTTACGGGAAGTCTATTGGTGGAATGGCATAAAGAAGGACATCGTGGAGTTTGTAGCTAAGTTTTCAAAATGTCAGCAAGTAAATGTCGAGCACCAGAGACCGGGAGGTGTGCTTCAGGATATCAGTATTCCTAGTTGAAAGTGGAAATAAATTAATATGGATTTCATCATAGGTTTACCTCATACTCATCGACAATATGACTCCATTTGGGTTGTGGTAGACAGGTTGATCAAGGCCGCTCATTTTTTACTGGTCAAAACCACGAATTCGGTGGAGGATTATGCCAAACTATATATCCGGGAGCTAGTTCGATTGCATGGAGTGCCCTTATCCATCATTCCAGACAGAGGTACCCAATTTACCTCTCAGTTTTGGAGGTCATTTCAAGAAGGACTTGGTACTCAGGTTAAGCTCAGCACATCATTTCACCCGCAAACGGATGGCCAAGCGGAGCGGATAATTCAGACTCTCGAAGACATGTTGAGAGCATGCGTGATTGACTTCAAGGGTAGCTGGGATGATCATTTGCCTCTTATCTAGTTTGCATACAATAACAACTACTATTCTAGTATTCACATGGTTCCGTTTGAGGCTCTCTATGGGCGGAGATGTAGATCACCCATTGGTTGGTTTGAAGTTGGTGATGCTGCGATAATAGGACCAGATTCTGTCCATGAGGCTATGGAGAAGGTTCAACTCATTCGCGACAAGTTGGAAACAACTTAAAGCCGCCAAAAGTTCTATGCCGATGTGAGAAGGAGAGAATTAGAATTCGATGTGGATGATTGGGTGTTTCTGAAGGTATCTCCCATAAAGGGAGTAATGCAGTTTGGAAAGAAAGGAAAACTCAGCCCTCGTTATGTTGGCCCCTACCGGATTGTGAAACAGGTTGGCAAGGTGGCCTATGAATTGGAATTCCCTCAGAATTAACTTATGTGCATCCTATTTTCCATGTGTCTCTCTTAAAGAAGTGTTTGGGTGATCCAGATCTGGTTGTCCCGGTGGACAGGGTTTGTGTGAAGGACAACCTTAGTTATGAGGAGGTTCCGGTGGAAATACTGGATCGTCAGGTTCGAAGGCTAAGGAACAAGGAAGTAGCTTCAGTTAAAGAGTTATGGAGGAATCCACATGTTGAGGGAGCTACGTGGAAAGTCGAAGCGGATGTGATGGCTAGATACCCACATTTATTCTCTACTGCCTCAGTTCCAGCTTGAGGTATCAGTTTTTGCATAAAAACTCTATTTAGTTTCCATGTTCAGTTCATGTGCCCAAGTTTCTTTTATGTATATGGATGTCTGTATGATTCATGAATTCAGTTTAGCCATGTAGTTTGAATCGGAGATAGTCATTCTGTCAGTTTTTGATTTAAATGATCAGTGTTTGAGTGTAATGATCGCATTTCTCTATTTTTGTATGTTTTCCCACATTCGAAGAAGAATGTTCCCAAGGGGAAAATATCGTAATACCCCAGAAATGCCTAAGATTAGACCCGATATTTAAAAATAAAAGTTGGCAGAATCTGGGAAAAAAATCCCACAAGACGGGTCACCTAACGGATCATTGGTCCAACCAACGGTCCATGGTAAGCACTCGTGGTGAGGTATGACTCGGTGGCAGTTGGAAGTAACGGGTCAAGTAACGACCTGTTGTTCGCTACAATGAGTCATGATGGAGCTAGTCCTCAACCTAAGGGGGGAGTAACGGGTCGTGGGATGACCCGTTGTGAGGAGCAAAGGGTCGTGGTCACCAGTCGTGGGAAGGAGTATTAGAAATATCCAGTCAATGTAATGGAAGGACACCATGACTCGTGGGATGGAAGAACGAGTCGTGGTGTGGCTCGTGGGAAGGCTTGATACAAATCTTGAAGGGGAAACAACGGATGTCACAGCGGATCGTCGCTTGAAGCAACAACTCGTCCTGTCGAGTCGTGGGAAGTGAACTTGAAAGTGTGAAGTTGGACAGTGGATCCAACAGATGGATACCACTAGTCTTGGTATCATGGTACGACTTGTTGGACCGTCCGTGGTTTCAGCCAGGGCAGAAATTTCAGAGATTTCATTAAGGGCATTTTCGTTATTCCTAAGTCCTAGAGCCCTAAACTACGTCATTTCAGGCTCGAAATTCAGTGTTTATTGAGGGTAAAACATATAGTAGACTTATTCATATCCATGCATGCAAAGTTAGGGAATTAAGGAGGTGATCAAGCTTGTTCTTCAAGGTTTTCTTCAATTTTTCCATTGGGCTTTCAAGGAGTGGTGAAATTTGATCTTCCCCAGGTATGTGGGGTTATGAGGGGGTGAATCCTTCCACACCCATGCCCAATCACTTCCAAATCATGAAATTTCCTATCTAAATTCTATAGGGTTTTTACCCTATGTATGAAATTTTAATTTCTATACATTGGCATGATCCAATTGAGATACTATTATTGAATTATGAATTATGGGCAAGTTTTATGTTGTTTTTCATTAAAAATCATGTTTCAAGTTTTTAAAATTAGAAGGCCCATTCATGAAAAGTTCATGAAAGTTAAGGTTTATGATGAATGTTTATGTATGATGGATTATTGATGATGAAAAATATGTTTTTGAGTTACCCATGTTTATAATCATGTTTTCAAGTGAATTGAGTATTTTCAAATATGTTAAAGTATTGGGCAATGCCCACATGTTCAAGAATAATTTACGATTTATGTTATGGATCTCATGATTTATTGATTTATGATGTTGGCCGACTAAAGAGCCCTTGATTATTGGCTAATCATGTATTTTAATGGGGATCAATGATGATAAAATATTTACTTGGCCATGAATCTCAATGAATGATGTTATTGATTTACATACGAGCCTAATGTACATGTTTTTGGGAGCAATGTCTAGCACCAAGCATCCCGGCGTTCAAGGGACTACGCCGGTATCTCATAACTACGTGTCACCGTAGGTTTATATCAATACATTACAATGTTAATGATCCCCTCTTTCGTGATATCATATAATGCACGTCCCTCGCCTGGCAAGCCAGGTGCGACTCTGCCCACATGAGTGAGATAGTTGGGGCATCATGTATGGCTCTACCACTATGGTGTCGGTTATGACGATTCCTTCCATTGTTCCGCATATTTTACACATTATTATATTTATGTTACGTTGGCTCAAGTGATGATTTAATAAAGTTTCTCTTATGACTATGATAATGAATGAATTACGAATGATTTGAAAATCTTGAGCCTTATTATCTTATGATATTTATATTATGAGCATGTTGTCCCACTCTTATGATCTCTTATGAGCTTTTATGTATTTTTTTATGTCCGTTTTACTTACCTTGCATAGTCGATACATTCCACGTACTGACCGCATACTCTATGCTGTATCATTTTATGATACAGACTCCGATCTTCAGATCCAGCACCGTCAATAGTTCATCTCGGAGTTTAGCATTCAGCTCTTGGGTGAGTCCTCATTCTCCGATGACTAGTTTGATATCAGTTATCTTTTCATGTTCAGTTTTGTAGACTTGCCGGGCTAGTTGGGGATGTTGTCCCATCAACCCATCGGATATGTTAGAGGCTTTCAGACTGTATGTAGTACTCAGCGTTATGTATGTAGTACGTTCCACTTACCATGTTATGTTATGTTTATGCTTCCGCTATATCGCTATGCTAAGTATTCCGCTTTATTGATATCGAGTTAGAGGTATGTTCATGCCATGGGTCGACTGGGAGTCTCTCGGGGCTCCTTGTCCCGTGCTATAATCCAAGTCTACATTCGGTCCGTGACATATTACGTGACTATCTATTACTTTTTCCATTTCAATTTGTTTGTTTTACTTTTCTTTTTTGTCCATTTCAAAAAAATGCATCTTTTTTTTTAAAAAAAAATTCAACTTTCCACATGATATGTATAAGACTACAAGATTAAAGGACATTTTGTACATTTGACATATCTTTAATTTAAGAGCACAAAATTCAAAAATCTTCTTTACTTTCTAAAACTCTGTGCCAAGTCAAAACCAGACAAACAAATCAAAATAGATGGAGTGTGAGATATTACTCTTTGAGAATAAATTTAATTGTATGTTTCAGATAAATTAGTCAAGTTGGATGATTTTGCTAGTTTTTTTTTAATTTGGGGTATAAATCATATATAGAAAATGTATATTTAAATTCTAAATATTTGCAAAAATTATGGCCTAACATAACTGCAACTCTAATTCTAGCTTAAAAATTTCAAATAAATTGAATAATATTTTATTTTTATGATCAAACGCCTACTAAGGAAAGGCTCATTTATGAGAAGGGTAGCTTTTCCTTTTTTCTTTAAAATTTTAATAAACACCTTTGTATGATGAAGAATCTTACTAGCTGATTCGACATGAAATTGAGATATTTGAGGGGCAAAAAGGTAAGTACCAGTCTCGCTCATTTAGTAGTGACTAATTGGGACAGGGTCCCAATATATCCAACCATAACTATAAGTACATCTAAAAAGTACTAGACATCTATTAGCTCCAAATGAGGGTGGAGCTCACTGCAGCTTTTCTCAGTACGCAATAAGTGCCTACTGTACAACAAGGTGTAATATCACAGTGTGCCCTTGGGAGGGGAAAACACTCTCTTGAGAGGTTCTAGAATATATCCCTATGTTGGCGCATAGTTTATGAGACCGGAGAACTTTGGAACCCCTAGCCTATTCAGTGCTAGACAGTACTCCCAAAATATGTGTAATGCTCATATAATTATACTCTCAAACATAGCTTGAATCTGAACACTGGGAGTCTTGACTCCAAAGTATATATATCATATTGACTTATTGGCCTTGGCTAAATCATGAAACATACTTGACTTGTGTGGACTTGCCCAAATCTTAAAATTATGCATACTTGAAATAGACTTTATAAGTCAAAATCATAGATTCATATATGGGTAATTTGTAAACATTCATTCATGCTAGATATCTCATCATACTTGAAATCATGAATCATAAACTTGACTTTTCATGAAACTTGCATAATCGGACATAATTTTTTAAAACTTGAAATCATGAATTTATAATCAAAATAGGTATAAAATCTGCCCATGAATTTTAAAACATACTTCAAAACATGAAGGAAATTGACCCATAAATAAATCATAGAGAATTTCATAAAATTGGGTTAAAACTCCATAAGATCATAAACTTGAATTAAGAATTAACTTCATGAACTTGAAGTGAAATTTGGGCATGAGAGTGAAATAAAACTCTCATTCATAGCCCTACATACCTGGGTAAACTGAATTTCAACTTGACTTTGAAAGCCCAAGAGATTTGGAAGAAAAATTGAGGAATTTCAAGCTTGATCTTCAAAGGGGAACTTCTAAACTTACATGCATGGGAATTGAATGAATTAGAATAGGTTAAACTCCCTTAATACACTTCTTTTAGAGCCTTAAATGACGTAGTATAGGGTTTAGGAGCTTAAAAATTACAAAAATGTCCTTACTGAATTCGCTAGAAAAAACTTACTGCCAGAAGTAATGACTCACACCACAAGTCGTACCTCGAAACCACGACTGGGTTGCCTCTCATTGTCGCTATTGTTTTCGCCCAAATTCCTTAAGTTATCACGGGCCAACCAACGAGTTGTACCATCAGACGACGGGTCGGTGGACCCATCCATTGCCACTGCTTCCAATTCCTCTGCCCCCCCTCCCCACGAGTTTAAGCTACGACTTGTTGTTTCCTACAATGAGTCATACCACGATCCGTACCTTCCAACCCTGACACTCCTGAACCAACCAACGACTCCCTACCATGACCCGTTGCATGGACCTATGTGTCGTACCTTGACTCGTTGTTACTGGACTTTCTTCAGCAGATACTGACCACAATTGATCGTACGACTCGTTACTTCTATCCACGACTCGTACAATGAGTCGTCTTGAGTCATTTTTTTCATACTTTTTCTGTTGTTCACATTTTAAATCCCGAGTCTAGTCTTAGGAACTTTTGGGGTATTACATGACTATAATTAATAATAAGGGTAACTTAGAAATTAAGCGATAAATTATATTTTGATTTTTCAAACTTGACAAGTAAAAGACATCTACTTTTTTTAGTATAGTGGTTTTTCCATTCACTTTACTTATCCATTATATTGAAAATATAGTTTTACTATTATTTGTCACATTAATGATGTGTGCAAAATTTAAAATGAACGGAGACTATTACTCTCTCCATTCCTTTTTAGTTGTTTGGATAATATTTGCACATCCATTAAGAAAAAATTAATAGAGATTGCAATTTAACTGATATAACCCTATTAGTTGCTAAGTACTTTTTTGAAAACATACAACAATCATTTTTTTCACATTCTAAAATAATTTAAGTACAAGGGTAAAATTAAAAAAAATGATCAATTATTTTTTAAATTTTGAAATTAATAATTATCTTAAAATAATTATTTTTAATATATCGAGCAATTAAAAAGAAACGGAGAGAGTATTATTATTTTCTAAATTTGTCAAAACAAGGTTATGCAAAATCATAATCATCATTCAACTTTTACTAAGGACATTAAATATACAAGCTTTTTGGGAGTTTAGAGGGTTGGTGGGGTTGTCTCCAAAGAGTGTGTGTAACTTTGTTACTCTCTCATTTTCATTAAGATCCCCAAACTAATAAACTAAAATTAATTAATCCCACCTTTAAATGTTAGTACTAATCTCCTTTCTCTATATTTGTCTCCTTCTTCAATCTCCCTTTGTCTCCATTCTCTCCACTTCTATAATATTCATTCATAATTAAAAAGTTACTACTCCTATACGATTCAATAAATAGTGTAGGAGTAATTAAATAAATATTTTCCCCATTATTCTTTTCTTTTCTCTCTCTCTTAAAGAAAAAACCAAAAAGCACTATGGAAGTGTCAACAATGCAAGTTGCATTGATCTAATGCATAATCGAAGAAGAAGAATATTTTGTGAAAGCTTTTCTCATATATTTCTTCTGTACAAAGAGTAGCTATTTATAGCTGTACATCACACCGACTAACTGATTAAGAGATGCTTACTAACTAATGACGACTAACCAACTAATGAAGCGGTTAATAATTTTCTAACCGACTAACAAACTGACTAACAAACTACAAATTACGTACCCTATATAATTAGCACTATTACTTCAAGGTACCACTCTTCATGCTTCAAGGTACTGCTGTGCATGTAGTTAATTCCTCAACAGCCCCCCTCAAGCTAGGTTCCATGAAGATGTTCTTCAAACCTAGCTTGGACACCAAATACAGATGTTGAGCAACACTAAGTCCTTTAGTAAGGATATCGGCTTGCTGATCAACAGTAGGAATATGGGCCAAATCAACCAAACCTTCCGGCACCTTCTCCCTAATAAAATGACAACTAATGTCAATGTGCTTAGTCCGCTCATGAAACACAGGGTTATGAGCAATTTGTATGACAGACTTGCTGTCACAAAACATAGACACAGGCAAGGGAATGGACTCTCCAAGCTCCTTAAGTAAATTGGAAGCCCAAACAACCTCTGCCACAGTAGAGGCTAGACTCCGGTATTCAACCTCAACTGAGCTGCGAGAAACAATAGACTATTCCTTGGACTTCCAAGACAACAGAGAATCACCAAATTTGAGCAAGTAACCAGTGACAGATTTGTGAGTATTGGGACAAGATGTCCAGTCAGCATCACAATAATTAGTAAGTTTAGGCTTTGCTGAAGCAGATAAGAGAACACCTAGACCAGGAGACTGCTTGATATACTTACAACCCTAACTGCTGCATTCATATGGGAAGTCTTAGGGGAGTGCATGAATTGACTAAGGCACTGGACTGCAAAAGAAATGTCAGGTCGAGTGTTTGTCAACTATAAAAGCCTCCCTATCAGTCGATGATACTCTACTGGATCAAGCAAAGTTGGATCGGTGGACAATCCTACTGACTAATCAAACTGGACAGAGCTGAGCTTTTGATTAGGCTCCATAGGTGCTGTAGCAGGTTTAGCACCAGATTAGCCCAAGTCAGAAATAAGATCAAGAGCATATTTCCTCTGGTGCATTAGTATGCCCTCTTTACTTCTGGCAAATTCAATCCCAAGAAAGAACTTTAGAAGGCCAAGATCCTTGATCTTGAAACTAAGATGAAGGCTAGTCTTGGTAGCCTGAATTAAATCTGCATCATCATCAGTGATCATAAGATCATCAACATACACCAGCACCACCACTATGTGGTTGTTACTCCTCCTAGTAAACAAGGAATGGTCCAAAGGACACTGAATGAAACCTGATGATAACAAAGCTGTAGTGAGTTTAATATTCCACTGTCTAGAAGCTTGTTTGAGGCCATAAAGCGGCTTAGAAAGCTTGCATACTTTCTGTCCCCTGTGCTAGCAAAGCCCTGAGGCATAGTCATATATACTTCCTCATGTAAGTCTCCCTGCAAGAAAGCATTATATGCATCCATGTGATGAATCTCTCACTGCTAAGTAGATACCACAGATACAACTGCCCTAACTGTTATCATCTTCACTACAGGGGAAAATGTTTCTTCATACTCAAGACCCTCCTTTTGGTTGTAACCTTTAGCAATTAATCTAGCTTTAAACCTCTCACCTCTCCATTGGCTTTCTATTTGATCTTATATATCCATTTACATCCAATGGCCTTTTTTCCTGGTGGTAAATCAACCACAGTCCAGGTGGCATTATCCTCCAAGGCTTGTATTTCAGTCTGCATAGCTTGCATCCATCTGGGATCTTGGGAAACATCCTTAAAATTCTTGGGTTCTGTCTCAGTGGAAAGCTGAACAATGTAACTCTGATACTTAGGGGACAAAGAGTCATACTTGATGACATCTGAGAGAGGATAGGTACATGAATGAGCAGCTTACAAGTTTTGATCACTCACATAATCATTCAACCATACAGGAGGTCTAGAAGCTCTTGTGGATCTTCTGTGTGCTTTAGGTAGTGGAGCAGCAGGAAGAGGTAACAAAGCTTCATGAGTTTCAACTTTAGGTGAAAGCATCTGAATATCTAGGTGAGACACAGTCTCTGAAATATCATTGATAGGAATAGACCTAGGAACACACTCTGTATGAACAAATGAGTGTGAAAATTCAGGAGTAGAGAAAACACTAGCTTCTGTTTGACTATGGTGCAATGGAAACTTGTCCTCATAAAAAATCACATCTCTGTTAATAAAACAAGATCATGTATCAAGGTTGTATAATTTGTAACCTTTTGTAGGACACTATATCCCAAAAGAACTGATTTAACTGCTCTAGTGGCAAACTTATCTTGTCTAAGAAGAGTAGTGGCACAGCATAGGTAGTTAATCACCCTTATATGAGCCAGAGAAGGAGCATAGCCATAAAGAAACTCAAAAGGAGATACATTGTTCAACACAAATAGAGGTACTCTATTGATTATGTAAGAAGCTGCTTCTGCACATTCACCTCAAAATCTTAGTGACAAATTCCCTTGAAACCTAAATGCTCTAGCAGTTTCAAGGATATGCTTATATTTTCTCTCTACAACCCCATTCTGTTGTGGGGTGTAAGGAAAAGAACTCTGATGTAATATCCCATGTTGCTTGAACAATGCAATACAAGCATGATTAAAAAACTCTGAGTCATTATCTGATTTAAAACATTTAACTTTCTTCCCAAATTGATCAGATATCAAGGCTATGAAATTCTTTAGAATTTCTGCTACATCAGATTTAACTCTAAGCAAATACAACCAAGTCCATCTAGTGTAGTCATCAACCATAGTAAGAAAGTACTTTGTTCCATTTTGTGTTTCAACATGATAAGGTCCCCATACATCCATATGTATCAAATGAAACGGTTCTACTACTCTACTATGACTAACAGAAAATGGTGATCTTGTTTGCCTAGAGATAGGACATATATCACAGTGTTGCAACTGAAACAAATCTACATCTTTGAAAATAGAAATTTTCCTTAGAACTGCCATTGGCACATGCCCTAATCTTCTATGCCATATTTCAGGATCAGATGGTCCTTTTACTGTTCCCTTTATTTAGTATGTCTCCAGAATGTTGTGTGTTCAGGATGTATAATCCTTCATGTACTCTACCAGTCACCTTCACTTTCCCAGTGCAAAGGTCCTGTAACACACAATATTCAAGATAGAACTTAGCACAACAATTCAAATCCTTTATCACTTTAGAGACTGACAAAAGATTGAACTTAAATGTTGGCACACACAGTACATCCTTAAGCATATCACCTCCTGTCAAGGGATGGTTCCCAATGTTACTAATCTTAGCATAATCTCCAGTGGGCAATTGCACATTGCCTGCATTTTCTAGTTTGGCATCATTCAACAACAAATTCTTATTTCCAGTCATATGGTTTGTTGCTCCAGAAGCAACTATTCAACTGGTTTGATTACTATGAGAATAAGAGCACTTACCTGCCAAATTAGCACTGGCATCAGTGAATGAAGTTTTGTCGGTCATAGTTTTCACCTTGTTGTATTGTCTGTATTGATCCTAAGTGATTCTGATAAGCCCTTCCTGTGGTGCTGCAAAATTGGCCATCTTGCTTGTGCTACTTTTTCCTTTGTGTTTAAAATCTGGTGGATATCCTATCAGTTGATAGCATTTTTCTATTTACATGTCATGTTTTCCCATAATGATCACATTTCATCAGCTTATAACAATCATCTCTTGTGTGCTCCTTCATGTGACAAAAAAATCACATATAGAACTCCACACTTTCTTCTTGTTACCACACCATTATTCCCACTGTTCTTCACAGTGAAGAACACAGGAGATCCCTGTCCTTCATGAGCAATATAGGTACCTCCTGCAGCTACCTTTTGACTCTCATCCTGCACAATCAGTGCATATGCTTGGTTAACATTAAGCATCTTCAATTTCATGAGGATTTGGCTACACGCCTGACTATAGTCGTCATTCAATCCCATCATAAACTGCAACAATCTTTGGTATTGAAGTTGAGCAATATTTTTTCGCAATTGCACGAAGGAGGAGGCATCATTGAATCATATTCGTCCCATAGATCTTTCAGCTTGGAATAGTGTACCGATATTGGATGTATCCCCTGTGTCAAAGTGAATATCTCCTTATGCGGTGTAAGCAATTGTGTTCTTTTGATTTTGTTGAACCTTTCCTCTAGTTCCTTCCAGATGAGATGTGCATTCGAAAGAAATAGAATCCCAGTCAACAATTCGCGACTTACATTTCCAGTTAACCACGAAACAACAATCGCATTACACCGATCCCAGAGATGTCCCAATGCAGATCCATATATTTCTCTGGTGATTGATCCATCTATGAACCCTAACTTATTTTTCCCAAGCAATGCAATTTTCATCGCTCGATTCCACAACATGTAATTTTCCATTCCTGCAAGTTGTGTTTCCTTTGACGATCCCGGTCTATCCGATGCATAAAAAAAGAGGGTGATTATAGTCAATTATAATCGTATTATCACCAGTAGGTCGCTGATTATTTTCACTATTAACCGCCATAGTTTCCGATTAATCCAGAATCTGAGCTTCGCCGATGTGTTCTCACAATCACCTTCAATCAGATTCCCAAATCACTCTAATTTTGATAGCTCTAATACCATGTCAGCAATGCAAGTTGCATTAATAAGAAGAATATTTTGTGGAAGCTTTTCTCATATATTTTTTCTGTACAAAGAGTAGCTATTTATAGCTGCTCATCACACCGACTAACTGATTAAGAGATGCTTACTAACTAATGAAGCGGTTAATAACTCTCTAACTGACTAACAGACTGACTAATAAACTACAAATTACGTACACTATATAATTAGCACTCTTACTTCAAGTTACCCCTCTTCATGCTTCAAGGTACTGATGTGCATGTAGTTAATTCCTCAACAGGAAGAAGAGGAAGAACACTCACTTCTTCCTCCTCACTTCTTTTGCTTCTACTGCTCTTCTGGCCAAAACCAAAGCTGCTTGACGACGTCGTTTTCGCATCTCGTTGCCCTATGCATTCTTCAATGTAGCTCGTGATCCATCAAAGCTTCACGTTTCTGGTTGATCTTTTTCACCTTCTCTCTTTTTTCAACTTAAATTGAAGTGAATCTATTCAAATTTTTTGACTGTGACCGATTTCTTCCTTGACTGACTTCAATGCCGGGAAATGCGAGTTGTGGGCACTTCAAATTTGTGTCTTTGTCGCTCTAATTTTATGCTATTTTTAGGTCCTTTTTTCTAGCTACTCATTTTGAATCTGCTCTTGTTTTTGCTGCTTTTGAGTGTTTAATTTGGTTTGTGATGCTTGTTTACTCTTAATAACATCAACATGTGAGTTTTTTTGGGTAATCCTGTTTTTCTCAGTCTCTGATCTTGTTTGTAGTATTTCATATTTATTTATTTATTTTTAAATTTCAAATGCAGTTGAACAATTCAAGGGTTTTGGTACTTATGTGGTTTTTTCCCGATGTTTAACTGCAGGGGTTTTGGTACTTATTTGGTTTTCTTGAATGCCTAACAACTAATATTTTGTATATTGTACTAAATACCAACTGTGGTTTGGGTGTTTGATCTGTTTGTGAGATGGTAGTCCTGATTGGTTAGTAAATATTGGTATGTATTCTTTTTCTTATACTCCTTATATTTCAAGAAAAAGTGCACCTCATTTCATCAGTTTTGAGTGTATGATGTATGACTGTTAATATTCACAATGACTCTTGAGATTTTATTCAAATTATAGGGAGGGAAGTGTTTATGGAGTCTTGGGTTCTTGCCTTCTTAGTTTGCATTTCTCCCCTTCAAATTTTAAGAGAATGCAACTTACTGCGTTACTTTTTATAAAATTATTGGGATGTAATGCGTTTTTTCTTACAACGACAACAACAACTACATGTCCAGTTTAATCCCACAAAATGGAGTCTGGACAGGATAGAACGTACACATTTTATTGCATTTGTTTTGCTTAAATTGGTGCAATGTCATGCAAAGTTGCAGTTGTATCCTGATATTAGAACCTTATTATGAAGATTTTCAGCCATTTGACATGATCTCTAAGTTCTGGCAATAACACTGTAACTCCTCGAGACCTCTTTTCTGAATGTTTTGCATACGGGATTTACCTATATCTTAAGAAATAGCTTTTTGTTTTGCTTCGTATTTGTCTAAACTAGTATCAATATAAAGCAGTGAGAAATATCAACTAATTTAGATAGAGTTTATAGAAGTTATTTTAGTATTAAATTCTTTATATAAGCTTACTTAATTCTAAAATAAAAATAATAAAAAATAATTTAAATAATCATTCTTAAATATTACAAAGATAATCAAATAATAATTTTGTGCAATATAAAGTCTATCTTTAAAAGATAAAAACAACGATATTTCATCAAGAGACTACATACTTTTTAATATAAATGTGTATGTTCCAAAATGTACAAAAATATATAATAGTATATAAAGGGTATTTATACAAATTTTGTTACGATTATATAAAAATTATATAAACTTATACGAGATTGATATATTATCGACTAACTACTCTGAATAACTAGTTTATAAGAGTGCTTATACACACTTTTACACCGTTATAAAAAATTACACAACTTATACAAAAAGTTATGTTTGATCTCCTATGAATTTTAACTATGAAACTCCATTCGAAATGGGTCAAATCTTTTTCAAATGACTTCAAATTTTAACTACAACTTCGAAACACCAACAACGAATCACAATCATCAATTTGTTAAAATTTTTAACAAATTAAAAATTCATTTTGTGAGTTTTCAAACTTTTAAGAATTCCAATAATGAAGTTTTAAATTTTTTAATTCAGTTCTCCTAATAATTAATATTTAAATTTGTAATGATAAATATGAATGTCACACTCAATCAGTTTCTAAGTATCAAATTATGAAATTTATAATCATATTAAATACATTAAATTATGGATATCAACGATATAATATCAATGTTATGCGAATATATTTTTGTAGTGATATATCTATAAAAATCTACACATATTCTTTTAAAAACAAGAATAAATTTACACATAATATCTACATAGTTGATTATAAAAATTATGAAAGAAAAAAAGAATGAAAGAGAGCAGTAGCAGAAAAAAAAAGGAAAAACAAAAAGAAGAACCAGAAAAGATAAAACGAAAAAAGAATTGAAGAAGTAGTAAAAGAAAAAAAAAAGAAAGAAGAAGTAGTAAAGAAAAAAGAAAGAAGAAGAAGAATAATAATGAAGAAATTGGAAGGAAAAAAAAAAAGAAGCAAAAGAAAGAAGAAAGAATGAAAAAGAAGAAACAAATGTAATTGCTAAAAGAAATTGATGAAAATGAAATTAGAGATCGCTAAAGAGGTAATAAATTAAAATATAAATTAAAATGAATTTTTTTTTAATCCTAAATATCATACAAGGTATTTTTTTCTTTTAACTATATGTTACAAATTTATATGTTTACACAAAAAATCGGAGCCTTTGCTCTAGTGATCTTTCCAACAGGAAAAACTTAAAAATTCAAAGGTACATGATCTATTTGAAATCATCCGCAGAACATGTATACCTCAAAGAATTATTTCTAATTAGAATAAATGGATTTTATACCTAAAAGGATTTAGCACTTAAAAGGAAAATTCAATACCTTAATCTTTAAATAATAATTGGAATAAAATAGTTAATGATAATTTTGTCTATTGTAAAATTTTTTAATAAAAGATAAAAAGTTCAATGAACATTTCTAAGGACCCTTATACTTTTAATATAGCACAGATAGATTGGATTCAATTCTCTAGAGATGGAGATGGAGGAGATTGATTAAAAAAAAGAGTGAAGGGTGAAAACACATCTAAAGTATCACGATTTTTTGAGTTTCATACCCGAACTATCATGTGCATGAGTTTCCTACCTGAACTATAACCAAATGTTTATCGAAACACACTTAAACTATCATTTGCTATTTTTCCCACCTAATTATTCAGGCAGGAAAACTGCGCAATTGATAGTAGAGGTACGTTTTGATAAACATTTAGTGATAGTTTAGATAGAAAAAGTAAATACGTGATAGTTTGAGTAGGAAACTCAAAAAACCTAGATACGTTAAGTATGTTTTGAACCTTACTTAAAAAAAAAGAAGAAGAAGAAGAAGAAGAGTAGTATGCTATTGCTTGATTTATCTAACAACCAACTGCAAGTAATTATTACCGCCCGGACATATTCGGCATCCAGCTTTCTCAGTCACTCTCACCCAACCCCTCGACACTTTTCCCCCTCTTTCCCCCTTCCTCTTTCTTTTCTTTCAGATTTTTCTGCTCTCTTTCCTTTAAAATTTTGTTTTCGTTGTGACACTTTAAAATGAAAATTGCCCTACTGAACTACAAAGAAGAAAAAGGGTAAATTTAAACCATTAACTCTACAAATTAACACGACTTTTTCATAAAGGAAAATCTAACCAAATTCTATAGCTAAAGAAGGCTAAAGTACCTTGTAACATAATCCCAAAAAGACAGTTTTCAGTTGGGAAAGGAATTCTAGGCAATTCAGAGAGCGATCTTTAAACAATTCATGATATTGAGCAATACAATCTGTTGCAAGAATATAAACACAAGAGGAGTGCGATGGTAAGGAAAACTGCTTCCAATCAAGAATAACCAAACTTGGCAACATAGGATTATGTTTAGCCCAAGCCACAGCGGAGAGTTTCTCACACAGAAGCTTAAATCACACCTAAAATAGCAAAGATGAAATTGAATACGAGAGTGCCATTTTATGCTACAATCCTTCACCTTACATGATATGGTTTATTTCTCTTATTTCCCCTCCTATTGATGATTGACATTTGACTTCATATTTCCAGCTTAAAATAGAGATACCATTTTATTCAACTTGAAACACGCAATGACTAGATAGAAAATTAACACAGGGATCACAGTTGTCCGCCCATCAGCTGCAGTACATGGTTCCACGCCTTAGACAACCAGTCATCAGCATTCATCTCTGTGGTGAGTCAATTGTCCGAACATTTGCACCTGTAATTCCTTCCAGCCGATCTTTGCTTATCTCTACAAAGTGACCCACCATTTCATAAAATTGTTTCAGTCCAGAAAGGGGAAGAATTATGGAAGAGCGATCAGAACCTGCTACCTGCATGCAAGTTCAAGTGAAAAATGACATTAGAAACAGGTGACCAAATTAAACAACTTATATAATATGAAGGTTATCAAGAAGCCAAACCTCAGATATTCGTAAGAAATGGCCCCGGTTGTTGTTCCCAAGATCAAAGAAGAACCTCTTCTGGTCAGCCCTGATTACTTTGGAGATCCCCAAGTTACTAACTTCATCAGCTGCTGGCAAATCAATGGTCCGTTCTACACTCAAATCAGCTGCCGGGGCAGATTGAGAAGAGTGACTGGATATAAAACCAGCTCCTACATCATCTGAAAGCCCAAGACGCTCTGAGGTTTCCGAAGTCTGCTGCTTTCATGCATTTTCAAACAAGAGAACAGTGCAGCTACTATTAGAGAGACACCTTAAAGGACAAAAAAAAGGCACAGACCATAAAATTACCTGATTGGGCGAAATAAATAGCCTTGAGGCTTCGTTAATCTCTGCCAAAATATTCCTAAATGCTGCCCATCCCTCATCCCGGGCACTTCCTGCTGGAACAATAATGGTACTACGGTTCCTGCTAACAGATGCTTCAGAGACCTACATGTGTTACTCTGTTAACAGATAGGAGAGTAAAATCTAGGGCTGCAAAAGAGTTCGCATCAGAGACTCATAAAATCATGTTTGTAATCAAACTGCGACGTATCTTCTTCTAGTCCAGACAAAGATCAACTAAGATGCCAGTTGATAATGTCATGGCTAGTCCAAGAATCAATTGATCTTATATTTCCAATTGTCTTGATTCAGTTTGTCTAGTGATTTCTCAACTGTATCCATTTTTAACTTTTTAAAATTTTTGTGTAACTGTAGGTATCTCAATAGCTTTTAAGAATCCATACTCTACTCCTAAAACCATCCTTAACTGTTTGAGGAATCCTTCGTCAGTGGTTGTGAATGACTGATTTTTTCAATCTTTTCGATCTTGTTGTCGTAGGAGCAAGTCAGAAAGATTGAGAAATAGAACCATCTGATTTACCAGATTGGAGTTCTAGTTTCCAATTGGATCTAAAAAACGTACCGGAAGTTGGAGTTTGGTCCAGAAAGGTTTCATCATTAACAGTACTTTATGTCACAGTTGGGTTGAGATCCTTCTAGATATTCTCCTTTCCTTTTTCCTCTCTTTTTCTGGATAGATAAAGTCCAATTGAAAATTTAGGAGTATTACAGTTAATTGTTTTCCTTATGTTTAAATGGTATATAAAAGTCCTAGAAGTTCTTCACGTTTCCTTAGTTTCAGAAATTATTCACTGTTCATAAAGTCAAATGTAAAACTTCTGATTATGTCACTATGCTGTTCTGATTATGAAAGTCAAACCCATAACAAAATTCCATAGGAAAATAGAAGGAAAAGAATCTAGCAAGAGGATGAATTTGAATCACCGGAGTGCTTAGAACTAGGTTATGGCTGCTGATAGAATCATTCGCACAAATAGAAAAAGATAGAGAATGGTCATGCATTTATGACCGATATTCTCTTGCCAAAGGAAGAAATAGTTGGTGATTAAATATCCTAGAGAATTCAGGAAAATGGGTTAAGTCGCTCAGGTGGTGGAAGGGGAATAAAATGGGAGGGAGCTCCTGCTTGAAAGGGGTCAGAGAAGGATTACAATATTCTTGTGCGATTGAATAAAAATAGAAGGAAAGTGGCAGAAAATAGGGTATCAGGCAGGGCTCCATGTTCAGCTTTAGGAGGGTTAGGGGAGAAAACCAGGGTTAAGGTCAAGATGATGGTTACCCCAAGGTCACAGAAGGCAAAACAAGCCACAATGAAGTTGCAGGTTAAAAAAGAGAATGCGGCTATTGGAAAAACAAGTGGTTCAGATCAGATAAAATTTTGACTAGTGATTATCATAATAAATTCAATCTATTTTGACTCGTGATTATCATAATAAATTCAGAGATTGTAAGACTCCAAGGCCTAATATTGCCAACAACAATCTTAGTAAGCAGAGAACATAACACCACTCAACTAGGGATATAACCAACTTCGAAGAATCTAGCCAGCATGTTTGCATTTTGCAGTGAATATAATAGGCAGTCAAATGATTATTCTACATTTATTATGTGGAAATGCATACAAGAGGCTGCCTTTGTGCCTTAATTGTACTACCTTGACAAAGTCACAAGGACCAAAAGACACAATTCATAGATCCAAACAACCAGTTTTACAAGGTCCTCAACCCTTACATCAAAAGCAATAAATAATTAGGATAGAAAGATAGTAGGTAGTTAGCGTTATCTTGCTTATCCATCCATACTAGTAGTAGTCCTAGTATTTCACCTGTAATTTCTTGCCCTTCGATTTTTGTTACTTTCTACTGTCTCTTATACTTCGATTAACACACTATTGTTTATTGCTTTGTCATGTTATCTATACTGACTGCTTTGATATGCCTTTTCTTGAGCTGATGGTTTATCGAAAACAGTCTCTCTACCTCACAAGATAAGGGTCTCTATCTCACAAGATAAGGGTAAGGTCGCGTATGCTCTATCCTTCCCATAACCCACTTGTGGGATTACACTGGGTATGTTACATATCTCAATAACACTTATTCCTGTGTCTTTACTTCTCAGCATAACAAAGTACTCAAAGCTTCCATCTGTACATAAGTCATGAAGTGTAACCTTGTTTTAAATGTTTCCAACACAGAGAGTGCTAATAGTTTAGATAGAGAAAGAGATCATAATCAAAGGTATTGCATAATTAGAAAAATGACTGCAGCTAAAAGTTATTATAATTCAGACTTGACATGGATAGCTGCTAATTCCCCCAAACTCCGCCTATATAGGTGTGGAGATGCCACACACAAGGACACAAGCACATGACAGTGATTTTCCAAAAAATTATTGGACACACAACAAGGACACAAGCACATGACAGTGATTTTCCAAAAAATTATTGGACACGCAACAAGGACAGAAAGGAGTCAAATACAACTAAATTGTCTCAATAAATAAATTCATTATGGGATTTGGCACAAGTACTGTTGATGTGAAGAACCACAAATTTTAAGATTCCTTCAGCATCGTACGACTTTTAGAGTTTTGTAAATCCACGGCATCCACTTTTTCTCTAATTTTTCTTTACAACTTTGGAACCTTCTTAGTGTTCCTCTATTATTGTTATTTATTTATTTTTTGAAATTTTTGAAATTTAGTGTTCCTCTATTATTTTACGTGGCCCTTTACTAATAAAAGGAGATATAAGCATGGAGATAACTAAAATAGCTTCAATCTTAATTCTATGTGAGTGAGCTTGTCCAATATGTATGTCAGTTGAATAGCATAAAAACTATGTTTCACTCATATGCAGGTAGTGAGAGAAATAGATTCCACACTACCTAATACACTTACACTGATCATTCTAGTCATGGAACATGAAAAACAATGCCATGTACTACCCAACCCTGAGAAAGGGATAGGCTTCTTCATATTAGATCACGGGAATAGTGTACAAGAGATTAACTGGAATCCAAATAATAGCAATTCCATTCAAGGTTGGTGTAAATGAAATACAAATAATAGTTATTCCATCAAGGTTGGTGTAAAAGGAATAGAGGAGTAACAAATGCTGACTATGATAGTTGCAATCCAGATAGCTCATAGGGCAACCAATTATCAGAGTTACCAAGCCCAAGCCATGATTATTTGACACTCGATAGGTCCTTTGGATTTCTTTATACAGAAATTTACAGATGAACTCAAATTTGTATATTGGTCACCCATTAAACAATATGCAAAGGTAATTGTTCTAATGGGGATTTTTTTTCAGCATTACGCACTCTCATATGCAAGCTAATCCATTAACATGTGTACCAATAACTGAAATTCTCAATAATGACCACGAATCAAGATTAGACTAAACAGCCATATCAATGGAAACGTGCGAGGAAACAATGGATGCAAATATATTTTCTATTAGCAACAAAACAGAGCAAAAGCAAAGCCTCAAGGTAAAGCAAAGTAACCTTAAGAAAGCGCCCTCGCCTGTTCTCCCCTACATCAAAGTAAAACACCTGCAACGTGAAAAACCGTGAAAACAACATTAATTGGAAGTTAATGATAATAAAAGTGAAAAAAAGAGAAAAACTAAAACTCCAGAAGTTAAAAAGGAGATCAAGCGACATATGTATATAATAATCTGCCTTGGTATCAAGTTGGAGTTCTTTGCTAAACACGTCCTGGTCATCCGAATTGACATAGTAATTGAACAGATCGAGGAACCATGAGATGCCGTTGAATGGTACTATTATAGTAGACCTTGTTGCGGACGTTTTCTCGGAGATTTTCAGGTATCGTCCGCGTGGATTCTCCTTCAGGTCGAAGTAGAAAAGCTTGTGTTCTACCTGTAACGTCTTGCACAGCAACTCCACGTCGTTTCCACCACCACCGCTGGAATTTCCCTCCATCAGTAGTCACTCTTCAACTTAAAAATTGAAAAACAATCAGCGAGAAATGAATGGTATAGCTGACATTATGGAGAAAATTTTGGGATTCGATTGCAAATGAAAGAAGTGGTGTGAATTAGGGTTCAATGGAGAAGAGAGAGTTGACCAGTTCCACTTGCTAATCAACAATGGCCTTCGTCACTTGTATTGCTTTTTATTTTAAAGTACATCTTATCATCTTTATTTAATTTCTTTAAATGATAAAGACCGTTGGATGGGGAGCTGAACTATAACCGAAAATATATCCGGTAAACGTGTTTTCTGTTTTTTACTCAACTTCTGACTCCTCTATGTTCCTAGTTGTGCCAGGCTTCCTTTTCCATCAAAATTGTAGAAATAGAAGCATAGCATAACGGCTGGATGACTTTAACTTAAAAAATGGAAAAACAATTATTATAAATGTTTGCATAATTTAGTTTAATGTGTTGCGGATTGCACATAAATTCATGATATTTCAATAAGTTATGTTTATCGATATGATATGATATAATATAATATAAACAGAACTAGGAGTGTTCCCCACTCATATACCAATTTAGTCAGTGTTAAATTAGTAAAATCAAATTAAATATGATATATATTTATCGATATGGTTGTTATCAATTTTGTTTTGGTTATTTGATCTTTAACCATAAATAAATATATACTGTTATAAACATATTTGTATTATAGTGAATGTCTATAAAAGTATTTGTATTGTAGTGGATACATGTGTTTATATTATAGTGAAAATCTATCTTTTGGAAAAAAGTTAGGAGAAATTATCCCTATAAATAGAGGGGTTCTCCTTCATTGTATTTCATCTCATCAATAAGAATTTCTCTCCTTCTCTCTTTCTCTATAATATTCTTGTTCTTTCTTTATTATTTCATAACACATTATCAGCACGAGTCTCTGCCTTGAGCACTTACTTTGAAAGATCTGAGGTAAGAAAAATTAAAATTTCTTTTTCGAAAGATATATTACTTAACCATAGGAGTGATATTCCTTTGGTGATATTGTTGCTTTACGATTCTACTGTCTCAAAATTTGAAGGCCAAGGTATTATTTTTTTTTCTTTTAATATGGCTAATCTTACGAAATTTGATTTCGTTGCCCTTTAAAGTTCGGGCAAGAACTACCTTTCATGGGTGTTGGATGCTGAAATCCATATGGATGCAATGGGTCTTGGAGACACCATTAAAAGTGAAAACAAAGCATCAAAAATCCATATGGATGCAATGGGTCTTGGAGACACCATTAAAAGTGAAAATAAAGCATCAAATCAAGATCGTGCTAAGGCTATGATATTCTTGCGTCATCATCTTGACGAAATTCTTAAAATTGAATATCTCACGATTAAGGGTCCACTTGTTTTGTGGAATAGCCTAAAAGAAAGGTATGACCACCTGAAGATGGTCACACACCCAAAGGCAGGATATGATGGGATCCATCAAGACTATAAGTCTGTTCATGAGTATAGCTCATCAACATTCAAAATTGTTTCTAAGTTGAAACTATGTGGAGAAACTATTAATGATGTTGATATGATTGAATATGTGGTAGTACACAAAATTAATTGAGAGCTCCGGAAGAGATAATGTATTACTACTTGAAGGAATGAAATTATTGTAGTAAGTCTCAAAAGAAAACTTATAAGTTTCAAGGACATTGAAAAAAAATTGAGACTATAAATTATGGGAAGATCTAATATCTTCATGCTACTACAATTGAAGCGGGTTATAAATATTTATGTAAAAGATTATCCGTCGTTTTTTTTGTAGTACATAAATATGGGTATGATGATGAAATGACACACGAAAGTAAACTAGAAGTTTATTGAAATAAGTTGGCATAACTGGTTGGCCATCCCGGTTCAAATGTGATGCAAAAATAATTAAGAATTCACGTGGCTATATGTTGAAGAAATAAAAGATTATTCAAGAATTCTCTTGTGTTGCTTGTTCTCATGATAGAATGATCTTGATCAGCTAAGATTGGAATTATATTCCTTGAAATTTTGGAACTTATAAAAGGGTGAATATGAGCCCGTTCACCTACCATGTGAACCATTTGCTAATAGATGCATCTATGGTATGGTCACATGTGTTTTGATATCAACTTGTAATTGATTTTTGTAAGGTTTTTGCTCGAATTATTAAATTAAGAACATAGTTTCAAATTATAGAATCATGTTGATAATGCTGACTCATATCTATGTTGTTTTAACAAAAATTGTATACCTTCAATTATAGCTAAATCATTGGTTATGAGAATAAAACTCTCAAATAAAATTTGGTATGAGATATGTTTATTTAACATATAGCAACACTTGAATGCATCAAGCCAACAAGGTTCCCCCATCACAATTGGTTCAGAGTCAGGAATCAAATAATTCCATCTAAAAATTTGAATCTGCGATATATGATTCAATTGCTCCACCACAACGCACAAAGATGGGTCCCCAAATGAGTTTGAGGGATAAATGTTAGTTTTTCTAACATTAGGGGGAGAAGTGATTAGCAGCTGAAAATTGAGTGTGGGATGAATTATCTAGATCCTCGGAAAAAAAAAGTGAACTTAAAGTTCAATAGATAATTCACTTGCAAAATATTGCAAACCAATTGCCAGATATATTTGCTAACTCTATTTTATAATTCAGTTGCAAATGCTTCAATGAAAGGTCCTTGAAGGACAGGGTCTATGAGACGCCTGAAGCGTGATAGACCAAACGGTTCCAAATATAGAACTTCTTGAAGAAGGAGAGGAGCAAGTGATTAAGATGGTCATAATGATGAGGCAAGTGCTTTAAGAAAGCACCACGACATAACACTTCATAAAACCTTGGCAAAGGTTCAGGTACCTGAAAATGACGAAAAATGAAGAGAACTCAATAAGTTATGTCGCATTGGAATTGATATCAAAATGATCATCGACGATACATTTGATATAAAGTAGCACTCAATATTATAAATATTGATGAGGATCTTGTATTCAAATCTGTCAAAAGGTATGGACAGATAAATGATTGGCCAATTAAAAATACACAATTCAAGTGTAATGCCAGTGGATATAAATGAATTCTTGTGGAATAAAGATTTTTCGTAAATTCTGACATTATTATATGGAGAGGTCCTCTTGTGGTGGATGCAATTATTTTGAGGTTCCTCATAAGTCTGGCAATATATGAAAAACTTGATATGTGCATAATGAAATTATTTTCATGTCTAGATAGACTGAAGGATATATGAAAATCCTTGAAGGATTTAAAAGAACGAGGAATTCTTGGTCATGAAGTACCATATCTTAGTGCAATTGGTGCACTAATGTATCTTGCTAACACTACAAAACCTGATATAGACTTTCAGTTAATTTGTTAGCAAGGTATAGTTCTGCTCCTACTAGGAGACATTGGAATGAGATCAAACACATAATGCGGTATCTAAAAGAGACTATCGATATGAGCTTATATTATTCTAACAATTGCAGTCCCGTGTTGGTTATGCTGATGCTGGGTATTTATCTGACCCACACAAAGCTCGATCTCAAACTGGCTACGTGTTCATATGTGGAGGTACTGCCATATCTTGGAGATCTACAAATCAGTCCCTCGTAGCTACTTCATCAAATCATGCTGAGATAATAGCTATTCATGAAGCAAGCCGAGAATGTGTGTGGTTAAGGTCCATGATACATCTCATTAGAGGAAAATGTGGTTTGAAATGTGACAAAGTACCCACAATTTTGTATGAAGATAATGCAACATGCATAGCACAACTAAAGGGAGGATTCATAAAAGGAGATAGAAGAAACACATCTTGCCAAAGTTCTTCTACACACATGAGCTCCAAAAGAATGGTGATATTAACGTGCAATAGATTCGTTCAAGTGATAATGTGGCTGATTTATTCACCAAATCTCTACCAACTGCAACTTTCAAGAAGATGGTGCACAAGATCGGGATGCAAAGATTCAAGGATGTTCTAATTAGGGGGAGTTAATACGCGCTGTACTCTTTTTCCCTTACGAGGTTTTGTCCCACTGGGTTTTTCTTGTAAGGTTTTTAATGAGGCAGCCAAAAATGCGTATTATTAGATATGTGTACTCTTTTTCCTTCACTAGATTTTTTTTCCACTGGGTTTTTTCTAGTAAGGTTTTAACGAGGCACATTATCTATCAAATAGACATTCAAGGGGGAGTGTTATAAACATATTTGTATTATAGTGAATGTCTATAAAGGTATTTGTATTGTAGTGGATACATGTGTTTATATTATAGTGAAAGTCTATCTTTTGGAGAAAAGTTAGGAGAAATTATCCCAATAAATAGAGGGGTTCTCCTTCATTGTATTTCATCCCATCAAGAGAAATAAGAACTTCTCTCCTTCTCTCTTTCTCTATAATATTCTTGTTCTTTCTTTATTATTTCATAACATATACACTTTTCTTCTTCTTTTTTTCCTACTATTATTTCTTGACATTAAGCAAATAAATAAAATAATAAAATACTTATTAGGTAAATGTAACATCATTTTGTTAAAATATACTCAGAACAAGTCAAATATATTTAACTATGTAGTGTCATAATTATAATTGGAGACTTTCAACGTGAATGCATTGAATATATGATAATTTTGTGTAAGCTAGAATACTACAAATGAAACTTGCACAGATTTGAGAAAATTAGAACAACCACTGGTACAAATAAGTCAGATATATTTAAACACCAACCACATATGTTTCACTCAAGAAATGTCAGCACAATTACACACAATTATAGCGCGATACAATTTTTTTGATGAAAAAAATATAATATATTTAAAATTATTCATAAAAATCAATATATTATGTACATATATTGTTATAAAATTGTACATAAAATTTATTGGTTTAGATAAATTTTGTATTCATTTTTTTTATTAAAATCAAAGTTAAACTAAATAATATCGATTTGAAAAAACAAGTTTTTCTAATTTTTATGATACTTCTTAATTGTTAATTAAATGAAATTGTAATGGGTATGAATTGACGTAGATACTTTTATTTTATTGGAAGAACTAATTAGTCAGACGAGAATAAAGATAGAGTCTTGTTCTACATGTCAATACCAGAAACAATGAAATTTATAGTAAGAGGAAAATCCGTCGAAAATCCAGGATTTGAATTGATGTCCTCTTATTGATTTATCCTAAAGATTTGATTTCAATTGGAATACCCAAAAGAGTATCGATTTGGTTCGACTTTCGATTTGCATCGATTTTTAAACAAACCATGAACACTCCTAGGTAGAATAAATAGTACTAAGTCTGTCGTAACTTGTGAACAATTAGAAACACATGCAACCTTTATTTATGAGATAAAACTTGCGACTAATTGAGCAGATTGACTGTTGTATGGGGCAAAACTCAATTTTGATAAGTAGACCCATCACGGTTCGACACATGAAAAACATTAGTCTAGTCAGAGCCCTAAATCCGGGATGAGTGGTTCCTTATGAATACTGGCGACAACTTTGAGAACTAGATCGGGTGCATGAAAATTGGGGAAAGAAGGATCGTGCGTCCAAGTGCTTCTCTGCATACCTTTTATTAGTTCTCCTCTTCGAGTTTAAGCCCACCATCACGAGCGGGGGGCAGCTTGCAATGGTCACCAAGTTTGACAGAAATCTGTATCGAGTCTAGAGCCACTCAAGTACCGTTTAAAATAGCCTTTTTGTGTTAATATCCATAAGTTTTTGCCCTATAAAAAAGTCATTAATGAGAGAAGAAGGCATCTGCTTTTTCACTTGTAATGGATATTTCCTCAATCAAGTGCTAAGGATTCTCAAATCTTGCTCTTTCTTGCTCAAAATCTTGCATTTTAGCATTCAGATCTCTTATTTTTTGTATAACTTAATGTCTAGTTCATTTACTTGTGTTTATTTGGCTTAATCGAAAAAAAGAGGTTTGATTGAATCTAATTCACTTGCCTTTAACTCTTATTTTTAAAAATTTAACTTTGTTTGCACCAACAGGATTCTTTCGACAAATAGTTTGGCGTTATCTATGGAATGGTATTATTTTGATATATTACTTTTAGTCTTGGCTAGGTCATCAGTTTTTACCTACTCAAAAACATTATCATGTTTGGAGCTCCTCATAATAGTCCAGCCACCGACGACCAACTCATAACTCGCTCACTATAGGTTTGACTAACCTTTTGTTTCCATTAAATGTGCAGGTTGTGGAGCGCTTGGAGGAGAATGAACAAGAGAGAGAAGAAGATCAGGCTCCTTCGCAAGAAGAGGTCGAGGGTGAATATACAAGGAAAGACTTGGCCCCCCAGCGATGAAAGCGATAGTGATGATGGGTACCACGAAGATCGGTACCTCCTGCAAAGGGGCCAACATCGTCACTCAAGATTAATAGGAATGTGTTGAAAGAAAGGTTTCATGGTGGAAGAAGCCATATCAGGGATGAAAACCATATGAAATACCTTTATGACAAAGATGGAAGGCATTGTAGCAGCCTTTATAGGTGGTGTTCATACTAGAGCCAGCGCACCGCTATCACGGTCCGAACATAGGCCTGGATCGAGACACGGGACAAAGAACCCCGAGAAGCTTCAAATCGACCCATGGCATGAACATGACAACTAAAACCATCATAATCAAGAGAAAGTTTAACATACATAACAAAGCGGAAGTCTGAATATGTAATATCATCTGCATATCTGAATACACAACACAATCCTGAAGTTGAATACACTCTATGTCTAATAAGCCTCCACATACTGACGAGTTGATGGGACAAGACCCCAACTAACTCACTAAAGACTGAAACTGAAAGATCATAACTGTAGATGACTGAATGTCCTCGAAGGATGAGTACTCACCAATACTGGGTAGACAGGTCTGAGAGAGTAGCAGGAATAATGATGCGGTAGAGACTGATCCCTCGGACCTGTATCATGAAACGATACAACATAGAGTATGCGGTCAGTACTTGGAATGTACTGAGTATGCAAGGTAAGTAAAACGTACAGTTAAAATACATAAGAGTTTATATGAGTAGGACAACATAATCATAAAGTAAATATCATACTGTAAACATAAGGGCTCAAGGTTTTCAAAACATTCATAAATCAGTCATAATCATAATCATAGGAAAAAAGATTCATTAAACATGACTTAAGCCAAAGTAACATAAACATAACCATGCATAAATCATGAGGAACAATGGGAGGACTCATCTTAACTGACACCATCATGATAAACCCTTACATGATGCCCCATTATTTCGCCCAAGCGGTCAGGACCGTCCCCGGCTTACTAAGTAGAGGGACGTGCGTGTGTGGTGATATCACAGGAATCCAATTATATATATATATATATACACACCTATAGTGGCACGTAGTTCTGAGACCACAAGATTTTTTTTGAACGCTGGGTCTACTCGGTGCTAGACACTACTCCCAAAAACATGCACATTGGGGTCATATTGTAATCGTAAAATCATTCATGAAGTTCATGGCTAAATAAATAATAACATGATAGATCCCATTTGATATACATGATTAGCCATGAATAAGGGCCCGTGAATCAGCCAAGAGTCATAAATCCATAAATCATGAAATTCATGCATACTTGTAAAATATGTATATACTTGATATTCATAAATTCATGATGAGTACTTGAGAGAAATCATATTGTACATCATAAATCATAAGTCAGGGCTTAAGAAGATCAAGATCATAATGGAATCATAAATTAACTTTTCATGAAATTTTCATAGTTGGGCATAATTTAATTAGAAGTTGAAACTATAAATTAATAATTAAAACAATTATAAAATCTGCCCATAAATTATAAAACATGATTTGATACATGGAAGGAATTGACCCATAGATAGATCATGGAGAATTTCACAAGAATTGGAATAACCCCATAAGATCATAAAACTTGAATCTAGAGTTGGGATCCATGGAATTGAGAAGAACTTAGAGCATGAGAGTGAAATGAACCCTCATTCATAGCCTTACATACCTAGGTAAATCGAATTCACACTCCCACTTGAAAGCCCAAAGGAAATTGGAGAGAATTTGATGAAATTCCTCAAACTTGATCTTCAAGAAAGGCTCTAGGTTGCATGCATGGAGTGGGGATACTTAGAATAGGTTTATCCCCCTTGAAACCCTGCTAACTAAGCTTAAAATGACGTAGTTTAGGACCTTAGGTATTAGGAATGATGAATATCTTTGAAATAATACTTAAAATGATGTAGCTTAGGGACTAAATAGGTGGGAAATTACAAAAATATTCCTGAAATAAAAATCTGAAAACTGACCTACAGGGACCCAACAGGTCACTCAACGAGTCATTGGTTGAGACCACGACTCATTGGGACTACTCGTAGGTCCTACTGTCCGGACCTAAGTTCACCGGATCTAGCAATGGGGGACACCACAACTCTTAGGGTGAACCAACAAGTCGTTGGTTCCTCCCGTAGTCACTGAATGAGGAAACCTGGAAAGCTTGACAACGGTTGACACAATAACTCGTTGGTTGAACCAACGAGTTGTTCTGTCCAGTCGTCACCTTCACTGGACAAATTCTAAAAATTCTTAAAGTAGACACGATGGGTGGTGATGACGACTCGTTGTGGGAAACAATGAGTCGTTGTTTCCACTTGTCGTCATCGGAAGGGGTTTCTAGGGTTCTCACCCAATGAATCCCATAACAGGTCGTTGTTTCTGACAACGTCTCGTGGGTTGAGTCGTGGGGTCCAGAGAAGGGATTCTGAGATGGGGAACTAACGAGTGACAGGACGACTCATTGTTTCTAACAATGGGTCGTTCCTTATACCGTGGGTTCTCGACTGATCAAACAGGGTTGACTACGGCTGACACAATGAGTCGTTGGGGCTGACCACGACTCGTTGTCTCAGTCGTTTTGAGGCATTTTTATGGTTTTTATTCTGGATTTTTCTTGCAAGGTCTAAGTCTGTTCTAGAAAAGTTTCGGGGGTGTTACATTTAATCAGATCGATCATTATATGCAGTCTATTTGGGGAGAGACAAGAAGTCCATTTTCTTCTTAGGTTTTTCTTCTTTACTTTCATCTTGGTTAATTCGAATGATGAATTCTTTGGTTTTGCACTTGAACATGAGTGGCTAAACTCCTTTTCTGAAGTTTTGTCCATGGCTTGATGGTTGTAGTTGAATATTCATTTATGCTAGATGTTTAATTCTTCTTTTCAAGATTGTTTATGCTTACTTGCTTATTCGGTAGACTGATCACCTTTCAAATATTATTTGTTTGCTCTTTGGTTGAACTCGGGATAGAAAACTAATGGGGGTCAAAAAGAAGCATAGAGTAGGTTTCAATTATCTTGTTCAACAGTTCAAGAGTTGATTTCGTTGTTGAGGATAGGGATATACCCTGCAATCCTACTCAGTTGAGTGTAGCTTCAATCGTCATCTTATGTTTCTCCTGCAACCATAGGAATATAAGTGTTAGGGTTCATGAGATAGTTTTTGGCTATTCGGCAGAATAGTTGAGAAGTGAGTTCGTAACTTGCAACTAGCAATCTTAGAAGGACTTTGTCTAGCGTATTTTAATCCTAAAACTCAACCTGAAAGCAAAAGTGCCAAGACCCTAGATTTTAATCATTATTTGAATTACAAACTCTTTTACAAATGAGTTTAGTTTCTTAATATAATTTATATTCCAAAAGTTTAGTAGAATAATCTCAAAACCATTTCCCCATTTTACTTGTATTTTCTTAAATAGTGAAATAAATGTTCGAACTTAAGTAAGTAAACTGACAAGTGGGTATGATTGTTATACCCCGAAAGCCCTAAGATCAGACCTAGGAGTTGAAATGCAGAAAATAGTTTTTTCTACACCAAGTCACAGGACGATCATCCAGTGACCCGTCAAGATGACCACAAGTCATTAAGTGACTCGTGCTGAGGTGTTGGACTTAGTTGAAAATTTTCAAGTCTCGGGTGACCACGGGTGTGACCATGAGTTATGATCAACCCCACGAGCCGTTAGGTCACCCGTGGTCAAGGATGGGAAAAGGAAGAAGAGAAGTTTGGACAGTGCACCTAATGGGTCCTCACCATGACTCGTTGGGTACACCACGAGTCGTGGTGTCACCCGTGGTGACCCCTAGGTAATTTTTTGGCAACGAAAGTAATGGAAGGTGACGATGAGTCGTCGTCACCAGTAACAGGTCGTTAAGTGCCTCGTGGTCACAATCTTGATGTAATTTACAGTAGAGACGACGGATCCAGGCCACGAGTCGTGGCCAGTGACGACGACTCGTCCAGTCCCTCGGTTGGACTGACAATCTCTTTTTCCCTGCGAGTTTAGTAAGGGATTTTCCGTAATTTCTATGTTCCTAAAGCCTAAGCTATGTCATTTTAAGCTTTGAATAGTGAGTTGTAAAAGGGGTAAGTTTATTATAGGCTCATTCACATTCATGCATGCAAGTTTAGAGGTCTAAAGAGGAGATCAAGCCTAGTTCATCAAGGTTCTTCCGCAAATCTTCATTTGGCAATTAAGGAAGCTGTAGAATCAGATCCTCTCAGGTATGTAAGACTATGAATAGGTGCAACTGTCCACACCCATGCCCAATTCCCTCTCAATTCATGATGTTCTAATTGATGATTCCATGGGAACTTTACCCAATGCATGAATTCCTAAATTTTAATCATGGGAATGATCTAAGCATGTTTTGAATAATGAATTATGATTAATGGGCAGATTGTTACACCTCGTGAGTTCCTAACATTTAGTTGGCCTATTCGTACGTTCGTCAAGAGCTTTAGAGTACGACGCGTACGAGAAGGGGCTGGGGGAAAGGTCGAATGAGGCGGAATCGAGATCACACGGGAGAAGGCCAGAGTAGGCCACGATATGGGCGGCGTGTCACAGACCCCCTCCCTGCACGTTGAGCGTCGTGGCATGCCCGTAAACTGGTGCGATAGGCTCCGTTCCATGGACCCCGTGTCCACTGTCCAAACATTATATATAAGTTCAAGTTTTCATTTGTTATATTTCATATATACATATATATCTTCATCCAGAGAAAGGAAAATGTGAAACTTAAGGTAATTCTCTTCCGTTTACGCTGCTAAACGCTGTCCAAATATACATTAACTTCAGGTATCGAATTATAAGCCTGCAAGGAGCATTACTACGGAGTTAGTTTCTTGACATTCGCCCGGCAAATCGTAACCCCGCTGAGTAGAAGTTTTCGTAATTGCTCCAAACTAATTTCTATATGATCATGGGCTTCAAGTAAGCATTTCTCCCTTCTGAACTTTCGAGAAATTATACATTTTCGATCGTGTTCCGTTAAGTTGAAATATAGTTAATGTTTATACATAAAGTTATCATTTTTGCCGAATTTAGTACTGAAACTAGTCTCATTCTCCTAGTAATACGATTACAGTTGGAAAGAGTTGTTGAGTACAATATGAAACTCGCCAGTTAATCAGAAATTGGCGATCCAGGTACGTTAAGGAAAATTCATTCGACAAGTTAGTTTCTTCAGTATTATAATTCAGTTTGAATCCCAGTAAGAACGCCAGAAGTATATCCATTGTGATTAGCAGTTGTTATTAGCTGAGGCCAATATTCCAGGTTTAGTTGGGGATTGACTTTGCCCTGTATAGCCCTCCATAACCAACCCCCGGGTTAATAGCTGTGTCGACGCCCGCCAGGGGCGAGATGACGTCGCTCCAAGAAGCGGCATGCCATCCGCAAGGGACAAAGATGGGGTCCCAGGTCTTCATACAGTCCATTCCATGGCTGGACTATTTTTATGCCGATCGGTACTACACCATACCCCCTATCGAGCCTAGTGCCCGGGGTGTAGATATTAGATATCAGGAGTCCACCAGAATCAGACATAGCTACAGTTCAGGGCCCGAGCGGGCTCAATTGCATACCCAGGGGCTGGTAGGATGACTATGGTTATTAGATGACTTAGTACGACCTTGCTAGGGTACATAGATTGGAGTATACTCACTAGGGCTTATGGGGGCCCTGGGTGGGTTATTCTGTGCTAATTGTACCTTTCGGCTTATGGGAGCCAGGTAAGGTTCTCGTTTGAATTAGTTACTAGTAGATTAGACAACGGGAAGTTCAGCTATTCAGGTGGTATTTCTACTCCTTCTTTTTAGTTACTTTTAGTTTCATTTTAGTTCATTCAGTTATTTACCATTACTACCTTACATATTCAGTACATATTGTACTGACGCCCTCCTTGGGGCACTGCATAACTTGTCCGCAGGTACGGACAGACACAGGTCAGGACCTTCCTAGTATCCATCTAGGACTAGCAGTGCAGTCGGCTCCTTTCCTTCGTAGCTAATAAGTTAGAAGGTTTACCCTCTCTTTGTTTGTATAGTTTATGGGTAGGTTGGGGCCCTGTCTCGACCATTATATCACTCCTAGAGGCTTGTAGATTATCTTAGATTCCCTGTGGTTGTTGTTGTTGGCCGTGTGGGGCCCAGATATGTTTTATCTTGTGTGTTGGCCGTGTGGTGCCTTGTTTAGCTGTTGGTTAGCAGCCTTGTCGGCCATAGACTAGTTTAGCACTGAATTTACTTTATAGTCATAATTAGATATCATGGTGGTCTTGTCGGCCCGCATAGGAATCCCTATTATTATGTGTTTCTGGGTAGCTGTTTTCTTTTACAGGTGGCTGTAAGGCCTTGTTGGTCGGGAGCTGTATTTACTGCCGAGATATAGCCCATTGTTTTCTTGATTTGAGATTTAGTGTTAGTCATGCACTAGAGGTGCATAAGCTCAGTTAGGCCAGTTCAGACCCTAGTAGGGAACTAGGTTCCAGTCATGCCTCCCAAGGTAGGGCGTGACAAACTTGATATTAGAGCAGGTCATATCCCAGGGAGTCTGCAAGCTGTGCTAAGTAGAGTCTTGTCTATGGATGTGTTGTGCACCACATTCTATAGGCAGGAGGCTGTGGGGCATGATAGGGTGGTTACTCTTCTTTCTCTTCCAGTCGTGTTATAGAGCTATACAGTATAGGGTTAAGTCCCTAAGCTTACCATATTCTTCTTGTCTACAGAGAAATGTCGGACAGGCGACAACCTATGACTGGCAGAACATTGGACGTTGCAGCAGGAGAGGGCACAAGTAGGGTGCCCCAGTCAGAGTCAGCCCGATCTGTGGGCGACAGGGAGACTCCACCTCGATCTCCCCAGCAGTCTTCGCCCCGTCAGGAGCCGCCTAGAGTAGCAGATATGTCGGCACTGCCTCCAGCAGTCTCTATACCGATGCTATCAGATCAGGAGGTCAGGAGTGCTGTTTTAATGATAGCTCAGATGACGGCCGCACAACGTCAGCTAGTGTCACCCATAGTTGCGGAGTCTTCGGGAGGACCAGGTAGTTCGATGGTTCGAGAGTTCCTTACTTTGAGTCCCCTACAATTTACGGGGACGGACCAGGACAAGGACCCTCAGGACTTTTTGAACCAGCAGTGGATCTTTAGAGTAATGCATGCTACACTTGCAGAATCAGTTGAGTTAGCGGTATTTTGACTACGGGACATAGTAATTTTATGGTATGAGAGTTGGGAAACATCCCGAGGTAGAGATGTTCCCTCTCTGACTTGATCCAGCTTTTCAGAGGCCTTCTTAGACCATTATTTGCCGTTGGAGATCCGATAGGACCGGGTAGATCAGTTTTTGCATCTGGAGCAGGGCTCGATGAGTGTTCGGGAGTATGCTATAAGGTTTGATTCCCTGGCACGATATGCACCGGCTTTTGTATATACCATGCTAGCCAGGGTGCACTGATTTATCATGGGATTGAATCTAGAATATGTAGAGACTTGTATTACAGCTACTCTGCGAGAGGACATGGATATTGCTCGTGTTCAGGCATTTGCTAAAAATATTGAGGGGATCATACAGAGGCAACGAGAGATAGAAAGAATAAATCATGAGCAGCGTCGCAGGGCAAGACTGAGTAATGTGTAGGCAGAATTTTAGGGCAGACGCAGGCCATGACTATCAGGCAGACCACCCAGATCCCCACCTCCACAATAGTAGCAGGGTGGTAGATCAGGCCATCGGGGGCAGTCAGGACCTAGTGAAAGTTCACGACCATCAGGCTCGCTGCAGCAGAGGGGGTCAGAGCAGAGTAGATTTACCGTGCCACTTTTCCCTATTTGCAGTTGCCGTCATCCTGGGGCATGTAGGTATGGTTCTTCTGCGTGTTACATCTGCGGGCAGGAGGGTCACCTGATGAGAGACTGTCCAGCCAGGGGTCAGAGTGATCGGGACCGACAGGAAAGATCTTTAGTAGGGTCACGTGCCCCAGCATCTCCAGCAGGTTGTAGACTCTCAGCTCCAGCCGGCAGAGGCCGAGGCAGATTAGGGGCATCTAGCTCAGGCACCGGTCTAGATCGCACTTATGCTTTTTTGGGATGACATGAGTTAGAGTCGTCATTGGATATGGTGACAGGTATGCTGGACATCTGCTCTCATTCTGTGTATGTCTTGATAGACCTAGGCTTCACTTTGTCTTATGTTACACCATTAGTGGCTCATAAGTTCGGTGTTACGCCAGAATTGCTTCAACGACCTTTTTTAGTGTACACACCTGTCGGTGATTCCATCATAGCTAAAAGAATCTACTAAGGGTGCATAGTAGAGGTTGTTGGTCGCCAGACTTTGGCAGATTTGGTAGAATTAGAAATGATTGACTTTGATGCAATTATGGGTATGGATATGCTAGCACCATGTTATACTAATGTAGAATGTTGGACCAAGACTGTCTGATTCCACTTTCCCGGGGAGGTAGCATGGGAGTGGAAAGGCAATGCGTCCATGCCAAAAGGTAGGTTTATTTCCTATCTTCGAGCGAGAAAGTTGATAGCGAAGGGGTGCATTTATCATATTATCAGAGTTCAAGATGTTCAAGCAGAATCTCCGGCTCTCCAGTCCATTCCAGTAGTCAATGAATTTCCAGATGTATTTCCTAATGAACTTCCTGGTATTCCCCCGGAATGGGAGATCGATTTTGCGATCGACTTATTACGAGGTACTCAGCCTATATCCATCCCTCCGTACCGAATGGCTCCTACTGAGCTTAGAGAATTGAAGGAACAACTGAAGATCTGTTAGATAAGGGCTTCATCAGGCCGAGTACTTCACCGTGGGGTGCGCTAGTTCTATTTGTGAGAAAGAAGGATGGCTCCCTCCGCATGTATATAGACTACCGGCAACTGAATTAAAGTCGCCATCAAGAATAAATACCCACTCCCTAGAATAGATGACTTGTTTGACCAATTAGAGGGGGCGAAGTATTTCTCTAAAATTGACTTAAGATCTGGGTGTCATCAGGTTCGGGTTCGAGAGAGAGACATTCCAAAAACTGCTTTCAAGACCAAGTATGGCCATTTTGAATTCCTAGTCATGTCCTTCAGACTGACGAACGCTCCTAGTGCGTTCATGGATTTGATGAACAACATCTTCAGTCCGTATCTAGACTTGTTTGTGATAGTGTTTATTGATGATATTCTTGTGTATTCTCGTTCAAAAGTAGAATATCGAGATCATTTGCGAATAGTGCCAGATTCTCAGAGATCATCAGTTGTATGCAAAATTTTCTAACTGTGAGTTTTAGCTAAATTCTGTAGCCTTTTTGGGCCATGTTGTGTCAGAGGCTGGTATTCAGGTAGATTCCTAGAAGATTGAGGCAGTAAAGACATGGCCTAGACCTACAACTCCGTTGAGGTACGTAGTTTCCTGGGGTTGGCTGGGTATTACAGAAGGTTTGTAGAAGGGTTTTCTACCTTATCAACACCTTTGACCAAGTTAACTTAGAAAGCAGCTAAATTTCACTAGACCGAAGCATGTGAACAGAGTTTCCAAGAACTAAAAAGTAGATTGATATCAGTGCCAGTACTAGCGTTGCCAGAAGGATCAGATAGTTATGCTGTGTATTGTGATGCTTCAGGTGTTGGGTTAGGATGTGTCCTGATGCAGCATGGTAAGGTGATTGCTTATGCTTCGAGGCAGTTGAGAAAACATGAAAAGAAGGATCCAACTCACGACCTGGAGTTAGCGGCAGTAGTCCACGACTTAAAGATCTGGAGACATTACCTATATGGGGTGCACGTGGACATTTTTACTGATCATAAGAGCCTCCAGTACATTTTTACTCAGAAAGAGTTGAATCTACGACAGCGTCGCTGGTTAGAATTGCTAAAAGACTACGACATGACATTTTGTATCATCCAGGAAAGGCCAACATTATAGCAGATTCCCTCAGCGATAGATCCATGGGGAGTTTAGCATATTTGAAACAAGAACAACGAGAGTTGGACTGAGAATTGCATCAGTTAGCCGGCCTAGCCGTCCGAATAGTAGATTCGGGAGACAATGGGGAATTGATTCAGAATACTGCAGTATCATCCCTAGTTGCAGAAGTAAAAGAGCGGCAGTATGAAGATTCTCATTTAGCACAACTCAGAGATAAGGTACAGCAGGGAGAAGTACCAGCCTTCGAGGTAACTGAGGATGGGGTTTTGAGATGTAGGGGTCGCCTCTGTGTTCCAGATGTGGCAGGACTTTGCCATCAGATCATGGCAGAGGTACATTATTCCCATTATTCTCTGCACCTAGGTTTAACAAAGATGTATCATGACATAAAAAAATTTACTAGTGGCCGGGAATGAAGAAGGGTGTAGCAGAATTTGTAGCACAATGCCCTAATTGCCAGCAGGTAAAGGCAGAACATCAAAAGCCCAGCGGATTGACACAAGAGATAGCAATGCCTATGTGGAAATAGGAGGCAATCACTATGTATTTTGTGACTGTACTAGGTGCAGATTTGATTTCATTTGGGTGATTGTTGACAGATTGACAAAGTCAGCTCATTTTCTGCCAGTCAGGACCATCTTCTCAGCCAAGGACTATGCTGAATTATATATCAGGGAAGTAGTTCGATTGCATGGTGTCCCAGTATCAATCATTTTTGATAGAGGAGCACAATTTACATCTAGGTTCTGGCAGTCTTTCTAGAGAGTCTTGGGAACACAAGTTAATCTGAGTATGGTATTTTATCCTCAGACAGATGGACAGGCAGAACGTATAATCCAGATGCTCGAAGATATATTATGGGCGTGCTTGCTAGACTTCGGGAGCAACTAGGATGAACATGGGAATGATCTAAGCATGTTTTGAATGATGAATTATGATTAATGGGCAGATTGTTACACCCCGTGAACTCCTAACATTTAGTCTGCCTATTCGTACGTTAGTCAAGAGCTTTAGAGTACAACGCGTATGAGAAAGGGCCTGGGGAAAGGTCGAACAAGCGCGGAATCGGGATCACATGGGAGAAGGTCGGAGTAGGCCATAACAGGGACGACGTGTCATGGACCCCCTCCCTGAGTGTTGGGTGCCGTGGCACGCCCATAAACTGGCGCAATAGAGTCCGTGCCACAGACCCCGTGTCCACTGTCCAAACATTATATATAAGTTCAAGTTTTCATTTATTATATTTCATATATACATATATATCTTCCTCCTGAGAAAGGAAAACGCGAAACTTAAGGTAATTCTCTTTCGTTTACGCTGCCTAACGCTGTCCAAATTCAAACTAACTTTAGGTATCGAATTATAAGCCTGTAGGGAGCATTACTACAAAGTTAGTTTCTTGAAATTTGTCCGGCAAATCGTAACCCTGCTAAATAGAAGTTGTCGGAATTGCTCCAAACTAATTTCTATATGATCACAGGCTTTAAGCAAGCATTTCTCCCTTATGAACTTTCAAGAAATTATATGTTTTCGATCGTGTTCCGTTAAGTTGAAGTATAGTTAATATATATATAGAAAGTTATCATTTTTGCTGAATTTAGTACTGAAACTAGTCTCATTCTCCCAGTAATATGATTACAGTTGGAAAGAGTTGTTGAGTACGATATGAAACTCGCCAGTTAATCAGAAATCGGCGATCCAGGTACGTTAAGGAAAATTCGTTCGACAAGTTAGTTTCTTTAATATTATAATTCAGTTTGAATCCCATTAAGAATGCCAGAAGTATATCCATTATGATTAGCAGTTGTTATTAGCTGAGAACAGTATTTCAGGTTTAGTTGGGGATTGACTTTGCCCTGTATAGCCCTCCATAACCAACCCCGGGGTTAGTAGCTGTGTTGACGCCCGCCAGGGCGAGATAACGTCGCTCTAAGGAGAGGTATGCCGTCTGCAAGGGATGAAGATGGGGTCTTAGGTCCTCATACAGTCCATTCTATGCTTGGACTATTTTTATGTCGATCAGCACTACACCACACCCTCTGTCGAGCCTGATGCCCGGGGTGTAGATATCAGATATCAAGAGTCCACCGGACTCAGACATAGCTACAGTTCAGGGGCTGAGCGGGATCAGTTGCAGACCCATGGGACTGGTAGGATGGCTATGGTTATTAGATGACTCAGTACGACCTTGCTAGGGTATATAGATTGGAGTGTACTCACCAGGGCTATGGGGGCCCTAGGTGGGTTATTCTGTGATGATTGTACCTTCCGGCTTATGGGAGCCATGTAAGGTTCTTGTTTGCATTAGTTACTAGTATATTAGACAACAGAAAGTTCAGCTATTCAGGTGGTATTTCTACTCCTTCTTTTCAGTTACTTTCAGTTCCATTTCAGTTTATTTAGTTATTTATAGTTACTGCCTTACATATTCGGTACACATTGTACTGACGCCCTCCTTGGGGCGCTGTATTACTTGCCTGCAGGTACGGATAGACACGGGTCAGGACCTTTCTAGTACCCATCCAGGACTAGCAGTGCAGTTGGCTCCTTTCCTCCGGAGCTAATAATTTAGAAGGTTTACCCTCTTTTTGTTTGTATAGTTTATGGGTAGGTCGGGGCCCTGTCTCGACCATTATATCACTCCTAGATATGTTGATGATGATTGAATATATACACATTATTTTAATATGAGTGGGTCGAGTCAAATGTGAGCTTACGAATGAGCGGTTATATGATTGGATGGGTATTACACCAGTAAGGATATGAGTGCCTCTTGTTCGATGTGAGATTACGAATGAGCGGTTATATGATTAATGAGTAACTTGTGTTCGATATGAGCTTACAGACGAGCATTGAGTGGAATCGGGTACCGTGCCGGTATGGTACATGGACACCTAGGGTCCCCTGTAAATCATGACTAGTTAGGTAAGATTAAAGACACATTAGCATGTGTATAAGAATGAGCGAGAGATGTGTGTTCAGACATAGTGTAGAGTGAGACTGATGAGATACAGAGGGTATACACTTGTGATTCAATGTGGATATGATTCCATTGATTTATTTGTGATTTCATTATGATTGCAAGTTCTTGTGATGTATTCTTATATTTGGTTTAGAGACTTACATGTTTCGATATGATTTGCATTGTTTGGCCTAAGATTGATGTAATTACTTGGGTGTAGTTGAATACCTGATTTTTTTGAATTTTTGGTTATACATGGTTAAGCTTGTTACTTGCTTTTATTGACTCGTAATATATATCTGTTACTAATCGAAGTTGGCCTATGATACCTACCAGTATATAGTGTTTCTATTGATGCCACTTCTTCACTTTTTTTTGAATACAAAGTGTGTTCAAGAGCCTTTTTCGCTGCCTCACATTTAGAGTTGCTAGTTGAATGATATGAGGATGAGTTGTTCCTATCTACGCTGCCACATATTTTATTTTGTATGGATGTCTATTCCTTTATATTTCTTTATGGTTTCACTATTTCAGACATTGTTAGTTAGAGTCCTTATACGATGACTTTCAGGTTTTAGGGATTGTAATAGTTAGACTTTCGCCGAATGTTTATTGTTTAATTAAACCATTATAATTTTATTCTTTCTAATACTTTATTCATGGATAAATAATTCTTAAATGATTGAGCTAGTTGGTAAGATATGATTTGCCCATCGGAGGTTAGTGTGGGTGTCGATTATGACGATTTGGGTCGTGACAGTTCTAAACATTAGAGATAAAGAAAATGAGTAGAGAATTGGGTCTAGAGAATTGGGTCTCACATTTTACATAGCTACCAAGAATTACCCAACTTACGACAACTAGGCACTATTACGGATTGTAGAGTCCATCTGTGGTTCGTAGATCAAGTTGTCTGTTGACTTAGGAAAAATATACCTCTCTGAATTCCATCTATGGTGTCAGGCACAGACCGTGAAATTAACATGCGTTCCGTAGATTAAATCGTACCCTTTATCCAGTAACTTGGAATATTGAGTCTCCATTTAAGATGGCTAGGTACAATCCATAGAATCTTTTTACAGACCATAAATTAAAACTATCTGTTGAATCAACTCCATGCTTATTCTTTAAAGTCTCATCTACGACATAAAGTACGGTTTGTACATTTCACATATGCCTCGTAGGTCATTTCATAGTCCTTAACCACTGACTTAGAAAATCAAGCTTTCAATTATAGTGGTGACTTATGCTTCGTAGAATTCATCCGCGTTTCATAGAGTTGACCATAGATTACTTAAAAAGTGAATCAAAAACTAAGACACTCCTTCGTACATTTGCATACGGTACCATAGTATTCACCTATGATCTGTATGTCATCTATGATACCTGCACAATAATTTTCTGCACTTTTTCACACTTCCATTATTTAAACTTTCAAGGCTCTTCCATGTTAGGTTAAAGGCCTCACACGCCATATACTCTCCATAATCCATATGAATGACCGCATCGTAAGGTCAAAAATATTTTCAGAAGGTAAGAAGTGTGAAAGTTGCCTTGTGTGATATTAACTTTATTTAGTGCTTGTCCATTTCCCAGCACTCCTAAATTCCTTTAATTATACTAGCCTGTGGTAAATACTTTACTGTCCCTTACTGGAATCCAGTTGCCAGAATTGCCAACCACTTACCCATTAGATAAAATCCTAGCAGATATCCCGTTTTATATTAATTATTATTAATAACTCAATCCCCAAACATTTCCTAACCAACATTCTTTGTTGAATTATTCTCTTTGTACTGATGATCACTCTTTTCCCTTCCTTTCATTAGCGTAGTATTTTGATGCTCAATATTGTCCATTGTTCTCTTTACTATTGATTTCTAAATGCCTGTTATTTTTCTTCCTAATATCATTCACCTCCATCTGAGCATCATGATTCTCAAGTTGTTGTGTCACCTCCTTAGAAAAATTGAGTTTTTGATATAGAACAATGCACTCCATTTAACTGTGGCCATTGTAATTTACATTCAAAACAGTAATTAGTCAGATGATACAAAATTTTAACTGTTTCTATTCCCACGATGCCATTCACTTCATCCATTATATCCATTCTTATTGATTTTGATAAATTTAATAATTAATCCACTTTTGCACAGTTAGGGCTAGTTTTTGTAACAGTCTCCATATATAAGTGCAATAGTTTACCAACTGATGAGGCAAGTAAAAACAAGAATTACTTTACATGGACGTAGGTAGTAGATTAGGAAAAGAGACACATCGCATTGCCATATAGGACTCTTCACAAATCTTATAAAGTGAATCATAAATTAATAATGTCACCTGATATAAATACCCATCCTTTATAGTAATAAAATATGCTCTTTTAGAAGTTAGGTTCATGAAATCCTCCGTCAACACGTGTGAATCAAAACATGTCAACTTCAAAACAAAAAAAATCTATCAGACACTAACCTTAAATACCACATTGAGTTGGTATACCTCCAATGAGTTCATCTATCTCAGACAATCTATACGAGAACTTTTTGATAAAAACATAATGTAGGTTTTCAAGTAAATTCAAATGTTCAATTCTTCCTTGGCCCATGTAATCATTGGTTCTGCATAAATGAAGATTATAGGTTTTGTTGTGATTTAGTATATTTTCGACTATGGACAAAATTATTTGGATCAAAGAGGAGTTGGGTTGGACTAAATAAATAATATAAAACAAGTATTAAATTAAATGAACCAGATACAATAATTAGATGTTCTATTCATGAGTTTGACTGAGAGTAAAACTCTTTGAATAAAAAGAGTCTCATATAAGAATAAAATATATGATAAATATAGGGGTCTTCTTGAATGATCTTTGCACAAAATAGAACTCCTAATTGCTGCATAAGTTCAGTTGTGTGAAGTAAGGAGTTTGTGTCCATTTCAAATACTATCACATCAAGGATTCCTTATCATAAATGTGTTTGCATTTAACCAACTTGCTTTCACTTGTAATTATACATATGCAAGGTTTTTATTGAAGAGTCACGCACCTATACTGAGAAAAATAGTAGAAATCAAAGCATAAAATGAAGATTATTCTGTTGGGATATATACTATTAACCATGGGTTATATACTAACCATGTGTTTAGATATATATAATATTTATTATGGAACAATTGTTTATTCAATTTTGATAAAGATTTAAATTGATCATATATATGTCGATTTGTCCTTTACTTATATAGTAGATGATTTAGTGTATAGAGTTTAGTTTATATTCGGAAGATTAAATCATCAGTTTTTATAAGTATAAAGTTTATATATGTTCACAATCTAAGATGAAAATTTGACAAATTTATCGGTACGATTGTAGCACAAGATTAAATATAATTTATCTTGATTGTTGGAATGGTATAATTCCAACTTCTTATGCTAGTACATTTTGTATGTATTGAACGGACAAAGTAGAGATGAGTATTTTATCTGACTTAATAAAATAAATTATCTAGATCATTAAATGTACTTATACTCTTAATCTTGATATAATTATTATGATCAATGTAATTTGTTTGTTGTTTTGATCTATCAAAGGTTCAAACTCGATCTTTCGTGAGTTAAAATGTTCCCGATAGGTTGGATGATGACAAATGTCATTTGTGAAATAATAATTAGTTGATGGAATCCATGTCTCGGCCTTGAGATTGATGATACCCCTTTATGATTGCTTATAAGTTTTCATGTGAAAACCCTGCAGGTGGATTTCGTATCCGTCACATGAAATAAGTTAAGAGTTTGAATAAAAGATTAAATTAATCAATAAATTAAATAGTCAGAAATTTAATTCGATTGATTGGTATATGTAATCTTAACATGGGGAATTAAATAAGATTTAATGAATGATTTTGAAATTATAACGAGGAGTGCAATTACAGATTTTTAGTGGAATAATCTGTAATTTATTATGGTAGGTTAATTAATTCATTCATATTGCGAATTAAACCATAATTGGAAGCCTCACTAATTAAATCTGTGGTCCCTGCTATGCCTGATTAATTAATGAACTTGGAAAGGAAGAAACCAGTTTTCTAGAAGAAGTAAAATCATACAAGATTTTGGTTAAAAATAAACTGGTCTTTTAGAAGGAAAGTTTGACTATTACTTGGAGAGAAAGACTCCTATACGTTTTGGACTAGGTTTTACGCCCTAAATAAAAACGTGATTATAAATAGGATTCTCTTCCTCCATTAAAGATGAGGCAGAACTTTTGACCTTTCTGAGAAGTACTACTTGCCCACACAAGTATTCCCTACTTGGAGATTTTTAAGGCTATAGCAGAAGATCGCAGACCTGGAGAATGCATTGGACATTATATGCGAAGCTTCAAGAGGATTGATTCGTGGTCACATTTCAAGAGATAAGTATTTTTTTGTGTTTGATTAAAATCTTTGTTTATGTGTTGTTTATATTACATGCAAGTTTGATCCTGAATTGTTTGCTTCCGCTATGTATGCCTGTATTCCAACAATTGACATCAAGAAGCTACTTGCATCTAAATAGATAACCTTTACATACGTGTAATTATGTATGATTACTTTATCTTCTCTGAATTTCTTTGAACGGATGAAAAACATGATTAAAAGAAAAGAAAACATCGATTTTGCTTTACGTCGACCATTATCGCTGTAGACAGTGTTGCAAAGTGGGTTAATTTCTCCTTGCTTTCTGATTCGCTATAACCATCATGCATGAATTGTGTTAGTCTGCTTTGCATTGTGTTATATGAAGCCACCCACATTCTTTTGATTATTTGAGTATAATATGGTTAAAAGAAATTTAATGGTTGCACCTACCACTAAGGGTTTAGGCGCGCTACATATGGTGCAAAGTGCTGTAGTTTCTCAATTTGTTGATTTTGTTGTGATTGTTAAAGGAAGTGCAATGTTGCATGTGTTGGTGGCGGCGGCGGTACCTCAGAAGTATCATCTGTTTTCACAGCAATTGTAATACCTTTTGGCAAAGTGGAATATTTTTATATTTGGCCAAATTGTTGATGCAATTTAGCTTAATGTGTTCGTTCCTTTTGATTGGCCAAGAATCAGTATTTTAATTATTTGGACAATGACTTTATTACCTGGATATTAATTTTTGTATATAATATTGTATAATTTAAAAATTTATGATTAATAAATAATTATTATTACAGTGAATTATTTATGTGAAATAATTGAAAAGTTTTTAATATTTTATACATGTGAGATGATATTAATACATGAATTGAAAGTTATGATTAGTAAATAGAATCCATTAAGGTGGTCTATTTTTTTGAGCCATTAGAATATTTTCAATGTATGATGTGTAAATTATCATGGTAAGTGTATGCTAGTAATAGAGTTTTATCTACCGAAAGAAGGTTTATCTTGTATACTAGAAACACTTAATTAATTCACGAAAAGAGATATTGGGGTTTTCACTCAAAAGGGATAAACATAATATCTTGGATTCTCATGTGTATTAATCGAGAAGACAATTTGTTGTAAGGTGATGTTGTGTGTCTTGCTGGAAGAAAACACACATTGTATATATAGTGCTCATGGATAATTAGGAGAATAAAAATTTAAATCAAGCTATTTTAATCGAATATTTAAATCAAGCTATTTTAATCCTTAACTTTTCCTAAAACGATTATTTCAGATTTGGTCATAGTTTGGCGGTCATGAATTTTATGATCTCCGATTGATCTAAAATTTGATGAGGCCATCGAAAACAACCTGGTGAACGATGTTCACGACTTTGTGGTATCAATGTCATATTCGTCATTCTAAGGTCATAAGTTTAGATGGGTTTTTGGTAGTTTGTTGGATTAAAAAAACTGATGAAGTCTGAAAACACTATTCTTTATATCGATTTTATTTATGTTAAATCTACAACATGCTTATACAAGATGATTTAACATGAATTGATATATGATAAGAATATAGATCAGATTATTTTTTTCTTAAATCGGCTGAATTTGTTGTTTTTCGAATTTGGTCATAGATTTGGAGATTGAAAATTTTACAAACTTTGATTGACCTGAAATTTGGTAGGTTCATCGAAAACGATCCACTGAACAATATAACGTCATGTTTAGGTCATTCGGAATCGTTTTGATGGGTTTTTGGATATTTTTCTATTTTTTTAAAAATTAAAAATTAAGAAAAAATTATTTTCTTTAAACCAGTAGTGGTAGGGTTCAATCTCTATGGTCTCCATTGACATATAACAGTAATGTAATGAGTTTACATGTTGACATTACTCTTCTTTCCCCATCGGATAGATTCATTACGGTTAATTACTGTGTTTTTCGTCACTAGTTATTGATAACTTGTATTAACTCTTCAACTGAGTTGCATGTTGGATCAATGGAACTAGGGATGATAATTATGATATTCACTTGGCTTAAATTAATAATATACTCTCCATTTGAGTTAACTTTAATTTTAATTTATTATATTGAATAATCTAACATCACATATGTGTTGCATGAATAGTTCTTTTCCTATCAAAAATTACTATTCAAGATGCATGGATATATATGTGATGCGTTTTGAATTTTAATATTCGATGATATATTACTTTAATTTATTTCACATGTATGTTATATTATTTGAACAAGAATTCATGATTAATAAATAGTTTCTGCTAAAGTGGTCTATTTATTTGGGGTCATTGAAGATTCTTATTTTATTTTCATGTGAAATTATATTATGCATGGATTGAGAATTAATAATTAACAAAGAGCTTCCATCAAGCGGTTTATTTGATTAAGTCATTGAAATTCTCAATGTACCATGTATAAATTTTTCGTGTTCAAGTGGTGATATGAATCAATTTCTATGGTCTCCGCTATTAATTACAAGTGAGATAATAAATTTACGTGTTGAATTTAGGTCTTTCTCCATAACGGACAAATTTATTACAAGTTCACTAGGTAAAATTTCTAGTAATTGATAGCATGTATTAACTCTCCAACTGAGTTACATGTTGAATCAGTTTTGAAATTTTAAGATGGACAAGTAAAGTGGTAGTCGATATTAATTCATGTCTCAAACTAGATAATAAATTTGCTTGTTGACTTTAGGTCCTCCTCCGTATCGAATAAATTTATTATGGATTGTCATTAGGTAAAATCACTAGTTATTGATGACAATAATGAGTTTACATGTTGACATTGGTCTTCTTTCTCCATCAGATAGACTCATTACGGTCAATTACTGTGGCTTTCGTCACTAGTTATTGATAACGTGTATTAACTCTCCAACCGAGTTACATGTTGGATCAATGGAACTAGTGTTCAATAATTATATATAATTGACTAAAAGTAACAATTTACTCTCCAACTGAGTTGGTTTTGTTTCTTTTTGAATTGTATTAATCTTGCATAATATATATACATTGCATGAATAATATTTTTTCACAGTTGGTTTTATTTCTTTTTGAATTGTATAATCTTGCATAATATATATACAATGCATGAATAGTATTTTTTCCATCAAAATTTATTATTCAGATGCATGTTTGTATATATATATTGATGAATGCGGTCTGAATTTAATAATTCAGTTTATCGATTTATTATGATCTATTTAATATGTTATATCTCAGATTCCCAACAGTCTTTATCCGGTTCACTACTACTATTCAAAAGTATATTCTTTTTCTTAAAGATGTCAAATTAATTTAAAGAATGCATTGTATATGTACCTTTTGTTATAAAGAATTTAATTTCAGTTTCTAAATAATTAAGAGATGGATATTCAGTTTATTCTTCTTATAACTTTTGTGTTATTGCACTTGATAAACTTTTTATCTCTTGTGGTACATAAATGCATGAACTCTTTATTATTAATATCTTTCTTGCACTAAGTAATATTAATCTATCTCATAAGAGAAAATATTCTTTAATATTGAAGGAAACTTATGTGATCCACCATCTTTTAAGTTATTTATTATGGATAGGACATCGAGGTTGGTTAACTGATGGACTTACAAGTTCATTGAAAGTGAATACACTACCAACTTTTGAGTCCTGTTTAGAAGAAAAAATGAACTAAAAGTATATTCCTTTTAAAAGGAAAGCTAGTAATAAGTTTGAATTAATCAATTCCGATTAGTGTGGTCAAATGAACATCTAGGCAAGAGGTGATTTTGAGTATTCTGTGTCACTCACAGAAGATTACTCAGGATAGGAATATATTTATTTGATGTTCTATAAGTCTGAATGCTTTGAAATAGTCAGGGTATTTAATGTGGATGAAAAAACATCATGAAAAATATATTAAGTCACTATGATCTGATCATAGTGGCAAGTACCTCTTTGGAGATTTCGTTAGTCACTTATCAAATGTGTGAGTGTTTATTGGATATCCAAAGAAAATGAAAGGAGGTTTATTTTATTATCCTAAATAAAATAAGGTAATTGTTAATACAAATGCCAGATTTCTAGAAAAAAAGGACTATTTAATAAACCATGTTCCTAGAAGTAAACTAGTTCTATAGGAACTAAGCAAAGAAATAACATGAGTCATCTGAAAATCATAATTTCAAGACATCTAATCATGAAGTCAGAATTGACGTTCCATTGTATTTATGTAGTGGGAGAAATGTTAATAGACGTAAGAAAATTCACTACCTCAAAGTAGTAGGAGTGATGTTGAGCAAATAACACTATATGAAGTTGTTAATATTTCAATACTGAAAGGTAATGAAGAAAATGTTAAGACTCAAGAACATTATAGTGTGACAATAGTAGTGATAGTACTTAGTCATAGTGGGAGAATGATGACCTAGACCTAGATCGGTTCGGTGTATACTATTGGGAGAGTTACATGATAGAATCCTTGAAGATATTAATACAGAACCGGTCAGTTACGATGCATTACTAATTAGACAAAGTTGCATTAGAAAATAACTTGGCAAGTTCTTTTTTGCAAAGAGCTTATTGGCTAAAAACTTTTGAAAGTCGTTAAAAAGAATGCCAGTAAAAGTTAGATGCATGGTTAAGAGTCTAAGTGGGAGATTGTTGGGGTATATACCATTAACCATGCGTTTAGATATGGTAAATTCTAACAATTATCATGGTTAAAAGTCTAAGTGGGAGATTGTTGGAATATATACTATTAACCATGGATTATATACTAACCATGTGTTTAGATATATATAATAATTATTATGGAACAATCATTTATTCAATTTTGATAAAGATTTAAGTTTATTATGTCGATGTGTCCTTTACTTATATAGTAGATGATTTAGTGTATAAAATTTAGCTTATATACAGAAGATTAAATCATCGGTTCTTATAAGTATAAAGTTTATATATGTTCACAATCTAAGATGAAAATTGGACAAATTCATCGGTACGATTGTAGCACAAGAATAAATATAATTTATCTTGATTGTAGGAATGGTATAATTCCAACTTCTTATGCTAGTATATTTTGTTTGTATTGAACGGACCAAGTAGACATAAGTATTTTATCTGACTTAATAAAATAAATTTTCTAGATCATTAAATGTACTTATACTCTTAATCTTGATATAATTATTATGATCAATGTAATTTATTTGTTGTTTTGATCTATCAAAAGTTCAAACTCGATCTTTCGTGAGTTAAAATATTCCTGATAGGTTGGATGACGACAAATGATATTTGTGAAATAATAATTAGTTGATGGAATTCATTTCTCGGCTTTGAGATTGATGATACCCCTTTATGATTGCTTATAAGTTTTCATGTGAAAACCCTGCAGGTGGATTTCGTATCCGTCACATGAAATAAGTTAAGCGTTTGAATAAAAGATTAAATTAATCAATAAATTAAATAGCCAAAAATTTAATTCGATTAATTGGTATCCGTAATCTTAACATGGGGAGTTAAATAAGATTTAATGAACGATTTTGAAATTATACCGAGGAGTGCAATTACAGATTTTTAGTGGAATAATCTATAAGTTATTATGGTAGGTTAATTAATTCATTCATATTGTGAATTAAAACCATAATTGAAAGCCTCACTAAGTAAATTTGTGGTCTCTGCTATGTCTAATTAATTAATGAACTTGAAAAGGAAGAAACCAGTTTTCTAGAAAAAGTAAAATCCTACAAGATTTTGGTTAAAAATAACCTGGTCTTCTAGAAGGAAAGTTTGACTATTACTTGGAGAGAAAGACTGCTATACGTTTTGGGACTAGGGTTTTACACCCTAAATAAAAACGTGATTATAAATAGGATTCTCTTCCTCTATTAAAGATGAGGCAGAACTTTTGACCTTTCTGAGAAGTAGTACTTTTCCACACAAGTATTCCCTACTTGGAGATTTTTAAGGCTATTGCAGAAGATTGCAGACCTGGAGAACGCAATGAAAAATTTGTGCGAAGCTTCAAGAGGATTGATTCGTCGTCACGCTTCAAGAGATAAGTATCGATTTTATGTTTGATTAAAATTCGTGTTTATGTGTTATTTATATTATATGCAAGTATGATCCTAAATTGTTTGCTTCTGCTGCGTATGCCTGTAATCCAACATGTTCTTGCATTTTCGTCTAACTATTCAAGTGCGGAGGCTAATACAAAAGACCAAATTGAAGAACCTGTTTCATGGATATGTTTCACAATTTCTTCAATTCTAGCCTTTTGTATTAGGATTATTGTTGAGTTGTATCTATTTCATGCTTCTTTTAGAAGCATTGTTTAGGAATTTTTCTAAGGAAAAATTAGTTTCAATTTAGAGATAATTTAGAGGCGTCGCAACTTTCTTCTTGATTGTTGTAAGAGGGATTAGAGTTAGTTCCTAGATTGCAATTGTTTTTGTAATATGAATCTAGCTACAATATAGTGATTGTAGGGGCAGGGTATTAGAGTCAGTCTCTTAGGTTGCAAGTGTTTGTAATCTGAATTTTGTTGAGGCTCACAATGTTAGTGAAGTTTGGGGCAAATCCTACAGTGGTGTAGGTCGTGATTTTTCACCCTTGTGAGTCGGATTCTTTCCACGTAAAAATATTTTTTTTTACATACTCCTTTTACTGCTTAGTTGAAACACGTTTAACAACCTATTTCACTCATTGGTGACAAGCTAAGTTAACTCATTAGAACCTTGATCATGCAGACTAATAATTGCTATCAGAGTGGGTTATCTTTAAGAGGCTAACACCTTAAGAAAAGATCAAGATGAATGTTGCACCACCATTTGGATACAGTCAAATGATCTAACTTTTATGATGAGAAGATGACCGAAATGACAAGCAAATTCAAGAGATCACTCAAAAGAGGTAAAAGTAATGAAAAGAGAAATTCTACTAAAAAGGGCAAGAGTTCAGAGATATCACAGACAAATAGATTCTACAAGTGCGATAAGCCTAATCATCACATTAAGGACTGTCCCATGTGGAAAATTGAATGGAGGAAAGAGAGAGCTGAGAAGGAACAGAAGGAGAAGGAGAAGGAAAAGGTTCAAGATAAGAAAAAGAAATCATCATGAAAAGCAATGAGGGCTGCATGGGGATCAAGCTCCGAGGAATCTGAAAATGACAGTATTAATGAAATAACTTTGATGACTGTAGGAGACTCAAATTCAGATGATAATGATAATACCAAGTTAAGTATTCTTGACCTAAATGATATGTTTACGTATTCTCTAAGAAAAAAATAATTTTCTTAATATTTACTTTGATTGATAACTTCAGTGAAATGACTACAAAAGAAGGACCAGTTACTTGGTGCTTTCACTAGTTTAAAGTATGAATTCATTGATGCTGAAATTAGTAAGGGAAAAGCTGAAAAGAAAAACTGTTCTCTAACGAAACAGGTGAAACAACTTGGTTCATCTATTTTAGCACTCAGGTCTGAAGTTTTGCAACTAACTGTCACTAGAAAAGATAAAATAATAATTAGTGACCAGTAGCTTATGAGTGAATCTGACCTGAAAAATACTGAGGAGGAGCTCAATTTTGAGAGAGAAAGATCTGAAAGAATTAGCCTGAAATTATCCAAAGTGAAAAAAGATCTTAAGAGAGCCGGTCGTTGCACTCAATCATCACAAATTCTCTCTAAGGTTTGTAGTAGAACACATAGTGTAACAACTGCTTAGAATTTAAAAAGAAAATATCTAAAATTGAATCTGAGAAAGAAGAATTATGTTTTCTCTGTAGTAATACAAGACATCTTAGATATAAATATCTAGTGGCCTTAATGCAAAGAGAAAGAAACCTGAATGTTATTAAGAAAAGAAACACCAATCTTGGTGGAAAGCGTGAAACAGGTAAATGGAACATGTTCTCATATGTATTGCCAAGATGGAAAAAAAGAGATTTAATTCATACTTTTGTTCAAATAAAAGGACCCAAGCTAGTCTGGGTTCCTAAAGCTAACCTATGATTGTTTTGCAGGATTGAGTAAAAGAAAGCAAGCAAAAATAGTACATAGAGAATGTTTGCTCAAGGCATATGATTGGTGATAAACTAAAGTTTTTTTTACTCACAGGTATGAAGAGAGGCAATGAAGTCTTTGAAAATGATTTGAAAAGAAAGATACGTAGCTTTGAAAAAATAGAAAGCTTTGTGATAGAGGGAACCATAGATAAAAACACGTGGATGAACTGGGTCCAACACATGAATCTCAATAGAATAAATTGGGGATGATTAAGATTGCATGAGTATCCCTTAATGATTGAATAGAATAAATGCTTTCAAAATGAATATGCCATAGTTGAAATATTTTACTCAGTCTTGTGCAATTATTTGTACATCCTTATATCATGATAGTCACATTATCTCACTTAGTCTAATGATATTTCCCTTATTGTCTCAGATGAACTATCTTGTATTGAGAAAATTTCAGATGATGAACATGGTTCATTAGTAAATCCAGATATGTGGTCCATCTCTTGTAATTAATTACGTCTAAGCCATGTACCATATCCAGTGACGTGTTTCATGAGTGAGTTTCTTATCATATAAGTCCAAAAGAAAGTCATCACCTCATCCTTATAATTAAAAAGGAACTTTACCTGCCAAAATTCTTCAATGTGAAGGATATATTTGATCTTGAAAATAGCACATCAAGCACCATAGTTCCACTTCAACAAGAATTCTTTCTTTACTTAGACTAAATTTTCTTGAAATTTGAGAACGGATTCACTCAAAAAAAAAGATGTGAAGATCAGTGAGGTTTCATAAAATGTCACAAAGCTTGAATCTGTTGAAACTCTAGTAACCTAATCTCACTTCATAAAAGCGTGTTTGACACAAAGGTATCTTCCTATAAAACTTTGTTTCATTTTTTTTGAACAAATCTTGGAAGTTTATGGTGATAAAGGTAAAGAAATAGTAGTGCTCAAGAAACATCAAGTGGCTAGACTTAACTCTTATGTCAAGCTTGAAAAAAAAAGATATTGGTGTTATGGGGAAGAGTTCTGAGGGTGCTCTTGAAAATAAAAGTGTTGAAGGAAGATGCAACAGGTGAGGGAGAAAGTTTGGGTGGTCCCATGATTGAACGTAATCACCCTTTGGGTACAATATTTGATGAACGATAAATATCTGACAAGAAGGATTTCAGTTGAAAAAGTATTAGTGAAGGCATGAAACAGGTTTTACAACCTGGTTCATCGCAACATGATAGAGAAGAGGATGCTCCACATTTAGGAGTTGTGTCAGATGCTAAAAATGAAAAATCCATTCTCAGGATGTCACTCGGATCAAGACATGGGACCTAGAACCACAGATGGCTCCAAGTCAACCCACGACATGTGCATAGCAACTCAAGAGAATAAATTAAAGTGGAAACTTAAAACTTAAACATGAATACGCGGAAGTATGAATATTATAAAATGTGAATAAAAGTGTTAACGTCACAACACCGAGCCACACGCTGAACATACTAGTCTATTTCTGAAAAGCCTCTACTTTCTGATGAGATGATGGGACAAGCCCCCAGCTAACTCTAAGTCTGAAACTAAACTAACAAAATAACATGACAAAAAGAATGTATATTGATAGATAAGGACTCACCAACACAAGGCTAAACTGGACTGATACGAAAGAAAGACTAACGGCGCGACTAAGTCAAATAACCTAAACTTATATCATGAAACGATATAGCATAGAGTATGTAGTCAGTACTTTGAATATACCAAGTATGCGAAGTAAGTAAAACAGACTATTAAAGATACATATGAGTTCATGAGAGTAGAACATTTCAAAACATGAAGTGATAATCATAACAAAAACATGAGGGCTCAAGACTTTCAAAAATTGTTCATAAACTAGCCATAAATATATTCATAAGAGAAATCTTGTATAAATATAACTTGAGCCAAAATATCATAATCACGAATATACATAAAATATAAGGAACAATGGAAGGATTTATCATTTCCAACACCATCATGATAGAGCTTACATGATGCTCTAACTGTCATACTCAAGTAGGCAAGTCATCCAAAACCTTGCCAGGGCAAAGGATGCTAAATGACATGATATCACCCATGACTCAGGGAGACAATCTCCAATAATGATGACCCCTACATGCGCCTATTGAGGCAAGGGAGACACTCTACAAATAGCAAGGATCCCATATTCCTCAAGCTAAGGGAACCATTCTCTAATATCGAGGATCCCTTATCCTATGGTGGCACGTAGTTTTGAGACTCGAGATTTGCCTGAATTCGGGCCTACTTGGTGCTAGACACTACTTCCAGAAACATGCACATGGATCATAGAGTAATCATAAAACATACTTGAAATACGTGGGCTAGTTAAAATTATAAGATACATGAACGTACTTCAAATACGCGAACTAGCCATGAAAGAGGCCCATGAGTTGGCCATAAACATATACATGATACTTGTAAAAATTATGAATACTTGAGAAGGTCATCATACTTGAAATTCATAAATATATGAGGGGTTTTTGCAAAATTCTACATAATGATCGTAATACATAACTTAAAACTTAAGAGTTAACATCATAAGAAAATCATGGGATTTCATAGAAGGGAACTTAACCTTAGAAGTTCATAATCATGTTTGATAGTAATTTCATGGAAGTCTTGATAGAAATATAAAATCCTAATAGTGGAATCATTAACTTGATCAAGACCTAAACCCATAAGATAATCATGGAGGAATTCAACAATACCCAATAAAGCCCTAGAAATTCAAAAATTAGGGCATGAAAAATGGGAGATCATGATTTCAATTGGAGAAGGAACATGAGGGTGGAAGGAACCCTCTTTGAACAACCTTGATCTTGGGCAGATTTATAAGCCCAAGTGATACTTAAACGTATCATTTTCGCCTTGTTTATTGTGCAATGTGTATACATTTTCATGTAATTGGTAATAAAATGTGAATTTATACTAACCAACATGATTAGCATTGTTTTGTAGGTAAAACATGATTTTGAGGAGCTAAAATGCATGTTGGAACAATATCGGAGTTGGACTTGGATGCGAGCACGGAAAAGACATTGGAATGCACAATGTAAAGGGGCTCCGCGATGGAGCCGTGCCACGCTACCATCGCGGAGGCACACTGCATGGAGGATGAATTAATTTGGCAATTTCCAGTGAAGCCTCGCGACAACTCCGTGGCACGGAGGCAAGCCTCCGCGTTGCATGCCGTGCCACGTTGAGGCTATATTCCCGGACCCTGGATTTCCAGTGAGGGTCCGCGTCCACGCCGTGTCACGGAGGCAGTGCTCCGCGTTGGCCTCCGTGACACGTTGCTTGTTATTCCGGGAAAAATTCCCACTAGTATAAATAGAACACTTAGGCTTATTTTTAATTAATTCAGACTTGGTGGAGCAAGGACGTGGGTTACAGGCAGTTGAGGGACGAAAAAGCTAAGGGTTTTTCTCTCTTTCTTTCTTCTTTCAATCAATTGTTTGTATGATTAACACTTGTTTTAGGATGATTAATCCACAAATGAGTGGCTAATTCTCTTCCTTGCTGAGGTTATGAACAATGGTGATGAATTTTGATTATTGAATTGTATGGTTTTTCATCTTCTTCTTCTATGTTGTTCTATTAATTCTTGTTTCTACTGCATTAGTGTGTGGCCGACATTAATGTACATCTAAAAAGTCCGATTTCACTCGAGAGAGCACGAAATTGGAAACTTGTGAATGAATAGGGTATTGTTCTTAACTTGATTTGGGAAAATTGGGTTTTGATGTGCTTTCCTGATAGAAATATACTTGAAAGCCGTATTAGTCAATTTAGGAACCGGAATTGTATTGCTAGGTCATAGATTGCATTTGATCACAGAAATGTAGACGGATGGTTTATGATTCTTAATTGAGATTAAATACGAGAGTTTTAATCTCTTGGCTAATGTTCTTGGCTAGCAACTAGAAGAGAAGAATAACCGAATTACGATGATAATCAAGTTCATTACTTGTTCTTAACCTTGGCATGCTCATATCCATAGTTTCAATTCAAAGTAAATATTTGTTAATAGTTTTAGTATATAATTTATAAACAAAAATTATTTAACTTTTGGTTACGTTGTTGTCAGCATATTTAGAAGTAAGATAGAATATAGTATACTTGAGCAATTTTACTTATCCAGAGTCTCCTTGGTTCGATACTTGGCTTATTTAGCCACTTTATTACTTGTTTGACCACGTACACTTGCGTGTCGATTTTTAACCCCTACCACAGCACCGGACAAGTTTTTTGGCGCCGTTGCCGGGGAGACTAGGCAATTGGTGAAATTGTGTTAAGTGTAAATTTACTGTATTTTTGTTTTATTTTCTTAAGTGTTGACAACTTGGTCTTAGCCTGTATTTTGCAGACTTGATTTCTGTGAACACTGGCAAAGGACAGGGAGTTGGTGGAATCTTATACAGAGCCTGAACGTGAATTTCATAGTAAACGCAGAGAAGCTCTACAAAAGAATCTGCAGTTGCTCAGACAGTCTATTATGGAGCAACAAAATCCACCGGTTGTGAGGGCAGTGTTAGTGCCCGACGAAGCAGCAGCAAGGCCGGTTCGCGAGGTGGCAATCCCACATGCCAACAATGTACATTCAAGTATCCGCAAACCAGAGCCTGGAGGGAGGTTTGAATTAAAGCAGAACATGGTGCAACTACTGCACACAAGCGGGCAATTTACCGGTCTCCCTCATGAAGACCCACAACAACATCTCCAGAATCTTTTGGAGATAAGTGACACTTATATACCCGCTGGAGTGTCACCTGATTATGTTCGGCTCACCCTATTTCCATTTTCCTTACTTGGTGAAGCCAAGAGGTGGTTAAAAGATGAACCACCAAATTCGATATCAACGTGGGATGATCTTGCACGGAAGTTTTTGATAAGATTTTTTCCCTCTGGTAAAACAGCCAGACTTAGAAGTCAAATTCTAAGTTTCAAATAGAGGGAGGGAGAAAATTTATATCAAGCCTGGGAAAGATTTAAATCCATGTTGCGGGACTGTCCTCATCATCATCAGTCCAATGAGGTGTTGGTACACACATTTATTGAGGGTTTGGAACCCCATACTAAAATTTTGTTAGACTCAGCAGCTGGAGGGCAAGCGCTGGAAAAGACTTATGAGGAGCTGTACACTTTGCTCAACCGAATTTCACAGGGCAATCCAGAATGGAATGCAGATTCATCTCGAGGTGGAGCAAGGAAAGCAGCAGGAGTGCTTGAAGTGGATGGATTTACAGCTATCGCTGCACAGATAGCTGCCTTGCAGAATAAGTTGAACAACCACTTCAGCAACATGAATTTGAACCAGCCTTCAGCTTTAGTCAATGCGGTCCAGCAAATGTGGTCTGAAGTGTGTGGAAGCAGTGAGCATTCAGCTTAGTGCTGTGGAGCAAACCCAGATTCGGTTAACTTTGTGGGCAATGCACAAAGAAATCAGCAACAGTTTGGTAGTGGCTACAACTCAAATTGGAGGAACCATCCAAATTTTTCGTGGGGTAGCAACAACCAACAAGGCCAAAGTTCGGGTCAGGGTATGCACAGGAATCAAGGAGGGCAACAGAACTACCAATCTCAATTCAGAAATCACAATGCCCCTCCTCCACCACCATCACCGACCATTGAAGAAATGTTCAAGACCGTGATCACTAATCAGGCGCAATTGCAGGCTGACTATGTTAAATTGGCAGCCGAAGTAAAGAATAATCAATTAGCGACCAAGGCTCTTGAGTATCAATTTGGGCAATTTGCTAGTGCCCAAAACACAAGACCCAGAGGAGGACTGCCTAGCGACACGGATCCTAATCCGAAGCAGGTAAATGCAGTGACCACACGGAGTGGTTTGCAGCTGAAGGAGGTGGAACCGGAAAGACCGCCTCAAAAGTCAGGAGCAGCAGATGTTGAGGGAGAGCAACTTGCGGATAAGGGGAAGACAAAGAAGCTGAATCAGAAAGACCTCCACCCCCGTTCCCTCAACGACTCAAGAAACACAAGGAGGAGGCGTGTTTCAAGAAATTTATGGAGGTGCTTAAACAGGTACATGTTAATTTACCTCTTGTTGATGTCTTGCAGGGAGTGCCAAAATATGCTAAATATATTAAAGACATCGTGGCCAACAAAAGTCGGTTGACTGAGTATGCCACGGTAGCTTTGACGGAGGAATGCACTTCCCGGATCCAAAATAGACTGCCCACGAAGCTGAAAGACCCTGGAAGTTTTACTATCCAGCTTACTATCGGGCAGAGTATCCGAGCTCGTGGATTATGTGACTTGGGGGCGAGCATAAATCTGATGCCATCTTCGGTATTCAGAAAGTTAGGTCTAGGGAGTCCTAGACCTACAACCGTAATCTTGTAGTTAGCAGACAGATCCTTAGCTAGGCCGGATGGCATTGTTGAGGATGTGCTTGTGCAAGTGGGCTCCCTCATTTTTCCGGTCGATTTTATTGTTCTGGATTTTGAACCAGATGTTGAAGTCCCATTTATTTTGGGACGACCCTTTTTGGCAACCGGAAAAGCATTAATTGACGTAGCTGCGGGTCAACTTACAATGCGAGCACATGACAAGGTAGAAGTATTCGATGTGTACAAAGGACCCAAGCTCCCGATGGTAAATGAGGAACTCTCGGTGATCAATGTGATTGATCATGGGAATACTAAACAAATGAATGATTCCCGAGAGTTGAGAGGAAGACCACCAGATAAGGTTGAGCACTACTGGGGGGAGGACAAAGATCGTGAAAAATCGTCCATCACCCTAGTGGATAATTGAGCATAAAGGACGTCGAGCCGCGACGGTAAACCAGGCGCTTCACGGGAGGCAACCCGTGAAAAATAATTTTTTTTTAAGTGTAAATAGTTTTTAGTTTATTCTTCTTTTTCTTGATGTGGTATAAATTTTTCGTTTTAGTTAATATTTTTCATTTTAGTTAGAGAAATCTATTAATCTAACCAATTTTGTTTAGTGAGGTGATTTTCAGGTCAAACGGAGAAAAATATGCATGGAATCGGGAAGGAAAAGGCAAGGTATGAAAAAATGAATAAAATGAAGAGACAGTGCACTGGGGCGTTGGCTCCGTGTCACGGAGGAGGGGCTCCGCGTTACCCTCCATGACACGTTGAGGTTAAATCTGGATTTTTTTAAAATTCCAGTGAGCCATCGCGTTAGCTCCGTGTCACGGAGTAGGGGCTCCGCGTTACCCTCTGTGACACGTTGCCCTATATTTTGTGACGGGTCACACTGGGTTGCCGGGTGACCCGCGTGTTTCCCTTCATTTTTAACCCCGATTTTAGGCCCCTTTTCCCCCATTTCCTCTCTTCTCCGCGACCAAACACCCGAATCCCCCTCCCCAACCAACGTGCCACGCTATTAAGCAACCAAATTGTCGAGTTTCTTCGATCATTCAACTTAAAGGTATGTTTTCCTCTACTCTCTCAAGTTTTTGTCGATTTTAGTCGAATTTGAGCATGGGAGGTGAGATAAATCACCCTAATTAGCAATTTAGCATGAAATTGAATTATTCTTTGATTGATAAATGTTCGGAATGTTGTAATTAGCGTTTGAACTTGTCGATTGCGTGAATGATTCGAATTTGATTGTAAAATTGAATTCTAGGGCTGGAGTTGTTGAAATCGAATTGGGTAACTTGGTAAATTGGTGAATTATATGCCGATGTGTGTTTGTGAATTGAGATAAGTCGTTGTAAATATTGTTTGAAGGTAATAGACGACGAATTCTCGGGTTTTGGGAAAATGTAAAAATTGTTCAAATTGGTTTGGTTATTTGGATTCGTATGTATATAGAATTTTTGTTGTTTTTTTTGTTTGTTGTCTTCGTTGCTAAGTGCGATGGTTGAATTGCTAGCGATGGTAGGATTGGGATTAGCTGTATGAAGTCTGAGTAGTACGCTAAAGTTATACTGTCGAAAATGTTTTGTGAACGCACTAAGCATAAATTGTATAGTTGTTTGTGTTTAGGTTGTAAATAAGGTAATCCTTGCCGTAGTATCGTAAACGTAGCTAAGGACTAAGTGTGGGGTAAACTTAGTTTAACCCAACCTTAGCCTAAGCTAATATGCATTTAGCTTGACATGGTGCTTGTTTATGTGTATTGACAGGTACAATGGCAAGTAGGCAAGATATGGGTAAAGGTGCTTCTACTTCAGGCACCGGGAGAAAACGCATGAGATTGGGCACAGCAGTCCCAGCTGCACCAGCTGTTCCGCGCGGCCAACGCCGCCAATATGGAATGAGGTGGGTGACCGATGAAGGGAAGAAGTGGTACGCTAAACATAAGGAGAATAAGTACTTCCCTGAGGAGCATATTGCACGGGAACCACTAGCACAGGAGTTCCCCCGTATTGTGCAGAGAATCGAGGCAGCTGGCCTCAGCTTCATATTTCAGGAGCCCAAGGAGTGCAACCTACATTTAGTACGGGAGTTCTATGCAAATTGGAACCCGGACATCAGAAGCCACACAATAAAAATCAGAGGGCAGATTGTCACTATGGAACCCCAGAAATTAAATGCCATCATTGGAGCGCGGGACACAGACGCCCACGTTCTCCGCCAGCTAAACATCACCCCACCATACGCCGATATCAGACACACTTTGTGTGGGGCTCGATCCACAGCCCGATGGAGCAGACATAAGGAGAGGGGTTACCACCAGACTCTGTCGTATTCTCAAATGAACAGGGAGGCCAGAATATGGCTGAAAATAGTTTGTTCGTGCTTGATCCCGGGGGTGCACATGACGGATGTGACCCGGGACCGTGTGTGCATGGTGTATGCCCTGATGAAAGGGCTAGAGATTAATGTTGGGGCGGTCATCATATCCACCATGAAGAGAGCCCGACTACACCAGGGCCACAGGTATGGGTTCGGCGGACTCATCACCACCTTTCTCCGGGGCCTCGACGTCGAGGAAGAGGCTTTGGACTACATCCCGCAGTTGGAGCGGAGGGCCCTTGATGTGACCAAAACCAAGGCCCCCGACACCACACACGGTCCAGTGCTGACACTGGGCGAGCGACATGCTCGTGACGATCAGTACATGGCACGGATGTTTGGTATGCAAATGCTTCAGCTTTGGATAGGTGGGAGACCAGCCACGAAGGATGAATTATGGCAGCTGGAGCTGGATTACCCATTTGGCGAAAACGCCAGAGCTTTGTGCCGAGTGGGGCCAACCTTCATTGAGCCCACTGACGATGATGTCCTCACGGACGAGGAGACACGTCGGGAGGACTCCGATGTGGAGTCCGATGACGACGATGGAGGTGACTCGGACATGGGCGATGAGGCAGTAGCACCGGATGAAGAAGTCGAATATTTCGACTGATCAGGGAGTTCCACCACCTGAAATTTTTGTGATTTTTAATTTTTGTGAACACTGGGGACAGTGTTCGATTTAAGTGTGGGGTGATTTGCTGTATGTTCTTCCTTTGTTTTGTATGTATGTTTATGTTTCCCTGTGGTTGTGAGTGCAAACTGATTTGTATTTGTATCTGTACATATTTTTGTGGTAATTGATGTGTGTTGTGAAAGGTTGTGGTTGCCAGTGTAAATATTTTGTAAATTTTGTAAATATTTTTTTTCTCTATCAAAATGATCGATATTTTTAAAATTTTTGCGAAAATATTTTGTACATATTAAAATATTTTGTAAATATTTTTCCATTGAAATGATCGATGTTTTGCAAAAATTTTTCAATTTTTATTTTTGGGTTTCTCGGAGTTTGTTTTCGGTTCTTTTACCGAGAATAGTCCCATTGAACCGATGTCATAGTTAGTGACCGTTCCCTATGATGGATGGATGACGACCATCTTAAGGGAAATGTAGTCGGTAGGAGTAGTGATTTTAATTAGTTTTCAGTTTTTTTTCTTTGGTGGATTGCATCACTGAACCTGTAGTTACTATATGGTTGTGAAATTATGGTTGCGTGTTGTAACTGATATTCAAAATGTAAAAGTGATTCGTATGAAAGCATGCAATTTTGTAAATATGTTGAGTTACCTAAGCTGTAGAATTCGATTCGGTGTGATTGAGGCTTAATTTTTGAATTCATGTAATTGGCTAATTAAAGAGTCTTTGAATGCATCTTGAATCGAGCATGTGCATAAAGTGTGAAGTGAGTTATTGCTATTCCATGCTATTGTGAAGTGTCTAGAACTTGCCTGGTGTGTGTACAAAACGAAATGAAGGAGGTGTAGTGTTGGAGAGGATGTAGGCATTTCTTTGTTTTAACCGAGAGTTTCTATTTTTTTCTTGTCATACTCTACCTTTTTATGTGATTGTATACCCTAGTCAGCCCGTTGAGCCTTTAGCCGATTCTTTCTTTCTTTTGTCCAAAAATGTATAAACTGAGCTTAATTCTTTCTTTTCATTAGCCGTAAAGTCTATACAAAACTCTTAAGCGCTTAAGAAGAAAATTTTTTTCCAAAGTGTCAAAGAGTGAGAATAGTGGAAAGAAAAAGAAAAGCAGAGTGAGGAAAGAAAAGAAAAGGTTGAAGAGGCACTTGTTATAATGAAATGATAATGAAGGTGCATGAAAAACCTTTGTGTCATGTCAAGTGTGTTTGATGAAATGGGCCATACGAAAGTAAACCAGCATGAATGGGATGATGAAAAAAGAAAAGAGAGAAACAATGTTCATGAGTTGATGAGAATGTGTTGAAAAGACGCTTAATGATGCTAGTGACTATTATTGGCTAATCCAATATATACTAGTTCCATAGCTTCCATTACAACCCATTAAAGTCCTACGTGATCTTACATTGCATTTCCTTATATTAGTGGAGTAATACACTAAGGGCAAGCCTATGGGTCATGACATGATGCATGTGAATTCTTTTGGGAGAGAGAGTGAAATTAATTTCTACATGCCCCTACTTGAATGTTTGTGAGTCGCATGAACATAAAGGGGAAGATTCTCTTGAGTTGTGAGGGCACATGCTTGATGAAAGATTGATTTTCGTGTCGGATATCTTGATTAGCTAATTTGCATGAGTTTGCCGATATCGAGGGTCGATTCTTAAAGTCTAGGAAGTCTTAATGTATTAAAGGTCATTGCATTGTTAAGACCATGCATGTTTTCTTGATGATTTACAATATTGAATGATCGGTATGACCGTAGCGTAAATTGTCACACCATAGTGGCGAAGGTTGGGATGTAATTTGCATGAGTTGTGTATGTGTTGTTCAAGGACGAACAAGAATTTAAGTGTGGGGTAAGTGATCTTGGGTAGATTTATATGCCCAAGTGATACTTAAACGTATTATTTTCGCCTTGTTTATTGTGCAATGTGTATACATTTTCATGTAATTGGTAATAAAATGTGAATTTATACTAACCAACATGATTAGCATTGTTTTGTAGGTAAAACATGATTTTGAGGAGCTAAAATGCATGCTGGAACAATATCGGAGTTGGACTTGGATGCGAGCACGGAAAAGACATTGGAATGCACAATGTAAAGGGGCTCCGCGATGGAGCCATGCCACGCTACCATCGTGGAGGCACACTGCATGGAGGATGAATTAATTTGGCAATTTCCAGTGAAGCCTCGCGACAGCTCCGTGGCACGGAGGCAAGCCTCCGCGTTGCATGCCGTGCCACGTTGAGGCTATATTCCCGGACCCTGGATTTCCAGTGAGGGTCCGCGTCCACGCCGTGTCACGGAGGCAGTGCTCCGCGTTGGCCTCCGTGACACGTTGCTTGTTATTCCGGGAAAACTTCCCACTAGTATAAATAGAACACTTAGGCTTATTTTTAATTAATTCAGACTTGGTGGAGCAAGGACGTGGGTTACAGGCAGTTGAGGGACGAAAAAGCTAAGGGTTTTTCTCTCTTTCTTTCTTCTTTCAATCAATTGTTTGTATGATTAACACTTGTTTTAGGATGATTAATCCACAAATGAGTGGCTAATTCTCTTCCTTGCTGAGGTTATGAACAATGGTGATGAATTTTGATTATTGAATTGTATGGTTTTTCATCATCTTCTTCTATGTTGTTCTATTAATTCTTGTTTCTACTGCATTAGTGTGTGGCCGACATTAATGTACATCTAAAAAGTCCGATTTCACTCGAGAGAGCACTAAATTGGAAAGTTGTGAATTAATAGGGTATTGTTCTTAACTTGATTTGGGAAAATTGGGTTTTGATGTGCTTTCCTGATAGAAATATACTTGAAAGCCGTATTAGTCAATTTAGGAACCGGAATTGTATTGCTAGGTCATAGATTGCATTTGATCACAGAAATGTAGATGGATGGTTTATGATTCTTAAGTGAGATTAAATACGAGAGTTTTAATCTCTTGGCTAATGTTCTTGGCTAGCAACTAGAAGAGAAGAATACCGAATTACGATGATAATCAAGTTCATTACTTGTTCTTAACCTTGGCATGCTCATATCCATAGTTTCAATTCAAAGTAAATATTTGTTAATAGTTTTAGTATATAATTTATAAACAAAAATTATTTAACTTTTGGTTACGTTGTTGTCAGCATATTTAGAAGTAAGATAGAATATAGTATACTTGAGCAATTTTACTTATCCAGAGTCTCCTTGGTTCGATACTTGGCTTACTTAGCCACTTTATTACTTGTTTGACCACGTGCACTTGCGTGTCGGTTTTTAACCCCTACCACAGCACCGGACAAACCCCACATACCTGGATAAACTAATTTCTTGACTTTGCTTGAGACCAAAGAAGATTTAATGAAGATGAAGATGATGAACCCTAGCTTTGCTCTTGGGAGCCTTGAGGGAATTTGATCTTCTAATTTGGGTGATAGGAGTAGAATAAGAGTTCTACGGTGAATATTCCCCTTAAAGAACTCTTTTTCAAGCTTAAAATGATGTAGTTTAGGACTTAGAAGCTTAAAAATTATGAAAATGCCCTTAAGAATTCATCAGAAAATTTCACACTGCCAAAAACGACTCGTTAAGCAAATCACGATTCATTTAATGACTCATTAGAAAAATGATGAGTTGTTTTCTTAATCTGTGAAGTAAACTAGAATTCCCAACTGCTGCTCAAATGACGGGTCACTTAACGACTCGTTAGGTCTAATTACGAATTGTTTCCTTAATCCATCATGATGTCTAAAAAATAGCATTTCCCCAAACAACGAGTCATTTGACAACCCGTTGGGTCAAATGACAAGTCACTTGATGACTCATTAGGAGACATTCTGATCTTTTCAAATGACGAGTCATTTGGCGACTCGTTAGGAAAATGATGATTAATTTGATGACTCATTTGGCAAATGATGATTAATTTGATGACTCGTTAGGCAAATGATGAGTCATTTGACGACTCGTTGGGAGGCATTCTAATCTTTTCAAATGATGAGTCATTAAATGACTTGTTCTATGACCTGGTGCAGATTTTCTTATTTTCTCCGTTTCAACTCTCGAGTCTGATCTTAGGGACTTTTGAGGCGTTACATTATCTCCCCATTGGGAACATTCATCCTCGAATGTAGATTAAGCATACTGAAGGGCTAGGGAAAGAACTGCAATCTCAAAACTGGACAACTAAAGCTGAAAATTGACAGAGTGACTGACTTTGGACTGAAATACATGACTGAACTGAATTTATGAAACATACATACATGTAATGACATGAAAGGAACTTAGATACATGAACTTGACATGAAACTGAATAAAGTACTAAGGAGGGAATTGATACCTCATGTTGGAATTGAACCGGAAGGGAAAAGATGCGAGTATCTAGCCATCATATCTGCTTCGGCTTCTCATGTAGCTCCTTTAACAAGCCGATTTCTCCATAACACCTTCACTGAAGCTACTTCTTTATTTCTCAACTTCCGAACACACCGGTCCAAGATTTCAACTGGCACCTTGTCATAAAAAAGATTGTCATTCTCACCAACACCTCTTCACCCCTTTCATGGGTGAAGATTTCAGAGGCACCTTGTTAACTGCACCAACTTCCCTGAACACCACCACATCATATAAGCTTATCACTACAATCATCTTTTGGCTCCTTTGTAGCCTAAACTACCCCTCAGCTCCTCAGACTTCCTGACATGACTAACAACTACACTTTGTGAACTTCTACCTACCGAGAACCTAATGCATGAATACAGTCGTAATCCTGGATATATCTATTACAACCATCATTTCTATTACGATAAACGTACCTAGGGCAGAGAGTAAGAAAATTTGAAGAATGAATTATTCAGGAATCTAAGTTGAGCATATACATGATGTAGCATGACCTTATGAGCCAATAAGGTGGATCCTAAGGACTGAGTTCATAGAGCTGAGCATACTAGAAGGTATGAGCTTGCATATATATTGAGTTTCATGACATGAAGCTGAGATTTATAAAATCATGGAATAAGACTGGGATCTTTGATTGAAGAGGTTATTTATCATTCAGATAACCTAAAAATAAGCATGAGTAAAGCTTAACATCGACTGAAATATAAGGGAAAACATCTGATTAGGAAAGGATCGACACCCCATTTTTGAACTCCCCTACTCTACACAATCCAAGATTTGACTTAGCCCTTCAACTTATGATCTCCCCCTTACCTTAAAGTCATCATTCTAAGGCTCTTGGATCCTTCCTTAAGGTTAGTCTAACATCACTAACTCTTGACTTCTTCGTTGCCTCTAAAGTTATTACTGAAGTCTTCATACTAATAATAATTTCATACTATCCCTGGGACGAATCTCATACTAGGATGGAAAAGGGATCTTATACCTCATGCTGAGACTCCTATGTATAACAACATACAAGAATCAACATGAAAAGCTCATAAGATACCTATGACTACCTCTGGCGAGTTTCCCCGATCCTGATGTGTTGACAGGGCATAGAAGTGGTCTTGACGTCGTCCACTACCTGCACCATCTGATGTGCCCTACTGAGGTTGGCGGGCTGTCGGAGCTACTGAAGAGGTGGTTGGGGCTCTAGCTTCGCCCCATTTGGCTGTTGGGCAATCACTAAGCTTATGGCCCGATTTGCCGCACCAAAAGCAAATGCCTGAACTAGCCATGCACTCTCCTAACTGGTTCTTCCCACAACTCTTACAAGTTGGATATGTAACCTCCCTCAGCCTGGTCTGGATGGGGCACTAGCTGTTGATGGTGTTAGGGCTGATGACCTCTAATAAGACTGTGAGCGGTTTTCACCACCTGTCCTCTAATGGGGATATTCTGAATCTCCTGTCCTAGCCCTCTTGGCCTCTCTATCCTTTTCCTTCATCTACTCTGTCTCTATCTGCAGGGCATATATGATTAATCGAGACATATCTAAATCATTGATCAGCATGGCAGTCATGCACTCCTTGACCAACGAGTATGCCACCCCATTCATGGACCTGCTCACATGGGCCCTCTGATTGGCTACCATCTCCGGTGTGTACTTGGACAACCGGATAAACTCCAAGGCGTACAGTTGGACAATCATATTATTCTTCTTTAGGTTCACAAACTCGACTGCCTTTGCCTCCCTCAACTCCCAGGGAAAGAACCGGTCTAGTAAGGCAGTAAGAAACTCATCCCGACCAATGGGAACTGCTCTAACTCCCCTGCTTTCCTTCCACTTATGATACCACATATGAGCCACCCCCTTCAACTGATAGGAGGCTGTCTGCACTCTCCTCTCCCATCACCCCCATAATCTCAGTTATCTTCTGGATCTTTTCTATAAATTCATGTGGGTCCTTATCCACCTCAGACCTAATAAATTTAGGTGGGTTCATCATGAGTAAATATCGTACTCTCGCTACCGCTGCATTCCCATTTTGGTTTACATGAGCCAAAGCCTTCTACTTGGCCTGAGCGGTCATGGCTAGTGCTTACATCTGAAACACAGCCCTGAACTCGGCATGAGTGACCTTCTCGGGCAAGGGATCCTCTAGGGGTGGCTGATGCCTATTCCCATTGCCATTTCTGTTCATTTTATCATTGACTCAGCAAGGAGGTATGATTCTGCAAATGTGTAAAGCTTGAGTTAGAGGGAAAGAGAGAGAGTTGAACTTATAGCACGAGATAGAATCATGAAATAAGGGAAGTTTCCTAAAATGTCTTGTAGCCTCTTCGTCATAAGTGCGCCGCACTTCACACCCATAAAAAAGACTCAAGTTGACGCGACTTTCAAACACCCTAGGACACACATAAACCTTTTCTCTGATACCAAGTTTGTCATGACCCAAGCTGGGACCCCGAATCGAGACACGAGATCTAGAACCACAAATGGCTCCAAGTCAATCCATGACATGTGCGTAGCAACTCAAGAGCATAAATTAAAGTGGAAACTTAAAACTTAAACATGAATATGCGGAAGTCTGAATATTACAAAATGTGAATAGAAGTGTTAACATCACAACAGTGAGCCATACGTTGAACATACTAGTCTATGTATGAAAAGCCTCTACTGTCTTATGAGATGCTGGGACAAGCCCCCAGCTAACTCCAAGTATGAAACTAAACTAACAAAATAACATGACAATAAGAATGTCCTTGGTAGATGAGAACTCACCAACACAGGGCTAAACTGGACTGATACGGGAGCAGGACTAACGACGCAGCTGAGTTTGATCACTTATACCTATATCATGAAACGATATAACATAGAGTATGCAGTCAGTACTTTAAATGTACCGAGTATGCGAAGTAAGTAAAATGGACTATTAAAGATACATAAGAGTTCATTAGAGTAGAACATTTTAAAACATGAAGTGATAATCATAATGTAAACATGAGGGCTCAAGACTTTCAAAAACTATTCATTACTAGCCATAAATATATTTATAAGAGAAATCTTGTATAAACATAACTTGAGCCAAAATAACATAATCACGAACATGCATAAAATATAAGGAGCAATGGAAGGATTTATCATAACCAACACCATCATAATAGAGATTACATGATGCCCCAACTATCACATTCAAGTGGGCAGAGCTGTCCAAAACCTTGCTATGAAAAAGGACACTAAATGATATGATATCACTCGTGACTCAGGGTTATAATATCCAATAACAATGACTCTTGCATGCACCCATTTATGCAACGGAGACACTCTCTAAATATAGAGGATCCCATATTCCTCGGGCTAAGGGAATCATTCTCTAATATCGAGGATCTCTTATCCTTCGGTGGCCTATAGTTTTGAGACTCGAGGTTTTCCTGAACACTGGACCTATTTGGTGCTAGACACTACTCCCAAAAATATGCACATAGCTTATAGAGTAATTATGAAACATACTTGAAATACGTGGGATAGTTAAAATCATAAGATACATGAACGCGCTTGAAATACGCTATCTAGTCATGAAAGAGACTCATGAGTTAGCCATAAACATATATATGATACTTGAGAAAGTCATTACACTTCAAATTCATAAATTCATGAAGGATTCTTGTAAAAGTTCTATGATAGGTTGCATGACCACGATTTTACTTATTTACATTAGCTTATTCCCTATGATTGAAACAGGTCACCTAACGTGTGTCAACAATGCAGTAAAATAGTAAGTAAAGAACACAGTATTTTTAAGTGAAAAACACCTAGCTCAAAAGTTGAAAAACCACGACTTGTACCTCCTCAGGATTTTCTCCAACTTCACTAACTTCAAAGAGTCTCTTCAAACACAAATTACAACTCTTGTAACCTAAAGAAATTATAAACTTTAATTGCTAGCTGCTCACACTCCTCCCCAAGAATGTGTTCCCAAATGTCTCCTAGTATACTCTACTTGAAGACAATATCCTCTTAATCCAGTTTATGACTCACTGAATTAAGATTAGATCAATTAAAACTCAATGACCAACTCCTAGTACAAGATTGCTAACTCTAGCTTATCACTTTACTAGGACCAAGTTCGTCAATTGAATTTCTTCACACTTCAAATGTTGCAAAATCTCACACCTTACAGATTTTCTTTTTTGTCTCTTTGTGATTGCACGAGTTCCTTTGAGAAGTCATACTTCTATATATACACAACTCTTCAACATCTTTGCAGCAACTACCTTTGCCCGCCTTAAAAGTCTACTCCAAGTAGGAGTCCTTCTTTGAGTCTATATCTTGGCTTCCTTTGGGTTTTAATCATGCTCCAACTCTTACAAGTCAGCACATGTACCACTCTTTAGAGAGTTTTTCTTCACTTCGAACTTCCCATCAAATCAAACTCTTCTTGACTTAGAGTTCTACTTCAAGTGAGATTCCTTCTTCGAGTCAAACTCTTTGCTTCTTTAGTGTTATAGTAGAACTCCAACACTTCAATTTAGCACATGTTTATTTCACTGAGATTGTGTGACATGGCTTAGCCATCTTTTGATACATGCAGATTATCTGTAACATCCCAGAAAGTCCTACGAATAGACCCGGGAGTTTAAGTTAAAAACTGCAGAAAACCTGAAATTCTACATGAGTCGTGGTGAGTACCTATGACTCGTGATGAAATCCGGAGGCTGAGGTTGTGTCACGGATAGTCCTACGAGCCGTGGTGAGAAGGTATGACTAGTGGTTAAGAGTCGTGATGAATATCTCAGTGGTTTCAAGAGTGAGTCATCACGGGTCATGGTACGACTCGTAGGATGTAGCAACGAATCGTGACGAGGAGTAGTGGTTAATTCGTATTGGGTTGGGTGGATGGTACCATGGTTGATAGTACGACTCATAGGATTGTGGTACGAGTCGTGGGTTACCAGTCGTGGCCAAATTCAGAAAGTTGGGGAAAAGGGGTGAAGTGACCATGAGTTGAGACTTGGTGGTACGACTCGTGGTTGGGGCCAGAACTATTTTTTAGGAAAATTTCAGTAAGGGCAATTTTGACTTTTCTACACTTTTAGGCCCTAAACCACGTCGTTTTGAGGTCGAAACAGGGTTTTAAGGATGAAAACTCCTGTTAAGTTCATTTTAGCAATTTGAAGTGTTAGAGAAGGGAGTAGGAAGGGTTTCAAGCCATTTTCTTCAAGTTCTTCAAGCTCTCACTTAGGGTTCTTCAAGGGAGTAGGAAATCACGAAATTTTCAGGTATGTGAGGTTTGAATGGGTAGTTTAGTCCCTACCCATGCCCATTTCTTCCCATTTCCTATGTTTAATTTGCTAAATTCTTGTGGGTCTTAACCCCGTTTGCATGATTCCTCAAAAGCTTACATGAACTTGTGATATTATGTTTAATTTGCGGGTTTGAAGTGTTTGGACTAATTTTACTTGTATATATTTTATATTTCATAATTTAAATCTCTAAAAGTATGGATTCCCAATTATGGGGAAATTTTTAGTGAATTTCGTGGTCAAGATGATTCCGAAAGCATGAACAAATTTCTCTTAAATTTTTTAAGCATGTCTTCAAGTTTCGATTTCTCATGCTATCATGATTGTTTTCTTATGAATTTAAGCATGTCAAGTATGTTTGAAATTATGGGCAATTCCCACATGTCACTTATGAATTATAACTACGATTTTGGCAGACTCACAGGCCCAATTCCATGGTTAGAAATACAAGCTGTCATGTATGTTATGATTTTCATATTTTCACTAGCCATGCATGTCATGTTATGAAAGTTATGAGCACGTTGCATGTTTTTGGGAGTAGTACTTAACACCGAGTAGGTTCGGGGCCTATGTTACATCCCGAATCTCAAAACTACGTGCCACCATAGGATTATGTTTGGGACCTTCTCAGTGATTGTCCCCTATGCCCTACGGGGCCTTCATGAGTGATATCACTCCTTTCATGGTTCATACCCTTGGCAAGGTATGAACGGCCTCCCGACTAGGGGTACAAGTCGGACTTCATGTGTCCTCATGTAAAGTATGTCGTTCTAGGAATCTCCCATTGTTTCTCATAGTTTTGAAATATGCAAGATTATGTTCTTTTGGCTCAAGTTATGATTTATGAAATGTTTTCCCCGCACTTTACGACTTTGATGGGTTTATGAGTATTTTTGGAAATATTGAGCCTTACGATATACTTACGGTTTCAGTTTTATGATCATGATGTCCAACTCCTATAACTTTCATGTTTTTGAGCCTTGTTTTGCATACCTTACATACTCAGTACTTTTCGAGTACTGATCCACATATTTTCAAGATCCGATTTTCAGGTCCAGCATCATCCCTAGCTTGCGCCCAGTTCCGCCTAGTCTTCAGTGGTAATTCCTCATGATTCGAGGGCTTCATGTTCAGACCTTGTTTATCTTATGTTTTCCGACTGTTTCGGTTAGTTTGGGTGTGGTCCCTTCAACCCATCTTTTATGATTTGAGGCTTTTAGACTTATGTGTAGTATTCAGCCGTTTATGTTTGGATCTTATATTGTTGTTTCCTTTATCTTTCATGATATGATTTTCAATTAGTGATTTATGAGTTAAGTTCTGCTGTATATGAATGAATTAGTGTTATTCTCATTCCATGGGTTGACTTGGGGTCTCTCGGGACTCCTTGTCCCGTGTCTACGATCCTGATGTACTCTCGGGTCGTGACATTATCTCTATTAGAACATTTACTGCTGCCATGTCAGCTTTTTAGGCAGTAAATTTTATACTCCCTTGGAACAAATTGGCTAACCTGTTTCACCATCTTTTTCAATCATCAAAACTATATAGATCCCAACAAATTCCCCCTTTTTGATGATGACAAACTCCTTGCACCTGTTCCCTCAATGATATCTACCTATAGAACCAAGAAATGAAGCACTTGATTGAAGTCAGTCATATGGGTTATAAACATTGCACAACCTATATTCTTCCCCCCTTTTGTCATCATTGAAAAGAAAGCCAATTTGAGACACTAAACAACTTATATGCACTGGGCTATCTTCAAAACAATCAGATATCAATCTCATGAAAACATAATGAAATATTAACTAGTGCAGAGTTTGGAATCAATATAAGCAAAAAGGAACCCTTTTAATCCACTGCCATTAATCATGCTACAGTCACACAAAATAATACAGTGAATAAGGAATCGGTTAAGCAACAGGAAACAACAAAAAGGAACAAAAAGACCAGGAAATAACAAGGATAGGCTTGAAATTACAAAATGACAGGATTAGGAGGAAGGAGCAGAGGGAAGCAGCTTGGTAAACTTATGAATAACATCCATATGGTCAGCTCTTTATTTAACAAGAGTTAGATCCAGTTCATCAATCTTAGCCTATAAGATAGCCTTCTCCCTCTTATGATCAGCTTTGGCATTGTCCAATTCAACACTTTTGTTAGCCATAACAAGCCTCATATACTGCAAGGGTTTTCTGCCTTTTTCATTGAAGTAGGTAAGGCGACATGGTTCACCTAATCCAAAAAATCTTTGGTGGTTTGGAGAGACCAAATTTGAATAGGCATAGAGTAATCTTCGAAAATGGCAGCCAACCAAAACCCATAAGGTAGAGCATAACCCCTTTCATCTGTTTGAAGAACCCTCTGCATGTGTTGATAATGAGACTAGGCAAGTTTATCTTAACCTCGGTATAAAGAAACTCCATTAGTGTTCCAAGCTACAAAATCTGCCATTTTGAAGGAAATGAGAAAAGGAACTATAGTGGGTTGAATAACTATTTTGTGCACCACAATGTCACAAAATTTAGGTAGGGAAGTATCAGTAAGGACTTTGCTGGTGGAGGAAAATGGAGTTTCCATGGCTAGTGTTAGAAGTGGTTATCAGAAAGGAGCTGTTGGGTTAAGTATCTCAAGAAGAAAGAGGAACTTGTGATCTTAACTTCATCCAACTACACCATTTATAGGATAGAAAATGAAGGTGGAACGTGTGAGAGGATATGACAAAGTGCAGAGAGAAAGTGGTTGATGTGACGATTTCAGCCTTTGAGAGAGACGGTTAAGAAAAGTCATAATTGAGTGGAACAAGAAAGCTCAGATGTTTCACATTACTCACTATTTATTTAGTATAAAATAGCATATACGTGACAACATCACTAAGGTTTGCATTTGTATTTTTAGACTCCATCACTGCATAATTTAATACAATATTATGTCAAAATAAGATTAATGAACTGGAATTGGGATGCATAATTGAATGTGCAAGACTAAATTGAATAGCAAATTGACCAATAAAATGGGTGAACCCCTTAATCTAGCCAATCATTAAAGGAAGCTTATGCAATATTAATCATCCCCAAATGTAACCTATTCCTTTCAAAGTGCTCCCTACTTAGAGCTTTGATAAATATATCAGCAATCTACTCGTCAACTCCATGGTCGGACCTGTTTCATTAAGGTCCATTTTAGTGGCAGTGGCAATGGGAGTATCAATCTCTATAGCAGCTTCCATATTTAATGTTCCCCCCTGTCAGTGAATCCACACTTTGTTCAACAGTTGAAACAGGTGATGCAACCTATTCCTGAGCATGTTCATTAGTTTCACTTTCATCCTTCACGAAAAGGGCCTCTACTTGAGCCTCCAAGGATAAAGGTACATGAAAAACCATTTGATCGCCATCAAAATCGGCATTGAATCCCTTGCAAACTAATGTATGTAAACAAATAGCGCGCCCCTCCACTAAAACGGGCTGGAATGCCTGTATGCCTAATCTATGTAGGGTGGGTGCTCTATACGGATTCAAAAAAATTCATATGCAACAGGTCAAGACACCTATTTATGTTTACTTGATTTTTTGATTTGAATGAGGATCTTACTTATTTCCCCCTTACACAGGCACTACAGACTTTGTCATTATGAACTTAATTTTAGGCACGCCTATAACCATATCCTTTGAAGCAAGTTTATTCAACTGTTTCAAACTAGCATGCCCAAGACCATTGCACTAAGACAAGTTAGATTTGTATCCGACAATCCCATGATATCTACCTTGTGCATATTTTTGTGTCTGCTTATGCTTAGAACAATTTCCTTTGTGTCCAACCTTTTGACCTTGCAACCTGCAGAAGTAAAAGTTACCTTGTTGTCTTTATCACACAACTGAGATATACTCAGTAGGTTATGCTTCAATCCATCAGCATGGTATACTTCTTCTAGAGCTTTTGTTTCTGTACTTTTAATTTTGCCAAATCCAGTAACAGTGCCCTTTTTTTCCATCTCCAAAGGATACATCCCCCCCTTTTAGTGGAGTAAATGAAAGGAATTTTTGTTGTCTCCAGTCATGTGTCTTGAACAAGCACTATCCATGTACCAATGCTTGCTCCCTTTCACTCTCACCTGCAAAATATCTCAGGGGTTAGTTTTAGGAACCCAGACAAGCTTGAGTCCTTTTTTGTGATTAAAAGGGTGAATCAAATTTCTTTCTTGCCCAGTATGGCAACAAGTTGTTAGACCTGTTCCTATGAACAATATTTAGCTTATTTCCTTTTGCCAGCAAGTACACCTGTTCCTACTCCTAGCTGCAACTGGACATTCAGTAGTAGGATAACCACTTTTACCACACAAGTAAAACATATCTTTAGTGACATTTATTTCTTTATGAAAACCTATCCCAACCCTTTCATTGTGAACTCTTCCACTTAGATTGTTCAAAATTCTAGATGACTTGGTCCACCTACTAGCTTTCTCAGAAATCAAGTTTTAACCTAGATACTTCCAAAACCAATTTTCTTATCTTTTTTTTTCATAGAAGTAATCAATTTTACAGTGCTTGAGATCAGACTCAACCTTTTGCAAATTCTCACTCATCCATTCCTTTTGAAAAGAGGATTCTTTCAAGCTTTCATTTTTGAGGACTTGATTTACAGACTCAAGTTGGATAACCTGTTCCTTTAGGGAACTGTTTTCTTTATCAATAATCCTTGCCATTTTTAAAATCAATAAACTCAAATTTTAAGCTAGCAAGAGCATTAAAAAGATGATCCCTGTCAGTAGTGACTTCCTGGAGTTTATCCATTAAATCATTCATCATAAAAACAAGTTTTCTTTTAGAGAGAGTATGCATGTTTTCATTTAAGTCAGAGATACTTACCTAGGAATTCTTTTCTCCTTCATCAAGATCAGAGTCTTCTAGAGCCATGAATGCAGTTTCATCAATTTCTACTTCAGAATCATTAGTGTCAGATCCCCATGCAGCCATCATTGCATAATTTTTCTTTTCCTTCTTCTTTTCCTTTTCAGCTCTCTCCTTCTCAGCCCTCTCTTTTCTCCACTCAATTTTCCAGAGTAGACAATCTTTAATCATATAATCAATTTTGTAGCATTTGTAACAACATGCTGGAGACTTCTCATTGGAACCTTTTCTGCTACTTGTTCCTTTCTTGTCATAGCCCTTCTCTTTCTTGAGGAACTTCTTAAATTTTTTTGCTAAAAATGTTATTTGATCATCATCAATATCAGGCTCATCACTGTCTGAAACTTTTAAATCCAGTGAATTTTCTTTGGTTCCATATTCATTCATAAGGTCATCCATGTTCATCTCATAAGTCTTCAAGTTCCCTACTAACTCATCAAGAGTCATGGTAGAGATATCTTTATCTTCCCTTATAGCAATAACTTTGACATCCCATTTAGCTTTAGGGAGGATCCTCAGAACTTTGTCAACTTATCCTTCAGTGGTTAGTACTTTTCCTAGGGAAGATAGTTCATTAATTAAATATGTGAGCCTTGTAATCATTTCTTGCTGAGACTCACTGTCCCTCATCCCTGGAAGTTTCATATTCAGTGAATAGCATAGCCACTCTGAATTTCCTTACCAGACTTGTCCCTTTATGAGCATTGATCAACGCATCCCATATCTGTTTAGCAATGGTACAGTTTGAAATCCAGTTGTACTCATCGGGTCCTAAGCCACATACAAGAATGTTCTTCGCTTTAGCATTCTATTTGAGAGCCATCAGATCTTCAGCAATAAACTCAGATCTTACCTTCATCACTTCAATTCCATCCACCATCTTCTTAGGAAGAGTTGGTATCATGGTCATCCTATCCCACAACTCATAATCTGCTGCTTGAATAAAATTTTCCATGCGTGCCTTCCACCAAATGAAGTGTGATCCATTGAAGAGAGGAGGTCGAGTTGTTGGTTGGCCTTCACTGTGTCCAATAGATGGTGTAGAATTCATCATGATCTATCTTAGGTGTTAGCCTTATAAGATAAATCTTCTCTAATACCAATTGATAGGCTACACGAACACAATTTTACTTATTTACGTTAGCTTATTGCCTATGATTGAAACAGGTCGCCTGACGTGTTTCAACAATGCAGTAAAATAGTAAGTAAAGAACACAGTATTTTTACGTGAAAAACACCCGACTCAAAAGGTGAAAAACTACGACCTGTACCTGCACAGGATTTTCTTCAAATTCACTAACTTCAAAGAGTCTCTTCAAAAAGCAGATTACAACTCTTGTAACCTAAAGGAATTATAAACTCTAATTCCTAGCTGCTCACACTCTTCCCAAGAATGTGTTCCCAAACGTCTCCTAGTATACTCTACTTGAAAACAAAATCCTCTTAATCCAGGTTATAACTCACTAAATTAAGATTACATCAATTACAACTCAATGACCAACTCCTAGCACAAGATTTCTAACTCTAGCCTATCACTTTACTAGGACCAACATCGTCAATTGAATTTCTTCACACTTCAAATGTTGCAAAATCTCACACTTTATAGATTTTCTTTTTTCTCTCTTTGTGAGTGCACGAGTTGCTTTGAGAAGTCACACTTCTATATATATACAACCCTTCAACATCTTTGCAGCAACTACCTTTGCCCGCCTTAGAAGTCTAGTCCAAGTAGGAGTCCTTCTTCAATCTATCTCTTGGATTCCTTTGTGTTTTAATTAAACTCCAACTCTTACAAATCAGCACATGTATAACTCTTCAGAGAGTTGTTCTTCACTTCGAACTGCCTATCAAATCAAACTCTTCTTAACTTAGAGTTCTACTTCAAGTGAGACTCCTTCTTCAAGTCAAACTCTTTGCTTTTTTAGTATTGTAGTAGAACTCCAAAACTTCAATTTAGCACATGTTTATTTCACTGAGATTATGTGACATGGCTTAACCATATTTTGATACGTGCAGCTTATCTCTATTGGAATATTTACTGCTGTCATGTCAGCTTTTTACATAGTAAATTTTATACTCCCTTGGAACAACTTGGCTAACTTGCTTCATCATCTTTATCAATCATCAAAACTACATAGATCTCGACATTCTACATCATGATCGTAATACATAACTTAAAACTTGAGAGTTAATATCATAAGAAAATTATGCGATTTCAATAGAAGGGAACTTAACCCTAGAAGTTCATAATCATGCTTGATAGTAATTTCATGAAAGTCTTGATAGAAATACAAAACCCTAATCATGAAAGCATTAATTTGATCAAGATAGTTGAACCCATAAAAGAATCATGGAGGAATTCAAAAATACTCAATAAAGCCCTAGAAATTCAAAAATTAGGGCATGGAGAATAGGAGATCGTGATTTCAATTGGAGAAGGGGAATGAGGGTGGAAGAACCCCACATACTTAGGTAAATTGATTTCTTAACTTTGATGAAGATGAAGATAATGAACCTTAGCTTTACTCTTGAGAGCCTTGAGGAAATTTGATCTTCTAATTTGGGTGATAGGATTATAATAAGAGTTCTAGGATCAATATTCCCCTTAAAACACTCTTTTTCAAGCTTAAAATGACGTAGTTTAGGACTTAGGAGCTTATAAATTATGAAAATACCCTTAATGATTCGTCAGGAAATTTCATACTGCTAGAAATGACTCGTTAGGCAAATGACGAGTCGTTTCCTTTATCCGTGAAGTACACTGAAATTTTTCGCTGTTGCTCAAATAATGGGTCACTTAATGACTTATTAGGTCAAATGACAAGTCATTTCCTTAATCCATCATGATTGTCTGAAAAATAGCATTTCCCCAAATAACGAGTCATTTGACAACCCGTTGGGTTAAATGACGAGTCATTTGATGACTTGTTGGGATACATTCTGATCTTTTGAAATGACAAATCATTTGGCGACTTGTTAGGCAAATGACGATTCATTTGATGACTTGTTAGGCAAATGACCAGTGATTTGACGACTCATTGAGAGGCATTCTAAACTTCTCAAATGATGAGTCATTTGATGACTCGCTAGGTCAAACGATGAGTTATTTGATGAATCGTTCTTTAAACTGATGCATATTTTTTTGTTTTCTCCATTTCAACTCTCAAGTATGATCTTAGGGGCTTTTAGGATGTTACATATGAGTTCAATGAATTTGGTCCCTCCATGTGTCTGCTTTCTTTAGGTTGTCACTAGTTTAGGCATTCCTTTGCATTTATCTCTTTATTATTTTTTTGGTTGTCATGGCTTTGATTGTTGAAATTGCATAGAGTGTGGTGGTCTTCATATTTATTTATGATAATATGTTTCTCTTTATATTGATGTGTTTATATTGAATGGCTAATATCCTTGAATAAATATTTGAGAAACTTTGATAACTTTTATGATTGTATTTGTGATAGCCCCAGCGGCCATGAGTATTACATTGCTAACATTCAATTGATCTTTATGAATAATAAAAAAGTTTTTCGGTGATGCCAAAAAAGGGAAGATGTATATGCTTGTAATATTTTTAACCCAGTAATATGATATTCTGATTTGGTTCATCTGAGTGGTTCTTTGGGCTGATTGAAAGAGGATACAAAGGACATGAGTTTGTCATCATCAGAAAGGGGAAATTTATTGGGATTTAGTATGTTTTCATGATTGACAAAATTATTTGGGTCAAAGAGGAGTTAGGTTGGATTAAACAAATAGTATGGAACAAGTGTTAAATTAAATAAACCAGATACAACAATTACGTGTTCTATTTAAGAGTTTGACTGAGAGTAAAACTTTTTGAATAAAAGGAGTCTCATATAAGAATGAAAGATCTTATAAATATAGGACTCTTCTTGGATGATCTTTGCACGAAATAGAACTCCTAATTGCTGCATAAATTTAGTTATGTGAAGCAAGGAATTTATGTCCATCTCAAACACTATCATAACAAGGAGTCTTTATTCTAAAAGTGTTTATGTTTAACCAACTTACTTTCACTTGCTATTGTAAATATGCAGGTTTTTTATTAAAGAGAGTCACGCACCTATATTGAGAGAAATAGTAGAAATCAAAGCATAAAATGAAGATTATTCTTATGTTTCTGTCTAACCATTCAAGTGCGAAGGCTGATACAAAGGATCAGATTGAAGAACCTGTTTCATGGATATGTTTCACAGTTTCTTCAATTCTAGCTTTCTATATTAGGATTGTTATTGAGTTGTACCTATTTCATACTTTTTTAGAAGCATTGTTTAGGTATTTTTCTGAGAAAAAATTAGCTTCAAGTTAGGGATAACTTAGAGGCGTCTCAACTTTCTTCTTGATTGTTGTAAGAGAAATTATAGTTAGTTCCTAGGTTGCAATTGTTTTTGTAATATGAATCTAGCTACAATATAGTGATTGTAGGGGCAAGGGATTAGAGTTAGTATCTTTGGTTGCAAGTGTTTACAATCTGAATTTTGTTGAGGCTCACAGTGTTAGTGAAGTTTGGGGCAAATCCTGCAGTAGTGTAGGTAGTGATTTTTCACCCTTGTGAGTCGGATGCTTTCCACGTAAAAACATCGTGTGTTTTTTACTGCTTTTACTAATTAATTGAAACAGTTAGACAACCTATTTCACTGTTGGTGACAAGCTAAGTTAAATAATTAAAACCTTGGTCATGCAGACTAACAAAGTTTGACACGAATGGACATCTCATACCCCCTGCCTACATGTTTAGTGTCGTTGGTTTCACAGTGTCTGTGTAGTTTAGATTTTGAGTTGCCTCTCCATTGGTCGATATGGTAGCACATTTAGGGTTTATAGGATTCAACAAAGGAAGTTTTGTCGATGATGCAAGTGTGAAGGGATGACCATCCACCAGAGGAGGGTAGCCGTCGGCCATGTTGGCCAGCAAAAGCTAGTTTTTAGGCTAGGTTTAGTGTTATGTGTGCAATGGAGAGAAGTCTCCTAGAGAGCAATCCTCTTTTAACGTAGTAAATCACAAATAAGTATTTTTATCAACCTCGTGTGTGGCGCACATACTTCTAAGCTTTTTAAATACCACTTTAAAGTTGTAATTATGTGTATTTGATTACTAAAATATTGAGTTTTACACTAACATACTTTAATGGAATAGTATTCTAACATACTTCATAGTATATTCAATTTTTTATAGTAAATGTTAGTGTACTGTTAGTTTAAATTGGACAAGCAGTAGGTATATTGTTATGGTCATTGGAATGTTGACTCACTTCAGTAGTATACCATATGAACATACATTAATTATATATTATAGTTTATTCAAATTTAAGTTGGTATATAGTTAGGTTTCAACTGGAATACCAACATATTTTACTAGTATATAATGGTTGGTTATTGTACTATGTTAACATTATATACTTGGTTTTGCAATATTGGAATTCTTCCATATATATTTGATCTATTTAATAGAGATATGTTTGCATATTGAATGACTAGGATTTAGGTATTCTTTCCATTATGTTTTGTCTAGCTTTAATCTAGATACATTTACATATTAAAAGGATAAGTTAAAAGGATTCTTTCCTTTATTTTCGATCTAAATTTTGTTGAGATAGGATGGATTTTGAAGAATAGATATATGTCTTGGTTAGTTTGTTGTTACTTGATGTAATTACGTTAGTTGGGATAAATGCATTAAACGGATCTAATGAATGTTACAGATATGAAAATTATTCGCTCCGTTTCAATATAAGTAGTGTTTTCAGCTTGATCACACCCCTTAAGAAAACTCTTTATTATTAGACAGAAAAATATAATTTACCCACTTACCCTTAATAAGTATATTGAAAAAGATGTAACTCTTTAATATTTTTTTGATTATGTAAAACTCTCTCTTCTTAGATAAGGGTAAAATTGAAAGAACATAATTAATGTCTTCTTGATTATATAAAGTTAACACTTATTTTGAAACAAAATAAAAATACCTAAACAGCACTTATTTTAAAACGGAAAGAGTAGCCGCCAAGAAAGCTGCACTAAACAAACCTCAAAAGTCAGAACCATGAAAAGCTATTATGACGGCTAATTAATTAGGACTCTTGAGCAAAATAGGATTAATAAAGCTTTTTGATCCAATTAAAGAATACAGAAAATCACCGTACAATGAGGTGCTAAGCTGCTATAAGACACATAATCCCATAAAATGTAAGACACTTTACATTGCAGAGAAGCCAAGATGGTGGATGGAATTCTGAAAATATTGCCTGAATATGTGATGATTTATATACTCATGAGATTTCAAATAAAATCTCTCATACGACTAAAATGTGTCTCTAAAACATGGTATACTCTCTTACAATCATCATATTTTATCAATTTTCATCTAAATCGAACTACCAGTGCCAAAGATGAATTTGTTCTACTCAAGCGATCCTTCCAAGAAGAACCAAACAAATATAAAAGTATCTTGTCTTTTCTCTTACATGTGGATGGTCATATTGATCTTATACCTGTTTCTCCAGATCTAGATGTACCATATCTCACCACCACTAATTCTTGTATTTTTCATCAACTTTTGGGTCCTTGTCGTGGTTTGCTTCTTCTGACGGATTTTGAAAGCATTGTTGTATTTAACCCAACAACTAGAAATTATAGGCTTCTCTAACCCAGCACTTTTACTTGTCCATTGGGTTTTTATCATGAAATTAAAGGTGTAGCATTTGGCTTTGACTCGGTTGTGAATGACTACAAGGTTGTTAGGATTTCAGAAGTTATTGGAGATCCTCCTTTCTATGATTCTAATGTTAGAGCGTGGAAAGTTGAGGTTTATGATTTGATTATTGATTCATGGAGAGATGTAGAAAAGTTCATCAACAGTTGCCAAGTTTGTGTTGGTATCCTTGTTCTGAGATATTTTACAGGGGAGCCCTTCATTGGTTTGCAACTAGTGAAAAAGTTTTAATTCTTTGTTTTGACTTGAGTACCGAGATCTTTCGCAATATGAAGACGCCTGATTCTTGTGATTTCAATGACGGAAAGTGTTATGGCCTCATAGTCTTAAATGAATCTCTAACATTGGCTTGTTACCCCAATCCAGGGAATGTGCCTAAACCAGGAAAAGGGAAAGTGAAAGAGAATAGGAATGAAGCGAACTTGGTATTCAATTTCAAGATTATTAGATAAGCTGTGACTCTTGAAATTGATGAATTAGCAAGTATATTTTGACAATTTTTCCACCATGAAGATTTTGATTCTCTTCTTTTTCCGGTATGTACGTAGTCTACATTATTTTTGTTATGTCAATTGCTTTACCAAGTCTTCATCTAAACTTCTTTGCGCTGAATATTTAGTAAAAGCTTTCAGCGTAATCAATTTCATTTGCGGCATTAATTCTAATGTTTTCTTTATATTAACAATATTTACAAATTCTTTTGACAGACTATATCACTAGAAACTCAATCTAAAACTCTTCTCTGTCTTTCTAAAGTAATTGTTGACATTTGTTAATCTCTTTATATCATTTGTTTGCCTATGTCACAGTGATCATTGCTCGCATTAATTTCATGTATATACAAAAAAATAATAAGAAAATAACAAAACAAATGTGAATAGAAATATTTTGTTAATGAGCTTTTGTATACGGAAGGATTACACATAAATCCAAACTAATTAAACGAGAACTTAGAGATTCTTCATGTAGAAGAAGTGAGAGACCTAACAAACCACATCTAATAGTACTGGTTGAAGGCGGTTGTCTTGGTATATCAGAGCAACCTCGAAAACAACAGTCTAAACATTATTTGGTTGTGAGAAGAGGGCATGCAAAATCTAAGAGTTCTATCTCTCGCATTTTAATTAGTTGTACACAATAGACGTACTTATGTAAGAAATTTTAGGCAGTAATGACTAAAGTTATGTTTACCCTGATAAGCTTCTACAACACCCTGTATTGGTGGATCCTTGTTTCCAACATCTTTTGCGCACACTTATTGGGAGTGCTCATCTTTTATGAGAAACATATTTTAATTTCATCTCCACCGTCATTTATACTGGGTTGTAGACTGTGCCACCATAATACTCTGAGATATAGGAACTACACATTTGTTTTGAGTATACAACCTCTCATCGAGTGCAAACCTATAACGTATCCATCCTAAAACATATGAATACTAGGAGTCTCATTAAGCAACCACTAATTTAAATTGATCAAGCAAAAGTCTTATTCTTTTAGAATCACATTTGATATAATTTCCAAAACTCATATATCATTATTTCTTGTATTCATAATTATGACGCATAGGTTGTAATTGGTGCACTGGTGAATATAAATCAATGAGATTCTATTAATGATCTTGGCCACACTTTGTGAGATTACACTGGGTTGTTGTTGTATTCTATCAATGTTCTTCCTCTTCTCATGATCCCCTTAACATTTTTTCTAGATTTGCTCAGGCAAACCAAATTTGTATACTTGGTTTTTTGAAAACATACTAAGATAGCTAGAATCAAAATATGTCTCAAGTATCTGACGAAGTCAATAATGAAACTAATCTTGAGCCACCATAACGGCTTTGTGTTTGTGTCACACCCCAATACCGACCTTGAGGCAACATGCATCTGATGCTAATGAATTGTATCAAAAGCACTTTGTAAAGATAAAAAATTACATTAATGGCCCCATTAACATCAATCGATCTAGTTATACTGATTTTAAATTAAGACAATATTTAATAAGAATAAGCAGAATGATATATAATGGTCTTTAATATTTGCCAAGCATAATAAAATGCCCACAATTTAAGAAATGACTTTCACAATACTATCTATAATACTACACATTTTAGTGGAGCCTCTATGAAGAATAAAGAATTATTAATTTAGAACGTAACCCGAAACTAATAAGACATTGAAGATGAATCGATAAAACCCCATGAATAAGAACGTGCACTCACCAATAATCTCCAAAGAAATAAGTAATCCTAGTTTGTATGTTCGACCTGTACATGTGTAACACCTCGTACCTCCAAAAGGATTCCCGGCCTTATTATGTGACTCTTCAGGTGATTTATAAAGTTTATATGGTGTGTGGGGTCTTTAACCCAGTATGGAAGTACCCGGGAGTTGATATATTAGAAGTAAGAATTTTAGATAATTTAACTACATATGTACTATAGATGACCTATGGGTTGTAGATTTATTCTACATCATGTGTCAAAGTACGACGGGATGTCTTGAGTTTTGAGCTAGTTTTTAAGGGATCTATTGTCCACTCTACAAAATGCAGATGAGTTCTATGAAGCGTAGGTCACCACGGTAAGTGGAAGCCCCATTTTAAGCTACTGTTAAGGTCTACAAAACCAATATATGAACTGCCGAATTTAATCTACAAGCCGTACTTTACCTCTCAAATGAAAATTCATAGAATGAGTAAGGAGCAGTTCAACAGATGAAATAATCTATGGTCCATAAAATGATTCTACAGACCACATCAAAGGCTTGGTTTTTGTTTGATCGACTGATGATTCAACATATGATTCGAAAGTTGATTTTACGATTCATACCTGACATTTGTATATGAAACTTCAGAGAGTTGATTTTTCTCAGTTCAACAGATGAAGCATTCTATGGATTGTAGATTTATTCTGTAGTCCGTATATGTGAACCAGAGGTGGGGAGTGCGTGTCTAGAGATGGTCTACGATTGGACTTACGAACTGCAAATCAATTCTAAGGTCCGTAACAGTGTCCAGGTACCTTAAGTTGTGCCTTTTTCTTTGCGTCTATATATAGATCACACCTGATTTCTCACTCATTTTTTTCATTTGTAACTCGGTATAATAGCTCTTCTCTTCTCTCCGAGCTATCTCAACTACAGGTAAGTCCCTCTCAATCTATTTTCATAAAGAATTTCTTACATGCAAGCTTAGGTTTGTGATTCTAGCTTCTACTCTCCTAGGATTTTAAGAAAAAATCCACTTCTAGTTCAAGAAAGATTTAGCAGCCTCTTCTCCCCAAGCTTCTAGTTGTATTCTTCTCTTGCTCTAGAGAAACTAAGGTATGTAAGGAAAATCCTAAGTGTGTGACATCATCTTCATCCCACAAATACTTTCCTTAAACTAATGCAAGCTTTTACTACATGATTTTGATGAGATCTTTACCTTCATTTGGAAAATTGCATGTTTAAGATTATTGAACTCTTTATATCGATCACGAGTAGCCTAATTTCTTGCATGAGTTAATTTTATGAGATTTTCATAATCTTTCATGAAAGTGTTATAAATGATGATTTTGTCCTTATATTAAAAGATAAGTTTTGTTGAACTGTGTTAAAATTCCTTCATGAGATTAATATCATAGAGTTTGGCCAAGACCGCATGTGAATTTCTTAAGTTTTGATATATAAAGTTTTAGCATGATTATGAGATTTCAAGTGAAGGCATGATTTATTTAAATTATTTTAGCTTCTTAATTTAAAGTATGTATATCAGAGTACAAGCCTTCAGATAAGGCGTATTATTGAATTAGAGCCTATAGATTAGGCCAAGTTTTTAGAACAAAACTTTTCAGATGAAACTCAAATTATGAGCCCAAGGGCTATCTTTCGGTATCATGATTCTGTTAGAAAATAAGGGGTTAAATCGAAATGATATGAGTATTTTAGAGCAAGTGTTGGAAACTATATTTGCCGATGTAGGAGTGAAGCATGTCGTAGTTTCGGGAATGCGCATCCCCAGATTACTCTCCCACAATGGATAAATTCAGAAAATCTTGCTAGCAAGTCAGTTCAGGCTTCCTACCCAGCAAAGTAGGTGGTGACTTAGTTGGCCGGGCCATAGGGCTCAGACTCCATATTTATATTATGCACTATGTCGGTTATGCCACGAACTTCGATAGTATTTTTAGGTCATAGTATGATTACAAATATTAAGGAAAAATTGCATGTTTTTCTTTCACAACCCTTATGATTATTTTTACATGATTTATATATATATGCACAGTCTCTCTACTTCTCGATATTCTATGTTTCATATTTTTGACATCTTACATAAAGTACTATTTCATGTGCTAACGCCTTTTTACCGAGTGTGCTGCATTATTTAATAATACAACCTCAGGTACAAATACATTTAGACATGCAGCTCAGAAGGCTTATCTCAGTTAAACATTTGGTGAGCTCCATTCTCTCTTGGGGTGGTTATTTTTTCTGTTGTGTATAGTTTTGTTAGAGATCATACGGGAGGTCTTGTCCCCCCAAATCAGACACTCTTAGTTTTGTAAAGGCTTCATAGACTGTCAGTTAGTATGTCCTCTTTTTTATTATCTGATTTGACCTCTGTGTCACTTTTTGTATTAAAACAATGGTTTTATGAAAAACTCTATTCATGATGCATGATTTATCTCCTACTCAGATTTGTGTTATCTGTGTTCCTTTTATTATTAGTTGAATTCTCTATGTTTCATGGCATACAAACTTGACAGAGAGTAGTGTTAGAGTAAGAGGGCCTGGTCAGCTAGCAATGACAACAGTTATAGAGGGAAGAACAGCCAATTCTTATTCCACCAAAGGTCGTCAGAACCTACTCCATCTGCAGCTAGTGCACTACTCGAGAGGTCTCAGAATGAACAGCGAGGACAGGGTGACCAGATTTGCAATCTCAAAGTGTCAGGCTCTTAGTCTTAGCCGGTGTTACTTAGAGCATGCCACGATTTTCCCCATGCAATAAGTGTTGGAGAAGACACCCGAGGGAATGTTGATTGGGACAAGTGGATTTTTCGGATGGGCGCGCCAATGTCATTTCTAAAGGGACTCCCCCAATGTAGGCCAGAGAGCTAGGGGTAAAGTAGCTAGATCTCATAACACCAGCCACACTTCTATGGCTTTTTCACATGGTACTCAGGCCCCATCTAGACAAGGTGTGAATAGAGGCGATGGGCAGAACTGGTTATATGCTTTAGCTGGCTACCAGGATCTAGAGGCGTCTCCAAATGTTATCACAGGTATGATATCAGTATTCACCCTTAATGTTTATGTCCTTATGGATCCTAGATCCACTTTATTATATGTGATACCTTATATTGCTCAAGGGTTTGGGTTGGAACCTGAACGACTTAGTGAGCCTTTCTCAGTTTCTACTCCAATCAGTGAGTCGGTGGTTACAGAATGAGTATTATAGAAATTGCATAGTTACAGTGTACCGGAGAGATACTAGCATGACCTTATTGAATTGAAAAATGGTCAATTTTGGCATCATCATGAGTACAGACTGGTTCTCTTCATGTTACGCCACATTGAATTGTCGTACCAAGGTGATCACATTTCAGTTTCCGAATGAGCCGGTGTTAGAATGTAAGGGAAATATTGTGGTGCCAAGGGTAGATTTATTTCCTATCTTGAGATACAAAAGTTGATTTCTAAGGGGTGCTTATATCACCTAGTGAGTGTATGGGACACTAAAGTTGAGGAACTAGATTCAGTTAGTGCCAGTTGTTAATGAATTTCTAGAGGTGTTCCTAGATGAGCTTTTAGGAATTCCTCCAAAGAGGGAGATCGATTTCGAGATTGATGTTAGATCCGACATGAAACCTATTTCTATTGCCCCAATACAGAATGTGTCACGCCCCACACCTGGGGAGGTGCAATTGGCACTCAGTGCCTATCTGACCAAGTAAGACAACTATACCTTAGCTATAATTATAATATTTGATCCATTATGACTAAAGTCATAACCTGATGAACGATAGAATATATGGACCGACAATGTTAGAATAACAACAATAATAGGGCCGGCGAGGCCATAACTCAATAGTAAAGAAAGGCAAGCTGATAAGGCTGCAACACAACTATATACAATGCAGAAGGCTAGAAAGGCCATAAATTAAACTATATAACCCACAACTAGTCTATAAAGCCTCTAAGAAAGTATAATGTTGATGGTCGGTGCAGGGCCCCGGCGTACCCATCATTTGTACACAAAAACTGAATAATATGCAAAACTATAACTAAACCAGCTGCTCCAGAAAGAAGGGAGCATGCCAACATACTAAAAAATCTCTTACTACATTAGTCGATCAGGGTCTCTATCTCCACATGCAATATGAATAGATATCACAATGAATGATATGTACTGGTATGTAAAGCTGAAAAAAGAAATCATGAAACAATACTCATAATAATATATGAAAAAAGATAAGGATAACAAAAGGATAGAGACAACTTAAACTCTAAAACCTATAATCAATTTGTATTTTTAACATTGTATGTCAATGCAATCATGTGTATGCATATAAAGTAGTAACTACCCAGCCGGTAGACTATCCAGTGGGAAGGTCTAAGCAACTCTGCCTAACCGATACGGACAGATCAATGGTAAAGCCTGTAAATATCTACACAACCGACATGCGAATCAGTGGTAAGGTCTATAGTCATATATCATCATTGCTCGTAGGCCTTTCAATCAGGGATACATTAGTCATATTCATTTATACAGTTAATAGGACCATGCTATGAATACGTATACTATCCTATGAGATGATACACTCACTATATAACTATGACCCGTCTATATCTCAACCATGACTTGAGGGAAGATTGTAACCATGAATTCATGACATGAACATGACCTTGAGACTTTTGATAACATATAGACTATATGAACAATGAAGAGGAATCATAAGGATTGCTCAATAAGTTAGAGTAATAACATAAGATAGGAAAAAAAAGATCTTAGACTTTAGGATAGTTGGACTTGTAGCTACGGAGTTCTCTTGGAGTAGGATTTTCATGTTTATGTCGTTCTAACCTAATCATCTAACAGTTAATAATCAATGCCCTCTTCACAGGGTCTTCATAGAAATTCACCAATAATATCATATCCTCCAAATTTCATACTGTATCAATAATAATAATCTTTCTTCTATACTCCAACTTCAACCATAATTTTCGACAAGTAAGAGTTCAATAATTTCATGAATAAGATGAAAATAGAATAATTATGATACAACACAATATAATGAGTGTTGGATAATGAAGTTAACCATCAATTCCCTTTCATGGGACTTCTATATCTACAACAACCAACTAAATCATATTCAACTAACAATCATCTATCGTCAATACATCTTCAACATTCAAACTTATAAAATTGTCTATAGGAATAATTTAGATATCATAACAAGTGTTCCATCACACACTTAAGCATGAGGACTTCTAAAAATAATTCAATAACCAATTTGGAACCTATTTGATCCAATGATAATAGTCAACAAGGAATTTATGCATATTCAAGGAAAGGTGGCACCTTACATACCTTTTTCAACAATTTAGATTCTACCAACGACCACCCATAGCTTGAACTTCTTATCTTCCTCAATATCCAGCCAACATATAGACATATAATCCAACTTGACCTTCCAAAATAGAGTAGCCAAGAACAATCAGAACTTCAATAAGAAAATCTTTTCCACAAGGCGTATAATCATGAATTTCTAGCGAGGGAGAAGATCAGAAGACTAACTTTAACTTTGGAGGAGCTCTAGCTATGGTGGAAATCAATTTTTCAGAATCTCCACTCATTTAGCTCCAAAATCATCGAAACAACTTCATCACGATGATCCTTACGGCCTTAACAATCTATATCTGGGTTTAATTGATGATTGGAGGATGTTTGATCCTTGAATTTGCTTCAAATCTCCATGAAAACCTAAGGGGAAAGTAAGGGAAGATAACCTTATTTAGTTTTGGAAATTATAGGGGAAAAGAAATGAAGTTTTGTCTGGGTAATGCATTATAAAGGCACCAAAACCTGACCCAAACTCGTGGCCCATTTTTCCCTGGGCAGTTTTCAGTAAAATGATCACAAATTTTTACTCTGATGTTGGATTGATGAGTGGTTTGATATTCTAAAAATTAGACTCAAACAACTTTAATTTGATAGATAGTAGGACTTCAAACTCATTGTAGATTGGAGTTATACTTATCCCAAGTTAGACTATATGTAAAACTTATTTAAAATACTTTCTCATAATAAAATCGTGAACTAGAATTTTTTTTACCAAGCTCCCTTTGGCCTAAAACATTAGTTTAATTCATTGATTCCCTTCTTGTATCCATTTCATGATATAAGCATCCATTTGGAATTTCATTCTCCCAACATCTCACCATCGGATAATGTAAAACATAAAAAGATTCACCTCATATGTCTTCAGCTTAGTGGATTAGTCGCCTTAAAATATATATGAGGTGTTACATCCTCCCCCTTAAGGATCATTCATCCTCAAATAATGATTACACTTTATTTAACTAACTCCTTTCATATCTTTATGCATATCTAGAGATTATATACAAACATAAGGAAAATTTACCAAAAATGTACCTTGATGTCATATTTACACCGTGAAAAAATGAGGATATTTCTGTTTTACCGCTTCTTCTACCTCTCATGTCGTCTCTTCAGTATTATTACTTCTCCACAACACCTTCACTAAGGTGGCTTATTTTATCCTGAGCTTCCTAATCTATGGTCCAGTATAACAACTAGTACCTCTGTATAAGACATATCCTTAAAAATCTAGACATTCTCAATGGGCATAACATATGATGGATCTCCCAAACACTTTTGTAGCATTGACACATAAAATACAGGATGAACTGCTTCTAGCTCCATAAATTACTCAAGTTCATAAGCTACCTCTCCTATTCTATGGAAGATCCTATAGGGTCCAACATACTTTGGGCTCAACTTCCCTTTCTTACCAAACTGCATAACGCCTTTCATAGCTGACACTTCAGAAAGACTCAATCATTAACATCCAACTCTGATACTTAATGACGAACATCAAATATGATTTCTACATGCTCTGAGCTATCTGCAATCTATCCATGATGAGCTTCACTTTACCAATTGCCTACTATACCAAATTTGGTCCTAACAGTTCTGCTTCTCTAGCCTTGAACTAACCGATCAGTGATCTACACTTTCACCCATATAATGCCTCATATGGAGCCATCTAAATGCTCACATGATAATCGTTGTTATAAGCAAATACAATGAGAGGAAAATGGTCATCCTATCTTCCTTTAAAAGTCTAATACACAGGCACACAACATATCTTCAAGTGTCTAAATGGTGCATTCAGCTTTTGCATCATTTTGTGATAGTTCTTCAAATCCTATTCAGTTTGATTAGATATGTGGATGAAATAAAGTGATTCTATTCTGTCTCTCTTTTCTTTAGGATTCAAAGGATGATCCAGTCGATCCTAACAATATTTATGAGGAGAATGAAAAGTTGTACTGAGGCTCACTTGTGTACCCAAGCCTCTCTAGAAGGACTTCTAAAAATTTGCTATAAATTGAGCTCCTCTATCTGAAATGATAGAAATTAGAATCCTATGATGTCGGACTATTTCACAGATATACAATCTGGCATAATCCTCCGCTGCATAAGTAGTCTTAATAGGCACGAAATGAGTTAACTTCGTCAATCTTTCTAGAACCACCCAAACAGAGTCATACTTCCTTCTTGTCTAAGGAAATCCTGTAACAAAGCCTATAAATTACTTCCCATTTCCATATCAGGATTTCTATATTCTGCATCAATCCTTTGGGACTCTAGTGTTCAACTTTCACTTGCTAAGAGTTTGACACTAAGCTACAAAGCCTAGAATATACTTCTTCATATCATTCTGCTAGTATAGCTATCGCAAATCATGATACATCTTCGTCGCACCTAAATATACTCAAAAACGGGAATAATGTGCCTCAATCAAAATCTGTTCACGTAACTTACCCATATCAACTACACACTAATGACCCTGATATTTGAGAACTCTATCTGACCCATATTCAAATAAAGCTTGCTTCTGCTGCAGAATGTTTTCCTTTAGTTTCACTAACTCTAGGTCATCACACTGTTTCTATTTCATTTCTATGACTAAGACTCTATGGTATTCTAAACAACAACTCCTCTGTCTTCGGTGTCTAGTAACCAAATCAGCAAATTAGCTAACTGTTGTGATGCTTTTATCATTTCAACCTTACTGGATTTAACATGACTCAAACTTCCTACAGACTTATGACTTAAAGCATCTGCTACCATATTCTCTTTACCAAGATGATACAGAATGCTCTCGTCATAATGCAATTCTAGCCATCTTCTCTGCCTCAAATTCAGCTCTTTCTGCTTAAACAAGTATTGAAGGCTCTTATGATCAATAAATATATCTACATGAACCCCATATAGATAGTGATGCTAAATTTTCAATGCGAACACCACCGTAGCTACTTCAAGGTTGTGGGTAGGGTAATTTTGCTCATGTTTCCTCAACTGCCTTGAGGCATAAGAAATAACCTTGCCATAATGCATCATAACACACCCTAACTCGATTCTAGAGGCATCACAATACACAACATAACCCTCTATACCTTCTGAAAGAGTTAAGACAGGCACTGATGTCAGCTTATTTTTCAACTCTTGGAAACTCCACTCACATTCTTTTGTTCACTGAAACTTAGTTGTCTTATGAGTTTTCTTTATCTATGGTGTGGAGATAAAAGAAAAGCCTTCTACAAATCTGCATTAATGGCCTGCTTATCCCAAAAAACTATGAACTTCTGTAGGATTCAAAGGTCTTGGCCAATTTTTTACAGCTTTAATCTTCTGACTATCAACCCTTATATCTTCATTTATAACAACACGACCAAGAAAATCTACAGGCGTTAGCCAAAATTCATATTTAGAAAATTTAGCATACAACCTATGATCTTGTAGCGTTTGTAGCACTATACTCAAATGATATGCATGTTCAGCCTCAAATTATGAATATATAAGGATGTCATCAATAAAGACAGTCAAGAATACATTCAGAAATGGCTTAAGTACCAGATTCATCAAGTCTATGAAGGTTGTTAGGGTATTAGTATGCCCAAATGACATCGCGGGAAACTCATAATGATCGTATCTGGTCTGGAAGGCCATCTTTAGAATGTCAGCTTCCTTAACCCGCAACTGATGGTATTCTGACCTTATTTCAATCTTAGAAAAGTACCTAGCATCTTGTAACTGATCAAATAAGTAACTAATTCTATGGACTGGATACTTATTCTTGATTGTCACTTTATTTAGCTATCTGTAGTCAATACACATTCTCAAAAACACATTTTTCTTTTGTACAAACAGGATTGGTGCGTCCTACCGTGATGTACTTGGCTGGATAAAACCTTCATCAAGTAGATCTTTCAACTACTCCTTTTATTCTCTTAGCTCTACAAGAGCCATTTTGTAGGGAGGAATAGATATAAGTTGCATACCTAGAAGTAAATCAATAACAAAGTATATTTCTCATTTTAAGGGACTCTAGGAAGTTCGTCTGGCAAGACTGCTGGAAATTCATTAATCACCGGAACTTACTAGGGAGTCGTCGGTACATGTTTTGAGTCTTTAACTTGAAGCATGTGGGAAATAAAACCTTTAGATATCATCTTTTGGGCCTTAATCTATGAAATAATCTTACCTTTCGTCGTTGCAGCATTACCTCTCTATTCCAGAACTGGCTCGTCAAGAAAATGAGATCTGACAACCTTCTCCTGACAGTCTATATTAGCATAACAGATGGCTAACCAATTCATACCCATAATCACATAAAATTCAAACATATCTAGCTCGACTAAATCAATTGAAGTGGGTCTGTCACAGACTAGTACTGCACAATTTCAATATACTCTTCTAGCTAGAACAAATTCGCCTATTGGCATAGAAACAACAAAAGGCTGGGATAATAACTTTGAAGCTACCTCAAATTTGCCAGCAACCAAAGAAGTAACATAGGAAAGAGTAGAACTAAAATCTAGTAAAGCATAGACAGTATGAGAGAAAATTATCAGGGTACTTGTAACCATATCAAGTGATGACTCCTGATCCTCGCCACCACTAAGGGCCTAAAATTAGTTCCGCATATTCCCCAAACCTGTTGCCTCTCCTCCTATACCTCTTCCATGACTAGAAGCAGCTTGAGAACCAGATCTAGGAGGACGGACTAAAGACGATGGGGCTATTATTGATCCTAATAGCTGAGCAGTCACCTCTACACCTATTTGGCAAATATCACATAATATGCTCACGATGCCCACAACGATAACATACATTCTACCCCTGATGGCACTGTACAGAATGAGCTCTACCACATTGAGCACACTGTGACCAAAGGGGTCTCCCCTGCCCTATACGCTCCTAAATGTTGAGAACTAAAAGGGGTTGTACTCTGACATTGTCTCTGTCCCTAAAGTTGAGACAAAGTACTTTCAGTAGGATGAGTTGACTACTTGGAATTGAGGTCTAGGGTCACTCTGAGGCTCCTTGTAAGAATCCACAGTCCTAGATCTCTTACTATATTCCCTCTTTCGGTGTCCCAAATACGGTGTGTCAGATCTTTTGTTGTCTGAGCATATTCCTGAATCTTAGAGATATTAATACCCTCCTACAAGATGCCCCTGCACAGTCCCTAATCAAGTGAGGTCCAACACCAACGACAAACCTGTGAACTCTGCCCCACATCATCCGCACAATGTTCAGAGCATATCTGACCAATGAATTAAATTTTTGGCTTTACTCACATACACTCACACTATCCTATCTGAGATTTAGAAATTAATCAAGTCAGGCCTCTCAAATCTCCTGAGAAAGATAATATGCTAAAAATGCATCTGAAAAGTCCTCCCATTCAGCTGGAGGTGCATTAGCTCCTTTGGACCACTTAAATCCTTGAACCAAAGAATGGATACCCCATGTTATTGAAAAGATGCCAATTCTACTGCTTGTGTTAATGTGTCATTCATCACCCGTGGCACCCTGTAGAACTGATCAATGAAGTCTTCAGGGTCCTCATTAGGATCAGATTTTATAAATATTAGAGAACTCAAACTCAGGAACTTTCGAACCCTAGAACTTTCTAAAGTACTACTTCTGGACCCCGACATTATCTCTAACGACCTGTTATGTATAATATCGTTTGGGCTAATAATTGAACCCCAACCTTAACACCCTCTTCCTCTAGCTCGGATGGAGGAATAACAAGTGCTGGAGGGGATACAATTTTATCTACTTCAGGAATTACTTGAGCAGGTAGAGTTGGAGGTGTTGTATTTCTATCGGCAGTAGCTCCAATTGGTGTTGAAGAAACAAGAATATTCAGGGCAGGATGCTTACTCTAAGACTCTAGTATGTCTCCTTGATCAATAGAGAGACGGGTAGTGTCTTCTCTGGCATTAATGCCAATAAATCTATAAGTCATTTGCCTAATCACAAGTATATTCTAAAAGAAAAGCATGATTTATGTTTCAAATATTCTTATAACTCCGCTCTGTAGCACGATATATTAATGAAAGAAGTAAACAAATCCTAAAAGTCATGTAGCACAACATACCCATAAGCAAGACACTACTAGACACTGGTTATGGACTTCCTGGGACTCAATATTACTCTGATATCAAATTTTTCACGCCCTAAACCTGAGGAGGCGCGACTAGCACTCGGTGCCTACCTAATCAGCAAGCTAACTATATCTTAGCTGTAATCATAACATTTGGGCCATTAAGACCTCAGTCATAACCTGTTAAGCGATGAAATATATATACCGGCAATATGACAACAACAAAATAACAAAAATAATAAGATCGTGAGGACACAACTCAACAGTATTAAAGAAAGCTTTTTTATGTTGAAGTTCATCATGCTAATAATGGAGGGAGAATCAATTGACAAATACAGTCCATATGAGATGTCTAGATTGAGGAAGCAGTTAGCTATCAATCTCTGGGAACACTGCATGTGGAAGTTACAATCTGGTTATGAAATACCAGATAAGAAAGGGGACGATGATTACGGGGATCATGCACATATTATGTGCAGAAAAAAGAGATAGAGTAATTTTAAATGCAATATGTGTTTTGGTATGTATTGGTGTGTCCTTTTTCCTTGTTCTTTTTGCAAATTTTAATGAAACATGTGCAGAAATCAATATATATATATATATATATATATATATATATATGTTTTTAAAATTTTTTGTTAAAGTTATATCTCAACTCATATATTTTAGTTACACTAATTATTTCTTGATTAGATATCAGCTTTCTATTAATTTTTTAGCATGGTGTACACTAAAAATATAACTAAAGTTATTCCCCAATTGAGCAATTTGTATTAATTCCTTGATTGTAGCACAAGTTATTCCTTAAGGCTTTCTTATATTTCAAAAAAATTAAAATAAAATTATACCTACATTCGAAAAAATAAAATAAAGTATAACAAGTTATGCCCCACAGTTATTATAAATTAAATGACACAAAGTATGGGATATGGCATAATGCACCAGATTTTTTTTATATTCTCCAAGAAATGTCAAATGAAATTATGCCACAAATTTTTCATTACTGTCTGTTTCTCCTTCTTCAGCACTTTCCAGTCTTTTTGACCAACTTATGTTGTCACTCATGAGTTTAATTATACAAGTCATGCCTTAAGTCATAAATTTTTCAGCAGTCCATGAATTTCAATTGCACAAGTTATGCCTTACGGCTATAATTATGCCTTAAGGCACAAATTACTCTAGCGGAGCATAATAATTGCAGAACTTATACCTGAAGGCATAAGTTCAGCGAAATAAAATTATGTCTATATTCTGAAAAAAAAAATAAGTATAACAAGTTATGTCCCCAGTTATCATAAATTAATTTACACAAAGTATGTCATATGGCACAAGTTAATTTTTCGTATGCTATTTTTCTCAAGCTACACTACAAGTCATTAAAATTCATAAAATGTCAAATGAAATTATGCCTCAATACAGATTCAGTTTTAGATATTATACCGCAAGGCACAAGTTATAGCTTAAGGCATAGAATCATCTAAAAGAAAACATAATCCAATTAATGCATAAACAAAGTTATGCCTCAATTTTTTAAAAGACAAAATAAATTATTTTAAAATAAAAATTAAAAAAAATGCACAAATTATGTTATAAGTGACAAGTTATACCTCAAGGTATAGGTTTAGTCAAACTACTTATTCGTCAATAAAAGTGTATCGATCAGCATAATATATGTATTTCTTTTTACTATGTATTATTATACTTTACTTTTATTACTATTGTTAATAAAAGTGTGCCGGTTGGTATGATTATAAAGTTTGCCGTATAATTTCACAACTCTATCTCTTTTAAATTTAAGTTGCAAATAGTGTTGCATTTTATTCTTTTTTTTTTACAGTCTCATTAAATTTGACAATTGAAGAAAATCCTTTGAGAAGATTTTAATCTCTGTTTGGTTCTTGAATTATGCATTATGTTGCTGTAATTATGTCAAAGTCAGGTTTTTAAGTTATGCATTATGTTATTGAAATCCTTGCTACTCATGACACAATTTATAGAAAGAGGCATAAGTTCCCAAACTTACACCTCCAATTACAGGTATCAAATGTTGTTTGTGTCCTTTTTCAAATTTATAAGTGTCTTAGACTAAAAAAAAGGCATGAATTTAACTATTAAAGCATGAACTCTCTCATTTATATGGCAAAATTTCTAAAAACAGGCAAAAGTAATTCGTCAAGGACATGAATTTTTTTTTTTGGCAAAAAAATTAAATTATGTAAAAGACAATTTTTTTAAGTTATCCATAATATAGCTTGAGGAGCCCGAAGTAAAATTGAATCAGATCTTAGCACCTTCCTTCCAACTGGCTATCAATTACATGAGGTTCTAAAACAAATCCTTCAAGGATTTACCAGGTCCATTCTACATGCTTTATCTAGAAAAATGCTCCATCACCTCTTTGTCTATGTAGAAGCTCAGTGAGGAAAACAAAAAGAAGCTGTCAATTTAGATTTTCTAGAACTTTCCTATTTGAGTATGTCTACTATGTTTTTCATTTTTATTCTTTGTTTGGGCTGGTCCGGTGTTTGCTGGTCTGTGCCTCTGTGTAGACTCACCCGATTTGGGTTTTTTATTCTAAGGCCCTTGTGGCCATTTTTAAGGAAAAAAAAGTTATGCATAATGTTTGTTGGAACCCTTGTCATCTATGACACAAGTTATAGAAACATGCATAAGTTGCTAAACTTACGCCCCAATTCACAACTCTAATATTGTGAACAAGATATGCAGAATGGCAGAAAAATTATTCATAGTGACCTAAATTATGTCGCAAGACACGAGTTATAATTTTATTGGCAAAATAAATTAAACTCTAAAGGCATGATTTAAAATTTTTGAATAGTATCCTATGCAGAGAATATACAACTTTTTACATTTTCTAATTGAATTGAAAATATCAATGACAAAATTTAAACAAGATAGAATCGATTCTCCCTGTATCAATGAAAAATTATCAAAATAATTATTCTACAATTTTTCTGCATAAGTGTGTTGATTTTTTAAAAAAATATTAGAAAAAAATGATTAATAATTTAACTCCTGCATTATTTTACCTGATAATCGATTTTGATATTTTGAAAATATTAATAATTTATCTTTTTATGTCATGTGCTATATGTGAAAAGAAAACATATTTTCAGTTCTATAAACAACCCTTTGTGATGTTCTTCATGAAAATGCATCAAATAAAGATCACATTTTTATTTTAAATTATAGTTTAATTTATTTTTAATATCAAAATGGTTTGGTAAAAACTTTGATAAAATCGTACAGTGAGCATGACGAGTTTTTATGTTTAAAATTTTGCATATACTAAACTTCTTTAAATTATTTTCTTTTTAGTGTGTATTTTATTTGTAATAGTACTATTTTTTTAATTTTATTGCAAATGTTTTCAATCTCATGCACTCTTTCCTTCCCGAGACAAAGTGTGATGCTTATGTATTACTTGACAATAACAAAACTTGTGACAAAATGACTTTTAAGTCTAGTGTACAAAATCAAGTTTGCAAAGGATGGAGATCATTTGTTCGTGAGAATAATCTCAAGGAAAGAGATAATCTGAAGTTTCGTTATGTTTACAGTACTGACGGGTTAGCTTTTTTCATTACATTGCTTTGATCAAGATTTGATCTTTGTGTTTTGTTAAAATGTACTATTTTATTTTTTAAGTTTTTGTTATGATAATTATGTTATTTATGTTTAAAATGGATCTAAATCAGTTTTTCCCTAAAAAATCAGAAGTTATGCCTGAGGTAACAAGTTACACCATCAAAACATTACTTCAACTATTAAAGTGAGAAGTTATGTCACCAAGACATAATTGCACACATAAATTATGATACCAAAATATAATTTCAAATACTGAAGTGACAAGATATAGAACCAAGGCTTAATTTGACACACAAATTATACCAAACGGCTAAAGAAGTTTAATTACGTAAGGTAAATTGTGCATAGATCATAAATAAAATAAGATAAAATTATGCCTCAATTCCAAAGACGCGCTGCAAGTTATAAGAAGTCATGACTTATATTTGCACCATGTTTATCTCAGAAGAAATTATGTTGCAATTGATCAATTTATGTCATCAGTCATGACTTTAACCGCATAAATTGTGCCTTAAGACACAAATTAGACACATATCGTATTCTTTTTTGTTTTTTATTACAATTATGTATTATATTTTTATTTTCATTTTTTAACAATGGGTTTGAATTAATTATTTTTTCATATCAAAATTAAATTTAATGCGTGTATTGACAAGTTATATTAAAAGGCGTATTTTTTATACACACAAGTGATTTACATAATACCAACTTTTAAAAAAATGAGACAGTAATAAATTTACACACTTCCCTTAATTTTAATTATTTTTTTATAATTTTTTGAACAAGATATGTCAAAAAGGCAGAAAAAATTCTTCTCAATGACACAAATTATATCGCAAGGCACAAGTTACAGATTCATTGCAAAACTAAATTCAACGATACATGCACAATTCAAAAACTTTGAGTAGTTTCACACGCCAAAGAATATGCAACTTTTTATTTTTTGTTTGAGTTCCAAAAAGTACCGATCAATTAATAGGATTATATTAGTCAAATTACAACCCCTATTAAATTTTTTCTTAAAGGATGTACAATTTATCCTATCAAGTAAAAAGTAATGGAGGAAGTACATGTAAACTGGGAACATTTTTTCAGTTCTATAAATTGATTTTTGTGATGTTATTCATGAGAATGCAACAAATAAAAAAAGGATACTTTTTGAGTTAAATTTAAGTAGCATTTCTTTGCAATATCACAATGTCAAACTGGTTTGTAGAAACTTTGACAAAATTGTACATATGAGCATGACAATTTTGTATATTTAAAATTTTGCACATACTAAACTCCTTTATAGTGTGTATTTTATTTGTAATAATACTAATTTTTTAATTCTATTATAGATATTTTCAAATTTCATACATTCTTCCTCCCAGAAACAAAGTGCAATACTTATATATTATTTGATAGTAACAAAACTTATCAGAAAATGACTTTTAAGCATAGTATACACAATCGATTTTGAAATGGCGGAGATCATTTGTTTGTGAGAACGATCTCAAGGAAGGAGATAATCTAAAGTTTCCTTATGTTTACAATATTGACAGGCTAGGTTTTTTGGTTACATTGCTTTGATCAAGATTGATCTTTGTGTTTTGTTAAAATATACTGTTATATTTTTTTATGCTTTTTATGATAATTATGTTTTTCATTTCTATCTTTATTATTTTTACAATGTCTTTGAATCTTTTTTTTTCTAACAAATCAGAAGTTATGCCTGAGGTAACAAGTTATGCCTCCAAGACATTACTTCAACTACTGAAGTGAGAAGTTATGCTATCAGGATATAATTGCATACATAATTACGATACCAAGACATAATTTCAAATACTGAAGTGACAAGTTATAGAACCAAGGCATAATTTAACACATAAATTATGTTAAATGGCTAAAGAAGTTTAATTACACAAGTTAAATTGGGCACATATCATAAATAAAATAAGATAAAATTATGCTTCAATTCCAAAGGCACGCTGCAAGTTATAAGAAGTCATGACTTATATTTGTACCATGTTTATCTCAAAAGAAATTATACTGCAATTGAATAATTTATACGGTCAGTCATAAGTTTAAATGCACAAGTTACATCTTATGGCACAAATCATATTTTTCTTTTTATGTTTCTTATTAAAATTATGTATTTTTTTAATTTATATTTATATTTTTTTACATTGGGTTTGAATCAATTATTTTTTCATATAAAAATTAAATTTAATGCATGTATTGACAAGTTATGTCAGAAGACATATTTTTTCATACACACAAATGATTTAAATGATATCAACATTTAGTAAAATGAGGCAGTAATAAAGATACATACTCTCTTCCTTAATCTTCACTATTGTTCTATAATTTTTTGAACAAGATATGCCAAAAAGGTAAAAGACCTTCTTGTCAATGACACAAATTATGTTGCAGAGCATAAGTTACGATTTTATTGGAAAAATAAATTGAACTATAAATGTATAATTCAAAAATTTGAGTAGTTTCACCCGCTAAAGAATATGCAACTTTTTATTTTCTTTTTGAGTTCCAAAAGGCACCCATCAATTAATAAGTTTATATTAGTCAAATTGCAACCCATATTAAATTTTTCTTAAAAGATACGTAAAATTTATCTTATCAAATAAAAAACAACAGAGGGAGTACATGTGAACTGAGAAGATCTTTTCAGTTTCATAAATTGGCTTTTGTGATGTTATTTATGAAAATGCAAAAAATTTAAAAAATATTTTTTGAGTTAAATCTTAGTAGCATTTCTTTGCAATATCACAATGTCAAAGTAGTTTGTAAAAATATTGATAAAATCGTACATTGAGCATGACAATTTTTAATGTTTAAAAGTTTGCACTTACTAATTTTTTTTAAATTTCCTTCCTTTATAATGTGTATTTTATTTGTATTAATACTGATTTTTTTAATTCCTGCAGATATTTTCAATTTTCATGCATCCTTTCCTTCCAGAAATAGAGTGTGATGCTTATATATTATTTGAAAATAACAAAACTTATTACAAAATGACTTTCAAGCATGATATACACAATCGACTTTACAAAGGATGGAGATCATTTGTTCGTGAGAACGATCTCAAGGAAGGAGATAATTTGAAGTTTCTTTATATTTATTGTGTTGATAGGCTAGGTTTTTGGTTACATTGCTTTGATCAAGATTGATCTTTGTGTTTTGTTAAAATCTATTATTTTATTTATTATATTTTCTTATGATAATTATATTTTTAATTTTACAATGGCTTTGAATCGATCTTTTTTTAACTAATCAAAAGTTATGCATGAGGTAACAAGTTACACCACCAAGACGTTACTTCAACTATTGAAGTGAGAAGTTATACCACCAAGACATAATTTCAAATACTGAAATGATAAGTTACAGAACCAACACATAATTTGACACACAAATTATGCCAAATGGCTAAAGAAGTTTAATTATATTATACAAATCTGCTAGCTCTATTGAGAATCGGAGTCATTTCTCTTTCTATCTTTATCTATACATTCATTTTATGTTTTTATTTTTATAATTATGTATTTTATTTTTTAAAATTTTTCTTACAAAATGGGTTTGAATTAATTTATTTTATTATATCCAATCAAATTTAATGGATAGATTGATAAGTTATGGCAGAAGTGACAAATTTTGCAATCAAGGCATAATTTCACACAGAAATTATGCTACCATGACACAATTTCACACATCAAAAAATTTAATTTGCACAAATTGTGCTTTATCTAACAAATTAGGCACAAATCATAAATAAAATAAGATAAAATTATGTATCAATTCCAAAGTTACGCCTCAAGTCATAAGAAGTTATGACTTATATTTGCACCATGTTTATCTCAAAAAAAATTATACCGCAATTGACTAATTTATACCGTCAATCATGAGTTTAATTGCACAAGTTGTGTCTTATGGAACAAATTATAAAAATGCAATTTAAAAATTTTTATATTTTTTTTGGTCAACAAGTAGAATATTTCATTCACCAGAAAGATAATTCTCTGTAAATCTGCTAGCTCTATCGGAATTCAAAGCTAGGTCTCATTTTTTATATTTATCTATATCCAGTCAAATTTAATGCATAGATTGACAAGTTTGCCAGAAGGTATATTTATTCATCCACAGAAGAGATATAAGTAATAATAACATTTGATAAAACGATGTGGCTCTTCATTTTGTACTGGAAAACAGTAATAATTACTTTCTCACTCAATCATAAATCGACATATTCCCTTCCTTAATTTTCACTTCATCTCTTAAGTTAATTCAGATAAATGAATAATCGAAATGACAATGTTGTTTGGGACTTTGCTGTCCTCCGGGATGAAATAAACAACTTACAAAGATCCATTGAAAACTTGCTCACTGATTTCTGGGCCTTAAGGACGCAGTAATGGAAGGTCTGCGCTCTATACGAGCGTTGATCGAGAGGGAGGTGGTTAATCCCCGAACAATGACGAGTGTAAGTACTAAAATTTGATTGGATTTAACTTCATAAATTAATTTAGATTATATTAAATTCAAGATATATTAGTACAAATAAATATTATGGATTAGTATAATTGAATTAATTATTTAAATTCAATAAATATGAATGATCCAATTTCATTGGGTTAGTCCATCAAATTGGGCTACAAATGATGAACCACTTTACTGGACCCAAGATGTCATCTTTCTAGAGTTCCAAATAGGTGCCACGTGTCGAATGAGGTGGCAGTCCAAGTCAAATAAATGAGCAAGTAAAATCATGTCACGTGTCAAAATGAGGTGGCAATCCAAGCCAAACAAATGAGCCAATAAAATCATGCCAAGTGTGTAAGTGACATATTCTAGCCAATCAAATTGAAGTATGTCACCAAGGAATATGATTGGTCAGTTCAAACTGACCAATCAAATCACACAAAGGCATCACCCCTACAACTATAAATAAGGGTCCTCATAACTCACAAAAAAAAGGCAGAAAAGAAAATCAAGAACAAAAAGCAAGAAGAGAGCTCGTGGATCAACGACCGCAAATTCTCTACAAGCTACAAGCTCAAGCAATCAAGTTCAAACAATCAAGTTCAAGATCAAGATCAAGAATGGAGGAAAATATCAAGGCGTTCAAGATCAAGTTACTTGTTCGTGATAAATAATTCGAAGACGAAGATTCAAGATTAAGCTACTTAGGCCCTTGAATCCAAATCAAATCTAAGTTCAATATATTTCATATTATCATTGGGAGAATCAGAGGATTATATAGAGATTGTAACACTCATCATACTTGAAATCAAATATTTTGTTACACGATTTTTTTATCTTGATTATTTTTTTTCTAGACTCGAAAATTTATTGCGAACAAATTTGGCACACCTAGTGGGACCATCTCTACCTCTCATCTCTCCATATTAAGCAGTAAGTTTCAAGAACACAAAAAAATAGCATATAAGAAAGTTGAGTTTACATCTCCTACTGCTAAGGCTACCAATTCCAAGTTTTCCTCTGAGGTGGAGAACATAATGGATGTTACTACGGGAAGTGTGGGGCCCATCACTAGGAACAAAGCAAACTTGTTGGGATGACAAGCACTTCAAGTGTCGTCTGCATCAGTTCATGCCTTGGACCTTTGATCCTCAAAGAGGGAAAGATTCTTTCCAAGTGAATTGTAAGAAGGAGATGATATCGCCGAGATAGTTGAAAAGACATTGGCTCGAGTAAACCCATGTAAGATTAAGAATTCCACCATTCAAAGCGATGATGATGTTTTGATCATTGGATCTTTTTCGATTATTCCACGTGACCTATTCCACTCAAAGTTCAATTCGAGGGAGAATCCATGCTTTGCTCTATCATCCAAAATGGCTATCCAAGCAATGGTGACTAACACCTCAACTGTTGAAGAACAGCTTACCAGCTTGACAAAGGCAATTGAAGGCTTAACGAAATATATGCAAGATTAGGATAATCAAATCATCAAGTTGACTGATAGAGTTGAAAGTGTAATAGAGGGGGATTCAAGTCACACACCTGGGAAACTTTCTATGACACAAGACAAAGGGGATTCATCAATGAAGCGAGCGCATGTTGCTGATGAACTGCAAGTATCTACTAAAGGATTGATTCCAATTCATCAATTGAAGGACTTCATTATGGGAACTATCAAAGACAAGTATGATGTTGCTGCCAAGTCTTCCTTCACATACTCGAAGTCATACACTGTTAGAATTGATAACTTGAAGATGCCTACAGGTTATCAACCTCCAAAATTCCAACAATTTGATGGTAAGGGAAGTCCGAAGCAACATATAGCACACTTTGTTGAAACTTGCAATAATGCTGGTGATGTGCCGTGATTTTACGGCACTTTCAACACTTAAAATCAAGAAATTATGCACATTCCAGGTATGTTTATATGGGTATAAGGTATTTTGTGCTTAATGTGCAGGAAAACAGGTCTGGAAGTGAATTTGGTCGAATTAATGTTAAAAACAACTGAAAGGTGACTGTCAGGCACTCAACGAGTCATTGGCAGGAGGCACGACCCGTCACTTAAGGTGTTGGCAAAAAGATGAAGTTTTGAAGAAGTGACACAGTGCACTTGACGAGTTGGAGGAACGACTCGTTACACGGTCAACCGTTAGGCTTTGAAGAGGAAAATTCAACCAAGTGTCCAGTGGAGTTGACGATCAACATCACGAGTCATCACCTGAAGGAACGACTCGTTGGCAAGCTACTGGAACCATCCGTGAAGTGCACTGGAATTGCTGAGGAAGTAGACCATGAGGGACCTAACCACTCGTGCTAAGGCACGACGAGTCGTTAGGTGACCTGTTGCCAAGCCTGGGTATGCTGTTGAGGATGACTATTTTAAAGCAAGGAACGACTCGTCTGAAGGCCTAACGGTCTGTCACATAGCCCGTTGCCACTGCCGACCTGGTTTCCTGATTTATTTAGGAAAAGGATTTCTTTGTATTATAAATACCCAGTTTTAGGTTTATTTTAGGAGAGATTTTTCAAGACAATTTCGGGAAGGATTTAAGATGATTTTGAGAGAGAATCTCGAACGATATTCTTGAGAGAATTTTCATACAATTGTTCTTGATTCAAGACACGAATATTTTGAAATTTTATTCAATCTACTTGGTTTTTATTCTACAATACTTTGTAGGTTACGATTATGATTTCTTCTATATTTTGTGATTGCAATAATACAAATATGAGTAGCTAAACCCATAAACTAGGCTTGTAGAAATCAAGATGAATTAACAAACATTGGTAAAAATACCTAGTGATTCTTGAATGGAGTTTTATTCATGTATTATTTTTACCTTCGTTTTGATTGATTCTTGACAGTTGCAAACGTTAGGACTTGCCTTATTCTTACTTACCTGATCAAGGAGGTAAAGAATGGGAAAAAGGGATTAACAACGGAGATTTGAGGCTACCAATACTCATCTAATAGCTTGAACTTGTCCGAGGCATAGCTAATCCAATATTAAGGGTAAGGGTTAACTAAAGAACACCCGTATACAGACTAAGTTGCGTGGTGAAAATCATCTAGATAGGGGACCAACCATTTGGGTGAACCTAACTTACCAATATTGCATGTTAAACCCCGGAATAGATCACTAGTGTATAAACCTTGTTGTTATGAAATCTTGGGGAACACAATCCTAGTCTTGTCGTAAATTGAATATAAACCCAATTTGATACAAGTATTCATTAGTTTTACTTTTGTTTATTACTCTATATTTTTCCCCCTTCGAAAATAAGTAAATCAATAGTAATAGTTATTCACATTAACTTAAGTTCTTACCATATTCCCTGTGGGATCGACCTCAACCTTCGTTGGATTTTATATTTGACAATCGACCGCTTATATCTCAATTGTGAGGTGTAATTTGGGCGATATCAAATTTTGGCACCATTGCCGGGGAATACGGGTAAGGCTTTTGTTAATTGTGTTAACTTTACTATTGGTTCTTGTTTCTTTTTATTTTTTTTCTTTGTTTTTGTTTTTGTACTTAACAAGTCTAGCCAATGGAGGAGTCTTTGTTTCTTGATGACTTAGCAGTCGTTTTGATGGGCAATGAGGCTGATGAGATTTATGGGAGTGAGGAGATCATAAATGCACTTGCTGGCATAGGGTCATATTCTTACACTCCAAAGAAGATTGATCTTGATTTAAAGAATCGGGTGACTCCACCAGCCAAGCCATCTAATGAGGAGCCTCCCATGTTGGAGCTCAAAGCACTCCCATCCCATTTACAGTATGTATTCTTGGGAGCCGGTAACACTTTACCGGTCATTGTTGCAGCTGAACTGGAGGAATGGCAGGTGGAGGTTTTGGTCTCCATCTTGAAGAGATACAAAAAGGCTATTGGATGGACCATTGTAGATATTATTGGAATCCCAACCGGTATTTGCACAGATCCAGCTAGAACCAGATTGCATTCCAAGTATTGAACATCAATGTAGGTTGAATCTACCTATGCAAGAGGTGTTCAAGAAGGAAATCATAAAATGGTTGGATGCAGGTGTGGTATATCCGATTGCAGACAGCAAATGGGTAAGCCCATTCCTGTGTGTACCAAAAAAGGGAGGAATCACGGTGGTCCCAAATGCAAACAATGAGCTCATTCCTCTAAGACCAGTCACTGGTTGGAGAGTATGCATGGATTATAGAAAGCTGAACCGGTGGACGCAGAAAGACCACTTTCCGATGCCATTCATGGACCAAATACTAGACAAACTTGTGGGTAGAGGATGGTATTGTTTCTTTGATGGTTATTCGGCGTACAATCAGATTTTTATATCCCCTGAAGACAAAGAGAAGACCACATTCACTTGTCCATATGGTACATTTGCGTTTAAAAGAATGTCGTTCGGATTATGAAATGCACCTGCCACCTTTCAGCGTTGCATGATGTCCATATTTTTTGACATGGTGGAAGACATCATTGAAGTCTTTATGGATGACTTTTCTGTGATGGGTGACTCATTTGAGGATTGTCTGGCCCATTTGAGGAAGGTGCTTCAGAGATGCGAAGAGACAAATTTGGTGCTTAACTGGGAAAAGTGTCATTTTATGGTCAAGGAAGGAATAGTGTTGGGACACAAGATTTTGGGCAAGAGTATGGAGGTAGACCGAGCCAAGATTGAGGTAATTGCTAGTCTGCCACCTCCAATTTCTGTGAAAGGTGTTCGCAGCTTTTTGGGCCATGCAGGGTTCTACTGAAGATTCATCAAGGACTTCTCCAAAATTGCACATCCATTGTGTAAGCTAAGCGAGGAGGAGGTGAAGTTTGTTTTTGACAAGGCATGTTTGCAAGCGTTCGAATGTCTGAAAGAGAGATTGACCACATCCCCCATTATCATGGCACCAGACTGGTCTTTACCTTTTGAAGTGATATGTGATGCTAATGGTGTGGCCCTAGGAGTTGTGTTGGTCCAAAGGCGTGAAAAGATTTTTCATCCAATTTATTACGCTAGCAAGGCTCTCAATGCAGCTCAAAAAAATTATATCTTGACAGAACATGAGCTGTTGGCTGTAGTTTTTGCATTCAAGAAGTTTCGGGCATACTTGCTCGGAACCAAGGTGATAGTCCACACAGACCAAGAAGCTTTGAGATACCTGATGGCAAAGAAAGATGCCAAGCCACAGTTGATTCGATGGGTTTTGCTTCTACAAGAGTTTGAATTTGAGGTGAAAGACCGAAAAGGGACTGAAAATCAAGTTGCAGACCACTTATCCAGATTAGAGCCTGATGTAGCACTTAAAAATGAGCATGATATAGATGATGCATTTCCAGACGAGCAGGTTCTAGCAGCATCCCAAGATCTCATCCCATGGTTCGCGGACTTTGCTAATTATCTGGTTCGTGATGTTGTACCAGAGCACTTATCTTTTCACCAGAGAAGAAAGTTTATGTCCGATGTGCAGAAATTCTTCTAGAATGAGCCATACTTATTCCGCATATGTGCTGATGGGGTTATTTGGAGATGCGTGCCCAAGATAGAGATGTTGAGTATATTATAGGTCTGCCACTCATCCCCTATTGGAGGCCACCACAGAGGGATCCGCACAGCCCACAAACTTTTACAATGTGGGTACTATTGGCCAACCATTCACTAGGATGCACACGATTTTGCAAAGGCATGTGATTCATGTCAAATACAAGGAGGCATATCACGGAGGCACGAGCTTCCTCTTACTCCCATCCTCGTTATTGAGTTATTTTACGTAAGGGGAATTGATTTCATGGACCCATTTGTGAGCTCAAATGGGATGAAGTACATACTTGTCGTTGTTGACTACGTTTCAAAATGGGTGGAAGAAGTTGCTCTGCCAAACAATGAAGCGAAGAGTGTCACAGCGTTCTTGAAGCGGAATATATTTGCAAGATTCAGAACCCCCAGAGCTATCATTAGTGATGGAGGTTTGCATTTATGTAATCGGTTGTTTCGCTCTTTATTGGAAAAATATGGGGTCAAACACAGGGTGGCCATACCCTATATCCGCAGTCGAGTGGACAGGTTGAAGTCACCAATAGAGAGATAAAGACTATTTTGGCAGACTGTGAATGCAAACTGGACAGATTGGGCAAGAAAGCTAGATGATGCTTTATGGGCCTATCGGACCGCCTTCAAGACTCCTATTGGTATGTCTCCGTATCAGTTTGTGTATGGTAAAGCATGTCATCTCCTGGTCGAACTTGAGCATAAAGCTATGTGGGCGCTCAAGAAGTTGAATCTGGATTGGAACGAAGCTGCAAACTTAAGGCTTGATCAATTGAATAAGTTAGATGAATTCCGTTTGAAAGCCTATGAGAGTTCTAAAATTTACAAGCTAAGAATGAAAATTCAGCATGACCGAAAAATTGAGAAAAGAGAATTCAGTCCGGGCGATATGGTACTATTGTTTAATTCTAGACTTCGATTGTTTCCTGGAAAGTTGAATTCTAAGTGGCTGGGACCTTATCGAGTGGTTCAAGTATTCACTTATGGGGCAATCAAATTGGTAAACCGGGAAAGAAAGCGGTTCAAGGTAAATGGTCAGCGGGTCAAAGCTTATTTGAGGAGAAGCGAAGAACTCAAACTGGTATACCTGTGGATTTTGAGTGAAGTCAAAGTAACTCAAGTGACTTGCGTCGTGCCACAATGTTAAATCAGGCGCGGCATGGGAGGCAACCCATGGAGGTGCTTTGGTGAAGTCTGAGTAGCCAAAACACCCACGTCGTGCCGCGACGTTAAATCAAGCGCTTCTTGGGAGGCAACCCAAGTTGTAAATGTAATAAAAAGTTAGTGTTAACATTTGTTGATGTGTGCAGGTGAATAATATGGAAAATAGGAAGTTGGAACCAAAAACGGGAACTTCAGTTCTGGTGCAGAAAAATCACAGAATGAGTCGTTGTCCGACTTGATGACTCGTTTAGCCAGTCGTGAAGAGAACTGCAGAAAACAGGGGAGCAACGGGTGACTTCACGAGTCGTTTCTTCAAGGAACGAATCGTTTAGTCCCCCATCAAGTACACTGGATCAAAGTTGAAACTTAAAGAAAAAGGGTGATGACGGTTCACTCAACGAATCGTTGGGAAACCAAACAAGTCGTCAAGTGACCCGTCCTGAACTACAACAGGCCAAGGACCACGACTCAGGGAACGACTCGATCGGTAACACCACGAGTCGTTACGTGAGTCATCAGGTCCTCAGGTAAGTTGACCTAACCCAACCCACGACTGTAAATTGGGAAAAGTTAATAATTAAAATTAAAGAACCCAATTTCATACTCCTCGTTAAAAACTTCAAATTTCCCTCTTCTAACCTTCCCCTTCTTCACGCAAACCCATCAAAAAAACCATTGAAAGCAACATCATCACGGCACACTCACTCACAGAAGCACAATCAACTGCTATTGCACTCCATATTTGATATATTGCATTGTAAGTAATCTTCACCACACAAAAACTTGGAATATTGGTTGCATTCCATCAAGAAATTTTAATGACCCATGAATGAGTGAGCTTGAATGATTTTTCGATTTATATTGTGTTCTTACGTGCCTTATGATGTAGATAAACCCTAGGAAGTATGAAACATTGATTTTCGTTCATGTAGTCACCTGGGTTGATGATTAATTGAAGTTGTGTGTTTGTGGATGAAAACAGGAAAGAAGAAGAAGATGAACAGGAACTCTTGAGCACGAGTCACATCACGAATTGTTGGGTCTCCAAACGACTCATCATGTAGCTCGTGCTAAGTGGGAAAATTATACTGCTGAGGTAGTGTACTTGACGAATGACCTAATGACTCATTGCCTCAGGTAACGACTCATTGGGAGAAATCGTCAAGTACACTGGACCTATTTGAAAAAATATCCATCCTGGGGTAACGAGTGACTTCACAAATTGTTGCCAGAGGCAACGACTCATTTAGTTACCCGTCAGGACCACTGGCACCAGTTAAAAATATTTTCTGTTTCATCTTCTCTTGTTTACTAACATGGTTTCTGTTCGGTCTGTTTGTTATATGGGTGTATAACTACACACAAGTGCACGTGGTCAAACAAGTAGTAAAGTGGCTTAAGTAAGCCAAGTATCGATCCCACAGGGACTGGGATGAGGTAACAAATTACTCAAGTGTACTATATTTTAACTCTAACAATGAGGACAATAGTGCAATGAAGAGTTTGATATATTTTGATTTCTAATATTTTATCCTAAGTCTACAAGAATTATATAATTTGAGTCTGAACTATGAATGTAAGCATGCTGAGGTTAAACGAACATGTAAGGAAATAAATTATCGATATAATTTGGTTAACTTTTCCTCCGGTTGCTAGTCAAGAACTATTGCCAATGGATTAAAACTCTCATATTTAACCCAACTTAAGAATCATGAACCGTCCACCTACATTTCTGTGATTAAACGAAATTCATGTTCTAGCCATACAAACCCGGTTCCTTAATTGACTAATACGACCTTCAGGTATATTTCTATCCTGAAGGTAAATCAATTCCCAATTTTCCCAAACCAAGAAAAGATCATATCCTATTGATTCACAACTTTCCAATTTCTTGCTCTCTCGAGTGAAACTAGACTTTTTAGATGTACATTAATATAGGCCACACATTAATGCAGTAAGAACAAGAATCAATAGAACAACCATGGAAGAAAAGATGAAAAACCAAATTGATCAACAATCACATTTCAATACAATTGTTCTTAACCTCAGCAAGAAGAGGATTTAGCCACTCATTTGTGGATTAAACATCGTTAAATGAGTGTTAAACATACAAGCAATTGAATTCAAGAAGAAGGAGATAGAGAAAAACCCTGATATTTTCGTCCCCTCAACTGCCTGTAACCCACGTTCTTGCTCCACCAAGTCAGAATATTGAAAAATGAACCTAAGTGTTCTATTTATACTAGTGGGAATTTTTCCTGGAATAACAAGCAACGTGTCACGGAGGCAGTGCTCCGCGATGCACTCCGTGACACGCCACAGACGCAGAGCTTCACTGGAAATAGACTGTCCAGGTAATAAGGCCCAATGTGGCACGACGTGCAATGCGGAGCTAGGCCACCGTGCCACGGACCCAACGCGCACCCTCACTGGAATTTGGCCAAAATTTCCCTATCCAGGTAGAAGGCCTCCGCGATGGCAGCGTGACACGGCTCCATCGCGGAGCCTCTTTATTTTGTGCCTTCCAATGCCTTGTCTTTTGCTAACATCCGAGTCCAACCCCAATCTCTCCCAACACACATTTTAGCTTCCCAAAATTACCTTTTACCTGTAAAACAATGCTAATCATGTTGGTTAGTATAAATTCACATTTTATTATAAATCACATGAGAATGTATAAACATTGATAGATAAACAAGGCTAAAATGACACAATTAGGTATCACTTGGGCATATAAATTTGCCCAAGATCACTTACCCCACACTTAAATCCTTGTTCGTCCCCGAACAACAATCTTACACCTCATGCAATTTACACCCCAACCTGGCTACTTTGGTTCGACAATTCAGGCTACGGTCATACCGATTATTCAATACAACAAATCATCAAGAAAACACGCATGGTCCTATCAATGCAATGACCTTCAACACATTAAGACCTCCTAGACTTAAGAATCGACTCTCGATATTGGCAAACTCATGCAAATCAGCTGATCAAGATATCCGACACGAAAATTAATCTCTCATCAAGCATGTGCCCTCACAATGCAAGAGAATTTTCCCTTTTTAATCACATGAACTCTAACGGTTACATGCAGGGGCATATAAACACAATGTCACTCTCTCTCCCAAAAGAATTCACATGCATCATGTCATGAACCATAGGCTTGACCTTAGTGTATTACTCCACTAATATAAGGAAATGTGTTGTAGGATCACGTAGGACTTTAACGGGTTGTAATGTAAGCTACGGAACTAGTCAATATTGGGCTAGCCAATAATAGCCACTAGCATCCTTAAGCGCTTTGTCAATACATACCATCAAACTCATGGGGATTGTTTCTTTCTTCATCCTCCCATTCTTGAAGTCTGTCTTTATTTTTACCCATCTCATTAAGCACACTTGACTCAATAACAAAGATTATTCATACATCTTCATTATATTTAATTTACAACAAGTGCACCTTCAACCTTTTCTTTCCTTTCATCACTTCGACTTTTCTTTTCTTTTCACCATTCTCACTCTTTGACACTTTGGGAAAATTATTTTCTCTTCTTAAGCGCTTAAGAGTTTTGGATCAAATTCACGGCTAATGAAAAGAAGGAGTAAAGCTCGGTTTACACATTTTGACACCAGAAAAAATAGGCTAAAGGCTCAACGGGCTAACTAGGGTGTACATTCAAGGTGGGTGCAATAATGAACAGAGAAACTTTCGGTTAACACAAAGAAATGCCTACATCCTTTCCTACAATATACCTCCTTCATTTCGTTTAGTACACACACCAGGCAAGTTCTAGACACTTCACAATAGCATGGAATAAACAAAACCTCACTTCACACTTATTGCACATACTCAATTCAAGACGCATTCACAGACTCTTCAATCAGCTAATTACAAGAATTCGAACATTAAGCCTCAATCACACTGAATCGACTCTATGGCCTAGGTATCTCAACATATTTACAAAGTTGCATGCTTTCATACGAATCACCTTTGCATTTCAAATATCATGTACAACACGCAACCAGGATTCCGCAACCATAAAGTAACTATAGGTTTTGGGATGCAACCCACAAAAGAAAACAACTAACAAATAAATGAAAAAAATCTACTCCTAACGACTACATTTCCCTTAAGACGGTCGTCATCCATCCATCATAGGGAACTGTCACTAACTAGGACTTCGGTTCAATGGGACCATTCTCGGTAAAAGAACTGAAAACAAACGCCGAGAAACCCAAGAATTAAAAAAAAATTTAAAAATATCGATCATTTCGATAAACAACAAAAAAATATGTACAAAATCTGCTAGCAACATTCAGCAACACACAATAGTTTCACAATTAATTACAATACAGAACAAAACTTCACAATCACAAATAACAGGGTCACAAAATTTTTCATCATCAGGCACAATAACAGAACAGAACATACACAACAACATGACCAGCACCTAACTACTCCCACCTCACACTTATAATGAACACTGTCCCCAGTGTTCACAAAACTTAACATAGTACAAAAAAATGGGTGGTGGAACTCCTTGATCAATCAAAATACTCCACTTCTTCATCAGGTGCTGCTGCCTCATCTCCCATGTCTGCATCGCCCCCATCATCATCATCGGACTCCACATCGGAGTCCTCACGACGTGTCTCCTCATCAGTAGGGACATCATCATCCGTGGGCTCTACAAAAGCTGGCCCCACTCGACATAGAGCCCTGGCATTTTCGCCAAAAGGGTAATCTAGCTCGAGCTGCCATAGCTCCTCCTCTGTTGTTGGCCTCCCGCCTATCCGTAGCTGGAGCATCTGCATCCCGTACATGTGAGCCATGTACTGATCATCCCGAGCATGTCGCTCGCCTAGTGTAAGAACTGGCCCGTGGGTGGTGTCGAGTGCCTTAGTTTTAGTGACATCTAAGGCCCGCCGCTCCATCTGCGGGATGTAGTCAAGGGCCTCTTCCTCAACATCCAGGCCCCTCAGGAATGTGGTGAGTAATCCACCAAATCCATATATGTGCCCCTGATGCAACCGGGCTCTCTTCATAGCGGAGATAATCACCGCCCCCACATTAATCTCCAGCCCTTTCATCAGGGCGTACACCAAGCATACACGATCCTGGGTTACATCCGTCATATGCACCCCCGGGATTAGGCAGGAACACACGATCTTAAGCCATATCCTGGCTTCCCTGTTCATCTGTGAGTAGGGCAACGTCTGATGATAGCCCCACTCCTTATGTCTGCTCCACCTAGCCGTCGATCGGGTTCCACACCAAGTGCGTCTGATGTCCGCATATGGTGGACTGATATTCAGCTGTCGAAGCACGTGGGCGTCTGTGTCCCGCGCCCCTAAGATAGCATTGAGGTGGTGGGGCTCAAAAGTGACTATTTGCCCCCTTATTTTGATGGTGTGACTTCTGAGAGTCGGGTTCCAGTTGGCATAGAATTCCCGAATCAAGTGCAAGTTGCATTCCTTGGGCTCTTCAAAAATGTAGTTCAGCCCAGCTGCCTCGATCCTCTGGACAATTCTGGGGAACTCCTGTGCCAACGGTTCCCTTGATATGTGTTCCTCGGGGAAGTACTTGCTCTCCTTGTGCTTTACGTACCACTTCTTCCCCTCCTCAGTCACCCACCTAGTTCCATATTGACGGCGTTGGCCGCGTGGAACCACTGGTGCTGCTGGGATCGTTGTGCCCAGTCTGATTCTTTTTCTGCCTGCGCCAAATGTTGATGCGCCTTTTCCCTTGTCCTGCCTGCTTGCCATTTTTCCTGTCAACCCAAATAGACAAGATCAATGTTAAGCCAACTAAAATTTGCTTCGACTAAGGTTGGGTTAAGCTAGGCTACCCCACACTTAATCCTTAGCCAAAATTACAACATTAAGGCAAGATCATGCTTATTTACACAAACAACCAACAGAACATAACAAATATGTTTAGTGCATTTGGAGAATTCGACGGTATATATTCTATGTACTACTCAGACTTCGTATAGCTAACCACAATCATTACCATCGATAACATTTTATTCCATCGCACTTAGCAAGGAGAAACAAAGAAACGAAAACAAAAAGAATTTATCTACATGAACCTATACAATTCACCCAATTCTTGCAAATTCCAATATTTCCTTCACCCGAGAATCCGTCGGTCTTTTAGCATAATAACAGTTAGCACATCGACTCATCTCACTCAACATGTACAACCCAGCATGAATTTCACTAGTTCACTACATTTTTCCACTTCAAACTCAAAAGCAAGCCCTAGCTATGATTGTATCAAAAATTCAATTAAATTATGCAATTAACGAGTTCAAGCAATCACAATGATACTCCGAACATCCATCAACAATAATTCAATTGAATTTACGCTTAATTTCTACTTAGGGCAAGTTTAACTCATATCACATGCTCAATATCGAAGAAAATCGACAAGAAATGAGATGGAATTGAAGAACATACCTTGAATTCGAAGAATTGAAGAAAACTCGATGAAATTCTTGGCCTAAGTCTGTGTCACGTTGAAGGGGGAGGGGTTTTAGGGAGGTTGGTCGCGGAGTGTGTGAGAAATAAGGAAAATTGAGGGGGAATCGGGGTTTAAAAGTGGGGAATTCGCGCGGGTCACCCGGCGACCCGGTGTGACCCATCGCGATATACACTGCAACGTGTCACGGAGGGTAACGCGGAGCACGCCCTCCGTGACATGGAGCTGTCGCGAGGGTGTCCTGGAATTTTTTTAAAATTTTAGATTTACACCTCAACGTGTCACGGAGGGTAACGCGGAGGCCCTCCTCCGTGACATGGAGCTATTGCCCTAGCTCACTGTTTTGCCACTTTTTATTGATTTTTATACCTCGAATTTTCCTTTGCGATTCCTTGTATATTTTCCCTCCGTTCAACCTGAAATTCATCTTACTACAAGAAATTGGTTAGAATTATAGGTTTCACTCAAAATAAAAATAAAAACAAAAATAAAAACTAAAAATTTTGTTGTTAATCAAGAAAAAGAAAAAAAATCTATTCACAATTTACAAAGAAAAATTTCACGGGTTGCCTCCCGTGCAGCGCCTGGTTTACCATCGCGGCTCGACGTCATTCAGCTCAGTCCTCTTCTAGGGTGACAGACATTTTCTCTCGACCACCGTCCTCATCCCAATAGTTCTTACATCTCTCCGATGGTTTTCCCATTAACTCTCGTGATTCAACTATCTGAGCATCATCACCTCGATCAATCACATTGATCACCGAGAGTTCCTCATACACAGTCGGGAGCTTGGGGGCCTTATATACATCGAATACTTTCATCTTGTCGTGTGCCCGCATGGTTAGCTGCCCTGCAGCTACATCAATTAGCGCTTTCCCGGTCTCCAAGAAAGGACGTCCCAAAATAAATGGGACTTCCGCGTCTGGTTCAAAATCCAGCACGACGAAATCTACCGGGAAGATAAGGGAGCCCACTTGCACCAACACATCCTCCACAATGCCATCAGGTCTGGCTAAGGATCGATCCGCTAGTTGCAAGATCACTGTTGTTGGTCTAGGACTCCCTAAACCCAACTTCTTGAATACCGATGATGGCATCAAATTAATGCTCGCTCCCAAATCACATAATCCGCGAGCTCGGATACTCTGCCCAATTGTAATTTGTATAGTAAAGCTCCCAGGATCTTTGAGCTTTGTGGGCAGTCGGTTTTGTATCCGGGAAGTGCACTCCTCCGTGAGAGCTACCGTAGCATACTCAGTCAACTGACTTTTGTTTGCTACGATGTCCTTTATGTACTTTGCATATTTCGGCACTCCCTGCAAAACATCAGCAAGAGTTAAGTTAATATGTACCTGTTTCAACACCTCCATGAATTTCTTGAAACACGCCTCCTCCTTGTGTTTCTTCAATCTTTGAGGGAACGGGGGTGGTGGTCTTTCTGATTCAGCTTCATTTTTCTTCCCCCTCTCAACTTCTGCTGCTCCCGATGGTTGAGGTGGTCTTTCTGGTTCCACCTCTTTCAGCTGCAAACCACTCCTTGTGGTCACCGCATTCACCTGCTTGGGATTGGGATCTGTGTCGCTCGGAAGTCCTCCTCTAGGCCTGGTATTTTGGGCTCCAGCAAATTGCCCAAATTGATATTCAAGTGCCTTAGTAGCTAACTGGTTGTTCTTCACCTCGGCTGCCAATTTCACATAGTCAGCCTACAATTGAGCTTGGTTAACTATCATCGTCTTGAACATTTCCTCAATGCTGGGTGATGGTGGTGGAGGAGTTGCATTGTTGTTTCTATATTGTGCTTGATAGTTCTGATGCCTTCCTTGATTCCTCTGCGCCCCCTGACTCGAACTTTGCCCCTGATGGTTGTTGCTACCCCAAGAGAAATTCGGATGATTTCTCCAGTTGGAATTGTAGTTGTTGCCATACTGTTGGTGGTTGTTCCTTTGTACATTTCCCACAAAGTTCACCGAGTCAGGATTTGCTCCACAACACTCAGCTGAGTGCTCACTGCTCCCGCACACTTCACACAAAATCTGCTGCACTGCATTCACTGGGGCTTGAGGCTGGTTCATTGTCATGTTACTGAAGTGGGTGTTGAGTTGATTCTGTAAAGCAGCTATCTGTGCAGCAATAGCTGTAAAACCATCCACTTCTAGCGCTCCTGCTGCTTTCCTTGTTCCTCCTCTTGATGAATCAGCATTCCACTCCGGATTGCCCTGCGAAATACAGTTCAACAAGGTATACAGCTCCTCATAAGTTTTCTCCAGCGCTTGTCCCCCAGCTGCTGAGTCTAGCAATATTTTTGTATGGGGTTCCAAACCCTCTATAAAAGTGTGCACCAGCACATCATTGGATTGATGATGATGTGGACAATCCCACAACATGGACTTAAATCTCTCCCAAGCTTGATATAGATTCTCTCCCTCTCTCTGTTTGAAACTTAAAATTTAACTTCTAAGTCTTGCCGATTTACCGGATGGAAAAAATCGTATCAAGAATTTCCTTGCAAGATCATCCCAAGTAGTAATAGAATTTGGTGGCTCAGCTTTCAACCACCTCTTGGCTTCTCCTAATAGTGAAAATGGGAACAATGTAAGCCTGACATAATTTGATGACACTCCAGCGGGGATGTAAGTGTCACTTATCTCCAAAAAATTTTGGAGATGCTGCTGTGGATCTTCATGAGGGAGACCTGTGAACTGCCCGCTGGTGTGCAGCAATTGCACCATGTTTTGCTTGTGCTCGAACCTCCCTCCTGGTTCAGGTTTGCGAATGCTAGATGTGACATTGTTAGCATGTGGGATTGCCACCTCGCGAACCGGTCGAGCTGCTACTTCCTCGGGCACTAACATTGCCCGTACTACTGGTGGATTCTGTTGTTGCTCCATAATTGTTTGTCTGAGCAACTGCAGCTTTTTCTCTAGAGCTTCTCTCCGCTGACGATGAAATAATCTTTCAGGCTCTAAATGCGAGTCCACCAGCTCCTTGTCTCTTGCTAGTGTTCAACAGAAATTAAAATCTGCAAAATACAGGCTAAGACCAAGTTGTCAACACTAAGAAAAACAATATAGTAAATTTACACTTAAGAAAACAATTTTACCAATTGCCAGTCCCCGGCAACGGCACCAAAAACTTGTTCGGTCTGTTTGTTATATGGTTGTATAACTACACGCAAGTGCACGTGGTCGAACAAGTAATAAAAGTGGCTTAAGTAAGCCAAGTATCGATCCCACAGGGACTGGGATGAGGTAACAAATTACTCAAGTGTACTATATTTTAACTCTAACAATGAAGACAACAGTGCAATGAAGAGTTTGATATAATTTGATTTCTAATTTTATCCTAAGTCTACAAGAATTATATAATTTGAGTCTGAACTATGAATGTAAGCATGCTGAGGTTAAACGAACATGTAAGGAAATAAATTATCGATATAATTTGGTTAACTTTTCCTCCGGTTGCTAGTCAAGAACTATTGCCAATGGATTAAAACTCTCGTATTTAACCCAACTTAAGAATCATGAACCGTCCACCTACATTTCTGTGATTAAACGAAATTCATGTTCTAGCCATACAAATCCGGTTCCTTAATTGACTAATACGACCTTCAGGTATATTTCTATCCTGAAGGTAAATCAATTCCCAATTTTCCCAAACCAAGAAAAGATCATATCCTATTGATTCACAACTTTCCAATTTCTTGCTCTTTCGAGTGAAACCAGACTTTTTAGATGTACATTAATATAGGCCACACATTAATGCAGTAAGAACAAGAATCAATAGAACAACCATGGAAGAAAAGATGAAAAACCAAATTGATCAACAATCACATTTCAATACAATTGTTCTTAACCTCAGCAAGAAGAGGATTTAGCCACTCATTTGTGGATTAAACATCGTTAAATGAGTGTTAAACATACAAGCAATTGAATTCAAGAAGAAGGAGATAGAGAAAAACCCTGATATTTTCGTCCCCTCAACTGCCTGTAACCCACGTTCTTGCTCCACCAAGTCAGAATATTGAAAAATGAACCTAAGTGTTCTATTTATACTAGTGGGAATTTTTCCCGGAATAACAAGCAACGTGTCACGGAGTGCATCGCAGAGCACTGCCTCCGTGACACGCCACAGACGCGGAGCTTCACTGGAAATAGACTGTCTAGGTAATAAGGCCCAACGTGGCACGACGTGCAACGCGGAGCTAGGCCACCGTGCCACGGATCCAACGCGCACCCTCACTGGAATTTGGCCAAAATTTCCCTATCCAGGCAGAAGGCCTCCGCAATGGCAGCGTGACACGGCTCCATCGCGGAGCCTCTTTATTTTGTGCCTTCCAATGCCTTGTCTTTTGCTAACATCCGAGTCCAACCCCGATCTCTCCCAACACGCATTTTAGCTTCCCAAAATTACCTTTTACCTGCAAAATAATGCTAATCAAGTTGGTTAGTATACATTCACATTTTATTATAAATCACATGAGAATGTATAAACATTGATAGATAAATAAGGCTAAAATGACACAATTAGGTATCACTTGGGCATATAAATTTGCCCAAGATCAGTTTTCATAGGTACAATGGCTCCACGAGGCACACCAAAGAAGGGTCCAACCAAAAAGTAGGTACCTGAGCATAGTTAACCATCATACTGAAGGCTGCGAGATGACCCATCCTCCTCTGAAGAGTCGAGTGGCTCTGAAGAGGAATATGAGGTATCGAAGGAGCAGCTGCTGCGGAGGATGAGTAGGGCTAGGGCTCAACAAGTTTCAAATCCGACAGCCCTGGTCGACACTCCCACTCCACTAGCAAGAGATCCCCCCAGCCACACTAATAAAAGCGCTAGGGCTGCTGCTGCACTTTTTCCAGAGACTCCCACGACTGGGCACAATACAGAAAGAGTTGATGAGTCGCATGCCCAGCGAGGGGACTCTGACAATGAGCTGACTGAGACATCGGGCACATCGAATGAGCAGCCGATAAATGTGAGGAGATGGTGTGTCCACGGCGTGCGGGCTATATACAATCGGGATATTGCTCTAAATGACAAAGGCAATCCGAAGTGGAGCATTTATGAGGAGCCAAGGCTGATCACCATCGGGTTGAAAGATCTTCCTGAGCTACAGGCAGTATTTGAGAAATACAAGTTCGGGTGGTTGACCTAGCCTTCAGGAAGTTATAGCCCATGCCTGGTTCACGAGTTCTATGCAGCCACTTTGCAGCGGTTAGCACTAGGAAGCCAGGATTGGAAGAAGCAACCTACCTTGAATCAAGTGATGATGCGTGAGACCTTAGTTGACATATCTGAGGAGACAATTTTCAGGATGATGTATGGGCTAGAATATCGAGCTCCGATGAACACAACAGAGTTTGATCACAGGGTATCTGAGTTGCGGAAAGTCAAAATAAAGAAGTTGAATAGCATGGAGCAGATACAGCAGTACACTTGGCTTTCCCACATCATTGTCACAAAGGGGTCGTTAGTTGAATGGTTGCATGGTATTGAATCACAGATAAAGAAGGCCGCTTTAAATTTTCTGGCTAAATTTTGGTGGTTGGTGGTGAGGCACAGGCTGGTACCAACAAGCAATGACAATATACTCTCACTCGACAGAGCAGCACTGGTAGCCAGCATAATGGAGGGGTATGCAATTAATTTCTCGAGGTTCAGCATTGAGGAGATTCGGGAGCGGGATGTAATCCCTTCCCATGCTTGATTGATAGACTTTGTCGGGAGTCTCGAGTACCAGAATTGCCATCAGTTGATCAGAGAGTGGTGGTTCAGAAGATTACCGATATTGGGCTGATTAGAGATGATACAAACTCGATATCGAGACGAGGAATCAGATATCTGCATCCGCTAGAGCGACCATAATAGCAAAGGCATTTGGCAGCGGGATGCAGACCGATGCAGCACAGTTTTCCAAGTTAGCGGCCGAGCCTACTGAGGGCAGAGAGATAGGTAGCCAAGCTGAGGCTACAGATGCAGCGGATGCCTCCACACCTGCCGATGTTCCTGAATCATCATCTACAGCAGCAGCAGCTTCCAGACCATCAGTCGCACCTTCATGATCCAACATACCCGGCCTAGTCACAGTCTCACAGGAGTTTTTGGTTGATATGGCTAGGTGGCTGGCTAAAGCAGAGAAGCAGCAGGCACACATAGCTCTACAGGTCAAAGTCTTGATGGAGCAAGTCAAGCCGTGGGTGTCAAGGGAGTTGGAGACATTGTTCATTTTGGTGCATGGGCAACTGGACGCTTTTGAGAGAAGGATGGATGAGCGCCTTGCACAGTTACAGGTGCCAGAGTTATCTTGATGGGGCGCAGAGCTGGGAGCACTATAATCCGAGGTGCGAGACTTGGACGCACGACAGACAGTTGCGGTACCTCCACCAGTACTTCCCGTGATTGATGATGAGTTTGAAGAGGAGCTACCACCTATTTTTGGTTTCATCATAGAGGAGCCGGTGGCACATGCCAAGGGGAAGAGGCCTCATGAGGAGGCAAGTGATGATGTTGATGCATCTCTACTCCGTCAGCAAAAATGGGAGCGGAGTGAGATGGAGAGAGTGCTACAGGAATCAAGTGAGGAGGCTCGACTGAGAGCGGGACTGAGGTAGCGAGAGCTCGTGGTGAAGGAATGAGCTCAGTTGGATCTGAGAATGCGTCGAGCCAAGCCGACAATATTGGTGTTGATGTTGGAGGCGTATCTACACCCTCCACCAACTAGGTAGCTGATACTTAGGTCGCACAGGTATGTTTCCTATTCCCATGGTTTTTGTCTTGTACATATATGCAACCGGCATGTTTAGGACTTTATTTTGTGTTTTTGTTTTTTGTGTGTCAGTCGGAAGAAAGTTAGGAAAACTTTAAAGCAGTCAAGAGCTAAAATTGTTTGATATTTTGATCTTTGATGGTTTGATACCCCTCAGAAAATTTTTGTATATGTGTATGTGAGAGTTGAAAATTATGACCTTTATGAATCTTTGCATGGCATTGGAACTGTGAACTTGTTTACCATTATACGGTTGTACCTAAACTAGCGATTAGTAGAATTGATAATGTTGACCTGTGCTATGTGTGAAGTGAGGTCTTAATTTGGTTGTGTGTGTCAATCTAGAACTTTCCTGGTCAGTCGTACCGAGATAGAGGATAAGGAACTAGGAAAGGATCATAGGCTGTTTTTGATTTATGAGTCCACTTTAGCCTAAAATACCTACCAAAGTGAATAAAAATCCCTTGATCCAAATGTTTGAGCTTAAATTGACCTTATTTTCATTTACACCAATTCACCTGCCTGATTTTATTATGAATGAACCTATTTTGGCCCCGGTCCCTCCTTGGACATTGTGAACTTCAACTCAGGCAAATCACGTAAGTTGAGGGTGGCTATGATAGGGGTGAGTAAGAAGAGTCGGGTGGAAGTAAAAGTTGGGTAATGAAAAAGAAGAAAAAGAGCGGGTGCGGTATGCATCAAGAAACGAAAAGAAAAATTATGTGTAACATCAAGAAGTTTTTGTTGAATAAAAAGTAACCGCATCCGTAGTGTCTAAAGTTAAGAGAAGAAAAGGCAGAAAAAATAAGGGGAAAAAGGGAGAAAATAGAAATAAAGGTGAAAAGTGGAGTAAAAAGACGAGTGCCAAGGAGGGTTTAGCAACTAAAATTTATATGTACCATACCCGAGCCTGATCCTACGTTACAAGCCGAGAAAGTCCTATAGTGATCCTAGTTATTTGTCCGAAAATTGAGGTATAGAAAGTAAAGGCAAGCCTATGGTATTGTATGCATACAATTCAAATTTCTTTGTGAGAGTGAGTGGATCTTACCTAGTCCCAAGAGAAATATACAAGATAATCATATACACATGTGTGAGTGCGGGGTGAGAGCACTTGGTCAACAAAATCGTCTGCAAATTGTCTGGGGCAGTGCTATGGATTTATCTGCGTGGTTGCAGGTGATAGTATTTTTCCATGTTTCGATTCCTCTGTGTTATGGTTGAAAATTTTGCATATGAATAGTGTTTGAGTTAATACGATGAGGGAGAAGTTAGAAAATTTGACTTTGATAAGAAATTGTGATTGTTGTAAGTTTCCTAAATTTTTTCCGATTGAAGCGTCGAAGTAGATTATTTTGTTTTGTTTTGTTTTGTTTTCGCCTGAGGACATGGGAAAGTTCTAAGTTGAGGGTGTTGATGTGTCGTGATTTTATGGCACTTTCGATGCTTAAAACCAAGAAATTATGCACATTGCAGGTGTGTTTATATGGGTATAAGGTATTTTGTGCTTAATGTGCAGGAAAACAGGTCTGGAAGTGAATTTGATCAAATTAATGTTAAAAACAACTAAAAGGTGACTGCCAGGCACTCAACGAGTCATTGGAAGGAGGCACGACCCGTCACTTGAGGCGTTGGCAAAAAGATGAAGTTTTGAAGAAGTGACACAGTTCACTTGACGAGTTGGAGGAACGACTCGTTACACTTGGTAACGAGTCATGGGATCAACCGTTAGGCTTTGAAGAGGAAAATTCAACCAAGTGTCCAGTGGAGTTGACGATCGACATCACGAGTCGTCACCTGAAGGAACGACTCATTGGAAAGCTACTAGAACCATCTATGAATTGCACTGGAATTGCTGAGGAAGTAGACCATGAGGGACCTAGCAACTCGTGATAAGGCACGACGAGTCGTTAGGTGACCCGTTGCCAAGCCTGGGTATGCTATTGAGGATGACTTTTTTAAAGCAAGGAACGACTCGTCTGAAGGCCTAACGATCCGTCACATAGCCCGTTTCCATTGCTGACCTGGTTTCCAAATTTATTTAGGAAAAGGATTTCTTTATATTATAAATACGCAGTTTTAGGTTTATTTTAAGAGAGATTTTTCAAGACGATTTCGGGAAGTATTTAAGATGATTTTGAGAGAGAATCTTGAACGATATTCTTGAGAGAATTTTCATACAAATGTTCTTGATTCAAGACACAAAAGCTATTTTGGAATTTTATTCAATCTACTTGGTTTTTATTCTACAATACTTTGTAAGTTGCACTTATGATTTTTTCTATATTTTGTGATTGCAATAACAAAAATATGAGTAGCTAAACCCAAACTAGGTTTGTGGAGACCAAGATGAATTAACACACATAGGTGAAAATACCTAGTGATTCTTGAACGGAATTTTATGCATGTATTGTTTTTCCCTTCATTTTGATTGATTCTTGACGGTTGCAAATGTTAGAACTTGCTTTATTCTTACTTACCGGATCAAGGAGGTAAAGAATGGGAAAAAGAGATTAACAACGGAGATTTGAGGCTACCAACCCTCATCTAATAGCTTGAACTTGTCCGAGGGATAGCTAATCTGATATTAAGGGTAAGGGTTAACTAAAGAACACCCGTATACAAACCAAGTTGCGTGGTGAAAATCACCTAGATAGGGGACCAACTATTTAGGTAAACCTAATTTACCAATATTGCATGTTAAACTTCGGAATAGATCACTAGTGTATAAACCTTGTGGTTATGAAATCTTGGGGAACACAATCATAGTCTAGCCGTAAATTGAATTTAAACCCAATTTGGTACAAGCATTCATTAGTTTTACTTTTGTTTATTATTTTCTATTTCCCCCCTTCATAAATAAGTAAATCAATAGAAATAGTTATTCACATTAACTTGAGTTCATACCATATTCCCTATGGGATCGACCTCAACCTTCGTTGGGTTCTATATTTAACAATCGACCGCTTATATATCAATTGTGAGGTGTAATCTGGGCAACATCAACTAGAACTTATAGAGAATATCTTGTTAAACAATTTGTGCGCTCCTTGTAAGGAAATGCCTTTGATTGGTATAAAGATCTCGAGGCTGGTTCCATTGATAGTTGGGAGCAACTTGAACATCAATTTCTCAATCTCTTTTATAACACAAGGCATACCGTGAGTATGGTTGAACTCACGAATATGCATCAGTGGAAGGGTGAACCCATCATTGATTTCATCAATCGGTGGAGGAATGCAAGCCTCAATTGTAAAGATAGACTTAGAGAAGCTTCTGAAATAGAAATGTGTACCCAAGGGATGCATTGGGGACTTCTTTATATCCTGCAAGGCATCAAGCCTAAGTCTTTTAAAGAATTAGTCACACGTGCTCATGATATGGAGTTAAGCATGTCAAGAGTAAATCAAGGACCGCCTGTGTATGAGCCTCGCAAGGGGTAAGAGAAGGTAGAAGTAAAGAATGGGGGCAAGTTGGCACCGAAGTCTGAGAATAAAGAGGCAATGAATGCTAATGCCCCACCACTGAAGCTCACCACAAAGCTAAGCAAGAAGCAAGGTGTGAAGACTACATCTTTCCAAAATAACGTCAGCCGAAAGTTAACTTTGAAGAAAATGCAAGCAAAAGAATATCCCTTGTTGGACTCAAATGTTCCAGCAATTTTTGAAGAACTCCTTGCGTTGAAACTCTTTGAGCTACCTGAAATGAACAGGCCAGATGAATCTGGAATATCATCGATTGATGGGTCACCCCATTGAAAAGTGTTTCATCTTCAAGGAAAAGGTCATGGACTTGGCTCGCAAAGGAAAGATATTGCTGGAGGATGAAAAAGAAAGTTTGAATCATGTCTCCGTGACTTTAGGTTCGCTTGATCCGGTCATTCTTTGCAATTTTGTCGAAGTACATGAAAGTGGTGATATCCTAGCTACATCACCAACAAATATGATTAAATTTGGTGACTTTGAACCAATTGATGTTAGCGCATCATTACTCCTCCCTATGGTGAGCGAAGTAATAGTAGAGGATAAATCTCTAGAGGGAAACCAACCTCGTGCTAATCATATCGATGATGAAGGATGGATTTTTGTGACACAACTGAGACGTCGCAAAACAGGTTTGCAAAGGGCTCCAAGTAAATAAGTAAGAAAGGAGATGATGAAGAAATCCAAAAATCAAAGCATGAAGAAGTATGTGAAGAAAGCAAAAATTGATGTGAATCTCTATCAAAGGCCATGTTGTCCCGTAACATTGGGGGAATTCCTTCCTAGTTGGTTTCACCAAAATGTTTCTCATTGTGATGACAAGGCCTCATGTTCTAATATTGATAAAGAAGGGACAAAAAATGAAGGCCTATCATTGTCTCCACTTCCATTGCATGAAAAGCCAATTGAGTCCCTCTCTGAAGAAGTAGACACTTGTGCGAAAATCACATTCACCAATGATGATCTCTTGTTGGGTGAAACCTTGCATAATCGTCCTTTATATATGGTAGGCTTTGTGCCGGGGCATAAAGTAAACGGAATTATGGTTGATGATAGGTCTGGAGTCAATATTATCCCCATTCGCATTGTGAAGAAGCTTGGGATCTCGATGGATGAACTATCTGAGAGTCGTCTGATGATTCAGGGATTCAATCAAGGGGGGCAAAGAGCCATAGGTGTTGTCAAACTTAAAGTCAGCGTGGAGATATGCATTCGATAGCATGGGTGTACATGATCGATGAAAAGACCTCGTACAATATCCTTCTAGAAAGTCCATGGATACATGAAAACAAAGTGGTTCCATCCACATACCATCAATGCTTTAAGTACTTTGAAGATGGGGTTCAAAAGAAGATAGTTGCTAATGATGAACATTTTGCTGAAATAGAAGCACACATTGCAGATGCAAAATTCTACCTAAAGTATCGCATCTCGAAAGAAGTTGGATATGGTAGCATAATGCCGACCAAGAAGGTTGATATTGCAAAGAAGGCTGATGTCCCGGTTAGAGATACGAAAATTATAGTTGAGAAGGATCGAGCGCTTTCTGATATGAACAAAGTACCTAAGATGAATGGTATATCTTCAGGTGAAGAAGTGACTCATGATCCTCACTCTGTCCCAAAGGTAAGGAAGGTTGATGGCCCATCTTCTGGGTTGCAACATAATGTTTCAAGGGAGTTAACTTTTCCTATCAAACAAATTGATGCAACCAAATCATCTTCAAAATAGGTGGAAGGATTGGCCAAATCAATAAACCATAGTCCACATGAGGCACTTCCTAAAAGGCGCACAGATGAGGGTTTTGACCCAAACGCCTACAAGTTGTCGGCAAAAGCTGGGTATAATCCCAATGAACCTTCAAAACTAGAAAAACTCCCGCCTGAAGCTGATGGAAAGGAAAACCATGGCTTAAACCCAACTCAAAAGATGATGATAGAGAAAGGGTATGTTGTCAAACAATCACGTGAAGTCTTGGGTTACAAACATCCATCACCAATCTGTATCTCTATAAGAAGGGCAAGAAGCAACTACATTACCATTGAAGAAGAGTTTACGATGTCTAACAAAAGGCCTTCTGTGTTTGAACGGCTTACCAATCCAACTCCCAGAGCTTCAGTTTTTGATAGGTTGGGGCCTTTGAAAGGGAAACACAAGTGCCAAGCAAATAATAGAAGGGCAGAAGCACCAGTTTATGCTAGAAAGAAATTTTTTTTAGAGGATTGCCTAAGTTTGATTCCTTCTAGAATGAGGCAAGAAACAAAACATGTAGTTTAATGTGGAAATGTACTCAATGCAAAAACTCATACTATAATCCATACTAAGGAGCGTGATGAAGATGAGGAAAGTGTAAGGTCATCATGTCACATCAAAATCTGTGATGAGAAAAGTACCTCCCTTCATGCAGACATTGAGGCAAGGTTTGCTAACATTCATGCATGTTATCATATATCCTTCGATAATGGTGATCCTAAAGAAGATGAAGACACTGAATATGCACCGCTTGAGCTTGAGGAAGGGGTGAAGACTACTGTTGATGTATTAAAGAAAGTCAATCTTGGGAGTGATGAAGAGCGAAGACCCTCATATGTAAGTGCCTCACTGAATGATTATGAAGAAAATAAATATATTGAGTTGCTTATGGAGTTCAGGGATGTATTTTCTTGGAGTTATAGGGAGATGCCAGGTTTGGATCCCAAAGTTGCAGTTCATCATCTCGCTGTAAAGTGAGGTACTCGGCCTATTAAACAAGCTGAGCGTCAATTTAGACCTAAACTGGTTCTCTTGATTGTATTTGAAGTCAACAAGCTGATCAAGGTAGGTTTTATTCGTGAAGTCAAGTATCCCACATGGATTTCAAGCATTGTGCCTGTAAGGAAGAAGAATGGGAAAATTCGAGTTTATGTTGACTTTAGGGATCTTAACAATGCATGCCCTGAGGATGAATTTCCTCTTCCAATCCCTGATCTTATGATTGATTCCACGACTGGGTATGAGGTAATTTATTTCATGGATGGTTCATCTGGGTACAATCAAGTTCGCATGGCACCAAAAGATGAAGAACTTACAGCCTTCCGCACTGCCAAAGGTATATATTGCTACAAGGTGATGCCTTTTGGGTTGAAGAATGCTGGTGCTACCTATCAACGAGCCGTGCAAAATATTTTTAATGACATGCTTCATAAAAATTTCGAGTGCTATGTTGATGACTTGGTGGTGAAATCAAGGAAAAGAGGCGACCACTTGCATGACTTGAGAATAGTGTTTGAACGACTTTGAAGGTACCAACTCAAAATGAATCCTTTGAAATGCGCCTTTGGAGTTACTTCTGAAAAGTTTCTAGGATTTATTGTTCGACATCAAGGAATCGAAATTGATCAAGCTAAGGTAGATGTTATTTTGAAGATGCCTGAGCCTAAAGATATTCATGAGTTAAAAATATTGCAAGGAAAGTTGGTGCACCTTAGGAGGTTCATTTCAAATCTAGCTGGGAGATGCCAACCATTCAGTCGTCTTATGAAGAAAGATATTCCTTTTCAATGGGACGAAGCTTGAACAAATGCTTTCGAGAGTATAAATCTTACTTGATGAAGACTCTGGTTCTTGTAGCTCTGATTCCTGGAAAACCCTTGATATTATATATTTCGGCACAAGAAAGGTCAGTAGGAGCACTTCTACCACAAGAAAATAATGAAGGGAAAGAAAGTGTCCTTTATTACTTGAGTAGAATGATGACATCGAATGAGGTGAAGTATTCGCCCATTCAGAAGTTATGTATGGCACTTGTATTTTCGATCTAAAAGTTGAAGCATTACTTCCAAGATCATGTTGTGTGACTCATCTCTAAAGCAAATCCTATCAAGTTCGTCATGTCCAAGCCCGTCTTAAGTGATCAACTAGCAAGATGGTACCTCCAATTTCAACAATTTGAAATTGTGTATATCCCTCAAAAAGAGTGAAAGGACAAGTACTAGCAAATTTCTTAGCCAACCATCTGATCCCAGATTATTGGGAATTATCTGATGAACTATCTAATGAGGATGCGATGTTGATAGAAATTCAACCTCCGAGGAAGATGTACTTTGACGGCGTTGCACATCGTGAAGGAGACGGTGCTGGAGTAGTATTTGTCACTTCCTCTAGGGAAGTTTTGCCCTTTTCCTTCACTCTAACGCAATATTGCTCCAACAATATCGCTGAATATCAAGCACTCATACTTGGACTTGAAATGGCTGTTGAGATGAAACAACTGCAGCTACAAATCTTTGGAGATTCCAAGTTGGTGATCAATCAAGTTTTGGGTAGTCATGAGGTCAAGAAACCCGAGTTGCTTCCATATCGCAATTATGCTCAAAAGATGATAAACTGGCTTGGAGAGATGACTATCCAACATGTCCCTAGGACGAAGAATAAAAGGGATGATGCATTGGCAGCTTTAGCTTCTACATTGGTATTGCTTGATCAAATGCAAGTCCCCATTTGCCAAAGATGGGTGGCACCACCACCAAATGAACATGAAGAAGAAGTTGAGCATGTTATCACAACCTCTGAGGCTGAAATCGAAGACTCGCGACAACCAATAATAGATTACCTGTGCTATGGGATATTGCCAAAGGATCTTCGACGGAAGACAAAAATCCGACGGCGAGCCCCTCGCTTTCTTTATTATAAGGACACAGTGTACAGAAGATCATTTGATTTAGTGCTCTTACGTTGTTTGGGGACGAATAAATCTATTCAATCCATGCAAGAAGCACATTCTGGAGTATGTGGAGCGCATCAATCTGGAGTAAAACTTCATTTTCACATAAAAGGGATGGGGTATTATTGGCAGACTATGGTGAAATATTGCTTGGATTATGCCTGAAGGTGTAAAGCTTGCCAATTCCATTCAAATTTCATACATCAACCTCCAGAAGTATTGCATCCAACTATTTCCTCATGGCCACTTGAAGCTTGGGGTTTGGATGTTGTTGGACCATTGCCAAAGTCTTCCGATGGACATTTATACATTCTGGATGCAACTGATTACTTCTCGAAATGGGTCGAAGTTGTTTCTCTTAAAGAAGTAAAAAAGGAGAACGTAGCAGCAAACTTCATCCAAGTCAATATTATCTATCATTTTGTCATACCTCAATATATATTGACAGACAATGGCAAACCATTTAGTAATAAGTTGATGACTAAAATATGTGACCTTTTTGACTTTAAGCAACGCAATTCCTCTATGTATTATGCTGCTGCCAATGGTCTCGCTGAAGCATTTAACAAGACACTTTGCAACTTGTTGAAGAAAGTCGTCTCCAAGTCTAAGCGGGATTGGCATGAGAGAATGGAAGAAGCTCTTTAGGCATACAGGACCACATATCGCACACCAACGCAAGCGACTCCTTATTCACTTGTTTATGGAGTTGAAGTAGTCCTTCCACTTGAGCGCCAAATTCCATCTTTGCGACTTGTTATTCAAGAAGGACTCACTGGTGAGGAGAATGCTCGGTCATGCCTTGAAGAGTTGGAAGCTCTTGATGAAAAAAGACTAGAAGCTCAACAAAGCTTGGAATGTTATCAAGCCCATCTATCTCGATCTTTCAATAAGAAGGTTTGTCTTAGATGCTTCCAAATAGGTGATCAAGTCCTCGTTGTAAGAAGGCCCATTATTACTTCTCTTCGATCTGGAAGCAAGTTCTCTGCTAAATGGGATGGGCCCTATATTGTGTAGGAAGTGTACTCAAATGGAGCTTACAAGCTTGTCGATTTAGAAGGTTTGCGAATTGGCCCCATAAATGGAAAATTCATGAAGAGATACTATCCCTGAAGAAAGAGAGAAGCCCACTCCTGGCCCGCAAGAGTATAAAATGTGCACGGCTTTAAAAAAAAGTCCGCTAGGTTGAAAATCTCGCAAGAGGCGGCCTAGGCAAAATTTAGGACACCAAAAAAAGAACTCACTCATTATGAACTACAGAATGACTTGATCTTCTTCACCGGGGTATGTACGCAGCTTAGAGTTTTATTCTAAGTTCAGTCTCATGAGTTTAAAAAAAAGATATATTCCTCTAAGTGATGTTGAAGAGATAGGTGATGAAATAAAATTCACCTACCAACACATGAAGATTATGTTTACATGGTTTCTTTCTTGTTGAACTTTGAACCTTCATCAAACCTTGATGGTTCAATATAATGGGGGAAACCTTCAGTGGAAAATCAATTTTTCTAACAAGACGACTACATCTTTTAGCAGATTGTCAAATTCATGAGTCACAGTCTTCAATTTGCAAAGCCTTTGAGTTGTAAATTCAAATCCACTACCTAGGTAAATTTGAAATGTCAGCCTGCCAGCATTCAAAGCCGATTTAAAAAAATTAATTTGGAATATTCCCAAAGGTTTTAAAGTCTACATTTTGGATATATTCTAGATTGAAAAGTCTAGTTCCTTGGTAATCAAGCAAATTATGACTTAGACATTTCTTTATCAAGATATAATTTTCTGGTGAAGCCGCACAAATCTGAAATTGTCAGCTTGCTAGCATTCACAGTCGGCTTCAAAAACCAAAAAAAATAAAAATTAATCTGAGGTATTCTTGATGACTTCAAGAATCTGAATTTTGGATATGTTCAAAATTGAGAAGTTTAATTTCTGGTGAATCAAGCGGATTATGATTCTAATACTCATGCATCAAGATACGATTTTTTTTGGTGTGTACGCGTAAATTTAAAACTATCACCAGATCAATGTTTAAATTTTATTTCAAAAAAATGCAATTATTTGAGGCAAAAGGGAAAGACTTTATTCTTAATAAGAGTATCCACTGTTGAATTAAAAAAATAGACTAATCTAAACATAATTTGTAATTGATTAAGTCTTGGCGCATAGCTTCCAGGTGCTCCCTCTTCTGCTCTAAATCAGTCAAGTCATCATCATTCAATAAGTTTGCGTCATTGCATGCATCAAAATCCTTTTCAGTAGTTGAGACTCCTAATTTGGCTTCCTCAATTTCTTCCTCGGTGGCTTCCAAGAGGACTTCTAAATCCTTCTCTTTTTGGCGCAACTTTTCTATCTCTTCTCTCACCTTGCTTAGAGACAGACGAATAGAGAAAAAATTTTCAATCTTCTCGTGTTCTTCAAACATGGCATTTGAAAGACGTTCTCCAACTGCTATGGACAACTCTTTTCTTGCAGCTTCCATATCCTTATCATGTAAAGTCGATCGTTCCTGATCATATATAGCAGCAAGCTCAAAAAAGGACTTCACTAATCTCATCAAAGAGGAAACGTCCACATCCTTGTCATCCATCTCCTCAAGAATCACTTGGACCTCTTTTTTAAGAGAGGAAGCACAATCTACATCGCTTCCGGAAAGCTTCCCCCGAATCAAATTCTGAAGCTCATAAATAAATATCTTTCGATAGTTTAGGACAACCTTCTTTCCATCGAACATAGACACTGTAGTTGTTAGATGTTTTTGCAAATCGGAACTCATCCTCACTCTTATAAGTATTTTCAAGATTCTTCACAAACCCTTCTCCTAAACACCCTAGTTTCATCCTACATTTTTCATAAAAGAAATGAAGGTCATTGAGAAAATTCAAGAATCTGTCAAAGATGACAGAGTAGTTTTCTCCTTTGAGTTCTTTCCACCAAAAACTGAAGATGGGGTTGACAATTTGTTCGAAAGGATGGAAAGAATGGTGTCACATAACCCATCTTTCTGTGATATTACTTGGGGTGCTGGTGGGTCGACAGCAGATTTGACTCTTGAAATTGCAAATAGGATGCAGAACATCGTGTGTGTTGAGACCATGATGCATTTGATATGTACAAATATGTCTGTTGAGAAAATTGATCATGCCCTTGAAACTATTAAGTCTAATGGGATTCAGAATGTTCTTGCTCTTCATGGAGATCCTCCACATGGACAGGATAAGTTTGTCCAAGTTGAAGGTGGTTTTCTTTGTGCCTTAGATCTGGTTAAGCACATGCGAGCCAAATATGGGTACTACTTTGGGATAACTATCACAGGTTACCAGAGGCACATCCTGATGTTATACTTGCAAATGTACTAGCTACACTAGAGGCATATGAAAATGACCTTGCCTATCTCAAACGAAAGGTTGATGTTAGAGTTGATCTCATTGTAACTCAACTCTTCTATGATACTAATAATTTCCTCAAGTTCGTCAATGATTGTCGTCAAATTGGGATAACTTGTTCAATTGTTCCGAGAATCATGCCCATCAACAATTATAAGGTCTTCTTGCGCATGACTGGATTTTGCAAAATTAAGATCCAGGCAGTGATTACAACTGCCATGGAACCTATTAAGGATAACGAAGAGGATGTCAAAGCATATGGAATTCACTTTGGAATTGAAATGTGCAAGAAGATTATGGCCAGTGGCATTAAGACTTTGCATCTCTATACATTAAACATGGAGAAATCAGCACTGGCAATTTTGATGAATCTTTGATTGATAGAAGAGTCCAAAATTTCGAGGCCATTGCCTTGGAGACGTCCTATAAATGTTTTTCGTGTTAAAGAAGATGTCCGTCCTATATTCTGGGCCAACCGTCCAAAGAGCTACATCTCAAGGACCATTGGTTGGGATGAGTATCCACATGGCCGATGGGACAGTGCTCAAAATCCATCATATGGAGCACTTAGTGACTATCAGTTCATGCGGGCACGTTCACGTGATAAGAAACTTCAAGAGGAATGGGCTATTTCTCTCAATAGTGTGGAAGACATCTATGAGAGATTTATGAACTACTATCTTAGCAAGCTGAGAAATTGTCCTTGGTCTGAGTTAGATGGGCTTCAGGTAAAGACAAAGATCCTCGATGACCACTTGGGTAATATAAACACGAAAGGTTACTTGACTATTAACATCCAACCAACAATTAATTGAGCAAAATTTGATGCTCCTTTAGTTGGATGGGGTGGTCCTGGTGGATATGTTTATCAAAAGGCATACTTGGAGTTCTTTTGCTCGCGCTAGAAGTTGAATGATGTTGTCGAAAAATGCGAAGCTTTCCCCTTCCTTACCTACATGGCTATCAACAAGAAAGGAAACTGGATTTCCAACGTCACCCAAACCGATGTCAATGCAGTGACATGGGGCGTCTTCCTAGCTAAGGAGATTGTACAACCAACCGTCGTTGATCCTGCAAGCTTCATGATATGGAAAGACGAGGCATTTGAAATCTGGTCACGAGGTTGGGCTCAATTATACCCATAGAATGATCCATCAAGAGCATTGCTCAAACAGGTTCGAAACAGTTACTTCTTGGTCAGCCTCGTCGACAATGATTACATCAATGGAGATTTGTTTGCCATCTTCAAAGATATATGAATTCAAAAGCCATACAAATATCCTAATCATTTACTCTAAATGAAGTTTCTTCTTTGTATTTGAGTAGAAAATCTATGATTATTGTTGTTTTTTTTAAGTTTCCTATAACCATTTTCAAGATTCTTCACAAACCCTCTCCTGAAAAACTACCATGAGTGGATTAGATGGCCCATTTGCAAATGCATAATGAGTCTTGAAATAATGAGCAAGCCAACCATAAACATAATGGATGGGAAAGCAAATTCTGACAAGATCAAGTAGTGACGATTGAGAAATTTTATTAAGACCACTATATATGCTTGCTAAAATGGGCACTGCGAGACTAATCTTCTGTTTGGTAGCCATCATAGTTGCCATTTTAAAAGTCTCTGGTCGAATAAAATTACCCTCTTCAGAAAGGAGCACGAAAGCGCACTACCAACATGACAAAAACGTCGCATGATATATTTCCTCCTTCTTTGCAGGCTTTACCTCAAGTTTAGAAAATACCCCTTCTTCATCTCTTGACCATTGAGATGTTTCAGGTATAGCTCCAGTAGGGTTATGCGTAAAGTTTAAGCGGGCAGTCTTCTTCTCCCTCCTCGGCGGAGCAAGTTCGTACCTTAGAGATTTCTTGTACCAAAACCCTATCCACCTGTTCAAAGAGACTCTTGAGCTTTTAGTCTTGCTCTCCTGCAAATAGTGAAAAACTGTGAACAAATACTCGCAGACTCGAGGAATGTATCTCCGTTCCTTCGCATCAACACATGTGAGTTTCGTAGCCTCAGGAATAACCTCCTCATAAAAGGAACCTCTAATTGGCAAGCCTCCAAGGGTATGTAAGTCCCATAAAGAAATAGATAGTTCACTAACGGATGTAAGAATTGTATTTGTCTTTGGGCACCACGCCTCACAAAATGCTTGCAATATGTCTGAGTTTCGATCATAGGTGAAAAACGAGGCATAAACGGCATCATAAATATCCGCGGTGACTAAAACTTCCTGACTTCTGCCAAGTGTATCATCATCCCACTCTCAATACACGGGAATATGACAGTATTCACCCTCAAATACTACTGTCTCTTCCCAGCGTATGTCTCCTCGAACTATGCGACGACCCTGACTAGGAAGAGGGCTTGCAATATTTGTGTAGCAGTGGTGAGGCGCCTAAATAGACCACATCTTAGAAGATCGAGTTGTAGTGGGTTTGCATTTTGAAGTCCAATTTGCACGTGAAGTGTGTTTCTAAGAGGTGGTCATGGACCTGCATACCATCCAGTCAAGGGAGTGTGAACCAATAATTTTGTTTGCACTGAATGTTCAGTACTTTCAATAATAAGATACTTGAGTTTTGATAAAGTAGAGGTATAGTCCCTAAAGTTCACCATCTGGTTAAGCTGCAAGAATGAAAAAAATAAATTACCATCACCATCCAACTCAAAGACACAAGGATGAATATAAAGATCATTACTGGCAAGAACAAAATCAAAATCTTGAAGAGCGGATGAAATTCATCCTGTACAACGTCTCAAGTTTGGTTTTTTTAAGTTCATAACGAAAACCTTGAAGCGTGAATAAAATTCATCTTGTATTACACCTCAAATTTGTTTTTCAAGAACATAACGAAAGTCTTAAGGCGTGGATAAAATTCATCCTGTACTAGGCCTCAAGTTTGATTTCTTCAAGAACATAACCAAGATCTTAAGGCGTGGATGAAAGTTATCCTGTATTACACCTCAAGTTTGTTTTTCAAGAACATGACCAAAGTCTTAAGGCGTGGATAAAATTCATCCTATACTACACCTCAAGTTTGATTTATTCAAGAACATAAACCAAGATCTTAAGACGTGGATAAAATTTATCCTGTATTACGCCTCAAGTTTGTTTTTCAAGAACATAACAAAAATCTTAAGGCATGGATGAAATTCATTCTATACTATGCCTTAGGTCCGATTTCTCCAAAATCATAACCGAAATCCTAAAGCACGGATAATAATAAATCATGTACTACGCATTACGTCTGATTTCTCCAAGATCATAATCTTAAAGTGTAGATGAAATTCATCCTGTACTACACCTTAAGTCTAGTCTCTTTAGAGAGAAAATGTGAACAGTCCATCAATAAGAGATATTCCGTCGACATCAGTCCATCACTATTGAATAAGAATATTTTTTTTGTTTGGCCTAAAAAAAAAAACACAGAAGAAAAAATTGTAGGAAATACCTCGACACTGCGGATGCTATAATTGGTTTTAAATTATCCAGGGAATCTTGCATAGAAATATTGTTATCCCCCAACGGTATTTATAGATTTTTAGTATCAGCATCACAGTTGAAGACAAATTACAATAATTGTCTCCTAAAAGAATTTCAAAAAATGGAGGAAGTCAGTACATAATTGTCTTTCTTAAAATCTGGACAAAAAAAAGGGTCACTGATCATATGTATATATAGGATGTATGGTTTATATATCTGCATTATGTATATATATGTGTGTGTTTTCTGAGCAAGACAAGACATAAAAAAGGGAAGGAAAAGACCTAATTCTACAAACTTGCAGGAAGAGTACCGTACTTTTTAGCAAAAGTTATTTTCTTTCTTTCTTTAAAAAGAAAAAGATCAACAAAAGTTTCTAGTGAATATTATCAAAAGTAATGCTTTTTTTTGTTTTTTTGAACAATCTGTCAACACTTTAAAGAAAGTGTAATCCTCTCTAATTTGTGTACTTGCAAATTATACCATTGATGTGAACATGAGATTTGAAGAGAATTATTTTAAGAGAAAAAATATGTGGATTTGGTAGAGGATGCGGAAAAAAAAAAAAGAAGCTTCACTTGCTGGAATTGTTGAACTGTTCACGAAAAAAAAAATTTCATACAAAGATAAGTTGGCTTTTGGAAATATCAAGAACAAGCAAATATGCAAAGGACAAAATCAATACTATGCACAGTGAAGATGATTTTTTATTTTTTAAAGCACACACAAAATGACAAAAGATGTCATAGCTATCATAAAAGGTTCTCTGCCACCTAAGATTGATAAAAGTAAAGGTTTCCATTAATAAGGAAAAAGTACTACATGCTCACATGGTCAAATCACCTCCAAAAGGGTGTATTATCCATTGAATAAAAAGAAGTCTCTGCAAGCAATAATGGAGAGGAAGATGACATTATCTTGGTTAATAAAAAAAGGTAAGCTCCGCCTGTCAACTACAAAATTAACCAGAATTATATGACACAGCTAAATTGATTGTAGGTTTATGTTCTGGACTGTACTCCTTTTTATAGGCATAGAAAATACGTCTCCTTATCACAATTAAACTCAAAAACTTGATAAGGCAAATATTTTGGGATAAGGAAATAATAGTTTTCCCAATTGGAGTCAAATACTTTCTCTATCTAGTTTGAAGTCAAACTAACTTCACAAATCCTCAAGCCACTAGGTTCCTTCAATATTACAGCAGATAAATAAATGCATTACATTCTACAATTGTGATAAAGATATGCATAATATTTGAATACATACACACACACATATATATAGAATGAGTCATTCTTAGCTGCAAAAAAAAAAGGAAATAAGGAGCAGAGCATCGTGAAAAAAAAGAAGTAAAAAATAGTCATTCTGATGCTACTTTTCAGCTTTTTTTATTTATTATTATAACTATTTTTATTTAATTTTTTATATAGAAAAAAAAGAGCTCCAACCCAAGATTGACTTACAAATCAAGCACGATTGTGTTGAATCACCAAGATGTCCATGTATGAAGGAGATAAAATAATTATATTAGAAATCCAAATAAATTTCTAATTCTCTTTTAAGGGTACTTCAAGTCTAGTCCTGAAGCTACATGCATTCTCGACATGTCTTGAAGTAGAGGGCATTTGTAAGTATTAACATTTGATTGGATTTAAATTCATAAATTAATTTAGATTATATTAAATTTAAAATATATTAGTCTAAATAAATATTATGGATTAGTATAATTGAATTAATTATTTAAATTCAATAAATATGAATGATCCAATTTCATTGGGTTAGTCCATCAAATTGGCTACAAATGATGAGCCCACTTGTTACACCCCATAAGTTTCTAACGTTTAGTCGGCCTATTCGTATGTTGGTTGAGAGTTTTAGAGTGCCATATGTATGAGGAAAGGGCCCGGGGAAGGGCCGAACGAGTGCAAAGTCGGGATTTTGCGGGAGGAGGCCGAACCAAGCTGCCCAGAGGGGCAAAGTGGCACGGAGCTGCTCCTCCGCGTTAGGGAATGTGGCACGGAGCAGAATCAGTGCGATGGACAGCATGCCACGTTGCCTTGTCTGCTGCCTCAAGTATATAAAGGTCTCATACTTAGAAATGAGATCATAATTCATATAATCACGACTAGCAGAGGTGAGAACGAAGGGAAACATTTAATTTTCATCTGATTACGCCGCTAAACGCCATCCAAATCCAAATTAACTTTGGGTATCGAAGTATAAGGCAGCAGGGAGCATTTCTACAGAGTTAGTTTCGTGAAATCCGTCCGGCGAATCGTCGTCCCGCCGAGCCAAAGTTGTTGGAATTGCTCCAAACTAGTTTCAATACTATCCCAGGCTTAAAGTAAGCATTTCTCCCTTCTAGACTTTCGAGAAATAATGACGTTTCGATAGTGTTCCATAAAGTTGGAATATAGTTAATATTTATATATAAAGTTTTCCTTTTTGGCAAATTTAGTGTTAAAACTAGTCCTATCTTTCCCGTAACACGATTTCAGTTGGGAAGAGCTATTGAATACTAATTGGAACCTATCAGTTAATCAGAAACCGGCAATTGAGGTATGTTAAGGCATTTTCTTTCAGCAAGTTAGTTTCTTTAGCATAGTAGTCCAGTATAAATCCCAGTAAAACATGTTAGGAGTATGTTATCATGTCTAGTTGTTGTTGTCAGTCGAGACTCATAAATTGTATTGTTTTGGGCTGGATTATACCTGTATAGCTTTCGTGACCACCCCAGGATTAATAGCTGTGTCGCCACCCATAAGGGGTGAGGATACGTTGCTCTACGGAGCGGCATGCCGTCCACAAGGGACGAAGATGGGGATCCAGATCTTCATATTGCCGTGGTTGGCCTTATACACACCCCCGTCAAGCGTTTATGCCCGGGGTGTAGATATCAGGAATCCTCCAGACTCAGACACAACTACAGTCACGGGCCGAGCGGGCCCAGTTGCAGACCCAGGGGATCGGCAGCACGCTTATAGCTGGTAGTTGACTCAGTATGACCTGGATAGGGGTATATAGATTGAGGTGTACTCACTAGGGCTAATGGGGGCCCAGGTGAGTTATTTTGTGTTGATTGTACCTTCCGGCTAATGGGAGCCATGTAAGGTTTATGCTTGCTTTAGTTATTAATAGTTAGATAGTAAGATGCCTCGCTTGTCAGGTATGACCCCTACCCTCCTTATTACAGTTATGTTTAGCCCTGATTTCACTACTTCAGTCATTTTCAGTCCGTTTTCTTTACTTCAGTTATTGTCAGTCCTATTTCCTTGCTTTCAGTTATTTAAAGTTACTGTTTTACATACTCAGTACCTGTGGTACTGACGCCCTCTTCTGGGGCGCTGCATTACTTGCCTGCAGGTGCAGATAGACGAGGAGCAGGTCCCTCGTAGTTCCAGTCAGCCGTACAGGACCGTCAGCTCCCTTCTTCCGGAGCTTGTGTGATAGAGGTTTACTTCTTTTGTTTGTACAGTATGGGTAGGTCGGGGCCCTATCCCGACCATCTTATTACTCCTAGAGGCTTGCAGATTGTGTTACTTCCCTGTGGTTAGATGATATCGGTCGTGTGAGGCTCATATATGTTTTAGACTATGTGTGTTGGCCATGTGGGGCCCTGTTTAGCTATTGATTGGTGGCTTTGTCGGTGATAGCTCAGTTTAGCATCTGATTTCGCTTTTCAGTTATAACTAGATATCTTAGTTGTAATACCCCGTAAGATTCCCGGCACCTAGATGGCCTATTCGCACGTTGCTTAAGCATATTTGAAGGCCATACGTGCTAAAGAAAGGCCCGAGAAAAAGATCGGACGAGAAACCTGTCGAGCCATCGCGGGAGGAGCTGAGGCAGAGCCCCTCCGCGATGGAAGCGTGTCACGGAGGTGGAGCCTCCGCGTTGGCTCCGTGACACGTTGGCCCTGTCCAGGCTCAAGTATATAAAGCCCCACTTCGGTTTTATTTCATTTAAACCATTGGAAATTTCCAGAGAAACGCAGGGGGTAGAAAGGGACGAAGGAAGATAATATATTATCGTCCGATTACGCTGCCAAACGCAGTCCAAACCCAAATTAACCTCAGGTACTGAGGTATTTAGCAGCAGAGAGCATTCCTACGGATTTAGTTTCGTGAAATACGGCCGACGAATCGTCGAGCTACCGAGCTAAGGTAAGTAGAATTGCTCCAAACTAGTGTCTATGTGTTCCTAGCTGAGAAGTGAATAGTTCTCCCTTCTGGACCTCTGAGAAATAGCGAGTTTTTGACCGTCTTTCGATAAGCCTAAGTTTAGGCTATAAAATACATCGAAGTGACATTGTTCATTTAAAATAAAATTATATTTGGTATTAATTGACATATTTATGAATGCAGTTGTGAGAAATAGTTGAAGTATTGGCCGAGCCTCATCCGACAGACGGATAGTTCAAGGATAAGGTATGTAAAGCTAGTTTCCTCGGCAAGTTAGTAAATCTCGGTATAGTAAAGCAATTTAAAGGCCAGTAGAATGTTCAGAAGTCATGTGTTGTGTTTATTACGAATGTTGGTACGATATTAGAAGCATCAGGTTATAATTAGCACGAAACTTGTTAGCACGACTTAGATTCTAATACAAGTGTTAGGAACTGCACAACATGCTCAGTATATGATGTAATACAGAATGTTAGGATATCATCGTATTCAGTTGAAACCCAGTAAAGCAATATAATATCTGTAAGACATCTCAGAAGTAGAATGGTAGGTTAAAATGAAGTTTAGAAAGCATGTTAGGAATAGTAAATCATGTTAATACAGAAACTCAGTATACAGCATGGTTTTCAGTAGAAAGACTATATCTTGTTCAGCACCAGACTCAGTACAGTATGGCAGAAGATTATATTTATACATATATACTATTGTTAGTCTCAGCATGTATTAAGTATGTACATATTACTATTACTAGCTCAGCATATAGTATGTACAAATACTTTACTACTATTAGCTTCAGTATATGGGATATGCAGATAGTATTACTAGTTGAGACCGTTGTATTGTTTTGGGGTTGGATTACCTAGCATCCATGACCGCCCCAGGGTTGATAGCTGTATCGACTCGTCCGCCAAAGGACGAGGATACGTCGCTCTATGGAGTGGCATGCCGTCCCACAGGGGACGAAGATGGGATGCCAGTTTTCCCCATATTGTGCCTTGATCGGCCCTTACACACCCCTGTCGAGCGGATACGCCCGGGTGTTGATTCAGGAGTCCTCCGGACTCAGATGCAGTTATAGTCAGGGGCTCAGCGAGCCCAAGTGCATACCCAGGGGACCGGCAGGATGCTTATAGTTATTATAGGAGATGGGATGACCGGGGTAGGGGTGTAGATTCTGTGCTGGTTGTACCTCCCGGCTTATGGGGGCCGGGTAAGGTTTGTGTGTGCTATGTTATGTTATGATATGTAATGCCATGTTACAGTAGATACGAGTAGATCGACAGTAGAACGATAAATCTCCAAGTATGGCTCTTACTCCTTCCAGTATAGTTAAGAATGGGCATAGTCCTACATTATCAGACAGTTAATCTTTTTCTTCCTATTTCAATTTCATCAGTTGTATTGTTGCTTTCAGTTATTGCATTACATACTCAGTACCAGCGGTACTGAAGCCCGGTGGGGCGCTGCATTACTTGCCTGCAGGTATTCATAGACGAGGAGGCGATCCCTCGTGATTCCTGTCAGCGATCGAGTATTCAGCTCCTGTCATCCGGAGACTGAATTCCAGAGGTGTATTTCATTTTCTTTTGTTGTACAGTATGGGTAGGTCGGGGCCCTGTCCCGATCGTTTCTATTGCTATTCCTAGAGGCTTGCAATCTGTATATATTTCCCTGTGGTCAGATGAGCCGGTCGTGTTGGGCCGTGCAGTTGTATAGCTGTTAGTACTTCTGTTTCCTTTATGTTGGCCGTGTGGGGCCATAGTTTGACAGTAGTGGTGACCTTGCCGGTCACGTAGCTATCCAGTATTTCATTGTTGAGTCACAAATAACTAGACAGCATGGTGGCCTCGTCGGCCCGCATATGTTTCCTATATTGATATGTTTCTGGTCAGCTGTTAGTACAGGCAGGTGGCTATAGGCCTAGTCGGCCGGAGGCTGTATTTACAGTCGTTATATAGCCCGTTGTTTCCCTGAATCTGGGTTAGAGCCAGCCAGGCACCAGATGTGCTCAGGCTCAGTAGTCTAGCAGTTCGGGTCCTAGTAGGGCACCAGGTGCCAGTCATACCCCCCAAGGCGGGGTGTGACATTAGTAGCCTTGTCGGCCCGTATAGGACTCCCTACGATTATTTGTCTCTAGTTAGCTGTTTATTTTCACAGGTGGCTATAGGCCTTGTCAGCCGAGTATTGTATTTACAACCACTATATAGCCCGTTGTTTTCTTCATTCCAGAGTTAGAGTCAGCCCTGCACCAGAGGTGCTTAGGCAAAATCAGCTCAGCAGTTCAGGTCCTACTAGGGCACCAGGTGCCAGTCATGTCTCCCAAGGTAGGGCGTGACAAACTTGATATCAGAGCAGGTCATATCCCAGAGAGTCTGCAAGCCGTGCTAAGTAGAGTCTTGTCTATGGATGTTTTATGCACCATATACTATAGGCAGGAGGCTGCAAGGCATGATGGGATGGTTACTCTTTCATCTTATTCAGTCGTGCTATAGAGCGGTACAGTATAGGGTTGAGTCCCTAAGCTCATTATACTCTTTTGTTGACAGAGAGATGTCAGACCAGCGACACCCTACGACAGGAAGGAGGTTAGATATAGCAGTAGGAGAGGGCACCAGCAGGGTGCCTCAGTTTCAATCAGAATCGACCCGATTTGAGAATGATACGGAGGTATCATCTCGACCTCCCCAGCAGTCTCCACCATGTCAGGAGCCGCTTGGGACGGCCGGTGTAACGGCACCGCCTCCGGCAGTATCTATACCCGTACCATCCGACCAGGAGGTCAGGAGCGCGGTGGTTATGCTAGCACAGATGATGGCTAATCAGTGCCAGCCAGTGCCACCTACAGTTGCAGAATCATTAGGAGGGCCTTGTAGCTCGAGGGTCCGAGAGTTCCTAGCACTAAGTCCCCTGCAATTCACAGGGATAGACCGGACTGAGGACCCTCAGGACTTCTTAGACTAGATGCAGAGGATTTTCAGGGTGATGCATGCTACACCCACAGAGTCAGTTAAGTTGGCGGTATTCCAGTTACGGGACATCGTCGTACTGTGGTATGAGAGTTGGGAGAGGTCCCGAGGGAGAGATGTTTCCCCTTTGAGCTGGCCTAGCTTCTCAGAGGCTTTCTTGGATCATTACCTACCGTGGGAGATTCGACAGGCCCGGGTTGATCAGTTCCTACACTTGGAGCAGGGGTCGATGAGTGTTCGGAAATATGCCATGAGGTTTGATTCCTTGGCTCGATATGCGCCAGCCGTTGTGGACACAATGCCGGCCAGGGTATACCGCTTTATTATGGGGTTGAACCCAGAATATGTTGAGACCTGCATCACAGCCACACTACGAGAGGATATGGATATCGCCCGTATGCAGGCTTTTGCTCAGAATATTGAGGGTATCAGACAGCGGCAACGGGAGATTAGGAGGACAAGTCAAGAGCAGCGCTGCAGGGACAGACCGGGTGAATTATAGGAGGAGTCCCGGGGAGGACCTAGGCCACGATTATTAGATAGGCCGCCTAGTCCCTCGCCTCCACCGCAGTGGCAGAGGAGCATGTCTAGTCGACAAGGGCATCCAGAGCCCGGCGAAGGTTCGCGAGCAGTAGGTTCACAGCAGCAGAGGAGAGTGAAGCAGAGTGGGTTTACAATACCACTTTGCCCTATTTGCAGTCGACGTCACTCTAGAGCATGCAGGTATGGTTCCACCGCATGCTACATTTGTGGAAAGGAGGGTCACCAGATGAGGAATTTTCCATCTAAAGGTCAGGGTGACCGGGATCGACAGGATAGGTCCTCGGCAGGATCACGAGCTCCAACATCCCCGGCAAGGCGTAGGCCCTCAATTTCAGCAGGCAGAGGCTGAGGAAGATCAGGGGCCTCCAGTTTAAGTGCCAGCCCAGATCGTACTTATGTACTACCGGGGAGACAGGAGTCAGAGTAGCCACCAGATGTTATGACAGGTATGCTGAACATTTGCTCTCATCCTGCTTACGTGTTGATAGATCCAGGATCCACCTTATCCTATGTTACACAGTTAGTGGCTCGGAAGTTTAGTATTATGCCAGAATTGCTTCAGCGACCTTTCTCAATGTCTACACCCGTTGGTGACTCTATTATAGCAAGAAGGGTCTACCGGGGGTGTACAGTAGAGGTTGCCAGTCGTCAAACTACGGCAGATTTGATAGAACTAGAAATGGTTGATTTTGATGTTATTATGGGTATGGATTGGCTAGCTCCATGCTATGCCAATGTCGAATGTTGGACCAAGATTGTCCGATTTCACTTTCCAGGGGAGGCAGTACGGGAGTGGAAAGGTAGTACAGCCACGCTAAAAGGTAGGTTTATTTCCTATCTTCGGGCGAGAAAATTGATATAAAAAGGGTGCGTTTATCATATTGTCAGAGTTCAGGATGTTCGGGTAGAGCCTCCGATCCTTCAGTCTATTCCAGTGGTTAATGAATTTCCCGATGTATTTCCAGATGAGCTTCCTGGTATTCCCCCAGAAAGGGAAATTGATTTTGCAATCGATCTATTACCAGGCGCTCAGCCTATATCTATTCCTCCATATCGGATGGCTCCTACTGAACTCAGAGAACTAAAGGAACAATTGAAGGATTTTCTAGACAAGGGCTTTATCAGGCCGAGTACCTCACCATGGGGTGCGCCAGTTCTGTTCGTAAGGAAAAAGGACGGCTCCCTCCGTATGTGTGTAGATTATCGGCAGCTGAATAAAGTCACTATCAAAAATAAGTACCCGCTTCCCAGAATACACGATTTGTTTGATCAGCTACAGGGAGCGAGGTATTTTTCAAAGATTGATTTAAGATCAGGATATCATCAGGTCCGGGTTCATGAAAGAGATATTCCAAAGACTGCCTTCTGGACAAGATATGGCCACTTTGAATTTCTAGTCATGTCCTTCGGACTGACAAACGCCCCAGCAGTGTTCATGGACCTGATGAACAACATTTTCAGACCATACCTGGAATTGTTCGTGATAGTATTTATCGATGATATTCTGGTGTATTCCCGCTCAGAGGCAGATCACCAGGATCATCTACGGGCAGTGCTCCAAATTCTCAGAGATCACCAGCTATATGTAAAATTTTCTAAATGTGAATTTTGGCTGAATTTAGTAGCTTTCTTGGGTCATATTGTGTCAGATGCTGGTATATAGGTAGATATGCAGAAGATAGAGGCAGTGAAAACATGGCCTAGACCTACCACTCCGATCAAGGTACGTAGTTTCCTGGGGTTAGCCGGGTATTACAGAAGATTCGTGGAAGGATTTTCCACTTTAGCAGCACCTTTAACCAAACTGACACAGAAGGCATCAAAATTCCATTGGACTGAGGCAGAGCAGAGCTTTCAGGAATTAAAAGACAGATTGACATCGGCACCGGTGCTAGCGTTGCCGGAAGGAACAGAGGGCTATGCAGTCTATTGTGATGCTTCGGGTGTTGGGTTAGGATGTGTTTTAATGCAACATGGTAAGGTGATTGCCTATGCTTCCAGGCAGCTGAGGAAGCATGAGAAAAACTACCCTACCCATGACCTGGAGTTAGCCGCAGTGATTCATGCCTTGAAAATATGGAGACATTACCTGTATGGCGTCCTCGTAGATATTTTCACTGATCACAAAAGCCTGCAGTATATTTTCACCCAGAAAGAGTTGAATTTGCGGCAGTGTCGCTGGTTGGAGCTGTTAAAGGATTATGATGTGAATATTTTATATCACCCAGGAATGGAAAATGTTGTAGCGGATGCCCTTAGCCGCAAATCCATGGGAAGCTTGACATATTTACAGCCCGAGCAGCGGGAATTGGCCCGAGAATTGCATCATCTAGCCAGTTTAGCCGTTCGTACAGTAGAATTAGGAGACAATGGAGCGGTAATTCAGAATACCGCAGTGTCATCATTGGTTGTGGAAGTGAAAGAACGGCAGTATGAAGATCCTAGCCTAGTCTAGCTCAAAAATAAGGTCCAGTGAGGGGAAGTGACAGATTTCCAGGTAACCGAGGACGGAGTTTTGAGATATAGGGATCGCCTCTGCGTTCTAGACGTGGCAGGGCTTCGCCAGCAAATTATAGGCGAGGTACACTATGCCCGCTACTCTCTCCATCCAGGTTCGACAAAAATGTACCATGACGTAAAAGAGATTTACTGGTGGCTGGGAATGAAAAAGGGGATAGCAGAATTCATTGCTCAATGTCCCAATTGCCAACAGGTGAAAGCTGAACATCAGAAACCAGGCGGACTGACACAGGATATAGTCATGCCTTTATGGAAATGGGAGGCAGTTAATATGGATTTCGTAGTAGGGTTACCTCATACCAGGCGTAAATATGATTCTATATGGGTAATTGTTGGCAGGTTGACAAAATTAGCTCACTTTCTGCCAGTAAGGGCTACCTTTTCAGCCAAAGATTATGCTGAGCTGTATATTAGAGAAATAGCTCAACTACATGGTGTTCCGCTGTCAATTATCTCTGATAGAGGGGTGCAGTTTACAGCTAAGTTTTGGCAATCTTTTCAGAGGGGCCTGGGGACGTAGGTTAACCTGAGCACAGCCTTCCACCCTCAGACAGACGGGCAGGCAGAACGTACCATCCAGACACTCGAGGATATGTTACGGGCGTGTGTGCTAGATTTTGGAGGCAGCTGGGATGAACATCTACCGCTTATTGAATTTGCTTATAATAACAGCTACCATTCAGCAATTCATATGGTGCCTTACGAAGCGTTATATGGGTGGAAGTGTAGGTCTCCAGCTGGTTGGTTTGAGGTAGGAGAATCGGCATTAATTGGGCCAAAATTTTATTCATCAGTCAAAAGAGAAAGTAAAGCTTATCAGGGATGTCTGCTGACTGCTCAGAGCCGCCAGAAATCTTATATCGATGTGCGGCAAAGAAACCTAGAATTTAATGTGGGTGACTGGGTATTCCTGAAGGTTTCACCGATGAAAGGTGTGACCAAATTTGGTAAGAAAGGCAAGCTCAGCCCCAGGTTTATTGGGCCTTATCAGATTCGCCGAAGGATAGGTCAGGTGGCTTATGAATTGGATTTACCTCCAGAATTAGAATCCGTTCACTCAGTTTTTCATGTATCAATGCTGAGGAAGTGCATAGGAGATCCCTCCCGGATTGTCCCAGTCAAAGACGTCCAAATCACTGAGGAGTTAACTTATAAAGAAGCTCCAGTAGCCATACTAGATCGGCAGGTCCGCAGACTAAGAACTAAAGATATTGCTTCTGTTAAAGTGTTATGGAAAAATAAGAACCGAGAGGAGATGACCTAGGAGGAACAAGACTATATGAAATCCAGATACTCTCAGTTATTTCAGACTTAGTCCAATTATGCAGCTAGAGGTATGTTGTTGTTGTTATTTCATAAGTTGCATTATATACATGTATATGTGGAGTAGTTGACTTCAGTCTATTGTGAAATGAATGCAATAGTAATGTGTGAAGTACCTCTATTGGACTTTTCTGCATTTCAGGGTTTTTGGATAGTCCATATTACAGGAGAGACTCTGCCGAAATTTTTCCAGAATAAGTAATTGCAAGGTTAAGGTTCTTACAAGTAGAAGTTAACATTCGAGGACGAATGTTCTTAAGGGGGGGAGGATGTTACACCCCATAAGTTTCTAACGTTTAGTCGGCCTATTCGTATGTTGGTTGAGAGTTTTAGAGTGTCACACGTACGAGGAAAGGGCCCAGGGAAGGGCCGAACGAGTGCAAAGTCGGAATTTCGCGGGAGGAGGCCGAACCAAGCTGCCCAGAGGGGCAAAGTGGCATGGAGCTGCTCCTCCGCGTTAGCCAACGTGGCACGTAGCAGAATCAGCGCGATGGGCAGCGTGGCACGTTGCCTTGTCTGCTGCCTCAAGTATATAAAGGTCTCACACTTAGAAATGAGATCATAATTCATATAATCACGACCAGCAGAGGTGAGAACGAAGGGAAACATTTAATTTTCATCTGATTACGTTGCTAAACACCGTCCAAATCCAAATTAACTTCGGGTATCGAAGTATAAGGCTGCAGGGAGCATTTCTTCGGAGTTAGCTTCGTGAAATCCGCCCGGCGAATCGTCGTCCCGCCGAGCCAAAGTTGTTGGAATTGCTCCAAACTAGTGTCAATATGATCCCAGGCTTAAAGTAAGCATTTCTCCCTTCTATACTTTCGAGAAATAACGAGGTTTCGACCGTATTCAATAAAGTTGGAATATAGTTAATATTTATATATAAAGTTTTCCTTTTTGGCAAATTTAGTGTTAAAACTAGTCCTATCTTTTCAGTAACACGATTTCAGTTGGGAAGAGCTATTGAATACTAATTGGAACCTATCAGTTAATTAGAAACCGGCAATCGAGGTATGTTAAGGTATTTTCTTTCGGCAAGTTAGTTTCTTCAGCATAGTAGTCCAGTATAAATCCCAATAAAGCATGTCAAGAGTATGTTATCATGTCTAGTTGTTGTTGTTAGTCGAGACTCATAAATTGTATTATTTTGGGCTGGATTATACCTGTATAGCTTCCGTGACCACCCTAGGGTTACTAGTTGTGTCTTCGCAGGTAAGGGGCGAGGATACGTCGCTCTACGGAGCGGCATGCCATCCGCAAGGAATGAAGATGGGGATCCAAATCCTCATATTGCCGTGGTTAGCCTTATACACACCCCCACCGAGCACTTACCCCCGGGGTGTAGATATCAGGAGTCCTCCGGACTCAGACACAACTACAGTTAGGGGCTGAAGGGGCCCAGTTGCAGACCCAGGGGATCGGCAGGACACTTATAGCTGGTAGTTGACTCAGTATGACCTGGATAGGGGTATATAGATTGAGGTATACTCACTAGGGCTAATGGAGGCCCAGGTGGGTTATTCTGTGCTGATTGTACCTTTCGGCTTATGAGAGCCAGGTAAGGTTTATGCTTGCTTTAGTTATTAATAGTTAGACAGTAAGACGCCTCGCTTATCAGGTATGACCCCTACCCTCCTTATTACAGTTATGTTTAGCTCTGATTTCACTACTTCAGTCATTTTCAGTCTGTTTTCTTTACTTCAGTTATTGTCAGTCCTATTTCCTTAATTTAAGTTATTTAAAGTTACTGTTTTACATACTCAGTACCTGTGGTACTGACGCCCTCTTCTGGGGCACTGCATTACTTGCCTGCAGGTGCAGATAGATGAGGAGCAGGTCCCCCGTAGTTCTAGTCAGTCGTACAGTACCGTCAGCTCCCTTCTTCCGGAGCTTGTGTGATAGAGGTTTACTTCTTTTGTTTGTACAGTATGGGTAGGTTGGGGCCCTATCCCGACCATCTTATTACTCCTAGAGGCTTGCAGATTGTGTTACTTCCCTGTGGTTAGATGATATCGGCCGTGTGAGGCTCATATATGTTTTAGACTATGTGTGTTGGTCGTGTGGGGTCCTGTTTAGCTATTGATTGGTGGCTTTGTCAGTGATAGCTCAGTTTAGCATCTGATTTCGCTTTCCAGTTATAACTAGATATCTTGGTAGCCTTGTCGGCCCGTATAGGACTCCCTACGATTATTTGTCTCTGGTTAGCTGTTTATTTTCACAGGTGGCTATAGGCCTTGTCGGCCGGGGATTGTATTTACAGCCGCTATATAGCCCGTTGTTTTCTTAATTTCAGAGTTAGAGTCAGCCCTGCACCAGAGGTGCTTAGGCACAGTCAGCTCAGCAGTTCAAGTCCTAGTAGGGCACCAGGTGTCAGTCATGCCTTTCAAGGTAGGGCGTGACACCACTTTACTGAGCCTAAGATGTCATATTTATAGTGGCCCAAATAGGTGCCACGTGTCAAATGATGTGGCAGTCTAAGTCAAATAAATGAGCCAGTAAAATCATGCCACATGTCAAATGAGGTGACAATCCAAGTCAAATAAATAAGCCACTAAAACCATGCCATGTGTCAAATAAGGTGGCAATCAAAGCCAAACAAATGAACCACTAAAATCATGCCTTATGTCAAAAATGAGGTGGCAATCCAAGCCAAACAAATAAGCCAAAAAAACCATGCGAAGTGTGTAAGTGACATATTCTAGCCAATCAAATTGAAGTATGTCACCAAGGAATATGATTGGTCAGTTCAAACTGACCAATCAAATCACCCAAAGGCATCACCCCTACAACTATAAATAGGGGTCCTCATAACTCACAAAAAAAAAAGCAAAAAAGAAAATCAAGAACAAAAAGCAAGAAGAGAGCTCGTGGATCAACGACCGCAAATTCTCTACAAGCTACAAGTTCAAGCTACAAGCTCAAGCAATCAATTTCAAACAATCAAGTTTAAGATCAACATCAAGAACGGAGGCAAATATCAAGGCGTTCAAGATCAAGTTACTTATTTCTGATAAATAATTCGAAGACGAAGATTCAAGATTAAGCTACTTAGGCCTTGAATCCAAATCAATCTAAGTTCAACATATTCATATTATCATTGGGAGAATTAGAGGATTATATAGAGATTGTAACACTCATCATACTTGAAATCAAATATTTTGTTACACGATTTTTCTGTTTTGATTATTATTTTTCTAGACTCGAAAATCTATTGCGAACAACGATAATGATGGATAGTAGTATTTTTTATGTTTCTGTCTTTGTAAATAATTTTTGATATTTGTCAAAAACTTAGTATTTATTCTAAATAAGTTTGTTATTTTTGTTTAATGTGATTTCTATATATTAGTTTTTCTAATATATATATATATATACACCACACTGATTTCTGGGCCTTAAGGGCCGCAGTAGTGGAAGGTCTGCGCTCTATACGAGTGTTGATCGAGAGGGAGGTGGTTAATCCCCAGAACAATGACGACAATGATGGATAGTAGTATTTTGTTTTTATATGTTTCTGTCTTTATAAATAGTTTTTGATATTTGTCAAAAACTTAGCATTTATTCTAAGTAAGTTTTTATTTTTCGCTTAATGTGATTTCTATATATTAGTTTTTGTAATATATATATATATATATATATATATATATATATGCCCCCCATATATGTGAAACGAAATTATGCCGCCAATCATGATTTTCAATTGCACAAGTTATGCAATCAAGGCACAAGTTATGACCATATTAAAGGAAAAAAAATTAAGAGGCATGTGAAAAGTTACGCCTCAAGGCATAACATGTCAAATTTTGCCATTTTAGGCATAAGATGCGCAATATGTGAATTTTTTAATATTGTGCCTATAGTCAAATTTTAGTCATTCAGGCATAAGTTCGCTTAACTTTTAGATTTTTTAAAGTTTTACTTATAGTTAAATTTTGCCCTTCAGTGTATTATAAGCTTTAAAATAATTTTTCATCAATTCTTGCCCCTCCAAGTGTAAGTGTGCAATATTGATAATATTGAAACTTTATCGTATATTCTACTTTTGTCAATTCAGGTATAAGTTGGGTAAATATTTTTTATAATTTTTAAATTATGTCTTGTAGTCAATTCTCAGCTCCTTTCAGGGGTAAGTGTTCAATACTTAGACTTGTAAATTGTGTTGTATAGTCAAATTTTACCAGATTAGGCATAACATGGATAAAATATTATGTATTTTTGAAATTGATCCCTATACTCAATGCTTGCCACTTCAGGCGTAAATGTGCAATATTTATTTTTGTAAAATTGTGCCTATTGTCAGAGTTAGACGGTTCAGACTTAAATTAGATAAAATATTTTATAATTTTATTTTTTTTTATGTTGTATCTTTCTATTACAATGATTGTCTAATGTTACCTTTTTTGGCATAACTTTCTTTTGCTATAGACATAAGTTGTGTAGCACTTACATAATTTTTTTTGTGATGTTGATGATATTTTGTAAGTTTATCTTTTTCATTTTGTGAGTGATTGATTTGAAAAATAGATTTAAAAGTTGATTTGAGAAATAGATTTAAAAGTCATAAGAAAATAGTTATTTTGTTCAATGATTGATTCGAATAACAAATGTTACTTAATTAGCTCTCTCTGATGCGAAGTTGCTGTGAAATTTCTTATTTCTCTACGAGCTCAATCAAAATATACAAGTAAAATTGATATTCAATTTAGATTTATTGAAGTATCAATTATGTACTTGCACATATTTAAAAAATATTAAATCTAATCGATTCAAGATAACACATACCTTTTTTTTATAAATTCGACTATAGATCGAGCATTTCAATCATTGTTGTTATTGAAGTCGATCATTCTGGTGATAATTGGTAATGTATAAGTCGAGCAATAAATTCGGCACTCAATACTTAAAGTTATAAGTTAAGCAGAATGATCGAGTGATTCCATTAGATTTTTAATCAAGCAATAACTTTGCCTATTGAAGCTATTTTGTAATTTGAAATAATTATGCGAAGTGGTTACCAGGAAAAAAAAAAGGTGAAAATTCATTTTATATAGTTTGGTATCATTTCTTATTAATGAAGATGCACGTACATTTTTAGTTTGAGGTGTATTTTATAGATAGTATTCATTTTTTTATTACTAAACTTTGCCAATAAAAGCACAAGTCATGCAGAATGCTCAATTTTTATAGTTATTCATTTTTCAATTTGGATTAATTTTTTAAATTTTATTCTATTATTTTCATTTTTGAAGGGTTATAATGAAATTCTATAATTCAAAACTCATTTATAAGTTGGTATGCCTTAAGTCATAGCATTGAGGTATAACTATTAGGTCAAATTTTATTCTTTACAGTAAAAACTTACGTTATTTTCACATAATATTTGAGTTGGATACTTTTAATTAAATTACCATAGAGAACAAGAATTAAAAAGTTCTAACATCGAGAGGGTATAGAATCTCTACTATTAAATCTTCATATAACTTTCAAACATCAACTTCTACTCATTAAATTTTTTATTTTTTATATTTTTTCACGTTTAGGTTTAGAGTTGGACTGTGGTTACAGGACACTCTAGTGTGTTCAAAAAACTTATATTTGCCACATCTGAATGTGTATTGTGTTGGTGATCCTCTTGGACAATATGACGATATCTTTTTATTTGCTTTCTTCCAGGCCTTACTTTAACATTTGGTGGGATTATTTTGATTCTCATGAAAGCTTCTGTAATAATCCATCATCCCAACTGAATTGATTTCTCCTTTATAGGTCTCTTGCGATGCTTGTCTTTTGAACTAGTTTGAATAGTAGGTAGATTTTGTCAAACTTTGTTTATCGATGACTGCCATTACGTGGGTGCATGATAACTCATTAGTTTGAAATTTCAAGCAGTCACAAGTCATGTTCTTTAGGTCCATGCTAAATTGTAATTCTTCATCTTTGATGACGTATTTGACTATAGTGACATTCTCAATCTATGGAGGAATAATATAAGTGATTAATATAATTTGTTAACTCTATGTTAAAAGTTATTTTCATATACACATTTTTATTTTCTATGAGGCAAATGTTGTTGGTAAAGAACTCTTACTTTCATCTTGAAGCCTTTAGTTATCTTTTCAATCAGAATCTTTTTTGCCTAATACGTTAGGTCGTGGGACGGCCCCGTTGCATCTATTCTTCTCTAGTGAAATTAACTCTGCAGTTTGTTATGTATGTAATCCATACATGCCAATATTGGAAGTTTCCTTGCTTTAATCAACACAACATTCATTGACTCCACATTAGTTGTTGTGAGAATGTCGTAACGCCTGTTGGTATGAATTGGGCGTGCCTATCTTTCAGGTACATCATCTTTCAAGTATTTTATAGCCTTTGGGTCAATCTGTAGTATCTTCAACATGTAAGTAGTAAAATCTTATCATTTGTAGGTTATTGTTGCATTGTAGAATAGTTTGATAATTGCTTCATATGTGAACCATTTCTTTAAGTTTTTCTCCATGTGGTAGATGCATATGCCATGATGGCAATTTGGATACTCTTCTTTGATTGCATGTGCAATTGCTGAATGGAGATTTAAGAGAATTGATAGGTTATCCTGCCTAGCAAATGCTTTTTTCATCTGTTTGAAGAACCACCTATACGATTCATTATTCTCAGAATCTACGATTGCAAATTTCAGAGGGGATATGTTGTTGTTTTTATCCTTTGCTACTTTTATGAAGAGGACGCCACGATATTTTGACTTCAAGAATGCTGTGTCGACCATCATTATTGGTCTGAAATATTTTCAACCATTAATTGACACCCCATAAAGGAAAAAGGCATACAAAAACTTGTTGTCATCAGCCCATTTCAAGTTTATATGTGTTACGAGATTCTCTCCTTCATCATGTGAAGGTATTGTGTCAGCTTCTTGTACTTATTTTCTGAACTCCCTCAGATCAAATCATAAGCATGTTGGAGGAAACGTCATGCCTTGTGGTAACCAATATGCAAGTCGTACCTGCTTCTCATTTCCTCCATTATAAATTTTGGAGTAATCTCTTGCAACATGTGACATATAATGTGTATTATGTAGTCACATATGAAACTTATCCTCACATTCCTCATGTCAGAGGTAGTGAAGTCAAAGGAGCAAGTATGTCTTTTTTCAAATTTAACTACTTTGAAAAGTTTTGAATTGTTCAACCTTAAACTGTGGAAGCAGCAAATGCAGTTCTTATGAAGACACCCGATGTAAAACCTCTTTTTATATGACTTTTGCATCATGTACTCTTGATGTCATGTGATTGCAATTTTACTCATGCACTCTTAATATCATCCTCATTTTTTAAAATAATCCCTAATTGTACCTCATTCAATGATGCGTTGGGTGTCAAAATTATTGTCTCGGTTTGCAGCCGTTTCCATTTGACTATCTTTCTAATTTTTGATGGCTCTCCTTGAGTTTATTCCACTAGTTGAACTTCCATTGAATTTCCTACTCTGGAAGACTCAAAAGGCAATTGAGTATGGATTTCTTCAATAATATCGACTCGCATATTATTGGATTTATATTCTTTTGGATCTTCTGGTGGTATGTTGGGTGAGAGATGTTCAATATCTAACAAGCTTTCACTTTTCTGAGTCTGGAAAGGAAATCCCCTATAAGCAGTGTTAATTGCATCTTTATTTTCTTTATAAGCAAGGTAGAGTTGTTCTTATGCATCAATTTCTTCTATTCGCTCTCCTTCCCTTTGTTGTACAGGGCTATTATGACTTGTCTACAATGTGCACTATTGCACCTCACCTGTAATATACTTTAGTATAAAACAGGAATATTTTAAACTATTTTTAATTTTAAGCAAATATATGCAAGTGTTAAGCTCATCATCATTTGTTACACACATTTCTTTGGATGTTTTCTCATTAGTGTCAAACCATATGTTTGCTTGTATGTCTGAGCGCAATATCTATTGACTAAATTCTCTGAAGGTCACACCATCCTTGACAAGTAATAGTTTTGTCTCATGATCCACATACTTATACTCGGCATTTCATTTGTCATTTAAAGTTATGTAGATGCAGGTTATTGTTATAGTTTAAATTTCTTAATAGAGAAAGATTTAATTGACCAAGAAACACTAATATATTTTTTGAAATCAAAGGTGCAATACAAGTTATTAAAGAAGGCACAAATTATGGCAGAAGGGCACAACTTCCAAATTCAGGAAGCTTCATGGATGAAAAAAAAAGAAATCATGCTCCATTGACACAAGTCATGGTAGAAGGTATAATTTGTAGATGCAAAAAGTTATGGATTAAAAAAAGAAATCATGCCCAAAAGGCACGAGTTATTGCAGAAGGCATAAGTTTTATATGTAGGAAGTTATGGATGAAAAAAATCATGCCCAAAAGGCACAATTTATGACAGAAGAGCACAGCTTTCAGATTCAGAAAGTTCATGGATGAAAAAAAGTCATGCCTCATTAGCGCAAGTCATGGCAAAAGGCACACAGCAAGTTGTTACATTGAAAAAAAAATGAAATCATGCCCTATAGACACAAGTCATGTCAGAAGGCATAATTTATAGATGCAGGAAGTTATGAATTAAAAAAAGAAATCATGTCCAAAAGACACAAGTTATTGCAGAATGCATAAGTTATGCATGTAGGAAGTTATGGATTTAAAAATAATCATGCCCAAAAGGCATAACTTATGGCGGAAGGGCACAACTTCAAAATGCAGGAAGCTCAAAAAAAAATCATGCCCCATCAGCATAAGTCATGGCAGAAGGCACAAGTTTCGGATGCAACAAGTTATTGCATTAAAACAAAAATGAAATTATGCCCAAACGCACAAGTCATGGCAGAAGGCATAATTTATAGATGCAAAAAGTAAGGATTAATAAAAATCATGCCCAAAAGGCACAAGTTTTAGCAGAAGACATAAGTTATATATATAGGAAGTAATGAAAAAAAATCATGCCCAAAAAGTACAACTTATAGCAGAAGGGAACAACTTCCAAATTCAGGAAGTTCATGGATGAAAAAAAAATCATGCTCTATTGGCACAAGTCATGGCAGAAGGCACAAGTTCCGGATGCAGCAAGTTATTGCATCGAAAAAAATTTAATCATGCCCCAACAAGCTATGGCATAAGGCACAAGTTCCAGATGCAGTTAGATGTTGCAAGTTATTGCATTGAAAAAAAAGTAATCATGTCCCAGATGCACAAGTTATGGTAGAAGGCATTAGTTCCACATGCAGGAACTTATTGCATAAAAAAAATAATGAAATCATGCCCTAAAGACACAAGTCATGGCGGAAAGCATAAGTTATAGAATGCAGTCACTTATGCATGAAAAAATAAAATCATGCCCTAAATGCATAAGTTATGAAGGAAGGCACAATTTATAGAATGCAGGAGTTATGCATGAAAAAGATAGAAGATTTTACACATATATATAACTAGGAAATTTGTCCGCGCTTCACACGATTATTAACAAATAAATAAATTATAATAAAATAATTATTGTTAAAAACTTTAATAAAAAATATTGATCTTTACACAGCGGTTGATTTTATTTTTTCTCTATTTTTCATGTGTAAGATTGATATCAAACAATAGACGAAATATAACTTAACAATTATTGAACAAATTATCCTCTTTAGTTTTGATCTTTCAAATGCATATGTCAAATTAAGAATCATGTAATTTTAACCTATTAGTCTTAATTATTTTCTTAATATTGCCAGTAAATATTTTAAATTAAAATAGTTTCACAAATTTAAGAATTTAAATAAGAAAAAATAAAAAAAATATTCTTATTGCCTTTTGATATTTTTTAGATTACCTTTTTTTTCTTTTGTTATTTTCTTGATAATTATTTTTTTCTATTAATTCTATTTTAATAATATTTTTTATTATGTAATCTTACATTTTTTTGTATTAGCACGAAAATTATTTCTCGATTCTCCCTTTTATTTGTTTTCTTTTTCATTTATTAATTTTTGTTTCTTCAATTTATCCGTATAATTAATAACAATTATTTACATTTCTTAAAACAATCAAGGTAGTTCATCTTTTTTTTCTACTTATTTTATGAAAAATTTTAAAAATTAATTTTTTTATTAAATTTTTAAAAATATTTTCATGATTTATTGCTATATTAAAATTTTAAAAATAACTTCATAAATAATTTTTATTATAATCGATTATTTTTCATAATTTTTCCCAAAAGTTTTAAAGATCACATGTCAATAAAATGCATTAACGAATGTACTCCAATGTTTCTCGAGAATTATTCTTTATAATTTCTTTTGTGAATGACCTTGATCGTATAATTTCATATGATATTTTTCAATTTGTCTTGTTATATATATATATATATATATATATATATATATTCTTGTAAATATTTTTTTTCACATAAAGAAGCCTTATAAATTTAGAAAGTCAAAATATCAATATTTTATACCATCCTTCTATTCATAAAAAATAAAAAAAAATTGAAACATTTGTCGTCATTCGAGTAGCATCAACAATAATTCTTGATTTAATTACTCTTCTCATCTCACTATCATGGTCTTTTTCTATTTTTAAAATATTTACGATCTAACATTTATCTTATATGTATATTAATTCTTCTTCAAGATATAATTTAGATATTTAACAAAATATATCACAAATTATAAATCATAATACATACTTTTTTTCTTTCTCAATCATACCCTTCAGAAACTGGTATCCTTGACCAGGAATGATATCCCAAGATCATATTGATCTTCTTTTACTTCTTATTAATTTTATAAAAAAAATTAAAATTACTTTTTTCCTTGACTAATTCCTCATTACTCATTTATTAATATTTTTTGCGTAGTTTAAACTACTAAGAAAAAATTTAAAATATTTTTAAACTAATCAAGTTATGTTACAAAATGACATAAATGCTAAAAATATAAAAAGAACATATGTATAATTTTATTTTGTGAATTTTAAATTAATGTATTTAATTTGTGCATTTTTGCTATTTCATTCTTCTCTATTTTATATTCCCTTTTTAAATGTTAAATAAGTAAAAAATTATGAGAGAACTAACATTTAATTCTCCAATGATATGAAAAAATTGATATTTATATACACATCTTAAGTGTATAAAATTAAAAATTTTATGTTTAAATTTATATATTTGGAGATCAATTTTAACATCATTTGCTTCCTTAATGTTCTTTTAAGAAAACTAAAAAAAAGTTTTGCAGTTATTATTTTATTAAAATTTAATAATTTAAAAATATTTAAATATTTTAATATTAAAATATAATAATATTTGATTATTATAAAAAAATTACTAATGTATATTATTTAAGCGCAGATAAGTCACCTAGTATTATCTATACGCCACATATTTTTAAGTACCAAACCCCAACTATTTAAAAACTAATTAGAAATGTCACACACACATACACACACACATACACACACTCATAATTTTAACAAAATATTATTTAAAAGTCAAAAATTTTCAAGTATCATAATTATTATATTATGAATGAGTTAAGCAATGTACTCCAATATATAATTTTTTTGTACCATTAAAAATTAATTACTATTTTTTTTAGTTAATTTATATATATAATTTTTATTGTGTTAGGTACATTTTAATTAGTCATGACAATTATTTACTTTATTTTCTATGATGTGCAAATGAAATATACGATATATGATATATGATATAAATTTTAAAATAGAAAAAATACTAAAAAAAATCACAAAAAAAATAAATAGGAATGGAGGTCATAGAAGCATGCCTATAACCTCCTTATATATATATATATACATATATATATATGTATATATATATAGATTGCAATGTAACCATACTTGTTAGTATATAAAATATTATAAAAATAATTTTAGATGGAAGGGCAAAATGGGCGTTCAATATTTGATAGGTAAATATGATTTGAAGGGTATATTAGTCTTTCAATATTTGAAGGTTATTTTAGTATTTTAATTTTTCACTTTTTGAGTTCCCACTTATATAGTATTAATATTATTTATTTATTTATTAATTATTATTATTATTAATTAATTAATTATTATTTATATTTATTATTTATATATTATTATTATTATTATTTATTGTCATTATTGTTATTTATTATTATTATTTATTGTTTATATTTATTTATTTATATTAACTTTTCACTTTTTGGCTTCGTAGTTATATAATAAAAAGTATATAAATATAATATCATATAATAAAATATTAATATTTAATTATGTACTTAATTATATATTTTAATTTAGTGTTGGAGCAAAGTGGTAATCTAACTTTTTACTTTTTGACTTCTCACTTATATAATAAGATGATATAGATTCTTATTAGATTAAATCATTTAATTAGATAACATTAAAAACAACAATAGTTTAAAAAAATGAGTTAATAAAAATAATTTTATTAAAATAAAAATAAGAAAATAGTCAAAAAAAACCACAAAAAAGAAAAATGAAAATGGAGGCCTTAGAGGCATGCCACATCAACATGCCTCTAAGTCTTCTTTATATATATATATATATAAATGTATATACTAGTTAATTTTCTCGCCGCGATCATTTAAAAATAGAAGTGAACTTGCTAAACTGATCATTTAATATTAATAAATTCACAAAAAAAATAATAAATATAAAAAATACTTCAACTAATTTTCATTTATAAATGACATGTCTAAAGTGTAAACTAATCAAATATCTTTTTAAGTAAAATTTGAAAGTTTTATAAAGTAATACCGAGTAAAAAAAGCTTTCAAAATTATAGTAAATCAACACAAAATAGACACTTTTCCCATTGTTTCTCCCTCATTAAAATGGTCTCCAAAATAATCTTAATAAATAAACAAAAAGATACAACAAATATTGAATTGTAAATCCACAAGCATAAATATAATACTCTTTACTCTTATTAGGGTAGAAAGTATGTACAATATATCATATATGAATAGGAATATTCTCCGTAATACTTATAATATATTTTTTAATATTATTATTTTTGCACTGCCATTGATGTACCAAATCTGAAAAATATTACTATATATTATTGTTAAGAGAAAGCCGGCTAAACAAATAAATACAAATGACAGTGCTTCTAGAACTTCAGAATTCTCTATCCACTTTAAGTAAAAAGGGATTTTCTATGAAAAATGGCATCCATGAAAAAGAATCACAATAAAATACTTGTTACATTTCACTTTCTATTTCAGAGATATGCAATCCTGAATGATTAGATCAGATAACTTGAATGGATTGCATAACTTTGCTTATGCATCCTTTGATTCATTTTGGTGAGTGAGATGTTCTTATAAGTATCTTTTAACCATTTATGCATGAAAAATGACATCACCATATTCAATTAATAAGCATGTTGATTTACTAATTAAAGTAAATATTTAAACATCTTAATTAGATAAATATAGGATGAAATATCTTGGAAGTTTAAATGTAGAAAAATTTATTTGATGTAAAGCAGCTCAATATCAACTCAGGACATTAAGATAATTTCGATATCCCATAACAAAAACATACAACTTCAGACTAATCAATTAATGAAGAGATTATACTTTGACTATTAAATTTTATGTTAGCAAAAAAGTAGAGTCACTTTACAAAGTAAAAATAATTATACATATATAAGAAAGTCATAACTAATTTATAAAATGATTTATTATCTACTAATTACAAAGAAAAAGTGCATGCTTGGCATGACGACCATTAACTATTACACAAAAGAAACTGTTGGATAATTTTTTTACTAGGACTTGCATAGATTTGTAAGATATAATTACTGAACCAATAAATCTAGCTATATTCTTTTATCATGATAATATATTCTCCTCCAAAAGATATATTTTTGGAAGATCCAACACGATTGTGATAGCATTTATGGAGGATCTGAGCAATGTTGATTAATCATAAATAAAAAGTGATAGATACAGTGACTATTCGTATAACTAATTTAAGTATGTTTGGGATAAGGGCTTATAGTTGTTGTAATGAGACATTATTTATTGAGATAAAATAATTTATCCTATCATTATCAGGTTAAACTGGAAAGATATAACTAATATATTTCATAATTTATACAAAACAGAAAAATAAAAAGTAAAGATATACTTTATTGGTATACAAGTTCTTCCAACTTGGATTTTAAAAATGACTCTTGATACAATTATGTCTATTCAAGTTGATAAACAAAACTAATATTTTCTTTAGAAACCAACTTTTAGAAATGATATAAGTAGAAATATTTCATCAATATCTAACTTAAGGAACATAGTACTTGAAAGACTCACACCTCCTATATAAGAGCCGTCTTTGTTCCTATTTTTTGTACTCCTTCCTTCGTTTCTATTAGTAGAAGTTCAAATCTTATTGATCACCTTAATTATCATAGTTAATGAGTATATCACATGACTCCTAAATTTCCTGCAAAAAAAAATATCCAAGTAAGATAGTAGATGACCTATAAGTTGTTTACATAATAGTATTATTAAGTGTTTACATCAAATATTTTCAAGCATATAAGTGCTAAAAATATATAAAAGAGACACGGAAGAAAAATAATGGATTAAATTAATGGTCATGGTTAAAATTATTGGTGATCTGCAAGAATTGCAAAAACCACAAGAATAACATACAAAAAATAAAAAAAGAGAATTATATATATTATCATGCTAAAAAGTGAATACAAAAAAGTCATTTTCATGTCCAGATTTTAAGCAATTTACTAATTATGGTGGGATCAATACTCTCCATTGTCCTTTCATGTTCCTAATCAAACATTGAAAACCACCATCAAAATAAAATATGACAAAATAAATAATAAGAACATACACGCTTCTTCAAAATAAGGAGTAATATTACCAATAAATAGGTAACTAAGAAAATTAGAGTCTATCAAGAACACGTGAATCATAAAACAAAGACATAACCTATTATAAACAAAAAGCCAACAACAATTCAACAATTACATTCGATTCTTTTAATGTAACTACCAAAAGTTACATCTACTCTTAAGAATATATAATTGATAAAATACCAAATCAAACACATTCTCTTGTGGAAAAATATATTATTTTATTGGAATTAAGTAAATCTTTGAATCAACTCACGCATGTCATGAAACAACATTGCAATAATTTTTATTTTCTTACTTCAGAGCAAAGTGTTGAAAAAAGACCCACAAAACATAGAAGCAATAGGAAAATCATATTCAGGGATTGAAATGATTCTCTCTTTTTATGATCGAAAGAAAACATATTGACATGTATTTTATTTTCGCTCAACATAAGTACTTAAAATATACACACGTAACTTGAGTGAAGGCGAATATTGCTCACAACAAAATCACAAATCTCCTACTTATTTAAAGTTTTTTGAACCTATATACATGTAACTTGAATCTTCTGACAGAGATACAAAGTTGGATGAAAAAATTATGCAGATATCTTCTTTTTTTCCCATCTTCAAGTCATCCCTCAATCCCAAAATTTATTTTGAGATCCTCAAATTATCGCAAATCCATAAATTACTTATATGATCAAAATTTGAAGGTGATTCTACAAAACAAATAGTAAAATGAGTTTATAACAAATAAATTGCAATGATTGACTAATTAGTTCACAAAATTTAAAACCTAACAAATCAAAAAGTAGATTTGATATTTTAAGAGTTGAAATGTCATCTAAGAAATACACAAATATTTGTAAAGACTCAAACACACCTTTCTTATTTGATCCATAAGACACTCTAGTCACTTATGAAAAATTTCCCGACTTGTATTATAAACTGATATATACGATTGAAATTTATTTTTTATTTGTTTGTTTGGGATATAAAAGCATAAAATTTGGATAATGAGTAATAGATGAAAAGGGCATGAAGTTGATGGTAAATCAATTTAAAGCTCCCATTGAAAATAGAGAATACATGTATCTCACAATAAAATCAAGTATAAAGTTTTTTAGGCCCTATATACATGTAACTTGAAGCTTCTGGTAGAGACATAAAGTTGGATGAAAAAATTACGCACATATTTTTTTTTCATCTTCAAGTCATCCCTTAATTTTAAAATCCATTTTGAGATCCTCAAGTTTTCACCAATTCGCAATTTACTTATATGATCAAAATTTAAAGGTAATTCTATAAAAGAAATAGTAAAAATAAGAAGTTTATCATAATACCACAAACTTCATAACAAAGAGATTGTAATGATTAAAAAATTAGTTCACAGAATTTAAAACCTAACAAAACGAAAAGTAGATTTGCTCCTTTAAGAGTTGAAGTGTGATCTAAGAAATATTCAGAAATCTGCAAATACCTCAACACGCATTTACTTATCTAATCAAAACTTGAAGGTAATTCTACAAAAAATAGTTAACGTGAGAAGCCCATCATAATAACATGAACTGCCAAACAAATAAATTGTAATGATTTGACAAATTAATACACAAAATTTAAAACCTAACAAATAGTAAAGTAGATTGGATCCTCTCAGAGTTGAAGTGTCATCTAAGAAATAGACAGAAATTTGCAATGACCCGAACACACCTTTTTCATTTGCTACACAAGACACTCTAGTTATGTATGAAAAATCTCTCGACTTCTATTATAAACTGACATATACGATGGAAATATTTTTTTTATTTGTTTATTTGTTGGGATATAAAAGCATAAAATTTGGATTATGAATAATAGATGAAAAGGGCGTGAAATTGATGGTAAACATTTAAAAACTCTCATAGGAAATAGAGAATACATGTATCTCACAATAAAATCACAAATCTCTAACTTGTTTGAAGTTTTTTGGGCCCCTATATCTTCTGGTATAAACACAAAGTTGGATTTAAAAATTATGCAGATTTTTTTTCCATCTTCAAGTCATCCCTCAATTCCAAAATCCATTTTGAGATCCTCAAGTTGGCATACATCCGTAAATTACTTGTATGATCAAAACTTAAAGGTAATTCTACAAAAAATAGTAAAATGAGAAGTACATCATAACACCACAAACTGCATAACAAATAAATTGCAATGATTGAAAAATTAGTTCACAAAATTTAAAACCTAACAAATCAGAAAGTAGATTTGACCTTTAAGAGTTGAAGTGTCATCTAAGAAATAGAAAGAAATTTGCAAAGACTCAAACACACCTTTAACATTTGCTCCATAAGACACTCTAGTCATGTATGAAAAATCTCCTGACTTTTATTATAAACTGACATATATGATTGAAAGATTTTTTAAATATTTATTTGTTGGGGATATTAAAATCTGAATCATGAATAATAGATGAAAAGACATGAAGTTGATGGTAATCATTTAAAAAGTCTCGTTGAAAATAGAGAGTACATGTATTTTCATTGAAAGAGAAAATACCTTCTGAGAAAAAAATATAGTGGAAAAAAATCTTATAATTGTTGGAAAAGTGCAGAAGATGAAAAAGTTATATGGTGTAACGAGTAGGAGTTAATATAAGTGACTTTTGGTTTTTCAAGAAAGCACCTTATAAGAAAAAATAGAATTAAAACTCCAAAAATTTGAGAAAAATGTGAAAAAATAAGAAAAAAGATAAATAATTTTTCTAATCAATGAAGCATGCCATGTCATCGGGTTGATGACTCTCCTTTATATGAATATATAGATTGATTTGTGTAGCAGAAATTATGCCTGAAGGCACTAGTTGCCAAAATTATTCATCTAAGAATAATTTAAATTATGTTAATAAAGCCGCAATTTATGCCGAAGGCAGAATTTCAGTGTACAAGTTATATAAACATATGCCTTGTTATTTAACAACAAATTGATAATTCATACTGAACAATATTAATCAAAATTAATCCAAAAGCAAAATAAATTATGCCACAAGGCACAAGCTTAATAGCAGAACTTATGGTACAAGGCATAATTTTAGCGGCTCATGTTAATCATCCAGATAAAAAGTTATGCCAACAAACGCAACAAACACCTAATTTTTGTTGAATAACTTATATTTCAATTTATTGAAATTGAATCATTTCATTAAATCTTATCCAATTAATAATAATTCTTATATATAAACTATAATCTATTTTTGAATATAAGATCTTTTGTATTTACCTTTTTTTGACGTAATTTGAATAAGCATAGACAATCGGATGATGCAGCGGTGTAAATCGACGTCATTGGTAGCTTGCTATCATCGATAAAGAGCCATCATAGAATGTATATTACACACAAAGTTTGTTATCAAAAATTAAGATGCGATTAGTTTTATATATTTCTATAAGGGTTACTATTGTCATTTTATTTTAAGTAAAAGAGAGCTTAATATAAAATTTAAAGACCAGTTATTTTGAGGGGAAAAAATTAAAAATCCGCCCTAAATAGGGGCATTTGCGCGAATGATCCTATGCTAAAACTTTTCAAAGTCCGCCTCATGGGATCCAAGTTAAAAGAGATAAATTAAACAATGATGGTGTATTCCTGAAGGACTGCTCATGCTCAGTGATACCATGACAATGTATAAATATATTATGATGCTATTAAGAAGAATTGCGAGATGGAATATTTTTTATAATTAATTGACGGTATAAAAGTAAAGAGAAAATGAGGTGTAAATAGTTTGTTTTCGTGGGACAATTATGTAAGTTTTTTTCCCCTTTCCGATTAGTGTAGCAAACTCTGATTATGATTCTAATTACGTAAGGATTTTTCTTTTCCGATTAGTGTAAACTTTTTCCCACTGCCCTTTCAAAAAACTCAATAGATTTTATTTTTTGTTTTTTTTTTCACTTCCATAACGCTCTAAAGGGTGCTTGGTTTAGCTTATTTAAGCACTTTTTAACTTTTTGTATTAATTAATTTTACCAAAAAATATTTTGAAAAAATTAAAAAGTACTTTATAAAAAGACAAAAGCCATACCAACTTTTTATTTTTGGCTTATAGACCATTTAAATTTGACCAAACTATTTACCCTTTTATCCCCATAATATCTTCTTAATTCCAATAATACTCTCACTCAAATCTTTGAAATTTTTTTATTTTTTTGTGTGTATATATTTTTTTTTAAAAAAATAAAAAATCTGAAAAGAAAAAATAAAGAGAAAAATTGATATAGTATTAATTCATTTAAAAATTATTATATTCGATTTTACACATAAAAAATAAAATTATACTCCTAATAAAAAGGTAATGGAGATTTGCCTAATTTTATTCAATTATATATTTTAAAAAATTAAAAATAACTTAAATAATTAATTTATATTAATAATAAATAAAAATATAAATTAATTTTAATTCTAATTATTTTAGAAATAAAAATATCATAATTATTCGCTTTTTATAGTGTTAATATCTTTTAAGGGCATTTCAGTCATTTTACCCAAAATAAGCGTTTAACAACACTTATGTCCCAATACATTAATAACTTTTTTTCAGTTTCAGCACTTTTACCGAAACACATAACTACTCCCTCTATTTCAACATAAGTGGTGTTTTTACTTTTTTATTTTGTTTCAAAATAAGTGGTGTTTCACATTAGCAAGAAGACATTAATGATGTTTTTTCAATTTTACCTTTATTTAAATCAAAAGAGATTTATAAACTATTAAAGAATTATATCTTTTTCAAAATATTTATTAAGAATAAATTAATAAAAATATATTTTACTTTCTAAAAATGAGTAATTTTTTAAAAAGTATACTGAAACTAAAAATACTATTTATTTTAAAATAAAAATAATATTTATTTATAAAATAAATTTTTGTATTTAAAAAGTGCTTTAAGCACTAATATTTATAAAACACACTGTTTTCAGCTAAACCAAAGGAAGGGGCTCCTAGTTTTTTGTGGAGCAAGAGATGCAAGAAAGATGGGCAATGTTGTATGGAATGTTAGAGAAAGCATTTCATTAGTCGCCGCTGAGGGCAAAGAGACACCGTCTACGGTTTCCACCGTTGACATCCGTCGATCTTCCTGACATTTGGATTCCCAGCAAGGATACATCCATCGCCAAAACATGTTCCCCTCATCTCAAGAGTAATTGTTAGTTGCCCTTTTCTTAATCTATTTATTCCCAGGCAAGGTTTAACAGAACTGCATTATGTGTTAACAATTGGTAATGCTGCTGTTCTTTCTTCCTTCATGTTTCGATCACCTCTTAGCATATACTTATGTTTAGCCATCAATACAAAATACTTTATGCTCTTTTCACACTAATAGTGCTAGTGAATGAAGTAACTTAAATTCTTCCTCTGTCTTTCTCACTGTTTTGAAACAATTTCCTAATTTTTTCATACATATACCCCGAAGAGAGATGATGTTTTCAGACTATTGTTATTCTCTATAATCTCCTGTTCATGGTTGCTTCCTCCACTGTCTTGTGGTAACCTCGTTGGTCTATCAAAAAACAATAATACAATGATTCACATTTGTGAAGCCATTATATAATGCAGCAAGAAGGTAAGACTAGTTTCTGTGCACATGCAACACCAACTCGCAGCTATCCTCATTCCACCTCTGTAAATTGTACGTCCTTAAAGATAGTATCCTGCACTGCTGATCATGCAAAAAGGAAGCTACTTCCTTTCGAGCCTCGGTGCTCCAAATTTGTTTATCAGCTTTCCTGTAAACTCTTGGTTCCCTTCTTGATAGTTCCATGTAGTAATGTTCTATAATTGATGGATTTACAAGTACATACAAAAGAGACTTAACCAATGCATTAATGCTTCTGGCTAGTGTGGAAGATTTACAAGTTCATGAAACAACTACAGCTATGGTCTCGCTTGCAAACGAGATAGGGATAGATTAGTACAATCTAGTGTCAAATATAGCATGTATTTGACATCCTTCCAAGTGAGAATAATGATTGATGGAAAGCGGGCTATTACTGGAGTGTTAATCAGGTTGGAAGATAAAAAATATCATCGTTCTGATAGTCTTTAGTAATTTGGTGTGCCTTGTAAAGAAATTCAACATCTCCACGTTCCTAGTGTGAAATTAAAAGATATATTTTTTTTATTTCACTTGCATTTCTGGCATAAAGATAGATATTGTATTGTATAGATAAACAACAACAACAATTACGCTCCAATCCCGAACAAGTTGGAATAATGTTGATGGATGATTTTGATGAATTCAGGCTGAGTCATATGCATAACTTGTATGTCTTTTAGATACCAAGTTTGTTGTTATTAGTGAAATTCTTGACTTATCAAAAGGAAAAAAAGTGTGCTAAAACATGTTTATGTTTTCTTTAGAGAGATCTAAGGGTAATGAGGTTCTTTTTTCGTGGGTATTTTTTGATACTCTTGCAATGCGATTGCCAAAAGCTGTTCATTTTATACACAATGAGTTTCATCGATACCACACTAAGATGGTGTAGAAAATGTATATAATGTGATGGTATGGAATATTCTCACATCCCTACCAAATCTATCTAACTAGCCATTCAAACAAGAATCTTCTCCTTACTACAATAGTATAGATGAAGCAAAAGAGATATTTCAATGCTCTCTACAGCAGATGCAGAAACAGAAGGCAGCAGGGAACTCGGAGAATTAGTGTTCAACAACAATTATGGGGACTTGGAAGAGAATACTCTGGGACGCAAGTCTTTTTCAGCCCAGTAACAAGGTCCAACTATGAATCGAACATGGAAGGTGGTTACTGTGCCTCAAATGACATGATATAGGCTTTAAAGTGGGTTTTCATGAAGGATTGTGGGATAGCCTTCCACTAGGACTTGAGATCCTTCCCCTGGATAGCAGGTTGTCGTCTTAAATAAAAGGAACACACATAAAGACTAGACAACTTAAGATTTAACAAAATATTGTTAGAAGAAAGTCAAACAATTGTCAGAATGTGAGGGTATTGAACTGTAACAGGAAAAGAGTTATAAAGTCACTGACAATAGCTGGAGAACTGATATTTATTGATTTCAAGAAACTAAAATTCAACAGTGGCAAATGGAGACAATAAGACAGATCTGGCCCAACATGTGGTTGGATTTCAGAGCACTGACAATGGGTTCAGGGGGTGATGATTCTGTGGGATAGGTGTCAATGACAACTGTTTCTGATCAACTTTCTAGCACTGACAATGGGTTCAGGGGGGTTATTTCATCTTTTTATGGCCAGCATCAGTAGGTAATTTTACATAAGAGCTCTGGTTTGAACTCACCATAGTTAGAGACCTCTGGCAACTTCCTTGGATAGTAGCAGCGCATTTCAATGTTACTAGATTTGTGGGGGAGAGTTAGAACAACACAAGACTCAGTTCGGCTATGCAAGAGTTCTCAAATTGTATACAAGATATGGAACTTATCAATCCTCATCTCTGCGGTGGTAAACTTACTTCAGTTAAATGTGACAATTCAAAGGTCAACACAGATTGGGATGACAGTTTCAGTAACACCAGACGATTTATTTTACTGAAAACAACCTCAAATCACAACCCAATTGAGTTACGATGTAGCAATTGGAGAGCGAAAAAAGCCTACTTTATGTTTGAAATAGGGTGACTCGAATCTGAAGTCTTTTTAGAAATGGTAAAAGATTAACAGGATTCCTTTGATGTATGAGGTTATCCAGATTAAATTCTTGCTTGTAAAAGTAAGATGCTAAAACTCAAATTGAAATAATAGAGTAGAGATAATTTAGGCAGCTTGGACCGAAGAAAGAGGGTTGCGCTTAACAAATTTAATTACTAGAAAGTGTTGAGGAAGATGGGATACTCAATGTGCAACAACTTGAAGTGATAGCAACCACAATTATAGAGCTTCAAAAGTGGTTAGACTCGAAGAAATCTCACAAGATTGCTAATGTTGATAGAAGGTACAATAACTTGATAAATTAAGAGTAAAAGGGGACAAGTTGGTGATCAAGATACAATTAAGAGGGAGATTACTGATTTCTACAACTACTTGCACCATAAAAGTGAGAGTTGGAGGCCAGCGCTCAGACTTGACTGTTCCAAAATTTCAGAGGGTGATATGGAATTAAAAACCCTTTTCTGTGTATGAGTGGAGGGAACCATCAGTAGTTGTGAAGAGGAAATGACTCTCGGCCTAGAAGGGTTCAATATGGCTTTAGTCAAGCATTGTTGGTCAATGGTGAAGGATAACATTCTGGTTGCAATCAACTTTTTCTATCAGACAAGGAATTTAAAAAGAGCTTTAACACTTCTTTCGTTGCCTTAGCCCCTATCCCTAAAAAGGCAGGTGCATTGGATTATCAAAGACTTCAGACCAATTAGCGTGGTGGGGAGTTTCTCTTAAAAGAAAAAATTCAAGATGGTGGCTGAAAGATTAAAGAGGGTGATGAATATATTGGTAGCGGACTGATAAATGACATTCATTAACGGGAGACAAATCACAGACACAGTACTTAATGCTAATGAATGCTAGGTAGTAAAAGGAGATAAGGAGAGGCTGGACTCTATGTAAACTTGATATCAAAAAGGCTTTTGATCATGTTAACTGCGTGTATCTACTTAGTTTGCTAAAAGATATGGGGTTTGATGAGAAGTGGATTGGTGGATTGAAAGCTATATTTATTCTGTTAGATTCTTAGTGATTATTGGCGGGTCACAAGAAGGATGCTTCCCTACTTCCAGAGGTTTGAGACGAGGATCGGCTATCTCCTTTTTTATTCATTCTAGTTATGAAGGGCATAAGTTCAATGTTGTGCAAGGCTATGTCTCTGCAGTGGATCAAGACTTTAGCTGAGCTGCATTGTAAAACATTAGGATAGAAGTCTCCCATCTTTTCTATGTTGCCGAAACACTTTTCTTATGTGGTGCCAAGGAATCACAACTATGATACTTGAGGGTGATCTTAGTAGTATTTGAAGTAGTCTCTGGACTTAAAATGAATTTGGGAAAGGGCTCCATGTATGCTATAAATGTTGTTCGGGATATCCAAAGGCTTGGGGATGTCTTGGGTCGTCAAATTGGTAGCTGCCTAGAAATTATCTAGGTATACCTTTAATGCAAGATACAAATTAAGCAGGTGTGGATAAGTACTGAGTATGTCATAGTGAATAATCGGCCTCCTCCCCTCCCTCTTTGCATGTACAATATCAACTTCGTCATTCTTGAGTATTGCATTACAAGATGCTCACCAAGTAAAAAATTCATCTTTCTTTGGCGCTTTACCATGCTAGATGATCTTCTGCATCTCTCCCTTGTCCCATGTGGAAGGATTTTAACTTTTTTGCTACAGTTGCAAGCATAAGCATCTGCATTGGGGACATGTAGTGAAAATAGTAAGTGGGGAGTAACATCAAATGTTCTTAGTAGGTATCTTTTTTCCCCCTCTGGAAATATCTCTTTTATCACCTTGTTAATCTTTCTGTAATTCTTTCAATCTTTAGATTACAATCTTGATACGCTCAAAATCACACCTAAAGATGATGTAAAGCTTACGTAAGGATTATATTTACGAAATACAATATACTCATTGAATGATAAGAAAGCTATTTCCACTTAGACAATTTCATATATTCAAGGATTGCACGTTCTGTTTTAGATTAAGCAGCGGTTGTATGCAAATATAGTAACACAACAAGGTTGGGGTCGAATTCCATGGAGAACAATATGAGGGAGATCAGGCTAGTCTAGAATTATCACCAACTACGCAATGCCAGACAAATAAAGAGTTATCTAATGATATAACTATAACTAATTTCTAATGTGAGGGCGATTAGGCCCGTTGAAGGATCTATTTCCTACCATTTACAATTTGGTTTTAGATCACGAGTGCCTACTGGCTGATTGTTTTGTTGATGGAGGATATAACTTTCATTTTAGAAGGGATTTTAATGATTGGAAATTGGATGAAGTAGCTTTTTTTGTTTTATGTAGATTTTGATTCCCACTTAGGGGGATGAGGAAATTGGATTTCTTTATACAATCCTCACCTCTTAAGCTAGCTTTTGGGGTTGACTTAGGCTCAAAGTCTATTTTCTTTATCATGGTATTAGAGCAAGGCTCAATCCAATTTATTTTTTATTCGGTATTGAGCCCCTATCTTATATTGTCCATGCTCTAGATGTACGATCCTGAGCATGCAAGATGTGGGGGTGTTGAGTCCCACAGCAGGTGGGATGAGGAAATTGGACTCCTTTATATGTTTTTTTAGTCAATCTTCACCTCTTAAGTTAGTTTTGAGGTTGAGTTAGGCCCAAGGTCCATTTCTTTAACAGAAACAACAACATACTATGTCATCTGCGAATAATGTACACCGTGACACTTCCCCTTAAATATGTTGTGTCAATTCGTCCATTACTAAGACAAATAGAAACAAACTAAGGGATGTACCCTGGTGCAACCCCATCATGATTGGAAATATTCTGAGTCTCCCGTTATTCTAACTCGAGTTTTAGCTCCATCATACATGTCCTTATTGTCCTAATATAAGACACATGTACTCCTCTAGACTCCAAATATTTCTAGAGGGACCTCCCTAGGGGCTTTATCATACATTTTTTCTAGGTTGATGAATACCATGTGTATGCCTTTGGAATTTCGTCTGGCTTGGTCGCTCTTCCCTCATCATCTTACAAATAGCCTCCTTAACCTCCGTATCCTTTATGCACCTACAATATCCAAAATCTCTATGATTCTTGGATGTTCTAACTTCCCCAACACGATATCCCTGTCCCCTTCTTCATTCACGAGCCTACGAAAATACGCTAGCCACCTCCGTCTTGTGGAAATACCAAAACTTCACCATTCTCGTCTTTGATGCTCTTCACTTGGTCTAGGTCATGAGCTCTCCTTATACTTGCTTCGGCAAGTCTAGACAACTTTTTGTTCCCTGCCTTTGCTCTTGAGCTCTTCCAAGTGTTCAAAAGCTTTTGTTTTATCCGCCGTGAGTAATAGCTTTAGTGCCTTCTTCATTATCTTATACCTCTCCCTAATGCTCCTCTTTTCCTCCTCGTCTAAGTTTTCCACTAACGCCGTATAAGTAGCCTTCTTGGCTTTCACTTTTCGTTGGACCCCTCACCAATCCTCTTTGTTCTCGCCTGGGTAACCCCTCGAGACCCCTAACACCTCCTAGCTGCTTCCCTGATGCAGTCAACTGCCCTAGCCCACATACTATTTGTGTCCCCGCAACTCCCCCAAGCCCCCCTTAACCACCAACTTCCCACCAATCTCTTGAACTTTGGCTAGGCCTCCCCATCTAATCCTTGGCTGGTCATATGCAGCCCTCTTCTACTTCATCCTCTTGATATCTAAATCCATAACCACCAGCTTATGTTGGGTTACAAGATTCTCGTTCGGGATAATCTTCTTACATAAACCCCTATCATCCTTTCTAAGGAGCAGGTAATCTATCTGAGTCTTAGCCACTACATTACGGTAGGTCACCAAGTGCTCCTCCCCTTTTATGGAAGCTTGAGTTAGCTATGACCAACTCGAAAGCTTTCGCGATGTCCAAAAGAGAAACTTCTCCTTCATTTCTATTCCCATAGGCGAAACCGCCATGTACATCCTCATATCCTTGAAGTGGTTCCTATGTGACCATTAAAATCCCCTCCTAAAAAAAGTTTTTCGGTATGCGAGTTCTCACAACCTTGTTCGATTCCTCCCAAAGGCGTACTTTGACCTGCTTGTCCACACCTGCCTGCCACTTGTAAGCACTAATTACGTTAACCGCTCCCAAAACTAGCTTAATGGCCACCATCCTATCGTTCACTCTCTTAACCTCTACCACTTTCTCCCTGAGTTCCCATCTACCAAAATGCCTACTCCATTCCTACTCCTCGAGTTTCCTGAGTACCACAACTTAAACCTGTCTACATTCCTAGCCTTGAGAAATGCTTTGGAAAACCTAGGCCCCCAGCCAAAGTAGCATTCGTTGGGCGGATTGCTACGTATGAAGCTTGTTTGACAGAAGTGGGGATTCAACTTATATAACAATTATTTTTATTATTATTATTTTTTTTGTTAATGTGAATGCTCCAAGTAAACTGTTGGTCACTCATTGTTGCACGGTAAACAAACAAGGCTGATCTGGTTCTTATTTTTAAACATCTTTGGGGTTTATTGGGATGCCACAGAGCTCTAAAGATTTACTAAATTATTGGCGAGGTCAGGTCATAGAAAGAAGCGCAAGAAGATTTGGAGAATAATTCCCCTATGCATCATATGGACAGTACGGCAGACGTGAAACAAAAGATGCTTGGAAGGAAAAAGAGAGTTGATTGTCTGTGTTAAATTTTAGATGCTTGCAGAACTTGTTTTGTTGGCATAAAGAAAGTTTTGTTTTCAGTTTATCTCAATTTATGGACTCTCTAGATTCTGCTTTTGTGTAGTGGGATGGACCTCAGAATTTTGGTAACATTTGCGGTACCTCCTTTGTACTGTTTTATCCATAAACTTTTTAACCTTACCTATCAAAAAAAAAGTCTAGAGATATATTTTATATAACAATCAAAACTAACTTCTTGAGTTTCTCTAAATGATACAAGAATTAGGTTATAATTGTCACAAGATTAACATAAAGTAAATATATGTTTTGCTAATAAGTCATTCATATTGTTCAATGTTTGATAGGGCAAGAAACATCCATGCATTTCTTAGATGAAAGTATTAAGAATAGAAAAGATTCTTAATAACTGCATCTCTTTTTATTCTTTTAACTCTATTCTGTCGGTAAAATAAAAACAAATAACACCTTCTGGAGTGGGATTTTCAAATATTAAAAGAGAACAAAGTCAAACTCGCTCCAGATACATTTCCAGATTACATTGCATTCAACATATAGCATCATGTTGAAGATTATCAATTTCGTAAGAAAGTATTAATTCATCAATCTTTCTCTAATAACTTGTCACTGCACATTTACAAACTAGTAGCATGTATGGAGTGTTGTATTTATCAAAAAACAAGAAACTATAGAGTGTTGTCAATCTAGGTTCAAGAACTATCTTTTATAACCTTAAAGTTGTTGAAGAACTCACTTATAACAAAGAATTTCTGAATGTCAATAACATGGACTAGAAATCAAATAATGTCAATTAGTCTACTCTGTGGCCACCTTCTCATGTTGCAAAGTAACTACCTTGATACCAATAATACTGATAAAATGTATATATGAGAGTGCACTTTTAGTTATTTGAAAATAGTTATGATGTTTTCTTGCTGCTGTTGTATTAGTTTGTTTAGAAAATTTATTTGTGAGTTGTTCCTTATGCACATTGTCTTTGGTTTAAAAGCATACTTTATATCTTGCTGTTGTGTAAATAAAGCATCTATTGGGAGAACAGCTAGAGTGCTAGAGGGAAAGCGAATTGCAAACAATATAAACTCTCGGATAGCAGCTGAAATTTGTGAAATGAAGAATACGATTGGAGAAATTCCAGGTTTAGGTGTTCTCCTTGTGGGTGGAAGGAGGGATTCTCAAACTTTTGTCGATATTAAGATGAAAGCTTGCATGAAAGTTGGAATAGCACCATTCACGGTGGAACTTCCAGAGGATTGCAATGAAGCTGAATTATTTGATGCATTTTCAAGTTTTAATGAGAATCCATTAATACATGGTGTAATTGTGCAGCTTCCTCTGCCAAAAGTAATTTACCATCTCCACTTCTCAGTTGAATCTGTTCTTCATTTTTTCACCTTTTATCGGTGTATTAACTTCAACTTATATTTCAAACTTTCAATAGCACACCTCCTCTTCGATTTTGCTGTTTTCAGATTGTTTGGGGTCATTCAGATGACACTATGTGCACATGCTGCTTTCATTGTGCAACATGTGCTCATATATCACGATCTCTAAAGCGCATAACTTTTCACGTTGCACTTTCATTGTGCAACATGAGCTCATATATCACGATCTCTAAAGCACCTAACTTTCACGTTGCACATTTAATTAGTATTGTCACCCACTAATTTTCCTAATCCAATCTGTCATAGAGTTCTTTTCCTTTCTATTAAATAGAAATTATGAAGAGTGATTATGTTGAGCACTATGAATCCACATTGGCTACTTATAAGGAGCAATATCTTTCAAATGAGGGCGATTAATCGTTGTTTCATAATAGGAAGGAAAAAGAAAATCTAGTAAAGTTTTTCTTATCAGATTGCACATTTTAGGTCCAGCATTTCTTGTGGAGGATTGCGAGTTAGGAATCACTACTTTTTAACCCAGCCTTTCTAGGAAAATGGTTATTAAAGTTCAACAATGAGGAGAATATAACGGTCTGATACACTTTAAAAAAATGATTTTAATAAGGAGAGAGGAAGATGGTTCAGTAAAGAAAATAGGAGACATTCTTTTTCTCGTGGAAGGGGATTAGGAAAGGTTAGATATAGTCCATTCACATTTCTTTCAAGGTGCGGATGGGAAACAATCTTTTATTGGGAGGACACACTGTGCAAAGAAGGGATTTTGAAGAATATATTACCATACATAATTGTTGTCAACAAAATGTACCGATTGGGAAACAGTTACTATTCACAATTCTCAAATTGTTCACCAGCACAAATCTGAGAAAGAGCTGGATAAGATCAGGAATTGGAGCCATATCATATTATCTTTTTGAGTTGATCCATAATATTGGTGTTCTTTTGGATATTGAGACAACTTGAATAGGAGAATGTCCGACAATGGTTGTGCTTTCCATAATGCGTTCCTTTAGCTGTATTATTATTATTATTATTAGAAGCAGCGGCAGTGTCATTGTTGTCGTCATCATCATTATTTATTATTGTAAAGCCCATTTTTCATGAATATATTACTATACAGCCTTGTAAAATAGAGGAGGCTTTTTCTCCTTTGAAAATTAATTGGAGGCTTAGTGGTCATAGGACAGCTTTTCTATAATTCTTCCCTCACTTGGAAGGCTTGTTTGGAATCACCTAATTACTATGGATAATCTTCATCAGAGGAAGTAATTTTTGTAAATGGGTGCATTTTCATGTGAGAGAGCTAAGGACACTGTACACTACACAAAATGTTTCTCCATTGTGATTGAGAAAACGACTGTCATTTACTAATTTTATCTCTTGGGCATCCAATGTATGATCGTTGAGTCGGGTTAATGCCCAATGTTGGACTAGAAGCACTTATGCCTTGGCAGTTATCAGAGGCACCGAGAGTTGGTGCTTGCATGCTTTAGTCTTATCGGTTTATTCTGTTGGAAAGAGAGAAGACTTTCTGGGGATAAGACGGATCTGTACAAGTTTAATCTCGCTTCATGTCTTCCCTTTTTGTTTGGGTCATGGAGGAAACCTCTTCGCTCTCAAATCTGTGTTCTTTTGTACGTTTCTCTTGTGCTGCTGATAGGGATGTCTCTATTCATTTTTGTTGTTTCTATCATGTATCTATTCTTTTAATCCTATTGGGTTTGGCACTCATTTGATGCCATATCAAGTAGAAGTCAGACATGTAGCAATTAAAAGTGTAGTGTTGGTTCTTCTCTTGAGCGGTTCTTTGGATTCTTCATTTTCAGATTTATTTCTTTTTTGAGGTTAGTCCTAAAGTGTGATCTTTAGCATATTCTAACTTTGGCGCGTTGATTATGGGCACAGCACTTGGATGAAGAAAAGATTATAAGCTATGTGAGTCCGGAGAAAGATGTGGATGGCTTCCATCCTATCAATGTGGGAAATCTTGCCATGCAGGGAAGGGAACCGTCATTCATCCCTTGTTCTTCAAAGAGTTGCATTGAGTTACTGCTCAGGAATGATGTGGAAATAAAAGGGAAAAATGTAGTGGTGGTTGGGAGGAGCAAGCTTGTGGGGTTGCCCACTTCCTTGCTAATGCAGGTAGACCATTTTCTTTTACTGCCAAATTGGAAACTGTTATCCATGGCTTAATGCATTTATAAATTATAATGCGCAGAGGCACCATGCAACAGTTACTACTGTGCATGCATTTACCAGGAACCCAGAGCAAGTAACCCATGGGGCTGACATTTTGGTTTCAGATATTGGAGTTCCAAACATGATCCGCGGACACTGGCTGAACCCAGGGGTTATTGTTGTTGATATGGGTGCAAATTCAATTGAGGTAGCCACAAGCTGATATGTTTACAAATACATGATTGAATTTGTTGTGCATGCTAAAATGAATAGAGATACTTGTTTGGCAATTCACACTTTAGTTTGCTATGCATGCTAGTGGTACAGCGTACAATAGTTCCTTTGTTATCTTTGATTTGAGCTCTTGGTTCACACTGAGCAGTTATCTTTGAAAGTCTTAAAGTCCTCATTGTGCTAATGCTCTATCATGAGTTATGAGTATCATTCTTCATATTGATGGCGATGATCTTATGCAGGATACTGGCAGTTTGCAGGGCCATCGCCTGATTGGAGATGTTTGCTATGATGAAGCCATAGTGAAGGCCTCAGCTATTACCCCTGTTCCTGGAGGTGTTGGACCCATTACAATCTCTATGCTCCTTTCCAACACTGTTGATGCTGCTAAGCGTACTTACAGGCACACCTGATAATTGGTTGCTCTTAATTTTAATTTACCGATATTGAGGACTCAATTGTTTCCAGCAGGCAACTCCTAAGGTATGTGTTGAGTCCCACATCGACTATCGGAAAGGAATTTGGACTCTTTATTTGGTCTTGGACAATTTTTACCTCTTGAGCTAGTTTTTGGGTTGAATTAGGCACAATGTCTATTTCTTTAACATGGTATCAGAGCTAGACTCATCCTTATTTGTTATTTACCCGATGTTGAAAAACCATCTTATATTACCCACGCTCTAGATGTCCAGTCCTGGGCAGAGGGGTGTTGAATCCCACATTGACTATGGGAAGGGAATTTGGACTCTTTTAATGGTCTTGGACAATCCTCACTTCTTGGGCTAGTTTTTGATACTGAGTTAGGCCCAATATCCACATCTTTAAAAGTATGGATCATAGCCACAATCATGTTCTGCATTTCACTTCCCAGATAATCTTAATTTTGCATACCCTTGCCACTGGTAATGACATTTTCTTTTCTTCTTCCCTTTGCATTCTAGGGAAAAGAGGAAATGAGTAGGGGTATATAAGAGCCGAAGTTGACTCTCGAGATCCTTTGGTACACTTCCAAGATTTCTTTTTTAGGTCTTAGGAGATCCATGTAGATGCATTTCACGGATAAAGTAAAATAAGAGACCTGAGATAATGTATTAACTTCCTTCTAAACTCTATAATAACTATATGTATGGGGGTTTTGTGTGAATTATTTAAGCATGTAAGCAACCCCCTTATCTGTGATTCCTACAATTATCTTGTATAATTAGGTATAGTTTATGAAACAAAATCTTAGGTAATTTCTTGGGGTAGTTTTCTTTCGAGAGTAATCTAGGATAAACAAGCAAAATGTATTAATTGATTCAGTCAGTCCAGATTTTACATATTGTCTACTGACCAAGTATGGCAATAAGGATGTTACAAAATAAATAATAAGTATTGCAATATGCAGGTAGCAAACTTTATGAGTAAAACACCTAATTGGGGCTGTTACCCCTATACACGTGTACACAAGCCCAAAATATATAAGCAAAAGGATTTGCCCTTCGAAACTGTTGCTTTTCCTACATTATTGAAAAAAAAAAGTTGCTTTTCCAATAGTTAAACTTTCCACTTAATACTTTACAGATATTATCATGAGAAACTTTTAGATGTTCACCAACAACAAACAAGGTGTAAAGTTAGATCTGCTTTTTCCAATTCATTCAGTAAATTCAGAAAATTCTTGTTCTTTATAAGGGAAACATAGCTTTTAACTCCTTGTAGTTGTCGGCTTTTATGTCTTACCTGCCTGTGGTTGTGAAATTCCCTAAGAGCTCCCTTGTGTTTATATACTCTTTAAATTCCTGTTGGGAAAAGGTCTCTAGGTGTGCAAGCCTTGCAAGCATCTGATGGAGGCTTGTGTCTTGGCTAAGTACAACTATATTTTGGTTGGTGATTCCATCGCTAACACTTTCTTTTCATTTCTGACCTGACCATAACCTCCTCAGGTTCAAATTGATGGTTTCCAAGTTTCTTCTTATCACAAGTACCTAATCCCCAACTCTTTCTAAGAAGACGGCAACTTGGTTTCTTTAATCGAACTGATACATTTCCAACTGAGAAAATTAACCCAGTTTCTGAGTGTTTAGCAGTGTGGGTAGCTATCAGTAAAAGAGGAACAAAATTCATATTAATTTTGCTTCATGTACGGGAGGTTGGGGAAGATGTGAACCACTTACTACTTCATTGCAAGTTGTCATTTGGTTGTGGAGTCTGTAACCTGTCCTGGTCGAACGTGTAATGCTGAACACTGGCAAATACTTGTTTTTAAGTTGACATCTAGAAGGAAAATGAGAAGAGCATGACCATGAAATGTGGTTCTTTTGACACTCATCTGGACAATTTGAAAGAAATGAATCATAAGAGTTCTTGAAGGAGTTTTCACTCATTTGTACATACTAGAGAAGCATTCCTGTCTTCTCTAAATTGTTGGAGCATTTGTTCGCGTAGATGGTATGGTATACATTGTAGAGAATCATATTTTATATGAACCTCTAATTTTCTACAGCACTTGTATATGAGGTTGCCCCTTCACATCAATAGGTTTGTTACTTTAACCATTAGAAAAAAGAAAAAGATAGACCTCAGAAAAATCAACTCCTGATTGTTGTAGATTCAAATACTGTGCTCCAATATGCTTGTCTACAGTGACAGTGAACCTGCTTTGTCTTTCTAAAATGGTCATCCTGTAGCTTAATGATCAAAGGCTGGTCAATGAATGTAAAGAAAGGAAGCGCGCCGCAGAAGTTCCTAATTGTTTAGGTCCACTAAGTGTACTACTACCTGCTAAACGTGTTGTTTTGTGTGCAAACAAGAGTTTCATGATATGAGGAGATATCACTGGAATATTATAATAAATGTGGGACATGATTCAAAGTTAAGGCATGGGGCTTTAAGAGGAGACACGAATCCAAAGCTAAAACATAGCATCCAATGTGAGTTTTTATGGGTGTTCTGCGCTAACTGCATAAACACTAGTATTAACACTCTTTATTCTTGATATTTCATAGAATTTTCCCAAAATCTTCAAGAACACCATAAGAGAGATTTAAGAGGTCTAGCTACTACAAAGTAATTCCACCACCTAGAATATGTATAGTTATGATGGATGGTGATATTTATGTGGTTTGTTGGCAGGAGGTTTGTAGTAAATAAACCTAGAAGTAGTTATTAATGGTGGTTGTTGAATGGAAGAGTATGAGTAGTAAATGGTATTGTATATTATGCATAGTGGTGGCCAAATGATGTTAGTAAACCATTGAATGTGGTTAAATGTTACAGTCGTACGTAATTGTCACCTTAATTAGAGGATTGAGGTCTTGGAAGGCTTAGAGCCCAAGCTGACCACCCAAATGAATTGAATTATGAACAGGGGGTATTAGTTGATCCAGATAAATTATGTTAGGTAGATAACTAGCAGAAGAATGCATGTATTGGGTTATATGGTGGATGAAGAGGACAAGGTTGAGGATGTTATGGGTTGGGAACCCGGGCCAGCGTTGCATAATAGCCTTGATCGAGTTAGTCTATTGTTGGTCACACATGCATGATGATATTGAATGTTATAACCTTGCTTATGGTTTCTCCGATAATTCACTTGTCCTCCAAATCTGAGTTTGTATCTAGTGTTGAGACGAGCAGGCATGAATCTCACCATGTTACTGCATATACTAATATGTCAAAATACAAGCATTTTTTAACTTATGAAATGATCAATTGAGTCTTAAATGCTATAAATAGTCAATATCAACTTTTAAATGCATTCCACGGTATGAATTAAACTTCATACTGCATTTTGATATCACAATTGTTGAAATGATGCTTTATGACATAGATGTGATGTTGAAGCTATTGAAAGCCGTATTTGGAAAGATTGATATATTCTGAGATATAAATGTTTTGAGAGTTCCCATACATGACGGAGATGGGTATTTCATAACCAAGGTAAGGTGCGTTTGTCCTGAAATCACATGTGTTTCTATCCACTTACCACCGTGTAGTGATCTTATATTTGGAATTCATCTGGTATTGCTACAGTGATATATTCCTACTCGTACGGCGTTACAGGTTGACCTTGCTGGTCGGATGAATGACCGGAACTTCGTGATTATCACATGGTGGCATTATGTCAGTTTCTAGATGATATTCCCGATATGTATATATATCACAAGTATGATTAATTGATTATGAAACTTGATTCTGAAAAGATTATTAAATATTTCAAACATTATGTGTCTTGATGTTATGCTTTTGTTTTATTCATGTCACTCATTGTGCATGTATTATGAATTCTAGTCCCTACATGGGGTACGTAGATGACACTTACTGAGTACTTGTTGTACTAAGATCTTTGACACTGTTGATTTTATTTTGCAGAAACCCGTGCTGTCTGTGAAAAGCGTGCGAGCTAAGACATCTTCTGCTCTATGCAATTGCTTTCGGTGAGCCCCAGGGTTGGTCCAACATGACGTTACTGGCTTCATCTAAATCAATACTTTTAACGTTGAGGATAAATTTATATATAAAAATTTATATTGCAATAATAATAGATGTGAACTCATAATTTTAAGGGCTCGTTTTGTAATTGGTTTTGAGGTCTGTTATGCTTGTATAAGTAATACCACGCGTTTGGTAGTTGATTAGGAGGTAAATTATTGATCATGTATAAAACTAATACGGTGATCAGTTTTTAATTTAAACCTGCATAACTGATACATGTATAAGTTATGAGGAAATCTATATATTATTTTATGCAAGACAAAGTGAAATAACAAATACATAAATAACTATATGCAACATAAAATATTACATAAATTCTCTTATAAGTAATTCATATATTATTAATACCTGTATAATTTTAATTAGCAACCAAATAACCTTTACGAATATAATAAATTCAATATTAAAAATTTTAAATATTAAATTCATAAATTTAAATTTTAAATTTGCCTCAATAATCCCTTCATGTGCAGGTCAAACTTGTTATACTTTAGGTATAGCGGGGGTTTGTCCCGGGCATTTATTTTCATTCATGATGTCTAGAGGCTCCATATACAATGTTACTGTGAGTCATGTCATGTTTTGTCTTTCATATGGGATCTGACATGGATAAATCTATTTTTGGATTATGTATGTTATTTTATGATATGAGGCAAGTGGTGCCAAATGATTGTGTAATTTAAATGCTTTATGATTTATAATTTAAAAAATATTTGAATTATCTAATATTTCTTTTTAAATTTTACCTAAATATCCTTTCTTTTTCTTTTTTTGTAAATTTGAAACACCCTACAAATAGAAACAAACCGTACATACATATTTCGAAGAGAGCGTCCCTTATAATATTACATTGTGAAACCAGATGCCCACCATTTCTTACCTTTACTTCCAACAGACTTCCATCTTTTTCTGTCCTTTCACATTTTTTCTGTCTGTTGTACTCGATGGCCAGTTTTTCGAGGTAGAGATTTCCTCCGGTACCCTTTTCAGATACATTTAACAATACTTGAGGGGAGTTTGGAATGGTAAAACAATAAAGTAGATTAAAGTAATGAATTAGAATAATTTTTTTTTTATCAATAGCGCACTAAATTAATGCGTTATATAAATTTCATATGCAAATCACGTCTTTTAACTGTCGTTATGGTCAATGGAATCATATAGCACGTTAAATTAGTGCTACAAAATAATATTTTACCCCAGTCGTTTTCTTCTCCTCCTCGCTGGTCCATCATTGTTCTTGAAAAGAAAACGATAAAGCCATTAAAGTCAGCCCCACTTAGACAAAAAAACGTTACTTTTATTAAAAAAATTCCTCTAAAATCAAAATTCTAGGCTCGAATCTAAAAAAAAAAAAACCCTACAATTTGGTTCATAATTAAATCCTATACAACCTTTGATTGAGATATTTATTTCTAAAACTTGTACAATATCTAATATTCTATATTCAAAGCAAGCTTATTTGTTTGTTATTCTTGATTTTCTAAATAGTGTGTTATTTAATATTTCCTCTTTTTTTTTTTTTTCTAAATTGAATCAACAATGCCGTGGCAGTGGTTTTTTTTTTTTTTTTGTTTGTTTAAAGTTTAATTCTTAATTGTAAACTAGATGTTAATTATTTATGATTTGTTAAATATTTTAATTGACCAATTGTTATTAGTTTATTAAGTATCAATTTTTCTTAAATATTACATATTTATTAGATGTTAATTATTTATTAAATGTTAATTAATTATTTATTAGTTTATTATCTATCTAATTATGAATATTTTATTTAGCTAATTTCATAATATTTAATGTGTTATATTATTTATTTTCGTAATATTAATTTAGTTTTAAATAAGTAGTTAAAACATTGTTGATTGGTTTTAGGGTTATAAACCAATTGCTAATTAATCTAGGGTTAATAATTATTGTGAACAATAAATTTTAAATTTAACAAAATAAAGATACAAATGCAATGTGAACCATAAACTTTAGACTTAACATACCGACAAAATAGACTTGAAAAAATGTACCTACTAAAAGATTAGGGTTTAGGTCTTGTAATTTTAAAATCTAAAAGTACCAATAAATATTCTTGAAAAAATGTGTCTTTTAAAAAATAAGGGTTTAGGTATTGTAATTTCAAGATCTAATATATCAACAACATAGACTTGAAAAAATTATACCTTTAAAAAATTAGAATTTAGGTCTTATACTTTCAAGCCATACCAACAAAATAGACTTAAAAAATGTACATGTCGTATCTTATTTTTCTCGCGAAAAATAAAACTCAACACGTGACAACTCTTTTAGGATTAATAAAATGAAAAAGGGTCGCTACCTAATGAATTATGGTGCGTTAGGGCACCGTACTAAATTAATTACATAAAAATTCGTTTAACTAGCCTACATTACCAAAGTGGGGTAAGGATTCATATTACCTCGAAAGGAAGGTGTTAGACACCTTTTGAGGTTCACAATTGTGTGTCCCTGCCGGATTCATTACTATGTAGGAATTATGTGATAAAATAAGAAAATTATTAATTAATTAATCTAAAATAACTAAGTGATTAAGCACGCAAAATTTACTTTAATAAAAATATATTCAGTCCAAAAAATATACTGCTCAAGTACAGAAAAAAAGAAAACGTATCTGTTCGCTTTCAATAGAACACTTAAAGTAATTGAATAATACAAATAATTACGGAAAATTAAGATATAAAATTAGAAGAGTAGAGATAAAAGGAACTAAATTGGTTGCTTCAAAACAGAATACTAAAATAAATAATAAACTAATAATACATAAAGTTAAGGATCACAGAGTGAGATCAAGGTATGACAAGGCTGAAACGGATCCAATGCGATTGTATTCCCATCTATTCTATTTTTGATATGATTAATCTCTTAAATGCCTTAAAACAAGACGAAAATAATTCTTAAAAATAAATCAATTTTTTTTTAAAAAAAAAAACTAATCAAGTATTTAAATGTCGAGTAAAACTAAAAATATTTTGATGTTTAGATTATATTAAAGTATGCAGGTAATTTAACATAATAATAAAAGCTGTCAAGTCTTGTGACTTTTAAAAGAATGACATATATAATTAGAAAAGAAGGGAATAACAAGTTGCTTTATTTGTTATGAAGTTATATATGTGTGCTTCATACAAGATGTTAGTCATAGCCTGCATGTTTCATCATATCTCAAAACATACCCGATGCCCCGCTTGGAGCGATAATTTCACTTAAACTCTACTTCACCTGTTGACTCTTCCACTCGCAGTGATAAAATTGCAAACGACGTCATTTCATTAGGATGCACAATAAAGTCAGTAAAAGAAATTCTTATTTAGGGTTTTTTTTTCTTTAAAGAGCATTAGCTCTCTTATTATGTTATCTCCTTAGAAAAAGAAACGTTGTGGGGAAGGGATTTAATAATAAAAAAGAATCTTTTTTTTAATTTATTTTTGAAGTGACATTTTATCCCAAAAAATGGGACTGAGCCGACAGCCGGGTATATCAATTTTTGCACTTATTGGGGCTAATCTCATAACTTAGGGAAAGACTAATTTTGGGCAACTAAAAGATAAGAAAGGAAAAAATAAAAAAAGGGAAGGAAAAAATATTATTTTTCTGAAAAAAGAAAGAATCAACTGAATTGAAATATAAAAAAAGGGATGTTGGGCTGAATAGTTAAGATAGGCATGTATAAAAAAATATTATAATATATTAATATAATATAATATAAAATAATAATACTAATAACAATAGGAAATAAAATGTACAATGATGACACGACATAAAAAGAATTCTGCTAAAGTATTACAAAAATAAACATATTATTTAAAGTAAAATAAATAAAAAAAAAATATATATATATAATATATATATATATATATAATAACTATAATAATGACATCATATATGAAAGAATAATTTGTACCGGTAAATGTAATAAAAATTATAATAAACATATGTAATTAACTAAATATAATATTAAAATAAATACGTAAATAATAATTATAAAAAATAATTATGTCACATCTCGTAAAACGCTATTGATTAGTAGGCTTACGCAGTAAAGTTCTTTTAAGTTACTTTTCCAGCTCGAAAGATGCCTGCACTGCACTATTTATGCATGATAATACATTTATAGAAATAACAATTGCCCTTTTATCCATAGTTGTTTGGTACATCAAAAATCAACTTGAAGTACACATGTAACTTCTTTCGGCCATGTCCCTATATATATGTCCCTTTATAATTTTCAAGTCATTTTCTTAAGTTAACCCACGGCAAGAACAAAGAACCCACAATATTTTCAACTAAATTTCATTCGATTATGCTATCAAATGCCATTCAAACTTAAATTAAATTTGGATAACGAGTTCTAGGCCTACGGGAAGCATTACTACGGAGTTATTTCTCAAAATTCGCTCGGCAAATCGAAGTTCCGCCGGGTAAAAGTTGTCAGAATTGCTTCAAATTAGTTCTAAATGGCCGCGAGCCTTAGGTGAGTATTTTTTTCTTCTGAGCTCTCGAGAAATTGCGAGTTTTTGCCGAATTATTTAGAGTTGAATTGTAAGTTACTATTATTACTAAAAGTTATCGTGCTGCCGAGTTTAGTATTGAAATTAGCTTTATTCTCTCTGTATAAGGGCTGCAATTAGATAGAATTGTCGGTTACCAGTTGAAACTCACCAGTTAGACAGGAGGTCGACACTTGAGGTATGTAAGGCTATCCTTTCCGGCAAGTTACTTTCGTCGTAAAGATAGTACGACTTGTATGTCTATAGTACTTCAGAATAAACCTATTGAGGTAAGTTGTTATGAATTGAATTGACACGACAGTAATAAAATAGTAACCCTCGTTAGAGTTAACCTTAGCTAGGTTGGCTTTGTTTTCGATGCTGGGTTGACAGAATGTTGTTCCATATTGAATTCCATTAGACTGAGGCCGCGAGGGCCACATTGAGTTCTATTAGACTAAGGCCGTGAGGGCCATATTGAGTTTCATTAGACTGAGCCCATGAGGGCCATATCGAGTTTCATCAAATTGAGGCCGTGAGGGCCATAGTGAGTTCTATCAGATCGAGGCTGTGAGGGTCGTCTTGAGTTACAGCATGCTAGCAACCATTAGTAGTCAGATTGCAGAAGTGGGCATTACTTGTACTTGTCGGGGGCTTATGGGGGTTAGGTAGGTTATTCTATGTTGTTTGTATCTTCCAGGCTTATAGGGGCCCGGTTAGGTTCTTGTTTATGTATATTTACTTGTTAGTTAAATGTTTTAGATGGCAAGATCGTCCAGGTTGAACTCCTACCCTCTTTCATGATTATTTCAATCTTATAAGCTTTCAGTTAGTTATTATCTTACTGCCTTACATATTCGGTACATATTATACTGATGCTCATCCTTGGGGCGCTGCATTACTTGCCTGCAAGTGTGGATAGACACGGTTCGGGACGTTCTTAGCCATCACCTGGAGTTAGCAGTTGTTCAGCTCCTTTCCTTCGGAGTTGATAGTTAGAAAAAAGTTTATTCTTTTGTTGTACAGTGTGGGTAGGTTGGGGCCCTGTCTCGACCATTTTTCCACTCTTAGGGGCTTGCAGGCTACAGACTTCCAGCAGTTAGTTTTTGTTGTTGTCCGTGTGGGGCCTATGTATGTTTTATTTCATGTAGTGGCCGTGCGGGGCCTTGTTTAGCTGTCAGTTAGCAGCCTTGTCGGCTATAGCATAGTTTAGCTGTCTCATTTCATTTAAGTTATAACTAGACATCATGGTGGTCTTGTTGGCCCGCATAGGATCCTTGTTATTGTGTGCTGGTGGTTAGCTATTTTCTTTTGCAGGTGGCCTTGTCGGCTAGAGGCTGTGTTTACAGCCGAGATATAGCTCGTTCCTTTCTTGAATTAAGTTACAAGTGTGCATCAGTAGTGCACGAGGCCATTCAGGTTTAGCCCAGATCCCAGTGTGGCACTAGGTGCTAGTCATGCCTCCCAAGGTGGGGCGTGACAAACTTGGTTTCAGAGAAGGTCATATCCCAGGGAGTCTGCAAGCCGTGTCAAGTAGAGTCTTGTCTATGGATGGTTGTGCACCACATTTTATAGGCAGGAGGCTACAAGGCATAATAGTGTGATTACTCTTCTTATAGAGCTGTGCTGTATAGGGTGACTACCTAAGCTTATGTTATTCTATTTATTCACTGAGAAAAAGATGTCTGACGCACGACGGACCGCGACTGGTCGAGATTTAGATGTGGCAGCAGGAGATGGCACTAGTAGGGGGCCCCAGTCAGAGTCAGCCCAATCTGAGGGCGATAGGGAGATGTCACCTAGATCTCCCCAGCACTCACCATCACATTAAGAGCCCGCTAGAGCAACAGATATACCAGCACCACCCCCAGCCATTCCTGTACCATCAGATCAGGAGCTCAGGGGTGCATTTTATATGTTGGTCCAGATGATGGCTGCTCAGCGCCAGCCTCAGCCGGTAGTACCAGCTGCCGTTGAGCCCACTGAGGGGCCGGGTAGTTCGAGAGTTCGTGAGTTCTTGGCTCTGAGTCCCCCACAGTTTATAGGGACATATTGTAGAGAGGACCCTCAAAATTTCATAGATCAGCTGCAGAGAATATTCAGGTCATGCATTCCTCGTCCATAGAATCAGTTGAGTTAGCAGTATTCCGATTGTGGGATGTAGTAATTTTGTGGTACGAGGGTTGGGAAAGATCCCGAGGCCGAGATGCACCTCCACCCACGTGGCCTAGTTTCTCTGAGGCTTTCATAGATCATTACTTGCCCCGAGAGGTCTGATATGCCAAAATAGAGAAGTTTTTGCATTTGGAGCAGGGCAGAATGAGTGTCAGAGAATATGCACTGAGATTTGATTCCCTAGCCCGGTATGCGCCCTCGTTTTTCAACACTATGCCAGCCAGGGTGCATTGATTTATTCTGGGAATTGTGCCAGAATATGTGGAGTCTTGCATTATAGCTACACTGTGAGAGGATATGGATATCTCACGGATTCAGGCCTTTGCTCAGAATATAGAGGAGCTCAGACAACGTCAACACGCCATGGAAAGTGCAGGACAGGAACAATGTCGGAGGGCTAGACCCGTAGATTTTTAGGGTGGGCCCAAACCTCATTTATCAGGTAGGCCACCTAGGCCCCCATTTCAGCAGCAGCAAGATAGTAAATCAGATCATCGCGGGCAGTTAGGTCCCAGCGAGAGTTCACGAGCGTCAGGCTCGCAACAACAGAAGGGGCCAGACCAGACATAGTTAGTAGTACCCCAATGCAGTACTTGCCATAGGCAGCATCTGAAAGGTGCAGGTATGGTTTCACCGCCTTTTATGCCTACGTGCAGGAGGGGCACATGATGAGAGATTGCCCGACTAGATACTAGGGTGGTCAAGACTAGCAGGGTAGGTCCTCAATAAGTTCATATGCCCCAGCACCTTCGGCAAGGCGCAGGCCTTCTACTCCAGCCGGTAGAAGCTGAGGGAGATCGGGAGCATCTAGTTTAGGCAGCTGTCAGGAATGCACATACGCACTACCGGGGCAACAAGAGTCAGAGTCGTCGCCAGATGTTGTGACAGGTATATTAGATGTTTGTTCTCACTCAATTTATGCTTTAATAGACCCAGGATCCACTCTGTCGTATGTTACTCCATTAGTATCCAAAAAGTTTGATATAGTGCCAAAATTGCTTCAACGACCTTTTTAGTGTCTACACCCGTCGGTGATTCTATTATTGCTAAAAGAATTTACTGGGGTTGTACGGTAGAGATTGTTGGTCGTCATACCTTAGCAGATCTAGTAGAACTAGAAATGATTGATTTTGATGTAATTATGGGTATAGATTGGTTGGCACCATGTTACGCCACTGTAGCGTGTTGCACCAGAATTGTCCGATTTCACTTCCCAGGGGAAGTAGTACGAGAGTGGAGGGGTAATACAACCATGCCAAAAGGTAAGTTCATATCCTATCTTCGAGTGGAAAAGTTGATAGCAAAAGGCTATACCTATCATATTGTTAGGGTTCGGGATACGCAAGCAGAATCCCCGATTCTCCAGTCTATCTCAGTGGTTAATGAGTTTCTAGATGTGTTCCCAGATGAATTACTTGGTATTCCCCCAGAGCGGGAAATAGATTTCTTTATAGACTTGTTACTAGATACTCAGCCTATATCTATCCCTTCTTACATAATGACTCCTGCTGAATTGAGAGAATTGAAAGAACAACTGAAAGATCTGCTGGATAAGGGCTTTATCAGGCTGAGTACGTCGCCGTGGGGTGCGCCAGTTCTATTCGTAATAAAGAAAGATGGCTCCCTCCACATGTGTATAGACTATCGGCAGTTGAATAAAGTTACTATTAAGAATAAATACCCACTTCCCAGGATAGATGACTTGTTTGATCAGCTGCAGGGAGTGAAGTATTTTTCTAAAATTGACTTGAGATCTGGGTACCACCAAGTTCGAGTTCGGGAGAGAGATATCCCTAAGATAGCTTTTAGGACCAGGTATGCTCATCTTGAATTTTTAGTGATGTCCTTTGGGTTGACAAATGCCCCAGCGGTGTTCATGTATTTAATGAACAATATCTTCAGGCCATACTTAGATCTGTTTGTGATAGTGTTTATTGATGATGTTTTGATATACTTTCGCTCTGAAGCAGAACACAGAGATCATTTGCGAACAGTACTTCAGATCCTTAGAGATCGCCAACTATATGAAAAGTTTTCTAAATGTGAGTTCTGGTTAAATTCTATAGCTTTCTTGGGCCACATTGTATCAGAGGATGGTATTCAGGTTGATTCGCAGAAAATAGAGGCAGTAAAGACGTGGCCTAGACCTACCACTCCAATAGAAGTTCGTAGTTTCTTGGATTTGGCCGGGTATTATAGAAGGTTTATGGAAGGATTTTCTACCCTGTCAGCGCCCTTGACTAAATTGACTTAGAAAGCAACCAAATTCCAGTGGACCGAGGCCTGTGAGCAGAGTTTTCAGGAATTGAAAAACAGATTGATGTCAGCACCAATGCTAGCTTTGCCAGAAGGTTCAGAGGGTTATGCTGTGTATTGTGACGCTTCAGGCATCGGGTTAGGGTGCCCTAATGTAGTGCAGTAAGGTAATCGCTTATGCTTCAAGACAACTTAGAAAGCATGAATAGAACTATCCCACCCATGACCTATAATTAGCTGCAGTAATTCATGCCTTAAAAATATGGAGGCATTAATTGTATGGTGTACAAGTAGATATTTTTACGGATCATAAGAACCTCTAGTACATTTTCACACAGAAAGAGATGAATTTGCGACAGTGTCGTTGGTTAGAATTGTTGAAAGATTATGACATGGACATCTTGTATCACCCAGGGAAGACCAATATTGTAGTAGATGCCCTAAGTCGCTGATCTATGGGGAGTTTAGCACATTTGAGGCCAGAACAGCGGGAAATGGCTCGAGAATTGCACCGACTAGCTAGTTTAGCAGTTTGGATAGTGTTTTCAGAGAATAATGGCGCTATAATTCAGAATACAACAGTATCATCCCTGGTAGTAGAGGTAAAAGAGCGACAGTATGAGGATTCGCAGTTAACACAGCTCAGAGATAAGGTTCAGCAAGGTGAATTATCAGCTTTTGAGATAACCGAAGATGGGGTTTTGTGATACAGAGGTCGCTTCTGCGTTCCAGATATAACAGGGCTCCTCCAGCAGATTATGGCTGAAGTACACTACTCTCATTACTCTCTTCACCCAGGTTCGACGAAGATGTACACGACCTAAAAGAGATATATTGGTGGCCAGGAATGAAGAGAGATATAGCTTCATTCGTAGCCCAATATCCTAATTATTAGCAGGTAAAGGCTGAACATCACAAACCTGGAAAATTAACTCAGGAAATAGCTATACCGATGTGGAAATGGGAGGTAGTTAATATGGATTTTGTGACAGGACTACCCCGTACTAGACGTAAGTTTGACTCTATTTGGGTTGTTATTGATAGACTAACGAAATCAGCTTACTTCCTACCAGTTCGAACCACATTTTCAGCCAAAGATTATGCCGGGTTGTATATTGAGGAGATAGATCGATTGCATGGTGTCCCAGCATCTATTATTTCATACAGAGGGGCACAATTTATAGCTAGATTTTGGCAGTCATTTCAGAAAGGTTTAGGGACACAGGTTAATTTGAGTACAGCCTTTCATCCCCAGACAGACGGCCAAGCAGAGCGCACAATTCAGACACTCGAGGACATATTACGAGTGTGTGTGCTAGGCTTTGAAGGAAGCTGGGACGAGCATTACCCCTTATTGAGTTTGCTTATAATAACAATTATCATTCTGCCATAAAGATGGTGCTTTATGAGGCCTTATATGGGCGAAAATGCAGGTCCCCTATTGGGTGGTTTGAGGTAGGAGAGGCAGAGTTAGTCGGGCCAGATATGATCCGTTAGTTAGAGAAGAAAGTGAAACTTATCAGAGAACGGTTACTAATAGCTCAGAGTCGTCAGAAATCCTACTTCGATGTGCGGCGCAGAGACTTAGAATTTGATGTAAATGAATGGGTATTTCTTAAAGTATCACCGATGAAGGGCGTGATGAGATTTGGCAAGAAGGAAAACCTTAGCCCGAGGTTCATTGGGCCGTATCAGATCATCCGAAGGATAGGCCGAGTGGCATATGAGTTAGAGTTGCCTCTAGAATTAGATTCTGTTCATTCAGTATTTCACGTGTCTATGTTGCAGAAGTGTATAGGGGACCCGTCCTGAGTGCTTCCAGTTGAGGATATTTAGGTTACCGAAGAATTAGCTTACAAAGAAATTCCAGTTGCAATATTAGTTCGCAGACTGAGAACTAAAGATGTAGCCTCCTTTAAAGTGTTGTGGAGGAACAAAAATAAAAGAGAAATGACCTAGGAAGCCGAGGATGATATGTGATCTAGATATCCTCACCTGTTCCAAGACTGATTCAGAGTATGCAGTTAAAGTGATGTTGTTATTCAGTTGTTATTTTACCGTTTACGTTATTAGTACTATTTAGCTGGATATCTCTTTATGGTGAAATAGCTGTTTATAGTGTCCTGTGAGGCACCGATGTTGGACTTTTTTGAGTTTCAGGTTTCCGGATAGTCCATGTTACAGGGGAGACTCTGCCGAAACTTTTCTAAGTATTAGCTAAGAGAGCTAATCCCTGTAAGTCTAGAGATGACATTTGAGGATGAATGTTCCTAAGAGGGGAAGGATGTTACACCCTATAAAACGCTATCGGTAAGTAGGTGTACACATTAAAGTTCTTTGAGTTACTTTTCCAGCTCGAAAGATGCAGCACTACACTATTTATGACATGATAATACATTTATAGAAATAACAATTGCCCTTTTATCCAAAGTTGTTTGGTACATCAAAAATCAACTTGAAGTACACGTGTAACTTCTTTCGGACATGCCCCTATATATATGTCCCTTTGTAATTTTCAAGTTCGACCGTTGCCACTAGCAGAGTAGTTTTTTCAAAAAATTTATTAAGGGTATTTTCGTCATTTCTATGTCCTTGGGTCCTAAACTATATCATTTTAAGCTCGAAATAGAGTGTTTTAAGAGGGGTTAAGTCATTCTAAGCCTATCCTAATTCATGCATGCAAGCTTAGGGGTTTTGAGAGGTGATCAAGTCTAGTTTTCTACAAGTTCTTCCTCCATTCTCTTTGGGCAATCAAAGAAGTGGTAGGAATCAGATCTCTTCAGGTATGTAAGGCTATGAATGGGTGAAATTGTCCACACCCATGCCCAGTTCCCTCTCAATTAATGATGATCTAATTGATAATTCCATAGGGATTTTACCCAATGCATGAAATCCTACGTTTTAATCATGGGTATGATCTAAGCATGTTCTGAATGATGAATTATGATTAATAGGAAGATTTTACAATGTTTTAAAGTATAAATTATGTTTTCAAGTTTTCTGAACTATGATGCCCATCCATGAATGTTCATTAAAGTTGAGATCCATGAGTTATATGTTCAAGCATGATGAGATGTTTATGAAGAAAGTATAATTTTGAAATACCCATGTTATGTTCATGTTTTCAAAGTGAATCAAGTTGATTTCAAACATGTTTAAATATTGGACATGCCCATATGATCAAGTATATTTTATGATTTTCATGAATTAGCTTACCACATGGTTTTGGAGTCAAGACTCCCATTATTTTCAACTTGTGGTATAGTTTGAGTCAAGGCTCCTCATGCTATGATTCCAGATTATGCATGTATGTTATTATTCATCTTCGTCACTAGACGATGGTCAACTTCGTTAAAAAACGATGGAGAGTATATGCATTTTTGGGAGTAGTGTCTAGCATCGAGTAGGCTAAGAGTTAGTCAACCCTGTGCCTCAGAACTATGCGCCATCGTAGGTTTTATTATATACTTTAGGACCTCCCTTGTGAGTTTTCCCTGCCCCCAAGGGGCCTTGAGCTTGATATCGATATCATGGTAGAGTTCTTAGCCCTGACAATGCTTTGGATGGCTCTATACACTTGAGAGTGATAGTTGGGATCACTTAAGCTTTATTGTGGTAATGTCGGTTATATGACGAGTCTCCCATTGTTCCTCATGATTTCAGTTATGCATGTACATCAGTTATGATATTACGTTTTCAACAAGTTTGACCCAATGTTTAGTTTTACTTATGATTATCAGTTTTCAGCCTTGGATCAATCGATTCAGTTATGATGTTCAGTTATGTTCAGATCATAATTTTGGAAAATAGCATGCAAGCTCCACTCTCAAAATCTGATTATGTTTCATTATATACACGATTTAATTATTTTACTTACTTAGCAGTTTTACTTACCTTGCATACTTGGTACGTTCCATGTACTGACCGCATACTCTATGCTGTATCATTTTATGATACTGGGTCCGATATCTAGACTTAATGCCAACGCTAGTCAGACTTCCGGAGTTAGCATTTCTCAATCTCAGTTGGTGAGTCCTCATCTTGCAAGAGACATTTTTCATCAGTTGTATGTCATATTTTTAGTCTTCAGATTATAGTGAGTTAGTTGGGGTCTTGTCCCATCAACTCATTAGTGTTAAAGGCTTTTCGGACATAGTTTGTGTTTCAGCTTTCGATTGTTGTATATAATCAGATGTTATGTTTTTTTTGACTTCTGCTATGTTATTTATGATGATCTTCTGCTTATCTATGATTGAGTTAGATGTATGTTCATGCCATGGATCGACTTGGAGCCTCTTGGCGTTTCTTATCCCGTGTCTCGATCCAGGCCTATGTTCGGGTTGTGACAAACTTGATATCAGAGCATTAGGTTTTGAAGTGTCCTTGGGTATCCGAAAGCCTCGTTAAGTAAGGTCTTTTTCATGGGTGTGAAGTGCACCACACTTATGACAAAGAGGCTATGAGACATTTAGGAAATGTTCCCTTCTTTCATGATCTATGTCGTGTGGTGAAATGTCTCTCTATCCTTCTAACTCATGCTATACACGTTTGCAGAATCATGCCTCCCTGCAGAGGTAACATAAGGAGAAATAGAAACGAAAATGGCCACGAGAGTGGTAATGGAGACAGGCATCAACAGGGCCCATCAGTCCATGAGGAGCATATACTCAAGCTGATTGCCCATGGCGGAGTTCACAACAGCCATTTAGATGTTAGCCCAGGCCCTGACCGCCCATGTCAATCAGCAGGCGGTGGTGCATGTCCCTCAGAATGGGAATGTGGCAGTGGCGAGAGTTAGAGACTTTCTGAGGATGAACCCTCTCTAGTTCCTTGGATCGAAGGTGGATGAGGATCCACATGAGTTCATGGAGGAGATTTTGAAGATCACCCAGATTATGGGGGTGAATGGGAAGGAGTGCAACGATTTGGCCTTGTATCAGTTGAAGCAGTCGCTCACATTTGGTTCAAATAATGGAAGGATAGTAGGGCAGTCAAAGTAGGCCCTATCATTTGGGATGAGTTCCATGATGCTTTTCTAGATCGATTCTTCCCTCGGGAGATGAGGGAGATCAAAGCGGTTGAGATGATGGTTCAGGAGTATGCCTTGGAGTTCACTCATCTGTCCAAGTATGCACCTGAGATGGTGGCGAATTAGAGGGCCCGTGTGAGCAGGTTTGTACACGGGATAGCAGACTAATTGGTTAGGGATTGCCGGACCACGATGCCTCTATAAGATATTGACTTTGCTCAGATAGTCCTGTACGCCCAACAGATGGAGGCAGTGCAGATGAGTGAGTGGGAGAGGGAGGCCAAGAGGTCCAGGACTGAGAGCATCAGATTCTCCCAATAGAGGCCTAGTGGGCACCATCAACAGTCCCACAAGAGATCCTCCGCCCCAACGCCTTCAACTATGAGTGTGCCATCCAGGTCCAGGCGCAATTGATCTTGGGTAGATTTATATGCCCAAGTGATACTCAAACGTATCATTTTTACCTTGTTTGTTGTGCAATGTGTATATAATATCATGTATTTGGTAATAAAATGCGAATTTATACTAACCAACATGATTAGCATTTGTTTTGCAGGATAATGTGATTTTTAAGAGCTAAAATGCGTGTTGGAACTATGTCGGAGTTGGACTTGGATGCGAGCGTGGAAAAGACCTCGGATGGCACATTTTACAGTGGCTCCGCGATGGTGCCGTGCCACACTGCCATCGCGGTAGCACACTGCCTGGGCAGAAATAAAAGTGGCAATTTCCAGTGTGCCTGCGCGTCAGCTCCGTGGCACGGAGATAGGCCTCCGCGATGGCCTCCGTGCCACGTTGAGGCTAATTATCCGGACCATGCAATTTCCAGAGAGGGTCCGCGTCCACGCCGTGTCACGGAGGCAGTGCTCCGCGTTGGCCTCCGTGACACGTTGCTTGTTATTCCGGGAAAAATTTTCCACTAGTATAAATAGCACACTTAGGTTATTTTTAAAGAGGTTTTTTTAGTTTTAGTTTTTTGGAGCCTGAGTTCAGAAGTGGGAGCAGGAACGTGGTTTTGTGGCAGTTGAAGAATAGAAAAGATAAGAGTTTTCTTCTCTTCCCTTCTTCTTTCCTTCAATTGTATGCATGATTCACACTCATTCTAGGATGATTAATCCAAGAATGAGTGGCTAATTCCTTTCTTGCTGAGGTTTTGAACTTGTGTAATGAATGTTGGTAATAATTGATATGGTTTCTTCTTCTTCTTGCATGTTGTTCTATTAATTCTTGATTGGCCACCATTAATGTATATCTAAAAAGTCACAATTTCACTCGAGAGAGCATGAAATTGGAAAGTTGTGAATTAATAGGGTATTGTTCTTAACTTGATTTTGGAAAATTGGGTTTTGATGTGCTTTCTTGATAGAAATATACTTGAAAGCCGTATTAGTCAATTTAGGAACCGGAATTGTAGTGTTAGGTCATAAATTGCATTTGATCACAGAAATGTAGACGAATGGTTTATGAATCTAAAGTGAAATTAAATACGGAAGTTTTAATTTCTAGGCAAACGTTCTTGGCTAGCAATATGAAGAAGAAGATGACCAAATTATCATGATTATCAAGTTCATTACTCGTTCTTAACCTTGGCATGTGCATCTCCATTGTCTAAACTCAACGTAAATAGTAGTTATTAATTTTAGTAGATAATTAGTTTAGAAACAAAACTCACTCAAATCTTGGTTGGATTGTTGTTAACATAGTTAGAAATAGAATAGAGATATAGTAAACTAGGCAGTTTTGCATATCTAGAGCAGCCTCCTTGGATCGATACTTGGCTACTTAGCAACTTTATTACTTGTTTGACCACGTACACTTGCGTGTCGGTGTATAATATATACCGAGCAGCAGAGCGCGAGCAAGTTTTTGGCGCCGTTGCCGGGGAGGCTAGGCGATTTGTAAAATTTTGTTTAGTGTAAATTTACTGTATTTGTATTTTTATTTTCTTAAGTGTTAACAACTTGGTCTTAGCCTGTATTTTGCAGATTTTTATTTCTGTGAACACTGGCAAGGGACAAGGAGCTGGTGGAATCTTACTTAGAGCCAGAACGTGAATTGCATAGTCAACGTAGAGAAGCTCTTCGGAAGAAGTTGCAGTTGCTGAAACAGTCTATGATGGAGTTACCCAATCCACCAGTTGTGCGGGCAGTGTTAGTGCCCGAGGAAGTAGCATCCAGGCCGGTTCGCGAGGTGGCAATCCCACACGCTAATAAAGTACATTCCAGCATCCGCAAACCAGAGCCTGGGGGGAGATTTGAGTTAAAGCAAAATATGGTGCAACTTTTGCACACTAGCGGGCAGTTTACCGGTCTCCCTCACGAAGATCCACAACAACATCTCCAGAACTTTTTGGAGATAAGTGACACTTACATCCCCGCTGGAGTGTCACCTAATTATGTTCGGCTCACCTTATTTCCATTTTCCTTACTTGGTGAAGCCAAGAGGTGGTTAAAAGCTGAACCACCCAACTCTATATCAACGTGGGAGGATCTTGCAAAGAAGTTCTTGATCAGATTTTTCCCTTCAGGTAAAACAGCTAAACTTAGAAGTCAGATTCTAAGTTTTAAACAGAGGGAAGGAGAAAATCTTTATCAAGCCTGGGAAAGATTCAAGTCCATGTTGCGGGACTGTCCTCATCATCATCAGTCAAATGAGGTGTTGGTCCACACTTTTATTGAGGGTTTGGAACCCCACACTAAAATTTTGTTAGACTCAGCAGCTGGAGGGCAAGCGCTGGAGAAGACTTATGAGGAGCTGTACACTTTGCTCAACCGAATTTCACAAGGCAATCCGGAATGGAATGCAGATTCTTCAAGAGGTGGAGCAAGGAAAGCAGCGGGAGTGCTTGAAGTGGATGGATTCACAGCTATCGCTGCTCAGATAGCTGCTTTGCAAAATCGGTTAAACACTCACTTCAGCAATATGAATTTGAACCAGCCGTCAGCCTCAGTCAATGTAGTCCAACAGATGTGGTATGAAGTGTGTGGTAGTAGTGAGCATTCAGCTGAATGCTGTGGTGCAAATCCTGATTCTGTCAACTTTGTGGGCAATGCACAGAGGAATCAACAACAGTTTGGTGGTGGCTACAACTCGAATTGGAGGAATCATCCAAATTTTTCGTGGGGTAGCAACAATCAACAAGGCCAGGGTTCAGGGCAGGGTATGCACAGAAACCAAGGAGGGCAACAAGGCTATCAGAATCAGTTTAGAAATCACAATGCCCCTCCTCCACCACCATCACCGACTATTGAGGAAATGTTCAAGACCATGATTTCCAACCAAGCACAATTGCAGGCTGACTATGTCAAACTGGCAGCCGAAGTAAAGAACAATCAATTGGCAACCAAGGCTCTTGAATATCAGTTTGGGCAATTTGCCAGTGCCCAAAATACTAGACCAAGGGGAGGACTACCTAGCGACACGGATCCCAATCCTAAGCAGGTAAATGCAGTGACCACGAGGAGTGGTTTACAATTAAAGGAGGTGGAACCGGAAAGACCGCCTCAGAAGTCAGGAGCAGCAGATGTTGAGGGAGAACAAACCTCAGATACGGGGAAGACCAAAGAAGCTGAACCAACAAGGCCTCCACCCCTGTTCCCTCAACGACTTAAGAAACACAAGGAGGAGGCGTGTTTCCAGAAATTCATGGAGGTACTTAAACAGGTACATGTTAACTTACCTCTTGTTGATGTCTTGCAGGGTGTGCCAAAATATGCAAAGTATATCAAAGACATCGTGGCCAACAAAAGTTGCTTGACCGAGTATGCCACGGTGGCTTTAACGGAGGAATGCACATCCCGTATTCAGAACAGGTTGCCCACTAAACTGAAGGATCCTGGAAGTTTTACTATCCAGCTGACGATTGGGCAAAGTATCCGAGCTCGTGGGTTATGCGACTTGGGGGCAAGTATAAATCTGATGCCATCTTCGGTATTCAGAAAGTTAGGGCTAGGGAGTCCTAGACCTACAACAGTGATCTTGCAGCTAGCAGACATGTCTTTAGCTAAGCCGGATGGCATAGTTGAGGATGTGCTAGTGCAGGTAGGCTCCCTCATTTTTCCGGTAGATTTCGTTGTTTTGGATTTTGAGCCAGATGTGGAAGTCCCATTTATTTTGGGACGACCATTTTTGGCAACCGGAAAGGCATTGATCGATGTAGCTGCGGGTCAACTCACGATGCGAGCACACGACAAGGTTGAGGTGTTCGACGTGTACAAGGCACCTAAGCTCCCGACTGTCTATAAGGAACTCTCGGTGATCAACGTGATTGATCATGGGAATGCAAATGGATTGAGTGATTCCCGAGAGTTACTAGGTAGGCCACCAGACAAGGTTGAGAACTACTGGGGAGATGACCATGATCGGGTCAAATCGTCCATCTCCCTAGTAGAAAATTGAGCGTAAAGGCTGTCGAGCCGCGACGTTAAACCAGGCGCTGCACGGGAGGCAACCCGTGAAAAATATTTTTCTTTCTTTTTCCTTAGTGTAAAGTTTTTCTGTTATTTTATTTTCTTTTCTTTTACTTGACTAGGTTTAGATGTGCATTTTAATTAGTAATTTTTATTTTTTTTAGTAGGGAATCTAGTCATTTAACCAATTTTTGTTTAGTGAGGTTATTTTCAGGTATACCGGAGGAAAAATACGTGGAATCGAGAAAACGAGGCGAGGTATGAAAAATAAAATTTTATAGTGAAACAGAGCACTGGCGCGTTGGCGCCGTGTCACGGAGGCAATGCTCCGCGTTACCCTCCGTGACACGTTGAAGGTAAATCTGGAATTTTTTAAAATTCCAGTAAGCCAATGCGTTGGCTCCGTGTCACGGAGGAGGGCCTCCGTGTTACCCTCCGTGTCACGTTGCCCTTATCCCAGTGCCGGGTCACACCGGGTTTCCGGGTGACCCGCGTGTTTTCTTAATAAAAACCTCCGATTTCGCCCCTATTTTCCCCATTCCCTCTTCCCTCCGCGACCAAACACCCATTCCCCTACCCCCAAGCTCCGTGCCACATTAATAGGCAAGGAAAACGTCAAGTTTTCGTCGATTCTTCAATTCCAAGGTATGTTTTCATCGTCTATCTCAAATTTTTGTCGATTTTTGTCGATTTTGAGCATGTGAGGTGAGATATATCACCCTAGGTAGAAATTAAACATGACGTCAATTATTTTGCGATTGATTGTGTTCGGATTGTTGTAGTTGACGGGTGAACTTATCGATTGATTGAATAATTCATTGTTGATTGTCGAATTGAGTTCTAGGGCTTGGAGTTGTTGAATTTTAACTTGGGTACCTTGATAGTTTGACGAAATTGATGCCGGGGTGTGTTTATTATTTGAGATAAGTCGTGGTAAATATTGTATAATGGGTGAAGGACGACTAATTCTCGAATTTTTGTGGGAAATTGCGTAATATGTGAATTGGTTGAATTGCTTAGATTAGTGTATATAAAATGTTTATATTGTTGTTTCTATTTTGTTGTTGTTATCGTTGCTAAGTGCTATGGGTGAATAACTGTCGATAGTAGGATTGGGTTAGCTGTATGAAGTCTGAGTAGTTCGCTAGCCGTTATGCTGACGAATTTTTGTGAACGCACTAAGCAATACGTTTATAGTGATTGTGTTTGGGGTGTAAATAGATCTATCCTTGCTAACATGTTGTAAATATTGTTAAAGACTAAGTGTGGGGTAAATTTTGTTTAACCCGACCTTAGCCAAAACTAACAAGTTTTTAGCTTAACGTTGTGCTTGTCTGTGTAAATTGACAGGTACAATGGCCAGCCGACAAGATAAAGGCAAGGGTGCTTCAACCTCAGGCACCGGCAGAAAGAGAATGAGACTGGGCACTGCTGTCCCAGCTGCACCTATTGTTCCACGCGGTCAACATCCCCGATACGGGACACGATGGGTCACCGATGAAGGGAAGAAATGGTACGCAAAGCATAAGGAGAACAAGTACTTTCCGGAGGAACATATTGCAAGGGAACCACTCGCACAGGAGTTCCCTCGCATCGTACAGAGGATTGAAGCAGCTGGGCTCAGCTTTATTTTTCAGGAGCCCAAGGAGTGCAACCTTCACTTGGTCCGGGAATTTTATGCCAACTGGAACCCGGCCATCAGAAGCCACACTATTAAAATCAGAGGGCAGATTGTCACTCTGGAACCCCAGCAGCTGAATGCCATCGTTGGAGCGCGGGACACAGACGCCCACGTTCTCCGCCAGCTCAACATCACCCCACCGTACGCCGACATCAGACGTACGTTGTGTGGGGCTCGATCCACAGCCCGATGGAGTAGACACAAAGAGAGGGGTTACCACCAGACTCTGCCTTATTCGCAGATGAATAGGGAGGCCAGAATCTGGCTAAAACTTGTATGTTCGTGTTTGATCCCGGGAGTACATATGACAGACGTGACCCGGGACCGTGTCTGCCTGGTGTATGCCCTTATGAAAGGGCTTGAGATTGATGTGGGGGCGGTTATAATATCCGCCATGAAGAGAGCCAGACTACACCAGGGCCACAGATACGGGTTTGGCGGACTCATCACCACCTTCCTCCGAGGCCTCGACGTTGAGGAAGAAGCCTTGGATTACATTCCGCAGTTGGAGCGGAGGGCCCTTTATTTGACAAAGACCAAGGCCCCCGACACTACAAACGGACCTGTGCTGACTCTGGGCGAGCGACATGCTCGTGACGACCAGTATATGGCCCGTATGTTCGGTATGCAGATGCTGCAGCTACAGATAGGTGGGAGACCAGCCACCGAGGATGAATTATGGCAGCTGGAGCTGGACTACCCTTTTGGCGAGAACGCAAGAGCTTTATGCAAGGTGGGGCCAGCCTTTGTGGAGCCGACTGACGACGACGTCCCTACTGATGAGGAGACACGTCGTGAGGACTCTGATGTGGAGTCCGATGATGGCGAGGGAGCTGATTCAGATATGGGCGATGAGGCCGCAGCACCGGATGAGAAAGTCGAATATTTCGACTGAGCAGGGAGTGTCACCACCCAAAATTTTGTGCTTTGTATTTTTGTGAACACTGGGGACAGTGTTCGATTTAAGTGTGGGGTGGGGAGTAGTTAGGTGCTGGGTCATAGGCTCTAAATCTGCTGTATATTCTTCTTTGACGTTTATGTATGTCTGTGCTTTCCCTGTTGTTGTGAACTGATTTGTGAATGATGTGTATATATTTGTTTGGGGCTAATGATGTGTGTTTTTAAAAAAGTTATGATTGCCTTTGTAAATATTTTGTAAATTTTGTAAATATATTTTTTTTCTATCGATATGATCGATATTTTTCAAAATTTTTGCGAAAAGATGTTGCACTTATCAACATATTTTGTAAATATTTTTTTTCATCGAAATGATCGATGTGTTGCAAAAATTTTGAAGTTTTATTTTTGGGTTTCTCGGAGTTTGTTTTCGGTTCTTTTACCGAGAATAGTCCCATTGAACCGATGTCATAGTTAGTGAACATTCCCTATGATGGATGGATGACGACCGTCTTAAGGGAAATGTAGTCGATAGGAGTAGATGTTTTGTTTTTAGTTTCTTTGGTGGATTGCATCAATAAACTGTAGTTGCTTATGGTTGCTAAAATTTTGTTGCGTGTGTAATTGATGTTCGAAATGTGAAAGTGATTCGTTTGAAAGCATGTAATTGTGTAAATATGTTGAGTTACCTAGGCTATAGAATTTGGTTCATTATGATTGAGGCTTAATCTTGAATTCATGTAATTGACTAATTAAAGAGTCTGTGAATGCATCTTGATTCGAGCATGTGCATGAAGTGTGAGTGAGGTTTTGCTATTCCATGTCATTGTGAATTGTCTAGAACTTGCCTGGCGTGTATACAAAGCGAAATGAAGGAGGTGTAGTGTCGGAAAGGATGTAGGCATTTCTTTGTTTTAACCGTTAGTTTCCATTGTTTTCTTGTCAAGTTCTACCTTTTTATATGTTGTATACCCTAGTCAGCCCGTTGAGCCTTTAGCCGATTTCTTTCTTTTGTCCAGAATTGTATGAACTAAGCTTTATTCCTTCTTTTCATTAGCCTTAAAGTCTATAAGAAGCTCTTAAGAGCTTACAAAGAACAGAAAATTGTTTCCCAAAGTGTTAAAGAGTGAAAAGAGTGAAAAGAAAAGAAAAGCAAAGTGAGGAAAGAAAAGATGATGTTGAAGAGGCACTAGTTGTAATTAAATGAAATTGAGGGTACAGGAAAACCTTCCGTTTGGGGTCAAGTGTGCCTGATGAAATGGGCTGTATGAAAGTAAACCAGCATGAATGGGAGGAAAAGAGAAAAGAGAGGAACAATGTCCATGAGTCGATGGGAATGAGTTGAAAAGACGCTTATGGATGTTAGCGACTATTATTGGCTAATCCAATATATATATACTAGATCCATAGCCCAGTTACAACCCATTAAAAGTCCTATTTGATACTACACTGCATTTCTTTATATTAGTGGAGTAATACACTAAGGGCAAGCCTATGGGTCATGACATGATGCATGTGAATTCTTTTGGGAGAGAGAGTGAAATTAATTTTTATATGCCCCTACTTGCATGTTTGTGTGCTGCACGAGCATAAAAGGGGAAGTTTCTCTCGAGTTGTGAGGGTACATGCTTGATGACAGATTGATTTTCGTGTCGGATTTCTTGATTAGTTGATTTGCAGGAGTTTGCCGATATCAAGAATCAATTCTTAAAAGTCTAGGAAGCCTCGATGTATTAAGGTCATTGTCTTGTACGACCAAGCATGTTTTCTTGATGATTTGCAAAAATCGAATAATCGGTATGACCGTAACGTAAATGGTTGCACCATAGTGACAAGGGTTGAGATGTGATGTGCATGATTTGTGTATGTGTTGTTCGAGGACGAACAAGGATTTAAGTGTGGGGTAAGTGATCTTGGGCAGATTTATATGCCCAAGTGATACTCAAACGTATCATTTTTACCTTGTTTGTTGTGCAATGTGTATATAATATCATGTATTTGGTAATAAAATGCGAATTTATACTAACCAACATGATTAGCATTTGTTTTGCAGGATAATGTGATTTTTAAGAGCTAAAATGCGTGTTGGAACTATGTCGGAGTTGGACTTGGATGCGAGCGTGGAAAAGACCTCGGATGGCACATTTTACAGTGGCTCCGCGATGGTGCCGTGCCACACTTCCATCGCGGTAGCACACTGCCTGGGCAGAAATAAAAGTGGCAATTTCCAGTGTGCCTGCGCGTCAGCTCCGTGGCACGGAGATAGGCCTCCGCGATGGCCTCCGTGCCACGTTGAGGCTAATTATCCGGACAATGCAATTTCCAGAGAGGGTCCGCGTCCACGCCGTGTCACGGAGGCAGTGCTCCGCGTTGGCCTCCGTGACACGTTGCTTGTTATTCCGGGAAAAATTTCCCACTAGTATAAATAGCACACTTAGGTTATTTTTAAAGAGGTTTTTTTAGTTTTAGTTTTTTGGAGCCTGAGTTCAGAAGTGGGAGCAGGAACGTGGTTTTGTGGCAGTTGAAGAATAGAAAAGATAAGAGTTTTCTTCTCTTCCCTTCTTCTTTCCTTCAATTGTATGCATGATTCACACTCATTCTAGGATGATTAATCCAAGAATGAGTGGCTAATTCCTTTCTTGCTGAGATTTTGAACTTGTGTAATGAATGTTGGTAATAATTGATATGGTTTCTTCTTCTTCTTGCATGTTGTTCTATTAATTCTTGATTGGCCACCATTAATGTATATCTAAAAAGTCACAATTTCACTCGAGAGAGCATGAAATTGGAAAGTTGTGAATTAATAGGGTATTGTTCTTAACTTGATTTGGGAAAATTGGGTTTTGATGTGCTTTCTTGATAGAAATATACTTGAAAGCCGTATTAGTCAATTTAGGAACCGGAATTGTAGTGTTAGGTCATAAATTGCATTTGATCACAGAAATGTAGACGAATGGTTTATGAATCTAAAGTGAAATTAAATACGGAAGTTTTAATTTCTAGGCAAACGTTCTTGGCTAGCAATATGAAGAAGAAGATGACCAAATTATCATGATTATCAAGTTCATTACTCGTTCTTAACCTTGGCATGTGCATCTCCATTGTCTAAACTCAACGTAAATAGTAGTTATTAATTTTAGTAGATAATTAGTTTAGAAACAAAACTCACTCAAATCTTGGTTGGATTGTTGTTAACATAGTTAGAAATAGAATAGAGATATAGTAAACTAGGCAGTTTTGCATATCTAGAGCAGCCTCCTTGGATCGATACTTGGCTACTTAGCCACTTTATTACTTGTTTGACCACGTACACTTGCGTGTCCGTGTATAATATATACCGAGCAGCAGAACGCGAGCAGCAATCATAGGGGACAAGCATTAGGCTCGAGAGGTTAGAGTAGCAGACACGCAGAGACTAGCCCTCCAGAGTGTAGCAAATGTGGACGGAGACACACGGGTTAGTGTTTAGCCGGTACAAGTGCTTTCTTCGGGTGTGGGAAGCCGGACACATGCTTACGGATTGTCCTGCAGCCAGACAAGGTCATGATAGGATCCAAGGCCCAACTTCTAGTTTAGCATCTCCACCAGCACGCCCATCTCAACAGGGAGCATCTACTAGTACAGGTGGCGGGTAGCGTCAAAATAGATTCTATGCCCTTGCATCCTGTCAGGAGCAGGATGTCTCCCCGGATGTAGTCGCTGGTATGTTATGAGTATTCCATCTTGATGTATATGCATTGTTAGATCCAAGGGATACTTTGTCTTTTGTGACGCCCTATGTTTTTAGTAGTTTTGGAGTCAGTCCCGAAATCTTATCAGAACCCTTCTAAGTCTCTACTCTAGTTGGTGATTTAGTTATAGCTAGACGGGTGTATAGAAATTGCCCTGTCACAGTTCTTCAGAAAGTCACCTCAACAGATTTAGTAGAGTTAGATTCTGATATTATCCTAGGCATGGATTGGCTATTTGCATGCTATCCCTTAGTGAATTATAGAACCCGTGCAGTAGAATTCAGATTTCCGGGTGAGCCAGTCCTAGAGTGGAAGAGTAGTTCAGTCGTGTCTGTAGGTTGTTTTATTTTTTACCTTACGGCCAGAAAGATGATTTCTAAGGGTTGCGTGTACCATCTAGTTAGGGTTAAGGATGCTACATCTGATACCCCGACTATCCAGTCAGTTCTAGTAGTATGTTAGTGATCTTGGGCAGATTTATATGCCCAAGTGATACTCAAAAGTATCATTTTCGCCTTGTTTATCTAGCAATGTGTATACATTTTCATGTAATTGGTAATAAAATGTGAATTTATACTAACCAACATGATTAGCATTGTTTTGTAGGTAAAATGTGATTTCGAGGAGCTAAAATGCATGTTGGAACAATATCGGAGTTGGACTTGGATACGAGCACGGAAAAAGCATTAGACTGCACCAATTAAAGGGGCTCCGCGATGGAGCCGTGTCACGCTGCCATCGTGGAGGCATTCTGCCTGGAGGGTGAAAAATGCATCAATTCCAGTGGAGCATCGCGACAGCTCCGTGGCACGGTGGCAAGCCTCCGCGTTGCACGCCATGCCACGTTGGTGCTTTATTCCCAGACCCCCAATTTCCAGAGAGGGTCCGCGTTCACGGCGTGTCACGGAGGCAGTGCTCCGCAATGCACTCCGTGACACGTTGCTCATTATTCCGGGAAAAATTCCCACTAGTATAAATAGAACACTTAAGGGTATTTTTCATAATTCAGACTTGGTGGAGCAAGGACGTGGGTTACAGGCAGTTGAGGGACGAAAAGTTCAGGGTTTTTTCTCTCTTTCTTTCTTCTCTAATTCAATTGTTTGTATGATTAACACTTGTTTTAGGATGATTAATCCACAAATGAGTGGCTAATTCCCTTCCTTGCTGAGGTTATGAACACTTGTGATGAAGTTTGATTATTGAATCATATGGTTTTTCATCTTTTTCTTCCATGTTGTTCTATTAATTCTTGTTCTTACTGCATTGGTGTGTGGCCTACATTAATGTATATCTAAAAAGTCCGATTTCACTCGAGAGAGCACGAAATTGGAAAGTTGTGAATTAATAGGATATTGTTCTTTACTTGATTTGGGAAAATTGAGTTTTGAAGTGCTTTCCTGATAGAAATATACTTGAAAGTCGTATTAGTCAATTTAGGAACCGGAATTGTATTGCTAGGTCATGAATTGCATTTGATCACAGAAATGTAGACGGATGGTTTATGATTCTTAAGTGAGATTAAATACGAGAGTTTTAATCTCTTGGCTAATGTTCTTGGCTAGCAACTGGAAGAAAAGATTAACCAATGTATGATTATAATCAGTTTCATTACATGTTCTTTAACCTCGGCATGCTCATATCCATAGTTTAAATTCAAATTAAATAATTGTTAGTAGTTTTAGTATAGAATTCATAAAACAAACTTTTCAATAATTGGTTGTTCAGTTGTCAGCATACTTAGAAGTAAAAATATAGTATACTTGAGCAAATTTCACTTATCCAGAGTCTCCGTGGATCGATACTTGGCTTACTTAAGCCACTTACTACTTGTTTGACCACGTGCACTTGCGTGTCAGTTTATCACCCCAACCAAAGCACTGAACAAGTTTTTGGCGCCGTTGCCGGGGAGACTTGGCAATTGGTGAAATTGTGTTAAGTGTAAATTTACTGTATTTTTATTTTTCTTTTCTTAAGTGTTGACAACTTGGTCTTAGCATGTATTTTGCAGACTTAATTGCTGTGAACACTGGCAAGAGACAAAGAGCTGGTGGAATCTTATATAGAGCCTGAACGTATATTTCATAGTAAACGAAGAGAAGCTCTACAAAGGAAGCTGTAGTTGCTCAGACAGACTATTATGGAGCAACAAAATCCACCGGTAGTAAGGGCAGTGTTAGTGCCCGAAGAAGCAGCAGCAAGGCCGGTTCGCGAGGTGGCAATCCCACATGCCAACAATGTAACATCCAGTATCCGCAAATCAGAGCCTGGAGGGAGATTTGAACTCAAGCAAAATATGGTGCAATTGTTGCACACAAGCGGGAAATTTACTGGTCTCCCTCATGAAGACCCACAACAGCATCTCCAAAACTTTTTGGAGATAAGTGACACTTATATACCCGCTGGAGTGTCACCTGATTATGTTCGACTTACATTATTTCCATTCTCATTACTAGGAGAAGCCAAGAGGTGGTTGAAAGATGAGCCACCAAATTCTATTTCAACGTGGGATGATCTTGCACTAAAGTTCTTGATAAGGCTTTTTTCCTCGGGCAAAACAACAAGACTTAGAAGTCAAATTCTAAGTTTCAAACAGAGGGAGGGAGAAAATTTGTATCAAGCCTGGGAAAGATTTAAATCCATGTTGCGGGACTGTCCTCATCATCATCAGTCCAATGACGTGTTGGTGCACACATTTATTGAGGGTTTGGAACCCCATACCAAAATTTTGCTAGACTCAGCAGCTGGAGGGCAAGCGCTGGAAAAGACTTATGAGGAGCTGTACACTTTGCTAAACCAGATTTCACAGGGCAATCCAGAATGGAATGCTGATTCATCACGAGGTGGAGCAAGGAAAGCAGCAGGAGTGCTTGAAGTGGATGGATTTACAGCTATCGCTGCACAGATAGCTGCCTTGCAAAATCAGTTGAACAACCACTTCAGCAACATGACTTTGAACCAGCCTTCAGCTCCAGTTAATGCAGTCCAGCAAATGTGGTGTGAAGTGTGTGGAAGCAGTGAGCACTCAGCTGAGTGCTGTGGAGCAAATCCTGATTTGGTTAACTTTGTGGGCAATGCACAAAGAAATCATCAGCAGTATGGGAGTAGCTACGATTCAAATTGGAGGAACCATCCAAATTTTTCATGGGGTAGCAACAACCATCAAGGCCAAAGTTCGGGTCAGGGTATGCAAAGAAATCAAGGAGGGCAACAGAACTACCAATCTCAATTCAGAAATCACAATGCCCCTCCTCCACCACCATCACCCAGCATTGAGGAGATGTTCAAGACCATGATCGCTAACCAGGCGCAATTGCAGGCTGACTATGTTAAATTGGCAGCTGAAGTGAAAAATAATCAGTTAGCGACCAAGGCTCTTGAGTATCAATTTGGGCAATTTGCTAGTGCCCAAAATACAAGGCCCAGAGGAGGACTGCCTAGCGACACGGATCCGAATCCGAAGCAGGTAAATGCAGTGACCACAAGGAGTTGTTTGCAGCTGAAGGAGGTGGAACCAGAAAGATCACCTCAAAACTCGGGAGCAGCAGAAGTTGAGGGGGAGCAAAGTTCGAAAAGGGGGAAAACCAAAGAAGCTGAATCAGAAAGACCTCCACCCCCGTTCCCTCAACGACTCAAGAAACACAAGGAGGAGGCGTGTTTCAAGAAATTCATGGAGGTGCTTAAACAGGTACATGTTAACTTACCTCTTGTTGATGTCTTGCAGGGAGTGCCTAAATATGCCAAATACATTGAAGACATCGTGGCCAACAAAATTCGTTTGACTGAGTATGCCACGGTGGCTTTGACGGAGGAATGCACTTCCCGGATCCAAAATAGACTGCCCACGAAGCTAAAAGACCCTGGAAGTTTTACTATCTAGCTTACTATTGGGAAGAGTATCCGAGCTCGTGGATTATGTGACCTGGGAGCGAGCATAAATCTGATGCCATCTTCGGTATTCAGAAAGTTGGGTCTAGGGAGTCCTAGACCTACAACCGTAATCTTGCAGTTGGCAGACAGATCCTTAGCTAGGCCGGATGGTATTGTTGAGGATGTGCTTGTGCAAGTAGGCTCCCTAATTTTTCCAGTAGATTTTATTGTTCTGGATTTTGAACCAGACGCGGAAGTCCCATTTATTTTGGGACGACCCTTCTTGGCAACCGGGAAGGCATTAATCGACGTAGCTGCGGGTCAACTTACAATGCGAGCACATGACAAGGTAGAGGTGTTCGATGTGTATAAAGCACCCAGCTCCCGATGGTGCATGAAGAACTATCGATGATCAATGTAATTGATCATGGTAATGCTAAGCAGATGAATGATTCCCGAGAGTTGATGGGAAGACCACCGGATGGGTGTAAGCACTACTGGGGGGAGGACAATGATCGTGAGAAATCGTCCATCACCCTAGTGACAATTGAGCGTAAATGACGTCGAGCCGAGACGGTAAACCAGGCGCTGCATGGGAGGCAACCCGTGAAATTTTTTTTCTTTTTTCTCTCATTTTGTAAAGTGTAAATAGATTTTACTTTTCTTTTTCTTGATTTAGTACAAATTTTTTCATTTTAGTTAGTATTTTTTTTATTTTAGTTAGGTGAAACCTATTATTCTAACCAATTTTGTTTAGTGAGATGATTTTCAGGTCAAACGGAGAAAAATGTGCACGGAATCGTGAAAGAAAAGGCGAGGTATGAAAAATTAATAAAATGTGGAAGATAGTGAGCTGGGGCGATAGCTCCGTGTCATGGAGGAGGACCTTCGCATTACCCTTCGTGACAAGTTGAGGTGTAATCTGGAAATTTCAAAATTTCTAGTAAGCTATCGCGATAGCTCCGTGTCACGGAGGCAGTGCACCGCGATGCACTCCATGACACGTTGCCATATAAATTATGACGGGTCACACCGGGTTTCCGGGTGACCCGCGTGTTTTTCTACATTTTAAACCCCGATTTCTCCCCTTTTCCCCTCATTTTTAATTCCCTCCGCGACCAAACACCCAAAAATCCTTTCCCCACCAACGTGCCACAACTTAAGGCATCAAATTACCAAGTTTTCTTCGGTTCTTGAACTACGAGGTATGTTTTCCGATTATCTCTCAAGTTTTTGTCGATTTTATTCGAATTTAAGCATGAGAGGTGAGATAAATCACCCTAAGTCAAAATTTAGCATGAATTCGAGTTATTTATTGATTGATAAAAGTTCGGAATGTTGTAATGATCATTTGAACTTGTCGATTGCATGAATTATTCGAATTTGATTGCGAAATTCAATTCTAGGGCTTGGTTGTTGAAATTGAAATTGGTAATGTGTTGAATCCGTTAAATATATGCCGGGTTGTATGTATTGAATGAGATAAGTCATTGTAAATATTGTTTGAATGTAATAGACGATGAATTCTCGGGTTTTGGGAAAATGTCGAAAATTGTTCAAATTGGGTTGGTTGTATAGGTTCATGTGTATATATTTTTTGTTGTTGTTTTTGTTTTGTTGTTTTTCTTTGCTAAGTGTGATGGTTGAAATGCTAGCGATGGTTGAAATGCTAGCGATGGTAGTGATTGGAATTAGCTGTACGAAGTCTGAGTAGTACGCAGAAGTTATACCATCGAATTTTCTTGTTGAACGCACTAAGCATGATTTGTATAGCTGGTATTTTGGTGTAAATAAAGTTATTCTTGCCGTATTGTTATCACTGTAGCTAAGGACTAAGTGTGGGGTAAACTTTGCGTAACCCGACCTTAGCCGAAGTTAATATTTATTTAGCTTAACATTGCGATTGTTGACTTGTGTTGACAAACAAAATGGCAAGCAGGCAAGATAAAGGTAAGGGTGCATAAACTTCAGGCACCGGAAGGAAAAGACTTAGACTGGGCACAGCAGTCCCAGCTGCACCAGCAGTTCCACGCGGCTAGCGCCGCCAATACGGAACGAGTTGGGTAACTGATGAGGGGAAGAAGTGGTACGCTAAACACAAAGAAAACAAATACTTCCCCGAGGAGCATATAGCACGGGAACCATTAGCACAGGAGTTCCCCCGAATAGTTCAACGGATCGAGGCTGCTGGGCTAAGTTTCATATTTCAGGAGCCCAAGGAATGCAACCTACACCTGGTCCGGGAGTTCTATGCTAATTGGAACCCGGCAATCAGAAGCCACACCATCAAGATCAGAGGGCAGATAGTCACTCTGGAACCCCAACAGCTAAATGCCATCATCGGAGCGCGGGACACAGACGCCCACGTTCTCCGCCAGCTGAACATCACCCCACCGTATGCCGACATCAGACGCACACTGTGTGGGGCTAGATCCACAGCCAGATGGAGCAGACATAAAGAAAGGGGCCACCACCAGACCCTGCCATATTCTCAAATGAACAGGGAGGCCCGAATCTGGATGAAGATAGTCTGCTCGTGCTTAATCCCAGGGGTGCACATGATTGATGTGACCCGGGATCGTGTTTTCCTGGTGTATGCCCTAATGAAAGGGCTGGAGATTAATGTTAGGGCGGTCATTATATCCGCCATGAAGAGAGCCTGACTGCACCAGGGCCACAGGTATGGTTTCGGTGGACTACTCACCACCTTTCTCAGAGGCCTCGACATTGAGGAGGAGGCTTTGGATTACATCCCGCAGTTGGAGCGGCGGGCCTTGGACGTGACCAAAAATAAGGCTCCCGACACCACCCACGGGCCAGTGCTGACACTTGGCGAGCGACATGCTCGTGATGACCAGTACATGGCGCGGATGTTTGGAATGCAAATGCTCCAGCTCAGGATCGGTGGGAGACCAGCCACAGAGGAGGAGCTATGGCAGCTCGAGCTGGATTACCCGTTTGGCGAAAACGCCAGGGCTCTATGCCGAGTAGGGCCAGCCTTTGTAGAGCCGACAGACGATGATGTCCCCACGGATGAGGAGACACGTCGGGAGGACTCCGATGTGGAGTCCGATGATGACGACGGAGGCGACTCGGACATGGGCGATGAGGCAGCAACACCTGATGAAGAAGTGGAATACTTTGACTGATCAGGGAGTTCCACCACCCAATTTTGTGATTTTTAATTTTTGTGAACACTGGGGACAGTGTTCGGTTTAAGTGTGGGGTGGGGAGTAGTTAGGTGCTGGGCTGGGCTGGTTTGCTTGTATGCCTTCCTCTGTATTTTTGTATGTATGTTTCCCTGTGTTTGTGAATTGTAAACTGTTCTGTATCTGTACATATTTGTGTAATTGATGTGTGTTGTGGAATGTTGATATTGCCAGCTAAGTCTGTAAAATTGTTGTAAATATTTTTGCTTATCAAAATGATCGATATTTTTAAAATTTTGCAAAAATATTTTGTGAACAATTTTTCTATCGAAATGATCGATGTCTGCAAAAATTTTTCAATTTTTTTATTTTTTTATTTTGGGTTTCTCGGCGTTTGTTTTCGATTCTTTTACCGAGAATAGTCCCATTGAACCGACGTCATAGTTAGTGACTGTTCCCTATGATGGATGGATGACGACCGTCTTAAGGGAAATGTAGTCGGTAGGAGTAGTTATTTTAAGTATTTTCAGTTTTTTTCTTTGGTGGATTGCATCACGAAACCTGTAGTTACTATATGGTTGTGAAATGTTGGTTTCGTGTTGTATCTAATATTCAAAATGCAAAAGTGATTCGTATGAAAGCATGCAATTTTGTAAATATGTTGAGATACCTAGGCTGTAGAGTTCGATTCGGTGTGATTGAGGATTAATGTTTGAATTCATGTAATTAGCTGATTGAAGAGTCTGTGAATGCATCTTGAATCGAGCATGTGCATAAAGTGTGAAGTGAGGTATTGTTATTCCATGCTATTGTGAAGTGTCTAGAACTTGCCTGGTGTGTGTACAAAACGAAATGAAGGAGGTGTATTGTTGGAAAGGATGTAGGCATTTCTTTGTTTTAACCGAGAGTTTCTATTTTTTTCTTGTCATACTCCCCTTTTATGTGATTGTATACCCTAGTCAGCCCGTTGAGCCTTTAGCCTATTATTTCTTTCTTTTGTCCAAAAAGTATAACTGAGCTTGATTCTTTCTTTTCATTAGCCGTAAAGTCTATACAAAACTCTTAAGCGCTTAAGAAGAGAAAATAATTTTCCCAAAGTGTCAAAGAGTGAGAATGGTGAAAAGAAAAGAAAAAGAAAAGCAGAGTGAGGAAAGAAAAGAAGAGGTTGAAGGTGCACTTGCTATAAACAAATGCTAATGAAGGTGCATGAAAAGATCCTTTGTTATTGTGTCAAGAGTGCTGAATGAAATGGGCCATACTAAAGTAAATCATCAAGAATGGGATGATGAAAAAGAAAAGAGAGAAACAATGTTCATGAGTTGATGGGAATATGCTGCAAAGGCGCTTAAGGACGCTAGTGGCTATTATTGGCTAATTCAATATATACTAGTTCCATAGCTTCCATTACAACCCATTAAAGTCCTACGTGATCTTACATTGCATTTCTTTATATTAGTGGAGTAATACTCTAAGGGCAAGCTTATGGTTCATGACATGTTGCATGTGAATTCTTTTGGGAGAGAGAGTGAAATTAATTTTTACATGCCCCTACTTGAATGTTTGTGTGTCACATGAGCAAAAAGGGGAAGAATCTCTTGAGTTGTGAGGGCACATGCTTGATGAAAGATTGATTTCGTGTTGGATATCTTGATTAGCTGATTTGCATGAGTTTGCCGATATCGAGAGTCGATTCTTAAAGTCTAGGAAGTCTTAATGTATTGAAGGTCATTGCATTGTTGATACCATGCATGTTTTCTTGATGATTTGCTATATTGAATGATCGGTATGACCGTAGCTTAAATTGTCGCACCATAGTGGCAAAGGTTGGGATGTAAATTGCATGAATTGTGTGTTTGTTATTCGAGGACGAACAAGGATTTAAGTGTGGGGTAAGTGAACTTGGGCAGATTTATATGCCCAAGTGATACTCAAAAGTATCATTTTCGCCTTGTTTATCTAGCAATGTGTATACATTTTCATGTAATTGGTAATAAAATGTGAATTTATACTAACCAACATGATTAACATTGTTTTGTAGGTAAAATGTGATTTCGAGGAGCTAAAATGCATGTTGGAACAATATCGGAGTTGGACTTGGATGCGAGCACGGAAAAAGCATTGGACTGCACCAATTAAAGGGGCTCCGCGATGGAGCCGTGTCACGCTGCCATCGCGGAGGCATTCTGCCTGGAGGGTGAAAAATGCATCAATTCCAGTGGAGCCTCGCGACAGCTTCGTGGCACGGTGGCAAGCCTCCGCGTTGCACGCCTTGCCACGTTGGTGCTTTATTCCCGGACCCCCAATTTCCAGAGAGGGTCCGCGTTCACGGCGTGTCATGGAGGCAGTGCTCCGCGATGCACTCCGTGACACGTTGCTCAATATTCCGGGAAAAATTCCCACTAGTATAAATAGAACACTTAAGGGTATTTTTCATAATTCAGACTTGGTGGAGCAAGGACGTGGGTTACAGGCAGTTGAGGGACGAAAAGTTCAGGGTTTTTTCTCTCTTTCTTTCTTCTCTAATTCAATTGTTTGTATGATTAACACTTGTTTTAGGATGATTAATCCACAAATGAGTGGCTAATTCCCTTCCTTGCTGAGGTTATGAACACTTGTGATGAAGTTTGATTATTGAATCATATGGTTTTTCATCTTTTTCTTCCATGTTGTTCTATTAATTCTTGTTCTTACTGCATTGGTGTGTGGCCTACATTAATGTATATCTAAAAAGTCCGATTTCACTCGAGAGAGCACGAAATTGGAAAGTTGTGAATTAATAGGATATTGTTCTTTACTTGATTTGGGAAAATTGAGTTTTGATGTGCTTTCCTGATAGAAATATACTTGAAAGTCGTATTAGTCAATTTAGGAACCGGAATTGTATTGCTAGGTCATGAATTGCATTTGATCACAGAAATGTAGACGGATGGTTTATGATTCTTAAGTGAGATTAAATACGAGAGTTTTAATCTCTTGGCTAATGTTCTTGGCTAGCAACTGGAAGAAAAGATTAACCAATGTATGATTATAATCAGTTTCATTACATGTTCTTTAACCTCGGCATGCTCATATCCATAGTTTAAATTCAAAGTAAATAATTGTTAGTAGTTTTAGTATAGAATTCATAAAACAAACTTTTCAATTGTTGGTTGTTCAGTTGTCAGCATACTTAGAAGTAAAAATATAGTATACTTGAGCAAATTTCACTTATCCAGAGTCTCCGTGGATCGATACTTGGCTTACTTAAGCCACTTACTACTTGTTTGACCACGCGCACTTGCGTGTCGGTTTATAACCCCAACCAAAGCACCGAACAGTTAGTATCTAGAAGTCTTCCTAGATGATCTACCAGAAATCCCTCCCGAGCAGGAGATTGATTTTGGTATTGACCTTCTTCCCGATACGCAGCCTATATCTACTCCTCCTTACAGAATGGCCCCAACCAAGTTAAAGGAGTTGAAGGATCAGTTGAAATACCTTCTAGACAAGGGTTTCATCAGACCTAGCAAATCCCCTTGGGGTGCACCAGTTCTCTTTGTCCGAAAGAAAGATGGTTCTCTTCGTATGTGCATTGATTATCGACAATTGAACAAGTTCACCATCAAGAACAGATATCCTCTCCCCAGGATTGATGATTTTTTTGACCAGCTTCAGGGTGCTAATTGCTTTTCGAAGATAGTTCTTAGATCGGGATACCATCAGCTCAGGGTTCAAGAGAGTGACATCCCGAAGACAGCCTTCAAGACTCGGTATGGTCGTTACAAGTTTGTAGTTATGTATTTTGGACTAACGAATGCTCCTGCAGCTTTTATGGATTTGATGAATAGGGTGTTCAATCCATACTTGGATATGTTCATGATTATGTTCATAAATGGCATCCTAATATACTCTCGGAGCGAGGAGGAGCATGCCGCTCATTTGAGAGTGGTGCTACAGACTCTCATGGATCACCAATTATATGCTAAATTCAACAAGTACGAGTTCTGGTTTAACTTAGTGGAATTTTTGGGCCATGTGGTGTCAAGTGAGGGCATACAGGTGGACTCTCAAAAGATAGAAGCGGTGAGAATTGGCCTAGACCGGTGAATCCTTCGGATATCAGGAGTTTCTTGGGTTTAGCTGGGCATTATTAGAGATTTATTGAGAGGTTTTAATCTATTGTGGCGCCATTAACCAAATTGACGCAAAAGAAAGTGAAGTTCCAATGGTCAGAGTCTTATGAGAGGAGCTTCCAAGAGTTGAAGACTCGACTCACCTCAGCACCGGTGTTAACCCTACCTGAGGGTACCGATGGGTTTGTGGTATATTGTGATGCTTTGAGGATCGGCCTTGGTTGTGGTTGATGCAACTTGGTAAGGTTATAGCATATGTTTCCAGGCAGTTGAAGGTTCACAAAAAAAATTACCCGAAATGATCTTGAATTGGTGGCGATAGTATTTTCCTTGAATATTTGGATAAACTATTTGTATGGGGTCCATGTAGATGTGTTCATGGACCAAAGAGCCTACAATACGTGTTTACCCAAAAGGATTTGAATCTCCATCAAAGAAAGTGGTTGGAGCTACTCAAGGATTATGATATGAGTGTACTTTACCATCCGGGCAAGGCTAATGTGGTAGCAGACGCTCTTAGTAGGCTTTTTATGGAGAGTGTGTCCCATGTAGATAAGGGGAGGTTGGAGCTGGTGAAGGATGTGCATCGACTTGCGCGGTTGAGAGTTTGTTTGGTTGACTCGATTGATGGTGGAGTTATTATTCAGATCGAATCAGAATCATCCTTGGTAACTGATGTAAAAGCTAGACAAAACGAGGATCCCATTTTGGTAAAGTTGAAGGAAGCTGTTCAGAATCAGAAGGTAGAGGTTTTCTCCAAAGGGGGAGATGGTGTGCTCCGATATCAGGGTCGCTTGTGTGTTTCAAATGTTGATGATTTGAGATATTGGATATTGCATGAGGCTTATGGTTCCAGATACTCTATACATCCAGGTGCCACCAAGATGTATCTTGGTATATAGGAAGTCTATTGGTGGAATGTCATGAAGAAGGACATTGCAGAATTTTTGGCTACGTGCCCGAATTATCAGCAAGTGAAGGTTGAACACCAGTGACCGAGAGGTGTACTTCAAGACATCAGTATTCCTACTTGGAAGTGGGAGGAGATTAATATGGATTTCATCATAGGGTTTCCTCGTACTTATCGATAATATGACTCCATTTGGGTAGTCGTGAACAGGTTGACCAAAGCAGCTCATTTCCTACCGGTCAATACTACCGATTCAGTGGAGGATTATGCTAAATTATAAATTTGGGAGTTAGTTCGGTTTCATGGAGTGCCATTGTCCATCATATCAGATATAGGTACTCAGTTTACCTCCTAGTTTTGGAGATCATTTCAAAAGGGACTTGGTACTCAGGTCAAGCTTAGCACAACATTTCATCCACAAACCGATGGTCAGGCGGAGTAGACTATTCAGACTCTCGAGGACATGTTGAGAGCATGTGTGATTGACTTCAAGGGTAGTTGGGATGCCCATTTTCCTCTCATTGAGTTTGCATATAACAACATCTACCATTCTAGCATCTAGATGGATCTGTTTGAGGCAATCTATGGCCGGAGATGTAGATAGCCTATTTGTTGGTTTAAAGCCGATGAAGCTGCGATGATAGGACCGGATTCAGTCCATGAGGCTATGGAGAAAGTTCATCTTATAAGGAAAAGGTTGAAAACATATCAGAGTCGCCAAAAGTTCTATGCAGATGTGAGGAGGAGAGAACTTGAGTTTGAAGTCGATGGTTGGGTGTTTCTGAAGGTATCTCCCATGAAGAAAGTGATGAGGTTCGAAAAGAAAAGGAAACTCAGTACTCATTTTGTTGGCCCGTACCGGATTGTGAAACGGGTTGGCAAGGTAGCATATGAGTTGTAGTTGTCCTCAGAGTTAGCTTCAGTCCATCTAGTTTTCCATGTATCGCTCTTAAAGAAGTGTTTGGGTGATCAAGCTCTAGTTGTTCCGATGGACAGTTTCGGTGTGAAAAATAGCCTTCATTATGAAGAGGTTCCGGTGGAGATACTGGATCGCCAGGTTCGTAAACTATGAAAGAAAGAAGTAGCTTCAGTTAAGGTTTTATGGAGGAATCAGCATGTTGAGGGAGCTGCGTGGGAAGCCGAAGCAGATATGATGGCTAAATACCCACATTTATTTCCTTCTGGCTCAGTTCCATCTTGAGGTATCAGTTTCCTCCTTAATACTCTATTCAGTTTCATGTTCAACTCTTGTATCCCAGTTTCCTTAATGTAAATAGATGTATGTGTGATTTGGGAATTCAGTTCAGTCATGTAGTTCAATTCAGAGTTAGTCACTCCATTAGTTTTCAGTATGTATGTTCAATGTTTGAGTATGATGATTGCATTCCTCTATTTTCTATATGTTTTCCCACATTCGAGGATGAATGTTTCCAAGAGAGAGATATTGTAATGCCTCGGAAGTTCCTAAGACTAGACTCGGGACTTGAAATGAAAATTGGTAGAAAAATCTGAAAAAAATCTACTCAGAACGACTCGTTGAACGGATCGTTGGTGAAGGTTCTCATGGTAAGAAGCTACAGAATCGGCTGGGAAGTAACGGGCCACAGGACGACCCATTGGACATTGCAATGAGTCATCGGATGGAGTTGTTTTAAGGTTCGTTCTTGATCAAGGAGGAAGTAACGAGTCATAGTCATGGTATGACCCGTTATTGGAAGCAAGGGGCCGTTGTCAGCAACCGTTCAAAGGAATTCCAGGTTAGGCCAGTGGTGGCAACAATTGGCAGCAACGAGTCATTGGAGCTTGTAATTACTAATCCTATCCAATCACGGTACGGGATCTGATTCTTGAATCGGGGATGAAACAAGGGGTAGTAACGGACCGTGGGAGCTAGCAACGGTCCGTTGTGTCGACCATTGCCACTAGCAGAGCAAATTTTCCAGAAAATTCATTAAGGGTATTTTCGTTATTCCTAAGTCCTAGGGTCCTAAACTACATTGTTTTAAGCTCGAAATAGAGTGTTTTAAGAGGGGTTAAGTCATTCTAAGCCTATCCTAATTTATGCATGCAAGCTTAGGGGTTTTGATAGGTGATCAAGTCTAGTTTTCTATAAGCTCTTCCATAATTCTCTTTGGGCAATCAAGGAAGTGGTAGGAATCAATCTTTTCAGGTATGTAAGACTATAAATGGGTGCAATTGTCCACACCCATGCCCAATTCCCTCTCAATTCATGATGATCTAATTGATAATTCCATGGGGTTTTTACACAATGCATGAAATCCTACGTTTTAATCATGGGTATGATCTAAGCATGTTCTAAATGATGAATTGTGATCAATAGGCAGATTTTACAATGTTTTCAATTATAAATTATGTTTTCAAGTTTTCTGAACTATGAAGCCCATCCATGAATGTTCATGAAAGTTGAGATCTATGAGTTATATGTTCAAGCATGATGAGATGTTTATGAAGAATGTATGATTCGAAATACCCATGTTATGTTCATGTTTTCAAAGTGAATCAAGTTGATTTCAAGCACGTTTAAGTATTGGGCAAGCCCACATGATCAAGTATGTTTTATGATTTCATGAATTAGCTTACCAGATGATTTTGGAGTCAAGACTCCCATTATTTTCAGTTTGTGGTATGGTTTGAGCCAAGGCTCCTCATGTTATGATTCCATATTATGCATGTATGTTATTATTCAACTTCGTCACTAGATGATGGTCAGCTTCATAGAAAAATGATGGAGAGTATATGCATTTGGGAGTAGTATCTAGCTCCGATGTCACAACCCGAACATACGCCTGGATCGAGACACAGGACAAGGAACCCCGAGAGGCTCCAAGTTGACCCGTGGCATGATCATAGCATAACATTAACTAGAAAATAACTAACAAAATCATAACTAAACGGAAGCCAACTAATACATGAAGCATAATCTAATAAAACTTTGATACATCAATTGGATCTGTTTACACAAGTCTAAAAGTCCTTACTACAATGATGAGTTGCTGGGACAAGCCTCCAGCTAACTCCTAAAATCTGAAACTAAAGCATAGATGAAAATGGAAAACATAAATAGCGTCCTTGGGAGATGAGGACTCACCACAAGCCGCTGAGATGGGAATGGAGCATACCTAACCACACGGCTGGGTCTGAAAACCTGAATCTATATCATTAAATGATATAGCACATAATGTATGCAGTCAGTACTTAGAATGTACTAAGTATGTAGGAAACGCAAATACACTAAACATGCAAGTATCCAAGAGAGAAGTAAGCTGAATGCATCACTGTATATATGACTGAGCTGAAATGTAATGACCCTGTTTGAGATAAACATAAGTATTAACATGAAGCTTTTATTTGAAACCATTTTTTGAAGTATAATCAACTGATGCATAGAGGTAATGGACTAAACATATACTGAGAACTGAAGTTGTAACTGCTTATCATACACTTTATTGACCATCTGCCGATAATTGAGGTTGAATTCCTCTAAATCTGATTTAAACTGAAATTTGAACCTATACAGAGCTGAACTAAACTGATATCATGGGCTAAAATAAGGGAGACGTTCTTTGCTATGGAGTGTCCCTGACTGACTAAGGGAAACATTCTCTGCTAATGAGAATCCTTGACTGAGCTAAGGGAGACATTCTCTACTAATGAGAATCCTTGACTGAACTAAGGGAGACATTCTCTGCTATTGAGAATTCCTGACTGAGCTAAGGGAGACATTCTCTACTAATGAGAATCCCTGATTGAACTAAGGGAGACATTCTCTGCTAATGAGAATCCCTGACTGAGCTAAGGGGGACATTCTGACTGACTGAGGGGAAACATTCTCGACTATGGAGAGTCCCGATAAATTAGAACATGGAGGTCACTGGTCTGACGTTATTCATTTCGTCAAAGTCACTTCAGCTAATCAGAGACAAGAGCATTCAACTATTTACATCATACTAAATATCATACTGGATTCATTTAGAGTCGATTAGGGCTACTTTCTACTAACAACAAGCCCAAAAGTCTGAAGGATCATTCTTTTGCTTTATCATCATAACTCATATCATCATACTCCCGAATCATCGTATACATCATACATTCTACTTTCATTAAGCATTGATAGGATCAGATCATACTTTAAACATGTCCACAACATTTTAATCTCTAATTCACATTATAAAGCATATATTCTAGATTCATGAAGGCTCCAAAGATTCAACTCATACCCAAGACATTTACATTGAAACCATCGTGAAAACATGAACATACTTCACATTGGTCAAAGCCCATAAGTTCTAATCGTGCTCCAACACATATTGTTCTAGATTTGCGAGGACCCATATAATCTACTTATGATTTAAGCAAATATAAGAGCATGTGAAGAATTTATAAAATCCCATTTGAACTTCTAGGCTAACTCATGGTGAAAATCCCACATTCATGCTATTCACATATTATACACATAATTCGAGAAGTACAAGTAACTCATAAGCATACACTACTATTAAGTATGAAGGTTCTTAGTATTTAGGGAACACATATGAGAATTCATGCATAAATTGAAACCCTAGAACATGCTTTTCTAGAATTAAAGGATTTGGGTTTTTAGAATAAAAGTTTGGGGGCATAAGGATGGAAGAAATCCATGTTGGAAACCCACATACCTGAATAGGAGAAATCTCCACTTGAACTTAACCCTTGAAGCCTTTGAAGAACCCTAGTTGAATCCTTGAGTCTTGATTGATGAAGAGGAATAAGGGTTTGAGAGGGTATCTTGAGAGAATGAGCGATTAGGCTAGAAGAAACCCTTAAAAATGTCCCATCTAATACTTAAAACGACGTCATTTAGAAACTGGAAGCATAGAACTTTACCAAAATACCCCTGAGACTAAGCTTGAAAACCTGCTCGTCAGTGACCACGACCCTCACCATGAGTCATTGGTCCTCACTACGGCTCGTGGTGATCATCCGTTGCCACTGGAGAATAATTCCTCAACTTCTGCTTCCTCAACCAACGACCAATAGGATAAGTCATTACCTCATCCAATGACTCGTCATTACCTTCCGTCGTCACCACTGGTCCAACCTTTATTTCCTTCCAATGACCGACACAATGGGTCATTGCTCCACCTAACAACTCGTTGTCTTCATCCGTATTTACTGAACCAGAAACCCTGAACTCCAACTAATGACTCTTCCAGACGATCTGTCACAACAACCAACGGGTCGTTACTTGGCTCGTCGTCCCTGGAAAGTCTAAGCTGCTAGCTTACCACGCTACCACTGACGAGTCGTTGTTTTCCACGACGACTCGTTCTATCCTCTCGTGGTATCGAAACCCTTTTTGAACTATTTTTGAAACCCTTCCCATAGCTCCCTATAATGGGTCGTTGGAGAGACCAACGACTCGTTGGACGAGTTGTTCTGAGGAAATTCCAACTGGTTTTTTCTGCTGAACTCCATCAAATTCGGGGGTCTGATCTTAGAAACTTTCAGAGTGTTACAATATCTCCCAATTGAAAACATTCATCCTCGAATGTCGGGTAAACACACTAAAAAATTAGGGGAATAACTGATATCCCAAATACTGAACATGTACAACTGAAACTAATGGAGTATCTGACTTCGGACTAATATTACATAACTGAACTGAACATCTAGATCATACTTGCATGCTAACGAACCAGAAGCCCTGAACTCCAACTAACGACTCTTCTAGATGACCCGTCACAACAACCAATGGGTCGTTACTTGGCTCGTCGTCCCTGGGAAGTCTGAATTGCTAGCTTACCACGGCTACCACTGACGAGTCGTTGTTTGCCACGATGACTCATTCTATCCTCTCGTGGTATCAAAACCCCTTTTGAACTATTTCTAAAACCCTTCCCATGGCTCCTTCTAATGGGTCGTTGGAGCGACCAACGACTCGTTGGATGAGTCATTTTGAGGAAATTCCTGCTAGTTTTTTACTGAACTCCCTCAAATTCTTAGGTCTGATCTTAGAAACTTTTAGGGTGTTACAACCGAGTAGGCTAATGATCAGTCAACCTTGTACCTCAGAAGCGCCAATATAGGTTTACTTATGTACTTTGGGACCTCCTTTATGAGCTTCCCTTGTCCCCCCAAGGGGCCTTGAGTTTGATATTGATATCATGGTAGAGTTCTTAGCCCTGGCAAAGCTTTGGATGGCTCTATCCACTTGAGTGTGATAGTTGGGATCACTTAAGCTTTATCGTGGTAATGTCGGTTATATGACGAGTCTCCCATTGTTCCTCACGATTTTAGTTATACATGTATATCAGTCATGATATTACATTTTCAGCAGGTTTGACTCAATGTTTAGTTTTACTTATGATTATCAGTTTTCAGCTTTGGATCAATCGATTCAGTTATGATGTTCAGTTATGTTCAGATCATGATTTTGGAAAATAGCATGCAAGCCCCACTCTTAGAATCTTATCTTGATTATGTTTCATTATATACATGATTTAATGATTTTACTTACTTAACAGTTTTACTTACCTTGCATACTCGGTACGGTCCATGTACTGACCGCATACTCTATGCTGTATCATTTTATGATACTGGGTCTGATATCTAGACTCAATGTCGATGCTAGTCAGACTTCCGGAGTTAGTATTACATACTCTGTACATTCAAAATACTAATCGTATATTTCCATGTGCTATATCATTTTATGATATAGGTTAAGGTATCCAGCACCAGCACCACAGCTAGTTCTCTCGGCGATTCTCCAGCATTTCCAGGGGTGAGTCCTCATTTGCTGAGTGTCGGAGTTTCTATTTTAGTCTATTATTTCTAGTTTCAGTTTCAATTTTAGAGTTAGCCGGGGGTTTGTCCCAACTACTCATCAGTTCTTTTTAGAAGGCTTTTAGGCAATATTTATAGATTCAGTGTGGTTTACCCTTTTTAATGTTTGTTCAGATTTTTGTGATAAATTAGTATTTACTTGTTACCTATATTTGCTTGTTACCTTAATCAGCTTCTACTCATTTTTATATACAGAAGATTAATTTTAATAGAAGTATGCTTTACCATGGATTTGCTTGGGGTCACTTTTGATCCTAAATATCAGGTCGCATCTAGGGTGTGAACTCGAGTAGTGACAAACGTGGTATCAGAGCAATCAGGTTCAAAGAATCCTAGGGTGTATGAAAGCCGTGTCAAGTAGAGTCCTTTTCATGGGTGTGAAGTGTGCCACACTTATAAGGGGGAGGCTACGAGGCATTCTTAGAAAAATTCCTTTTATTCATGATTCTTATCGTGCGTAGAGTTTTAGACTCTAATACGTCCTCCTAACTCGTGCTCTACTCCTTTTCAATCGACGATGCCTCCCAAGAGAGGAAATGGAAGGAGGATTAATGATGCTAATCAGCCAGCCCCACAAGCTCCAACAGCCCCTCAGAATGAACAGGTGTCACACACTGAGTTTCGACCTTCTATACAGATGCTGGCTCAGGCAAATGGCCAATCAGGTTAATCATCAGGTCGTGGTGCCAGTAAATACTAATGGATCTGCAGCTGCTGCCAGATTCCAGGATTTTACTCAGATGAATCCTCCTGTAATTCACGGGTCTAGAGTAGATGAGGACCCACAGGAATTCATCGATGGGATTTAGAAGATAACCCAAATCATGGGTGTTACTTCTGTAGAAAGTGATGATCTGGCTGCTTATTAGTTAAATGGGGTGGCTCATCTTTGGTATAAGCAGTGGAAGGAGGGAAAGGAGAATGGTCCAGGTCCGATGGAATGGGATGAGTTTGTGATTACATTCCTGGATAGGTTCTTTCCCCGAAAATTAGGGCAAGCTAAGGCTGATGAGTTCATGAACTTGAGGCAGAAAAACATGATAGTACAGGAGCACGCACTAAAGTTCACTCAACTATCGAGGTATGCTTCGGAAATAGTTGCCAAGCTGAGGGCTCGCATCCTCATCATGAGTGGAGTCTCGGACTTGGTGGTCAAGGAGTGCAGAACTTCCATGCTCATCAAAGACATAGACATCTCCAATCTCGTCATCCATGCACAATAGATAGAGTTAGAGAAACTAAAGAAGATAGAAAGGGACAGTAAGCGGGCGAGGACAGGTCAGTTTGAATATTCCTAGCAGAGTTCAGGCCATGGTAATTACCCCCAGCAGTAGCAACAAAGGCCTCAAACACCTTTTTCAGCCAGTGCTCCATCTTTCAGGCCCCGTAAGGATAGGAGAGGTGGGACATCGGGCTCCCAGTCCCAGAGTCATGTCTCCAACAGCGGCACTTTTCCAGCATGTCCTAAGTGTGGTAAGAACCACTGGGGTGAGTGTCATCTGGGAAAAGAGGGTTATTTTGGTTGTGGCCAGCTGGGTCAAAAATTGAGGGATTGTCGTCAACAGGATGGGGAAGGCCCAGTCCACTACATCAATAGGTCTGTCAGGTCATCCAACTCGGCAGGATACTACCTCAGGTGCAGGTAGTGGTCAGCACCAGAAATTATTCTATGCTTTATCCTCCCGCCAGGACCAAGAGAACTCACCTAACGTAGTGAATGGTTTGTTACGTCTCTTTCAAATAGATGTTTATTCTTTTCTAGATCTAGGAGCCACACTTTCCTTTGTGACTTCTTACATTGCTGTCCAGTATGATATAAGCCTAGAGATCCTTTCAGAGCCATTTTCAATCTCTACGCTAGTCAGTGAGTCAGTTAGAGTTAGCTGGGTGTATAGAGATTGTCCGATTACAATGTGTCATAAAGTCATCTTAGTTGATCTAGTAGAGCTAGATATGGTTGATTTTGACCTTATTCTTCACATGGACTAGTTACATTCTTGCTATTCTTTAGTTGATTGTAGAACCTGGATCATCACATTTTAATTTTCTAATGAACTAGTCTTAGAGTGGAAGGGTAGTACTTCAGCACCTAAGGGTCGGTTTATCTCATACCTTAAGGCTATAAAGATGATTGCTAAAGGGTACATCTATCACTTGGTTAGGGTCAAAGATTCTAGTTCTAAGACCCCAAAACTTTAGTCAGTTCCAGTTGTAAATGAGTTCCCCGATGTGGGCCCCCAAGATCTCCAAGGAGTCCCTCCTGAGCGGGATATAGACTTTGGTATAGATCTTCTCCCAAATACCCAGCCTATCTCTATTCCTCCTTATAGAATGGATCCAGCTAAGCTTAAAGAGTTGAAGGATCAGCTGAAAGACCTTTTAGATAAGGGCTTCATCCGACCCAGTATCTCTCTATAGGGTGCCCCAGTTCTATTCGTGCGAAAGAAATATGGTACACTCAGAATGTGTATCGACTACCGTCAGCTGAACAAGGTTACAATCAAGAACAGATATCCTCTACCAAGGATTGATGACTTGTTTGACCAACTTCAAGGAGCTAGTTGTTTTTCCAAGGTAGATCTTAGATCAGGATACCACCAGCTCAGGGTCAGAGAACGTGACATTCCAAAAATAGCTTTCTAAACTTGGTATGGTCACTACATTCGTAGTTATGTCTTTTGGACTAACCAATGCTCCTGCAACTTTTATGGATTTGACAAATAGGGTATTCAATCTGCACCTAGACATGTTCGCTATTGTCTTCATAGATGATATTCTGGTTTACTCCAAAATAGAGGAGGAGCATGCAGACCATCTGAGGGTAGTGTTGCAGACTCTCAAGGACTGCCAGTTTTTGCCAAATTTAGCAAGTGTGAATTTTGACTGAATTACTTTCCTTGGTCATGTGGTCTCTAGAGAGGATATTCAGGTGGATCCTCAGAAGATAGTAGCAGTCAAGGACTGGACAAGACCCATCTCTCTATCAGACATTAGGATTTTCTTGGGTCTAGCTGGTTATTACAAATGATTTTTGAAGGGTTCTCCTCTATTGCCTCTCCATTGACCAAATTAACTCAAAAGAAGGTGAAGTTTCAGTGGTTTGATACATGTGAGAACAGCTTCCAAGAGCTGAAGACTCGACTCCCTACAACCCCAGTTCTAACTCTGCCAGAAGGTTCAGACGAGTTTGTGATCTATTGTGATGCCTCTAGAGTTGGCCTCAGTTGTGTCCTAATGCAACATGGAAAAGTTATAGCTTACACTTCCAAACAACTCAAGGTTCACGAGAAGAATTATCCGACTTATGATCTTGAACTGGCATCAGTAGTGTTCGTTGTGAAGATTTGGAGACACTATCTCTATGGTGTTCATGTGGATGTTTTTACTAATCACAAGAGCCTACAGTATGTGTTTAGTTAGAAAGACCTGAATCTGCGTCAGAGAAGGTGGTTAGAGTTGTTAAATGACTACGACATGAGCATCTTGAATCACTCGAGTAGGGCCAATGTAGTGGCTGATGCCCTCAGCAGACTGTCTATGGAGATTGTTGCTCATGTTAAGGATGACAAGTAAGAGCTGGCTAGAGATTTTCATAGACTGGCTTGGGTAGGGGTCCAGTTGATTGACTCGACAGAAGGTGGAGTTGTAGTCCAGAATGGGTCAGAATCCTCTCTGGTAGTAGAGGTTAAGTCAAAGCAGGACGAAGACCCAATTTTGCTCAAGTTGAAGGAAGCTGTCCTAAGGAAAGAGGTGGAAGCATTCTCCAAAAGGGGAGATGGTGTACTACGTTACCAGGAAAGGTTGTGTTCTAGATATAGACAATTTGAGATAGCAAATACTAATAGAAGCTCGTAGCACTAGGTACTCCATCTACCCAGGTGCTCCAAGATGTATCGTGATCTACGGGAAGTCTATTGGTGGAATGACATGAAGAAGGACATTGTAGAGTTTGTGGATAAGTGTCCAAATTGTCAACAGGTCAAGGTTGAACATCAGAGACCTAGGGATATGACTCAAGATATTTGCGTTCCTACTTAAAAGTGGGAAGAAGTCAATATGGACTTCATTATAGGTCTACCCAATACTCATCGATAACATGACTTAATTTGGGTGGTTGTGGATCGGATGACTAAGTTAGCATATTTCCTACTAGTTAAGACCACAGACTCAGTAGAAGATTATGCTAGACTGTACATCTAGGAGTTAGTCAGACTATATGAAGTTCCCTTGTCTATTATTTCGGATAGGGGTACTTAGTTCACCTCGCACTTCTGGAAGTCATTTCAGAAAGGACTTGGTACTCAGGTCAAGCTCAGCACAAATTTTCACCCACAGACAGATGACTAAGCTGAGGGGACTACTCGGACTTTGGAGGATATGTTGAGGGCCTACGTGATCGAATTCAAGGGCAATTGGGATGATCACCTACCTCTCGTTGATTTTTCATACAACAATAACTACCACTCTAGTATTTAGATTGCCCCTTTTGAAGCATTATATGGTAGGAGGTGCAGATCTCCTATAGGGTGGTTTGAGATTTGTGAAGATACCTTGATAGGACCTGATTCAGTACATGAGGCCATGCAGAAGGTTCAACTTATCAGGGAACGACTAAAAACAGCCCAAAGCCGACAGGAATTGTATCCAGATATGAGAAGAAAGGAGTTGGAGTTTGTTGTGGATGATTGGGTATATTTGAAAATTTCACTTATGAAAAGGGTGATGAGGTTCAGAAAAAAGGAAAGCTCAGTCCCAGGTATATTGGCCCTTACAAAATCCTGAGATGCATTGGCAATGTGGCTTCTGAGCTAGATTTGCCAGCAGAGTTAGCATCGGTGCACCCAGTCTTCCATGTGTCTTTGTTGAAGAAGTGCATTGGTGATCTGACCTCAATAGTACATCTAGAAAGCATTGGTGTAAAGGACATCCTCTCTTGCGAAGAAGTTCCAATTCAGATCCTAGACCGTCAGGTTCGTAAGCTGAGGAACAAAGAGATCGCTTCAGTAAAAGCTTTATGGAGGAATCAGCTGGTTGATGGAGCTACATGGGAAGCAGAAGCGGACATGATGACTAAATATCCTCACCTTTTCCCTTCTAGCTTAGCTTCAACATCAGGTACTAAGTTCCTCCTCAGTACTCTATTTAGTTCTATGCTCATCAACACTATTCATGTTTAAATGTGCACCCTAGTTGCATAAGTTTAGTTAGTATCTCCACCTCAGTTCGGAGTCAGTCACTCCTTCAGTAATCAGTTTATAGCTTTCAGTTTGAGATTGCAGCTCTTTCTGCTTATTTAGCCTTCATTCGAGGATGAATGGTCCCTAGGGGGAGATATTGCAATACCCCAAAAGTTCCTAAAGCTAAATCCTAGACTTGGAATGAAAAAAAACCAGCAGAAAACTAGAAAAGTATCTCAGGACGACTCGTTAGACGAGCCGTTGTGAGAAACAATGGTCTGTTAGGATAGTTGTTAGTTGCTCCAGTAGGTCCCTTCCCCAGGTTCAAGGAAAGATGCAATGATCTATTGTTTCTCGCAATGAGTTGTTGTTTCGATCGTGGTGTCAATCCAAAAGTTGGTTATAAACTTTCCCAGAACTAATGAGCCCAACAACAAGTTATGGAAGGAATCAACGACTCATCCTATTAAGCTGTTGGAAGAATCTATAAAGGGTGAGAAATCCCCTCTAGTGACAATGGTTGGATACATTGACCCATTGTTTCTTCTGATGGGTTGTTCTGTCCGTCCTTTGGGGAAATTCAGAACTTGATCAAAATCTTCCCATTGAAAATGAGTAGAACCAACAACCCGTTGGTTCCTCAAACAGGTCATTGTTCCCATCCGTCATTCAGTTCCATTAGCTAGCATTCTAAGACCTAGAACCAACAACTGGTCATAATGAGTCGTGGTCACCACCAATGACTCATTGTGTAACCCGTTAGATCCCGATGGTTAGTTTTCTAGACTTTCCTTCTAGGGCATTTTTGTAACTTCTCATTATTTTAATGCCTAAACTACGTCATTTTGGAGCTAACATCTAGGGGATTTAGAGGTTTAGTCGATCTTCCTCCCTCATTTTTCACTTTTCTCTCTAGGAGCAGTATGTAGAAGACTCAGTCAGGCTTCTCAGGGCAAGAGCTAGGATTCTGTTTCTTCTCCAGATTTCCAAGAGTTGTTTCAAGGGATTCTTCTACAGGTATTTGAAAATTTGACAAGGGAATTCTTTCATCCTCATGTCCCTAAACTATTTTTAGAAATCCTCTCCTAGATTAGCCCTGTAAGAGTTTTGAATTATGGCTTTTAAGATAAATTATGAATGCTTTTCAATTCAGGCTATTTTGTTAGTCCTATTACCCTAGTATTTGATTGTTACGATTTTGTGTTAAATTTCGTAGTATGATTTGTATTCCTAGATTTAATATGATTCTTGGGTTGATCTTTTCATGACTTGAAAGGTGGTCTAGAATGTTATGTTTTCCATTGAATATTGTTGAACATGATCCTCAACTTGTATGAATTGACTCAAAGTTATTACTTTCAGACCGTGAGTATACTCAGTGTTCTCCGAAAATGTCAGCCGATCAGTGTGACTTTTAGTAGTGTTTTGAGAAACTCATTAAATTCAGTAGTATCAGTTTATCATCTTGTTAGTCATTCTTTTGACTGTTACAATTCTTTCAGATAAAAAAGCTCTAACAAGTCTTAGAACACAGGTTCTTTCAGTTCTCTAGACTCTCAGAATACTTCCAGATAAGTAGTTTTGACTTAGTTTTAGGACATCAGCTTCAAGCTATTGGCACAGTTAGACACATTTTGTTTTCCAGTTGGGAGTAGCACTTAGCACCGAGCAGGGTGGGGTTCAGTGCACGCAGGTTTCCAGAACTATGTTGCCACTGTAGATTTTTAGCCTGAATGGACCCTAGGCAATGATCACTCCGCTCAGCCGCTATACCCTAGCCAGGTATAATGGGCCTTCTCTGATGGGGGGTATACATCAGACTCCACGTTTAGCTCAAGTGGTTACATGTCCATTATAGTATCTTCCATAATACAACTCAGTCCAGTACAGTTACAGTCTTCAGTTTACTTCAGTCTTTCATATTTTAGGATATGCTTATGACCTCTAGACAATTATCAGTGCTTATAGTATTCTCAGACTTTCAGGTTCTTTCAGTACTTACGAATCCAGATATGGTTTCATGTCTTGTAAGTACAGTTTATAGATATTCAGTATTCTTATGTTTAACATATATCTCACATACTCAGTACATTCAAAGTACTGATCACATATTTCCACGTGCTATATCATTTTATGACATAGGTTTACCCAGTATCAGAATCACAGATAGTTCTCCCAGCGATTCTCTATTATTCCCATGGGTGATTCCTCATCTGTTGAGGGCCAGAGTTTCTATTTTCGTCTATTTTTTCTAGTTTTAGTTTCAAATATTAGAGTTAGCTGGGTTTATCCCCAGCAACTCATCAGTTCTTTTTAGAAAGATTTCAAACAGTATTTATAGATTTAGTGTGGTTTATCCATTTCAGTATTTGTTCAGATTTTTGTGACAAATTAGTATTTTCTTGTTACCTTAATCAGCTTCTGCTCATTTTATTTACAGCAGATTAGTTTTAGTAGAAGTATGCTTTATCATGGGGTTGCTTGGGGTCACTTGTGATCCTAAGTACCGTGTCGCATCCAGGGTGTGAACTTGGGTCATGACACCTTTGCCGCAGGTTCAGATCCTTCTAGGTGAACATGTAATATAGGATCTTGTGGTCTTTGAATACATCCACACTCACCCCATACAAATAGTGACTCCATATCTTCAAGGAAAATATCACTACTGCCGACTCTAGGTCATGCATTGGGTAATTCCTTTCATGAGTCTTAAGCTATCTTGAGGCATATGCAATGACCTTACTATGCTGCAACAACACACAATCAAGACCAATCCTTTAAGAATCACAATACACAATGAAGCTAGCCGTGCCCTCCGGTAAAGTCAGTACTAGGGCCGAAGTGAGTCAAATATTTAACTCTTGAAAACTTTTCTCACAAGCATCATACCACTGAAACTTGACCTTCTTCTAGGTCAACTTAGTCAAAGGTGCTGCTACAAATGAATATCCTTCTATGAACCTCCTGTAGTAGCCAGCTAAACCCAAAAAGCTCCTGATATCAGTGGGATTGACAGGTCTATGCCCGTTCTTCACCGCCCATATCTTTTGAGAGTCTACCTTCACACCCTCACTAGATCCCACATTACCCAAGAATGCCACTGGGTTTATCCAAAACTCACACTTGCTAAATTTAAACAAACAGTTGATGATCCTTGAGGGTCTACTACACAATCCTCAAATGAGCGACATGATCCTCCTCACTCTGAGAGTATATGATGATGTCATCAATGAAGACAATAATGAACATATCAAAATACTGCTTGAACACCCTGTTCATCGAATCCATAAAAGCTGCAGGAGCATTCGTTAGTCCAAAAGACCTAACTACAAACTCATAGTGACCATACTGAGTCCTGAAAGCTGTCTTTAGAATGTCACTTTCCCTAACTCTGAGCTGATGATAACCGGATCTAAGGTCTATCTTTGAGAAGTACCTTGAACCCTGAAGCTCATCAACCAAGTCATCAATCCTGGGGAGGGGATACTTATTCTTGATTGTGACCTTGTTCAATTATCGATAATCAATACACATTCATAGGGAACCATCTTTTTGTCGAATAAAGAGGACTTATCTAAGAGATCTTTCAGCTTCTCTTTCAATTCCTTTAGCTCAGCTGGAGCCAATTTGAAAGGAGGAATAGATATGGGTTGTGTATCAGGGAGGAGGTCAATACCAAAGTCAATCTCTTGCTCGGGAGGGACTCATGGTATATCATCTGGGAACACCGTAGAATACTCACATACAACAAGAACTAACTAATGAGTCAGGGCTTCAGACGTAGAATCCTTGACTCGAACTAGGTGGTATACACTGATGGCATCCAAATCCACTCCTTAAAATGAGAGAGTGTACACAATCATATGCAATATAATTTATCCAATTAAGAGTCAGAATCAAATCCACAGGAAATGGGGAATGATTGCTATTAAAGTTGTAAATCAGTCTAGACTAATTAGCATTATTGAATCTCCATTTTTAAAGTAAACTTTGTGGGAAAATAAGATTACTATATGATTCTAAGAGCACTAACAAAATAGGAAAATATGAATTGAAGCAACAAAGATAACAAGTACTAGGGATTTGCTATTGATGGGGCATCTGGGATTGGGGCTAATTGCTAAGTCTCAAGAACCAACTATAAGCATGAATAGCCATGGATTAGGTTGTACTCGATGTTTTTCAATCACTTGGGTATATTTTACTTGGGTTCTTTCAGACCCCAAGGTCACATAACAAATTACCCATAGAAGAGTTAAGCTATTTGTAGCCCTAACCCTTGAATGAGTTATGAAAATGGGTCTTGTCTATCTCTAGTCCAACCCCATACCTTCAAAACTCAAATCCCCACTAGTGCTTTCTTACCCATATCCTACTTCCCTTTCTCAAGCAAAAGCAAGATAAGTAAAAACAATTTATGTTTGCAATCATAAATATTTCAATTAAAACTTAGAGAAAGCATTAGATTCATGCATAATAAGTGGTTCAAAGACTAAAACAACAATGCCTAATTCATTCTACACCCTTATCAAGCACATACCCCTAGTAATCAAATTAGCTATTCATGAATGGGTATAAGAAGATTATATCAACAAAAGATTCATTAACATTCATCATTGAGTAGTAAATTTTAGTTTCAAAGATGCTTCAACAGTGGGTTCTTACCCTAACAATTTGAAGAAGAAGAAGAAGAAGACAAGCTCTCACTTCTCTCTATATTTCTCTCTCTACAAAAATTTTTTATTCAAAAAGTTCTCCTTTCCTAATATCAAGGTTTGTATAATTAGGGAAATTCTGCTCCTTTTTCTTGTGCACGATATCCCATTTTTGTCCTGAGAAGCATCAAAAAATTTCCTTGTTCCAGAGTTGAACAATTTTACCCTTTTTAGTATGGACCTCACTTGCGCGACACCTGCATTTCGCAGGTGTCCATCGCGAGATGAGAGTCTCTCGCAGCTCTGGGTCAGAGAAAGCTGGACGTGTCCTACGGTTGCAGTTGCATTTCGTAGGTGCTCTTCAGCCCTTGACCAGTGTGACTCTGCGTGGGACCTGTGAATCGCAGGTCTTCTTCTTCCAACACTTTGCTTTATAGTTCAATTCCTCTGCTTTTTCTTTTTAAGTTCAATACCTGCAAAATCAAAGAGAAATGACATAAAATCTTCCTAAATAAGTTGAAAATAAAGCAAAAGCTCATGCTTAAAAGCCTAATGAGTTAGTAAAATTACCAACTCATCAAACCCCCAAACTTGAACCATTGCTTATTCTCAAGCAAGGCATTCCTCACAATTAAGAAATTGACTTAAGCATGTCATATCACAAGAGTTGCACAAAGGACCCATAAACTTAGAAAAACCCCAAAATTGCACACTGACTCAATACAAAGAATAGACCCAAACATGTTGCACACACTTCTAGAGATGACCACCAATAATTGGCATATTTCACAAATATTTTCTTTTATTCAAAACAAGGGCATAGTTCATCAAAACAATCTCAAGTAGTATCTCAAGACATTGAAAATTCACATTGGAAGTTTGCCTTAAAGTTCGCTACACACTTGTTCCACTCACACCTTTCAATCTAAAATATATTTAAGTATGTATCCCAAGGAAGTGATGCCGCTCACACAGAGAGAATCCCATTCATTATTTTCACACATAAGGATTATAGAATAAAGCAAATACCATCACTTTCACAAAGAAATTCAGGTGCATAAAAATTGACCCATAGGCTTTCCCTTCGTGTAACTCACAACTAATGTAGAGTTGCTACACTCAAAATCACTAAGGACTTGTGGGTTATCATGAGGGATAGGGGTAAGGGTAGGAAAAATGTTTAGCTCTAGTGATTAGAACCTCCCTAATGCCTTTTTGTGAACACTTTTAAACATCCCACTAATTTAATGAGCTTACTCTACCTTATCTCTCCTTATTCATAATTCTTATTTTTCATCAAGAACCACCCTTGAAACCCCTTTGGTTCCATAATTAACCTTATTTAAGCAAGAGGTAACACCTTTCAAATTTTTTTTCTTCTAATGCTAGAGGTTTTTCAACCAATCATTTCATTCGTTTCATCACAATTTGGTACTACCCCTCATTGAAGCTCACATATTCTTCCCCTTTTTGCAAACCCCCAAATTTAGGCTTTTAATTCATTTCTTCCTTATCTCTCCCAAATTTTGGGGTTCAAGCCCTACGTTTTGTTCTTTCAAAATTATAAACTAGGGAGGATGGGTGCCAAGAGAGGGATTACAAAAGTGTAATAGATTTGTAATGTGGTTTCCAAAGAACGGGGTGAAAATCTCAAACATTGGCTAGAAAATATAGATGTTCAAGGAGGTCATTTTGGGTGAAGTGACTATCCAAAGAAATCCTAATGTCATATTCTAAGCGCAACCACAACTAGAATTTTGCCTTGAGTCACACTTAGGGAAAGTTCTAAACAATTATGCACGCACTAGAATTCAGCTAAATACCTCACCACACAAGGCATCACAATACAAGGAGTTTATATACCTTCAAAATCACATCAAGAGTATGACTTTAGACAAGCTAGGATGTGATTCAAAAAGCCAATCAAAGAATGTGCAACCAATGACTAGAGAATGCTCATTTGCATTTTCAAGTGCCCTTTTTTTCAAAACTCATTTCTAATGCCAATTAAAAAAATTTCAATGGTACCTCTTAAAAAAGCACAACAAAAGACTCACAAAGATGCTAGACTTGGTATTTTTCCTTAAGAAAGTCGCCTCTTAATCTATCATAGGGAAATGCCACCTAGTTCGACAACAAAAGAAAAGAAAGAAAATTTTGCTCCTTGAGAAAGAACCATGGTAAAGAAGACCCTTGGATTTATTACTATACACTATGAACAAAAGAGAATTTTTAAACATTGGTCATGAAGCATTTGGCAAAGTAAAATCGACCCATCAAAGGCAACTAACACTTTTCATTTTAACACAAGCCCGACAAGGGCATTCATCAACATTCAAAAGCTAAAAAGCCCAATGATGGCATTCATTCAACTAAGAAAAATTTAAAAACATCAACAAAATGAGAATTTAGGCCTGACAAAGGCAACAAGAGATGATAAATATATAACAAGAGAGACACACCCCACCCCCAACTAAGAATTTACATTGTCCCCAATCTACCAAGTAAAAACAAAGATGGGCAAGAACTCCCTAAATCGGATACTCTTCGGCATCATTAGCATCTTCATTCTCATCACCCTGACCTATTTGATAGGCCCCATACTCCTCATCAAATCCCACAAATAAGTTATCAATTGTCCTTGGGCTGTCGATGGGGCATCCATGGCCTTGTCAAGGAAGCTCATGTCGAGGTCAGGTATGGGTGCCTATTTTAGAGATCTCTCACATTAGCTTAGAGAGATGAGACTACTTCTTCAACCACATCCATGCGGGAGCATAACTTGATCAATCTTTCAAATATATCCTTCATCGCCTCTTTACTGACCTTTGGATGAGAGCGGACAAGTGTTGAGCCAACCTTTGGAGTTGGTTTTCATGGGATCTTATCATCTCTGCTGCTAGCTTCTGGATTCCACTTGGTCTCAAGGATGAAGGAGGAGGTGAAGGCCCGTGGAGTGGTGCCTCTCTGGAAGCATTCCCTGACATCTCGGGGTTTGACCCATTGAGGTCGGGAACTATGGAGGTTTAAGCTAAGTCATGAGAGGTGGAGTCCTCGGGTGCATCCCAAGCTTGTAGCCACTTTCTCTTACTCTTGGAAGCATCAACATATCTCTTATTCTCTACACCAACCACACCTATAGCGGAGCTAGACTTTTCATCAGAAAATAAGGGGACTACCGCTTTTTGGCAAAGTTGACTTGTGAGCACTGGGTATGACATGGAGAGGCGTTGGTGTCTAGCCTTTCTCTTCATTTAGGTGGCCACCACTTCACCAACATTTATGGGCATCCTTTACATGATGCAAGAAATGAGAATGACCCCCTCAAGGTTTACCCACTGATCGTTTTTGGGTAGCATGATGCGGCAACATACAAATTCCAGTCACAGTTTGGCCTCAACTTTTAGGTCTTGCCTCACAATTTCACCCCACATGGTGGCCCATAATGGTTGACCATTGGCTATGATGCCCATTACCAAGCCAAACTGATCCTCTTTGTTTTCCACCTTCATTGCAAACTCATTCCCCGAGTCAATCTCATCCTCCTAGAAGATGACATTGATGGAATCAGGAGTGATGTCCACCTCTACACCTCGAATCATGCCTGAAGGGAGATATATACTTTCTCTTTGTGATTCATTGCATCTTGCCTCGCTTGATACAAGGCATAGAACTCTAGTACAAGATTTGGGAAGTAGTTGGGTGGAGCCTCTGTGAACATATGGCAATGCTGCTCATTGAATTGGGTGTTAATATTGGGAAAGTCGTCCCCTAGCCCTGCCAAGTTGAAGTGCTTTTCTGTAGTGATTGGTCTCCCTAAGCATGTTAGGTAATTCTTCTTCATGTCAGGTACATAAAGGATGATGGTATCCCTAATGTTGGCAGAGCCTGGAGTTGCTTTAGCTTTGCCCTTCCATATGCTTTTTGATGTGTAAAGGGCCTTCCTTTTTTTTGGGTGCCTAGAAGATGTCATATTGCTGCAAGATAATGTTAGTTCCACAAATGTACAAAACTCTTTTGTATATTTCTTTAGTAGAGGTAAAAGAAAACAACTATGCTATGCTAGGAAAGAAAAATTAGAAAGATTGGATGCCACGCAAAATAAAACATGATTAGTGAGAACTGGTAGCACTTGCATTTTGCAGGTTCAAACTTGCGGTTCATAGGTGCGTCGTAGGTCTGTGACAGAATCTTCAGCAAAATTCAGGGCTCCTGCATTACACCTGCATTTCATAGGAGCCGATCTGCGGTTTGCGGGTTGGAATGTAGGAAGGGGGTAGTGACCTGGCACTGAATCCCTTACCTGCGCTCCAGCCTGCGTTTCGCAGATGGGGATCCACAATTTGCAGGTGTTCGGTAATGGCCAACATCAAATTTTTTAGCTTTGATTTTACCATTTTTTTCATAAGCATGAGAATATTACATCTAACAGGTACTCATACTTCCTCAAAAGATTTATCAACCAATTAGACAGCCCCATTAATCATTGGGACCACTCTACACCTTCCCTTAAAATGGATGTTACCCGGTATATCATCAAGAATTGTCAAGTACCCAATCAAACCTTCAACTCAATTTCACACTTCATACAACTCACTCATAGAACAAAAGAAAAGAATGACGATTTTCCCTTAAGAAGGATGTCAACCCATCCATCAATGGGAAAAATCATACATTCCAAGCATATGGGTTACTCATATTTCACCCCCAACTAACATTTTCAATCCATTTGAACACATGAAAGATCAAGCATTATGAATGTAAATCTCCACCCACATGAGTTTTTTCAATATTTAACTCCCCCCCCCCACAATACCCACAACAAACAATGCTAGCCATAAAATTAAGAACACATGAGGGGTAACAGGGGAAACATAGGTCAAGAAGGATTCACAAACTAATACGCATTATTTTGAACTATAATTATAAAGAATCATGGAGAATAAGAATGATAAATGCACAAACCAAGTGAGAAGATAGAAGAAATGAGATTGAGAAATTTAACTTTTGCTTCCAAATGGCCAATCCAAAACTTTAACTCTTATGCTTTATGGGAGAGAATAGTGAGTGATGGTAGAAAATAGTGAAGGAGGATGAAATTTATAGGTGGAGGGGAGGTGAGTGGATTGGTGAATTTTAAGGTGGGAGTAAATGCCTTTAATGGGGAAGATAAAGTGGTTGGAGAAAGGGTTATAGGGAAGAGAAAAAGGTGAAGAAAATGAAGGTTATTGGGATGTGGTAGAAGTTTAAAAGGCTTGGGTCGGCCATGTGTCAATCAAAATTCTATATATGCCTCGTACCTATGCCTGTGCCAGACTTGTGGCCATAGGAGGCACCTGCGAACGACAAGTCCAAGCAAAGGTGGCCTCTATCTTGCCCAGTTCACTGCTATATACCTACATCTGACCTGTATTTCATGGGTTGACATTTATATTTCACAGGTGAGGCACAGAGACTCTTCATTTTTCTCCCACTTCTAGTCTCTTCTGGCGTTTGCACTGCATCTTATGTATCATCACCTGCATTTTGTAGGTATTAAGTAGCTTGTCCCCTATTTTTTTCACTTGGTCTTTTATCCAATCATCCTACAAAACCAAAAACAACAAAAACATAAAACACTTGAACGTAAAAACATTTGGGTTGCCTCCCAAGAAGCACCTTATTTAACGTCGTGGCTCAATGGAGTTATCATTAAGCATCACTCAGTCGGAGGATCCTTCTCCTCGTCAACTTCATCTTCACAATCATTCCCTTGTTCCTTATCTTCATCAAAGACTGCAATAACCTTGCATTCATCAGGGGGCTTCATTGGTTGGCACATATTAAAGGTGACTTCCTTGCCACCAACTCTAAACTTTAATTCCCCCAGCTCTACATTAACTAGCGCTCTCCCTGTTGCCAACAATAGTCTCCCTAATATGATGGGCACCTTGATCTTGGGCAGAATTGCATGCCCAAGTGATACTCAAACGCTTCATTTCGTATTGTTTATTGATTGTTATGTGTACATTCTTATGTGATTTTTAGTAAAAATGTGAATTTATCCTAACCAACATGATTAGTGTGTTTTGCAGGTAAAAGGAAATTTGGGAAGCCAATATACATGTTGGTGAAGATTTGGGAATGAACTTGGAAACAAGGAGTGGAAAATGACAAGGGAGAGCAGCAAAAATAGAGGCTCCACGATGGAGCTGTGTCACGTTGCCATCGCGGAGGCACTCTGCCTCAGATGAAATAATTTGATCAATTTTCAGTGAAGGTGCGCAATAGCACCGTGGCACGTTGGGCAGGCTCCGCGATGCAAGCCGTGGCACGTTAAGGTGAAATTTCCTGGGGAGCCGACTTCCAGTGAGGGTCCGCAATACCTCCGTGGCATGGAGGGAGTGCTCTGCGATACACTCCGTGCCACGTTGCTTGTTATTCCGAAAAAAATTCTCAAGAGTATAAATAGCACACTTAGGTTTTATTTTAAACATTCTGACTTGGTTGAGCAAGAACGCGGGTTACAGGCAGTTGAGAGGACGAAAATTCTAGGGTTCTTCTCTATCTCTTTCTCTTTTAACTCAATTGTTTGTATGAATTCTACTTATTTGATGATGTTTAATCCACAAATGAGTGGCTAAATTCACTTCTTGCTGAGGTTAAGAACAATTGTAGTGGAATGTAATTGTTAATCATTTTAGTTTTCATCTTTTCTTTAATGGTTGTTCTATCAATTCTTGTTTGTATTGCATTAATGTTTGGCCAATGTTAATGTATATCTAAAAATCCAATTTTGATTTTGAAAAGGAAGGAAATTGGAAAGATGTGAATTGGTAGGATATGATCTCTTCTTAGTTTAGAAAATTGAGAATTGATTTACATTCAGAATAGAAATATATCTGAAAGTCTTATTAGTCAATTAAGGAATCGGTTATGTATGGATAGAGAATGAAATTCTTTTATCACAGAAATGTAGATTAAGGTTCGTGATTCTCAAATTGGATAGGAGTCGAAAGATCCAATCCATGGGCAATAATTCTTGACTAGCAACCAAAGAAAAGATTAGCTGAATTATATTGATAAATTACTTCCCTGCATGTTCATTTTAACCTCAGCTTGCTCATTACTATTGTTCAGACTCAAATTATAATCTTAACTTAGATTTTCATAAAATAGTAAACTTAAACTCCCAAAATATTATTTATTTGGTTGTCTGCATTCTTAAAGGTATAGTTCACTGACACTTAAGTTAATTAGTACCGTAGCTCAGTCCCTGTGAGATCGATACTTGGCTTTAATTAAGCCACTTTACTACTTATTCGACCACGTGGACTTGTATGTAGCATCACCACAAGTCGACCAAGTTTTTGGCGCCGTTGCCGGGGATTGGCAATTGGTAAAATTATTTTCTTAGTGTTAGTTTACAAATTCTATATAAATGCTGACAACTTGATCTTAGCCTTTCTCTTGCAGATATTGAATTCTTCTGAACGCTGGCAAGAAACAAGGAGTTGGTGGATTCATATATAGAGCCGGAAAGACAATTTCATCATCAAAGAAGGGAAGCTCTAGAGAAGAAGCTACAGTTGCTAAGACAGGCAATTCTGGAGCAACGACAGAATCCACCACTTGTGAGGGCAGTTTTAGTGCCCGAGGAAATGGCAGCAAGGCCGATTCGCGAAGTGGCAATCCCACATGCTAACAATGTTACATCTAGTATTCACAGACCAGAGCCTGGAGGGAGGTTTGAGCTTAAACAGAACATGGTGCAATTGTTGCACACCATCGGGCATTTCACAGGTCTCCCTCATAAAGATCTACAACAACATCTCCAAAAATTTTTGGAGATAAGTGATACTTACATTCCTGCTGGAGTATCATCTGACTACGTGAGGCTTACATTATTCCCATTTTCACTATTGGGGGAAGCAAAAAGGTGGTTGAAAGCTGAACCACCTAACTCTATCACCACTTGGGATGATCTTGCAAGAAAGTTTTTGATAAGATTCTTTCCATCCAGGAAAACAGCAAGACTTAGAAGTCAGATTCTAAGTTTTAAACAAAGAGAGAGGGAGAATCTATATCAAGCTTGGGAAAGGTTCAAATCATTGTTAAGGGATTGTCCTCAGTATCACCAGTCCAATGAGGTGTTGGTGCATACTTTCATAGAGGGTTTGGAGCCACATACAAAAATTTTGCTAGACTCAGCAGCTGGGGGACACGCATTAGAAAAGACTTTTGAGGAGTTTTATACTTTGTTAAATCGTATTTCACAGGGAAATCCAGAGTGGAATGCGGACTCATCATGAGGAGGAACAAGGAAAGTGGCAGGAGTCTTTGAGGTGGATGGTTTTACAACTATCGCTGCACAGATAGCTTCATTGCAAAATCAACTCAACACCCACTTCAGCAATATGAGCTTGAATCAAGCGCAAGCCCCAGTCAATGTAGTGCAACAGGTTTGGTATGAAATATGTGGGAGTAATGAACCCTCAGCTGAGTGTTGTGGTGCAAATCCAGATTCAAGAAACTTTGTTGGGAACGTCCAGAGGAATAATAATTAACGGTATGGAAACAATTACAACTCAAATTGGAGGAATCATCCGAATTTCTCTTGGGGTAGTAATAGGCATCAAGGGCAAAGTTTGAATCAGGGTGTGCAGAGAAATCAAGGGGGCATCAGAATTATCAGTCTCAATACAGAGGAAACAATGCACCTCCTCCACCAACCAACATCATTGAGGAAATGTTCAAAACAATGATAGCTAACCAAGCGCAAATGCAGGCTGACTATGTGAAATTAGCGGCAGACATGAAAAATCAGCAATTAGCTACTAAGGTGTTGGAGTACCAGTTTGGACAACTAGCTGGAGCTCAAAACACCAGGCCCAGAGGAGGACTACCGAGTGAAACTGACCCGAATCCCAAGCAGGTCAATGCAGTGACAACAAGGAATGGATTACAACTCAAGGAGGTGGAGCCAGAAAGACCACCTCAGTAATCAGGAGAAGTGGAAATAGATAGGGAGAATGATGATGAAAGGAGGAAGGAGAAGGCAGCCGAGGCAAAAAGACCACCACCCCCGTTCCCTCAAATATTAAAGAAACACAAGGAGGAAGCTTGCTTTAAAAAGTTCATGGAGGTGCTTAAATAGGTACACATTAATTTACCTTTGGTTGATGTTTGGAGTGCCGAAATATGCAAAGTATATCAAGGTCATCGTCGCTAACAAAAGCAGATTGACGGAGTATGCTACCGTGGCGCTTACTGAGGAGTGCACTTCCCAGATACAGAACAGGTTGCAACAAAGCTCAAGGACCCTGGGAGCTTTACAATTCAGATCACAATTGGGCAAAGTATCCGAGCTCGCAGACTATGTGATTTGGGAGCGAGCATAAACTTGATGCCGACATCGGTGTTCAAGAAGTTGGGGATGGGCAGTCCTAGACCAACTACAGTGATCTTGCAGTTAACAGACCGTTCTTTGGCCAGACCAGATGGCATTGTGGAGGACGTGCTAGTGCAAGTGGGCTCCCTCATCTTCCCGGTAGATTTTATTGTCTTAGATTTTGAGCCGGATGCGGAAGTCTCATTTATTTTAGGACATCCTTTCTTGGAAACCGGAAGAGCTTTGATTGATGTAGCCACGAGGCAGTTAACCATTCAAGCGCATGACAAAGTGGAGGTATTTGATGTGTATAAGGCCATGAAGCTTCCGGCCATCTATGAGGAGCTTTCAACAACCAATGTGCTAAACATGGAAGAAATTCTTCAGATTATTGATTCTCGAGATCCATTGGAGAGAGTGTTGATGAGCTCCGATCATTTCGAAGATAGATATACTTATGACATGGTGCAAATGTTGAACGAATCAAAATGGTATCTCAGGAAGCAAGACTTTCAGCCATTGATGAGGTCCCTGAAACCATTGCCAAAACCATCTATTGAGGAAGAACCAAAACTGGAGTTGAAGACATTGCCTCCACATTTGAAATATGTATTTTTGGGGGAAGATGACACCTTACCAGTCATCATCTCCGAAGAATTGATGGAGGCACAGGTAAAGGATGTATTGGTGGTTCTCAAGAGGAGGAAGAAAGCAATGGGCTGGCAAATGTCAGATATTAGGGGAATCAATCCAGCTTTTTGCACACACAAAATTTTTATGGAGGAAGGAGCAAAGATAACTGTACAACATCAGCGGAGGTTGAATCTGGTGATGAAGCATGTGGTTAGGAAAGAAGTGATTAAGTGGCTTGAAGCAGGTGTGGTCTATCCCATTTCAGACAGCGAATAGGTCAGTCCCGTTCAATGTGTTCCAAAGAAAGGAGGGATGACTGTGGTCACCCATGAGAAGAATGAGTTGATCCCTACACGCACAGTCATAGGCTGGCGAATTTGCATGGACTACAGAAAGCTCAATGAGGCCACAAGGAAAGATCATTATCCTATCCCATTTATTGATCAGATATTGGACAAGTTGGCTAGTAAAGAATATTATTATTTCCTTGATGGCTATTCTGGATATAACCAGATAGCCATAGCACCGGAGGACCAGGAGAAGAATACTTTCACATGTCCTTATGGGACTTATGCTTTCCGCCGGATGCCATTTGGTCTATGCAATACACCCGCCACATTCCAGAGATGCATGATAGCGATCTTTCACAATATGGTGGAAGATTTTGTCGAGGTATTTATGGATGATTTTTCTATTTTCGGTAATTCATTTGCTACTTGTTTGCAGAATCTTGACAGGGTGCTAGCTCGATGTGAAGAGTCCAACCTTGTACTCAACTGGGAGAAATGTAACTTTTTAGTCAAGGAGGGTATCGTCCTTGGCCATAAGGTGTCTTGCAAGGGGTTTGAAGTCGATCTTGCAAAGATCGAAGTGATTGAAAAGCTACCACCACCTGTGTTAGTGAAGGATGTTCGCAGTTTTCTCGGACATGCAGGGTTCTACAGATGGTTCATCAAGAACTTCTCTAAAATTTCTAGACCAATATGTAGGTTGCTAGAAAAAGAGGTGAAGTTCGAGTTTGATGAGGATTGTGTTAAAGCAGTCGAGGAGTTGAAACAGAAGTTGATAGAAGCACCTATTCTCATTTCTCAGGATTGGGAGCAACCGTTTGAATTAATGTGTGATGCCAGCGATGTGGCTGTAGGAGCTGTATTGGGGCAGCGGAGGAATAGAATTTTTCATTCTATTCATTATGCAAGCAAAACACTGGACACAGCCCAAGTCAATTATACAATCACAAAAAAGGAGATGTTAGCATTAGTGTTCGCATTTGATAAATTCAGGTCCTACTTGGTGGGTTCTAAAGTAGTGGTGTATACCGATCATGCAGCGATTCGGTATCTGTTTAACAAGAAGGATGTAAAGCCCAAGCTGATTAGATGGACCTTGTTGTTACAAGAGTTTGACCTAGAGATTCGGGACAGACGAGAGAGCGAGAATCAAGTGGCAGATCACCTATCGCGATTGGAAAGCCGGTTGCATGTGAAGGAAGGTGATAGCATCAAAGAAGAGTTCCCGGATGAGCAGCTCTTGGCAATAAGGGAAGCTGAAATCCCTTAGTATGCAGACATTGTGAATTTGCTAGTGAGTGGAGTTTATCCACTGGAGGCTACGACTCAACAGAGAAAGAAGTTGAGACATGATTGCAGGTATTACATTTGGGATGAGCCGTACTTGTTTAAGCAGGGACCGGATCAGGTGATGAGAAGATGCATTATAGAGATCCAGATTGCAGAGGTATTGAGGATTTGTCACTCATCATTGTATGGAGGGCACCACGGAGGCGAGCGGACAACGCACAGAGTGCTACAGTCAGGTTTTTTTTGGCCTACACTGTTTAGAGACTCTATGGCATACGTAAAAATGTGTGGTAGATGTCAAAGAGCAGGCACAATTGGTAGAAGGCAGGAGATGCTGCTGCAGCAGATATTAGAAGTGGAGATCTTTGATGTATGGGGTATAGATTTCATGGGCCCATTCCCACCGTCATTTGGTAATGGTTACATCTTGGTAGCCGTTGATTATGTATCAAAGTGGGTCGAAGCAACAACTCGCCCCAGGAATGACAACAAGGTGGTAACAAAATTTGTGAAAAAGCATATTTTCACCAGGTTCGGGACACCTCGAGCCATTATCAGTGATGGAGGGGCTCATTTTGTAAATGCAAGTTTCAAGAATATGCTAGCTAAGTATGGGGTGTGCCACAAGGTAGCGACAACATATCATCCCCAAACTAGTGGGTAGGTGGAGGTGTCGAACAGAGAAATAAAGAAGATTCTACAGAAGACAGTGAATGCACAATGAGCTGATTGGTCAAGCAAACTCGATGATGGTTGTGGGCTTATAGAACTACGTACAAGACACCAATTGGGACTTCTCCATATAGATTGGTCTATAGAAAGGCGTGTCATCTGCCTGTGGAGCTAGAACACTGAGCTTTTTGGGCTGTGAGAAAATTGAACATGGATCTGGAGCTAGCGGGGAAGAAGAGGCTGATGCAACTCAGCGAACTTGATGAGTTTCGTTGGCATGTGTATGAAAATGCCAAGTGCTACAAAGAGAAAACGAAGAGGTGGCACGATAGGCATATGGTGCATCGGATCTTTGAGTCGGGGCAGAAAGTATTGCTATTTAATTCGAGACTAAAGCTTTTGCCAGGAAAATTGCGGTCCAAACGGTCAGGGCCGTTTGAAGTGGTGAGAATGACCCCACACGAGGCAGTGGAGTTGTGGCAAGAAGATAGAAGTGCCACGTTCTTAGTAAATGGACAGTGATGTAAGCATTATTGGGGTGAGGACGTTATTCGAGAGAAGACGTCCATCACTCTAGAGGATGAATGAACGTGAATGACGTCGAGTCGCGATGGTAAATTAGGCGCTGCACGGGAGGCAACCCGTGAAATTGTTGTAATAGATGAGTAGAACTATTTGAAAAAAAAATAAATAAATAAAAAGAAAAAAAAATAAAATTTTTTGTTTGTGTTGAAACCTATGAATTCTAACCAATTTCTTGTGGTGAAGTGTTTTTCAGGTGGAACGGAGGGCAAAAATGCAAAGAAATGCAAAGGAAAAAATCAAGGTGAGAAAAATAAAAATTGGCACACTACAGTGAGCCTACGCAATGGCTCCGTGTCACGGAGAGGGTGCTCCGCGTTACCCTCCGTGACACATTGAAGAGTGTTCTGGATTTTTTTAAAAATTCAGAACACTGGCGCGACGGCTCCGTGTCACGGAGGGGGTGCTCCGCGTTACCCTCCGTGACACGTTGAGTGTTATTTCGCGACGGGTCACACCGGGTCACCGGGTAACCCACGTGAAATATCACTTTAAAACCCCAATTTTCCTCATTTCTGTCCTATTTTCCCATTTCCTCCGTGACCAACACCCCAAATTCCCTTCTCCCCCAACGTGACACGGACCTAAGGATCAATTTTCTCCAAGGTTTCTTCGATTTCATCAAATCTAAGGTATGTTCTTGAACTCTACCTCATTTTTGCTTAAATTTTCGGTTCTTGAACATGTGTGGTGATTAAACCTTGCCCTAAGTGAGAATTAAGCTTGAATTCAATGGAGTTATGGTTGAGTGATGTTCATAGTATCGTTGTGAGTATATGCACTCGATGATTACATGGTTTATTGAATTTTTGCGAAATTGGTAACTAGGGTTGAAGATGGAATAGGAAGAAGACTAAATTTGTTTGAAATGTGAAAAAATTGGGTTGTGCATGTTGGGTGAAGTGAATTATATTGTGATTAATATTGAATATGCTAAGTAGACAAGGGATTTTCAGGAGAATGAAATTGGTGAATTGCATAGGTTGTTGAGAACAAAAATTGGGCTAAGTGCTATGATGTTGAAAATGAATTGATGGAGAAATTTGTAGTTGTTGTACGAAGTCTGAGTAGTACATAGTAATTGTTCCATCGATTTATATGAATGCACTAAGCCGGTTGAATGTTAAGAATAAGGAAAATCATGAATGTCGTTGTTGAATTGTTTTGATTGTGGTTAAAGACTAAGTGTGGGGTGACCTAATTAAACCCAACCTTAGTTGTAGCTAGTTATGACCTGAATAACATTGGAATTGTATGTTTAAATGTGCAGGAACAATGTCAGGCAGACAAGACAAAGGGAAGGGAGCATCCACATCGGGCGCCAGTAGGAAAAGGATAAGATTGGGAACAACAGTTCCAGCAGCACCAACAGTTCCGAGAGGCCAACGCCGACAATACGAAACCCGATGGGTGACTGATGAAGGGAAGAAGTGGTATGCAAAACACAAAGAAACCAAATACTTCCTGGAGAAGCAAAGAGCACGGGAGCCGCTGGCACAGGAATTCCCGCGGATTGTACACCGGATTGACACCGCTGGGCTAAACTTCATCTTCGAAGAGCCCAGGGAGTGCAATCTCCATCTTATCAGGGAGTTCTATGCCAACTGGAACCCGACCCTCCGCAGTCACACCATCAAAAATCAGGGGGCAGGTTGTCACTTTTGAGCCCCATCACCTGAATGCTATCTTGGGGGCGCGGGACACAGACGCCCATGTCCTTCGGCAGCTGAACATCACTCCACCTAATGTGGACATCAGACGCACTCTATGTGGAGCCCGTTCGACAGCACGATGGGGTAGGCACAAGGAGAGGGGTTACCATCAGACACTGCCCTACTCTCAGATGAACAGGGAAGCCAGGATTTGGCTAAAAATTGTGTGTTCCTGCTTGATCCCGGGGGTGCACATGACAAATGTCACCCGGGATCGAGTGTGCTTGGTGTATGCCCTAATGAAGGGGCTGGAGATCAATGTTTGGGAGGTAATCATCTCCGCCATGAAGAGAGCCCGACTACATCAGGGGAACAGATACGGGTTCGGTGGTTTGCTTACCACGTTCCTGAGGGGCCATGATATCGAAGAGGAGGCCCTGGATTACATCCCACAAATTGACAGGCGTGCCTTGGATGTCACCAAAACCAAGGCACCTGACACTACTCATGGGCCGGTGCTCACACTAGCCGAGCGACATGCTCGGGATGACCAGTATATGGCCCGCATGTACGGGATGCAGATGTTGCAGCTGCGCATTGGCGGGAGGCCAAAAATGGAGGATGAGCTGTGGTAGATTGAGCTGGATTACCCATTAGGCGAGAATGCCCGAGCTTTATGCAGAGTGGGGCCCGCGTTTGTTGAGCCCGTAGATGATGATGTCCCCACCGATGAGGAGACGCGCCGGGAGGACTCAAATGTTGAGTCAGATGAGGAGAGCGGGGGCGATTCTGATATGGGAGACGAAGCAACAACACCTGATGAAGAAGTTGAATAGTTCGATTGATTAGGGAGTTTCACCACCTACCTTTGTGATACGTTGAAATTTTGTGAACACTGGGGACAGTGTTCGGTTTAAGTGTGGGGTGAGAGTAGTTAGGTGCCAGCTACTTTGTTTATGTTTATATTTATGTTTTCTTGTTGTGCCTGTGAAAAATGTGACCTTGTGACTATGTGTTGTGTGTTCTGTAATTAAATAGGGGTTGTAATGAATGATGAAGCTGCTGTGTATTGTGTTGAGCTGTTGTTGGTTGGTTGTGTTGTGTAAATATTGTTCAAATTTAAATTTTTATCTTTTTCTACCGAATTTTTTTTGAATTTTTTTTAAAATTTTTTATGTTGAGTTTCTCGGCCTTTGTTTTCGGTGCTTTTACCGAGAATAGTCCCATTGAATCGAAGTCGTAGATAGTGACCGTTCCCTATGATGGATGGATGACGACCGTCTTAAGGGAAATGTAGTCGATAGGAGTAGTTTTTTTCTTTCTTTTCTTTCTTTTGTTTGTGTCCCAAACGTGTCGCTACTTCATGGTTTGGAATTCTTGTTACGTGTTGTACATGATATTAAGATGCAAAAGTGATTCTCATGAAAGCATGCAAATGTGGAAACATGTTGATATACCTAGGACATAGAGTTCGATTCGGTGTGATCGAGGCTTAATAGTGAATTCTTGTAATTAGCTGATTGAAGAGTGTTCGGGTGGTTTTGGGTTATAAAACCGACATGCAAGTGCACGTGGTCGAACAAGTAGTAAGTGGCTTTAGTAAGCCAAGTATCGATCCCACAGAGACTTGGATTAAGTGCAATTTGCTCAAGTATACTATATTTTACTTCTAACAATGCAGAAAACAGTGTAACCAAAAAGTTAATAGTTTGTTTTATAAATTTTTATACTAAAACTAAGAACAAATATCTACTTTGAATCTGAACTATGAATGAAAGCATGCTGAGGTTAAATGAACATGTAATGAAATTAATTATCATCATAATTTGGTTAATCTGTTCCTCCAGTTGCTAGCCAAGAACAATTGCCAAGAGATCAAAACTCTCATATTTAACCTCACTTAAGAATCATGAACCATCCGTCTACATTTCTGTGATCAAATGCAATTCATGTCCTAGCCATACAATTCCGGTTCCTAAATTGACTAATACGACTTTCAGGTATATTTCTATCCTGAAGGCAAATCAAGACTCAATTTTCCCAAACCAAGTAAAGAACATATCCTATTAATTCACAACTTTCCAATTTCGTGCTCTCTCGAGTGAAACCGGACTTTGTAGATGTACATTAATGTAGGCCACACACTAATGCAGTAAGAACAAGAATTAATAGAACAACATGGAAGGAAAGATGAAAAACCAAATAATGACTGATCAAATTTCATCACAACGGTTCATAACCTCAGCAAGGAGAGGAATTAGCCACTCATTTGTGGATTAAACATCATAAAATGAGTGTTAATCATACAAGCAATTGAATTAAAGAAGAAAGAAAGAGAGAAAAAACCCTGAACTTTTCGTCCCTCAACTGCCTGTAACCCATGTCCTTGCTCCACCAAGTCAGAATTATGAAAAATAAACCTAAGTGTGCTATTTATAGTAGTAGGACTCTTTTCCGGAATAACAAGCAACGTGTCACGGAGTGCATCGCGGAGCACTGCCTCCGTGACACGCTATGGACGCGGAGGCTCTCTGGAAATCACCCGAACTTGGCCCCGGCAGCGCCCTGCCGTGTTGGCAGCGTGTCACGCTGCTTGGGCAGCGCGTTGCCACCTCTTGGTCGCGCAGCCAACCTGCCGTGGCACGTTTCCAATGTGTAGGTGGGCTGTTGTGGTCGGCCTGCCTGCCGTGGCACGTTGCCAACGCGCAGGTGGGCTGTTTTATGCCTCCTATTTGCCGACGTTCGCGTGTTAATTCCGTTTCCAAGCCTCTACTTCACCAACTCATGGATTAGTTACTCAAAAGTCACCAAAACCTGCAAAACAAAGGCTAATCATGTTGGTTATCACATATCTTCACTTCATATAAAATTACATGAAAATATATACAATAACTTAGATAAACAAGACTAATTTAAGTCATAAAGCGTATCTCGGGCATGCTATTTTTGCCCGTGATCACAACCCCACACTTAAAGCCTTGTTCGTCCTCGAACAACCTTTTACATATCATGCATATGGAGACTCCCACATAACTAATTTAGCAAGATAATTGAAGTTACGGCTATAATGATTACGTAAGATACAAGCTAAAAATAGAGCATGCCTGATTTGATCATTGAAATGAAGTACAACTATGTTAAGATTTCTTAACCTCAAGAATCGACTCTCAATCTTAGAAAACTCATGCAAATCAACTGATTAAGAAATATCACATGAATTATATCCTTCATTCAACATGTGCCCCTCACAGAAAGTGAGTTACCCAACTTCACATGCAAAACAATTTTTAAAACACAACATGTGTGGGTACATAAATAGAATTACACTCACTCTCACAAAGAATTCACATGCATCATGTAATGACCCATAAGCTTGCCCTTAGTGTTTTATTCCACTAATTTAAGGATGTGTGAATGCAAGATCAAGTAGGACTTTTTAGGTTGTAATGTAACTCAGGTGCGGGTAAGTACTATTATTGCCAGTAATAGTGACTATCTTTCCTAAGCGCTTTTAATACATCACGCCTTCATTACAAACTTCCCTTCCCTCACTTCACCTTTTTCTCTTTTCATCTTTCTTTTTCCTCTTTTGTTCCCCCCTTTCTTTAGGCACTTTTTGCTTATTAGTAAGGAGTTCTATAAGTAACTTTTCATTTATTTATTTTCTTACTCCCTACTAATATTCACCCATATTCAAACAAGTGCACCCTCGCCCTTTCTCAACTTTTACAATTGCTACTTTCCCTTCTTTTTCATTCTTCTCACTCCTTTACTCTTTCGGATTTTTCCTTTAAGCGCTTAGGAGTTTTGGTTCAATTTCAAGGCTAATGAAAGAAAAAGGATTAAGCTTATGTTGCAGCTGTCAAAGAATAGGCTCAATGGGGTTAACTAGGATTAATTTTTCAAGGTAGGTATAATGAGGGATAAAAGTTTGGTTCATTCAAAGAAATGCCTAAATCATCTCCTATAATTCACATCCTTCATTTTGTTTTATATACACACCAGGCAAGTTCTAGACATTTCATAATAGCACAGAATACTCAAAAACCTTACACTCATGGCACATGCTCAATTCAAGACACATTCAGCAGACTCTTACTCAGCTAATCACCAGAATTCAGAATTAAGCTTCCATCATATTGAGTCAAATTCAAGAGCCTAAGTGTCTCAAACAAAGTTATACACTTGCATGCTTCACACTGAACATACTTGCATCTTACAACCATGTATAGAACATAACAAGAACATCAAGCACCAATTAGTTATGGTTTCAAAAACCCAAAACCTATCGACTAGTTTTTCCTCAAGACGGTCGTCATCCATCCATCGTCGGAAATAGTCACTAACTATGACTAAAAACATTATATACAGACCAAGGAAAGAAAAATAAAAAATTTTATTCTTCGGTTCAATTACCCCCCGTCGGAAAAGAATCGAAAAGAAAAACCAACGGGTGATGAATTCATGCTTGACTCCCAACGAATTTTCAATTTTTTCACAAATTGCACACAAGCATTACATCCATCAAACACTCGTTAAGCACAAAAATTTGAAATTTCCCTTGAAATTTCCCTCACCCCACACTTAAATCATGCTATGTCCTCATAGCATCAAATTAAAAATTAAAAAGGGTGAGAAATACTCCCTGAGGCCTTTAGGCCTAGCTACTAGCATGCCTTCCTGCAACTTTGCACAAGTGGGTATTCGACCCCACACTTTTTCTCTTCCATGCTTGTTAGCTTCCTCCTCCACGGGTACTCAGACTTCCCCTCCATCTGTGCTTAACTTTCCACCAAAACAACACAAGATGAAAAATAAATAAAATCAACTTAAATGCAAGAAATTAAAATGGTACGCATGGTACCCTTGGGTTGCCTCCCAAGCAGCGCCTAATTTTACGTCGCGGCACGACGTATCTAGTTTCACCGCTTTTTCCTCCACCTTGAGGATATGAATCTCACCCCTAATTTCTTCTCTAATTTCCTCTTATGCTCCAGGGGTGGTGGTGCAAAATTGTAAGGACCAAGCAGTAGATGTTGCATTTTGAACTTGTTGTCCCTTAAGTAAACGAAGTCATTTTGTCTCTCCGAGTTAGCAAATTTCAAAATATACGGGGCTTGGTCCTCCTCTAGACATTTCTCTTTAAGCTTGGAAGACTCTATTTCTATGTTGTCAACCAAACTTAATGTCGAAAAATGCGTCGAGTGTGGTCCAATAAACCTCAACTCTGAAACTGCATTGTGCTTGACCTCCTTACTTGTATACACCTTCTCAGCATCGACATCTGTCTCTCCATTAATGTCAATTGGGGGATACTCTATCTCTTCTTCCATGAATGGATTTTCCACAGGTGTGAGCCCATCACGGGGACACTCAAGAGATTCTATTTGTTGGGCTTCATCCAAAAATTCACCCTTGTCTTCCTCTTGTAGTTCCTCTTGAATATCGGCTAAAACTGTTACCTGCAATTTATCACAAGCTTCAGCCTCAGCAATCATCTCTGTGAATTTGACGCTCATCCTTTCTAGAGCCTCTGCATTCTCTTCTTGCTGAATTCTCAATACTGCGATCGCCTCCTTCATTGCTTCTGATTGCTCCAAGAGTTGTTTCAGCATGTCTTCTATTCTAGCTTGGCGTCCCAAGTCCTCATTTTCAGCATGCCTATATTCAGCAAAAACAACAGAAGGATCATAGTAGGGGCTTGGGGGAGGGGAATATGCATTCGGACAGCCATCCCAATGGCCATCTTGACCACCACACATATTACACGTGTTACAGTGTTGCCACGAGTGGTGTCCTCCGCAATCCAGACAAGATTCGCTAAAATATGAGTATCCACCATTTATACCATTTGTATTCCACGATGTCATGTCAATAAGGGTATCCGAAAAAGAAAAAAAAATGAAAAAGAATTAAAACAAACACTAAGACCAAGTTGTTAGCACTTAAGAAAAACAAATATAGTAAATTAACACTTAAAACAAATTCACCAATTGCCAAGTCCCCAGCAACGGCGCGAAAAACTTGTTCGGGTGGTTTTGGGTTATAAAACCGACACGCAAGTGCACGTGGTCGAACAAGTAGTAAGTGGCTTTAGTAAGCCAAGTATCGATCCCACAGAGACTTGGATTAAGTGCAATTTGCTCAAGTATACTATATTTTACTTCTAACAATGCAGACAACAGTGTAACCAAAAAGTTAATAGTTTGTTCTATAAATTTTTATACTAAAACTAAGAACAATTATCTACTTTGAATCTGAACTATGAATGAAAGCATGCTGAGGTTAAACGAACATGTAATGAAATTAATTATCATCATAATTTGGTTAATCTTTTCCTCCAGTTGCTAGCCAAGAACAATTGCCAAGAGATTAAAACTCTCGTATTTAACCTCACTTAAGAATCATGAACCATCCGTCTACATTTCTGTGATCAAAGGCAATTCATGTCCTAGCCATACAATTCTGGTTCCTAAATTGACTAATACGACTTTCAGGTATATTTCTATCCTGAAGGCAAATCAAGACTCAATTTTCCCAAACCAAGTAAAGAACATATCCTATTAATTCACAACTTTCCAATTTCGTGCTCTCTCGAGTGAAACCAGACTTTTTAGATGTACATTAATGTAGGCCACACACTAATGCAGTAAGAACAAGAATTAATAGAACAACATGGAAGGAAAGATGAAAAACCAAATAATGACTGATCAAATTTCATCACAACTGTTCATAACCTCAGCAAGGAGAGGAATTAGCCACTCATTTGTGGATTAAACATCATAAAATGAGTGTTAATCATACAAGCAATTAAATTAAAGAAGAAAGAAAGAGAGAAAAAACCTTGAACTTCTCGTCCCTCAACTGCTTGTAACCCACGTCCTTGCTCCACCAAGTCAGAATTATGAAAAATAAACCTAAGTGTGCTATTTATAGTAGTAGGACTCTTTTCCGGAATAACAAGCAACGTGTCACGGAATGCATCGCGGAGCAGTGCCTCCGTGACACGCTACGGACGCGGAGGCTCTCTGGAAATCACCCGAACTTGGCCCCGACAGCGCCCTGCCGCGTTGGCAGCGTGTCACGCTGCTTGGGCAACGCGTTGCCACCTCTTGGTCGCGTAGCCAACCTGCCGTGGCACGTTGCCAACGCGTAGGTGGGCTGTTGTGGTCAGCCTGCCTGCCGTGGCACGTTGCCAACGCGCAGGTGGGCTGTTTTGTGCCTCCTATTTGCCGACGTTCGCGTGTTAATTCCGTTTCCAAGCCTCTACTTCACCAACTCATGGATTAGTTACTCAAAAGTCACCAAAACCTGCAAAACAAAGGCTAATCATGTTGGTTATCACATATCTTCACTTCATATAAAATTACATGAAAATGTATACAATAACTTAGATAAACAAGACTAATTTAAGTCATAAAGCGTATATCGGGCATGCTATTTTTGCCCGTGATCAAAGAGTCTGTGAATATGTCTTGAGTTGATCATGTGCAATGAGTGTGAGGTGAGGTTTCGATTATTCCATGCTATTGTGAAGTGTTTAGAACTCTCCTGGTGTGTGTACTAAATGAAATGAAGGATGTGTATTGTACGAAAGGATGTAGGCATTTCTTTGAATAAACCGAAAGTTTCTCCATTATCATACCTACCTTGAATGTACATCCTAGTTAGCCCCATAGAGTCTTTAGCCTATTTTTTTCTTTCTTTGAAGAGGTACAAACCGAGCTTAACCCCTTCTTTTCATTAGCCGTGAATTTGATCCAAAACTCTTTAGCGCTCAAGAAAAACAATTTTCCCACAGTGTAAAGGAGTGAGAATTGTGAAACGGAAGGAAAGCGGAAGTGGTGAAAGCTAAAGAAAGGTCAAAGGTGCACTTGCTGAAATTAAATAAAAATAAAGGTGTATAACTAATCTTTGCTATTAAGTCGAGTGTGCTTAATGAAATGGGAACAAAAACAAAGAAATTTTTTTTTCAAGAATGAGAGGATGAAGGAAGAAACAATGGCTGTAATGATGGTGGGATGTATTGAAAAGCGCTTAAGGAAGCTAGTTGCCATTATTGGTTAGCCTAGTATTTACTAGGTCCTTAGCTTACATTATAACCCGTTAAGTCCTACGTGATCTTACATCACGCGTCCTTATATTAGTGGAGTAATACACTAGAGGCAAGCCTATGGTTCATGACATGATGCATGTGAGTTCTTTGGGAGAGAGAGCGAAATTGTATTCATAAACCCCTACATGTAGTGCTTTGGAAATCATATGATACCAAATGGGGTAATTCTCTTGTGTTGTGAGGGCACATGCTTGATGAGAGAATAAATTTCGTGTCGGATGTCTTGATCAGTTGATTTGCATGAGTTTTCCAAGATCGAGAATTGATTCTTGAGCTTAGGAGATCTTAATGTGATGTACTTCATTGTATTGATGAGACCATGCATGTTTTCTTGATGATTTGCTATATTAAATAATCGGTATAGCCGTAGCTTGAATTGTCGAGCCAAATTAACTATGCGTGGGTGTCAATTGCATGAGATGTGAGAGTATTGTTCGAGGACGAACAAGATTTTAAGTATGGGGTAAGTGATCTTGGGCAGAATTGCATGCCCAAGTGATACTCAAATGTTTCATTTTGACTTGTTTATCTATCGTTATGTGTACATTCTCATGTGATTTTTAGTTAAATATGAATTTATACTAACCAACATGATTAGTGTGTTTTGCAGGTAAAAGAAAATTTTGGAAGCTAATATACATGTTGGTGAAGATTGGGAATGAACTTGGAAACAAGGAGTGAAAAATGACAAGGGAGAGCAGCAAAAATAGAGGCTCCGTGATGGAGCTGTGTCACGTTGCCATCGCGGAGGCACTCTTCCTCAGATGAAATAATTTGGTCAATTTTCAGTGAAGGTGCGCGATAGCACCGTGGCATGTTGGGAAGGCTCCGCGATGCAAGCCGTGGCACGTTAAGGTGAAATTGCCTGGGGAGCCGACTTCCAGTGAGGGTCCGCGATACCTCCGTGGCACGGAGGGAGTGCTCCACGATACACTCCGTGCCAAGTTGCTTGTTATTCCGGGAAAAAATCTCAAGAGTATAAATAGCACACTTAGGTTTTATTTTAAACATTCTAACTTGGTTGAGCAAGAACGTGGGTTACAGGCAGTTGAGAGGACGAAAATTCTAGGGTTCTTCTCTATCTCTTTCTCTTTTAACACAATTGTTTGTATGAATTCTGCTTATTTGATGATGTTTAATCCACAAATGAGTGGCTAAATTCACTTCTTGTTGAGGTTAAGAACAATTGTAGTGGAATGTAATGGTTAATCATTTCAGTTTTCATCTTTTCTTCAATGGTTGTTCTATCAATTCTTGTTTGTACTGTATTAATGTTTGGCCAATGTTAATGTATATCTAAAAATCCAATTTTGATTTTGAAAAGGAAAGAAATTGGAAAGATGTGAATTGGTAGGATATCATCTCTTCTTAGTTTAGAAAATTGAGAATTAATTTACATTCAGAATAGAAATATATCTAAAAGTCTTATTAGTCAATTAAGGAATCGGTTATGTATGGATAGAGCATGAAATTCTTTTACCACAGAAATGTAGATTAAGGTTCATGATTGTTAAATTGGATAGGAGTCGAAAGATCCAATCCATGGGCAATAATTCTTGACTAGCAACCGAAGAAAAGATTAGCTGAATTATATTGATAAATTACTTCCCTGCATGTTTGTCTTAACCTCAGCTTGCGCATTACTATTGTTCAGACTCAAATTATAATCTTAACTTAGATTTTCATAAATTAATAAACTTAAACTCCCAAAATATTATTTATTTGGTTGTCTGCATTCTTAAAGGTATAGTTCACTGACACTTAAGTTAATTAGTACCGTAGCTCAGTCCCTGTGGGATCGATACTTGGCTTTAATTAAGCCACTTTACTACTTGTTCGACCACGTGCACTTGCGTGTAGCATCACCACAAGCCGAACACACCTCAACATCCATGTCACAGGATAGCACAACAAAGTCAGCTGGAAGTATGAACTTATCCACACGGACCAAGACATCCTCAAGAACTCCTAGAGGGTACTTGATAGAGAGATCCGCCATCAATAGACTCATTGTTGTTTGACTTGGGACTCCCCAATCCTAGATTTTTAAAGATCACGAGAGGCATTAGGTTGATACTTGCTTCGAGATCACACAGTGCTTTGTTGAACATGCACACTCAAATGGTGCAAGGAATGGTGAATGCCCCTGAGGTCCTCCCTCTTGGGAGCAAGATTGCTAGCCATTACAGCACTACAATAGTGCGACACCTCCACTGTGCCTGCATCCACAATCCTCTTCTTTTTCAACAACTCCTTCATAAGTTTGGCATAGCCAGACATTTGGAGCAATGCATCCACAAGCAGTATATTTATGGATAATTTACTGAACATATCAATGAATTTTCGAAATTGGTTGTCATCCTTCTTTTTAGTCAACCACTGAGGGTACGAGGATGTAAATCTAGGCTCTTGGCCTTTAGCATTGAGAGGCACCTCACCCTTTTTCTCAACAACAACATTCTCATGAGGAACATCTACTCCTTCTTCCTCTCATTATTCCTCACTGTCAACACAAATTGGTGCTCTTGGCACCATATCATTCACTCCATCACTTGCTTTTGGATCAACAACTTTCTTGGCCTTAAGACCCGTATCAGCTACAAGTTTTCCACTCCTCATGACAATAGCCATGCAATAATTGTCCTTCTTCGAATTGGGTATAGTATCACTCAGGAGTGTTCCTTTTATCTGGGGGTTTATTTGGGTTGCGAGATGATTCATTGGAGCCTCTAAATTCTTGATAGAGGTCGAATAGGAGCTCATAGTTTGGGAAAGGTTAGAAACCTCTCCTTTCAATTCCTTCACTCCACATCGGTTAAATCTACTCTTTTCAACATCGTAGCCAACATCTCCTTGATTTTTGAATTGCCAACATGACTTACCACTGGTTGCATTTGTGCCACATTTGCTTTGGCAGGAGGTATATATGGATTTTGAGCTTCTATTATACCCCTCATGATTTTGCTCTCAATTCCCCCATCTATCATTTCTCCCATTCCAACCTTGATTTTCACGATTTCTCCAACCTTGATTCTTATCACGATGGTGCAAAGTGCCTTTGTTGGAACCTTGGCATCCTTGATGAGAACCCCCCATGTATTGACATTAATATTTAGGAGGTGAACCATCTCCTTCATATTGCCCAGCCCTTGGGTTCCTATAACATTGACACTCTTGGCTCCGGCCCCCATAACATGTTTAGTCATTAATTCAAGGTGGGTCATCATCTTTGCTAAGGTTTCATCTCTTTCCTTATCATGCCTTCTCATTTTTGCGGTTACAAGGTTGGGAGTGGTAGAACTTGAGGACACCTCGGTGTCTCTAGTGTGCCATGCTCAATTTGTTTTGGTCATATGATAAAGAAGAGCCTTGGCCAATCCAAATGTTTGGTCCATAAGGGATCCACCCGCAAGGTTGTTGGCCATCGACTTATTGATTGAGTCAAGGGAATGATAGAAGCTTTAAAGTAGAACTCCATCTGAAAAACCATGGTTGGGGCATATCACTACCTTCTTTTGAAGCGGAGCCAAACCTCATGCAAGGGCTCTCCTGGGAGTTGTCTAAAATTGGTAATCTCGTTCCTCAATTGAAGCATCCTCGAGGGAAGGAAGAATCTTCCCAAGAAGACCTCTATCAGCTCCTTCCATGAAGTGATTGACCCTGGGAGAAACTCTTCTAACCAAACAGTGGCTTCCCCTATTAATGAGAATAGGAAACGCCTCAGCCGAATTGACTCTTGGTTGATGTTGGTAATATTAAAGTGTTGGCAAATTTCAAGAAAATTGTGGAGGTGTCTATTAGCATCTTCACTTGGTTTCCCTATGTATAAACCCTTCATTTGTAGCAAGTGTATCATGGTGCTCATCATATGGAAGACGACATTTCCTATTGTAGATGGTAGGAGAATAGCACCAGCTACATCGTGCAACATCGGCTCATCATCATCCTTGTCCATGTGGTCGTCCAAAGAACCACTTGAGAGTCCTGGCTCATGAAGTTCAACTTAAACAAGCAGCCAAAACAACAAATAATGTAAATTCACACAAGATGCTTAACTAGCTCAAGTTAACAAACAACTCTAGGCTATCAATGCCTATTCCCCGGCAACGACACCAAAATTGATAACGTCCAAATCCACTCCTCAAAATAAGAGAGTGTACACTGTCGTATGCAATATATTTTACCCAACTAAGAGTCGGGGTCGAATCCACAAGGAATGGAGAATGATTGGTACTAAAGTTGTAAATCAATCTAAACTAACTAGAGTCATTGCATCACAATTTATAAAGTAAATTTTGGGGAAAAAATAAGATCACTATATGATTCTAAGAGCACTAACAAAATAGGGCAATATGAATTGAAGCAACAATGATAGCAAGTACCAGGGATGTCCTATTAACAGGGAATCAATAGGATTAGAGTTAATTGCTAAGTCTCAAGAATCAACTACAAGCATGAATAGCCATGGATTAGGTTGTACTTGATGTTTTCCAACCACTTGGGTATATTTTACTTGGGTTCTTTCGAAACCCAAGATCACATAACAAATTACCCATATTGACTAAGAGAAGAGTTCAACTATTTCTAGCCATAACCCCTGAATGAGTTATGAAAATGGGTCTTGGCTATCTCCATCCCAACTCCACACCTTTAAAACTCAATTCCCCACTAATGCTTTCTCATCCATATCCTACTTCCCTTTCTAAAGCAAAAACAAGATAAGTAAATACAATTTATGTTTGCAACCATAAATATTTTAATTAATTAGAGAAAACATTAGATTAATGCACAATAAGTGATTTGGAGACTAAAACAACAACACCCAATCCATTTGACACCCCTATGAAGAACACACCCCTAGCAATCAAATTAGCTACTCATGAATAGGGATAAGAAGATTATATCAACAAAAGATTCATTAACATTCATCATTGAGTAGTAATTTAAGCTTCAAAGTATGCTTCAAAGTATGAATCGTAGGTCTTCTTCTTCCAGCACTTTGCTTTTTAGTTCAATTCCTTAGCTTTCCCTATTTAAGTTTAATACCTACAAACTCAAAGAGAAAGGGCATGAAACCTTACAAAATAAGTTGAAAGCAAAGAAAAAGCTCATGCTTAAAAGCCTAATGAGTTGATAAATTACTAACTCATCATACACAATCCTTGGAGATCATCTTTCCAGCCTTAAAATAGGAAACAAAGCCATCTACATGCAAAACTAAACTACCCTTCCACTCTAGGACTGGTTCACCCATAAATCGAAACTCTACCATAAGGGTTCTACAATTAATCGAAGCATAAAAAGCATGCGACCAATACACACCAAAGATAACATCAAAATCGATCATATCTAACCCACTAAGTCGACTAAGAGAATTTTTGAAAGAATCATGATAGGAATATTTCTGTACACCTGTCGAGCTAAAATTGACTCACTGATAGGAGTCGAGACTGAGAAGGGTTCTGAAAGGATTTCGGGACTGACACCGAAATTGATAGCAACATAGGGAGTCACAAAGGATAATATGGTCCCTGGATCTAACAATGCATAAATAGCAAGATCAAAAACTCGTAATATATCAGTGACCACATCAGGTGAGCACTCCAACTCCTGGTGAGATGAAAGTGCATAGAACCTGTTCTGGCATTATCCGCCAGCTGCACTAGAAGAGGCCTCCTGCTGAGGTGGGCAAGCTGCTAAAGTGGTGGCTGGGGAAAAAACTCTACCGTCACCCTATATGGCTGAAGGACAATATCTGAGCCTATATTCGAGTTTACCACACCCAAAACATGCATTTGAGCCAACTAAGCATCGCCCAGGGTGGTTCTTACCGCACTTTTTGTAAGATGGAAAAGTGCGCTCCCCAGAAATGCTCCCCTAAGCCCTAGAGCCTGATGCTCCACCTCTGTGATCACCCCTGGGCCTTGATGGAACACTGGCTGATGATGGAATTGGGGCTGATGACCTCTGATGGGACTGAAGGTGATATCCACCACCGAATCTCTACTGAGAGTACCCATAGCTCCCTGTACTAGCCCTCTTAGCCTCTCTCTCCCTATCCTTCATCTACTTTGCCTCTATCTACTGGGCATATATCATTAGTCGAGAGATATCTATATCACTAATCATCATGGTGATCCTGCAATTTTTGACCGATGAATCTGCAATCCCATTCACCAACCTGCTCACATGAGCCCTCGGCTCTGCAACCATCTCCGGAGCATACTTGGACAACTGGATGAACTTCAAGGCATGCTCCTAAACAGTCATGTCATTCTACTTCAAGTTGATGAACTTTTCTGCCTTTGCTTCCCTCAACTCTTGGGGAAAAATCGGTCCAAAGAAGTCATAACAAACTCATCCCAGCCAATAGGGATTGCACCAACTCCCTTACGCTCCTTCCACCGTCGGAACCATATGTGAGCGACCCTCTTCTGCTGGTAGAAATCCAAGTATGTAGTCCCCTCTCCCATAACACCCATAATCTGGGTAATCTTCTAGACCTCCTCTATGAACTCCTGTGGATCCTCGTCCACCTTCACATCATGAAACTTGAGCGGGTTCATCCTGGTGAAGTTTCGCACCTTAGTTTCCACCGCATTCCCATTCATGTGCACATGAGCCACAACCTTCTAGTTGATCTAGGTTATCATGGCCTATGCTAGCATCTAAAAAGTAGCCGGAACTCAACATGAGCACTTGCTCTTGCACAGGATCAGTTGGAGCTGGTGGGGCTAGCTGATGCTCATCTCTATTGCCATTTCCATTTATTTTTTCATTGACTTGGTGATTAGGCATACTTCTGCAAGTGCATATAGCCTGAGAAGGATAACGAGAGTTGAACTCCATAGTATGAGATAGAATCATAAAAGAAGGAGAGTTTTTCTAAAACATCTAATAGAATTTTCCTCATAAGTGTGGCGCGCTTTATACCCATGAAAAGACTCTACTTAACGCGAATTTTAGACACCCTAGGAAACACCTAAATTTGATACTCTAATATCAAGTTTGTCATGACCCGATCATAGACTCCGGATGCGATGAGACCTAGAATCATGAAGGGCTCCAAGCTAATCCATGACATATATATAACATGATAGAGAGCATATCTAAAGAGGAAATGAATCATAGCATAAGATAAGCAGAGGTCTAAAATATATCATAAGGCATAAAATGGAGACAACAAGTCTACAACGCTGAGTCATCTAACATACTGTCTAAAAAGCCTCTAATCATAAGATGAGCTGATGAGACAACATCCCCAAATAGCTCGCTAAGTCTAAAATTGAAAACAAGATCATAACATCATTAACCGATAAAGGTCCTCAGAAGATGAGGACTCACCTAAATGGGATAATAACGCTCAAACCATACCTCCTACCGAAGTATGAAGTGGATGTTTTCAATAAAGAACCCAACTAGAGGTTGGGGTCGAACCCACAGGGAATATGGAAGAGCTAGACTAAAGCCAGTAAGTGATCTTGTTGGTTAGTTACTCCAAATTGGGGGTTCTAAAGAAAGCAATAATTAAAATAACTATTAAAATTTTGGTTTAAATCAAGAATGAAGGATAACTAGGGTTTGTGTTCCCCATGGGTTCATGACAGCTTCAGGTATACATACGTGATCATCACCGATGCTTACTTGTAGAACTGATAACTAAAGTTCATCCAAACAACTGGTTTGTCCCTATTGAATGACTATACTCAATCACCGAGTCAGGTCTCATGAGCGATTTCAATTTAACCATTATCAATTTGTCCCAAATTTAACTATCCTGCGATCATAGCTCATGTTAATACAATGATCATCAAGATCAAGGCTTTGTTGTAATTCTCTTTTCCTAATCTCTACCTCTCTAGGCTCAAGCAAGTAAAGAATTCGGGCAAGTCCTAATGTTGCGCACCATTAAGAAACGTTTAAGCATGAACAAAATACAATACAAGTATTATGCATTAGTTTTGAATCACTTTTATGTAACCCTAGCTTGTTAATCCATCATGGTTCCCACAACCCTAACTATGGAGGTTTTAGCCTCTCATAGTTGCAAGATTGTGACTTGCATAAATACATAAATCAATACTTACAATCGCAGATGAGAGAAAAACTTCTTTAAATAAATCAAAAAAATCCTCAAGAACAAAGTATGAAGATCAATAAGAAATCAAGATAAGGTTGATCAAAACTCAATTCTATATTTTTCCTCTTTTCACGCCTCTCTATTACAAAGTAATGATTTTTGATCATCTCCCTAATGTTTCTCCATGAAAATAAAACATAAAAAGTATTTATACAGACATAAAAATCATTTTCCTAGGCTAACAAGGTAAATTTCCATAACTGGTGCGCCTGTGCCACGATCAATCCTACAACCTGTAGCAGGTTTGTACGGGTCGTACTTGTTTCCCGTATTTTCTTGACCGACTGAAATTTGGCTAAGTGTTGAGCCTTGGTATGACTCGTACATTCTCCCTATGAGTCGTACTATGCTTCCGTGGCTTGACTCTGAGAATTCTCAATTTTTCTGGAGTTCTTCATGAGTGTGATGGTACGACTCGTACCTTGACGCCATGACTCGTACTGTCTATCCGTGTCAGGAGTCAGCCTCTTGTGGAAATCTTCTGAATCTTTCCACGACTCAATGATAAGGCCCGTACAAACATTGTACAACTCATACTGAGATTCGTAGGATGCACTCTTCATAACTTAGCCATCTAAAACTTTTCACGATCTTTAGTACGACTCGTAACATCAACCTACGGCTCGTACTGAGACTTGTGACTTAAGCCTATTTTCTGCACTTTCAGGCTATCTTTTGCAAATTCTTGCTCCAACACCTATTTATCCTGTAACCAAAGAAAAAGTTCCTTATATCCATATAAACATACCTAAGTCCATGCTATTTTCTTAGTTTTGAGCGTCAAAAGTACTGTAAACTCATAGCAAATCACGGGAACTAAGTTGGACTACTGCGGGAGCGAGAACTAATGACGAGGCTAAGACTGGTCGCCCGAACCAATATCATGAAATGATATAGCATAGAGTATGCGGTCAGTACTTTGAATATACTGAGTATGTAGAGTAAGTAAAATATGCTAGTAAAATAGTAAAAGAGAATTATGAGTATAAGCTTGTGTAAAACATGAGATTCAAATCATAAAATGAACATGAAGGCTCAAGGTTTTTCATACTATAATATAAAACGATCATAACTGAATTCATAAGTAATAACCTTGTAAAACATATTTTTTATCCAAATCATCATAATTCATAAAATCATAAATCGTGATCATTCATATTACCTTTCTAGGGGTAGGACCATCAAAAGGTGTGATATCACTCATGGGTGTCCCATTCGGGCATGGAATGCATTCTCGTGGAGGACCCTATCATGGTTGTGTTGGCACGTAATTCTAAGACCCGAGTGCGCTGGAACCCCAGCCTACTTGGTGCTAAAACACTACTCTCAAAATATATATAATACTCATATAATAATCATAAAATATGGATTTACATGGCTAGTTAAAATCATGAAATTCATAACATATTAACATACGTGAGCTATCCATGAAACAAGTACCAAAGGTCGTCCGTGATACATAGATTTGAATTTCATGAAAATCATGCATAATGGGGTAAATCAACATATCTTGTAAACTATGGATTCATGAGCAATTCTAGTAGAAAACATGCTTCATAATCATAGTACATAACTTGAATCTTAAACGACTTGAAATAATAAGAGAATCATAGAGTTTCATGCAATTTGGTTAAACCCTGGAAGTTCATAAAATCATACTTGAGACTTGAAATTTATAGATTCATGAGGGATTTGATAAGGGACTTGTGTTCATAACCATAGAATCATAAAGTGAATTTTAAGGAGATTGATTTCATGGAAGAACATGAAAGAATTCATCCATAATAAGCTTAACCCTAAAATTTTGAGAATTAGGCATGGGAGGTGGGGATCATGAATTCAACTTGGAAAGGGCATGAGGGTAGAATAAACCCCTCATTCATAGCCCTACACACATGGGTAGATGATCCTTTGACTTGTCTTGAAGACATACGAAAGATTTGAAGAAATTGATGAAGAACCCTAATCTTGGCTTGAGGGGATTTTATCTCTCAAATAGGGTGTTAGGAGTAGAATAAGGGTTTAGGTGAAATAAAACCCTTACATAATCCCCTTATAAAACCCAAAACGACCCCATTTAGGAGTTAAAATCATAGGAAGTTATAAAAATACCCCTGAAAGATCGCACTTAAAAGCTGCCCTTCCAGTGGTATGATCCATACCACGTATCGTACCAAGGACCTATGACTCGTTCTGAGTCTCATAGTCATGAATCCCTCTTTAGTCAACCCTCTAAATCTCCAATGTATGCCCCTAGGTATGACTCATACCACCTATATACGGCTCGTAGAATCGAGTCGTGGCTTCTTAGCCACTTCCTGCCAACTCTCTGAATTCATACCATAGTCCCTTAGTATGACTCATATAGACCTGTTACGAGTCATGACATCCAGTCGTGAATTCTTACTCAGAATTTGTTGAAATCTCTTGACCCTTCAGTATGAATCCTGGTATGACTCATACCAAGAACTATGGATCGTACTGTGGCTTGTACTGAGGCATATTTCTAGTTTCTCTGCATGATCACCTTCCAAACCTTGGGTCTAGTCTAAGAAACTTTTGGGGTGTTACAGATTATCCCCTTAATTTGGAGGGCAGTGCTTAACCCATCCAGAATTCAAAAGAATGGTCAAAGTAGCACAATAATATTAGCTTTAAAGTAGCAAAATAATGTCTTGAAGTAACACGATAGTAGCTTTGGAAATGCTTGAAAGTGGTGTAATGGTAGCTTAAAAGTAGCAAAATAGTGGCTTGAAGTAACATAATAGTAGCTTGATTTAATAACACAAGAGTAGCTTGAAGTAACGCAATAGTAGCTGATCTTAGGCATATTTACATGCCCAAGTGCTATGCTATATCTTAGTTTGAATCGTGTTTGTCGATTAAATTATGCTTAATCTCATGTATTTTGATTGAAATGGTGTTCACGAACTAACATATGGGATTAGCCTTTGTTATGGGTTGGAATGCAAGCTAAAAGTGGCATTTGGAGACATCAACGTGCCACGGAGAATAAGTGTGGTGTTCAGAGCCGTGTCACAGAGAAAGAAAGCAAGTTCGGATGTTAAGGGACTACAAAACAGGGAGCATCCACATTGGTAGCATGTCATGAAGATAGTTTGGCGCGTTGGCCAGTGTGCCACACAAAGGAAAACATCACTTGCTTAAAACAGTGCAGTAGCGTGTTGGTAGTGTGTCACGGAGGGAAATCTCCGTGATAGCCAGCGTGTGACAGAGGCAAATCTCCGCAATAGACAGCGTGACATGGAGGCAGTCCACCATAGGACAAATTTCAACAATTATAAAAGAAACAACTAGCAGTTTAATTAGATATCATGTATTATTTTCTAAAACACAGAGGAGCAAAGGGAGAATGGAGGAAACTCTACTTAGGGTTGATTTTCTTTCATTTTTACACTCTTGTATTTCATGAATTCAAACACTATGATTAATCCTTATATTAGCATGAGTAGCTAAAACCTTTCTTCTAGGGTTGAGGCCACATGACATGATTGTATTTGCTTAAATTCCATTTGGTTCTAGTTTCATTGTTGTTAGTTCTTGCATTCTTGTTATTATTCATTTTAATGTTTGATCACCATTAAAATGCACTTGTTAATATTAGGCAAACTCAAAAGAGTAAAACCTAGGTTAGAACTAGGAATGCAAGAAGTGAGTTCAAGCCTTTAGGTCTGATTCGCGGTTAGGATTGAAATATATGTAATTCGCCTTGCTTGGTTATAAAACAAGAAGACAGCTACACACCTAAGTTTGAATTGTAATATCTCTACTCTTTGATGTAGTTGTGAATTCAATGTTTAGGTTAAATGGTTAGAGGTTCGAAAGTCCATAACCAGGGGAATTAACCCCGTGAACCACTCTGCATAGATAATTGCTTATGAATTAGGTTGTCATATCCATGCTCAACGATGTAGTTGTGAGACTAATTCGACTACATTTAGAGGCTCGAAAGACCATGAACATTGGATTTATCTTTTGAGCCAACAAATGAAATCACATACTTGAACTAGTATGAATGTAGCATTACATGATTGTTTGACCTTAACCCTGGATTCTTCTCATTATTGTTTTTCAACTTAATTTATGATCACCCTTAGATTTAGTAAAACACTAAAAAATCTTGAAAATTAGCACTTTTTAATTTTGAATTAATACTTGAACTTGTTAATTCACTTAAAATCCAGTCCCTGTGGGTTGGATATTCAGCTATTAGGAGTCACTTATTACTTGCATGACTGTGTGCGCTAAAGGCATATCAAGTTTTTGGCGAGGTTGTTGGGGACTGGAAACATATGGTGAATTTTTTATTTTTGTATTGTCTTACATTTTCTTAAGTGTTAAAAAAAATTTGGTCGTGGTCATCTTAGTTGCAGGTAATAGCTTTGTCCTTATAGCAAGCTAGTAAGGGATAGATAGCATGTTGAACCATATCCCGAACCTAAAAGAAGGTTGCGACAACTGAGAAGGGAAAGTTTCACTCTGTATCCTATCCAGCAAGTTGAACTGGTCGAGGTTGTATCGGCAGAGATGGTAGCGAGACCTGTGCGCGAGTGGCAACCCACTTGCGACAAATATTACCTCTAGCATCTGCAGATCGAAGCCTGGAGGCAATTTTGAGCTTAATAGAACATGGTGAAGTTGCTGAATTCCATTAGGAAATTCATAGGGATGACACATAAGGACCCACTGCAGCATCTGCAGAATTTCTTTGAAATTAGTGACACCTTCATCCCCACTGGAGTGTCAACTGATTACGTAAGGCTCACCCTTTTCCCATTTACACTTTCGGGAGAAGAGAAGAAGTGGCTGAACCAGAGCCACCAAACTCCATCACTACTTGGAATGTACTAGAAAGGAAGTTCCTCATAATATTTTTTCTATCAAGTGAGACTGCAAAGCTGCAAAGTGAGATCCTGCATTTCAAGCAGAGCCTTGAGGAGAATTTATATTTGGCTTGGGAGAGGTTCAAGTCATTGTTGAGAACTGCCCTCTCGACCAGCAGTCAAATAAAGTGCTAGCCCACACTTTTGTGGAGAGTATGGACACATATACAAAAATATTGTTAGACTCTACATCGGGTGGGCAAGCACTAGAGAAGACATACAATGAGCTGTACACTCTGTTGAACAAAATTGCATAGGGAAATCTAGAGTGGCACAATGATTCATCTAGAGGGGTAGTTAGAAAAGTAGTTGGGGTCATTGAAGTTCACAGTGAATGCGTTGGCAACCCAGTTAACATCCTTTAAACACCAAATGATGACTTAGTTCAGCAAGCTGAACTTGGCATAGCTGCAGGCACAGGTAAATGCAGTTCAACCAGCTTCTAGCTGGTGTGAAATTTTTGGAAACAATAGGCATGGTGCAGACTCTTGTGGAGAAAATCCAGAGTCGGTGAACTTTGTAGGAAATATTCCAAGAAATAATTAGAATTTTGGGAACATCTACAACCAAAACTGGCAGAATCACCCGAATTTCTCTTGGGGTGGTAATCAAGGCAGAGTTAGAGTTATCAGCAATCCCAGCAGCAGGGCAGGCAGACTAGTGGCCCTCTAGCAATGTTAAAAAGATGTTACGTAAAATCATGGCAAATCAGACCCAGATGGCAGCTGAGCTAAAGAATCAGCAGCTGGCCACAAGAAATTTGGAGAAGTTAATGGGTCAGTTAGCAACTACTCAGCATAATAAACTTCCAGGGGGTTTATCCATCGATACAGATACAAACCTGAGGCAGGTCATGGACATCAGTCTAAGGAGTAGCAAACAGTTGGCTGATGCACCACCAAAAAAGAAGAATAATGAGGTGCAACTAGAGTTGGTCAGACCAGGTTCATCAGTTGAAAAGAGTAATAATTAGAAAGCTGCTAGTAATACCCCAAAAGTTCCTAAGACTAGGTTTGGAATTTTAAAATGAGATTAATAGAAAAATCTACAATTTTATCACATAACGACTCATGGTACGAGTCGTAGGTTGGTCGGACAGGTTGTAGGATGGAGACGTTGTTTGATATAGGGCTGGTCAAGATAGATGGTATGGGTTGTGGTACAATCCATCATGGGAAACCATGGGTCTTGGTAGGTGGTTGTTGGAAGTTGGAGGAGTCGAACTGGTGAGCTACGGGAGTAAACACAAGTCGTAGGATGGGGGTACAACTCGTGGTCAAGAGTCGTGGCAGGTAATGTGGGTCTCAGGTAAGGATTAGATGACCAGAGGTACGACTTATAGGAAGTACCTATAAGCCGTTGGTTGCACCCATGGGAAAAACTTCAGAATGGTGGTGGTCTATAGACTTGGTTAGACGGGAGGAAACCACAGATCATGGGTGCTTGGTATGACCCGTGGTACCTGGCAGTGCCTATTTTTACAAAAATTTATTAAGGATATTTTCGTAAATCCTAAGCTCTAAGGTCCTAAACTACATCGTTTTAAGCATGGAAAAGAGTGTATTAGTATTATTAACCCTAGATGACCCATTACTCCCCTAACACTCTAAATTAAGAAATCAATTCTCTTAAGAAATTCCTAGGGTTCTTTCCCAAGTTCTTCAAGAATCAAGTAAGGTTTCATCCTTTTCAATTGGGCATTCATTAATTCAGGTATGTGGGTTTATCAATGAGGTTTTATTTCAACCTTATGTCCCTTTTCAATCAAAAGTAACATCACCTAATTTCCCCAAAACCCCCATTCTGAAATTCATAATTTCTAGGTAGGGTTTTGAAATTTCTTTAATGATTTCCTTATAGGGAATATTGATCTCATACGAAAACATGATTTCCCTAATAGGGTATATGATTTTTCTAGTATTTTATTAAATTAGAATATCCCATGATTCAAGCATGATTATGAAACTTTAGGGTTAAATTCCCTTCATGAATTCCTTTCATTCACTTATGAATTTTATTCTCTAAAGTCCTAATTTATGATTTATATTCAACAATGCATGATTTCCTACAAGTATACTCTATGAAACTATGATTCGAATTATGAGGTTTATTGTCAAGTATGTACGATGACTTTCATATCTTCTCAAGATTATGATTATGGCCCACTCACGGGTCCTATTTAATGGCTAGTTCTTGCATTTCAAGTATGCTTATGATTATCATGATTTTAAACTAGACCATGAATATCATGTATGTTTTCTCCACCACGATATAAGCACTATATGTATTTTAAGAGTAGTATTTAACACCGAATAGACACGGGGTCCAAGCATACCCCAAATCTCAAAACTACGTGCCAACTTATCCATGATGGGACCTCCCTTGAGACTGTCCCCTTTTGCCCGAATGGGCCTTCCATTGTGATATCACACCTCTTTTTCATGGTTATACCCTTGGAAAGATACGAATACCCTCCCGACTAGGGGTTTATAGGTCGGCTCCATGTGTTCTCATGTGGGGTTATGTCAGTTATAAGAATCTCCCATTGTTCCTTATGTTTACTCATGATTATGTTTATGATATTTTGGATCAAACTATGTTTTAACAAGGTTCCTTTTTGATTATGAATATGACTAGTTTATGAATAACTTTGAAAACCTTGAGCCATCACAGTTACATTATGATTATTATTTCATGTTTGGAACTGTTCTACTCTTATTAACCCTTATGTATTTTAAAATGTCTGTTTTTACTTAATTCTCATACTCGGTACATTCCATGTACTGACCGCATTCTCTATGTTGTATCGTCTCATGATATAGGTTTGAGTGATCAGGTTCAACCTCGCCCTTAGCCGCTCCGCTCTAGTCTACTCAACCTACCCTCCTTGGTGAGTCCTCATCTATCAAGGAAATGTAGTTAACCTTGTTATTTTTACCTATTAATTTTCTTACTTAGAGAGCTAGTTTGGGGTGCTTTCCTATCAGCTCATCAAATACTAGAGGCTTTTCCGGACATTATGTGGATATCCTCAGTTCTTTTGTCAGATGTTAAATACTCAAATCTTCAAAAAGTTCTATATTCAGATTTCTACTTTATTCATGGTTTGGGTTATTTCTTCTCTTTAGCCGCTATGTTCATGCCATGGGTCGACTTGGAGCCTCTCGAGGTTCTTTGTCCCATGTTTCGATCTAGGGTCCTAGCTCGGGTCGTGAAAAACTTGGTATCAGAGCAAAGGCTTAAAGTGTCCTAGGGTGTCTGAAAGTCACATTGAGTAGATTCTTTTTCATGGGTGCGAAGCGCGCCAAACTTATTTTGAAGAGGCTACGAAACATTTTAGGAAATTTTCCTTCTTTCATGATCTATATCGTGCGATGAAATGTCTCTTCATTCCTCTAACTCTAGCTTTACGCATTTGCAGAATCAGGCTCCCACGCCAAGTAAATGGCAGAAGAAACAAAAATGGAAATGCCAATGGAGGTGGGCATCAATATGCCCCACCATCCCTCGAGGATCATGTGCCTGAGCAGGTGCCCATGCTAAGTTTAGGGAAGCCATCCAGATGTTGGTACATGTATTGACCGCCCAGGTCAACCAGCAGGCGGTGGCACGTGTTCTCCAAAATGGGAATGCGACAGTAGCAAGAGTCAAGGACTTCATCGGGATGAATCCCCCTGAATTCCTTGGGTTGAAGGTGGAGGTGGATCTGCATGAGTTTCTTGATGAGATTCAGAAGATCACCCAGATTATAGAGGTGACAGGGGAGGAATGTGCAAACCTAACCTTTTATCAGTTGAAAGGGATTGCCCATATATGGTTCATACTGTGGAAGGATAGCTGAGCAGTTGGAGCGGGTCCCATTGTTTGGGATAAGTTTCTCACAGTGTTCTTGGATCGGTTCTTTCTCTGAGAGATGAGGGAAATAAAGGTAGTTGAGTTTGGGAACCTGAGGCAGAACAACATGTTGGTCTAGAAGTATGCTCTAGATTTCACCCTGTTGTCCAAATATGCGCTAGAGATGGTGGCCGATCAGAGGGCTCAGGTGAGCCGGTTTGTGAATAGAGCAGCAGATTACTTGGTCAAGGACTGCAGGACCACCATGCTGTATCAGGATTTGACTTCTCCCAACTGGTTTTGTATTCCTAGCATATGGAGGTAGTGTAGATGAGGGAGAGAAAGAGAGCGGCCAAGAGGGCCAGGACGGGCAGTGTTGGGTTCACCCAATAGAGATCCAGTGGCGGTCACGGCCCTCAGTTTCAGCAGAGGTCGTCAGCCCCGGCACCATCATCAGCTAGTGTTCCATCCAGATCCAGACGTGATTGGAGGGGTAGAGCATCAGGCTCGAGGGGCTAGGGGAGCACTATGGGAGATCACACTTTTCCAGCCTGTGTGAAGTGTGGCAAGAATCACCAGGGTAATCTTTAGTTGGCTCAGACGCTTGTTTCGGATGTGGCAAAATTGGACACAAACTCAGGGAATGCCCTTCAGCTAGATCGGGCGATGGTGGGGCCCGTACCCCAACCACTAGTTTAGCAGCTCCGGCAGCACATCCCTTCTAGCAGGGTGCTTCTATTAGTTTAGTTGGCGGTTAGCGCCAGAACAGGTTCTATGCACTCTCTTCATGACAGGAGCAGGAGACTTCACCCAATATGGTGACTGGTATGTTGAGAGTATTTCATCTTGATGTTTATATATTGCTAGATCCAGGGGTTACCCTATATTTTGTAACTCCCAATGTTGCTATTAGTTTCAGTGTTAGTCCTAAATTCCTATCAGAAGCCTTCTCAGTCTCTACTCCAGTCGGTGACTCAATTATAGCTCGGCGGGTGTATAGAAATTGCCCTGTCGCCATTCTTCAGAAAGTCACCTCAGTCGACCTAGTGGAGTTAGATATGACTAATTTCGATGTTATCTTTGGCATGAATTGGCTATATGCATGTTATGCCTTAGTAATTGTAGAACCCGTGCGGTAGAGTTTTGATTTTCGGGTGAGCTAGTCCTAGAGTGGAAGAGTAGTTCATCAGTCCATGTAGGTCACTTTATTACCTACCTTAAGGCCAGCAGGATGAACTCTAAGAGTTGCATGTACCATCTAGTTTGGGTTGAGGATGCTACTTATGAGACCCCGACTATCTAGTCAGTTCCTATAGTGTGTGAGTACCCAGAGGTATTTCTATATGATCTATCGAGAGTCTCTCCCAAGAGGGAGATCAATTTTGGTATTGACCTTCTTCCCGACATGCAACCTATATCTATTCCTCCACACAAAATGGCTCCAGCTGAGCTAAAGGAGTTGAAAAAACAGTTGAAGGACCTCCTTGACAAGGGTTTCATCAGACCTAGTAAATCTCCGTAGGGTGCACTAGTTCTCTTTGTTCGTAAGAAGGATGGTTCCCTTCATATGTGTATTGACTATCGATAATTGATCAATGTCACAATCAAGAACAGGTATCCCCTCCCCAGAATTGATGACTTGTTTGACCAGCTTCATGGTGCCAAGTATTTTTCAAAGATAGACCTCAGATTCAGATATCATCAGCTCAGGATTAGAGAGACTGACATCCCGAAGACAGATTTCAGGACTCGAGATGGTCAGTATGAGTCTGTAGTCATGACTTTTGGACTAACAAATTCTCTTGCAGCTTCTTTGGATTTGATGAATAGGGTGTTCAAGCCATACTTGTACATGTTCGTGATCGTGTTTATAAATGACATTCTCATATACTTTCGGAGTGAGGAGGAGCATGCCTCTTATCTGATGGTGGTGCTACAGACTCTGAAGGATAGCCAGTTGTATGCTAAATTTAGCAAGTGTGAGTTTTGACTAAACTCTATAGCATTTTTGGGCCATGTGGTGTCAAGTAAGGGTGTACAGGTGGACTCTCAAAAGATAAAAGCAGTGAAGAATTAGCCGACCAGTTAGTCCTTTAGATATCAGGAGTTTCTTTGGTTTAGCTGGTTACTACCAGAGGTTTGTTGAAGGGTTTTCATCCATTGCAACAACGTTGACTAAGTTGACCCAGAAGAAAGTGAAGTTTCAATCGTTAAAGGCATGTGAGAAGAGCTTTCAATAGTTAAAGACTCAACTCACCTCAGCGCCAGTGTTGACTTTACCTGAGGGTACTGATGAGTTTGTGGTATATTGTGACGCCTCGAGGATCAGCCTTGGTTTTGTATTAATGCAACACTGTAAGGTTATAGACTATTCTTCTAGGCAGCCGAAAGTCCACTAAAAGAACTATCCGACTCACAACCTTGAGTTGGTGGCGGTAGTATTTTCCTTAATGATTTGGAGACACTATTTGTATGGGTTCCATGTGCATGTGTTTACGAACTACAAAAGCCTACAGTACGTATTTACTCAGAAGGATATAAATCTACGTCAATGAAGGTGGTTGGAGCTTCTTAAAGATTATGATATGAGTGTCCTTTACCATCCAGGAAAGGCTAATGTGGTGGCTGATGCCCTTAGCAGACTTTCTATGGAGAGTGTTTCCCATGTGGATGAGGGGAGAAAAGTGTTGGTGAAGGATGTGCACGGCTTTCGCGACTAGGGGTTCGTCTTGTTGATTCGTTAGATTGTGGGGTCATTGTTCAGAATGAATCAAAATCCTCTTTGGTGACTGAAGTCAAGGCTATGCAAGACAATGATTATATTTTAGTAAAGCTGAAGGAGGCGGTTTAGAATCAGAAGGTGGAGGTTTTCTCCCAAGCAGGAGATGGTGTACTACGATATCAGGGTCATTTGTGTGTTCTGGGTATTGATGATTTAAGGGATCGGATGTTGCATGAGGCTCATGGTTTTAGATATTCTATACATCCAAGCACCACCAAGATGTGCCATGACCTGCGGGAAGTCTATTGGTAGAGTGGCATGAAGAAGGACATAGCAGAGTTTGTGGCTAAGTATCCGAACTGTCGATAAGTGAAAGTCGAACATCAAAGACCTGCAGGTGTGTTTCAAGACATTAGTATTCCTACTAGAAAGTGGGAGGAAATCAACATGGACTTTATTATAGGGTTGCCTCGTACTCGTCGACAGTATGACACCATATGGGTGATTGTGGATAAGTTAACCAAAGCAGCTCATTTCCTACTGGTCAAAACTACCGATTCAACGAAGGATTATGCTAAATTATACATTTGAGAGTTATTCTGGTTTCATGGAGTGACCTTGTCCATTATATTAGATAGAGGTACTCAGTTTACCTTCCAGTTTTGGAGATCATTTCAGAAGGGATTCGGTACTCAAGTCAAGCTTAACACAACTTTTCACCCGCAAAAAGATGGTCAAGCTGAGCAGACCATTCATAATCTTGAGGATATGTTAAGAGCGTGTGTGATTGATTACAAGGGTAGTTGGGATGATCATTTACCTCTCATTGAGTTTGCATATAACAACAGCTACCATTCCAACATTCAGATAGCTTCGTTTGAGGCTCTTTTTGGGCGGAGGTGTAGATCGCCTATTGGTTGGTTTGAGGTAGGAGAGGCTGCCTTGATAGGAATAGATTCAGTTCATGAGGCTATGGAGAAGGTTCAACTTATTAGGGCTAGGCTGAAAATTTCTCAGAGTCGTCAGAAATCTATTGCAGACGTGAGGTAGAGAGATCTTGAGTTTTCCATTGATGATTGGGTGTTCCTAAATGTGTCTCCCATGAATGGAGTGATGAGGTTCGGGAAGAAGGGGAAACTTAGTTCCCGATAATTGGTCCATATCGGATTGTGAAGTGGGTTGGCAATGTGGCTTATGAGTTGGAGTTACCAAAGGAGTTAGCTTTGGTGCATCCGGTGTTTCATGTGTCTTTGTTGAAGAAATGCATCAGAGACCCAGCTCTGGTTATTACGATAGAGATCATTGGGGTGAGGGACAGCCTTACCTATGAGAAGGTACTAGTCAAGATCCTTGATAATCAGGTTCGTAAGTTATAGAACAAGGAAGTAGCCTCGGTGAAGGTTTTGTGGAGGAACCAACTAGTTGAGGGAGCTACGTGGGAGGCTGAAGCAGATATGATGGCTAGATACCTACATCTATTCCGTTCCAATTCCGTTCCAGCTTGAGGTATCAATTTTCCTCCCTAATCCCCTATTCAGTTTTATGTCAAGTCTGTGCATGTAAGTCTATCTCATGTTTTAGCATGTATATATATTTCACGAATTCTGTTCAGTCATGTGTTTCATGTTTGAAGTCAGTCACTTCATCAGTTCTGTTGTAGTTATTCAGTTTTGAGATTTTAGTTCCTTCCATATTCTCTCAGTATACTTAGCCCACATTCAAGGACGGATGCTACCAAGGGGGAGATATTGTAATACCCCATAAGTTCCTAAGACTAGGTTTGGGATTTGAAAAGGAGAGTATCAGAAAAATTTGCAATTTTATCACAGAACGGCTCGTGGTATGAGTCGTAGGTTGATTTGATTGGTCATAGATGGAGCCATTGTTTGATATAGGACTGGTCAGGATAGATAATAGGGGTCGTGGTATGATTCATTATGGGAAACCACAGGTGTTGGTAGGTGGTCGTTGGAAGTTGGAGGAGTCGAATTGGTGAGCTACGGGAGCAAACCACGAGTCGTAGGATGGGGGTACGACTCGTGGTCAAGAGTCGTGGCAGGTAAGGTGGGTCTCAGGTAAGGATCAAATGATCGGAGGTAGAACTCGTAGGAAGTACCTACAGGCCGTTGGTTGTGCTTGTGGGAAAAACTTCAGAATGGTGGTGGACTGTAGACTTGGTCAAACGGGAGGAAACCATGGATCGTGGGTGCTTGGTATGACCTGAGGTACGATCCGTGGTACCTGGCAGTATCTATTTTTCAGAAATTTTATTAAGGGTATTTTCATAAATTATAAGCTCTAAGGTCCTAAACTACATCGTTTTAAGCATGGAAAAAAGTGTAAGGATATTATTCACCCTAGATCACCCATTACACTCCTAACATTCTAAATTGAGAAATAAATTCTCTCAAATCTCTCAAGAAATTCCTAGGGTTCTTCCCCAAGTTCTTCAAGAATCAAGTGGGTTTCATCCTTTTTAGTTGGGGATTCATTAATTCAGGTATGCGGGTTTATCAATGGGGTTTTCTTTCAACCTCATATCCCTTTTCAATTATAAGTAAGATCACCCAATTTCCCCAAAATCCCCATTTCAAAATTTTTGATTTCTAGGTAGGGTTTTGAAATTTCTTTATGATTTTCTTATGGGTAATGTTGATCTCATATGAAAACATGATTTCCCTAATAGGGTCTATGATTTCTTCTAGTATTTTATGAAATTAGAATTCCCATGATTCAAGCATGATTATGAAACTTTAGGGTTAAATTCCCTTCATCAATTCCTTTGATTCACTTATGAATTTTTATCTCTCAAGTCCTAATTTATGATTTATATTCAATAATGCATAATTTTCTACAAGTATACTCTATGAAACTATCGAATTATGAGGATTATTGTCTAGTATGTATGATGACTTTCATGTCTTCTCACGATTATGATTATGGCCGACTCACGGACCTTATTTTATGGCTAGTTCACGTATTATAAGTTTATGATTATCATGATTTTAAACTAGGTTATGAATCTCATGTATGTTTTCTCTACCACGATATGAGCACTATATATGTTTTGGAAGTAGTTTTTAACACTGAGTTGACCCGGGTCCAAGCATACCCCGAGTCTCAGAACTACGTGCCAACATAGCCATGATGGGACCTCCCTTGAGATTGTCCCCCTTTTCCCAAATGGGCCTTCCGTTGTGATATCAACCTCTTCCTCATGGTTCTACCCTTGGCAAAGTATGAACACCCTCCCGACTAGGGGTTTACAGGTCGGGCTCCATGTGTGCTCATATGGGTATGTTGGTTATAAGAATCTCCTATTGTTTCTTATGTTTACTCATGATTATGTTTATGACATTTTGGCTAAAGCTGTGTTTTTACAAGGTTCCTTTTTTATTACGAATATGACTAGTTTATGAATAACTTTGAAAACCTTGAGCCCTCACGGTTACATTATGATTATTATTTCATGTTTGGAACTGTTCTACTCTTATGAACCCTTATGTATTTTAAATTGTCCGTTTGTACTGAACTCGCATACTCGGTACATTCCAAGTACTGATCGCATACTCTATGCTGTATCACCTCATGATACAGGTCCGAGTGATCAGGTTCAAACCTCGCCCTTAGCCGCTCTGCTCTAATCCAGCCAGCCTACCCTCCTTGGCGAGTCCTTATCTATCGAGGACATGCATTTAACCTTCTTGTAATGCTTTCCTTTCAGTTTTCGTACTTAGAGAGCTAGTTGGGGGTGTTGTCCCATCAGCTCGTTAGATACTAGAGGCTTTTTCGAATATTATGTGGTTATGTAAAGTTCTTTTGTCAGATGTTAAATACTCGAATCTTCAAAAAGTTCTCTATTCAGATTTCTGCTTTATTCATGATTTGGGTAATTTCTATTTTAGTTATTCTCTGTAGCCACTATGTTAATTGATCACGGGCAAAAATAGCATGCCCGAGATACGCTTTATGACTTAAATTAGTCTTGTTTATCTAAGTTATTGTATACATTCTCATGTAACATTATATGAATGTGAAGATATGTGCTAACCAACATGATTAGCCTTTGTTTTGTAGGTTTTGATGACTTTTGAGCAACTAATCCATGAGTTGGTGAAGTAGAGGCTTGGAAACGGAATTAACCCGCGAACGTCGGCAAATAGGAGGCACAAAACAGCCCACCTGCGCGCCGGTAACGTGCCACGGCAGGCAGGCTGATCACAACAGTCCACCTGCACGTTGGCAACGTGCCACGGCAGGCTAGTTGCGCGACATGGAGGTGTCAACGTGCTGCCCAAGCAGCGTGACACGCTGCCAACGCGGCAGGGTGCTGCCGAGGCCAAATTTTGGGTGATTTCCAGAGAGCTTTCGCGTTGCCTCCGTGTGACGGAGGCAGTGCTCCACGATACACTCCGTGACACGGAGCCGTTCCATGACAGGCTAAATTATGCACGTTTTCCATTTACTATAAATAGGACCCTTAGCTCCTAATTCCATGGGGTCACGATTTTATTTTGGAAAACCACCTAGGAGTGAAGGGAGAAGTGGGAGAACTCATCTAGGGTTTGGTAAATTCCCTTCTCATCTACCAAATTCATGTAAGTATGTTAGTTTAGTAGTAGTTAGTGTAGTTTTACGAACATGAATGGCACGAACCCTTCCTCTAGGGTTGAAGCCATGAATTATGATTGTGATTTTATGAAATTGTTTTGGAATTAAGTTATTGATTGTTGTTTTCGTCTTGCATTCTGGATTGTTGGTTGTTTTTATGATTGATCACCATGAAAGCATATTTGTTAGCTTGAGTAATAGCTTGAGAAAGCATTACCTAGGTCAGGACATGAGAATGTGAGGAGCATGTTTGTATCTCGGGAGAGATTGTTGTGTCAGGATAGAAATATACCTAACACCGTGCTTGGTTGACACACGGGGGTTATGAAAGACCAATTGGGGATGTCACATCACCACTCGAAGAAGTAGTTGTGAGGCTAAGTTGAGTTAAATGGTTAGACGCACGAAAGTCCCTAATCGTTTCCCCGTAAACCACAACATAATTGATTGCCCGCGACTAGAATTTAAACTCCCCGTTCACAATGATGCAGTGAGGCTAGATTGCCGTGTTTAGAGGCTCGAAAGACCATAAACATGCAATTCTAATTATGTGAAATAACAATTGATAGTTCCATGCTTAACCCATCGCAAATCATAGTATCGCATGATTAATTGGTTTTAACTCTATGTTGCTCCTAGAGTAATTTCAGAATATTTCGTTGACCCAAACTTAGACTTAATTAATCTCAATCGAAAATGTCTATAACCAACACTTGAGGTATTTAAGATCAAACTAGAAATGGATAGTTTGAGGAATGGGTCCAGTCCCTGTGGGTTCGACAATCCGGTTCTTAAAAAGAGCTACTATATTACTTGCACTACCGGTACACTTGCGGACGCGCGATTGAGGGCACGTACAAGTTTTTGGCGCCATTGCCGGGGACTCGGTGAAGTTTTGATAAGTTATCTATTTTTGTGTGATTTTTGAATTTCCTAAAGTGTTGAGAAACTTGGTCTTAGTTTGTTTATTTGCAGGTGACAGGTTGTCCTGCCGAGCTGGCTAGAAATAGAGAGCTTGTGGAACCGTTGCTGGAACTTGAACATCAAATCCATTTGCAGAGGAGAGTATCTCTAGAGCAAAAGCTGAAGAGACTTCTAGAAAAGGTACAACAACAACCACCTGCGGGACAAGCACATTTATCATCAGAAGCACTGGCAGAAAGATCAGTTCACGAAGTGACAATCCCACTAGCGATGAATGTGACCTCTAGCATCCGTAAACCGGAGCCTGGAGGGCACTTTGAGCTTAAACAGAACATGGTGCAGCTGTTACATTCTAGTGGTCAATTCACTGTGATGGCACATGAGGACCCGCAACAGCACTTACAGAGTTTTTTAGAGATTAGTGACACGTTCGTCCCCACCGACGTGTCCACAGATTATGTCCGACTGACCCTCTTCCCATTTTCACTGTTAGGAGAGGCGAAAAAATGGCGGAAGGCTGATCCACCAAACTCCATAACTTCATGGAATGATTTGGCTAAGAAGTTCCTTATAAGATTCTTTCCGTCAGGCAAAACTGCAAAGTTGAGAAGTGAAATACTCAGTTTCAAGCAGAGGCCTAATGAGAACTTATATATGGATTGGGAAAGATTCAAGTCATTGTTGAGAGACTGCCCCTATCACCAGCATTCAAATGAAGTGCTGGCTCATACCTTTGTAGAAAGTCTAGACCCACACACAAAAATATTACTAGACTCTGCATCGGGTGGGCAAGCCTTGGATAAGACATATGATGAGTTGTACACCTTGTTGAACAGAATTGCACAAGGAAATCTAGAGTGGCACAGCGAGTCATCAAGGGGGGCAGGAAAGAGATCGGGGTTGATAGAAGTAGATGGTTTGAATGCCTTGGCAGCATAGTTAGCTTTGTTCCAGCATCAAATGATGACTCAGTTCAATAAACTGAGTATGAACCAACACCAGGGCCAGGTTAATGCAGTTCAGCAAGCTCCGAGGTGGTGTGACATTTGTGGTAATAATGGGCATAATGTAGAATCTTGTGGAGCCAATCCGAAATCAGTCAATTTTGTTGGCAATGTGCATAGGGATCAGAATTTTGGGAACAACTCCAACAGAAATTGGCAGGGCCACCCGAAGTTTTCTTGGGGTGTAAACCAAGAGCAGAATTATATGCAACCTCAACAACAGCAGTATCAGCAGAATAGGCAGAATGATGGGCAATTGAGTAGCAGCATTGAGGAAACACTGCAGAAAATTATGGAGACCCAGAATCAGTTAGCGGAAAATCAGGCGAGGATGGCAACAGACTTAAAGAATCAGCAAATGGCCAACCACAATCTTGAAAAACAAGTGGGTCAGATAGCAGCTGCACAAAACATGAGATCACAAGAGGGATTTCCCAGCGACACAGATCCTAACCCTCGGCAGATCAATGCCATCACTCTGAGAAGCGGTAAGCAATTAGCTGATGCAGTGCCAAAAGAGCAAAGAAAGGGGGTGCAGCCAGAGTTGGTTAGACCAGACCATCCAGCAATATGGGAGATAATCAGAGTGCTGGGCAACAAAATGCGCAACTTTTATTGCAGCCAGCACAAAGACCACCACCACCATTCCCTCAGAAATTTAGAAAGAGCAAGGAGGAGGAATGCTTCAAAAAGTTCTTTGAGAGCTTCAAAGAACTTCACATAAATTTACCTCTTATTGATGTCTTGCAGGGAATGCCCAAGTATGCTAAATACTTGAAGGACGTGATGGCGAACAAAGTTATATTAGTGGACGTCCAGACTGTAGCACTGACTGAGGAGTGCAGTCACAGGGTATTGAGCAAAATGCCAAAGAAGCTCAAAGACCCAGGGAGTTTTACCCTCCCCATACAAATTGGTAAAGATGAGGTGCTACGAGCTTTGTGTGACTTAGGGGCAGCAGTCAATCTAATGCCCCTATCCTTATTCAACACCTTGGGGTTGGGAAAACCGAGGCCGACAAGGTTGATGCTGCAGCTGGCTGACAAGTCGCGAGTGACACCTGATGGAATAATAGAGGACCTTCTCATCAAAGTAGGTAAGTTCATTATACCTGCTGATTTTATTGTCTTAGATTTTCAGGTTGATGACCAGGTACCCCTGATCTTGGGACGGCCATTCTTGGCCACTGGAGGAGCGGTGATTGACTTGAAAGCAGGGACCCTGAAAATGAGGGTTGAGGATGAAGAAGAAATCTTCCGCGTTTACCAAGAAATGAACCCATCTGCACACTACAGAGACCTTTGTCAAGTTAGTGTGTTGGCAGAGGATGAGTGTAGGGTGGAGGATTCCACAGGTGCAGGGCCGAAGGCAATGACAAGTGTTCAGCCCAAGTCTGATAGAGGGCTTCAATTTAAGAAGAAGTTGGAGAAAGAGAGGAACAGAGTGGAGGCTGTTCCCTCTAAACAGCAAAAGAAAAGGAGATGGTTCTCGAAAGAGAACCCAGGTATGAGGATGTCTTGAAAAGGATAGTCCACGTCGGGCCACGACGTAAAATAAGGCGCTGCTTGGGAGGCAACCCAAGGGTACCTCAGGTACACTTTGTTAATGTTGATTTTGTGTTGATTTTGTTATTTTCATTTTGTTTGTGTTTTTGGTGGAAAGTTAAGCACAGATGGAGGGAAGTCTGAGTACCGAGAAGGTGGAAGCTAAAGAACATGGAATAGAAGAAGTGTGGGGTCAAACATCCATCTCTGGAACTTGAAAGGACAACATGCTTTTAGCTTGGCATAGAGGCTCAGGGAGTATTTCTCATCCTTTAAATGTTAATTTAATGCTATGAGGTCATAGCATGATTTAAGTGTGGGGTGAGAAAAATTTCAAAATTTTTGTGCCTAACAAGTTTATGGTGAATGTAATGCTTGAAAATTTGAAAAATTTGAAATTTTTTTGTGAATTAAGCATGACTTCATCACCCGTTGGTTTTTCTTGTCGGTTCTTTTCCGACGGGGGGTCTTTGAACTGAAGAATAAAAATTTTACTTTTCTTTCCTTTGTTTGTATATAGTGTTTTTAATCATAGTTAGGGATTGTTTCCGATGATGGATGGATGACGGCCGTCTTGAGGAAAAATTTGTCGGTAGGTGTTGGGTTTTTGAAACCATAACTAATTGGTGCTTGATGTTCTTCTTATGTGCTATACGTGATTGTAAGAGGAAAGTATGTTCATTGTGAAGCATGCAAGTGTATAACTTTGTTTGAGACACTTAGGCTCTTGAATTTGACTCAATATGATTGAAGCTTAATTCTGAATTCTTGTGATTAGCTGAGTAAGAGTCTGATGAATGTGTCTTGATTCGAGCATGTGCCATGAGTGTAAGGTTTTTGAGTATTCTGTGCTATTGTGGATTGTCTAGAACTTGCCTGGTGTGTTTATAAAACGAAATAAAGGATGTGAATTGTAGGAAGTGATATAGGCATTTCTTTGAATGAACCAAATTGTTATCCCTCATTTTACCTACCTTGAAAAATTAATCCTAGTTAACCCCATTGAGCCTTGAGCCTATTCTTTGACAACTGCAACATAAGCTTAATCCTTTTTCTTTCATTAGCCTTGAATTTGATCCAAAACTCCTAAGCGCTTAAAGGAATAATCCGAAGGAGTAAAGGAGTGAGAAGAATGAAAAGAAAGGAAAAGTAGCAAGTTGTAGAAGTGAGAAAAGGACAAAGGTGCACTTGTGTGAAAATGGTTGATTATAAGTAAGGAGTAAGAAAACAAATTAATGTAAAATTATTTATAGAGCTCCTTACTAATAAGCTAAAAGTGCGTAAAGAAAAGGGGGAACATAAGAGGAAAAAGAAAGCTGAAAGGAGAAAAAGGTGAAGTAAGGGAAGGGAAATTCATGATGAGGGCGTGATGTATTAAAAGCTCTTAGGAAAGATAGTCACTATTACTGGCCATAATAGTATCTACCCGCACCTGAGTTACATTACAACCTAAAAAGTCCTACTTGATCTTACATTCACACATCCTTAAATTAGTGGAATAAAACACTAAGGGCAAGCTTATGGGTCATTACATGATGCATGTGAATTCTTTGTGGGAGTGAGCGTAATTCTATTCATGTACCCACACATGTTGTGATTTAAAAATTGTTTTTGCGTGTGAAATTGGGTAAATCTCTTTCCGTGAGGGCACGTGTTGAATGAAGGATATAATTCATGTGGTATTTCTTAATCAGTTTTTTTGCATGAGTTTGCTAAGATCGAGAGTCGATTCTTGAGGTTAAGAAGTCTTAACATAGTTGTACTTCATTTCAATGATCAAACCGTGCATGCTCTATTTGTAGCTTGTTATCTTACGTAATAATTATAGTCGTAACTAGAATTATCTTGCTAAATTAGTTATGTGGGAGTCTCCATATGCATGATATGTAAAAGGTTGTTCGAGGACAAACAAGACTTTAAGTGTGGGGTTGTGATCACGGGCAAAAATAACATGCCCGAGATACGCTTTATGACTTAAATTAGTCTTGTTTATCTAAGTTATTGTATACATTCTCATGTAACTTTATATGAATGTGAAGATATGTGCTAACCAACATGATTAGCCTTTTTTTTGTAGGTTTTGATGACTTTTGAGCAACTAATCCATAAGTTGGTGAAGTAGAGGCTTGGAAACGGGATTAACCCGCGAACGTCGGCAAAGAGGAGGCACAAAACAGCCCACCTGCGCGCCTGCAACGTGCCACGGCAGGCAGGCTGATCACACATCCCACCTGCACGTTGGCAATGTGCCACGGCAGGCTGGCTGCATGACATGGAGGTGTCAACGCGCTGCCCAAGCAGCGTGACACGCTGCCAACGCGGCAGGGTGCTGCCGAGGCCAAATTTTGGGTGATTTCCAGAGAGATTTCGCGTTGCCTCCGTGTCACGGAAGCAATGCTCCGCAATACACTCCGTGACACGGAGCCGTTCCATGATAGGCTAAATTATGCACGTTTTCCATTTACTATAAATAGGACCCTTAGCTCCTAATTCCCTGGGGTCACGATTTTATTCTGGAAAACCACCTAGGAGTGAAGGGAGAAGTGGGAGAACTCATCTAGGGTTTGGTAAATTCCCTTCTCATCTACAAAATTCATGTAAGTATGTTAGTTTAGTAGTAGTTAGTGTAGTTTTACGAACATGAATGGCACGAACCCTTCCTCTAGGGTTGAAGCCATGAATTATGATTGTGATTTTATGAAATTGTTTTGGAATTAAGTTATTGATTGTTGTTTTCATCTTGCATTCTGGATTGTTGGTTGTTTTTATGATTGATCACCATGAAAGCATATTTGTTAGGTTGAGTAATAGCTTGAGAAAGCATTACCTAGGTCAGGACATGAGAATGTGAGGAGCATGTTTGTATCTCGGAGAGATTGTTGTGTCAAGATAGAAATATACCTAACATCGTGCTTGGTTGACACACGGGGGTTATGAAAGACCAACTGGGGATGTCACATCACCACTCGAAGAAGTATTTGTAAGGCTAAGTTGAGTTAAATGGTTAGACGCACGAAAGTCCCTAATCGTTTCCCCGTAAACCACAACATAATTGATTGCCCGCGACTAGAAATTAAACTCCCCGCTCACAATGATGCAGTGAGGCTAGATTGCCGTGTTTAGAGGCTCGAAAGACCATAAACATGCAATTCTAATTATGTGAAATAACAATTGATAGTTCCATGCTTAACCCATCGCAAATCGTATGTATCACATGATTAATTGGTTTTAACTCTATGTTGCTCCTAGAGTAATTTCAGAATATTTCGTTGACCCAAACTTGGACTTAATTAATCTCAATTGAAAATGTCTATAACCAACACTTGAGGTATTTAAGATCACACTTGAAATGGATAGTCAGAGGAATGGGTCCAGTCCCTATGGGTTCGACAATCCGGTTCTTAAAAAGAGCCACTATATTACTTGCACGACCCGTACACTTGCGGACGCGCGATTGAGGGCACGTACATTAATGCCATCGGTTGACTGGGAACCTTTCGGGGTTCTTTGTCATGTGTATTGATATGGGGTCCTAGCTCGGGTCGTGATAGCTGCTGCTATCCATTCAAAATCAGCAGTGCAACCAATACAGAGACCACCCCACTATTCTCGCAAAGGCCCAAGAAGAGTATGGAGGATGCTTGTTTCCAGAAGTTCTTTGATATTTCAAAGAACTTCACATAAATTTGCTTCTTATTGACCTTTTGCAGGGAATACCTACTTGAAGTATGTGGTGGCCAACAAGATGAGGCTGGTGAATGTCTATACTGTAGCACTCACTGAGGAGTAGAGTTTTAGGGCGACACACAAGATGACAAAGAAGCTCAAAAACCCAAGGAGTTTCACCTTCCTTGTACAAATAGGTGGAAAGGATCTGATGCAAGCCTTGTGCAATCTAGGGACAGCTGTGAAGTTGGTTCCCCTGTTGCTATTCAATAACACTTGGTTTGGGAAAACCAAGGCCCCCCAAAGTGATGCTACAGTTGGCTGATAAGTCAAGGGTGGCCCTGGAGGGGATTATTGAGGATCTTCTCATTAAAGTAGGTAAGTTTATAATACCTGCTGTTTTTATAATCCTGGATTTTGAAGTGGATGACAAGGTACCACTCATATTAGGATTTCTGTTCCTAGCCATAGGAGGAGCTTTGATTAATGTGAGAGCTGGGACCATGAAAATGAGGGTGAATGAGGAGAAGATCTTCAGAGTGTACCAAGAGATCGACACCCCAATACATTACAAAGATCTTTGTAAGATCAATGTGTTAATAGAGGATGAGTGTGGGGTGGGGGATTACAAAGTTCCACTTCTAAAGGATCTCTTAACTAGAGAACTCAAGCCTGCTGTTGGTCAGATGCCAAAGAATGTGGTGAAAGAAGTGGTGGAAGTGAAAATGGAAAGTGTGGAAGCTTTTCCCTCAAAAGTTTAGAAAAAGAGAAGGTCGTTCCCGAAAGGGAAGAAACTTTTGAGAATATCCTGAGAAGGGTGATTCACGTCATTCCACGATGTAAACTTAGGTGCTACTTGGGAGGTAACCCAAGTATACCACACGTATGATTTTTTTCTTTGTTTTAAATTTTGTTTATCATCACTTTTTCTTGTTTTTGTTTTGTTGAGTTAAGCACAGAAAATGGGAAAGTCTGAGTACCCTTATAAGTGGAAGTTGAGGAGCATGATAGAGCACAAGTGTGGGGTCATGAACCCTTGACATGCAAAAGGACGAAAATATGCTGCTTGCTAGGCCTAGAGGCCTCAGGAAGTATTCCTAATCCTTGTTTTAATTTCATTTATGCTTTAGGTACATAACATATTTTTAAGTGTGGGGTGAGTGAATTTCACAAATTTTGAATGTTGATAGAGGGTGAATGATGTGCTTGGTCTGAAATTGTTTGATTTGGAAGTCTGAGTTGAGCACAGTTCACCCAAACTTTAATTTTTCTTTTCGGTTCTTTTCTGAAGGGGGGAACTTTGAACCAAGAATAAAGTTTTTGAATTATTTGTACATATTGTTTCCAGTTATAGTTAAGTACTTTTCCTGATGATGGATGGATGATGATCGTCTTGAGGGAAAATTAGTCAATAGAATTTATTTTGTTGAACCCTTAACTGATTGATTATTGGATGCTCTTGTTGAGTGTTGTACATGATTGTAAGATGCAAGTGGATGTTAATTGTGAAGCATGTTGAGCAATTATATGACTTTGTTGAGACACCTAGGCTCTTGAATATGACTCGATATGCTTATTGCTTAATTTTGAATTCATGTGATTAGCTGGGTTGAGAGTCTATATAGGTCTGTCTTGACTTGAACATGTGCAGTGACTGTAAGGTTCTTCGAATAATCCATGCTATCATGTAATGTCTAGAATTTGCCTGGTGTGTTTGCAAAGCGAAATGAGGGATATTAATTGTAGGAGATGATATAGGCATTTATTTGAATAAGCTTATTTTCATCCTTTACTTTACCTGCCCTTAATACATAATCCTAGTTAGCCAAGCCTTTTGCCTATTCTTTATCAGCCAGAATAAAAGCTTAATCCTTTTCTTTCAATAAACCTAAATTTGATCCAAAACTCCTAAGCGCTTAAGTGAAAAAATACAAAGAGTTAGAGGAGTAATAATATTGAAAAGAAGGAAAATAGTTGGTTATGGAGGTTGAAGAAAAGATTAGAGGTGCAATGTTCAAAATGCATAAGTGTTGGTAGGGAATAGAAAAAAACAAAAGAATAAAAAAGTGTCTAATGCTTAAGTACTCCTCTACTGATAGTGTAAGCATGCTTAAAGAATTGGGGAAACAAAAAGGAAAGTGAAAGATGAAAGATCAAGGGGTAAAGTAAAAGAAGAGGATGTGCTTAATGAGAAAAAGTGATGTATTAAAAGAACTTAGGGAGGATAGTCACTATTACTGGCCAGAATAGTACCTACCCCTTCCTTAGCTTACATTACAACCTATAAAGTCCTACTTGATCTTACTTTTAAATGTTCATCTATTAGTGGAGTAATACACTGACGGCAAGCATTTGGGTCATTGCATATGTTGCATGTGAATTTGTTGTGAGAATAAGTGTAATTTGTATTCATATACCCATAAATGTTATAACACTTAAATTTGTGAGTGAAAATGGGTAAATCTCTTATTGTGAGGTCACATGTTTGAGGAAAGATGAAATTCATATCGGATTTCTTGATTGGTTAAATTGCATGAGTTTGCTGCGGTTGTAAAGTCGATTTTTGAGGCTAGGAGGTCTTAACTTGGTTTTCTGGATTTTAATTATGTAATATATAACATGCTCTATTTGAACTTTCCATCTAAGTCAATCATTCTGGCCTTAACTTGAGTTATCTTGCATCAATTAGTAATGTGTGAGTCTTCCTTGTGCATGAGATATAAGGGATTTGTTCGAGGACGGACAAGGCTTTAAGCGTGGGATAGTGATCTTAAGCATATTTACATGCCCAAGTGCTATGTTTTATCTTAGTTGGAGTAGTGTTTGTCGATTAAATTATGCTTAATCTTATATATTTTGATTGAAATGGTGTTCATGAACTAACATATGTGATTAACCTTTCTTGTAGGTTGGAATGCAAGATAAAAGTGGCATTTGGAGTCATCAACATGCCACGGAGAAGAAGTGGGGCATTTAGAGCCGTGTAACAGAGCAAGAAAGAAAGTTGGGACGTTAAGGGCCTACAAAATAGTGAGCATCCGCGTTGGTAGTGTGTCATGAAGGCACTTTGGCGCGTTGGTGTCACGCCCCAAGCTTACATCCTGGACGGGACACGGTACTTGGAGTCACAAATAACCCCAAGTCAACCTCTGGTCTATCATACATTGGCATTCTGAGTAAACTTTAAAACACAAATATATGTACAACGGAAGCTTTAAAGCAAAAATAATAACATATAAGAGAACAATGTTGATTCATAAAGTTTGAATACATCAGAACATATTTATAGTTCTAAAAATTAATCCAAGTCCGTGTCTGAAAGCCACTATAACAGATGAGTCGCTAGGACAAGCACCCAGCTAACTCCAAGTCTAAATAAGAAAAGAAAAATGTAACTGAATGAAATAATTCTCCGTCCTCAAAAGGTGAGGACTCACCTACTAGAACCGTTGAAGTCTTCGGAGAGAGATTGGCTAGTGAGGTTGAGACTGAGATCCTACAGCTGTATCATAAAATGATACAACATAAAAGTATGCATCAGTACTTTAAATGTACTGAGTAAGTGAGAGAAACCATACACGAGAAATGAAATAACTGAACTAAAAAAAACATACAATGACCAACTAAAGCTACTGAACTAAATAACTGAAATAACTGAAACGGTCTAAAAGACCCTGTTTAATGGTCAAGAACTTGTTCTAAATCTGAAGTACTGATTAAGCTAACTAGTGGGAGAGTCTATAACCGACAACCACGTGAGCTAGACATGGAGTCTGATATATACACCTTATCAGTAGGACCCAATATACCTTGCTAGGATATAAAGGCATGAACTGGGTGATCACAAGAATCTGGGGCCATGAGGCCAATAAAACTATTACCTATGGTGGCAACGTAGTTCTGGGAACCTGGGTGTGCTGGAACCCTTGTCCCCTCGATGCTAAGTCCTACTCCCACTGGATAGTCCTAGACTGAATACTAAGATAATAGCTTGAAACTGGAGCCCAAGACTAGTCAGGGATGCATATCTAAAAGCACCCTGAGGGTCTTATTGGACCGGAGTCTGGAACTGGGTTCTAAGATTGGTCAGAGTTGCTTATCTGGAAGCATCATAACCGTCAACAGAACAAACTGTAATCTGAAACTGGAGTCCTAAGGCTAGTCAAAGCTACTTATCTAAAGTGTCATGACTGCCTAGTAGACCACTAACTAAGTCTAAATCTGATTCTGATAACTAGGAGGTACTACTGACACCTCGAGAATTTCTGTAGTCAAACTGATCAGCTGGCATTTCTAACTGACACTGAGAATTCTAACATTTTGGCTAACACTGAACTGAAAATAATCTTATTGAGTTTCAATACATTAAACACATGGGAGTTTCCAATACTGATAGAATCAAGCAAAAATTTTGAGATGTAAGCACTATTGTAAGAATTTAGTTTCTCTGTCTTCAAGACTAGGGATAGATTTCACATTATAGGCATAAGCAACAACGTAGTCATAAACTGGAGGAAAAACATCAGCAAATAACATAAATGATATTTCACAAGATTTAAGCGAGGTCTTGACAAATAATTTCATCACCATTTGAAAGTCTCAGGGCTATAGCTGATGGAGAAAACAAAGAAGGATTTTTGGGGACACAAGGAAAGAACTATTCCCTTGTTGAATTCCCACATATCTGGTGAAAAAGCCCAAAGAATTTCCTTGAGAAATCGATGAGAATTGGACTGCCCTAGTTCTTGCTTTGATGCCCTGAGAGAAGTCCTGCGATGTTTTTCTAAGAATCTGTGTGGGGGATGAGGGGGAAACCGTTTAGCCCCTCTAAATTCCCTTAAAATACACTAAAATGATGTAGTTTAGAGTCTAGAAGGTTAGGAGATTACTGAAACACCCTTAGAAAATTCGCAGGAAAGCTGACTGTCAGGCCCCCTCTCCCCCCCACGAGGGACCTTCCAGTGACCACGACTCGTGGTCACACTCGTGGGGTACACTGCCTAGAACCTCCCGTTGGTCACCACAAGGGACCTAATGAGTCGTGGTTGGTGACCACGACTCTTGGTCACCTCTCATGGTCTCCACTGCCCCAAGATACCTTGGAGTCCCCACGGGTGACACCACGACTCGTAGTGTTCCAAACGAGCCGTGGTGAGGACCTGTTGGGTACATTGCCTAACTTTTCCAACTTTCAAACCATTACTGACCAAGGATCACCCCACAACTCGCGGTCACCCAAATTCCAAAATTTCTAGTCAAGTTTCAACTCTTCACTATGAGTCACTTAACGACTCGTGGTCTCTCCCCACGGTCACAGAATGACTCATTCCGTGACCAGGTGCAGATTTTCTAGTTTTCTCTATTTTTAGCCCTGGGTCTAGTCTTTGAGTTTCTGGGGCATTAAAATATCTCCCCCTTGAGAACATGTGTCCCCGAATGTTGGAAAACTCACAGGAAAGCAGAGAATATCAATCTTATACTCAAATACTGAACATGAAAGCTGGAGACTAGCGGAATGACTACCTCTAAGCTGAATCATAAGTCTGAACTGAATTCACTAATCCTACTCCTATTCATTTACATGAAAGAAATTGAAACATACAAACTAAAAACAATTTTGCGGAGGAGACTGATACCTTAAACTGAAACTAAGTTGGAAGGGAACAAATAGGGGTATCTAACCATCATATCTGCTTCACCCTCCCACGTAGCTCCCTCAACCCGCTGATTCCTCGTATGAGAGACTATCTTTCACTCCCACACTGTCCAATGGCACAATTGAAGTTGGATCACGGATGCACTTCTTCAATAGTGACACATGGAATACTATGTGTACCGATGCCAACTCTGAAGGTAATTCCAGCTCATAAGCTACCTTACCAATTTGCCTTAGGATTTTGTAGGGTTCCACATATCTCAGGCTGAGCTTTCCCTTTTCTTCCACCCCTTTCATGGGAGAAATTTTCAGATAGACCCAATCATCCACAACAAACTCCAATTCTCTTCTCCTCACATCATAAGATTTTTGACGGCTCTGAGATGTTTTCAATCATTCTCTGATAAGCTGTACCTTCTGCATGGCTTCATGAATCGAGTCTATCCTGATTATAGTTGCTTCACCAACCTCAAACCACCCAATATGAGATTTGCAACTCCTACCATACAATGCCTCAAATGGGGTTATCAGGATACTGGAGTGGTAGCTGTTGTTGAACGCAAACTCGATAAGAGGAAGGTGGTCATCCCAACTTCCCTTGAAATCGATCACGCATGCTCTCAATATATCTTATAGGGTCTGAATAGTCCGTTCAGTTTGCCCGTCTTTCTAGGGGTGAAAAGTTGTGCTGAGCTTGACCTGGGTACCAAGTCCCTTCTGAAAAGACTTCCAGAAATGTGAGGTGCACCGGGTACCTCTGTCTGAGATAATGGATAATGGCACCCCATGAAGCTGACCAACTCTCGGATATAAAGCCTAGCATAGTCCTCAGCTAAATCTGTAGTTTTAACTGGGAGGAAATATGCTGACTTAGTCATCCGATCTACTATTACCAAATAGAGTCATGTTGCTGACGAGTTCGAGGCAGACCCGTAATAAAATCCATATTCACTTCTTCCCACTTCCAGGTAGGTATGCTGATATCCTGAGTCACACCTCCCGGTCTCTAGTGCTCTACTTTGTCTTGCTGGCAGTTGGGGCACTTAGCTACAAATTCAGTGATGTCTCTCTTCATGCCGTTCCACCAGTAAATATCCCGCAAATCACGATACATTTTAGTAGCACCGGGGTGGATGGAGTATCTCGAGCTGTGTGCTTCAGCCAGTATTTGCTATCTTAAGTCACGGATGTCCAGTACACACAATCTGCCCTGGTAACGGAGCATACTATCTCCCACTTGGAAAAAAGCCTCAACCTCTTTTCTGAGAACTGCTTCCTTCAACTTAACTAAGATGGGATCTTCATCCTGTCTGAACTTAACTTCAACAACCAGAGAGGAATCTGACCAACTATGCACAAATACTCCACCCTTAGCTGAATCCACCAACTGCACCCCTAACCGAGCTAGTCTGTGAATATCCTTCACCAATTCCTTTTTTCCTTCCTCAACATGAGTTACGCTACCCATAGACACTCTGCTCAGGGCATCAGCCACCACATTGGCCTTACCCGGGTGATACAACACGCTCATGTCATAGTCCTTCAATAGCTCTAACCACCTTCTCTGACGAAGATTTAGATCTTTCTGACTGAATACTTACTGAAGGCTCTTGTGATCAGTGAAAACATCCACGTAAGCCCCGTACAACTAGTGTCTCCATATCTTCAATGCAAACACCACTGCTGCCAACTCCAAGTCATGAGTTAGATAATTCTTCTCATGAACTTTTAGTTGTCTGGAGGCGTAGGCTATCACCTTGCCCCGCTTCATCAGAATGCAACTAAGTCCAACTCTGGAAGTGTCACAATAAACTACAAACCCATTTGATCCTTCTGGTAAGGTCAACACTGGCGCGGTAGTGAGTCGAGTTTTCAACTCCTAAAAACTCTTGTCACACGCATATAACCATTGGAATTTTACCTTCTTTTGAGTAAACCTAGTCAGAGGGGATGCTATAGAAGAAAAGCCTTCCATAAAGCGTCGGTAATACCCGACTAGACCCAAGAAACTTCTTATTTCGATTAGGGAGGTAGGTCTGGGCCAGTCTTTCACTGCTGTTATCTTATGAGGATCAACCTAAATACCCTCACCCGAGATCACATGACCCTGGAAAGTCACGGACTTCAACCAAAATTCGCACTTGCTGAACTTGGCGAACAACTGGCGGTCTCTGAGTGTCTAAAGCACCATCCTCATGTGAATAGCATGTTCTTCCTTATTTATGGAGTATACCAGAATGTCGTTGATAAGTACTATAATGAACATATCCAGATACTACTTGAAAACTCTTTTCATCAGGTCCATAAAGGCTGCACGGGCATTTGTTAGTCCGAAGGACATAACTACAAACTTGTAGTGATCATACCGAGTCCTAAAAGCTGTTTTCGGTATATCACACTCTCTGACTCTTGGCTGATGATACCCCAACATGAGATGTGTTTAGGAGAAATAGCTGGCTCCCTAAAGTTGGTCGAACATGTCATCAATTCTGGGTGGGGGATACCTGTTCTTGACTATGACCTTATTCCACTGATGGTAATCGATGCACATTCTGTGGGTATCGTCTTTCTTTTGCATGAATAGTACTGGAGTATCCTAGGGAGAGATACTGGATTTGATAAAACCCTTATCAAGAAGATCTTTTAGCTGCTCCTTCAACTCTTTAAGTTCAGCCAGAGCTATTCTATAAGAAGGGTTGAGATGGGCAGAGTATCTGGGAGAAGGTCTATATCGAAGTTAATTTCCCGTTCAGGAGGAACTACGAGAAGATCTTCGGAGAACACATCTGGAAATTCGCTGACAACAGGGACTGGCCGGATAGTTGGGGTCTCAAAGTCGGAATCTTTGACCCGAACTAGATGGTAAATACATCCCTTAGAAATAAGCTTCTATGCCTTATGGTAGGAAATAAACCCGACCCTTAGGTGCTGAACTATTGCCAGTCCACTCTAACTTTGGTTTATTTGGAAACTGAAATTTGACAACTCTAGTTTTGCAATCGACTGAGGCATAATCAGAGTGTAACCAATCCATGCTGAGGATGATGTCAAAATCAACCATGTCTAATTTTACAAGATCAACTGGAATGACCTTAGTGAAGACTGAGACTGAGCAATTTCTATACACCTGGCTGGTTCTAACTGAATCACCAACTGGGGTGGAGATTTAAAATGGTTTTGAGAGGACCTCTGGACTGATATTAAACTGAACACCTATATATGGAGTCACAAACAAAAGTGTGGCCCCTAGATCTAGTAGGGCATATACATCTAGGTGGAAAAGACGTAACATACCCGTGACCATATCAGGTGAGCTTTCCTGATCCTAACGAGATGATAATGCATAAAAATGATTTTGGTACTGGCTGCCATCCGTACCTGAAGGGTTGGCCTGCTGAGCTGGTCAGCCTGATGGAGCTACTGAGGTAATGGATTGGGACCTTCCTCGTCCTGCTGATGGACACTTCTTAAGTCAATGACCAAGTTGTCCACAACCAAAACAACCCCCTCGACCTTGAAGACACTCTCCTGGGTGGTTCTTGACACACTTGGGGCAAGCTCGATACTTGTTACCGGCACTGTAGCTCTAGGACTGAGAGCCAGATGCTCCACCCCTTCGATCCTGGTGGGACCAAAAGGTAGTTGGCTGAGCTGGGTGTTGGAGCCCTCTGCTGCTGCTGCTGCTGCTGTTGCTACTGCTGTGGGTGGCTGCTACTACCAGACTTTTGGTGGTCATAATTTGATTGGCCAGTCCTTGCTCGCTTGTTTTTTCGCTCCATGTCCCTAAGTTTTTCTTCCTCAATTTGCTGGGCATAGACAATAGGGCTGGAGAGGTCGATATCCTTAATCAACATCGCTTTCCTGTACTCTTTGAGGACCAGGTTCGACACCCCCATTAACAAACTTTAGCATGCGAGCCCTTGGCTCGACCACTATCTCTGGAGCATATTTGGACAACCTGGTGAACTCTCTAGAGCATATTCTTCTACTATCCGATTTCCCTATCTCAAATTCATGAATTCCGCTACTTTTTCCTCCCTAAGCTCCCAAGGGAAGAATCTGTCCAGGAAGGCTGTAGTAAACTCCTCCCATTCCACCGGTCCTGCTTTCGCAGGCCTCCCCTCCTTCCACTGTTCGTACAAACCTGGGCCACCCTTTTCAGATGGCAGGTAGCCAAGTCGGCACTCTCTGAGGGACTGACACCCATAATTCGGGTGATCATTTTAATCTCATCCACAAATCCTTGTGGGTCCTCTCCCATCTTACATCTGTGAAAATTTAGAGGGTTCATTCGAGTGAAGTCCCGCACTACGGCACATGCTGTGGACCCATTGTTGATTAGAACCACCTGCTGGTTCACCTGGTTGGTAACAGTTTGAGCGAGCAGCTGAATGGCCACCCTGAACTCTGTGGTAGAAATTAAGTCTCCTAAGGGGCTACCGGGGCTGGTGGGGCAGGTCGGTGAGCTTTATCGACCCTTCTTCCATTACCACATTGCGGAGGAATGATTCACTGAAATGAAACAGAGCACGAGTTAGGAGAACAATTCTGGAATTGAATTTCAACGCATGATAAAGGGTATGAATAAAAGGGAGATTTCCTAATAACATCTCATAGCCTCCCCATCATAAGTGTGGCACGCTTCACACCCATAAAGAAGACTCTACTTGATGCGGCTTGCATACATCCAAGGATGCTCTAAACCTAGTGCTCGATACCAAGTTTGTCACTCCCCGAGCTTACACTTGGACGGGAAACGCTACTTGGAGTCACAAGTAACCCCAAGTCAACCCCTGGTCTATCATACACTGTCATTATGAGTAAACTTCAAAACACAAATATATGTACAACGGAAACTTTAATGCAAAAATAATAACATTAGAGAGAACGAAGCTGATTCATAAAGTTTGAATACATCAGAACAAATCTATAATCTTGAAAATTAATCCAAATCTGCATGTGAAAGACACTATAACTGATGAGTTGCTAGGACAAGCCCCCAGCTAACTCCAAGTCTAAATAAGAAAAGAAAAATGTAATTGAATGAAATAATTCTCCGTCCTCGAAAGATGAGGACTCACCTACTAGAACCACTGAAGTCTATGGAGAGCGATTGGCTAGCGAGGCTAAGACTGAGATCTAATGATACAACATAAAAGTATGCATCAATACTTTAAATGTAATGAGTAAGTGAGAGAAACCATACACGAGAAATGAAATAACTGAACTAAAAAAAACATACAATGACAACCTAAAGCTACTGAACTAAATAACTGAAATAACAGAAACAGTCTAAAAGACCCTGTCTGATGATCAAGGACTTGTTCTAAATCTGAAGTATTGATCTGAAACTGGACTGAGCTAATTAGTGGGAGAGTCTATAACCGACATATAACCAGGTGAGCTTGACGTGGAATCCGATGTACACACCTTATCGGTAGGACCCAATATACCTTACTAGGGTATAAAGGCATGAACTGGGTGATCACAAGAGTCTAGGGCCATGAGGCCAATAAAACTATAACCTATGGTGGCAACGTAGTTCTGGGAACCTGGGTGTGCTGGAACCTTGGTCCGCTCGGTGCTAAGTCCTACTCCCACTGGATAGTCCTAAATTTAATACTAAGCTAATAGCTCAAAACTAGGGCCCAAGACTAGTTAGGGATGCATATTTGAAAGCACCCTAAGGGTTTTATTGGACTGGAGTCTGGAACTGGGTTCTAAGATTGGTCAGAGCTGCTTATCTGGAAGCGTCGTAACTGTCTAAAGAAAAAATTGTAATCTGAAATTGGGGTCCTAAGGCTAGTCAAAGCTGCTTATCTAAAGTGTCATGACCTCCTAGTGGACCACTAACTTAGTCTGAATCTGATTTTGATAACTAGGAGGTACTACTGACACCTCGAGAATTTCTATAGTCAAACTAATCAGTTGACATTTTTGACTAACACCGAGAATTCTAACTTTTTGGCTGAAATTGAACTGAAAATAATCTGATTGAGTTTTAATACAATAAACACATGGGAGTTCCCAATACTGATAGTATCAAGAAAAAATTTCGGGATGTAAGCACTATTGCAAGAATTTAGTTTCTCTGTCTTCAAGACTAGGGATAGATTTCACATTACAGGCATAAGCAACAACGTAGTCACAAACTGGTGGAAAAACATTAACAAATAACATAAATGATATTTCACATGATTTAAGCGAGGTCTTGACAGATAATTTCATCACATTCGAAAATCTCAGGGCTATAACTGATAGAGAAAACAAAGAAGGATTTTTGGAGACACAAGGGAAGAACTATTACCTTGTTGAATTTCCACACACCTGGTGAAGAATCCCGAAGAATTTACTTGAGAAATCAAGGAGAAATGGACTGCCCTAGTTCTTGCTCTGAAATGCGCTGAGAGAAGTCCTACGATGTTTTCCTAAGAATCTGTGTGGGGAATTAGGGGGAAACCGTTTAGCCCCTCTAAATTCCCTTAAAATACACTAAAATGACATAGTTTAGAGTCTATGAGGTTAGGAGATTACTGAAACACCCTTGGGTATTTCGCAGGAAAGCTGACTATCAGACCCCCCATGAGGGACCTAACGGGTCGTGCCTAGTGACCACTAATTGTGGTCACACTCATGGGGTACACTACCTAGAATCTCTTGTTGGTCACCACGAGGGACCTAACGAGTAAGCTGTGGTCACCTCTCGTGGTCTCCACTGCCCCAAGATACCCTGGAGTCCCCATGGGTGACACCACGACTCGTGGTGTCCCAAATAAGTCGTTGTGAGGACCCGTTGGGTACACTGCCTAACTTTTCCAACTTTAAAACCATCACTGACCACGGATCACCCCATGACTCGTGGTCAGCCAAATTTCAAAATTTCTAGTCAAGTGTCAAGTCCTCACCACGAGTAACTTAACGACTCGTGGTCACTCCCCACAGGTCACAAAATGACTCGTTCTATGACCTGGTGTAGATTTTCCAATTTTCTCTATTTTGAGCCTCGGGTCTAGTCTTTGAGTTTTTGGGGCATTACAGTTGGCTAGCGTGCCACACTAAGGAAGATATCACTTGCTCAAAGCAGTGCAGTAGCACGTTGAAGCATGTCACAGAGGAAAATCTCCGTAATAGCCAGCGTGTCATGGAGGCAAATCTTTGTGATTGCTATTATGACATGGAGGAAGTCCACCATAGGCCAAATTTCAACAATTATAAAAGGAACACTTAGAAGTGTAATTGGATATCATGTATTATTTTCTAAAACACAGAGGAGCAAAGGGAGAACGAAGAAAACTCTACTTAGGGTTCATTTTCTTTCAGTTTTTTCACTTTTGTATTTCATGAATTCAAACATTATGATGAATTCTTATGTTAGCGTAAGTGGCTAAAACCTTTCTTGTAGGGTTGAGGCCACATGACATGATTATATTTGCTTAAATTCCATTTGGTTCTAGTTTCATTGTTTAGTTCTTGCATTCGTGTTATTATTCATTTTAATGCTTGATCACTATTGAAATGCACTTGTTAATCTTAGCCAAACTTGAAAGAGTAAAACCTAGGTTAGAACTAGGGATGCAAGAAGTGAGTTCAAGACTTTAGGGTTGATTTGCAGTTAGGGTAGAAATATACATAATTCGCCTCGCTTGTTTATGAAACAGGAAGATAGCTAGACATCTAAGTTTGAATTGTCACATCACCGCTCTTTGATGTAGTTGTGAAGTTAATGTTTAGGTTAAATGGTTAGAGGTTCGAAAGTCTATAACCAATGGCATTAACCCCATGAACCATTCCACGTAGATAATTTCTTATGAATTAGGTTGTCACATCCCCACTCAATGATGTATTTGTGAGAAAATTCTATTATGTTTAGAGGCTCGAAGGGAATTTTTCTGAAAGTAAAAGTCCCATAAGGGCAAGTGAAGTTTGTATTCTATTGGTCCTTCAATGAAATAATGAATTGACTCTAACCTGAATAACAATCTAAAGAATAATAATATGCTCTCCCCACTAACTAATCTAGCATCTGAAATGAAGGGCATTGGGAAGTGATCCTAGCAAGTTACTGCATTTAAGTTGTGGTAGTCCATGCAAACTCTCCAGCATGTAATAGTCCATGTGGGAACTAACTCAATCTTCTCATTCTTTAGAACCATAATGCCTCATTTTTAGGCACACATTGGACTAGGCTAAACTATTTACTATCATATATAAGGTATATCACCCCAACATCCAACCACTTGATGATCTCTTTCTTCACCACTTCTTGCACAGCTGGATTAAATCTTTGTAGTCTTTTAATAGTACTTAATATTCTCCAAGCAGCTAGCCACATTATGAAATTATGTTGTGGAGGTATATTTTGTTGTAGTGCTATGCTTTTCTACTCAAACTTCTAATTGTTAGGGAGGAGCATAAGGTGCATCTTTTTGATAGAAAATTTGCATTCCTTACCACTGAATTCGACTTTATAGCCAGGCTTCTTGAGATGGTTTGCTCCAACTTTTGAATAGATGCTGTATTGGAGCCAATAATCTCAGCCAAACTTTTCAAGCAAGCATTTGATCTCTCTTGATTGGAGAGAACCTTCTCTAACATGCGTTCAATTTTTGAATGCCCTTATTCTTGAGATGACCCAGTTTTGCGAACTAGAGGATGGACCCCTTAATAGGACCAATAGGTTTGAGATTTTTTTCCTGAAGTTACCATTGTGCAAACCTTGGTTAGAACCTCTATATCATTCCTTGCATAATCTTTACCTTGACCTTTTGGTTGAGGTCGCCATTAGCTTTCATTGTTTGAAGATAGCTGGCCTTGGTGTTGTTGTTGAAAATGCAGCCTTGGATAACCTACCAATGCATTTCTAATATAATTAGCATCTTCAACCTACATTGGAGATTTCTCTTTGTTTTATTGGTATTGAAAGGAAGGGGGGAATCCATGCCTATATTGTGGACCGCCTTGTGCTTCTTCAACTGCATGTACTTTGTTGACCTCAATCTTAGTCAATTTCTTTGTCAATAAGGCAGAGTTTGTGGCCATGGTAGCCATCATTTGATCTCGCTCTTGGTTCTCCTTCATTAAATAGGTTAATGAGGGAGTATCAACATTCACTCCATTGCTTTGGTCACTTCCATTCCATGTATGGTTGTGTTTGGTGATAGTATTGTGGTAATGCGATTATAGGTTTTGTCCATAAAGCAACCTCCAACGACATTGTTGGCAACTGATTGAGTGAGTGGGTCAAGAACGGTGTAGAACTTCTCAAGAAAAATGTTCTTCGGGAACCTATGAGTGGGTTCCCTAAGAACATATTGCTTCAAACGCTCCTACGCTTCAAACAACTATTTCCCCAAAAGCTGCCGGAAATAGAAAATCTTATCCCTTTGCTCGGCCTTCTTGCTAAGCAGGAACCATTTAATCAAGAATACATTGACAAGTTCCATATAGGTATGGATACAGTTAGGGGGTAGACAATGTAACCAATCATGAGCCTCCCTTGTCAAAGAGTATTTGAACTCCCGTAAATAGATAGCATCATCTGAGATATTGTTCTACTTATGCATGTTGTATACCTCCAAGAAATTTTTGAGATGTTGATACGGGTGTTGGTTAATCGAGTTATAAAACTGGCCTTCCATTTTCAGCATTGTGTAAATGATTACCCTCATTTTTGGAGGGACGATGACACTCGCATAGTCAATGTCATCATTGACTTCTGCGTAGATATTCTCCACCTTATCTTGAGGATTTTCCATTCTGCACCTGTTTCACAATAAATAGCAAAACAAGTGTGATAGAGTACACTCAAAGCAAAAAAACCAAAATCTGAGTTACTTGATAGGAGCTATTGCCAAAGTCCCAGCAACGACGCAAAAATTGATATTGCCCAGAATCACCTCACTAAGGAGAGTGTACAATAGTCAATGCAATATAATAACCCAACTAAGAGTTGGGATCATATCTGCAAGGACTTTGTATATTCCAAAATATCAATAAATACAAATATGATTCAAAGATTGAGAAACTACTCACATTAATTGTAAAGAGGTAATTAAAATATAATAGTCAGGATTTAAATCAATAAGGATAAATACTAGGGATGTGTCCCCCGTATAGGATTGATCCCCCTAAATCACTCAAATAGGAGTATTGAGAATGGGCTCTTAACAAATATGCAAGCAATTAACTAGGAAATCGCTAGGTCTCTCTCAATAATCCTACCAATGTCAATCTAAATAAACTTTCTCAAATTGATTAGAATTACGGAAAAACCGATTGCTAATTTGCCAAATTAGGTTCATCAATCTCTAAGTGGACATATTAAGAAATATTTAAAGCTTTGGGTCGTTGTTGATTGATACTACTCAAACCTATATTGTCTCTTTCAAGCAAAATTGAAGCAATTGGCATAATTAGATGTTTGCAACCACCAATTTCACAATACAAAATAATAATTAATCAAATATTCTCAAGACTATAATCATTCCTCCCAATTAAGATCATTAGAATTTATAAACCCATTGGATTCAGAACCCTAGATCATGGTTTAGATACACATGGAAAAAGAAGAAGAGAAACACATAAATTTAAGCATGATCACTTACTAAACAATAAGAAGAGAGAAAGAAAACTTGAATTGATGAATGAAACTTCAATAGATCTTCAAAAATACAATGCATATCCTCACAGAAATGTTAAAACCATGAAAACTATCTAAAGTTTGCGAAACTCCGCAAAACTATGAAAAAAACTATTTATACTAAACCCCAAAACTCCAAGTCTAATTTAAATTTGGAGGGCCCAGATTGCAAGAATGGACTGTACATTGAAGGTATGGTCTATCTATCAAACTATCAACTAACTTTACAACTCGATCTGATGCTTTGTGTCTTTCAATTTATGGTCCATATTTTGAAATGATGGTCTATACTTCCTTTCGCAGAATGCTTCACCAAGTTGACATAGTGTGAATCGGCGATTTAATTTACGGTACGTATTCTGAATATGTGGTCCATATCTTAAGTCATGCCTTGTTGACCAATTATTGGCCCTCTCTGGTTTAGAGTATTGTAGGAGTGTTGACCATATCTTAGATGTGCATTCTGTCTATCTCTTTTTTCCGACAGACAATTTTTGATTTGAGTCTTCTTCCATCAACTCATGAAATTCCTGAAATATAGCAAAATAGTGTTAGAATTGACTTAAATTAGCATTTAAAGACATGCAAAACTTTACGAAAAGAAGTACAAATGTGTTACAAAATTCCGACACTTCAATGATCAAGTGGAAATCATTAACATAAAGTCTTGTAAAATGTTACACTAAAAGAAGTATATGGTGGAAACCTTAGTAGAAGTTCCTTATATGTCTAAGAAATGATGAATCAAATTTTATTGTTATCTAAGTTGAGGATCCAAGATACCACAAACAGTGAAGAGAGCAGATTGTCATTAGAGAAGCACTGGACTATTGTCTTACTAATGTATTGCACCAGATACACATGAAAATTGACTTTATAGTCATGAAAACCAACTTTTCAAGTATTTGAAATATACCATGGAACATCACTATACTAGTTGAGGACATTAAAATGTTAATGCAAAATTGTGATGTTCATCTGATCCACATTAACGAAATAAATAAGTCAATAATGCTTTAGCAGACTGTCTTATCAAACATAATTTTGAGAGTACTTGAAGAGTGGAATTCCCATCTTTTGATGATCTAGTATCTCAAGGAAGAAAAATGCTTAACATTGACAAATATTAGTATTAACTAAGAAAATCACTTGTCAATCAAAATGAAGTAAGATATAGAGTGGAGAACAAGAGCTTATTATGCCTTGGTAGATATTCTGGATGGTAACTAATGGACATTTTAGAGCCTTTTGGACAAATTTGCAAGACAACATAACTAGAATGAAGCTGAAGGATCAATGAGATGTGAGTTTTACACATATATTGAGCATTTTCTACATTGTCTTTGGTAAGGATTATAATAAAATTTCATTTTATATGCATATGATTTCACAGTTTGGCTAGTTCTTATTGATGATGATATAATTTTTATTTTTATGAATCTATTATTCAAATTCACCATTAGTTATCCTTCCTAGTGGTATATTCATTTTAAATATATAAATTATATTGAAAAATATTTAGCAGTTGAGCCCCACCATAAGAGGAGATAATTTATTTATTAGATAGTCCTCCTCTTAAAATCCTACTTCTAACATATAGAAATTTCATCATGAGTTTTCGAGAAAATATACTTTTCCACAAAGAGATACTTTGGTGGAAGAACCATATCCATATCTCATGTTCTTCAAACTATTTCAATATATCCTCTTAAAGGGGTTATTGAGAAACTTCATAAAATATTTCTTAAGTTCTATTGAGGCAACACAGTTGGACTAACAAAGAAGGATTGGGTATCTTGAGAAGATATGTGTCTATCTGAGGAAAAAGGAGGATTGGTTTTAAATCTCTACGTGATAGATCAGAGGCACCTTTTGCTATACTATAGTGGAATTTCACAACCTCAGATTCCCTATTGATTTCCTACATGGGTAATTAATAGTGTAAAAGATTCCACCCTACAATATTGGCGTAGGATATTCACCTATGTTGAAGAAGATGATTGATGTAAGAAAAGATAGAAAAGACCAAATCTTGTGGTAGATCAAGATAGGATATTCAAGCTTTTGGTTTGTTAACAGAACCATATAAGGGGAACTGTGATATGTGCATAATGAACAAGGGGGAAAAGAGGAAATATAAGTCAAGGAGTTCATAAACTCAAGGAACACCTCTCAGAAGAGATGGTCCAACACTGCAAGGAGAGTATCGGTCCAAAGTTACTAAATATGAAATAATAATTAAGCATGGTGGATGGAGGATACCAATGAAAGATTCACTATGAAATTTGATTTGGCGGTTATAAGACAGAAACATGTGATATCTTAAACATATAAGGATATTTGGGTCAAAAAAGTACCAGTAAAGATAAGGTTTTTCTATGGAGAGCATGGAGGAGTAGGATTTCTATAGATGATAACTTAAAAGAGTTGAGGATATATATTTTCTCTAGATGTTAGTGTTGTGAGAAATACAATTAGGAAACAATGTCCTATGAGAATAAATATTCTCTAGATGTCGGTGTTGTGAGAACTACAATTAGGAATCAATGTCCTACCATTTTTCTAACATCACCAAAATCTTTTCTGTTGTGGAGAAAGCTTTCTTCTTCTGCAAGTATTACCATTTAAGAGTTGCAACTTCAACATGTAATTAGAAAATGATGGACAGTCCTAACAATGCCTAAGTTTAAGGTTATATACAAGGCAGTTCCATCAATCATTATGTGATAATTATGGAAGAGAAGGAATACTATAAGATATGGAGGAAGAATTACAAATAACATATTGTTATACCAAGTTCAATTGACTATACACCAATTCATCAGAGTTATCTACCCATTGTTAAGCAAAATTCCTTCAGACTGGCCACCAATAATTATGTTTTTGAACAGATACATTACTATATAGTTAGATGGGAAATATCAAATATTGGAAGAATAAAATATAACACTGATAGAGCAAATCAAGAAAATTCGGGGAGGTCCTATGGATTTTGTTTAAGGAATGATAAAGAAGATCTCATTTATGTAGAGGCAAATCAGATAGGTGTTGCTACAACTATAGATATAGAGACTATAGCTATTCAACAAGCAATTAAATATTGCACTATAAATGAATTGCAATACCCTATTATAGAAATAGATTCATTGCTTCTTAAACAAATTCTACAAGATATAAGGACATGGAAAATTATGAACGATGTAAGGAAATCAAACAAGGAATGGTGCAACTACAAGAAGAAGTGTAGCACATATACAGAGAAGGTAATTCCCTGGAGAATTATCTAACTAATGTAGCATTCATTTAGGAACAAAGGTATCAATTTAGTAGCTTCCAGGAAGTTCCTACTATGGGTAATGAATATGGACAGTGTTCACATACCAGCAATTTGAGTGACTAGGTGGATACAATAAATTTAAGCATGCAAGGAAAGGATATAATATTTACAATAGTAATCAGCAAACACAATAAGAAAACAAATCTCGCAAGGCCATAGACAACTACTACATCTAGATTAGAATATCTAACACAAGAATCACTGGAGATCTACAATATAAAGACAATAAAATCCATCTGGAACCCAAGCTAGAATCTGCTGGTGACAACAGATATCGTTTGTTGGGTTAGTCCCATGCGTTAATTTGTGGATCACGGTCTTGTGCACTAATCCCTATAGGTTCCCCTAAAGACTTTAAAGGAGGTGATAGGAGAAGAGCAAAAGAGCTACATCAATGGAGAAAATTGTGAAAGTTCCCTGAAGCTCAAATCGAGGTAGAATTTAGGCAAATGTTTGTTTCTTTGTTATACCCTTTTGGTAGTATATCCTTTTCTTTTGATTTAGGCTTGGATCGAATTGGCTATTGATTTATTTTTATTGTTGGACCTTCTTTTTTAAATAAAATCTAGCCCAACTAGCTAAAATTAACTTAAAAAAAGATGATGAATGGAGTTTATAACGGGAGAAAATTATATGCATCTTCCCAGAGAGTGCTTTGACTATGAAAACTAAGTGTTCATCTACTTTCTAATAACTTTTACAGATCAATATGTCAGGTCATAGTTGAAAGAGATTCACTTCTGCGAGAAAAAATATGTTAGTCTCCTTAGCTGGTTTACTCATTAATTTCCTTTAAAGAGAATGAAATCTCTACTTAAATAACTATTGCTGAATTTGAAGCATATAAAAACAAATGGTACATTGAAGTTACATTTTTTTCATAACTAAAATAATGTAATTAGTGAACAAGCTTGGTATGGAAAATATTATTAGTCTTTCAAATAAAAATAAGTTGAAATCTTTTGGTGTTAACAATCAAGTCAAAGTTAAAGATTATAACTTCTCTAAAAATTATGAACTTGTGTTGTATGGTCACTCTCTCTTGGGATTGGAGTCAAGCTATCTTTGTAAACTGTAATTCTGAGACTTTTAGGACAACCATAAAAACTAGATTCCTTGACTTCATTGGAATTAAGATTAGAGGATAGTAAACGTCCACATCTACTTTGAAAAAGCAACAAATAACCCTTCTAAACTGCTAGTGGTGGTTCAATAAGAAGACCTCGGATCGTGTATTTCTTAATCCAAGACTCATATATATTGTAATCCTTCATTATCAAAATGTTAATCAAATCTTTTTCAATAGGAATCACGGGCTGTGGAAAAGGATAATAAATCAATGTTAGAGAGCCATGTAATATAACGAGTCTACAAGTCGGTCGATTGATTAAATGACATGTTTCAGGAATATTCATACTGCGAATAATCTCAGTACTCATGTCAAAACAAAGAATTACGTAGACATCTATGCCTTGAGATGCAACCCAATGACAAACTCCCCTATAAAACATCTGAGAACAAGGGACACAACAAAACATGGCCAACTGTTAACTCACTGTACGATCTAGTGCTTTCCAATAATCAACACGCACTTCATAGATCTCAAATTTTCTCTCTATCTCTTGTGGATAATCATCTTGATCTACCATATAAATTATAGAAATTGTAACAACCTTGTAGTCATTGGAAACTAAGTCGAAGCCAAACCCTATACTTTCAATAGAACAAAAAGAGCCTTGTGGACAACCAAAAGGGCTGGGTGGGAGAATTCTATAGATTCTAGTTGAAGGATTAAATAAAATGGTGGTAAGGGAGTCTACTAAAGCAATCAAACCATGGCAAGGACCTATGAGTTGGTAATGATTATGATTATAAGTGGATTTCAGATGAGTAATATCTAAATCTTGAAAATTTTGGTTAAGATAATCGTGATCATCACCTGAAAGAAAAGAAAAGATAGTTTTATATTGGTTTGTTTCTTGTTTAAAGCTACGGTTCAAGAGAATATATTCATCTTTTGAAGTTGTTGTGTGGTGTAGATGAAGATTGATGAAAGTGGAGGATTTTATTAGCGTGTAGAAAGTTTTGGATACAACTTTGAATCGCATGAGAGATTTCGTTTGAAGTCTCAAAAGGATACAGGTTACAACATCTTCATGTAACTTCTTGATAATTTCATCCCCCATATTAATAGTTTACACGTATGTTCAATGTACATTGGAGGAAGATTATTTTGTACAGTAGCTGATTTTGAACCACATTAGTGTAGATTTACCATCTTTATTATAAATTTGATTAAAAAGCCTCTTCTTTTCAATTTCAGATCCATAATATACGAATCATCTAACTTGCATTTTGTGGTTCTAAAGGATTTTCGGTGAGTATTTCTCGTTTTATTAAGATTTGTAATATGTACCAAATGCTTATTAAATTAAAACTCATAGAATAAGTGGATGGTTAAATAAATGATCATATAAATTACTGTTATATCTCAGCTAGTATTTTTATCGTTTTACTTTTATTTGATTTTTGAATTTATTTACCTTATTCTTTACTCATTAATCAAGTCAATTGGCACTCACAGAATAAGTGAATAGTTAAATAAATGATCATATAAATTACTATTATCAGTAATTGGATCATCTTTTCCTAGAAATGTTATTTGATACTCGTCTAGAATCGCATAGTTTTTGTTATATCTCGAATCGTATATTTATAATTTTTCATATATTTAATTTTAAATTTATTTACCTTATACTTTCTTTATTCAAATTTATGTAATGTAGCTTAAGTAGACATGGCGTTTAAAAGATATGAAAAAACTTGATAATGTTTTAAAACTATCCTTAAAATAAATGAATTAAAATCTAGAAGAGTACACCTTTGTGCACATTATTGATTATATTTTGTGGCTAACTCTGTTAAAAACCAAGTCTCTAAATATCAGGCTTGACACGGCGTGTGGGACTCCTTCCCACGGTATAAATACACCCTAATTACATTTTTGAAGTGACCTTTTACGTAATTAGATCATAAGGATGACTAGAGCACTTTGAGCAAGGATTCATTGAACATATATCTTTCTTTCATCTATTTTATTAAGTTGTTGATTTTTATGAATTTTGATATTTGTGCGATGAATATATGTGGCTAGTGTCATGATCCAAATAGTTGTGATTGGCACCCACACTAATCCTCTAGTGCGCGAATCAATGATTCCTAGTAAATATCCCAACACGGAACATTCATAATAAATAAAAGGTTACCGTAAAATAAATTACCAAGAACAGTACCAATCATCTTATAACCAAATTATAGCATAACAGCTAGCCAAAGACCTGATTGTCATTGCACAAGAGGTCTGCTTACACTCTAAAAATGATTAAGTCTAGAACACAAATGAAATAAATGTCCAGAAAGAAAGACATCTTTGATGGAGGAGTAGTGCTGCTTTCTCGGTTTGCTTACCTTTCAAAAAGGGCTGTTGTTCTATAGGTGAGAACGTGAAGAACTTCCAGATTAGAACTCTGCACTCAGCAAAAAAGTGCAGGGGTAGGGTCAGTATTTAATACAGTACTGGTAGACATCATCAGCCGACCTTATATAATAACGTGTAAGAATAGCAACAATGATATAAAACAAGTCTCTAATATTTTACAGAAGTATAGAAGCCATTTCAAATGTGCTAGTTCTACTCAGACGATAACCGACCTGCTCACTGGATTGGATCTTTCACTGCAGCGGTCTCACCACAGAGGAAGAAGTCCCGCTGTAGCGGTACTACCTTAGACAGTAGCTCGACTTAGCTGTACCTTCACCAGTTCATTAGTACATCAATTCATCAGTTCATCCATTTCAATGATTCACATACTCTATAGATCAATTCAATTATCACACAAGTCTGAACCATCAATGAACACATATCTGTATCACTTACAAATGCAACAGGCAATTATAAGCAAAATCCACTCAACAGTTACTAGCATCATGACCGTGTCACACATAGAATTAGATTCATGTCTTTCGTTTCAAGTTACATAAACAAAACCTGTAACTTCACAGCCACTTAGCACATTCTTCATTCAGTTTTACACATGATTACAAAGGTAATGTAAACAAAGCAAACAAATGGTGATATGATGGGCACACGCCTCCGCCATATCACCATAAATACTCAATGCACAAAATCAGTGAAGACACATTCCAGAGGGTCTTATTTTTGCCCTTTCAGTCATGACATGTAGGGGACTCTAGAAATCCATGTAGTGTACTGGCGCGGTACCCAGTCCCACACATATGCTCGTCCGGATGCTCCCCTCGGACACGAGCCACTCAACAATCACGCTTGCCCGAATGATCTCCTCGGGCTTGAGCCACTCATCTAAGGATTGTTTTGCTATTCAAATCAATTTTCAACACGGAATGTTATGAGTTAGAACCCCTCCCCCCCAACACACACACACCCCCGCGCGCGCACACGCACACATATATTGTCACACAAATACACAGACACGCGCACACACACACACACACACACACATATATATATTGTCACGACCTGAGTCTACACCCTAGCAGAGACACGGTACTTGGTGCCACAAGTGACCCCAAGATAACCCATGGTCTAACATTTGCACTGGTATACTAAGTAAACATAAGCGGAAGCTTTATGAAAATATAAGTTATTCAAGAAACTGATTTGAGAAGAGTCAATATATCTAAAAACAATACTTAATAACTGCATCTGAAAGCCAACTACTAATTGATGAGTTGCTGGGACAAGCCCTCAGCAAACTCTAAAGTCTAACTGAATGAAGAACTAATTGAAAAATATCATCATCCTCGAAAGATGAGGACTCACCAAATGACACTGCTGCTGATATTATCGGAGGAGCTATTAACGATGCTATGATTGAGAATCTGCGCTTGTATCATAAAATGATACAACATAGAAAGTATACGTCAGTATTTTGAATGTACTAAGTAAGTGAGAGATACAATAAGCATGAAAGAATAAGTAACTGAACTATAATCACATGAAATGACCAACTGAACTATAACTGATATGGTCAATAATGACCTGACTGATGGTCATAAACATTTCCTAGAATTAAGATACTAAATTGAGCTAAATTGATCTGAACCGAACTAAGACTATGTTGACAAATGGGAGAGTCTATAACCGACATATAGCCATGTGAGCTAAACGTGGAGTTCGATGTATACGCCCCATCGATAGGACCCAATATACCTTCCCAGGGTATAAAGGAATGAACTGTGCGATAACTGTCTGGGCCCATTTGGGCTAAATAACCTACAGTGGCGACGTAGTTCTAGGAATCTGGTGCACTGGAACTCCGGTCCGCCCGATGCTAAGTCCTACTCCCACTGGATAGTTCTAGTCTGACTATTAAGCTGATGGCTCGAAGCTGGGGCCCAAGACTTAGTCAGGGATACTTATCTAGAAGTACCCTGAGAGTCTTCAGGGCTAGCACTGGTAAGAGATTTTATAAGATTTTTGGGGCATAAGGGAAGAACAATTCCCTTGTTAAATACCCACATACCTGATGGAAGATTCCTGAGAAAATCCTTAAGGAATTGATAAGAAGATTGAATGCCCTAGCTTTGCCCTGAGAAGTCTTTTTGTAACTTCCTTGCTTTGAAGATCGAGAGTTGAGTGAAAAATGAAAGGGACTTAGTCGATTATTCCTTTAATTACCTTTAAAACGTACCCAAGATGACATAGTTTAGGAACTAAAATAGATGGAAGTTACAAAAATTCCCCTAAAAGAAAATCTAGAAAATTGCCCCATAGGGACCAACGGGTCACACAACGAGTCGTTGGTTGACACCATGACTCGTTAGGACTAGTCGTTGGTCCTGGGCCTGGGAAATTGGCTCACTGGAATCTAACAGCGAAGGGGACCACGACTCATTGCATGAACCAATGGGTCGTTGGTACCTCTCGTGGCCACTGACAAGAAATCAAACATAACACTGGACCCCCTCTCTAACAGGTGACACCACGACTCATTTGTTGATCCAACGGGTTGTTATCTGCTCTCATCTTGGCTACTGGAATCTCTGAAGGATTTTGGGGGCTTGCCACCATGGGTGGACACAACGACTCATTTTATGATACAAAGGGTCATTGTTGCCACTCGTTGTCACTGAAGGAGTTTGTCGATAACACCCTGGAGCTCCAATTAATGAGTCACACCACGAGTCGTTACATCAAACGATAACTTGTCGTTTGACTCGTGGGTTCCTGGAAAGGGTTTAGCTGATCTTTTATTGGGGAAGGAAATGAGTGACAACATGACTCATAGTTCTTCACAACGAGTTGTTCCATGTCTCGTTGGTCCCCAAAGGATAACTGACAGGGTTAACCACGACCGAGACAATGGGTAGTTACTGCTAGCAATGACTTGTTGTCTCGGTCGTTTTGAGATAAATTTTCCTGGTTCTATCTACTGAGTCTGAGTTTAGTCTAGAAAATTTTTGGGGTAGTACACACACACACACAGAGAGATATATATCAACACTTTGGAGTCTACATTCCACTCCATCACTTGCACAATTACAGATCTATGATTCACATTCATTCCACTCTATCACTTGCACAATTACAGATCTACGATTCACATTGAAGCATCATAAAAGAGTTTCACTTCACAGTTCTACAAGAATTTCACAACAGTTCATGATCATCTCATATTGACATAATTTTCACTATTTATTCAAATATACTATTCATATCACATAATGTTTGAAGACCAATAACATACCATTATCACACAAGTATACAAGCCATTATACAAAGTCTAACCCTCTAACCATAACCTAACTCGATATTCGAAGATAGTAATTCATCTACTCTGTGGGAGTCTTGCCTTTTCTCAAAACTTCGGAATGCTAAAAATCTACACAATACAGAGTAATACATTACTTACTCTTCAATTATGGGTCTAGATAGATCAAATCCTCCCTTATTAGGACACTTTAACAATAAAACCCTTCCATTCAACCTAATTCTAGGTCTCCATCTTCTTCTAACCCATAATTGCTAGAAAGAAAGTCATTGCGAAGCAATTATCACCCATAAACCTTTAATCTAATCATCCCACTACTCCCATAATCCAACCCTTGTTCATCTACCTAGGGTTTCTAAGCATAGATTTCCACCAGTAAAAGGTCCCCTAAGCTTTCTACAATTGAAAATAACCATTAAAGGGGAAAGGGATCAAGAAATTCACCTTAGGGTGCCAATTCTCTGCTCTGGAGAAGAATTTGCCTTCAGACCTTGCTCTCTCGCATTTTGGAAATAATAGGAAATAACCCTAGAATTCCCACTTAAAACCCACTTTTGATTCCCATCGTTCGCTGCAACAGTCATAATTCTGCTGCCGCGGACCCGCTATAGCAGCAAAAGTGTCACTTCGGCGGTTCCAGCAGTTACTTTCCAAATTCATCACAACCATGAAAAAGAATCTACTTAACACGGCTTTCAAAAACCCTAGGATACTTCAAAACCTAATGCTCTGATATCAAGTTTGTCATGACTCGAACATAGGCTCGGATCGAGACACAGAATAAAGAACCTCGGGAAGCTCCAAGTTGACCCATGGCATGAACATAACATCTAAGCTCAACATTTGAAATGCAGAAATCTAACATATATAACATAGTGGAGGTCTGGAATTCTGATAACATAAGTATATGAATATATACACAAGTCTCAAGCTGAAATACATACTATATCTGATAAGCCTCTACTACTAACCAGTTCATGGGACAAGACTCCAACTAAATCACTAATGTTTGAGACTGAAAATACCGAGAATACAACTGAAAAGAAGGGCCCTCAAAATATGAGGACTCATCAACTCTAGCTGGAAAGTACTAACACTGAAGATCTGGCTAATGGCGAGACTGAGCCTGAATATCTGAGCCTATATCATGAAATGATACAAAATAGAGTATGCGATCAGTACGTGGAATGTACCGAGTATGTAAGGTAAGTAAAACTTATAAGTAAGTAAAATAAGTGGTCATGCATAACATAAAACATTTCATCATAAGAGTCTGAGAGTAGGACTTGCATGTTATTATCAGAAAATATGATTTTGACATAATTTCATATCATAACTGAATCGAATGATCCAAAGATGAAAACTGATAATCATAAGTAAAATTGAACATTTGGGTCAAACCTACTGAAAACATAATATCATGACTAATGAACATGCAAAACTGAAATTCATGAGGAACAATGGGAGACTCGTCTTATAACTGACATTATTACAATAGAGCTTACATGGTCCCTACTATTACATTCAAGTGGGCAAAGCCATCCAAAGCCTTGCCAGGGCTAAGGACGCTACCATGATATCGATATCAAGATGAAGGCCCCTTGGGGTAGGGGAAGCTCACAAGGGAGGTCCCAATAATCTAAACATACCTACATTGGTATGTAGTTCTAAGGCATCGGGTTGACTGATCCTTAGCCTACTCGGTGCTAGACACTACTTCCAATAACATGCATATGCTCTCCATCATTTTTTAACGAAGATGACTATCATCTAGTGACGAAGCTGACTCATAACATACATGCGTAAATCTGAAATCATAATATGAGGAGCCTTGGGCTCAAACCATACCACAAGCTGAAAATAGTGGAAGTCTAGACTTCAAAATCCATGTGGTAAGCCAATACATGAACTTTAGATAAATCATGACACATACTTTGATTATATGGGCTTGCCTAATATTTAAACATGCTTGACATAGACTTGATCATTAGAAAACATGAACATGGACATGGGTAATTCGAAATCATACTATCATCATATACATCTCATCATGCTTGAATACATATATCATAGATCTCAACTTTCATGAACTTCCATGGATGGGCATCATAATTTATAAAAGCTCAAAAATATAATTTGTAATTAAAAACATTGTAAAATATGCCCATTAATCATACTTCAACATTAGAAACATGCATAGATTATACCTATAATTGATACTTGGAGAATTCACATGTTGGATTAAAACCCCACAGATTCATCAACTAGAATTTTCATGAAATTGAAGAGGGTTTGGGCATGGGTGTGGATGAATACGCCCATTCGTAACCCTACATACCTGGACAAATATGATTATACAACCCTCTTAATTGCCCAATGGAAATTTGGGGAAGAACTTGATGAATCTAATCTTGATCACCCTTAGGAGCTTCTAGACTTGCATGCATGGAAGAGAATAGGTTTAGAATGAACTTACCTCTCTTAAAACACACCATTCTAAGCTTAAAATAATTTAGTATAGGCCTTAGAAACTTAGGAATGATGGATAAATCCTTAATAAATTCGAAGAAAAATACTCACTGCCAGTCTCCATGAGGGACTGGATGACTCGTGCACATCACCACGACTCGTGGTATCAAGTCATTGATTGCACTGGAATCTTGCCTTCCGAGGGTCACCACGAGGGACACAACTACTCGTGGTGACCAAATCACAACCAACACTGCCCAGCTTCTTCAACCTTCAATCAACTCTTGACCACGGCCAACACAATGAATCGTTGTGCTGACCACGACTCGTGGTCACACCCAAATCCCAAAAATCAACCAAGTCTCCCCTCCTTCCCATGAGTCACCTAATGACTTGTTGTGCACCTCACGGGTCACTGGACGACTCATCCTGTAACCTTGTGCAGAAAATCTTATTTTCTCCGTTTCAACCATCAGGTTTGATCTTAGGAATTTTGGGGTATTACATGCACCTTCAGCTGTCTCGAGGCATAAGAAATGACTTGTTGACGTTCTGTGAGATTACAACACTTTCGATGCTTAAAACTAGGAAAATAGCATGGACTTAGGTGTGTTTATATAGATATGAGGTGCTTTTACTTTGTTTTCAAGGAAAATAGGTGTTGGAGTGAAAATGTGCAAAAGATACATAAAGTTGCAGATTTTGGGCCAAGTACGAATCTCAGTACGAGCCATACCAAGATTGTACAAGCTGTACTGAGACTCATGGACAAGTTTAGAAGATTTTTACAAGGCAAAGGCAATGTACAACTCTTGGCAAGACTCGTACCATCCTGGTACGAGCCGTAACTGGAGCCATGAAAAACTTCAGAGATTTTGGGACTTGGCAGATCTCATGTCACGACAAGCTATTACGAGTCATAAGAGCATGGTATGAGGTGTACCAAGACATTTGTAGAAATCTTCAGAAGATGCCAAAGTTCTCAGATCAAACTACGATTTAATTGTACGACTCGTAGGATCTTCTAACGCGTACCAGAGGCCAACAATTAGCCAAATTCTGTAGAAGCCAGGGGATGTATGAGACAAGGAACAATCCGTACAGTCCTGTTATAGATCATATGAGGAGTCGACGCCAGATTTGGATATTTCCCTATTAACTTAGGAAAAGGATTTTATTAGTTGCATAAATTCTTCTTAGGTTTCTTTTAGTTTAGCAGACGTTAAACTATCATTTTGCAATCAGTTTTTGACAATATTGGAGAGCGATTCTTGAGACTTTAACTTTGATTTTCTCAATTGTTCTTGAATTTGTTCATCATATTTTCTTGCAATATTCAAAGCAGGTTTTCTTTCAATCATCATTGTAAGTATTAACTATGTGTTTGTGTATGAATACTTTCAATTATCTTACAATCATGAGAGACTAAAACCTCCACAACTAGGGTTGTGGGAACCATGGTGGATTAACAAACTAGGGTTACACAAAGTGATTCGAAACCAATGCTAAACGCTTGTATTGTATTCTATTCATCTTTAATGTTTCTTAAAGAAGCGCAATGTTAAGACTTTCTCGATTTTTTTACTTGCTTGAACCTAGAGAAGTAGAGATTAGGATAAGAAAATTACAAAAAAGCCTTGATTTTTATGATCATTGTATGACTTGAGTTGTGGTCGCAAGATAGTTAATTTGGAACAAATTGATAACGGTTAAATTTAAATTGCTCATGAGACCTAACCCGGTGATTGAGTATGGTCATCTAATAGGGATGAATCAGTCGTTTGGATAAACTCTAGTTATCAGTTCTTTAAATAAGAATTTGGGATAGATCACAAGTGCAAACTCGAAGTAGTTATGAATCCATGAGGAACAATTACCCTAGTTAATTGCAAATCTTGATAAACACAACTGATTTTAAATCTTGTTTTATAACTATTTTCTATAAACCCCCAATTTGGAGATAACATATCTAAAAGATTAAATATCTGCATTAGTCTAGTTCTTACCATATTCCCTGTGGGTTTGACCCCAACGTTTATTGGGTTCTTTATTGAAAACATCCGTTTCATACTTTATCAGGAGTGTGAGTTTGAGCATTATCACCTGTCCTTCCTACATTAACGCAGCACCCAACCCAGACTGTGAGATATCACAATAAACAACAAAATCTTTACCTTCCACTGGTAACACCAGGATAGGTGTTATAGTTAGCAGAGTCTTGAGTTTCTGAAAACTTGCTTCACATTCCTCTGGAAGGGTATATCCTTTTGGGTCAACTTGGTCAGCATCGAACTGATGGATGCAAAACCCTTCACGAACCGAAGGTAGAAATTGGCCATCCCCACAAAACTCCAAATTTCCATCACGTTAGTTGGCCTTGCCTAGTTTCTGACCGCCTCCACCTTCTGTGGATCAACTTGGATTCCCTCCTTAGAAATCACATGTCCCGGAAAAGACACTGATTCCAACCAAAACTTACACTTAGAGAATTTGGCATACAGCTGCTTCTCCTTTAGCAATCCCAGCACAACTCTCAGATGATTTTCATGCTCTTGCTTTGTCTTAGAATATACCAAGATATCATCAATAAACACAATAACAAAGGAGTCCAAGTAAGGTTTGAAAATACTATTCATCAGGCTTATGAACGCAGTTGGGGCATTAGTGAGTCTAAATGACATGATCAGAAACTCATAATGCCTATACCTGGTCCGAAAGGCTATTTTGGGAATATCCCCAGCCTAGATTTTCAGCCAGTGATAACCCGACCTCCAGTTGATTTTCAAAAATACAACTGCTCCCTATAACTGATAAAACAAATTATCTATTCGAGGAAGAGAGTACTTGTTCTGAATAGTCACCTTGTTCAATTGACGGTAGTCGATGCACATCCACTTATTACCATCCTTCTACTTTACAAACAAAACTAGGGCACCAGATGGTGCCACACTTGGTCTAATAAACCTTTACAATGCAACTTCTGCAACTGCTCCTTGAGTTCTCTCAACTCAGTAGGTGCCATACGATACAGAGAAATAGAAATAGGTTGAGTCCCCGACTCTAAATCTATACAGAAGTCAATGTTACGGTCCGACAGCATGCCGGGCAGATCTATATGGAACACCTCTAAACACTCACGAACAACCGGGACCAACTCTATAGAAGGACCCTCGGAACTAGTTTCCGGAATATGCGCGAGATAAGATGAACAACCCCGCTTTATCAATTTATGGGCATAAATGTAAGATATGAGTTTCTTTGGAGCAGGGCTACAATTCCATTTCTACTCCAATCTAGACGCCCCTAGCTCCAATATAGTGACGATCTTAGCAAGGAAATCTATAATGGCATGGTAAGGGGACAACCAGCTCATTCCCAAAATTACATCAAAATCAACCATGTCTAAGATCACTAAATCTGTCAGAGTATTAAACCCCATGAAATCAACAATACAATCACGAACAACCCTATCCACCAACACAGAATCCCCAATAGGAGTGGAAACATGGATAGGAGTATCAAGCACATTATAAAAAAGATCCAAACCCAATGCAAAATAAGCAGACACATAAGAAAATGCAGAGCCCCGATCAAACAACACAATAACCATTTATCGACCACGAAGATCATACCTGTAATAACGGCATCTGAAGCCTCTACCTCTGGTCTACCAGGAAAATCATAGAAATGGACCTGATTGCCCACCTAAGAACCACCTCGATTGGGTTGTGCCACCCCTCTACCTGACTGGGTGCCACCCCTACCTACCTAAGCACGTCCTTTACCTTGCCGAGCACCACCTCTAATGGCTAGCTTACTACCTCGTCCCAGTTGTGGATGATCCAGATTGAATGCACTACATCCTCTCTCGACAGGGGCCGGAGGTTGAGGAGTTGGGTGAGGAATAATATGCCCGTCCTATCCGAACCTAGGGCACCATCTGCGGATGTGTCCATACTCACCACACTTATGACAGATCTTCTCAATCACGGACCTCTAAGCCATAACAGAGGAAATAGGGTGAGCTCCGAAGTCTGAACAAATAACCTGGCACCTGATGGTCGCGGAGCTATCCTTGGCAAACCTCCAGCTGATACTTGTATAGCAGACTGAATAGGGCGCCCAGAGAAACGCTGCTGTGCCATAGCCTTGGAAAAAGAACTACTAAAGGAACCCACCCTCTAAGCCTTCTTCTCGTTTTTCCTTGCATATCCCTCCTATCTCACCTCTTCCACATACTTCACATACTCCACCACCTTTTGGAAGGTCTTACCTGATGAGACCATCTAAAGAGATGAAACCTGGAGACCAACATTCAGGCCTTTAACAAACCGCCTGATTCTCTCCTCCTCCATGGGCAGTAAAGGCAAAACATACCTAGACAGGGAATGAAATCGAGCCTCGTATCCTACAACAGATGAGTTTCCCTAATCGATGGTGGTGAAATCATCCCATCTCCTGTCACTCAGAGTGTGGAGAACATACTTCTCCAGGAAGGTGGAGTAAAACTAGGTCCAAGTCAATGGTGGTGACCCCGCTGGTCTGCACTCTACAAAAGCTCTCAACCAGAGCTTAGCATCCCCTATCAACTGAAAATTAGTAAACTCTACACCATACTTCTCTACCGCTCCCATCTTGTGGAGCCTCTCATGGAAGTCGATTATGAACTCATAGGCGTCCTCCGCCTCAGTGCCATAGAAAGTGGGAGGCTTCATCTTACTGAATCTCCAAATAGGTCATGCTCCTCTCCTGTCATCATCGGTCCCACCACCGGTCTCGGGAACATGACAACTTCTGAAAAATCATCAATCCAAGGAGCCAAAACATCTGTATGCTATATCTCTGACTGCTGGCCCAGAGGTGTTACCGGTGCGACTCCATTACCTACGAGGCCACTCAGGAGATTGAGGACCTAAGCCAGAACCTCAGGGGATGCTGGAACGGAAGGAGCTTCCTCTTGAGTTGAAACTTCAACTTCAACCGCCACCTTCTCCTATACTGTTGGTGGCACGGGAGATGCAGACCTCTCCCTAACTGGAGAAGGATCACGAGGCCCTCCTCTAGCAGCAGCAGGCCTCCGTCTATGACCTCTTCCCTTTCCTCTACTGCAGACTGTGGCTACCACTGCTAGTTCAGGTGTTGCGTCTCTATTATCATTTGTGTGTTTTCTCACTATATGATAAGGAAAAAACAAAAGTGGTTAGACACCAATTTGAATCACCATATACCAATTAGAATCAAGTAATCACACAAAAGGAAGGAAAAAGGGAGTTTTCCTAAAGTCCTGCAGCCTCTCAAAGATAAGTTACGGATGTCTCTGCACTGATCCGCGAGACTTTACTAGACCCGTCTTAGTGCAATGAGATCAAAAAACCCAGCGCTCTGATACCAACTTTGTGATGACCCAAATAGTTGTGATTGACACCCACACAAACCCCCCGATGGGAGAACCAACAATTCCCAGTAAATATCCCAAAATGGAACATCCATAAGAAATAAAAGGTTATCATAAAATTAAATAAATGACAAGAACGGTACCAATCATCTTATAACCAAATTATAACTTAATAGCTAAACCATGACCTGGTTTTCATTGCACAAGACATCTATTTGCACTCTAAAATTGATTAAGTCTAAAACGCAAATGAAATAGATGTTCCGAAAGAAAGACATCTTCGTCGGAGGAGTAGTGCTGCTTTCTCAGTCTATTCACCTTTTAAAACTGGCTTTATCTCTATAGGTAAGGACATGAAGAATTTCCAAGTTCAAACTCTGCACTCAAAAAAAGAAGTGAAGGGGTAGGGTCAATACATAACACGATACTGGTAGGCATCATCGGCTGACCTTATATAATAACGTGTAAACATAGAAACAATGATATAAAACAAGTCTCCAATATTTTATAGAAGTATAGAAGCCATTTCAAATACTCTACTACTACTCAGGTGACAGTAAGCCCGCTCACTAGATTGGGCCTTTTGCTGCAGCAGTCACTTGATTTCAGCAGTCTCGCCACCACAAAAGAAGTCCCACTACAGCGGTACAACCTTAGACAGTAGATCGACTTAGCTATACCTTCATTAGTACATCGGTTCATCAGTTAATCCATTTCAACAATTCACATACTCTACAGATCAATTCAATTATCACACAAGTCTGAACTATCAATGAATACAAATCTGTATCACCTACAAATGCAACAGGTAATTACAAGCAAAATTGGCTCAACAGTTACTAGCATCGTGACTGTGCCACACTTAGAATCGGATTCATGTCTTTCATTTCAAGTTACATAAACAAAACCTGTAACTCCACAACCACTTAGCACATTCTTCATTCAGTTTTACCCATTATTACAGATATAACGTAAACAAAGCAAACAAATGGTGACATAACGGGTACATGCCTCCACCATACCACCATAAACATTCAATCCACAAAATCAGTGTACATATATGCCAGAGGGTCTTATTTTTTCCCTTCCAGTCATGACCTGTAGAGGACTCTAGAAATTCATATACTGTACCAGTGTGGTACCTACTCCCACTTATATGCTCTTCCGGATTCTCCCATCGGATGCAAGATATTCATCAATAACACTCGCTCGATGCTCCTCTCAGGCTTTAGCCACTCATTTCATGATTCTTTTGCTATTCAAATCATTTTTCATCACAGTAAGTAACGACTTACAACCTACATATATATAAATATATTTCAACACTTAGGAGTCTACATTCCACTCCATCACTTGCAAAATAACAGATCTTTGATTCACATTGAAGCATCTTCAAAGAATTTCACTTCACGGTTCCATAAGGTTTTCACAACAGTTCATGATCATCTCATATTGACATGATTTTTACTATTTATTCAAATATACTATTCATATCCCATAATGTTCGAAGACCAATCACATACCATTGTCACACATGCATACAAGCCATTATACACAGTCTAACCCTCTAACCATAACCTACCTCGATATTCAAATATACCAATTCAACTACTCTGCGGGAGCCTTGCCTTTTCTCAAAGCTTTGGAAAGCTCAAAATCTACACAATACAAAGCAATACATTACTTACTCTTCAATTATGGGTCTAGATAGAACAAACCCTCTTATTAGGGCACTTTAACGGTAAAACCCTTTCATTCAACCTAATTTCAAGTCTCCATCTTCGTCTAACCCATAATTGCTAGCAAGAAAGTCCTTGGGAAGTGATTATCACCCATAAACCTTTAATCTAATTATCCCACTACTCCCATAATCTAACCCTAGTTCATTAACCTATGGTTTCTAAAATTATAATTCCATTATTAAAAGGTCCCCTAACCTTTATACAATTGAAAATAACCATTCAAAGGGAAAGGGATCAAGAAATTCACCATGAGGTGCCAATTCTCTGCTCTTGCGAAGAATTTGCCTTCAGACCTTGCTCTATCATGTTTTGGAAATAATGATAAATAACCTCAAAATTCACACTTAAAACCCACTTTTGATTCCTGTCGTCCATTGCAGTGGAAACAATTTTGCTATGGAGGACCCGCTACAGTCACAAAAGTGTCACTACGGCGGTTCCATTGGTTACTTTCCAAATTCATTACAGCGGGTCTCCGACCGCTACCACGGTCTCTCTGTAGCGTGAAATTCCACCATTGTAGTGGTTCCCCAAACCAGTGGCTACCCAAATTTGACCAGTTTACACTTACAATATTTCACAGCTTTTTCTGTCCTTCTCTTATCCTATTTCCAATGCTCTAAGTCCATTCCCTTTTCATAATGACATGGGGGTTGTTACACTAGTTTTCCTAATTCTAGAGTTGTGAGATATTAATGAATGTTGTAGTTGAACACGTATTATGATTAATATTATTTTGCTTATTCATATCTTGTCCTTAATTATTTGATTGTTTGATAATGTCATAGCCCAGCCTAGGGTGTAGGCGAGACCGACACCTGATGTCATTTCTAGCCTGAGAGAACCTCTTAATGTGGCATGGAACATAGAGAATTCATTTAATCATGACAGAAAAAGGATGATACAAAGCTGAGAAAGAAAAATCAAGCATAGAGAATAAAGCTTTTCATAAAATCATTATTTTAGTACATAAGTGACACAGAGGTCAAATTAGAGCATGAGAACATGAAGATTGTAACACCCCAGAACTTTCTAAGACTAGCCTTTAAATTTAAAACTTGATTCTACAGAACTAGGAAAAAGATCTTAGTACGAGTCACAATATGACTTGTACAATTGAGGTATAGATCGTACCTAGACTCGTAACTGGAGGATGGAGAAGAATAGTGAAAGAGATTGCAGAAACTGCGACTTCATGTTTCAAATCGTATTATCTTTGTACAGATTGTACTGACTAGTCTTGGAAATGTTCAGAGAAATGGTCAAGGAAATCCCAAGTAAAAACATGATTGATGGTACGACTCGTGGTAAAGTAGTACGACCCATAGGGTGAGTTGTGTGAGAGATCAAAGAAAGCCTCAAAAGTAAGCTATGGACCGTAGCAAGACTCATGGGATGTTGGTACGAGCCATAGTAAGCATCCATGGAAAACTTCAGAGAAATAGGTTGAAACAGAGTCCCTAACCATGAGAGATAGTACGGATCATAGGATTTTGGTATGACCCTTAGGTTGAGTTGTACCACCTATCAGGAAAAAATTTTAAAATAGTTTTCAGGGGCATTTTTTAACTTTCTATTATTTGAATGCCTAAGCTATGCCGTTAGAGTTCATTTAGAAGGGAATTTAGGGAGGATTGACCGATTGTTTTCTCATTCTCCCTCAAACTCTCAGAAACAATATGAAGAACTCAGACAGTTCTCCCAGAGCAGGACTAGGGCTTCCATTCTTCCCAAGCTTTCTAGGAAGTTTCTTAGGGGAATTTCTACTCCAGGTATGTGGAATTTCAACAAGGGAATTTTCTCTTCCTTTGTGCCCTAAAACTTCTTCAGGAAACCTTATTAGTTCTAGCCCGGTGAAATATAGGAATTAGGGTTGTTCTTCAGTTAGATTAAGAAATTTCCTTCTTGATATAATTCTTGTGATTCTTGAAGATTTTTACCAGCTATAATTATATCAATATCCCTTTCCATGAATATGTCTTTTAGCTCCAATCCTTAAACGTGGTTTGAATGAATATTGCATAATTGAAAGTCTTGATATGAATGTTGCTTGATTCTAATAATTTCTTTTTAAATCACCATGATAGTATAGATATGTGATCAGAAACTAGCTTATTGTTTTTTAGTTAGTACTCAGCATTCTCAGTGCCTTACAAAAATGTCAGCTGATCAGCTTGACTATAGTCAGTCTTTTCAGAAGTTTAGTAAAACTCCGTAGTCTCAGTTATTAGTCCTCAGATTGTTCTTTAGACGATTATGATGCTTTCAGATAAAGAAGCTCTGATAAGTCTTAAAACACCTATGTTTCAGTTATTAGGTCCTCTAGACTCTTAGGGCGCTTCCAGATAAGTAGTTCTTATTTAAGTCTTAGGACATTAGTCGAGCTGTTAGCCTAGTCAATCAAAAATTAGGATTTTCCAGTAGGAGTAGAACTTAGCATCGAGCGGGCTTGGGTTTAGCACACCCATGTTCCTAGAACTACATTGCCACTATAGGTTACTAGCCTGTACGGGTCTCAAACAGTGATCACCCAGCTTAGTTACTATATCCTGGTCGAACATCTAATACTGACGGGACCCGGATCACTAGGCGAAAGCTAAAGCCCAAGCCATGGTGGCCACTTCCATATCTGCTGGTGCTCCCCAATCTAAGGAGGGAGCTGAGGAAAGAGCCCAAGAGTCCAGAAGCAGCTCTAATCAAGAAGAGGGGTCCTAGGAGGCCCAATCTGACGATGCAGATAGTGAGTCTGGATCTGAGGAGGCACCCAATGCCGAGCAGGAGCATACTTCACCTAGGGAGAACCGCACCATTCGGTAGTGAGTACTAGGATCCTAGGAGATATATGAATAGGGTATTGCTCCACCGCCAAGAACAAACCTAGGCGGAGCATTCAAGAAGAGCCGTGAATCCTCACCAATTCACTAAACGAGGTGGAGGAGTTAAAGTGGATAGTTAGCTTCTATGGGTTTGACTGGATGGCTGGAGCCCTGGATCGATACACTTCAGAGATCATCGGGGAGTTCTACGCCAATTTTTTGGCAACCATGGAGCAGAAAGTGAAAGAGGGGAAAAAATTAAGTGATCAGCCCAAGCTGGAGAGCGTCATAGTACGAAGCCGCAATATGGATATATCTGAGCACTCTATTGCTCGGGTGTTGTATAGGCCCTAATTCATACCACCACACGCTACATAGGAGTATGACTATGGTGTGGAGGCCATGAAATAAATCAAGCATATGGGTTTTGATGAGAGGCAGAGGCAGATTCAGTGGTTGTTCGAGTTTATTGCTGGGGACAAAGAAGAAGCAGAACGGGTCGCTAGCGGCAAGCAGGTCACAAAGAATTCTCTAAACTTCATAGCGAAAGCCTGCTGGAAGTTAGTGTGCCATCGGTTGGCCCCAAAAATAAATGTCAATACCCTCAGCACAGACAGAGCAGCTTTGGTGGCATGTATCATGTCCACATACCCTATCAATATCCCGAGGGTCATTGTGGAGGAGATCCAGGATCGAGCGATGGGATTAAGTACTACTATCCCATTCTCGATTTCGTATTTAGACTGTGCATAGAGGCAGGTAGCAAGGTGCATCATCGTGAGGAGCACTTGATAGGAGGACAGCGGATCGCAGATATTGGCTTAATCCGGGATGAGATGAACTTGGTAAGTAGGGCAAGACATTCTATCGTAGTCCCAGTATCACGCACAGTTAGGGTGCATAAGTGAATGCCCCCACTTCACTGGAGCAGGGTGAGACATTGGATACAGATACCGGTCATTCATAGGCAGCTCCTAGTACCTCTGTCGCACCACCTATGGGCCTTCCGAACCAAACTCCAGCCGGGTACATGCTAGTGTCTCAGGAATTTCTCTAGAAGCTGGCCAAGAGACTGACCGTAGATGAGAAGAAGGTTTAGTCTATGATGTCACCCAAATGCATGTGGTCGTCAAGTAATATAGGATTGTTAAGTCCAGATGTCGTACCCATAGGGACTTGTCAATTTAATCATTATAAGGTTGTCACTTTAATTTCACTAATCTAAGAAACAAATAAATTGGAGATTGGTTTGGAAAATTAAACTACTAAACTTCAAATGTAAATTTTAACTGCAAACGAATGTAAGCTTGATTATATTTTGATAATAATGACAAACTAGGCAATGACACTTGGTTGGTTTCAGGTTGAGTTTTTCAGACGTAATTAAACTAGCATGATTCTTCCTGCGGTTGGTAGTTGCAAGTTACTATCCCATTTCTTGCCACTATCCATAGCATCCAAGAACTATCTCATGCACCCTAACGCCTATATTCCTAAGGTCGCAGGAGAACATGAAACGATGATTACGCCAACTTGTATTTCAACTAAACATGGTTGAAGGGTATATCCCTATCCTCAACAATAACTTCTATCCTATCACCAATGGGTTCAAGGGTCTTTGAATTCCCGTTTTGTATTTATTTTTAACCATTTCAAAACCCTTTCCCAAGTTCAATCGAAAGCCTAAAGATTACTTATAAGGTGATCAGTTTCATAAATAATAAATTAAAACAAATAAATACAAACAACCATAGAGAAGAATCAAAACCAAGTTTATTACGTTTCAAACACTCAACCATCCACCATGGCCATAACCCTAGATTATAAGTTTAGCCACTCATAGACAAGCGGAGAAATGAATGAATAGTCATCATGATATAAAAATACGAAGTAAAGAAGCTAAAACCTAGTTGTAGAACTTTGTCTTCCTTTCAACGACTTACAAGCTGTCATGAAGAAAATACGAAAAAGAAAATGAGTTTAGACTCCTCTCTGACGTCCCAGCCTCCTCTCAATGTTGAATCCTGACTAAAAATTAATAAAGGATGATTTACTATGTGTAACAAATGAACTAGTCCTCATATATATAGGTGAGCCTTCAAATGACTCTTTTTTCCTTCAAGACTTGGCTTTAAAATCAGCATTTTTCCTCTCGGAATGAGCCTGGCGCGCCGCCCCTCCTATCTCGCCATAGCGTTAGTCAAATTTTTAGCTCCAGAATAGGCCTCGTGTGCCGCCCTAGCAATAACATCAGCCTGAGATTTTTTCCTCTGAAGTTTCAGTGCTGGTGCAGGGCACCATCCACAGCGCCAAGCTATGAGTTTATTTCTCGAAAGTTTGGGACTTGGTGCGGGGCGCTAGCCATAGCACCAGACCCATCAGATTCTCAAATCTTCATTCCTTGCATCATTTGAGCTCCTTTTGCTTAGTTCTTTGCTCAAATCAACTAAAATCATTTGTTAGCATATAAAACACAAACATACATGAATTTTAGCATAAATTAAAGATTATGAACTCAAAACATGATCAAATATGGATAAAAAGATGGAAATTAGGCATCAAAATATGCCCAACATCACCACCCCACACTTAAACCATTGTTCGTCCTCGAACAATCCTTAAAACACATCAAAAATCATGTTTCACCATCACACTTGACACCTCTATCAACTCATACTCAACCAACTAGCATAGAGAAAATATAGAGTGGTTTACATAATACAACTAATCTTAACAAAACACATAGAAAGATTTCACAATTAAGAACGCACAACCTCTATAAATAACTCATCTTTTCAACACAAAGTGCCAACATGATTAAGTGTGACACATGCAACAAGTAGTACACCGAATTAGACCTCTTGTGCCCCTCACTTTTAGTGATGTTCCTCTCTCAACTTCATGAATATAATACATGGAATATGAATAGTAAGGCACACTCACTCTCACAAATGATGTTATGCACATATGCAACATACCATAGGCTGGCCCGTCATGTACGTTTAGACTACCTAATTGGTGTAAGAGATTAAGATCACAAGGATTTTTTCTAGTTGTAATGTCGGCTAAGGTACGGGTAGGATTGATATTTCACTTAATAGTGACTACCACCCTAAGCACTTTTAAGACATATTTCACTTTTCTTGTCCACCACTTCTTTCCTTTGCTTGTTCACCTTTCCTCTACTCACCCTTGTCTTTTCTTTTTATGCCCCAATTTTTTAACTACTTGACTGCTAGTTTTCTAATCATAGAATAGCTAAGGATTTTGCGATTAAAGCTGTCTTTTTCAATTTCCTAGCAGCCAGTAGACAACACAATTTTTATAGGCACCCTTTCTTCTCACTTTTCTTTTCTTACCACAAATTTTTTTCTTTTTCCCTTAACATTATACTTCGTGGACCTCACTTTCAAGTCTCAAAGTACTTAATACTACTTTGGATCAATAAGTCTAAGGTCTCACAACAAGAGGGATTAAGCTACTATTGACGCTAAGCAAGAATAAGGCTTTTAAGCTCAAAGGGGTTAACTAAGGAGAATGACTAGGAAGGTAAAACAATTATGGGAAGACATGGCTTTTCAAAGAAATGCCTTGATCATCTCTCAACTCTCCACCAACTAGTTATCCTACATACACTAAGGCAAGTTTTAGATGCTACAATACATACATACAAAATAATACAGCTCACCTCTCATGGCAACAAGAATCTAATTAGTTTCTACAACTACACATTCACACAACCATATTGAATGACAAACTTAATTCATTATTAAGACCTAAGGATATTTTGAGTCAAATTAAAGAGATATGTGCGTCTCTCAAGGATTCTAACTTCTGCAATCAAGATGACTACTCTATATACTCTAGCATAACAGCTAAGCAGAATATCAACAAGCATACAAGTGGATGACCTACGACTCAATCCTAAAAAATAAAAAATGTGATGAAATTTTCCTTAAGACGGTCGTCATCCATCTATCATAGAGAAACGTCATTACTCTACGATGACACAACTCCTAAAAAAAATTACCCGATTCAAAGGGATCCCCTTTGGAAAAGAACTGAGGCCATAAAAAAACTGAAGGGTGGGTGAGACATGCCATTTTAAAAAATATTCAATCAACACGCGATGGCATACTCACCCTATACTACAAAGACTCAAACCAAATGAAACCAAAAATTTTAAAATTACCACAAAGAAATCAAACATAGCATACTCAAGACAAACACACAAAGTCAACATCTAAGGCATCCAAGTAGTCAACATCATATACTATCTATACAGACCAAGACCTACAAATTATCAAACTACTGCTACTAGGAGTGTAAAGATTCTATGACCTACAAATATAACAATTAAATATCAAATAAGAATTTAGCTTTCCTCCACCCCACACTTAAAAAGGTGCACTCCTCAGTGCACACAAAATCACATCATACAGGAGAGAAAAGAAACTTCCTGGTCGCTAAGTATCATCCTGTATGAAAACATATAGCATCCTCCTCCTCCTCCATGTTTAGATCATCAACACCATCAGTCAGAACAGTAACCTCATTATCATCAATCAACTCCTCAAAAGTCGGGCCCACTCTGCACATCAACACGACACTCTTTGTGAGAGGGTACTGTGCCTCTAAAGCGGACATCTCCTCTGTAGTGGCTAGTCGTCCTCCTATCTTAAACTGTAGCTCCATTATCCCAAACATATGACCCTGCCAACTCTCATCTCGGGCCTTCCGGTCAGCTATAATCAGAGAGAGGTCTGCGGAAGGAGCAATCTCCTTTACCTTGGTGACGTCTATCATCTGTCCGACCAAGTGCCCTGCCAAAGGTAAAATGAGGTCTGCATCCTCCTCAATACCTGCCTCTCTCAAGTACATGGTCAGGAGACTGTCGTGAGAATATTTTCATCTACAGCTGTCTTGTGATCTCCTCATACTGTGGCGAATCACAGCTCCAAAATTCACCGGTGTCCCCTTCATCATCATGTACACCAAAACAATCCGCTCTTGGGTCACCTCTGCCAAATGTGTCCCAGGGAGAAAGACGACACATACCAGCTTCACCCTCACCTTTGCCTCCCTATTCAAATACGCAAATACAAGTGTGGAATGAGTGCCATTTTGATCCCTCGTCCAACGGGTGGATGAGTGCTCCCCACGCAAAGTGTGGTGGATGTCTCTGTATGGTGGCTTCTCCAACAAGATGAAGTATTATGAAGGATCTACTGCTGGTGTCTCTAGAAAAGCATTGAACCTCTTGGATGTGAATCGCACCACCTGTCCTTTGATTTTGACCTTTGTACTATTTTTCAAATGAGGTGTCCCAATTTGCATAAAATTCCCTCACTAAGGTGAGATTGCACTTCTCTAGCTCATCGAAGATATAGCCAGCTCCCAACTCCCGTATCTTTTCCCGAATAACCAGGAACTCCTATGCTAAGCGACCCTTATCTATCCAGTTCTCTGGGGCATACTTGGCTTCTTTTTGGGGTTTTAAACCAAGTAATCCCATGAGGCTCAAATACTTTTGCTCTGGATCTTCTTGCAGGGCCTGTTTTGGGAGCCGAGGAACTAGCATCTGTCTTCCTTGGTCTACCCCTCTTTCAGCTTTTCTCGACTACATTCACCTCCTTTCCTTTTGATGTCATTGTACCTATCAGGTAGAAAAATCAAGAACTTTACAACATTAGTTTATGAATCCAATGGCTAACTAATTAAGTGTAGAAAGTGCAAAATTCACCCCACATTTAATTTGCTAGTGTATATGTGAGAACTTGTAAAATAGGGTACTCAAGACTTCCCCCATCATCATCCAATCTCATCAATCTATTATTAATTCACTAACTCATACTACACCAAGTTCATGCATTTTTCGTTCTTTTTAACTCTCCTCTAGCTTTTATTATTGTTTCAAGAATGCACAACCTAAGCTATTTCTCTCGCTTTCCTTCTCCAATTTCCAATTCAAGTAATTTCATGTAATGGAGTAACAACATTCAATTTCATCAACCAACAATAAACAATTTACTACCATTAAACATGAATTACTCTAGAATATCACCAACTCAAGCAATTTTCACATTCAAGAATTCGAAGCTTAATGTATTTTCTCTCTCTACAATCATGCACCTAGCCACCAACATTCAAAAATTCAATTCACCTACCCAATCATTCCCACAATTTCAAATCAACCTATTCAACCAAGATTCAAGCTACCCATCAAAGATATCATATAATCATGGAAGAATTTAAGACTTTAAGCTTATAAAACTCAAAACCTGAAGTTCAAGCTCTTCACTAATAATGGTGATTTTTGGGTTGTAAATCATGGGGAAGAAGGGTGTGGGAGCATACTTGCACCATTAATAAACTAAGAGAGAAGAAATATACTTACTTGAGTTGAGGATGATAGCTTTACCAACTTGTTGTAGAAGACAACAATGGAGGGAAGAGGAAAAGGGAGAGTTACGGCTATAGAGAGAAGGGAGAGAAAAATTTTTCTTTTGTTTTTCAACTTTTTGAGGGAAAAAGGATGATTGGGACTTTAAACAAAAGGTGGGGCATGAGTTTTATGTAATTTTAAGGTCTTTTGAGTCAATATTGACAAACAAATTCGGCCATTTTCCCCTTGGTGTGCTGCCCCTCCCATCTCACCACAGACTTACAAAAAATTTTATTTTATTTTGGAGATAGATGTGGGTGCGGCGGGCCACCCATAGCCTCACCTAACAAATTTTTTTTCTAGGATTTAACTCCTGGCGCTCATGCATGGTGTCTCACCCCAGAGTTACTCTTTTTAGCTCAATGTCCTAGCTTATTCTTGCCTCTTACACCCTATTCGTCTCTACAAAATAAATAACAACATACAAAATGTTAAAAACAAAGGAAGGGTTGCCTCCCACCAAGAGCCTTATTTAAAGTCGTGGCACGACATTCATGGGTTGCCTACCATGCAATGCCTGATTTAACATCGCGACACAACTATGGTCCCTATCACTCCTTCATTTGAGTGGACTTATGGCCATACCACAGATCTAAATAACTATCATGCAGCACTTGCTGCTCCATCAACTAATTACACCCTCCAAGTTCTCCCGTTGGCTTCATTTTGAAGTCCTTATAGTGAGGTGGCATTCGTGTTGCTCTAAATACTTTGAACACTGCCCCGTGACCATCTACTTTCATAGACATCTTGCCCTATTGAACTTGTCTAACTGCATCGCGGTGGCTAAAACTCCTCTACCCAGAATGAGGGGTATTGCTGCATCTACTTCATAGTCCAAGATTATAAAGTCCACTGATAGGATGAAAGGTCCTACTTTAATCAAGACATCTTCAATGATTCCTTCAGGATAGACCAAGGACCGATCCGCAAGTTGCAACGTCACTGTGGTAGGACGTGGTTCACCTAATCTTAGTGTTCAAAATAGGGATGCACAACATTAAATTTATGCTCTCACCCAAATCACACAAGTCTAAACCAACTTCCTTGCTTCCAATAGTGACCAGACTAGTGAAACTCCCAGGATCCTTAAGCTTTTTAGGAATTTTGTTCTTCATTGAGGAACTGCACTCTTCCGTAAGAGCCATGGTTTAAAACTCTGTATGACTCCTCTTATTTTCGATAATATCACTGAGATACCTGGCGTATTTTGGAACTTCCTGCAAAAGCTCCACCAACGGAATATTCACATGAACCTACTTAAACAATTCAAGAAACTTACCACAAGCTATGTCCTCTGTCTTTATCTTCAACCATTGAGGAAATGGAGGAGGTGGTCTAGCTATTGCAATTTTCGATTATGAATTGCTTGACTCCCCTACCTCATCCTTGGGTTCCACTACTTGTTCCTCATCAACTTTTTCTTTTTCGGGGATAACCTCTCCCAGCTACTTATCACTTCACAAGAAAATAACATTTATATTTTCGTTGGGGTTTTTCTCAGTAATACTCGGGAGTGCCCCCTGTGGTCTGTTGTTCTGCTGCAAAGCCAATTGTCCCATTTTCCTTTCAAGCTCATGGATGGATTTCTACATTTCATTTACCACTTACGTCTACTGCACCATCCATTACTTTATTGTCTCCTCAAGAGAACTTCTCTACTGCTGGCCCTGTGGCCTTTGATAAGTGTTTTGGGGCCTTTGGAAATTTTGGTTTCCTCCCCATAGGAGATTTTCTCCATTCTGGTACCCCTGATTATAGCCATTACCTGCAAAACCTCCACCACGGCCTTGTTGTCCCACAAAATATATAGACTCAGGATTAAGAGGACAACCTGAATAAGCATGGCCTTCACCACATGCCTCACATGATGGGGGTGGGATTTGTACCTACTGCACCTACTGCACTTGCGCTCCTGCTGGTGTGGTGGACAACTTACTAATCACATTTACTAACTGGTTAATATCTACTCTGATTGCCGCTACACTATCCATTTCAAGCTTTCTTGGCACCTTTGGTACTGCAAATCCTCTACCTGAATCCTGATAATCCCGACTCCCTACAGACATGAGGTTCAAGAGAGCCTCAATTTCATCATAACTTTTGGATAGAATCTATCCCTACACTGTAGCATCAAGAAGTATCTTAGACTCAGGCTTCAGACCCTCAATGAAATTGTGCCGGATTATCTCCTTAGGTTTCATGTGGTGTGGACAATCCCTCAAGTAACCCTTGTAGCATTCCCATGCCCGAGCTGGTGTTTCTCCATCTCTCTGTATGAATTCAGAGATCTTTCCTCTCAGTTCTTTAGTTCTTCTCAAAGAGAAAAAACTATTGATGAACTTGTTGGAGAGAATTCCCAAGTCGCGATGGATCCTGTAGGCTCATTTTGAAGCCACTCCTTGGCCTCTCTGGTCAGTGAGAACGAAAATAGAGTCAACTTGACATATTCATCTGACATGTTCTAGTAGTGAAAAGTTTCACTCAACTCTACAAACATCATCAGATGATTGTGGGGATCTTCGTGCAACTTACCCTAAAATTGACAAGTGTTTTGGACCAACCGTACAGTCCCTTCTTTCAGCTCAAAGTTCCCAATGATGGCTGGTTTAACAATTGCTTTGGAAGCATTGCCTAGAAAACTGCATCACCGAAATTCTCTCATTCTCTTCACTGCTACATGGCCATTGTTCTCCATAGTTTACCTTCGAAAGTTTCTCTCTATTTTAGGATCAAGAGGGTTCTCTCTATTTTAGGATCAAGAGAAGCTAAGGATGATTCTTGACTTCTTGTGCTTGGCATACACTAAGGCAAACAACCCTGTGAACTTCAACAAAAAACAAGAAACGAACATAAAATACAGACTAGAGAAACAAAATTCTAACCTGCAAATGATTAAACAATATTTAATTTCCCGGCAACAGAGCCAAAAACTTGATGTCGCCCAAGCGCACGTGGTCTTCAAGTAATATAGGATTGTTAAGTCCAGATATTGTACCCACAGGGACTTAGTCAATTTAATACTTATAAGGTTGTCACTTTAATTTCACTAATCTACAAAACAAATAAATTGGAGATTGGTTTGGAAAATTAAACTACTAAACTTCAAATGTCAAGATTAACTACAAACGAATGCAAGATTGATTGTATTTCGATAATGATGACAAACTAGGGCAATGGCACTTGGTTGGTTCCAGGTTGAGTTTTCTAGATGTAATTAAACTAGCATGTTTCTTCCTATGGTTGTTAGTTGCAAGTTACTATCCCATTTCTTGCCACTATCCCTAGCATCCAAGAACTATTTTATGCACCCTAACACTGATATCCCTATGGTCGTAGGAGAACATGAAACGATGATTATGCCAACCTGTATTTCAACTAAACGGGGTTGAAGGGTATATCTCTATCCTTGACAACAACTGCTATTCTATCACTCATGGGTTCAAGGGTCCTTGAATTCTTGTTCTGTATTTATTTTTAACCCTTTCGATTCCCTTTGCCAAGTTCAATCGAAAGCCAATATATTACTTATAAGGTGATCAGTCTCATAAATAATAAATTAAAAAAATAAATACAAATAACCATAGAGAAGAATCAAAACCAAGTTTATTACGCTTTCAAACAATCAACTATCCACCATGGCCACAACCCTAGATTATAAGTTTAGCCACTCATAGACAAGCGAAGAAATGAATAAGTAGTCATCATTACACAAAAATATGAAGTAAAAAAGAGAAAACTTAGTTGTAGAACTTTGTCTTCCTTCCCAATGACTTACAAGCTGTCATGAGAAAAGTATGAAAAAGAAAATGAGTTGAGACTCCTCTCTGGCATCCCAGCCTCCTCTCAATGTCGAATTCTAACTAAAAATTAATAAAAGATGATTTACGATGTGTAACAAACAACCTAGTACTCACATATATAGATGAGCCTTCAAATGACACTTCTGCCCTTTAAGAGTTGGATTTAAAATCAGCATTTTTCGCCTCAAAATGAGCCTGGCGTGCTACACCTCCTATCTCGCCGCAGACTTAGTAAAATTTTCAGCTCCAGAATAGGCCTGGCGAACTGCCCCAGCCATAGCACCAGCCTGAGATTTTTGAGTGCTGGTGCGGGATGCCAACCATAGCACCAAGCTGTGAATTTATTCATAAAGTTTGGGACTTGGTGTGGCGTGCCATCCATAGCACCAGACCCGTCAAATTCTCAAATCTTTATTCCTTGCATCATTTTGAACACCTTTTTCTTAGTTTTCTGCTCAAATCAACTAAAATTGTTTGTTAGCATATAGAACACATACATACATGAATTTTAGCATAAATGAGGATTATGAACTCAAATCATGATCAAATGTGGATAAAAACATGGCAATTGGGCATCAAAATATGCCCAACGTCAGTCTATGATGGAGAACGTCAAGCCTTCGATAAAGGTTGAGATTGAGACAACTGCACAAGCCTTACACGCTAGGATAGATGGCTTTGAGAGAAGATTCAATCCACATATGGCCAAGAAGATTGACACAGGCAGCCTCCGTGAGGAGTTGGGGGCTTTTCGGAGCCAAGTGGCTGACCTGTCATCACGGCAGCCGGCAATCATAGCAGCTCCCAGTCTTCCTGACCTCGACGTTAGCACTAACGAGGAGCTTTATCTTACGGCTTATTGGGATCCTATAGGAGTTGAGAGGGAAAAAGGGAAAAAGAGGGTCTTTGAGAATGTTGGAGACGAGACCCTAAAGAAGAAGAAAAAGAGAGAAAAGAAAGAGCACAAGAGGGCGAGATTAGAGAGTCAGCAGACTCACGGCGAGCATCGGTTGAAGCTGCATGAGAGAGCAAGAGGAGAGGGTAGCTCCACCACTGCCCATTCAGAGCTTGTGGATGGAAAGGAACCTTCGAGCGAGACACATTCAGCCACAGTAATTCCAGAGGTCGTTGAGGTGACTGCTACTATTGAGGGTATAGCCATTCCCCCTACTTATACCCCGGTGAGTGCGCTGGCAGTTGATTACAGCAGAGGCACCACCTCCGTAGGATAACAGGAGCTCTTAGTGCACCGCAGGTATATTCCCTTCCTTCTTCCTTCACATTCTATGCTTCAGGGACGAAGCATGCCTTTTAAAAAGGGGAGGGGGTGTACTTGTATTTTTGGGATTTTGTTGGATTCGTCCAAGGATTTTTTTTGCCGTGTTTCTTTTCCCACGGTCATGCTATATAGTAGAACCGATATGTTTAGGATTTTATTTTTGTTCTTTTTATTTAATTAGAAAGTAGCTTAGGAGTACTCAACCAATAAATCGCACTAGTTTTGAATTTGTGAAAATTGACCCTATTAAGAAATTTTGATGGTTAGCTATATACTTGTTGATTGCAAAGCATGATTTCTGTGAATCTTTTTATTTCATTTAGTGTATTAGCATGATACTTTGCCATTTGTAAACCGGAAAGGTAGAATAAATGCAAGGCATGTACCATGAGTGAGTGAGGTCTAATATCTAATTCAATACTGCGTAGAGGATCTAGAACTTGCCCTTTTGGTCTTTACATAGGTGTTAGGATGGTTGGTTAGTAAAGGATCATAGTCCATTTTTGTTTAGCCTATTTTTAGCTTAAATGACCCTACCAAAATGAAATGATTCCCTTAATCTCAATTTTGAGCCTTAAATGAACCATTTTCTTTGATTAACCAATTAATCGTACCCATTTTTCTAATGAACCTGGTTTGGCCCTGGTCCCTCCTTGGACTTTGTGAACCTCAACATAGGTAAAATGCCTAAGTTGAGGGTAGCTAGAGTAGGGGTGCATAAATCTTGGGGAGGTGAAAAAGGAAGAGAAAAGAAAAAGATTAAAAATGAGGTGTGGTGTGACAAAATAAGAAGAAAAAGAAAAAAAAAGAGAAAATTTGAAAAAGAAGAAGCAAAAAGAGAATGATGAATGAAAATTTTGAAGAAACACACCACACTCATACAAGTGCACAAAAAATGGTGAAGCAGGAGGAAAGAGTTGAAAAAGCAAAAAGGGTGAAAAGTGAAAAAATGGAGCCACATGTATGGAGTTCCATGGAGGGGTTTAGTCACTCAAAAAGATTCCATATCTACCATACGCAGCCCGAAAGCCTACATTACAAGAGGAATCAAGTCCTATAGTGATCCTAGCCTGACATCTGATAAGCCAAAGTACAGAAAATAAGGGCAAACCTATGATATCTGACATGCAGTATTTGAAACTTCTTTGTGAGAGTAAGAGTCTTACTTGTTCAGTGATGAGTTGGTAATTTACCAACTCATTCAACTCTAAAACTTGAGCTTTTATCTAGTTCCCGAGCTGATTATATGGATTTTATGCTTTTGCTTTTGTTGTGTCCAGATGTCTAAGTTTGAAGAAAAGAGAAAAAATGGAGTAAAATGGAGGAAATGAGTATAAGAAGCGAATCGCGAGTGTTAACCAGCGAAATACCGGTTAAAAGCTAAAGGTCACTGCCTCAAGAGAGAAATGCTACAGGCGGTTCACGAGTCACCAGTGGCGAGACGCCGGTGCAGTCTCCTAATGACACTCAGAAAATTCTGAAATTGGCATTGAAGATCCGGCAGTTCACGGATTAGCATCGGTGAAACACCGGGTGAACTGCCAAAGTTCACTAGAAATGAATGCAGAAGAGAAGCAAGTATCCAGCGGTTCACAGATTCCATCGGCGAACCGCTGGTACCTTCTTCGGTTTTAAAACGATGCTTTTAAGGGTATAACTGTCCATTACTGAAAAAGGAAGAAAAGTATCCTACTTTTCAGGGTATAAATAGAAAGAGAAGTACTCTGCAAAAAAAAAGATAAAAAGAGAGAGGAAGAAGATAAAGAGTTAGAGAGAAAAGCCAAGTACACATCACATCATTATTTCCTCTTTAGCTGAAGACAATCACTTAGCTGATAAAGGGATTTTGATTGAAATTTGTAGAAGATACTGTGCTCTATTTTCTTCTTTGATATTATTAAGTTTCAGTTGTAGTGAAGTTGCTGATCCAAATGAATTCAGGTGAGCTAAATCGCAGCTAGAGGTTGAGAAATCTCTAGCTAGGGGTAGCCAATAGGCTAGGAAGTTGAGGCTAACTATTTCTCGAGATTATTTACACTTGTTGAACTGATGATATGACCTGGCCTATCTCGATCTAGTTAGTATTTCATCTACACTGCACCTCTAGTATTCACACTATTGTCAACAACTTAGCTAATCCTTTTACTTTTAGTTTACTAACGTAACTTGTAAACTTCTCTGCAAAGTTTATTCCCTCCATTTTCCTTGTTTTTATGTTAAATCTATATGGTGTAAGATAATATCAATTTCTTAATCGACGCTTTGAATTCATCACTCCCTAGTCCTCGTGGGATTCGACCTCAGCACCGCCGGGTTACTTGTTTTGATACTCTTAAGAATATATTTTGGACGTTATAAAAAATGGCGTCGTTACTGGGGACTAGCACTTGATAAACTTGTGATTGATTGTTAAGTTGAATTGGTATACACCATAGTGGTCGCTGACAATTTATGGTGTTTAGGTGATTTCAAGTGGCCGAGAATGGTCACATTACCCAAAGGGTTTGCCTTGTGTGGAGACCATTAAGTTAGTAGATAAAATGTGGCGTAGGGACGAAAAGGACGCAATGCTCTAGTCATGATGAAGGAAATAGAGTTGTTGATAAGTTATGTGAAGGGTTTCCATGCCAAGAATAGCCACACCATTCAGGATTATGATTATAGCTATTATGGGAACCAAGGTTGAAACAATGTCCAATTTGTTGATACCAGCAGTCAGTGGAGCACTGAGGTACTTCCACCTCATATGGAGAGTACTCTTGAAGTGGTGCTAGAAAAGGTGTTTGCGACTAAAGAAGGGGTTCAAGATCTACGGAGTAAACTTTTGGACCTAACAACCACAGTAAAGAGTCATGAGGTTATTATTCAACAAGGAGGAACAGATGAATGAGTTAGCATCACATATGGTGACGCCAGTAGCAGCAAATAACATGGCCTCAAGGAAGGACATTATGGATAATGATGTGTTAGAGTGGGAAATGGAGGAAGAGGCTATGAAAGAACTGATCTTTGATGCTTTTTTGAAAGGTGAAGAACTCGAAGAGCTCCATCATGTGCATAAGGAAGTAAGAAATTACTCATTCCCACCAAGAAACCTGGACCTTGATTTAAAGAATCGTACCACTCCTCCGTCACAACCTTCTATTGTGTCACCAACAAAGTTGGAGATCAAACCCTTGCCCATCCACCTCAAATATTCATACCTAGGGGAGAATGAGACGCTCCCGGTTATCATCTTAGCAAAACATACGCCGCTGCAGGTAGACAAACTTATTGAGGTGTTGAAAAGGCATATTCGAGCCATCAGATGGTCAATAGCTGATATCATTGGTATCCCTCCAAGGATTTGCACCCACAAGATCAACCTCCAAGAAAATTATAGCCCATAAGTTGAATATCAAAGAAGGTTGAATCCACCTATGCAAGAGGTGGTCAAGAAAGAGATTATTAAATGGCTGGATGCAGGGGTAGTGTATCCTATTGCATACAGTAGTTGGGTTAGCCCGGTGTAGTGTGTTCCCAATAGAGGGGGAATTGCGGTTGTTCTGAATGAAAAGAATGAATTGATAGCTACTTGTCCGGTCAAGGGGTGGAGAGTTTGTATGGATTATCGTAAATTAAACTCTTGAACAAAGAAGGATCATGTTACGATGCCATTTATCAACCAAATGTTGGATCGTCTAGCTTGCAAAGAGTACTATTATTTCTTAGATAGATACTCGGGATACAATCAAATCTCAATTGCACCCGAGGATCAAGAGAAAACCACTTTTACATGCCCTTATGGTACGTTTGCATTTAAACGGATGCCTTTTGGTCTTTGCAATGCCTCGACCACATTTCAGAGATGCATGATGTCCATTTTTCCTAACATGGTGGAAGATACAATGGAAGTCTTTATGGATGATTTTTCAGTTGTGGGGAACTTATTTGATGACTGCTTGTCACATTTAGATGAAGTATTAAGAAGATGTACGGAGACGAATTTGGTCCTAAACTGTCACTTCATGGTCAAAGAAGGGATTGTATTAGGACAAAATTTCTGAAAAGGGGATTGAAGTAGACCAAGATGTCATTACTCAGCAACCCACACCATGTACTATAAAGGGTGTTAGGAGTTTCCTCGGACATGCGGGCTTTTACCGCCGTTTCATTAAAGATTTCTCCAAAATAGCTCATCCCCTATTCCGACTGTTGGAAAAAGAGGTAACATTCAACTTTGATGAGGAGTGTTTGAAGGCCTTTGTGGAGTTGAAGGCGAGATTAATTTCTTCGCCTATCATTTTAGCACCTGATTGGTCAAAGCCCTTTGAACTTATGTGCGATGCAAGTGGGGTCGCATTAGTGTTCGGTGCTGTGGTGACTACACGCAAGTGCACGTGGTCGAACAAGTAGTAAAGATGGCTTATTTCAAGCCAAGTATCGATCCCACAGGGACTGAACTACAGTATTAATTAACTTAAGCGTCAATGAACTCTATCTTTATGAATGCAGACAACCAAATAAATAATGTTTTGAGAGTTAAAGTTTACTACATGATAAAAGTCTAAGTTAAGATTATCCTACAAATTCACAATTTTCTAAACTAAGAAAAGATCATATCCTACAAATTCACATCAGTCCAATTTCTTTCCTTTTCAAAATCAAAATTGGATTTCTAGATATACATTAACATTGGCCAAATATTAATGCAGTAAAACAAGAATTGATAGAACAAACATTGAAGAAAAGATGAAAATTGAAATGATCAACAATTACATTCCTCTACAATTGTTCTTAACCTCAGCAAGAAGTGAATTAGCCACTCATTTGTGGATTTAACATCATCAAATAAGTAGAATTCATACAAACAATTGAGATTAAAGAGAAAGAGAAAGAGAAGAACCCTAGAATTTTCGTCCTCTCAACTGCCTGTAACCCACGTTCTTGCTCAACCAAGTCAGAATGTTCAACATAAAACCTAAGTGTGCTATTTATACTCTTGAGAATTTTTCCCGGAATAACAAGCAACGTGGCACGAAGTGTATTGCGGAGCACTCCCTTCGTTCCACGGGGGTATCACGGACCTTCACTGGAAGTCGGCTCCCCAGCAATTGCACCTCAACGTGGCACGACTTGCATCGCGGAGCCTTACCTCCGTGCCACAGTGCTATCGCGCACCTTCACTGGAACTTGAGGTTTCAGATAATTGTACTCAACGTGACACGGAGTGCATCGCAGAGAGCACAGCCTCCGTGTCACGGAGGTAATGCGAGCCTCCACTGGAAATTGACAAATTAATTCCTCCAAGGCAGAACGCCTCCGCGATGGCAGCGTGACACGGCTCCATCGCGGAGCCACTATTTTTGCTGCTCTCCCTTATCATTTTCCACTCCTTGTTTCCAAGTTCATTCCTGATCTTCACCAACATGTATATCAGCTTCCACAATTTCCTTTTACCTGCAAAACAACACTAATCATGTTGGTTAGTATAAATTCACATTTAACTAAAAGTCACATGAGAATGTACACATAACGATAGATAAACAAGTCGAAATGAAACATTTGAGTATCACTTGGGCATGCAATTCTGCCCAAGATCACTTACCCCACACTTAAAATCTTGTTCGTCCTCGAACAATACTGTCACATCTCATGCAATTGACACCCACACATAGCTAATTTGGCTCGACAATTCAAGCTACGACTATACCGATTATTTAATATAGCAAATCATCAAGAAAACATGCATGGTCTCATCAATACAATCAAGTACATCACATTAAGATCTCCTAAGCTCAAGAATCAATTCTCGATATTGGAAAACTCGTGCAAATCAACTGATCAAAACATCCGACACGAAATTTATTCTCTCATCCAGCATGTGCCCTCACAACACAAGAGAATTACTCAATTTGATATCATATGATTTCCAAAGCACTACATGTAGGGGTTTATGAATACGATTTCGCTCTCTCTCCCAAAGAATTCACATGCATCATGTCATGAACCATAGGCTTGCCTCTAGTGTTTTACTCCACTAATATAAGGACGCGTGGTGTAAGATCATGTAGGACTTAATGGGTTATAATGTAAGCTAAGGAACTAGTAAATACTGGGCTAACCAATAATAGCAACTAGCTTCCTTAAGCGCTTTTCAATACATCCCACCATCATTACGGGCATTGTTTCTTCCTTCATCCTCTCATTCTTGAAATTTTTTCTTTGTTTTTGTTCCCATTTCTTTAAGCACACTCGACTTACTAGCAAAGATTAGTTATACATCTTTATTTTATTTAATGCCAGAAAGTGCACCTTTGACCTTTCTTTAACTTTCACAACTTCTGCTTTTCCTTCCGTTTCACAATTCTCACTCCTTTACACTGTGGGAAAATTGTTTTTCTTGAGCGCTTAAGAGTTTTGGATCAAATTCAGGGCTAATGAAAAGAAGGGATTAAGCTCGGGTTGTACCTCTTCAAAGAAAGAAAAAAAAGGCTAAAGGCTAAATGGGGCTAACTAGGATGCACATTCAAGGTAGGTATGATAATGGAGAAACTTTCGGTTTATTTAAAGAAATGCCTACATCCTTTCCTACAATACACACCCTTCATTTCTTTTAGTACACACACCAGGCAAGTTCTAGACACTTCACAATAGCATGGAATAATCGAAACCTCACCTCACACTCATTGCACATGCTCAAGTCAAGACATATTCACAGACTCTTCAATAAGCTAATTACAAGAATTCACTATTAAGCCTCGATCACACCGAATCGAACTCTATGGCCTAGGTATCTCAACATGTTTACACATTTTCATGATTTCATACGAATCACCTTTGCATCTTAATATCATGTACCACACATAACAAGAATTCCGAACCATGAAGTAGCTACACATTTGGGAAACACACAAAAGAAAGAGAAGAGAGAAAAAAACTACTCCTATCGACTACATTTCCCTTAAAACGATCTTCATCCATCCATCATAGGGAACGGTCGCTATCTACGACTTTGGTTCAATGGGACTATTCTCGGTAAAAGCACCGAAAATAAAGGCCGAGAAACCCAACATCCAAAAAAAATTCAACAAAAAATTTCGATAGAAAAAGATAAACATTATTTACACAACACAACCAACAGCAGCTCAACATAATGCACAGCAGCTCAACATTCATTACAACACCAAATTAATTACATAACACACAACATAGAGTCACAAGGTCACATTTTTCACAGGCACAACAACAAAAAAAAAAACTTAAACAAAGCAGCTGGCACCTAACTACTCCCACCCCACACTTAAACCGAACACTATCCCTAGTGTTCAAATAATTTCATCATAGCACAAAGGTTGGGTGGTGAAAATCCCTGATCAATTGAAGTATTCAACTTCTTCATCAGGTGTCGTTGCTTCGTCTCCCATATCCGAATCGCCCTCGCCGTCCTCGTATGACTCAACATTTGAGTCCTCCCGGCGTGTCTCCTAATTGGTGGGGACATCATCATCTACGGGATCCACAAATGCGGGCCCCACTCTGCATAGAGCCCGGGCATTCTCGCCGAAAGGGTAATCCAACTCGAGCTGCCAAAGCTCATCCTCTGTTGCTGGCCTCCCGCCTATGCGCCGCTGCAACATCTGCATCTCATACATTCGGGCCATATACTGGTCATCCCGAGCACGTCGCTCGTCTAGTGTGAGCACCGGCCCATAAGTGGTGTCAGGTGCCTTAGTTTTGGTGACATCCAAGGCACACCTGTCGATCTGTGGGATGTAATCCAGGGCCTCCTCCTCAATATCATGGCCCCTCAGGAACTTGGTAAGCAACCCACCGAACCCGTATCTATGCCCCTGATGTAGTCGGGCTCTCTTCATGGCGGAGATGATTATCGCCCCAACATTGATTTTCAGCACCTTCATCAGGGCATACACCAAGCACACTATATCCCGGGTGACATCTGTCATGTGCACCCCCAGGATCAGGCAGGAACACACAATCTTCAACCAAATCCGGGCTTCCCAGTTCATCTGAGAGTAGGGCAATGTCTGATGGTAGCCCCTCTCCTTGTGCCTACCCCACCTTGCTATCGATCGGGCTCCACATAAGGTACGTCATATGTCCGCATAGGGTGGAGTGATGTTCAGCTGACGGAGAACATGAGCGTCTGTGTCTCGCGCCCCCAAGATTCCGTTCAAGTGATGGGGCTCAAAAGTGAGAACCTGCCCTGTGATTTTGACGGTGTGACTGCGTAAGGTCTGGTTCCAGTTGGCATAGAACTCTCGGATAAGATGGAGATTGCACTCCCTGGGCTCTTCAAAGATGAAGTTAAGCCCAACAGTGTCAATCCTATGTACAATCCGCGGGAATTATTGTGCCAGCAGCTCCCGTGCTATCTACTCCTCCGGGAAGTATTTGGTTTCTTTATGTTTCGCATACCACTTCTTCCCCTCATCAGTCACCCACCGGGTTCCGTATTGTCGGCGTTCGCCTCGCGGAACCGCTGGTGCTACTGGAATTGCTGTTCCCAATTTGACCCTTTTTCTGTTGGCACCCGATGTGGATGCGCCCCTGACCTTATCTTGTCTGCCTGACATTGTTCCTATACAATCAAACATACATCCCAATGTTATGCAAGTCATAGTTAGCTACAACTAAGGTTGGGTTTGATTGGATCACCCTACACTTAGTCTTAAGCCACAATCCAAACAATTCTACAAGACATTCATGATTTTTCTATTCTTAGCATTCACCGGCTTAGTGCATTCATATAAATCGATGGAACAATTACTATGTACTATTCAGACTTTGTACAATGAATACAAATTTCTCCATCGATTCAATTACAACATCATAGCACTTAGCAATTTTTCAATAACCTATGTAATTCTCCAATTGCATTTCCCCGAAAATCCTTCTTCTAACTTAGCATATTCAACATCAATCACAATATATTTCACTTCACGCAACATGCACAACCCAATTTTTTCAACATTTAAAAGAATTTAGTCGTCTTCCTATTCCATCTTCAACCCTAGCTACCAATTTAGCAAGAATTCAATAAAACATGCAATCATTGAGTTCATACACTCACAACGATACTATGAACATCAATCCATCATAACTCAAGTGAATTCAAGCTTAATTATCACTTAGTGCAAGGTTTAATCACCACACATGCTCAAGAATCGAAAACTTGAGCAAAAACAAGGAAGAATTCAAGAACATACCTTTGATTTGATGAAATCGAAGAAAACTTGAAGAAAATTGATGCCTAGGTCCATGTCACGTTGGGGGAGAAGGGAATTTTGGGTGTGGGTTGCGGAGGGAATGAAGAAATAGGAAGAAAATGAGGGAATTTGGGGTTTAAAAGTGTTTTTCGCATGGATTACCTGGTGACCCGGTGTGACCCGACGCGAAATAACACTCAACGTGTCACGGAGTGCAACGCGGAGCACTGCCTCCATGACACGGAGCCATCGCGCCAGTATTCTATATTTTTAAAAAATCCGAAATAAGCTTCAATGTGTCACGGAGGGTAACGCGAAGCACCTCCTTCGTGACATGGAGCCATTGCGCAGGCTGACTGTAATGTGCCAATTTTTATTTTCTCACCTCGATTTTTTTCCTATGCGTTTCTTTGCATTTTTGCCCTCCGTTCCACCTGAAAATCATTTCACCACAACAAATTGGTTAGAATTCATAGGTTTCAACGCATATTTTTTTTATTTTTCTTTTCCTTTGTTTTTCTCTTTTATATATATATATATCTTTTTTTTTCAAATAGTTCTACTCGTCTATTACAACACATTCACGGGTTGCCTCCCATGCAGTGCCTGATTTACCGTCGCGGCTCGTCGTCATTCATGCTCAATCATCCTCTAGAGTGATGGATGTCTTCTCTCGAATGACGTCCTCACCCTAATAATGCTTACATCGTTGCCCATTTACTAAAAACGTGGCACTTCTATCTTCTTTCCACAACTCCACTCCCCCGTGCGGGGTCATTCTCACCACTTCAAACGGCCCTGACCATTTGGACCGCAATTTTCCTGAAAAACGCTTTAGTCTCGAATTAAATAGCAACACCTTCTGCCCCGGCTCAAAGATCCGATGCACCATATGCCTATCGTGCCACTTCTTCATTTTCTCCTTGTAGCACTTAGCACTTTCATAAGCATGCCATCGAAACTTATCAAGTTCGCTGAGTTGCATTAGCCTCTTCTTCCTTGCTAGCTCCGGGTCCATGTTCAACTTTCTCACAGACAAAAAAGCTTGATGTTCTAGCTCCACAGGCAGATGACACGCCTTTCCGTAGACCAATCTGTATGGAGAAGTCCCAATGGGTGTCTTGTACGCAGTTCTATAAGCCCACAACGCATCGTCGAGTTTGCTTGACCAATCCATTCGTTGTGCATTCACTGTCTTCTGTAGAATCTGCTTTATTTCTTAGTTCGACACCTCCACTTTCCCACTAGTTTGGGGATGATACGCTGTTGCTACCTTGTGGCGCACCCCATACTTAGATAGCAAATTCTTGAAACTTGTATTTATAAAATGAGCCCCTCCATCACTGATAATGGCTCGGGGTGTCCCGAACCTGGTGAAAATATGCTTTTTCACAAATTTTGTTACCACCTTGTTGTCATTCCTAGGGAAAGTTGTTGCTTCGACCCACTTTGATACATAGTTAACGGCTACCAAGATGTAACGATTATTAAATGACGGTGGGAACGGGCCCATGAAATCTATTCCCCATACATCAAAGATCTCCACTTCTAATATCTGTTGTAGTGGCATCTCCTCCCTTCTACCAATTGTTCTTGTTCTTTGATATCTACCACACATTTTTACATATGACATAGAGTCTCTAAATAGTGTAGGCCAAAAGAAACCTGACTGTAGCACCTTGTGCGCTGTCCGTTTGCCTCCGTGGTTCCCTCCATACAATGATGAGTGACAACTCCTCAATACTTTTGCACTCTGGCTCTCTGGAATGCATCTTCTCATCACCTGATCCGGTCCCTGCTTAAACAAGTACGGCTCATCCCAAATGTAATACCTGCAATCATGTCTCAACTTCTTTCTTTGCTAAGCCATAGCCTCCGGTGGATAGACTCCACTTACCAGAAAATTCACAATGTCTGCATACCAAGGGATTTCAGCTTTCCTTATTGCCAAGAGTTGCTCATCCGGGAACTCTTCCTTGATGTTGTCACCTTCCTTCACATGCAACCAGCTTTCCAGTCGCGATAGGTGATCTGCCACTTGATTCTCGCTCCCCTTTCTGTCCTAAATCTCTAGGTCAAACTCTTGTAACAACAAGATCCATCTAATCGGCCTGGGCTTTGCATCCTTCTTGTTAAACAGATACAGAATCGCTGCATGATCGGTATACACCACTACTTTAGAACCCACCAAGTAGGACCTGAACTTATCAAACGCGAACACCAATGCTAGCATCTCCTTTTCAGTGATTGTATAATTGACTTGGGCTGCGTCTAGTGTTTTGCTTGCATAATGAATGGAATGAAAAATTCTATTCCTCCGCTGCCCCAATACAGCTCCTACAGCCACATCGCTTGCATCACACATTAATTCAAACGGTTGCTCCCAATCCGGAGAAATGAGAATAGGTGCTTCTATTAACTTCTGTTTCAACTCCTCGAATGCTTTAACACAATCCTCATCAAACTCGAACTTCACCTCTTTTTCTAGCAACCTGTATATTGGTTTAGAAATTTTAGAGAAGTTCTTGATGAACCGTCTGTAGAACCCTGCATGTCCGAGAAAACTGCGAACACCCTTCACTGACACAGGTGGTGGTAGCTTTTCAATCACTTCGATCTTTGCACGATCTACTTCTAACCCCTTGCAAGACACCTTATGGCCAAGGATGATACCCTCCTTGACTAAAAAATGACATTTCTCCCAGTTGAGTACAAGGTTGGAGTCTTCACATCAAGCTAGCACCCTGTCAAGATTCTGCAAACATGTAGCGAATGAATTACCGAAAACAGAAAAATCATCCATAAATACTTCGACGAAATATTCCACCATATCGTGAAAGATCGCTATCATGCATCTCTGGAATGTGGCGGGTGCATTGCATAGACCAAATGGCATCCGCCTGAAAGCATATGTCCCATAAGGAAATGTGAAAGTGGTCTTGTCCTGGTCCTCCGATGCTATGGCTATTTGGTTATAGCCAGAATATCCATCAAGGAAACAATAGTATTCTTGACCTGCCAACCTGTCCAATATCTGATCAATAAATGGGATAGGATAATGATCTTTCCTTGTGGCCTCATTGAGCTTTCTATAGTCCATGCAAATTCCCCAGCCTGTGATTGTGCGTGTAGGGGTCAGCTCATTCTTCTCGTTGGTGACCACGGTCATCCCTCCTTTTTTTTGGACACACTGAACGGGACTGACCCATTCACTGTCTGAAATGGGATAGACCACACCTGCATCAAGACACTTGATCATTTCCTTCCTAACCACATCCTTCATCACCGGATTCAACCTCTACTGATGTTGTACAGTTGGCCTTGCTCCTTCTTCCATAAAAATTCTGTGTGTGCAAAAGGCTAGGTTGATGTCACACCTCGCCTTGGGGGGTATGACTGGCACCTGGTGCCCTACTAGGACCTGACCTGCTGGACTATTAAGCCTGGGCACATCTGGCGCCTGGCTGGCTCTAACTCACATTTATGGAAATAAAGGGCTATATAACGGCTGTAAACACAACCTCCGACCTATTGGCCTATAGCCTTCTGTACCTGTACTAGCAGCTGACCAGAAACATATCATCTCAGGGAAACCTATGCGGGCCGACAAGGCCACCATGCTGTCTAGTTATCTGCAACTCAATCATAAAGCACAAAAGAAACTACGTGACCAGCAAGGTCACCACTACTGGCAACTATGGCCCCACACGACCATCATGATAGAAAGAAGGGATGCTAACAGCTATACAACTGCACGGCCTCACACGACCGGCTCATCTGACCACAGGGAATATATACAGACTGCAAGCCTCTAGGAATAGTAATAAACTGATCGGGACAGGGCCCCGACCTACCCGTACTATACAACAAAAGGAACTGAACTACACCTCTGGAATTCAGCCTCCGGATGACTAGAGCTGAATACTCGACCGCTGACAGGGAGTCACGTAGAATCGCCTGCTCGTCTATGAGTACCTGAAGGCAAGTAATGCAGCGCCCCACCGGGCGTCAGTACCACTGGTACTGAGTATGTAAAGCAATAACTGAAAAAAAAGATATCTGAAATCAATAACATAACTGACGAAACTGAAATAGGAAGAACTAGATTATCTGTCTGATGATGTAAGTCGTACCTGTTCTCAATCATACTGGGAGGAGTAGGTGTCATATCTGGAGACGTATCATTGTACTACTAATCTATTCATGTCTAATGTAACATAGCATAACATACATAACATAACATGGCACACACAAACCTTACCCGGCCCCCATAAGCCGGGAGGTGCATCCAACATAGAATCTACACCCCTACCCCGGTCATCCCATCTCCTATAGTGGCTGTAAGCATCCTGCCGGTCCCTGGGTATGCACTTGGGCTCGCTGAGCCCCTGACTATAACTGTACCTGAGTCCGAAGGACTCCAAAATCAACACCCCGGGCGTACTCGCTCGACGGGGGTGTATAAGGGCCGACCAAGGCACAATATGGGGAAACTGGCATCCCATCTTCGTCCCCTTGCGGGACGGCATATCACTCCATAGAGTGACGTATCCTCGTCCTCTGGCGGACGAGTCGATACAGCTATTAACCCTGGGCGGTCATGGATGCTAGGTAATCCAACCCCAATCAATACAACGGTCTCAACTAGTCATGCTGTCTGTATATCTCACAAGCTAAGGCTAGCAGGGGTAAGGTATCGTATATATACCTGCTGAGCTAATAATAGTAATCTATAAGTGTCGGATATGTGTTGAGGCAGGTAGATATAAATATGAATATAGTCCCCTGTCAAACTGTACTGGAGCAATGCTATACAAGATGGTGTTTCTGCTAAAAGCTATATTGTTTACTGAGTTTCTGTATTAACATGATTTCCTATTTCTAACATGCTTTCTAAACTTTATTTAATTGCTATTCTATGTCTGAAATGCTTTACAGATACTGTATTACTTCGCGGGGTTTCAGCTGAACACAACAATATCTTAACATGGCATATTACATCACATACTGAATATACTGGGCAATCTTAATCACTTACGTCCGAATCTATATCATACTGATAAGTCTCGTACATGTTACAACCCAAAGCTTCTTACATTGTACCAATATTCATAATAATACAATACTCGACTTCTGAACATTCTACTGGTCTGTAAATTACTATACTGTCTCAATATTACTTAACTTGCCGAGGAAACTAACTTTACATACCTTATCTTTGACTATTCGTACGTCGGACGAGGCTCGGCCAGTACTTCAACTATTTTCTCCCAACTGCATTCGTAAATATGTCAATCAATACTAAATACAGCTTTATTGTAAAGAGCAACATTACTTTCGATATAGTTTATAGCCTAAACTTAGGCTTATCGAATGACGGTCGAAAACTCGCTATTTTTCAGCGGCCCAGAAGGGAGAAGTATTCACTTCTCAGCTAGGAACACATAGACATAAATTTAGAGCAATTCTACTTACCTTAGTTCGGTGGCTCGCCGATTTGTCGGCCGTATTTCATGAAACTAAATTCGTAGAAATGCTCTCTGTTGCTAAATACTTTGGTATCTAGGATTAATTTGAGTTTGGGAAGCATTTGGCAGCGTAATCGGACGAAAATATTTAATTTTCCTTCGTCTTCCTCTGTTTACTGCGCTTTTCTGGAAATTTTCAAGTGTAAAATGATTTTAAACCGAAGTGGGGGCTTTATATACTTGGGCCTGAACTTGGGCAACGTGTCACGGAGCCATCACGGAGGCCTCACCTCTGTGACACACTGCCATCGCGGAGGGGCTCTGCCTCGGCTCCTCCCGTGATGGTTCGACGGGTTTCTCGTCCGATCTTTTTCCCGGCCTTTCTCTAGCACGTATGGCCTTCTAATATGCTTAACCGACGTGCGAATAGGTCGTCTAGGTGCTGGGAATTCTACGGGGTATAACAGTTGATTCCCCTAATGTCTGACATTTGCCAACCCATTGCTTTCTTCCGCCTCTTGAGAACCACCAATGCATCCTTTACCTGTGCCTCCGTCAGTTCCGCGGAGATGATGACTGGCAAGGTGTCATCTTCCCCCAAAAATACATACTTCAAATGTGGAGGCAATGTCTTCAACTCCAGTTTTGGTGCTTACTCAATAGATGGTTTTAGCAATGGTTCCAAGGACCTCATCAATGGCTGAAATTCTAGCTTCCTGCGAAACCATTTTGGTTCGTTCAACATCTACACCATCTCATAAGTATCCCTGTCTTCGAATTGATCGGAGCCCATCAAAGCTCTCTCCAAAGGATCTTGAGAATCAACAATCTGAAGAATTACTTCCTGGTTTAGCACATTGATTTATGATAGCTCCTCATAGATGGTCGGAAGCTTCATGGCCTTATACACATCAAACACCTCCACTTTATCATGCGCTTGCATGGTTAGCTGCCCCGCAGCTACATCAATCAACGCTCGCTCGGTTTCCAAGAAAGGACGTCCCAAAATAAATAGGACTTTCGCATCCGGCTCAAAATCTAATATAATAAAATCTACCGGGAAAATGAGGGAGCCCACTTGCACTAGCACGTCCTCCACAATACCATCTGGTCTAGCCAAAGAGCGGTCTGCTAGCTGCAAGATCACTGTAGTTGGTCTAGGACTGCCCAGCCCCAATTTCTTGAACACCGATGTCCGCATCAAGTTTATGCTCGCTCCCAAATAACATAGTCCGCGAGCTCGGATACTTTGCCCGATTGTGATCTGAATGGTAAAGCTCCTATCCTTGAGCTTTGTTGGCAACATGTTCTATATTCGGGAAGTGCACTCCTTAGTAAGCGCCATCGTAGTATACTCCGTCAATCTGCTTTTGTTTGCTACGATGTCCTGGATATACTTTGCATATTTCGGCACTCCCTGTAAAACATCAACCAAAGGTAAATTAGTGTGTACCTGTTTCAGCACCTCCATGAACTTTTTAAAGCAAGCTTCTTCCTTGTGCTTCTTTAATCTTTGAGGGAACGGGGGTGGTGGTCTTTCTACTTCAGCTGCCTTTTCCTTCCCCCTCTCATCATCATGTTCCCCTTCTTTTTCCACTGCTCCTGATTGCTAAGGTGGTCTTTCTGGTTCCACCTCCTTAAGTTTTAATCCACTCCTTGTGGTCACTGTATTGACCTGCTTGGGATTTGGGTCAGTGTCACTCGGTAGTCCTCCTCTGGGCCTGGTGTTTTGAGCTCCAGCTAGTTGTCCAAACTGGTACTCTAACGCCTTTGTAGCTAACTGCTGATTTTTCATATCTGCCGCCAATTTCACATAATCAGCCTGCATTTGCTCTTGGTTAGCTATAAGTGTTTTAAACATGTCCTCAATGTGGTTGGGTGGTGGAGGAGATGCATTGTTTCCTCTGTATTGCGCTTGAAAATTCTGATGCCCCCCTTGATTTCTCTGCACACCCTGATTCGAACTTTTCCCTTGATGGCTATTACTACCCCAAGAGAAATTCAGATGATTCCTCCAATTCGAGTTGTAATTGTTGCCATACTATTGGTTATTATTTCTCTAGACGTTCCCAACAAAGTTTACTGAATCTGGATTTGCACCACAACACTCAGCTGAGTGTTCATTACTCCCGCATACTTCACACCATACCCGTTGCACTACATTGACTGGGGCTTGTGCTTGATTCAAGCTCATATTGCTGAAGTGGGTGTTGAGTTGATTTTGCAACGCAGCTATCTGTGCAACGATAGCTGTAAAACCATCCACCTCAAAGACTCCTGCCGCTTTCCTTGTTCCTCCTCGTGATGAGTCCGCATTCCACTCTGGATTTCCCTGTGAACTACGATTTAACAAAGTATAAGGCTCCTCATAAGTCTTTTCTAATGCATGTCCCCCAGCTGCTGAGTCTAGTAAAATTTTTGTATGTGGTTCCAAACCCTCAATGAAAGTATGCACCAACACATCGTTGGACTGGTGATGGTGAGAACAATCCCTTAACATCGATTTGAACCTTTCCCAAGCTTGATACAGATTCTCACCCTCTCTTTGTTTAAAACTTAGAATCTGACTTCTAAGTCTTGCTGTTTTCCCAGATGGAAAGAATCATATCAAAAACTTTCTTGCAAGATCATCCCAAGTGGTGATAGAGTTAGGTGGTTCAGCTTTCAATCACCTCTTTGCTTCCCCGAATAATGAAAATGGGAATAATGTAAGCCTCACGTAGTCGGATGATACTCCAGCGGGAATGTAAGTGTCACTTATCTCCAAAAAGTATTGGAGATATTGTTGTGGATCTTCATGAGGGAGACCTGTGAATTGCCCACTGGTTTGCAACAACTGCACCATGTTCTGTTTAAGCTCAAACCTCCCTCCTGGATCTGGTCTGCGAATACCAGATGTAACATTGTTAGCATGTGGGATTGCCACTTCGCGAACCAGCCTTGCTGCCATTTCCTCGGGCACTAAAACTTCCCTCACAAGTGGTGGGTTCTGTTGTTGCTCTAGAATTGCCTGTCTTAGAAACTGTAGCTTCTTCTCTAGAGCTTCCCTTCTTTGATGATGAAATTGTCTTTCCGGCTCTATATATGAATCCACCAACACCTTATCTCTTGCCAGCGTTCAGAAGAATTCAATATCTGCAAGAGAAAGGCTAAGATCAAGTTGTCAGCACTTATATAGAATTTGTCAACTAACACTAAGAAAATAAATTTACCAATTGCCAGTCCCCGGCAACGGCGCCAAAAACTTGTTCGGTGCTGTGGTGACTACACGCAAGTGTACGTGGTCGAACAAGTAGTAAAGTGGCTTATTTCAAGCCAAGTATCAATCCCACAGGGACTGAACTACGGTGTTAATTAACTTAAGCAATCAGTGAACTCTATTTTTATGAATGCAGACAACCAAATAAATAATGTTTTGAGAGTTAAAGTTTACTACGTTATAAAAGTCTAAGTTAAGATTATAATTTGAGTCTGAACAATAGCAATGAGCAAGCTGAGGTTAAAACAATCATGCAGGGAAGTAATTTATCAATTTAATTCAGCTAATATTTTATTCGGTTGCTAGTCAAGAATTATTGCCTATGGATTGGATCTTTCGACTCCTATCCAATTTAAGAATCATGAACCTTAATCTACATTTCTATGATAAAAGAATTTCATGCTCTATCCATACGTACCTGATTCCTTAATTGACTAATAAGACTTTCAGATATATTTCTATTCTGAATGTAAATCAATTCTCAATTTTCTAAACTAAGAAAAGATCATATCCTACCAATTCACATCATTCCAATTTCTTTCCTTTTCAAAATCAAAATTGGATTTCTAGATGTACATTAACATTGGCCAAATATTAATGCAGTAAAACAAGAATTGATAGAACAACCATTGAAGAAAAGATGAAAACTGAAATGATCAACAATTACATTCCTCTACAATTGTTCTTAACCTCAGCAAGAAGTGAATTAGCCACTCATTTGTGGATTTAACATCATCAAATAAGTAGAATTCATAAAGAGAAAGAGAAAGAGAAGAACCCTAGAGTTTTCGTCCTCTCAACTGCTTGTAACCCACGTTCTTGCTCAACCAAGTCAGAATGTTTAACATAAAACCTAAGTGTGCTATTTATACTCTTGAGAATTTTTTCCGGAATAACAAGCAACGTGGCACGGAGTGTATCGCGGAGCACTCCCTCCGTGCCACTGGGGTATCGTGGACCTTCACTGGAAGTCGGCTCCCCAGCAATTGCACCTCAACGTGGCACGACTTGCATCGCGGAGCCTTGCCTCCGTGCCACAGTGCTATCGCGCACCTTCACTGGAACTTGAGATTCCAGATAATTGTACTCAACGTGACACGGAGTGCATCACAAAGAGCACAGCCTCCGTGTCACGGAGGTAACACGAGCCTCCACTGGAAATTGATAAAATTAATTCCTCCAAGGCAGAACGCCTCCATGATGGCAGCGTGACACGACTCCATCACGGAGCCCCTATTTTTACTGCTCTCCCTTATCATTTTTCACTCCTTGTTTCCAAGTTCATTCCCGATCTTCACCAACATGTATATTAGCTTCCACAATTTCCTTTTACCTGCAAAACAACACTAATCATGTTGGTCAGTATAAATTCACATTTAACTAAAAATCACATGAGAGTGTACACATAACGATAGATAAACAAGTTGAAATGAAACATTTGAGTATCACTTGGGCATGCAATTCTGCCCAAGATCAAAGCCAGAATGAAACATTATCATGATAAAAAAGTGTTGCGGCGTAATTTTATTTAAAGGGAGTGGGTGCTATTATTCAACTCTCGACTAAAGCTAATCCCTGGGAAGTTAAAGTCTAAATGGTCAGGCCTTTTCAAGGTATCTCAGGTGTATTAAAATGGAGCCATTGAACATCACAATAAAAATGGGAGCACGTTCAAAGTAAATGGCCAGCAGGTTAAAAGATATCTGGGAGTGTTGGAAAAAGTGGGGTGAACAGAGGTGGTGCATCTGGGAGAACCATTCAACCAACAATTTATTCATCAAAAGTTCATCTTGTTCATAGAATTTTAATGAGATTCTTTTCTCCATAGTTTTGTAGAGTTAGGTAGTACTTTTTTTCTTCTTTTTCTTTAACCCATTTTGGGGGAATTCCACCATTGTTGTAAGAGCTTGTGAAGCAGATTTGTGAAGCTAACGCAATGAATGTGAGGGGAATCCTCTTGGTATCTTCTCTCTATCTTAAATATGTTTTACTAATTTGCTAGCTAGAAGTATATTCATGGTGGGTTTGTTAATTTTATTGGGTTTTGATAAATTGCTCTTGGGTTCTTATTGAATTGTAGGTGGGTGTTGCTAGATTCATCTTCCTATTGTTCAATTAAATGTAAATCTATTAGATTCTCTTCAATATATTAATGAAGATCCATTGATTATGATATGGGTGTATCTACACTTGCTTGATTGTTGCTCAAGAGAGAATGATTAAGTATTGGAAGGGAATCTAGTAGTGGGTATGGATCGGAGATTGTAAAATTAAGCTAGAAATAGTTGAAATTACTTCCTCCTTCCTATTTGACAGCTAATAGCTAGAAATACTGAAGTTGCTAATCCAAATAAATTCGGGTTGAGCTAAATCGTAGCTAGATTTTGAGAAAACTCTAGATAGGGGTAGTCAATAGGCTTAGAAGCTGAGGCTACCTACTTTCCAAGATTATTTACACTTGAGTCTAAGGCATTGAAGAAATTCCCGATTTAATTGTGATCTCACCCATAGAATGTCCCTAGCCTCTCACTTGTGATTACTTCAATTGGAATTCCCCCTAATTGGTTTTAGTTTAGAATTAATTAGTTAATTTTCTCTTTTTATTTCCCCCCTATTTTACTTTTCAAATGTTGAACAATTATGCGCTCTAGTTTGAGTTAGTTTATAACTTTTGAATTATCGACTCAATTCTCCGTGGGATATGACCCCGGCCACTCGTCGGGAATATTTTTTTGAGCAATGATCGTTTATGCTCTTTTGTAAGAGAAGAGTGTATTTTGGTCGTTATCATTCGGTCCCCATATTTCATATTTTTCTTTATTTGTGAGTGGGGGACTTCATTTGCTATGAGGGTACATGGTTTGTGTTTAATTATACCAATTGTCTATGTGAAAAACATTGGTGATAACTTGACTATCTGTTAATAGCTAGATGAAATATCTTGATCCGTGTTTATCATGTTTTGTGGTTGCTTGATGTGCATGTGCTGATTTGGTTTATGGGAAAAAGGGTCAAAAGCTGTTTGAGTTATGGTGTAAATTTTGATTGATTGTTGGTTGTAGTATCCTAGGTTTATTTTCTAATTAAGCGTCACTTTTAGTTTTTTGTTTTCTTTGCCTGAGGACATGCAAAAGTCTTAAGTTAGGGGTGTTGATGTATGTTTTGAGTTTACAACACTTTCGATGGTTAAAATTGAGAAAATAACATGAACTTAGGTATGTTTATATGGATATAAGGTAGTTTTACTTTGTTTTAAGAGAAAATAGGTGTTGGAGCAAAATGTGCAAAAGAGGCAAAAAGTGCAGAAAATTAGTCAAGTATGAGTTGTACCTTGATTGTACGAGTCGTACTATGAATTGTGGTGAAAATCAGAAGGATGGAATAAGAAGAAGGCAAAGTACGACTATCAGTATGAGCCGTACCAAGATGGTACGAGCCATAACTTCGTGGAAATCTTCAGAGAAATTTACACAAGGCAGTCTCTTGGTACAGGTGGAACCTAGGGATCATAACAACCATTTACGACCTATACCATGAGTTGTGGTGAACTTTAGTGATTATTAAAGACTTGGTGGAACTCCAGATGCAAAAAGTATGTACGAGTCATAGGAGGAAGGTACAAGGCATACCACAACACTCGTGGAAAACTTCAAAAGATGTTAAAGTTCTTAGGGCCAAGCCACGGATGGATTGTACGAGTCGTAGGACTGTGGCAGGAGTCGTACCAACTACGAACACTTAGACAAATCTGTAATAGCCAAGGATGTACGAGAGGCAGGTATGAACCGTACAATCCTATTACGGGTAATAGGATCAATCGTGAGTCAAGCCGGTGCCAAATGTGAAAAATTCCTTGTTAGCTTAGGAAAAGGTTTCTAATGTCTAAATAAATATCTTTTATGTTTTATTTTAGTAGAAGAGCTAGAGAGAATGTAGGAGAGACATGTGAAAAGTATTATTTGTGAATTTTTATCAAGTTTTGGAGAGAAATTCTTAGAATCAACACTTGATTTCATCAATTGTTCTTGAGATTGTTCATTGATATTCAAAGCAGGTTTTCTTCCAATTATTGTTGCAAGTATTTAATTATGTGTTTGTGTATAAATGCAAAATATAATCTTACAATCATAAGAGTCTAAAACCTCCACAACTAGGGTTGTGGGAACCATGGTGGAATAACAAAAAAGGGTTACACAAAAGTGATTCAAAACCAATGCTAAAAGCTTATATTGTATTCTCTTCATCTTTAAATGTTTCTTAACGGTGTATAGTGTTAGGACTTTCCAAATTCTTTACTTGCTTAAACCTAGAGAAGTAGAGATTAGGAAAAGAGAATTACAACAAAGTCTTGGTCTTTATGACTATTGTATTAACTTGAGTTGTGGTTGCAGGATAGTTAAATTTGGGATAAATTAATAACGATTAGAAAGAAATCACTCATGAGACCTGACCCGGTGATTGAGTATAGTCATCCAATAGGGACGAACTAGTCGTTTGGACAAACCCTAGTTATCAATTCTATAAGTAAGCATTAGGTTGATCACGTGTGTATATCTGAAGTAGTTATGAACCCATGGGGAACACTTACCCTAGTTATTTTTTCAATCTTTATACGAATCACAATTACAATCTTGTTTTAATATTGTTTTTTACTTTGAAACCCCACAATTTGGAGATAACTTACCAACAAGTTTAAGTACCAGCATTAGTCTAGATCTTACCCTATTCCCTGTGGATTTGACCCCAATCTCTTGTTGGTTTCTTTATTGACAATGTCTCCTTCATACTTCACTAGGAAGTTTTTGAGCGTTATCACTTCGCACACCAGGGAAGCAGAGACAACTGCAGGTATATATGCTATTGGTATGACTGCAAAGAAACACAAAAAGGAAGAGGAGCGTGATTAGGAGATAGCTCAAATGAGGACATCCTTTGACCTACTCAGAAAGCATATTATGAGGTCCAGAGCATAGATGGTGAATGCAGTTGGAGCACAGGGGCAGGAGCATGGGTTTGAGCAGATAGATTTTGAGAAGGATACAAACTTCTTAGACAACCAGGTGGCAGGTTTTTGAACCAATGCCCTAAGATCTAGACAGGACACTTGGTGCCAAGGTTTCGAAAATCAAGGTCGGACCTAATATAGAGACAATTACAACAGAAAGGGATATAAGGATAGGAGTAGAGGTCGTGAGCGAGAAGGTGAATGGAGAAAGAATGATGGCTACCGTAATGACCACGCTGGTGTTTATGTTCCTCCCAGGGCTCGTAAGAGTGATGCTAGACCCTTGAAGTTAGAGAGCATGATGGCTGAGTTACGAAAAAGGGCTAAATCAATTAATGAGCAGATGAAGGATATTAGGGATGATATATCTAGCATGGACCAAACGGTTGAATCCTACACTATAGTAATTAAATAAATTGAGCAGTAGCTTAGTCAAATGTTCGCATTCCTAAACTAGAGGCAAAAGGGGACACTTCCTTGCAACACCATCCAAAATCCAAAGAATAACAGTCATTATATGGCAGTGATGACTAGGAGTGGAAAGACTAATTTTGACCCTCTCCTATCAGTTGTAGTTGAAATGGAAAGACAAAAGGAGATCGAGCTTAATGAGGATGATGAGGTTGCTAGCCAGGATCTTGTAGGTGAGGCTAAGTTGACTGAGACTCCAGTTGGTACAACGGGGTTTGGAGCTGATAAAGGGAAGGAACAAGGGGCCACACAAGTGTATACGACTATCCCTCGACCACCACCACCATTCCTGCAGAGGATGAAGAAGAAGGCGGAAGATGGTAAGTTTCAGAAATATCTCTCTATGCTAAAACAATTATCTATGAACATACCATTGATCGAGGCATTAGAGTAGATGCCCGAATATGCCAAGTTTATGAAGGACCTTGTGACTATGAAGAGGTCCGTGAGCATTGAACCAGTTGCTAATTTGCATCATTCTAGTACCATAGCCTCATGGGTCTTTGCCCAGAAGAAGGAGGATCTAGGTGCCTTCACCATTCTTTGTACATTGGTGACTTTGAGTTCGCAAAGGCACTATGTGACTTAGGAGCTAGCATCAACTTGATGTCGTTAGCTGTGTTTAGGTAGTTTATCTTGGGAGCCCCCACATCGAGGATGATGAGATTATTAATGCTGACCAAATGGTGAAAAAGCCAGTGGGAATCCTTACTGATGTGCTAGTTAAGGTGGATCGATTCATCTTCCCAGCGGACTTCATGATCTTGGATTGCAAGTTTGATTTTGAGGTTCCCATTATTTTAGGGAGACAATTCCTCACCACTAGGAGAGCTCTTGTAGATGTTGAGGCTGGCTAGCTAAAGTTCAGGCTGAATAAGAAGGTCACCTTTAGCGTCTACCGGTCAATGAAGTAGCCCAATGAGTTCAGGGTTGTGTCAGCAATCAAGGATGATTCTGAGTCTCTTGAAAAATTCTAAGTAGTCAAGAGACTTGCGTCGTGCCGTGACATTTAATCAGGCACTTCTTGGAGGTAACCCATGAGGTGGTTTGGTGAAGTCTGAGTAACCAAACCACCTGCGTTGTGTTGTGATGTTAAATCAGCGCTTCTTGGGAGGCGACCCAAGTATCTTAACTTATGTGTGCTCAATCTATAGGTGAAACAAAAACAGGTGGGTGAAAATTGCAGCGCAGGACTGTACTATGAGTCTCAGTATGAGTCATAGGAACATGGTATGACTTGTAGTACTGTTCGTGGTAAAAATCAGAGATTGATCTGATGCATGAGTTCATGTTACAATTGGTCATTACGAATCGTACCGCCTTTGTACGAGTCGTAGTACCCAATGTAAGGATGAACTATGCTAAGTATGGAGGTGCAGAACATAACAACCTACGAGCCATAGTACAATTCATACCATCATGGTATGACTCATACCATGCACTCGTAGGTCTCCGGGTAAGTTTTCTCAGTCTCTTGCTACGAGTCCAAGGGATGAGTCGTAGGTTAATGGGTAAAATGCATGATGAGGATTTAGCGGGTAGTTAAAAATAGGTATTGTGAGTCAATGGGGTGGGGAATTCTGAGTACCCATTCAAAAGCATGTTTACCTGCAGAACTGGACCTGAACTGGGTGAGGACAGGCTTCACGATCCTTCTTACGACTCGTGGTTTCACACTACGACTCGTAGGATGGCTCGTTAGGACTATCCCAAGCCATTTAACTAAAAACTCATGGTACGGACCCTCGTATGAGCTGTGGTATCGCACTATGAGTCATACCTAGCGATCGTACCACTAACCAGAGAGGTTCAAGTTCAAAAGTAGCAGTATGATCTTTAGTATGACTCATGAAATTCAATTACGATCAGTAACACAAGTCGTACAAAAACACAGAGAACCATAGTTTCAAGGAATTACTCATACGACCCTTAGTACGTACCGTACCAACTTAGCAAGGAGTCGTGACAGTGTCTTAGCATGTTACGAGTCTTAGTATGGATCATACTGTCACGCCCCGCCTCGGGAGGCATGACTGGCACCTAGTGCCTCACTAGGACCTGGACTGCTGGACTAGTTGAGCCTAAGCACTTCTGGTGCCAGGATGGCTCTAACTCTGGACTCAAGAAAACGACGGGCTATATAACGACTGTGAATACAACCTCCGGCTGACTAGGCCTATAGCCACCTGTAAGAAAACAACAGCTACCCAGAACAACTGAATCAATAGGGAACCTATGCGGGCTGACAAGGCCACCATGCTGTCTAGTTATTTCTGAATCAAGAAAACAAGTGCTAAACTGCCACGTGACCAACAAGATCACCACTACCAAATGAATAAGGCCCCACACGACCATCATAAACAAACTAAAACATACACACAGCCTCACACGATCGGTACAGCTAACCACAGGGAATATACAATCTGCAAGCCTCTAAGAATACTGATAAGATGGTCGAGATAGGGCCCCGGCCTACCCATACTGTACAACAAAAGAAAAGGAATAAACCTCTAGCTGTCTAGCTCTGGATGACAGGAGTTGATGACTCTATGTACTGGCTGGAATTACGAGGGATCGGCTCCTCGTCTATAAGTACCTGCAGGCAAGTAATGTAGTGCCCCAAAACGGGCGTCAGTACCGCTGGTACTAAGTATGCAAAGCAACAACTGGAAAATAACTAAAGACAAGCAATATAACTGATAGAATTGAAGTAGAAAGAAATAGACTGTAACTGACTGAAAGTACGAGTTTAAGACTGTCCTCAACCATGCTGAAAGGAGTAGGAGTCATACCTAGTAACGTGGCATTCTATTGTCTATGTATTCATAACTAACATAACATGGCATAATATAGCATAACATAACTTAACATAGCACACATAAACCTTATCTAGCCCCCACAAGCCGGAAGGTACAACCAACACGCTATCTATACCCCTACCTCGGTCATCCCATCTTCCATAGTAACTATAAGCATCCTGCCGGTCCCCTAGGTATACACTTGGGCCAACTGAGCCCCTGACTATAACTGTACCTGAGTCCGGAGGACTCTTGAATCAACACCCCGAGCGTACCCGCTCGACGGGGGTGTATAAAAGAAGACCAAGGCAAAATATGGGGAAACTGGCATCCCATCTTTGTCCCCTAGGGGACGGCATGCCACTCCATAGAGCGACGTATCCTCGCCCTCTGGCGAGACGAGTCGATACATCTATTAACCCTGGGGCGGTCATGGATGCTAGGTAATCCAACCCAACACAATATAATCAAGTCTCAACTGATAATACTAACTGCATATGATACATGCTAAAACTAATGATAGTAATGTGTATATGTATAATACATGCTGAAACTGATAATGGTATATATATAATTTCAGCCATGCTGTGCTGAATCTGATACTGAAACAAGATATAATATTTCTGCTGAAAATCATGTTGTATAACTAAGTTTCATGGTAAACATGTTTTACTATTTCTAACATGCTTTCTCAAATTCATATTAAGCTACTATTCTATTTCTGAAATACTTTACGGGGACTTATATGGCTTTACTAACTTTCGGCTGAACACGATAATATCCTAACGTACATTACTAAATTACATACTGGGCATGCTGTACTGTTTCTGAAACTTTCTACTAGAATTTATACTAGTTTGCGCTATTGAAATTTACTAACTTGCCAAAAGAAACTAGCTTCACATACCTTGTCAGTTAACTTTCTGAGTATCTGGTGTAACTCAGCCAATTTTCAGCTATTTCTCCCAACTGTAATCATATCCACGAAGGGAAAGAATCAATTCTATTATTATTAAAAAGAAACCATATTTACAATATACACTCACTGCCTATTCTTCGACTTATAGAAGAAAGGCCGAAAACTCGCTTTTTCTCTGAAGTCCAGAAGAGAGAAATACTCACTTTAGGGCTAGGAGTATATTGACACTAATTTGGAGCAATTCCACTTACCTTAGCTCAGTAGGACGACGGTTCACCAGCGGAATTTCACAAAACTAACTCTTTAGGAATGTTCTTTGCAACTTTATACTTCGGTATCCGAGGTTAATTTGTGTTTGGACTGCGTTTGATGGCGTAATCGGATGAATATTTATCAAAACCCTTCGTCCTTACTGTTTTCCTTCGTTTCTGCTAGAAATTATACAATGAAATGAATTAAAAATGAAGTGGGGGCTTTATATAGTTGAGGCCCTGGATGTCACCTCCGTGGCACGTCGGCCATCGCGGAGGTGAGCCCTCCATGACACGTTGGCCATCGCGGAAGGGGTCTGCCCAACCTCCTCTTGCGATGGTTTGACGTGGCACTTGTTTGGTCTTTCCCCCGGGTCTTTTTCTAGCATGTATGGCATTCTAAAACTCTTAACCAACATGCGAATAGGTCATCTAAATGTCGAGAATTTACGGGGTTTAACATCCTCCCCCCCTTAAAAACATTCGTCCTCGAATGTAAACTTGTACTTGCAAGAGTTTCAATTTACTTGACTTATTCTAGAAAAATTTTGGCAGAGTTTACCCTGTAATATGGACTATCTCAAAGATCCTGAAATGTAGAAAAGCCCAATACAGGTACTCCACACAATACTAATATTCATCACGCCGTAGGTTAGAGTCAACTATCTCATTCATACACATAAATATAAGGCAACTCACAAAACAACAATACTAACATACCTCTGGTTGATTAAGTCTGCAATAACTGAGGATATCTGATTTTCATATCTTCCTCCGCTTCCCAAGTCATCTCCTCTCGGTTCCTGTTATGCCATAATACCTTGACTGAAGCCACATCTTTAGTTCTCAATCTATGAATCTACCGGTCTAGTATGGCTACTGGAACCTCTTCATAAGCCAGTTCCTCCGTAACCGAAACATCCTAAACTCTGGACAACTCTGGAGGGGTCTCCTATATACTTCCTCATCATGGAAATGTGGAAAACTGGGTGAACAGACTCTAATTCTGGAGGTAAGTTCAACTCGTATGCCACTTGGCCTATTCTTTGGCGAATCTCATAAGGTTCTTGTCGAATCTCGTCACCGCTTTCATAGGAGAAACTTTCAAAAACACCCAGTCATTCACATCAAATTCCAGGTTTCTACGCCGCACATCAGCATACGATTTCTGGCAGCTCTGAGCAGTCAGTAGGCGTTCTCTGATAAGCTTTACCTTTTCTTCTAACTGATGAATAATATCCGGCCCAAGCAACACTGACTCTCCTACTTCAAACCAGCCAACTGGCGACCTGCATTTTCGCCCATACAATGCCTTAAAAGGCGCCATCTGGATAGCTGAATGGTAACTGTTATTATAGGCAAACTCAATAAGTGGTAAGTGCTCATCCCAGCTACCTCCAATGTCTAACACACATGCTCGCAACATATCCTCGAGTGTCTGAATAATGCGTTCTGCCTGCCCATCTGTCTGAGGGTAAAAAGTTATGCTCAGGTTAATCTGTGTTCCCAGGCCTCTCTGAAATGATTGCCAAAATTTAGCTGTGAATTGCATCCCTCTGTCAGAGATAATGGACACTGGAACACCGTGCAGTCAAACTATTTCTCTAATATACAACTCAGCATAATCTTCGACGGAGCCGCACCTACACTAGAGGCCCCTGATCTATCCCGGCCTCTGCCTGCTGAAATTGAGGGTCTACGCCCTGCCGAGGATGCTGAAGCTCGTGACCCTACGGATGACCTGTCCTGTCTATCCCGGTCATCCTGACCTCTGGCTGGACAATCTCTCATCAGATGACCCTCTTGGCCACAAATATAACATTCGGTGGAGTCGTATTTGTATGCTCCAGAATGACGTCGACTGCATATAGGGTAAAGTGGTAGGGTATACCTACTCTGCTCTGCCCTCCTCTGTAGTGATGAATCTACTGTCTGTGAGCCTCCTCGATCGCTGACTGCCCCTTGAGACTAAATCTGGCCCTCTTCAGCTGTGGTGGAGGAAGGGGTCTGGGTGGCCTATCTGACAATCGTGGCCTGGGTCCTCCCTGCACCTCCCTCTGTAACTCGACTAGCCTATCCCTGCGGAGCTATTCCTGACTGGTCCTCCTGATCTCCCGCTGCAGCTGCCTAATGCCCTCAATATTCTGGGCGAATTCCTGAACTCAGGCAATATCCATGTCCTCTCATAGAGTAGCCGTAATACAAGTCTCAACATACTCTGGATTCAACCCCATGATGAAGCGGTGTACTCTGGACGCCACGGTATCAACAAAGGCTGGTGCATACTGATCTTAGGCAGAATTATATGCCCAATTGATACTCAAATGCTTCATTTCGTCTTGTTTATCTATCGTTATGTGTGAATTCTCATGTGATTTGTAGTTAAAATGTGAATTTATACTAACCAACATGATTAGTGTTGTTTTGCAGGTAAAATGTAATTTTGGGAAGCTAAGATACATGTTGGTAAAAATCGGGAATGGACTTGGAAGCAAGGAGTGGAAAAGGTCAAGGAAGAGCAGCAAAAATAAGGGCTCCGTGATGGAGCCGTGTCACGTTGCCATCGCGGAGGCATTCTGCCTCGAGTGATTTATTTTGGCCAATTCCAGTGAAGGTTCGCGATTGCGCCGTGACACGTTGGCTTGGCTCCGCGTTGCAGGCCGTGGCACGCCAAGGAGAAACTGTTGAGGAACCTGATTCCAGAGAGGGTCCACGTTTGCCTCGTGGAACGGAGGGAGTGCTCCGCGATACACTCCGTGCCACGTTGCTTATTATTCCGAGAAAAATTCTCACTAGTATAAATAGCACACTTAGGTTTATTTTTAAACATTCTGACTTGGTTGAGCAAGAACGTGAGTTACAGGCGGTTGAGGGGACGAAAATTCTAGGGTTCTTCTCTATCTCTTTCTCTTTTATCTCAATTGTTTGTGTGATTTACACTCATTTGATGATGCTTAATTCACAAGTGAGTGGCTAAATTCACTTCTTGCTGAGGTTAAGAACAATTGTAGTGGAATGTAATTGTTGATCAATTTAGTTTCATTTTTTCTTCAATGGTTGTTCTATCAATTCTTGTTCTTACTGCATTAATGTTTGCCCAACGTTAATGTATATCTAAAAAATCCAATTTTGATTTTGAAAAGAAAAGAAATTGGGAAGTTGTGAATTGGTAGGATATGATCTCTTCTTAGTTTGGGAAAATAGAGAATTGATTTACATTTAGAATAGAAATATATCTGAAAGTCTTATTAGTCAATTAAGGAATCGATTTTGTGTGGCTAGAACATGAAATTCTTTTATCACAGAAATGTAGGTTGAAGGTTCATGATTCTTAAGTTGGGTAGGATACGAAAGTTTCAATCCATAGGCAATAATTCTTGACTAGCAACCGAAGGAAAGATTAATTGAATTGTATCGATAAATTACTTCCCTGCATGTTCGTTTTAACCTCAGTATGCTCATTACTATTGTTCAGACTCACTTTAGAATTCTGTCTTAGATTTGTAGAAATTAGGAAACTCAAACTCTCCAAATATTGTTTAATTGGTTGTCTGCATTCTTAAAGTTATAGTTCATTAACATTTAAGTTACTTATTACCTTAGTTCCGTCCCTGTGGAATCGATACTTGGCTTACTTAAGCCATTTTACTACTTGTTCGACCACGTGCACTTGCGTGTAGTCACAGACACGCCCGAACAAGTTTTTGGCGCCGTTGTCGGGGACTGGCAATTGGTAAAATTGTTTTCTTAGTGTTAGTTTACAATTTCTATATAAGTGCTGACAACTTGATCTTAGCCTGTCTTTTGCAGATATCGAATTCTGTTGAACACTGGCAAGAGACAAGGAGCTTGTGGATTCATACTTAGAGCCGGAAAGACAATTCCATCGTCAAAGAAGGGAAGCTTTAGAGAAAAAGCTATAGTTGCTCAGACAGACAATCTTGGAGAAACAACAGAATCCACCACTTGTAAGGGCAGTGTTAGTGCCCGAGGAAATGGTAGCTAGGTCGGTTCGCGAAGTGGCAATCCCACATGCTAACAATGTTACATCAAGTATTCGCAAACCTAAGCCAGGAGGGAGGTTTGAGTAAACAGAACATGGTACAATTGCTGCACACCAGCGGGCAATTCACAGGTCTCCCTCACGAAGATCCACAACAACATCTCCAAAACTTTTTGGAGATAAGTGACACTTATATCCCCGCTGGAGTATCATCCGATTACGTAAGGCTTACATTATTCCCATTCTCATTATTGGGAGAAGCAAAGAGGTGGTTGAAAGCCAAGCCACCTAACTCTATCTCCACTTGGGATGATCTTGCAAGAAAAGTTTTGATACGGTTCTTTCCATCCGGGAAAACAGCAAGACTTAGAAGTCAAATTCTAAGTTTTAAACAAAGAGAGGGGGAGAATCTGTATCAAGCTTGGGAAAGGTTCAAATCATTGCTAAGGGATTGTCCTCACCATCACCAGTCCAATGATGTGCTGGTGCATACTATCATAGAGGTTTGGAACCCCACACAAAAATTTTTCTAGACTCAGCAGCTAGGGGACAAGCATTAGAAAAGACTTATGAGGAGCTGTATACTTTGTTAAATCATATTTCGCAGGGAAATCCAGAGTGGAATGCGGACTCTTCTAGAGGAGGAACAGGGAAAGCGGCAGGAGTCTTGGAAGTGAATGGTTTTACAGCTATCGCTGCACAGATAGTTGCGCTGCAAAATCAACTCAACACCCACTTCAGCAATATGAGCTTGAATCAACCTCAAGCCCCAGTTAATGTAGTGCAGTAGGTTTGGTGTGAAGTATGCGGTTGTAATGAACACTCAGTTGAGTGTTGTGGTGCAAATCCAGATTCAGTGAACTTTGTGGGGAATGTACAGAGAAATAATCACCAACAGTATGGCAACAACTACAACTCGAATTGGACAAATCATCCGAATTTCTCTTGGGGTAGTAACAGCCATCAAGGGCAGAGTTTGAATCAGGGTGCGCAGAGAAATCAAGGAGGGCAGCAGAACTATCAGACTCAATATAGAGGAAACAATGCACCTCTTCCACCACCCACCAGCATTGAGGAAATGTTTAAAACAATGTTAGCTAACCAAGCTTAATTGCAGGCTGATTATGTAAAATTGGCAGCAGACGTAAAGAATAACCAGTTAGCTACAAAGGCGTTGGAGTACCAGTTCGGACAACTAGCTGGAGCTCAAAATACCAGGCCAAGAGGAGGACTACCGAGCGACACTGACCCGAATCCCAAGCAAGTCAATGCAGTGACCACAAGGAGTGGTTTACAACTCAAAGAGGTGGAACCAGAAAGACCACCTCAGCGGTCAGGAGCAGTGGAAAAAGAGAGGGAACATGAGGATGCGAGGGGGAAGGAGAAGGCAGTTGAAGCAGAAAGACCATCACCCCCGTTCCCTCAAAGATTAAAGAAACACAAGGAGGAAGCTTGTTTCAAAAAGTTCATGGAGGTGCTTAAACAGGTACACATTAATTTACCTTTGGTTGATGTTTTGCAGGGAGTGCCTAAATATGCATAGTATATCAAGGACATCGTAGCTAACAAAAGCAGATTGACGGAGTATGCTACGGTGGCGCTTACTGAGGAGTGTACTTCCCGGATACAGAACAGGTTGCCAATAAAGCTCAAGGACCCTAGGAGCTTTACAATTCAAATCACAATTGGGCAAAGCATCTGAGCTCACGGATTATGTGACTTGGGAGCGAGTATTAACTTGATGCCGACATCGGTGTTCAAGAAGTTGGGGCTGGGTAGTCCTAGACCAACTACAGTGATCTTGCAATTAGCGGACCGTTCTTTGTCCAGACTAGATGGCATTGTGTAGGACATGCTGGTGCAAGTGGGCTCCCTTATCTTCCCGGTAGATTTTATTATTTTGGATTTTGAGCCGGATGCGGAAGTCCCATTTATTTTGGGACGTCCTTTCTTGGCAGCCGGGAGAGCTTTGATTGATGTAGCTGCAGGGCAGCTAACCATGCGGGCGCATGACAAAGTGGAGGTATTTGATGTATATAAGGCCATGAAGCTTCCTGCCATATATGAGGAGCTTTCAGTAATCCATGTGCTAAATCAAGCAGAAACTCTTCAGATTGTTGAATCTCGAGATCCATTGGAAAGAGCATTGATGAGCTCCGATCATTTCAGAGATAGAGATACTTATGAGATGGTGCAAATGTGGAAATGAACCACAATGGTATCTCAGGAAGCATGACTCTCAGCCTTTAATGAGGTCCCTGGAACCCTTGCCGAAACCATCTATTGAGGAAGCACCAAAGCTAGAGTTGAAAACATTGCCTCCCCATTTAAAATATGTCTTTCTAGGGGAAGATGACACTTTACCAGTCATCATCTCTGCAGAATTGACAGAGGTACAAGTAAAGGAAGCATTGGTGGTCCTCAAAAGAAGGAAGAAAGCAATGGGCTGGAAGATGTCATATATTTGGGGTATCAATCCAGCTTTTTGCACACACAGAATTTTCATGGAGACAGGAGCAAAGCCAACTGTACAGCCTCAGCGGAGGTTGAATCCGATGATGAAGGATGTGGTTAGAAAAGAAGTAATTAAGTGGCTTGATGCAGGTGCGATCTATCCTATTTCGGACAGCGAATGGGTCAGCCCAGTTCAGTGTGTCCCAAAGAAAGGAGGGATGACCGTGGTCACCAATGAGAAAAATGAGTTGATCCCTACTCGCACCATCACAGGCTGGCGGATTTGCATGGACTACAGAAAGCTCAATGAAGCCATAAGGAAAGATCACTATCCTATCCCGTTCATTGATCAAATATTGGACAGATTGGCTAGACAAGAATATTATTGTTTCCTTGATGGGTACTCTAGCTATAACCAAATAGCCATAGCACCGGAGGACCAGGAGAAGACGACTTTCACATGTCCTTATGGGACATATGCTTTTAGGCGGATGCCATTTGGGTTATGCAATGCACCCGCCACATTCCAGAGATGCATGATAGCTATCTTTCACGACATGGTGGAAGATTTCGTAGAGGTATTTATGGATGATTTTTCTATTTTCAGTAATTCGTTTGCTACTTGTTTGCAGAATCTTGACAGGGTGCTAGCTCGCTGTGAAGAATCCAACCTTGTACTCAACTGGGAGAAATTCATTTCTTAGTCAAGGAGGGTATCGTCCTTGGCCATAAAGTGTCTTGCAAGGGGTTGGAGGTCGATCGTGCTGAGATCGAAGTTCTTGAAAAGCTACCACCACCTGTGTCAGTGAAGAGTGTTCGCAGTTTTCTCAAGCATGCAGGGTTCTACAGACGGTTCATCAAGAACTTCTCCAAAATTTCTAGACCAATATGCAGGTTGCTAGAAAAAGAGGTGAAGTTCGAGTTTGATGATGAGTGTGTCAAAGCATTCGATGAGTTGAAGAAGAAATTGATAAAAGCACCTATCCTTATTTCTCCGGATTGGGAACAACCGTTTGAACTGATGTGTGATGCAAGCGATGTGGCTCTGGGAGCTGTATTTGGGCAGCGGAGGAATAGAATTTTTCATTCTATTCATTATGCAAGCAAAACACTGGATGCTGCCTAAGTTAATTATAAAGTCACAGAAAAAGAGATGCTAGCATTGGTGTTCGCATTTGATAAATTCAGGTCCTATTTGGTGGGTTCTAGAGTAGTGGTGTATACTGATCATGCAGCAATTCGGTATTTGTTTAACAAGAAGGATGCAAAGCCCAGGCTGATCATATGGATCTTGTTGTTGCAAGAGTTTGGCCTAGAGATTAGGGACAAAAAGGGGAGCGAGAATCAAGTGGCAGATCACCTATCGCGATTGGAAAGCCAGTCGCATGTGAAGGAAGGTGACAACATCAAAGAGGAGTTCCCGGATGAGCAGCTCTTGGCAATAGGGGAAGCTGAGATCCCTTGGTATACAGACATAGTGAATTTGCTAGTGAGTGGAGTCTATCCACCGGAGGCTACGGCTCAGCAGAGAAAAATATTGAGGCATGATTGCCGGTAATTTATTTGGGATGAGCCGTACTTGTTTAAACAGGGACCGGATCAAGTTATGAGAAGATGAATCCCGGAGAGCCAAATTGCAGAAGTTTTGAGGAGTTGTCACTCTTCATTGTATTGAGGGCACCACAGAGGCGAGCGGACAGCGCACAAGGTGCTAAAGTCAGGTTTCTTTTGGCCTACACTATTCAGAGACTCTATGGAATACGTCAAAATGTGTGATAGATGTCAAAGGACAGGCACAATTGGTAGGAGGCAAGAGATGCTGCTGCAGCATATACTAGAAGTGGAGATCTTTGACGTATGGGGTATTGATTTCATGGGCCCGTTCCCATCGTCATTTGGTAATCGTTACATCTTGGTGGCCGTTGATTATGTATCAAAGTGGGTTGAAGCAATAGCTTGCCCCAGGAATGACAACAAGGTGGTGGTAACAAAATTTGTGAAAAAGCACATTTTCACCAGGTTCGGGACACCCCGAGCCATTATCACTGATGGAGGGGCTCATTTTGTCAATGCAAGTTTCAAAAAGTTGCTAGCTAAGTATGGGGTGCGCCACAAGGTGGCAACAACATATCATCCCCAAATTAGTGGGCAAGTGGAGGTGTCGAACAGAGAAGTGAAGTAGATTCTCCAGAAAACAGTGAATGCACAACGTAGTGATTGGTCAAGCAAACTCGACGATGCATTGTGGGCTTATAGAATTGCTTACAAGACACCAATTGGGACTTCTCCATACCGATTGGTCTATGGAAAAGCGTGTCATCTGTCGGTGGAGCTAGAACATCGAGCTTTCTGGGCCGTGAGGAAATTGAATGTGGACCTAGAGCTAGCGGGCAAGAAGAGGCTGATGCAACTCAGCGAACTTGATGAGTTTCGTTGGCATGCTTATGAAAGTGCCAAGTGCTACAAAGAGAAAACAAAGAGGTGGCACGATAAGCATATGGTGCATCGTATTTCCAAGCCGGGGCAAAAAGTGTTGCTTCTCAATTCAAGATTGAAGCTGTTTCCAGGGAAATTGCGGTCCAAATGGTTAGGGTTGTTTGAGGTAGTGAGAATGACCCCGCACGGGGCAGTGGAGTTGTGGCAAGAAGATCAAAGTGCCAAGTTCTTGGTTAATGGGAAATGTTGTAAGCATTATTGGGGTGAGGACGTTATTCAAGAGAAGACGTCTGTCACGCCCCGCCTTGGGGGGTATGACTGGCACCTAGTGCCCTAGTAGGACCTAGACCGCTAGCTGGTGAGCCTAAGCACATCTGGTGCCTGGCTGGCTCTAATTCAGATTCATGAAATCACGGGCTATATAACGGCTGTAAATACAGCCTCCGGCCGACTAGGCCTATAGCCACATCTACAGTATCATCAGCTAACCAGAAACATACTTACAAAGGGGGAAACCTATGCGGGCCGACAAGGACACCATGCTATCTAGTTATCTGTAACTCAACAATAGAATACTGAATAACTATGTGACCGGCAAGGTGACCACTACTATCAGACTATGGCCCCACACGGCCAACATAAACTGAAATGCTAAACAGCTATAACAAACTGCACAGCCTCACACGACCGGCTCAACTGACCACAGGGAAATATATACAGACTGCAAGCCTCTAGGAATACTGATAAGATGGTCGGGACAGGAGCTGATGACTCTGCGCTGGCTAGGATCACGAGGGATTGCCTCCTCGTCTATGAGTACCTGTAGGCAAGTAATGCAGCGTCTCACCGGGCGTCAGTACCACTGGTACTGAGTATGCAAAGCAACTGAAATAATATAACTGAATACAATAACATAACTAGCAATTCTGAATAGCAGGGGAATATTGAATCTGTAAGAACTGATATGAACTGAATCAGACTTCCTGTGCTATGATAGGGCAGGAGCGTACCTGCAGACGCGACGGCCTGCTGCCTATTAACTACCATGTAGCACATAAATACATATATATATATATATATACATATATATATATATATATAGCAAACAAGAGCCGATACCAACCCCCATAAGCCAGACGGCGCCACTCAAGAAAATAATCTATATACCCCTACCCGGGTCTAAACCAGCCAAAAATAAATCACTCCACTCATCTGCTCACTCGGAGCTCCTCTACCGACCCCTAGGTCTCTGGCTCGGGCCATAGCCTCCGATATAAATAACCGTGTCTGAGCCCGGAGGACTCCTGTGCAGACAGTAACAGATAAGGTCTGGTTCCCTGGACATAACTCAACAGGGCTATCTGGAACCGGAGCTGCACCTGTAATAAGATCTGTAACTATACCTGTATTTGTATCTGTTCCCTGGGCGCTTGCGCACAACAGGGCTATCTGTACTGTAATGCTGATCAGCCTGATATGGGGAAAGCTTCATCCCATCTTCGTCCAAACTGGGGATGGCATGCCACTCCTTGGAGTGACGTAAACCCACCCGCTCAGTGGGCGACACGATTACCAACCTAGGGGCGGCGAGGACGCTCAATAAGGTGCCCTCACGCCACATCAAGTCTCAACAAACAAATAGCACATATAAATAGCAAGCATGTATAACTGAAAAGACTATCTGAAATCTAACTTCTTATTCTGATCTCTTTCTGTATTATACTGATTCTGAAATCTTTATTTAACTGTTGGCTAATTTGTAGCCAATATTTTATTTGTCTGAATGGCTAGTCTGTAGCCATAAAACTGTCTGTCTATCTGATTTTTCTTTACTAACTTTTATTCTAAAAATCTGTCTCTTTTTATTCTATAACATGCTTGCTAATCACACAATAAGCTATACTGAATCTGGAATACTAACTCGCCCTTTGGCGCATGCTTTACTAACTTTCGGACTGAATACGATATGGAAACACAACTCAGAATCTATTAGATTTACTTAATTCTCAACATTCAACTCCGAGAATTACAAATACGGAGTTTACTATGATTTACCAAGCTAAGGCTTACTAACTTGCCGAAGAATAACTTCACATACCTTAACCTCGAGTTATCCGACTGTCGGACGAGGCTCGGTCAGTACTCCAACTATTTCTCCCAACTGCATTCATATATACGTTAATTAGTGCTAAATACAACTTTATTCTGAAGGACGACGTCACTTTCGATATAATTATAGCCTAAACTTAGGCTTATCAAAAGACAGTCGAAAACTTGTTATTTTTCAGAAGTCCAGAAGGGAGAAGATTCATTTCACAGCTAGGAGCACATAGACACTAGTTTGGAGCAATTCTACTTACCTTAGCCCGGTAGCTCGACGATTCATCGGCCGTATTTTGTGAAACTAAATCCGTAGGAATGCTCCCTGCTGCTAAATACCTTGGTACCTGAGGTTAATTTGAGTTTGGACTACGTTTGGCAGCGTAATCGAACGATAATATATTACCCCTCTTCGTCTCTCTCTGTTTCTACATTTTTCTGGAAATTATCATATGTTTTAAATGAAAATAAACCGAAGTGGGGCTTTATATACTTGGGCCTGGACAGGCCCAACGTGTCACGGAGCCAACGCGGAGGCTCCACCTCCGTGACATGTTGCCATCGTGGAGGGGCTCTGCCCCGGCTCCTTCCGTGATGGTTCGATAGGTTTCTCATCCGGTCTTTTCCCGGGCCTTTCTCTAGAATGTACGGCTTTCAAATATGCTTAACCAACACGCGAATAGGCCATCTATGTGCCGGGAATCTTACGGGGTGTAACATTCTCCCCCCCTTAGGAACATTCGTCCTCGAATGAAACTGCTATCTAGAGGATTATTCAATTAACTCAACTTGTTTCTAAGAAAATTTCGGTAGAGTTTCCCCTGTAATATGGACTATAGCAAAAACCTGAAACGTAGAAAAGTCCAATACAGGTACTGCACACAATACTTTAAGATTCGCTTGATAGCTAAATATCAATCTTTCTCATTTATACATATACAACCATAAGGTACTGCATAAGTAATAATACGGACATACCTGTCGCCTAACTAGGCCTGGAATAAGTGAGGATATCTTGCTTTCATATCTTCCTCCGCCTCCCAAGTCATCTCCTCTCGATTCCTGTTACGCCATAATACCTTGACAGACGCAACATCCTTAGTTCTTAATCTACGAATCTGTCTGTCTAAGATTGCTACTGGAACCTCTTCATAGGCCAGCTCTTCTGTAACCTGGATATCCTGGACTAGGACTACTCTGGACGGGTCTCCTAAGCATTTCCTTAGCATGGATACATGAAAGACCGGATGAACGGATTCTAGCTCTGGAGGCAAGTTCAACTCATATGCCACTTGGCCTATTCTTCGATGAATCTGATAAGGCCCAACAAATCTTGGACTGAGCTTACCTTTCTTGCCGAATCTCATCACCCCTTTCATTGGAGATACTTTCAGAAATACCCAGTCATTCACATCAAATTCCAAGTCTCTACGCCGCACATCTGCATATGATTTCTGGCGGCTCTGTGCAGTCAGTAAGCGTTCTCTATTAAGCTTTACCTTCTCCTCTAACTGTTGAATGATGTCTGGCCCAATCAACGCTGATTCCCCTATTTCAAACCAGCCAACCGGTGATCTGCATTTTCACCCGTATAAAGCCTCGAAAGGCGCCATCTGAATAGCCGAGTGATAGCTATTATTATAAGCAAATTCAATTAACGGCAAATGCTCGTCCCATCTACCTCCAAAATCTAGCACACACGCTCGTAGCATGTCCTCGAGCGTCTGAATAGTGCGCTCAGCCAGTCCATCTGTCTGAGAGTGGAATGTTGTGCTTAAATTAATCTGCGTTCCCAAACCTTTCTGAAATGACTGCCAAAATCTAGCCATGAACTGTGCTCCTCTTTCTGAAATAATGGATACTGGTACTCCGTGCAACCTGACTATTTCTCGGATATACAATTCCGCATAATCTTCGGCCGAGAAAGTAGTTCTTACTGGCAGGAAATGAGCTGATTTTGTCAATCTGTCAACTATCACCCATATAGAGTCATGTCTGTGTCTGGTACGGGGTAATCCTGCTACAAAATCCATATTCACGGCTTCCCATTTCTAGAGAGGCACAGCTATGTCCTGAGTTAACCCGCCTGGTTTCTGGTGTTCCGCTTTTACCTGTTGGCAGTTAGGACACTGGGCTACAAATTCAGCAATTTCTCTTTTCATACCTGGCCACCAGTAGTTTTCCTTGATATCATGGTACATTTTCGTCGCACCGGGGTGAAGAGAATAACGGGCGTAATGTACCTCGTTCATAATCTACTGGCGGAGCCCTGAAACATCTGGAACACAGAGACGGCCTTTACAATGCAGCACTCTATCCTCTGTTACCTGGAAATCTGGAGCTTTCCCCTGCAGAATATGATCTTTAAGCCGGATCAGGTCAGGATCCTCATATTGTCGTTCTTTCACTTCCACAACTAACGATGACACGGCGGTGTTCTGAATTATCGCTCTATTATTCTCTGTTTCTTCTACACGAACGGCTAGGCTGGCTAATTGATGTATCTCCCTGACCAACTCTCGCTGCTCGGGCTGCAAATATGCCAAACTCCCCATGGATTTATGGCTAAGAGCATCTGCTACCACGTTGGCTTTTCCCGGATGATACAGAATGTCCACGTCATAATCCTTTAACAGCTCCAACCAGCGACATTGTCGCAGATTCAACTCCCTCTGAATGAAGATATACTGTAGGCTCTTGTGATCTATAAAAATATCAACATGGATGCCATACAAGTAATGTCTCCACATTTTCAAGGCGTGGATCACTGCGGCTAATTCCAAGTCATGGGTAGGATAATTCTTTTCGTGTTTCTTCAGCTGTCTGGAAGCATACGCAATCACCTTACCATGCTACATCAACACACAACCCAACCCAACGCCTGATGCGTCGCAATACACTGAATAACCTTCTGTACCTTCCGTCAATGCTAACACTGGGGCGGAGGTTAATCTGTCTTTTAACTCCTGGAAGCTCTACTCACATGCTTCTGTCCACTGAAACTTCGCTGCTTTCTGCGTCAGTTTGGTCAAAGGTGCCGCTATAGTAGAGAGTCCCTCAACAAATCTCCTGTAATATCCCGCTAACCCCAGAAAACTGCGAACTTCGGTCGGAGTGGTAGGCCTAGGCCATGATTTGACTGCTTCTATCTTCTGCGTTTCAACCTGTATACCAGCATCCGACACAATATGCCCTAAAAAGGCTACTGAATTCAGCTAGAATTCACACTTGGAAAACTTAGTATATGACTGGCGGTCCCTGAGAATCTGGAGCACTGTCCGTAAATGAGTCCGGTGATCTACTTCGGAGCGAGAATACACCAGAATGTCATCAATAAACACGATCACGAACAGGTCCAGGTATGGTCTAAAAATACTATTCATCAGGTCCATGAATACTGCTGGGACATTCGTTAACCCAAAGGACATAACTAGAAATTCAAAGTGTCCATATCGGGTCCTGAACGCCGTTTTGGGAATATCTTTTTCACGAACTCGAACCTAGTGATATCCGGACCGCAAGTCAATCTTGGAAAAGTATCTGGCCCCTTGTAGCTGATCAAACAAATCATCTATTCTGGGAAGCAGATACTTATTCTTTACTGTAACTTTGTTCAACTGTCGATAATCTATGCACATACGGAGCGAGCCATCTTTCTTCCTCACAAACAGAACTAGCGCATCCCATAGAAGTACTCGGCCTGATAAAACCTTTATCTAACAAACCTTTCAACTGCTCCTTCAACTCTCTGAGTTCTGCAGGAGCCATACAATAAGGAGGAATTGATATAGGCTAAGTTTCTGGTAATAAATCAATAGAGAAATCTATTTCCCTTTCTGGGGGAATACCAGGTAACTCATCTGGAAACACGTCAGGGAACTCGTTCACCACCGGAACAGACTGGAGTGTTGGAGATTCTGCTCGGACATCCTAAACCCCGACTAGGTGGTAGATACATCCCTTAGTTATCAATTTCCTCGCCTGAAGGTAGGAAATAAACCTACCTTTTGGAGTAGCTATGCTGCCTTTCCACTCTCGCACTGCCTCTCCTGGAAAGTGGAATCGGACCGTCTTGGTCCAACATTCTACATTGGCGTAGCACGGCACTAGCCAATCCATACCCATTATGACATCGAAGTCTATCATCTCTAGCTCTACCAAATCTACTATAGTCTGGCGGTCAGCAACCTTCACTGTACACCCTTGATAAATTCTACTAGCCATAATAGAGTCACCGATGGGCGTGGATACTACAAAGGGCTGCTGCAATAATTCTGGTGCAATATTGAACTTTCGTGCCACAAACGGAGTAGTATATGATAGAGTGGATCCTGGATCAATCAATACGTAAGCAGGGCATGAACAGATAGTCATCATACCTGTCACTACATCTGGAGACGCTTCTGAGTCCTATCTCCTTGGCAATGCATAAGTACAGCTTGAGCCTGTACCTGAACTGGAAGCTTCTGATCTACCTCAGCCTCTGCCTACTAAACCTGAAGGCCCACGCCCCGCTGAAGCTGCTGGGGCTCGTGGCCTTGCGGATCCCCTATCCTGACTGTCTCTACTTCCCTGACCTCTGGTCGGACAATCTCTCATCTGATGCCCTTCCTATCCGCAAATATAACACCCAGTGGAGCCATATCTACAAGCTCCAGAGTGTGGTCGATTACAATAGGGGCAGGATGAGGGTGCAAATCTGCTCTGTTCTCCCCTTCTCTGCTGCGAGGAATTTACTATTCTAGAACTGCCACTGGGCTCTGACTGCCCTCGTCGCACATATCTACCTCGCTGCTGTTGCTGCTGTGGTAGAGGTGGGGGTCTAGGGGGTCTATCTGATAGTCGAGGCCTGGGTCCTCTCTGAACTTCCCTTTGCATCTCGTCTGCTCTATCTCTGCGGCGCTGTTCCTGACTTGTCTGCCTACTATTCTGTTACCGTTGTCTAATATCCATATCTTCTCATAACGTAGCCGTCATGCAAGCTTCAATATATTCCGGGTTTAGACCCATAATGAACCGGTGGACTCTGGATGGCATAGTGTCCACAAAGGCTGGAGCATAGCGGGCTAAGGAGTCAAACTGTAGGGCATATTCTCGTACACTCCTTGCCCCCTGCTCCAAATGCAAAAACTGATCCATCCGAGCCTGTTGGATCTCCCGTGGCAAATAACGGTCTAGAAAGGCCTCCGAGAAGCTGGACCAAGTCGGAGGGGCAACATCTCTCCCTCGAGACCTTTCCCAACTCTCATACGATAAAACAGTTATGTCTCGCAACCGAAACACCACCATCTCAACTGATTCTGTAGGGGTCACATGCATAACCCGAAAAATTCTCTATATCTGATCTAGGAAATCCTGGGGGTCCTCTGCCTGATCTGACCCAGTAAACTGTGGGGGACCTAATGCCAAAAACTCCCTGACCCTGGAACTACCTGACCCACCTGAAAGCTCTGCTGCTACCGGTGGCACTGACTGGCGCTGTGTGGCCATCATTTGTGCCAACATAACTACAGTGCTACGAACCTCCTGATCTGATGGCGAAGGAGCAGGAGCTATCGGGGGCGGGGTAGTGCCCAACGGCTCCTGATGTGAGGGGGACTGCTGAGAGGGCTGTGATGAAGCCTCTATATCGCCCTCAGATCGGGCTGACTCAGACTGAAGCTGAGGCATCCTGCTGGTGCCTTCTCCTGCTGCTGTGTCTAGTCTTCTGCCTGTGGCAGGGTGTCGCTGATCAGCCATTCTTATCTGTAGACAAGGAATATGATAAGTTTTAGGGACCCAACCCTATACTATACCGCTCTATAGCACGACTGAATGAGAAAGAAGAGTAACCATCCTATCATGCCTCGCAGCCTCCTGCCTATAGTATGTGGTGCACTACACATCCATAGACAAGACTCTACTTAGCACGGCTTGCAGACTCCCTGGGACACGACCTGCTCTGATACCAAGTTTGTCACGCCCCACCTTGGGGGGGTATGATTGGCACCTAGTGCCCTAGTAGGACCTAGACTGCTAGCTGGTGCCTAAGCACATCTGGTGCCTGGCTGGCTCTAATTCAGATTCATGAAATCACGGGCTATATAACGGTTGTAAATACAGCCTCCAGCCGACTAGGCCTATAACCACCTGTACTGTATCATCAGCTAACCAGAAACATACTTACAAAGGGGAAAACCCATGCGGGCCGACAAGGCCACCATGCTGTCTAGTTATCTGTAACTCAACAATAGAATACTGAATAACTATGTGACCGACAAGGTCACCACTACTATCAGACAATGGCCCCACACGGCCAACATAAATTGAAATGCTAAACAGCTATAAAGAACTGCACGGCCTCACACGACCAGCTTAACTGACCATAGGGAAATATATATAGACTGTAGATGGTCGGGACAGGGCCCCGACCTACCCGTACTATAAAACAATAGAAAATAAAATACACCTCTGAATATCAAGCTCCGGATGATAAGAGCTGATGACTCTGCGCTGGCTAGGATCACGAGGGATTGCCTCCTTGTCTATGAGTACCTGCAGGCAAGTAATGCAGCTCCCCACCGGGCGTTAATACCGCTGGTACTGAGTATGCAAAGCAACTGAAATAATATAACTGAATACAATAACATAACTAGCAATTCTGAATAGCAGGGGAATACTGAATCTGTAAGAACTGATATGAACTGAATCAGACTTCTTGTGCTACGATAGGGCAGGAGCGTACCTGTAGACGCGGCGGCCTGCTGCCTATTAACTACCACGTAGCACATAAATACATATATATATGTATAGCAAACAAGAGCCGATACCAAACCCCCATAAGCCAGACGGCGCCAAACAAGAAAACAATCTATATACCCCTACCCGGGTCAAAACCAGCCAAAAATAAATCACTCCACTCATCTGCTCACTCGGAGCTCCTCCACCGGCCCCTTGGGTCTCCGGCTCGGGCCATAGCCTCCGATATAAATAACCGTGTCTGAGTCTAGAGGACTCCTGTGCAGACAGTAACAGATAGGGTCTGGTTCCCTGGACACAACTCAACAGGGCTATCTGGAACCGGAGCTGCACCTGTAATAAGATCTGTAACTGTAACTGTATTTGTATCTGTTCCCTGGGCGCTTGCGCACAACAGGGCTATCTGTACTGTAATGCTGATTAGCCAGATATGGGGAAAGCTTCATCCCATCTTCGTCCAAACTGGGGACGGCATGCCACTCCTTGGAGTGACGTAAACCCACCCACTCAGTGGGCGACACACTTACCAACCTAGGGGTGGCGAGGATGCTCAATAAGGTGCCCTCACGCCATATCAAGTCTCAACAAACAAATAGCACATATAAATAGCAAGCATGTATAACTGAAAAGACTATCTGAAATCTAACTTCTTATTCTGATCTCTTTCTGTATTATACTGATTCTGAAATCTTTGTTTAACTGTTGGCTAATCTGTAGCCAATATTTTATCTGTCTGAATGGCTAGTCTGTAGCCATAAAACTGTCTGTCTATCTGATTTTTCTTTACTAACTTTTATTCTGAAAATCTGTCTCTTTTTATTCTATAACATGCTTGCTAATCACACCATAAGCTATACTGAATCTGGAATACTAACTCGCCCTTTGGCGCATGCTTTACTAACTTTCGGACTGAATACGATATGGAAACACAACTCAGAATCTACTAGATTTACTTAATTCTCAACATTCAACTCCGAGAGTTACATATACAGAGTTTACTATGATTTACCAAGCTAAGGCTTACTAACTTGCCAAAGAATAACTTCACATACCTTAACCTCGAGTTATCCGACTGTCGGATGAGGCTCGGTCAGTACTCCAGCTATTTCTCCCAACTGCATTTATATATACGTTAATTAGTGCTAAATACAACTTTATTCTGAAGGACAACGTCACTTTCGATATAATTATAGCCTAAACTTAGGCTTATCGAAAGACGGTCGAAAACTTGTTATTTTTCAGAAGTCCAGAAGGGAGAAGTATTCACTTCACAGGTAGGAGCACATAGACACTAGTTTGGAGCAATTCTACTTACCTTAGCCTGGTAGCTCGACGATTCATCGGCTGTATTTCACGAAACTAAATCCGTAGGAATGCTCCCTGCTCCTAAATACCTCGGTACCTGAGGTTAATTTGAGTTTGGACTACGTTTGGCAGCGTAATCGAACGATAATATATTACCCCTCCTCGTCTCTCTCTGTTTCTACGTTTTTCTGGAAATTATCATATGTTTTAAATGAAAATAAACCAAAGTGCGGCTTTATATACTTGGGCCTGGACAGGCCCAACGTGTCACGGAGCCAACGCGGAGGCTCCACCTCCGTGACACATTGCCATCGCGGAGGGGCTCTGCCCTAGCTCCTTCCGTGATGGTTCGATAGGTTTCTCGTCCGGTCTTTTCCCGGGCCTTTCTCTAGCACGTATGGCTTTCAAATATGCTTAACCAACATGCGAATAGGCCATCTATGTGCCGGGAATCTTACGGGGTGTAACAATGTCCATCAATCTAGAGGATGATTGAGCATCAATGACGTCGAGCCGCGACGGTAAACTAGGCGCTGCATGGGAGGCAACCCATGAAATTGTTGTACTAGATGAGTAGAATTAGTTTAAAGAAAAGAAAAAAAAATAGAGAAAAAGAAAAAAATAAAAAAAAATGTGTTTGCATTGAAACCTATGAATTCTAACCAATTTCTTGCTTGGAAATGATTTTCACGTGAAACGGAGGGCAAAAATGCAAAAAAGCGCAAAGGAAAAAATTCGAGGTGAGAAAAATAAAAAAATGGCATGACAGTGAGCCTACGCGTTGGCTCCATGTCACGGAGGAGGGCCTCCGCGTTACCTTCCGTGACACATTGAAGGTATTCTGGATTTTTTAAAATTTCCAGAACACCTACGCGATGGCTCCGGGTCACGGAGGGTGTGCTCCGCATTACCCTTCGTGACACGTTGAGGTGTAATTCGCGTCGGGTCACACCGGGTCGCCGGGTAACCCGCGTGAAAAACACCCTTTAAACCCCGATTCCCCTCTATTTTTTCCCTATTTTCCATTCCCTCCGCGACCAACACCCCAAATTCCCTCCTCCCTCAACGTGACACGGACCTAGGCATAAGTTTTCTTCAACTTTTCTTCGATTTCATTGAATTAAAGGTATGTTCTTGAAATTAACCTCATTCTTGCTTGAATTTTTTATTTTTGAACATGAGAGGTGAGTAAACCTTGCCCTAAGTGCAAATTAAGCTTGAATTTAATTAAGTTATGATTGATTGATGTTCACAGTATCGTTGTGAGTATTTGAACTCGGTGAATGAGTGTTTTATTAATTTTTTGCGAAATTGGTAGCTAGGGTTAGAATGTGAATAGGAAGAAACTAAATTTGGTTGAAATGTGAAAAAAAAATTGAGTTGTGCTTGTTGGGTGATGTGAATGATGTTGTGAATGTAGATGAATATGCTAAGTAGACAAGGGAATTTTTGGAAAAATGAAATTGGTGAATTGCATAGGTTGTTGAGAACAAAAATTTGGCTAAGTGCTATGTGATGTAATGGAATCGATGGCGATATTGTATTCGTTGTACGAAGTCTGAGTAGTACATAATAATTGTTCCATTGAATTATATGAAGGCACTAAGAATGTTGACTGTTAAGAATTGTGAAATCATGAATGTCTTGCCGAATTGTTTTAAATTGCGGCTAAAGACTAAGTGTGGGTTGATTCAATAAACCCAACCTTAGTTGTAGCTAGTGATGATTTGAATAACATTGGGATTGTATGGTTATATGTGCAGGAACAAGATAAAGGAAAGTGAGCGTCCACATCGGGCACTGGCAGAAAAAGGATAAGGTTGGGAACAGCAGTCCCAGCAGCACCAGCGGTTCCGAGAGGCCAACTCCGGCAATACGAACCCGATGGGTGACTGATGAAGGGAAGAAATGGTATGCGAAACACAAAAAAACTAAATACTTCCCGGAAGAGCATATAGCAAAGAGCCGCTAGCATAGGAATTCCCGAGGATCGTACACTGTATTGACAATGCTGGGCTGAACTTTATCTTCGAAGAGCCCAAGAAGTGTAATCTCCATCTGATTCGGGAGTTCTATGCCAACTGGAACCCGACCCTCCGCAGTCACACCGTCAAGATAAGAGGGTAGGTTGTCACCTTTGAGCCCCATCACCTGAACGATATATTGGGGGCGCGGGACATAGACGCCCATGTACTCCGGCAGCTGAACATAACTCCACCTTATGCGGATATCAGACGCACTTTGTGTGGAGCCCGTTCGACAGCACGGTGGAGCAGGCACAAGGAGAGGGGTTACTCTCAGATGAACAGGGAAGCTAGGATCTGGCTAAAAATTGTGTGTTCCTGCCTTATCCCGGGGGTGCACATGACTGATGTCACCCGGGATCGAGTATGCTTGGTGTACGCACTGATGAAAGGGCTTGAGATAAATGTTGGAGCGGTAATCATTTCCTCCATGAAGAGAGTTTGCTTGCATCAAGGGCACAGGTACAGGTTCGGTGGTTTGCTTACCTCATTCCTGAGGGACCACGACATCGAGGATGAGGCCCTAGATTGCATCCCACAGATTGACAGGCGCGCCTTGGATGTCACAAAAACCAAGGCACCTGACACTACTCACGGGTCTGTTCTCACACTAGCCGAGCGACATGCTCAGGATGATCAATATATGGCCGCATGTACGGGATGCAGATGCTGGAGTTGCGCATAGGCGAGAGGCCTGCAACGGAGGATGAGCTATGGCAGCTCGAGCTAGATTACCCCTTTGGCGAGAATGTCCGGGCTCTATGCCGAGTGGGGCCAGCTTTTGAGGAGCCTGTAGATGATGATGTCCCCACTGATGAGGAGACCCGCCGTGAGGACTCAGATGTTGAGTCAGACGAGGATAGCGGGGGCGATTCGGATATGGGAGATGAGGCAACAACACCTAATGAAGAAGTGGAATACTTCGATTGATCAGGGAGTTTCACCACCCACCTTTGTGATATGTTGAATTTTGTAAACACTGGGGACAGTGTTCGGTTTAAGTGTGGGGTGGGAGTAGTTAGGTGCTAGCTGTTTCGTTGTTGTTTTTGCTTATGTGGATGTGTGTGTTGTTGTGCCTGTGAAAAATATGACCCTGTGACTCTTTGTGATGTGCTTTGTAATTAAGTGGTGTTGTAATGAATGTTAAGCTGTTGTGGTTGTTTGAGCTGTTGTTGAATGGTTGTTGTGTAAATATTTTTGTTTTCTATCGAAATTATTGAAATTTTTAAAAAAATTTCGTTAAATTTCTTTTATTTTGGGTTTCTCGGCCTTTGTTTTCGGTGCTTTTACTGAGAATAGTCCCACTGAACTGAAGTCGTAAATAGTGAACGTTCCCTATGATGGATGGATGACGACCGTCTTAAGGGAAATGTAGTCGATAGGAGTAGTTCTTTCTTTATTTTATTTTCTTTCTTTTGTTTGTTTCCCAAACGTGTCGTTACTTCATGGTTCAGAATTCTTATTACGTGTTGTACCTGATATTAAGATGCAAAGGTGATTTATATGAAAGCCTGAAAATGTGTAAACATGTTGAGATACCTAGGCCGTAGAGTTCGATTCGGTGTGATTGAGGCTTAATATTGAATTCTTGTAATTAGTAGATTGAAGAGTCTGTGAATATATCTCGAGATGAGCATGTGCAATGAGTGTGAGGTGAGGTTTCAATTATTCCATGCTATTGTGAAGTGTCTAGAACTTGCCTGGTGTGTGTACGAAACGAAATGAAGGATGTGTATTGTAGGAAAGGATGTAGGCATTTCTTTGATTAAACCGAAAGTTTTTCCATTATCACATCTACCTTGAATGTACATCCTAGTTAGGCCCATTGAGCCTTTATCCTATTTTTTTCTTTCTTTGAAGAGGTGCAAACCGAGCTTAATCCCTTCTTTTCATTAGCCTTGAATTTGATCCAAAACTCTTAAGAGCTCAAGAAAAATAGTTTTCCCACAATGTCAAGGAGTGAGAATTGTGAAAAGAAAGGAAAAGCGGAAGTGGTGAAAGTAAAGAAAAGGTCAAAGGTGCACTTGCTGAAATTAAATAAAATAAAGATGTATAACCAATCGTTGTTATTAAGTCGAGTGTGCTTAAAGAAATGGGAACAAAAATAAAGAGGAAAATTCAAGAAAGAGAAGATGAAGGAAGAAACAAGGCCCATAATGATGGTGGGATGTATTGAAAAGCGCTTAAGGAAGCTAGTTGCTATTATTGGTTAGCCCAGTATTTACTAGTTCCTTAGCTTACATTACAACCCATTAAGTCCTACCTGATCTTACATCATGCGTCCTTATATTAGTGGAGTAATACACTAGAGGCAAGCCTATGGTTCATGACATGATGCATGTGAATTCTTTGGGAGAGAGAGCGAAATCGTGTTCTTATACCCCTACATGTAATGCTTTGGAAATCATATGATTGAGAAGGGGGAGATTCTCTTTTGTTGTGAGGGCACATGCTTGACGAGAGATTAAATTTTGTGTCGGATGTCTTGATCAGTTGATTTGCATGAGTTTGCCGAGATCGAGAGTCGATTCTTGAGTTTAGGAGGTCTTAATGTGGTGTATGCCATTGTGTTAATGAGACCATGCATGTTTTCTTGATGATTTACTATATTAAATAAGCGGTATAGCCGTAGCTTGAATTGTCGAGCCAAAGTAGCTATGTGTGGGTGTCAATTGCATGGGATGTGAGAGTATTGTTCGAGGACGAACAAGTTTTTAAGTGTGGGGTAAGTGATCTTGGGCAGAATTATATGCCCAATTGATACTCAAATGCTTCATTTCGTCATGTTTATCTATCATTATGTGTGCATTCTCATGTGATTTGTAGTTAAAATGTGAATTTATACTAACCAACATGATTAGTGTTGATTTGCAGGTAAAATGTAATTTTGGGAAGCTAAGATACATGTTGGTAAAAATCGGGAATGGACTTGGAAGCAAGGAGTGGAAAAGGTCAAGGAAGAGCAGCAAAAATAAGGGCTCCGCGATGGAGTCGTGTCACGTTGCCATCGCGGAGGCATTCTGCCTCAGGTGATTTATTTTGGCCTCCGCGTTGCAGGCCATGGCACGCCAAGGAGAAATTGCTAAGGCACCTGATTCCAGAGAGGGTCCGCGTTTGCCCTGTGGCACGGAGGGAATGCTCCGCGATAGACTCCGTGCCACGTTGCTTGTTATTCCGGGAAAAGTTCTCACTAGTATAAATAGCACACTTAGGTTTATTTTTAAACATTCTAACTTGGTTGAGCAAGAACGTGGGTTATAGGCAGTTGAGGGGACGAAAATTCTAGGGTTCTTCTCTATCTCTTTCTCTTTTATCTCAATTGTTTGTGTGATTTACACTCATTTGATGATGCTTAATTCACAAGTGAGTGGCTAAATTCACAAGTGCTGAGGTTAAGAACAATTGTAGTAGAATGTAATTGTTGATCAATTTAGTTTTCATTTTTTCTTCAATGGTTGTTCTATCAATTCTTGTTCTTACTGCATTAATGTTTGGCCAACGTTAATGTATATCTAAAAAATGCAATTTTGATTTTGAAAAGAAAAGAAATTGGGAAGTTGTGAATTGGTAGGATATGATCTCTTCTTAGTTTGGGAAAATAGAGAATTGATTTACATTCAGAATAGAAATATATCTGAAAGTCTTATTAGTCAATGAAAGAATCAGTTTTGTATGGCCAGAACATGAAATTCTTTTATCACAGAAATGTAGGTTGGAGGTTCATGATTCTTAAGTTGGGTAGGATACGAAAGTTTCAATCCATAGGCAATAATTCTTTACTAGCAACCGAAGGAAAGATTAACTGAATTGTATCGATAAATTACTTCCCTGCATGTTCGTTTTAACCTCAGCATGCTTATTACTATTGTTCAGACTCACTTTAGAATTCTGTCTTAGATTCGTAGAAATACGGAAACTCAAACTCTCCAAATATTGTTTAATTGGTTGTGTGCATTCTTAAAGTTATAGTTCATTAACACTTAAGTTACTTATTACCTTAGTTCCATTCCTGTGGGATCGATACTTGGCTTACTTAAGTCATTTTACTACTTGTTCGACCACGTGCACTTGCATGTAGTCACAGAAACGACTGAACACATACCGGGCCAAAGAATCAAACCGCAAGGCGTATTTTCGAACACTCATGGCCCCCTGCTCCAAATGTAAAAACTGATCCACTGGGGCCTGTCGAATCTCCCGTGGTAAATAGTGATCCAGAAAATCTCCTGAGAAGCTGGACCAGGTCAGAGGGGAAACATCTCTCCCTCAGGACCTTTCCCAGCTTTCATACCATAATACGGTGATGTCCCGTAACTGTAATGCTGCCAATTCAACCGATTTTGTAGGCGTGGCATGCATAACCCTGAAAATTCTCTACATCTGGTCTAGAAAATCCTGAGGGTCCTCTGTCCGGTACGTACCTGTAAATTGTGGGGGATTCAGGGCCAAAAATTCCCGGACCCTCAAACTACCGGGCCCTCCTGATGACCGTCCAACTTTAGACGGTATCGGCTGATGTTGAGCAGCCATCATTTGTGCTAACATGACTACTGCACTCCTGACCTCCTGGTCTGAAGGTATCGATATAGAGACTGTTGGAGGTGGTGTCACCCCAAGTGGCTCTTGATGTCGTGGAGACTACTGAAAAGTGGGACGATGCCTCTGTATCGCCCTCTGATCGGGCTGATTCTAAATGAGGGTGAGGCATCCCGCTGGTGCCTTCCCCTACTGCAGCGTCCAATCTTCGGCCTGTGATAGGATGTCGCTGGTCTAACATTTTATCTGTAACCAAAGAATATAGTAAGCTCTAGGGACTCAACGCTATAATGTACCGCTCTACGACACGACTGAATAAGAATAAAAAGCAACCATCCTATTATGCCTTGCAGCCTCTTGCCTATAGTATGTGGTGCACACACATCCATAGGCAAGACTCTACTTAGCACGGCTTGCAGACTCCTTAGGATACGACCTGCTCTAATACCAAGTTTGTCACGCCCCACCTTGGGAGGCATGACTGGCACCTGGTGCCCTACTAGGACCTGAACTGCTGGACTAGCTGAGCCTAAGCACTTCTGGTGCCAGGCTGGCTCTAACTCTGGATTCAAGAAAACGACAGCCTATATAACGGCTGTAAATACAGCCTCCGGCCAACTAGGCCTATAGCCACCTGTAAGAAAACAACAGCTACCCAGAACAACTGAATCAATAGGGAACCTATGCGGGCCGACAAGGCCACCATGCTGTCTAGTTATTTCTGAATCAAGAAAACAAGTGCTAAACTGCTATGTGACCAACAAGATCACCACTACCAACTGTATAAGGCTCCACACGGCCATCATAAACAAACTAAAACATACACACAGCCTCACATGACCGGTACAACTAACCACAGGGAATATACAATTTGCAAGACTCTAAAAATACTGATAAGATGGTCGGGACAGGGCCCCGGCATACCCATATTGTACAACAAAAGAAAAGGAATAAACCTCTAGTTGTCTAGCTCCGGATGACAGGAGTTGATGACTTTGTGTGCTGGCTAGAATTACGAGGGATCGGCTCCTCGTCTATGAGTACCTGCAGGCAAGTAATGCAGCACCACAAAATGGGCGTTAGTACCGCTGGTACTAAGTATGCAAAGCAACAGCTGGAAAATAACTGAAGCCAAGCAATATAACTGATAGTACTAAAGTAGAAGGAAATAGACTGTAACTGACTGAAAGTACGAGTTTAAGACTGTTCTCAACCATGTTGAAAGGAGTAGGAGTCATACCTGGTAACGTGGCATTCTACTGTTTGTCTATTCATAACTAACATAACATGGCATAATATAGCATAAAATAACATAACATAGCACACATACACCTTACCTGGCCCCCAAAAGCCGAAAGGTACAACCAACACGCAATCTATACCCCTACCCTGGTCATCCCATCTCCCATAGTAACTATAAGTATCCTGCCGGTCCCCTGGGTATGCACTTGGGCCCGCTGAGCCCCTGACTATAACTGTACCTGAGTTCGGCGGACTCCTGAATCAACACCCCGAGCGTACCCGCTCGAAGGGGGTGTATAAAAGCCGACCAAGGAAAAATATGGGGAAACTAGCATCCCATCTTTGTCCCCTAGGGGAGAGCATACCACTCGGTAGAGCGACGTATCCTCTCCCTCCGGCGGACGAGTCGATACAGCTATTAACCCTGGGGCGGTCATGGATGCTAGGTAATCCAACGCAACACAATACAGTCAAGTCTCAACTGATAATACTAACTGCATACGATACATGCTAAAACTAATGATAGTAATGTGTATATATATAATACATGCTGAAACTGATAATGGTATATATATAATTTCTGCCATACTGTGCTAAATCTGATACTGAAACAAGATATAATATTTCTGCTGAGAATCATGTTGTATAACTAAGTTTCATGGTAAACATGATTTACTATTTCTAATATGCTTTCTCAAATTCATATTAAGCTACTATTCTATTTCTGAAATACTTTACGGGGACTTATATGGCTTTACTAAGTTCCGGCTGAACACGATAATATCCTGACGTACTTTACTAAATTACATATTGGGCATTTGTACTATTTCTGAAACTTTCTACTAGAATTTCTACTAGTTTGTGCTACTGAAATTTTCTAACTTGCCGAAAGAAACTAGCTTCACATACCTTGTCCGTTAACTTTCTGAGTATCTGGTGTAACTCAGCCAATTTTCATCTATTGCTCCCAACTACAATCATATCCACGAAGGGAAAGAATCAATTCTATTATTATTAAAAAGAAACCATATTTACAATATACACTCACTGCCTATTTTTTGACTTATCGAAGAACTGTCGAAAACTCGCTATTTCTCGGAAGTCCAGAAGAGAGAAATACTCACTTTAGGGATAGGAGTATATCGACACTAATTTGGAGTAATTCCACTTACCTTAGCTCGGTAGGACAATGGTTCGCCGGCCGAATTTCATGAAACAAACTTCATAGGAATGTTCTTTGCAGCTTTATACTTCGGTATCCGAGGTTAATTTGAGTTTGGAATGCGTTTGAAGGTTTAATCGGACAAATATTTATCAAAACCCTTCGTCCCTTACTGTTTTCCTTCGTTTCTGTTGGAAATTATACAATGAAATGAATTAAAAACGAAGTGGGGGCTTTATATAGTTGAGGCCCTGGACCTCACCTCTGTGGCACGTTGGGCATCGCGGAGGGGGTCTGCCCAGCCTCCTCTTGGGATGGTTCGACGTGGCACTTGTCCGGTCTTTCTCCTGGGCCTTTTTCTATCATGTATGGCATTCTAAAACTCTTAACCAACATGCGAATAGGCCATCTAAATGTCGAGAATTTACGGGGTGTAACACATACTATCTAGGTACTATTCGTACTGATGACTCATGAAAAATTATTGAGGATGATATTTTTGCTTTGTTTCTCTCAGATCTTACATACTAACCTTTTTCTCTACAGGTACAATGATAATGAAAAAGAGAGCAACCCAGAATGCCCAGGGCAAGGAGACTAGAGCTGAGATAGTTGCTCGGAAGGGCCTAAGGGATGAGGAATCCGAATCTGAGCAAGAGAAGGGATCCCCTAATAGTTCTGTGGAGGAGTACCAAGTGGATACAGGTAACACTGATAAGCCATGGACCACTAGGGCACATCCCAAAGGCCCAGGCCGAAGATGCTACAACCACATCTACTGAAGCTCCCCAGTCTGAAGAGGCAGCCGAGGAGCAGTCTCAAGAGTTCGGCAAGGGATCCAATGTTGAAGACGGGTCTGATAAGGCCTAGTTTGGAGAAGGCAAGGTTGAGGAGGGTTCTGAGAGGCCTAGTATGAAAATGTTAATGATAAGGCCGGGCTTGAGGAAGAAGTTGTTGAGGAAGAACCTGAGCAGACTCTGCCCCGAGAGTATCGAAGTATTAGGTGGCATGTACCCGGTGCTCAGGAGATCTATGAGCAGGTTCATGCTCTCACCTCCAATAAGCATCACAGGTGGAGTATCTAGGAGGAACCATGAATACTGACCAGTGCCCTAAATGAGGTCGAGGAGATGAAGCAGATTTTCAACTTCTATGGGTTCGATTGGAAGGCTAGAACTCTAGAAACGTATAGTGACGAGTTAGTCAGGGAGTTCTATGCCAACTATTTGTCTATGATGGATCATAAATAAAAAGCTAGGCAGAAATTGAAGGAACAACCTAAGCTCGATAGTGTTATGGTCTGGGGCTACATGATTGACATCTCTAAGTGTACTATTTGCTCAGATGTTATATAGGCCTCAATTTAGAGCTATTTTTCCCATAGCTGAGTTTGACTACCAGTAAGATTCCTTAAAGAGGGTTAAGAAGTTGGGTTTAAAGGAGAGACAGAGACAAGTGAAATGGCTAGCTGGGGTCATAGCAGAAGATAAGGAGGTGGTAGAATGGGTGACCAGTGGTCGGCAGGTCACAACACCCTCAGTGCAGACAGAGCAGCCTTGGTAGCATGTATCATATCGAGATATGCCATCAACATTCTAAGGGTGATAGCAGAGGAGATCTGAGATCGAGCTATGTGGTTGAGCACTATGTTCAGGTGTTTGCTATATGGTTAAAAACCGACAGGCAAGTGCACTTGGTCAAACAAGTAGTAAGTGGCTTAAGTAAGCCAAGTATCGAACCAAGGAGACTCTGGATAAGTAAAAATTGCTCAAGTATACTATATTCTATCTTACTTCTATATATGCTGACAACAAAGTAACCAAAAGTTAAATAATTTGTTTATAAATTATATACTAAAACTATTAACAAATATCTACTTTGAATTGAAACTATGGATATGAGCATGCCAAGGTTAAGAACATGTAATGAACTTGATTATAATCATAATTTGGTTAATCTTCTCTTCCAGTTGCTAGCCAAGAACATTAGCCAAAAGATTAAAACTCTCGTATTTAATCTCACTTAAGAATCATAAACCATCCGTCTACATTTGTGTGATCAAATGCAATTTATGACCTAGCAATACAATTCCGGTTCCTAAATTGACTAATACGGCTTTCAAGTATATTTCTATCAGGAAAGCACATCAAAACTCTATTTTCCCAAATCAAGTTAAGAACAATACCCTATTAATTCACAACTTTCCAATTTCGTGCTCTCTCGAGTGAAATCGGACTTTTTAGATGTACATTAATGTCGGCCACACACCAATGCAGTAGAAACAAGAATTAATAGAACAACATGGAAGAAGAAGATGAAAAACCATATAATTCAATAATCAAAATTCATCACCATTGTTCATAACCTCAGCAAGGAAGAGAATTAGCCACTCATTTGTTGATTAATCATCCTAAAACAAGTGTTAATCATACAAACAATTGATTGAAAGAAGAAAGAAAGAGAGAAAAACCCTGAGCTTTTTCGTCCCTCAACTGCCTGTAACCCACGTCCTTGCTCCACCAAATCTGAATTTATTAAAAATAAGCCTAAGTGTTCTATTTATACTAATGGAAATTTTTCCCGGAATAACAAGCAACGTGTCACGTAGGGTAACGCGGAGGCTTGCCTCTGTGACACGGCGTGGACGCAGACCCTTACTGGAAATTTGGGGTCCGGGAATAAAGCTCAACGTTGCACGGCATGCAACGCGGAGGCTTGCCTCCGTGCCACGGAGCTGTCGCGAGGCTCCACTGGAAATTGACAAATTATTCACCCTCCAGGCAGAGTGCATCCGCGATGGTAGCGTGACACGGCTCCATCGCGGAGCCCCTTTATATTGTGCAGTCCAATGCCTTTTTCGTGCTCGAATCCAAGTCCAACTCCGATATTGTTCCAACATGCCTTTTAGCTCCTCAAAATCACCTTTTACCTACAAAACAATGCTAATCATGTTGGTTAGTATAAATTCACATTTTATTACCAATTACATGAAAATGTATACACATTGCACAATAAACAAGGAGAAAATGATACGTTTGAGTATCACTTGAGCATATAAATCTACCCAAGATCACTTACCCCACACTTAAATCTTTGTTCGTCCTCGAACAACAAATACACAATTCATGCAAATTACATCCCAACCTTCGCCACTATGGTGCGACAATTTACGCTACGGTCCTACCGATCATTCAATATTGTAAATCATCAAGAAAACATGCATGGTATTACAATGCAATGACCTTTAATACATTAAGACTTCCTAGACTTTAAGAATCGACCCTCGATATCGGCAAACTCATGCAAATCAGCTAATCAAGATATCCGACACGAAAATCAATCTTTCATCAAGCATGTGCCCTCACAACTCAAGAGAATCTTCCCCTTTATGTTCATGTGACACACAAACATTCAAGTAGGGCCATGTAAAAATTAATTTCACTCTCTCTCCCAAAAGAATTCACATGCATCATGTCATGACCCATAGGCTTGCCCTTAGTGTATTACTCCACTAATATAAAGAAATGCAATGTAAGATCACGTAGGACTTTAATGGGTTGTAATGGAAGCTATGGAACTAGTATATATTGGATTAGCCAATAATAGTCACTAGCATCCTTAAGCGCCTTTTCAACACATTCCCATCTACTCATGGACATTGTTTCTCTCTTTTCTTTTTTCATCATCCCATTCATGTTGGTTTACTTTCATATGCCCCATTTCATCAAACACACTTGACACAACAACAAAGGTTTTTCATGCACCTTCATTATCATTTAATTATAACAAGTGCACCCTCCACCTTTTTCTTTTCTTTCCTCACTCTGCTTTTCTTTTTCTTTTCACCATTCTCACTCTTTGACACTTTGGGAAAAAAATTTTTTTGTTCTTCTTAAGCGCTTAAGAGTTTTGTATAGACTTTACGGCTAATGAAAAGAAAGAATTAAGCTTAGTTTATACATTTTTGGACAAAAGAACGAAATAATCGGCTAAAGGCTCAACGGGCTGACTAGGGTATACAATCACATAAAAAGGTAGAGTATGACAAGAAAAAAATAGAAACTCTCGGTTAAGACAAAGAAATGCCTACATCCTTTCCAACACTACACCTCATTCATTTCGTTTTATACACACACCAGGCAAGTTCTAGACACTTCACAATAGCATGGAACAACAATACCTCACTTCACACTTCGTGCACATGCTCGATTCAAGATGCATTCACAGACTCTTTAATTGGCCAATTACATGAATTCAAAATTAAGCCTCAATCACACCGAATTGAATTCTACAGCGTAGGTATCTCAACATATTTACAAAATTGCATGCTTTCATACGAATCACTTTTACATTTTGAATATCAGTTACAACACGCAACCAACATTTCACAACCATATAGTAACTACAGGTTCCGTGATGCAATCCACCCAAGAAAAAAACTGAAAATAAATTGAAATCACTACTCCTACTGACAACATTTCCCTTAAGACGGTCGTCATCCATCCATCATAGGGAATGGTCACTAACTATGACTTCGGTTCAATGGGACTATTCTCGGTAAAAGAACCGAAAACAAACTCGGAGAAACCCAAAAATAAAAATTGAAAAATTTTGCAAACATCGATCATTTCGATGGAGAAAATATTTACAAAATTTTTTTAATATGTACAAAATATTCGCAAAATTTTAAAAATATCGATCATTTCGATAGAGAAAAAAAAATTAAGAAAATATTTACAAAATATTTTTACAGACTTAGCTGGCAACCACAACATTTCACAACACACATCAATTACCACAATTATGTACAGATACAGAGCAGTTTGCCCTTTGCAACCACAGGGAAACATAAACATACAAAACAAACAGAGGAAAAACATACAGGCAAACCAGCCCAGCCCCAGCACCTAACTACTCCCCACCCCACACTTAAATCGAACACTGTCCCCAGTGTTCACAAAAATTAAAATCACAAAATTGGGTGGTGGGACTCCCTGATCAGTCAAAATATTCGACTTCTTCATCAGGTGCTGCTGCCTCATCGCCTATGTCCGAGTCACTTCCATCGTCGTCATCGGACTCCACATCGGAGTCCTCCCGACGTGTCTCCTCGTCCGTGGGGACATCATCGTCAGTGGGCTCTACAAAGGCTGGCCCCACTCGGCATAGAGCCTTGGCATTTTTGCCAAATGGGTAATCCAGCTCGAGCTGCCATAACTCCTCCTCCGTGGCTGGTCTCCCACCAATCCGAAGCTGGAGCATTTGCATTCCAAACATCCGTGCCATGTACTGGTCATCACGAGCATGTCTCTCGCCAAGCGTCAGCACTGGCCCGTGTGTGGTGTCGGGGGCCTTAGTTTTGGTCACGTCAAGGGCCCTCCGCTCCAACTGCGGGATGTAATCCAAAGCCTCTTCCTCCACATCAAGGTCCCGGAGAAAGGTGGTGATAAGTCCCCCGAACCCATACTTGTGGCCCTAGTGTAGTCGGGCTCTCTTCATGGCGGATATGATGACCGCCCCAACATTAATCTCCAGCCCTTTCATCAGGGCATACACCAGGCAGACACGGTCCCAGGTCACATCAGTCATGTGCACCCCCGGGATTAGGCACGAACAGACTATCTTCAACCAGATTCTGGCATCTCTGTTCATTTAAGAATACGGCAGAGTCTGGTGGTAACCCCTTTCCTTATGTCTGCTCCATCTGGCTGTGGATCGAGCCCCACACAGTGTGCGTCTGATATCGGCATATGGTGGGGTGATGTTCAGCTGGCGGAGAACGTGGGCGTCTGTGTCCCGCGCTCCGATGATGGCATTTAATTGTTGGGGTTCCAGAGTGACTATCTGCCCTCTGATCTTTATTGTGTGGCTTCTGATTGTCGGGTTCCAATTAGCATAGAACTCCCGGACTAGATGTAGGTTGCATTCCTTGGGCTCCTGAAATATGAAGTTGAGCCCAGCTGCCTCGATCCTCTGCACTATGCGGGGGAACTCCTGTGCTAGTGGTTCCCGTGCAATATGCTCCTCGGGGAAGTGTTTATTCTCCTTGTGTTTGGTGTACCACTTCTTCCCTTCATCGGTTACCCACCTCGTTCCGTATTGGCGGCGTTGGCCGCGCGGAACTGCTGGTGCAGCTAGGACTGTTGTGCCCAGTCTAAGTCTTTTTCTCCCAGTGCCTGAAGTAGATGCACCCTTACCCTTATCTTGCCTACTTGTCATTTTACCTGTCAACACAAATAAACAAGCAAAATGTCAAGCTAAATTAATATTAGCTTCGGCTAAGGTCGGGTTAAGCTAAGTTTACCCCACACTTTGTCCTTAGCTACGATTACGATACTACGGCAAGAATCACTTTATTTACACCAAAAACAAACAACTATACAATTTGTGCTTCGTGCGTTCACAAAGAAAAAATCGACGGTATAACTTTAGCGTACTACTCAGACTTCATACAACTAATTCCAATCACTACCATCGCACTTAGCAAAGAAAACAACAAAACAAAAACAACAACAAAAATTCTATATACATATGAACCTATATAACCAAACCAATTCGAACAATTTTCAACATTCTCCCAAAAACCCGAGAATTCGTCGTCTATTACATTCAAACAATATTCTACAATGACTTATCTCAATTCAATACATACAACCCGGCATATAATTCACAAATTTACCCAGTTACTGATTTCGATTCCAACAATCAAGCCCTAGAATTGAATTTCGCAATCAAATTCGAATCATTCACGCAATCGACAAGTTCAAACGCTCATTACAACATTCCGAACATTTATCAATCAAGGAATAACTCAATTTCATGCCAAATTTCGACTTAGGGTGATTTATCTCACCTCCCATGCTTAAAATCAAAGAAAATCGACAAAAACTTGAGAGGGAATAGGAAAACATACCTCGTAGTTGAAGAACCGAAGAAAACTCGATAATTTCTTAGCTTTATACCGTGGCACGTTGATGGGGGAGGGAATTTTGGGTGTTTGGTCGCGGAGAAGTGAGAAAATGAGGGAAAAAGGGGTAAAATCGGGGTTTAAAATGAAGAAAACACGCGGGTCACCCGGCAACCCGGTGTGACCCGTCACAAATTATAGGGCAACGTGTCACGGAGTGCATCGCGGTGCACTGCCTCTGTGACACGGATCCATCGCGATAGTTCACTGGAATTTTTAGAAATTCCAGATTAAACCGCGACGTGTCACGGAGGGTAATGCGGAGGTCCTCCTCCGTGACACGGAGCTATCGCCCCAGCTCACTTTCTCTGCATTTTATTAATTTTTTCATACCTCGCCTTTTCCTTCACGATTCCGTGCACATTTTTCTCCGTTTGACCTGAAAATCACCTCACTAAACAAAATTGGTTAGATTAATAAGTTTCACTAACTAAAATGACAAAATACTACTAAAACGAAAAATTTGTACTAAATCAAGAAAAAGAAAATTAAAATAAAATCTATTTACACTTTTACAAAATAAAAGAAACAAAATATATTTTTCACGGGTTGCCTCCCGTGCAGCGCCTGGTTTACCGTCGCGGCTCGACGTCCTTTATGCTCAATTGTCCGCTAGGGTGATGGACGATTTCTCACGATCATTGTCCTCCCCCCAATAGTGCTCACCCTTATCCGGTGGTCTTCCCATCAACTCTCGGGAATCATTCATTTGTTTAGCATTCCCATGATCAATTACATTGATCACCGAGAGTTCTTCATTCACCATCGGGAGCTTGGGTGCTTTGTACACATCGAACACCTCTACCTTGTCATGTGTTCGCATTGTAAGTTGACCCGCAGCCACGTCGATTAATGTTTTCCCGGTTGCCAAGAAGGGTCGTCCCAAAATAAATGGGACTTCCGCGTCTGGTTCAAAATCTAGAACAATGAAATCTACCGGGAAAATGAGGGATCCCACTTGCACAAGCACATCCTCAACAATGCCATCCGGCCTAGCTAAGGATCTATCTGCCAACTGCAAGATTACGGTTGTAGGTCTAGGACTCCCTAGACCTAACTTTCTAAAAACCGAAGATGGCATCAGATTTATGCTCGCCCCCAAGTCACACAATCCACGAGCTCGGATACTCTGCCCAATAGTAAGCTGGATAGTAAAACTTCCAGGGTCTTTTAGCTTAGTAGGCAGTCTATTTTGGATCCGGGAAGTGCATTCCTCCGTCAAAGCTACCGTGGCATACTCAGTCAAACGACTTTTGTTGGCCACGATGTCTTTAATATATTTGGCATATTTTGGCACTCCCTGCAAGACATCAACAAGAGGTAAATTAACATGTACCTGTTTAAGCACCTCCATAAATTTCTTGAAACACGCCTCCTCCTTGTGTTTCTTGAGTCGTTAAGGGAACGGGGGTGGAGGTCTTTCTGATTCAGCTTCTTTGGTCTTCCCCCTTTCCGAAGTTTGCTCTTCCTCAACATCTGCTGCTCCTGACTTTTGAGGTGGTCTTTCTGGTTCCACCTCCTTCAGCTGCAAACCACTCCTTGTGGTCACTGCATTCACCTGCTTCAGATTTGGATCTGTGTCGCTAGGCAGTCCTCCTCTGGGCCTTGTGTTTTGGGCACTAGCAAATTGCCCAAATTGATACTCAAGAGCCTTGGTCGCTAATTGATTATTTTTCACTTCGGCTGCCAATTTAACATAGTCAGCCTGCAATTGCGCCAGATTAGCGATCATGGTCTTGAACATTTCCTCAATGCTAGGTGATGGTGGTGGAGGAGGGGCATTGTGATTTATGAATTGAGATTGGTAGTTTTGTTGCCCTCCTTGATTCCTTTGCATACCCTGACCCAAACTTTGGCCTTGCTGGTTGTTGCTACCCCACGAAAAATTTGGATGGTTCCTCCAATTTGAGTTGTAGCCGCTACCAAACTGCTGCTGATTTCTTTGTGCATTACCCACAAAGTTAACAGAATTAGGATTTGCTCCACAGCACTCAGCTGAGTGCTCACTGCTTCCACGCATTTCACACCACATTTGCTGGACCGCATTGACTGAAGCTGAAGGCTGGTTCAAGTTCATATTGCTAAAGTGGTTGTTCAAATGATTCTGCAAGGCAGCTATCTATGCAGCGATAGCTGTAAATCCATCCACTTCAAGCACTCCTGCTGCTTTCCTTGCTCTACCTCGTGATGAATCAGCATTCCATTCTGGATTGCCCTATGAAATCCGGTTTAGCAAAGTGTACAGCTCCTCATAAGTCTTTTCCAGCGCTTGCCCTCCAGCTGCTGAGTCTAAGAAAATTTTAGTATGGGGTTCCAAACCCTCAATAAATGTGTGCACCAATACCTCATTAGACTGATGATGATGAGGACAGTCCCGTAACATGGATTTGAATCTTTCCCAGGCTTGATACAAATTTTCCCCCTCCCTCTGTTTGAAACTTAGAATTTGACTTCTAAGTCTGGCTGTTTTACCAGAGGGAAAAAATCTTATCAAGAACTTCCGTGCTAGATCATCCCACGTTGAGATAGAATTTGGTGGCTCAGCTTTTAACCACCTCTTGGCTTCACCAAGTAATGAGAACGGAAATAGTGTGAGCCGAACATAATCAGGTGACACTCCAGCGGGTATATAAGTATCACTTATCTCCAAAAAGTTCTGGAGATGTTGTTGTGGGTCTTTATGAGGGAGACCGGTAAATTGCCCGCTTGTGTGCAACAGTTGCACCATATTCTGCTTGAGTTCAAATCTCCCTCCAGGCTCTGGTTTGCGGATACTTAAATGTACATTGTTGGCATGTGGGATTGCCACCTCGCGAACCGGCCTTGCTGCTGCTTCTTCGGGCACTAACACTGCCCTCACAACCGGTGGATTTTGTTGCTCCATAATAGTCTGTCTGAGCAACTGCAGCTTCTTTTGTAGAGCTTCTCTGCGTTTACTATGAAATTCACGTTCTGGCTCTATATAAGATTCCACCAGCTCCTTGTCCTTTGTCAGTGTTCACAGAAATCAAGTCTGCAAAATACAGGCTAAGACCAAGTTGTCAACACTTAAGAAAATAAAATAAAAATACAGTAAATTTACACTTAATACAATTTCACCAATTGCCTAGTCTCCCCGGCAACGGCGCCAAAAAGTTGTTCGGCGAGTTTGTTGGGTGTTAAAAACCGACACGCAAGTGCACGTGGTCAAATAAGTAGTAAGTGGCTTAAGTAAGCCAAGTATCGAACCAATGAGACTCTGGATAAGTAAAAATTGCTCAAGTATACTATATTCTATCTTACTTCTATATATGCTGACAACAAAGTAACCAAAAGTTAAATAATTTGTTTATAAATTATATACTAAAACTATTAACAAATATCTACTTTGAATTGAAACTATGGATATGAGCATGCCAAGGTTAAGAACATGTAATGAACTTGATTATAATCATAATTTGGTTAATCTTCTCTTCCAGTTGCTAGCCAAGAACATCATCCAAGAGATTAAAACTCTCGTATTTAATCTCACTTAAGAATCATAAACCATCCGTCTACATTTCTGTGATCAAATGCAATTTATGACCTAGCAATACAATTTCGGTTCCTAAATTAACTAATACGGCTTTCAAGTATATTTCTATCAGGAAAGCACATCAAAACTCAATTTTCCCAAATCAAGTTAAGAACAATACCCTATTAATTCACAACTTTCCAATTTCGTGCTCTCTCGAGTGAAATCGGACTTTTTAGATGTACATTAATGTCGGCCACACACCAATGCAGTAGAAACAAGAATTAATAGAACAACATGGAAGAAGAAGATGAAAAACCATATAATTCAATAATCAAAATTCATCACCATTGTTCATAACCTCAGCAAGGAAGAGAATTAGCCACTCATTTGTGGATTAATCATCCTAAAACAAGTGTTAATCATACAAACATTGATTGAAAGAAGAAAGAAAAAGAGAAAAACCCTAAGCTTTTTCGTCCCTCAACTGCCTATAACCCACGTCCTTGCTCCACCAAGTCTGAATTTATTAAAAATAAGCCTAAGTGTTCTATTTATACTAATGGCAATTTTTCCCGGAATAACAAGCAACGTGTCACGGAGGGTAACGCGGAGGCTTGCCTCCGTGACACGGCGTGGACGCGGACCCTTACTGGAAATTTGGGGTCCGGGAATAAAGCTTCAACGTGGCACGGCATGCAACGCGGAGGCTTGCCTCCGTGCCACGGAGCTGTCGCGAGGCTCCACTGGAAATTGACAAATTATTCACCCTCCAGGCAGAGTGCATCCGCGATGGTAGCGTGACACGGCTCCATCGCGGAGCCCCTTTATATTGTGCAGTCCAATGCCTTTTTCGTGCTCGAATCCAAGTCCAACTCCGATATTGTTCCAACATGCCTTTTAGCTCCTCAAAATTACCTTTTACCTACAAAACAATGCTAATCATGTTGGTTAGTATAAATTCACATTTTATTACCAATTACATGAAAATGTATACACATTGCACAATAAACAAGGCGAAAATGATACATTTGAGTATCACTTGAGCATATAAATCTACCCAAGATCAATATACCATGCCATTCCCGAGCCTCATCCATAGACTGTGCAGAGACGCTGGGGTGAGGGCACTGAGAGAGATAGATATGGAGGTCTAAGACCACAGGACTGCTGATATAGGCCTTATACAGGATGAGATGAACGTGGTCAGCTGGGTTAGACTACCTGCTGCAGTCCCACCACCACATTCATCTGGGGGCGAGCATATTGATGCTCCCACTTTAATGGAGCATGGATTGATGCCGTCTATAGAGGCCGGCCACAAAGATGCAGCTCTTAGTACTTCCTCTGCATCTCTGTTTTTGCTATACCAAGCCAGACCACAACAGGTTATATGTTAGTTCCATAGAAGTTCCTTCAAAAGATGGCCAAGAGGTTGACACTGACCCAGCGAAAGGTCAAAATGATGATGGAAAATATTAAGCCTTGGTGACAGATGAGATAAAGGAGGCCGCTAGAGGATTACACAGTCGTCTAGACAGCTTCAATCTATGCTTCAATGAGTACTTAGCTGAACAGCCGGACACGAGTAGTTTGACAGATAAGCTAGGAGCTTTGCGGACACAAGTAGCTGCATTGTTGTTTAGGCGGCTATCTATATTAGCTGCCCCCATATTTCTAGAGTTAGATGTTGAGCTTCATGAGGAGCTAGATTTGGAGGCTTATTGGGCTCCAACAGCAGCCAGTGCAGGAAAAGGGAAGAAGAAGGTCTTGGAAAAAGTTTAAGATGAGTCCTCAAAGAAGAAGAGAAAGAATAGAGAGAGAAGAGACCACAAGCGGGCGGCAGTGGATAGTCTGCAAACTCATGATGAGCATCTGTAGTAGTTGCATGAGAGAGCTAGAGGATCGGGGAGCTCCGCCACTATCCCGAGTGAGCTTGCGTGTGACAAGGACCCTTCGGGTGAGCAACATGTAGCCCGAGATATTGATGAGGTTGTTGCGGTAACTGATTTAGTTGAGAGGGTGACCATTACCTCGAGTGATGTTCCATTGAGTTCGTCGGCCACTACCGGTACTACGATTGTATTGGAGGGAAGTGTGCTTGCCACCCACCTTGATAGGATGACAGGAGCTCCCAGTTCTTACACTTTATACTTTTGGGGTCAAAGCATGCTATTTAAAGAGGGGGTGTACTTATTTTTTATTTTCGTCCAAAGATTTTTGCTGTTGTGTTTTTATCCCTCGTACATGTTATCTAGTAGAACCAGCATGTTTAGGATTTTGTTTTTGTGTTTTGTTTAGATAGAAATAGTTAGGAGTACTTTACATCCAATAAATGCACATGTTTTGAAATGTTGAAAAAAAAAATCCTGTTTGAAAATTTTTTGGTGATTAGTTGTGTATGTTGACTGCAATGCATGACTTCTATGGATATTTATATGGCATTTAGTATATTAGTATGTGTAATTGTAGTTTAGCTGTGTATGAACCAAATAGGAAGAATTAATGTAAACTTGTACCATGAGTGAGTGAGGATGCTTACCTAGTTCAATACTGCGTAAAGGATCTAGAACTTGCCTGGTTAGTCTTTACATAGGTTGTAGGATAGTTGGTTAGGAAGGGATCATAGGCCATTTTTTATTTAGCCCACTTTAGCTTAAAGTACCCAACCAAATAAAGATGAATTCCTTGATCTCAATTTGAGCCTAAAAGTTGACCATTTTTCTTTGATTACCCATTCACCTTTCCCATGTTTTTGAGGAACCTGTTTGTCCCTGGTCCCTCCTTGGAAATTATGAACCTCAACTCAGGCAACATGCCTAAGTTAAGGGTGGCTAAGGTGGAAAAGAAAGAAAAAAATGTCAAAGAAAAGTGAGGTGTGGTGTAAAAAGAAGAAAAGGTGAAGAAAAAAATGAGCTGAAATTGTTAAAAGAAAAGAAAAAAAAGTTGAAAAAGATGAAAAAAATACACCATACTTACTTATTGCATTTGAACGGTGAAAAAGGGAGGAAAAAGCTGAAAAGAGAAGAAATGGGTGAAAAGTGTAAAGTGAAGCCAAAGTGAGTAGTTCCAAAAAGGGTGAGTCACTTATATCCATATCTTCCATTCCCAACCTGAAGCCTACACTACAAGACAAGAAAAGTCCTATAGTGATCCTAGTCTAACTATTTGGAAAATCAAAGTAGAGAAAATAAGGATAAGCCTATGGTATCCAATGTGCAGTATTTGAAACTTCGTTGTGAGAGTGAGAGTCTTACTTGATTAGTCCCAAGTTTCATAGTTCTATATATTTGTGATTTTTGGGGACTTCATTTGTTGTGAGGGTACATGGTTTGTGTTATATTCTACCAAGTGTCTGTGAATATAGAATTAGTGATAGCTCAATTATCTGCTAATAGTTAGATATCTGTCTAGATCCCTGAAAGTGATGAGTTGTAGTTACATGTATGCATAGCTGGTTTGGTTTGAATGAAGAAAGGGGTCAATATCTGATAACGATCTATTATGCAAATTTTGTTTGTGTTGGCTATAGGTCTTCTAGTTTACTTTCTAGTTAAGCGTCATTTTATAGTTTTGTTTAGTTCTCTTGAGGACATACAAAAGTCTTAAGTTGAAGGTGTTGATGTGATATGGGTTTACAACACTTTTGATGCTTAAAACTGAGAAAATAGGCATGGTTTTAGGTGTGTATATACGGATATGATGCACTTTTCCTTGTTTTCAGAAAAATTAGATGTTGGAGTTGGAATCTGCAAAAGCAGTGAAAAGAGTGAAGAAAATAGCCAAGTACGGACCTCAGTATGAGCCGTACAATCATAGTACGAGCCGTACTGAGAGTCGTGGAAAAATCTAGAAGATGAGCTTAAGGCTGTCACGACCCGAGAGTACACCCGGATCGTGGACACGGGACAAGGAGCCCCCTAATACTCCGAGTCAACCCATGGCGTGAGCATATATCTAATTCATTCACATAAGGCGGAAAGCTTAACGTAAAAATCATGCACTAGCTGAAAATCGTAACAAGAGGTGTAAGAAACAACCATACAAGATCCAAACATAAATGGCTGAATACTACACATAGGTCTGAAAGCCTCTAATCATCATAGATGGGTTGAAGGGACAAGACCCCAACTAACCCCAACATTCTGGAAACAAAAGATAATTAAAGTTCAAACAAGAAGCCCTTGAATCATGAGGACTCACCACCGAAGGTTAAGAGCAGAGAACGATGCTGAACCTATGAATCGGATCCTGAAAATATGTGGGTCAGTACTTGGAAGGTACTGAGTATGTAGGTATGCAAGACAGTGCTTAAAAACATGAAAGTTATAGGAGTGGGGACATCACGATCATAAATATTGAAATCATAAATATACATATATCGTAAGGCTCAAGATTTCCAAAATACCCTTAAACCTGCCGTAGCCATAACATGAGGGGAAAGTTTTCATAAACTTGAACCAAAAGAACATAATCATACTTGCATTAAAACATGAGAACCAATGGGATATTCTATAACCAACATACCTCATGCAGTAGATGGAGCCCGACCTGTACGCCTAGCCGGGAGGCCATCCATACCTTCCCAAGGGTATGAACCATGAAAGGCGTGATATTACTCATAAAGACACCATAGGGAATAGGGGACAGACACTGAGGCGGTCCCAAACATAACCTATGGTGGCACGTAGTTCTAAGATTTTGGGGCATAACCTAGGCCCCGAACCTACTCGGTGTTAAGTACTACTCTCAAAACATGAAACGTGCTCATAAAATTCATACATGACATGCATGACTACTTAAATCATGATAATCATAACATGCTTGAGAATTCGTGATACTAGCCATGGAAATGGGGCCCTTGGTTCGGTTAAAATCATAGTTCATGAATCATAAGCGATATGTGGGTATTGCCTATAATCTCAACCATAATTGAAATGCTTAAATTTATGGAAAACATGATCATAATAACATAAGTAATTGAAAACATGCTTAGAATTCAAAAGTTCATATCATGCTTTAGAAACTACCATAATTATGAATTTCACTACAAATCCCATGATTTAGGGTACATGTGCTTTTAGGGATTAAATCATCATATTTGAAGAAAATGAGTGAAAATGGGCCAAAAATTCAAACACATAACTTTAAACATACTAAAACATATTCATATCGATTTTTGAGTAAAACATGCAATCGGATTATGACCCATCAAGAGTTTGTAATTTAAACTAAGTATTTGAGAGAAATTGGGCATGGGTAGGGACTAAACTACCCATTCAAAACCCCACATACCTGGTATTACTTGATTCTAACTCCTTTGAAAAGCCCTAGGTGGAATGTTGAGGAACTTGAAGAAGACACTTGAATCCCTTTCCTCTTTCCCCTCTACTCTTACAAGTATCAAATAAGGTATATCATGGATGATTTCCCCTTAGAAGACCCAGTCCCGACCTCAAAATGACGTAGTTTAGGTCTTAGGAGCATAGGAAATTACGAGAAGGCCCTTACTAATTCGCAGGAGATAACTGCCAGGTGACCCTAATGGGTGACCTGACGACTCGTCAGTACAGGCAACAACTCGTCGCATCACCCGTCGAGTACACTGGATACCAGGTCGATTGGGCTCGCAACAGGGAATCTAATGATTCATCCCCAATAACCACGACTCGTTACACCCTTTCGTCAAGTACACTGCCTCATCTCCACTAAGATTCCATGGGCTTTCTCATGGCTCACCTCACGAGTCGTTGGGACTGGCCACGACTCATGGGGTCCCATCCGTTAGGTACACTAGTCAAACCTTCCAGGTAACCCTTAACCTCACCCCATGGGAGACTTGACAACTCATGGTGGCTGACCCCGAGTCGTTCCCAGGCCCGTGGGGACCTCAACTCGTTAGCACAGTCCAACCTTTTCATGAGCCACCTGACGACTCGTGGGGCCTTCTCATGAGTTGTCTAACGACTCGTTCTGCACTGGAATATTTTCCAGATTTTTTTTCCGTTTGACTCCCGGGTCTGATCCTTGGGTTCTAGGGGTATAAAATATCTCCCCCTTGGGAACATTCGTCCTCAAATGTTAGAAACATGCAGAAAACTTAGAATCAAGCAATCATCATATGAAAATAGTGATCATTTATGCCAAAAACTAGCGGAACGACCACCCCCGAAAAGAATTACATAGCTAGACTGAATTCAGACATCACATACATATGTCATATTATAAAACAAGCTTGCACGCATGAACAGAACATGAAAAACTGAATAGAGGTTTAGGGCAGAAATTGATACCTCAAACTGAAACTGAGCCGGTAGGGAACAAATGGGGGTATTTAGCCTTCATATCCGCTTTGGCCTCCCACGTGGCTCCCTCGACATGTTGATTTAGTCATGACACCTTTACTGAGGCTACTTCCTTGTTCCTCATCCTCCGAACCTGATAGTCCAAGATTTCAATGGGAATTTCCTCATAGCTGAGGCTATCCTTCACACCAACATTTTCCATCGAAACCACTAAGGCTAGATCTCCCAAGCACTTTTTCAAGAGCGATACGTGAAATACGGGATGAACTGAAGCCAACTATGAAGGTAACTCTAATTCATAGGCTAGTTTACCCACTCGTTTCACAATCCGGTATGGGCCAATATAGCGGGGGTTTAGTTTCCCTTTCTTTCCGAACCTCATTACTCCCTTCATGGGAGATACCTTCAAAAACACCCAATCATCGACCTCGAACTCAAGCTCTCTTCTCCTTACATCCGCATAAGACTTTGAGACATATTCAACCTTTCTCTTATTAACTGAACTTTCTCCATGGCCTCATGGACTGAATCTGGACCCACTAACGAAGCCTTACCGACTTCAAACCACCCAATGGGCGATCTACACTTTTGCCCGTAAAGAGCCTCGAACGGTGCCATTTGAATACTGGAGTGGTAGCTATTATTGTAGGCAAGCTCAATAAGAGGAAAATGCTCATCCCAACTACCCTTGAATTCAATAACACAAGCCCTTAACATGTCCTCAAGATTCTGGATAGTCCGCTCCGCTTGCCCATCTATTGGTGGATGAAATGCCGTGCTGAGCTTGACCTGGGTACCATGTCCCTTTTGAAAAGATCTTCAGAACTGAGAGGTGAACTGGGTACCTCTATCTGATATAATGGACAAGGGCACTCCGTGCCATCTAACCAGGTTTCGGATGTATAATTTAGCATAATCTTCCGCTGAATCGGTGGTTTTGACAAGAAATGAGCAGCCTTGGTCAACTTGTCGACCACAACCCAAATGGAGTCACACTGTCTACGAGTGGGGGGAAAACCTGTTATGAAGTCCATGTTGATTTCTTCCCACTTCCAAGTAGGAATGCTGATATCCTAAAGTACACCCCCCGGTTTCTGGTGCTCAACTTTCACTTGTTGTAGTTCAGACACTTGGCTACAAATTCTTCAATGTCCATCTTCATGCCACTCCACCAGTAGATTTCCTGCAAGGAATGATATATCTTGGTGGCACCTGGGTGGATAGAATATTTGGATTCGTGAGCCTCATGCAACATCCGACTCCTTAATCATCCACGTTCGGAACACATAAGCGACCCTGGTACCAGAGTACACCATCTCCCCCGTTGGAGAATACTTCTACCTTCTGATTTTGAATGGCCTCCTTCAACTTTACCAATGTTGGATATTCATCTTTCTTAGCCTTCACCTCCGTCACCAAGGATGACTATGCTCCGTTCTGGACAACTACACCACAATTGGTCGAATCAACTAATCTAACTTCCAACCGTGCCAGTCGATACACCTCCTTCACCAACTCCCTCTTGTCTTCACTCACATGCGACACACTCTCCATAGAGAGTCTACTAAGGGCATCCGCTACCACGTTGGCCTTACCCAGGTGGTAAAGGACACTCATGTCATAGTCCTTAAGTAGCTCCAACCACCTTCGTTGCCGAAGATTGAGATCCTTCTGTGTGAACACATATTGTAAGCTTTTGTGGTCAGTCAATACATCTACATGAACCCCATACAAATAGTGTCGCCACATCTTCAAAGCAAACACCACCGCAGCCAACTCAAGATCATGGGTCGGGTAATTCTTCTCATGAATTTTTAGCTGTCTGGAAGCATATGCCACGACTTTCCCATGCTACATCAATACACATCCTAGTCTGACTCTTGAAGCATCACAGTATACAAAAAAGCCATCGGTTCCCTCCGGTAAAGTCAACAATACTGCCGAAGTGAGTCTGGCCTTCAACTCCTGGAAGCTCTTCTCACAAGCCTACGACCATTGGAATTTCACCTTTTTCTGAGTCAATCTAGTAAATGGGGCTGCAATGGATGAGAAACCTTCTACGAACCTCCGATAATAACCCGCTAAGCCCAAAAAGCTCCTAATCTCTGAAGGGCTTACCGGTCTAGGCCAGTTCTTTACCGCCTCTATTTTCTGGGAGTCCACCCTTATACCTTCGCTTGACACTACATGTCCCAAGAATGCAACTGAATTCAGCTAAAACTCACATTTGTTGAACTTGGCGTATAGCTGGTTATCCTTAAGGGTCTGGAGTGGTACCCTCAGATGTGCGACATGCTCCTCCTCGCTCCTGGAGTATATTAATATGTCATCGATGAACACGATCACGAACATATCCAGATATGCCTTGAATACCCTGTTCATCAGGTCCATAAAAGTTGCAGGGGCTTTGGTTAGTCCAAAGACATAACAACAAATTCATAATGGCCATACCGAGTTCTGAAAGCAATCTTTGGGATATCGCTCTCCTGAACCCTGAGCTGGTGATACCCGGACCTGAGATCTAACTTGGAGAAATACTTAGCACCCTGAAGCTGATCGAATAGGTCATCAATCCTGGGTAGAGGGTACCTATTCTTGATGGTGACTTTGTTCAACTGCCTATAGTCGATTTACATCCAAAGAGAACCGTCCTTCTTCCGGACGAACAACACTGGGGCACCTCAGGATAACTTGCTCGGTCTAATGAAACCCTTGTCTAGCAAATCCTTCAACTGCTCCGTTAACTCCTTTAGCTTGATTGGGGCCATTCGGTAGGGAGGAATCGATATGGGCTGCATGTCGGGCAGAAGATCAATCTAAAAATCAATCTCCCTCTGGGGAGGAGCACTTGGTAGTTCATCTGGGAATAGCTCGGGATACTCACATACCACAGGGACTGACTGAATGGTCAGGGTCTTAGACGTGGCATCCTTAACCCTAACCAAATGGTAAATACAACCCTTAGCAATCATTTTTCGGGCCTTGAGATAGGAGATAAAGCGACCTACAGGTACCGCTAAACTACCCCTCCATTCTTAAACTGGTTCACTTGGAAACTGGAATTCCACCACTCGGGTTCTATAGTTAATAGAAGCATAACATGAAAACAACCAGTCCATGCCCAAAATAATGTCAAAATTAGTCATAGCCAATTCTACTAAGTTTGCAGAGGTAACCTTATGTGATACAGTAATGGGGAAACCTTTATATACCTGCCTCGCTATGATTGAATCTCCAATCGGAGTGGACATAGAAAATGGTTCTAGCAAAGTTTCAGGACTGACCCCGAAGTTACTAGCAATGTAAGGTGTCAAAAAAGACAGAGTAGCCCCCGGATCTAACAAAGCATAAGCATAAATATGAAAGACTCGCAATGTACTCGTAACCACATCGAGAGAAGTCTCCTGCTCCTGTTGAGAGCCAAGTGCATAAAACCAGTTCTGGCGTTGACCGCCAGCTGGGCCAGTTGAAATACCTTGTTGAATTGGACATGCTGCTGGAGCTGCTGAACTAGTTGCCAGAGCATGGGCTCCACCACCTCTTGACTTGGCTGCGGGACAATTCCTGAGCCTGTGTCTGGGTTTTCTGATCACGGGCAAAAATATATGCCCGAGATACGCTTTACGACTTAAATTAGTCTTGTTTATCTAAGATTATTGTATACATTTTAATGTAATTTAAGATGAAGTAAAGATATGTGCTAACCAACATGATTAGCCTTTGTTTTGTAGGTTTTGATGACTTTTGAGCAACTAATCCATGAGTTGGTGAAGTAGAGGCTCGGAAACGGAATTAACACGCGAATGTCGGCGAAGAGGAGGCACAAAACAGGCCACCTGCGCGTTGGCAACGTGCCACGGAAGGCAGGCCGCTCACAACAGCCCACCTGCGCATTGGCAACGTGCCACGGTAGGTGGCCTCCGCGTCCAAGGGCTGCCAATGTGCTGCCCAAGCAGCGTGACACGCTGCCAACGCGGCAGGGTGCTGCCCGGGCCAATTTTGGGTGATTTCCAGAGGGATTACGCGTCTGTAGCGTGTCACAGAGGCCGTGCTCCGCGATGCACTCCGTGACACGTTGATTGTTATTCCGGGAAAGAGTCCTACTACTATAAATAGCACACATAGGTTTATTTTTCATAATTCAGACTTGGTGGAGCAAGGACGTGGGTTACAGGCAGTTGAGGGACGAAAAGTTCAGGGTTTTTTCTCTCTTTCTTTCTTCTCTAACTCAATTATTTGTATGATTAACACTTGTTTTAGGATGATTAATCCACAAATGAGTGGCTAATTCCCTTCCTTGCTGAGGTTATGAACACTTGTGATGAATTTTGATTATTGATTATATGGTTTTTCATCTTTTTCTTCCATGTTGTTCTATTAATTCTTGTTTCTACTACATTGGTGTGTGGCCTACATTAATGTACATCTAAAAAGTCCGATTTCACTCGAGAGAGCACAAAATTGGAAAGTTGTGAATTAATAGGATATTGTTCTTTACTTGATTTGGGAAAATTGAGTTTTGATGTGCTTTCCTGATAGAAATATACTTGAAAGCCGTATTAGTCAATTTAGGAACCAGAATTGTATTTCTAGGTCATGAATTGCATTTGATCACAGAAATGTAGACGGATGGTTTATGATTCTTAAGTGAGATTAAATACGAGAGTTTTAATCTCTTGGCTAATGTTCTTGGCTAGCAATAGGAAGAAAATATTAACCAATTTATGATGATAATCAGTTCATTACATGTTCTTTAACCTCGGCATGCTCATATCCATAGTTTAAATTCAAAGTAGATAATTGTTTGTAGTTTAGTATAAAATTTATAAAACAAATTCTTCACTTTTTGGTTACGTTGTTGTCAGCATGTTTAGAAGTGAAATATAGTATAGTATACTTGAGCAAACTTCACTCAATCTGAGTCTCTGAGGGATCGATACTTGGCTTACTAAAGCCACTTACTACTTGTTCGACCACGTGCACTTGCGTGTCGGTTTAGATACCCATAACACACCCGAACATTTTCCACACCCGAAGCAAGCATTTGAGCCTACCAAACACTTCCCTGGGTGGTTCTCTCCACAACTAGCATAATATGGGAATATGCGCTCTGTGCGCATGCTATTCTGACTCCTCGAACCTAAGGCCCTGCTACTCTGATCGTCTCGTGGCCTGGATAGAGTACTTGTTGAAGATGGTGCTGGGTTAATAGAACTGTGCTGGGACTGCTGGTGAGGCCCACCTCCTGGCCTCGACTGGGAGGACCTGTAGCTATTAGTTCTGGCCCTCTTGGCCTCTCTCTGCCTCCTATGAGCTACCTCCATCTGGTGGGCATAAAGGACTATCCGCGGGTAGTCCATATCCTGATGAAGCATGGCTGTTCTGTAGTCCTTGTCCAAATACTCAGCTACTCCCTGCACGAATCTGCTTACCCGCGCCCTCTGGTCCATCACTAATTCAGGGGCATACTTGGACAGGCGAGTGAACTCAAGTGAATATTCTAACATCGTCATCTTCCCCTCTTTTAGATTAACAAACTCCGTTGCCTTCAATTACCTCATCTCCTGAGGACAGAACCTGTCGAGGAAGGCCATGTGGAACTCGTCCCAGCTGATAGGGCCTGCCTCCGCTGTCCGATTGTCCTTTCATTGCTTGAACCAAATATAGGAAACCTCCTTAAGCTGATAAGAGTCCAAATCAACACACTCCTCATTTGTCACTCCTATAACCTGAGTGACCTTCAAGATTCCCTCAGTGAACTCGTATGGATCCTCGTCCACCTTTTCCCCTGTGAACTCGGGAGGGTTCATCCTTAGAAAGTCCCTGATCCAGGCAGCCGCTGCATTGTCGTTCTGTGGAACATGCGCAACAGCCTGCTATTTGACCTGAGCAATCAAGGCGTGCACCAACATTTGAATAGCCGCCCGAAACTCGTCATGGGCAGTAGGCTCTGGTGCCAGGGGCTCCAAAATAGGTGGGGCTTGCTGATGCACATTATCATGGCCACCCTCGTGGCCTTCATCATTTCTGTTCCTCCTTCCGTTCATCCTCCTAGGAGCCATAATTTTCTGCAATTGCAAAACGCCCGAATTAGAAGGATGGAGAGGTTTTCACCGCACAATATACATCATGAAAGAAGGGGATATTTCCTAAAACGTTTAGTAGCCTCTTCATCATAAGTGTGGCGCGTTTCACAACCATGAAAAATACTATACCTAACATGGCTTTCAGACTCCCTAGGACACATTTGAACCTATTTCTATGATACTAAGTTTGTCACGACCCGAGAGTACACCTGGATTGTGGACATGGTACAAGGAGCCCCTAAAGACTCCAAGTTAACCCATGGAGTGAGCATATATCTAATTCATTCACATAAGGCGGAAAGCTTAACGTAATAATCATGCACTAGCTGAAAATCGTAACAAGAGGTGTAAGAAACAACCATACAAGATCCAAACATAAACGGCTGAATACTACACATAGGTCTGAAAGCCTCTAATCATAATAGACGGGTTGAAGGGACAAGACCCCAACTAACCCCAACATTCTGGAAACAAAAGATAATTAAAGTTCGAACAAGAAGCCCTTGAATCATGAGGACTCACCACCGAAGGCTGAGAGCAAAGCGGAGCACAAGCTAGGAACGATGCTGAACCTGTGAATCGGATCCTGAAAATATGTGGGTCAGTACTTGGAAGGTACTGAGTATGTAAGGTATGCAAGACAATGCTTAATAACATGAAAGATATAGGATTGGGTACATTATGATCATAAATACTGAAATCATAAATATATATATATCGTAAGGCTCATTATTTCCAAAATACCCATAAACTTGTCATAGCATAACATGAGGGAAAACATTTCATAAAAATGGCTTGAGCCAAAAGAACATAATCATACATGCATTAAAATATGAGGAACAGTAGGAGATTTCTATAACCGACATACCCCATGCGAGCACACATGGAGCCCGACCTGTAAGCCTATTCAGGAGGTTGTCCATACCTTGCCAAGGGTATGAACCATAAAAGGCGTGATATCACTCATGAAGACCCCGTAGGGCATAGAGGACAAACATTGAGGCGGTCCCAAACATAACCTACGGTGGCACGTAGTTCTAAGATTTGGGGAATAACCTAGGCTCGGAACCTACTTGGTGTTAAGTACTACTTCCAAAACATGAAACGTGCTCATAAAATTCATACATGACATGCATGGCTAGTTAAATCATGATAATCATAACATGCTTGAGAATTCGTGATACTAGCCACGGAAATAGGACCCTTGGTTCGGCAAAAATCACAGTTCATGCATCATAAGCGACATGTGGGCATTGCCCATAATCTCAACCATACTTGAAATGCTTAAATTTATGGAAAACGTGATTATAATAACATAAGTAATTGAAAACATGCTTAGAATTCAAAAGTTCATATCATGCTTTAGAAACCCCCATAATTATGAATTTCACTACAAATCCCATTATTTAGGGTACATGTGCTTTTAGGGATTAAATCATCAAAATATTGAATAAAATAAGTGAAAAAAGCCCAAAAATTCAAACCCATGACTTTAAACATACTACAACATGTTCATATTAATTTTTGAGGAAACATGCAATTGGATTATAACTCATCAAGAGTTTGTAATTTAAACTAAGTATTTGAGATAAATTGGGTATGGGTAGAGACTAAACTACCCATTCAAAACCCCACATACCTGGTATTACTTGATTCTTAACTCCTTTGAAAATCCCTAGGTGGAATCTTGAAGAACTTGAAGAAGACACTTGAATCCCTTTCCTCTTTCCCCTCTACTCTTACAAGTATCAAACGAGGTCTTTCATGGATGATTTCCCCTTAAAAGACCCTTTCCCGACCTCAAAACAACGCAGTTTAGGTCTTAGGAGCGCAGGAAATTACGAGAAGGCCCTTACTAATTCGCAAGAGATAACTACCAGGTGACCCTAATGGGTGACCTGACGACTCTTCAGGACAGGCAACGACTCATCATGTCCCCCGTCGAGTACACTGGATACCATGTCGACTGGGCTCGCAATGGAGAACCTAACGATTCGTCCCTAGTGACCACGACTCATTACGCCCTTACATCAAGTACACTGCCTCATCTCCACTAAAATTCCATGGGATTGCTCACGGCTCACCTCACGAGTTGTTGGGTCTGGCCACGACTCGTGGGGTCCCTTCTGTTAGGTACACTGGTCAAACTTCCCAGGTAACACTTAACCTCACCCCATGGGAGACCTGACAACTCGTGGTGGCTGACCACGAGTCGTTCCCATGCCCGTGGGGACCTCAACTCCTTAGCACAGTCTAACCTTCCCATGAGCCACCTGATGACTTGTGGGGTCTTCTCACGAGTCGTCTAACGACTCGTTCTACACTGCTGCAACATTTTCCAGATTCTTTTCCCGTTTGACTCCCAAGTCTGATCCTTGGGTTCCCGGGGTATAACAAAGGCAAAGGCCAAGTTACGAATCATGGTACGATCCATATCATCCTGGTACGAGACGCACCAAGGCATTCATAGAAAATTTCAAGAAGAAGTTGCATTGGCAGGTCTCAGGGTACGAAACGCAGTCATAAGTCATAGGAGCAAGGTACAAGTCATACCAAGACAGTCGTGGAAGTATTTAGAGGATGCTAGAAGTCTCAGGTTCAGACCTCGACTGTAATGTATGACTCGTAGGATTGATGTACGAGTCATACCAAGTTCTAACACTTAGCCAGATTTAGAGTTGCCAGACATTGTACGAGCAGAGGTAGGACCTGTAAAATCGTGGTGCGAGTCGTAGGTGAAGGCAGCGACAGTTCATGATGTTTTCCTTTTGATTTAGGAAAGGTTTTTAATTATTTGTACAAATACTTTTCTAGGTTATTTTTGTTAAAAAAAGAACATAATTTGATTCTTTGACAAGTATTCAGCTTTTGGGAATATTGAGAACAACTTTTGGAGAGGTTCTTGCATTGATTCTTCCATTGTTCTTGAATTGGTCTTGATTGATATTTTGGAATAATCAAGTGGGTTTAGTTTTTAATCATCATTGTAAGTCTAAATTATGGTTTTATCTATGAATGCTAATTGTTTTCTTATAATCTTGAGAAGCTAAAACCTTCACAACTGGGGTTGTGGGAACAATTGTGAACTAATAAACTAGGTTTGCACAAAGTGATTCTAATTGAAATCTAATGCTTGTATTGTATTCTCTTCAATTTTAATCATTTCTTAGTGGAGCGCAATGTTAGGACTTGCCCAAATTCTCTACTTGCTTGAATCTAGAGAGGTACAGATTAGGAAAAGAAATAACAACAAAGCCTTGAACGTTATGGTTCATTGTATGACTTAAGCTGCGGTCGTAGGATAGTTAATTTGGAAAAAAATGATAATGGTAAAAGTGAAATCACTCAAGAGACCTAATCCTATAATTGAGTATTGTCATCCAATAGAGATGAATCTATCATTTAGATGAACCTTTGTTATCAGTTCTACAAGAGGAGTATTGGGATAGATCACAAGTGTAAAGCCTGAAGTAGCTATGAACCCATGGGGAACACTTCTCTAGTTAATTGCATAATCTTGATAACATTCCAATTGTCAATATTTTTACGTGTGTACTTCAATAAAGAGCATTGTTTGTTGGCTAGTTTTTAAGATATTATTTATTTTTTTGACTATCTTTTCTTTTATATATCATCGCATATTAACTTTTTGTTGGTCAATTTTTAAGACAAGGCACATAAAGTGATAAATTTTGCACATGTGATTATTTTAACAAATAACTCAAACATCAAATATCATAAAATGTTGATCACTATTGAATTCAACACAATCAAATTTAAAGAAAAAAAAAATTTAAAACTGAACATCCAGATGTATGAATTTAAATTTAATTATTTTATTATACGAGATTTTAATATATTAGAAACCATTGTATGCTTAATTCGCATTTTCTGAAGGAGCTTAGGCTTGGGCAATGGGTCGGGACAGGACCAACAGAACAGGACGAAACGGGACGGGACGGGATGGGATGAGACGGGGGGACTGGGACGGCCTGCCGGGCCGGGACAAACCGCTAGTCCCGTCTCATCCCACTATATTAATGAGTCGGAAAGAGACGGGATGGGACGGAATATTGAGACAAATGGGATGAGAAATAATTTTTAAAAAAATATATATATTTTAAGTGTCTGTTAAATTTTTATAGTCTTATACTTTAAAATTTTATAGTTAGAGTATTTGAACTTTAATTTTAAATTTAAAAATAAAAATTAAAGGCTAAAAATTCAACTAAATTCTAAAGTTTATTAAAGTTTTAACTCTTAACGATTAAACGTTTGAAATTTCAAATTTTAAATTTGAAACATGTTATATAAAGTAATTATTTTTTTGAAATTTGAAACTAAGAATTTAAGGCTAAAATAAATTCTAATATTTGTTAAAAACTTAAAGTTTGAAATTTTAAATATGAAGTAATTATTTAGTTTTTGTTTGGATCTATAAGTTTATTTAAATTTTTGTAAATAATTAAGGTATAATATAATAGATAATGAAATTGAAAATTAAGGCTAAAAACCTTTAAATTTATTCAGATAACAATTAAAATTATCATACAAATTTATGTTACAATTTACAAATATTAGTAGAGTGTCTAATCTACGCAGCCACCTTCTAGGAAGGGTTCTGTTTGAATTAGGTGTTGAATATAATACTAATATTTGTATATTCCCATGAAATTTCTTTCCAATTCTTCTATTTGTTGAGCCAAAATATTTTTCGACACTAGCATAAATTGTCGCTGGTCTTGTACTTCCATGTCATCATCATTGTTCATTGCTGACTCCAAAAAAACTTCTTATTGGAAATTTAACTTCGGTAGCCCGTGATTTCTTCGCTCCATATTGATCCAATCTCTGAACAAAATCGATACCTCCAAGTTGTCTTCTGCTAGTGAATATCGGTGGTCTCCAAGTTGAGATTTTATCGCGCTGAAACCAGCCTCTGAAGCAATGGATGATGCTTGAATAGCTAGCATGCTCCGAATCATCTTGCTAAGAATTGAAAATACGCTACCATGAGCCCTCCACCAACTCAAATATCTGACGTGCCGTCACTGGCATTTATAACATTTTTCCTAGCTGAAGAAAGATAGTCATCAAAATTATAATTGTTAGAAAAATCAAAACCAATAGTACTTTGCACATACCCATGGGTAATATCTACGTGAACCCTAGAAGTTTCAGGAACATTAACTAAATTACTATTATGCAATTGGCAATAAGACTCATATTAATCTAGCATGTACTTTAATACTACTTTTACAAGTTCTCACACTTGGAATTTCATGATCTTGTATTTCTAAATTTTCATAAATTTTTTGAACGACTCCTCTTGTACCTCGTTCTTTATATTCTGGGTTAAAAAGCATAGCAGTTAAATAAATTTGAGGGATATAAAAAATAATAATTTTTAAATTTTTGAATCATGACCTCAACAGCTGGTGCAAACTTTTCATTATTTTTATATTCAGCAAATCTAGTTGTAACAGCACATATATTTATTAAAACTTCACAAATAGTTAGGAAATACATGCCAGAAAATATTTTTGTTGCTTGATAAAATAATTTCAAAAATTGATTAAGTTCATTTATTTCCTCTCAGTTATCATCATCAAGTTTCAAATTGGGTTCAGAATTATGAGCATTATACAACATAGTGATAGGTCTTCTATAAATATATGCAACTTTTAACATTTCATATAATGAATTCCACTTAGTTTTTATATGTTTTGAAATTTTTCTATATGGAAGTTCTCAAAGCTCTTTAAATTCACGAATTCAAAAACTTTTATTCATCCAAAAAATCCAAAAACATGCATATTCAACTTTAGAACACCCAGTATCAAATAATTTAATGACATTCTGTACAACCAAATTAAATATATGAGCAGCACATCTAACATGGAAAGCATCATTATTAATTGAATATAATCGAGCTCTAGCATACTAAAAGCAGTAGTATCAAAAGAAGCATTATCTAATGTAATACTCAATATTTTATCATAAATGTCATAAGATTCCAAAACTTCAAGTATAGTAGCAGCTATATACGTAATAGTTTTTCTCTGCTCACAAATTCTTTTTAATAAATTCTAGTTATGATCAATTCAGTGTGCAGTAATAGTTAATTAATCAACGACATTGATACTACGACCCATATCAGATGTAATAGAAAATTTACCATCGAAATAACTAATAAACAGCAAAGATAATGACAATATTTTGCTTGAAATTCAAAAATATCACGTTTAATCATGTTTCGAGAAAAAACTTGAAAAGAAGGATTATAAGTTTGTTGAATATACATAATAAATCCGATGGGAGGAAAAACTAAAAAGAAAACCACAAACCACAACCATTTTAGCGAAGTTTTCATGGTCTCTATCTCTATCATATTTTCGTTATGTAACAAGGTCATTTGGGTTTGAAGGGTCTAACTGGTTCTGAACCATATTGGAATCCCCTTCTGATCCAACAGGGACAGAATCAGAACCGATGGCTTTGGAGGCTGCTTTAACCACCATATATTCGAGTTTACAACATTGTAATAAATATCGATTTAACCCCCATGTATCACCTCCACTTCTACCGCATTCATGCTTAAATACCTTTTTACACTTACTATAAGTAGCTTTTATTTGTTCCTCATTCTGATGCATAAGTTGCCAAACAACGAAAGTTTTAGCTGTTGAACCTTCGTCTTACACATAGTAGGAGGCACGGGGGGAAGTTCAGCTTCAGACTGAGGAGCATCCTGAGTTGGAACTTCGGTAGCGGGACTAGTAAGTGTATCATCTAATTCTTCTGCTTCTACTTCTACTTCTTCATCTAATAAATTACCATAACATTTTTTCATAATTTCATTATCCAATGGAGCATCCGAAGTAATATTAATAGGAGTACTACAAAATTGCATAAAATCTTCATTATTAATTCTAACTCTAGGCACTAAAGAAGAACCACCAATTTTTTTAGAAGTAGAACTAGAACCTGTACTTTTTTTACTATTAATACCCAACGCACTTGCAACCTTGGATAGAACACTTTTTTCTTTTTCAGAATTTTTTTCCCAGAATCCATATTATAATTTATGAATAAATAAATATAACAAACTAAATTTATGAATAAATAAATATAACACAAGTATATTTAAATAAATAAGATAGAAAAATTAAATGTGAAAAATAAATAAATAATAGAAGGAAGTATGGAACTAATGTAGTAAATGTCTATGTAAAAACAGATGATTTTAACTAATAGTCGAAGTTCAGAAATTGATGTAGCAACTAGCAAGTAGCAACTTAAAATTTGAATATTGCCAAGCTTGATAGTTAGCACAAGCCACAACCCACAAAGCGACAATTATTAAAAATTAAAATAACTAATACAATTTGAATTTGAAAATTATAAATTTTGAAGAATGAGAGAAGGTTGATTATTGAGAGATTTGAGAATAAGAATTGAGAATTGAGAGAGTGAGTAGTAGAGAGTATAGATTGGAGAATAGATGAATTGTGATTTATGAATAAATTGTGAGGGGGTATTTATATATTTTTTAAAATGGATCAAAATATAATTTTTAAAATATGAGGGTGTAAAAATAATTTAAGGAGGTGTGGGGAGCTTTTAGATGCTGAAAAGTGAAATAAGTCGTTGGGGGCCCCACCCTAACGGCTTGAAATGGCCAGATTTAAAAAAAAATAATTGACAGGACAAACCGGGACGATACCGAGATGAAACGGGCTGGAAAAACCAATAAGAATACCGTCCTGTCCTATCCTCCTTCTCGTCCCCCTATCCCCTATATATATTTCGGGCCTACCGGAATCAGAACTACCAGTACTCAAACTCGAGCCGATTCCATGTCGGCCAGGACATCATGTACCGTTGGTCAGCCCTAGAGTGGCTTATGCAAAGGAAGAAGCACCATTTTTATTTGCTTCGAACAATTGTTCAAACTAAAATCAACCAATTTTGATCAATTTTTAAGTTTTTCCATCTCCTCTTCATTAAATTTTATGACAGGTTCCCACAATCTTTTCATGCATGCCTCATCAGGTTTAGTTATTTAGTTACGTAAAGTGTTTTCTACGATATCAAGCTCATCAGACTCGACTTTTAGTTCCATCACTTTGTTTGAGAGTTTTCAAAATCAAGGCGATTACTTTCACTTGACTTCATATTTGGACTTAAAAATATCAGTAACAACATCAGTTGTAGGGTGAAAAAAGAAAAGGTTTATTAGTGGAAGAAGATAATATTATTCCCATATCAATATCGTCTTTCCAATCAGTTCGCTAGTTTTTTAATATAAACCTAATCAGCACTTTGAGAATGTTGAGTGTTGACACCCAATCTTGACCTCCCATTACCTTATTTAGGTTACTATTTTACTAGTAAATATTTTAAATATTTTCACAACCACAAATTATTATTATTATTATTATTATTATTATTATTATTATTATTTACATAGTCATGTTACTATTTTAACATTATGTTTGTTAATTGCAAATATCATTATTATTTTTGTTACATTTACATATATTACTATTATTATTATTACTAATACTACGACTACTACATCATTCTTCACTTGTATAATTATTTATTTATTCATTTTTACTTACTTAAATTTATTCACTATTTTCTTTTTAAATAGTAGAGAAAATATTTTAAAGTTCTTATTTTTTTATCGTAAATATTGTTAAATTATATTTTGATAATAAAATACAATTGCTAATTTTATAGTTTTACGATTACTTAATAATTTAGTAGTTACTAATTTTAAATATTTTTGATAAAATGTTATTTATACCCAAATAATAATTTTGAGCACAAGTTTTAAAATTCAAAAATTTATCAAATCTTTTTATAGTTAGAAATATCCTTCTATATTTTCTTTTCTCATATATGGAACAATATAATTCTCATCAGAATTAGTTAAAATTGTTTTCTTTTTCTTAAAAAATAAATATATTATTTCCTCAACTATCATCCCCAAAATGATTCTTTTCAGATATTGTTTTTAGTCCCCCTTCCCAACGTTTTCTTGCTTTTTTCTTTTCTTCTTTATTTTTTTCTTTCATATGCCTAGAATTCAAGGGGAAAGGGAAGGGAGCAGCAACACCCAAAGGAAAAAAAGGAGAGAAAGATCACTATAGCTCCCTCAATCGCTTCCGATGTATCAAGAGGTTTTAATCTGTGTTCAAGGCCCGTGGAGAAACACAGAAGTGTTGTTTTCACCATATCACAACAAATATTTTTTTTATTTAAAAAAAATTCAGTAATAAAAGGTTCATCTTTTCCCTCTTTAATTTATTATTTTAGTAACGCTTTACATCATGCCTTGATCCAATTTTCGTGAATGTTTTTGTTATTCTTGATTTCTTTTACTCTTTGTGTGTAAGTGAAATGGACTTAAACTTTGGGGACTATGACAGTTTTAAGGCTACTGTTATTAATTTGGTTTTGAATAGAGATTGAAGAAATTTAGTTTTAAAAGATAGAGTAATTATATTAGTTAATGTGAAATAATATTTAAATTTTGATTAGTAGAAGACAATGCCTGATACACTTTTTTTTCCTTAAATTTACTGCGAATATTCCTTTTAACGAGTTTATGCCATGTTCTTGAAATTTTATGGAATTATTGGACAATTAAATACTTATTGGTTTTTTGTCAATGTTTTATACAATTCATTATAATGGATTTCACTGTTAGTTGCTTAAGATAAGAATTCTCGGGTTGAGTATATATGTATGTGTGTATATATATATATGTGTGGTTAACTTGATCAAGAATCTTTTTTTTTTGATTAGTTAAACATTTAGAACATACATATTCTCATCCTTTTTGAATATTCTTTACATATATTACAATGGAATGGAATCTTTTGGAGTTCAATCCCAGCGAGTGTCGGATTTAACGCGCCAGCCAGAGCTCAAGTAAAATCGTCACCCCAAAAAGGGTCAGGTACGTTTCGGAAAATGATGAAACAAACAGTTTATTGCTGATTTCTTGTATGAAGCGCAATATAACTTTATAAAAAAAATAAAGAAACTCGTCACTCCCTTTTATTCTAATTGTATATGTCACTCTTTTAAAAATCTCAAAGACTTGACAACTTTTATTATATTAAATTATCGATATACTTTCATACAATCTATCCATCTATATATATATATAAGTTAAGCACGACTTTAAATGTTGAAATTTTTCTTTAGTACTCTTGAACAACTTTATGAATTCTTCATCTTGTCTTAAGACATTTAAAAGAGTCGATCATACAACAAATAGAATAAAGGGAAGTAACATCATGTTGGACCCGTTTTTAGCCTTGTCACACCCTGATCCCACTCTCTTAACCTGAAATTTTATGAAATATTAATCTATTATCTATTTTAGTATTTTATTTGGAAGCAACCAAGTTAGTTCTTTTCTCATTTACTCTTCTGATTTTCTACTTTAGATTTTCTTACTTGTTTGTATTATTCAATTACTCTAAGCGTTCTTGAAAGGTAACAAGTACGTCCTCTCTTCTTCTATGCTTGAATGAATATTTGTGTACTAAGTTTATTTTTTATTAAAGTAAACTTCGCATGCTTAATTAGACTTGTTTTTATTTAAATTACTAAATTACATGCCCAACTTTATTTATTTATTTTGATTAATAACAATTTTGCAAGATTAATTATTTGGCTATGTTAGACTTGAATAAAAACTGATATTACTTTATCACCTAATTTTTTCACATAATTAATGAATCCGGAACGGACCCATAGTTGTGGATCTCGAAAGGTACTTAACACCTTCCTTTCGAGGTAACTTGAACCCTTATCCGACTCTGGTGACGTAGGTTAGTTAAACAGGTTCTCTAGTTAATTGATTTAGTCTGGTGCCCTAACGCACCTTAATTCATTAGGTGGCGACTCTTCTTTTTAATAATCCTTCAAAAGTTGTCACATGTCGAGTCTCGCTTTTTGCGAGAAAAATGGAACGCGACAGTATGGCGACTCTATTGAGGATTTTAGGTTCTAATCATAACGTATTTGTTATTATGTGGGATTTTATTTAAGTTTTTTGAGTCTTTTTAAACAAAAAAAATCCTTTCCTTTTTCTATTTATATGTGTTTTTTAAATTAGTCAACTTACCATGCTCAATTCCTTTTCCTTCGTCCATTTATTTATTCCTCTTATAATTAATTTATTTCCATATATATTTTTCTTTTTGCTATATATCATATCCTTAAGCATGAGGTTACTAATAACTTTTTCTTTTTTCTTTTTATTTATCTTGTCTTATTTTTATCATTGTAAGTTGTAATAATTATTTAATTACTTGTTTAATTTTTTTAAATTTGCTTTTATAAACTGTCATTCCGCTCATATCCTCCTCCATTTGGAACATCCTTTCTTTTCTTTTGAAACGATTGCGTGGTCACACAGACGTTCATTTCTAAATCACCCGTGTCGAAAAATGTCTTGTGGATTGGTCAATCAGCGGTGCATCAACAACCATGAACTTTCCTACTCTCAAGTTGTCCGCTTGAGGGAACCACGTCTATACCCACTCCATGCTCTTTAGATCTTGACCGCGTGTCCTTTACTAAAGAATACACATCATGTTACACCTAGAAAGTCACGATGCCCATGGTGTGTCAAGACTGATAGTAAAGTTTTGCCATTGAGTCTTAAGCGATTCTCAATCCCGAAAAGGACGTCTTCATAATCTATGATCATTTAAATTATTTCCTTTCCTTTATCTCCTTCCTTGTTTAAATAATTATATTCTCCCATGTCTAACCTTTTCCTTATTCCCTTTAATTGTTTCCTTATTTTAAATATTTCTTTTACATGATTAATCTGTTACTTAATCCATTTATATGCTTTCATGTTAATGTTTAATTCCTTTCAATTATTTCTTTATTTGTTTTCTAGAATAAGTTATTTTCTTCCATGTTTAACTTTTTCTTATTTTCTTTATTCGTTTCCGTATTTTGAATATATTTTTTTGCATGATTAATCCATTTACTTATTTCCTTCCTTGTTCATGTTTAATCTTTTCGGTTATTTCATATTTATTGATTTCTTAAATTGCTAATGTGTTACCGCTTTTAATTATGTACTAATTATTATATAGCTGCATATAATTGTCATTCTGCTCATACTTCCCCCACTTGAGAATCTCTTACTATCACACACTATACACGCGAGTTGTGCTTTGCACTTCTTTGAATTTTTTTCAAAAATTCATTTAGAGAGTTGGCATATATGTGGGGTGAATGGATAGTTTTACTACCATATGACCACGTGCCTTCTTGCATAAAAACATCTTTCAATCTGTGTCTATCCAACTCTTAGAAATTTATGCTAAGTCATGCATACATTATCCCTAGGAGATCTCGATATCCTTGGATTATTGAGATCATTAGTTTAACTTTGCCTAAAGTCCAAAGAGATTTATGATCTCGAAAAGGTCATTATTATGTCTATTTGCATTTTTATTTGAGAGGTCAATATGCATAAAATGTAGACTATTTTCTCCTTAGGTAAAAAGGATAAAACTAATATTTTGATGCAGGTTATGCACAAAGTTGCATCGTGTAAGTTAGGAAGAAGCCAAAGAAGGAAAAGCATTTCCATTTGGATTATAACTTTATTTTTTGTAATTTATTATGTGAAATAAAGCAATAATTTATTTATGTATTTGAAGATTTTAGTGAAGCAAGTGGAATGATACATTAATGCGTATTTGTCTCTCAAAATGCGCTAGGCCTATCTTTGGCACGAAAGAGGCCCCCAAATTAGAAAACGTATTAATGTGTTTATTTCCTTTAATCTTTAATTTACAACATGTTATGCTCGAGTTTCATTACTGATTTTATTTTTTTTGTTTATTGTTTATCTTGATTATCCCCCTTCCGAAGGTTGATTTGTGCATAACTACCCACCATACCTTTCTCCTAGTCGATTCACCAAAGTAAGAGGGAAAATGAATGACAGTAACAGTTCAGCAGACAGTATTGATACGACCGCTCCAAGAGATTCCGCAGAGAGTTCAGAGAGGAGGTATCCACCTGAGTATAATGATATGATACTAAGGATGGAAAAAAGGATTTTAGAACTTCAAGGAGAACTATCCCACGTCCGTAATGCAACCAATCTATCGGTCCAACTGAAAACTTCATTGGAACCACAAACCGAGGTTCATGCCGCTATCAAGCCTCATGTCGCTTTTACAAGTCTTCCTCTATCATCCCATCAGGTCTCATATCCTCAAAACAATTCTAGTCATATCTACTCGCTTTCTCAAAATCATATACAATATCAACATAATACATATACAACTCCTTCAAATATACGTCAGAATCAAGACACTCACAAAGACCACCCACTATATCTCATATTCATTACTTACCTCCGACATCTACATCCAAATGTCTTACACCCATGCTCCTGAAAATCATACCTTGAACCCGATTTATATTGAGACTGCTCCACTCACTTATCACCTAAGAGAATCTGGACTCTCTGAGAAGAATAGGTTGATACAAACTATAGCCGAGGAACTCAAGAAAATGAACAACCAAATATAAAATATTGAAGGGGCCAAAGGGATAGAAGGCCAAAATTATGAAGACCCATGCATACATCCTGATGTCGAGCTACCGGTGGGGTACAAACCTCCAAAGTTTGAAATGTTCATCGGGACTGGTGATCCGAAATCCCACTTAAGGATGTATTGCGACAAACTGATTGGAGTAGGAAGAGATGAAAAAATCAGAATGAAGTTGTTCATGAGAAGTTTGACCGGAGATGCTCTCAGTTGGTATGTAGAGCAAAGTCCAAGAAAATGGATTAATTAGGTTGACATGGCTGCAATTTTCGTAAAGCGGTTCGGTTTCAATACAGAGAATGCACCGGATATGCACTATATTCAGAACTTGAAAAGAAAACCTACAGAGACATTTAGGGAATATGCCACTCTTTGGAGGTCCGAGGCCACCAGAGTGCGACCTCCAATGGAGGAAGTTCAAATGAAAGATATCTTCATGCGAAATCTGAACCCGCAAGCATAAGATAGGTTGATGTTAGTTAATGAGAAGAGCTTCACCAAAATTTTCAAATTAGGCGAAAGCTTGAGGACAGTATCAAGAATGGTACCATTATCGATTGGGGAGTATTGCAAACAGCTAGCAAGACTTTGCAGTCTGGTAGGACCACTGAGAATAAGAACATGAAAGAGGTTAATATAGTATCACCTACAGAAGGGCTGAAAACTCCTTGGAGCTACCAAACACCTCCACTCCAATATCAAATTCCTGTATTTCAATTTCTCGCACCAACAGACAATCACTCAATGTCGTTTTACAACCTGCTACTTATCCTGTATGTAATGCACAACCTACACATCTTTAATTTCCTCCACCTGCACTTCAAAGGCCACCATTTTATGTAAATCCACCAAATCATCAATATTATAAGCCTTCGAGACCCCGAGCAAATTCATCCAAGCAGTATACTCCTTTGGGTGAGCCTATAACCCAATTATATGAGAGATTGAAGGTTGTCGGTTATATCACTCCAATTCCTGCAATAATGATGGATACCCATGCGAAATGGCTCGATCATAATAAGATTTGCGACTATCATTCAGGGATGAGAGGACACACCACCGAAGAGGGTAGAGCTTTGAAAGATATGATTCAAGCATTGATTAATGCCAAGGTGATACACCCGAGATGAAAGTTGATGCCCATTTAGGATGATCCTCAGTTTGGTTTGTTCCCTCAACTGATAGTTTTTTACTATTTGTAACATTGGACCTGATTTCCGTTTAAGAGGGATACGTAGGTGTCCCTGTGGGACTCAGTCTATATCCTAATAAAATCTGCCTTTTCCCCTTTTGTTGAGTTTGGAACTAGGGTGAAATTTTTGAGAGGATGTCAAAAATTCATAAGATCAAGATTTTCCTGAGTCGATAACTAGGGCAGAAATTTTCAAAAGGATCTCAAAATTTAATCAGGATTAAGTCAAAGACCAGGGATTGATTCTTCAAAAGGACGTTTATGGAAGGGCGTGACATCCAACCTGTTCATAAGTTCGAATCTCATGAGACCGGGGTAGCAGCGGATGAATAGAGGTACAAATCAACCTTTTTCCTTTTAAACTTATAATTTTTCTTTGAGCACAGGAACGACAGGTATAAATTTGCAATCATTCTATATATCATCCGGATTCACAAAGGTATTCGTTATCAACTGCAAAGCTAAACTGCTTGAAGATCGTCGATGAACGGGGTTAAGCACTATCCTCTTAGTAAGTTACTCGAAGTTGAACACTGTTGTATTTAAAGCTAAGTATTATTATTTTTGATTTCTCTATGGGTTAAGCACTATCCTCCAATCTTAAGGGTTAAGCATTGCCCTATGGCTTTTTAAAATGGGTTAAGCACTACCCTAAAATCTTAACGACTAAGCATTGTCCTATGAGTTAAGCACTACCCTTAATTCTTTTAAACAAGGGCTAAGCATTGTCCTATGAGTTAAGCACTACCCTAAATCTTAAGGACTAAGCATTATCCTATGGGTTAAGCACTACCCTTAATTTTTTGAAAAGGGCTAAGCATTGTCCTATGGATTAAGCACTACCCTAAATCTTAAGGACTAAACACTGTCTTATGGGTTAAGTACTACCCTTAATTTTTTTAAAAAGGGCTAAGCATTGTCTTGTGGGTTAAGCACTACCCTAAATCTTAAAGGACTAAACATTGTCCTATGGGTTAAGCACTACCCTAAATCTTAAAGACTGAGTACTGTCCTATGGGTTAAGCACTACCCTTAATTTTTTAAAAGGGCTAAGCATTGTCCTGTAGGTTAAGCACTACCCTAAACTTTAAGGGCTAAGCATTGTCCAGTGGGTTAAGCACTACCCTCAATTTTAAGGGCTAAGCATTGTCCTATGGGTTAAGCACTACCCTCCAATTTTAAGGCTACGTTGTCTTCTAAATGTTGATCGGGTTAAGAACTATCCTCTCAAAATTTATTCAAGCTAATCGTCTTCTTCTGCTGCAGCCACCGCCGCCGCCGCTGCCTCCTGTTGCTGCTGCTGCTACTGTTATTAGTACTACTAGTATTATTATTATTATTATTATTAGTAGTAGTAGTAGTAGTAGTAGTAGTAGTAGTAGTAGTAGTACTACTACTACTACTACTACTACTATTATTATTATTAGTACCACTAGTATTATTATTAGTAGTAGTAGTAATAGTACTACTACTACTATTATTATTATTATTATTATTATTAGTACTACTACGACTGATACTATTATTATTATTATGACTTATTATTATTACCTCCACCATCACCACCACATTATTCTTCACTTGTAGAATTATTTATTTATTCATTTTTTACTTACTTACATTTATTCACTATTTTCTTTTTAAACAGTAGAGAAAATATTTTAAAGTTATTAGTTTTTTTATCGTAAATATTAATAAATTATATTTTGATAATAAAATACAATTGCTATTTTATAGTTTTACGATTACTTAGTAATTTAGTAGTTACTTATTTTTAATTTTTTTGTATAATATTATTTAGACCCAAATAATAATATTTAGCACAAATTTTAAAATTTAAAATTTTATCAAATCTTTTTATAGTTAAAAATATTCTCCTATATTTTCTTTTATCTTATATGAAACAATATAATTCTCATCAAAATCAATCAAAATCTTTTTCTTTTTCTTAAAAAAGAAATTTATTATTTCCTCAAATATCACCCCCAAAAAATGATTCTTTTTAGATATTTGTTTTAGTCCCCCTCCCCAACGTTTTCTTGCTTTTTTCTTTTCTTCTTTCTTTTTTTCTTTCATATGCCTAGAATTCAAGAAAAAAAAAAGGAAGGGAGCAGCAACACCCAAAGAAAAAAAAAGGAGAGAAAGATCACTATAGCTCCCTCAATCGCTTCCGATGTATCAAGAGGTTTTAATCTGTGTTCAAGGCCCGTGCAGGAACACACAAGTGTGTTTTCACCATATCGCAGCAAATGTTTTTTTTATAAGAAAAATTCAGTAATAAAAGGTTCATTCTTTCCCTCTTTAATTTATTATTTTAGTAATGCTTTACATCATGCCTTTGATCCAATTTTTTTGAATGTTTTTGTTATTCTTGATTTCTTTTACTCTTTGTGTGCAAGTGAAATGGACTTTGGGGACTATGACAATTTTAAGGCTACTTTTATTAATTTGGTTTTGAATAGAGATTGAAGGAATTTAGTTTTTAAATATAGAGTAATTATATTAGTTAATGTGAAATAATGTTTAAATTTTGATTAGTAGAAGACAATGCCTGGTACACTTTCTTTTCCTTAAATTTACTGCGAATATTCCTTTTAATGAGTTTATGTCATGTTCTTGGAATTTTATGGAATTATTGGAAAATTAAATACTTATTGGTTTTTGTCGTTAGAAAATTGATCCTTTTCATGATGTTATATACAATTCATTATAAGGGATTCCACTATTAGTTTCTTAAGATATGAATTTCCGGGTTGAGTGCGTATGTATGTATGTATGTATATATATTTTTTTTAAGTTACGTGGTTAACTTAATCAAGAATCTTTTCTTTTGATTAGTTAAACAATTAGAATATACATGCTTTCATCCTTTTTGAATATTCTTTACATATGCTACAACGGAGTGGAATCTTTTGGAGTTTAACCCTAGCGAGTGTCGGATTTAATGCGCCAACCAAAGCTCAAGCAAAATCGTCACCCTAAAAGGGGCCAGGTACGTTTCAAAAAATGATGAAAATTGCTGATTTCTTAAATGAAGTGCACTATAACTTTATATTAAAAAAACATAAAGCAACTCGTCACTCCCTTTTATTCTAATTGTATATGTCACTCTTTTAAAAGTCACAAATACTTGACAGCTTTTATTATGTTAAATTATTGATATATTTTCATACAATCTAAATATATATGTATATATATGTATAATTTTTTTTAGCTAAGCACGACTTTTAAATGTTGAAATATTCTTTTAGTACTCTTGAACAATTTCTTTAAGAATTCTTCATCTTGTCTTAAGGCGTTTAAAAGAGTCGATCATACAACAAATAGAATAAGGGGAGTAACATCACGTTGGACCCGTTTTTAGCCTTGTCACACCTTGATCCCACTCTCTTAACCAAAAACTTTATGAAATGTTAATCTATTATCTATTTTAGTATTTTATTTGAAAGCAACTCGGTTAGTTCTTTTATCATTTACTCTTATGATTTTGTACTTTAGTTTTTCTTACTTGTTTGTATTATTCAATTACTCTAAGCGTTTTGTTGAAAGGAACAAGTACGTCCTCTCTTCTTCTATGCTTGAACAAATATTTCTGGACTGAGTTTATATTTTATTAAAGTAAATTTCGCATGCTTAGTTAGAGTTGTTTTAATTAAATTACTAAATTTACATGCCCAACTTTATTTATTTATTTTGATTAATAACAATTTCTCATGATTAATTATTTGGCTATGTTAGACTTAAATAAAAACTGATATTACTTTATCGCCTAATTTTTCACATAATTAATGTATCCGGAAGGGATCCACAATTATGGACCTCGAAAGGTGCTTAACACCTTCTTTCGAGGTAACTTGAACCCTTACCCGATTCTGGTGACGTAGGTTAGTTAAATAGGTTCTCTAGTTAATTAATTTAGTCCGGTGCCCTAATGCACCTTAATTCATTAGGTGGCGACTCTCCTTTTTAATAATTCTTCAAGAGTTATCACATGTTGAGTCTCGTTTTTCGCGAGAAAAATAGGGCGCGACATTGAGTTTCAATCATCTTCATTTTTCTATTTTAGCCATTAAAATCTTCTGATGTTCTAAAATTATTTTTTTTGTCATGACTAAATTTTTTTAGGAAGAATTAAAAAAAATATACGTCTATTAATAAAACTCTTAAGAAAATGTGTTGTTTAAAAAAAATAAATAAGGTGATTTTTAATACAATAATTTATTCACAATAGTAATTAATATCTTGCAAATACTATAATTGAAAATAAATCTCTCATCATATTGAAAATTATAGCAATAAATATTCATATTGATACTTAGAATACATTCTTTTACTTACCATAAGTAAAAGAATCAAACATTTCAAGTTAAGGAGACAATGTTATGCTTAATTACTTTATCAAATTATGATAAGAAAGTAAGAGTATAATTTAAAATAAAATAATTTACAAATAAAAATATTTAAATTTTTAATACAATCAAGATTAAATTGTCCATTGCTCTTTACAAATATGCTCTGAAATTTAACTCTAATAAAAAATATCTTACTATGCTACTATAATTAGAGTAGACAAAAGTTAGTATTATTAGAAGAAAAATAAATTTCTTAGAAAAATTTGTAATTTCAAATTTTAAAATAGAGGCCAAATTATTCACATATCTGATTAAGTTTGAATTTAACTTGATTAAGTCAATTAACTTAATTAAGCATATGTTTTAATGAATTACAACAATGAAAATCACATTTTCCTCTTACACTAATATTAACCAAATTTTAAAAAATTAACGTGAATTAATTGGATTCTTAATATACGAGGTTAGCTATGGTGGGTTTAAGAAGAGATAGAGGTAGATCAAAGAAGTAATGGTGAGAGGTGATTAGACAGGACATGACACATCTCCAATTTACTGAGGACATCACCTCAGTTAAAAGATTATGGAGATCACGAATTACGGTAAGGTGAATAGGTAGTGAGCAATGTCTCTCTTTTCTTTGGGCTAGACATGGTGGTAGTTTGGTACACCATGTCTGTTTCTCTTTTCATACTAGTAGTAGCATTATTCTTGTAGTTTCTTGTCCTACTGTTTCTGTTATGACATGTCATTTTTTGTTCTTTCGTTATTGCATTATTTGGATGTTGTTACTGTTCCTTGTCCTCTCAATGATATCTAATGTTTTACTTATTATTTGTTATTTCCACTTTAGTTCTATATTTTCTTTTCATATTGCTTTTATATGAGTTACTTGACCCGAGGGTCATTCAAAAATGAGCTAGCGTTAAGGTCTGCACATACTTTGCCCTCCATAGACCCTACTATAAGTCTGGGGAAGGTAGGATGTACATGAACCTTAACCCTATCTTTATGAGGTAGAGAGGTTATTGACTCTCAGTTAAAAAAAGTTATTGAAGCAGGATTGAAATACTAATAAGATAACAAAATAGAAAAATACAAAGCAAATGAAGCAACATGTAGTAATACACATTAAAAATAAGAGAATATGCGACTACTAATATAGCCATCGATCTCTCCCACATAAGGTGCGATAACACTCAATTACTTACTAGCCTTCTACCTCGACCTCAAAACCTTCCTATCTAGGGTCATTTTCTCATCAAGTTGAATTTGTGACATGTCATATCTAATCACTTCTCTCCAATTATTTTTGGGTCTACCTCTCCTGCGTGTTGCAACCAATCTTTCGCACCTCCTTAATGGCGGATCCACATACCTCCTCTTACATATTCGAACTATCTCAACCTCACTTTTCTTGTCTTGTCCGCCACGGTGGCCATTCCGACCTTTCCCTATATAACTTCGTCCTTAATCATATCTCTCCTATTAAGCATTCTCATCATTGTTGCTTTCATCTTCTGAATATGGACGTTCTTGACTGGTCAACACTCCACCCAATATAACAAATTTATCAAATCACCACTCTGTAGAATTTACATTTAAGTTTTGACAACACATTCATATTGCATGTTACCCCATAGGCGAACCTATATTACACCCCTCCACTCCAATACGTTGCGTGACATCATTCGCAATCTCCTCGTATCTTTGTATTATTGACCTAAGATACTTGAAAATTTCTCTCTTAGGTATGACTTTTGCATCGATCTTTACTTCTACCACCCCTTCATGAATTTTGTCACTGAACTTGCACTACGGTACTCCATTTTAATATTTTTAACCTGAAACATTTAGACTTTAGGACATTTCTCATGTGACACCCTAGATTAGGGAAAGAGTACCATATTGGAAAAAAACACAAGAGAGATGTTGGGTATATAATTAAGCAGGTCTTCGCCCTAATGACGCATTTTAAATCCGTGCAGGCCTAGGCTCAGAAAAAATCATATCACTAGTGGGTTGGAAGGTTATATATGGTGACAAAGCCAATTACGTGTCAACCTTGTTGATGGTGGGTCAAAGTTCAACTGAGTTTAGGCAAATTTTGAGAAGGCGAGGCAAACCTCAATATTAAATCTATGAAAATTCCATGTAGTGGGGCAAGCCTCAATGAGGAGCACCTTAGTGTTAAGTCTAGGCAAATCTTATACAATAGAACAGACATCAACAAGAATGCTGAGTCCATAGAGGGGATGTACGTGACCCCCTGGATTAGGGGAAGAGTCTCACATCGACAAAAACATAGGAGAGATGTTGGGTATATAAGTAAGCAGCCCTTACACCCTAGTGATGCATTTTGAAGTCGTGCAGGTGTAGAAAACTCACTCCACTAGTGTTATTTTTGGCTTTGAGCCTAGGACTATCGTTAACTCGACCTGTGTCTCGCCAATCAATACTATATTATTTTTAAATTAAATGTACCACGACATCTCCCTTTGAACAGGTCGTGGCAATTTTTCCATCACTAAGGCAAATAGGAACGGACTAATGGTCGACCGCCAGTGCATCCCCATCATATTGGAAAGTGTTTTAAGTCACTATCTATTATTCTAATCTGGGCCTTAGCATCATCATACATATCTTTAGTTTTTCTAAGTTAAGTCACAGGTACACCTTTAGACTCAAAACATCTCCAAAGGACCTCCCTAAGAATTTTAGCGTATGTCATTTTTAAGTTATTGATTACCATGTGTAAGTCTCTCTTTTTATTCCTATACTGATTCAACAATTTTGTTATAATCTCCTTCTTATCCCCATGTCTAAGGGATAAGTGGGATGTGTTTATTGACAAGCTAGCTATCCTTTTTGTAATTATGTTAAACATTTGAGATTAATAATAATGTGGCCTTTGTAATAGTTGTTTGTCTTCTAAAATGACGTTGTTCTTTAGAATTTATGACTGTTTGATTTATTTTCATTTAATGAGACAAAATATTTTTTAAAAATAAAAAGAAAAGATTAAAAAAAAGGCATTTTTAAAAATATAAGTATGATTGAGTTATTAATAAATGAAAAAAGAAAAGTATTGAATTGTTCTTTTGATATAAGCTATAGGGTGAAAAAAAGAATAAGGTTTACTGATGGAAGAAAAAATTACTATTCTCATATCAACATCACATAGTTTAATGGGCTTTTGAATTAAGGGTGATAAAAAGGTTTTAAAATTTTAAAAAAATTGACACAAGTTTTAATTATTGATTAGAGGTGATAAATATATAATTAGTGCCTAAAGATATTTGATCATTTTTGAATAAGACCCTATTTTTTTATTTTTACACTTTGATCCAATTTATATAAAATCCAAATAAACTAAAAGAGGGGGAAAAAAGCCGCCAAAACTGACGACCCTCTACTTTTCGTCTCCGTTAATTGCTCGTTGTTGTTGTTGCTGTTGTTATTGCTATCGTTCTTGTTGTTGCTTCTCTTGTTGTTGCTGCTCCTCCTCCTTCTCATATTCTTGTTCTTGTTCTTCTAGAAGAATCAATGGAATTTTTTTTTACCGATTCGCACATTTTTTGGGTTGGATTTCATTGTATTAGCACAAGGAATTACTTTTGGTAAGTGAACAAGTGTATTATTCATCTGGGTAAAATTCTATTTTTCCAACAGATATAGTAGTAGTTACAGTTGTTATACAACTGAGTAATCTATTATAAAAAATTTCTAATTTTTTCACAACAAATAATAATGAAGTTGCAACAGTTGTTGTAGTTACTGCAACAATTGCAGGAACTGTTGCACCTTTTGTTGTTAGTTGTTGCAACAACTGAGTAATTTATTGTGAAAGAAATTCTATTTTTTTTGCAACAACTTACATAGAAGTTTGCAACAATTGTTGTAATTGGAAAAGGATGCAATAATTATTGCAATAATTGCAACAGTTATTGCATCCTTTTCTAATTTTTTATTAATTATTGTAACAACTGTTGGAGTTGTTGGACATCTTCTATATACTTTGATTAAAATGGAGATGAAGTTTAGTAAGTTGTTACAATAACTTCTCAGCAATAATTATGTTAATTGTTTCAACAATTCTCTAAGTTTTTGCAACAATTATAACAGTTATTTCATTTTATCACAATTTTTCTCTCTTGTAACTAATTTTTTTAGAGAAAAGACATAAAACCCCCTCAAACTTGTCCATTAAACTTACTTTAACACTTTAATTTTACGGGTGTTTGTTTAACCCCTTATTCTTATTCGTAACGTATTTATTTACCTCCTAAAAGATGACTTGACAAAATAAACATTTGCACCACTCTCTAAAAACGCGTGAAAAATAAACTAATATATAATATTGATTGAAATGATACACATGTCAATTTTTAATTGGATGTTATCCTATTAATTATAATTAATTAGTTTTTGTGGGCCTCTCTTTTTTATTTCTTTATTCTTTTTCTTATTCTTTTTCATACTCATTTTCATTATTAGAATATTCCCAATTGCTGCTTTTCCACCATGTCCAACCAACAAAAGAAATTTTCAACCAACATCCAGCAAAAAATTTGTAAAATTTTTGTGATTAAGAAAAATTAAAAACTAAAATGAAGGGTGATATTCAAAAATTGAAAGCAATTTTTTTATAGGAAGATTGAAATATTTCTTGTCATGGTGGGTTAAAACTTCTTGATTCAAACATGGGTGTCACGCCCCTTCTCGGGAGGCATGAATAGCACCTGGTGCCCTACTAGGATCTGAACTGACTGAGCCTAAAAACTTCTGGTGCAGGGCTAACACTAACTCTTAAATCAAGAAAACAACGGGCTATATCTCGATTGTAAATACAGTCTTCGGCCGACAAGGCCTTATAGCCACATGTGAAAGAAAACAGCTAACCAGAAACAAGCAATAACAGGGAATCCTATGCGGGCCGACAAGAACACCATGATGTCTAGTTATGACTGTAAAGCAAATCCAGAGCTGCATTAAACTATGGCCGACAAGGCCGCTAATCTATCAGCTAAACAAGGGCCCACACGGTCAGCATGTAACCTTAAACACATATATAGGCCCCACACGGCCAACACATACACTAAAGCACATATAGGCCCCACACGGCCAATAACAGCTAGCCACAGGGTAAAGAAAATAATCTGCAAGCCTCTAGGAATAATATGACGGTCGGGACAGGGCCCCGACCTACCCATGAACTGTACAAACCAAAGAGATAAACCTTCTATCTATAAACTCCAGAAGAAAGGAGCTACTGCTTTGATGGTATTGGCTGAAAAGCTACGAGGGACCTGCTCCTCGTCTATCCGTACCTGCAGGCAAGTAATGCAGCGCCCCGAAAGGGGTCAGTACAATATGTACTGAATATGTAAGGCGATAACTGTAAATAACTGAATAGAAAAGATAAAGCTGAAATGACTGAAAGAAAGGGGACAGAATTCATACCTGAATAGTTGGGTTTCTATTATCTAGTCTATCAATAACTAAAGCAAGCAAGAACCTTACCTGACCCCTATAAGCCGAAAGGTACAACCAGCACAGAACAACCCACCTAGGGCTCCCATAAGCCCTGGTGAGTACACGTCAATTTATATACCCCTATCAAGATCGTAACGGGTCATACTGGTAGCTATAGCCGTCCTACCAGTCCCCTGGGTCTGTAACTGAGCCCACTCGGCTCCTGATTGTAGCTGTGTCTGAGTCTAGTGGACTCCTGATATCTGCACCTCGGGCACCAGGCTCGTCTGGAGTGTGGTGTCGATACGGCGTATGTATAACAGTCCAGCCATGGAATGGACTCTATGAGGACCTGGGACCCCATCTTCGTCCCTCGCGAACGACATGCCGCTTTTTCTGGAGCGACGTCATCTCGCCCCTGGTGGGCGTCGACACAGCTAGTAACCTGGGGTTAGTCATGGAGGGCTATATAAGCAAATCAAATCCCAACACAGCGTAGAATACTAGTCTCATCTAATAACAACAACTATTCATGGTTACGTACTTCTGATTCTCTTACTGGGATTTAGACTGAGTTACAATGCTATAAGAACTAACTTGCCGAAGGAAACTACCTTAACATACCTCATTCTTCGTTTACTGATTAACTGGCGAGTTTCAGCTCGTATTTAACTACTCTTCTCAGCTACAATAGTATTATTAGAAGAATGAGGCTAACTTCAATACTAAATTTGAAGAAAATGGTAACTTTATATATAAATATTAACTATATTTCAACTTTATGAAACACAGTGGAAAACTCATAATTTCTCGAGAATCTAGAAGGGAGAAATGCTTACTTTAAGCCTGTGATCGTATTAACACTAGTTTGAAGCAATTTTAATAACTTTAGCTCGACGGAGTTACGATTCGCCGGGCGAATTTTGCGAAACTAACTCCGTAGCAATGCTCCCTGCAGCCTTATACTTCGATACCCGAAATTAATTTGAATTCGAGCGGTGTTCCATAGCATAAATGGATGAATTTAACTTACTTCCTTCGCACTTACCTTCTACTGGTCGTATATATGTGAAATGAAATAAAATCCAAGGAGGGAACATATATATACTTGAGGCTGTGGACAGGGCAACGTGGCACGGACCCCAACACGCCATTTTACGAGCGTGCCATGGGGCCCAACGCGGAGGAGCAAGGTCCGTACCACGTTGCCCCTTTGGGCAGCTGGCCCGGCCTTCTCCCGCGCAGTCCCGTCTCCGTGCTCGTTCAACCTTTCGCCGGGCCCTTTTATCACATGTATTGCACTCTAATACTCTTAACTAACATACGAATAGGTCGACTTAACGTTAAAAACTTATGGGGTGTAACATCCTCCCCCCCCCCCCAGGAACATTCGTCCTCAAATGTTAACTTTAGCTTATAGGAAGTTTAACTCCTATAATTACTCATTCTTGGAAAAATTTTGACGGAGTCTCCCCTGTAATATGGACTATCCAAAAATCCTGAAACGTAGAAAAGTCCAGTATACGCACTTCATATAACACTATAACAACTATTCCATAATAAGACTGGAGTAAACTGAGCTATATATAACATAAATCATGCAACAATGACTGATTTAATGACTTACCTTAACTGCATAATATGGACTGAGTTTGGAATAGGTGAGGATATCTGGATTTCATATCGTCCTCAACCTCCCAAGTCATTTCCTCTCTATTCTTGTTCCTCCACAGTACTTTAATAGAGGCGACATCTTTAGTCCTTAACCTGTGAACCTGCCGATCTAATATAGCTACTGGAATCTCTTCATAAGCTAATTCCTCGGTAACCTAGATGTCTTCAACTGGCACGACTCGTGACGAATCCCCTATGCACTTTTGTAGCATCGACAAATGGAAGACTGGATGATCGGATTCCAATTCTGAAGGCAAATCTAACTCGTATGTCAGCTGGCCTATTCTCCAAAGTATTTGATACAGCCCAATAAACCTTGGGCTGAGCTTCCCCTTTTTACCAAACCTCATCACGCCTTTTATTGGCGAGACTTTCAGAAATACCCATTCACCTATACTGAACACCAGATTTCTATGTCGTACATCAGCATAAGATTTCTGGTGGCTTTGAGCTATCAGCAGAGGTTCTCTAATAAGCTTTACTTTTTCTTCTGACTAGTGAATTATATCTGGGCCAACTAACCCTGACTCTCCATCCTCGAACCAGCCAACTGTGGACCTACTCTTTCTTCCTTATAAAGCCTCATAAGGCGCCATTTGAATTGTTGAATGGTAACTATTATTGTAAGCAAACTCAATAAGCGGTAAGTGTTCATCCTAGCTGCCTCCAAAATCCAGCACGCACGCCTGTAAGATATCCTCGAGCGTCTGAATTGTACATTCTGTCTGCCCATCTGTCTGAGGGTGGAATGTTGTACTCAGATTAACCTGGTTTCCCAAACTTCTCTGGAACGACTGCCAGAACCTAGTTGTAAGTTGTGCTCCCCTGTCAGAAATGATAGATACTAGGATGCCATATAATCTGACTATCTCCCTGATATAAAGCTCGGCATAATCCTCAGCTGAAAAGGTAGCCCTCACTGGCAGAAAATGAGCTGATTTCGTCAATCTGTCAACAATCACCCAAATGGAATCAAATTTACGCTTGCTGCGAGGTAACCTTGTCACAAAATCCATGTTAAATGCCTCCCATTTCCACATAGGCACTGCTATCTCCTGTGTCAGCCTGCCTAATTTCTGATGTTCAGCTTTTACCTACTGGCAATTAGGATATTGAGCTACAAATTCTACTATCTCCTTTTTTATTTCCCTCCACCAGTAAATCTCCTTTATATCATGATACATCTTTGTTGAACGTGGATGAAGAGAGTAACGGGAATAATGCACCTCGCCCATAATCTGCTGGTGAAGTCCTGCCGCGTCTGGAACACAGAGGCAATCCCTATATCTCAGTATTTAGTTACCTGGAAATCTGTTACTTCCCCTCGTCGAACCTTATCTCTGAGCTGAACCAGATTAGGGTCTTCGTGCTACAGTTCTTTCACTTTCACAACTAACGACGATACTATCGTGTTCTAAATTACTGCACCACTGTCTCCTGAATCTACTATATGGACGGCTAAGCTGGCTAATTAGTGCAATTCTTGGGCCAGTTCCCGCTGTCCGGGCTTTAAATATGCCAGGCTTCCCATGGACTTGCGACTGAGGGCATTTGCTACAACATTGGCTCTTCCTGGATGATACAAAATATTTACATCATAGTCTTTCAGTAATTCTAACCAGCGGTGTTGTCACAGATTCAACTCTTTCTGTGTAAAGATATATTGAAGACTCTTGTGATCAGTGAAAATATCTACATGAACGCCATACAAATAGTGCCTCCATATTTTCAAGGCGTGAATCATTGCGGCTAATTCTAGGTCATGGGTAGGGTAGTTCTTCTCGTGCTTCTTCAGCTGCCTGGAAGCGTAAGCAATTACTTTACCATGCTGTATCAGAATACATCCTAACCCAACGCCTGAAGCATCGCAGTATACTGCATAACCCTCTGACCCTTCTAGAAAGGCTAATACTGGTGTTGAGGTCAGTCTGTTCTTCAACACATGAAAACTCTATTCACATGCTTCAGTCCAGTGAAATTTAGCTGCTTTCTGAGTTAACTTGGTCAAAGGTGCTGCTAAGGTAGAAAATCCTTCCACGAACCTCCTGTAATACCCAGCTAACCCCAGGAAACTACGTACCTCGGTCGGAGTGGTAGTCATAGGCCATGCCTTTACTTCTTCGATTTTCTGCGAGTCTACCTGTATACCAGCATTCGATACAAAATGACCCAGAAAAGCTACTGAATTCATTCAAAATTCACATTTAGAAAACTTCGCGTATAGCTAGTGATTTTGAGAGTCTGGAGCACTGTTCGTAGGTGATCTCGTTGATCTGTCTCTGAGCGGGAATATACCAGAATATCATCAATAAATACTATAAAAAACAGGTCCAGATACGGCCTGAAAATGTTGTTCATCAAGACCATGAACATTGCTGGAGCATTTGTCAACCCGAAGGACACGACAAGAAATTCAAAATGGCCATACCTGGTTCTGAAAGCGGTTTTTGAAATATCTCTCTCCCGAACTCGAATCTGATGATATCCTAACCTTAAGTCAATTTTGGAAAAACACTTCACTCCCTGTAACTGATCGAACAAATCATCTATTCTGAGAAGCGGTACTTATTCTTGATAGTAACTTTATTCAACTGTCGGTAGTCTATGCACATACGGAGGGAGCCATCCTTCTTTCTCACAAATAGGACTGGCATGCCCCAAGGTGAATTACTCATCCTGATGAAGCCCTTATCTAGCAAATCTTTCAACTGTCCCTTCAATTCCCTAAGCTCAGCAGGAGTCATTCGGTACGGAGGAATAGATATGGGTTGTGTACCCGGTGGTAAGTCAATTGCAAAGTTGAGTTCCCGTTCTGGGTGAATACCAGGGAGTTCATCTGGGAATACATCTGAAAATTAATTGACCACTGGAATAAACTGAAGAGTCAGAGATTCTTCTTGGACATCTTGAACCTTGACAATATGATAAATGCATCTCTTTGCTATTAATTTTCTCGCCCGAAGATAGGAAATAAACCTACCTTTCGGCGTAGCCGTACTACCTTTCCACTCCCGTACTACCTCCCCAGGAAAGTGAAATCGGACAGTCTTGGTCCAGCATTCTATATTAGCATAACATGGAGCTAGCCAATCCATACCCATAATCGCATCAAAATCAATCATCTCTAATTCTACCAAATTTGCTAAAGTCTGGTGACCCGATCTCTACTGTGCACCCTCGGTAGACCCTCTTAGCTATAATGGAATCATCGACGGGGGTAGACACTGAAAAAGGTTGTCGAAGCAATTCCGGCGTAATACCAAACTTCCGAGCCACTAACGGTGTAACATAAGATAAAGTGGAGCCTGGGTCTATCAAAGCATATACGGAATGAGAGAAAATGTCCAGCATACCTATCACAACATCCGACAATGACTCTGACTCATGTCGCCCCAGTAAAGCATATGTGCGATCTGGACCGGTACCTGAACTGGAGGCCCCTGGTCTGCCTCGGCCCCTGCCGACCGAAGCTAAGGGTATGCGCCCTACTAGAGGGGCTGGGGCACGGGACCCCACTTAATATCTATCTTGTTGATCCCGATCGGCCTGACCTCTGGTCGGACAGTCCCTCATCCGATGACCCTCTTGCCCACATGCATAACATGACGTAGAACCATACCTACATGCCCCAGAATGACGTCGGATGCAAATAGGCAAGGTGGTACAGTATATCTGCTCTTCTCCGACCCCCTCTACTGTTGTGATCCTGCTGACCGTGAGCTCTCGCCCGGCTCTGGTTGTCCCCGATGACTAAACCTGTTCCCCTGCTACTGTAATGGAGGTGGGGTTCTGGGTGGCCTGTCTGATAATCGTGGTATGGGTACACCCTAGGACTCGGTTTGCATATCACTAGGTCTAGTCCTGCGGCGCTGCTCCTAACTTGCCCTATCTATCCCTCATTGCTGTTGTCGGATCCCCTCAATATTCTGGCAAATGCCTGAGCACGAGCAATATCCATGTCCTCTCGTAAGGTAGCTGTAATACAGGTCTCCACGTATTCTGGATTCAGCTCCATAATGAACTGGTGCACCCTGGTTGGAATGGTATCTACAAAGGCCGGTGCATATCGGGCCAATGAATCGAATCTCATAGCATATTCTCGTACATTCATCTAACCCTACTCCAAATGCAAAAATTGGTCTACCCTGGCCTGCAGATCTCCCGTGGCAGATAATGATCTAAGAAGGCCTCTGAGAAACTAGGCCAAGTCGGAGGGGGAACATCTCTGCCTCGGGACCTTTCCCAGCTCTCATACCATAGTACTGCGATGTACCACAACTAAAAACTGCTAACTCCACTGATTCTGTGGCGGTGGCATGCATCACCCTAAAAATTTGCTGCAACTGATCTAGAAAATCCTGAGGGCCTCATCCCGATCTATCCCTATGAATTACGGAGGACCCAGTGCAAGGAACTCTCGGACCCTCGAGCTACCCGACCCTCCTGAGGTTTCTGCAACTGTGGGTGCCACTGGCTGACGTTGTGCAGCCATCATTTGAGCTAGCATCACAACAACACTCCTAACCTCTTGATCCAATGGTACTAGTATAGAAACTGCTGGAGGTGGTGCTGTCACATGTGCCGCTCCGAGCGGCTCCTAGCATAGTGGAGAGTGCTGGGGAGACCGAGGTGAAGTCTCCCTGTTGCCCTCAGATCGGGCTAACTCTAACGGAGGCACCCTGCTTGTGCCTTCCCCTACGGCAACATCCAATCTTCTGCCCATCATAGGGTGTCGCTGGTCTTTCATTTCTCTATAGATAAAAGAATATGGTAAGAATAGAGACTCAACCCTGTACTGTACAGCTCTATATTACGACTGGATAAGAAGAAAGAGTAACCATCCTATCATGCCTCGCAGCCTCCTGCCTATAGAATGTGGTGCACAACACAGCCATAGACAAGACTCTACTTAGCATGGTTCGCAGACTCTCTGGGATACGACCTGCTCTGATACCAAGTTTGGCACACCCCTTCTCGTGCATGACTGGCACCTGGTGCCCTACTAGGATCTGAACTGACTAAGCCTAAGCACTTCTAGTGCAGGGCTGACACTAACTCTTAAATCAAGGAAACAATGGGCTATATCTCGGCTGTAAATATAGCCTCTGGCCGACAAGGCCTTATAGCCACATGTGAAAGAAAATAGCTAACCAGAAATAAGCAATAATAGGGAATCCTATAGGGGCTGACAAGACCACCATGATGTCTAGTTATGACTGTAATGTAAATCCAGAGCTGCACTAAACTACGGCCGGCAAGGCCGCTAATCAATCAGCTAAAAAGGCCGCACACGGCCATCATGTAACCTTAAACACATATATAGGCCCCACACGGCCAACACATACACTAAAGCACATATAGGCCCCAGACGACAAATAATAGCTAACCACAGAGTAAAGGAACCAATCTACAAGCCTCTAGGAATAATATGATGGTTGGGACAGGGCCCTGACTTACCCATGAACTGTACAAACCAAAGAGATAAACCTTCTTTCTATAAGCTCCGGAAGAAAGGAGCTACTGCTTTGATGGTATTGGCTGAAAAGCTACGAGGGACCTGCTCCTTGTCTATCCGTACCTGCAGGCAAGTAATGCAACGCCCTGAAAGGGCGTCAGTACAATATGTACTGAATATGTAAGGCGATAACTGTAAATAACTGAATAGAAAAGATAAAGCTGAAATGACTGAAAGAAAGGGGACGGAAGTCATACCTGAATAGTTGGGTTTTCTATTATCTAGTCTATTAATAACTAAAGAAAGCAATAACCTTACTTGGCCCCCATAAGCCGGAAGGTACAACTAGCACAGAAAAAACCCACCTAGGGCTCCCATAAGCCCTGGTGAGTACACGTCAATCTATATACCCCTATCAAGGTCATAATGGGTCATACTGGTAGCTATAGCCATCCTGCCAATCCCCTAGGTCTGCAACTGAGCCCGCTCAGCTCCTGACTATAGTTGTGTTTGAGTCCAATAGACTCGTGATATCTGCACTTTGGGAACCAGGCTCATCGGGAGTGTGGTGCCGATACAGCGTATGTATAATAGTCCGGCCATGGAATGGACTCTATGAGGACCTGGGACCCCATCTTCGTCCCTCGCGGACGACATGGCGCTCTTTTTGGAGGGACGTCATCTCGCCCTGCCCTGAGGGTGGTCATGGAGGGTTATATAGGCAAATCAAATCCCAACACAGCATAGAATACTAGTCTCAGCGAATAACAACAACTATTCATGATTACATACTTCTGATTCTCTTACTGGGATTTAGACTGAGTTACAATGCTATAGGAACTAACATGCCGAAGGAAACTGCCATAACATACCTCATTCATCGTTTACTGATTAACTAGCGAGTTTCAGCTCGTATTTAACTGCTCTTCTCAGCTGCAATCATATAATTAAAAGAATGAGGCTAACTTCAATACTAAATTCAAAGAAAATGGTAACTTTATATATAAATATTAACTATATTTCAACTTGACAAAACACAGTCGAAAACTCATAATTTCTCAAGAATCTAGAAGGGAGAAACGCTTACTTTAAGCTTGTAATCGTATTAACACTAGTTTGAAGCAATTTCAATAATTTTAGCTTGTCGAGATTACGATTCACCGGACGAATTTTGTGAAACAACTCCGTAGCAATGCTCCCTGAAGCCTTATACTTCGATAACCAAAGTTAATTTGAACTCGGGCGGCGTTTCGTAGCATAAACAGAAGAATTTAACTTATTTCCGTCGCACTTACCTTCTACTGGCCGTATATATGTGAAATGAAATAAAATCCAAGGAGGGAACATATATATACTTGAGACGATGGACAGGGAAACGTGGCATGGACCCCAACGCGCCATTTTACGGGCATGCCACGGGGCCCAACGCGGAGGATCAAGGTCCGATCCACGTTGCCCCTTTGGACAGTTGGCCCATCCTTCTCCCGCGCAGTCCCGTCTCCGTGCTCGTTCAACCTTTCCCTGGACCCTTTTCTCGCACGTATTGCACTCTAAAACTCTTAACTAACATACGAATAGGTCGACTAAATGTTAGAAACTTACGGGGTGTAAAAATGGGTTTAGAGTAAACTACCAATTTCATTAATAATACACAATTTTCCTCTCTCTATATATATATCTTGAAAGTGGCCAAAGAAAAATTAAATGCTTAAAAGATGAGGAACTTCAATAATGAAAAAAGAAGGGTTTAAATTTTGATGTTAAAATTATGGATTGTAGGAGGTGGTATAATGGTTGGGTGTGAGCGGGTGGAGGCGAGGAAGAAGATAGAGGGTGGAAAAAGAGGAGCTTGAATTTTATTGTTGAAGTTATCAATTCTAGGAGGTAGGGGAGTTGTTAGTGAGGGTGGGTGAGTGGAGGTGAGGAAGAAGATGGAAGATGAAGAATTTTAAGAATGGAAAAAGTGATATTTGAATTTTATTGCTAAAGTAATCTTTCGTAGGAGGTGGAGGTAGTTAGTGGGGTGAGAGCGGGCAAGCGGGTGGGTGGGGGTGAGGAAGAAGATAGAAAAGAGAAATTTGTGATTAAAAAAAATTTTAAAGTTTTTTCTTATGTGGAGAATGACATGGCGGGTGTTTTTTAATTTTAAAAAAATTATGTGGAGAATGACATGGCTGATGACATGGGCAAGTGGACATCATACTCTAATTGATGACTGGGTTTAGGTTGATATGAAAGCAATAATTTCACTTTAAATTAGAATAAGGGGTAAAAAAAAATTTGTAAAGTTGAAATACTGAACTAAGTTTAGTGGACAAGTTTGAGGGGGTTTTATGTCTTTTTTTATTTTTTTACTTTAAAATAAAATATCATGGTGAATGAATCGAATCCAACAATCACTATATTTGGCGTTGGAAGGGTAGAGACGGTAGCGATGATTGTGAATAGAGATATCACATATGAAGATTTAGTGAATCAAATTATCACCAATTGTGGATTAAATTGTGAGTTGAATGATCTTGCCATCACTTACATGCACGGCTGTGGAAAAAATAGAGAACAACTCTTTTTAGGATAAAAGAAGAAATTAGTTTGCGGATTTATTTGAAATATGAAGCTAGACCTATTTTGAGGATTGATTGCAAGATTGGTAGAAAATCAGAATTTATCTCAAAACCAACAAGATATACTAAATGATGAATCTGCTGTGGTGGATATGGACATTCCAGATAAAGAAAGTGGTAGGGGTGAACATATTCCTATTCCTGAAGTTACCTGCAATACACAGGGAACTACACAATCAACATAGTCCAGCCATTTTCAAGATGATGAAACGGGTTTTTACAACGGAACGTCATTCAAGAATAAGAAAGAACTAGATGTTGCATTGAAACTTTCTTGCACAAATAAAAATTTTAGATTCAAAAAGATGACCAACTCACATTTTGTGTATTGTGCGAAATGTGCATATCCTGAGTGCAAGTGGTGGTTGAGAGCTATGAAGCTTAAAAGTTCTGATAGGTTTCACATTAGAAAATATAAAAAGTCACACACATGTGATTCTCAGCATTTTACGAGTCATTACCCACATGCCGCAACAAAAGTCATTGTTGAATACTTCAAAAATAGATTATTCGAGGGTAAAAGCCCGTCTACAAAAGATATGAGGAATTTCATGTCGTATAGAATTGGGCTGCAAGGTTTGTGATTGGAAGGTTTGGAAGGGCAGTGAGATTATTAAGTCTTTGATAAGAGGGACACACGAGAATGGGTATGCAGTGCTTGATGCATACTGCTATATGAGAAAATTTCTAGTTGTCGATGAGACAGTTTTGAAGAGTAAGTACGGCGGAGTGTTGTTATCTGTAGTTGTACAGGATATGGAGAATCATATTTTTTTTCATGGCATTCTGTGTAGTACTCTGAGTGTGATACCTCCTACCAATATTTTTTAGAACAAATGAGTAGTTTTGTACATAATATTTTAGAATTGTGCATAATTTATGACAGACATCCAAGTATTAGAAAGGCAGTTTCAATTGTCTACCCTTCAACATAATATGGTTATTGCATGAGTCACCTTGGGAAAAATATCAGAACTAGGTTTCACAATGCAAAAGTCGTCTACCATTTTTATGAAGCTGCGAAAGCATATGAGATAGATGTTTTCAATGATCACTTCAATCAAATAAGAGATATGGTCCTTGGGGTCACCGAATATCTTGAACATAGTAGATTTCAAGATGGATCAAGGCATTCTTTTCGGACAATAGGTATACCTTATTGTTGGTGTTACATATTAATAAAACTATTTTCCTTATTATTAAAAGTTTTAGTTGTTTATTTTTACAGGTAATATTATGACGAAAAATATTGCTAAGTCGACTAACGCAATATTTGTAGATGAGAGAGAATTTTTTACTACCGTCCTTTTTGATGAAATAAATAAGAGGTTTGCAGTAAAATTTTATCAGAGGTGTATAGAGTTCATCGACGCGCCATCCATCTTTGTCCCATCGATAGAAACAACCAAAGTAAAAAATATCAATTTGGGAACAAGTTATTAGTGTATCAAACTGTCAACTATAAGTATGTCGTCACCAGTCACGATGGAGTTGCAATGATCGATTTACTTTGTAAATCTTGTACTTGTAGAGTGTTTGACCTGGATAAAATACCTTGTCCACATGTTATGGTAGTGCTCCGCATCCAATATGGTGAAGGTTATGAGAGAGAAATTTATAAGTACTCCTCTTTGTATTATAAGGTAGAGACGTACCTTATTGCATATTTGGAGAAAAATAATTTTGTGTCATCTGAAGAATTTTGAAAAGTTCCTTTGAAGATTTTAGAGAGAGAAATACCTCCCCGTTTGTTATTAGGAAGAAGGCAAATAAAGAGGAGGGCATCAATCTGGAAATTATTTTTAAAAAAGAAAAAAAATGCTCCACATGTAAAAGAGTTGGGCACAGAAGAACCACATGCACGGAGCAAACTACTCCATAGAAATAGTTTTGACCTTACATATAATTGCAAAACTTATTCTTGTTGTTATTTTGGATACTTGGTTCATATTTAATAAACTTGTTAATTTATCAAACAAGTGGTCTAACAGGTACCAACAACTATTTTACTTGCCGAACAATTTCAAGCACGTAACTTAATCTATTGCAACAACTAATAAACTTGCTATGAATTTTCAAACAAGTGGTCAGAAAGGTACCAACAACTTTTTTACTTGCCGAACAATTTCAAACAAGTAATCTAATCTGTTGGAAAAATAAATAAACTTGTTGTGAATTTTCAAACAAGTGGCCTGACAGGTAGCAACAACTATTGTACTTGTTGGAAAATTTAAAATAAGTAATCTAATTTGTTGCAACAACTAATAAACTTGCTGGGAATTTTCAAACAAGTAGACTAACAGGCACCAACAACTGTTTTACTTGTTGGACAATTACAAACAAGTAACTTAATCTGTTGCAACAACTAATAAACTTGTTGTGAATTTTCAAAAAAGTAGATTAATAAGCACCAACAACTATTGTACTTGCTAAACAATTTTAAATAAGCAACCTAATCTGTTGGAATAAATAATAAACTTACTGTGAATTTTCAAACAAGTAGACTGACAAGTACCAACAACTGTTTTACTTGTTGGACGATTTCAAACAAGTAACTTAATCTGTTGCAACAATTAATAAACTTGCTATAAATTTTTAAACAAGTAGTGTGACTTACTTACTGGAACATTTCAAAAAACTAATCTAATTTATCACAACAACTAATAAACTTGCCGTGAATTTCAAACAAGTAGCCTGACAGGTACCAACAACTGTTGTACTTGTTGCAGCAAGTTCGGAGTAATTTAATCATGAATTATTTGGATTAATCATATTTATTATTAAATATGGTGACTTAAATACATTTAAGGACTTAAAGTTATATTTAATGATGTTCTTTAACAATGAGATAGTAATCTATCATAATAGATGATCAATCGAGCAATTATAGTGTAGTCAACCTTAATCGAGTAATTTGATTATGAATTGCTTGGATCAATCATATTTATTATTGAATATAGTGAATTAAATACATCCAAGGACTTAAAGCTAGATAAAATAGTATTCTTTAATGATGAGATAGTAATTTAATCATAATAGACGATCAATCGAGCAATTGTACGCGTAGTCAATCTTAATCGAGTAATTTGATCATGAATTGCTTGGATAAATTATATTTATTATTAAATATAGTGAATTAAATGCATTTAAGGACTTAAATCTAGACTTAATGGTTCTCTTTAACAACGAGATAATAATTTGATTATAATAAACGATTAATCGAGCATTGTACGCGTGATCAACCTTAATCGAGTAATTTGATCATGAATTATTTGGATCAATCATATTTATTACTAAATATAGTGAATTAAATGTATTCAAGGACTTAAGGCTGGATTTAATTGTGCTCTTTAACAATGAGATAGTAATTTGATAATAATAAACAATCAATCAAGCAATTGTATATGTAGTCAACCTTAATCGAGTAATCTAATCATGAATTTCTTGGATCAATCATATTTATTATTAAATATAGAGAATTAAATGCATTCAAGGACTTAAATTTAGATTTAATGGTATTCCTTAACAATGAGATAGTAATTTGATTATAATAGATGATCAATTGCGCAATTGTACGCATAGTCAATTTTAATCGAGTAATGTGATCATGAATTATTTGGATAAATCATATTTATTGTTAGATATAGTGATTTAAATGCATTTAAGGACTTAAAATCATATTTAATGGTGCTCTTTAACAATAAAATAGTAATTTGATCTTAACAGACGTTCAATCGAGCAATTGTACATGTAGTTAACCTTAATCGAGTAATTTGATCATAAATTTTTTGGATCAATCATATTTATTATTAAATATAGTGATTTAAATACATTTAAGGACTTAAATCTATTTTTGATGGTGAATAAAGTGAAAACGTTATCGTAATAACTAAGAATCTATTGCAACAAATCAACAAATTGTTGGACTAGTTTCAGCAAGTATCGTGACTTGTTCCAACAAGTTATCTACTTGTTGAGAATTTTAAAAAAAGTTAATTAACTTGTTGCAATAAGTTATCTACTTGTTGCAACAACTGTTTTACCATATGACTTATTTATTGGGATTTTTCAGTAAGTATCACGACTTATTTGAATAAGTGATTTACTTGCTGAAAACTCCCAACTTGTTGACTCATTACAACAACTGCTTTATCAACTGCATTTTCTGTTAGAATTTTTCAAACAAGTAATGTTATTTATTGCAACAAGTAATTTAATTGTTGAAACAATTAGCTTAGTCATTGCAACAACTGTTGTACTTGCTGCAGCAGCAGTTACACTTGTTGCATCAACTATCTTGCTGAGATTTTCCAGCAAATAACATAACTTATTGCAGAACATTAAAATATAAAGGACACAAAATATACTGAACATTAAAACATATACATTCACATAACTTTAAATATATAATGTTCAGCCTACCTTAGGGCAGATTGTTCAACAACAACACTTAAACAAATAAATTAGTCCACCTTATGATACTAATTCCTTATCAACCACTCCCATGTAACAATCCGGACATCGTTATGGGATGGTTATGGGCATAGAATACAGAAATATGGCTAAGGATGAGATAGGGAGGTTGTGAAATAAATTAAGTATAGCACTGTGTATTTTTTGGGTAACTACTGGGCCGAGGGACCGCTACAGCTGTGGGATTCCCGCTGCAGCGAGACTGTGGTAGCAGTCAGAGTTCCACCATGGCGAAAAAAGGGAGTAACCGTTGGAACTGTCGTAGTGACCCTATAGCCACTGTAGAGAGTCCGCTACAACGAAAGTGCGACTGTTGCAGCGAACAACGGGGGTCAGAAAGTGGAATTTAAGTGGGAGTTACAGTATTTTACCGCATTACTCTCAAAAACGCGATCAGAAGGTCTAAATAATGAGAAAACCCTCCAAAGCAGTGAAACCCTTCACCAAGGTAATATTTTCATCCTTCTACATCTACAATGAGTAAATATTGATCCTAGATTCCTTGTAGACCTTCAATTATGGGAGTTTTTGTAGAGAAAAACCTTAGACTGTTGAACTAGGGCTGGATTGTAGGGTGATTTGAGTTGATTTTGAAAAGTTTTGATGATCCCCTAAGATTATTATTGAGAATGTGGGTTACACAAGAATTGATACCTAGAACTTAGTAGAATTGGGGTTCACTTTCGAAAGTGCCCTGAAAGGGAGGGTTTGATCTTCGAAAACCCTTATTTCGAAGAGGGAGTAATGAATTACTTTTTATTTAATTTAGATTACGATCATTCCAAGGTTGTAATAAAGGGAGAGGCTCCGGTGGAGTAATTGACTCTTTATGTTCAAAATCGAGGTAGGTTATGATTATAGGGTTAAACCCTGTGCAATGGCTTGTATGATAATGTAATGATTATATTTGATTGATCTTCGGCATTCCTTGTTATGAGCAATTTTTATATGAATAAGTGAAAATTATCATGTTGATATGAGATGAATATAATCTGTTGTTGAGATCATGTGGAAGTGTGTAATGAACTTCGTGTTATGAATCTATCATGTGAACCTAGTGTTATATTTGAGCAAGTGAGGGAATGGAGCGCAAACTCTGATGAATTGATAGGGTTATTCACATACATGGTTTCGATTATATTATTCACCTTGTTGTGATTTAAGGATGAGAATGGCTGAAATATTAATTGTTTCCTAAAATGAGAGACTCTAGCCCAAGGGGAGTATCTGAGCGAGCGAATATTATTATTGAGTGGCTCGTGTCTGAGGGGAGCATCCGGACGATCATATGAGTGGAATTGATTACCACACCGGTGTGGTACATGGGTTTCTAGAGTCCCTTGCAGGTCATAATTGGAAGGGCATAAATAAGATCCTCCGGCATGTGGGTACACTGATTGTATGATTGAGTATTTATGGTGAGATGGCGGAGGCATGTGCCCGTAATGTCATCTTTGTTTTCTGTATTATGCACGTTACTTATGTGGTGTTGTCCTTATATACAGACGAAGTGTATGAAAAATGTGCTGAGAGATTATGTCAATTATAGTTATGATATGTGATTTTGGATATTGAAGAACATGTCTCTAGTTCTAAGTGTGACTTGTCACAATGTCGGAATTGATGAGTGGTTTGCTGCTGTAATTCCTGTTGAACTCGTGAGTGGTTCTTGATGATGTTAATTGTAGTTCTTAGGTGTGCTTATCTAAGAGATATTGGTGGATTATATGAATAATAAACCTATTAATATGAAGAACTGGGAAAGTGTAGCATAGTCGAGCTACTACCTAAGATAGTACCGCTGCAGTGGAAACCTTTCTGCTGTGGCGAGACCGCTGCGGCGAATGGCCCAATCCAGTGAGCAGCCGATTGTTTCCCTAAGTGGAGCTTTTGTGTATGAAATGTTTTATAGGTTCTTTTTATATTGAAGACTGGTCTTGTATTGTTATTACTGTGCATATTTGTCATTATTTAGGATCGACCGATGATGCCTACCAGTACCATATTTTGTACTGACCCTACGCCTGCACTTCTTTCTTGAGTACGAAACTTGATCTAGGAAGTTCCTCACGTCCTCACCTATAAAGCAGTAGCGGAGTTTGAGAGATGAGCTGACCAAGGAGGAAATATCACTCTCCCCTTGAGGTTGTCTTTCTTTTTCTAGACATTTGATTTTTTCTTATATTTTGAATTTAGCATTTTTCCAAGTTGAAAGGAGACGTATGGTGCAATGACAATTAGGTTTTAGGATTCATAGTGGAGTTTGTTTTGAGATCGTTTGCTCTTGATAATTAATTTAGTTTGTTGCATTTTGGTGAAAGTTTTCTTGTGAATGATCAATTTCAGCTAATGTTTGGAAATCGATAGTTCGCCCACCGAGGGGGATTAGTGTGGGTGCCAATCACGGCCAATTGGGTCGTGACGAAGTTGGTATCAAAGCTCTAGGTTCGTTGATCTCATTGTACTTAGACGGGTCTAGCAGAGTCTCGCGGATCGATGCTGGAGACATTTGCAACTTATCTTTGAGAGGCTGCAGGACTTTAGGAAAACTCCTTTCTTCTTTCCTTTCGTGCGATTACTTGATTCCAATTGGTATCTGATGATTCAAATTGGTATCTAGAAACTTTTCTTCTTTCCTTCTCAGATGGTGAGAACATATACAAATGGCAATAGAGACACAACAGTCGATCCAGCATTGGCGGACCCAAATCGTGGTAGAGGAAGGGTCAGAGGTTGTGGAAGGAGACCTGCTGCGGCTAGAGGGGTGGCTCGTGCTCCTGCTCTAATTCGGGAGAGGTCTATATCTCCCGTGCCACCAGCAGCGCAGGAACGGGTGGCAGTTGAGGCCAGGGTCCCGACGCAGGGTGAAGCTCTTGTCTCGCCAGCGTCCTTAGAGGTCCTAGCTCAGGTCCTCAATCTTCTAAGCGGCCTTGTGGGCACCGGGGCAGTGCCAGAAACTCCAGTAGGACAGCAGTCAGGAATTCAACATGCAGCAGCTGTGGCCCTACAGATATGGCATATCGGAGGCTATGATGTTTTCGAGGCCGATGGCAGGACCGGTGATGACAGAGGAAGAGCATGACTTATTTTGGAGGTTCACTAAGATGAAGCCTCCCACCTTTTACGGCACAGAGGCAGAGGACGCCTATGAATTCATCATTGATTACCACGAACGGCTCTATAAGATGGGAGCAGTGGAGAAGTATGGTTTTGAGTTTGTCACCTTTCAGCTGATGGGTGATGCAAGGCTCTGGTGGAGGGCTTTCGTGGAGTGCAAACCAGCTGGGTCACCACCATTGTCATGGACCCAATTCTACTCCACATTCTTGGAGAAATATGTTCCCCACACTCTGAGGGATATGAGGTGGGATGAGTTCACTACCATTGAGCAAGGGAGCTCATCAGTTGTTGCATACGAGATCCAATTTCACTCCTTGTCCAGATATGCTCTACTCTTACTGCCCACCAAGAAAGAGAGGACTAGGTGGTTGTTAAATGCCTGGATGTAGGTCTCCAGGTACCAACTCTACAGATGGTCTCTTCGGCTAAGACCTTTCAGGAGGTGGTAGAGTACGTGAAGTCGGTTGAAGCGGTGAGGCAGGAGGGTTATGCTAGAAATGCCGAGAAGAAGGCTAAAAAATTTGGCTCTTTCAGTGGTTCTTATGTGAAGGCTCTAGCACCACAGGGTTTCTCTGGGCGCCCTATTTAGTCTTCTATGCAGGTGTCAGTCGAAGGTTCTCCAGGGACAGCTTCGCGATCATCAGCTGCAGTCGGGTTTACACAGATGGCTCGCTCTAACTCCGCAACTTCCCCTATTTCCTCTATTCTGGCACATAGACCAGAGAGGTTTTATTATGAGTGTGGCGAGTATGGCCACATCCGCAGATGGTGCCCCAAGTTCGGACAAGGTGGGCAGATTGTTTCTCATCCAGCTCCTCGATCTCCGACCCCTGCAGGAAGAGGAGGTAGTGCTTTCAGTTCAGATCATCCACAGTTGGAACGAGGTGGTCAGCCAGCTACTAGAGGTGGCGTTCAGCAGGGTAGAGGACGTGCTTAGGTAGGTAGGGGTGGCATCCAGGCAGTAAACAGGGTGGCACAGCCCAACCTGGGCAGTTCTCAAACTGGTAAATGGGCACATTTCTATGCTTTTACTGGTAGACCGGAGGTAGAGTCTTTAAACACCGTTATCACAGGTATGATTTTTGTGGCTGATAGTATGGCTATTGCATTATTTGACCCGGGCTCTACAGTTTCCTATGTGTTTACTTATTTTGCTTTGGGTCATGATCTTGTGTGTGATGTGCTTAATACTCCTATCCGTGTGCCCACTCCTGTTGGGATTTTGTGTTAATGGATAGGGTTATTCGTGACTGAATTGTTGAATTTATGGGTTTTGCCACCTAGCGAACCTAGTGATCTTAGACGTGGTTGATTTTGATATAATCTTGGGAATGAGTTGGTTGTCCCCTTACCATGTCATTCTGGATATGCTAAGACTATCACTATATCAGGTCCAGGGTCATCTAGGTTGGAGTTGAAAGGGAATTGTAGGCCTGCTCCTAAGAATCTTATCTCTTATATTTGTGCCTGTAAGTTGATAGAGCGGGGTTGTTCAGCATATTTGGCACATGTTCAGGACACTAGTTTAGAGTGTCCTTTCATAGATTTAATTCTGGTTGTTTGCAAGTTCTTAAAGGTGTTCCCTGCAGATTTGCCTCGTATGTCGCCGGACCATGATATAGATTTTTGTATAGACTTGAAACCAGGAACTCAGCCCATTTCTATTCCTTCATACCGAATGGCACCTGTTGAGTTGAGAGAACTCAAGGAGCAGTTGCAAGAGTTGCTCCGTAAAGGATTTATTAGACCGAGTGTATCACGGTGGGGTGCCCTAGTTCTATTTATGAAGAAAAAGGATGGTTGTATACGGATGTGCATCGACTACCGCCAGTTGAACAAGGTAATTGTTTGGAATAAGTACCCTCTTCCTCAGATAGATAACTTGTTTGACCAGTTAGAGGGAGCAGCTATATTTTCAAAGATCAATTTGAGGTCAGGTTATTACCAGTTGAAAATTCAGGCTGAAGATATTCCTAAGATAGTCTTTCGGACCAAGTATGGGTATTATGAGTTTCTGGTCATGTCTTCCGAACTCACTAATGCTCCGGCCGCGTTCATAAGCCTAATAAACAGTATTTTCAAACCCTACCTGGATTCCTTTGTTATTGTGTTTATTGATGACATTTTGGTGTATTCTAAGACCAAGCAGGAGCATGAAAATCATTTAAGGATTGTGGTGGGATTGCTGAAGGAGAAGCAGTTGTATGCCAAATTCACCAAGTGCGAGTTTTAGTTGGAATCAATGTCCTTTTTGGGGCATTTGCTTTCCAAAGAGGGAATCCAAGTTGATTAACAGAAGGTGGAGGCGGTTAGGAACTGGGAAAGGACAACCAATATGATAAAAATTTGGAGTTTTGTGGGGCTGGCCAGTTAGTACCGTCGGTTCTTGAAGGGGTTCGCCTCCATCCCTTCGGCATTAACCAGGTTGACATAAAAGGATGTACCCTTCTAGTGGTCTGAGGAATGCGAAGCGAGCTTCCAGAAACTCAAGACTCTACCAACCACAACACCTATTCTGGTGTTATCTGTGGAAGGTAAGGATTTTGTTGTGTATTGTGATGCCTCACGGTCTGGATTGGGTGCTTTGTTGATGCAGGAAGGTCAAGTTATTGCGTATGCCTCAAGACAACTAAAGGTGCATGAAAAGAAGTACCACGCTCATGATCTGGAGTTAGCAGCGGTGGTGTTCGCATTGAAAATTTAGAGGCACTATCTATATGGAGCTCGATGTGAGGTGTTCACGGATCATCGCAGCTTACAGTATGCATTCTCCCAGAAAGATCTCAATTTGAGGTAGAGGAGGTGAATGGAGTTGCTCAAGGATTACGACATCACCATCTTATATCACCCAGGGAAGACTAATGTGGTAGCAGACGCATTGAGCAGAAAGACGGTGAGCATGGACATCTTGCTTTGCTTAGAGGCTACTCATCGGTCGATGGTTAGGGAAGTGTAGACTTTGTCAAACAGCTTAGTAATATTGTCGCTGATCGAAACTGGTGGAGTGTTAGCCAACCTGGAGGCTAAATCCTTATTGTTGGAGGAAATCAAGACCAGACAGTTTGAAGATGAAAAGCTGGGCAAAGTCAAAGATAAAGTCCTGCGGGGAGAGGCCAAGGAAGCAGTGTTAAATGATGAAGGGGTCTTGAGAATAAAGGGGCGGGTGTGTGTTCCCCGAGTTGGTGAGCTGATTAAAACTCTCTTAGCAGAAGCTCACAACTCGAGGTACTCCATTCACCCCTTAGTCACGAAGATGTACCACAATCTAAAACAGCATTATTGGTGGGGTAGGATGAAGCGAGACATTGTGGACTACATGGCTCAGTGTTTAAATTATCAACAGCTAAAGTACGAGCACTAAAATCCTAGAGGAGTTCTTTAGCGAATGCCTATCCCCGAGTGGAAATGGGAGAGGATAGCTATGGACTTTGTGGTTGGTCTTCCCAAGACTTTGGGAAACTTTGATTCAATTTGGGTCATAGTGGACAGGTTGACCAAGTCTGCTCATTTCTTGCTGATCTAGGTGACTTACAACGCGTAGAAACTAGCCAAGTTGTATGTGAAGGAGGTTATTCGGTACATGGGGTGCCTATTTCCATTGTATCAAACAGGAGTACTCAGTTCACTTCCCATTTTTGGAGGATTTTGCAGGCTGAGTTGGTTACAAGGTTGGACTTGAGCACAACCTTCCATCCTCAGACACACGGGCAACCAGAGCACACTATTTAAGTGTTGGAGGACATGCTTCAGGCATGCGTGATAGACTTTAGGGGTTATTGGGACAAGTTCTTACCCTTAACAGAGTTCACTTATAACAATATCTACCACTCAAGCATTGGTATGGCACCTTTTAAAGCCTTGTATGGGAGAAAGTGTCGATCCCCAATTGGGTGGTTGATGTTTTTGAGGTGAGACCTTTGGGGACGGATTTATTAAAAGAGTCCTAGAAAAGATTCAAATCATTCAGGACATTCTGGTGGCTGCTTAGAGTAGGCAGAAGCAATACGCAGACAAGAAAGTTGGGGACATGGAGTTCATGAAAGGGGAGCAAGTACTGCTCAAGGTGTCCCCCATGAAGGGGGTGACGAGATTCAAAAAGTGGGGCAAGATCAGACTGAGTTATATTGGGCCATTTGAAATACTCCGATGTGTGGTAGAAGTGGCTTATGAGCTGGCATTGCCACCAGGTCTATCTGGAGGGCATCCGACATTCCATGTGTTTATGCTAAAAAAGTACCATGGGGATGAAACGTATATCATCAAGTGGGACTCGGTGTTGCTAGATGAGAATCTGCCATATGAGGAGGAACCTGTAGCAATATTGGCCAGAGAAGTTCGGAAGCTAAGGTCCAACGAGATTCCGACAATAAAAGTCCAGTGGAAGAATCGTCTGATGGAAGAAGCCACTAAGGAGACCGTGCCTGATATGCGGGTCAAATATGCCCGTTGTTCATAGAATCTAGTGTGTTTCCTTTCTACTTTTGTATAGACCATTCGGGGATGAACGGTATTTTAATTGGTATCTGATGTAACAATCTGGACGTCGTTATGGGATGATTAAGGCATAAAACACAGAAATCTGGCCAAGGATGAGGTAGAGAGGTTGTGAAATAAATTAATTAAAGCACTGTGCATTTTTTTATGTAGCTACTGGTCCGAGGAACCGCTGCAGTGGTGGAATTCCCGCTGCAACGAGACCATGGTAGCGGTTGGAGTCCTACCGTGGCGAAATGAGGGAGTAACCGCTGGAACCGTCGAAGCGACCCTATGGCCGCTGTAGCGGGTCTGCTACAGCAGACACTGGAGGTCAAAAAGTGGGATTTAAGTGGAAGTTGCAAGGTTTTACCCCATTACTCTCAAAAACGCGATTAGAAGGTCTAAACAATGGGAAAGCCCTCCAGAACAGTGAAACCCTTCACCAAGGTAAGATTTCCGTCTTTCTATCTCTACAATGAGTAAATGTTGATCCTAGATTTCTTGTAGACCTTTAATAGTGGGAGTTTTTGTAGAGAAAAACCCTAGACTGTTGAACTAGGATTGGATCGTAGGGTGATTTGGATTAATGTTGAAAATTTTTGATCACTTCCCTAAGATTATTATTGAGAATGGGGACTAAGCTAGAATTGAGACCTAGAACTTAGTGGAATTGGGGTTCACTTTCAAAAGTGCCCTAAAGAGGAGGGTTTGATCTTCTAAAACCCTTATTTCAAAGAGGGAGTAATGAATTACTCTTTATTTATTGTAGATTACGAGTACTCCAAGGCTGTGAGAAAGGGAAAGGCTCCAGTGGAGTAATTGACTCTTCGTGTTCAAAATCGAGGTAGGCTATGGCTAAGGATTAGACCCTATGTAATGGCTTGAATGCTTATGTAATAATTATATTTGATTGGTCTTTGGACATTCCTTGTTATGAGCAATTTTTATGTGAATAAACGGAAATTATCATGTTGATATGAGATGAGTATAATTTGTTGCTGAGATCATGTGAAAGTGTGTAATGAACTTCGTGTTATGAATCTATCATGTGAACTTAGTGTTGTATTTGAGCAAGTAAGGGAATGGAGCGTAGACTCTGATGAATTGATAGGTTTATTCACATATATGGTTTCAATTATGTAATGCACCTTGTTGTGATTTAAGGGTGAGAATGGCAGAAATATTAATTGTTTCCTGAAATGAGAGGTTCGAGCCCGAGGGGAGTATCCGGACGAGCGAATATTATTATTTAGTGGCTCGTGTCCGAAGGGAGCATCCAGAAGAGCATATGAGTGGGAGCGGGTACCACGCCTATACTGTACATGGATTTCTAGAGTTATTTGCAGGTCATGACTGAAAGAGCAGAAATAAGACCCTCTGGCATGTGTGTACACTGATTATGTGATTAAGTATTTATGGTTAGATGGTGGAGGCGTGTGTCCGTCATATCATCTTTGGTTTTCATATTATGCACGTTGCTTATATGGTGTTGTCCTTATATGCAAACAAAGTGTATGAAACATATGTTGAGAGGTTGTGTCGATTATAGTTATGTTATGTGATTTTGGATATTGAAGAACATGTCTCTAGTTTTAAGTATGACTTGTCACAATGTCGGAACTGATGAGTGGTTTACTGTTGTAATTCCTGTTGAACTCGTGAGTAGTTCTTGATGATGTTAATTATTGTTCTTAAGTGTGCTTATCTGAGAGATATTAGTGGATTATGTGAATAATGAACCTGTTAAGCTGAAGAACTGGGAAAGTGCAGCATAGTCGAGCTACTGCCTAAGGCAGTACCGCTACAGTGGAAACCTTTTCGCTGTGGTGACACTGTTGTAGCGGTCAAGTGACTGCTGCAGCGAATGGCCCAATCCATTAAGAAGGCCGGTTGTTCAGTGAGTGTAGCTTTTATGTATGAAATGTTCTATAGGTTCTTTTTATGTTGAAGACTGGTCTTATATTGTTATTACTGTACATATTTGTTATTATTTAGAGTCGGTCGATAATGCCTACCAGTACCGTGTTTTATACTGACCCTACGCCTGCACTTCTTTTCTGAGTGCAGAACTTGATCCAGGAAGTTCCTCACGTCCTCACCTATAAAGCAGCAGTGGAGTTTGAGAGGTGAGCTAACCAAGGAGGAAATACCACTCTCCCGTCGAGGATGTCTTTTTTTCTAGACATTTGATTTTTTCTAATGTCTTAGACTTAGCATTTTGTAAAGTTGTAAGGAGACTTCTGGTGCAATGACAATCAGGTTTTGGGATTTGTAGTAGAGTTTTTTTTTTTTTTTTTGAGATTGTTTGCTTTTGATAATTAATTTAGTTTGTTATATTTTGGTGAAAGTTTTCTTGTGAATGATCAATATCGTCTAATGTTTGGGAATCGATGGTTCGCCCACCAAGGGGAATTAGTGTAGGGGCCAATCACGGCCAATTGGGTCGTGACACCCCACAACCCATCTCCACCGCATCTTCTCTACAACATTGTCATTCAAGAGAGTCATTGGAATGTTGGCAATTAGGTGCTAAATAAAGGCAAGTGAGTATGAACCGCATATTGCACCAGTGTCATTATTTGGGGCATCATTCTTCTGGTCATACACCCATTCTTCATTAAGCAACTTGAGAGGCAAGTGGTCGAACATACCACTCTGTTACAAGAACCTAGGCTATAATTCCATGATTGGCTAAATATGTGGGAAAAACACATCTTCTTGGTATCAAGAAATGTTGCAATCATAAACATTTATCACTCCCTCATTGATCAAGAATTCAAGAGCGATAAAATAATTCTTCTCAAAGGTCATCATAGTGTAGATTCTTTTGGCTCCAAGATATGGGACACCGCCTAGGTAGGGTCTGGCACCTTTAAAATAATCAAGAAAATAATCTGAGAATGTGTAATTATCAAGACTCTGTTTCAATTGGACAAAACCCGGCAGTAGACTTTCCTCACTCAACTTGTTGTATACATCCTTCATGAAGTTGTAAAAGTTGAGGTTCAGGATTACGCCTGTGGGATCATAGTGGTTGGGTAGTCTATATGCGTAATATGTATTAGATATAATATTTCATCTAAATACTGCAAAAATAATAAAATAGTCAATTACTTGCTGCAACAGGTGTAATAACTGCTGAATCTGTTGCAACAGCTTAATGAAAATGTTGTAATAGGTGCAGCAACTACTGCATCTATTGCAACAACTTAATGAAATTGTTGCAACAAGTGCTGCATTTACTGTAATAGCTTAATAAAACAGCTGCAACAGTTGCAGCAACTGCTGCATGTGCTGCAACAACTTAATGAAATTATTGCAACAAATGCAGCAACTATAGCAGCTTAAGAAAATTGTTACAGCAGGTGCAACAGTAACTTAATGAAATTGCTACAACTGTTGTATCTGTTGCAGCACCTTAATAAAATTGCCGCAATAGGTGCAACAGTTACAGGAACAGCTTAATAAAATGCAACAATTGATTAATTAATATAAATAAAAATGATAGAAACTTATATAGTCCTCCCACCATTATTCATGTCGGTCATGCAATCAAAGTCCAGATAATTAAATTCATGCATTATGTACATGATCTTGGTTGATTTTTTGATCTTGATCTTTTTTTGAATTTTTTTTCTTATCATCTCCATGATTGTAAACATTTATCAGTAGTCACTCCACTGGATGATCAGCCATCATTTTTGAAGTATTGCTAGCCTTTTTCTTTGCACTTGCCAGTGCCTTAGAAATTTCTCCCCCTCACACCAATAGGAGTAAAAGGCTCTGATATCCTTGAAGACGGATAGATATCCTGCTTAGAGATTAACTTGTTGTTGACTGCTTCTGTCACTCCTTTTGATTCCGTCAAAGCCTCAATCTTTGAAAATAACAAACTCATATTGTTGTTGTATTTGAGGTAGTCACAAGCACAAGAAGGCACCTTAGTGGCACCAACAATTAAAGATCTACCAATATATAAGGAGCATCTTCTTGACGTTGAACATCCTTACTGATCGGAGTATATCCGCCACTAGCACCACCAACATCAAGTAGAGTATATCCACCACCACAACTATGATGATCTTCATCCATTCTTGTTGCATCACCAACCGCAACACTTGCCACAACTTTATTAATTATTTTGGAAGCAACATCATTCTTTTCAACCCCGAACCAAATCCATTCTGATGGTTGTTACTCCATTCAAATCTCTCTTTAACTTATTAATTTTTTGGTCCGAATAAAATTCTAAGGTCTCAAACTAGGTAAGGAATTTCATCTCCAAATTTCTTTATGTTGGAACAATTTATGGGTGCACAACCTATGTATCAAAAATAGACATATTAAAATGATACTAAATAAAGAAAACAACAACTAAATTGCAGCAACTACTTAAGTTGCTCAAATAACTTTTATATGTATAATTTATTGCAACAGAATCGGATCTTGTTCCTAGAAATTAAATCCGGAAAGAACTTGTGATAACCCAAAATAGTAGTCACTTAGAGCTTCTTTCAAATTCAGGATTGTCCAGGGATAAATTTGCATGTTCAACGAATCGACCAACTCGAAAAAAACTGACTTTCTATAGGGAGCTTCATCAGTTTCTTATTGAACATTAATGAATCAACAGGTTCCTATTGAAAGTCAGTTCGTTTTTAAGCAGGTTGCTCGAGAACGAACCGAATTTAAATAAGAACCTGTTGATTCATCAATGTTTAATAAGAAACTGATGAATCAGCTGCTCTCTATCGAAAGTCAATTCATTTTCGAGTTGACCGATCAGTCGAACGCGTAATTTATACTTGGGAGAGTCCTGAATACTAAAGAAGAATCAAATAACTTCTACAATTGATTAACCACAAGTCGCAACTGCAACAACTAATAATCTACTGCAACAGCTAATTAATTTATTGGATAAGGTCGAAAAGTACAGCAACTGTTGCAAGATATTAAGAGTTGTTGTGCCAACAGATTCAAACAAGTGATATGGCTTATCACGATACACTCCAATATGTAACTAAAACCCTAAATTGCAGCAACTACTTAAGTTGCTGAAACAACATCTATATATAAAACTTACTGCGACAAAATCGGATCTTTTTCCTAGAAACTAAATCTAGGAAGAACTTGTGATAACCCAAAATAGTAGCCACTTGGAGCTTCTTTCTCATTCATAAATGTCCAAGGACAAATTCGCACATTTGACTAATCCATCAACTCGAAAATAAACTAACATTCGATCGGGAGCTGGTGATTCATCAGTTTCTTGTTGAACATTGATGAACCAGCAACTTACTATTGAAAGTCGATTCATTTTTAGCGGGTTTCACATAAATGAATCGAATTTCAATAAGAACCTACTAGTTCATCAATGTTCAATAAGAAACTGATGAATCAACAACTCCCGATTGAAAGTTAGCTCGATTTTGAGTTGGCCAATCAGCCAAATGAGCAATTTGTCCTTGGGAGAGTATTGAATTCTAAAGAAGAATCCAAATGATTTCTAAAATTGATTAAACACAAGTCATCACTGCAACAACTATGAATCTGTTGCAATGGCTAACCAATTTACTAGATAAGGTCCAACAAGTATAGCAATTGTTGCAACAGATTAAGAGTTGTTGTAGCAGATTCAAACAAGTGATCTGGCTTGTCACGATACGCTCCGACATGTGACTAAAATCCCAAATCGATGCAACTTCTTAAGTTTCTCAAACAACTTTTACATGTAGAATTTATTGCAACAGAATCGAAACTTGTTCCTAGAAACTAAATCTAGAAAGAACTTGTGATAATTCAAAATAGTAACCACTTGGAACTTATTTTACATGCAGTACAATCCAAGGATAAATTTGTGCGTTCAACTGATCGGCCAACTACAAAATGAACTGACTTTCTGTTGGGAGTTGTTGATTCATTGGTTTCTTATTGAACAGTGATGAACCAGCAGCTTCCCGTTGCAAGTTAGCTCATTTTCAAGCAGGTTGCTCAAAAATGAATCGACTTTCAATAGAAATTTGTTGATTCATCAATGTTCAATAAGAAACTGATGAATCAACAGCTTTCAATAGAAAGTTAGTTCATTTCTGAGTTGGCCGATCAGTCAAATACGTAATTTGTCCTTGGGAGAGTCCTGATGCTAAGAAGAATCCAAATGAATTCTTAAATTGATTAAACATAAGCCACCACTATAATAACTATGAATCTATTGCAACAGCTAATCAATTTGCTGGATAAGGTCCAACAAGTGCAGCAGTTGTTGCAACAGATGAAAAGTTATTGTGGCAGCAAATTAAGAGGAGATGTTGCAGTAATTCAAATGATTTGTTGCAACAACTTCAACTTTTGTTTGACAAAATCAAACAACCGAGTGAAATTTTACAGCAACTTTAACAGTTGTTTGACAAAATCAAATAGTTGTTGGAGTTGTTGCAACAAGTCCAGCAACTGTTTTATTTTTTCCAACAACTAAGGAAGTTGTTGCAACCACTTCAACTCTTATTTGACAAAAGCAAATAATAGATCAATAGGGAAAGCCATAAAGAGTATATAATTGTGTCATGAGGCTTATCGAGTCTTCAGGGGGATTAAAGAGATCAAGATCAACTGGTTTGTTATTCTTCGCAGCCAGTCATCTAAGGATCCACGGAGAAGACACTTCTTCAAGGAAGTCTTTAACTTGACACTGGAGTTGATAAATAACTTCAAATGCTCAAGTCTAGATAAAATAAAGTGATTGAGGATCAGAATAATGGATAGACCCAAAATAGATAGTCAATTTTACATTTTCCTTTAACTCCCTCAGTAGATATTCAACTGTGAGCTTGAAACTTTCTCAACCCCATGGATAGACATTGAATGATTCATGGTCCGCTGAGATTTTAATTGAATCAAACGAAATGTTCTTTCTAATATCTCTTGCACAAAGAACACTGTGCACAAACCAAATTAAGCACAATGACTTTTTGACATTTTTTGTAACTGATTTGGATTTCAAATATTAAAGCAGATTCTTTTCCTTGTAGCTTTTTCCCACAAAATTAATTAAATTTTCATCCTTGGTTGTCGATTTGGGTTTAGTGACATGAGGAGAATGACAGTTTAATCTTGTCAAAATGGAAAATTCCTTCATGCCAAAACAAACAGGCATGCCACAATAGTTTATACAAATTTTCTCTTTTGTGCCGCAAATGAATATCCATCGAAGGAGACTATACACCATAGTCATTTGAAACCTTATAGTGGTGTCATCAGGTAGGTCTAAAAAAATTTCAAAACAACTGCTCCTAAAGAACTTTTCTAAATCACGATCCTTGATGATCTTTCTGAATTATGTAATCCTTTTCGCATGCCTGATTTAACAACAATATCACCCTCTAAATCTCCACACAAATCCATCAGCATCTTCAATCGTAATCGTAATCGTCATACGTTATAGTTTTGACGACTGTATCAATGAAAGTTTTTCTTGAATCTCTTCCACTAGTAGATGCCACGACATGAGTATACTGGACATTCACATCATTTTCTTCTTCTATTCTATCATCAGTTGTTGTGGTTTTGTCATTATCATCATCATCATTATTATTATTATCATCATCACCAACTCCATCTTTATCATCCTCTCCATCTTCAGCATCCTTATTTTCATCTTCATTATCTTTAGAAGCATGTCCACTTTCACTTTGTTCTTGGGAGGAATCATCTCTATCTACTTGAGAGGCTTCTTTGGCCTCTAAACCGTCATCCTGTTGCTTCTGGCTTGATGCAACCTCATTTTTTGCTAAGACTCCTACTTAGTCAACAACCACATCTACTAAGTTGGGACTCCCAGATTCATCATTTGTCTCTACTTGTGTCCTAGTTCTTTTTTATCTCATTTTCCGCTAAGACTCCTGCTTAGTCACCAATACTTTTGCTCTTTTTGAAGGCATTTTATTTATAAAATATGAGACAAAGCATAAATCGATAATTAATTTAACCATTTGGCCAAAATAAACAATGGAAACACTCACTGCAGTTGATCAAACAAGTAAAATTAAATATTTGTTTCAAGAGTTGAGTGAGTTGTTGCAACAATTTCACTAATTGTTTGACAAAATCAAACAGTTGCTGGAGTTGTTGCAACAAATTGTAAACTTATTGCAACCATTGCTTAGATATTTTTAGGTTGTTGCAGCATTTCAAATGACTTGTTGCAATAACTTCAGCTCTTGTCTGATAAAATCAAACAACTGAGTGAGTTGTTGCAGCAATTTCAACAATTGTTTGACAAAATCAATCAGTTGTTGGAGTTGCTGCAACAAGTCCAACAACTATTTGTTTTTTTCAACAAATGAGGAAACTTCCCCAGCTATTGGTAAAAATCAAATAATTGCAGACTCATATTTACTCTCTAAATTATAAAACAACAACAAGTTGTTGCAACAACTTCAGCTTTTATTTAGCAAATATTGATTTTTCTTCAGCAGTTGTGTGAGTTGTCGTAACAACTTCAATAGTTGTTTCATAAAATCAAATAGTTGTTGAAGTTGTTGCAATAAATTATTAACTTATTGCAAGAAATTGTAAACTTGTTGCAACAGTTGCTCAGACATTTTCAGGTTGTTGCAGCAATTCAAACGACTTATTGCAACAACTCCAGCAACTGTTTGTTTTTTTCTCCAGCAGCTGAGGAAGTTTTTGCAACAACTTAAGCTCTTGTTTGAAAAAATCAAACAACTGCTGAGGTTGCAACAACCTCAGCAACTGTTGATTTATTCAAACAAGTGCTGAAGTTGCTGCAATAACTTCCTCAGCTGTTGAAAAAAATCAAACAACTTTAAACTATTTTAAGAACAACAAGTACAATAAGAAAAATTTCCCTACCAGTGACACTATTTTAAGAACACTTGACTAAAATTTTATTAGTCATGCAACAACAAAATACGTGAAACTCGTGTTCTTTTTCTTCTTTAACCAAAAATCATCATTTTTAATTCGAAAAATCGAAACTCTAACTGTTCACAGAGTTATATTTGACAGAAGTGAAAAAAAAATTACCTCTAAGCAAAGTAGCGTGTGTCAATGATGTCAATAGCCAATGGCGTCAATAGCCGCTGATGATTTCTAAAAAATATACAACACGTGCGAGAGAGAGAAGTGAACAACGGTTGATTGACAAAAGAGAAGTGGTGGAGAAGTTATGCTTGTTGTAGTTGCTTTAATTTTGAAATCATGAGTTTGAATTATTTTGTATTTTATAAAAGTTTAACAAGTTTTAAATATTATATTGCAAACACCATTTAACTTAATCCTAATTTAAAAAGGATTTGACCAAGGCTAGTCAATTTGTCACATTTTCTTAAATTCTAATTTAAAGAAGGTTTGACCAAGACTGGTCAAACTTGTTATTTTTTTTAATTTCAAGACTTAAATAATACCCTCTACTCATTTTTCTCTTGTCAATCACATACATCTTTGCTGCATCACCTACCGCGGGATGTTTTGCAGTTTCAGAGCACGGATTCTGTTCATAGGCAAGAAACCTAGATGGATAAAGGAACATGAAGTTCCGATGGCCTTGACTACCTTCTCAGGTAGTTTGATTGGATTGTTTCTCCTAGTGGTGCTTTGACAGTGGCTTCAAAATTGCAACACAGCCCAACCTCTCAGATTGAAGGCAACTCTCAAAAACAGGCAATAAACAGGCCTGGCAAATAGCACGGAGGCATATGGCTTTCGAGCAACCCGCACAACAGAGCTTTCAAGTTACCAGAATATTTTTCACAGGGCAATTCCATACTAGAACTTAGTTGACATTCATTAACTCTCTTCCCATCCATAAAACACATTATTTCACAAATATAGTAACCAAGCCAAGATAAAATCATCCAGGTAATATTAGACTTGGATATTTAATAGATATAATTTCAGAAACAGAATATAAATATATAAAATGTCTGAAGAAGAAAAAATTAACATAAATAACAACGAAAAATACAAACAACAATTATTAAAAGAAATAGAAGAAATAACAAATGAAATAAAATTTAGGAAAGAAAGATTAAATTACTGTATAATCGCAGAAATAGAATCTAAAAGAGAAAAAGGAAACTATTATATAATTACAAAAGCATGCCAAACACCTATAAAGACACAGGAAAAATTAATATCCTATCTAAAATTACAATTACAACTATTAAAATATAAATTACAACACGATTTACAATGAACAAGGAAGAATATGTTATAGAAGAAGAAAAATATATAAGCCAAAAAGGGTTAGAAATAAAAATTGTACACTCAAATTTAGGAAGAAGATTTAAAAAGATAGGAGACCAATTATATTTAATGTTAGAAAAAGAATCAGCAAAACTAGAAGATAGCTTAACAGCTATGGTAAGGATTAATAAAGAAAATGAAGAAATAGATAGGAAAAAAGAAATAGAAAAAATTAAAAAACAAGCACAAATAGAAGTTCAGCAAATTAAAGAATCTTATATGTTCCATAGTATCTAACCAATATTCCATATATTCATAATTTACCATTTTTTATTCTAAATCCTTATCTAATTTTCTAATTTCTTCTATAGTCATTTTCGTCCAATCTTGGTTAATTATCTTCATAGTTTCTTTTAATTCTATTATCTCTTCTAATATCAGAAACAATAATTTCATAATACATAAGACAAGTAACTCATATTTATGATTTCTATGTGATAGGTTTGAACTCATTTTATGAATTTTTTTTCTAAACATGGTATTCCTTTTAATCTTCTTAGGCATTATTCGAAATTATCTAATTCTTATATCGTTATTCTGAATTATCCTTTTGGGTCATTACTATGCGTTTTCAGTTATAATCAGTTACCCTAAATAGTAAGAGTCAGATATGTGAATAGTAGAGGTCGGTTACTATTCATGAATAGTAAAGGTCATGAATAGTAAAGGTCATTGTAAATTTGTTTATAAATACAACTTCAGTCGGAAGCCAAAGGCATCCGCATTCCTCAATTCTCTCTCAACTCTTACTTCCGCACCCCTACCCCCAAATTGGTATCAGAGCTAGATAAACAAAAATAAAAACAATCTATCTTAAAAATATCCATCTATGGAAAAATCTAGCAGTGATGCAAAACTACAAACTGAGGTATGTTTATTCATAATTATGAATAACTAAACTGTTGTATTCCTGATAATCTGCTAAGTATTATTTGTTAATATCTTCTTGTTATATCATTTTTATGAATGCCTGATTAAGTTTGCTATGTACGTGTTTAGTAAGTTATGAGTAAGTATGCCCAGACTAAGACATCCTAATGTGGAAACCGGTTAGGCCAGGAGAGCCGTTTTAGGGGAGTACACGAAGTTGAAGTCATTGTTAGGGTAACTGATTATAACTGAAAACGCATAGTAATGACCCAAAAGGATAATTCAGAATAACGATATAAGAATTAGATAATTTCGAATAATGCCTAAGGAGATTAAAAGGAATACCATGTTTAGAAAAAAAATTCATAAAATGAGTTCAAACCTATCACATAGAAATCATAAATATGAGTTACTTGTCTTATGTATTATGAAATTATTGTTTCTGATATTAGAAGAGATAATAGAATTAAAAGAAACTATGAAGATAATTAACCAAGATTGGACGAAAATGACTATAGAAGAAATTAGAAAATTAGATAAGGATTTAGAATAAAAAATGGTAAATTATGAATATATGGAATATTGGTTAGATACTATGGAACATATAAGATTAACAAAGGCTTTCTTCATCATTTTGCTCACTTATATCGTCTATTCCTATTTTAGGCTGATTTTCTACTGTACCTGATTCTTCTAGTAATATTTTAAATTTTTCTATTTCTTCTGTAAGTCTTAATTCTTCACGTTGTTTTTCTTTTGCTTTTAATTTTTCTTCATATAATTGTTTAAGTTTTTCTAGTTCTTTTTCTAGCTCTTGGATTCTCGTGTCTTTTTCTTCTTTAATTTGCTGAACTTCTATTTGTGCTTGTTTTTTAATTTTTTCTATTTCTTTTTTCCTATCTATTTCTTCATTTTCTTTATTAATCCTTACCATAGCTGTTAAGCTATCTTCTAGTTTTGCTGATTCTTTTTCTAACATTAAATATAATTGGTCTCCTATCTTTTTAAATCTTCTTCCTAAATTTGAGTGTACAATTTTTATTTCTAACCCTTTTTGGCTTATATATTTTTCTTCTTCTATAACATATTCTTCCTTGTTCATTGTAAATCGTGTTGTAATTTATATTTTAATAGTTGTAATTGTAATTTTAGATAGGATATTAATTTTTCCTGTGTCTTTATAGGTGTTTGGCATGCTTTTGTAATTATATAATAGTTTCCTTTTTCTCTTTTAGATTCTATTTCTGCGATTATACAGTAATTTAATCTTTCTTTCCTAAATTTTATTTCATTTGTTATTTCTTCTATTTCTTTTAATAATTGTTGTTTGTATTTTTCGTTGTTATTTATGTTAATTTTTTCTTCTTCAGACATTTTATATATTTATATTCTGTTTCTGAAATTATATCTATTAAATATCCAAGTCTAATATTATTTGTTTTATTTAAGCTTAAGAGTTTATATTCAGGATATAATATTTTTAACTGATTTTTTAATTTTTTAGCTTTTTTACGGATATGACCTTTCTTTGATTTATTCTGTGTTTGGTTCATTGGTTAAACATTTTATTATAATATTCTATTTTTAATGGTTCTAATCTTTGTAACTCTTCTATACATCCATATGCGTATTCTAAATATTCCAGATTACGTTCCAGATTACTATCTTTCATATATTCCCTTATATTATCTTGTAATAAAATTAAAAAATACAGACCATTTAGGACAAAATACAAGTATAAAAGACCAAGAAAAAGGTATTATATAAAAAATTATAAACAAAAAAGGCCTCATAGACCTAAGAAAAATATATCCGAATGTAAATGCTACAACTGTGGCAAATTAGGACATTTAGCTAGAGACTGTAGAGTACCTAAAAACGTAAATAAAAAACAAATTTCAGAAGTAGAAATAATAATTGAAGACGAAGAATATAAACAAATAGATTATATAGATTATGATCTAAATGATGAAGATAGTATATATGAATTAACAGAATACGAAAAAACAGATAATGAAAATGAGATAGATAATGAAAATGAGATAAATGAATACGAAACAGATAATGACTGAAACAGATGTAAGGATTATAAGTAAAGAAGAATATCAAGATAAAGAAAGCTCAGAACAAAAAATAATATTTGACAGCAATATGTTCGAACAAATAAAAGGAAAAGAATTAGATTTAAGCGTAGACAAAATATTAGAAATACCTAAACTAAGAAATTTCTTTAAAATAAGACAAGAAGAATACTATGTAGTAAGCCAAAAAGAACATATAATAGACTGCAAATACACCCAAGGAAAAGCTAAAATACCTATAATAAATAAAAAGATAATAAATAAGGAAATCCAAGAAATAAAAGCTAGAAATCCAATAAAATACGTACACCTAGGAGCAACAGAAATACTTATAAAAGCATGTTTTAGAGAAGGAATAGATACACCAATTGAGCTATATTTAGCAGATGATAGAATAATCCACCCAATAGAAAAAAGTATAATAAGTGCAGTTAGAGGAAATTTAATATACCAAAAATTTAAATTTATCATAAGTGCTAACTACTCAGTAGCATTAGATGACAGAAATATAGATAAATCTCTAGTACTATACTGGAAAATGTCAGGAATAGAACTGGCACCAGGTAGTAAAATATTTACAGCTAGATGTAAAAACTTATACGTATTAACTACAAAACATAAGATAACAGCCAAAAATAAAATTCAAAGAATTAAAATAGAAAATCCTTTTGACAAAATAGTTAATGTTATTGATAATAATGACTATAGTTACAAAGATATGGATATTGAGGAAGATTTAGAAATAGTAAAAGAAAGACTAAGTACATCAAAAAGAATAAATTATGATACACCATCATCATCTAGAAATAGCACCTCAAGAAGAATAGAATATGATATACAACCAAGATTATTAGAACCAAGTATAAATGAAATACAGCCTTACCAATACTATATAACAGGAATATTAAATCAGCGAAAATACCTAATAAAAATAGATACAGGACAAAATGAAAGTTACGTCACAAGAGAACTAATAAAAGAAGAAGAAATTACAAAAAATGAAAGTATAAATACAGAATTACCAGGAATATTGACAAATATGGAACAAAGTACAGAACAAGAATTAATTATTGGTGGAGTACCAATAAAAATAAAATTTAAAATATACCAAGGTAAAGATACTATAACATTAGGAATAAAATGGCTAGAAACAGTCAAACCATATAATATAGATGAAAGACAGTTAATAATACACTATGAAAATAAAAAGATAATCATTAAAAGAACATTAATATGAAAGAATGACAAAAATCTACATACTAATGAAAATAATAGTGGAAGGATATTATAATAGATATTATACACCTATGATAGATACAGGAGCAGGAGCAAATATGTGTAAACATAACTGCTTACCAGAAGATAAATGGGAAAAATTAAAATCACCACTTATAGTTACTGGATTTAACAATGAAGGAAGTATGATAACACACAAAGCTAAAAATATAAAAGCACAGATATGGGATAAGATATTAATAATAGAAGAAATGTATAGTTATGAATTCACTAATAGAGATATACTATTAGGAATGCCATTTTTAGAAAAACTATACCCACATACTATAACAAAAACACATTGGTGGTTTACCACCCCATGTAATAAAAAAGTAGGAGCAAAAAGAGTAAATAACAAAATAAGAAAAAAAACACCATGGATTAAAGGAAGTGAAAAAATTACTCAAAAATTAGAAAATATAACAACTAATGATCAAAAAATTGAAATGATAATATTTACAATTGATAAAGAACAAATATTACAAGATAAATTAAAATTATTATATAATGAAAATCCATTACAAGGATGGGAAAAACATAAAACAAAGATAAAAATTGAATTACTAGATGAAAATAGCATAATAACACAAAAACCCCTAAGATACAATTTTGAAGACCAAAAAGAATTCCAAATGCATATAAAAGAATTATTAGAAAATAATTACATACGAGAAAGTAATAGTAAACATAATAGCACGGCATTTATAGTAAATAAACATAATGAACAAAAAAGAAAGAAAAGCAGAATGGTAATAGATTATAGAAATTTAAATGCAAAAACTAAAACATATAATTACCCAATACCAAATAAGATTTTAAAGATAAGACAGATACAAGGATATAATTATTTCAGTAAATTTGACTGTAAATCAGGATTCTACCACTTAAAACTAGAAGAAGAATCTAAACAATTAACAGCATTTACCGTACCCCAAGGATTTTATGAATGGAACGTATTACCCTTTGGATATAAAAATGCACCAGGTAGATTTCAACATTTTATGGATAATTACTTCAATCAATTAGAAAACTGTATTGTATACATAGACGATATATTGCTATATTCAAGAACTAAAGAAGAACATATAAGACTTTTAGAAAAATTCATACATATAGTAGAAATATCGGGAATAAGTCTAAGTAAAGAAAAAGCCGAAATACTGAAAAACCAAATAGAATTCTTAGGAATACAAATAGAGAGGAATGGAGTAAAAATGCAAACACATATAGTACAAAAAATAATAAATTCTGAAGAATTATTAGATACTAAGAAAAAATTACAATCCTTTTTAGGATTAGTTAATCAAGTAAGAGAATATGTACCAAAATTAGCAGAAAATCTAAAACCCTTACAACGAAAATTAAAAAAGGATATAGAATATTACTTTGATGAAAAAGACAAAAAATACATAAAAAAGATAAAAGAAATGTGTAAAGAACTACCGAAATTATATTTTCCGGATGAGAACAAAAAATTCACCTACATAGTAGAATCAGATTCTAGTAATCATAGCTATGGAGGAGTATTAAAATATAAATATGAAAATGAAAAAATAGAACACCACTGTAGATACCATTCAGGATCATATACTGAACCACAAATTAAATGGGAAATAAATAGGAAAGAACTATTTGCATTATATAAATGTTTGCTTGCATTCGAACCATATATTGTTTATAACAAATTTATTGTTAGAACAGATAACACACAAGTTAAATGGTGGATAACTAAAAAGGTACAAGATTCTGTGACAACAAAAGAAATAAGAAGATTAGTATTAAATATATTAAACTTCTCATTTACAATTGAAGTTATCAAAACTGAAAAGAATACAATTGCAGATTACATCTCAAGATACAAAACCTGACGAAGGTAAAATGGAGCAAATACTCGGACTCCTAACTACACTTTGCAAAAAAGTGGAAAGTATGGAGGAAGATATACAGCAGCTGAAAAGCAAAGCTAATAGTCAGCAGCGTGACTCAAAAAACGCGGAGCTATGTCGATCGGAAGACGAAAAACTTCCAGAGCTAAAAGGAGACGTTGGGAAACTCCTTAAAACCCAAACTAACAATCCATCTACTTCAATTGCAGGTACATCAGGACCTAAAGAAAGAAGGGACATAATCAGAAAACAGCTATTTGATAAACCATTTACACCAAAGAAAAATATACCATCCATTCCACCACCACAAACAACCACCTACAAAGAAAGCTTGAACCAAACCAAACAGACATATAACCACATAACCAACAGATATATACAAAACATCCATAGAATCCAAACCTACCTAAACAAAAATCCAAGATCTACAAATACAAACAATCCCGCCGAAGACTATATAACCCAGCACCTCCAAGGATATAATAAGCTAATTGCACAACCTAAGACCAATGCTAATCTAGTCAGAACTTGCTATGATTACGGGTTACTCAACACCGTATACACAGCAACAGGAGACGAGATAGCAACGATACCCGAATTACATAAGGCCTTCACCACATACAAAAGAATTACTAAAGGAACATTTTTCTATGTAAAAATATATTCAGCACCTGCAGAGATACTACATGACGAAATAAAACCAATAATACAGGTAGTAAAAATAGGACTTACAAAGGAGATGATAATCCCCGAAAAGATAGAACAACAGAACGAGATATCACAAGAAGAGATACCCGAGTTCTATTCCAACAAGAGGATAATAGGACTTGCAACTATACTAAGCGAACTAGCAAACAATTATCTAAATGGAAATTCAGTATGGAACTATTATTCAAGAGATAACACAATTATCTACGCCAACTCCAAAGAATACAAAGAAGCAGATATGGAAGAGTTAAGGCAGTGGATAATAAGTCTACTGAAACCAGAACAACAACCTACAACCAGAGCTATAAGGAAGAATTTCATTTCCCCGGCATTACTAACAAGATATTGTAAAACTATTGGTCAAAAATATCCAGACCACCATTGCACAAAATGCCATGGAGAAGAAAGCAGCCAGATACCAGATGTTCAGCTAGAATAAATCCAACGGCTGAGAAAAACAGACAAGACAGGAAGAAAACGACAAAGAAAGAAACTGAATTGAAAAAAGTAAAAAGAAGATAGAAGAAAAAGATGTCGGCCAACAATGTCGGCCAACAAGAAAAGAAGCAGATAAAGAAGGAAAACGACAAGCTGAAAAGAAAATAAAGAAAAAGAGTGTCGGCCAACATATATAAAAACAGATATGTAAAGTTTCTTTTTTACTTTTTGTATAAAAGTCATAGAAGACGGCTATTAAAGTCGTAAAGTATACAGTAGTAAATAGTAAGGTATTCATGCCTTATAATCTATTACCATTCTGCTTTTCTTTCTTTTTTGTTCATTATGTTTATTTACTATAAATGCCGGGCTATTATGTTTACTATTACTTTCTCGTATGTAATTATTTTCTAATAATTCTTTTATATGCATTTGGAATTCTTTTTGGTCTTCAAAATTGTATCTTAGGGGTTTTTGTGTTATTATGCTATTTTCATCTACTAATTCAATTTTTATCTTTGTTTTATGTTTTTCCCATCCTTGTAATGGATTTTCATTATATAATAATTTTAATTTATCTTGTAATATTTGTTCTTTATCAATTGTAAATATTATCATTTCAATTTTTTGATCATTAGTTGTTATATTTTCTAATTTTTGAGTAATTTTTTCACTTCCTTTAATCCATGGTGTGTTTTTTCTTATTTTGTTATTTACTCTTTTTGCTCCTACTTTTTTATTACATGGGGTGGTAAACCACCAATGTGTTTTTGTTATAGTATGTGGGTATAGTTTTTCTAAAAATGGCATTCCTAATAGTATATCTCTATTAGTGAATTCATAACTATACATTTCTTCTATTATTAATATCTTATCCCATATCTGTGCTTTTATATTTTTAGCTTTGTGTGTTATCATACTTCCTTCATTGTTAAATCCAGTAACTATAAGTGGTGATTTTAATTTTTCCCATTTATCTTCTGGTAAGCAGTTATGTTTACACATATTTGCTCCTGCTCCTGTATCTATCATAGGTGTATAATATCTATTATAATATCCTTCCACTATTATTTTCATTAGTATGTAGATTTTTGTCATTCTTTCATATTAATGTTCTTTTAATGATTATCTTTTTATTTTCATAGTGTATTATTAACTGTCTTTCATCTATATTATATGGTTTGACTGTTTCTAGCCATTTTATTCCTAATGTTATAGTATCTTTACCTTGGTATATTTTAAATTTTATTTTTATTGGTACTCCACCAATAATTAATTCTTGTTCTGTACTTTGTTCCATATTTGTCAATATTCCTGGTAATTCTGTATTTATACTTTCATTTTTTGTAATTTCTTCTTCTTTTATTAGTTCTCTTGTGACGTAACTTTCATTTTGTCCTGTATCTATTTTTATTAGGTATTTTCGCTGATTTAATATTCTTGTTATATAGTATTGGTAAGGCTGTATTTCATTTATACTTGGTTCTAATAATCTTGGTTGTATATCATATTCTATTCTTCTTGAGGTGCTATTTCTAGATGATGATGGTGTATCATAATTTATTCTTTTTGATGTACTTAGTCTTTCTTTTACTATTTCTAAATCTTCCTCAATATCCATATCTTTGTAACTATAGTCATTATTATCAATAACATTAACTATTTTGTCAAAAGGATTTTCTATTTTAATTCTTTGAATTTTATTTTTGGCTGTTATCTTATGTTTTGTAGTTAATACGTATAAGTTTTTACATCTAGCTGTAAATATTTTACTACCTGGTGCCAGTTCTATTCCTGACATTTTCCAGTATAGTACTAGAGATTTATCTATATTTCTGTCATCTAATGCTACTGAGTAGTTAGCACTTATGATAAATTTAAATTTTTGGTATATTAAATTTCCTCTAACTGCACTTATTATACTTTTTTCTATTGGGTGGATTATTCTATCATCTGCTAAATATAGCTCAATTGGTGTATCTATTCCTTCTCTAAAACATGCTTTTATAAGTATTTCTGTTGCTCCTAGGTGTACGTATTTTATTGGATTTCTAGCTTTTATTTCTTGGATTTCCTTATTTATTATCTTTTTATTTATTATAGGTATTTTAGCTTTTCCTTGGGTGTATTTGCAGTCTATTATATGTTCTTTTTGGCTTACTACATAGTATTCTTCTTGTCTTATTTTAAAGAAATTTCTTAGTTTAGGTATTTCTAATATTTTGTCTACGCTTAAATCTAATTCTTTTCCTTTTATTTGTTCGAACATATTGCTGTCAAATATTATTTTTTGTTCTGAGCTTTCTTTATCTTGATATTCTTCTTTACTTATAATCCTTACATCTGTTTCAGTCATTATCTGTTTCGTATTCATTTATCTCATTTTCATTATCTATCTCATTTTCATTATCTGTTTTTTCGTATTCTGTTAATTCATATATACTATCTTCATCATTTAGATCATAATCTATATAATCTATTTGTTTATATTCTTCGTCTTCAATTATTATTTCTACTTCTGAAATTTGTTTTTTATTTACGTTTTTAGGTACTCTACAGTCTCTAGCTAAATGTCCTAATTTGCCACAGTTGTAGCATTTACATTCTGATATATTTTTCTTAGGTCTATGAGGCCTTTTTTGTTTATAATTTTTTATATAATACCTTTTTCTTGGTCTTTTATACTTGTATTTTGTCCTAAATGGTCTGTATTTTTTAATTCTTTTCTTGTATTTGTATTTATTTGTGCAACCAAATTGTGGTGCTGTTCTAGTTGTACAACATGCTAAGTTTTTTACCAGTATTTTTTCCATTTTCATGTCTTCCTTATGTTTTTCGCATAATTCCGTAAACCATTTTTGTAGAAATTTTATTCTAGATCCTAGTGTATCTATTAGTCCTGATTCTTGCCAGTCTTTAGTTACTTTTGAACTAAATGGTTCTGGTAATTTTGTGTAGTATAGTTTTCTTATTTCTCTACTTTCTTCATTCGTATATAATCCTTTGTAATAGTATTCTTTAAATGCACATGTGTATTCATCCATATAACTCATTTTACATATACTTAATTTGTTTATAAGATTTCTGTTTAGTTCTTTATCTTTTTGCCGTTCTTCTATTTCGGTAGTCATACTACTAAATTCATTTCTTATTGCCATTTCGTATTTGGTTAGTATATCTATAGATGTTGTTGCTGGTTCATTATTAATTTTCTTATTATTTCTTAATGTTTCTAAACTTTCTGGTGATAAATTTTGTATCCATATTTTTGTTGTTCCTATTAATGTTCGTTCTATGTATCCAGGGGCATCTGCTATTAGTATTTTGTTATCTATTAACTGTTTTGAAATATATCCTATCCATAGCTGAATTGTTTTATTTGTATCTGCAACACAATCTAAGTCTAAGAAATTATATTGTTCTATATTTTGTCTAGGTGTCCAGTTTTTATTTAATCTTTTATTCCATAATGTTTTGCTTCTATTTTCCCTTTCGTAAGTATAATAGGTTGGACTAGTATTTGGTCTTCTTGGACTTCTAGTTCCTGATGTACTAGGTTTTTCGTCTATGTCTTCTACATTAATTTCTATGTTATTTTCCTTTTCTATTAGATTAGTATAAGTTTCTGATGTTTCTGAATACTGATCTAGGTTTTCTTCATCATTTTGCTCACTTATATCGTCTATTCCTATTTTAGGCTGATTTTCTACTGTACCTGATTCTTCTAGTAATATTTTAAATTTTTCTATTTCTTCTGTAAGTCTTAATTCTTCACGTTGTTTTTCTTTTGCTTTTAATTTTTCTTCATATAATTGTTTAAGTTTTTCTAGTTCTTTTTCTAGCTCTTGGATTCTCGTGTCTTTTTCTTCTTTAATTTGCTGAACTTCTATTTGTGCTTGTTTTTTAATTTTTTCTATTTCTTTTTTCCTATCTATTTCTTCATTTTCTTTATTAATCCTTACCATAGCTGTTAAGCTATCTTCTAGTTTTGCTGATTCTTTTTCTAACATTAAATATAATTGGTCTCCTATCTTTTTAAATCTTCTTCCTAAATTTGAGTGTACAATTTTTATTTCTAACCCTTTTTGGCTTATATATTTTTCTTCTTCTATAACATATTCTTCCTTATTCATTGTAAATCGTGTTGTAATTTATATTTTAATAGTTGTAATTGTAATTTTAGATAGGATATTAATTTTTCCTGTGTCTTTATAGGTGTTTGGCATGCTTTTGTAATTATATAATAGTTTCCTTTTTCTCTTTTAGATTCTATTTCTGCGATTATACAGTAATTTAATCTTTCTTTCCTAAATTTTATTTCATTTGTTATTTCTTCTATTTCTTTTAATAATTGTTGTTTGTATTTTTCGTTGTTATTTATGTTAATTTTTTCTTCTTCAGACATTTTATATATTTATATTCTGTTTCTGAAATTATATCTATTAAATATCCAAGTCTAATATTATTTGTTTTATTTAAGCTTAAGAGTTTATATTCAGGATATAATATTTTTAACTGATTTTTTAATTTTTTAGCTTTTTTACGGATATGACCTTTCTTTGATTTATTCTGTGTTTGGTTCATTGGTTAAACATTTTATTATAATATTATATTTTTAATGGTTCAAGCCGAATACTGTGCAAACAGTAAAAGGCAAACACTATTCATAAATAGTAAGAGTCAGATATGTGAATAGTAGAGGTCGGTTACTATTCATGAATAGTAAAGGTCATGAATAGTAAAGGTCATTGTAAATTTGTTTATAAATACAACTTCAGTCGGAAGCCAAAGGCATCCGCATTCCTCAATTCTCTCTCAACTCTTACTTCCGCACCCCTACCCCCAAATTTTCCAGTTGAGCAACGAGTTTGGAATTTCAGCAGAGAGAATTGACAATAATAAATTGTTCTACCATGACTGTTCAACGGTGAGCAGTGAGCACTGTTAGGCATCTAAACACCATGTATTATGACAGTCTGCTTCTCTACAGAAAATTCAACCGACTCCCCTTAGTAGACATTTAAAAATATGTGTATATATGTGTAAACGAGTGTGAGTGTGCATGTGTGTAGTAAAGTGGAAGAACAGAAAGCACGACAAAAGAAACATTTAACGTGGCAATTGTTTGACCAATAAATAAGAAATAAATGATCAGACTCTTGAATTATGAAATCGAAAAATTCCTTATAGTGACAAGTACCTATTTCAATATTATAAAGATCTTGAAGCATGTTGCGATTTTGCTATTTCTCTCAATATAGCACCCACGATTGCAGCCTGCTCAAGACATTCTGCCTTGTGTAATGCATCTAAAAGAATAACACAAGTTTTGGTATATATATTACATCCTTTTAATCTTGTTTCTTCAAATAGCTCATATGCCTCCATCGCCCTGTTTGCGATGCTTAGCCCCTCTATCATAGTGTTGTAACAAGCAGAATCTGGTTGACCTCCCTTGGCCTGGAATTTCTGAAAGAGTTTATCAGCCTCTGATACATTTCCAGCCTTTGCAAGCCCAGAGATCATGGTTGTATAGGTGATCATATTGGGCTTTAGCCCTTCTTTCTGCATCTCTTGCCAAAATACAAATGCTTTATTGAATTTTCTTACTCTGCAGAGACCATTAATTATAATGCTATAAGTAAAAGTATTTGGAGCGCACTTTAACTCCTTCATCGACTTGAAGCAAACAAGGGCTTCATCTATTTCTTCAGCCTTTACTAGTGCATCAAGCAAACAATTCCATGTGTATACATTTGGTGACAAGCCTTTTTGCATCAATTCTTCCATGATTAGATATGCTTCGTCTATTCTACCCACTTTACCAAATCCGTCTACTAGACTACTGTATATAACCACATTTAAAGGAACACCTTTAGATTTTGCTTCTTCAAAAAGCATGTAAGCTTCATCAAGTCTGTCAATCTTAGCAAGCCCATCAATGACAGAACCATATGTTACTACAGTCGGCTCAAGACCTTTTACTTTCATCTCCTCCAGCAGCTGATAAGCTTTATTCACTTTACCTGATTTGCAGAATCCATCTATGACAGTATTATAAGCAAAAGTATCCAGCACATACCCCTGTTCCTTCATTGCATAAAACAGCTCATATGTTTCACGAGCACAGCCGGCTTTTATGAGGCCATGGATTAGTATAGAATAGCTCCTGACATCTGGAGTGAATCCCCAACTCTTGATTTCCTCAAACAGAGACCTACCTTTCTCTGTTTCACCAGCTTTGAAAACACAATCCATATAAGTATTAAGGAGGGTAAGGTCAGGAGAAGTTCCTCTCCGCACCATCTCCTTGTAAATTTTGTGGCCATCTTCCTTTCTCCCACACTTGAAAAAGTTCCTGATGAGAGATGTATAGACAATGGCAGTAGGATTAAGATCAAAATCCAACATTTGTTCATAGAGTCTGTATGCATCATCGACTCTCCCTCGCCTACCCAGGCCATCTATCAGAGAACAAAATGTGAATTCATTTGGTCTACAAACTTTATGATCCATAGCTTCGAAGATAGAACATGCTTCATCAAGTTGTTGAGCCTTGCATAGACGATCAATCATTATATTCACAGTCAATACATTAGGAAACAAGCCAACTGCCTTCATGGTGTCACGAATTTCTAAAGCAACATCAAGCTTCCCTGCCCTGCAGAGCATGTCTATGAGAATATTATAGGTCGAAAGATTAGGTGCAGCATCTTTCCTCATCTCCTGAAATATCTTTAATGCCTCGTCCACTCTTTGCTTCTTCCCAAGGCAAGTTAGAAGACTATTATATGCAATTACACTTGGTATTGACCCTTTTTGTCTTTGTCTCTCAAGCAAACGATATGCTTCATCAAATTTTCCAACAGATCCGTAACCCATGATCATGGTATTATAAGCATATGCACATGGAACAAGCCTGTTGATCTCCAACTGCTCAAACAAGTCTACAGCTTCATTCAATCTATTAGCTTTGCAAAGAACACCAATCATACTGGTATATGTCACATCATCAGGACAAATACCATGTGCCTTCAACTCATGAAAGAATTTCCAGGCCATATCAACTTTACCAGCCTTACCAAAACAGTCAATGCAAACATTATAGAGGACAATGTCTGCATCAAAAGCATTGCTTTTCATCTCATCCAACAACGACAGAGCAGCATCAACTCTGCCCTCCCTAGCAAAAGCTCGAATTATTGTCGTGAATAAATGTACATTTACTTCATATCCTAATTCCTGCATCTGATGAAAGAGGGTGAGCATGAGATCAGGTTCTTGTACAGCAGAGAGCGCACCTATTACAGTTGTATATGCAGAAAATGCAGGGCGAATCTTAAACTTTCTCATGGTTTGAATTAGATCAAACGCTTCTTTAAGTTTCCGCTTCTTTACACAGCCTGCAACCAACTCAATTGATACAGTGTTTGATGGGCCAAATCCAGCAAGACTAATTTCTTCCAAAATTTGTTCCAGATATTCGAAATTTCTAGTCCTGGCCATTACCATGAGAAGTGAATTATATGCTTCAGGGCAATGTGCTTGGAGAGTTGTCTTCTCAATCCATCGGAAGTAGTTTAATGCTGCATTGACATCCTCTAGCCGCCTTAATACTCCAGTGACCAATTCAGTGCTAAGATTTTCATCACATTTGGATAACGCAATCTCCATGGAAGGTCCCCAAGGACCACTCTGCAAGATCTTGCAAACATTATCAACTGTTTTCCTTGCACCCTCCAATTTACTTGAAAAGGCCTCACTCCATCCATGCACATTATCCCCTCCACTCTGCACGTTCTCCAATCGGCTTGAAAATTCTGGGTTCCTCTCTGGAATGAAGGAACTGACAGGTCTATCCAAGTTAGAAGATGCATTATGGGAAACTGAGAACCTCTTGCAATTAGCAAATATAGGAGTGCGTTTGAAGTCGTACTGAGATCGCAATCCTAAAGCAGAACATAAAAAGAGTAAGCAACTAATATACAGTGATGCAACGAAAGAAAATGAGACTAGAAGGAAATAAAACACTCTTGGCTGCCAGAAAGATAAGTACCTCTATTGGAAAAGCATTTAGAACCCCCCCCCCAACCCCACCCTTCCTTCACTATGTAAGTTATTTCTTCTTTTCCCAAGATCTTTAAATAAATTTGAACGGAAGTATCTTTAAAGCCTAATCGATAACCATTTTGCAGGTACTTAGACAGTAACAACAACAATTATGCTCAATCCTTAACTAGTTGAGGTTGGCTATATAAATTCTCAATAACCATTCTGCTCATTGGACCTGCTTCATTTTAATATTCAATAATTTGTCTTTGCTGGGTTTTTCAGAATAGAGTTCACAGAAAGATCAGCAGGACTGCCAGGAATCAGCGTTACACCTGCTACTGCGTGCTAAAAACTGCTTAAGATAGATCAATCCCAACTATTGCATCATGTAGGTATGTGAAGACCAAAATTGTAGCTGAGATATATACATGAATATCAGCATGCAGTTTTACAGCAAGGGAAACAATGCGTCACAGATAATGGAAGGTGATAAGAAACACCGGACAAGAAATGCTTCCAACCTTTCGAGTTCTCCAAGGAAAAGGCAGCCAAATAATTAGGGAACGTTTGACTTGTTAAAAAAAGATTGGGGTACCTCTGTTGATCAATCGCAACCTCATCCTAGGACATTCCAGCTGCAGCTATGTCATTATTCTCCTGCATGCATATCAAACCTGTCAAATAGACAAATCCAGAAGTCTTGACCTACAGTAGAAAAGGAAAAACCTATTTCAAACCTGTAACATAGAAATAAATAGAACATGACCAGGTACCAAAAAACAAAAGGCTGCAAATAGAATCTATTTTCTGTACGTAATTGTTCAAATTATCCTACAACAGTCCTGCAGAAGTATTTCAAAATAGACTACAACTAAAGTTTTGACACAAAGACCAATTCTTTATGTTCTGGCTTTGAAAGTTTGAAACTTACCTAGCTCGAATGGAGAATCTAACGCAAAGCAAGGAAACACAAAACTGGATGGCAACTAAATCTGAAATAAAAGGACCAATCTATGATATGGTTTCCAAAGAGAAGCTTTCTGAGTCAACTAGAAAATCCTACAGTGCAAAGAAAAACAATAATATAACGATTTTCACAAGTATGAAGCTTTTCTGTGTCAAATGGAGAATCCTACAAAAACAAAGAAAAACAATAACCGAGCTGCAACCAAATTTACGAAACACCACCGCATGGCTATCAGTAAACGAAGCTTTTTCTGGGTCAAATAGAAAATCAGATAAAAACAAAGGAAGAACAAGAACAAGAACGGGAGAAGAAGGAGTTGGACTTGCATTTTTGTTGGTACATCTTATACCTCTCATTGATTGCTCAAACAGTTGACAGGCAGGAGCCCAAAAATAATGGAAAGGCACAAAGATTTGGGTGAACAAAATCTAACACCCCCCGAGAAAGGTACAATTTGAGAAAGGGTTTAACCAATGTTAGGGTTTATATGCTCTGAGGAGCTACAGAGTTGTCAATGTGAAGGAGTTTTTTCACTTCAAATCTAATAGAGAGCGTAAGATCTTGGCTTTTACCAACTATGGATGATACTATAACTATTAACATAGGGTTCTTTCATGTTCAATCTATTTAGAGGCGAGAAGTAAAATATCCCATAATGTATGTTTCACCGTTACCTAGAAAAATAACATGGTCAATACATTTTAGGTAGGGGTGGGCATTCGGTTTTTCGGTTCGGTTTTTTAAAATTTCGGTTCGGTTTTTTCGGTTTTCGGTTTTTCATATAGTGCACCGAACACCGAACCAAACTAATTCGGTTCGGTTCGGTTTTTTTCAAATTCGGTTCGGTTTTTTCGGTTTTTCTAATTCGGTTTTTTCGGTTATGGGCCTAATTAATGGGCTATTTTTTAACTTACAAAATGAGCTACTTTTTAAATTAAAAATTAGTTGTTTTGTCTTTTTAAATTCAAAATAAATTATTTTAAGTTTGAATTCTAAAGTTTAATTCAACTAAGCTTAATTTTAACTTTTTAAATAAAGAAAATAGTGAGATCAATTGATTTACATTTAGTAGTACATACATAACATTTGACTTTTTGATAATAAATTTTCTCATATGCTTAATATCCTTATAACAAAACCAATAAAAAGTTAAGGGTCTTTTAGGATTTTAATAATCTATGGTCCCTAATTTCTTGTTAAATAAATATTATATATTTCATTTTGCTTTCAAAGCATATTAATAATAGTAAGAATTTTCTTAACATGCTAAAACTATTATAAAACTTGTTATTTGTAAAAAAAACTTAAGCAATTGTATCAATTATATAAATAATTCTCTAAATGTAAATGTGCTTTGAGATTGGGGTTGGGTGTCATATTTTTATTTTTTTGAAATTAAGTAAAAAAAAAAAAAAAAAATTCGGTTAAACCGAAAAACCGAAATATGAAAACCGAACCGAACCGAAAAACCGAAATTAAAAAAAAAAAAACGAAACCGAACCGAAAAACCGAATTAATTCGGTTCGGTTCGGTTTTTCGGTTTTCGGTTTTTTTGCCCACCCCTAATTTTAGGTGCCATTTGGAGTACTGCAATTATGCAACTATTAGTATTGCAGATTTAGTTATATTGAATTTAACTGTGCATAAATTATTTATTGAAATATTAATTTATCATATTAAAAATTAATAAATATTATATATTTTTTACAAATTAAAATATATATTTACAATTATATTTTTGGCCTTCGTTAGCCTTGTATATTTATTTTTATTTTTATATTTTTATTTAGGCAATAATTTAGATAGGAATTTTGAATGTTACTTTCTTCGACTTTCTCGTATAATTTTAAGTAGCTTGAAGTTACAGATAAAAAAAAAGTATTATAAAGAAAACGTGCTTCAATAAGATGTCTGTTTACTTTTTTGAAATACACGAATTAGTAAGCTCCAGTCAGTTGGCCTAATTAAAATAGTTAGAATGAGCAATTCAAATGTCTTCTTTCTTTACTGGGACATCATTGCTAGGTTTAATGCAAGTCCTTTCTCATTTATATAGACATTCATATTTTATTCCTTATATTTTTGTAGTAACAATCTATAATTCATTGTTAAATTAATACATTTGGCACATAAAACTGAGATAAAATCACATTAAACCAATATCTTTTATATGATGCAACTTTTATAATGTTTGGAGAACTGTAAGAAGGTATGTAAACAAAGAAAATTCTTTAGTTTTAAATAACAATCATCCAACTGTAATTTTTTCAAAAGAAGTTTCCTATTTCAGCAGCATTAACCTTCCGACAGTAAAACACCAAGCTTCAAAATTCGATTACCAGTCCTAACAACATATAACTAGCTAAAAGCATTCAAGTAATATGAATTTCTGATTGATCTTTGTGATTACTCCAACTGTTCAATAACCTGCAAGAAAAATTTTTTGGATAATATGTTGGAGCAGAAGGAAGTAAAAACACCTAGAAGAAGATGATACCAATTTGGGGTTTGGGGTTTGCGGAATTGTAAATTGAGAGAGAAGTTGTGGAATGGAGATTGCGGATGCCTTTGGCTTCCGTCTCCTGTCTATTTATAAACAAAAATTTACAAGTGACTCTTTACAAGTGGCCTTTACTGTTCATAAACGACCTTTACTGTTTATGAATAGTAATTTGTGGCCGACACTTTACTATCCTACTTTGCGACTTTTGTACAAAAGAAAAAGTAAACTTTACATCTGTCTACGAAACAAAACAAAAAACTTTACAAATATCTTATCTTCTTTATCTGTTTGTTCTTACGTCATCTTCCACTATCTGAGCTTTTCTTTTTCTTCGTATTATCTTACTCCAGCTGTACTTCCGGTATCTTGTCCATATCTTCACCATGGCATTTTGAGCAATGGTGGTCGGGGTACTTTTGTCCGATAATTTTACAATATCTGGTCAATAGTGCTGGAGATATGTAGCTTTTCCGTATTGCTCTGGTAGTAGGTGTTTCTTCTGGTTTCAGCAAGCTGATTATCCATTGTCTTAATTCTTCCATATCAGCTTCTTTGTATTCTTTAGAATTTGCGTATATAATCGTCTGATCTCGTGAGTAATAATTCCAGACTGCATTTCCGTTTAGATAATTGTTAGCTAATTCATTTAATATTGTTGCGAGTCCTATTATTCTTTTGTTGGCATAGAACTCTGGTATCTCTGCACATGCTATTTCATCCTGTTGGTCTATCTTTTCAGGGATTATCATCTCTTTTGTAAGTCCAATTTTTACCACCTGTATGATGGGTTTTATCTCGTCAAGTAATATTTCTGCTGGGGCTGAATATATTTTTATGTAGAAGAAAGTCCCTTTGGTAATTCTTTTGTATGTAATGAAGGCCTTATGTATTTCGGGTATTGTAGCTATTTCGTCTCCCGTTGCTGTGTATACGGTGTTAAGTAACCCGTAATCATAGCAAGTTCTGACTAAGTTGGCATTAGTTTTTGGTTGTGCAATCAATTTATTATATCCTTGTAAATATTGGGTAACATAATCTTCTGCTGGGTTATCTGTGGTAGTAGATCTTGGATTTTTATTTAGAAAAGTCTGGATTCTGTGAATATTTTGTATATATCTGCTGGTAATATGGTTATGTGTCTGTTTATTTTGGTTTAGGCTTTCCCTATATGTTGTAGTTTGTGGTGGTGGAGTGAATGGTATATTTTTCTTGGGTGTAAATGGCTTGTCAAATAGTTGTTTTCTAACGGTATCTCTTCTTTCTGTTGTAGATCTTGAGGTTCCTGCAACTGCAATAGGTGAAATGTTAGCTTGGGTTTTATGGAGTTTCCCAACGTCTCCTTTTAGCTCTGGAAGTTTAACGTCTTCCGATCGACGTAGTTCCGCGTTTTTTGAGTCACGCTGCTGACTACTAGCTTTGCCTTTTAGCTGTTGTATCTCTTCCTCCATACTTTCCACTTTTTTACAAAGTGTAGTTAGGAGTCCAAGTATCTGTTCCATTTTACCTTCTTCAGGTTTTGCATCTTGAGATGTAATCTGCAATTGTATTCTTTTCAGTTTTGATGACTTCAATTGTGAATGAGAAATTCAATATATTTAATACCAATCTCCTTATCTCCTTTGTTGTTACAGAATCTTGTACTTTTCTAGTTATCCACCATTTTACTTGTGTATTGTCTGTTCTAACAATAAATTTGTTATAAACAATATATGGTTCGAATGCTAATAGACATTTATATAATGCAAATAATTCTTTTCTGTTTATTTCCCATTTAATCTGTGGTTCCGTATATGATCCTGAGTGATATCTACAGTGATGTTCTATTTTTTCATTTTCATATTTGTATTTCAGTACTCCTCCATAGCTATGGTTACTTGAATCTGATTCCACTATATAGGTAAATTGTTTATTTTCATCCGGGAAATACAGTTTTGGTAATTTTTTACACATTTCTTTTATCTTTTTTATGTAGTTTCTGTCTTTTTCATCGAAATTATATTCTACATCCTTTTTTAATTTCCTTTGTAATGGCTTTAGATTTTCTGCTAACTTTGGTATATATTCTCGTACTTGGTTAACTAATCCTAAAAATGATTGTAATTTTTTCTTAGTATCTAATAATTCTTCAGAATTGATTATCTTTTGTACTATATGTGTTTGCATTTTTACTTCATTCTTGTCTATCTGTATACCTAGAAATTCTATTTGGTTTTTCAGTATTTCAGCTTTCTTTTTGCTTAAGCTTATTCCTGATATTTCTATAATGTGTACGAATTTTTCCAGTAATCTTATATGTTCTTCTTTCGTTCTTGAATAAAGTAATATGTCATCTATGTATACTATACCGTTTTCTAGTTGGTTAAAATAACTATCCATGAAGTGTTGATATCTACCTGGTGCATTTTTGTATCCAAAAGGTAATACGTTCCATTCATAGAATCCTTGTGGTACAGTAAATGCTGTTAGTTGTTTTGATTCTTCTTCTAGCTTTAAGTGGTAAAATCCTGATTTACAATCGAATTTACTGAAGTAGTTATATCCTTGTATTTGCCTTATTTTTAGTATCTTATTTGGTATTGGGTAGTTATATGTTTTGGTTTTTGCATTTAGGTTTCTGTAATCTATTACCATTCTGCTTTTTCCTCTTTTTTGTTCACTATGCTTATTTACTATAAATGCCGGACTGTTATGTTTACTATTGCTTTCTTGTATGTAATTATTTTCTAGTAGTTCTTTTATATGCATCTGGAATTCTTTTTTATCTTCAAAATTATATCTCAATGGTTTTTGTGTTATTATACTATTCTCATCTATTAGTTCGATTTTTACCTTTGTTTTATGTTTTTCCCATCCTTGTAATGGGTTTTCATTATATAATGATTTTAACTTATCTTGTAATATTTGTATTTTATCTATTGTGAATATTATCATTTCAATCTTTTGGTCGTTTGGTGTTATATTTTCTAATTTTTGAGTAATTTTTTCGCTTCCTTTTATCCATGGCGTATTTTTTCTTATTTTATTGTTTACCCTTTTTGCTCCTATTTTCTTATTACATGGGGTAGTAAACCACCAATGTGTTTTTGTTATAGTATGTGGGTATAATTTTTCTAAAAATGGCATTCCTAATAGTATATCTCTATTAGTGAATTCGTAACTATACATTTCTTCTATTATTAGTATTTTATCCCATATCTGTACTTTTATATTTTTAGCTTTATGTGTTATCATACTACCTTCATTGTTAAATCCAGTAACTATAAGTGGTGTTTTTAGTTTTTCCCATTTATCTTCTGGTAAGCAATTATGTTTACACATATTTGCTCCTGCTCCCGTATCTACCATAGGTGTGTAGTATCTATTGTAATATCCTTCTACTATAATTTTCATTAGTATATAGATTTTTGTCATTCTTTCATATTAGGGTCCTTTTAATGATTATCTTTTTGTTTTCATAGTGTATTATTAGCTGTCTTTCATCTAGATTATAAGGTTTTACTATTTCCAGCCATTTTATTCCTAAAATAATATTATCTTTTCCTTGGTGTATTTTGAATTTTATCTTTATTGGTATTCCGCCAATAATTAATTCTTGTTCTGTACTTTGTTCCATATTTGTTAGTATTCCTGGTAATTCTGTATTTATATTCTCGTTTCTATCAATTTCTTCTTCTTTTACCAGTTCTCTTGTAATGTAGCTTTCAATTTGTCCTGTATCTATTTTTATTAGATATTTTCGTTGGTTTAGTATTCCTGTTATATAATATTGATAGGGTTGTATTTCATTTATTCTTTGTTCTAATAATTTTGGTTGTATTTCATAATCTGTCCTTCTTGAGGTACTATTTCTAGATGATGATGGTGCATCATAGTTTATTCTTTTTGACGTGCTTAATCTTTCTTTTACTATTTCTAGATCTTCTTCAATGTCTATTTCTTTGTAACTATAATCATTATTATCAATGATAGTAACTATTTTATGGAAAGGATTTTCTATTTTAATTCTTTGGATTTTATTTCTAGCCATTATTTTATGTTTTGTTGTTAATACATATAGATTTTTACATCTTGCTGTAAATATTTTACTGCCTGGTGCTAGCTCTATTCCTGACATTTTTCAGTATAGTACTAGTGATTTATCTATGTTTCTGTCATCTAATGCTACTGAGTAGTTAGCACTTATTATAAATTTAAATTTTTGGTATATTAAATTTCCTTTAACTGCGCTTATTATACTTTTTTCTATTGGGTGGATAATTCTGTCATCTGCTAAATATATTTCAATTGGTGTATCTATTCCTTCTCTAAAACATGCTTTTATAAGTATTTCTGTTCCTCCCAAATGTACATATTTTATCGGATTTTTAGCTTTTATTTCTTGGATTTCTTTGTTTATTATCTTTTTATTTATTATGGGTATTTTAGTTTTACCCTGAGTATATTTGCAATCTATTATATGTTCTTTTTGGCTTATTACGTAATATTCTTCTTGTCTTATTTTAAAGAAATTTCTTAGTTTAGGTACTTCTAGTATTTTATCTATGCTTAAATCTAATTCTTTTCCTTTTATTTGTTCAAACATATTATTATCAAATATTATTTTTTGCTCTGTACTTTCACTATCTTGGTATTCTTCTTTACTTATAATTCTTATATCTGTCTCAGTCATTATCTGTTTCGTATTCTATTATCTCATTTTCACTATCTGTTTTCTCATGTTCTGTTAGTTCGTATATACTATCGTCATCGTTTAAATTGTAGTCTATGTATTCTATTTGTCTGTATTCTTCATTCTCTATTACTACTTCTGATACTTGTTTTTTGGTTATATTTCTAGGCATTTTACAATCTCTAGCTAAATGTCCTAATTTGCCACAATTGTAGCATTTACATTCTGTTATATTTTTCTTAGTTCTGTGAGGTCTTTTTTGTTTGTAATTTTTTATATAGTATCTTTTTCTTGGCTTTTTATACTTGTATTTTGTTCTAAATGGTCTGTATTTTTTGATTCTTTTCTTGTATTTATATTTATTTGTGCATCCAAATTGTGGTCCTGTTCTAGTTGTGCAACATGCTAGGTTTTTTATTAATATTTTTTTCATTTTTATTTCTTCTTTATGTTTTTCACATAATTCTGTAAACCATTTTTGTAGAAATTTTATTCTAGATCCTAGTGTATCTATTAGTCCTGATTCTTGCCATTCTTTAGCTACTTTTGAACTAAATGGTTCTGGTAATTTTGCATAGTATAATTTTCTTATTTCTTTACTTTCCTCATTCGTATATAGTCCTTTATAGTAGTATTCTTTAAATGCACATGTGTATTCATCCATATAACTCATCTTACATATACTTAATTTATTCAGTAGATTTCTGTTTAGTTCTTTATCTTTTTGTCGCTCATCTATTTCGGTAGTCATACTACTAAATTCGTTTCTTATTGCCATTTCATATTTATTTAATATGTCTATAGATGTTGTTGCTGGTTCATTATTAATTTTCTTATTATTTCTTAATGTTTCTAAACTTTCTGGTGATAAATTTTGTAACCATATTTTAGCTGTTCCTATAAGTGTCCTTTCTACATATCCAGGGGTATCTGTTATTAATATTTTATTATCTATTAGTTGTTTTGAAATATATCCTATCCATAATTGGATTGTTTTATTTGTATCTGCTACACAGTCTAAATCTAAAAAGTTATATTGTTTTATGTTTTGTCTAGGTGTCCAGTTTTTATTTAGTCTTTTATTCCATAATGTTTTATTTCTATTTTCTCTTTCGTAAGTGTAATAAGTTGGGCTAGTATCTAATCTCTTTGGACTTCTAGTTCCTGACGTACTAGGTTTTTCATCTATATCTTCTACATTAATTTCTATGTTGTTTTCTCTTTCTATTAGGTTAGTATAGGTTTCCGAAGTTTCTGAATATTGATCTAAATCTTCATCATTTTGTTCGCTTATATCGTCTATTCCTATTTTAGGTTGATTTTCTATTGTTCCTGATTCTTCTAATAATATTTTGAATTTTTCTATTTCTTCTGTGAGTTTTAACTCTTCTCGTTGTTTTTCTTTAGCTTTTAATTTTTCTTCATATAATTGTTTAAGTTTTTCTAATTCTTTTTCTAGTTCTTGGATTCTCGTGTCTTTTTCTTCTTTAATTTGTTGAACTTCTATTTGGGCTTGTTTTTTAATTTTTTCTATTTCCTTTTTCCTATCTATTTCTTCATTTTCTCTGTTTATTCTTACCATTGCTGTTAGACTATCTTCTAGTTTTGCTGATTCTTTTTCTAACATTAAATATAATTGATCTCCTATTTTCTTAAATCTTCGTCCTAAATTTGAGTGTACAATTTTTATTTCTAGTCCTTTTTTACTCGTATATTTTTCTTCTTCTAAAGCATATTCTTCTTTGTTCATGGAAGTCCGTGTTGTAATTTGTATTCGAGGTGTTGTAGTTGAATTTCTAAATAAAATATTTCTTTCCTTTGTGTTTTTATTGATGTGTGACATACTCCTGCAGTTATGTTGTAGATTAACCTTTCCTTTCTAAATTCAATTTCATCAGTTATTTCATTTATTTTATTAAGTAGTTGTCGTCTATATTCTTCACTGTTATCGATATTATTTCTCATTTTTGCTTTTTTAGATATTTTATATAATTATATTCTATTTTTGAAATTAGGTCTATTAAGTATTCAAGTCTAATGTTGTTTGTTTTATTTGAGCTTAATTGCTTATATTCAGGATATAACATTTTTAATTGATTCTTTAATTTTTTGACTTTTTTCTGAATATGTCCTTTTCTTGACTTCCGTAGTTCTTTATTCATTAATCCTGTGTAAACATTTTATTATAATATTCGATTTTTAGTGGTTCTAATCTCTGTATTTCTTTTATATTTTCTAGTGCATATTCTAAATATTCTAGATCTCTATTTCTCATATATTTTCTTATATTTTCTTCTAATAAAAGTTCTAACAGTCTTATGTTTTCTACAGTATCTAACCAATATTTCATATATTCGTAGTTTATCATTTTTAATCTGAATTTTTATCTAATTTTCTAATTTCTTCTACAGTCATCTCCGTCCATCCTTGGTTCATTAATTCTATGGTTTCATTGAGTTCTGTTATTTCTTCTAATATCTGAACTAAGATTTTTACCATACATAGGATAAGTATCTGATATCTACGATCTTTACCTGGTTGGTTTGAATTCATTTTATGAATTTTTTCTAAACATAATATTCCCTCTAATCTCTTTAGGCATTATTTGAAATTATCCAGTTATTATAGCGTTATTTTGAATAGTCTTTTTCGGTCATTACTATGCGTTTTCAGCTTTGATCAGTTACCCTAACAGCGCCTCAACACCGTGTACTCCCCTAAAACGGCTCTCTTGGCCTCACCGGTTTCCACCTTAGGATGGCATAGTCTGGGCTTACTTACTCGCAGCTTACTAACCACGTACATAGCAAACTTAATCAAGCTTTCATCATAACGATATAACAAGAAGATAATATCATATAATACTTAGGAGATTATAAGGAATATAGCAGTTTAGCTATTCATATTCATGAATTTCCAGGAATAGAGCTAGCACCAGGCAGTAAAATATTTACAGCAAGATGTAAAAATCTATATGTATTAACAACAAAACATAAAATAATGGCTAGAAATAAAATCCAAAGAATTAAAATAGAAAATCCTTTCGATAAAATAGTTACTATCATTGATAATAATGATTATAGTTACAAAGAAATAGACATTGAAGAAGATCTAGAAATAGTAAAAGAAAGATTAAGCACATCAAAAAGAATAAACTATGATACACCATCATCATCTAGAAATAGTACCTCAAGAAGGACAGATTATGAAATACAACCAAGATTATTAGAACAAAAAATAAATGAAATACAACCCTATCAATATTATATAACAGAAATACTAAACCAACGAAAATATCTAATAAAAATAGATACAGGATAGATTGAAAGCTACATTACAAGAGAACTGGTAAAAGAAGAAGAAAGTCAGGGTAGCGTTTCCAACAATCTGAAGAGCATTTAAGTTGGCTACTTACAAAAACACTAACGTTGAATCTTTTCATGTTCCATTTTTTATACAAAAACAACCTACTTTAAAGTTACAATATCCACATACATGTACATTTGTAGACATTCTACTAGGTAACAAATGTCACTACGGTCAATCCTTAGAAAGTAGCTACACAAAAACCATTCAAAGCTTTAAAGCTTATCACTAATATTATCCACACCATAGTGTGATGATCAAATTCACCGATGCTTAAAAAGAATTTCATCCTCTTTATATCTTTAGTAATTCCTATTGCAGCCTTGACTCATTCTTCCAAGCTATATAACTCAAATATTGGGGATCTAAGAATGGAAAAGATCTTACCATGAATATCAGATAGGTCACATTCCCCTAAGTTGTCAATTAAAGCAGTCATCCTCTTATCATGACTTTCAGTAAATTGTTTAATCACCTCCATTAAACCTTTAAGAACAGTTTCATTCTCATCCTCAATTGTTTTATTCTTTGCATCTATCTTTTTTATTGGCTTTAGATTACCTTGATTTTGAGCTTGTTGGATTCCATTGTATTGAGTTGCGAATGAACTTTGTGCTGCTCCAGTTGATATATTAGGTTCATTTTGAGTAGTAAACAAATTTTGTATTGCTCCAGTTGATATATTAGGTTCCTCTTTAGTAGCTTGATCTTCTCTTGTGGCTGGAACATCATCTTCATCGACCACAATAATAGAAAATCCTAAAGACGTGTTATTAGAAACTTCTTGAACTTCATTTCTTTCTATTTCTTCAATGGCATCTTCTTACTCCTCTGCAAACTCTCCAATAGCTCTATCATTACCAAATATTTCTTCCCAATCAGCAAAAAATAGCCAATACTTTGAGTCATTGACTTGGCATTCGGATCAACCTAAGAAAATAAGAAAGAATTACATGAAGTAATTTATTACATGTTGTGTTGCATTATGCGTCCTAAGATTGAGAGGTGAATTAGCATTGAATGAATGGGTGACTGAGATGACGGATAATATGAAAGGAAAGTTATCGGTATGATGGTAAATGAGGGGCATATAGCCTAAGTTAAGGAACTCAAATGAACAGGTACTAAAATCATAATTTGAATAAGGATTGGATAAATGAGTGGCTCGTACTTGAGGTGAGAATCTCGGCAAGCGGTATGAGAGAGTACACAGATAGGTATGGCTAAAGGACCATGCGACTGTGTGTACGAGTGAGTACAAAGATAGGTATGATGAATATTCATATGGCTGAGTGTACAGTACATGGATTTCTAGAGTCCCCTGCCGGTCATGACTGGAAGGGCAAGCATAAGACTCTTCGGTATGTGCGTACAGTGATATGACGGAGGCATGTGCCGTCATATCACCGATGGTAAGATTGTGAGATAGAAATTATGCGGGTATGGTTGATATACATACAGCTGCAAATACAGAAAGGTAATTGATATACCAGTGCAATACAGGATATATTGACATGAATCGAGTTGAGGTGAGAAACAGGTGCGGAATACCGTTTATGGCTATCCAGTTCACGTATGGTATCTTATGACATTTCGTGGTGTGATATCAAGTATGTGTATATAGTTTACTATTGGAGAAATTGACTCCTTCTTGTTATTTTGATGACTTTTGTCACGCACCGCCTTGGGAGGCATGACTGTCACCTAATGCAACACTGGGATATGGGCTGACCTAGCTGACGTAGGCATCGGTGGTGCCTGCCAGCGACTTAAAATCAGGAAATCAAACTACTATGTCTCGGCTGTAAACACAGCCTCGGGCCGACAAGGCCATGCAGCACCTGTAAAAGAAAATAGCTAACTCATCCAATACAGAACCAAAAGGGATAATATGTAGGCCAACAAGACCACCATGTTATCTAGTTATAGCAGAAACGAAAACAGGTAGCTATACTGGACCCCACACGGACAATATATAAAATAAGACATACATGGTAATACCTCGGAAGTGCCTAAGAGTAGACCCGGGGGTTAATAAATTTAATCTGCAGAAAATAGGGAAAAAGTTGCAGAACGGGAGGTTGTAATGACTCGTGGTTGGAAATCATGAGCCGTTGTTGTGAATCGTGGTTGAGGAGCCCAGGTGGCAGTGTAAACCACGACCGATGTAACGACTCGTTGTGGGAAACAATGAGTCTTCATAGGTAGTCATGGGTTGGATCTCAGGTTTCCCTAGTGGTAGCAACAGATGGAAACAACGGGTCATTTGAACTTGTAACTGTCCTAGGAAGGTGAAGGAAGGACCAGTGGTGACAACAGGAGGTTACAACAGGTCGTTGTAGGTAACAATGACCCGTCCTGTCAATTGTGGTTGGGTCATCAGTCAAGGGAGCAGTGCAACCAACGGGAGGATACAACGGGTCGTTGTAGGTGATAACGACCCATCCTGTCGGTCGTTGTTTGAGAAGCTGAAAGTTTGAAGAGGTCCAGTGCATTCAACGGGTGGTGACGATGGGCCGTTGTTTGAGATAACGACTCATCCTGAGGGTCGTTGGTTTCAGTTAGGGCAGGTTTTCAAATTTTTCTCAGGGACAGTTTGGTAAAATCCCATGCATCTAGCTTTAAAGTGACGTCGTTTTGGGTATTATTTGGGACTTTTTAAAGGATTTTCCTAAGCCTAATCTCTCATTCTCTCAAAAATCCTCTCTCAAACCCTTCTTTCTCCCTCTCCAAGTTCAAGGATTCTTCAAGGATTTTCATCAGAGTTTCAAGGTGCGATTAGAGTGGGTTTTCTCCTACCAGGTATGCGGGACTTCAACAAGGATACTCTTCCATCCTTGTGCCCAAAAATATTTTCGATAAAATCCAATTTTAAATTTATTTAGAATAACATGATCTAGGGTTTGTGTAATGGGTAAATTCTTCTCTATTTTTTTCTTAAATGCTAATATTTACTGTGATTATGAAATTAATTGGAATATTAACTAATAGGTTGCTTTGGAATGTGGATTATATGTTGGGAATGCATGAGTGTAGCATGTTCTTCATAAATTGACTTGAGTATTGAATAGGATCTGTTTATTGTTCGCTTGATTATCATAGTCACGCATGAATATGATGAAATTGTGAAAATATTATATGATTAACCCTAATGACCCGATGATGTCATTAATAACTATGTTGGGGTGAATTGGAGTTTGTAGTTTGCGTAATTGAAGGTAAATTATGTATCATCACCATGTTTTCAATTTAATTGATTGGGAATGACTAGATGGCATCTATATTGTTGAATTATGAAGCTTGGGAGGATTCTATATTGTTATTCTTACTAAAATTATTTTTATAAAATCTTCAAATCTAAAACGCCCGTGGATAAAGAGTTCATAAAAGAAGCGATTATGACAAGTGTTTGAAATGTTTGTAAACCTAAATAAACAAAATCATGAATCCTTGATAAAGTATGAGTTGAATCTATAAATTATGTATGATCTTATGTTACCTATTGAATGAGGTGAGTTCGGAATTGAAATGTCATGATAGAATAGTGCTAATACGAATCTATATCATGCTCGTTTAGGGTGAGATGTTAAAGCTAATGATGAATTGGTTTTGTGATGGTGTGAATCATGATGATAAAGCCTGTGACTAATGTATCAACTAGTTGAGCTTGTGTATATTAAAAGATAGCTCTAATCCTTTCAAAAATGAGTATTGCAAGATGAGAGTGGTGAATGTTCTTGTCTCTGATTAGCTGTAGTAATTTATATTAGTTCTAGTCGTTAGTGGAGTATGTCTTCTCTTAGTTGGTCGGGACTCACATCCCTAGTAATTAGTGGAGTATGTCTTCTCTTAGCTGGTCGGGACTCACATCCCTAGTCAGTTGAGTATCTTATTTCCCTACGTTGGTCGGGACTCATATCCCTAGTCAGCCAGTGACTCTCTATATTAGAGCTCTCTCTCTCCCTTTGATAGTCACTGATTCTCTTTAGCTAAGAATGTTTCCCTTTGATAGTCAGCGACGCTCCTTTCGACCGTTAGAGACTCTTCCTTGGAGAGTTAGGGACCCTCTTGATATCAGTCATGGCATCGTACCTTTGTATTATTCCCGATTATTACTTTTGCACATCATCTTTACTATAATAATATATGTATTTATATTGTGGTTATAATGATATGACTATGTGAATCTCATACAAGATTGTCGTATCTCATTTCAGTGACATTACTATTAATGCATTCTTACATTACTTCCCTCTTGTGTATATTATGAGTTAGTTTATTTATGCTTCCTGCATACTCAGTACATTCCAAGTACTGACCGCACGCCTCTTGTGCTATATCGTTTCATGATATAGATTCAGGTCCCCAGGTTCAGCCACGTGGTTAGATACATTTCTCCTTCTCCCAGTTGCTAGTAGTGAGTCCTCATCCTCCGAGGACGTGGTTTATGTTCTTACTTTTATTATGTTTCAGTTTTCAGAATTTGGGAGTTAGCTGGGAGCTTGTCCCAGCAACTCATCAGTTAGTAGAAGGCTTTCAGACTTGTTTAGATTGATTCAGCGTTGTATTTAAGTGTTGTTAAGATTTCTATATGGGTTATATTAGATTCTTGTTATTATCTTCCTGCTTATTTATGATGTTAGTCGTTTCTGGTGTTAAGTGTATGCGATGATTATGCCATGGATCGACTTGGAGCCTCTCGGGGTTCCTTGTCCCGTGTTATGGCTAGGGTGTGAACTCGGGTCTTGACAACATAGGCCCCACATGGCCAACAACGACCAACTGACTAAAAATTGTAGCCTGCAAGCCTCTAAGAATGAGAATATTGGTCGAGACAGGGCCCCGACCTACCCAAAAGCTATACAATAAAAGAAGAGTAGTTTCTACAACCTGGCAACTCCAGATGAAAGGAGCTGGCCAATATGCTGACTCTGAATAGCTGCTAATGGTGGTCCTGAATCCTGTCTGTCTAAACCTACAAGCAAGTATACATCGCTCCATAGTTGGGTGTAAGTACAATATGTACCGAATATGTAAGGCAGTAGTAGAAGCTAATTAAAACTGATGAAGAATTGAAAGTGAACAGTAGTAAGGGCCAGAAGTTAACCTGTACGCTTTCTTATCCATCACCTGCATATGATAAATCACTACACGTATATGAGTAGAAATTGTATGGTTATTCATTCATAAGCTATAGCGGCAGACAAATATACAAACAAGAACATAACCTGGCCCCCATAAGTCGAGAAGGTACAAGCAACACAAAATAACCTACCTGGGCCCCCATAAGCCTCGGCAGGTGCCAATCAATCTATATACCCCAATTGGTACCCCATGGACTCTGCAAGTAACTGTAACTGTATCCGAGCCATCTGGGCTCCAGTAACTATATCTGGACCCCGAGCCTTGGCTCGACTGAGGGTCATAATGTAACTGGCTCCTGAGCCTTGGCTTGACTATGGATCATAATGTATCTGCTGTAACTGGATCCCGAGCCTTGGCTGGACTATGAATCATAATGTATCTACTGTAACTAGATCCGAGCCTTGGCTCGACTATAGATCATAATATATCTGTTGTAACTAGATACGACCCTCATGGCCTCTATCTAGTGTAACTCATTACGGCCCTCACAGCCTCAATCTGGTCCTCTCGGACATCATACTGCCCCTACAAGCATGGCCCTATAGGCCACAACATCCAACAACCCAAACGTCGTAAGGAAAAACCACTCAATCTAGGGTTAACTCTAACGAGGGTTACTATGTCATTATTGTCGTCTCAATTTATTCATAACAGATTACCATAATAGACTTACTCTAGAATACTTGTCCTCTGCGTAAATCAACTGTGGGCTGCTACTAATCGAATATGCTCCTGAGTAGTCAGCCCTAACCTCCCATAGGCAGCTTATTATAACTCTTAGCCTGAAGGTAATACTGTAATAATGTGGTTCTAGTCCTTTAGACACTAATTTGGTCTGTTCAGACTTCATATGCCTTCTCTGGGCAATTTCTAACCTCGTAGGTATGTTATCTGGACTTAGCCGTTCCCAGCAACTTGTACCTGAGTATCGTATAAGAATAGGCTGGGATGTTGGTCCCATATCTAGCTATTAACAAAGCTTCCTTCTTAGGGAATCTACTGCTTTATCAAACTGGTAACAATTGGGGTGGTTCCTTGAATGACCTGTACGATAATGTCACGCCCCATAACTGAGGGGAGGGCGCGACTGGCTCCCCATACCTGACTGACTGGGAAGCCGACTATATGACATCTATAACTGTAACACTTAGCCTTCCAGGCCACCTGTCACAATCAACTGGAGCACAAACTGGACCCATAATGTCTCAACAATACAGAGTAAACAACTGAAATGCAAACAAGGCTATGAGTATGCTAAACTAAACAACAAAAAGCCGACAAGGCCACAAACTGAATACCATTGTACATACTAAGTCCACAAAGCCTCTAAAGAGTAAACTGACTGATGGTCGGAACAGGGCTCCGACCTACCCATAACTACATCTTAAAACTCTAGCTGAAACAAAACCAGTCTTAGCTCCAGAAAGAAAGTAGCATACCAACACATCCACTAATCTCACGAACTGCTACTGCAACTAGCAATCCCGACCTCTACCTGCACCTACGGCACGAATGCAGGTCCCCAGGCGAAGGGACGTCAGAACGAACGAAATGTACTGGTATGTAAGGCAGAAAACTGTAAACATGTAAGATAACAATGATAACTGAGCCAGAAATAAGGAATAACAACAACCTGGAATCCTGGAAACTGAAACCTAGCAATAAGTCAATACTGAAGTGCAAATGCAACCAAGTAATGCACAAGAAAAACTATAACTATAATGCCAACAATCAACCAATCATAAATCCATATATAAAATTCGTCCAACCGGTGTACCATACCAAGAAAAAATAAAAGTATCTTCAGCTGATGTATCACACCGGGGTAAAATAAAAATATCTCCAGTCGATGTACCACACCGGGGTAAAATAAAAATATCTCCAGCCGATGTACCACACCGGGGTAAAATAAAAATATCTCCAGCCGATGTACCACACCGGGGTAACATAAAAATATCTCCAGCCGATGTACCACATCGGGGTGAAATATAAATATCTCCAGCCGATGTACCACACCGGGGTAAAATATAAATAATTCTCAATCATAATCATAAATAGGGTCAATATGGCTTATATTGAGTCAATTTAACATGTATGGCATATAAATGACAAATGTTAAATTTGTGACCGGAATAGGCCTCTTTCGTAACCCATAAATGCAAGTGAGCACCCATATCATGTAAAGCTAGAAAATCTGTATATATATCACGTAAAGTTGTCAAATTATACATGAACATGTCGACTCAGTTACTTGAAGGACCTTCAAGAGGTTTAGACAACATAAGAACTTTTGTAGGCTTACAAACAATGTCCTACAAATAATCCTACTGTTCGGATGTTTTTGTTGGGTATAAAACTACACGCAAGTGCACGTGGTCGAACAAGTAGTAAAGTGGCTTAAGTAAGCCAAGTATCGATCCCACAGGGACTGGGATGAAGTGCAATCTGCTCAAGTGTACTATATTTCAATTCTAAAAATGCAGACAACAGTGTAACCAAGAGTTTGATATTTTAATTTCTAATAATTATGCTAAGTCTAAAACAATTATCTAATGTGAGTCTGACTATGAATGTGAGCATGCTGAGGTTAAACGAACATGTAATGAAATTAATTGTCGATATAATTTGGTTAGCCTTTTCCTCCGGTTGCTAGTCAAGAATTATTGCCAAGGGATTAAAACTCTCGTATTTAACCCCACTTAAGAATCATGAACCATCCACCTACATTTCTGTGATTAAATGCAATTCATGTTCTAGCCATACAAAACCGATTCCTAAATTGACTAATATGACTTTCAGGTATATTTCTATCCTGAAGGTAAATCAATTCTCAATTTTCCCAAACTAAGAAAGGATCATATCCTATTAATTCACAACTTTCCAATTTCTTGCTCTCTCGAGTGAAACCGGACTTTTTAGATATACATTAACGTAGGCCACACATTAATGCAGTAAGAACAAGAATCAATAGAACAACCATGGAAGAAAAGATGAAAAACCAAAGAATCAATAATCACATTTCATTACAAGTGTTCTTAACCTCAGCAAGAAGATGAATTAACCACTCATTTGTGGATTAAACATCGTTAAATGAGTGTTAAACATACAAGCCATTGAATTCAAGGAGAAGGAAAGAGAGAAAAACCCTGATAATTTCATCCCCTCAACTGTCTGTAACCCACGTTCTTGCTCCACCAAGTCAGAATATTGAAAAATGAACCTAAGTGTTCTATTTATACTAGTGGAAATTTTTCCCGAAATAACAAGCAACGTGTCACGGAGTGCATCGCGGAGCACTGCCTCCGTGACACGCCACCGACGTGGACCCTCACTGGAAACTGGGGGTCCAGGGAATAAGGCCCAACGTGGCACGACGTGCAACGCGGAGCCAGGCCACCGTGCCACGGACCCATCGCGAACCCTCACTGGAAATAGGCTGAAAATTCCCTCTCCAGGCAGAAGGCCTCCGCGATGGCAGTGTGACACGGCTCCATCGCGGAGCCCCTTTATTTTGTGCTTTCCAATGCCTTGTCCCTTGCTCACATCCGAGTCCAACCCCGATCTCTTCCAACATGTATTTTAGCTTTCCGAAATTACATTTTACCTGCAAAACAATGCTAATCATGTTGGTTAGTATAAATTCACATTTTATTACCAATTACATGAGAATTTATAAACATTGATAGCTAAACAAGGCTAAAATGACACCTTTGAGTATCACTTGGGCATATAAATTTGCCCAAGATCACTTACCCCACACTTAAATCCTTGTTCGTCCTCGAACAACAATCGTACACCTCATGCAATTTACATCCCACCCTCGCTACTTTGGTTCGACAATTTAGGTTACGGTCATACCAATTATTCAATACAACAAATCATCAAGAAAACATGCATGGTCCTATCAATGCAATGACCTTCAATACATCAAGACCTCCTAGACTTAAGAATCGACTCTCGATATTGGCAAACTCATGCAAATCAGCTGATCAAGACATCCGACACGAAAATTAACCTTTCATCAAGCATGTGCCCTCACAACACAAGAGAATTTTTCCCTTTTTGTTCATATGAACTCACAAAATTTCGAGCAGGGGCATAAAAACACAATTTCGCTCTCTCTCCCAAAAGAATTCACATGCATCATGTAATGACCCATAAGCTTGCCTTTAGTGTACTACTCCACTAATATAAAGAAGTTTGATGTAAGATAACGTAGGACTTTAACGGGTTGTAATGGAAGCTACGGAACTAGTAAATATTGGGCTAGCCAATAATAGCCACTAGCATCCTTAAGCGCCTTTTCAACACATCCCATCAAACTCATGGACATTGTTTCTTTCTTCATCCTCCCATTCTTGAAGTTTTTCTTTAGTTTGGCCCATATTATTAAGTACACTTGACACCACAACAAAGATTATTCATACACCTTCATTATAGTTTATTTATAACAAGTGCACCTTCAACCTTTTCTTTCCGTCCATCTCTCTGCTTTTCTTTTCTTTTATTTTCACCATTCTCACTCTTTTGACACTTTGGGAAAATTATTTTCTCTTCTTAAGCGCTTAAGAGTTTTGGACCTACTTTACGGCTAATGGAAAGAAGGGATTAAGCTCGATTTACACTTTTTGACAAAAGAAAAAAAATAATAGGCTAAAGGCTCAATGGGCTGACTAGGGTATACGATCAAGGTGGGTACGATAATGAAAAATAGAAACTTCCGGTTAAAAACAAAGAAATGCCTACATCCTTTCCTATAATACACCTCCTTCATTTCGTTTTGTACACACACCAGGCAAGTTCTAGACACTTCACAATAGCATGGAATAACAAAACCTCACTTCACACTTATTGTACATGCTCAATTCAAGATGTCTTCACAGACTCTTCAATCAGCTAATTACAGGAATTCAAACATTAAGCCTCAATCACACTGAATCGAACTCTATGGCCTAGGTATCTCAACATATTTACAAAGTTGCATGCTTTCATACAAATCACCTTTGCATTTCAAATATCACGTACAACACGCAACCATAATTCCGCAACCATAAAGTAACTACAAGTTTTGGGATGCAACCCACAAAAGAAAAACAACTGGAAAATAAATAAAAAAATCTACTCCTAACGACTACATTTCCCTTAAGACGGTCGTCATCCATCCATCATAGGGAACGGTCACTAACTAGGACTTCGGTTCAATGGGACCATTCTCAGTAAAAGAACCAAAAACAAATGCCGAGAAACCCAAGAATTGAAAAAAAAATTAAAAATATCGATCATTTCGATTTTAAAAATATCGATCAATTCGATAAACAAACATATGTAAAAACTCAGCTAGCACATTCAGCAACACACAACAGTTTCACATATATTTACAATACAGAACAACAACTTACAATCACAAATCACAGGGTCAGAAAATTTTGTTCACAGCACAACAACAGATTAGGACATACAAAACAACACAACCAGCACCTAACTACTCCCACCCCACACTTATCTCGAACACTGTCCCCAGTGTTCACAGAAATTAAAATAGCACAAAAATTGGGTGGTGGAACTCCCTGATCAATCAAAATACTCCACTTCTTCATCAGGTGCTGCTGCTTCATCTCCCATGTCTGAATCACCCCCATCGTCCTCATCGGACTCCACATCGGAGTCCTCCCGACGTGTCTCCTTATCCGTGGGGACATCATCATACGTGGGCTCTACAAATGCTGGCCCCACTCGGCATAGATCCTTGGCGTTTTCGCCAAAAGGGTAGTCTAGATCGAGCTGCCATAGCTCCTCCTCTGTTGCCGGCCTCCCGCCTATCCTCAGCTGGAGCATCTGCATCCCGTACATGCGAGCCATGTACTGATCATCACGAGCATGTCGCTCGCCTAGTGTAAGCACTGGCCCGTTGGTGGTGTCGGGAGCCTTAGTTTTAGTGACATCTAAGGCCCGCCGCTCCATCTGCAGGATGTAGTCAAGGGCCTCTTCCTCAATATCTAGGCCCCTCAGGAAGGTGGTGAGTATCCCACCAAATCTGTATCTGTGCCCCTGATGCAACCGGGCTCTCTTCATGGCGGAGATAATCAGCACCCCCACGTTGATCTCCAGCCCTTTCATCAGGGCGTACACCAGGCATACACGATCCCGGGTTACATCCGTCATATGTACCCCCGGGATTAGGCAGGAACAGACGATCTTTAGCCATATTCTTTCTTCCCTGTTCATATGTGAATAGGGCAAAGTCTGATGGTAGCCCCTCTCCTTGTGTCTGTTCCATCTAGCTGGCGATCGGGTTCCACACAAAGTGCGTCTGATGTCCGCATATGGTGGAGTGATGTTCAGCTGTCGAAGCACGTGGGCGTCTGTGTCCCGCGCCCCTAGGATAGCATTGAGGTGGTGGGGCTCAAAGGTGACTATTTGCCCTCTGATTTTGATGGTGTCACTTCTGAGAGTCGGGTCCCAATTGGCATAGAATTCCCGAATCAGGTGCAAGTTGCATTCCTTGGGCTCTTTAAAAATGAAATTGAGCCCAGCTGCCTCGATCCGGTGTACAATCCTAGGGAACTCTTGTGCCAACGGTTCCCGTGCTATGTGTTCCTCGGGGAAGTACTTGCTTTCTTTGTGCTTTGCGTACCACTTCTTCCCCTATTCCTTCACCCACCTGGTTCCGTATCGGCGGCGTTGGCCGCGTGGAACTGCTGGTGCTGCTGGGACTGTTGTGCCCAGTCTGATTCTCTTTCTTCCGGTGCCAGATGTTGATGCGCCTTTCCCTTTTTCTTGCCTGCTTGCCATTTTACCTGTCAACCCAAGTAGACAAGATCAATGTCAAGCCAATGAATATTAACTTCGACTAAGGTCGGGTTAAGCTAGGCTACCCCACACTTAGTACTTAGCCAAAATTACAACATTCCAGCAAGATCATGCTTATTTACACAAGTAAACAACCAACTATACAAACATGCTTAGTGCATACGAAGAATTCGACGGTATATATTCTATGTACTACTCAGACTTCATACAGCTAACCACAATCATTACCCTCGATAACATTTTATTCCATCGCACTTAGCAAGGAAAAACAAAGAAACGAAAACAACAAGAATTTATCTACACGAACCTATACAACTCACCCAATTCTTGCAAATTTCACTATTCCCCTAACCCGAGAATCCGTTGGTCTTTTAACATCATAACAATTAGCACATCGACTCATCTCACTCAACATGTACAAACCGGCATGAATTTCACAAGTTCACTATATTTTTCCACTTCAAATTCAAAAACAAGCCCTAGATATGATTGTATCAATAAAATTAGATTAAATTATGCAATTAACGAGTTCAAGCAATCACAATGATACTCCGAACATCCATCAACACTAATTCAATTGAATTCACGCTTAATTTTTACTTAGGGCAAACTTAGCTCACATCACATGCTCAATATCGAAGAAAATCGATAAGAAATGAGATGGAATCGAAGAACATACCTTGAAATTGAAGAATTGAAGAAAACTCAATGAATTTCTTGGCCTATTCCGTGTCACATTGAAGGGGGAGGGGTTTTAGGGAGTTTGGTCGCGGAGTGTGTGAGAAATAAAGAAACTTTGAGGGGGATTCGGGGTTTAAAAATGGAAAAATCGCGCGGGTAACCCGGCAACCCGGTGTGACTTGTCGCGATATACACAACAACGTGTCATGGAGTGCATCGCGGAGCACTGCCTCCGTGACACGGAGCTGTCGCGAGGGTGTTCTGAAATTTTTTTAAAATTCTGGATTTATACCTCAACGTGTCACGGAGGGTAACACGGAGGTCCTCCTCCATGACACGGAGCTATTGCCCTAGCTCACTATTTTGCCACTTTTTATTGATTTTCATACCTCGAATTTTCCTTTGCGATTCCTTGCATAATTTCCCTCCGTTCGACCTGAAATTCATTCTACTACAAGAAATTGGTTCGAATTATAGGTTTCACTCTAAATAAAAATAGAAACAAAAATAAAAACTAAAAATTTTGTTGTTAATCAAGAAAAAAAAGAAAAAGAAAAATCTATTCACAATTTACAAAGAAAAATTTTCATGGGTTGCCTCCCGTGCAGCGCCTGGTTTACCGTCGCGGCTCGACGTCATTCAGCTCAGTTGTCCTCTAGGGTGATGGACGATTTCTCTCGACCACCGTCCTCCCCCCAGTAGTGCTTACACCGTTCCGGTGGTTTTCCCAATAACTCTCGTGAATCCATACTCTGCTCATCATCGACTTGATCAATCACATTGATCACCGAGAGTTCTTCGTACACAGTCGGGAGCTTGGGTGCCTTGTACACATCGAACACTTCCACCTTGTCGTGTGCTCGCATTGTTAGCTGCCCCGCAACTACATCAATCAGCGCTTTCCCGGTCGCCAAGAAAGGACGTCCCAAAATAAATGGGACTTCCGCGTCTGGTTCAAAATCCAGCACGACGAAATCTACCGGGAAGATCAGGGAGCCCACTTGCACCAGAACGTCCTCCACAATGCCATCAGGTCTGGCTAAGGACCGATCTGCCAATTGCAAGATCACTGTTGTGGGTCTAGGACTCCCTAGACCCAGCTTTTTGAATACCGATGACGGCATCAAATTAATACTCGCTCCCAAATCACATAATCCACGAGCTCGGATACTCTGCCCAATAGTAATCTGTATCGTAAAGCTCCCAGGGTCTTTGAGCTTTGTGGGCAGTCGGTTTTGTATTCGGGAAGTGCACTCCTCCATGAGAGCCACCGTAGCATACTTAGTCAACCGACTTTTGTTTGCCACGATGTCCTTTATATACTTGGCATATTTTGGCACTCCCTGCAAAACATCAACAAGAGGTAAGTTAATATGTACCTGTTTCAGCACCTCCATGAATTTCTTGAAACACGCCTCCTCCTTGTGTTTCTTTAATCGTTGAGGGAACGGGGGTGGTGGTCTTTCTGATTCCGCTTCCTTAGTCTGCCCCCTCTCATCACTTTGCTCCCTCTCGACTTCTGTTGCTCCCGATTATTGAGGTGGTCTTTCTGGTTCCACCTCTTTCAGCTGCAAACCACTCCTTGTGGTCACCGCATTCACCTGCTTGGGGTTGGGATCTGTGTCGCTCGGAAGTCCTCCTCTAGGTCTGGTGTTTTGAGCTCCAACAAATCGCCCAAATTGATATTCAAGTGCCTTGGTAGCTAACTGGTTGTTTTTCACCTCGGCTGCCAATTTCACATAGTCAGCCTGCAATTGAGCTTGATTAGCTATCATAGTCTTGAACATCTCCTCAATGCTGGGTGATGGTGGTGGGGGAGGTGCATTGTTGTTTCTGAATTGTGCTTGATAATTCTGCAGCCCTCCTTGGTTCCTTTGCACACCCTGACTCGAACTCTGCCCCTGATGGTTGTTGCTACCCCAGGAGAAATTCGGGTGATTCCTCCAATTGGAATTGTAGTTGTTGCCATACTGTTGGTGGTTGTTCCTTTGTATATTTCCCACAAAGTTCACCGAGTCCAGATTTTCTCCACAACACTCAGCTGAGTGCTCACTGCTCCCGCACACTTCACACCAAATTTGCTGCACTGCATTCACTGGGGCTTGAGGCTGGTTCATTGTCATGTTACTGAAGTGGGTGTTGAGTTGATTCTGTAAAGCAGCTATCTGTGCAGCAATAGCTGTAAACCCATCCACTTCTATAACTCCTGCTGCTTTCCTTGTCCCTCCTCTTGACGAATCAGCATTCCATTCCGGATTCCCCTGTGAAATACGGTTCAACAAGGTATACAGCTCCTCATAAGTTTTCTGCAGCGCTTGTCCCCCAGATGCTGAGTCTAGCAATATTTTTGTATGGGGTTCCAAACCCTCTATAAAAGTGTGCACCAACACATCATTGGATTGATGATGATGAGGACAATCCCGCAACATGGACTTGAATCTCTCCCAAGCCTGATGTAGATTCTCTCCCTCTCTCTGTTTAAAACTTAGAATTTGACTTCTAAGTCTTGCTGTTTTACCAGAGGGAAAAAATCGTATCAAGAACTTCCTTGCAAGATCATCCCACGTAGAAATAGAATTAGGTGGCTCAGCTTTCAACCACCTCTTAGCTTCTCCCAATAGTCAAAATGGGAACAATGTAAGTCAGACGTAATCTGATGACACTCCAGCGGGGATATAAGTGTCACTTATCTCCAAAAAATTTTGGAGATGCTGCTGTGGATCTTCATGAGGGAGACTTGTAAATTGCCCGCTCGTGTGCAGTAATTGCACCATATTCTGCTTAAGTTCAAACCTCCCTCCTGGCTCAGGTTTGCGTATGCTAGATGTGACATTATTAGCATGTGGGATTGCCACCTCGCGAACCGGCCGAGCTGCTACTTCTTCGGGCACTAACATTGCCCGTACTACCGGTGGATTCTGTTGTTGCTCCATGATTGTCTGTCTGAGCAACTACAACTTTCTTTCTAGAGCTTCTCTCCGCTGACGATGAAATAATCTTTCTGGCTCTAAATACGAGTCCACCAGCTCCTTGTCTCTTGCTAGTGTTCAACAGAGATTAAATCTGCAAAATACAGGCTAAGACCAAGTTGTCAACACTAAGAAAATAAAAATATAGTAAATTAACACTTAAGACAAATTCACCAATTGCCAGTCCCCGACAACGGCGCCAAAAACTTGTTCGGATGTTTTTGTTGGGCATAAAACTACACGCAAGTACACGTGGTCGAACAAGTAGTAAAGTGGCTTAAGTAAGCCAAGTATCGATCCCACAGGGACTGGGATGAAGTGCAATCTGCTCAAGTGTACTATATTTCAATTCTAAAAATGCAGACAACAGTGTAACCAAGAGTTTGATATTTTGATTTCTAATAATTATGCTAAGTCTAAAACAATTATCTAATGTGAGTCTGACTATGAATGTGAGCATGCTGAAGTTAAATGAACATGTAATGAAATTAATTGTCGATATAATTTGGTTAGCCTTTTCCTCCGGTTGCTAGTCAAGAATTATTGCCAAGGGATTAAAACTCTCGTATTTAACCCCACTTAAGAATCATGAACTATCCACCTACATTTCTGTGATTAAATGCAATTCATGTTCTATCCATACAAAATCGATTCCTAAATTGACTAATATGACTTTCAGGTATATTTCTATCTTGAAGGTAAATCAATTCTCAATTTTCCCAAACTAAGAAAGGATCATATCCTATTAATTCACAACTTTCCAATTTCTTGCTCTCTCGAGTGAAACCGGACTTTTTAGATATACATTAACATAGGCCACACATTAATGCAGTAAGAACAAGAATCAATAGAACAACCATGGAAGAAAAGATGAAAAACCAAAGAATCAATAATCACATTTCATTACAAGTGTTCTTAACCTCGGCAAGAAGATAAATTAGCCACTCATTTGTGGATTAAACATCGTTAAATGAGTGTTAAACATACAAGCCATTGAATTCAAGGAGAAGGAAAGAGAGAAAAACCCTGATAATTTCGTCCCCTCAACTGTCTGTAACCCACGTTCTTGCTCCACCAAGTCAGAATATTGAAAAATGAACCTAAGTGTTCTATTTATACTAGTGGAAATTTTTCCCGGAAAAACAAGCAACGTGTCACGGAGTGCATCGCGGAGCACTACCTCCGTGACACACCACCGACGCGGACCCTCACTGGAAACTGGGGGTCCAAGGAATAAGGCCCAACGTGGCACGGCGTGCAACGCGGAGCCAGGCTACCGTGCCACGGACCCATCGCGAACCCTCACTGGAAATAGGCTGAAAATTCCCTCTCCAGGCAGAAGGCCTCCGCGATGGCAGTGTGACACGGCTCCATCGCGGAGCCCCTTTATTTTGTGCTTTCCAATGCCTTGTTCGTTGCTCACATCCGAGTCCAACCCCGATCTCTTCCAACATGCATTTTAGCTTCCCGAAATTACATTTTACCTGCAAAACAATGCTAATCATGTTGGTTAGTATAAATTCACATTTTATTACCAACTACATGAGAATGTATAAATATTGATAGCTAAACAAGGCTAAAATGACACCTTTGAGTATCACTTGGGCATATAAATTTGTCCAAGATCACCTACCAGTTGAACATATTACTTGGATAGAAACACATAGAGCTCATTTCTACATAATTCTTTAACATTTGGGAACTGCAAATATATACTGCCTACCAAGTGGTTCCTTTACCTGTATCGACAACTATACATGGAATTTCATTACCAAATTTATCATGTAGATAAGCATATATAGTTCTTAATTCATTTGACTTATTTGCATGAAAACATGGAAATTATAACTAGGAACTTGGAGTTATTTTTCATATACATAGAGCGGAGAACTGAACTATAGACATACAACGTATGAGACTTCTATATAATGTATAACTCGTATTTAGTTAATTGGGTGACCTCCAGGAGACTTCCTGGTATTCAAAGTTCTAAGCTTAACTGATCATTATCATAGCCTGCACTTATACTTACTTAGACATTAGGAACATTGGTACATGGGAGAATCTCTCCTCTGAATTTAGAAAATTCAATTGATAACTCAACAAGAGCTAAACATAAAGATGCATGACTTGAATATAACTAAAAGAATTCAATTGTATGTTATAACATGAAAATCATATACATTAAGACTTCTTACTGGAAAGACATATAAAGACTTGAGTTTTTAGACTCGTATACAACATCAGATACTTGACCGAGACATTAGCATAATTCTCGAAATATGATCTCTCAAAAACTTCTTAGATCAGGTAGCACATTTCAACATAAATGAGGGACGTAAAGACATAACTTAAGGATCTAAGACTTGGAGCTCTATAACTTAGGAACTAGGAACTCGTGAGTAACTCTCTAAGTGATTCCTTATAGGCAAATAAAGATATATAGCCGTAATTCAGGTGATGTTGGATTGACTTAAATAACTTTACAATAATCATAAGTAACTTAGAAGATCCTAGGATTACCCTTTTCAGACATGGTAGAAAATTTCAACACTTAGAATATATAACTTAACATAATCCTTTAGGGGTATAGCAGAGAGCTTCTCAACTTAAGTTACTATTTTGCAGACGTTCAACTCTAATTATTTCGTAGAAGGTTAACACTTTAGTGGTTATTCATCAACGTAATACATATTGAACATAAACAACTTAATTTATAACTCTTTTGCTAAATGTCTTTAGAACAGGATTAATCTTCATAGATGTTGCGTACCTCGTTCACCATCGTAACCCATATCATCTAATTTAACAATATTTAGCTCTACTTTCCTTATTTATCTTAAATTCTTTGCCAAAAATTATTCACTCTACACTCATGTTTTTACCCCCGTGTTCACTATTCTATCAATTCTTATACGCACTTACCTCTTTGCCTAATTGACAACTTAGCCACGCTTTCCCCGTTAACATGTATCGGTTTAGTTTATTCGCTACGTGCCGCTTGCTTAGCTTTAAAGAGGAAAAATATAAAATCTACTTTTTACCTTAAGCACTTTAAAATATAAACATATAGGAGGGATTAACAATATGATTAAAACGTCATTTCAATAAGCTCGTTTACCCTCAATCGGCTTAGCGTCATCTTCTTAGCTTAAGTTCAATTATGTGTCGTCGTCTTAGCATTTCGTACCAATTTTCACTAACTGACCAGATCTTAACATATATTCAACATCACATATATAGTATACTAAAAAGGACCAGCTCACGGTGCCCACGTTAAAGGGACTTCATACTCGATTTAGAACTACGGCAACAATCGTATAAAAATTACGCCTTTCGCTTCACGTTTGTTCGCTTCAACCATTCTTAACGATTCAAGATTTATGCCAAGTAGTTCTAACCCTTTGGAAAGGATCATATATGCCTCAATATGATTTTAAAAACATAGGAATATTGATCATTTCAATAACTTAGTTTCGTGCTTGAAAAACAAGGAAAGGGACGCCTTTACATACCTTGGCACGTCGACTCTAATTTCGCCGAAAATCTTCCTTTCAAGCTTACTCCTTAAGGCTCCTTCCAAGTCCAATTTACAAAACCAAAAAGTAGAAACTTCACTTCACCAAAGTTCTGGAAAAATTGAGCAGCAACATGCCACAAAAACGCACAAAGAAACAACAACACAATACTACAACATTCTCCAAGTTATAACCTCATAAACTTAAAGAAATCAAAAAGGGAATTACTTACTCTTTCTTGGAGATGTTATCAGCTAAAGTAGGAGTAAACTCCTACTGTTTCCTCTGCCTAGAATCATCTAAAAACACAGCAATACCACAATCAACCACAAGACAACAACAAGTCATGACTTCCTTCCAAGCTTCTCTTTTCAAAGACGAAAAGAGATAAGAGTGAAGTTTCTTACCTGGGATATCTTTTCACCATGTGATAAGGCTTTGAATTCTCTGAATTCTGAAAAAAAATCAACTAAAATGGAGTAAAAATGAGCTTTATAGTTTAATTTTACTTTATATAGGTGGGCTGGCAAGGGTTTGGGCGGCGCCCGTGCGACATGCCCTCGCGCGCGCGCGCACGCCAGCTGTCTGCCTGTCTCGGCGCCCGCGCGCCTGGGCGCTTTCCCAGCCGATAGTGCTGTCTTCAAATGAGCATAACTTTTTACTCCGAACTCCGATTGACGAACGGTTTTTCTCACTGTAAACTAGAATCAAATAACTTTCATTTGACATGTTATGGGACTTCTAGATCATTATATATTTGGAGATATGACTATTTAAAGTTGACCCTTATTTACAAACTTCACATACTTTTCGCTTTTCCCTTTGCAACATGTTTCCCTCCTCACATACGGACAATATATTACCCATAATTCCCTTAATATGACATATAACCATCAAATAATCATTAAAAAAAATTTTGGGGTGTAACAGATAAGCACCGTGTCGACTGAAACTAACTGTCACTGGCAGTAGCCACTATATGGCGGACTGACCCCTATTTCACTAGGCAACCCTGATGCCGCTGCTCTAGGTTAAGACCATACTAACATAATTCTGGCCCTGGAGGCATCGAGGTACACCAACAGCCTCTGGGCGAGCTTTACTGACAATATAGGCACCAAACTGATAGTTATATCACTCGACTGCGCCTATGCTGTTCAACTTACTAACTCAAGCCCAAAAACTATCCACAACTTCTAAAGCCTAGGCATAATGTCAAAATATCAATTCTACTAACATAGTGAATGGGGGACGGAGGAGTTTCTAGGACGCTTCTAGCGTGAGTCACACTTAACATCTTCTTTCCCGGCAAGGGATATTGCCATATACTCTTAAAATGCTTTCTAGTAGCTAGCCACAACATATGTAATCATAATCTACTGATAGCAGCTAATCTCAACATGCATGATCCTTATATACTTGCAACATCTAATTACAATATGTAGGATCGTTGTCTACGTTCAAAAACATAGGTCATATTATTATACGACGAGAATAACTTGCCGAACGAATAAGCCTTAACATACCTCAAATGCCGATTCTTGTTTAACTAATTATTTCAACCTATAGCCTGCGGTTCCACTCAACTGCAGTCCTTATACTGAGAGAATAATGCTAGTTTATAATGATAACTTTTAATAATAATATTAACCATGACTCAACCCTGTTTAACTCGGCCGAAACCCCACAATTTCTCGAGAGTTTAGAAGGGATAAATGCTTACCTATTATCTGTGGCCATTTAGAATCCAATTTGGAGCAATTCTGACAACCTTTACCCAACGGGGTTTCGGCTCATCAAGCGAATTTTCACGAAATAACTCTGCAGCGGTACTTCTCATAGGCCTAAAACTTGTTACTCAAGGAAAATTTGTGTTTAGACGGAGTTTGTCTATGTAATTTGATGAAAAATGGATGAAAACTTAGAAACTCTCTTTGTACAGTCGAGCCCTCTGTTTTGCAATATTTCCCAAATGAATCTAAAACCAAGGATTAAATATATATAGTGAGGCCACCAGCGGGGGAGGGGGGGAGGGTGCGACGCGCCCCCCATCACATCGTGTCCATGGCGCGTCGTGCCCGTGCTTGCACTCGGGCAGGCTGTGCGACGTGGTGCCCAGCGCGTCTAGCCTCCCAGTCCACCTCCATCCGTTTGACGACGCGCATGGGTGTTCACCTCCAGGGCCTTCTCCCGGATGCTTTATATACTATATTTATCAATGTACATGCGCACACGACAATCGTACTACAGAAATTTATGGGGTGTAACAACTTTTATGTGTACTTTAGATGGTAGTCCATAACTACGTTTGATTGTCTTGTTTTAAATTGATTTTGTGGGCTATGGGTGATAGTATGACAGGTTTGAACGTAAGATAGTGTAGTATCGTGAGATAGCAAGTAGACATTATTAATGGATATACTACACTAAGAGAGTTGAAAAACCCTATAGATAACTAAATAGGTTAATAAAAGGTAGAACGGACTGGGTCATTCATATTGAGATGGTAAGAGGAGTAGTTGAGTTATAAGTTTATATGGTGGGATAAAATAGAACTAGACTAAGAAAAATTGATTATTGCCTGGATAGGGTAGCGTTGCAGCGGACACATCACCGCGACAACGGGATTACTGTAGCGGCCTAAGCTCTCACTGCAGTGAAAATAGAGAGAGGCAGACTGATAGGCAAATTAACGACCAAAGCGTAGGATAATTGCGTGAACCTTGATGAGTCATAAAAAAATACTGTAGTGATTAAATTTAGTGGAATTACATAAGTGAAGTAATTGCTGAATTTAGTTTAATTGATTATATATTAATTTTATGTTATTGTGTTAACTAACCCTAGTCGGCCTATGATGCCTACCAATACGTGTAGTGTACTGATACTACCTTGCTATACCTTTTTATTTTAGGTGTAGGATGAGGCAGGTTGAAGTTTCTTGATTGGCGTGGAGTACTCAGCAGCAGCTTCGGTGCTCCTCTTTCTAAACAAAGCTGGGTCATCTTTTTGTCAAGTATTCAAATAGAGCTCTTGTACCTGTCTAGACTAGATCTTGGGAGAGTCATGTTAGAGAAATCTTGTAATGTTAAATTGTTGGGAATTTTTTTGGCAGTTAATGAGAAGTAATGTGAATGCTAGAAATTATTTTCTTGTCTAATTGATAGAAATGTTGTAAGGGTTCTCCTATTGAACAAAGTCGATGTAAGTGCCTGCACGACCTGTCTAGTTGGGCTGTGACAAGTTGGTATCAGAGAATCTTAATTACCGGTCTACAAGTACAAGAGCAATGTTGAGAAGACTCCTAAGTATTGGTGTGTAGACGTCCACACCTAATCTTTAGGAAGTTATAAGGCATTTAGGAAGTCACACTTATTTCTTTCCCATCGTGTTGTCTGGTTGTGTCGACAACTGAGTTGAGTCTAATTGGTATTTGAAAGATTTCAATTGGTATCTTGATAGGCCTGATTGGTATTTGCCTGAGCGTAATTAGAGAAAATCTGTGATAAGACTGGTGGGTGGGGTTAACTTGAGTTAACCAGAGAGACAAAAGAAACATTGTTATATTTGTTCTGCTTCATAAGTCTTGCTGCAGCGAAAGCTGTCTCGCTGCAGCGGAAGGTGTACTGCTGCAATGTATCCGTTGTTGAAGAAAAGACACCGTTGCAATAGACATAGCTAGGCAGAATGCCAGAAATAGAGCTCCTAAGCTCCCCTATTTTGAAACAACAGTTTAGAAGTGCTATTATTCGATACAAGGCCATGTAAGAAAGCACCACAATATTATAGAAAGGAGTCAAAAACACGACCAATCTCTGCGGATGTCAAATGGACATCCGTACATCAAGCTGAACCAGTACCAACATCCAAACTAAACAGGAAAAAGAAAATAGAAAATAGAATTGTTTTACATGCCCCAAATGGGGGATGCCCAAAATAGTAACAAAGCATAGTATGTAGGGGAGAGGGGGGGAGAACATAATTATCTAGAGGCCTCATCACTGCTGCTGCTAGCATTGCTGTCCGCTCCCTCCTCGAACTCACTGAGAAAGAAAAACTCTGGGAGGTTCCTCCTGGTTGCCTGAGGGGTGCTAGTGCCGAGAGTAAGGTGCTTGAGGATTGACTTGACCTCTTTCCATATCCGGACCAAGAGCTTGTCCCGATAGTGCCTCTTCTTCTTCTCCTTCTCTAGCTCCTCCCTGAGCTCAATGTGGGCCTAAGCTAAGGTGAAAATCGTCCCCTGCATCTCCCCAGAATCTGCAGCTGTTGCACTAGTGGAAGGCCTACTGGTGGAAGGTCAACTGGGGGGAGGAGGTCTGGGTAACCCTCCTAAGAGTTCCCACATAGCAGTCACTCAGTCTCAATCCGCTCTAATGGTCCCAAAGGCCTAGAGGTGCTAGCTCCACCATCCCTTCCTCAGTTGAAGCAAACTTTCTCTTCTTCCTGCCCCTCCCTGGAGCCCCCTTCACCATTAAGGAATCGAAGGGCCTGTCACAGTCCACAATGATGTCCCCGGACTCCTAGTGCACTCTGGCCCATTTGCATAGTCGAGTAATGAGAGAAGGAAACGGCAGGCCAGTAATGGTCTTTTTGTGGAAGTATCTCCACTCCTCGATGATTTGGGCCCCCATATTGATCCTCACCCCTCTCAGAACCGCGGCCACCACCAACCCCTGATGATAAGTCACGTCTGTGATATTGGAAGATGGGCGGATCCTCCGAGACACTAAATGGAGCCACCTCCTAGCCTCCACAGTGAAGTGAGTACTCTGTATCCCCGTCGGAGTGATCCCCCAGTTCATCGTAGCCCTATGCTCCTCCTCCACCATTAGGGTGTTCACCAACCATTGATCGTTCCCGGGTGCATCCCTAGTCTTTAGCTCATACTCTGGTGGGTTTGGCAGACCTAAAGCATCATTAATAGTAGCAGCGGTCAGGATGATCTACCTGTCCCAGACATAGGCCACCGGCTCGTCCCAGCTCCAAGCTATGGTAGGGAGATTGACGTAAAACTCCCTTACCTAGGCCTTATTTGCCTTACCTGGGTCCTCTACCAATGGGCTTCAACCCATCTCCTGAAGGAGGGTATAGAACTCCGGAGCCTTCTCCTCCACCTTCTGCATCAGGAAACCCCTCTCATGCAGCAGATCCTTCGTGCTCTGTTCATTGTACTGGAATTGACATTGGCCGTTAACAAAAAGGATGTAGTTTTCAGTGTGAATGTTACTGCTGGAGATGGCCATGATAACTAACCTGCATTAAAAGAAAGTATTAGAAGAGTAATCCAATGACTAAGAGAACTGGTACGAGAAAAAGGAATAGAATTTGAGATGGGGCTACTGATAAGGCAAACTGTTGCAGCTCACGTATGTTCGTCGCAGCGAGTTTGCCACAAAAAAGGTGGGCCCATTATCGCAATACCACTGCAGCGAACAAGGTTTCGCAATAGAGGACATCATCTTATCCGGAACTTTAGACCTCAACAATGGAGGTTGAAATCTCAACCTTCATATTTCTCCAAATTAGCAATAGATCGGGAAAGGAGAAGACTTTCCCAAATTCTAGCAACTATTACCCACCCCAATAGGGCACGAATTCAAGCCCAAAGGTCTTGAAAAAGTCAAAACCACCTCCCCATCCAAACCACCTCAATTTCAGCCTTGCAATCCCATGAAAATGATCAGGATCATGCAGAGAACAGTAGGGAACACATGAGGATGTAAAAACAACTAGCATGTTACGGAAATCTAGCCAAGAATTCAAAATGGGGAGGCCTACATATATTACCCTATAACTACTCGAAAAACAAGAGCAATAGGCCATACACATCCATCATTCACTAATAAATGAAGTAGAGAAGCCATGAGGGTGAAAATTACCTAAGAAATCGAGAAAAATCATCGGGGAGTCGAGAGGATTTGTGCAAATCAAATTAGAAAAAGTGGAATACTGAAACTTGAAAACCCTCTTTTCTGCCTTTAACTGACCCCGTCATCTACTGCAGTGGACCATATTTTCGTTGCGGCAGGAAACCCACTCACTACAGCAAACGGTCAAAAAATAGTGACTACTGAAATTCCGCGGTCGAACCCCACCATTTCGAAAACAATCGGACCAAGTCGTCCAACAAATTAGTAATACCTAGGACATTTGAATAGAGAGGAGAATATTCATAACACCGAACAACGGGTAACAACGTGAATTTTACGTTCAGGTCCAGGTTAAAACCTAGACGAATATTATTACCCACTAGAATTATTTAATACACATGAAAATAATAAAATAGTTTCAAAAATAATTGGTCTAGAGCTCGAAACACAGGAGTTAAACGAGTCCGGACGCTGACTAGGAGTAAGAGGAAAGTTGCGTAGTTGTCTAAACTTGCCTCGAAATCGTAGCGCCACTCGGGGATGAACAAATTTTTAATTGGTATCTGATGTAACAACCCTTCCAGCTACTATAGCATTCCGACCACATAAAAATGGACAAATTTAAATTTTTAGGAATTCGTGATAAATCCTCGAGAGACAAAGGGCGTACAGAGAACAATTCAAGTGGGCTTTGTCGTAATCGGGTGGACCCAAGCGAGTGTCCGCTGCGGCGGGATGATTTCCATCACAGCGAAACCACTTCAGCGGGAAGGGTGTCTGCTGCAGCAGATGATGCGGACCAGAAATCTATAATTCCATTCTGATTAGGATTTTGAAAACCTATTTCTTGAGGAGGACTTATTAAAAGCGTCTAAAAACAGAAATAGACTTTTGGAGGAAAACTAGAGGATCCAAAGGGTGGAATTCGATCTCCATAGCTAGGAGCTCTCGCGAGGAAATAAAAAAATGAAATAGCCATAGTCGAGGACGATTAAGATGATAGCCTGGCGCCCAGTAGTCTATGGTTTACTCGCTTTTGCGTTAGACTTTAGTTAGCTAAACATATACGTGCGTATGATTTTTATGCTTTTGATGAGTAGGATTTTACTTTTTAACTATGTTATGGTCTATTAATCGAAATCAGTGAAAATCTTAGGACAAGCATATTAGAAAAAGGGTAATGAAAACTCATAATGAGGTAAAATCTTAGAGGAGATATTTCAACCAATAAATGGGTACATGTTCTAGGATATGCATTGAGGCAAACATTGCTGAGGATATTAACTTTCGAGTGTCATTGACAGAATATTTCTGGGTATAAATATGAACTTCTTCCTTCTTTGAATCGAAACCTTGGGCGGGTAAATCACGTAGACTATGTGTAGGAGATGCGATTAACAGATTGATTAATAAGTTATAACCATGTTTGAGCGTGAGATGAAGCAAGTGACGTAGGATAGTAGTCCCTTACATAATGACTTGAATGTGTTGTGGTTGGTATTATATTTTCTGAATTGATGATTGTTGTCCGCATTAATGGTGATACTGTGGTAAGTTAATTGTTGATGTAATTTTGTCATGACGTTTTCTAAATATGGTGGGTATAAAGAAACCAAAACTTGGGAGAAACTGGAATAAAGACTAGTGGCAGTACCGCTGCAACGAGACCGCTATAATAGCAGTGATACCGCTGTAGCGGAACCCAAACCAATGAGCAGGCTAAGTCTAAAATCTGATAACATGTTGAATTGAATGTTATTGTTATTGTTTGGACACGAGGTTGATTTAAATTCATGTAATGGTACTTGTGGTGTGAATGTGCAATTCTTGTTGTGTGGTGATTTATTACATGTTGTGTTGCATTATGCGTCCTGGGAATTGAGGGGCGAACTAGCATTGAATGAATGGGTGACTGAGATGACGGATAATACAAAAGGAAAGTTACCAGTATGATGGTAAATGAGGGGCATATACCCTAATTTAAGGAACTCAAATGAACAGGTAACTAAAATCATATTTTGAATAAGAATTGGATACACGAGTGGCTCGTGCCTGAGGTGAGAATCTGGGCGAGTGGTATGAGAGAGTACATAGATAGGTATGGCTAAAGGACCATGCGGTTGCGCGTACGAGAGAGTACACAGATAGGTATGATGAATGTTCATACAGTTGGGTGTATAGTACATGAATTTCTAGAGTCCCCTGCAGGTCATGATTGGAAGGGCAAGCATAAGACCCTTCGGCATGTGCGTACAGTGATATGACGGAGGCGTGTGCCATCATATCACCGATGGTAAGATTTTGAGACAGAAATTATGCGGGTATGGTTGATATACATACGGCTGCAAATACAAAAAGGTAATTGATATACCAGTGCGATACAGGATTTACCGACATAAATCGGGTTGAGGTGAGAAACGGGTATAGAATACCGTTTATGGCTATACAGTTTAGGTATAGTATCTTATGACATTTCATGGTATGAGATCAGGTATGTGCATATAGTTTACTGTTGGAGAAATTGACTCCCTCTTATTGTTTTGATGACTTTTATGTGTACTTGAGATGGTAGTACGTAACTGCGTTTGATTGTCTTGTTTTAAGTTGATTTTATGGGCTATAGGTGATAGTATGACGGGTTTGAACGTAAGATAGTGCCATATATTGAGTAGCAAGTAGACGTTATTAATAGATGTACTACACTAAGAGAGCTGGAAAACCCTATAGATAATTAAATAGGTTAATAAAAAGTAAAAACGACTTGGTCATTCATAGTGAGATGGTAAGAAGGGTAGTTAGGTTATAGATTTATATGGTGGGATAAAACAGAACTAGACTAAGGAAATTTGACTACTGGATGGATGGGGAGCAGACACATCACCACAGCAGCAGGATCGCTGTAGCAGTCTAAGCCCTCGCTGCAGCGGAAATAGAGAGAGGCAAACTGATAGGCAAATTAATAACCAAAATCGTAGGATAATTGCGTGGACTTTGATGAGTCATAAAAAATAAATTTTAGGTATTAAACTTAGTGGGATGTGTTACATAAGGGAAGTAATTACTGAATTTAGTATTATTGATTCTATATTGATTTTATGTTATTGTGTTAACTAACCCTAGTCGGCTAATGATGCTTACCGGTACGTGTGGTGTACTGATACTACTTTGCTACACTTTTTTCTTTTGGGTGTAGGATGTGGCAGGTTGAAGTTCCTTAATTGGCGTGGAGTACTCAACACCAGCTTCAGTGTTCCTTTTCCCGAATAAAGTTGGGTCATTTTGTTTATCAAGTATTTAAATAGAGCTCTTGTACCTGTCAAGACTAGATCTTGGGATAGTCTTGTTAGAGAAATCTTGTAATGTTAAATTGTTGGGAATTTTTTTGCAGTTAATGAGAAGTAATGTGAATGCTAGAAATTATTTTCTTGTCTAATTGATAGAAATATTGTAAGGTTCTCCTATAGAACAAAGTCGGTGTAGATGCCCGCACGGTCTGTCTAGTTTGGCTGTGACAATTGGAATCCTAAACCACTTTGACATTTTAATAATAATATGATTACATAACTCTTTTTTCATGATCTTATTTTAGAATCAACGTGTTGTAGAAATTCCAATTCGTAATTAGGATGATGAGCAATCATGTAGTGTTCTAATTCCATCAAATATCCATGTCTAAAGATTTCATTATCTCCTCTCCAATCATTAACACATAAATCTTTTAACCTATCTATAAGAGTGAGTTCCTCTTCTGGATTTCATACCTTCGAGATGAAGGTATTGATTTTCTTGTCTTTTTCTGAGACGTGCTAGATATTGTTATTGTGGAACTAGCCATTTTAATTTGTGAAATTATAAATAAAATTAAAATTAATACAAAACATAATTTACTACTGAATTATTTTAACTATATTGAAGAAAACTGTAATACAACTAAACTGTCCAGGAAAAGAAATAATGTGAGAGATACACACAGATTCACTACTTAAATTCAGAAACATATTGTTATATATATATATATATATATATATATATATACATATATATTGAGATTCACTATTTGTCTCCATAAAAAATAATGTGAGACATACAAAAAGATTTACTATTTACCTTCACAAAATAACTATAAAGCTACTACATTTTGCAGTGAACAAAAAATCAAAATCAAAAGTATATAAGCACCACAAAAATGAAAACATAGTTTAAAATTATAAAAATTAATTTTTGGCTCTTTCATTCCACATATATTAAGCTAATTCATCCCTCCAAGTGGTCCACTCATCATATGCTTCAACGGTACTAATATTTCATGTTCATGTTGATGCTTCATATGGAATTTCATTTCATACCTAAGGAGTCATCTTCCATCTCTCTTTGAATGAAGTTGTCTATCAAATAATATGCACTAATAATTCTATTATGAACCTTAGCCGAGTACTACGAAGGACTTCTAAGAATTCTCCGATATTCCCAAATGCTCTTTCAATAAAATTACATATCTTAGCACGCTTCATATTAAAGAGCTCTTCTCGGTATTGAAGTGGTGGATTATCACCTTACCAATTTGTTAGCCGGTATCTATATCCTCGTTAGGGAGACAAAAAATCATTTCTATTTGTATATCCTCCCCGCATAGATAGTAATTGCTTTAAAATATAAATAGTGATGTAATTACTTTAAAATATTATTTTGTTTTTGATGTAGTATGAATAGGTAAGTGTTTGAATATCTATCATACCCTCGGGTACTTTCAAACCATTCCTTCGTACAATAGCATCTCGTAATACACGACCAATCAGTAGTTGATCCCACCCAGCCACGTAATATATAAATGAAGTTGAGATTTATATCACAAATCCTCACAACATTAGTTGCTATATTTTTCTTTTTTTGTGTCCTCTATCTTGACTTATATATAGGTTCAACTCTAATGAGAATGTAAGTACCATCCAATGTACCTACATAATCTTATAAAATAAATTCAAGTTTAAATACTAAAGTAAAATTAAAAGTAAAATACTTTCATCATAATTTTCTAAGTCTTTTGATAGTAAAATAACTATTGGATTGAAATTTACCTACCTTAAACCAATTTCATCGATCATCAGTATCATCTTCGAGTATCTAATTAGGATTAATAAGTACCAATGAAGTTAATTTGAGAATAGCTCTTAGACATTTATCAAAGGCTTGACTTACACTCCACCCTGATCTAATATAATCAACCTTGATAGATCTGTTCTTCTTATGATGAGCCAAAATATTTAAGAATGTTGCTAATTTTACTCGATATATTTTTACTATCGATCAACCCTCTAATATTTTTAGCTAAGGAATCTAAAATGAAAAAGGAAATTCTATCCATCCTAAACTTATCAATATATACAACATCATTGTCATGAATAATAACATTTAGATGAGATAAAATTTTAGAAATTCTAGCATTCATGCAATATTGAATGACCCATCTATTTCTAGATTGTCTTCTTAAAAACATGTTGTTTATCATCGTAAAAAGGCAAATAAGGACAAAATATACTTGCACCACAATCTTGTCAAATCCCATGCATTTAGAGCGGTCTCATTGATAATTCCGAACATTCAAGCCTAGTTTTACAGCTATGTGTTATATGTCGAGTGAAGGCTAGGAGATGAACGATTGAACTATCGAATGACCGAAATGAACCAGTGGAGGTACACATCGGCAGCGTGGCATGCCACAGCTCTTCCGCATTAGGGGCCGTGTCACGAAGGCTAGATGGTGGTGGCTACCTATTTAAATGTCTTGGTTGGTTGATGGATCATTTTCTTATCTTTTTTATAAGTATTCACCCCAAAGCACCCTATTTAAACCTCCTCTTTGTTCCCTAGATGATATTAAGGTTAAGGAATAATTTTCAAAGAGATTTTTTGGTGTCGAAAAGCTAGAAACCCCGTGTAGCTCGCATTTTAGCATCGTTTCTAGGCTTTTTGGTGACCGTTCTCATGGTGGCTTCTTGGTAGTCGTTTTCTCTGTGTAATTTTAGTTTCTTAGCATGGTTTAGGATGTGTAAGCATCAGTAGGTTTTTATTTTGGATTTTCTAGCACTGAAGTCGTGAAAAACTAGTCATTTGAGTTCTGTTTCATATTGTTTTCTTGTTGAATCTCTTAGTTGTGTCTATGGAGTGTGGAGTTGCTCTTATGCAGTAGATATTTGGTGGAAGTTGATGAGTTGATCTTGGTTTGAGGTCCATCAGAATTCAAGATATGTAAAGGTTGTTCCTTTGTCTCTTTTGGCATGAATTCCGCTACGTTGTCAATAGTTATGATGCTATGTTGTTGGTTGTTTTGGTATTATGTGTTGTATCTCTAATATATGTTGTTGTACTGCTCTATAGTCAATAACTTAGAGGTATGGCTAAACCACTACATGTGAGCCGAGACTCGTGTGTCGAGGGGCACGTCGGCAAGTCAAATCATGTGGTAATGTTGAGCCGTGCTTTTTGAGTCTAGTGTGATGTTAGAATTAGGTGTAGCTGCCTTGAAGTGGTTGTATAGCTACTGGTTGGCAAAGGTCCCTATCACACTTTTCCTTCAATTCGTTAGGGCTAGACCTGAGCATCCGGTAAAGGCGTTGATAAATTGATTTGAGGTGTAAAATCATTTATAATCATGTGTAATAGTAGTTGTTGCTGCAATTTGAATTAGGGGTTGTATATGTGCTTCCATATAGACATAAGCTGGTTGGTAACTTGTATGCCGTTGTATGACTTCTTACAATTATGATTGAGCTTGCTTGTTTGGTGTCTTGTGACTTGTGGATACATGATGCACGATAGTTGTTCCGGTTAGGGATTGAGACCAAGGGTTAGCTCGGTCTATAGAATTGATATTTCCTTTGTAGTATTGAGGTGCGACATGAATCGAGAGTTGTTTCGGCATGTCTGAGCCTTCCTAGGATTGTGATAGTTCTCCCAATTAGATTGAGTTTTAGTGATAATGCATAACCAAGAGTAGTTTCTGCCATGTTTGAATTTGAACTTGTATACTACTCTATGGTATGCTTGAACATGTTGGTTAAGGTGTTATGATATTGTCGGAAGTTCCATAACTGGCCTAGTCTAAAAGTTTAGCATTGCTACTTGTGGGTTGTTTATAATAGAGTTTGTATTCCTACCTTTTGAACCTATTGTTCTATTGTTCTGGCAGTTGCCTTCTATTTCTGAACTCTTATTTGTTTATTGTCTTTCATACTCGAAACATTGTTGTACTGATGCCCTAATTGGGGCGCTGTATTCATGCCTGCAGGTCTTGACCTTCAGGCTGATCGAGGTCCCCTAGGTTGAGTTGAGTTCCAGACGCTTGTTGTAAGCTCCAGCTTGTTTGGAGATGCTTTTTGAAATTTTTGTATACATATTAGATAGGTCAGAATCCTGTCTCGATTAATATAAACTTGTTGAACTCTTTAGTGGCTAGTAGAGGTACCTGTTGGGTTGTAAGTATCTTTTGATTGTGCAAAGCCTCGGCGGCCCAGGTGGTATAATATCTCATCGCTACGTATATTTCTGTTGTTATTATCGTTCCTTAATGTAATGCCAGACCTCGTCGGTCTTTGCTTGTTATGGTTGGTTTGTGGTAGAGTATGCTCGATCAAGTGTGGTTCAGAGTGCCGGTCACGCCTCCATGATTTTCAGAGTATGAAATATCTCCCCAAGAATGATAAAGTATTCAACATCACACAATTGCTAAGGAATCATAGACACCTATTTTTCATTTAAAATTGCATAATCATTATCAAACTAAGAACATATATACTGAAATATACATTACATACTAAAAAAAAGTTGAGTTCTTGTTCTCTTATACTGGACAAATAAATTTCACTATTGGTCACTAGAACAAATAAGTTTCAAGTCCTATGTACTAGGAGCGGTCTTATTAGAGTACTATCTTTGACATTTAATAAATGATCCAGGTATTGATTCTGAATCTTTGAAGATAAGTGACACATTTCAAACACATGTGTGCTCACCTCTTACAAGTTTTGAAGCTAAAGAAATTGAAATCAATAAATCTCTTTTCATTGAAAAGAAAAATTTTCGAACAAACAAAACAAAATCCACAGCAAACTTTTATACAAGTTCAAAAAAAAAAGTTGACATCAAATTCGAGTGTACTTAAAACTTCAACCTAACTAAAAAATATTGAGAAGATCTAGGATTTCCTTTGTCTCTCACTAGGTTTGTTGACAATTTTGGCTCGTCACGTTAAAAAATTAATACTTCAAGCTTCTAGATGTTAAATAACAAAAAAAATACTATTTACATATTTTTTTTAATTTTTACACAATTTATTAATAATTATTCTTATTTTACGAATATTAAAATTTTTATCAATTTATTGGCATTTCAATCAATTTTATTTCTTGATTATCATTATTATTTTTAAATTCAAATCACATTCTTTTGTCTGATATTAAATATTTTTTATATCTTATTCATATATTTTATTATTTTTTATTTTTAACATAGTATTTTAATACAGAAAGTCGAAAGAATTAATTTTAAAATACAAATAAAGAAAAGAGTCAATGATTCAGGAACATGATTTTGGACACATGATTTTGGGAAAACGTAGTATATTATTGACTATACAAAGGAGGTATCTCATTCTCATTTTTACACACAATTTCACACTATCTCACACTCATTTCTTCTTCTCTACGCTCTTCAAACTTTTCTTTTTGTTTTTTTGAAAAACTAGCAAAATATTTTCTTTTCTCTGTTTCTTTTTAACATTGTCTTTTTTTTAAAAAAAAATAAATTATATGCATTGTCCTTAAATTATTTATGCATTTGTATTTATATTTATTCATGCATTTGTTTTTATATTCATTTATGCATTTGTCTTTGTAATTATTTATTCATATATTTATCTTTATATTTATCCCAATATTTGTCTTTATATTTATTCATGCATTTATCTTTATATTTATTCATGCATTTGTCTTTATATTTATTCGTGCATTTTTGTTTATTCGTATATTGTCTTTATATTTATCTATGCATTCGACTATATATTTATTTATGCATGCGTCTTTATATTTATTCATGCATTTATCTTTTTATTTATTCATGCGTTTATTTTTTATATTTAATCATGCATTTTTCTTTACATTTATTCGTGCAATTTATTTACATTTTATTCATACATTGTCTTTATATTTTTCATGCATATCATCTCTACATTGTCGAGTTAATTTCTCATATAGTCACTCAATTATGGATAGTTCACTCAGAAAGTCATTTTTCTTTATTTTATAACTCAAAAGTCACTCAATTATTGGTGTTTCACTCACAAAGTCACTTAATTGGTATTTCACTCACAAAGTCATTCAACCAATTAGATAATTTTTCATTTAATTTTTCTAATGTAGAATTTTTATTTTAACCCAAATTTATAAGAAACAAAAATTATTCATTTTAATCATTTTATTAACTCGCCCCACTTGACTCGATCCATTACAAGAATGCAATTTTGATATTTTTTATTTTTTATTTAAAAGAATGTTTTTTTTTAAATTTAGAAGTAATTCAATTTAAATTTTTTATTTTATTTCTTAAATAACAATTTCTTATAATTAAACATCAAATATTCGAATACATCTATTCTTTGCTAATCAAAACTAGCATTTTAAAAATAAAAAATATCAAAATAAGAATAAGAATGAATATTATTAAAAATGACAAAAGAAAATCATATTGGTAAATTAAAATCATAAACTTTTAAAATTTAGGGGTCGGGTCAAGTGGGGCGGGTTAATAAAATGATTAAATGAATAGGTTTTTGTTTCTTATAAATTTGCGTTAAAATAAAAATTTTATATTAGAAAAATTAAATTTAAAAAATTATATAATTGGTTTAGTGACTTTATGAGTGAAACACCAATAGTTAAGTGACTTTGTAAGTTAAACACCAATAGTTGAGTGACTTTTAAGTTATAAAGCAAATAAAAGTGACTTTCTGAGTGAACTATTCGTAGTTGAATGACCATCTGAGAAATTAACTCCTACATTGTCATTACACTTGAAAGCATTTTCTTTTATTTTTTTTATCAATATCATCACACTAATGCCCATTATTCTATTTATTTTTTCTCTATACATTGTCTAAATTTCACATATTAATTTTTTTTATATATTTTTATATTCTTTTTTGCATACATCATTTACACATATAATTTTTACATTGCACATACTATATCAATTTTAGAGTCAAATAAAGTCTTATCCACATTTTGTTTAAAAAAAATTCAAACACTTTATGTCAAATCACTTTTTTCAAAAAAAAAAAAAAGAAAAGTTGTCAAGTTATTCTTTCATAGACTTTTTGTTAAATTATTTTTCAAGACTTTATGCTAAAAATCGCTTTTTTTTTTTTATAATAGAAGTTTTATGTCATATCACTTATTTTAAGGCTTTTTCAAAATATTTTGACTAGCATATTTTTTTAATTTTGTAATTTATTATAAATACTATACTTTTGGCCAAAGAAAAAATCTTTCCGTTGTACCCGTGATAAAATACGAAGTTTATTTTAAAATTTTCATTCATAAATAATTATTTGATCGATAAAGGAATTTCCGTTGATTCTCAAGGCCTCCCATGTATGTAAGTTGGGTTTTTATTTTTGTTCATCATTTTTAACTCATTTTGACAAATATTTGTTCATTACTGTTATTCTTATCAAGTGTTTTTAGAGGTATTTGGCGTTACTTTCTGAATTTGAAATTGGAAAGAAATTCAAATATGTTTTTGAATTTTTTATTTGTAATTATTTATTAGTTTTTATCGATAAGCTAACATTGGGTTGTATTTCATGCTTTACGTACCTTATTTTATTCTTTCGTATATATTTTTGACATTATGCATATTTATATTTGAAAAAAGTATTTTTACCTCTCCCTCTATCCTAGAAATAAGTCCAGGTATCACATTTGTGAAGTCTGAAGGATTCATAACGCCTTCTATTAACCTGAATCCTTACTTAAAATCTAACTGGTTTTGTAAACTAATTTTTAGTTGTACATGTTTAATAATTAATTGATTTTCTAGTTTTTTTTTAAAATTAATTGACGACTCTATTTTTTTAATAATTCCTTAGAGACCCAAATATTGCGCCTTATTCAAACCATTTTGGTGAAAATACGAATCGGAATAGATGGCTAACAAGAAGAAGAAGAAAGAGACAATCAAAGTTTTGGGTTTCAGAAACTTCTAGCCTCAAAGATAGTACAATGGATTGAAAGATTTTTCATGATTTGATGCCTTTAAGAAGATGAACAATCAATCTTAGATCTAGAAAATGGGTGAGGAGGATTTGATTGTCTTCTATATGAAATAAAATATTTAATTGAAAGATTGAAAAGGGTAAATTTGTCAGGTAAACTTTTTATTCATGAATTAGTTATTCAGGTATAAGTTATTCTATCTTCTATCCCGTATCAAATAATATATAAATTAACTCATAATTCATACGTGTATTAATTATATGAGATTCTAATTTATTAACCAAATATAGTATTATGTGTGTGAAATTTTATATATGACAAGAAAATATTATTAAATATGGTAAAAGTTATGTAACATTTTATACTTGAAGAACTTTATTATTATCCAATAACCAAACAACTCCTTAGGGGTCGTTTAGTAGCTAGTTAAAGTTATGCGGGTATTAGTAATATTTGAATTAGTTAAGAGGAAATATATGTATTTATGTATTTTTTAATGTTGATATTAATTATGCAGGGTTTAGTTATTCATGTATTCGTTATTCATATATAACTTATTCCACCTTCTATTCTACATAAAATGATACATAGATTCACTCACAACTTATACATTTAGGGGTCGTTTGGTTACAGGTTAGAGTTATGTAGGTATTAGTAATACATGAATTAGTTATGAGGAAATTTATGTATTATTTTATGCAGGTTTTAGTTATTCATGTATTAGTTATGTAGGTATTAGTTATGTAGGTATTAGTTATGCAAGTATTAGTTATGTAAGTATTAGTTATGTAGAAATTACAAATACATGAATTATTGATTATTAAATATTTAATTTATTATAAAATAATATATATTATTTACAAATAAATAAGTAAAAAAATATTATAAAATTATTGTATAATTGAATTTTTTTCTAAAGAAGAAATGGAGGTGTAAATGTACAATGAATAAAAAAAAAGTGATCAATAATGGTTTTTATATATATAACATTCATATTATCTCAAAAAATAAAAAAATACATAAAATAAAAAAAAGTAATAACTAATTCTATTTACACGGAATAAATTATAATTTTTTCAAAAAAGTATCAAATTAAAAAAGATTTTAAGAGTAAATAGGGGTAAATGTGTAATTTTATTATTTTAATCATGTATAACTAATACCCGCATAACTTATTTTACTTTCTACCCCGCATAAAATTATACATAGATTTCCTCATAAGTTATGTAAGTTTTAATCATGTAGAGTTACTAAAAACACAACCAAACATTATATAATATTAATACATGAATAACTTTTATACAACATTTAAAACCTACCAACCAAACATTGTATAAAATTAATACATGAATAACTAAGTTATTCATGTATTAAATTGAGTCTTATCCGGTAACCAAACGACCCCTTATTAGTTATACAGATTTCTAAATTGCAAACCAAATACCATACTAATTTTACACATAATAACTTATATTCTAACTAACTACATAACGTGATTAGTTGTGCAAAATTTAATACTTACATAGGTCACCTTCAATTTAGCTACCAAATGATCCCTTACTAATTTTTTTATTATGTGGTATTTAAATATTTATTTCAACTTTTTAAATAGTTGTCTCCTTATTTACAAAATTTAATAGAGTACGGTAATCTTTTTTTATATATATCTAATCGAAACAACTTTTCAAATTTTGGTGTTTTGATTGTTTATATTTTTAGGGTAAAATAATCTTTACTAAATTCTTTTATTTTTAATTATGTATACGTTAGAAATAAGTTGGACACATGGATAAGTTAAGATTAAGACATGCGTCAAAAGGTAAACACATGAGTAAGTTAGAAAAAGAATGTGGACATATTTCATGGGAATGTTAGAGCAGATCAAAGATACGCGAAGCACCATGCCATACAAAATAGTGATAGAACTTACCGGAGGAACTGAATCGTTTATGGAAGGAGCATCCGAAGGAAGCGCAAAATGAAAGCCTGACAGTTTTACGAAATCCTTACGGAGTCCACATAATCCGTTACTCACCCGTTATTCCATCAGTAATCAATATAATTTATTACTCCATTTTAAGTAAATTAGCATAACGATTGTCAAGCACTAAGGCCTTGAAACTCATAAACTATAAAAGGGACGACCCTTGTAGGACAAAGAGACGTGGGAATCCATGTGAGAATACATCCTTGAATTGAAATGAACAAGCTTTTTTATTTGTGTTCTTAGCATCAAATCAAGTACCTTTTTAATTATTTAATCACTAGTACTTTGACCAAAGGAGGAATCCCCCATTCACACGAAGCAATAGAATTTAGGATATCGTCTAACATACGAGCCATCAGGCTGTTAGTTTATTTAGCGGTATTTCATTATTTGAATTTTATTTTACTTTTTAAGTCAAATCAGCCACATTTTCTTTAAGCTTCACTAAGTTCAATTATACCTCATTTTTAAGAATATCTCTCTGTATAAAAGGAGGTTGGGAGCATGCTGATGTGGCATATGATCTCCATTTCTTTTTCTTTTAATTTTTTAAAATATTTTCTCTAATTTAAATTATTTTTTTATCTATTATTTAATTATTGTCACATTTAATTTTATTCAGAAACAAACCCTCCACCGTCTCCTTTATTTCTGTAGAGCATCCCAACCAGCGCATTCTGAAGGAAAATATCAGCACCGGCAATGGCAAGTGTCCGAGTAGCGTACACTTCGTTCAAACGGATGGCGAGGTGTAGTGGAGTTTCATGGTTACGGTTGTCATGACGATGGTCAAGGACGGCAGTGATTTTATCATCGATTCGTTCCTGAGAAAGCGAGTCGACTCGGTTTGTATCTGGTTGGATCGGCGAGTCGAGGAAGGGAAAAGACGAGTCTATTTAGAGTACAGTGATCGCCTAAAACGACGGCCTAATATACAGGGCTGTGACTGTAATCTTCTGGTTTTATCCTCATCGTCAGTGACGCCATCGCCGCTGATGTTGTTTAAGCCTAAGGTATTCTCAAAATCGCATGTATTTAACTTCTTTTTTTCGTCTCTGCTTCTTGCCTAAAGCTTATCTGCAGATTTAGGTTTTATTTTATTGAAATTTATGTCAAGTTTGTAATTTTGATTTGTGGGGTTTGCATTTCATGACTGTTTGTGCTATGTGTAGAATTAATAGAGGATTTTGGTAGTGGTTTTTGGTTTTATACAGCTTTAAAGTTGTTGCTATGATCTTTCGCTGGAAGAGATTTTAACTCTTCAATTTACTTATCCTATTTAAAGTCATGGTATTTCATGATGGATGGACCAGTGTGTCTGATAATTGATTGATTATGTGTCCTTCAACTATATATGAGTTGTGGGATAATGTAGTCTTTTATTGTCAGTTGAAACCAGATTTATATACATTGACATGTAAAATTAAAGTGAACTTTCAGTTCTGTGCTTTACTATTATGACGAGAGTTCTATTGTTGTTGATTTAAGATGATATGTACTCTCTCATCACTTTATGTAAGAATCAGGACTTCATCTAATCAACTGTTCATTGTCATATATTTTTGTTTAGTGTTTTGATTGTTGTGTTAATCCAGCTATGGTTTTAGCTTTCCGATACGAGTGCTGTTTTTACAAGTTATGCATTAGTTGAGTTCTATCTTTGTATGTTTGTCGAGGTTTAATTATTCTTCTATTAGTGATGTGATAGAAGCTGAAGATATTAAATGTTCCATAAAATTTCATAATTTGCTGGAGTGTAGTATTTTGACATGACTTACTGGTGTTCATTCTCGAGGCAACAGGATAAGCCCAAGTGCATCAGGAGGATTTTTCTTTGAGCTTTTAAAATAGAACCCATAGCCTTGTGAAGTTTTGTGATCTCTTAGGAAAAAAAAGACACAAGGAAGTCTGTGATTGGATTAGTTGATAGTAAGCAAGAAATATTCTCTGTTAGTCAAACAGATACTTCTTATATAAAAATCAAGTGTAGTATGGAGTAAAAGTTAGAAGCATTCAATCATTTGATTACAATGGTCATTCAATGTTTTCGAAGGGTAAGATGAGTAGCTTACAACAACTTGAATGCTAATGTTTTATGGATTTTGACTTTTTTGGTGTAATCTATAGGATGCAAAGGATGAAGATAGTATGATAGATTTCATAGAATCTTTACAAGGATAGGACCTTCACCTTCAGAGTAGGAATCCTTCTTTTTGTTTTTGTACAGCGGGGTTCCTGATATTTATACTGTCTTAGTGCAAAGTTGTGAGATTACATTGGGTATGTTGTTGTAGTGCAAAGTTGTTCCTTCCTAATATATATTTCAATTCTTTCTCCAAAAAAGTATATCTTACCTTTTCAAAAAAAGCATCTTGACATGGCTCAGTTGTGTTCATTTTCTTGGGATAAGTTAGGTGGGTCTAAAAGGTTATTTATGAGATGCTTAAAAGAAAGTAGTTGTCCTATGGTGTTTGTGGAATTGTGGTTGTTTTGATAGTGAGCAAGGAAGTTTGTGAAGTAGTGATTGTTTTAGGATAAGATTTATCTTACGTCTTCTGCCAAAATAGTGAATAGATACTTGATACTTCTTATGTATGTCAACCAAATGTTTTAAAGTAAGGAAACAACATTCAGTCATTTGATAGTCATACTCATCCTTTTTCGAGTAATCACTCTGAGTTAGTTTTCAATCTAGTGCTTCTTTTGTGACCTATCAGCTATAATATGCTCTGTATGAGTTAGTTTTCAATCTAGTGCTTCTTTGTGAATGTTCCCTATCAGCTATAATATACTCTGTCTATGATCTGACAGGTTAGATTTTTTGAACTTGAATTGCCTTTTCCCTTTCTTTCTTTCTGTGTAAAGCCATCTTACCTAAGCATTTGAAGCATCAGTAGCTGTTAGTGCGTGGTTTCTTATTTAGATGATGTTCAGGTATTTACATAGATACCTTTATGGACTCGCCTTAATTTGGGGGCATTTTCTGCGGTGCTAATTTAAGTGTGAGCGTACTTAACAAATACACATTTTTCTATTCATGAGAGTTGTGCATGCATTCCCATGGAAAGAACTTCTCTCACATGATCAAATATCTGGACCTAGTGAGACTTTGTGTTCAAACTTGTTATCTATTCTCTGACAACCTGTATTTGCAGAATTGTAGGTGGTTAGTAATTCAGTGCACATTTCATGCGGAGATTTTTACATTCTTGCTTTTTATTATCTAATATTTCCTGAATCTGTCACTTGTGTGCCTGCATCTATCCCCCAGTGTTTCTCTGCTTTTCTCCCTATTTGCAGTGAACATTGAGTCAGGTTTCTACGCTGGGACCAGAATTGTCAAAGGCTTGCTTGTGGCTGTGGCGGAGCCACACTTGTTCAAGGACACCCAGTCGCTTTAAAATTACAATGTCAATAGGTAAATCCTCTTTTTCGTATATATACAATATGTTGAATCTATTTGGCTTCTTATAGGTTTACTTCTTTATATTTGACACCCCTTGGGGAAAATCTCGGGTTGGCTACTGGCTTGAGGTATGTTATAGATATGCGTTGCTTAAGTTGCGTTTCAGTGAAGGTGTCAATGCATTTAGGAAAAACCAGTCAACTAGCTGATCTATGTGCTGTGTCTTGAACAAAATGAGGGCATTAAACAATAGAAAAATGAGATACTATTAGTTGTTATGCAGACATTATCCATGGAAATGTTAGTGGTCTGGAATAGGAAATTTAAGATTAGTTTCTATACGTGATTGATATGATCTTATTTGCTTTTATGTATTTCTTCTGCGTCAATTTGTTCGTCTTATTTCCCTTTTTAGTCTATTTAAAATTTTATATTTAGTACTCTTTCTGTTCCATTTTAATTGCTAGGATAAAATTTGCACACCAATTAAGAAAAAATTAATAGAGATGGTAATTTGACTAATATTACCCTATTAATTTTTTGGAAACATACAATAATAATTTTTTCACATTTTAGAATGACATTAAGTACTAAGGATAGAATTGAAAAAACATCGTCAATTATCTCTTGAATTTTGAAAGTTGCAAGTATTTTGAAATAGTTATTTTTGGTATACCTAATAATTAAAATGAAATGGAGGGAGTACTCCTTTCCCATTTTTTGTGGCACCTTTTCCTTTTTAGTTTGTTCTAAAAAAGAATGCCACATTTGTATAATTAGAAATAACTCTATCTTAAAATTTTTCTTTTACTCTTTTAATGAAATGATTTATAGTCACGCAACCGTATAAGATTTATTTTAGATCACATATATCAAAAGTCTTTCTTTTATTCTTAAATTAGGAACTTGTCCGCGCTTCGCGCAGTTCTTAAGAATCTCATTTTATGAAGAAAAGATATTTTAAAATATTTAAATTATTTTGATATACAAATTCATATAAATTAGACTTTGAATATACATATATTTTATTATTAACACTTTATTTTATTTTTTTAATAGAGAGTCAATAATATCATTAATTTCTCTTGAACAATTAAGCTTGTTAGCATCAGAGCGGAGAAGAATATTTTTCTCTTTTCCTAACTTGATTTATTTAAAGATATTTTTTCTTTATTACTTTGTTAATTGATGACGTACAATGAAATCTCCATTTTTTTAATACAATAATCGCTCTCACTGAAAGTAAATGAATATAAATAAAGTAAGAGAATCTAGAAAAAGCCAAAAAAGAATTACACTAATTTCGAAAGGGTGAAATGAAATCTATATTTATATCTATATATATATAATAAAGTTAGGCATAAACAAGGTGATGTAGCACCTCTCTATGGCCTAGAAAATTATTTATCTTTTATCTCTTTTTTTGAATTTTTTTCTTCATTTTTGTTATCAATTTATTTAATAATCTATATATCTATATATGTATATAAAAGAGGATCCTTACCCCGGTGATGTGGCACCACTACATAGCAGGAATTATATTTATCTACTTTTACAGATTTTTGCCAATTAAATCCATTTCTCCACTAATCTACATATACACATAAAAATCGCCAAACTAGAACAACGCTTCGCTAATTCTACCTCAATAGGTGCGATAAAACCCATTTTTGCTAATACTTCCTTAAATCGCTATTGACCTATTATCCCTGTTCTTCTAAAATTGCCGGTTGATCTCCTTCATATTATACCTATTCTTCACAACAACTTCCCTCCAGCAATTTTTGCATGATGAAGTGGAAGTTGTTTCTTCACAGGCTCTGAAGTTGTTCGAAATGCCGACTACAATCCCTCCACACGCTCACGTTTGAAGCTTCTCAAAATCAGTTTGTTTTACTTACGGCCTATAAATTTTTTCATTTTCCTATCCTACGACTTCTTCCAGATTATTTATAATTCGATTCCTGATGAGTGTTGTGGGATAAAAATAAAACCTTCAACATTAACATAAAGCTGTTCTGTTTTGTTTATATTGTTTCTAGGTTATTGATCTCAAATCTTCCTTTTCACTTTATATGGAATGCGTAGAGAAATCTTAAATTCTTATTCAACCCGTTAAAAATTCCTCCACTCTGATAGTTTAGACTGTCTTACGACTTCAGGTATACTTTGAAGTTTATAACTACTATTTTATTTGATAAAATAATTCACCCACTTCTAATTAAAGCACTGTCTTATCTAATCACTTAAGCCTCTTCCAATAATCAAAGCTCACCGTTTCATTAAACTGGCTATTACATACTTACTTGATATGCTTATATATTTGTAACGCACTTTATTTTTTAACATACAGAATTCCTCTGATGTATAATAAATCTCTTTCTCACAGCACACAAAATACCTTTAACCCATCCAGATATGTTGCTTTTAGACATTGTTGTAGAATTTTTGGATACAGGGGAGAGTAAAAAATTAGGAGATGCGAAGCAATGAACTGATTGATAGTTTAGAGGCGAGCCATGAAGAGATCAAGACCATTTATATTCAGAAACTGTGTTAGTTCCCATGAAGTTTTGATCTATGTTTTTTTAGATTCACTAGGAATGTGAATGCACAGGCAATTTAGCGGCCATTATTTATTAGAAAACATGTTAAATCCCAACCTATTTGAAAATTTTGTTGGCTTCGGATAAGTCCATTTTGGGATAAGAAATTTATACAACAAAAGCCAAAGAACTTATAAAATTCATCTGTTTTTTTAGATTTATTGATTGTCATTTTACTTTCTTTCAATAAACCTTTCTTGCTTTTAGTATATGAACTTCTATTACCGTTTAACTGAAATTTTATGACCATTTGATGTAGCAGTGGAAGAAGTGTGGGGGTGGTAGCCCATTGGTAAATATCAAGGTGTTTTGGAGTGATTGTGCATTACACATCTTTATTTCCATGTGACCCGCATGCATGTGGCATCGGTTAGATTAGTTATGAAGTACGGTGATCTCATAGTTCTTGGATATGCTTATCTGTAAAGGATACAATCACTTTTGTTACAACACCTTATCTTCGCATATGTTGAGCAGGTTAGTATAGCCTGACTGCCAGATCTTGAGATAATGCTCTAATATCATGTATTTAGGTAACTTAAGATTTTATTATAAACCAAAAAATTCAAGAATTAGTGTGTGATAACTTAAATTTTTTTTTTGTTGATGACCATGAAATATAGTCTTATACTTTCTTATTTCTTTTTTTCTGGGAAGGGTGAGATTTTTCCTTATAAACTTCTCAAACTTTTTAAAGTGTTATATTTGCCACGATGAGATACTGTCTTCCTTAATTCGGTTAATGCTCATTATTTAGCTTTTCAAGTAAATTTTCTGACTTCAGAACTTCAACTATTAATATTTTTTCCATTGGTTGCTTGTGGGCAATATTCTGCAATGAGAAAACATGGTTTCTCCTTGTGATGCTCGCAAAACTTAGGAAAAAAGAGAGGAATACAAATAGAAGGAATTAGAGTGAAACCTTGTACTATTCTAAGTCATGACGTACTTTTGTGTGCTATCAGTAGTGTCAAATTTTTACTGTTACTGTCGTTATACATGACTTAAACTCTTACGATTTTTGTTAAAGATAACTATCATGAAAAGGGGATGCTTAGACTTGCATAAAATTATTCATATTAGGTCGGGTGTGTGTAACTTCTGATCTAACCTTAAACGGTCATTCCTATATAAATAAATAAATAAATATATAAGCTAGAATCTTTCTATTGACATAGTATCATATCTATATTTTTTGCTCTTCCATTCTGTTCTATCGCTTGCTGCTCTGAAATCTGAAAGAGAAAAGGAAAACGAAATAAAAAGTGTCAACTTTCTAGAAAAGATAAAATTAATAACGGATTTAATGTCATTATGATTTAAGTATTTGATTTGTCAGATTGATCCTGCAAAGTACAAGAGTTTTAAAATTTTACTTAAGGAGCAGGGCACTAGAGAATTTTTTAGGGATTGGGTACCTAGTCTTCTTGGTTATAGTGCATAGGGAGTATGCAAATATGTATTCTATGAATATTCCAAGAAGTACTATTTAGAGCTCACTGGCTCTGAGAATGCTGTCAAGTACAAGACTTTGATCTAACTTGTTGGTTCTGCATTTGCTAAAGTTGTTGATGTTGCCCTCTGTCCATTTGAGGCTGTCAAAGTTCGGGTTCAACTCAGCCTGATTTTACCAGAGGCTTGTCTGATGGACTTCCAAGTTTTGTCAAGGCTGAAGGCATTGATTGATATGCCTATTTGTATTATCTTGAACAAATTTATTGTTAATTAGATTTATTTATTCTGGGTCTTTCCTAATGTTAAGAAAAATCTGACCTTTGAGATTTTTCTTCACATGCTTTACAAGGGGATTTTACCTCTCTGAGGATGACAAATTCCATGTAAGCTTACAAATTTTCTCTGATTTTTCCATCACTAGGATATTGAATTTTCGTTTGGATACTTTCTTTGACTTTTAAACTTGGAAACCTTTCCAAATGTGTCATTCAGTTTCTTGCAAGCTTAGTCTATACTTTCTCCATTTCATTTTATATGACAGAGTTCAATTAGACAAGGAGATCAAAAACAAAGAAAGAATTCTGGTACTTACCAAAAGTACCCTTAGAACATGTGTTGATAAACATGTCATGAAATCTTTATGGTTATAAGAGTATGCAATAAATTGTAAAGTGAAATATAGAATTCGTATAAAATGAAACAAAAGGAGTATAACCTTTATTGATTGAACTGTTTGTTGTTCAATTACTCTTTTCTTGAATGTAATGTTCCACTACTCTGAAAAATGGAAACTGCCGGGACTGACTGGGTCTGGTATTAGTTATTTTATAGATACCATGATGAAGTTTGCATTATTTGAAATCGTAGTGGAACAACTCCATAAACATGTCATTCCAACACCAAAAGATTAACACAGCTTGGTGTGAGCTTTGCTGGTATTCCCTGTGTTGTTGCTAAAATTCATTTGCTCTTAATCATTTGAGGCATTATAGTTAATCACTTTCAGAAAGAGAGCTTGCAACTGGCTTAGATATGATTTTATTGACAACTTCAATCTTCCTAATAAAAGGTAAAAATGGTGAAGTAAGCTGATTTTTATTAGTTTGGTGATACAAATATAAAGAGGGTGAAGGTTGAACAAGAAGTAGATCAAAGAGTCTTTAAATTCTGAATGAAAAGTTTGCTTGATCTATCTTGCATCCCATAGAATAGGGAAAAGAAACTGGTGAGATAGTTATGATTACTGGGTGGGTGAGATTGAAGATTTCACCAATTATATCTCTTTTATTTTTTTATAACATACATGTTTTTGTTTTCAAATTGTTTAATTGTATTTCTTTTTCAAATCTGTTAACTATGCTGCATTTCTCTTCTAAAATTTGACTAACTAATGAATATTTATTTGACTTGAAAGGCATTTTATAGCGGTGATATTTTGAAAAAATAATCAGGAGAATTCATCATTAGTTATTTCGTGTATGTTGATTTGTTTGTTTTCTTTTCTCCTTTGATTTATCTTCCCATTTGCTTTGTTCTCTTCTTTTTTTTTGTTTACTTAAACAAATGTATGTTTGTGATTTTTGGATATATATCGTGATTTTGAGTATTTCAAAATTGCTGGAAGAATAAGCAGATATTGAACAGCTCGACTTCTGGTATAAAATTATTCCATCATGTATTTGGCAAGTCTGCAAAAATTTATTAAAATTTTTCCTGCAGATTGATTGTATTCCTAAGAATAAATAAAACGGACAGCATATTCTCATGTGTAAGCAATAAATAAAGTATATGTATTTTTTCTCTCAATATTGTGTCTTTTCTGAAATAATATTATCCGTATTTTGATATAGAGTAATTTAATGATAGAAAAGTGTAGGAGCTTATTTGGACGAGCTTATAACTTTCATAAGTTAGAATTTCTCACTTATAACTTTTAACTTATTTTTATTATTTTGGCTTTAAACCATTGCTTAAAAGTACTTTTTTTAATTTATTCAAACACTATAAAAATGCTTTAAAATTATTTTATCTTAAAAACACTTAAAATAAGCAAATCCAAAAAAGTTCTAAGTAGTAATATCCTTGCTAAATAGTGAAATTGATATGTCAATATGTAAATATTTTCAAAAATAGTCTAATATGATTTCGAACACAAGTTTATCTCCAGCTCGTGGATACTAATCGTTTGTATTAATTGGAATTGATTTTAGGAAAACCTAATATTAATGATGTTCAAGAGAATGCTAATATGATGTGCCAAACATGAAGTTGAAGGTTTTACATTTTGATGGAGAAAAATAAAACAAACTGATATTTAATTTTTATTATAACAACATTTAGAAGATAATTTTATTTATAAATTAATGTTATGGATAGAATATCGCGAAGACAAAATAGATCATACAGTAATGCTTCTATATATCTGGGAATGGAAAAATCCTATTGGCAGGATCATCCTCAGAAATGATTCCCGCAAAATGCTAATATGAATTAGTCAGATTCCAATGGGAACACCGAATACACCATGAAAAAACAAAATAAATAACTAAAAATTATTCAATCACATTCCTTGAGATATACGCGCGATAATATTAATCATTGTGTATTTTATAATTATACATGAAATAAATATTATATATATTCATATGCACTCGCATTAACTCTAACAAATGTTTCAATTTTTAGATAGGAAATATTTTTAACAGATAAATATTTACCCATCTTATCCCAATTTTGTTATAAGTTCTCAATGTTATTGTACTTCATTTAATTTAATTTTGAAATATTCTCAATATTTAAAATTTTTATACAATACTTTATGTCGCTATTATTTTAATGTTCAAAAACTAGAAAAAATATTTATAAGTTTAATAAATATTTACTCATCTTATTCCAATTTTATTACTAGTTTTCAATGTTATTGTACTTTCATTTAATTAATTTTGAAATATTCTCAATATTTAAAATTTTACAATCTTTATGTCACTATTATTTTAATGTTCAAAAATTAGGAGAAATATTATTTATAAGTTTAATAAATATTTACCCATTTTATCCCAATTTTGTTACAGGTTCTCAACGTTATTGTACTTCATTTAATTTAATTTTGAAATATTCTCAATATTTAAAATTTTTACAATACTTTTTATGTCACTATTATTTTAATTTTCAAAAATTAGGAAAAATATTATTTATAAGTTTAATACGATCTTTTATGACCGCGCGAAGGGCGGACAAATTACCTAGTTAGGTATAATTTCAGATGATTCTATCTTAACTTTTTTATGCATACAAGTTTTGAATTGCCTTGATTAAAATTAAATTTTACTCTAATTCAATGTATTTTGCTCGTTGAGGATAACATTTTTACTAAATTATTTTGTTTAATAGTTATATTATGAGTTTGAAATTAAATTATATTTATCAAATTGGATTCTCCTTATTTTAAAAAAATATGATTAATGTAATGGAAGACCAACTTAAAGTGAGATCAAAATGAATAAAAGAATGTTGTAAGGATTGGCGAAAGATACTACTCCTCTATTCATTTTTAGTTATTCATATTTAACTTAGAGACATTTTTTAAGATCCAATTAATAAAAAAAGGAAGGTGTAAATATATTCTTCAACTTTATAACTAAAAATTAATGTACCCTTATTAAAAATTTAATTCATTTGTACTTTTGTCATTACACAAAAGGTACAAATATACTTTTTTCGGCTGAGTGTAATAATTAATTTTAAATTTATTTTTTATTTAAAAAAATCACATAGAGACATATTTATCTCTTCTCACATAGTTCAGGAGTATATTTGACCCTTCTTACAAAATTTAAACATATATTTAATTTTTTTTATAATATGAATTTTTTTTTACCTTCTTTAACTTAATGTCTTTACTTTTAAAAATAATTTATATTTAATCTCTATTATATTATTGGAGTATATATACTCATGTTGTTACCAAATTTAGGTCCAACTACTAAACGCTCACGTCACTTGAGGTAGACACCACATACCATCGTGTCTCACCACTCTAATTGCTATAATATAAAATTTTACTTTAATTTTTAAATTTTTTTTACTTTTTTTTTTTTTTTCTATTTCACTTTTTTCTTTTTATTTCTCAAAATTTTAAACTAAAGAATGAAAGAAAAAAAATAATAAATAAAAACAAAAATATCTAGATAATGATAAGCTGATAGCTTCAGGAGGGAGAGATTGCAGTTCCTTCTTAAGGTCTTTTTCAATCACATTATCTTTCATCGTGGGTTTTAAATTTGTTCTTATGTTGATTAGCATACGAACTTGCATCATTAAAAGAAAACAAAAAATGATTCTTCTTTTTACGCTTATCCATATTGTGATGGGCATAATCTTTATTTGATAATGATAAAATCTAAGAGGTTGGTTTAAATTAAATAGGTTTTTTCAAATTACTATATTCTTTTATTATTTTCGAATATTCTTTGAGACCTAATTGCAATTTATTTTTGTATCCCCATAGTATTTTTTTAGAACATTTGTGGTAGATTTATGTTACATCGCGTAAGTTTCTATCGTTTAACCGACGCACACATATGTATGTCGAAAGCTTTGGAGTACAACTCATGCAAGGAAGGACTCGGGGAATGAGCATACGAGTATGTTGTTGAGCGAGCAGGAGACCGGGGACGGAGGCAGAGCGCAACGGGCGCCGCGCTGCGCAGCCATGCCAGCGCATTGGCCGGCACATTGCACCCGTGTTCTGGCCCTATGGCCAGCGTGCTGCGCCCCCTGCCCACCGCCTCAAATATATATAAACCTCCTTTATGCTTAAATTAAATCATTCCAAATATTTCCCAGATAGAAGAGTGACTTGGGCGACCTTTTCATGAGATTTTCATCAAATTACACCGTTAAACTCCGTTCAATTGCAAATTCGTCTTGGATAACAAGTTTCGGGCCTACAAGGAACATTCCTAAGGAGTTATTTCTTGAAATCTCGGTGGGATTGTCGGAGTTCCGCCTAATAGAAGTTGTGGAAATCACTTCTAATTGAGTCCTAAGCATCCAGAAGTGATAAGTAAGTGTTTCTACCTTCTCAACTCTCGGGAATTTGTAAGCTTTCGGCTGAATTGGATAGAGTTTGAATTGTAGTTAATATGCTTAAAGGATATTATTATTAGCCGTTTCCTAGTATTGAAAATAGCTTTATTCTCTCAGCGTAAGGGCTGCAAATTGGAGGAATCACTGGCTTTAGGTTGGAACTGTTTGGGTAAACGGAAATCGACAATTGAGGTATGTTAAGGCTAATCTCTTCGACAAGTTATCCTCCTCGTATAGTTGATACGACCTATGCCTTGTAAGTAAGTTGCGAGCATGTGTATTGTGATTAGCTGCTACAGATAGATTCGAGACTAAAATGTAGTACTTCGGTTGGGATTGATCCCACCTTATATAGCCTTCCATTGACCAACCTCAGGGTTGCTAACTCTATCAGTGCCTACGGGGCTATAGATCACTCAGAGGAGCTATGTGATGTCTGAAAGGATTATATTCAGGCCTACAAGGCCGTATCAAAGTCCACCCACATATGGACTTCCTTTATGCCATAACGACATTACTGACCCTCCATCGAGCCTTGTGGGCTCAGGGTGCAGCCCAGAGGGCTCAGACACAGTTACAGGAGCCTAGCGGGCTCAATTGCAGACCCAAAGGCCAGGTAGGTTAGCTATAGTTACATGTCGAATCATATTGGCCTTGTTAAGGATATATAGATTGAACTAGGGGCCCCGATAAGTTATTCGGTGTTGATTGTACCTTCCAGGCTTATGGAGGCCAGGTTAAGTTTCTGTTTGTATATTTATTTGTTAGCTATACTTCAGATGATGAGGCTACTCAAGTTAAGTTCTTATCTCTTTTATTAATTACTTTTAGTTCATTTATCAACTTCTATTCAACTTTTATTATTGACTTACATATTCGGTACATATTATACTGACGCCCATCTATTGGGCGGTGCATACTTGCCTGTAGGTACGGACAGATGTGTTTCAGGACCTCCTTAGCAGTCATCCAAGGTTAGCAGATCAATCAGCTCCTTTTCTTTGGAGTTGTCAGTTAGAAAGGTTTGTTCTTTTTGTTGTATAATTTTTGGGTAGGTCGGGGCCCTATACAAGATACTTAAATGATTACTTCAATTTGAAATATGCTTTAGAAAAATCATTGTATTTTACTATGAATTTGCTTTACTATTACTTTATTTTCTTGATTTTAATCTTTTACTTTTAGAATTGGATTTCAAGTTAGTAACTTCTATTTTATCCTTTCTTCGTTTTGAATCGAAAATAGAAGAGTTGAGTAAATCAAAAATCCTTCCCGACTATTATTCTACTCTTAGAGGCTTGCGGACTATAATTTCTAGTTGTTGGTTGTTGTTGGCCGTGTGAGGCCTATGTATGTTATGTTTTGTGTGTTGGCCGTGTGGGTCCTAACTTAGCTAGCGGTTAGCAGCCTTGTCGGCTATAGTATATATATAACTGCCTGTTTTTCTTTTGTTATGACTTAGACAACATGCTGGTCTTGTCGGCCGACATAGAATCCTTTTATTACTGTGACTGCTGGGTTAGCTGTTTTTATGCAGGTTTATTATGTGGTCTAGTCGGCCCGAGGCTGTGTTTACAACCGAGATATAGCTGTTTGTTTTCTTGATTTTAAGTTGCTGGTAAGCACCAGAGATGCATATACCCAGCTAGGTCAGCTCATGTTCCAGTGTGGCACTAGATGCCAGTTACGCCTCCCAAGGTGAGGCGTGACAATTTAATAAGATGAGTGAAAAAGATCAATTTGAGCATCAAGACGCTAAATCCAATTAGATGTTGAATTAAAGAAGACAAAAAAATTCATATATAAGAGAGAATAAATATACCCCTGAACTTTAAGAAAATGATCAAATATACTCTTGAACTTTGTGAGAAGGGTCAAATATACCCGTGTATGAATTTTATTTTTTAAAAAATAAAAATTAAATTAAAATTAATTATTTTATTTCCACTAGCCGAAAGAGTACATCTAGACCATTTTTGTAATAGTAGGGGTATAAAAGAGCTAAAATTTTTAACAAGGGGTATATCAGCTCTAAAATCACAAAATTGAGGATTATATTTGCATCTTTTTTTAAATAAAATAATAAATTTATTATATTACCTTTTGAATATAATTTATAAATACACTGAAAAATGTTTATAATTAATGATAAAAATAAATTAAAAACTAAATAATAAATATATCTTAATTATTTAAATTAAATTAATAAAAATAAATATTTTTTTAATACAGTAAAAAATAGAGCCGTCAATATGGGCTAGGCCCATTGGGCCAGCCCAGCCCATTCCATAATTTGATATTATTGGGCTACGATTTTTGAAGTCCATTTAAGAACTAGGCTTTTAGCCCGGTCCAAATAAGCCCGCTGGTCCGTGGGCTTAATAAAAAATTAATTTAAAAATATACATAAAATAGAATACCAAAAATAGAAAGTGAGGTGACACCATTCATAGGCTAGGACTTGTATTTATTTTTTCTCAATTTTTTGATTTTTTCTCTTATATTTCTCTTAAAATATTTACTGAAAATTTCATTTTATAACTCACACCTCTTTATTTTCATAACCTATATCTTTAATAATCTCAATAACTCACAAACCTTTCATTTCATAACCTTTCAAATATTTAATTTATAAATTTTATGAATATATATATATATATATATATATATATATATATATATATATATATATATATATATATATATATATATATATATATTCTACCTAATTAATATGGCTTAAAAATATATAATAACAATCATCTATGGAGATGTTCCATGTTCATTTTCGTTTTCTCCTTCTTTTTTTTTAATTAATATATATTTTTCTCTTTTTTAATTTTTTTAATTCTTGTGTCATAATATCGACAAACACAAGTTCATCAAGATGAAGAAGGAAGTTTGATAGCGGTGTAAAATTCATCAAAGAGAGATGACCAAATTAGTTTGGTGCAAGTTCATCAAGATAAAGAAGCAAGTTTAATGACGGTGCAAGATTCATCAAGATGGATGGTTAAATTAGTTTGAAAAAATATAAGTTTGGATGATTTATATATATACGGTCTAAGATTCATCAAGAGGGATGGTTAAATTAGTTTGAAAAAAATAAAAGTTTGAGTGATTTTTATATGTGTGTGTCACGCACCTATTGTTGCTTATTTTAATATTTTCAGTTAATTATTTCTTCAAATACAAAATATATAACCTGCAACAACAAGGTTCTATCATTACATTTTGTGTATCAAGACATCAGGAAATGATCTTCAAATAATTATTTTACGGCTAACATATTAGTAGTTCATTATATAAACTTTTACTTTTTAAATATATAAAATCAATATATTATATAATTGTGCTCCATAATCTGTTGATGTAACATAATTCTATGGACAATAATATATCATTTTTGACTTTTTTTCTCTTCTTTTCCTCTTCTCATTCAACTCAGTCCAATTTTTCTTTCTTCCCGCTTGTATAATCTTTTTAAAATATATTTTAGTATATGTCATATATCATTTTTGACTTCTTTTTCTTCTTTTCTTCTTCTCATTCAATTCAATCCAATTTTTTCTTCTTCCCGTTTGTGTAGTTTTAAAAATATATTTTTATATATGTGATTTTTAGACGCCAATAAATATTTAAATAAGTTAACCAATTGAAGATTAAGACATTTAAAAAAACGAAAGATGAAACAACTTCGATTTTTAAGACTTTTTATTTTCTAGAACTCTTACATATTTTATATTTATTTGTTATCTTTTTATTTTCTGTTTTTTCTTATTCAATCCATATGTATTGAGTTAAATTAGTTGGTCTTTATTTAACTTGGAATGTTTCTCACAAATTTTTTATCAAAGAATTTCATATATAAGATACTAAAAGAATCATAATAAAAGAAATGATAGAATCATAGATAAATGTTTGATTAATAAAAAATAATTTTCTTCACTTAAAATTATGAAATTAATAATTAATCATATATTAATTTTGTTTTAATAACTGCATGAAGGGCAGTCAAGTAGCACTAGTTGTATATTAATATTACAAAGTCTAAAAACTCAAATATTAAAATTTAAATATAAAATTATGTTTATAAAATATGTAAATATAAATTTTCTAAGGAATCACTATTTAGTATTTACTCGCATTCACTCTCGGCAGTCGGCAGTCGGCAGCCGGCAGCCGGCAGCCGGCAGCCGTCAGCCGTCTCCTCCTTTGTAGCGTGTTGGTCATTGCAATCTTATTCTCCAAGATTCAAAGTTTAGTGTGAGTTTACTTTCTTTTGTTCCTCTTTATTTTACTGTCCTGTTAGGCTGTTGTTTTGTTTCTATTTTTAATTTATTATTTTCTTTTGTATTCGATCTCTATTCTATGTGTCTCAGATTATTTATGAATTTTTATCGTAATCTCAAATTAGTATTGCAATAATAACTATATTTATAGTCAAATACATTTTGTTATTCAATGAATTTGTTAGTCAATTATTTTGTATATTTTGTAATACAAGGTCCAGGCATTTCTGTATAAATTCTTAGATTATATATTAGATACGCCACTATCTTCAAGATGTGGAGTTTTTACTTATCACCTCTCGTGTGTTTGCTGAAGAATTAATCACACTATTATAAGTTAGTTCATATTGTTTGTGCGGCATAATATATAAATTGACATTTAAATTTAATCTCAACTGATAATTAAATATTTAAATTTTGAGAGTGCATATTTAGGCACCTCAACTTGGTCTCAATTGACAACTAAACACTTCAACTAGTCCACACTATATCTTGTAGGCACACGATGCTGACTTGACACATGACACAGTGAAACCAAGTTGAGGTGCCTAGATGATTATCTTGTAAGTTGGAGTGCTCAATTGACACAGTGAAACCAAGTTGAGGTACCTAGATGTGCATTCTCAAAGTTTGAATGCTTAATTGTCAGTTGAAATCAAGTTTGAGTGCCCATTTATGTATTATATCTTGTTTATTCCATATACCTGTATATGCATGCAATATACCATATCTCTTTTCTTTCTTCTTTAATTACCCACTAGTGAACTTGGCTGCGCGTAAATTTTCTCATTAAATTAAAAAAATAAAATTAAAAATATTGAGTGTTATAAATATTTTTAAAAGAATCTTAATTTAGTTTATTATGCATACTTAAATTTTATAATTTTTGTAATAATAATAATAATTATTATTAATTTTTAAAAGAGTCTTCAATCTTCTAAAAATGTTTCTTACATCAGTGAAACTATTCTTTTTATTTTTGCTAAGAAAGAAATGGTTGATTTTAATAGATTGAACTATTTATATGCATGTGTATGTATACATAATTTTTTTCTTTGTATATCTAAACAATATAAGCTTATATGTTTTTAAAAAAATGTAAATGTGTTTGTAAATAATATATATAATTTTTTACAAGAATGTACGATTTTTCATTTGCTTTTTAGATATCTATTTGTGTTATATAATTTAAAGTGGAGTGTTCTTTAATATTTGGACCAATTATAGATAATTAAGATGTATCAAAATTTTAGATAACTTTATGGGAGAAAAATAAATATTTTTTTTTGTATGATAAGCAAAATATTATGAGCATTTCATATTTATATATTAGGATTTGTTATACTTATTGATTTGTAACTCATTTTATTTATCCAGTCATAATATGATCATTTGATGGAATCTATAAAAGAAATAAAAGGAAAGAACCAATAATTTACTCTTTTTTTTTTAATTGAAGCATGTATTTGATACCCAAAAATTTTTATACCATATTTAATACATATATATATATCTGCATATATATTTATTTGTATGTATGTATGTATGTATGTATGTGTGTGTGTGTTAGGTATTGAGGAGATGATGTGACACCTCTCTTGCTATGTTTCACACGGTTATAAAAAATATCCATAAGTTTAGAAATAATTTATCTATAAATTTAATCAAGATAGAAGAAACATAAAAATCAACTATCAAAATTACAAAATGATAAAATCTATATAGATATTTTAGTAGAATTGAAGCTTAAACAAATTATATTTTTACTATCAAATATTTTTTTAAAATAAAAAGAATAAATTTATTAAGAAAAAAGTCCATATGTTATGTTAATAAATGATTTTGAAATTTAATATAGTTCAAATACACGTGTTTAAAGATTTTTTTTTTCTTGCTTTCATTAAATGAAAATTTTGTTTGGATAATCTTTCTTCTATTCTATTTCTTTTATTGTATTTATTTTTTATTGTCCTTGTTTTTTCTTTTACTTTTCACTATAATCTAAATAAATTCATAAAGTTAATTTCATCTATATCTCTGTTACAATATTTGTTTGATATTTCTTTATTACTTTTTTTTTTCTTCTTGGATCCTATTATTACTTAAGAAAATATTATTTTTTCAAGCTTACAAATTTCTATTTTCTTATTCTAACACCTACATCAAAATTTGTTATTATTCTAATATTATTATTACTCATCTTACAAATAATAAATAAATACATTTCAAAAAAAAAAGGAGACGGAAGCCAAAAAAAAAAACTTACATTTTATATAATTCGTATTAGTTTTTTCGAGCAAGAATATTTGATATCATTTTTTTAAATTTCACCTTTAGTCAATCATGAGAATCTCATATGACAAAAGTAGATTGTGATTGACCTAAGTATATATATTTATTAATGAATAGTAATTGACACATTTATTTTTACATAATAATAAGTAAATTAAAATATATAAAAAGTTATCAAAAATAAATAAAAAGAAAAAGATAAATAGACTTCTTGGAAATATAGATTACTATCAAGTCTTTTTCTAATTTTTTTAAAAATAGAAGAAATAATTAAATCTTTAAAGAAAATGTAAATGGTTCTCGTACCATAAGAAACACATAAAGAAACGTGTATTTAAATATTTAATATATTTTTTAAAAAATCAGTATTATTGTTTGAACCTTGGTTAGTAGCTAGAAAATTCTCGATAAAATTACACAAACTAATCTGCGTCTAAACGAAAATGTAGGCTTGCGATAATCAAAATTTCATAAAAATTCAAACTAAAGATGTTACATGGAGAGAACATACACATCTTTCTTGAGACCTTAATCATAAAAAATAGATGAAAAAAGAAATACAGAATCAGTACATAATATATATTTATTATTGTCAATTCTTTTATTATTCTTTTAAAAGTAGAAGAAATGAATAAATCTTTAAATTTTAAATTGTTCTTCGTACCATAAGAAACACCATTAAAAGGTGTATTTCAATATATATATATATATATATATATATATATATATATATATATATATATATATTCTTTCTTTTGCCCCATCAATAGTATTATTTAAACTTTCGTTAGTAGTTAGCATATTTTTGACAAAGTTACAATAACTAATTTGCATCTAAACGAAAATATAGACTTGCGATAATTAAAAATTCATAAAAATTCAAACTAAAGAAATTACATTGAGAGAACACACAACACAAACATATTCCTTAGGACCTTAATCATAAGAAAATAGATGAAAAAAATTACAAAATCAGTGCATAATTTTTTGAGCTCTTGTCTGACATCCCATCCCACAAATTGATCAACATCCAAGAGTCTTCTTCATCGAGTCAAGCTAAAGGATGACTTTGATGCTATAACAATAATATGAGGAAAACATTACTCCAAATATGAAATAATAAAAAGGATAATCATGAGTAGGGATATCATGAAACAAAAAAAATTGTGAATTTGTATAGACGAAAATAATGGAGTATCATACGGTATCTTAAATTTTATAATTAAATAGTTGCGGTTTATAAATATGAAAACTTAAAAATGATGGAGTTAATGATATTATTAAGAATATAACCTTAATAGGTATGAGTTATAGAGATGAAAATTTTAAAAATAAATAAAGGAGACAAAAAAATAACTATAAAGATATTAAAAAGCATATTCTTCAGAAGTCTTTTGGGTTGATATGTGATACGTTCATAGGTTTAACAAAAAAAAAACTCATTAATTATACTTAAATTGTTTTGAATGGGAAGAGTGCAATATTAATTAAAAATAGACATTAAAGAATAAGAATAAACAGAGGAGTAGTAACTGATATAGTTATTTTTACACAATCATACGTAAACAGAAATATAGAAAAAAATTATAAAAAAATGAAAAAAGAGATAAATAAATTTCTTGGCTAAAGAGAGGTCATCACTTCTCTCTAATGACAAGTATTAATAGTTGTTTTCACGATTCGAACTCATGACCAATAACTTATAGATTATAAGGAGACACCTTATCATTTTTAATGTACTATATCAATCTCATTTTGCCGATGGCTATCGGAAATAATCTCTCTACATTCACAATTTAGTGATGGTATTTGAATTTTCACTATAATATTTCAAATATAAAAAACAAACACACGAAAAAGTCAAGAAAGTTCAACATATACTATATATACGTATAATTAGTTGTATATTTGATACCGAAGTTAAAAGAACTAAAAAAAAAGTCAATTTCTTTACACAAAAAGTGTTAGGAAATTTTTTATTTAATATCTCAAAAAAAATATCTATATTAATAATATTTGAATGAAAATTAATTTTATAATCTTATTGGCTTATATATATATATATATATATATATATATATATTTGTATTCCTTAAATAATTATTGATTGACCATTACTTCTAATTCAAATGCTAATATTGTAAGTAATATTTGTAACAGATCCCATTATTAGTTTTCTCATTTGCTGCTTATCTTTATTGTCCGTTATCAATTTATAACTGATTTTTTCTATCATTAATCCTTCTTACTGAGGGATAAATACAAATTATTTCTTCCCATATTATATTAGTGTGTTGGATTATTTTTTTAAATCATTTTGTTAGTTTATGTATTTATAATTTTATATTAAAAAAGTTTACTGAATTTAATATTAAATTTTAAGAAACACATATATATCATTGAAATGTTCTTATTAATAACTTTTTTATGCATTCAGTTATATATTTTTTAAATTTTGTTTTATATAATGTATAATACTTACCAATCTTGTGAAGCATAAATTTGGAAGCCTAATAATTTTTTATGCATTTATACGTGAGCGCGCACGCACACGCGCGCATATATATATATATACACACATACATATACACAATTAAGAAACCAATTAAAATGAATTAAAAGTGAAAAAATAGAAAACCAAAAAAGAAATGATACAATTAAATTCAAATTTTGGGCATTCTTTTTTGTTTGTTCATTTCTTCTTTATTCCTTTCTGTTGAATTATATGGGTCGACCACCTTACTCAGGACCAGGTCCCTCTATCAGGTTACACAGAGGCAGAGACACATGTACACGAAAATACAACAGTAAGAAGAAGACACACGAAGTTTTACGTGGAAAACTTCCTTGCTCACTGAAAGTAAAAAACCACGACCTACCTCGTAGGATTTCTCAAACTCCACTACTAGATTTGAGCAACAAAAGTTACAAAACCTAGTACACAACTAAGAGGTTAACCTCCTAACCTCCCACTTGTAATACCTCTATTACAAGACTTCAATATTCTCTACTTCAGCTAAAACTCAACTGAAATACAAGGCTAACTCTAGCCAAAATGTCTACTAGCTCTAGCAGACCAAAACGAGAAAAATAACTCATGAAAAACAAGAAAATAAAACTTGTACGAAATACAAGGTTTCTGTTTTGCAGTGCACTTCTTCTCCTTCAATGGCAGCCTCAAAACTTGAGTTATTTTTCTTTGATTCTTGCTGTGAAACAAGGAAACAATGGCTGCCTTTTGAGAGAAGAATAAGCTTATTTTTTAGATCAATTTTTCTGAATGATTTCTCTTGATGGAAAGAGTTGTTGGGTTCTATCCTTTATATCTTTTCAGCTTCCTTTCATCCACATGGGTAGAAGGAGAGTGTATTGATGATACCCACTAGCCACATGGATAAAAGGAGAGAGTAGTAATGATACCCACTAGAAAGCTCTCTTTTTGGTCAAGCACATGTGACCAACTTGGCCTAGGATGCTGCTATGATTCCATGTTGTGCTGCTGTGCACTTCTGCTCTCACCAACTGACAGCCAAAAAGCAAACTTTCCAACTGTAAAGTCTTTTCCCGTCCAGCTAAAAAATGAGTCACACCAGCACAAGGGATCAGGTCCCTATGTGAGGTTGACAGCATCAAAACCAGTAATCTAACAATTTCCCCCTTTTTGATGATGACAACCTTGACAACCTTCTTTGCACATTTTATCTAACACACTTCACAGTATTCCCCCTGTCAGCATAATTCCCCCTGTCATTCAGCATAATTCCCCCATAATTCCCCCTGTCTTAGTATCTTCCCCCTTTGGCATCATAAAAAAGAAAAGAACAGTAAACCAAGACAAGAATGATTAGGTGAGTTAACTCATGGCCACTGGGGCAACACTCACACTAATGGAAATAAGAAAGGCAGAAAAACTAATAGACAATAATAACAATGCAACAGCCAACCCCTGCAATCAGAAAAGCATTACATTATCACTTAGCATAACATACCAAAAGAGAATCATACAAGAACTGTCCATAATCGTGGGAAAGAGAGCAAAACAGGAAGGAGATAAAAAAAATAGGAACATCATTTTGGGTCGGGTGGTCTGTGGAAGAGGGCTGAGAGGCGATCATTGAAGGTTTCATGGGCAGTAAGCAATTTCCTAGTCAAGTCCTTGACCTCAACCTTCAGAGCTTCATTTTCTGCTTTGAGAGGATCATTGGCAGTAAGCAGTTTTTTGGTTTAAATCCTTAATCTCAGCCTTTAAAGCTTCATTCTCTTCCTTGAGAGCAGAGATGGTGCCAGGGTCCTCTACTGGGTGCGCCCTCAGACGAACTATTTCAGCCTCCTTTTGGACAAGCAGAGCAGTGAGCCGTTCTATCTCCATATTGGACTTCTCTTGCGAGGCAATTAAGTCCGACACTATTGACTGACTCTGTGCCCCTCCGCGACGCATCACACATTCACATTCTTCCAGCGTCGAGAGGGTAAACATCTGCTTCTTTGACCCTACTATCCCCAAACCGCATTCTACACCAAAAAATTCAAAGACTTTGTTCAGCGGGAATCCATAAGGTAGGCCATGCTTTCCATCTTTGACATGCATTATTTTGTGTATGTGATTGATCATCACACCAGCCAGGCTTATGGGCTGAAATGTGCTGAGGGCTTCCATTAGGAATAGATCTGCAACTCCTGCCACAGTCCTCTTCTCTGCCCTTGGTAGAAGTACTTTATTTACAAACTCAAACAGCAGCTGATACACACCCTTCATTTGTTTCTTGAGAACTCTCTCCCCTGTGACTCTGTCAAGCTTGGCAATCATGGAAATAAAACGCCTTTGCGCACATTCTCCATCGACAGACCTGATCCCTCTATTAGGAACCTTAAGAATGGAACTGAGAACCTGCTCATTTATCATGAAGGTGACTCCACTCACCTTGCTGTAGATCTTAGTACCATTATCAGCAAATTCCAGCTCATGATAAAATTCCCTGACCTCATTCTCATGTAAAACAGGAACTGGAGGAACAAATAAGTGTCGCCAACTTTGGTAATTGACCATTTCCACCAGCTCAGCCATGCCTTCCATGTCACAAATTTCAGGATCAAATACCTTGCCCCGTAACACCTTTTGGTTCTGCAAGATAAGCTGCCTGGCTTCCCTGGACAGCTCAGTAGACTCATTGGTCCTATCTCTGGAAGAAATCTGGTGAGTAAGAGATGGAGGAATAGAAAGTTTGAAGAGGTTATTTGCAGAGAGCAGTTTAAAGAGGTGAGAGGAAAGATGGAAGGTGGAAAGGGTTTTAAGAGGGGTTATGACACGTCTAATCAGAGAGACTTTTGAACTGGATGTAGATATAACACTTACTTTATGACCGGATACCGTAAGAAACAAGCGGGAAGGGCAGTTCTTACAATATTCTCAAGATATGTTTATAAGTGACAAAGTAATACTGACCTGATAGGACCTGGTCCCCTTATGAGGTTGAACAGGCAGTCCAAAGTCCCTGACTTGTCTAAGTCCAGCCTTCCTTACATCCACCATGCGTGTATACCTAGGGAGGTATAGAACTGAGTTAGACGCATCCACAACAAACTAGCAAGGATACCTGCATTCAGATCATAGCCAAAAACGAGAGTCAACACTTAGACAGAGAAGAGGGAGAATTTAATTCATTTTGATTAAGCCCAGCCTTAATCTGTTTTTATCAAACTGGTCCCTATTCAAGGCTTTGGTAAAGATATCTGCAATCTGATCTTCTGTCCTGCAAAATTCCACACGAATATTTCCCTTCTCAACATGGTCTCTAAGAAAATGATGTCTGATGTCAATATGCTTAGTCCGCTTGTGTTGTACTGGATTCTTAGCCATATTCAGAGCACTGGTGTTGTCACACATCAAAGGGACACACTCGGTCAGGACTCCAAAGTCTTCCAGTTGCTGCTTAATCCATAGTAATTGAGCACAACATGAAGCAGCAGCCACATATTCTGCTTCAGCTGTTGAGAGTGCCACTGAATTTTGTTTTCTTGATCCCCAAGAGACCAGTGAAGAACCCAGAAAATGAGCCATGCCTGAGGTACTTTTCCTATCAACCAGGTACCCAGCATAGTCAGCATCAGAATAGCCAATAAGTTCAAAGGAACCTCCAGATGGATAGAAAAGGACTAAATCAGAGGTCCCCTTAAGATATCTGAGAATTCTCTTAGCAGCCTTCAGATGAGATTCCTTAGGACAAGCTTGGAATTGAGCACACATACCCACACTAAACACAATATCTGGCCTGCTGGCTGTTAAGTAAAGCAGGGAGCCAATAATGCCTCTGTACATAGTTTCATTTACTGGAGGACTGGGTTCATCATTATCCAGTTTTGAAGCAGTCCCAATGGGAGTGTCAATTGGTTTGGCACTTTCCATATGAAATTTTGTGAGCAGGTCCTTGATATACTTCTGCTGACTGATGGCTGTTCCAGCTTTGTCCTGCTTGACCTGTAACCCCAGAAAGAACATAAGTTCTCCCATCATACTCATCTCGAATTCACTTCCCATGAGCGTTGCAAAATCCTCACAGAGTGAATCAAGAGTGGCTCCAAATATAATGTCATCAACATAGACTTGAGCAATAAGCAGATTTCTTCCTCTTGTTTTGAGAAAAAGAGTGTTGTCAATTCTTCCTCTCTTAAAACCATTATCAAGAAGAAATTTTGATAGTCTTTCATACCAAGCCCTTGGAGCCTGTTTCAGTCCATACAGTGCCTTGTCCAGCTTGTATACATGATGAGGTCTATCAATATCCTCAAAACCAGGGGGTTGTTTCACATACACTTCTTCCTTCAAGTACCCATTTAGGAAGGCACTTTTGACGTCCATTTGAAACAATTTAAATTCCATGAAAGAGGCAAAGGCAATCAGCATGCGAATGGCTTCCATTCTGGCTACTGGAGCGAATGTTTCATCATAATCAATCCCTTCCTCCTGGTTGTACCCTTGAACAACCAGTCGAGCCTTGTTTTTGACTGTGACCCCTTGCTCATTTAATTTGTTCCTGAAGACCCACCTGGTTCCTATAACAGTTCTATCAGATGGTTTTGGAACCAAGTGCCAGACTTTGCTTCTTTCAAATTGATGCAGCTCCTCCTGCATAGCATTCACCCATTCCACATCCTTCAGTGCCTCCTTGATGTTCTTGGGCTCAATCTGTGATATGAAGGCTGATGAGGCAAATCTGTTTCGAGTTTTGGATCGGGTCTGCATTCCTGAGTCCAATGGAGACATTAAGTTGTCAAGAGGATGAGAAGATTTTTGTTTCCAGTTAGATCCCTTTACAACAGATTCTTCAGAATTGGAACCAGTTCCAGCAGATTCTCCAGAATTGGAACCAGGTCCCTCTTCTGGGTTGCCTTCTGCATCATCTTCCTTTTCTGCCTCCTCTTCTATGATGTGTTCTGTTGCTTCATCATGAGTGGTCTGATCTCCATTCTACAGGGAGTTCTTTGTGATGTCAGGTTTTTTAGATGAATCATGATTGACATCATCTCTTTGGAACAGCCACAGTTCCTCAAATTCGTCCTTACCCAGTGCTTCCGTGCTCTTCAGCTTCCCATTTTCATCAAATACGACATGGATGCTTTCTTCAACACACTGAGTCCGTTTATTATAGACTCGGTATGCTTTGCTATTTAATGAGTATCCTAGAAAAATTCCCTCGTCACTTTTGGGATCAAATTTTCCTAGATGGTCCTTGCCGTTGTTTAGCACAAAACACTTGCATCCAAAGACTCTAAGGTAGTTCAGCATCGGCTTCCTTTTATTCAGCAGCTCATAGGGGTTTTTTCCAAGTAATGGCCGAATTAGACACCGATTGACCACATAACAGGCCGTGTTGACAGCTTCTGCCCAGAATGACATTGCCACTCCTCCATCTATGAGCAATATTCTAGCAATATCTGCAAGAGTTCGATTCTTCCTTTCAACTACTCCATTCTGTTGTGGAGTCCTGGGAGCAGAAAAGTTGTGACTGATTCCTTTGGCAGCACAGAAAGCTTCAAATTTGGTATTTTCAAATTCAGTTCCATGATCAGACCTGATCCCTGCAATGTTGCAGTTCAGCTTCACCTAAATTTGGTTTGCAAATGACTCAAAGGTGGGGAATGTTTCATCTTTAGTGCGAAGAAACATCACCCAGGTATATCTTGAATAGTCATCAATAATTACAAGGATTAGCTTCTTTCCTCCACGACTTGCAACCTTTACAGGTCCACACAGATCCATGTGTAGTAGCTCCAGGGGTCTGGAGGTGCTCACTTCCTTTTTGTTCTTGAATGAAGACCTGGTGTGTTTCCCTTGAACACAAGCATCACAGATCTGACTCTGAGCAAATTTCACCTTTGGGAGTCCTCGAACCAGGTCCTTGGATACTAGCTTGTTGAGAAGAACAGAACTTACATGTCCCAACCTTCTGTGCCACAAGGTAGCTTCATCCTCCACCACGCTTAAGCAGTTAAGCCCATTTCTAGCAGCTGAATCAAGATCAGCAACATACATGCTCTTGCATCTGTTTGCGGTCAAAACAACTCTTCCTGATTGAAGATTTGTCACTGTACACTGGTCTGAAACGAATTTGACTTCATTTCCTTTGTCGCAGATTTGTGAGACACTCAGGAGGCTGTACTTCAGTCCATTTACATAGAAGACATTTTCTATGGCATGGGCAAGTGTCTTTCCAATCTTCCCAACACCAAGAATGTGTCCCTTTTTGCCATCCCCAAAAGATACTGAGCCTCCCTGATATGCCTTGAGTGAGAGAAAATTATCAACATTTCCAGTCATGTGCTTTGAGCAGCCGCTATCCATATACCATTTCCGACTGCTTTCTCTCACTCCTTCCTGCACATATAGATTATAGATTAGACTTGGGAACCCATTTCAGCTTGAGTTCCCAGTACCGAGACAGAGGATAAATCAATTTTCTTTTGGACCACTCAGGCAGCCTGATCTGAGACATTTTGGAACCAGGTCCCCTTATGGTCCCTAATTCTCCTTTACTAATCACCGTCTTTCTTAAGGCTGCTTGCCTCGATACACAGTTAGACTTAAGGTGCCCATTCCTACCACAGTGTGTGCACAGCAAATTATCAGGATTAGATTCATATTTACTGTGAGGATTATAAGGAGGACTACTTTTCTTATAACCTAACCCTTCACCGGAGTTAGATCTTTGTCCGGTTAATTTTTGTAAGATCTGTGAAGAGGCATTCCATTTAAGCGATCTCTCAAGCTCAGCATTCAGTTGGATCACATTTTTCTCAAGCTCAGTGTTTCTTTTCATTATTACAGTGAGCTCATCTTGTGACCTTTTCAGTTCAGCTTCGAATTCTTTTTGAGCATTTTTCATGTCACTAGTCCCTCCCTTTTTAATAAAGGCATTTTGCTCATTGACTAGCTCTTGACATTTCTCTTCTAGTTCTGCCAAACTTGAGATCAAGTTCGCCTTTTCTAGCTCAAGTTTATCTATATATTGATTCAGACTTTCCTTTTCTTTGGTAAGATCATAAAAAGAGTCAATTAACACACAAGCTAGCGACCTCAATTCTTTCCCATTATAGTCTTTTAGATTCTTTTTAATGTCAAGGAAAGTTACCTCTTCATCTTCATCTCCATCCGAATTTGCCATGAAGGCAAACATTGAGTCAAAGGGTGAGTCATCATCCTCCACAGCCATCATAGAAGCATCTTTCACAGCATCCTCCTTATCAGATTCATCTGAGGAGTTCCCCCAAGCAGCTAGAGCTTGCTTGACTATATTGTCGGCTGCAGCTCTTCTTCTGAACTTGTCAGGGACTCGGTCCTTCTTCTGGGCCTTTTCGGCAGTGGTTCTCAGATACTCCTTGTAATCCATCTTATGCATCGGACAGTCCTTGATAAAGTGACCTGGTTTGCCGCATTTGTGACACAGATCATTGTAACCAGGTCCCTTGTTCGAGCTTGTCCTCCTAGGAAGGCTGCCACTTCGCCTAATCATTTTCTGAAACCTTCTTGTTAGGTAGGCCATATCTTCATCTTCTTCGCTGGAGCTTGCTTGAGCTCCTTTAAGAGCTAATCCTTTGTCCTTCTTCAGCTCACTCCTGCTCTGGTCCTGCTGCCTCTTGAGCTCATAGGTTTTTAAATTGCCTATGAGTTCATCCATCGTGAGGACTTCCAGATTTCTAGCTTCAGTGATCGCATCAACTTTACTCTCCCAAGACTTGGGGAGGACACTGAGTACCTTCCTGACCAGCCTACTTGGCTTGATCACTTCTCCCAAACAATAGAGCTCGTTAGTGATGGACGTGAGTCTGGTATGCATCTCTTGAATAGATTCACCTTCCCTCATGGAGAACATTTCGTATTGAGTGGTAAGCATATCCACTTTGGACTGCTTGACCTGACTGGTCCCTTCATGAGCGGTTCTGAGACAGTCCCATATTTCCTTTGCAGTCTCACAAGCAGAGATTCGATTATATTCATCCGGACCAATACCACAAACAAGAAGCTTCTTAGATTTGTAATTCTTTTCTATGAGTTTTCTGTCATGATCATCAAACTCCTTTCGGGTTTTGGGAATAGAGATGGTTGTCTCTCCTTCCTTTATGGTTTTCATTGGCACATAAGGTCCATCCAGTACCACATCCCACAGCTCACAATCTTCAGCCATGATGAAATCATGCATTCTTGTTTTCCACCATCCGTAATATTGGCCATTAAACCTGGGAGGTCTGGTAGTAGACTGTCCTTCTTCTAAATTTGGTGGTGCTGCCATATTTTACAGGAGTCTTTCTAGGTGTTAACCTTTTAGAAAGCACCTGCTCTGATACCAATTGTTGAATTATATGGGTCGACCACCTTACTCAGGACCAGGTCCCTCTATCAGGTTACACAGAGGCAGAGACACATGTACACGAAAATACAACAGTAAGAAGAAGACACACGAAGTTTTACGTGGAAAACTTCCTTGCTCACTGAAAGTAAAAAACCACGACCTACCTCGTAGGATTTCTCAAACTCCACTACTAGATTTGAGCAACAAAAGTTACAAAACCTAGTACACAACTAAGAGGTTAACCTCCTAACCTCCCACTTGTAATACCTCTATTACAAGACTTCAATATTCTCTACTTCAGCTAAAACTCAACTGAAATACAAGGCTAACTCTAGCCAAAATGTCTACTAGCTCTAGCAGACCAAAACGAGATAAACAACTCATGAAAAACAAGAAAATAAAACTTGTACGAAATACAAGGTTTCTGTTTTGCAGTGCACTTCTTCTCCTTCAATGGCAGCCTCAAAACTTGAGTTATTTTTCTTTGATTCTTGCTGTGAAACAAGGAAACAATGGCTGCCTTTTGAGAGAAGAATAAGCTTATTTTTTAGATCAATTTTTCTGAATGATTTCTCTTGATGGAAAGAGTTGTTGGGTTCTATCCTTTATATCTTTTCAGCTTCCTTTCATCCACATGGGTAGAAGGAGAGTGTATTGATGATACCCACTAGCCACATGGATAAAAGGAGAGAGTAGTAATGATACCCACTAGAAAGCTCTCTTTTTGGTCAAGCACATGTGACCAACTTGGCCTAGGATGCTGCTATGATTCCATGCTGTGCTGCTGTGCACTTCTGCTCTCACCAACTGACAGCCAAAAAGCAAACTTTCCAACTGTAAAGTCTTTTCCCGTCCAGCTAAAAAATGAGTCACACCAGCACAAGGGATCAGGTCCCTATGTGAGGTTGACAGCATCAAAACCAGTAATCTAACACTTTCTTTCCCATTTTTATTTCTTTTCTTTTTCCTCACACAATAATTTTACACCTATCCTAATTACCATCATTATTTTTGACGTCTCCCTCTATTAGTAAAATTTTCTCTCAAATCAGAAATCAGTTCTTCCTTTGTCTACTCGTAATATTTGAAGAATATATTATTATTTTTCACTTTTTTTTAAAAGAAAATATCTTCCACCATTTAAATAATCTATGGTTATTCTCTATAAGTTAGGGAGGATATATGTGTAACAAACTAAGACTATATATGAAACAAAATAAATGAATCATTATTTGCAAATTAAATTTGGCAATATTATATATGAAGGCTTTTCTTTTCTTTCTTTTTCTTGACCTCTCTTTTTCCGTTTTTCTTATTCCTTTTTGTTTATTTGTTTTTTTCCTTTTTCTCCTCTCACTCCATATATATTTCATTTTGTCTTTTTAAATTTTTTAGCAAAATCTCTGAGAGAGATCAATGAGCTTACAAAATAAAACCAACAAAGTATTAAATAAATTCATTTCTTATCTAGGATATAGGAAATTTTTTAATAAATATATGAATTCAAAATTATTTCTATAGATTAATTGGGTTACAACTATAGATATTTTCATTTATAATTCTTTTGTTATATAATACTACACAAAGTATGAACAAACTTTATGAAGTATTATTTCTAGAAATTTTAGTCTTACTAATTTTTTTTATTCATTCAGCCATATCTTTTTTATTTTTGTAATATATAATACTTACCAATTTTGTGAAGCATATATTTGGAAGCCTTATTAATAATTTTATATGCATCTATATAGATATAGATATAGATATATTTTTTTAAATTAAGAAACCAATTAAAATGAATTAAAAGTGAAAAAATAGAAAATCAAAAAAGAAAATGATTCAATTAAATTTGCTTGTTCATTTTCTTCTTTATTCCTTTCTTTTCTTTTTCGCTCACACAATAATTCTGCATCTATCTTAATTACCATTATTATTTTTGGGATCCCCCTCTATTAGCAAAAAATTTTCTTAAATCAGAAATCAGTTCTTCCTTTTTCTACTCATAATATTTGAAGAATATTTTAATTTTTTTTTACTTTTTTTAAAAGTAATAATATCTTCTATCATTTAAATAATTTATGATTATTCTCTATAATTTAGTGAGATTATATGTGTAATAAACTAAGATTGGAACAAAATAAATGAATCATTATTTGCAAATTAAATTTTAATTTCGGCAATATTATATATGGAGTTTTTTCTTTCTTTTCTTTTTCTTGACCTGTCTTTTTCTGTTTTGCTTATTCCTTTTTGTTTGTATTTATTTTCCTTTTTCTCCTCTTACTCCATTATACTTCATTTTGTCTTTTTAAATTTCTTAGCAAAATCTCTGAATATAAAAGATTTCCGAAAATATCATCATCTTCTTTTCATACAAATTCAAAGTATTTTAATGAAAAAAGCTAGTGAAGACAGAAGAAGAAAAATAATTACACTCATACAATAGTTTGAGTCAAAAAAATATATCAAATTAACTGTACATTTGGACTAAAACTTCTTCAAAAAGTCTGATTCCTGCTTCTTTTCTTCTTCTTGCTTCATCCTTATTATGTTTACATGATTGGTGTTTGGTATCTTGAAAGGAGAAGGAAGAGTTGTTGATCCAACACGACTATACAGGAGTACAAGATAGTAATGGTATTGATGCTTGAAATTATAAAATAATTTTAATTTTGTGTGTGTGAGAAAGAGATTTAATCCATAGAATAGGTGATCATACATGAAACTTACTTTCCACTTTGAAAGTTCTTTCTTCTATTTGTTGAAAGTTTTTGCTTTCTGAGATGTTAATTTCAAGCAGATGCATCTTTGAATGACATCGACTTTGTAACCGCGATAAATCATCTGTGCATCTAAAACATACCTACAAAGAATAGCAGTATTGTTAATTTTAGTGATTTTTTACAGTCTTCAAAGATAGATATCAATAAAAAGCACAAAAATAATAATGAAAAAAAATAGAAAGAAAGATAAGATGTCTACAATGTGAAGAGGAAGAGAGTTGGTTTCAGAGAAATTATGTGTTATGATGTACATAAATTGCACCATTATTTTAGCTTTGTCTTTAATAGGATTAAACATCTATTTTAATAGGAGAGAGATTTCAAAATATGTACTAAATGCAAATAATAAAGAAAGAGACATTTTTAATTTTCTTTGTTTGAAGATTTTAGGTCAGAAAATGAGAAAAAAAACTTAAAATTATGAGAATAAAGATAAATGATAATGCTGGCCAATGAGGTATGCCATATTACCATCTTCATTTTCAGTTATATATATATACACACACACACTCATAGATTGTCATACATTAGATACATAATCATTATTAATCTATCAAATAAGATTAATCTGAAATGGGATTATAAATATATATTTACCCAAATGTGCGTACATATGTTATATTATATATACGAAGTCTGGATCATGTATAAACTTTGGTACTATTCAGTTGGTCTACTTTTTTAAGTTTTAAGGTCTTAGCCTTTAAAAATTGTCAATATAAAAATTGAAGCATGCCATTATTTTAATCGTTCAGTTGGTCTGATATTTCTTTTTGGTTATCTTCTTGTATATTTTATTACAGAAAGCTAGGGAGATTAATGGATGACACAAATAACATGCGTGAAGATAGTGTGGAGGTAACTGAATCGGTAGAACTAAAGCAGAAAAAAATCAAATCAACAATATCAGATGTGTGGAAATGGTTCGCAAGAATTGGCATAGCTGAAAATGGAATTGAAAGGGCAAAATGTAATGGTTCATAAAGAGGTATGTCCAAAACTTAAAGATCGCGTAATCTAGGTCATATGTTCATTAATCAAGAAGGTCAATTACAGTCTAGAAAAGTTGATCAACAAATTCAGCGTGAAAAGCTTGCGGAAGCTATTATTAAGCATAATTTTCCATCTTCTTTTGTTGAATATGACGGAATTAGGAATTGGATAAATTATATAAATCCAGACGTTGTGATGTCTTCTAGAAACATAGAAGTTATAGATGTAAGAAAGTGTATATCAGAGAGAAAGAGAAATTGAAACAAGATTTGGCTAAAATTTCTAATAGAGTATGTTTGACTTCTGATTATTGGACATCATCTACTTCAGAGGAATATATTTGTTTAACAGCTTAATTTGTTGATGAAAATTGGAGGTTGAATTGTAAAATTCTAAAGTTTTCATCGTATGTTTCCTCCTTATACTGGAGTTGAAATGGTTGTTGTTATATATGACTGCTTGAAAGAATGGAGCATAGATAAGAAGGTATTTTCTATCACTTTGGATAATGCTACCGTCAATGATAGCTTGCAAAATATTTTGAAAGGGCATCTTAATTTGTAAAAAAAAATTAGTATGTGATGGTGTGTTCTTTCACGTGCGTTGTTCTGCTCATATTTTGAATTTGATTGTTCAAGAGGGTCTAGAGGTAGATAGTGATTTCTTGTTTGCAATTAGAGAAAGTGTTAAGCATGTTAGAGGATCAGATGGAAGAATGCAAAAGTTTGAGCAATGTGTTAAGCAAGCTGGAATAGAAACTAATGTTGGTTTACGTTTAGATGTATCAACTAGATGGAACTCAACATATTTGATGCTTGAAAGTGTTCTTCCATATGAAAAGGTTTTTGCTAGTCTATATTTGCATGATAGAAATTATGCTTATTGTCCTACATTTGATCAATGGAGAAGGGCTGAAAAAATATGTGAATTCTTGGAGCCATTTCATGAGATAACAAACTTGATTTCTGGCTCAAGTTACCCGACCTTCAATTTGTATTTTTTGCAAATTTGGAGAATTGAATACATGCTTAAAGAGAAGTTAAATAATGAAGATAAAGTTATTAAGGACATGACTTTAAAGATGCATGAAAAGTTTGAAAAATATTAGAAGCAATATAGTACAGTACTTGCGTTTGGAACAATTCCTAATTCCCGTATGAAGTTGCAATTTTTAAACTTTTGTTACTCTAAGTTAGATCCTATTTCGACACAAGAGAAGATCTCACTTGTGAAGAATAAATTGTATAAGCTTTATGGACATTATGCGAACAAGCAAAACATTGCTAGTGTTTCTAATATACTGACAACACCAAGTGAAGATAGGAGTAAACCCAAAGGATTCAAAGTATTCAGTGTAAGTAATTTTTATCTTATTAAGAATTGAATATTTTTCTAACTATATCAAACATTTTTTCTACATATATTATTATTATTATTACATGTATTAACTGTTGTCATGTTTTTAATTTCATAGGAATTTAAAGCATTTGAAAGTGTAACTACCTCTAGCTATGGAAAATCAGAATTGGATCTATACTTAGAGGAATCAAAGCTTGATCTTGAGAAGTTTCAAGATATGGATGTTATCATGTACTCGAAGGATCACTCCAAAAAATATTTTGATCTTTCTGTGATGGAACGTGATATATTTAGTATTCCTATTACTACTGTATCATCGGAATCATCATTCAGCATTGGTGGATATATTCTCACCAAGCATAGAAGTTGCATCCATCATGAAAATGTCCAAACACTTGTTACTGCTCAAAATTGGTTGCACGATTTTTCTCAAACTAGTAATATTTCTTTTGTGCATTTAAGTATTATTAGTTCTTAAAATTTAGTTATTTCTTAATGTTTAACTAATTAACATTGGATTTAAACTGCAGATGAAGGTGAAGATGTTAAGACAACCTCATCATAGGCTGATTCAGATGTGCTTGATGAAGATGATTGTGTTGGCACTGAATACGCCATAAGTTCCATGAAAGTTTTTTTAGGAGTTCATTTTCACTTTCAATGGATGAAATATTATTATTTGTTGGTGTGTTTTAGTGTGATTTATTGAAAAAAACTAAGGTTAATATTTTTATTTAACTAGTTGTATTTGTACTCTTTAATCGTTTAATTTTTATATTAATATCTCTATTTTGTTCGAAAGATTTCATGTCAAAAATTATTCAATTTCGCAGAAGCTTTATGTCTATTAAGATCGTGTTCTTGTAGGGTTGTACTCAAGATATTTGCATAGAATGACAGTTGTTTTAGATTGAAGTCATACAATTAAATTTTTACTTGTATTCAAATTTAATAAGTATTATTAGGATTATTTTATTTGTGAATTTAAGACTTGACTACTAGCAAGTAGTAACACCATGTAATATTGTATTGTAAATATTTACGTTAATATTTTTAAATAAGAATTTGAATTAATAAATTATTTTAGAAAATACTTTTTTTTAAAAGTGGGGGCACGGTAAGGCCCGCAGCCCACGTATTGATAGTGTGGACTTGCTATTTTATCGCTCACCAAAATGATGGATCGGTCCTACCTGATCCGTCAAACTCCAAAACCCGTGTGAACTAGCCCGTATTGATTAGATCGACCCGTATTTACAACTCTAGTAAAAAGATAAGAGTGATTGAATTGAGTAACAGACTCAAATCTTTTTGGTAAAGAAGAAATGTTTCATAAATTTAAGGTCTTACCAATTGTGGCATGATAAAGAAGATTAGGTCATTTGGTTGAAAAATAAATATTTTGTGATAATTAATTTTAAGTTTAATTACTTTAAAATTTTTATTTTATTTTTAATAAGAAATAAGAGATAAATAATTTCAAAATTAATTTTTTGAATAGATTTATTCTATATTTGGTTGAGATAAAATCTCGGATTTATTTCAGATTTAATTTTTTCAGAATTGTTATCTCACATTCAATGTGAGATAAAAATAACACTATAATTCTGAAATAATAAATTTTAAAAGAAGTTATCCTAAGATTTTATTATCTCAATTAAATATGGGATAAAACTATCCAAAAATTAATCGCGGGACTATTTATCCCTTAACCCTCATTGAGGGTGGGATGACAATTTAAAAATAACTAAACCCGAAATTAGTTATTCCGGAATAACTTGTTTCCCAACCAAACTGTTACACCCCGTAAGTTTCTAGCATGTAGTTGGCTTATTTGCATGTTGTTGGGAGTTTTAGGATGCCTTATGCGCGAGGAAAGGGCCCGGGGAAAGGCCGAACGAGTGCCAAGTTGGGATTTCGCAAAAGGAGGCCGAATCGCGCTGCCCAGAGGGGCAAAGTGGCACAGAGCTGGGACCTCTGCGTTAGCCAACGTGGCACGGAGTCAAAACGGCGCGTTGGCCAGTGTGCCACGTTGCCATGTATTTTGCCGCAAGTATATATAGGCCTCACCCTTTAACTTTATATCATTTTCCATTATACAAACGACCAGAAACAGAGGGAGGACAAAGAGAATATATAATTTTCTTCTATTTACGCCGCCAAACGTCGTCCAAACTCAAATTAACTTTGGGTACCGAAGTATAAAGCTGCAGGGAGCATTTCTACGGAGTTAGTTTCGCGAAGATCGCCCGGTGATGCGTCGACCCGCCGATTCAAAGTGATTATAATTGCTCCAAACTAGTTTTAATACACTCCCAGCATTAAAGTGAGTATTTTTCTCTTCTATACTTTCGAGAAATTTCGAGTTTTCGGTCGTTGTTCAATAAGTCGAAGAATAGTCAGTAGATATATACATAGTATTGTTTTCTTCCAAAATAATGATGAAATTAGTTCTATTCTGCTGTGAAAATGATTACAGTTGGGGAAGTAGATGAATATTAGCCGAGCTACGCCAGTTAATCAGAAAGTCGGCAGTCGAGGTATGTAAAGCTAGTTTCTTTCGGCAAGTTAATTGTCCCAGTATAGTAAAATAGTATATATTCCAGTAGAGTATTTCAGAAACAGTATAGCGTACTCAGTATGAAATTTAGTAAAACACGTCAAAAATATTATATCATGTTTAGCATGAAACTTAATAAAACAGCATAAGTCCTGACAGATTATTTCAGAAATGTTATTTCATGCTTTAGTATGAGATTCAGTACAGCATGTCAGAGATTATATTATTATTATTATCAAATTCAGTATGTATTATATGCAGTCATTACTATCAGTTGAGACTTGATTGTATTGTTTGAGGCTGGATTACCTAGCTTCCATGACCACCCCAGGGTTAATAGCTGTATCGACTCATCCGCTAGAGGGCGAGGATACGTCGCTCTACGGAGTAGCATACCGTCCGCTAGGGACGAAGATGGTATGCCAGTTCATATTTTGCCTTGTTCGGCTTTTATACACCCCCGTCGAGCGCTTGCGCCTGGGGTGTTGATTTCAGGAGTCCCGAACTCAGGTACAGTTATAGTCAGGGGCCCAGCGGGCCCAAGTTGCATACCCAGGGGATCGGCAGGTTGCTTATAGTTACTAGGTGATGTGATATGACCTGGGTAGGGGTAAATAGATTGTGATGATTGTACCTTCCGGCTTATGGGGGCCAGGTAAGGTTTATGTTGTGTTAAGTTATGTCATGTTATTTTAGTTATGGTTAGATAGACAGTAGGACGCCACATTACCAGGTACGACTCCTACTCTTTTCAGGATAGTTAAGGTTAGTCCTGAACCCACTATTCCAGTCAGTTTCAGTCTGTCTTTCTTATTGCTCCAATTACTATCAGTTTCATTATTTACTTTCAGTTATTTTCAGTTGTTGCTTTGCATACTCAGTACCAGTGGTACTGACGCCTGTTTTGGGGCGCTGCATTACTTATCTGCAGGTGTACATAGAAGTGGAGCAGATCCCTCGTAGTTCCATTCAGCAATACAGAGCCTTCAGCTCCTTTCATCCGAAGCTTAGAAGACAGAGGTTTACTTTCTTCTTGTCTGTACAGTATGGGTAGGCCGGGGCCCTATCCCGACCATTTTATTATTCTTAGAGGCTTGCAGATTGTATATTTTTTCCTGTGATTAGTTGTATTGTCCGTGTCGGGCCTTATTCAGTTGTTAGTTGGTGGCCTTGTCGGTCACAGATCAGTTTAGTGCTCGATTTCATTTCTCAGATATAACTAAAAAGCATGGTGGTCTTGTCAACCCGCATAGGATCCCTTGTAGTTGGTTGTTCTGGTTAGCTATTTATATCCTTACAGGTGGCTATAGGCCTTGTCGGCCGGAGGCTGTGTTTACAGTCGTTATATAGCCCATCGTTTTCTTGAATCCAGAGTTAGAGCCAGTCTGGCACCAGAAGTGCTTAGACTCAGTTAGTCCAGTAGTCCAGGTCCTAGTAGGCACCAAGTGCTAGTCATGCCTCCCAAGGTGGGGCGTGACAAACTTGGTATCAGAGAAGGTCGTATCCCAGGGAGTCTGCAAGCCGTGCTAAGTAGAGTCTTGTCTATGGATGTGTTGTGCACCACATACTATAGACAGGAGGCTGCAAGGCATGATAGGATGATTACTCTTTCTTCTTATTCAATCGTGCTATAGAGCGGTACAGTATAGGGTTGAGTCCCTGAGCTTATCATACTCTTTTTTTACAGATAAAATGTCAGATCAGTGACATCCTATTACAGGCAAAAGATTGGATATAGTAGCAGGAAAGGGCACCAGTAGGATGCCTCAGCCTCGATTAGAATCAGTCCATCTGAGGGCGATACAGAGTCATCATCTCGATCTTCCCAGCAATCTCCATCACATCAGGAGCCGCTTGGAACGACACCACCTCCGGCAATTCCTATACCTATACCATCTGACCAGGAGGTCAGGAGTGCAGTAGTCATGTTAGCACAGATGATGGCTGCTCAGCGTCAGTCGATGCCATCTACAGCTGCAGAATCATCAGGAGGGCCTGGTAGTTCGAGGGTCCGAGAATTCCTGGCATTAAGTCCCCTGCAGTTTACAAGGACGGATCGGACAGTGATCCCCAGGATTTCCTAGACCAGATGTAGAGGATCTTCAGGGTAATGCATGCCACACCCACAGAGTCGGTTGAATTGGCGGTATTTTGGTTACGGGACATCGTTGTGTTGTGGTATGAGAGTTGGAAGAGGTCCCGAGGGAGATATATTTCCCCTCTGACCTGGTCTAGCTTATCAGAGGCTTTTCTGGATCATTATCTACCACGGGAGATTCGACAGGCCCGGGTTGATCAGTTTTTACACCTGGAACAGGGGGCAATGAGTGTTCAAGAATATGCCCTACAGTTTGATTTGTTGGCCCAATATGCGCCAGCCTTTGTGGATACCATGCCATCCAGAGTGCACCGTTTCATTATGGGGATAAATCCAGAATATGTTGAGACTTGTATTACGGCTACTCTGCGAGAGGACATGGATATTGCCCAAGTACAGGCATTTGCTCAAAATATTGAGGGCATCATACAGCGGCAACGGGAGATCAGGAGGACCAGTCAGGAACAGCGCCGCAGAGACAGACCAGATGATTTTTAGGGGGAGGCCCGGGGAGGACCCAGGTCGCGGTTATCAAATAGGCCGCCTAGACCCCCGCCTCCATCACAGCAGCAGAGGGGCAGGTCCAGTCGCCGATGGCAGTCAGAGCCCGACGGTAGTTCGCGAGCAGTAGATTCACCACAGCAGAGGAGGGCAGAGCAGAGCAGGTATACACTACCACTTTGCCCTATTTGCAGCCAACACCATTTTGGAGCTTGCAGATATGGCTCCATGGGATGTTATATTTGTGGCCAGGAGGGTCATCTGATGAGAGATTGTCCAGCTAGGGGTCAGGGTATCCGGGATCGACAGGATAGGTCATCAGCAGGGTCACGAGCTCCAGCATCCCTGGTAGCGCGCCGGCCCTCAGTATCAGCAGATAGAGGCCGAGGCGGATCAGGGGCCTCCAGTTTAGGTGCAGGCCCAGACCGTACCTATGCATTACCGAGGAGACAGGATTCAGAGTCGTCACCAGATGTTGTGACAGGTATGCTGAATATTTGCTCTCATCCTGCTTATGTGTTGATAGATTCGGGATCCACCTTGTTCTATGTTACACCATTAGTGGCTCGGAAGTTCAGTATTGTGCCGGAATTGCTCCGACGACCTTTTTCAGTATCCACACCCATTGGTGATTCTATTATAGCCATAAGGGTCTATCGGGGATGTATAGTAGAGGTTGCCAGTCGTCAGACTACAACAGATTTAATAGAGCTAGAGATGGTTGATTTTGACGCCATTATGGGTGTGGACTAGCTAGCTCCATGTTATGCCAATGTTGAGTGCTGAACCAAGACTGTCCGATTCCACTTTCCAGGGGAGGCAGTACGGGAGTGGAAAGGTAGTACAGTTACGCCAAAAGGTAGGTTTATTTCCTATCTTCGGGAAAGAAAGTTGATAGCAAAGGGGTGTATTTACCACATTGTCAGAGTTCAGGATGTTCGGGCAGAGCCTCCGACTCTTCAGTCTGTTCCAGTGGTTAATGAGTTCCCCGATGTATTCCCAGATGAGCTCCCCGGTATTCCCCCAGAAAGGGAAATTGATTTTGCAATTGATTCAGTACCAGGAACTCAGCCTATATCAATTCCCCCTTATCGGATGGCTCCTGCGGAACTCAGAGAACTAAAGGAGTAGTTGAAAGATTTGTTAGATAAGGGCTTTATTAGGCCGAGTACCTCACCTTGGGGTGCGCCAGTTTTGTTTGTGAGAAAGAAGAATGGCTCCCTCCGTATGTGTATAGACTATCGGCAACTGAACAAAGTCACGGTCAAGAATAAGTACCCGCTTCCCATAATAGATGATTTATTTGATCAGTTACAAGGAGCAAGGTATTTCTCCAAGATTGACTTAAGGTATGGATATCATCAGGTTCGGGTTTGTGAAAGAGATATTCCAAAGACTGCCTTCAGGACCAGATACTGCTACTTTGAATTCTTAGTCATGTCCTTTGGGCTGACGAATGCTCCAGTAGGGTTTATGGACCTGATGAACAGTATTTTTAGGCCATACCTGGACTTGTTCGTGATAGTGTTTATCGATGATATTATGGTATATTCTCGCTCAGAGGCAGACCACCAGGATCATCTGCGGACAGTGCTCCAGATTCTCAAAGAACGCCAGCTATATGCCAAGTTTTCTAAATGTGAGTTTTGGCTAAATTCAGTAGCCTTTTTGGGTCATACCGTGTTGGACGCTGGTATACAGGTAGATACACATAAGATAGAAATAGTAAAAACATGGCCCATACCTACCACTCCGACCGAGGTACGCAATATTTTGGGATTAGCTGGGTACTACAGAAGGTTTGTGGAAGGATTTTCCACTTTAGCAGCACCTCTGACCAAACTGACGCAGAAGGCAGCAAAATTCCAGCGGACTAAGGCTTGTGAACAGAGCTTCCAGGAATTGAAAGAGAGATTGACGTCAGCACCAGTATTAGCATTACCAGAAGGAATAGAGGGTTATGCAGTTTATTGTGAAACTTCGGGTGTTGGGTTAGGATGTGTGTTGATGCAACATGGTAAAGTGATTGCTTATGCTTCCAGGCAGCTGAGGAAGCATGAAAAGAACTACCCTACCCATGACCTGGAATTAGCCGCAGTAACTCATACCTTGAAGATATGGAGACATTACTTGTATGGAGTTCACGTGGATATTTTCACTTATCATTAAAGCCTAAGTATATCTTCACCCAGAAAGAGTTGAATTTGCGATAGCGTCGCTGGTTAGAGTTGTTGAAAGACTATGACGTGAATATTTTGTATCACCCAGGGAGAGTCAATGTGGTAGCAGACGCCCTTAGCCGTAAATCTATGGGGAGTTTGGCATACTTGCAGCCCGAGCAGCGGGAATTGGCCTGAGAATTGCATCAGCTAGCCGGTTTAGCCGTTCACATAGCAGAAACAGGGGACAACAAAGCGGTAATCCAAAACACCGCAGTATCATCATTAGTTGTGGAAGTGAAGGAACAACAGTATGAAGACCCTAGCCTGGTTCAACTCAGAAACAAAGTTCAGCGAGGAGAGGTGACAGATTTTCAAGTAACCAAGGATGGAGTGTTGAGATACAAAGATCGCCTTTGTGTTCCAAACGTTGCAGGGCTTCGCCAGCAGATTATGGGTGAGGTACACTATGCCCGTTATTCTCTCCATCCAGGTTCGACGAAAATGTACCACGATGTAAAAGAAATCTACTGGTGGCCAGGAATGAAGAAGGGGATAGCAGAATTTGTAGCACGATGTCCCAATTGCCAACAGGTAAAAGCTGAACATCAGAAACCAAGCGGACTAACCCAGGATATAGTTGTGCCTCTATGTAAATGGGAAGCAGTTAACATGGACTTTGTAGCGGGATTACCTCGCACCAAGCATAGATATGATTCGATCTGGCTAATTGTTGACATGTTGACAAAATCAGCTCATTTTCTAACAGTAAGGGCTACCTTTTTAGCCGAAGATTATCCCGAGTTGTATATTAAAGTAATAGTCAGGCTGCATGGTGTTCCATTGTCAATTATTTCCGACAGAGGGGCGCAGTTTACAGCTAGGTTTTGGCAATCATTTCAGAGAGGCTTGGGGACGCAGGTTAACCAGAGCATAACTTTTCATCCTCAGACAGATGGGCAGGTAGAACGTACCATTCAGACGCTCGAGGATATGTTTCGAGCATGTGTGTTAGATTTTGTTGGTAGCTGGGATGAACACCTACCGCTTATTGAGTTTTCCTATAATAACAGTTACCATTCAGCAATTTAGATGGCACCTTATGAAGCGTTGTATGGGTGAAAGTGTAGATCTCTAGCTGGTTGGTTTGAAGTAGGAGAATGAGCATTGATTGGGCCAGATATCATTCATCAGTCAGAGGAAAAAGTAAAGCTTATCAGGGAACGTTTACTGACTGCTCAGAGCCGCCAGAAATTGTATGCTGACGTGCGGCGCAGAAACTTGGAATTTAATGTGAATGACTGGGTATTCTTGAAAGTTTCACCGATGAAGGGTGTAATGAGGTTTGGTAAGAGAGGCAAGCTTAGCCCGAGGTTTGTTGGGCCTTATCAGATCCACTGAAGAATAGGCCAGGTGGCATATGAATTAGATCTACCTTCAGAATTAGAATCTGTCCACCCAGTTTTCCACGTATCAATGTTGAGAAAGTGCATAGGAGATCCCTCCAGAATTGTCCCAGTCCAAGATGTTCAGGTTACAGAAGAGTTAGCTTATAAGGAAGTTCCAGTAGCCATACTAGACCGGCAGATCCGTAGGTTAAGAACTAAACATGTTGCTTCTGTCAAGGTGTTGTGGTGTAACGGGAACCGAGGGGAGTTGACTTGGGAAGCAGAAGATGATATGAAAGTCAGATATCCTCAGTTATCCATACTTAGTCAGATTATGCAGCCAGAGGTATGCTGTTATCGTTGTTTCATGAGTTGCTTTATATTCATGTAAATGTGGAGTAGCTGACTCCAGTTTATTATGAAATGAATACTATAGTATCGTGTGAGTACCTGTATTAGACTTTTCTACGTTTCGGTATTTTCAGATAGTCCATATTACAGAGGAGACTCTGCCAAAATTTTTCCAGAATAAATAGTGGCAAGTTAAGATTCTTGCAAGCAGGAGTTAACATTCAAGGACGAATGTTCTTAAGGGGGGAGGATGTTACACCCCGTAAGTTTCTAGCATGTAGTTGGCCTATTCGCATGTTGGTTAGGAGTTTTAGGATGACTTACGTGTAAGGAAAGGGCCCGGGGAAAGGCCGAACGAGTGCCAAGTTGGGATTTCGCAAAAGGAGGCCGAAGCGTGCTGCGCAGAGGGGCAAAGTGGCACGGAGCTGGGACTTCCGTGTTAGCTAACGTGGCAGGGAGCCAAAATGGCGCGTTGGTCAGCGTGCCACGTTGCCATGTATTTTGCTACAACTATATATAGGCATCACCCTATAACTTTATATCATTTTCCATTATACACACGACCAGAAATAGAGGGAGGACGAAGAGAATATATAGTTTTCTTCCGTTTACGCCGCCAAACGCCGTCCAAACTCAAATTAACTTTGGGTACCGAAGTATGCTGCAGGGAGCATTTCTACGGAGTTAGTTTCGTGAAGATCGCCCGGCGAAGCATCGACCCGCTGAGTCAAAGTGATTGGAATTGCTTCAAACTAGTGTTAATACACTCTAAGCATTAAAGTGAGTATTTTCCTCTTCTAGACTTTCGAGAAATTTTGAGTTTTCGGTCGTTCTTCGATAAGTCGAAGAATAGCCAGTAAATATATACATAGTATTGTTTTCTTCCAAAATAATGATGAAATTAGTTCTATTGTCACGCCCCGCCTTAGGGGGTATGACTGGCACCTGGTGCCCTACTAGGACCTGAACTGCTAGACTACTGAGCCTGAGCGCATCTAGTGTCTAGCTGGCTCTAACTCAGATTTCTGGAAACAAAGGGCTATATAACGGTTGTAAACACAGCCTCCGGCCAGCTGGGCCTATAGCCACCTGTACCTGTAATAACAGCTAACTAGAGACATACCAATATAAGGGAGCCTATGCGGGCCGACAAGGCCGCCATGCTATCTAGTTATTTGTAACTCAATAATGGTATACTAAATTACGTGACCAGCAAGGTCACCACTACTGACTGGATAAGGCCTCACACGGCCAACATAAACTGAAATGCTAAACAACTATAACAAGCTGCACGGCCTCACACGACCGGCTCAACTGACCATAGGGAAATATATACAGACTGCAAGCCTCTAAGAATACTGATAAGATGGTCGGGACAGGGCCCCGGCCTACCCATGCTGTACAACAAAAGAAAAGGAGTAAACCTCTAGCTATCTAGCTCCGGATGACTGGAGCTGATGACCCTATTAGCTGGCTGGAATCACGAGGTATCGGCCCCTCGTCTCTGAGTACCTGCAGACAACTAATGCAGCGCCCCCAAGGGGCATCAGTACCGCTAGTACTGAGTATGTAAAACAACAACTGAAAGATATCTGAAAACAACGATACAACTGATGGAACTGAAATAGAGAGGAATGGACTAAACTGTCTGAAAATGTAAAGCTATGCCTACTCTTAACTATGCTGGAACGAGTAGGAATAATACCTGGAAATGTATCGCTCTATTGTCGATCTACTCGTATCTAGTGTAACATGGCATAACATAATATAACATAGCACAGCACAGACAAACCTTACCCGGTCCCCATAAGCCGGAAAGTACAATCAACACGCAATCTATACCCCTACCCCGGTAGTCCCATCTCCTATAATAACTATAAGCATCCAGCCGATCCCCTGGGTATGCACTTGGGCTCGCTGATCCCCTGACTATAACTGTACCTGAGTCCGGAGAACTTCTGAATCAACACCTCGGGCGTACCCGCTCGACGGGGGTGTATAAAGGCCGACCAAGGCACAATATGGGGAAACTACCATCCCATCTTCGTCCCCTGTGGGACGGCATGCCACTCCGTAGAGCGACGTATCCTCGTCCTCTGGCGGACGAGTCGATACAGCTATTAACCCTGGGGCTGTCATGAATGCTAGGTAATCCATCCCAAGACAATACAGTGGTCTCAACTAGTAATACTAACTGCGTATACCGCATGCTGAAGCTAGTTATGATAATGTATCTATACATACTATATGCTGACTAGTGATAGTGATATGTATGTATTTAATACATGCTGAGATTGATAATGGTATATATATAATCTTCTGTCATACTGTGCTAAGTCTAATGTTGAACAAGATATAGTTTTTCTGCTGGAAATCATGCTGGATAACTGAGTTTCTATAGTAACATGATTTACTATTTCTAACATGTTTTTCTAACTTCATTTTAATCTACCATTCTACTTCTGAGATACCCTTCAGATACTTATATTGCTTTACTAAGTTTCAACTGAATACGATAATATACTAACATACTTTACTAAATCACATACTGGGCATGTTGTACAGTTCCTAACACTTTGTATTAGAATTTATATCATGCTAGCAAATTTCACTCTATACATAACATGATGCTTCTAATATCGTACCAATATTCATAATAAACATAACACACGACTTCTGAACATTTTACTGGCCTTTAAACTATTTTACTATACCGAGACTACTAACTTGCCGAGGAAACTAGCTTTACATACCTTCACTTCTGATTTCCCGACTAACCGACGTAGCTCGGTCAGTATTCTAGCTATTTCTCCCAACTGCATTCATATATACGTCAATTAGTACCAAATACAACTCTATTCTGAAGGACGACATCACTTTCGATATAATTATAGGCTAAACTTAGGCTTATCGAAAGACGGTCGAAAACTCGCTGTTTTCCAAAAGTCCAGAAGGGAGAAATATTCACTTCACAACTAGGAGCACATAGACACTAGTTTGGAGCAATTCTACTTACCTTACTCCGGTAGCTCGACGATTCGTCGGCCGTATTTCACGAAACAAAATTCGTAGAAATGCTCCCTGCTGCTAAATACCTCGGTACCTGAGGTTAATTTGAGTTTGGACTAGGTTTGGCAGCGTAATCGAACGATAATATATTACCCTTCTTCGTCTCTCTCTGTTTCTCTGCATTTTCTGGAAATTAAATGAGGAATATAACCTCACAAACCGAAGTGGGGGCTTTATATAATTGGGCCTGGACAGGCCCAATGTGTCACGGAGCCAACCCGGAGGCTCCACCTCCGTGACATGTTGCCATCGCGGAGGGGCTCTGCCTCGGCTCCTTCCGCGATGGTTCGATAGGTTATCCGTCCGATCCTTTCCCGGGCCTTTCTCTAGCACGTATGGCTTTCAAATATGCCTATCCACCGTGCGAATAGGCCATCCAGGTGTCGGAAATCTTACGGGGTATAACATTCTCCCCCCCTTAAGAACATTCGTCCTCGAATGGAAACTACTATCTAGAGGGATTCTCAACTTACTTGTTTAGAAAAATTTTAGCAGAGTTTCCCCTGTAATATGGACTATACCAAAAACCTGAAACGTAGAAAAGTCCAATACAGGTACTGCACACAATACTTTAAGATTCACTGGATAGCTAAGCATCAATCTTTCTCATTTATTCATACACAACTATAAGGTATTGCATAAGTAATAATACGGACATACCTGTCGCCTGACTAGGCCTGGAATAAGTGAGGATATTTAGTCTTCATATCTTCCTCCGCCTCCCAAGTCATCTCCTCTCGGTTCCTGTTACGCCACAATACCTTGACAGACGCAATATCTTTAGTTCTCAATCTGCAAATCTGTCTGTCTAGGATAGCTATTGGAACCTCTTCATAGGTCAGCTTTTCTGTAACCTGGATATCCTGGACTGGGACTGCTCTAGATAGGTCTCCTATGCATTTCCTCAGCATAGACACATGAAAGACTGGATGAACGGATTCTAATTCTGGGGGCAAGTTCAACTCATATGCTACTCGGCCTATTCTTCGATGATTCTGATAAGGCCCAACAAATCTCGGACTGAGCTTACCTTTCTTGCTGAATCTCATCGCCCCTTTCATTGGGGATACTTTCAAAAATACCCAGTCATTCATATCAAACTCCAGGTCTCTGCGTCGCACATCTACATATGATTTCTGGCGGCTCTGTGCAGTCAGTAAGCGTCCTCGGATAAGCTTTACCTTTTTCTCTGACTGCTGAACAATGTCTGGCCCAACCAACGCTGATTCTCCTATTTCAAACCAGCCAACCGGCGATCTGCATTTTCGCCCGTATAAAGCCTTAAAAGGGTCCATCTGGATGGCTGAGTGATAGATGTTATTATAAGCAAATTCAATTAACGGCAAATGCTCGTCCCAGCTACCACCGAAATCTAGCACACACGCTCATAGCATGTCCTCGAGCGTGTGAATTGTGCGCTCAGCCTGTCCATCTGTCTGAGGGTGGAATGTTGTGCTCAAATTAATCTGCGTTCCCAGACCTCTCTGAAATAACTGCCAAAATCTAGCTGTAAACTGTGCTCCTCTGTCTGAAATAATGGATACTGGTACTCCATGCAACCTAACTATTTCTTGGATATACAACTCCGCATAATCTTCGGCCGAGAAAGTAGTTCTTACTGGCAGGAAATGAGCTGATTTTGTCAATCTGTCAACTATCACCCATATAGAATCATGTCTGTGTCTAGTATAGGGTAATCCTACTACAAAATCCATATTTACTGCTTCCCATTTCCAGAGAGGCACAGCTATGTCCTGAGTCAAACCGCCTGGTTTCTGATGTTCTGTTTTCACTTGTTGGCAGTTAGGACACTAGGCTACAAATTCAGCAATTTCTCTTTTCATACCTGGCCACCAGTAGTTTTCTTTGATATCATGGTACATTTTCGTCGCGCCTGTGTGGAGAGAATAGCGGGCGTAACCCCAAAATATCTGGAACACAATGCGGCCTTTACATCTCAACACTTCATCCCCGGTTATCTAAAAATATATCACCTCTCCTTGTTGGACCTTGTGTTCAAGTTGAACCCGGATAGGGTCTTCATACTGCTGTTCCTTTACTTCCACCACTAAAGACAACACTGCGACAATCTGTATTACCGCTCTGTTGTCCTTTATTTCTGCTATGTGAACGGCTAAACCGGCTAACTGGTGTAATTCTCGGGCTAATTCTCGCTGTTCAGGCTACAAGTATGCCAACTCCCCATAGATTTACGGCTAAGGGCATCTTCTACCACATTAGCCCTTCCTGGGTGATACAAAATATTCACTCTTTAAGGCATAAACAACTGCAGCTAACTCCAGGTCATGGGTAAGATAATTCTTTTCATGTTTCTTCAACTGCCTGAAAGCATAAGCTATTACTTTACCATGCTGCATCAACCCTCTGTACCTTCTGGCGATACTAACACTGGGGATGATGTTAACCTGTCTTTTAACTCCTGGAAGTTCTGCTCACACACCTCAGTATGCTGGAACTTTGCTGCCTTCTGTGTCAATTTAGTCAGAGGTGCTGCTAAGGTGGAAGATCCTTCCACAAACCCTCTGTAGTACCCGGCTAACCGCAGGGATTGCGTACTTCGATCGGAGTGGTAGGTCTGGGCTATGTATTTACTGCTTTGATTTTCTGTGTATCTACCTGTGCACCAGCCTCCGACACAATGTGACCAAAAAGGCTACTGAACTCAGCAAAAATTCACATTTAGAAAAATTGACATATAACTGATGGTCATACTGGTTTATTATACCGGAGAATCTGACAAGTAATCTACCGGTATAGCTAGAGCTTATCTGGCCTTCTGGCCGCATGCTAAGGCTACTTGTTGCTGAGATAACCTGAACGACTATCTGCACACCATGTGCCCGTATCTGATCAGAGGATCCTGATAATGATCATGATCTCTAGTAGTCTGGCTGAATAACCTTGACTAACTAAATAGCTGGGTTAACTGATCCGAATGTTGCAGTAGTCTAACGATGCTCTACATGTCCTACTCGGACATCTGTAGCTCATGCATAACTGCGGGGTTGTGGACAGCTAACTGTTTCGTCCTCCTAATTGAACAATTGTGATGTTGTGCTTAGTCCAACCTACTCTCAGGCGATCCGTCCCTGGATTTTCATAGGGAACCTAACGATCTCCTTGTCTTAGTAAACACTGTGCTAGCAGAGCACTACCAATTTCTTACGCCTTATTCGTACCCCCTTGGATTTATATTACTGTTCTTGGAAATTCTCGGTCTTATGAGCCATTCTATAAATACTGGCCTTCTGTTAGGGCTCTGTATCTGAATACCTTATGAGAACCAGTTGAAGTACTAGTCTGTCACTGACTACTGATATGGACTCTTTCTTGGGGTACCCACAGATTTGTCTGACTGAGACGGTCGACTGACTTGCGGGGTGTTCCGCATAATAGCTGCTAGGTTGACTAAGACCGACTCTCACCTACAAGGCTGGGAAAACGATGTACGACCACTTAACATGCCCCCTCTCTTTTGGTGAGGGGTCCTGCAATATGATCTGTATATATTTCCTAGCAGCTAACCAAAATCTGTGTGACTGTAACCCCCATTGCCAACTACTTACATCATATCTATCATCTGTAGATATATATATATATCAACAACTACGTACAATACATACTGAATTTTGTGGTGATACGTAATCTCTAACATGCCTTACTGAATTTCATACTGCACATGATATACCGCTCCTACGGTCTAATGATATCTCATATCCTCTCGTATCATTTCATGGGATTTTTTTTCATTCCATTCTCGAAGCAACACACACATGCACTTTAGCTATGATCTGCTATTTGAAATTTCACCGCTCTTACAATGTGGGGTCAACATCCGAACCTTATGGCCTTACTTGGCATTATATTAAGGCCCGTGACTATCTGTTGGACCTTATCTCTGGGCCACACTAGATTGGAGTCTCTGGTTCGGTACCCTCTTACCTTCTCCTTGGGCGGACATACCGCAGCATTCTAAACTACAACCTTACTGTCTCTTAGTTGTTCGTCTAAGGTTTAGTCCTTAATACACGGTGTTCTATCAATCTAGAGGTGATTTTGATTTCCCCTCAAAATCTAGTATTCATGCTCTTCACCTTCATCTTCCTTAAACTGGGCTATGGGGTTCAAGGTACCTGTCTTACACTGTCAATAAGGTTGCCAGTCAAGTTCCAACCTATACTTCTTCTGACTTGCAGTCGGACCCATCTTATTCATATAATCTCCCTGTCTTTTGATATCACAGCTAAGATTATAACTATTATCTTGCAGACATACCCTGCCGTCGTTAGCATGCCACGGCGGATTCAACCCTTTCCTGACTTGAACTTGACTCTTACTGGGAGTCCATCATTGACGAATCTCCTATACCCACTTCGAGCAAGCTAGTAGTCTTACTTGCTCTTCTGACTTATTACCGTGAGGGTCTGCACAACTTACATAATCATAAGGGCTCCTTACTCTTTCTAACACTTTCTGGAATCAACCAATCCACCTTTCACTTACTGCCTGCTTTGGGCAACATCATCTCAATCCTTATGCCCTTTGCTACACTGGGATCAAAACTAAGGGGTAGGAATGACTTTTTCTTACCGCAACGAAACGAAGACATGGGACTGTACCACACCTGAAGGAATGGAGGTGGGAATCCTACATTTCCCTCTCTTTCTCACACTTATCTGATAATCTAATATTGTCTACTATCTTAATCAGGTCTTATATATATATCCAACAAATAAATCGACTCATTTATACGTTATGCTTATGACTTCCTATTCTGAAGTTATCGACATATATTGGGGATGGTACCAATAAAAAGATAACATTGGGAGGTCACTGTTACCTCCTGCTGCTGCTGTAGTTACCTTGTAACTGGATGATATTCTCTCCTGTTGCTATATCTGATCTTCTGCCTAGGATAGGATTTCGTTGGTCTGACTTGTATCTGTATTCAAAGAATATGATAAGTTTTAAAAGAACCAACCCTGTACTGTACTGTGCTATGGAACGACTGAGTATGAAAGAAGGGTAACCATCCTATTATGCCTTACAGCCTCCTGCCTATAGTATGTGGTGCACAACACATCCATAGACAAGACTCTACTTAGCACGGCTTGCAGACTCCCTGAGACACGACCTGCTCTGATACCAAGTTTGTCACGCCCCGCCTTGGGGGGTATGACTGGCACCTGGTGCCCTACTAGGACCTGAACTGCTAGACTACTGAGCCTGAGCACATCTAGTGCCTGGCTGGCTCTAACTCAAATTTCTGGAAACAAAGGGCTATATACTGGCTGTAAACACAGCCTCCGGCCAGCTGGGCCTATAGCCACCTGTACCTGTAATAACAGCTAACCAGAGACATACCAATATAAGGGAGCCTATGCGGGCCGATAAGGCCGCCATGCTGTCTAGTTATCTGTAACTCAACAATGGAATACTGAATAACTACGTGACCGGCAAGGTCACCACTACTGACTAGATAAGGCCTCACACGGCCAACATAAACTGAAATGCTAAACAACTATAACAAGCTGCACGACCTCACACGACCGGCTCAACTGACCATAGGAAAATATGTACAGACTGTAAGCCTCTAAGAATACTGATAAGATGGTCAGGATAGGGCCCCGGCCTACCCATGTTGTACAACAAAAGAAAAGGAGTAAACCTCTAGCTATCTAGCTCCGGATGACTGGAGCTGATGACCCTGTGAGCTGGCTGGAATCACGAGGTATCGGCCCCTTGTCTCTGAGTACCTGCAGGCAAGTAATGCAGCGCCCCAAGGGGCGTTAGTACCGCTGGTACTGAGTATATAAAACAACAACTGAAAGATATCTGAAAACAACGATACAACTGATGGAACTGAAATAGAAAGGAATGGACTAAACTATCTGAAAATGTAAAGCTATGCCTACTCTTAACTATGCTGGAAGGAGTAGGAATCATACCTGGAAATGTATCGCTCTATTGTCGATCTACTCGTATCTAGTGTAATATGGCATAACATAATATAACATAGCATAGCACAGACAAACCTTACCCGGCCCCCATAAGCCGGGAGGTACAATCAACACGCAATCTATACCCCTACCCCGGTAGTCCCATCTCCTATAATAACTATAAGCATCCAGCCAATCCCCTAGGTATGCACTTGGGCTCACTGATCCCTTGACTATAACTGTACCTGAGTCCGGAGAACTTCTGAATCAACACCCCGGGCGTACCCGCTCGACGGGGGTGTATAAAGGCCGCCCAAGGCACAATATGGGGAAACTGGCATCCCATCTTCGTCTCATGTGGGACGGCATGCCACTCCGTAGAGCGACGTATCCTCTTCCTCTGGCAGACGAGTCGATACAGCTATTAACACTGGGGCGGTCATGAATGCTAGGTAATCCATCCCAAGACAATACAGTGGTCTCAACTAGTAATACTAACTGCGTATACCGCATGCTGAAGCTAGTGATGATAATGTATCTATACATACTATATGCTGACTAGTGATAGTGATATGTATGTATTTAATACATGCTGAGACTGATAATGATATATATATATATAATCTTCTGTCATACTGTGTTGAGTCTAATGTTGAACAAGATATAGTTTTTCTGCTGGAAATCATGCTGGATAACTGAGTTTCTATAGTAACATGATTTACTATTTCTAACATGTTTTCTAACTTCATTTTAATCAATCTACCATTCTACTTCTAAGATACCCTTCAGATACTTATATTGCTTTACTAAGTTTCAACTGAATACGATAATATCCTAACATACTTTACTAAATCACATACTGGGCATGTTGTACAGTTCCTAACACTTTGTATTAGAATTTATATCATGCTAGCAAATTTCACTCTATACATAACATGATGCTTCTAATATCGTACCAATATTCATAATAAACATAACACACGACTTCTGAACATTTTACTGGCCTTTAAACTATTTTACTATACCGAGACTACTAACTTGCCGAGGAAACTAGCTTTACATACCTTCGCTTCTGATTTCCCGACTAACCGGCGTAGCTCGGTCAGTATTCTAGCTATTTCTCCCAACTGCATTCATAAATACGTCAATCAGTACCAAATACAACTCTATTTTGAAGGACGACATCACTTTCGATATAATTATAGCCTAAACTAAGGCTTATCAAAAGACGGTCGAAAACTCGCTATTTTCCAGAAGTCCAGAAGGGAGAAGTATTCACTTCACAGCTAGGAGCACATAGACACTAGTTTGGAGCAATTCTACTTACCTTACTCCGGTAGCTCGACGATTCGTCGGCCGTATTTCGCGAAACAAAATCTGTAGAAATGCTTCCTGCTGCTAAATACCTCGGTACCTGAGGTTAATTTGAGTTTGGACTACGTTTGGCAGCGTAATCGAACGATAATATATTACCCCTCTTCGTCTCTCTCTATTTCTCTGCGTTTTCTGGAAATTAAATGAGGAATATAACCTCACAAACCGAAGTGGGGGCTTTATATACTTGGGCCTGGACAGGCCCAACGTGTCACGGAGCCAACGCGGAGGCTCCACCTCCGTGACACATTGCCATCGCGGAGGGGCTCTGCCTCGGCTCCTTCCGCGATGGTTTGACAGGTTATCCGTCCAATCCTTTCCCGGGCCTTTCTCTAGCACGTATGGCTTTCAAATATGCTTATCGGCCATTCAGGTGTCGGAAATCTTACGGGGTATAACATCTATTCTGCTGTGAAAATGATTACAGTTGGGGAAATAGCTGAATATTAGCCGAGCTACGCCAGTTAATCAGAAAGCCGGTAGTTGAGATATGTAAATCCAGTTTCTTTCGGCAAGTTAGTTTTCCCAGTATAGTAAAACAGTATATATTCCAGTAGAGTATTTCAGACACAGTATAGCGTACTCAGTATGAAATTTAGTAAAGCACGTCAGAAATATTATATCATGTTTAGCATGAAACTTAATAAAACAGCATAAGTCCCAGCAGATTATTTCAGAAATGTTATTTCATGCTTTAGTATGAGATTCAGTACAGCATGTCAGAGATTATATTATTATTATCAGATTCAGTATGTATTATATGCAGTCATTACTATCAGTTGAGACTTGATTGTATTGTTTGGGGCTGGATTACCTAGCTTTCGTGATCGCCCCAGGGTTAATAGCTATATCGACTCGTCCGCCAGAGGGCGAGGATCATCACTCTCCAGAGTGGCATGCCGTTTGCTAGGGACGAAGATGGGATGCCATTTTCCCCATATTTTGCCGTGGTCGGCTTTTATACACCCCCGTCGAGCGCTTGCGCCCGGGGTATTGATTTCATGAGTCCTCCAGACTCAGGTACAGTTATTGTCAGGGGCCCAGCGGGCCCAAGTTGCATACCCATGGGATCGGCAGGTTGCTTATAGTTACTAAGTGATGTGATATGACCTGGGTAGGGGTAAATAGATTGTGATGATTGTACCTTCCGACTTATGGGGGCCAGGTAAGGTTTATGTTATGTCATGTTATGTCATGTTATTTTAGTTATGGTTAGATAGACAGTAGGATGCCACGTTACCAGGTACGACTCCTACTTTTCAGGATAGTTAAGGTTAGTCCTGAACCTACTATTCCAGTCAGTTTTAGCCTGTCTTTCTTATTGCTCCAGTTACTATCAGTTTCATTATTTACTTTCAGTTATTTTCAGTTGTTGCTTTGCATACTCAGTACCAGTGGTACTGACACCCATTTTGGGGCGCTGTATTACTTGTCTACAGGTGTACATAGACGAGGAGCAGATCCCTCGTAGTTCCAGTCAGCGATACAGAGCCTTCAGTTCCTTTCATCCGGAGCTTAGAAGACAGAGGTTTACTTTCTTCTTGTCTATACAGTATGGGTGGGCCGGGGCCCTTTCCGGATCATCTTATTATTCTTAGAGGCTTGCAGATTGTATATTTTTCCCTGTGATTAGCTGTATTGACCGTGTGGGGCCTTATTCAGTTGTTAGTTGGTGGCCTTATCGGTCACAGATCAGTTTAGTGCTCGATTTCATTTCTCAGATATAACTAGACAGCATGGTGGCCTTGTCGGCCCGCATAGGATCCCTTGTAGTTGGTTGTTCTTGTTAGTTGTTTATATCCTTACAGGTGGCTATAGGTCTTGTCGGCCGGAGGCTGTGTTTACAGCCGTTATATAGCCCGTCATTTTCTTGAGTCCAGAGTTAGAGTCAGCCTGGCACCAGAAGTGCTTAGGCTCAGTTAGTCCAGTAGTCCAAGTCCTAGTAGGGCACCAAGTGCCAGTCATGCCTCCCAAGGTGGGGTGTGACACAAACGACCCCTTAATGCTATATAGTTGACTATCTAAATGGCTGTATTAGTACTCTTTTCGTTGGTTTTTCGTTATCTACTATACTAAAAATAAATGTTCATTTTTATTTGTATAGTTTAGAAAATCTAGAGATAATTTACCACTTAGTTCCTATTTTATCTTTATTATCAACTATAGTTATCTCCGAATGCATTTCTCAAAATATTAATTTATTATATTTAAAGGGTGATATAATAAAATTATCATTCTATTTATTGTTCCATCAGGAGTGTGTCAAATCAATATTGGACAAGTATAGATGAACGGAGGAAGTAAAAGATGTAAAATATTCATAGGTCAAAATCTAGAGACTAGTTTCGTTATAATTTTTTGCATTAATTTTGGGATGGTCTTTAATTTTTGCCCTTGAAATTGATGACCTTTAATTTTTACCCTTACAAGTCATTTAATGAAAATTTTATGTCCAAAATATCCTTAATTATGACTTAATTTCGCTAGGCAAACCTTTTTAGAGAATATTTTTCTGAAGGCATAAATTAAGTGTTATTTAATTCACAAAACATACCTTTACCCTTAACTTTTTCATAAAAAATTCGTTAGGCACATGTTAGCCTAGAAGGCACAAATTAATATTGTTGAATTTATGTCCGAGACACAAATTCAATAATATGAATTTATGCCCCAGACACATATTCAACAATATGAATTTATGCCCCACATACGAATTCATCTATACTACTGAATTTATGCCTCAGGCACAAATTCATGTTATTAAATGTATGTCTCATGTACAAATTCATGTTGCATACTCATGTACAAATTCATGTTGCTGAACTTATGCTCAGATGCAAATTCATGTATGCCTCATGCATAAATTCATGTTGTTGAACTTATGTCATGTTACTAAATTTGTGCCCCTGATGCATAAATTATGTGAATTTATGTCATGAGGCAACTTGTGTTAAAACTTATGCCTTGCAAATTTTTCTTTGTCTTGCAATATTTTTTATTTTTATTTATTTTTATGTTGTTAGGGGCATTTGTTGTCACTTAAATTATCGAAAGACAAAATTTAAAGTCTATGAATTTGAAGAGTAAAAATTAAAAATCACTTTAAAATAAAGATATTTGTACAAATGACCCGTTCCATTTTTGTATGAAAATATAATTTTTGAGATTTTTATGCTCTATATCATTTGAGCTTACTATTTTCAAATCTTATTTTATTTAGTCTATTTTATATATAATTTAAAATATTTAGAGAAAAAGTAATAAGTCTTTAATTTATGATCATAATTTTTATTTTTTGATACTTAGATATTAATTAAAAATGATGTTTTTAATTTATTATTACAGATTTAAATAATATTTTATTTATTATTCATTATTAACAAACTTATAAATATAAAATGATAGTTATTACAAGTATTTTTGTTCATATATACTTTTTTCAAATTAAATATTCCTTTATGAGATAATCCCTAAATGTTTGGTCAAATTGATAAAATTGGCCGAAAAAAATTTAATCAAATATAAATATAAAGTTAAATTAAAGAAAAGTTAGATGATTGATAAAGAGTGTCATTAAAATTATATCATGAGATCCTGAGTTCTCAGGGTAGATGGTAAAATCAATTGGGACCTAAGAGGTGGTGATATTATTCTTCATTAGTAGATTTCTTGCTGGAAATATTCAATAATAGGTATTTCTAAGTGTGAAAATCTTTGCCAGAGAACTTTCACCTAAAATTTTTAGAAAAAATTTGAAAGCTCATGAATAAATTTTGTGATTTGTAGAATTTTTTGATGTATTGATGATTAAATTTTATTGGGGATGTCATTTGAAATTCTGATTAAAACTTTAAGCTATTTGATGAAGGTTTAACCTATTTTAGATGAAATTTCATAATCGATATTCGTAGAAAATGAAAATCAATTTTTATATAAGTTTGTATAATATGTATAATTTTGTATATCAATGTAAATTTATGTAAAAATACCTCTTATATATTTTTCTACATTTTAATACAAGTTTGACATATTATTTGTTATACGTGTATAATATTATATACCGAGTGTATAAACATTATTGCCAAAAAAATGATTGTACAGGTATTTTTAGAAAAATTTCAATATTGTTTTAAGTGCATATAAATATATCACGAATTTCTTTATAGATCAGAAGTATTTAAAATAGAGAGTAAAAAGTCAAATATATCCATGTACTATTCAAAATACTTTAAATACACCCTTCTTTATACTTTTGGTCCAAATATATCCCTAGTTATATTTTTGGTCCAAATATAACCTCCCATCATATTTTGACATAAGTTTGTCCTTAATTATGACGGAGGGACAAGTATCAAACTTAGAATCAAATGACCTGCCGTCAATTTTAGATGTCCAATTTTTTTTAGAAATTCTCCTGTTTAATCCGACCCAATCTCTTCTCTTTTCTTTTCATCATTTTGTGAAATTTTTTGGATATTGAAAAGAGAAAAAGATGAAAAAATTCATTTTAGAAAAAGAAAAGAAAAGAGGTCGGGTCGGGTTAAATAGATGAATTTTTTTTAAAAAAATTAAAATTTTAAAATACGGAGCGGATCATTTGATTATGGTTTGAGTGATGTGTCTCTTCGCTAAAATTAAGAACAAATTTGTGTCAAACTATGATGAAAGGGGTATATTTGAACCAAAATATAACACGAGGGATATATTTGAATCCAAAATATAATAAAAAATATATTTAAATAATTTTTGATAGTGTAGGATGTATTTGACCTTTTTCGTACAATATATCACCAATTTCTATATAAATAAATTAGAAGTACTTAATATATCACCAATTTCTATAAACGAGATGGGTCTCAATAATTTAAAATTTAATATAACTTTAGTTTATACTACATGTATACAATTAATAAATTATCAAAAAATTTCATGATTTATATAATTAAATTAATTTTATGTCAAAAAAAACAATCAAAAAAAGTTTAGAATGACAAATATGCACGTTGGCTGATATTCAAGTTATGAAAAAATATTACCTAACATGAGTGTGTTGGCCAAGAACTTAATTGGAGAAAAGAGCGATCATCACCTTCGATTTTCTAATGCAACTGGATGTAGTCAAGGCAATATGTTTTGCCATGTAACTTTTTAGAATGTTCCATTTATTTTTCTTGTACGTAACATATAGTAGCTATTGAAACTAGGGGTGGGCATAAATATCGAAGACCAAAAAACTGAACCGAACCGAATTAATTTGGTTCTTCAGTTTCAGTTCTTCAGTTCGGTGTTTGATTATTTTTTTTGGAATGTTTGGTTCTTCGATTCGGTGTTCGGTTTAAGGGTCACCGAAGAACCGAAATTTTATTAATTATATTTTTAAAAAATATTTATATTTATGATTTAAAACCTACCCATTTAGGGTTTGGACCTTTATTTTAGATTTACATTTAACTAAAAAATAGTCAAATACCCAAGTCCCAACCTACCCCAACATTTAAATTTAACTTAAAAGTTTAGCTCACCACTTAACTTATAGTCTAATACAATATACTACAAGTCCCAAAAATCAAGAAATGTTAATTGTTAGATGTTAGATAGTACTTAGTTTCTAAGTTTCAATTATATTTTATTATAATATTTTAAATTAATGTGCTAAGTTATTGATTGTTGTAGAAGTTATACGAAATAGCATTGTTGATCACATTTGTTTCATGTCAAATATTTTGATAATTTTGATTCTTACTTGCACCGAAAAATTATTTTAAAATGCCGAACCAAATTGAAACGAAGTTGAAAAAATCAAACCGAACTGAATTAGTTTGGTTCGGTGTATGGTGCATATTTTTTCAAAATTGAAAATCGAATAACCGAACTGAACTTTGATAAAACCGAACGCCCACCCCTAACTGAAACTAACTCCCTCTCCCTTGCTGACCCGACTTATGGGTATGAAATCAAATATCGCGATATTTTCATAGTGCATAAAAACTACAACTTATACTTACACCCCTAACACGACTTGTATTGCTAACTCATAGATATTAACGATATATATCATTTCTCTACATCTTTCAACAACTTTCAAGCTTGAGAAAAAACAGAATAAAAATATTGGCTTCAATTAGAATCTTGAACTATTTTCATCAAAGTAATTATGAACGTGACAATTCTGAAAGATTGGAACTTCAAGAGACAGAAATTTTAGCTTTTGTTACAAGGTGATTACAATATTGAATTGTATTTGTAGATATTTAATTATTCTTTTAAAAATAAATTAATCATAATTTTTTTTCATCTAAGCACGATTGAGAATGATAATGGAGATTACACTTGATAATAAATTATCTTTTTATTTATATTAAATTAAATAATAACTTAAAACTTGTTTAAGTTGTCACAAATGATGCCACACTCATTTATCATTATGTCATATATATGTATGTGTGTGTATATATATATATATATATATATATATATATATATATATATATATATATATATATATATATATATATATATATATATATATATATATCAAATAATATTAACTAATATCAATGATATTTTTCACACTGTATTTAAAAGATCTGCAAAAAGTAGATTAAAATTATATGTTTTATTCACATTAACAAAATATTGAGGTAGACGAAGCAAAAATATTTTAATTTACCATTAAATTAATTTTAAATACACATAAATTCATCTTACACATGTTGCTTATTTTATGAAAATTAAAACATACCACATTATTTTTTTTATAACATGATAAAATATTTTTAAGAAAATTATAGATTTAATTCAAATGATCTTGTACACGATAAATTCAAGAAAAAAATTTAGTATAGTAATTAAAGAGATCTTTTAAAGGGATTTGCATGCATGGTGAGACAATGTATTGCTTTAAACAAAGAGAACTCCCAAAATACTAATAAAAATTAACATGATATAAGTTGTAGTAATTCAATAAGATAACTAAAGTTATATTTTATATAACTCATTTTAAATAATATTAATTGGTAATAAAATAATACAAATTTGCATATAATTTCATTAAATTGTGTATATATATTTTAATTCTTTCCAATTAAAAAAAATTATAGTTTTCCTTAACTAATTTAGTAGATAATAAGGAAATAAATAATATATGTTAAGGAGATAAGATTTGTTTTATTTCTTTTTTCTAATTTCTTAAAAATAATATGTCATATGTTAATTTTCATAATTAAATAACATAAAATTATAAAAGATAAATTTTAAGATAATTTACTAATAGTTGAAAAATATTCATGGATCATCAAAGGATATGGTGCAGTGGATGAGACTGCTCCTCTAAAGATCTCGGTTTTGAGTTTTGGATATAGAAAAATCGTTGATAGATAGCACTTTCCCCAAATGGACCCTACACAAAGCGAATTTAAATTATTCGGGCTCCAATATAGGTACCATATATCGAATGAAAAAATAAATAAAAAATTACTCATGAAAGAAGTGAATGTATGTCATATATAATATTAGTGTAAAAAAATTACACTATTAAATTTATTTATTTTATTACAATATGTAATTTATCTAAGTTTAAAATTATAAATCTCTTTTTATAAAAAGTTATCTATAAATATCTTTAGCCAGATAGTATAAAATTCTTTACTTTATCGTGTATATTATTTAAGCTAGTATTAGTACCTCCGCGATGCGCAGATAATATTTACGAAAAAAATTATTAATAAATATAGATTAAAAAACTAATTTAGATTTATAAAATTACTAAATGAATAAATATTATAAAAAAAAATTACTTGACCAATACGTAAACCAACAAAGACTAATTAAATAAATGTCAACGTCTCCTCTGGCTTATCTTTTCTTAAATAACATATAAAAATTAGTCCATGATAAATCATCTCTTAGCTAAAACTAAATAAAATAGCACAATAATTATAAATTTTGGCACAATTACTGAATTTGACACTTCAATCTATTTAACAACTAAGAGACGTCAAAAAAATAAAATGAAAAGAAACTAAAATAAATTACTGGACTTTTAACGAAAATATAGATAGTCATATTTAAATTAGTTTGTAAGAATATTCATTAGAAATCAGATTAACACTCAAACTATTTAACCTCAAAGTTAATCATTCATACAATATCTAATAGATATATGACACACGACCAAATAAAAACACAAATGTTTATAACTGTATTTCACAAAAAAATACAATCAAGAAATTGGTGAATTTTTTTTAATAAGAACTATAAACTAAAATAAAGCAACAAAATAGTTATAAACTTCACCAAACTTTCCAGGGCACCATTTATATTCTTAGGCATCACTATTGCACGTCAAAAAAAGTTCAAGATCAAATATAGTAATGGGCATTTGAATGACAATGCAAAACTTGTATCTACAGCTCTCATTATATCCTTAACTAACATAACATTTATTGCAATATTAAAGTCCCTTTTCTATAAGTTGTCACAATTAATTTGTCCATTCTCTGTCGAATTCATTCTCATATAGTTAGTAATTGAAGATTTTTCAAGTTTTCGCAAGAACATACAACCTATGAAATACATTAAGACAAATATAAGAAAATAATAATACATAATGATAAATTTATTTAATAACATATCAAATTAATTTACGAAAAACTTTGATGTACACTATACTTCATGTGTTATTTGTCCATCATCACCATAAACTAATTTTGTTTTTACACATGCGGATAACATACCATAGTTTTTACCTCTAAACATGCGATAAAGTACCTATCCACAGTTGCATAAATACGATCCCTATAAAAAATTCAATATCTATATTATATCAATAAGAGGATAGTAAACCTGAGGGTGATAGTTCAGGTACTATAACGCGAGGGTGATAGTTCAGGTACCTAATGCTATGATGATAGTTCAGGTATCTAACGCAAACTTCGCATAGTTCAGGTACTAAACTCGCAAAAGCGATATAGATCAAGTGTGTTTTTGGACCTTTACTCTTATTTATAATGATAATAAGATGATACAAATACCTTTTTATCCTGCAGTAACATCTTTATTGAAATTGGATTATCTGTCTTTTCGCGATCAGGAATCATCCATAATCGCACGGCACAAACTTTCAAACACTATTGTATCTTTTTTCGAATATCTCACCGATAAAGTCAATTTTAGTACATAATTTATTTGAAGATTTTTTTGAATATTGTAATGACTTCAAGTTATTCTTTTTTATTTTTTTAATATTGTATACTATAAACCGTTCTTATCATGTTGAATGAATCCCTCAGAAATATATATAATATTTCGTAAAAATCTTTTCTATTATAATGACTATAATTATGACATAATTTTTTTCATATAAATCATATAATTGCTATCAAATAATGATGTGTTGCTATGCCTCTGATTTAAATTCAAATTATAGTAGTATCTTTTTTAAATTCAAATAAATCACGTCATAATTATCACTATGCCATAATAAATTTTCACAATCTTTCCTTGTACAATTATACTAGTTAAATAATTTAAATTATAAATATATAGAATATGTCGTAGAAATATTTTCTATTGGAATAACTGTAATTATGACATAATTTTTTTCATATATATTATATAATTGTCAATCAAATAATTATATACTGCTATGTCTCTAATTATAAAAAAAATAATCTAATCAATATTATTTTCTGTAGCATCTGATTTAGATACAAATATATCACACCAAAATTAGGTCTAAGCAATAAACTTTCACAAATTTTAATTGTATAGTAATATCAATTAAATAATTTAACTTATTAATATATAGAATATGACGTAGGAATATTTTATATTAGAATGACTCTAACTATGGTGTAATTTTTTTCATATATATATCAATCAAATAATTAATATTGCTATATTTCTTATTAAAATTTAAATTATAATAGTATCTGATTTAAGTCAAATAAATCATGCCATAATTAGCTCTACATATTAATAAATTTTCATAATCTTTTCTTGTACAATAATATAAATTAAATAATTTAAATTATAAATATATAGAATATGTCGTAGAAATATTTTTTATTCGAATGACTCTAATTATGGCGTGATTTTTTTCATATATATTATATAATTGTCAACCAAATAATTATATAGTGTTATGTCTCTAATTATAGAAAATAATCTAATGAATATTATTTCTGCAGTATTTGATTTAAATACAAATATATCACGCCAGAATTAGTTCTAAGCAATAAATTTTCACAATCTTTAACTGCACAATTTAAGTTATAAATATATCGAATATGTCGTAGTAATCTTTTCTATTAGAATGACTCTAACTATGACATGTTTCATATATATCATATAATTGTCAAATAATTATATACTGCTATAGATGTATTATAGGAAACATTCTAATCTATATATTATATTAATTTTTTCATAACAGTATTTGATTTAAATTCAAATATATTACTACCATAATTAAAATGACTTTGCAATAATTTTTCACAATCTTTCCTTGTTTAATAATACTAACTAATTGATTATAATTAATTAAATAATGGATACTATGTCTTTAATTTTTGTGTAATTGTTATACCCCGTAGAATTTCCGGCACCTATACGACCTATTCGCACGTTGGTTAAGTATATTTGAAGGCCATACGTGCTAGAGAAAGGCCGGGAAAAAGATCGGACGAGAAACCCGTCGAACCATCGCGGGAGGAGCCGAGGCAGAGCCCCTCCGCGATGGCAGCGTGTCACGGAGGTGAGGCCTCCGCGATGGCTCCGTGACACGTTGCCCAGGTTCAAGCCCAAGTATATAAGCCCCACTTCGGTTTAATTTCATTTTACCACACAATTATTTCCAGAAAACAGAGGTTACACGCAGAGAGAAAGGGGGGACGAAGGAAATTATATAATTTTCATCCGATTACGCTGCTAAACGTTGCCCAAATTCAAATTAACTCCAGATACTGAGGTATTTAGCAGCAGGGAGCATTCCTACGGATTCAGTTTCGTGAAAAACGGCCGACGAATCGTCGAGCCACCGAGCTAAGTTAAGTGGAATTGCTCTAAATTAGTGTCTATGTGTTCCTAGCCGTGAAGTGAATATTTCTCCCTTCTGAACCTCTGAAAAATAGCGAGTTTTCGACCGTCTTTCGATAAGCCTAAGTTTAGGCTATAAACTATATCGAAAGTGACGTTGCTCTTTACAATAAAGCTGTATTTAGTATTAATTGCCATATTTATGAATGCAGTTGGGAGGAAATAGTTGAAGCACCGGCCGAGTCTTGTCCGACAGACGAATAATTCAAGGATAAGGTATGTAAAGCTAGTTCCCTCGGCAAGTTAAGTAATATTGGTACAGTATAGTGATTTTTAGGCCAGTAGTACGTTCAGAAGTCAAATGTTACGTTTATTATGAATATTGATACGATACGAGAAGCATTGGGTTGTAACTTGTATGAAACCGACTAGTACGACATAGACTCTAGCACAAGTGTTAGAGATTGCCCAGTATGCCCAGTATGTGATGTAATGTGACATGTTAAGATATCCTTGTATCTAGTTGAAAACCCGTGAGATGATGCAATATCTGTAAAGTACTTCAGAAATAGAATGGCAGGCTAAAATAAAGTTTAGAACGCATGTTAGGATTAGCAGATCATGTTAATACAGAAACTCAGTAAACAGCATAGTCTTCAGTAGAAACACTATCCTGTATAGCATTTGCCCTAGTACAGTCCGACAGGAGACTATATTCATATTTATATTTATTTATCCGCCTCAGTACGTACTAAATACGTACAGATTACTATCAGTAGCTCAGCATGTAATATACGATACCTTACCCCTACTAGCCTCAGCATGTGAGATACGCAGACAGTATTACTAGTTGAGACCGTTGTGTTGTTTGGGGTTGGATTACCTAGCATCCATGACCGCCCAGGGTTAATAGTTGTATCGACTCGTCTGCCAGAGGACGAGGATACATCGCTCCACGAAGTGGCATACCGTCCCACAGGGGACGAAGATGGGATGCCAGATTTCCCCATATTGTGCCTTGATCGGCCCTTACACACCCCAGTCGAGCGGATACGCCCGGGTATAGATTCAGGAGTCCTCCGGACTCAGATGCAGTTATAGTCAGGGGCTCAGCGAGCCCAAGTGCATACCCAGGGGACTGGCAGGATGCTTACGGGATTTATAGGAGATGGGATAACCGGGGAGGGGTATAGATTCTGTGCTGGTTGTACCTCCCGGCTTATGGGGGCCGGGTAAGGTTTGTGTATGCCATGTTATGTTATGTATGTTATGCCATATTACATTAGATACGAGTAGATTAGTAGTAGAGTGATACGTCTCCAGGTATGACTCCTACTCCCTCCAGTATGATTAAGAACAGGTACGACTTACACCATCAGACAGTTAATCTAGTTCTTTCTATTTCAGTTTCGTCAGTTATGTTATTGATTTTAGATATCTCTTTCAGTTATTGCTTTACATACTCAGTACCAGCGGTACTGACGCCCGGTGGGGCGCTGCGTTACTTGCCTGCAGGTACTCATAGACGAGCAGGCGATACTACGTGATTCCTGTCAGCTATCGAGTATTCAGCTCCTGTCATCCGGAGCCTGAATTTCAGAGGTGTATTTCAGTTCCTTTTTGTTGTATAGTACGGGTAGGTCGGGGCCCTGTCCCGATCATTTCTATTGCTATTCCTAGAGGCTTGCAGTCTGTATATATCTCCCTGTGGTTAGATGAGCCGGTCGTGTGAGGTCGTGCAGTTGTGTAGCTGTCAACACTTTTTCTTTCTTTTATGTTGGTCGTGTGGGGCCATAGTTTGCCAGTAGTGGTGACCTTGTCGGTCACGTAGCTTTCTAATATTCTATGACTAAGTTACAGATAACTAGACAGCATGGTGGCCTTGTCGGCCCGCATAGGTTCCCCTGAATTGGTATGTTTCTGGTCAGCTGTTAGTACAGGTACAGGAGGCTATAGGCCAATGGGCCGGGGGCTATGTTTACAGCCGTTATATAGCCCTTCGTTTCCAGAATTATGAGATAGAGCCAGCCAGGCACCAGATGTGCCCAGGCTTAGCAGTCCAGCAGTTCAGGTCCCAGTAGGGCACCAGGTGTCAGTCATACCCCCAAGGCGGGGCGTGACAGTAATTTTAGGACTATGCAAAATATAAAAAATTTAAAAGATTCGTACAATATTTGAACGAATATACATACATACATACATACATACATACATACATACATATATATATATATATATATATATTTCGTAGGAATTTTTTTCTATTAGAATGACTATAGTCATGGCGTTAGTTTTTCCCCATATACATCATATAATTGCTAATCGAATAACGATCTGCAATTATATGATGTCTCTAATTATAGAAAATATTTTAATCTTCTAAATTTTAAATAATTCAAATATATCATGCCATAATTAGTGACTTTGTAATAAATGTTCATAATCTTTTCACTATTTAGTAATACTCATTTTAAATAAATCTATTAAATCTAAAATACTTTTTGTAGTTAAAGTACCAAGTGGCAAGTTCTCAATACTCCACTTGGCTTAACATCATGCTTGACTACCCTCCTTTTAATAATATATAGATTAACTTATTATATCATTTAAGAACACAAAATATAATATCCTAATACAATATGAATAAAAATCATTGCTTAAATCAATTTTGAGTTTTCACAAATCATACTTTAAGATTATCTTTAATATATAAAATTTTATATTTGTAATTATTTTCAAATAGTGTGATAGATGAATATCTTTTAATGGTTTTTTTAAAAAATATTTTATTATTATAATTATTTTATGCAATAATTAAATATATAAATAAAAATTAATTTATTTTATATTTTTGTAGATGGTTAAAATTTCACCCAATAAAAAATTATGATGGAAAAATGTGACGCTATGTGCGATATCTCATCATAGGATACATTTGACTTTTAGAAAAAATAGTTGATTGTTATGTCATTAGAAATTAAACTTGGGGTAATAACAAATTAAAAACAATAAATGATATTTTTTTAAAATAACTATAATAACCTTGGTCGTCCTCCACTCCACATTTCTATATAATAGAAAAATAATAATAAAAAAGAATTCAATTCCATCATAATTTCTTATCTTATTATAATTTTTAAATTAAATATAATCACAATTCAAAGTCACGTCTCAATGTTTAAACCTTAACTCATCAATAATTATATTCCGTATAGTGTGTTAAATTTGAAATAAGAAATCATCTTTCGTCTAATATAATTTTAGTATGTGTCTCTATAAATTAATTCCAGTGAATTTTATATGTTTATTAGTAGAAGTTCATGACAATAATATTTGGGCTAAAATATAGTTTTAATAGGTTTAAATTTTGAAAATAAAAATTTAGAAGCATAGTTAGATGTTTAAAAGTGTTGTATTTTTATTGAATGCATCATTTTATTAATAGTAAATAATGAGTGAAATAAAAATTCTTTAGAAAAATATGAAAAACATAATATGAATGAAAGTTGATAATGATTATACATTTTAAATTTTGTGAGGTTCATTCAATAAGCTTATATTAAAAAAGTATTAAATTACTACAATTATATGACATAAAAAGAATGAGTTCATCAAAATTATAATTATCAAATATATAATATAACTTATATTACTTCTTCTATAATTCTTTATATGTTATGAAATAATAAACGAAGAAAAGAATATTGTAGAAAAAGAGAGAAGGGGAGAAATTCTTATTTCTCTTGATGGATTAAAGGGATGAAATACAATGAATGGAAAATCCCTCTATTTATAGGGATAATTCTTCCTAACTTTTCTCCAAAAGATAGATCTCCACAATAATATAAATACACACATTCACTACAATATAAATACCTTTATAGACATTCACTATAATACAAATACATTTATAACACTTCCCCTTGAATGGCTATGCTGCTTCTAGGCAAACCTCCTGGCTGTCTCTGCACCCCTACCTCCTTTATCACTGAGCGGTCAATTGATAGATAATGTGTCTCGTTAAAACATTATTACAGAAAATCAAGTGGTAAAAAACCTAGTGAGTACACATATCTAATAATACGCATTTTGACTGCCTCATTAAAACCTTACAAGGAAAACCCAGTAGGACAAAACCTCTTAAGGGAAAAAGAGCATAGTGCGTACTCCCCCTAATGAGAACATCCTTGAATCTTTGCATCCCGATCTTGTGCACCATCTTTTTGAAAGTTGCAGTTGGTAGATATTTGGTGAATAAATCAGCCACATTATCACTTCAACGAATCTGTTGCACTTTGATATCACCTTTCTTTTGGAGCTCATGTGTGTAGAAAAGCTTTGGCGAGATATGTTTCATTCTATCTCCTTTTTATGAATCCTCCCTTTAGTTTTGCTATGCATGCTGCATTATCTTCATATAAAATTGTGGGTATTTTATCACATTTCAAATCACATTTTTTTCTAATGAGATGTATCATGGACCTCAATCACACATATTCTCGGCTTGCTTCATGAATAGCTACTATCTCAGCATGATTTGATGAAGTGGCTATGAGAGACTACTTTGTAGATCTCCAAGATATGGCAGTCCCTCCACATATGAACACGTAGCTAGTTCGAGATCGACCTTTGTATTGGTCAGATAAATACCCAGCATTAGCATAACTAACAAGATCAGAACTGCAATTGTAAGAATAATATAAGCTCATATTTGTAATCCTTTTAGATACCTCATTATGTGTTTGAACCCATTCCCATTGTCTACTAGTAGGAGCAGAATTATATCTTGTTAACAAATTAACCGAAAAGGCTATATTAGGTCTTGTAGTGTTAGCAAGATACATTAGTGCACCAATTGCACTAAAATATGGTACTTCAGGACCAAGAATTTCCTTGTTCTTTTAAATCCTTCAAGGATTTTCATATATCCTTCAGTCTATTTAGACATGAAAATAATTTCATTATATGCATATTAAGTTTTTCATGTATTGTTAGACTTATGAGTAACCTCAAAATAATTGCATCCACCACAGGAGGACCTCTCCATATAATAATGTCAGGATTTGTGAAAATTTTTTATGCTACAAGAATTCATTTATATTCACTGGCATTATACTTGAATTAAGTATTTTTATTTGGCCAATCATTTATCTGTCCATACTTTTAACTTTTTGAATTCAAAATCCTCATCAACATTTATAATATTGAGCGTTACATTATAGGTATCATCGACGGTCATTTTGATATCAGTTCCAATGCGACATAACTTATAGTGATCTTTTCATTTTTTATCATTTTCAGGTACCTGAATCTTCGCCAAAGTTTTATAAAGTGTTATGTCGTGATACTTTCCTAAAGCACTTGTCTCATCAATATGACCATCTTAATCATTTGTTCCTCTCATTTTTCAAGGAGTTCTATATTTGAAACCGTTTGGTCTATCACGCTTCAGGCGTCTCATAGATCCTGTCCTTCAAGAATCTTTCATTGGAGCACTTGCAACTGAATTATAAAATAGGGTCAGCAAATACATCTGACAATTGATTTGCAATATTTTGCAAGTGAATTATCTCTTGAACTTTAAGTTCACATTTTTTTTCCGAGGATTTAGATAATTCATCCCACACTCAATTTTCAGTTGCTAATCACTTGTCTCCCTAATGTTAGGAAAACTAACATTTACCCCCCAAGCTCATTTGGGGACCAATCTTTGTGTGTTATGGTGGAGCAATTAAATCATATACCGCACATTCAAAATTTTTAGATGAAATTATTTAGTTCCTGACCCTAAACCAATTGTGATAGAGGAACCTTGTTGGCTTGATGCATCCAAGTGTTATTATATGTTAAATAAACATATCTCATACTAAATTTTATTTGTGATTTTTGTCTCATAACCAATGGTTTAGCTATAATTGGCATCGCGCCCTATTTTGAAATGCTCAAAATAGTTTGCAACGTCCGGCTCTTCTACCGGTTAAAAAGGGTTCAAAATCGCCACCTAATTTTAAGAAAAAATATTTAAAAAACCAGTTGAAAGAAAAAATAAAATAAATAAATAAATAAAGAACTTTGTTTTAGTCTTCTAAAATCAATTGAAAATCTGGGTAAGGGTTTTATTTACTCAAAGGGGAAGGTGTTAAAAATTATTCGAAGATAGTTCTTAAATTTAGTTTAAGATATACTTGGGGATAATATTATGCCATTATTATATGCTAAAAAAGAGGTTAAAATAAGTGATAAAAACAAGGTAAAATGTTTTGAAAATAATTTAAAATTGAAAAACGTCTATGATATACAAATAATATACATGCGTGATATATAAGATGTATATGTATATTGCTAAATTGTAGTTTGAGAAAATTTTGAAAATAGTTTGACACTAATTTTTTTGTAGCTAAGAAAGGTATAAAGTATATAGAAGGTATAAATAGTGTGCATAGGTATACAAAATGGTATACCTGAAATGTGCAAGATTTATGTAGTATAAAAAAAATAATATATGAAGTAGTTGTAAAATAATATACATGTATGCATAGAGCATATAATGAAATAGATATGTAATGTAACTCCCCGTTAGTAATAGATATCTTATAAATATGTACATGCACGTGCATAAAATAGTGTATGTAGTATATACATATATAAGCGTAAAGAAGGTGTGCAAAATAGACCAAATATGTATTTTATGCGGCTATATACCTGAGGAAAAAAAAGTTAAAAGGATGTGTTTAATTAAAAATAATATGCATATACATATGTGTGTGTGTGAGATATTCGAAAATAAGTATAGATGTTAATACATAAATGATAATAAAGTTGCACATATGAATGGATATAATATGTAAAAATAAATATGCATGTATAAGTATTAATATATGGAAGAAGAAATTATAATATAATAAAATAATTTTGTAAAATAACACACACACACATAAATATATATTACAAAAAATTTAATTCTGTAAAATGACATATAAAAATGGGCCAGCTTTTTGGGCTAAATTTTCTGCAAAAAGAGTTGATAAAAATTTGGGCCTGCAGCCCTTCTTAAAAAAACAATAGATTATAAAAAGAAATTGACCCTGCAGCCCCTTTTTGAAAGGCTTGACAGACTTTAAAATTTTGGGTCTAATTTTGAGATCTCATTTGGACTTTTAAAAAATAAATATATAAATTACTGCCTCTTTTATTATTAATTTGCCTCAAAAAAAGTCTTAAAAAATATTATTTATGAGGAAAAAAGCTGTACGCGTCATTAATTTTTTTTAAAAAAAAAGATAATATCACTTTTAGGCCCTTTTTTTCTTGAAAAATCTTTGAATGATAGTGCAAAAAAAATATTATTATTATTATTATTATATTTGACATGTGCTTATGAATGAAAAACAATTCCTATGAAAGGAGGTCAATAATAAATAAATTGTGAGTTTGCACAACCTCACACAAAACAAATAAGATTTAGCAAATAATTCAGCAATAAAAGAAATGGTAATTAAAGAGTAAGCATAATAATTGTTGGTCTCTTTACAAGAGACCCATCCCTAAGATTTGACTCGGAGAGATGCAAGAATCCTATTAGCTATGAGCCCGCATATATTGGACAAGATTGAGTTTCGAAGCGAGAACTCTCGACTCCAGTTGATGCCATGAAAAAAAAAAAGCAAAAGATATTAGAGACCACTCAACTAATCAAGAAAATATATGAAGAAAAGAGCTAACTCAATGAATAGCTTTCAAACTAGTTAGCTTATGTAATAGTTGAAGGAATCTCCAAGAATGATAGCTTTCAAAAATCAAAGAGGGGTGTTAATTATTCATAGGCAAATAATACCTTTCTAGTTATTTCTATTTCTCCAAAAGTTGGTCAAGATAGTAGGCCTACTATAAGATAAGTTTAAAAATTCAAGTCTCAAACAAGTAAAATAGCTCTGGCAATACTTTAAATAGGTCACATCTATTTCAAAAGAGGGAAGGGCTGATCTGAAGGTATAATTATTGAAGCCCCAAAACTTCCAACAAGGAATAGAGGAACAATACTCTAAAAAATAAAAATTAACGCATATCCCTTATTACCAAAAGAATCATTTCAATGAATACAAACACTTAATACATGACAAAAGTGAACTCATGAGCATTCTAATAACATGAATTACATGAACACTTTTAAAGAAGGACAACAAATTTTCCACACAAATAAGATCTTTTGACAAAAATAGCAGCTACCTTCATAAGCTCTGGTTCTAGTTCATCAATTATTATAGTTAGGCTATGAATTAATCTTTAAAACACAAGCATCCTCACCTGAGAAGATTTGGGCACTTAAACAATTTTAGAAATAGGAATACACTGCCGATTAGCAAGGTAAACTTGAATTCACCTTATCTTTTTATACCTCCTCCTACTAAACAACTTAACATATTCATAAGATTAATACTCCTGTAAAAATCTAATAGATGTAGTCATGTAGGGAAACAAGTACCCATTACGCCTTAATCAAATGATATGAACTAATCACTTCACGTTCTCTTTTGTTAGAAGAAACTTAGTTGAGCATACTCAGAGAGTTTAGAAAGAGAAAATGACAAAATTCATATTTTAACAAGAAGCAATCTAGTTCTTTAACTCCAATGAATTCACCATTTTAGATCACTTACTAAGATAATATATACATGCCCAAAACACTTGACTAGTTTAGAAAGTAAACAGGTTGAACAAGATCCAAACTTCTGAAGTATAAAAGTAAATGGTTACAATCTTACTCATACTTTCAAATCAATATTCTAATAATGCTCGAGGCAAACAATATAGCATACTTCCATGCTCAAACTTTTTAGAGTCTTTTCATGCTAGATTAAGGGCCGGAAGATAACTTGTAAATGCACAATAAATTAGAAACATAACTATGGAGCTTATCATCATGTTCAACATTGCAATGACCTCATAAATGGACAGTTAACCAACACTTTGAAACTCCAAAACTTTACCAAGTTGCTTCGGGCTAATTTATGATTGTAAATATTCCACAAATATACAATAGAATATAGATATACCGAATCACTTGAAACGATTATCTTTCACACTTTTTGTATTCCAAATCAATCCATCAAAACAACAAACTCCTCCCAGTTAATTGCTACTATTATGATGAGCATTCAAACCAAAATATAGTGATCTCAAAGAAACAAATATGTCAAATTTTAGAGCTTACGCTGTCCCTTATCATCTACATACTAAGTTAAAAGATTCAAAACTATGTACCAACACATAACAAGCCTGATTTACACTAAATAATTGCAACTTACTCCACTATCATCCTTATTCGGCCAAACAAATAATTAATCAGCTACAAAACAGAATAAAATACATAACAAAATCGCCAGGAAATTGACCACGTAATAACTTAGGGAGGGATAGAATATTATCTATTGTGGCGTAGCGATTGAGACTCTATGAGATCGAGTGTTAGGTCGTTAGTTCCGACTCCGGATGAGAGCAAAGATAGGGGCAGTAAATGGGTTATAAGCTGGTGTGAGAGAAAACAGAACACAAAGTAAAATAAATAAATAAATAAAATTTGTGTGTCATGTGTTGTGCGTGTGGCTTGGTTCACTGCTTTTTTTTTCATTCAAGTACACTGCTCTTCTTCTTTTTCTTTTCTGTTTTGGTCTGCCTGAGTGTTCCAGTAAGTGAAATTCAGTGAGTTTCAGTTCTCACCATCTATCTCCTTTTATAGGAGAAGATGACAGTTCTGAAAATTCACAACAAAAGGTATTCAAATTTGAATCTTGATGGGACAATTGCGTGAGAAAAGGGGAGAAGAAATATGAAAACATTTGACAAAGAGGGACTGACTTACCTGCTTCAACTGTTGGAGAACTTCTTCACGCCAACAATGGATAGGTTTTCAGCGGGATTTCTGGGTCTTCGGGGCTGAGGTGACAGGGATCGAGAGGGGGAGGGGTTCGGCGGGTCTGGCAGAGAGAAGAGGAGGGTCTGGTCGCGGGTTTCTGGTGGTCTGCGGCAGAGAAGAGAGAGCTGCGGGCGAGGGGCTGGTGGTCGCCGTGGTGGCAGAGTTGGTGGCGGTGAGGGAGGGAGTGACGGTGGTGGGTGCGTTTGGATCGAAGAGAGAGAGAGAGTTTGTTTAGGGGTGTTAGGATTAAGGGGAATTCTAGGTGAGGAAGGCTGGTAGGATTAATTTAGACCGTCTGAATGGATGGAATTAAAAGAAGGAAAATTATAAGTAAATATTATATATACTTATATTAAATGGAGGAAAATTTAAAAAAAGACATATTTATTTTAACCTTAGCCATTTCTAATAAAATGACATTAATTGATAAAATTTGAAATCAATTAAATTATGAATATCACTTTATCCTTAAAATATAAATAAGAATTAGAATGTATTATTAATCGGTTATTTTAATTAAGCTTTCAAATTTAAATAAAATAAAATATTTAATTACAAAAATGAGATAACTTAGTAGTTGAATTATAATTGACTTAAAATAAATACTTTATAATATGTATTTAAATGAAATACTTATTTTGACATGAAAAATACGACATTACGTATATAGAAATTATTTTTTTTAGAACGTCTTTTTTTTTAATATTTAAAATCACAAAAAAAAATTTATATATATAGATTTTTTTCAAATGAAATTATAAAATATAATCCAAAAATAGTGAAAAAAAATATTCTTTCGATAATAAAAATTTATTTTATTTTATTTAAACTTTCAGAAGCTTAAAGTAATTAATCAAAAATGTGAAGAGCCAAAATTGGGTGTCAACAATTGGAGGCTTACAATTTTTGCTAAACCAACTTAGATATGAACCAGCATTATCAACATGATTTTATAATTTGAAACCGTGCTCTTAATTTAACAATTCGAGCAAACAACCTTGCAAAAATCAATTGTAAGTTGATATCAAAGCACATGTGACCATACCATAGATGCATCTATTAAAATATATAATAGCAGACAGTACATATGGTAGGTGAATGGGTATATATTCACCTTTTTATAAGTTCCAAAATTTCAAAAAATATAATCTCAATCTTAGCTAATATAATGATCATTCTATCACGAGAATAAGCAACACAAGAGAATTCTTGAAGAATCTTTTTTTTCTTCAACATATAAACACATGAATTTTTAATTTTTTTTGGCATCACATATGAACCGGGATGGCCCACTGGTTATGCCAACTTATCTTTACTTTAGTAAACTTCTGATTTACTTTTGCATGTGATTTCATCATCATACTCATATTTATGTACTACAAATAAACGAAAAATGACAGGTAATATTTTACGTCAATATTTATAGCCCGCTTCAATTGTAGTAAATGAACATATTAGATCTTCCCATAATTTATAGTCTCAATCTTTTTTCAATAGCGTTGAAACTTTTAAGTTTCCTTTTTGAGACTTACTAGTAACATATTAGCTCTTCTAGAGCTCTCAATTAATTTTGTGTACTCCACATATTTTATCGTATCAACATCATTAATAGTTTCTCCACATAGTTTCAAGGGAAAATGCATAAAATCTCCCCAAACTTGTCCGCATAACTCAGTTTAGCACTTTAATTTTTACGAGCGTTTATTTATCCCCTATTTTAATCAGTAGTGAATTAATACCCCCCTTCTCAAAACAATCTCACATTAACGAATATGAGTGTTATACACGCGTCTGACACGTGTATAACCTATTTTTTAAATTATTTTTATTTTTCATCATTTATTTTATATTTTTTTTAGTTTTTCCTTTCTTCTTCTTTTTCTTTATTTTTTTCTTTCCACATCCATGGCAACACATTCATGACAGAACTTTTCTTAATTTCAGATCTACAACATACACACTCATACCTCGCTTATAATTGAAAGAGCTTCTCAACAAGATAGTTTATAAATGAGATATACAATCACATTGAAGAAAGAAAAGTCACCGAAATTCGATTTTTTCGGGTGAGTGCGACAATTTCAATCTCAACTTTTAGATCCTAAATTTCGATTAAGAAAGGGGAAAGATCGAAGAAAAGTGTTTTGTCAGTGTTTCAAAAAGAAAAACATATATGGGTCAGCTTCATCGACAAAAATGGTATCGGAAAATAATTTTTCCGGTCAACCAAACCCACATATGATCTACCTATAAAATAATTTTTTAAAATTTTATTATGTTAAATATTAAACTCATCAAGCAAATTTATTTTTAAAGAAACAAAAAAAAAGAAAAAGAGAATGATATAGAAGATGAGAAAAGATATTGAGAAATTTGATGTGGTATTGAAGAAGAAAGCAAGAAAGAGAACAGGACCATAGGAAAGAAGAAGAAGAAAGAGAAAGAAAAAAAAAAGAAAACCTTAAATGAAAATAAGAAATAAAGAAAAATATAACTAAATATAGCTAATTGCATCATCTAATTAGAAGATGACACGTGGATAGTTTAAATTATATTTAATATTTTTTACTCTTCTCACGCGCTTTTCAATTTTTTTTTTTAAAAATTGTCATGTCACTTATTAAGGAGTTATTAATTCATTTCTGCTTAAAATAGGGGGTAAATAAACGCTCGTAAAGTTATAGTGCTAAACTGAGTTATGCGGACAAGTTTGGGGGGATTTTATGCCTTTTCCCTAGTTTCAACTTAGAAACAATTTTGAACGTTGAAGAGTTGTACTCATGAACAGACTTATAGTCTTGATAGATCCAATCATATCGTGCCTTTGGGTGGATGACCATCTTCAGGCGGTCATACCTTTCTTTAGGCTATTTCATAAAACAAGTGGATCCTTAACCATAAGATATTCAATTTTAAGAATTTTGTCAAGATGATGACGCAAGAATATCATAGCCTTAGCACGATCTTGTTTTGATGCTTTATTTTCACTTTTAATGGTGTCTCTGAGACCCATTGCATCCATATGAATTTCAGCATCTAACACCCATGAAAGGTGGTTCTTGCCCAAACTTTGAAGGGCAGCGAAATTAAGTTTCATAAGATTAGCCATATTAAAAGAAAGAGAAAAATAATACCTTGACCTTCAAATTTTGAGACGGTAGAGTTGTAGAGCAATAATATCACCAAAATAATATAATTTCTGTCGTTAAGTAATACATCTTTTGAATGTTTTTTAAATTTTTTTTTCTCAGATCTTTCAAAGTGAATGCTCAAGACAGAGACTCATGCTGATAACGTGTTATGAAATAATAAAGGAATAACAAGAATATTGTAGAGAAAGAGAGAAGAAGAGAAGTTTTTATTTCTCTTGATGGGATTAAATGATGAAATACAATGAATGGAAAACCCTCTATTTATAGGATAATTCTTCCTAACTTTTCTCCAAAAGATGAACCCTCCACTATAATACAAATACACACATTCACTATAATACAAATACATTTATAGACAGTCACTATCATATAAATATATTTATAATATTATATCCATTATTGTTCTCCTATTGACTTTTTTATATAATAGAAATAAGGAGGATTTAAAATATGACCTTTCAAAAAAAAAAAAAACTTTGAAACAAAAGAAAGAAAAATAAAAAATATATGTTATCTCTCTAAACTAAGACCTTTATTTGAAGAAGACACTTGAACTTTGCGTTCTATTATCCCTCCCACTCAAATAATTTTAAACTGATATTTTTACATTCTTTTTAGACCAATTCCAATTTTTGAAAAGTAAATGTTACTCAAGCACCAATTCCGACTTGACAAGTATTAATTTAATTTAATTTTTTTTTTCCTTTTTGATGTTTTTTTTTAATTTTTTATTTTTTCTTTTCTCACTTTTTGAATTGTTTTCTCTTTCTTACTTTTGACTTTTACCATAAATTATTTTCTATTCCTTACTCTCCCTCCCCCCCCCCCACCCCTGCCACCCCACCACTTTCTTCTTCTTCATCTACCCTCTTCCCCATATCCTTTTTTTCATTCTTTCCTCTTTCTTCTTCTTTTGAAGTATCTAATCTCTCTCTCCTCTCACTAGTAGAGTATTTAAAAACTCTTTACCATACTACTTTTTAGATTTTATTGAGTTATTGATAATAAAAATTAAATAATGACTTCTAATTGATCTTGAAATCTAATGGATTTTATAAATTTGTTCAAAATGTAAAGAAATTTTTTAGATAAGAGTTTGAAGTTGAAGAGAATTAGAGCAATAATAGTAAAAAATGCGACATAAATGGTAGCATTAAAAGTGGGGTGAGGTGCGGAAATGAAGAAATGGGAGTATTGACAATAGTGTATATAAAGAAGAAAGAAGAAAGTAAAAAGAAGAAAGAAAAGAAAAAAAGAATTAAAAAATATAGTTAAAATGAGAAGAATAATAAAAAAATATATTTTATTAAAAAAAACTTATAAAATAAAATTATGATTATTTTTTTTATTCCTCGAGCTCTCCAAGAGAGTGCATACACGGATAAAAAAAAATAATATCATTAATTTAAAATTATTAAGAGAGAAATAAAACCCGCAAAATTCTAAGTATCTTGCACAGTTCGCTGAGGTAATATATTCTCTCTTTTTCCTTTCCCAAATTTACAAGCCAACACTTTTTCCCTCTGAATTTCCAAATTTTTCCGATAACTTCAATTTTGGTCGAAAAAGTTCTGCGGATCCACACCCATTTGGCTATATAAAATGGAACCACAGTACCCTAACCGGCAGCAGCATCAGAGAACCTACGTCAGCAGCGGCGGCAGCGGAGGAGGAGGATCTTTACCGATGGAAACATCAAGACAACCCTCAACTCAGTTGCAGTCACAACACTCCGATAACGACCGGACTAGCAATGAACTTCGAGCATTGGATTGTAACCTTACATCCCTTTGTGATCATATTCAATTGGAAGGCTTCAACAACGGCTCATTTTCTGATGTCATTGTTCAAGCCATGGGTTCTACTTATCACCTTCATCGCCTAATCCTTTCCCGTAGTTCTTATTTCAGGTTCTTTCTTCGCTGTTTTGGGTCTCCCGTTACACCCTTTAATTCCATTCTTTGTGGGATTCTTGTGTTATAGTATGATTTTACTTGTATTGGTAGCTATCAGTTAGAGAAGTACAAAACTTTCTGTGATTTTGCTTACTAATGGCTATTTTGCAGAAGGTTTGATGTTTTTGGTGGTTTTTTCTTCCTAATATAATTTGGTTTGTCTATCTTCCACAATTTTCAGTTAAGAGTGTACAAAAGTTCCATTCTTGGCGGGGTGTATTTTTTCTCTTGGCATAATTTGGCTAGGTTCTTATTGATCATTATCAGTTAAAAGAGTACTACAAAATTCCTCAGCTTTACTTCATGATTTCTATTCGTTGTTTTGGGTCTCCTATCGCACCCTTCAACTCTATTCTTTGTGGAGCTCTTTCTTTTTCTTTTCTTTTATTTGATATGATTTAGTTGGCTTGCATTGATAATTCCGTTGGAGAAGTACAGAACTTTCTGTTTTGCTTCATCACTGTCTAATCTGCTGAATTTGTGATGTTTTATGGCTACTTTCGTGGTGTTTTTTTCTCAGTATCTATTACTCCATGCATCCCAAAAAATAAATTACTCTATTTCGATATGGATAATAGCAATAACTATTTCTAGAATTTTTTATAGGAAATGTGATGACAGTACATTGAGGGTCATTTGGTACGAAGTTAATTAATGCAGGGATTAGTAATACATAGATTAGTAATGCAGGCTAATACAAGGCTTGTAATGTTGGAATTATTTTTTATCAAGTGTTTGGTTCATTGTGTTAAAAAGTAGATATACCATGTATTGTGTTTAGTTTAAAACTCTATAAAAATCTTCTTTACGATTATACCCTTGAATTTTTGTATAAAGATTTAGGAAAAGAGATTGAGGTGTAGTCTAGTCAATCCTAGGATTAGTTATCCCTTTATTTTCTTGGTATAAGATAATAAAGAAATTTAGGAAAAGAGATTGAGGTGTAGTCTAGTCAATCCTAGGATTAGTTATCCCTTTATTTTCTTGGTATAAGATAATAAAGAAATTTAGGAAAAGAGATTGAGGTGTAGTCTAGTCAATCCTTGGTATAAGATAATACACCCTATGGTGTATAAGTAATTCATGTATTAGCTTGAATTGAGTAACCAAATAATGTATTGGCTGGACTAAATTTTAACACAAGTACTATACTAATTAGTACAACCTACCAAACAGGTCCTTAATATAGTCTCTACATATATACATTTTATTTCAAGAAAATTTATAAAATTTATATTTGAATCACGCTAAAATTAGATATGTTAGCCCTCAACCTCCAAATACTGTCATTCTTTTTGTGAAGGAAGAAGTAATAACTCAAGATTGTCGCTTTGCCACTGACGAATCACCGTGTCCAATACTAGCTTCATGTATCCAAACTGCTCTTGCATCCTTTGAACTTGATCCAGTTCAAGTATACTTAAGATCCTTTTTTTTGATAATCGTGGTGTCCAGGCCAGCATTTGCGCACCTGGACTAATTCCACGGTATACTTGCGACCTCCCACCAACAACAAGTACCAGGTAATTCTATTCACCAAGGCTAGGACAAATGGAAAGAAATCACCTAGCTTTTTTAATCTCTTTTTGGGATTTGAACCTGAGACCTCATGGTTTTTAACCCACTTCATTGACCACTAGGCCACGCCCTTAGGTGCAAGTACACTCAAGGTCCTTAGTTTATGTGTCTTGTAATCATTTAATTAGCAATATCCACTTGGTTAAAATTTGTAATTGAAGACTGCATGCTGTCTGGTCGCATTTATTGCATGTTTGATGACAGGCTACATGCTTACTATCATCATAAAACTTACCACCCCGACAAATTAGGGTCACGTAAACGAGCCTGCACCATTGTATCCTAATCACAGAACTCTATCAGTATGTACATGCATGTACAAGTGTCAAGGCCACTTGTAGTATGTTCTCCTAATAAGATGCATTACAAGTGCCTGGCGGAAGCCATCCACCTCTAGAAACAAGGTTGGAGGGCCAGACACCAAGGGAGAAAGAAGCAGTGTTGTCAAAGGCGCGCTTTAAGCCCTGAAGCGAGGCCCAAAACACGTTGAGCACTTCGCCCCACTTAATGTGCGCTTTAGTGTCATCATTAGGGCTCTAAGACAAACTTTTCCTTGCAAATGAGCATTTCCTGAAAAGTCGACACTAAACAATTGATATTTCACTTAATCCTAAAAAAGTTCATTTTCTTTGTCCATATATTTGTTATTCATGCTTATAAGTATTAGTCTAGGACTATATATATATATATAGTTTGTATGTTATTCATCCATATATATATGTTTGTATGTTTTCTCCCTTTGCACCTTTTCTTATTAAAGCTCACGCGTTATTTGTGCTTTGCGCTTAAAGTGTATATATATATATATATATGTATATATATATATGTTTGTATGTTTTCTCCCTTTGCACCTTTTCTCATTAAAGCTCATGCTTTATTTGCGCTTTGCGCTTAAAGCCCTAATGGAATTTAGAGCTTTTTTGCGCTTTTCGCTTTTGATAACACTGGAAAGAAGTTGGAGGGCCATCGGGCCATCCACTGAACTTATGTCTATTAACGTTCTCTGCCTCCATATATAGCTTCATTTGTACACAAATATTATTGGTGTTTGCATACAAGCAAGTGAACCTTCTTGAACTCTTGTTTATGTACTTGTTTAATGAACAGGAATATGCTTCAGGGACCATGGAAAGAAGCCAAAGCTCCAGTTTTGACCTTGACGGTGGATGATAGCAATGTCAATGGGGAGGCTGTTGCAATAGCTTTAGCTTATCTGTATGGACACCACCCTAAGCTTAATGATAACAATGCATTCCGTGTTCTTGCTGCTGCATCCTTTCTTGATCTTCAGGTATGAGATGTGAAACATATAACGGCTTACTAATCAGTCTTGTGTTCTGGAAACCATCATTAGTTTAGTCTAGTAAAGGGATGGAGACATGATTACTTTTGCCAAGACGTCCTGTAAAAAATTTCTGCACATTGTTATGGTGGAATTGATTTTCTGACGTCAAATATCTGTCTGCACTTCCTGCGTGATTATTTGCAGCAACTCTTCTAAGGGTATTTTGAAATTAAAAAAAAGATAATTTTTTATTCTACTATCTCTTAGATACCAGTTGCTATATTTCTTCACCATTCTGGTTAACTTTTTGTTCTTCCTGATGTTTCATTTTAAAGTTCCTCATGAAGAAAAAGGATGTGTAAACTTAGCTAGTTTCCCTTGTGAAAGGGAAGTAACTGGAGTCTGCTATCATTTCAGTGTTTAAATTGCCATTTCTTAACCACAATTGATTGAACAAATTTTGTAGTCTTTCTTTATCCAAATCAAAATTCGGGATACAGTCTTAAGAATTAGTAGTCTAGAGGCATTGCCCAAGTTGGTGTTTAAATTGCCATTCCTTAATCACAATTGATTGAACAAATTTCATAGTTTTTTTCTTAATCCAATCAAAATTTGACATACAGTCTCAAGAATTCATAGGTTAGAGGCATGGCCCAAGAATGTCAAGAACACCTGAAAATATGTGTCTGAATTTCGAGAATGTAGAGAGCCCTATTTCATGAGTCAAAGAGTTCCCTCTCTCTTTTCTTTCTGGTTATATTTTTGGTGCAAAGTGGAAATACTTACCACTGTTAATGGTTGGATTTTTGGAAGTGTGATGTACAGTGCCATTGCACTTTTTGTAAAGGTGACACCATCTTGGGGTGTTGTCAATAATTACTTTGATTTATCAACCAACAAAAATCTCCTGAATTTGCTGATTGATGTGTCCAATCTTTTGCTCAATAATTAATTTTCCTCCTTGGCATAATATTACAGATTTGACATTCTTTATGCAGGATTTATGTGCAATTTGCACAGACTTCATCATATCGGAATTGTGGACATCAAATTTCTTAACATACCAGGTTCCAGATTGCTGCTCGATATTTTCTTACTTCATCATCCATGCTTTCATGTATTTTGCTAACCACATTGTTTTGGAGTTTAGGTGTTTGCAGAAAGCCAAGATTATGGTTTACATGGTGAACGAGTTAGAAATGCTTGTTGGGGATACTTATGTCAAAGTGGTGCTATAGAGTTGAAAGAGGTAACTAATTGGAAACCGTGCTAAGGGTTTTAAGTAGTGATTATCGGAAGTTACCTCTCTACTTTCTCCTTTTATTTAAATTAACAGCTTTTGTCTTTTTCCGGAGCCACATGTTGCAAAGCCTAGCAGGAACCCTCTTGCACCACATTTGTATTTTCTTTTAAGCTCTGCTTCACCACATGTATTTGCGTATCAATTAGTTATCTTCCTTCTAATTTTCAGGCTGCTACTTTGCCAATATGGTGTGATTCATGGAGAAACTAAGTTTCTCCAGAAAAGCGCTTCTGTTCCTAATTTGTTGCAACTGATAAGTAAAGACATCTGTCAATGTGCATGTGAGAGCTTTCAGTTATTCCAAACTCTTTATGAAACCTCAAGCATGTCTTAAGCAAGCTGCACTTTCACATCAAGGTGTTAACGTGGTGTTTTGCATTCAAGGGCTAAGTGATAGACGTTTTTTGATGTTAAATTGCTATAATGTAAACACCTTCTTTTGAACATGTGATGCAACTGGTGATAACAGTTTTATCTTGAGTTGCAATTCATTGAATGACAATGCAGAAAATCTACAGCAGTTCCTTTTTGAATAATTCACATACGTAAGGATTCCTGCATATCTTCTGCCATGGGCTTAATTCCATTTTAGTGGCTTTGCTAAAGCAACTTACATGGCTTCCAGTTTACCATTCAAATAACCACGTGAAGACTTTGTGTTGTTCTTCAGATAATTCCTGATTCTGCAATTCAATTTCTCGTATGCATGTTCTATACCATTAATTAAAAAAATGCATATGCATGAATCTCTTTTCTTTCTGAGTTATGATGAAAGCAATGAAATGATAAATAGTTGGCCTGTTAACCGTCCTGTGACCAGGTCCTTCCAAAACTTTCTGCTCCAACACTAAATGCTCTACTGACCTCAGATGAGTTATGGGTCCCTACCGAAAAGAAACGGTGAGAACTATGGCTGTTTTTTGTTTGGACTTTCTAAAGTGATATTTGAAATTTTAGTTTAGCATGATAACTCTTTCTCTATCTTGGTTTTCTTCTTGCAAATTTGAGCAGGTTTGAACTAGCTTTATGTACGCTTCTTGCAAAAAATGCTCTTTGCAAGGCAGAACGTCATGAAGAAGAAAGTCCCAGTTCTGGAGTTGGAACAAGTACAGCTTCTGATGTTTCCAGAGTAGTGCCAAAGAATTTAAGTGATGACATAAGGGTGGAATCTGAACTAGGACACCTAAGCTTAAAAGATGGAATAGATGGTCTTAACAACGCTCGAAATATCTTGGTTGAGCTTGCAGATTGTAGTGTTGATTCCCTCTCTGAGGTGACTAACTCTAAACAAAAGATGCAAGAATCAGCTTGTCTTCAGTCAGACTCAGAGTCAAGATACCCATGCAGCAGCGGACGTCCTTCATCAAATAACTCGTTCTTATATGCTGATGAAGTCAGATCTTCATGTTCTTATATTGAAATGCCAATTAGTGCTGGAGCTAGTGGATTAGGGGGCAATAGTATGGCTGTGGAAGGGCCATCTGAAGAAGATTCATGCTATCAATTGAATAACAACAGTTGGCTTTGTGGGGATCAGAGGAACTTCTCATCAATGGGCTCGTCCTGTAATTTGATTGTTCCGAATGAATGGGAAAGATGCAATTTCACTCCTCTATCTTGGGGTGGTAGAACTGTAGGCCCGAGAGAAGTCAAAAATTGCCTAAACGCTCATTCAGGAATAAGTAGAGAAGATTATGATGCCTTTGCCAATATTTTTGAGGGCGGCTCACTTTTATATTGTAACATGTCATTTGATGCACTTCTTAGTGTGAGAAAGCAACTTGAAGAAATGGGATTTCCTTGCAAAGCTGTGAATGACGGGTTATGGCTGCAGGTCTGTAACTATATGCATCCCCACTTTGCTCTTCTTCTATAATCTTCTATAGTTGACAGAATAGTCTGCCTGTCGACATTCCTAACCATAGTAGATTTCTTATTTTCTAGTTTTGTTTTTGCTGTTAAAACTGCTTGTGTTCTTTGCAGATTCTCTTAAGCCAGCGGGTGCAGGAAATTGGTGCTGACACTTGCAAAAGTTGCTGCCTTGTGAGTGTGGCATGTGCTTGTCGGCAGCCATTTGGACATTCACGTGGAGTCGCGGGTACTGGATATTACATGCCAGAGCATGAGCAGAGCAATCAGTCCAACAATATAGGAAATATGTATGCCACTGACTTGCCTCACAGGGAAGGAAGTGGCATGTTTAGGCCTGTTCGGGTACATGTTAGGGGCCCCAATGATGGGTTAGCTGGTATTGGGCGTGGAACTACATTTGTGCCTGCAGTTGCTTGGCCTCCAACTCGTTTTGTTTTCTCTCGTGTACCACTTGGTATGGGCAACCGGAACTGTCAGCAGTCTCCTGCCAATGATGACCCAGAAAATAGAGCAGAACAGAGCGGGGATCTTGCTGGAGATGGATTAACTGCTTTGGTTGGGCTCAGCCAAGAAGGAAGCAATAGTGCCAATATTCATGTTGAACGGGTAGATAGTGGATATGAGACAGAACTGCAAAGCAGACTGGTAGGACCATCAAATGTTGGCCCAAGTTCAAGCAGTATTTCCCCCCAGATGCTAGGCTCATCTGAACATGCAACGGGAATAGAGTGGGAGAATGGAAATACTTCTATATCATTGGATATGAAAACGCCTTTAAGTCACTTTCCTCCCTTTCGGTTTGGGTAAGTTATTCTTTCTGCTATGTTTGGTTGGCTTCTGCATCTCTCCATTGCATGCGAAATGAGTTCCACAGATTACGTTCTGTAAACTTCCTTTCTCGGTTTAATTCTTCGAAGCTATCAGTTTATGTAGCTCCTAATCGGGTAACTTGTAAGCGTTGGGAAGAAATTTTATTTTCTCTTTGAGAGACAAATAAGCCAACATGCTTGAATATTCTTTTAATGATAGTGGAACATGAAGCGTGACCAGTTCACATTTTGTAATTTGGTGAACATTTCCATATTCTTTAGAAATTGCTCATTTGATCTTTTAGCTTCAGAAACTGCAAAATAAAGCTGTCCCTTTGTTCATATTTTTGTGTTTACCCTTTCGACTCTCAGATATCCTATGACAATGACTTATCGGGAAAAAAAGCAGAAATTCTAAAGCAATTGTGTCATAATATCAGGGACATCAGATTTCTTGTCGAAATCTTAAAGAAGATTCTCATAGTTCTTCAATGTTATACTCTTTAGGATTGGAACAGAAAGATGTAACTTTTTCTCCTAAAGAGATGCATTCATTTGGTTAAAAAATGTGCACCTTTTGTCTTTCAAGAGATGCAATTTGGATTACCTGAAAATGTTTGATTACTTTTTTGTGACCAACAAATTGACAGTTGAGTCGGGGAGATTCTTATGCGCCTCTCCGTGTTCTTTCTTCGGATAATGAAATCCATCCTCAAACAATCTCTCAAATTAAAGGAATCTCAATGTTGTGATATTGGTCTTTACAGTAGCCAGACCTCTTTGTTTGGTGTAAATTTCCTTGTACTCTGTGTTCTGAATACAGTGTCCTCTTTGTGAGAATAGAATCTCTTCGTTCTCTTTATTTATAACTGACAAAAGTGTATACTTACACCTGACTTGCTTCACAGGGTTGAGTTTCACGATGTTCTTAGGCTTAATGATGGCCAAGTCAAACCCTCCCCAGAATTTTTTTATGCTGGTTCCTTATGGAAGGTTTGTGAATCTTTCAACTATTTATTGCATTTCATCACTCAAGTATTTCTTTGGGGAAAAATTGCAAATGATTGAGTGTGCTGTTCAAGAGATTTTTGCTATTGCAACCAATAAGGAGTTAATTAATCAATCTGGTCTTTTGCGTTTCTAGGTTAGTGTTCAGGCTTTCAGTGATGAAGACCCTCAGGGACGCCGAACACTTGGTAATGTTGTATTCCTCTAAAATCGTTTGCATGTTGAAAATTGATCTATTACCTCTTTTGTAACTTTGTTGATATGCTGTTATATCAGGGCTATTTCTTCACCGAAGGAAGGCAGAAATAGCTGATCCAGTTAGAAAGGTGAGCTTTTCCGTTGTAATTTCTTGAATAAATAGAAGTTGTTTTCAAGCATGGTCAGGATTTTATTTTCTTATGCTTAATCCTTACTAATACCATTCATGAACATACATGTATATCTGAGGTCTGGAGACTCTAATTAATTGGAACGTTTAGTACAAGTAAAATCTGATAGGTCCTGCTACTCCTTTCCCCTTCTCTCTTGTTTTTATAAAATTATATGTGAACATTGATATTCCCTTCTCTTGTCCTTGATGATCTTTTCTGTATTGTGTATTCAGGTGCATATGTATGTCGATTCCCGTGAAAAGGTTACTGCTAGATATCAGGTGAAATTTTACAAATGCTTAGTTTCAATATCCTTGTATTGGCATCTTCAAAAAATCTCATGTTAATTTTTTGTTTTCCCCTTCTGTGAATCATTTGGTAAACCAGTTGATTTGTCCTTCTAAGAGAGAAATGATGGTGTTTGGAAGCTTCAAACAAACTGGAACTCTTCTGCCAAAAGCTCCCAAAGGATGGGGCTGGCGCTCGGCCCTGTTGTTTGATGAAGTAACCGACCTTCTCCAAAATGGAGCACTGCGCATAGCAGCTGTTGTACAACTCATTTGATGGTTCTAGGAGGTACATGAAATGTTCCCTGCTACCTATTCAAGAAATTTTAATGCGTTAACTTGCTTTTGCCAGATGCATCAACTAAATTACTAAGTGATAGCCAGACATTATTCTGAAACTGAAATCTTGGGGGATTCGCATTTTTGTTCGAATTTGGTTTCTTGAATGCCAATCTTTGTAACACAGTTTGATTTGGGAATTGGGAGAGGGGAAAAGGGAGGTGCTGGCAACTGCATTTGGCTAATGTATGTACATATACATATTGATTTATAACGGCAAACTACTACCGTTAGGCAATTAATACATGTAAATTTGCTTTATCCTGGTCTTTATATTTTTCTTTTTTTGTTAAGAAATGGTGTCGTTGTAACCCAGATCCTCTATGCAAACGAGTTACCAACGACATCCTCCCTGTCATCAGAATATTCAACCTGTTGCTTTTCTAGTATTGTTTTTACTTAGATAATTGATTTATATGCCAGTAAAAAACAAAAGTAGAGAAATTTATTTTATTCACATTTATTTTTATTTGGTATGAGGATGACATGAGTTGAGTTTAAATTGAGAAACACTGTTAGTGATTGATTCTTGATGGATAGAGTTGACCTGTTGCTGGTGGGAAATGGTAGGCATCCGTGGAATTAGTCGAGGTGCGTGCAAACTGACGTGGACATCACGATTATAAAATGATTTCACTCTTTTAACTTATTTGTGATTGAGGTGTAGTTGTGGAAATATACTAAGAAAAGATCAAATAATTATTCTTTTTTTGAAGTCAATAAAAGATCATATAATAAAGGACGTGATAGATAGCTGGAGCAACTAGATTAGTAGGTAGGGGTGTGCAGCAAGAGCAACTAGATTAGCAGTTAGGGGTGTGTAAATCTCAGTTTAACCGATAAATCAAATTGAAAAAAATACTATTAGTTTATTAATATCGGATAAACGATTTGTAAACGGCATTGTGTTTTAAGTTATTAGCCGATCGATTTGGTTTGTCTTAACGGTTTAATCGATTATTCAATAAGATTTGTTAAATTTAATGTCTGTGAAGATTGTTTCTCCTTTTCATTTATCGACACCCTCTTATTCTTGATCAATACGTTTAGTAAAAAATTTCAAGAAAAAATATCGGAAAAAGTTTTAAAGGAAAAAATCATTATGACTGATGGTTATCAGCAAAGGTCACTGCCACTCAATTTGTCCACAAATTCGCGGACCAACAATTTGTAAACGGCGTTATATTTTATGTTATTAGCCTATCGGTTCGATTTAGTTCACAATTTCTTAAATTTTCTTAATGATTTAATTGATAACTCTATAAAATTTGTTAAATTTAATCAATAATCAAGAAAAGTCTTTGATTCTTTTTGTAAAGATTGTTTCTCCTTTTTATTTATCAACCACATTATTTTTTTCTTGATCAATGCATTTAGTGAACATTTTCAAGAAAAAAAATTATCTTAAGAAGTTTTTTAAATAATTATTATCATTGATAGTTGTCTAACTTTTTAACTAAATCATTAACAATTAATTGATTACCCGAAAATCAATAATTAATTTCTAATTGATTCGATTATTGATTTAGTATTTATAAGTTGATAATTGATAAGTCGAAAAATAACATCTAAAAAAATATTTTAAGAAGTTTTAAATTTTTTTTTTATTATCATTGATAGTTGTCTCACTTTTTAACTAAATCATTAACAATTGTTAATTGATTATCCGAAAATTATGGTTAAGTGGAAAGAGATGTTATACATTCCAAAACATTTTTGTTATGTATTTAAAGGAAAAATTACATAGTATAGCAAATATGTATTACATATTTATCATTAGTAACTAATATTTAAAATTATTATTATTTATAATTATACTTTAAAAATAATAATTTTTTGTAACAACTCTCCCTCCTCTCTCTTTCAATCTCGCTCACCTCTCTCCTCTCTCTCCTTTTCTCCCTCGCCTCTTTCCTCCCTCTCTCCTTCCTCCCTCTTTCTCTGATGCTACCACTCTCTCTCTTTCTCTCTCTTTCTCTTTATCTTTCCCCCTCTCTCTTGCTCTCTTTCTCTCCTTCACTCTCTTTCTTCTCTCGCGCCCATATCTCCCTACTACCACAAGGTGATGTGACCCACATTTAAGGAGATTTTTGAACATCCTTATTTTTTAGGTCATGATTTGTATTTTACTAAATCAAAAATTTTTATATTCTAATATTAATAATCTATAAGTCAAAGTTGGTGTAGCTGTAAGATTTACCTACTCTACTCAATTATATATGCTTGGCTAATTTCTTTATAAAAAAGTTTCTTCCACTACCGTGCTTGAATTTTACATTAGGATTCTTAATTATATAAAAATTTACCACGTGTATCCTCTATTTTTCACCTCTCTCTGTATTTTTATACTCTCTCTCTCTCTCTCTCTGTTGTATGTTTATATTTTTGTATCACAAATAATACAAGCGATATAAGAGCAAACGGGTACAGGCTAAATTAAAGCAAATGGATACAAGCTAAGTGCGCGTATGAATACAAGTGAAATTGGAACGAATGAATACAAGTGATATAAAAGCGAATCAATACAACCTAAATGCATATATGAAGACAAGTGAAACTAAAGTGAATGAATACAAGTGATATAAGAAGGAATGCGTACAAGCGATACAAGAGTGAATGGATACAAGTAATATAAGAGCAAATGAATATAGTCTCTCGTACTTTTTGTTATTTATATCTTTGTATACATGCAGTCTGTATTCGTCGATATATCCTAAATATACGCATGAATACAAGTGATACATGAACAAAAGAATATAAGTGATACAAGAGTGAATCAATACAAATGTTATTGGAGCAAATGAATGCAGTAATTTGTATTTTTTGTTGTTTGTATCTTTGTATACACACAAGTGTATTTGTTGATACAGTCTGTATTTGTATATATAATATGTATTCGTCGATACAACCTAAATGCACGTATAAATACTATACATATAGTCATTAGACACCTCATAAAATATCGAAATATAAAGGGAAACGGAGATAGAAATATAGAATACAACCTAAATGCTTCTTCCCAAGTACTCTTATAATTCCAACTAGTTAATTAAGTAATAATTAAATGAGACAATTAAGCAAAAATACTTATAATTAAAATTATTAGGATACAACAAATACAGTCGCCTCATATCTCAAAAAATATAAAAATACTGAGAGAGATGGAAATACATGGCACAACCTAAATACACGTATGAATATAACAAATACAGTCACCTGACCTCTCAAATAAAAAATATAAAAATACAAAGAGAGGTGGAAATACATAATACAGAGAGAGAGAGAGGTCACACAACCTAAATGCACATATGAATACAATAAATATAATTGCATGCAATCGCCCGACACCTTAAATATTTATACAAATACAGAGGAGATGTGGAAATGCAGAATACAGAGAGAGAAGGGCGAGAGAGTGAGAGAGATGATACAACCTAAATGCATGTATGACACAACAAATACAGTTGCCTGATATCTCAAAAAATATAGAAATACAAAGAGAGATGGGTGAAAATTACAAAGAGAGAGAGAGAGAGGGGTAAAAATACATTATACAACGAGGGAGGAGGCGAGAGAGAAAGAGAAAGAAAAAGAAAGAAAGAGGACAGTGAGAGAGGACAGAGAGAGGGGAGAGAGAAAGAGAGAGACAAGGAGAGAGGCGAGTGAGATTGAGAAGAGAGGCGAGAGATATTTTTCTTGCCTAAAAGTTGTTGCTAAGAATAGTAAGTATCCAAAAACTGCTGTTACAAATAATAAATAACGAAATTATAACTATTGAAGTCTAATTTCGTTCATATGTTAGTTGTTTCTAAAATTTCATGTTTTTACAACTTACTAAAGCCAAAACATGGCTTAAATATATAAAAAAAAATTACATAAAATAATAATATAAGACATTAAGTTCTCCCACCTCTTGATTTCCACCTTTCCATCTTAGAGATGAGCTTGTCGTAGTTGTTAGACTTGTGAAATGGTGTTTCTATTGAAATCTTCCTGATTAGATTTCGTTTGTATTGCTATCTTGTAGCAACTTTATAGTTGTGAATTTGGATATATTAAAGGCTGCTCTAGCCGCTTGGCGATTATAGGAGTGAAGATTCAACTTAGTTGTATTTTTCAGATTCGAGATATGCCAAGGCTTTCATTTTCCCTTTTAGGCATAATTTTTGTCGGAATTAAGCTTTCATTATTATTATGCAAAACTTGTTGCCCCGTGATTGAATATTTGTGTTGATAACCTTGTTGTTTGTAGGCCGTGGAGTTGAATTCTTTCCCTCACTAATTGAGTAGTTACAAACTATACCAATAGTTTTTTTATTTATCAAACTACCAGATTATTTACAAAACTATCGATCATATACTTAAATATAACACACGATTTTTTTAATAAATGTCACTAAATTCGGATTAATGGTTAAACTTTCAATTTTATAGCACACTTGTCAACAGAAAGAATCATTCTACTTTATTACATTTATCAAAAATATATTTTTCTCTTTGTTCAATACTCTCTAATTTTCTTAATACTCTAGTTCCCTTCTTTTCCATAACTCCTTAATACTCTAAATCTCTGCCAACTTTTAAGCTTCACTAATACTCTAAAATCTCTATCAACTTTTAAACACTTAAGTTATACTAACCGAATAATTTAAAAGGAAATATGATTAAAAATTATCATATTATAAACTAAATATATATCACTTAAAATCTGAAAACACATTCAACCATAGACATAAGTTCATATAATTATCGATTGGTGATATATTGGAAAAGTAATTTACATATAAATAGAAGCAACTAATTTATATACACAATACATACATATTTTTTCACAACCCGATTCATATTATTTAGGCAAGAAAAAAAATCTAAAAAAACTTGCAAATATATGCAAATTGAAGACCTAAATCTCTACCAAATTTTAAACACTTTCGATATGCTAATTAGATATTTTTTAAAAGGGAATACCATAAAAAAATAACATAATACTTTTAAAAAAGGAATACCATATTATATACAAATATGTTTTAGTGTATGCATTGTGTATAAATATATAATATATCTAATCAGTCTAAGTGTATTTTTATTTTTTTAAATTCTAAAATTTTTATAAACTAGTGTATCTTCATTTTTCTATTGTTTTTTTCATGTTAGTATGTAAGAAATTTATAAATATTTTAGTGAATGGATTGTATATAAAATATGATAATAATTGGGTTACTTAATTTTCTTATAGCAGGTTATATACAAACATGATTTATAAATGTATGAATTGTGTATAAAGAGAAAAAGATATGTATAGATCAAATACGAAAAAGCAAAAATCTAAAAAAATATTTATGGAATGGAAAAATATAAAAATATAAAAAAAGTTTATGAAATGAATATTAAGATAAGAAAAATAAAGTGTATAAAGGAAATAGGAAAAAATAAAAATCTAAAAGAAATTTATAAAATAGAAAAAGACAAAACTCTAAGGGAAATTTATGAAATAAAATGATAAATATTGTGATCTATACATATACTTTTGCTTTTTTTAAATTACCGTATTTTTAACTTTTTTAATCTTTCTACTAAATTTATAAATTTTTAACTGCTATTTTTAAAAGTTAAAAACTATTAGAAAATAAATTTTATAATATTTTATCTAGAACCATTTATTTTCCCTTAAAATATATTCCTACTACCAAAACAGCCCAGCTATTAGCAAAGTCCAATAGGCGTTGCAGGTTTTCCAACTTCCAGGGGGTAGACTTCCTACTTCCACGTATTTGCTACACAAACCGTCAGCAATCTCCATCTCCCCTACTCCCTATTTTTCTTTCTCAAACATTTCTTCAATACTGTCCGAGAAAATCAAACATTTCCCACCCGAATCACTTTCTTGAGGATTTTTCTTCGATTCTGCACGTCCTTCTCAATCGTAAGGTATCGAAGATTTCTTTTCCCATTTGAATTCAGTTCGTTCCATGTTCTTTTGGTCAGCACAACTGTGTAATTTGATCCTAAGAAATTCTCTCTGTATGTTCTATGAATAAGTTCCAATCGTTTGGAATTTGGAGCTAAAGGTTTGATTAGCTTACCTCAGTTCATTTTGATAGCTAGTGCTTTTGTGGGTGCCTTCATCTACCATCATTTGTGTCAATTTCAACGCCGTTTTCTCTTTTCATGAAGTTACTCTAACTTGTGTAATTTTGAATATTGACATTTCAGTGATGTTTTCTGGAATAAGCTTAGACTTAGTCTTTTGAAACTGGTGCAATATTAACTCAAGTCTTATTTCCCTCACATGTTTTCAGGGTTTATCTGTTTGATCTGAGTGCCCATTGTTGGAGCATTTTAATATTATATTATATTATATTTTATTAAAGTGTATGGCATATTAGTGGCCATAAAGGGGGCAAATTGGTCATTATTTGTGGTGTAACTTATATAACCACTAATACCATAATCTACTACTAATTAGCCCATTACACCTCAAATGGTTATCCACCTTCTTGACATTTACTTATGGAAGAAATACTACACATATAACGAAGGATGTTTTCTTTCTTGTGTTGATGAATGGAAAAAAGTAGAAAAAAGTAGAAGTGTAGAAAATGTTGTAGTGTATTTTAAGGTAGTTGTGAAAGAGAGAGTCGAGACAAAAGAAAAATAGTCTAAGTCTTTAACTAATTCACTAAAAGTAATTTTAACTTTATAAAAAAAAAAGAAAGTAATTTTATGTTGAAGGAAGGTGTTCTTGGTGGAGCTTTGGACTCTTCAACTAATTCGGAGTTGTTTGAGTCATACGGCGTTGTTGGGTTGTTGTATCCTGTACAGGACAAGTCAAGAGTACTACTGTTGGATCGGTGAAGATTACACCGCAGTGGGCTTGAATCTCCTTAAAGAGAGCGAGATATCCGCGCCTCAGCCTGAATATTTATATTTTATTTTCTTCATTTTTATTTTTAACTATAACTTACGGTGCATTCACCCGTACTCATCTTATTTTAAAATTTATTTTTCAGTTTCGTGTAGCATGGTTAGGTACTCTATGCACTTTGGGGGGAAGTGACAAAAGTAGACCATGAGCAGGTCTAGGAGGTTCTTGGATGCTCGTGAAAGTGCAAGGGGAGATGGGATACAACATATTCATCAAAGAGGTGATGGGGGAACAAGTTGTCTTGATCACGAAATTTCCCAACTCACAAAAATTAGGTCAAACCCCCATGACAGAATGAAACAGCTGCTTCCTGGCAAGGCAAAAGCACCAGTTTCACCTGTTAAAATGTTGGCTGCTAGGGAAGGGAATTACACAGGCAGAGGAAGATTTTCATCATCTGATTGTTGTCATCTCCTGAGCCGATATCTTCCAACAAGTGCTCCTTCTGTAGTTGATCAAATGAGGAGCTGTGCTTATGTTTCACAGTTTTCAGCGGATGGTTCTCTTTTTGTTGCTGGATTTCAGGTTTGATCCATGTAGCTGAATTTTCTATTTTCGGAAAACATATAGATATCTTAGCTATGTTTCGTATCCATTTTCATGTTATGATCTTATTGTTCTACCTGGAAACAGGAAAGTCATATCAGGGTATATAATGTTGATCAAGGCTGGAAAATCCAGAAGGATATTAGAGCAAAAAGTTTAAGATGGACAATCACTGATACATCACTTTCTCCTGACCAGCGTTTTCTCGTAAGTTCGTGATGACTAGCACAACTTTTGTGCATAATTAGTCTTTGTCCATGTGGTTATAACTGGGATTTGGTTGGTTCTTATGCTTCCAGGAATCAGCTAAAAGATACTAAAGTATTTCTTGACTCTGTATATGTGGTTTTCTTGCATGTCATTAAATCTGGCTACTTTATTTCTTTTTTGCTTCAACAGAGTCTGTGACATTGAGGATAAGCTTTGTTTTTCTTGTTACATCATTAAAGATAACTTCAGTCTGACATTATTGCCAGCTCTTAATATGTGACGCAGCTATAACTTGTTGAATTTAGTTAACACAATATCTAGTCCACCATGGTTTTCTGCTGTCACAATTCTGAGTTGGTTTTTGTGTGTTGATCACAGGTTTATTCCAGTATTTCACCCATTGTCCATATTGTTGATGTTGGATCTGGTATGAAACAGTCTGTTGCAAATGTTACGGTATGTTTTATTTGTTATGTCGAAAAAGTTGAAAGATTAGAATACTATAGTATGACAACATATCCTGCATCTTTGCTGCACTATGTTAAACTTTCTTTTGCATTTGCAAGACCAACAATATCAAAAGACTTCATGTACGATGGTAGAGGTGTTCTTGAGTGTGATAGTATTAATTCTAAATTTTCTTTTGCATTTCCAAGACCAACAAAGTAAAAAGTACACCAAGAATACTAAATTCTACAATTTCATAGTTCAGTTGTGCATACTTTTAAACCTCATACATCACCCATTCTCGATTTTTTATTCATGCACTAATGCAAACTCATTGATGGGGTGGAGGATAAAAAACAGAAGGTTTTTGTTGGGGTATCATGGATATCCATATCTCATTTGGCACTTTGATTCTTGTCACTATTTCTGAAAGAGGCCTTATGCTGAAAGTGATCATCAACCACATGATGAGAGTATCTAATACCTTGCAGTTCAGCAATACTTCAGATCAATTTCTACTAAATTTTCAACTAGTGCCTTTAAATAGTTTTATTAGTTTTCCAAATCTATGATCAAAAGCAATTTAGTTTTGAAGGTATAGTGGGTAGCTGACTCCTCCTTAAATCTTCTATAAACGGGAAGCTGTTGTACAGAAGTCTGACCCCAGTAGTCCTCCTTAGATCTCCTATAGATACGTAACTTCTTTATATAATGGTTTTGTAATTTAGTGGATGAGCTTTGGCTGCACTTGTCTGAAAACTCAATTTAAGGAGGCATTTGGTCCTTGATGATATGGCCACCCATCTTGACTAGGTTCAAGTCATTACCATGACCGCATAAACTTTGAGCAAATAGTTTGCGCGCTTTGGTGTATGTTAATTATTCTTGCATTTCTTCTTTTTCTGCAGGAAATTCATGAAGGCTTGGAATTTTCTTCCATTATCGATCATTATGGCGATTTTACATTTGGAATATTCTCGGTGAAATTTTCTACTGATGGGCGAGAGCTTGTTGCTGGCTGCAGCGACAATTCAATATATGTTTATGATCTTGAAGCAAGAAGGCTAAGTCTTCAAATTCCAGCTCATTCGGTATTGTAATATTCTTCTAGTAATAACAGATATGGCTAATCAACCATTTCGGAGTCATCTTCATACAATGTATTTACTGAGTTGATCTTCTTGTGAAAGCTAAAAAAAATTGGGTATGCCCCTGAATTAGGTTTCTTGAATTAATGTTACCGTCATCAGGTGATTTAAATTCAATACTTTCTTGAGTCTATCTTCCTTCCCAAAATGTGTGTGCCATATCTAATTTAGCATTTCTTTGCCTCTTCTTTTGGTGAGGATAAGAGTTGAGCCTACAAAAGTTAGTTGCACTGAAGTGAGAGCTGGTTTTTAGATTCAACCTGTGGATACATTTTCTTATGACCATTTTTTTTTTGTTGCATTTCCCCTTGGTAATAGTCACTTTTCTTTCTGTTTTCTTGCTGACATGGGCTGGTTCACCCAGTCACTTCCCTGAAAGAGGACATTAATATTTTAGCATGATCATGGAACTTCTGATGCGCGGATTAAATGTTGATTTATGTGCTCAATATATGAACAAAAACAACATACGCAAATGTGCTCAATATATGCATAGAGTAAAATATTTCTTTTAAAAAGGAGGTTCCTAGAATATTGGAATAGAACTTATTTTGGCAGCACAACATTTTACCTTGTTGTGCTATGTTTCTGAATTACTTTTAAGAAGTTAATCTCCTCAAGAACTTCAATGGACAAGTTTGACCAAAATATCCATTTAACTTGGCCATCAGGTGTTGAGAACTCATGAAGTGGGCGTCTTATGCTTAACACTATGTATATCATGTGTTATAATAGACATCTTGCATCTGCTCTTTCATGTTCTTAGATTTTCCCCTACACAGATGTGCAAGCATATTGTAATTCGATTGGTGTTTTTCATTGCAGTCTGATGTTAATGCTGTATGCTTTGCTGATGATACTGGACACCTCATATATTCTGGAAGTGATGATAGCATGTGTAAGGCAAGTTTTATCCAACTTTTTGATGGACTTAGTTCATTATTTATGACCATTATCTGGACTGTTCGTTCTGTTACTTATCCAAACCCAGGTTGGCAAAATGGCTGTTTATTGAAGTATATCCATGATGCTGTTCTCCGTTAGTATTCAGATATATGGGTCATATGGAACCTTTAGTCTTTTATAGTTCTATATACAGATGGTGTTTGTAATATCATTAATAGCAGCTGCGTACAGTCGTACCCCTTAATGATTCTGGTAGTTTGTTGCTAAAAAATGCTTGTTTTACCAGCGTTGGAGGATTCATTAGGATTCTCATGGACCACCAAAATACTAATGGTATCTCTTTGCTTAGAAATTTGCAAGTATATATCTGTTTGATTAAGAAGGGCTCTTGATCATTTTCAGGTTTGGGACAGGCGTTGCTTTGGTACTAGAGCGAAAGCAGCCGGGATTCTCATTGGACATCTAGAAGGCATTACATATATTGACACTCGTGGAGATGGCCGGTATCTTATCTCAAATGGGAAAGATCAGGCTATCAAACTCTGGGACATAAGGAAAATGTCTTCTAACATTAATTAGTATGTCTCACTTGATCCTTTTAACAAACAACTTGCTTGGATAATTGGTCCCTGAAGCAGTTTCTTCATTTTGTGTTGTCCACCCCCCTTTACTACTTTTTCCTTTTCACATCTTCCTCTTCCCCTCCCTATGGACGTAAAGAATAATTAGTGCTTGAAGTGGTTTTTTCCTATGCAATAGTGCTTCAGTGCTCAAATAATGAATACATTTGAGTCATGAGGGAACACCTTCCATGACTGATTTGCTTTCCCCGTCATTACATAGAAATATTTGACAGTGTTGTGCAGAGTGTGGGTTTATTGGTTTAACTTGTTTGGAAATGTTCTATAATGGTTTCCACTCGAGTCCAAAGAAGATCTTATTGGCACTGCTAATAATTTTATTTTCTTTTATGTAGCTCCCTAAGGCCTAGAAGTTATGACTGGGATTACAGATGGATGGACTACCCGGAGCATGTTAGAAACAAGAGAAGCCCACATGACCTGTCATTGGCTACTTACAGAGGCCACTCAGTCTTACGCACTCTTATCCGCTGTTATTTCTCTCCTGCACATAGGTTGGTGGTTCGTGGATTCTTAATACCTCTCAAGTTTCCCTACGCTAAACATGTTTCTGATTAAAATTTTCAGCCAACTTTTCTTGCTTCTGTAAGTATAACTTGTCAGCTTTGGAATTTGAAGTGCCTCTGCATATCATAATTGTTTCTCTGCAGCAGCTCAAGAACTTCCAGATTTTTGAATGCTCAAGTTTTTGAGGTGTTCAATTGATGTCTAGTAGCCTGTGATTGGCAGCACTTTTTTTTTTGTATTGATTTTCTTAGCTTCATGGTTTTTTCGTGAAACATCTTCACCTAAGACAAATGTCCAATATTTGCTTGGTATAATCAACAGTTAACGAGGAATTACTTCAGTTTTTAATATGTCTAGTTTTATCATGATTCATGAATCTATTAATCCTGCGAGTCATGTGTTTTTATAATATGTTGCATTTGATACTTGATTCTGGTTTTTGATGCCATCTGTTTTCTGTAGAACATTCGTCTAATCTGCAAAAGTTTTAATTTGCAGCACAGGGCAAAAGTTCATCTACACTGGATCAAGCGATTCTTCTGTTTATATCTATGATTTGGTATGCTTGGAGTTTTATGTCCTTATTCGATTTGCTCTTTTTTCTTTTCAACATCCGACTTCTTTGCTTCACACATCATAATCTGATATATTAGGTTCATTAGCTAGTGAATCTTTTGTCTCAATCTGCTAAATGCTTTGAGGACTTGGATACATGCATTCTGCTTGTAGCTTCGAGTTTCTGCAACTTTGAGTGATTGGATCTGTTTAGGCCAATTACTGATGGCTTGTTAATCTGAGAGACTGGTAGAACTATGGTCTTGAACTCCCTTTTCTCTAACTTGATGATTGAGCAGGACAAAGATTAGTGTAAGAAATGTTGTGTCCAATTTGATGATCAATGATAGAAAAAAAGTTTGCTAGTCAGGGTTCAGGCAATTTCCCATTTGATTAGGTAGTTTGAGCATGAAGAAAAATATCACCCTTTCCATGAATTGTATGTCTACTATGCCCTTTCATATAGTCGCTTCCAGTGCTAGATATGCTTCATATTATATAATGAGGATCAAGCTGCACATCCCAATATCTTTGTTTGGACAATGTGTGGTGTCTATCCAGCTTGCGCGTGTCATATTTTGGGAGCATTAAATTTTGTTTTGGAAGCAAGGAACTTGATAAAATCTTGGATGCCATCATGCATTTCATTCATTCCATTTGTAGGTGAGTGGAGCTCAGGTTGCAAAACTTGATTACCATCATGAGCCGGTGAGAGATTGCAACTGGCACCCTTACTACCCTATGCTTGTTAGCTCTGCATGGGATGGTATCATTGCTAACTGGGAGTTTCCTGGTACTGGTACAAGCCCATTGTCAGTGAAGCCGCGATCCAGGCGATGGAGGCGATCTTAAGTTGCTACTAGCTAGCAGCATGCAGAAAGATGTTTTTGGAGTACACTGATCGAAATTTGCAAAGCTCAAGTCTGTCCATCATTCTTTCTGCATTTGGCAAATGTTCTGCAATCGACATGTTACACACATGTACGCGTGTACTCTGGTTGTCCCCAACGGGATAATCCAATGGCCAATAGATCAGAACTCACGAGTTCAAATCCCCTAATGGTTGCCTAGTTGGGCATTCAAAAGGGAGCATTGTACTGTGATTCTAATGAGTTGATATTACAGGTGTTGTTGAAAATTTTATGAAAGATTACTGTAAAAAGTTACATTTACATTCACCCAATCATTAAATGTATGTCATGTACTTTTATTTTGCGTAAATTTTTATTATTCAATCGTAATTAGTCGCTGCGCACAACGTTAAGTCATTCAAGCAAAACTATATTTCTTTGTCAAAACTAGTTGGGATTGACATATGTATCATTCACAAGTGAGTTCCTACAGTTGAAGTTGCAGATGACTTATATACAAGTTCCAACAACTAAAGAATGTGTTTATCTTTATAACACAATTCTTAGCTCTTTGCATTACTGTTTTTTGCTCCTCCCCATAATCCCTTCCTGTGTAACTTCAGATGATAGAGAATAAAGATAATGGACTCAAATGTTCAAATTTATTTATTTATTTATTTTGTAATTTGTTAGATTAATATTGTGGTTTAATAATGGAGTTTTTGGTTAAAATTATTCCTAACCTTTAGAGGGAAGTCTAACTTTATCTTTTCAGATCATATTTTGTCCTTTAAATTTGCAAAATTTACACATATTGTCCCTCAAATATAACTAAGCATCATTTGTTTTTTAAATTCGCAAAACCTGAGCGCATGTATTCTTAACTAACATAAGTTACCCACAACACAATTAAAATTAACATTAAATTTACTTTATTTTTATTTTTCCACATGATATTTAGTATCCGCATTAAAGTTCGACTAAATTTACTTACACGTGAAACTATTTTTCAAAAATAATCCCGCTCTTCTTTTTCTCCGTAAAAATAATCCTGCTCTATTTTACCTCTAGTTAGTCAATTCTCATCTTCCAAGTTAAAAGAGAAAGCATGACTGTTTTTTAGAAATGATTTTACGTGTAAGTAAATAAACTTCGTCGGACTTTAATGCGGATATATGCCTGAAAAGAAGATGAGAAATGACTAATTGGGAGTGAAACGGAGCAAGGTTATTTTTATGCGGAACAAAAGAGCAAAATTATTTTTAAAAAATAGTTTCACGTGTAAGTAAGTGAATTTAATAAGGCTCCAATACAAATATTGAACACCAAGGGCATGATTTTGATGGATCAACTCTATTATATAAGTTAACTAGGTAATTTACCCACTCTTCGCGCGATTATGAATAACAACATTAAACTTATTAATAATTTTTTTTTCTAACACTCAAGTAATAAAAATAGCAAAAAGATAAATTCTTATAAATATTAAGAATATTTCAAAAAAAATTATAAGATTTGACACTATAACGTATCTTAGGAACCTCTTTATGTGATCACGAAGATCTTTTCATTTTGATCAATTTTATTTGCTTTACATTTCAAAATTGTAAGCTTTCTTCTTGATGTATTGACTTCTCAATTATCTTTCATGAAATAATCAAATATTGATTTATGCAAAAAATTTAAAACATTTAATTTTTTCATATGCTCACACTATTCCCTTTCCCAAGAACTTCATGATATGAATGGTTTTACAAAAACATCACTATAAAGATTAATAATTAATTTAAATAAGCAACACAAAAAAATTATGACTAAAAATTAAGTCATTGATAATCTAAATTGGAATTTTTTTAGTACAATAGTCTTCTAACAATTTCACTCTTCACATTTTCAGTGAAATCTTCTACCTCATGAATAAATACAAAAGGGAAAGAGAGAAACAAAAAAGAAGAAATGCAAAATGAATATGTAATAACAATACATTTTAAATATGAAATAATCCATTTAAATTAGTATATATATGTGAACTTTGAATAACAAAAGAGGGAATAAAATAAAAGAAGTAGTAATTCTCTCTTAATTTTTAAAATTTATAAATATTTAAACAACTATTTTTAAATACGTGGCAATTAAAACAGAACGGAAGGAGTAATACAATTTTACTATAAGTATAGGAAAAGATAGAACTTTTGGACTTTTTCTTAAATTTCATATATAGAAGAATAAGATAATAGTAAAATTGTGTGGTAAAAAGATAAATTGCCTTCCTAGTCATAGGAAGTGCCATGACATTTTTTTCGATGCCTACAAGATGTTTTAGATCTCTTCGTTGTATCAAATAACTATGACACTCTGCTATTTCCTGCATTACAAGCCAACAATAAACTAAATTAGCAAAAGTAAGGAATGAGTGGGAGCAAAAGAGCAATCTATTATTATTATCTCCTGGGTTTGATTGTTAAATTGGATAGAGTGGACAAATACATATAATAAAAAATAAATTAATGGAGAAGAGGAATGATCTATTTTGAGGGAAGGGGGAAGAGAACATACCTGTGGCTACTCAGACTTCACCTTCCATGGTTGCCTCCCATGCAGCGCCTGATTTAACGTCACGGCACGACATGGCTTTTGTGACTCCTCAAGCATCATCAAGGTATACTTCCTCTATTCTTTTTAATTCTTCCTCATCTCCTAGATACACTTTTATTCTCTGCCCATTTGCTTTAAATCTTTTTTCTTCTTTGTTCTCAAGTTCCACTGCACCATACGGAGATACTTGCACTACTTTGTAAGGTCCCATCCATCTAGATTTTAACTTCCCAGGATGCAACCGGAGTTTTGAGTTGAACAGTAGGACCAAATCACCTGGGCTGAACTCGCTTCTTGCAATCTTTTTGTCATGGTAGATCTTCATTCTTTCTTTATAGATGGATGCACTCTCATAAGCCTTAAGTAAAAATTCATCCAACTCATTAATCTGGTTAAGTCTTAACTTGGCAGCTTCGTTCCAGTTCATGTTCAGCCTTTTCAGAGCCCATAACGCCTTATGCTCTAGTTCAACTGGTAAGTGGCATGCTTTGCCATAAACCAAATGGTACGGAGATGAACCAATGGGAGTCTTAGAAGCTGTTCTCTAAGCCCACAAGGCGTTATCGAGCTTCCTTAACCAATCTGTCCGGCTAGTGTTCACTATCTTGGCTAGGATGGTCTTGATTTCCCTATTCGAAACTTCCACTTGCCCACTCGACTGAGGGTGGTAGGGTGTGGCCACCTTATGCTTGACAACATATTTTTCCAACAAGGTTTTGAAGAGGCGATTGCAGAAGTGAGATCCACCATCATCGATAATAGCTCTAGGAGTGTCAAACTTGGCAAAGATATGTTTCCTAAGGAACGCTATCACACTCCTGCCTTCATTTTTTGGTAGGGCAATTGCCTCCACCCATTTGGAGACATAATCCACAGCTACCAGAATATACTTCATTCCATATGAGCTGACGAATGGTCCAATGAATTCAATCCCCCACAATCAAACAACTCTACCTCCAAGATGGGGGTTAGTGGCAACTCATGTCTACGGGTGATATTTCCCTGTCTTTGGCATTGATCACAAGACTTGGTGAAGTCATATGCATATTGATAAATAGATGGCCAGAAATATCCACATTGTAAAATTTTATGTGTCGTTCTAAACCACTGTGATGACCCCCAACTGGAGATGAATGACATGCCTCCAGAATGCTCAGCATCTCTACCTCAGGGACACACCTACGAATGATACCGTCTGCACAAATGCGAAATAAATATGGATCATCCCAGTAATATCTGCGAGCATCGAATAAGAAATTCTTCTTCTGCTGAGGAGTTAGGTCTGCTGGCATCTTATCACTAACCAAGTAATTTGCAAAGTCGACAGACCAAGAAATCAAATCCTGCGATGCAGCTAGTACCTGTCCATATGGGAAGGCATCATTGATATCATATTCTATCTTCTCCTTTGCATCAGACTTAAGCCTGGATAGATGATCTGCCACCTGATTTTCTGTTCCCTTTCGATCCTTCACCTCGACTCAAATTCTTAGAGTAAGAGCACCCACCGAATCAATCTGGGCTTGGCATCCTTCTTGGAAATCAGGAACCTCAACGCAGCATGGTCTGTATGAATAATCACTCTAGTTCTAAGCAAATATGTTCAAAATTTTTCAAATGTAAAGACCACCGCTAGGAGATCCTATTCTGTGACTGTGTAATTTTTTTGGGCAGTGTTGAGTGTCCTGCTTGCGTAATAGATTGAATGAAACATCTTTGCTCTCCTTTGGCCTAAAACAGCACCAAGCACAACACCGCTAGTATCACACATTACCTCGGAGGGAAAGGACCAATCTGGAGCAATGATGATAGGAGCAGTGGTAAGCTTTTCCTTTAGACATTCAAAGGCCTTCAGACTGCCTCATCGAACATAAATTTTACCTCTTTCTCCAGTAATTTGCTCATTGGTTGTGTAATTTTTGAAAAATCCTTGATAAAGCACCGGTAGAATCCTGCATGCCCTAAAAATCTTCTAACCCCTTTTATGGAAATAGGGGGTGGTAATACTACTATAACCTCTATTTTTACCTTGTCCACCTCGATCCCCTTTCCTGAGATTTTATGGCTCAACACTATCCCCTCTTTAATCATGAAATGACATTTTTTCCAATTTAGAACTAGATTTGTTTCTTCACATCTTTGCAATAGTCTGCCCAGGTGATTAAGGCATGATGCAAATGAATCTCCTACCACAGAAAAATCTTCCATAAATACTTCAATAGTATCCTCCACCATGTCTGAGAATATGGACATCATACAGCGCCAAAAAGTGGCTGGTGCATTACACAATCCAAATGGCATTCTTCTGAAGGCAAAGGTCCCATATGGACAGGTGAAGGTTGTCTTCTCCTGATCTTCTGGAGCAATAGTGATCTGGTTATACCCTGAATATCCATCAAGGAAATAGTACCATCTTTTGCCTGCGAGTCTATCGAGCATCTGATCCAAAAATGGCATCGGAATATGATCTTTTTGGCAGCGGTTGAGTTTCCTGTAGTCTATGCATACACGCCATCCTGTGATTGGTCGTTTCAGTATCAGCTCATTCTTTTCATTGGGCACCACTATAATTCCTCCTTTCTTTGGCATGCACTGGATAGGAGTTACCCATTGACTGTTTGTTATAGGATATATCACCCCAGCATCTAACCACTTGATAATCTCTTTTTTGATGACTTCTTGCATTAGAGGGTTCAGGCGGCGCTGATGCTCTATACTAGGCTTACAATCTGGTTCAAGCTGGATCTTATGGGTGCATATTCCTGGTGGAATTCCAATGATATCAGCTATGGTCCAGCCAATTGACTTTTTGTATCTTTTCAGAATGCTAACCAAGGCTTCCACCTGCTCATCTAACAGGTTTGCTGCAATGATGACCGGCAGGGTGTTGCCCTCCCCAAGGAATGCATACTTGAGATGAGGAGGTAATGCTTTCAGTTCAAGGATTGGTGGTACCTCCACAGATGGCTTGGTTGGCGGTGTTGAACGATTCTTTAAGTCCAGGTCTAACTTCTTTGGGCTGAAGTTATACGACCCAGACCTATTTAAGGCATTAACCGTATTCGTGTATTCTGGGTTTCCATCTTCTTCATAATTCATTATCACAGCTGCCAATGTATCATCAATCAAAATTTCTTCCACGGGCATTAGCAGCTTGTTATTATCCATTTGACTGTTTGAGTGAATGCTTTGTTCCTTTGATGTAGCCTGAGGGTCACTTGAAGAAAAAACGTTAAAAGTAATGTAACTACCAACAAGTTAATTACAAGCTAATAACCTAGTTTCAGCCGTATTCCCCGAAAACGATCCCATTTTTTGATAATACTCAAACCACACCTCTTACTAAAGTGAGAAGCGGACGTGTCAATAAAGAACCCAACGAGAGGTTGGGGTCGATTCCACAGGAAATAGGGAGAACTGGATTTCAGCAGGTAGTTGAACTTGTAAGGTAGTCTTCAAAATAGGGGGATTCTAAAAGAATTCAATAATAAAAACAAGTATCAAAATTTTGATGTTGAGTCAATATTGAAGGATAACTAGGATTTCTATTCCCCATGGGTTCATAACTGCTTTGGGTATACACTCATGATTATCACCAATATTTACTTATAAAACTGATAATTTAGGTTCATTCAAACGATCAACCAGTCCTTATTGAATGACTATACTCAATCACTTGACCAAGTCTCATGAGCGGTTTCAAACTATCCGTTATCACTAAGTTCCAGATTTAACTATCCTGCGACCACAACTCAAGTTAATACAATGATCATCAAGATCAAGGCTCTGTTGTAATTCTCTTTTCCTAATCTCTACCTCTTTGACCAAAGCAAGTAAAGAATTCGCGCACTTCCTAACATTGCACACCGTTAAGAAACGTTTAAGCATGAAGAGAATACAATATAAGTATTAGTGTTGGTTTTAAGATCACTTTGTGTAACCCTAGCTTGTTAATCCATCATGGTTCTCACAACCCTAGCTATGGAGGTTTTAGCCTCTCATAGTTATAAGGTTGTTTTGTATTCATGATTAAGAACATAAATCAATACTTATAAGAATGAATGAGAAAAACACTTCCTTTTATTATTCAACAAAATCTTGAAGAAAAAGTAACAAGAACAATACAAATTCAACAAAAGGTTGATTACAAGATGAATCAACTCAATTCCCCTACAAATCTCTTCTCTCCTTGTCTTTCCGTGTCTTTCTTACTTGTCTACGTCTGTCTACCTAAAATAAAACCTAAAACATATTTATATAGACACAAGAATCCTTTTCCTAGGCTAACTGTATGAATTTCCATATTTGGTGTTGCAGTCATCACGGGTCATATCACGATCCGTAGTAACTTCCTACGACCCGTGGCTTCCTGTCGTACCTTGCATTGTTGGTTGAATTTTGCTAAGTGTTGGATTCTGTATGATTTGTACCTCCATCATACAACCCATACTGATCTCCCAATGTTTTGATTCTGAAATTTTGGGATTCTTCTGAAGTTCATTACGACCATCATGGTACAACTCGTACCTTCTTCCCACGGGTCGTATTGTCTTTCTGTAGCAGGAGTAAGCACCTTATGCAAATTTTCTAGATCGTGTCACGATTTCATCACCATGACTCATACCAGCTTGGTACGGCCTGTATTGAGACTCGTACATTGAATCTTTTTAACTTAGCCTTCTGCAGCTTTTCTTAGTTTTGAGTGTTGATAGTGCTGTAAATCCACAACATATCAAAAGGTCAAGTTTATAATTTATAATTTCAAGTATGAGGAGATATCTAGCATGAATGAAATTTTATGAGTTATCCATGTATGAATCCATGATTTTGAATTATGAAGTCTATTTCAAGTATGCATGATTTTTAAGATTTCGGCAAGCCCACACATGTTAATTATGTTTTCATGATTCAGTTTAGTTTTATAATATCAACTTACCATATGGTTTGGAGTGATACTCCCTATTTTCAGCTTATGCTATGTTTGAGGCCAGGGCTCCCCATATTCAGATTCCATACTATGCATGTAATTACATTATCAGCTTTGTAGGAAAACAATGGGAGCATATGCATATTCTCAAGAGTAGTGTATAGCACCCTGTAGGCCCAAGGGTTCAGGTAGACCTTGAGTCTCAGAATTAAGCGCCAATATAAGTTATATATATATATATATATATATTGGGACCTCCCTTGTGAGCTTCTCTCCCCCTTAGGGGCCTTCAACTTGATATCGATATCATGATATTGTCCTCAGCCCTAGTAAGGTTTTTGGGCGGCCCTTCCAACTTGAGTGTGATAGGTGAGGCATCACACAAGCTCTATCATGATGATATCGGTTATGATGAGTCTCCCATTGTTCCTCATGATTTCAATTATGCATGTTTATAACTTACGATATTATGTTTCCAGCAGGTTTGCTCCAATAATCAGTTTATAAGCTTTTACTTATGATTTCAGCTATGGCAAGCCATATATTTCTATTTCAGCTTCGGGTCTTTCTATTCTCCTATGAAATTTAGTTTATGACTATATATGTTTTCAGATATCAGCATGCAATACTTACTCTCATGATCTTATGATTAATGTTTATATGCATGATTTCAGTTTATCCTTACTTAACATGTTTTACTTATCTTGCATACTCAGTACATTCTAATTACTGACTGCATATTATATGCTGTATCGTTTCATGATACAAGTTTAGACAATCCGACTCAATTCCGCTGTTAGCCAGTCCCCGCAACTTATTTTTGTCACGATCCGAGTCTATACCCTAAACAAGACACGATACTTGGTGCCACAAGTGACCCCAAGCCAACCCATGGACTATCATTACACTGGTAACTGAGTAAACATAAGCGAAAGCATTAAAAAAACAACACCATCAAAGAATAATGATTTGAAAAGAGTCAATACATCTGAAAAATAATGCTAAATATGTAAGTCTATGTCTGAAAGCCAACTACTAAAAGATGAGTTGTTGCGACAAGCCTTTAGCTAACTCTAAAAATTCGACTGTAAAGAACTAACTGAAAGTAAATATCATCCTCGGAAGATGAGGACTCACCAAATACTGCAGCTGATATCGTCTGAGGGAACTACTGACGATGCTGGGACTGAGAACTTGCACCTGTATCATGATATGATACAACATAGAAGGTATGCGTTAGTACTTTGAATGTATTGAGTAAGTGAGATATAATAAGCATGAAAAAATAAGTAACTGAACTGAAATTACATGAAATAACCAACTGAAATACTGAAAACTAATATAGCTGAAATATAACTGACATGGTCAATAATGACCCTGGCTGATGGTCATAGACATGTCCTGGATCTAAGGTACTGAATTGAGCTAAACTGAACAGAACTGAACTGAGACTGTGCTGACTAGTGAGAGAGTCTATAATCAACATATAACCACGTGATCTAACTGGTGATCACAAATCTGGGGCTCAATGGGCCAATAACCTGTGGTGGCAACGTAGTTTTGGGAACCTAGGTGCTCTGAAACCCATGTCCGCTTGGTGCTAAGTACTACTCCCACTGGATATTCCTAAATTGTTTACTAAGCTGATAACTCCAAGTTGGGGTGATAACTCTCAAACCATACCTCCTAACAAAGTATGAAACGGATGTTATCAATAAAGAACCCAACTAGAGGTCGGGGTCGATCCCACAAGAAATATGGAAGGATGTAGAAGAATGCTAGTGCTTAAGCTTTTTAGTCAATTATTTCCTAAAGGGGGGAAAATTATAAAAGTAACAAGAAATATCATGGAGAAATTGAAAGTTGATTCCAAATTAATGCAATTAAATAGGGTAAGTGTTCCCCATGGATCCTTAACTACTTCGAATTTTACACTAGTGATCTATCCCAATGCTTTACTTGTAGAACTTATAACATATGTTTATCCAAATGACTAGTTCGTCCCTATTGGATAACTATACTCAATCATCGGGTTAGGTCTCATAAGCGATTTCAATTTAACCGTTATCAATTTGTTCCAAATTTAACTATCCTGTGACCACAACTCAAGTTAATACAATGATCATCAAGATCAAGGCTTTGTTGTAATTCTCCTAATCTCTACCTCTCTAGGCTCAAGCAAGTAAAGAATTCAGGCATGTCCTAATGTTGCGCACCGTTAAGAAATGTTTGATCATGAAGAGAATACAATACAAGAGTTTAGTATTGGTTTAAAATCACGTCATGCAAACCCTAGTTCGTTAATTGACCATGGTTCTACAACTCTAGTTGCAGTGGTTTTAGCCTATCATGCTTATAAGTAAATAAATAGCATTCATAAACAAAAGCAAAAATTAATACTCACAACAATGACTGGAAGAAGCTTAACTTGATTAATGCAAAAATTCGAAAGAACAACTTTACAATCGTGTCTCAAAGCATGTCTGCTAAAACTTATTGTAAACTTGAAAAACTTCTCTGAAAAAAACTTGGCTATTACATGAAAATAAAAGGGTATTTATGTAATAGATTAATGTTTTCCTTGTTCCTTGATGAATTTGACTTGGTACTTAGAGTTCCTTTTCCTAGTTGAAGTGGGAGATCCCATTTTTGGGTTGTTTGAAACACCTTGCGCGTCACCTCATGCCACTGTCGCGTCCAGTGCCGCGTTGCATGCCTTATCGCACTGGGACAAGGGATGTTGCACGTTTTCCATCGCCTAAGAAGACTGGCGCCTTGCACCTAGCCATGTGCCAATTCCCTATCACGCAGCGCCAGGCCTTGCGCCACTGTGCTGCTGTCTTACGCGGCTGTGTGCCATCCTAGTGCCAAACTTCAATCCTTGCATCATTCACTCCAGCTTCTTCCATATTTGATCAAAAAGCCTTAAATACGTTCAAATCCATCCCTGAAAATATCTAATCACATGCGTTAGCTGATTTCACAAATATATGACATAAACACATATAAACAGACATAATTTATTCTCAAAACATATAAAAGTACATGCAAAATATGTCTATGAAGTACGTAAGTACGCCCTTCATCAACACCCCACACTTAAACTATTATTCGTCCTCGAACAATCTACTACTTTCCTTCTCAAATTTAAGTACAAAATTCATCCTACGAACAGGTCTACTTGCACTTAGGATCATGAGACAAATCAATGAAGCTCAAACAACTCACTCGCATGCATATAGGATCAACATTAAAATGTGAAAGTTCGAAATCACTTAGCTTTTGAAAATTAACTCATCAATACATATTTTGGGCCAACATGAATCATATGTAATTTATCAATCAAGATTTACCAAAGTCTTACCATTGTGCCCCTCACAATTTTGGAGAGATGCACTTTCACTCACATAAGATATAAAACAATATTAACTTGGGCATGAATATAACAAAATCCGCTCACTCTCCCAAAGAACTCAACATTCATGCAAAAGACGACCCATAGGTTTTTCCTTAGTTTAATACTCCGCTAATATAGAATTATGAATCAAGGATCAATTAGGACTTAAATTTGGTTGTAATGTAGGCTAAGGGACGGGAAGGAACTATTTGGCCAAGATAGTGACTAAGCTCCCTAATCACTTTAATACTTCACAACACTTTGATTTTAGCACTTTCTTCAATTTCCAAATTTTCTCCTTATTCCTCCTTTTATTTTTCAATTTTCAACTTAGGTGACTACTGGGGATTTTTCTTTTAATCATTGAGCTCATTCACACTTTTTTTTTTCATCTTTAATTTTTCAAAGCTCTTTCTTCTTTTTGTTTTCCCACTAACAATTACCCTCCTCGTTTAGCAAAATTTCACCTTTTTCTTTTCTTCTAATTCACCACACTTTTTAGCTTTTCCCTTCACTTTTCCAATTATGCTCCTTTCCTACAAAAAAATTTCATTAAAGTGCTCTAGGAGTCATTTGGATCAAATACAAGTCAATAGAATAAAAAGGGATTTAAGCTTGTAATATGGCTATAAAAAGAATAGGCTAAGGCTCAACATGGCTAACTAGGATAAATACAATTAAGGTAGGTAAAATAGGATAAAAATACGGCTACCAAAGAAACGCCTATATCACTTCCTAAATCCATCATTCATATTGCGCTTTGCACACACACCGGGCAAGTTCTAGACATCAAATTGCAAGCATGGAGTATGTCAAAAATTCTTTGCTCACACAATGGAACAAAATGGTTTAACAATGGAAATCAAGATCACATAAACACATATTCATATTGCACACATAACATAATTAAGCCCATTTTTTTTGTTTTTCAAGCACATGAGTCAAGTCCCAAATGACTAAGTGTTTCTACCTTTTTCATGCATTTTTGAGTGAATTTAATAAATTCTCAACGATACCGAAAGTGAAGCACCTAGCATTCGTAGGGTCCAAGCTTTTCTTCTTCCTAATGACTAATTTACCCTGAAGACGGTCGTTGATCTTGGGCAAATTTATATGCCCAAGTGATACTCAAATGTGTCGTTTTAGCCTTGTTTATCTATCAATGTTTATACATTCTCATGTGATTGGTAATAAAATGTGAATTTATACTAACCAACATGATTAGCATTGTTTTGCAGGTAAAATGTAATTTTGGGAAGCTAAAATGCGTGTTGGAAGAGATCGGGGTTGGACTCGGATGTGAGCAAAGGACAAGGCATTGGAAGGCACAAAATAAATAGGCTCCGCGATGGAGCCGTGTCATGCTGCCATCGCGGAGGCCTTCTGCCTGGATAGGGAATTTTCTGCCTATTTCCAGTGAAGGTTCGCGTTGGGTCCGTGGCACGGTGGCCTGGCTCCGCGTTGCACGTCGTGCCACGTTGAGCCTGATTACCTGGACCCCCAACTTCCAGTGAGGGTCCGCGTCGGTGGCGTGTCACGGAGGCAGTGCTCCGCGATGCACTCCGTGACACGTTGCTTTTTATTCCGGGAAAAATTCCCACTAGTATAAATAGAACACTTAGGTTCATTTTTCAATATTCTGACTTGGTGGAGCAAGAACGTGGGTTACAGGCAGTTGATGGGACGAAATTATCAAGGTTTTTCTCTCTTTCCTTCTCCTTGAATTCAATTACTTGATGTTTAACATTCATTTAACGATGTTTAATCCACAAATGAATGGCTAATTCCTCTTCTTGCTGAGGTTAAGAACACTTGTAATGAAATGTGATTGTTGATCAAATTGGTTTTTCATCTTTTCTTCCATGGTTGTTCTATTGATTCTTGTTCTTACTGCATTAATGTGTGGCCTACGTTAATGTATATCTAAAAAGTCCGATTTCACTCGAGAGAGCAAGAAATTGGAAAGTTGTGAATTAATAGGATATGATCCTTTCTTAGTTTAGGAAAATTGAGAATTGATGTACCTTCAGGATAGAAATATATACCTGAAAGTCGTATTAGTCAATTTAGGAACCGGGTTCGTATGGCTAGAACATGAATTTTCGTTTAATCACAGAAATGTAGGTGGACGGTTCATGATTCTTAATTTGGGGTAAATACGAGAGTTTTAATCCATTGGCATTAGTTCTTGACTAGCAACCGGAGGAAAGGTTAACCAAATTATATCGATAATTAATTTCTTTACATGTTCAATTAACCTCAGTATGCTCACATTCATAGTTCAGACTCACATTAGATACTTGTTTTAGACTTAGCATAAAATTTATAATCCAAAAATATCAACTCTTGGTTACACTGTTGTCTTCATTGTTAAACTGAAAATATAGTAACACTTGATTAATTGTTACCTTATCCCAGTCCCTGTGGGATCAATACTTGGCTTACTTGAGCCACTTTACTACTTGTTCGACCACGTGCACTTGCATGTAGTTATATACCCATATAACAAACGACCAAACAGTCGTCATCCATCTATCATCGGGCTAAGTCATGACTTAATGACTAAAAACAAAAAAATTAAAAAAATCTAGACTCTCTAATCGGTTCTAAGGGACTATCCACCGGAAAAGTACTAAAAACAAAAACCAGAGGAACCCAAAATAAAATAAAACTAAAAGAAATACTACAAACCAACAAGCATGCATGATAAATCATAAATCCCAAAAAAACTAGGCCTACCATGTGCAAATTTAGCAATTAAAGAATGCATAGTAATATGAAGTTCACTTCTCCCACCCCACACTTAATTAGTTACACTGTCCCCATTGCTAAAACAAATAAGCATAAAGTAAAAGAGTGAAAGAAGGACTCCCTGGGCTTCTACTCCTTGTTTTCAATGTTTAAGCTCATTTTTTGTTGAAAATCATGACCTATCACCTGCACACTTAAACAAACACATAAAAGCAAAAAATTTATCTTGGATTGCCTCCCAAGTAACGCCTGATTTAACGTCGCGGCATGACACAGGTATCTTGATTACTCAAACTTCATCAAGATACCTGTTGAGACGGTGGTCACATCCTAGCCGCTTGTTTTACCATGCTAACCTGTGACATGTCAGAAAATAAAAGAAAAATAAAAAATAGAAAATAAAGACTAAAAGTTAAACACAAGCAATTAATCTAATCCTAAGTCGTACTCCCCAGCAACAGCGCCACTTTTTGATAACGCTCAAACCATACCTCCTACCAAAGTATGAAGCGGACGTTGTTAATGAAGAATCCAACTAGAGGTTGGGGTCGATCCCACAGGGAATATGGAAGGATGTAGAAGAATTCTAGTGCTTTAGCTTTTTAGTCAATTATTTCCTAAAAGGGGGGGGGATATAATAGTAACAAGAAATATCATGGAGAAATTGAAAGTTGATTCCAAATTAATGCAATTAACTAGAGTAAGTGTTCCCCATGGATCCTTAACTACTTCGAATTTTACACTAATGATCTATCCCAATACTTTACTTGTAGAACTGATAACATATATTTATCCAAATGACTAGTTCATTCCTATTGAACAACTATACTAAATCACCGGGTCAGGTCTCATGAGCGATTTCAATTAACCATTATAAATTTATTTCAAATTTAACTATCTCGCGACCACATCTCAAGTTAATACAATGATCATCAAGACCAAGGCTTTGTTGTAATTCTCTTTTCCTAATCTCTACTCTCTAGGCTCAAGCAAGTAAAAAATTCAGGCATGTCCTAGCATTGCACACAGTTAAGAAATGTTTGAGCATAAAGAGAATACAATACAAGCATTTAGTATTGGTTTAAAATCACGTCATGCAAACCTTAGTTCGTTAATTCACTATGGTTCCCACAATCCTAATTGTGGTGGTTTTAGCCTATCATGTTTATAAGTAAATAGCATTCATAAACAAAAGAAAAAATTTATACTTACAACAATGATTGGAAGAATTTTCACTTGATTAATGAAAATTCGAACGAACAACTTTACAATCGTGTCTCAAAGCATGTCTGCTAAAACTTATTGTAAACTTGAAAAATTTCTCTAAAAAAAACTTGGCTATACATGAAAATAAAAGGGTATTTATAGTAGTAGATTTATGCTTTACTTGTTCCTTGATGAATTTGACTTGGGACTTAAAGTTCCTTTTCCTAGTTGAAGTGGGAGATCTATTTTTGGGCCGTTTGAAACACCTTGCGCGTTGCCTCATGCCACTGTCACATCCAGTGCCGCATCGCATGCCTTATCGCGCTGGGACAAGTCCTGTTGTGCGCCTGCCATCGCCTAGGAAGACTGGCGCCTTTCTTCTAGCCATGCGCCAATTCCCTGCCGCACCGCGCCTGGCCTTGCACCAGTGTGTTGCTGCCTCGCGCGGCTGTGTGTCATCCTAGTGCCAAACTTCAATCCTTGCATCATTCACTCTAGTTTCTTCACATTTGATCAAAAAGCCTTAAATATGTTCAAATCTATCATTTTTATCCTTGAAAACATCTAATCATATGCGTTAGCTAATTTCACAAATATATGACATAAACACATAAAAACAGACATAATTTGTTCTCAAAACATAGTAAAGTACGAGCAAAATATGTCTATGAAGTACATAAATACGCCCTTCATCATGAGGCCCAAGACTAAGTTAGGGACACCTATCTAGAGGTACCCTAAGAGTCTTATCAGACCAACTATTGTAACTAGTGTTCTAAGACTGGTCAGAGTTGCTTATCTGGAAGCACCATAACCGTCTAAAGAACAAATTGATAACTGATTTTGATAACTGGTATCTGTGAGGCATTAGTGACGCCTCAAGAAGAGACTATAGTCAAACTGATCAGATGACATCTCTGAAAATACTGAAAATGCTAACATTTTGACTGAAATTGAATAACATGCAACTGACTGAGAATTCAACTGATATTAATAATATGGGAATTCTAACACTGATAGAATCAAGCAACATAAATGACTAATCAATTGTGCAAGACGCTGATTATTGTATTCAAGAGCTAGGAGCAAAACCCATTTACAAGAAGTAGGTATCAACAAGATTTCTAAGTAATGGAAAAATATAGCAGCTAACAATATGAACAACATTCCACATGAATTTAATCAAATTCTTACTGAAAGATTACTAAATTTCGAAACCTAAGGGCTAGGACTGATAAGAAAATTTAAATGGGTTTTGGGGAACAAGGGAAGAAAAATTCTCTTGCTAAATTCTCACATACTTGTTGATGAAAACCCTGAAAAAAACCCTTGAGAAGATATGAGCAAAAAATCGAACCCTTGCTCCTGCTCTGTGCTTTCTGACTAAGTTCTACGTTCTGACTTTTGAGGGAATGGGAGGAATGAAAAGTGAATGCCAATTACCCCTCTAAATCCCCTGAATATAACCCACAACAATGTAGTTTAGGGATTAAAAAGGTGAAAAGTTACAAAAATGCCCCTGACAGAAAATCTCGAAAACTGCCCAACAGGGACCAATAGGTCATACAACGAGTCGTTGGTTGATACCACAACTCATTGGGACTAGTCGTTAGTCCTGGACCTGGAATTAGGGCTCATTGGAATTTGGAAATGGGTGGGGACCACGACTCATTGGATAAACCAATGGGTCGTTGGTACCTCTCGTTGTCACTGGTGGGATTTTTAACAAAACTTGGGAATCCTACTAATGGATGACACAATGACTCGTTGGTAGAACCAATGGGTCATCGTGTATGCTTGTGATCAACACTGCCGGGTCTTAAAATCTAGCAACGGGTGGAGAAGACGGCTCGTTAGAGGTGATAACGAGTCGTTGTTCCCACTCGTTGCTTTTGGGAGATGCCTAGTGGATTTCTGAACTTGGGATGCAACGGACAATAGGACGACTCTTACTCTTTCCAATGAGTTGTCCTATTCCTCATTAGTTCTAGGAGGGAAATTTTGCAGAGCTGATAATGGCTCTGATAACGGCCCGTTAGAGGTGACAATGATCCATTGTCTGGGTCATTCTATGATAAAATTTTCTGGTTTCCTCTAATTTTTCTTGCAAGGTCTGAGTTTGGTCTAGGAAAGTTTTGGAGTGTTACAATTTCAATCTCTCTTGTTGGTGAGTCCTCGTTCTTCTAGGACCTTTAGTTGATTAAGTTATGTTACCTTCAGTTATCAGATTTTAGTAAGCTAGTTGGAGATGTTGTCCCATCACCTCTTTAGTTATGTTAAAGGCTATCAGAAAATATGTACAACTTCAAATTTGTCAGTATTGACTCTGTATGGTTGATATATATTCATACTTTCGCTTTTTCATGTTTGGTTTATCAGTTTCCAATTAATGTATGCACTTTCACCGCTATGTTCATACCATGGGTCGACTTGGATCCATTCGTGGTTCTATGTTCCATATCTTGATCTGGGATCTCAGCTCGGGTCATGACAAGCTTGGTATCAAAGCAAAGGTTTAGAGTTTCCTAGAGTTTCTGAAAGTCACGTTAAGTAGAGTCTTTTCCATGGGTGTTTGTCACAACCCGAATGGAATCCCAGATCGTAGACACGGGACGAAGGATCCCGAGAGACCCTAAGTCGACCCATGGCACAAGCATACATCGAACTCAATCAATAAACTGAAGAATCAGCAATACAAACTAAGTGGAAGTCTAACTCAACATAACATCAAAATAAGCGTCCGAAGCTGAATACATACATAAGTCTAAGAAGCCTTTAATCTGGATGAGTTGATGGGACAAGACCCCAACTAACTCAACAATACTGAAGCTGAAAATACATAAGGGAAACTGAAAGTCTAGCCTCAAAGGATGAGGACTCACCAACCAAGCAGATACTAACTTTGACAACTGACTACAAGAGGGGCTGAGCCTTGGAGCTGGGTCCTGTATCATGAAATGATACAACATAGAGTATGCGAGTTAGTACGTGGAATATACTGAGTATACAACGTAAATAAAATCGCTTAAGCAAAGTAAATCATTTAAAACATTTCATAACATATCATAAGCTTTCAAATTTGAGAGGAAGGATTGCATGTATTCTTTCTGAAATTATAATCTTTTCATAACATGACTATACATAGCTTCATAACATCATAACTGACTCAAATGACTCAAAGATGAAATATGATATTTATAAGAAAAGTTGAACAATGAGTCAAACCTTGCTTTTAGAACATGCATGTATAAAATAATAACCATGAGTAATGAATGTGCAAATCTGAATCATATAGACAATGGGAGACTCGGCATTTAACCGACATACCACGATAAAGGTTACGTGGTCCCGACTATTACACTCAAGCTGGCAGAGCCGTCCAAAACCTTGCTAAGGATAAGGACTCTACCATGATATCGATATCAAGCTCATGGGCCATTAGGGATGGGGATAGCTCACAAGGGAGGTCCCAATAGTATAATAGTATCAACCTACGTTGGCGAGTAGTTCTGGGGCATAGGGTTATCGACCCTTAGCCCGCTCGGTACTAGACTCTTCTCCCAAAACATGCAATGCTCTACATTGTATATAACGAAGCTTAACATCGTCTATTGACGAAGCTCAAAGATGAAATCGTGTATAAACTCAACATTGTATGAAATATGAAGCTCAACATTATCTATTGACAAAGCTCAATAATGAAATCATGCATAGACTCGACATCGTATAAAAATGAAGATTAATAATAACATACATCTCAATTGTGAATTCATGCATATGAGAAGCTTTATTTCGAAACATACCACAATCTCAAAGATAAGTGGGAGTCCTTTGCTCCAAAACTATGTGGTAAACTTACTTTAGAGATACTACAACATCATACTCGACATAAGGGCTTTGCCCAAAACTTTATCATACTTGGATCTACTCAATTAATTTTGAAACCAATATCATAATTATGGGTAGCTTTAGAAATATGCTTTTCATCATCAAATCTCATTAACATTCAACATCATTCTCTTCTTTCATGACCTTCTCGTCAATGGGCCTTTAATCTCATAAAACTAGAAAACACAATTTTGATTAAAAACTATTTAAAATCTGCCCATGCTTCACAAATTATCAACAAAAACATAATCTAATCGTATCCATGTATAGAAATTGAAGAATTATGCAATTGGGTGAAAACTCCATAATTTGATCATAGGAATTTATCATATTTAGATAGAAATTGGGAATGGGTGTGGAAGAACACACCCACTCATAACCTTACATACCTGGAAGGGATTGATTCCACCAAATCTTTGATTATCCAAGAGGAAATTGGGTGGAAACCTTGGATACTAGCCTTGAATCACCTCTTCAACCTCTCAAGTTTGCATGCATGGAAGGAGTTAACTTAGAATAGGTTTTCCCCTCTTAAAACCCACCAAAACGAGTCTTAAACGACATAGTCTAGGCCCCTAGGACTTAGGAATTATGGAAAAGCCCTTGCTAAAATCGCAAAAATTTGGCTGATTGTCAATCCCCACGAGGGACTGGACGACTCGTGCTCACATGCCACGACTCGTGGCCATGAGTCGTCTGGTTCACTACCCAAAAACAACAAGGGGATCTCACGGTAGACAGCACGACTCGTGGTGGGTGACCACGACTTGTGGTCACCATCCGTGGCTTCTGCTGCCCAATGCCTCCTTGCCAAAGGACCAGCCTAGGCCACGGGAGACCTCACGAGTCGTGAGGCCTAACCATAACTCGTGGTCATGCCCGTGGTCTTCTCAACACACCATGCCAACCTTGCTGGACCACGAGTCACTTCACAACTCATGGTCACTCCTCACGAGCCTCCTCACGATTCGTTCTGTGATCTGGTGCGAATTTTCAGTTTTTCTCCTTTTTGACTCCCGGGTCTGATCCTTGGGTTCCCGGGGTATTATAGGTATGAAGCGTGCCACACTTATAGGGGAGAGGCTACACGACGTTTTAGGAAATTTCCATTCTTTCAATCTATATCATGTGATGAAGTATCTCTCTATCCTTCTACTCGTGCTATATGCATTTGTAGAATCATGCCTCCACGCCAAGTAAATGGTAGAAGGAATGAAAATGGAAATGCCCATGAAGATGTCAACGGAGATGGGAACCAGTAAGCCCCGCCAGCACAGCAAATCCTTTGCCCAGCAAGTCTCTCATGCTGAGTTTAGAGCGGCTTTTTAGATGTTGGCATAGGCTTTGGCCGCTCAGTTCAACCAGAAGGCGGTGGCTCATGTCCCTCAGAATGGGAAAACAGTGGCGGCTTGAGTTTGGGACTTTCTCAAGATGAATCCACCTGAGTTTATAAAGTGGATGAGGACGTGCATTTATTTCTTGAGGAGATACAAAAGATCACCCAAATTATGGGGGTGATGGGAGAAGAGAGAAAATTTAGCCTCCTATCAGCTGATGGGAGTTGCTTATATTTGGTAACATCAGTAGAGGGACAGTAGAGTAGTAGGCACAGTTCTCATGAGCTGGGTGTGACACCCCGTATGTTTCTAAGGTTTAGTTGGCTTATTCGTACGTTAGTTAAGAGTTTTAAAGTTCAATACGTATGAGGAAGGGCCGGGGGAAAGGTTGAACGAGCGCGAAGATGGGATCGCGCGGGAGAAGGCCGGACCAGTTGCCCAGAGGAGCAACGTGGCAAGGATCAAGCTCCTCTGCGATAGCCACCATCGCACGCCCGATATTCGGCGCATTGGGGTTCGTTCCATGGACCCCTGTCCACCGCCTCAACTATATATATGTTCTCTCTTTGGATTTTGGTTCATTTTCAATATATATACTCGACTAGCAGAGGAAAGTACGAAGGAGGTGAGTTAAATTCATCCGTTTACACCGTAAAACGTCGCCCAAATTCAAATTAACTTCGGGTATTCAAGTTTAAGGCCGTAAAGAGCATCTCTACGGAGTTATTTTCCTGAAATTCGCCCGATGAATTGTCGCCCCGCCGAGCTAAAGTTGTTGGAATTGCTCCAAACTAGTGTCAACACGATCACCGGCTTAAAGTAAGCATTTCTCACTTCTAGATTCTCGAGAAATTACGAGTTTCCGACCGTGTTCCGTCAAGTTGAAATATAGTTAATATTTATATATAAAGCTATCATTTTTATCAAATTTAGTATTGAAATTAGCCTTATTCTTCCAATAATATGATTTCAGTTGAGAAGAGCAGTTGAATACGAGCTGAAACTCGCCAGTTAATCAGTGAACGACGAACAAGGTATGTTAAGGCAGTTTCCTTTGGCAAGTTAGTTTTCTTAGCATAATGACTCAGTTTGAAATCCAATAAGATTACCAGAAGCATGTCTATTATGATTAGTGTTGTTATTAGTTGAGATCAATATTCCATATTAGTTTGGGGTGGATTATGCTTGTATAGCCTTCATGACGGACTCCAGGATTATTAGCTGTGTCGACGCCCGCCAGGGGCGAGATGACGTCGCTCTACAGAGTGGAATGCCGTCCTCCAGGGATGAAGATGGGGTTCCAGATCCTCATATGTCGTGGTTGGCCTTATATACACCCTCGTCGAGCCTAGTGCCCGGGGTGCAGATATCAGGAGTCCACCGGACTTATACATAGTTACAGTTAGGAGCCGAGCGGGCTCAGTGCAGACCCAGGGGATTGGTAGGACGGCTATAGTTCTTAGCTGATCAGTGTAACCTTGGATAGGGATATGTAGACTGAGGTGTCCTCGCTAGGGCTTATGGGGGCCTAGGTGGGTTATTCTGTGCTGGTTGTACCTTCCGACTTATGGCAGCCAGGTAAGGTTTATGTTTGCTTTAGTTACTGATAAATTAGACAGGAAGACGTTCTATGACTCAAGTATGATCTCCATTCCTGCAATTCAGTTACTTTCAGTCCGGTCTCTTTACTTCAATCATTTACAGTTATCGCCTTACATATTCAGTACATATTGTACTGATGCCCTTTTTGGGGCGCTGCATTACTTGCCTTCAGGTATGGATAGACGAGGAGCAGGTCCCTCGTATCTTTTAGCCAGTATCACCAGCACAGTAGCTCCTTTCTTCCGGAGCTTATAGATAAGAGGTTTACTTCTTTTTTATTGTATAGTTTTCAGGTAGGTCGGGGCCTTGTCACGACCATCGTATTACTCCTAGAGGCTTGCAGATTGTAACTATTTCCCTGTGGTTAGATGTTATTGGCCGTTTGGGGCCCATGTGTGTTTAAGATTATATATTGTCCGTGTGAGGCCTTGTTTAGCTGACAGATTAGCGGCCTTGTCGGCCATAGTTTAGCTTAGAATTGGATTTACTTTAGAGTCATAACTAGACATCATGGTGGCCTTGTCGGCCCGCATAGGATTCCATGTTATTGCTTGTCTCTAGTTAGCTGTTTCCTTTCACATGTGGCTATAAGACCTAGGCGGTCGGAGGTTGTATTTGCAACCGAGATATAGCCCTTTGTTTTCTTGATGTGAGGAGAAAGCCTACACCAGAAGTGCTTAGGCTTAGTCAGTAAGTCAGTTCAGATCCCAGTAGGGCACCAGGTGCCAGTCATGCCTCCCAAAGTGGTGCGTGACAAACTTGGTATCAGAGTAGGTCGTATCCCAAGGAGTCTGCAAGCCGTGCTAAGTAGAGTCTTGTCCATGGATGTGTTGTGCACCACATTCTATAGGCAAGAGGCTGCGAGACATGATAGGGTGGTCACTCTTTCTTCTTATCCAGTCATGCTATAGAGATGTACAATATAGGGTTGAGTCCCTAAGCTTACCATATTCTTTTATCTACAGAGAAATGACAGACTCGCGACATCCCACGACTGGCAGATGATTGGATATTGTAGCAGGGGAAGGCACTAGCAGGGTGCCTCAGTCAGAGTCAGCTCGATTTAAGGGCGACAAGGAGACTTCATCTCGGTCTCCCCAGAACCCTCCACCACGTTAGGAGCCGCTTGGAGCAGCAAATGTGACGGCACCACCTCTAGCAGTCTCCATACCAGTACCATAGGATCAGAAGGTTAGGACTGTTGTTGTTATGCTAGCTCAGATGATGGTTGAACAGCATCAACCAGTGGCGCCCACAGTCGCAGAATCTTCAAGGGGGCCTGGTACTTCGAGGGTCCGAGAGTTCCTCATCTTGAATCCCCCGCAGTTTACAGGGACGGATCGTGAGGAGGACCCTCAGTATTTCTTGGATTAGATGCAGCGGATTTTCAGGGTAATGCATGCTACATCTACAGAGTCGGTGGAGTTAGCAGTATTCCAGCTACGGGACATCGCAGTATTGTGGTACGAAAGTTGGGAGAGGTCCCGAGGGAGAGATGTTTCCCCTCCGACTTGACCCAGCTTCTCAAAGGATTTTCTAGACCACTATCTACCACGGGAAATTCGATAGGCCCGGGTTGATCAGTTCCTACATATCGAGCAGGGGTCGATGAGTGTCCGGGAGTATGCTATGAGGTTCGACTCCTTGGCCCGATATGCACCAGCTTTTGTAAATACCATGCCAGCTAGGGTGCATCGGTTTATTATGGGGATGAATCCAGAATATGTGGAGGCCTGTATTATGGCCACTCTGTGAGAAGACATGGATATTGCCCGCGTCCAGGTTTTTTCTCAGAATATTGAAGTGATCAGATAGTGGCAACGGGAAATAAGGAGGGCAGGTCAGGAGCAGCGCTGCTGGGCCAGACCTAGTGACATGCAGATAGAGTTCTAGGGTGGACCCAGGCCACGATTTTCTGGCAGACCACCCAGACCCCTACCCCCACAACAGCAGCAGGGGAGTGGATCTGGTCGTCGGAGACAGCCAGGACCCGGCGAGAGCTCATGATCAGCAGGTCCACAACAATGGAGAGGAGTAGAGCAGAGTAGATTCACTGTGCCGCTTTGCCCTGTCTGCAGTCGACGTCACTTCGGGGCGTGCAGGTATGGTTCTACAGTATGTTATACCTGTGGACAGAAGGGTTATCAGATGAGGGAATTGTCCATCCAAGGGTCAGAGTAATCGGGACTAATAGGATAGATCTTCAGTAGGATCGCGTGCCCCAGCATCTCCAACAGCGCGTAGGCCCTCAGCTCCAGCTGGAAGACTAGGGGCATCTAGCTCAGGTACCGGTCCAGATCGCACTTATGCCTTACCGGGACGGCAGGAGTCGGAGTCGTCGCCGGATGTGGTGACAGATATACTGGACATTTTCTCTCATTCTGTTTATGTATTGATAGATCCAGGATCCACCTTGTCTTATGTTACCCCATTAGTGGCTCGAAAGTTTGGCATTACGCCAGAATCACTTCAGCAACCTTTTTCAGTATCTACACCCATCGGTGACTCTATTAAGCCCAGAGGGTCTAGCGGGGATGCACAGTAGAGGTTGTTGGTCGTCAAACTTTAGCAGACTTGATAGAACTAGAAATGATTGATTTTGATGCAATTATGGGTATGGATTGGCTAGCGTCATGCTATGCCAATGTTGAATGTTGGACCAAGACTGTCTGATTCCACTTTCCAGGGGAGGTTGTACAGGAGTGGAAAGACAGTGCAGCTACGCCAAAAGGTAGGTTTATTTCCTATCAGCGAGCGAGAAAATTGATAGCAAAAGGGTGTATTTATCATATTGTCAGAGTTCAGAATGTTCAAGCAGAATCTCCGACTCTTCAGTCCATTCTAGTAGTCAATGAATTTCCAGATGTATTCCCGGATGAGTTACCTGGCATTCCCCCAGAACGGGAAATCGACTTTGCAATTGATTTATTACCAGTTACTCAGCCCATATTTATTCCTCTGTACCAAATGGCTCCTGCTTAGCTTAGAGAATTAAAGGAACAATTGAAAGATCTATTAGATAAGGGCTTCATTAGGCTGAGTACTTCATCGTGGGGAGCACCAGTTCTATTTGTGAGAAAGAAGGATGGCTCCCTCCGTATGTGTATAGATTACCGACAACTGAATAAAGTTACTATCAAGAATAAGTACCCATTTCCCAAAATAGACGACTTGTTTGCCCAGTTTCAAGGGGCAAGGTATTTCTCAAAAATTGACTTAAGGTCAGGGTACCATCAAGTTCGGGTTCATGAAAAGGACATTCCAAAAACCCTATTTTGAATTTCTAGTCATGTTCTTTGGACTGACGAATGCTCCAGCAGTGTTCATGGACTTGATGAACAGCATCTGAAGGTCGCATCTAGACCTGTTTGTGATAGTATTTATTGATGATATTCTGGTATATTCCCGCTCAGAGGCAGATCATCGGGATCACCTACGAACAGTGCTCCAGACTCTCAGGAATCGCCAGCTGTGTGAATTTTGGCTGAATTCAGTAGCCTTTTTGGGCCATATTGTGTCAGATGCTGACATTCAGGTAGATTAGCAGAAAATTAAAGTAGTGAAAACATGGCCTAGACCTACCACTCCGACTGAGGTACGTAGTTTTTTGGGATTAGCTGGGTATTACAGTAGGTTCGTGGAAGGACTTTCCACCTTAGCAGCGCCTTTGACCAAGTTAACTCAAAAAGCAGCTAAATTTCACTGGACTGAAGCATGTGAACAGAGCTTTCAGGAGTTGAAAAACAGACTGACCTCAGCACTAGTATTAGCCTTGCCAGAAGGGTCAGAGGGTTATGCAGTATACTGTGATGCTTCAGGCGTCAGGTTAGGATGTGTTATGATGCAGCATGGTAAAGTAATTGCTTACGCTTCCAGGTAGCTAAAGAAGCATGAAAGAACTACCCCATCCATGACTTGGAATTACCCGCGGTGATCCATGCTTTGAAAATATAGAGGCACTATCTGTATGGCGTTCACGTAGATATTTTTACTGATCATAAGAGTCTCCAGTACATTTTCACACAGAAAGAGTTGAACCTACAGTAGCGTCGCTGGTTAGAGCTGCTGAAAGACTGTGACGTGAATATTTTGTATCATCCAGGAAAGGCCAATGTTGTAGCATATGCCCTCAGCCGTGAATCTATTGGGAGTTTAGTACACCTGAAGCCAGGACAGCGGGAGCTGGCCCGAGGAATTGCATTAGTTATCTAGGTTAGCCGTCCATATAGTAGATTCAGGAGATAGTGGGGTAGTAATTCAGAACACGGCAATATCATCGTTAGTTGTGGAAGTGAAAGAACTACAGTACGAAGACCCTAACTTGGTTCAGTTTAGAGATAAGGTTCAGCGAAGGGAAGTTACAAATTTCCAGGAAACTGAAGATGGAGTTTTGAGATATAGGGATCACCTCTGTGTTCCAGACGCGACAGGGCTTCGCCAGCAAATTATGGGTGAGGTGCATTATTCCTGTTATTCTCTTCATCTGGGTTCAACAAAGATGTATCACGATATAAAAGAGATTTACTGGTGGCCAGGAATGAAAAATGAGATAGCAGAATTTGTAGCTCAATGTCCTAATCGCCAGCAGGTGAAAGCCGAACATCAAAAACCCGATGGACTGACACAAGAAATAGCAGTGCCTATGTGGAAATGGGAGGCCATTAATATGGATTTTGTGACAGGGTTACTGCGTACCAGGCATAATTTTGATTCCATCTGGGTGATTCTTGACAGGTTGACGAAATCAGCTCACTTTTTGCCAATTGGGACCACCTTCTCAGCTGAGGATTATGCCGAGCTTTATATCAGGGAGATAGTCAGTTTACATGGTGTCCCAGTGTCTATCATTTCTGATAGGGGATCACAATTTACAGCTAGGTTCTAGCAGTCTTTCCAGAGAGGTTTGGGAACCCAGGTTAATCTGAGTACGGCCTTCCAGCCTCAGACAAACGGACAGGTAGAACGTACAATTCGAACACTCAAAGATATGTTACGAGCGTGTGTGCTGGACTTTAGAGGTAACTGGGAGGAACACTTACCACTTATTGAGTTTGCTTACATTAACATTTATCACTCAGCAATCCAGATGGAACCTTATAAGGCCTTATATGGGCGAAAATGCAGGTCCCCAGTTGGTTGGTTCAAGGTTGGAGAATCAGGGTTAATTGGGTCAGATATAATTCATCAGTCAGAAGAGAAAGTGAAGCTTATCATAGAACATCTGTTGACAGCTCAGAGCCGCGAGAAATCTTACACGGATGTACAACATAGAAACCTGGAGTTCAGTGTAGGTGACTGGGTATTTCTGAAAGTCTCACCAATGAAGAGCGTGATGAGGTTTGGTAAAAAGGGTAAGCTCAGCCTGAGTTTATTGGGTCGTATCGAATACTCCGGAGAATAGGGCAGGTGGCATATGAGCTAGACTTTCCTTCAGAGTTGGAATCCATTCATCCAGTCTTCCATGTCAATGCTATGAAAGTGTATCCATCCCGAGTTATGCCAGTTGAAGATGTCCAGGTTACTGAGCATTTAGCCTATGAAGAGATTCCAGTAGCTATACTAGATCGACAGGTTCGCAGGTTGAGGACTAAAGATGTTGCCTCTGTTAAAGTACTATGGAGAAACAATAATAGAGAGGAAATGACTTGGGAAGCTGAGGACGACATGAAATCCAGATATCCTCATTTGTTCCAGACTTATCCAGGCCATGCAGTTAAGGTACATTTACGATTCAGCTTGTTCTGCAATGTATGTTACATATACTGCTAAGCTAAGTGCAATGTTGTTGAGAAACAGTTGTAATAGTATTACATGAGGTGTCTGTACTGGACTTTTCTGCGTTTCAATATTTTCAGATAGTCCATATTACAGGGGAGACTCTGCCGAAATTTTTCCAAAATAAGTCGTTACAAGAGTTAAGATGCCTATAAGCTAAAGTAAGACATTCGAGGAAGAATGTTCCTAAGGGGGGAAGATGTTACACCCCGTATGTTTCTAACGTTTACTCGGCCTATTCGTACATTAGTTAAGAGTTTTAAAGTTCAAAACGTACGAGGAAGGGCCCGAAAAAAGGTCGAACTAGCGCGAAGTCGGGATCGCGCGGGAGAAGGCCGGACCAATTGCCCAGTGGGGCAACGTGGCACGGATCAAGCTCCTCCGCGACAGCCACCGTGGCACGCCTGATATTCGGTGTGTTGGGCTCCGTGCCATGGACCGATGTCCACCGCCTCAACTATATATATGTTCTCTCTTTGGATTTTGGTTCATTTTCAATATATATACTCGACCGGCAGAGGAAAGTACGAAGGAGGTGAGTTAAATTCATCCATTTATGCCATCAAACACCGTCCAAATTCAAATTAACTTCGGGTATTGAAGTTTAAGACCGTAAAGAGCATCGCTACGGAGTTATTTTCCCGAAATTCGCCCGGTGAATCGTTGCCCTGCCGAGTTAAAGTTGTTGGAATTACTCCAAACTAGTGTCAACACGATCACCGACTTAAAGTAAGGATTTCTCCCTTCTAGATTCTCGAGAAATTATGAGTTTCCGACTGTGTTCCATCAAGTTGAAATATAGTTAATATTTATATATAAAGTTATCGTTTTTATCGAATTTAGTATTGAAATTAGCCTTATTCTTCCAATAATATGATTGTAGTTGAGAAGAGCAGTTGAATACGAGCTGAAACTCGCCAGTTAATTAGTACACGGCGAACAAGGTATGCTAAGGCAGTTTCCTTCGACGAGTTAGTTTTCTTAGCATAATGACTCGGTTTGAAATCCAGTAAGATTACCAGAAAGCATGTCTATTATGATTAGTGTTGTTATTAGTTGTGATCAGTATTCCATATTAGTTTGGGGTGGATTATGCTTGTATAGCCTTCATGACCAACCCCAGGGTTATTAGTTGTGTCGACGCCCGCCAAGGGTGAGATGACGTCGCTCTATGGAGCGGTATGCCGTCTGCCAGGGACGAAGATGGGGTTCCAGATCCTCATATGTCGTGGTTGGCCTTATATACACCCCCGTTGAGCTTGGTGCCCGGGGTGCAGATATCAAGAGTCCACCGGACTCAGACACAATTACAGTCAGGAGTCGAGCGGGCTCAGTTGCAGACCCAGGGGATTGGTAGGACGACTACAGTTATTAGTTGATCAGTGTGACCTTGTATAGGGGTATGTAGACTGAGGTGTACTCGCCAGGGCTTATGGGGGCCCCGAGTGGGTTATTCTGTGTTGGTTGTACCTTTCAGCTTATGGGGGCCAGGTAAGGTTTATGTTTGCTTTTGTTACTGATAAATTAGACAATAAGACATTCTATGACTCAGGTATGATCTCTATTCCTGCATTTTAGTTACTTTCAGTCTTGTCTCTTTACTTCAATCATTTACCTTTATCACCTTACATATTCAGTAAATATTGTACCGACGCCCTTTCTGGGCGCTGCATTACTTGCCTTCAGGTACGGATAGACGAGGAGCAGGTCCCTCATAGCTTTCAGCCAGTATCACCAGAGCAGTAGCCCCTTTCTTCCGGAGCTTATAAACAGGAGGTTTACTTCTTTTTGATTGTATAGTTTTTGGGTAGGCCAGGGCCCTGTCCCGACCATCATATTACTCCTAGAGGCTTGCATATTATAACTATTTCCCTGTGGTTAACTGTTATGGGTCGTGTGGTGGCCATGTGTTTTTAAGATTATATATTGGTCGTGTGGGGCCCTGTTTAGCTGATAGATTAGCGGCCTTGTCGGCCATAGTTTAGCTTAAAACTGAATTTACTTTACAGTCATAACTAGACATCATGGTGCCCTTGTCGACCTGCATAGGATTCCCTATTATTACTTGTCTTTGGTTAGCTGTTTCCTTTCACAGGTGGCTATAAGGCCTTGTCGACCGAAGGTTGTATTTACAGCTGAGATATAGCCCGTTGTTTTCTTGATGTGAGGAGCAAGCCTGCACCAGGAGTGCTTAGGCTCAGTCAGTAAGCCAGTTCAGATCCCAGTAGGGCACCAGGTGCCAGTCATGCCTCCCAAAGTGGGGTGTGACACTGGGATCAGTTTGTGACTGCCTTCATAGACAAATTCTTCCCTAGGGAGTTGATGGAGGCAAAGGTGATGGAGTTCATCAACATGAGGCAGAACAATAGGACTGTGCAAGAGTACGCCTTGGAGTTCACCCGGCTGTCCAAGTATGCGCCGAAGATGGTTGCGGATGAGAGAGCTCATATGAATAGATTTGTGTATGGAGGATCAAATTCACTAGTCAAGGAGTGTAGGACTGTAATGCTAAGCAGTAATCTAGATTTCTCTCAATTGGTAATATACGCCCAATAGATAGATGTGGATCAGATGAACGAGAGGGAGAGAGAGGCCAAGAGGACCAGGACAGGCAGCTTTAGATTTTCCAAACATAGGTCCAGCGGCGGACATCGTTTAGCAGTCCCACCAGAGATCATCAGCCCCAGCGCCATCATCAGCTAGTGTGTCATCTAGATCTAGGCGTGATCATAGGGGAAGGACATCAGGCTCCCGAAGTCAGGAGATCATGTCAGTAGAGCCCAGCATTCCAGTTTGTGACAGGTGTGGTAGGAGGCACACCGGAGAGTGCTTAGCGAATTCAGGTGCATGTTTTGGGTGCGGAAAGCCTAGACACATGCTCAGAGATTGTCGTTTATCCAAATAGGGCCATAGTTGAGGCGATGACCCACCCACCAATTCAGTAGCTCCACCAGCACGCTCAGCTCAGCAGGGTGCATCACTAGTACAGCTGGTGGTCAGCGCCAGAACAGATTTTATGCCCTCTTATCTCGTCATGAGCAGGAGGTCTCTCCAGATGTGGTCATTGGTATGTTATGAGTATTTCATCTTAATATATATACATTGTTAGATCTAGGGGCTACTCTATATTTTGTTACTCTTTATGTTGCTATTAGTTTCGAAGTCAATCCCGAAATCCTATCGGAACCCTTCTCAGTCGCTTCTCCAGTCGGTGACCCAGTTATAGCTCTATGGGTATACATATATTGCTTTGTCACAGTCCTTCAGAAAGTCACCTCAGCCAATTTTAGTAGAGTTATACATGACTAATTTCAATGTTGTCTTTGGTATGGATTGGTTGCATGCGTATTATGCCTCAGTGAATTGTAGAATCCGTACGGTGGAGTTTCGATTTCTGGGTGAGCCAGTCCTAGAATAGAAGGGTGGTTCAGTTGTGCCCTTAGGTCGCTTTGTTTTCTACCTTAAGTCCATAAAGATGATTTCCAAGGGTTGTGTTACCATCTAGTTCGGGTTAAGGATGCTACATTCGAGACCCCCACTCTTCAGTCTATCCCTGTTGTATGTGAGTATCCGGAGGTTTTCCAAGATGATCTACAAGGAGTTCCTCTTGAGCAGGAGATTGACTTTGGTATTGACCTTCACAATACGCAGCTTATATGTATTCCTCCTTACTGAATGGCTCTAGCTGAGCTAAAAGAATTGAAAGAGCAGTTGAAGGACCTTCTAGATAAGGACTTCATTAGACCTATCAAATCCCCATGGGGTGCACCAGTTCTCTATGTTCGAAATAAGGATGGGTCTCTTTGTATGTGCATTGACTACTGGCAGTTGAACAAGGTCACAATCAAGAACAAGTATCCCCTCCCAGGATTGATGACTTGTTTGACCAACTTCAGGGTACTAAGTGCTACTCAAAGATAGACCTCAGATCTGGTTATCACCAGCTTAGAGTTAGGGAGAGTGAAATTCTGAAGACAGCTTTCAGGACTCGGTATGGTCACTATGAGTTCGTAGTTATGTATTTTGGACTAATGAATGCTCCTACAGCTTTTGTGGATTTGATGAACGAGGTGTTTAAGTTTTTTTAAATAAAAAAGGCAGGCTCTCAGGACCTTTTATTAATAAGGAAAAATGCCAAAACCAACCTAAAATAAATAAAATAGACAAAAAAACTTGTCTTAATCTAGAGGTAAAATAAAAAAGGAAATAATAGCGCTTCCAGATCCTTCTTCAGACAGTACCATCAATCCTCCTCTCTGTGGTTCTTAACTCGCCGCCGCCGGAGACTTACGCTACACAGATCAAACGAGGAAGCAGGTAACTTTCAGAAAATCTTCAACTCAATCGAGTCCCTTTTTATTCTTCTTTAGCTCGTACATTAATTCTCATGGATTTCCTTTGCTGCTCAAAATTTTGTACATTTATTTTCAGGTCCAACGAGATGGTTCTCCTCTTTTCTCCAGATACGCATCCTTTTTCCCCATCTAAGCTATATTTGGACATGTTCGTGATTGTCTTCATAGATGAGATTCTCATATACTCTTGCAGCAAGGAAGAGCATGTCACTCATCCAAGGATCGTGCTACAGACTCTCAAGGATCACCAACGGTTTGCTAAATTCAGCAAGTGCAAGTTTTGGTTGGACTCCGTAGCATTTTTAGGCCATGTGGTGTCAAGTGAGGGTGTACAAGTGGATTCTCAAAACATAGAAGTTGTAAAGAATTGGCCTAGACTGGTTAATCCTTCGGATATCAGGAGTTTCTGGGTTTAGTTGGCTATTACAGGAGGTTTGTTGAAGGATTTTCATCCATTGCCGCATCGTTGACTAAGTAGATCCAGAAGAAAATCAAATTTCAGTGGTCGGAGGCATGTGATAAGAGTTCTCAGGAGTTACAGGCACGACTCATTTTAGCCCAGTGTTGACCCTACCTGAGGGTACGGATGGATTCGTGGTGTATTGTGATGCCCCTAGGGTTGGTCTTGGATGTGTATTAATGCAGCATGATAAGGTCATTGCATATGCCTCTAGGCAGCTTAAGACTCATGAGAAGAATTATCCGATGCATGACCTAGAATTGGCAGCAGTGGTATTTGTATTAAAGATTTGGAGGCACTACTTGTATAGGGTGCATGTGGATGTGTTCATGGACCACAAGAGCCTTCAGTATGTGTTCACTCATAAGCACCTAAATTTGCGACAATGGTGGTAGTTAGAGCTTCTCAAGGATTATGGCATGAGTGTCCTTTATCATCTGGACAAGGCCAATGTAGTGGTGGATGCCCTTAACAGACTATAAATGGAGAGTGTTTCTCATATGGAAGATGGACGGAAGAAGTTGGTAAAGGATTGCATCAGCTTGCACAATTAGGGGTTCACCTTGTGGATTCGACAGATCAGAATATTCCCTGGTGACCGAGGTCAAGGCTAGGCAAGACGAGAATCCTATCTTAGTAAATCTAAAGGAAGGGGTTCAAAATCAAAAGGTAGAGGTCTTCTCTCAAGGGGGAGATGGAGTGCTTTGATATTAGGGTCATTTATATGTTCCGCGTGTCAATAATTTGAGAGAACGGATATTGCATGAGGTTCATGATTTCTGATATTCTATACATTCAGGTGCCACCAAGATGTACTGTAACCTATGGGAAGTCTATTGGTAGAGTGACATGAAGAGGGACATCTCGATTGTCAACAGGTGAAAGATGAGCATCAAAGACCTGGAGTTGTACTACAAAACATCAGTATCCTCACTTGAAAGTGGAAGAAAATAAATATGGACTTCATCACAGGGTTGCCTCGCACTCGCTGACAGTATGACTCTATTTTGGTGGTAGTAGACAGGTTGACCAAATCAGCTCATTTCTTACTAGTCAAAACTATCGATTCAGCTGAGGGCTATGCTAGATTGTACATTCGAGGTTGGTTCAGTTGCACGGGATTCCCTTGTCCATCATTTCAGATAGAGGTACTCAGTTTACCTTGCAGTTTTGGAGATCGTTTAAAAAAAGACTTGGTACTCAGGTCAAGCTTAGCACAACTTTTTACCCGCAGACAGATGGACAGGCCAAGCGGACCATTCAGACTCTTGAGGATATGTTGAGAGCATGTGTAATTGACTTCAAAGGTAGTTGGGATGATCATTTACCTCTCATCAGGTTCTCCTGCAACAACAGTTACCATTCTAGCATTTAGATGGCTCCATTTGAGGCTCTTTATGGGCGAAGGTGTAAATCTCTTATTGGTTGGTACGAAGTAGGTGAGGCTATGTTGATAGGGCCAAATTATGTTCATAAGGTTATGAAGAAAGTTCAGCTTATAAGGGAAAGGCTCAAAACATCTTAGAGACGTCAAAAGTCATATACAGATGTTAGGCAGAGAGAACTCGAGTTTGAAGTTGATGATTGGGTGTTCTTGAAGGTGTCTCCCATAAAGGGAGTGATGAGGTTCGGAAGAAAAGGAAGCTTAGTCCCCGATATGTTGGCCCTTACAAGATTTGGAGGCATGTTGACAAGGTGGCCTATGAGTTGGAGCTACCAACGAAGTTAGCGTTAGTGAATCCAGTTTTCCATGTATCGTTATTGAAGAAGTGCATTGGCGACTGGGCTTTCGTTGTTCTAATAGAGAGCATAGGTGTGAAGGATAGCCTTACCTATGAGGAGGTACCCGTTGAGATCCTTGATCGTTAGATTCGGAAGTTAAGTAATAAGGAAGTAGCTTCAGTAAAAGTCTTGTGGAGGAGGCTCGTTGAGGTAGCTATGAGGGAAGCCAAAACAGATATGATGACTAAATACCCGCATTAATTCCTTTCCAGCTCCGTTCCAGCATGAGGTATTAGTTTCCTCTTTAATACTATATTTAGTTTCATGTCAAGTTCATGTCTCTCAGTTCGTCTTATGTTTTAGCATGTATGTACGATTCATGAATTCAGTTCAGTCATGTATATCAGTTAAAAGTCAGTCACTCCATCAATTTTCAGCTTCAAATGTTCAGTATGTGGGATTTCAGTTTCTTTTGCCAACCTTTCAGTATGTTTAACCCACATTCGAGGACGAATGTTCCCAAGGGGGAGATAATGTAATACCTCAAAAGTTCCTAAGACTATACCTGAGATTTAAAATGTGATCAACAGAAAAAGTTGGAAAATTTCTTCAATGCAACTCAACCTATGAGTCGTAGGTTGGTGGTACGGGTCGTAGAAAGACCCGTGGTTCAATTCAGAGATTTCTTTCCCTAGACCATGAGTCCCCACTACAAGTCGTAGTGTGTGGGTAAGACTCGCGGTACGAATTGTAACAAGTACTTGGGATTTTTTAGATGATGGTTGTAAGAGTGTTGGTATGACTCATGATAGCCTGTTACGGGTCATAGTAGGATTCATGATAATATTTAGAGGATTGGAGGTTTTGGACTTGATCAGTATGGGAGGATACCACGAATTGTAGGAGGATTGTATGACTCATGGTACGAGTCGTGACAGCTGACTGAATCAGTTTTTCTGCGAAATCATTAAGAGCATTTTCATAAATTCTAAGCTCTGTAGCCCTAAACTATGTTGTTTTAAGCTTTGAAAATAGGATTTTAAGGGAGCTTAACCTATTCTAATTCATTCAACTCCCATGCATGTAAGTTCAGAGGTTTCTATTGAAAATCAAGCCTAAACCCTTAAATTTTTTCTTCAAATCTCTTGGGCTTTCAAAGACAAGTGTAGATTCAGCTCATCCATATATGTGGGGCTATGAATTAGAGTTCCTTTCACTCTCATGCTCAAAATTCTCCTTAATTCTATGAATTCAAGTTTTAGATCAAATCCATAATCTTATGGGGTTTTAACCCAATTTTATAAAATTCTCTATGATTTACTTATGGGTTCATTCTCTTCATGTTTCAAAGTATGTTATAAGATCTATGAAAAGATTTCATACCTATTTAATTATAAATTCATGGTTTCAAATTTTAGAAAGAAATAATGCCCAATTATGCAAGTTTCATGAAAGGTCAAGTTTATGATTTATGATTTCAAGTATGAGGAGATATCTAGCATGAATGAAAGTTTATGAATTATCCATGTGTGAATCCTTGATTTTGACTTAGGAAGTCTATTTCAAGTATGCATGATTTTTAAGATTTGGGCAAGCCCACACATGTTAACTATGTTTTCATATGATTCAGTTTAGTTTTATAATATTAGCTTACTATATCGTTTGGGGTGATACTCCCAATTTTCAGCTTATGGTATGTTTGGGGCCAAGACTCCTCATATTCATATTTCAATCTATGCATGTAATTACATTATCAGTTTCGTTGAAAAATAATGGGAGCACTATGCATGTTTTTGGGAGTAGTGTATAGCACCCTGTAGGCCAGGAGCTCAGATAAACCTCAGGTCTTAGAACTACGCATCAATGTAGGTTATATATATACATTGGGACCTCCCTTGTGAGCTTCCCCGCCCTCACAGGGGCCTTCAGCTTGATATTGATATCATGATAGCGTCTTAGCCCTAGCAAGGCTTTTGGACGGCTCTGTCCACTTGAATGTGATAGTTGGGCCATCACGCATGCTCTATCATGATGGTGTCGGTTATGACTAGTCTCTCCTTGTTCCTCATGATTTCAGTTATGCATGTTTATGACTTATGATATTATGTTTCCAGTAGGTTTGACCCAATGATCAGTTTATAAGATTTTACTTATGATTTCAGCTATGGCAAGCCATATAATTCTATTTTAGATTTGGGTCATTCTATTCCGCTATGAAATTCAGTTTATGACTATACATGTTTTCAGATATCAGCATGCAATCTTTGCACTCATGATCTTATGATTTATGTTTATATACATGATTTCAGTTTATCCTTAATTAGCATGTTTTACTTACCTCGCATACTCAGTACATTTCAAGTACTGACCGCATACTCTACGTTGTATCGTTTCATGATATAGGTTCAGACGATCCGATCCAGTTCCGCAGCTTAGTTCAGTCTCTCTTGTTGGTGAATCCTCATCCTTCGAGGACCTTCAGTTGGTTGAGTTATGTTACCTTCAGTTCTTAGATTTTGGTGAGCTACTTGGAGATGTTGTCCCATCAGCTCTTCAGTTATGTTCGAGGCTATCAGACAATATGTAGAAATTCAGCTTTGTCGGTGTTGACTCTATATGGTTGATATGTACTCAGACTTCCGTTTATTCATGTTTAGTTTATCAATTTCCATTTGACGTATTCTCTTTAGCCGTTATGTTCATGTCATGGGTCGACTTGGAGCCATTCGTGGTTCTAGATTTTGTGTCTCAATCCGGGGTCATGACATAACTCTTGCAAATGAATAGTTAATGTATAAGGGCTTTTTAAATTCAATTAGACAGTAAATTATGCAGAAAAAATAAAGAGAAAAATGTCAAAAAAAAAAAGATAATTAGATTTTTTTATCAAAGAGAGGTATCACATGATTTTTTTTGGGCATAGTTTGAAAAAATATATAGAGAAAGAGAGTCTCTCTCTCTATATGTGTGTGTGTGTGTGTGTGTGTGTGTGTGTGTGTGTGTGTATAGAGAGAGAGGGATAAAAGTTATGAAAATAAAGAGGTGTGAATTATGGAGATGAAATTTTCAGCAAATATTTTAAGAGAAATATAAGAGAAAAAGTCAAAAAATTGAGAAAAAAGATAAATACAAATCCTAATATCTCTCTCTCTCTCTCTCTCTCTCTCTATATATATATATATATATATATATATATGATATTGCTCTTACCTTGATTATTATGATCATTAGTTGTTGAATAATCTTGTATTGAGATCTTACTTTAATATTTATGATATTTCAGTTAAGGTCGATAATGTTGCTAAGTAAGGGTGTTCGCAGTTGGTTAAAAATTGATCTGAACCAAAAATTGAATCGGCCTAATTAAATAAATTGATAGTTATTTGAATTTGGTTTGGTTTGATTTTACATTTTAAGAAAAATCAATAATATTTGATTTGATTTGGTTTTATTAAAAATAAATTGAAGAAATAACCAAACCGAACCGATAAATTATATACATAATTTATATATGTGTGTGTGTGCGTGCTAAAATTTATAAATAATTTTAAATACTTTAATTATTTTTTCATCAAAAATTTTCTTATCCCTTATATGATAATGAAACTTTACAGCTTAAGTCCATTTCTTAAAAAAAATCATTGAATTCAAACTCATTTACTTAAGAAACGATAATGAGATTTACCTTTTAAAAATTATATTTTTTGTAAACTTTATTCACTTATCAAAGTTTATAGATCTTACGTCATTTTCTCGATAATTTAAAAAATTATAGCTCCCATAATAAAAAGGTAACAATAAATCATAAGGTAGAAAAGTCTTTTCTAATCATAGGGAAAAAAGAGAAATGTCATTAGGTTTCTTAAAAATAAAGAAATCGAACCAAACCAATGGATATATATTTTATTTGATTTGGTTTGATTTTAATAATTAAAAAAAATTGACTGAATTAGTTGGATTTTGATTTTAACCAAAAATTAATTCAAATCAATTCATGCACACACGTACTGTTGAGTACACGTATTTTTCATTCTCATCCTTGCTTTTTTTGCCCTTTGTTGAGTAGAGTTTGTGCTTGATATGAGTAGCAAGTGATTCTACCCTTGAGTTGGAGCTTACTTGGATTCCTTAAGCTAGCTGCTTGACTGTTACACAACATCCGAACTTCTCTATCTTTATTTTGTACTTGTGTTTATCTTCAGACAGTTTTGTAACGTTTTTTTCATGCCCCAAACCAGACTCTGGTGCAACAACTATCTGATATTATGAAACCACATTGAAAGCACCTTATAACTATGATAGTTCACACAGCTACCCTATTATATTACTTAATCTAATTATGCATGTATAAATTTAGATAGTTAAATTAAATGAAGTAATGAATAGTATACATGATCTGAATATCTGTCTAGTAGTTACACCTAGTAGAGTGCCCATTAAGTCAAGCAGTGACTTAATAGTACCCACAACACAATATCTATCCATGGAGCCTGCCTTTGAGAAAATAATAACTAACTTAAGACACAGTTGGAAAATCTAATAAAGCAAGTAAACTTTTCAATGGCACCCACAAATAAGAATGTGGGTTCACCAAAAGTCTGATGAATAACAAGTCCCTCCTAAGCATCCTATAGTGCTGGAACCTGCTTCTCCTTGAACTGAACACACCACCAAAAACAACGGTAGTATACCTGAGTACTAGGTACTCAGTGAATATCTTTAGGACAAGGGTTTATATAAGCAAAACATTCATAATAATAATAATTACTAATATAAAACAGTTACAAGGAGACATTTCGAGTTCAAATGATAGTGTAAATCATGAAACTTAGTACAATCGTCAATGGTGAACTAATAAATTTCAAGTTTTTGTTCGAAAATCATGTTAGATCATCCAAGGTTGTAATCTAATTATTTCTCTAGCAGAAGGCAAAACAAAAACAATAAACATTACAGCTTAGGGGCAAATCAAATCAATCATGTTAGTTCAGGGGTAAATCAATCAATAATGTCAGCTCAGGGTCAAATCAAATATGGGAGAATCGTAAGCAGGTTTCCATTGCTCAAAATTGATATACCAGGGCTTCTGACCCTCAGAGGTCAATCATCCTCTGGATTTACACATCATTTCGTTAGAACCCATAACAACTATTCGTCCTCTAGAATAGCATAGCTTGCCCATACAAGCCCAAATACAAATAATAACAATCATGACAAATTAACCAAAGTCTTTCTAAGGCATCATCTCGATAATAGAGGTTTATTAAATTGTTAGTCAAATTTAGAAACCATGTTTAAAGCCATTAAATCATGTTTTAAATCAATAGCTCATTCATAGAGCAAAATCATCTCAAAGTCACTACTTTAAATGCAATTCGACAAATCCCTTTTATAGGATAAAACATGTTTCGTACATATATCATAATTTAAATTAAAATATGAAGACTCGATGCGAGCTTGTTTGATACGCGTATAAAATCCTATTCAAAACTTCTTTGTAGTCAAAAGTATGTTCAAAAAGAGATATATGTGAAAATCAATATAACTCAAAAGAAGGTTTTCAAAATAGACATATTTGAAAAAGCAGACACATCTCAAACCTTGCTAGACGCCCTAAACATGCTCAACAATGTTCCACGACAACTCTCACGAAGAACCCCTAGAAATCCTCCTTTTGTGATCTCGAAGCAAGCTCCTAGTATCTACAAATTAGGATGAGGATTTACATGTTAATTCATGGTAAAATTAGTGTTATTATCGAGGGGATTGAGTAGAAACTAACCTTAGTGTTTGAGAGAAGCATTAAGGTGTTTTCTTTCCTAAAAAGTCATCCAAAATTTATTGTAATAAAAATTCCAATCTAATATCGTATTTATAGAGCTCAGTACAAAGTTGGCTAAGAAAGTATGATTCGCGTCGCAAAAGCCATCACGAGGTTCACCTTATATGATGGGCCTCGCACTACAATGCCTCGTTCCTCGAACACCTAGACGAACTTCTAAATTCTCTTCTTATGGAGTTCGAAATAGCGAATGGTTTGAAGGGTTAGACTCTAAGTTCGATTTCTCCCAATAAGGATAGATATCTCATCTCTTGCACGAAATTATTCATAGTCTAGGTCGAATCATATGCATTTAACTAGTTTGAGATAACCCAAAATGACAAAGTGTTACGATTTTGTAACATATGAATTCTAGAAATTTTGTACTCATGTCACCAGATTTTTGGATTGTACTTGTACTTTTCACACTCTTATTATATTGCTTTGTGTATGATGATTTCTTGTTGATTTTCTTTTATTTATTCCTTTCTGAATTTTGTATGTGGGCTCCGCTTATAGAAAATGGTGGGTGTCCTCACGGCTTAATGCAAATTTTGGATTGTGACAGTATGCTAATAGTTATACACAATATGTAGCACAAAGAGTACTAAGCTGGTACTCTAAGAGTATAATCACCTTTTGATAGACGCCTTTGAAGTGGGATTCCTTGACTAGAATATAAATTAATTAGGTTTGAAGCGGATGTCAAATATCAGATGAAAAGCTAACAAAAAGAATACAAAAATATTCAACAGGATGTTTGTCTTATAAAACTTAACGTCAAATGTAAATGTAAGGTATGGAGGAAAATATTTTTGAAAAACATAAATGTGTATTTATTTTTATGATATATTTTCTTGGTGTTTTGTAAGCAAATAAAAAAATAATATCCAAAAGCATTTATGTATTATATAAGCAAACACTATAAGGGTGAGATGCATGTAGGAGTGCCGGAGTGAGGGCTATGGAAGGTGGAGTGTGTCGGAATATCATGAAAAGTAAAATATCATTTGTGAAATTTATTTTTCTGTTCATTTTCAAAGAATTTATTTGTTTAAAAAATTTAATTTTAAAAATTTTGGCAAATCAAATATAAAAGAGTTATTGAATTACAAACATATATTTGAAATTATCTATTACATCTGTGAAGGCAAAAAACAAAAAAATGACGGCGCGAGTATCAATTTTCCCGCGCTTCCAACTATTTATTTTTCGCCAACTATTTGGATCTTTTTACAGCTCTTTGCCAACTTGTGTAGCGTTTCTAGCTGCAGTCTTTGCTAGGGTTTTGCCGCTGCGCCACCACGCAGACCTTATGGAAATTCATCAAATTGCCCAGCTCCTCAACCAAACTCTGAGCCCCGACGGTGCCGTCATCAACGCCGCCACGGATGCTCTCGATCGTCTCTCTACTCTCCCAAAATTTCCATTCATTCTGCTCTCTATCGCCATAGGTACTCTATATTTAGGATGTATTCACAAACGCTGTTTTCGAGTAATTATAAATTCATTATTCTACTGTCAGTAATTGAGTTTTTTTTTTTACTTTGAAGAGTATTTATCTGATTATGCTTTTACATACTGGTAAGTTAATTTCTGTGCTGTCCTTTATATTCGATCATCATTTGCATAGGAGGTGAGAACGGAGGTCAGAAAGTAGCTGCAGCCACGTATCTCAAGAACTTCACTAGGAGAAACGTTGATGCTACTGATACAAATTCAGGAATCACCAAAGAGTTTAGAGATGCATTTGTGCGGGCCCTGCTTCAAGCAGAACATACAAGTCTTAAAATATTAGTTGAAGCTGTAAGTGTTATGGGCATAACTTTTTGTTCTTTTGTGTGTAATTAATGAGGATGTTTTAATTTTCTTTTGTTCTCTTTGTTTTCAGTTTCGCTCAATTATTGCAGTTGAGTTTGTGAAGAAGGATGCCTGGCCTGAGCTTGTGCCTGAGCTTAGGTCTGTCATTCAGCGCAGTGATCTGATTGATAAAAATCCAAATTCTGAATGGAAAACCATCAATGCACTCACCATTCTTCACTCACTGATTAGACCCTTCCAGGTACTTTAACATGTGTCAGCTATATCCTGATTCCTGGTTCCTTTTTTTTTTTATTGTGTGTGTGTGTGTGAACCTTGGAGGAGAATTAACTCTCTGAGCTGGCAACTCATTTCTCCCAGAAACGAAATATGTTAGCAAATCTTTTGCTATTATCTCAAAGTACGATGAAGTCGACTTTCATAACCTGCATGGTTCCTGTTTTCTTTGTTTATCTATTCATCTCATAAAGGAAAAGTCACTTCCGCCGTTATTACAAATTGTTTGTTACTCCCTGTTGTCCACTTAATTCTTCATCTGTTTCGGTGTCTCAATTCTCCACTGGCATTACTGATGACTTCCCCTTTATTGGTATCTATTTACTCAAGTAACTTCAAATCTCATGCACCTTATGTTTCCTATTTTGTTGAATTGCATTTCTATGTTAGAATCTCGCCGACTGTCACATTGTACTGAGAAATGCCACCCCCGGCTTGCTAATTGTCTGAAATTAGTTTAAGCATTTTTTTTTTGGAGGGGGGATGGGGGGTGGGGGTCAAGCAGGCTTTGGGTGGATCCTTTTGAAAGTTGCTTTCTATTTTAAATAATAAACAGTTTAGTTATATAAGGAGTCTACTTTATTTAAATTTGAATTTCTGTTAGATAGTTTAGGTTAAGATATTTTACATTATGCAGATTTTGTGTTTTAAGTTGGCTATTAAAGCCCTCCTATGCTTAATAAAATTATTGAGAAACATTTTCAATCAATACTTTCAACCCTTTTATTACACCATCTTTTAAAAAAAACCAACAGTGGTATCAAGAGTTTCATTGATCTTACGGGATCTGTGAGTTCATTTAAAGAACCATTTTCAAAAACCATTTCCAATCCATTTTTTAACTTGTGCTTATTTTCAACACACATGACTATTTTCAACACACATGACTATTTTCAACCAATAATGAATTTTAACTAATACCAATTTTTAACCTATTTTCAAACATGTCAAGTTAAACAGTCTCTCTTTCAAAGCTCCACAAATTTTCACTAACAAAAACTATCAGATTTGGTCTGTGAAAATAAAATCATTTTTTAAAATCTATGGTTTATGGAATGTTGTAATGGATGAATGATGCTTTTGAATGCTCCCTGCAAATCCTATCATTGTTCAGATTAAAGCATTTTCAAACAAGCTTTCAGACACAATAAGTTTATTGAGGGTGCTTTTTTAAGCACAAAACCAAAATTTTTAAAAGAAAGAAAGAAGAAAGAGTCATAGTAAAAAGGTGTGCAAGTTCAAAAACAGTCAAAAGAATTCTATACCAATTGCCAAAAGCAGAAATCGAAGAGGTGCAATTTTTAGATTGCAGCAACTGAAGCAAAGGAGGAGTGCTAAAAGTTGCTTTTGTTACTACTGATTTGAGTAATAAACAATTTAGTTGTAGAAGGACTCTACTTTATTTAAATTTGAATTTCTGTTTGATAGTTTAGGTTGTTGAGATATTTTAGGTTTTTTAAATTTTAAATTACGTAGATTTTGTGTTTTAAGTTGGCTATTTAAAGCCATCCTACTCTTAATAAGACATTTCAATCAATACTTTCAACTTTTTTTTGCTGCACCATCTTTTAAAGAAAACCAACAGATCCATATGAAGATAGAGCAACAACATTCTATCTGGTTAAAATCAAAATTATTTTGACAGAATAACTAACTAAACCAGATTCCTCATTTATTCCAAATCTGTTGTAAAAAAAATCTCCCTGCTTAGGTTCTTGTAGTGATCTCATCTTATTTCTTGTGGCAGTACTTTTTGAATCCAAAACTAGTGAAGGAGCCAGTTCCACCACAGCTAGAACTTATTACTAGAGAGATTCTTGTACCCTTACTTGCTGTGTTTCACCTCTGCACCGAAAAGGTACACATAATTTCCTATATTCCTCTTCCTCTATGTATTTCCATATTGGAACATATTACTTTAGAGTATGTTGAAATTGCTGACTCATTGTTGCATGAAACAGGTATCAGATGCCCAACATACATCAGAAGTGCAGACAGAAACTATCCTTCTCATCACAAGCAAGTGCATCTATTTTGCGGTGAGGATAAACTTACAACAGATGATGTTTGATCCATGAAAGGTCAACTATCATTTGAGCTCTAGGTTCTGTTTTGATTTCTCTTAAAAAGTTAGCAGACGGCATATTGAAGATATCAAATCCTAAAGACCTTTGGGATATATAAATAACAAAAATGATAGGAGGAAATTGCTTGATACATTTATCAAGCATATTGAGGAGAGGAAGCTGGTTATGCATGTAAAAGTAATTCTGCTGAAAGTGGGAACTAAGCATCAGTACACGAGTTAAAAGTGATTTGTTTACAATGTTTTGCATGTGATCTTGAAGCTTTGAAACTTAAGTATATTTAGATAAAGCTTTATGCATGCAAGATGTTTTGCTAGCCAAAAAAGGTGAATGATAAGCATGTATATTAATCTATGCCAGGACAATAGATCTTGTTTCATTCAAAACATTGGTTACTTGGTTTACCTAGGAACAGTCTCATTTCCTTTATTTAACCTTTCTTTTGAAAAAAGAAACAACAATTTATAACATACACCATCAAATTGATCTGATGGTCAGATCTGATATCCATGTCTTCTTTCAAGACTATTCAAATTTTTAGGAGATTCTTACACCAATATGTCCTTTTATGTGTCCAAGTAATATTTTTCTTGAAGCATCTTTTCTTCCTCTAATAAGATTTTTGTTGTGGACCTGCTTTGAGCAGCAGTGTTATAATCTTACGTCCATCAATTTTATAGGTGAAATCTCACATGCCGTTTGCCTTAGCTCCTTTGCTTCCTTCTATTTGTCAAGATCTGATACGGATCCTGAATTCTTTAAGTTTTGATGGTGGCTTGACCAGCAAAGATGGGTATTCGCTGCGGATGAAGACTGCAAAGAGAAGTCTGCTAATTTTCTGTGCTTTAGTCTCCCGGCACCGGAAGTTTGCTGACAAGTATACTGTCAAAAGTGCATTTTATTTGCTTCAAAATGAAAATATAGAAATCTTGTTTTTTCCTCAAATTTCTCCTCATCTTACAATGACAGACTGATGCCTGATATGGTGAAATGCGTTTCAGAAATTGTCAAGCATAGCACAATCATCAATGTAAGTCTAACGAGTATTAGTTGATAGTTCTAAAAATATGAACTTTCATATCAGGTGTTTCACAATGTTATTCACTGGAATGCCTAGTAAATACATTTTTTATTCAGCATTGTACAGTGGGATTCTCTGTTCTTTAACTACAGTAAATTTGTGTCATATAAATAAGAATATCTGATTAATCTCAATATCTGTTTTCTGTCAAGATTGTCTCATGAACTTTTATGCTGTTTCGCGTAAGTGCTGTCCCCACACACTATTCTTGTCTTTCTTCCCATGATTATTTTTATTTTCTATCTTCTCTCTTCATCTACTTATTCCTTCGGTGCAGAAACTGGATTCACTGTCAGAAAGGATTGTGTCATTAGCCTTTGATGTTATTTCTCGTGTTTTAGAGACAGGTCCGGTAAGTTTTTTCAGTTGTCTTTATGGCCAAAAGTTTCTCTTTTGCTTGACTAGTTTGTTGTAGCTCGAGCAGGCAATGTTCTATTTTCCTGCTTGTTCTTTTGCTTTCCTTGCTTCTTTCTTTCTTTAGGTTATGCTAATTCCATGGTTTCTCTCTCCCGAAAGGACTTTTATAGTTAATGCCTGCTACTGTTCAAGTCTCCAAGCTAAAGTATATTATTATCATCTGAAACAGGGATGGCGACTGGTTTCACCCCACTTTTCTTCGTTGCTGAATTCTGCAATCTTCCCGGCTCTTGTGATGAATGAGAAGGTCAGCTATTCCATGAACTTGCCTTCCGGAGAAGCTCTTTGCCTATGTACATGAGTTTCTTTTGTTGTTGCATACTCTTCTGAAGTTCTGATTAAAGGCTTAAATGCCTGCTAAGTAGGACACATCAGAGTGGGAAGAAGATCCGGATGAGTACATAAGGAAAAATCTTCCTTCTGACCTTGTATGTTCAAATCCTTGATCTTTCCTTGTAAGTTGTATACTCTAAACATTCTCAGGAAAATTGTCTGACTTTTATGATCCTGCAGGAAGAAATTTCTGGATTGAGAGATGACTTGTTTACAGCAAGGAAAAGTGCTTTAAACTTGCTTGGTGTTATTTCATTATCAAAGGTTAGTTTTCTATAATTTAAATTCTTCCAGCTTCTTCTATTAAAATGCACATAGTTATCTGTAATTTATTCTTGGATCTCTAGGGACCTCCAGTCAAGACTTCTACAACTTCGTCAAAGCGTAAGAAAGGAGAAAAGTATAAAAGAAAAGGTTACAGCTCGATGGGAGAGTTGTTGGTACTTCCATTCTTGTCAAAGTTTCCTGTTCCCACTGATAACAGAGAAAATGCAGTAAATGAGTGAGTTAAACAAAACTATGAAATCAACTTCTTTAACTTTGTAATTTATGGTCTTATATCCCTGTACATCGGTACTCATTTCACTGGAACCTATTCAGGAGGTTCTTCACCACATTTAAAATTCGATAGGATTATGATTGAGGCTATTTATTCTGTTAAAGTTCTCAGAATCATTATATTACTCTATAACTCTTTGAACTCAAAGTTGGCATAAGACACAGAATGCTCATTCTAATGTCATTTCGTTCACTAAAATTTATCCTACTTTGTTTTTCTATTTAACCAGATCTTTCTTTTTTTACTTTTTCTAACCTTCCTTGATCATGCTTGCATACTGTATACGAGATTTACTTTCATTTCCTTGTCTAAATTTTGGCAGTTATTATGGAGTCCTGATGGCCTATAGCAGCCTTTTAGATGTAAGGAGAGATCATACTAGTATTTCAAAATATAATTTTTTGTATTGAAAACATTTTGTACTTTTTTACTTATCTGGCATTGTATTCTCAGTTTTTAACAGAGCAGAATCCTGGATTTACGGAAACTCTAGTTAGGACTCGGGTGCTGCCACTGTATGAAACACCAACTCCTCAACCATATTTAATTGCCACTGCAAATTGGGTCTTAGGAGAGCTTGCTTCATGTCTTTCTGAAGTGAGATAATTGTGTTGATGATACTTTTTAACAATTTTACTTTGCTATTAGGCATTTTCTGGAGTAAGTTCCTTGTTTCTCTTTCCACAACAGGGTATGAGTGCTGATATTTATTCTTCATTAGTGAAAGTGTTAACAATGTCAGATATAGGGGGTGTTTCTTGCTATCCTGCGCGGGTGACAGCTGCTGCTGCCATTGCCCAACTCGTTGAAGTAAGTGGGTAAAATGGCTAACCTATTTTATGGACCTGAAGTATGGTAGTCTAAATAATGCTTGAACTTTTGGTACTGCAGAATGAGTATATGCCACCTGAGTGGTTACCACTTCTTCAAGTGGTTTGTCATAGGATTAGTGATGAGGAAGAAGATAGCTCCATTTACTTTCAGCTTCTAAGTACTATGGTCGAGGCTGCAAATGAAAAAATTTCACCTCATATTCCAGATATTGTTTGTCTGTTGGTTAGAGAAATCTCAAAGAACTTGCCTTTAGATCTGGAGCCATGGCCTCAGGTATTTTCTCATGTATCTGACGTATTTGTATTTTTATTCTTTTGCAAATCTTTTTAAGATTCTAATTATCAATTTGGTAACTGGGATGAAAATGAGAACATTCTTGTGCACATTTCATGGAGCTATGTGGTTCACTATTCATTGTTTATAGTTTAAATGGAAATTATATAGGTTGAATGCTTGCACTTTAGTTCAATGAAACTTCATCTTTCCCAGTCCTGTTGCATATCATGTCACATGGTCAGGTAATTAAGAGTCATTACTGTGGTAGGGATACTAACTGTATGATTCCTTCTTGTAACTGAAGTACCTTGAGACAAAATCTTAAATCACCTTTTTTATGCGGACCAGTTAATGAATGCATTGTCATGTTAGATTCAACCTAACTCTTCACCCAAATCTGAAATTTAGAAAAATGAACTCGTCCACATGTATAATTGAAGGCATATTGAGAGCTGAAATTACTGACTTGCATCTGATAGATGGTGGAACAGTGCTTTGCAACACTAGCAGTGATGGCTCAGTGTTGGGAGGACTCGGCATCTGAAGAAAATGAGCAGGATGGTTCTAGTCAATTGTGGCTTTCTGATCAGGCCACCATGATGAGAGCATTTTCAGATCTCCTACAGCATGCCTGGCTTAGATCTGCTCCATTGATGGTTAGTCTTGAGCCATGTATCAAAATTAAATTTTTTGAGTAAATGGCTAGATCACAACACAAGCATGTATGCACATATATTCCATTATTTACTTTTTTTTGTCAATGTAGTATACTCAGTACTTCAGTAAAAATTTTCCTTTGTATGCCTGTAACATCATGATTGAAGCCTGTTCAAGCTCATTTGTATATATCGAAAATGCAATCACCTTAGTTGTGGATGCAGCTTAACTCTAGTGTTTATACTGCAATAGATGTTTGTTTTGTATTCTGAATTCCATACCAAGCTTAACTAGATTGAGTCTTTTAGCTTCTCATGTATATCCCAAAGCTGTTCATATATTGATGGAAGTTGGGGATGGAGCTGTATCAGGCGGAAGTCTCTCACGCACAGTTTCCTGAGAAGGGAGTGGTTACCTACTGGATCTTCAACTACACACAAAGAGAAACTCCAGATACTTGAGATCTTTCCTTTGAATAAGATGTTCATTCCGGCGATGGTTGCAATAGATAACTTACAACTCTCGTCTCTTTTCCCATCCAGTTTCTCCAACAAGAACCCCAGTTAGATTCAACTTGTACTTAACTGGGCACTGTCAACATTCCTATTCATATTACCTTTGTATTGGGCACCAGTGTACTGATCACCTTATATGTAATATCTACTCTAAAGATTAAGAAGATCGAGGTCTCTGTTCCATAGATTCGGCTTCGGATAACGGAGTGATAAGAGGATTTCATATATCTTTTGTTTTTGATAAACTCATATCTCTTGTTATCTTCTCATATTATTTTTTCCAATTATCAGGAACATGAAGTTGCCTTCTCAGTGCCCCCTTCATCATGTGTCGATGACAGCTCCACATTGCTTGGTTTCATTTTGCAAGGAATTACCCAAACTGACGATCTTTTGAAGCTAAAAGTCTCAGAGCTGATGCTTGTCTGGTCAAATCTCATAGCTGATTGGCATGCATGGGAGGAGATAGAGGATTTATCCATTTTTAACTGTATCAAGAAAGCTGTTAAGCTAGACAGGAAATTTGCTGTGAAGAACTTTCTAGTGGGGAAGCTGCCGTTGCCTCCTGCTCCACCTGTTCCTCAAAAATCCATCGTTGAAGGAATTGGTGCATTCATTGCAGAAGCTTTCTCACAATATCCATCTGCAGTATGGAGGGCATCCTCTTGTGTCCACATTCTGTTACATAATCCCAATTACTTACCTGAAGGAGAAGGTGTCAAGCAATCTTTGGTGATTTCCTTGTGTCAGGCAGCATTTTCTCGTTTTAGAGAGATTAAAAACAAGCCTGTTCCACTATGGAAACCTTTGTTGCTTGCGATAGCGTCGTGTTATTTATGTTTCCCAGATATTGTAGAGAAGATAATAGAGGGCATTGAACATGAAAGCTTTACAGTCTTTCTATCCGCTTTGGCAATTATCTCAACAAGCAAATTTGAGCATAGTTTGTCATCAGAGTCTGAGATCAAGTTGGTAGGTTAGTATTCTATTTCTTTTCCCCAACTACTTAAGATTTTTAGCGCAATTAGGGATTTCCCCACTTGACTTTCTCTTGATGGGGCCACAGATATTTTGGTGATGCCATGGCTTTAGATTAGCCATTCCTGTTTTTTCTGGAAAATGCTTTTGTGGTTATCTAGATCTGTTTATCTGTCCACAACGTTACTAGATTGCAAGCTAACACTAATTTTTATTATACCTTGTGGTTAACTATTATGTTTTTCCTTGCTTTGCCTTTTTAAGTATTCAATTTTTCTGCTCTTATTGAGTGTAAAGATATTTCTCCAAAGAATCTCATCAACACTGTCTCAGCAGTATGTCTGTGTTTCTTTTCTATTATAATTTTACCAGTGATGGCACTGGCACAATCTCTTGACAAGCTGATAGGACGGCTAAATGAAGGGAGTTTGTTGCTACATGATTGCGTTGCTTCATTGATGGAAGCATTTCTGAAGTTGAAAGAACTGGAGGAAGAAGAAGAGGAAGATGAAGAAAGTGAAGATCAGGCTTCTGGTGATGAGGAAACTGAAGATGATGATGATGAGGTTAGATCACCATTCTGTCTTGTTTAATTATCTCATCTTTAGCTACACACGCACAATTTTTTATTTATTTTATTTTATTTTTTGCTGTCAGGTAGACATTGTTTACATGGTTATCATGTTACTTTTCGTTATGGTCAAAGTGTGCACTATTTGTAGAATAATGATGTTATACTCCCTTTTTTCGGTTACTGAAATAGAAGTGACTGATGAGTCTTTACATATCAGCAGTTCCTTAGCCTTCTGACATGAGCTTTGTCTCATTAGCACATTATGGCTGTTCACTTAATTGTGGTCCTTACGTGTAAATTGAAATCTCTCACATTTCACCAGCGTTGTTGATGGAAACACATTTTTCTTTTCATAAAAGAACACATTGTGACTTGAAAACAATGATTATCAGAGCCTTTCTTTTTCATAATCACCCTCTCTAGTTAAAATAGTCATAGTGTTCGAATATAATATCACAGGAAATTTTCGATGATGCCCGCCATATTGTTATCTTTTTGCATCATTATCCAAAGTTTCTGTTTGTTGGCTCCAACGTACATGCACGAAATTCTTGTAGTGGAAGTAAGGAACAGGTGTGCATATGCTATACATTGATCATATATTCCTTTATCCTGATAAGTAAAATGGAAATGCGGTGCACGAATCCCGTATCTCTCGCATGCAAAGCGACTATACATTTCATTATATTCCTTTGCAATAGGTAATGAATGGTGATGTTATTGTTCTTAATTCAATGCTAGGACTCTGAAGATGATGAACGTGAAGAGACTGAAGAAGAGTTCTTGGAGAGGTGTGCCAAGACAGCCATAGAAATGGAAAATGGAACCATTGTGGAAGAAGGAGATGTGGAAGATCAAGAGCTAGAAATTGAACTGGGTAAGCCTGCCAATGCTCTCATGTTTTCAAATACCATAAGGATGCAGACATTTGATGTGCAGGGTGAAAAATATTTCTTATTTGAACTGTTTATAGAAGTAAGAAAATTAATCTCTTCTAGCTGTTTTATAGAAGAAATCGATCAATTTTTTTCATTTCTAGAACTCATTAAAATTAACATTTATTTTGCTTACTTTGTAATCATAATGATTGTTTTCACGAGATCTACTTGTCAAAGTTGGGAATTTTAAAATGCCTAGATGTAGCAAACAGACTGAGGTGTCATGTTGACAGTATCTTCTGTGGGTTGTCACATTTAAACAATTATTACTGCTTGCTAGAAAGAGTGACAGTATCTTCTGTGGGTTGTCACTCTCAAGTTTCAATCAATGAAATATATACCTTATTCTCAGGTTGGAGTTGGCTATATACATCCTTTATCTTCGTTCAGCTCAGATATCACAATTAACTCAGGATGAATACATCCTAGTTGACTTAAATATTTGCATCTTCTTTTACTGCCTTTTATGTGTTTAAAATCTTCAGTATTGATGTTCATTTTCTAAGATTTATATTGCTTTTTACCCTCATTATTTATTCAATTACTTCAGGTTGTTTGGAAGATGTGGATCTGGAGAGCACTGTGCTTTTGGTAATTGAAAGATATCATCAAGTGCTTTTACGGCTACAGTTGCCACCAGAACTGATTTCGAGTTTCTTGGAAACCTTTCCTGAATGTAAATTATACTTCCAACAACCTATATAGGATGTGATACGATGCTCTTCGACATTCTTATATTTTAGAACTCTGATTGCTGTAGTCAAGTCCAGTGTGCTGTTGGTGGCTGATTATTTTGTTTATTCTTGTAAAATTTGCCTTGCTGTTGTGCTGGTGGAAGTCCTGTGTTTTCTTTGTACAAGTCTCATAACTATTGAAAAGTGTAACCCCTAAGAGAAGTCTTAGGTAGAGTCCATCTCACTATGACGTCTTCGTTATGAGATTGCTCCAGTTGGTCGAAAAGAAAAGATTGAGAAGGTCGATGGTGGGAAGTAAGTGAAATTGTTGAAAGTTCAGTACTACTGAACATGTATCCATTTATTCGAATTAGGAGTCTTTTCCTAATTAAAGCTAAGTGTTCTTTTTTTATACTACAAAGACAACTTCTCTCCTTGAAACAAATTCTATGGAAAATATTGTAAGAGAAATATCTTGTTTGGTTGAGAATCTTATTCGCTTGTGTCATTTTATTCTTGTGCAAAAGAACCCACATCTTTCATAAGAATTCAACTTATACACTGATTTTCAACGCAACCTCATTTGCACAAATTTGGAGAGATTTGTAATTTTTATCTCTTAAATTTGTGATTTTTAATTTTTCTCATTTGACACTTTAAGTAAAAAAAAGATGAACAGAAATGTGTTTAATAGCAAAAACCTTGGAAAATTCAATTATAATTGAATGCTTTGTAATGACCTGTTTGATGCAGTATTGAAATTCTTAAAATGGGAAAGACAAATATAAAATTCACAAGGTATATATTTTTGTCTAAGTTATGCCTTAAACATTAATTAACACAGGTTATGACTAAGAGGTCATGCCTGTGTCTTAGTATTTGCGAGTACTCTGAAAATCTGTCACAATTTCATATAAGTGACACCATTCCATAATCATATAGGTCCACCCATCAGGTGCATTCTGCAGAGCAATATACCACCTATAAAAGATATGTTACTGAATCAAGAGTTTACAGCACAACCTGATTTTCTTTGCATATTTGCACTATACACATACACCATAATAGATCACAGATGGGACAAATTTTACAATACATAATATCAAACAATTATTTGTTATTATCCATATGAACCTAATTCATGGGATCTCCAATCACATAGGTTGGGCTACTGTTATGTTCGATATACAACTTGACAAAAATCCCATTCCCGTTGAAGCTTCATTTATAAACTTTTTTCCCAAATATTTAGTCATAAGCCAAATTCACTTCTGACATCACATAATTTATGAATATAATTTCATCTCTTAAATTGTGTTACTACATTATGCCTCAATTGTATGTATATTGAAAAAAAAAAATTATATGTTCACTACCACTAATATTGCTTTGCAACCACAATATATAGATACATTGATTTTATCTCAACCTCAATACTTGCTAAGAAGTTTTTTAGCCTCATTATTAGCCAACTCCAAAGCCAAGCCACAAATTCGGATTTCAATATTGATTCAATTATGTTTTATTTGGCTAATTTCATGATATTACACCCCCATCAAGGGTAAACGCATAACCAGAGACTTTAAGATCCACTTAGCATGATTGTACCTCACTAGTACAACAAATGTTAATTTACTGTAGTACTTCATCAGTTGCTCTTTCAAATAATACATCAAGAGAAGAAATAGCATCATAATATATTTTAGTATCACTATAAATAAGATAAGTATAAAAATCTTCGCTAAAATGATTTTCTAGCCTTGTAATTTTTCTTCTCCTCTAATCCTCATTTTCAAAATTATTTTGAACAACAAGACCTCATAAAATATTACCCCATTACTTTCAAAGAAAATATATTCTCAAAAACTTCATTTTTTTTTACTATAATGTTGTTTCTAATCACATTACTATTTATAAACTAGATTATATAACCTGTGCGATCACGGGCCCAATAATTTATTTTTTTATATATAATATTTTATGATTTGTTGCTAATTACACACTTTATAAATATTTTAAAATAGAAAAAATAAAATATAAATATGCTTTTGTGTGATGAGAGCTGATATATTAGAGCCATGATTTTAATTGTTTGTCTGATTTTGACTTGACACTAAGTTTAACAAAGTAAAGAAGATTTTTAGATCATGTGGTCTTAAATTAAACTAAGGATATGCAAAATGTATTAAAATTCTCTTTAATCTTGTGATCTTAAACATGAAACAATGAAAGCTAAAATTAAAGAGTCGTCAAAACAGAAAAAAATTATTTTTAGAAGCACTAAAAAGAAAAGTAAGACAAACAAATTGAAATAGAGGTAGTATTAGTTTTCTTTTTTATTATTTTTCTTTATCTTAATTTTCTAAATATCTTATTAATATCTCAGAATTCTCTACCACTTTATAATATTTATCAAAATTTTATACTTTACATAAAATTTTATAGTATATTAATATTTTTACCCACCTTGTAGTATTATTTATATAGATTTGAACCTTTTTGTTTTATTTTTAAAAGATTCTACACCACTAAACTAAAAACTGATTAATGCTTTAAAAAACATTATCCTTGCAAATTCTTATTAAATTTAAAATACATAGTTATACTCATTTGGTATTTTTGTTTATTTTAATATATTTCATTCTTTTATGTTATATTATTCAAGAAAAAAAAATTATTTTTCTTCTTTTTTTCTTTCATATTTTATATTGGCTCTTTTTTTTTCTTCTAAAAGTATCATTAATTATATATTTGTGTACTTTAAGATTTATGTAATATTGAATTCTTAGTGAGCAGAGAGAAAATACCTAACTAAATTTGATCATATCCAATTAAGTTTGACCATAGATGAAAAAATATGTTCTTGCATAATTATACTTCTCATGTTGGCAAATATGTATTGATTATATTCTTTGTCAATTATTTTCAAACAGTGTTTTAAAGAGAGAGTCCTTTTTCTGTACAATTTGAGAATATTTTAACATTTTATTATTAAAAAAAAACTTAAAATAAAATTCTACATTTTTTAAAATTTTTATCAATATATTGAATCACTGTCAAACAAAGTTAGTACCATACAAATTGCAACTCGATGTAGCAATTGAAATTTCAGAACTTGTATAAGCATATTTAATTTGTAATAGTATAATAAATATTTAATTGTAAGTCTATATAAATTATATTTATCGTGAGTTTCTTTTTTAAAAAAATTCTTTTGCCTTCTTTACCTAATATAGAAAATAAACAATATAAGTGAAACAATGTGTATTAAAGAAATAATAAAATTAATATATATAAATATCATATTTTGTTATTTTACTAAATAAAAATGAACAGTTGAATTATATAACTACCAAACTGATATTTTTTATTATAAAAAGCTCAATGAAAAATACAAATAAAATAATTTCTCTTAAGGAAATAATTTTTTTGATATATATAAATATCATATTTTGTCGTATATTTTAGTTATAAAATTATCAAAAAGATAATTTATAGTTAAAAATACTATATAAAGCAATTTATTTGAGATTTTTTTTAATTACATAGCAAAGGTGGAAAGTAGTACACTTAAACAAAAAAGAAGAAGAAAATTGAATAAGAAGTGGAGCATGAAAAGAAATTCAATAGTTATTGAAAAATATGCTTATTTAATAGATTTGAAATTACTTTTCTACCCTTGGTCTACCACCTCTTCATCTTTCTATATAATAGATAATAATACAAAGTTTATATGCAACAATTATTTTTAGAATATACAACAAATATACAATCATAAATATTATACTTTTTTGACAAGTCATCCCTATACTCTCAATTATTTCAGTTTAAGGGAATAAATTTTTCACAAATTATAAAAAATTTCAATTTTCTTGTTAATAAGATACTCTAATGTATCTCGGAAGCACATTATTCCACCTCATACATGCTATATCCCAAGGAGGCTGGACGGATATCTGGCTTATGGTTTATCATATTGATATTTCTAACCAACTGCAGTAACATCAAAATTACCTCATTTAACATCTTGTGAAGCTCATACCTTAGCTCAACTACACGATCTCTGTCATTATTGTCAACCATAAAGATGACACCATGTGTGTTATGGAAATAGTGCCATAGAGGTCTAATATGCAAAGTGCAAAACAAAAGATAAATAGTGGAAACTTACTTTTAGCTTTTTCAGAATCAGAATGCAATATATTTATAACTGTACATTTAACTATAAACACATGAAACCACTAACAGGTTGTAGAATAGCTAATTCGAAAGAACCAAGATCTGTCCACTTATGTCCATAAGGTGCTATAGCCAATTCAAATACAAAAGAAATAATGTAGGTCGGCTTATCTGCATTAAAGGTTGTTTGGCTAGGAAGAAAGTTATTCATGTACCAACACTAGCATATCTAATACCACGTCTAGTAGTCTTTTTGTTGCTTTCTATAAGATTCAGTATATCAGGTACAATGTTTGGTCATTATTTTACGATCCTACATAAATAAAACATGTATAAGTTGTGGGTCAATATATATGTCGCGCCCCCCTTGGGGGGTATGACTGGCACCTGGTGCCCTAGTAGGACATGGACTGCTAACTGGCGAGCCTAAGCACAGCTGGCGCCTGACTAGCTCTAACTCAGATTTCTGGAAACAAAGGGCTATATAACGGTTGTAAACACAGCCTCCGGCCAACTGGCCTATAGCCACCTGTACATGTAATAACAGCTAACCAAAAACATACTCGTAACAAGGAACCTATGCGGGCCGACAAGGCCACCATGCTATCTAGTCATTTGAGACTCAACAAAGGGAATACTGAACAGCTACGTGACCGGCAAGGTCACCACTACTATCAAACCATGGCCCTACGTGACCAACATAAAAAAAACAGGGATACTAAACAGCTATACAATTGCACGGCCTCACACGATCGGCCCAACTGACCACAGGGAGATAATATATACAATCTGCAAGCCTCTAAGAGTAACAATAGAAATGATCGGGACAGGACCCCGACCTACCCGTACTGTACATAAAAGGAAAAGAGCTACACCTCTGGAAATCAGACTCTGGATGACAGGAGCTGAATACTCAGTAGCTGGATGGAATCACGAGGGATCGCCTCCTCATCTATGAGTACCTGCAGGCAAGTAATACAGCGCCCCACTGGGCGTCAGTACCGCTGGTACTGAGTATGCAAAGCAACTGAAATAATATAGCTGAAACAACTGAATATAAATAGCATATCTAGCAAATTTGTATGGCAGGAGATAACTGAATACGAAGGAACTGGTAAAAACTGAATCATGCTTTCTGTACTGATAAGGCGGAGGCGTACCTGTAAACGCGACGGCCTACTGTCTAGTAGCTAGTATATAACATATAAATAAATATGCAAGCAGCAGGCAAGAGCCAATACCAACCCCCATAAGCCGGATGGCACCAAGCAAGCAAACAATCTATATACCCCTACCCGGGTCAAAACCAACCAAAAATAAGTCACTCCACTCATCTACTCACTTCGGAGCTTCTCTACCGGCTCCCTGGGTCTCCCGTTCGAGCCATAGCCTCCGATATAAGCAACCGTGTCTGGGTCCGGAGGACTTCTGTGTGGACAGTAACAGATAGGGTCTGGATCCCCGGACACAAACTCAACGGGGCTATCTGAAATCGGAGCTACACCTATAATAACTGAATGTACAGACAGTAACAGATAGGGTCTGGTTCCCTGGACACAAAACTCAACAGGGCTATCTGAAACCGGAGCTGCACCTGTAATTCCTGATCATACTGCTATGGGAAAGCTTCATCCCACCTTCGTCCAAGCTGGGGATGGCATGCCACCCCTCGGAGTGACGTAAAACCCACCCGCTCAGTGGGCGACACAATTACCAACCCAGGGGCGGCGAGGACGCTCAGTAAGGGTCCCTCACGCCACAACAAGTCTCAACAAACAAATAGCACATATAAATAGCAAGCATGTATAACTGAAAAAGACTATCTGAAATCTGATTTCTTATTCTGATCTGTTTCTGTACTAAACTGATTCTTTACTGATTATACTGATTCTGAGATCTTTCTTTAACTGTTGGCTAATCTGTAGCCAGGGTACTATCTGTCTGAATGGCTAATCTGTAGCCAATATCTCGTCTGTTTGAATGGCTAGTCTGTGGCCATGAAACTACCTGTCTATCTGGTTTTACTTTACTAGCTTATATTCTGAAAATCTGTTTCTTTTTATTCTATAACATGCTTGCTAATCATACAATAAGCTATACTGAATCTGGAATGCTAACTCGCCCTTTGGCGCATGCTTTTCTATCTTTCGGACTAAAATACGATACGACAACGCAAATCAGAATTTACTAAACTTATTCAATTCTCAACATTCAACTCTGAGAGTTTCAAATACGAAGTTTACTATGATTCACAAAGCTAAGACTTACTAACTTGCCGAAGAACAACTTCACATACCTGGTTTCTGAGTACCCTACTGACTGATGTGATTTCCGTCAGTACTTCTGCTGTTTCTCCCAACTACATTCATATACATATCAATTAGAACTAAATACATTAATATCTGGGAGAAATTATCACTTTTGATATATATTTATCCCAAACTTCAACCTTTCGGAAAACGGTCGAAAACTCGTTATTTCTCGAAAGTCCAGAAGGGATAAATGCTCACTGCAACGCTAGGAACACATTGGTACTAATTTAAAGCAATTCTATTTACTTTACCTCGGTAGCACGACGTTTCACCGGCCAAATTTCACGAAACCAACTCCGTAGGATTGCTCTCTGCAGCTTTATACCTCTATATCTAAGCCGGAACGGAGTTTAGACTGCATTTCATCGCGTAATTGGAAGGAAATTATGTATGTTTGTCATGGGTTCTTATTTCACTTATATTCCACTGTTTTTTTGCTGGAAATATAGTGAAGAAGATGGAAAACCAACTTTTCCTATATATTTTTTTTGCTAAATCCCTTAACCAACATGCCATTAGGCTATTTATTCATTTAAAATTTACGGAGGTGTAACATCCTCCCCCCTTAAGAACATTCGTCCTCGAATGACATTCTGTCTAGAGGACTTCTCAACTTACTCAACTTGTTTCTAGAAAAATTTCGGCAGGGTTTCCCCTGTATTATGGACTATATTAAAAACCTGAAACGCAGAAAAGTCCACTACAGATACTGCACACAATACTTTAAGATTCACTTGACAGCTACACATCAATCTTTCTCATTTATACATATACGACCATAAGGTACTGTATAAGTACTAATATGGACATACTTGTCGCCTGACTAGGCTTGGAATAAGTGAGGATATCTAGATTTCATATCTTCCTCCGCCTCCCACGTCATCTCCTCTCGGTTCCTCTTACGCCACAATACTTTGACAGACGCAATATCTTTAGTCCTCAATCTGCGAATCTGTCTGTCTAGGATAGCTACTGGAAACTCTTCATAGGCCAGCTCTTCTGTGACCTGGACATCCTGGACTGGGACTACTCTGGACGGGTCTCCTATGCATTTCCTCAGCATGGATACATGAAAGACCGGATGAACGGATTCTAGCTCTGGAGGCAAGTTCAACTCATATGCCACTTGACCTATTCTTCGACGAATCTGATAAGACCCTACAAATCTTGGACTGAGCTTACCTTTCTTGCCAAATCTCATCACCCCTTTTACCGGAGATATTTTCAGAAATACCCAGTCATTCACATCAAATTCCAGGTCTCTGCGCCGCACATCAACATATGATTTCTGGCGGCTCTGTGCGGTCAGTAAGCGTTCTTTGATAAGCTTTATCTTCTCTTCTGACTGTTGAATAATGTCTGGCCCAATTAACGCCGATTCCCCTATTTCAAACCAGCCAACCGGCGATCTGCACTTTCGCCCGTATAAAGCCTCGAAAGGCGCCATCTGAATAGCCGAGTGATAGCTGTTATTGTAAGCAAACTCGATTAAAGGCAATGCTCATCCCAGCTACCACCGAAATCTAGCACACACGCTCGCAACATATCTTCGAGCGTCTGAATGGTGCGTTCAGCCTATCCATCTGTCTGAGGGTGGAATGCAGTGCTCAATTTAATCTGCGTACCCAGACCTCTCTGAAACGACTACCAGAATCTAGCCGTAAACTGTGCTCCTCTGTCCGAAATAATGGATACTGGTACTCCATGCAATCTGACTATTTCTCAGATATACAACTCGGCATAATCTTCAGCCGAGAAAGTAGTTCTCACTGGCAGGAAATGAGCTGATTTTGTCAATCTATCAACTATCACCCATATAGAATCATGTATGTGTCTAGTACGGGGTAATCCTACCATAAAATCCATATTTACTGCCTCCTATTTCCAGAGAGGTACAGCTATGTCCTAAGTCAACCCGCCTGGTTTCTGATGTTCTGCTTTCACCTGTTGGCAATTAGGACACTAGGCTACAAATTCAGAAATTTCTCTTTTCATACCTGGCCACCAGTAGTTTTCTTTGATATCATGGTACATTTTTGTTGCGCCAGGGTGGAGAGAATAGCGGGCGCAATGTACCTCGTTCATAATCTGCTGGCGGAGGCTTGAAACATTTGGAACACATAGACGGCCTTTACAGCGTAGCACTCCATCCTCAGTTATCTGAAAATCTGGCGCTTTACCCTGCTGGATCCTGTCTTTGAGCTGGATCAGGTCAGGATCCTCATATTGCTGTTCTTTCACTTCCACAACTAATGATGACACGGCGGTATTCTGAATTACCGCTCTACCGTCCTCTGTTTCTGCTACACGAACGGCTAGGCTAGCTAACTGATGTATCTCCCTGACCAATTCCCGTTGCTCGAGCTGCAAATACGCCAAACTCCCCATGGACTTACGACTGAGAGCATCTGCTACAACATTGGCTTTTCCCGGGTGGTACATAATATTCACGTCATAATCCTTTAACAGCTCCAACCAGCGACGTTGCCGCAGATTCAACTCTCTCTCAGTGAAGATATACTGTAGGCTCTTGTGATCTGTAAAAATATCTACATGGACGCCATACAAGTAATGTCTCCACATTTTCAAGGCGTGGATCACTGCGGCTAACTCCAGGTCGTGGGTAGAGTAATTCTTTTCGTGTTTCCTCAGCTGTCTGGAAGCATATGCAATCACTTTACCATGCTGCATCAACACACAACCTAACCCAACACCTGATGCATCGCAATACACTGAATAACCCTCTGTACCTTCCGACAATGCTAGCACTGGGGCGGAGGTTAATCTGTCTTTTAACTCCTGGAAGCTCTGCTCACATGCCTCTATCCACTGAAACTTCGCTGCTTTCTGCGTCAGTTTAGTCAGAGGTGCCGCTACAGTAGAGAATCCCTCAACAAACCTCCTGCAATAACCTGCTAATCCCAGAAAACTATGGACCTCAGTCAGAGTGGTAGGCCTAAGCCATGATTTGACTACTTCTATCTTCTGCGTGTCAACCTGTATACCAGCATCCGACATAATATGCCCTAAAAAGGCTACTGAATTAAGCCAGAATTCACACTTAGAAAATTTAGCATATAACCGGCGGTCCCTGAGGATCTGGAGCACTGTCCGCAAATGAGTCCGGTGATCTGCTTCAGAGCGAGAATACACCAGAATGTCATCAATAAATACTATTACGAACAAGTCCAGGAAAGGTCTGAAAATACTATTCATCAGGTTCATGAATACTGCTGGGGCATTCGTCAACCTGAAGGACATAACTAGAAATTCAAAGTGTCTATATTGGGTCCTGAACGCCGTTTTAGGAATATCTCTTTCACGGACTCAAACCTGGTGATATCCGGACCGCAAGTCAATCTTGGAAAAGTATCTGGCCCCTTGTAGCTGATCAAACAAATCATCTATTCTGGGAAGCGGATACTTATTCTTTACTGTAACTTTGTTCAACTGCCGATAATCTGTTACACCCCGTAAGATTCCCGGCACCTAGGTGGCCTATTCGCACGTTGGTTGAGCATATTTGAAAGCCATACGTGCTAGGGAAAGGCCCGGGAAAGGATCGGACAAGAAACCTGTCGAACCATCGCGAAAGGAGCCGGGGCAGAGCCCCTCCGCGATGGCAACGTGTCACGGAGGTGGAGCCTCCGCGTTGGCTCCGTGACACGTTGGGCCTGTCCAGGCCCAAGTATATAAAGCCCCACTTCAGTTTTTAATTAGTTCATTCATTATAATTTCTAGAGAAAACATAGAAAACAGAGAGAGACGAAGAAGATGAAGATATTATCGTTCGATTACGCTGCTAAACATAGTCCAAATCCAAATTAACTCCAGATACCGAAGTATTTAGCAGCAGGGAGCATTCCTACGGATTTAGTTTCGCGAAATTCGGCCGACAAATCGTCGTGCTACTGGGCTAAGGTAAGTGGAATTGCTCCAAACTAGTGTCTATGTGTTCCTAGCTGTGAAGTGAATACTTCTCCTTTCTGGACTTCTGGAAAATAGCGAGTTTTCGAACGCCTTTCGATAAGCCTAAGTTTAGGCTATAATTATATCGAAAGTGATGTTTTCTTTCAGAATAGTGTTGTATTTAGTACTAATTGACGTATATATGAATGCAGTTGGGAGAAATAGCTGGAGTGCTGACCGAGCCTCGTCTGACAGTCGGATAACTTGAGGTTAAGGTATGTGAAGTTGTTCTTCGGCAAGTTAGTAAGCCTTAGCTTGGTAAATCATAGTAAACTCCGTACTTGTAACTCTCGGAGTTGAATGTTGAGAATTAAGTAAGTCTAATAGATTCTGAGTTGTGTTGCCATATCGCATTCAGTCTGGAAGTTAATAAAGCATGCGCCAAAGGGCGAGTTAGTATTCCAGATCCAGTATAGCTTATTGTATGATTAGCAAGCATGTTGTAGAATAAAAAGATACAGATTTTCAGAATAAAAGCTAATAAAGTAAAATCAGATAGACAGACAGTTTATGGCTACAGATTAGCTATTCCGACAGATAGTATCCCGGCTAAAGATTAGCCAAACAGTTAAATAGAGATTTCAGAATCAGTATAATCAGTAAAGAATCAGTATAATACAGACAGAGATCAGAATAAGAAATCAGATTTCAGATAGTCTTTTTCAGTTATACATGCTTGCTATCTATATGTACTATTTGTTTGTTGAGACTTGATGTGGCGTGAGGGCACCTTATTGAGCGTCCTCACCGCCCCTAGGTTGGTAATCGTGTCGCCCACTGAGCGGGTGGGTTTTACGTCACTCCGAGGGGTGGCATGCCGTCCCCAGCTTGGACGAAGATGGGATGAAGCTTTCCCCATAGCAGTCTGATCAGCATTACAGGTGCAACTCCGGTTTTAGATAGCCCTGTTGAGTTTTGTGTCCATGGAACCAGACCCTATCTGTTACTGTCTGTACATTCAGTTATTATAGGTGTAGCTCCGGTTTCAGATAGCCCCGTTGAGTTTGTGTCCGGGGATCCAGACCCTATTTGTTACTGTCTACACAGGAGTCCTCCGGACCCAAACACGGTTGCTTATATCGGAGGCTATGGCCCGAGCCGGGACCCAGGGGGCCGGTAGAGGAGCTCCGAAGTGAGCAGATGAGTGGAGTGACTTATTTTTGGTTGGTTTTGACCCGGGTAGGGGTATATAGATTGTCTGCTTGCTTGGCGCCATCCGGCTTATGGGGGTTGGTATTGGCTCTTGCTTGCTAAATGTATATGTATTTATGTTCTTTATATATATATATATATTAGTTAATAGACAGCAGGCCGCCGTGACTACAGACACGCTCCTGCTTATCAGTGTAGAAAGGTTTGATCTAGTTCCTATCAGCTCTTCAGATTCAGTTATCTTCTGCTCACAGACTTGTTAGTTATGTTATCTGTATTCAGTTGTATTATTTCAGTTGCTTTGCATACTCGGTACCAGTGGTACCGACGCCCAGTGGGGCGCTGCATTACTTGCCTGCAAGTACTCATAGACGAGGAGGCGATCCCTCGTGATCCTAGTGTCACACCCCGCCTTGGGGGGGGGGGTACGACTGGCACCTGGTGCCCTACTAAGATTTGACCTGCTAGACTGTTAAGCCTGGGCGCGTCTGGCGCCTGGCTGGATCTAACTCAGATTTCTGGAAACAAAGGGCTATATAACGGCTGTAAATATAGCCCCCGGCCCATTGGCCTATCGCCTGCTGACCTGTCTTGGCAGCTAACCAGAAATATAGTAACTCAGGGAAACCTATACGGGCCGACAAGGCCACCATGCTGTCTAGTTATCTGCTGCTTAATCAAAAAGCACAAAAAGAAGCTACGTGACCGGCAAGGTCACCACTACTTACAACTATGGCCTCACACGACCATCACAGAAGTAAGAAAGAGTAAAGACAACTATACAACTGCACGGCCCCACACGACCGACTCATCTGACCATAGGGATTTCATACAGAATGCAAGCCTCTAGGAATAGTAATAGAACTGATCGGGACAGGGCCCCGACCTACCCATTCTATATACAACAAAAGGAACTGAACTACACCTCTGAAATTCAGCCTCCGGATGACTGGAGCTGAATACTCAACCGCTGACAGGGAGTCACGTAGAATCGCCTGCTCGTCTAGGAGTACCTGCAGGCAAGTAATGCAGCGCCCCATTGGGCGTCAGTACCACTGGTACTGAGTATGTAAAGCAACTGAAATAATATAACTGAAAACAACATCTGAAAGCAATAATATGACTGATGAAGCAGAAGTAGGAGGAATAACTTAACTGTCTGATGAAGTAGATCGTACCTGCTCTTACTGATACCGAAGGAAGTAGGAATCATACCTGGAGGCGTATCATTCTACTACCAACCCACTCGCGTCTAATATAACATAGCATAGCATACATAACATAACACAGCACATACAAACCTTACCCGGCCCCCATAAGCCGGGAGGTACAATCAACACAGAATCTATGCCCCTACCCCGGTCATCCCATCTCCTATAGTGGCTGTAAGCATCCTGCCGGTCCCTGGGTGTGCACTTGGGCTCGCTGAGCCCCTGAATATAACTGTATCTGTGTCCGAAGGACTCTAAATCAACACCCCGGGCGTACCCGCTCGACGGGGGTGTATAAGGGCCGACCAAGGCACAATATAGGGAAACTGGCATCCCATCTTCGTCCCCTTGCGGGACGGCATATCACTTCGTAGAGTGACGTATCCTCTTCCTCTGGCGGACGAGTCGATACAGCTATTAACCCTGGGCGGTCAGGGATGCTAGGTAATCCAACCCCAATCAATACAACGGTCTCAACTAGTCATGCTGTCTGTGTATCTCATAAGCCAAAATTAATAGGCGTAAGGTATTATATAAATCATGTACTGGGCTAATAATAGCAATCTGTAGGTGTCTGATACATGCTGAGACAGGTAAGTATAAATATGAATATAATTCCCTGTCTAACTGTACTGGGGCAAAGGCTATACAAGCGGGTGTTTCTGCTGAAGGCTATGCTGTTCACTAGGTTTCTGTATTAACATGATTTCCTATTTCTAACATGCTTTCTAAACCATATACAGTTACTATTCTATATCTGGAATGCTTTACTGATGCTGTACTACCTTGCGAGGTCTCAGCTAAACACAACAATATCTCGGCAGGGCATATTATATCACATACTGAATATACGGCCAATCTTAATCATTTATATTCGAATCTATATCATACGGATAGGTATCGTACACGTTACGGCCCAAAACTGCTCATATTGCACCAATGTTCAAAATAATACAATAATCAATTTCTGAACCTTCTACTGGTCTGTAAATTACTACACTGCTTCAATGTTACTCAACTTGCCGAGGAAACTTAACTTTACATACCTTATCTTTGAATATTCGTTCGTCGGACGAAGCTCGGCCGGTACTTCTACTGTTTTCTCCCAACTGCATTCATAAATACGTCAATCAATACTAAATACAACGTTATTGTAAAGAGCAACGTTACTTTCGATTTAATTTGTAGCCTAAACTTAGGCTTATCGAAAGACGGTCAAAAACTCGCTATTTTTCAGCGGCCCAGAAGGGAGAAATATTTACTTCTCAACTAGGAACACATAAACATTAATTTAGAGCAATTCTACTTACTTTAGTTCGGCGGCTCGCCGATTCGTCGGCCGTATTTCGCGAAACTAATTCCGTAGAAATGCTCTCTGCTGCTAAATACCTTGGTATCTAGGATTAATTTGGGTTTGGGCAGCGTTTGGCAGCGTAATCGGACGAAAATATTTAATCTCCCTTCGTTTTCCCTCTGCTCACTACGATTCTGGAAATTTCACTAAGTAAATAATGACCTTAAACCGCAGTGGGGGCTTTATATACTTGGGCCTGGACAAGGGCAACGTGTCACGGAGCCATCGCGGAGGCCTCACCTCCGTGACACGCTGCCATCGCGGAGGGGCTCTGCCTCGGCTCCTCCCGCGATGGTTCGACGGGTTTCTCGTCCGATCTTTTCCCGGGCCTTTCCCTAGCACGTATGGCTTTCAAATATGCTTAACCAACGTGCGAATAGGTCATCTAAGTGCCGGGAATTCTACGGGGTATAACATTCTCCCCCCTTAGGAACATTCGTCCCCGAATGTATACTGCTGTCTAGAGAACTGTTCACTCCAGTTTCTGGGAAAATTTTGGCAGAGTTTCCTCTGTAATATGGACTATCGCAACGCCCTGAAACGCAGAAAAAGTCCAATACAGGCACTGTACACAATATTCTACAATCCACTGGACAATTGAATACCACTTCTTTCTTTATCATTTACAACATACATACCATAAAGTACTGTGTAAATAATAATACGGACATACCTGTCGTCTGAATAGGCCTGAAATAAGTGAGGATATCTGATTTTCATGTCTTCTTCAGCCTCCCACGTCATTTCTTCCCGATTTCTGTTACGCCATAATACCTTGACAGATGCAACATCTTTAGTTCTCAGCTTGCGAATCTGTCTGTCTAGGATAGCTATGGGAACCTCTTCGTAGGCTAACCCCTCTGAGACCTGAACATCCTGGACTGGAACTACTGTAGAAGGGTCCCCTATGAATTTTCTTAACATAGAAACATGGAATACTGGGTGTACTGACGCTAATTCTGGAGGCAAGTTCAACTCGTATGCCACGCGGCCTATTTTTCGCCGAATCTGATACGGCCCAATAAATCTGGGGCTAAGCTTGCCTTTCTTGCCAAACCTCATTACCCCTTTCATCGGGGATACTTTCAGATATACCCAGTCGTTTACCGAAAATTCTAGATTTCTGCGCCGTCTATCTGCGTATGACTTCTGACGACTCTGAGCGGTCAGTAAACGTTCCCGGATAAGCTTTATCTTTTCTTCGGACTGCCGAAAGATATCTGGGCCAACTAATGCTGATTCTCCTACCTCAAACCAGCCCACCGGAGATCTACACTTTCGCCCGTATAATGCCTTGAAAGGCGCCATCTGGATAGCTGAATGGTAGCTGTTATTATAAGAAAATTCGATTAACGAAAGATGTTCATCCCAGCTACCCCCAAAATCTAACACACATGCTCGTAGCATATCTTCGAGCGTCTGTATTGTACGTTCAGCTTGCCCGTCTGTCTGAGTATGGAATGCTGTACTCAGATTAATCTGCGTCCCCGGACCTTTTTGAAATGACTGCCAGAACCTAGCTGTAAACTGTGCCCCTCTGTCTGAATTGATAGATGCCGGCACTCCATGTAATCTAACTATTTCTCTGATATATAATTCGGCATAATGCTCAGCTGAGAAGGTAGCCCTTACTGGCAGGAAATGAGCTGATTTTGTCAGTCTATCGACTATTACCCAAATGGAACCATTTCTGCGCCTCGTACAGGGTAATCCTGTCACAAAATCCATATTTATTGCTTCCCATTTCCACATAGGTATTAATATCTCTTGAGTCAAACCACCCGGTTTCTGGTGCTCTGCTTTCACCTGCTGACAATTAGCACATCTAGATACGAATTCGGCTATTTCAGTTTTCATACCTGGCCACCAATAGATGTCTCTGATGTCGTGGTACATTTTCGTCGCCCCTGGGTGAAGGGAATAGCGAGCGTAATGTACCTCATGCATGATTTGTCCGCGAAGTTCTGAGACATTCGGGACACAAAGGTGGCCCTTACAATATAGCACATCATCCCCGGTTGTCTGAAAATCTGGCTCTTTACCCTTCTGAACTCTATTTCTGAGCTGGACTAAATCGGGATCCTCATACTGTCGTTCTTTTACCTCTGCAACTAACGATGATACTGCAGAATTCTGAATTACGACCCTATTATCTCCTGTTTCCATTACCCGAATGGCTAGCCCAGCTAACTGATGAATTTCTTTAGCTAACTTCTGCTTCTCAGGTCGCAAATACGCTAAACTCCCCATTGACTTACGGCTCAGGGCATCTGCTACAACATTAGCTTTTCCGGGGTGGTATAGAATATTCACATCATAGTCTTTTAACAACTCCAACCAGCGGCGTTGCCGCAGATTCAGCTCTCTCTGAGTGAAAATGTACTGCAAACTCTTATGATCTGAGACAATATGCCCTAAAAAGGCTACTGAGTTAAGCCAGAATTCACACTTCGAAAATATTGCGTACAACTGGCGGTCCCTGAGAATCTGGAGCACTGTCCGCAAATGAGTCCGGTGATCTGCTTCGGAGCGAGAATACACCAGAATATCATCAATGAATACTATCACGAACAAGTCCAGGAAGGGTCTGAAAATACTGTTCATCAGGTCCATAAAAACTGCTGGGGCATTTGTTAGTCCGAATGACATAACCAGAAATTCAAAATGTCCATATCGGGTCCTAAATGCTGTCTTAGGGATGTCCCTCTCATGTACTCGGACCTGGTGATATCCGGACCGCAAGTCAATCTTAGAAAAGTATCTGGCTCCCTGTAACTGATCAAATAGGTCATCAATCCTAGGAAGCGGATACTTATTCCTTACTGTAACTTTATTGAGATGCCGATAGTCTATGCACATTCGGAGCGAGCCATCTTTCTTTCTCACGAACAAGACTGGCGCACCCCACGGGGAAGTACTCGGCCTGATGAAACCTTTATCTAACAAGTCTTTCAACTGCTCCTTTAATTCTCTGAGTTCTGCAGGAGCCATACGATAAGGAGGTATTGATATTGGCTGAGTGCCTGGTAGCAAGTCAATAGCAAAGTCTATTTCCCTTTCTGGGGGAATACCAGGTAACTTATCAGGAAATACATCTGGGAATTCATTTACCACTGGGACAGACTGGAGTGTCGGAAATTCTGCTTGGACATCCTGAACTCTGACAAGATGGTAAATGCACCCCTTAGATATCAACTTTCTCGCCCGAAGGTAGGAAATAAACCTACCTTTTGGCGTCGCGGTGCTGCCCTTCCACTCCCGTACTGCCTCCCCCGGGAAGTGGAATCGGACCGTTTTGGTCCAGCATTCAACATTAGCAAAACATGGTACTAACCAGTCCATACCCATTATGGCATCGAAATCTATCATTTCTAACTCAACCAGATCTACTGTGGTCTGACGAGCAGCAACCTTACTGTACACCCGCGGTAAATTCGGCTAGCTGTGATGGAGTCACCGACGGGCGTAGATACTAAGAAGGGCTGCTGTAATGATTCTGGTACAATACTAAACTTCCGTGCCACAAATGGAGTAATATAGGACAAAGTAGACCCTGAATCAATTAGCACATAAGCAGGGTGTGAGCAGATAGTTAGCATACCTGTCACAACATCAGGCGATGCCTCTGAATCTTGCCTCCCTGGTAAGGCATATGTGCGGCTTGGACCCGCACCTGTACTGGAGGCCCCTGATCTGCCTCGACCCCTGCCTGCTGAAACTGGGGGCCTGCGCCCAGTCGAGGATGCTGTAGCTCGTGATCCTGTTGATGCCCTATCCTGTCTGTCCCGGTCCTCACGACCTCTGGCTGGGCAATCTCTCATCAAATGGCCTTCTTGGCCACAAATATAGCATGCGGTGGAACCATACCTGCATGCTCCAGAATGGCGTCGACTGCATATAGGACAAAGTGGTAGGGTATACCTACTCTGCTCCGCCCTCCTCTGTGACGGTGAATCTGCCGTCTGCGAACCTCTACCAGCCTCTGACTGCCCCATGCGGCTGAATCTACCTCCCTGTGACTGTGGCGGAGGCGGGGGCCTGGGCGGCCTGTCTGACAATCGTGGCCTGGGTCCTCCCCGGGCCTCTCTTTGTAACTCAGCTGGCCTATCCCGGCGACGCTGCTCCTGATTAACCCTTCTGATTTCCCGATGTCGCTGTCTGATGCCCTCAATATTCTGGGCAAATGCCTGGATTCGGGAAATATCCATATCTTCTCGCAGTGTGGCCGTGATACAAGTCTCGACATACTCTAGGTTCAACCCCATAATAAAACGGTGCACTATGGATGCCATGGTATCCACGAAACCCGGTGCATATCGAGCCAAGGAGTCAAACCGCAAGGAATATTCCCGAACACTCATGGCCCCCTGTTCCAGATGTAGGAACTGGTCTACTCGGGCCTGTCGGATCTCCCGCGGCAAATAGTGATCCAGAAAGGCTCCTGAAAAGCTGGACCAGGTAGGAGGGGGAACATCTCTCCCTCGGGACCTCTCCCAGCTTTCATACCATAACACCGTAATATCTCGCAACCGAAATGCGGCCAATTCAACTGACTCAGTAGGTGTAGCATGCATAACCCTGAAGATTCTCTACATCTGATCCAGAAAATCCTGGGGGTCCTCGGTGCGGTCCATGCCTGTAAACTGTGGGGGATTCAAGGCCAAGAACTCTCGGACCCTCGAACTACCGAGCCCTCCTGATGCTTCTGCAACTGTGGATGGCATTTGCTGACGCTGAGCAGCCATCATCTGTGCTATCATAACTACCGCACTCCTAACCTCCTGGTCAGAAGGTGTTGGTATAGGGATTGTTGAAGATACTGTCGCTCCAAACGGCTCCTGACGTGGTGGAGACTGCTGAGGAGGCTGAGATGAAGCCTCTGTAGGGCCCTCTGATCGGGCTGTCTCCAAATGAGGGGGAGGCATCCTGCTGGTGCCTTCCCCTGCTGCAATGTCTAAGCTCCGACCTGTGACGGGATGGCGCTGGTCTGACATTATCTGTAGCCAAAGAATATGGTAAGATTTTAGGAATTCAACCCTATACTGTACAACTCTATAGCACGACTGAATCAGAATAAGAGACAACCATCCTATCATGCCTTGCAGCCTCCTACCCATAGTATGTGGTGCACAACACATCCATGGACAAGACTCTACTTAGCACGGCTTGCAGACTCCCTGGGATACGACCTGCTCTGATACCAAGTTTGTGACACCCCGCCTTGGGGGGGGGGGTACGACTGGCACCTGGTGCCCTACTAAGATTTGACCTGCTAGACTGTTAAGCCTGGGCGCGTCTGGCGCCTGGCTGGCTCTAACTCAGATTTCTGGAAACAAAGGGCTATATAACGGCTGTAAATATAGCCCCCGGCCCATTGTCCTATCGCCTGCTGACCTGTCTTGGCAGCTAACCAGAAATATAGTAACTCAGGGAAACCTATACGGGCCGACAAGGCTGAGACAGGTAAGTATAAATATGAATATAATTCCCTGTCTAACTGTACTGGGGCAAAGGCTATACAAGCGGGTGTTTCTGCTGAAGGCTATGCTGTTCACTAGGTTTCTGTATTAACATGATTTCCTATTTCTAACATGCTTTCTAAACCATATACAGTTACTATTCTATATCTGGAATGCTTTACTGATGCTGTACTACCTTGCGAGGTCTCAGCTAAACACAACAATATCTCGGCAGGGCATATTATATCACATACTGAATATACGGCCAATCTTAATCATTTATATTCGAATCTATATCATACGGATAGGTATCGTACACGTTACGGCCCAAAACTGCTCATATTGCACCAATGTTCAAAATAATACAATAATCAATTTCTGAACCTTCTACTGGTCTGTAAATTACTACACTGCTTCAATGTTACTCAACTTGCCGAGGAAACTTAACTTTACATACCTTATCTTTGAATATTCGTCCGTCAGACGAAGCTCGGCCGGTACTTCTACTGTTTTCTCCCAACTGCATTCATAAATACGTCAATCAATACTAAATACAACGTTATTGTAAAGAGCAACGTTACTTTCGATTTAATTTGTAGCCTAAACTTAGGCTTATCGAAAGACGGTCAAAAACTCGCTATTTTTCAGCGGCCCAGAAGGGAGAAATATTTACTTCTCAACTAGGAACACATAGACATTAATTTAGAGCAATTCTACTTACTTTAGTTCGGCGGCTCGCCGATTCGTCGGCCGTATTTCACGAAACTAATTCCGTAGAAATGCTCTCTGCTGCTAAATACCTTGGTATCTAGGATTAATTTGGGTTTGGGCAGCATTTGGCAGCGTAATCAGACGAAAATATTTAATCTCCCTTCGTTTTCCCTCTGCTCACTACTATTCTGGAAATTTCACTAAGTAAATAATGACCTTAAACCGCAGTGGGGGCTTTATATACTTGGGCCTGGACAAGGGCAACGTGTCACGGAGCCATCGCGGAGCCCTCACCTCCGTGACACGCTGCCATCGCGGAGGGGCTCTGCCTCGGCTCCTCCCGCAATGGTTCGACGGGTTTCTCGTCCGATCTTTTCCCGGGCCTTTCCCTAGCACGTATGGCTTTCAAATATGCTTAACCAACGTGCGAATAGGTCATCTAAGTGCCGGGAATTCTACGGGGTATAACACCTAGCCAGCGCAGAGTTATCAGCTCTTGTCATCCGGAGCTTGACATTTCAGAGGTCTATATCATTTCCCCTTTTGTTGTACCGTACGGGTAGGTCGGGGCCCTGTCCCGACCATCTTATCAGTATTCCTAGAGGCTTGCAGTCTGTATATATTTCCCTGTGGCCAGTTGAGCCGATCGTGTGAGGCCGTGCAGTTTGTTATGGCTGTTTAGCATTTCAATTTATGTTGGCCGTGTGAGGCCATAGTTTGATAGTAGTGGTGACCTTTCCGGTCACGTAGTTGTTCAGTATTCCCTTTGTTGAGTCCCAGATGACTAGACAGCATGGTGGCCTTGTCGGCCCGCATAGGTTCTTTCTTACGAGTATGTTTCTGGTTAGCTGTTATTACAGGTACAGGTGGCTATAGGCCCAATTGGCCGGAGACTGTGTTTACAGCCGTTATATAGCCCGTTGTTTCCATAAATCTGAGTTAGAGCTAGCCAGTCACCAGCTGTGCTTAGGCTCACCAGTTAGCAGTCTAGATCCTACTAGGGCACCATGTGCCAGTCATACCCCCCAAGGCGGGGCGTGACAAACTTGGTATCAGAGCAGGTCGTGTCCCAGGGAGTCTGCAAGCCATGCTAAGTAGAGTCTTGTCTATGGATGTGTTGTGCACCACATACTATAGGCAGGAGGCTTCAAGGCATGATAGGATGGTTACTCTTCTTTCATACTTAGTCGTGCCATAGCACAGTACAGTATAGGGTCGAGTTTCTAAAACTTATCGTATCCTTTGTCTACAGATAAGAATGGTAGATCAGCGACACCCTGCCACAGGCAGAAGACTAGACACAATAGCAGGAGAAGGCACCAGCAGGATGACTCATCTTCAGTTAGAGTCACCCCGATCTGAGGGCGATATAGAGGCTTCATCACAGCCCTCTCAGCAGTCCCCCTCACATTAGGAGCCGCTGGGTACGATACCGCCTCCGATAGCTCCTGTGCCTTCGCCATCAGATCAGGAGGTTCGTAGCGCTGTAGTTATGTTGGCACAAATGATGGCCACACAGCGCCAGTCAGTGCCACCTGTGGTAGTAGAGTCTTCAGGTGGGTCAGGTAGTTCCAGGGTCAGGGAATTTTTGGCACTAGGTCCTCCACAGTTCACTGGGTTAGATCAGGCAGAGGACCCTCAGGACTTTCTAGATCAGATGTAGAGAATTTTCCGGGTTATGCATGTGACCCCTTCAGAGTCTGTTGAGTTGGCAGTGTTACGGTTGCGGGACATAACAGTACTATGGTACGAGAGTTGGGAAAGGTCCCGAGGGAGAGATGTTACCCCTTTGACCTAGACCAGCTTCTCGGAGGCCTTCCTGGACCGTTACTTTTCATGAGAGATCCGGCAGGCCCGGATGGATCAGTTTTTGCATCTGGAGCAGGGGGCGAGGAGCGTACGCGAGTATGCTTTATAGTTTGACTCCTTAGCCCGTTATGCTCCAGCATTTGTTGATACTATGCCAGCTAGAGTTCACAGATTTATTATGGGTCTGAACCCGGAATATACTGAGGCATGTATGACGGCTACGTTACGAGAGGATATGGACATTGCCCGAGTACAGGCTTTTGCTCAGACTATAGAGGCTCTTAGACAGCGGCAACAGAATAGAAGACAGACCAGTCAGGAACAGCGCCGCAGAGACAGACCAGATGACATACAAAGGGAAGCTTAGAAAGGACCCAGGCGTCGACTATCAGATAGACCCCCTAGACCCCCACCTCCACCACAACAGTAGAAGTGAGGTAGATATGTTCGTAGAGGGTAGTTAGAGCCCAGTGGCAGTTTTAGGATAGTAGAATCTCCACAGCAGAGAAGGGGAGGGCAGACCAGATTTGCACCCTCACCCTGTCCCTATTGTAATCGACCACACTTCGGAGCTTGTAGATATGGCTCCACTGGGTGTTATATTTGTGGACAGGAGGGGCATCGGATGAGAGATTGTCCGACCATAGGTTAGGGAAGTAGAGACAGTCAGGACAGGGGATCCGCAGGGCCACGAGCCCTAGCGGGGCGTGGGCCTTCAGGTTCAGTAGGCAGAGGCCGAGGTAGATCAGGAGCTTCCAGTTCAGGTACGGGCTCAAACCGTACTTATGCACTACCAGGGAGACACGACTCAGAGGCGTCGCCAGATGTAGTGATAGGTACGATGACTATCTGTTCATGCCCTGCTTACGTATTGATTGATCCAGGATCCACTCTGTCATATATTACCCCATTTGTGGCACGAAAGTTCAATATTGCACCAGAATTATTGCAGCAGCCCTTTTCAGTATCCATGCCCGTCGGTGACTCAATTATAGCTAGTAGAATTTACCGAGGGTGCATAGTGGATGTTGCAGACCGCCAGACTACAGTAGATCTGGTAGAGCTAGAAATGATAGACTTCGACGCCATAATGGGTATGGATTGGCTAGTGCCGTGCTACGCCAATGTAGAATGTTGGACCAAGAAGGTCCGATTCCACTTTCCAAGAGAGGCAGTGCGAGAGTGGAAAGGCAGCATAGCTACTCCAAAAGGTAGGTTTATTTCCTACCTTCAGGCGAGGAAATTGATAACTAAGGGATGTATCTACCACCTAGTCAGGGTTCAGGATGTCCGAGCAGAATCTCCGACACTCCAGTCTGTCCTGGTGGTGAACGAGTTCCCTGATGTGTTTCCAGATGAGTTACCTGGTATTCCCCCAGAGAGGGAAATAGATTTCGCTATTGATTTATTACCAGACACTCAGCCTATATCAATTCCTCCTTATCGTATGGCTCCTGCAGAACTCAGAGAGTTGAAGGAGCAGTTCAAAGATTTGTTAGATAAAGGTTTTATCAGGCCGAGTACTTCACCATAGGGTGCGCCAGTGTTATTTGTGAAAAAAAAGATGGCTCACTCCGTATGTGTATAGACTATCGGCAGTTGAACAAAGTTACAGTGAAGAACAAGTACCCGCTCCCCAGAATAGATGATTTATTTGATCAGTTACAGGGAGCCAGATACTTCTCTAAGATTGACTTGCGGTCCGGATATCATCAGGTTCGGGTACGTGAAAGAGATATTCCTAAAACGGCGTTCAGGACCCGATATGGACACTTTGAATTTCTAGTTATGTCCTTTGGGTTAACGAATGCCCCAGCAGTATTCATGGACCAGATGAATAGTATTTTCAGACCATACCTGGACCTGTTCGTGATAGTGTTTATTGATGATATTCTGGTGTATTCTCGCTCCGAAATAGATCACCGGACTCATTTACGGAAAGTACTCCAGATCCTCAGGGACTGCCAATTATATGCTAAGTTTTCCAAGTGTGAATTCTGGCTTAACTCAGTAGCCTTCCTAGGGCACATTGTGTCGGATGCTGGTATATAGGTTGACAAGCAGAAAATAGAAGCAGTCAAATCATGGCCTAGGCCTACCACTCCGACTGAAGTCCGTAGCTTTCTGGGATTAGCAGGATATTACAGGAGATTTGTTGAGGGATTCTCTACTATAGCAGCACCTCTGACTAAACTGACACAAAAGGCAGCGAAGTGAGCAGATGAGTGGTAGGTGTAGCTCCGGTTTCAGATAGCCCCGTTGAGTTTGTGTCTGGGGATCCAGACCCTATCTGTTACTGTCTACACAGGAGTCCTCCGGACCCAGACACGGTTGCTTATATCGGAGGCTATGGCCCGAGCCGGGACCCAGGGGGCCGGTAGAGGAGCTCCGAAGTGAGCAGATGAGTGGAGTGACTTATTTTTGGTTGGTTTTGACCCGGGTAGGGGTATATAGATTGTTTGCTTGCTTGGTGCCATCCAGCTTATGGGGGTTGGTATTGGCTCTTGCTTGCTAAATGTATATGTATTTATGTGCTTTATATATATTAGTTAATAGACAGCAGGCCGCCGTGACTACAGACACGCTCCTGCTTATCAGTGCAGAAAGGTTTGATCTAGTTCCTATCATCTCTTCAGATTCAGTTATCTTCTGCTCACAGACTTGTTAGTTATGCTACCTGTATTCAGTTGTATTATTTTAGTTGCTTTGCATACTCGGTACCAGTGGTACTGACACCCAGTAGGGAGCTGCATTACTTGCTTGCAGGTACTCATAGACGAGGAGGCGATCCCTCGTGATCCTAGCCAGCGCAGAGTTATCAGCTCCTGTTATCCAGAGCTTGACATTTCAGAGGTCTATATCATTTCCCCTTTTGTTGTACCGTACAGGTAGGTCGGGGCCCTGTCCCGACCATCTTATCAGTATTCCTAGAGGCTTGCAGTCTGTATATATTTCCCTGTGGTCAGTTGAGCTGGTCGTGTGAGGCCGTGCAGTTTGTTATGGCTGTTTAGCATTTCAGTTTATGTTGGCCGTGTGAGGCCATAGTTTGATAGTAGTGGTGACCTTGCCGGTCACGTAGTTGTTCAGTATTCCCTTTGTTGAGTCCCAGATGACTAGACAGCATGGTGGCCTTGTCGGCCCGCATAGGTTCTTTGTTACGAGTATGTTTCTGGTTAGCTGTTATTACAGGTACAGGTGGCTATAGGCCCAGTTGGACGGAGGCTGTGTTTACAACCGTTATATAGCCCGTTGTTTCCAGAAATCTGAGTTAGAGCTAGCCAAGCACCAGCTGTGCTTAGGCTCACCAGTTAGCAGTCTAGATCCTACTAGGGCACCATGTGCCAGTCATACCCCCAAGGCGGGGCATGACATAATCTATACACATACGGAGCGAGCCATCTTTCTTTTTCACAAATAACACTGGTGCACCCCATGGTGAAGTACTCGGCCTGATGAAACCTTTATCTAACAAATCTTTCAACTGCTCCTTCAACTCTCTGAGTTCTGCAGGAGCCATACGATAAGGAGGAATTGATATAGGCTGAGTGCCTGGTAATAAATCAATAGCGAAATCTATTTTCCTCTCTGGGGGAATACCAGGTAACTCATCTGGAAACATATTAGGGAACTCGTTCACCACCGAAACAGACTGGAGTGTCGGAGATTCTGCCTGAACATCCTGAACTCTGACTAGGTGGTAAATACATCCCTTAGTTATCAATTTCCTCGCCTGAAGATAGGAAATAAACCTACCTTTTGGAGTAGCTGTGCTGCCTTTACACTCTCGCACTGCCTCTCCTGGAAAGTGGAATCGGACCGTCTTGGTCCAACATTCTACATTGGCATAGCACGACACTAGACAATCCATACCCATTATGGCATCGAAGTCTATCATTTCTAACTCGGCCAGATCTACTGTGGTCTGACGGTCAGCAACCTCTACTGTACACCCTCGGTAAATTCTGCTAGCTACGATCGAGTCACCGACGGGCGTGGATACCGAAAAGGGCTGCTGTAATAATTTTGGTGCAATATTGAACTTTCGTGCCACAAATGGGGTAATATATGACAGAGTGGATCCTGGATCAATCAATACGTAAGCAGGGCAAAACAGATAGTCATCGTTCCTGTCACTACATCTGGCGACGCCTCTGAGTCGTGTCTCCCTGGTAGTGCATAAGTACGGCTTGAGCCCGTACCTGAGCTGGAAGCTCCTGGTCTACCTCGGCCTCTGCCTACTGGACCTGAAGGCCCACACACTGCTGGGGGTGCTGGAGTCCGTGGCCCTGCAGATCCCCTATCCTGACTGTCTCTACTCCCCTGACCTCTGGTTGGACAATCTCTCATCCGATGCCCCTCCTGACCGCAACTATAACACCCAGTGAAGCCATATCTACAAGCTCCGGAGTGTGGTCGATTGCAATAAGAGCAGGGTGAAGGTGCAAGTCTACTATGCTCTCCCCTTCTCTGGTGCGGAGATTCTACTGTTCTGGAACTGCCACTGGGCTCTGACTGCCCTCTACGAACATATCTACCTCGCTGCAGCTGCTGTGGTGGAGGTGGGGGTCTAGGGGGTCTATCTGATAGTCGACGCCTGGGTCCTCTCTGAACTTCCCTTTGTATGTCATCTGGTCTGTCTCTGCGGCGCTGTTCCTGACTGGTCTGTCTACTACCCTGCTGCCGCTGTCTAAGACCCTCTATGGTCTGAGCAAAAGCCTGTACTCGGGCAATGTCCATATCCTCTCGCAACGTCGCCATCATACATGCCTCAGTATACTCCGGATTCAGACCCATGATAAATCTGTGAACTCTCGCTGGCATGGTATCAACAAATGCTGGAGCATAACGGGCTAAGGAGTCAAACTGTAAAGCATACTCACGTACACTCCTCGCCCCCTGCTCTAGATGCAGAAACTGGTCCATCCGGGCCTGCCGGATCTCTCGTGGCAAATAATGATCTAGAAAGGCCTCCGAGAAGCTGGTCCAGGTCGGAGGGGTAACATCTCTCCCTCGGTACCTTTCCCAACTCTCGTACCACAATATAGCTATATCCCGTAACCGGAACACTGCCAGCTCAACAGACTCTGAAGGGGTCACATGCATAACTCGGAATATCCTCTGCATCTGATCTAGAAAGTCCTGGGGGTCCTCTGCCTGATCTGACCTTGTAAACTGCGGAGGACCCAGTGCCAAAAATTCCCGGACTCTGGAACTGCCTGGCCCACCTGAAGACTCTGCTGCTACAGGTGGTGCTAACTGGCGTTGTGCGGCCATCATCTGTGCCATCATAACTACAGCTCTACGAACCTCCTGATCTGACGGCGAATGCACAGGAGCTATCAGGGGCGGTGTAGTGCCCAACGGCTCCTGACGTGAGGGGGACTGCTGAGGCTGTGATGAAGCCTCTATATCGCCCTCAGATCGGGCTGACTCTGACTGAGACTGAGGCATCCTGCTGGTGCCTTCTCCTGCTGCTGTGTCTAATCTTTTGCTAGTGGCAGGGTGTCGCTGATCTGCCATTCTTATCTGTAAACAAAGAATACGATAAGTTTTAGGGACCCAACCCTATAATTTACCGCATAGCACGACTGAATGAGAAGAAAGAGTAACCATCCTATCATGCCTCGCAGCCTCCTGCCTATAGTATGTGGTGCACAACACATCCATAGACAAGACTCTACTTAGCATGGCTTGCAGACTCCCTGGGACACGACCTGCTCTGATACCAAGTTTGTCAAGCCCCGCCTTGGGGGGTATGATTGGCACCTGGTGCCCTAGTAGGACCTGGACTGCTAACTGGAGAGCCTAAGCACAGCTGGCGCCTGACTAGCTCTAACTCAGATTTCTAGAAACAAAGGGCTATATAACGGCTGTAAACACAGCCTCCGGCCAACTGGCCTATAGCCACCTGTACCTGTAATAACAGCTAACCAGAAACATACTCGTAACAAGGAACCTATGATCATCTGAGACTCAACAAAGGGAATACTGAACAGCTACGTGACCCGCAAGGTCACCACTACTATCAAACCATGGCCCCATGCGGCCAACATAAAAAAACAGAGATACTAAACAACTATACAACTGCACGACCTCACACGACCGACCCAACTGACAACAGGGAGATAATATATACAATATGCAAGCCTCTAAGAGTAACAATTGAAATGATCGGGACAGGGCCCCGACCTACCCATACTGTACATAAAAGGAAAAGAGCTACACCTCTGGAAATCAGACTCTTGATGACAGGAGCTGAATACTCAGTAGCTGGCTGGAATCACGAGGGATCGCCTCCTCGTCTATGAGTACCTGCAGGCAAGTAATACAGCGCCCCACTGGGCGTCAGTACCGCTGGTACTGAGTATGCAAAGCAACTGAAATAATATAGCTGAAACAACTGAATATAAATAGCATATCTAGCAAATTTGTATGGCAGGAGATAACTGAATACGAAGGAACTGGTAAAAACTGAATCATGCTTTCTGTACTGATAAGGCGGAGGCGTACCTGTAAACGCGACAGCCTACTGTCTAGTAGCTAGTATATAACATATAAATAAATATGCAAGTAGCAGGCAAGAGCCAATACCAACCCCCATAAGCCGGATGGCACCAAGCAAGCAAACAATCTATATACCCCTACCCGGGTCAAAACCAACCAAAAATAAGTCACTCTACTCATCTACTCACTTCGGAGCTCCTCTACCGGCCCCCTGGGTCTCCGGCTCGGGCCATAGCCTCCGATATAAGCAACCGTGTCTGGGTCCGGAGGACTCCTGTGTAGACAGTAACATATAGGGTCTGGATCCCCGGACACAAACTCAACGGGGCTATCTGAAATCGGAGCTACACCTATAATAACTGAATGTACGGACAGTAACAGATAGGGTCTGGTTCCCTGGACACAAAACTCAACAGGGCTATCTGAAACCGGAGCTGCACCTGTAATGCTGATCAGAATGCTATGGGGAAAGCTTCATCCCACCTTCGTCCAAGCTGGGGACGGCATGCCACCCCTCGAAGTGACGTAAAACCCACCCGCTCAGTGGGCGACACGATTACCAACCCAGGGGCGGCGAGGACGCTCAATAAGGGGCCCTCACACCACAACAGGTCTCAACAAACAAATAACACATATAAATAGCAAACATGTATAACTGAAAAAGACTATCTGAAATCTAATTTCTTATTCTGATCTGTTTCTGTACTAAACTGATTCTTTACTGATTATGAGATCTTTCTTTAACTGTTGGCTAATCTGTAGCCAGGGTACTATCTGTCTGAATGGCTAATCTGTAGCCAATATCTCGTCTGTTTGAATGGCTAGTCTGTAGCTATGAAACTGCCTGTCTATCTGGTTTTACTTTACTAGCTTATATTCTGAAAATCTGTTTCTTTTTATTCTATAACATGCTTGCTAATCATACAATAAGCTATACTGAATCTGGAATGCTAACTCGCCCTTTGGCGCATGCTTTTCTATCTTTCGGACTAAAATATGATACAACAACGCAAATCAGAATTTACTAAACTTATTCAATTCTCAACATTCAACTCTGAGAGTTTCAAATACGGAGTTTACTATGATTCACAAAGCTAAGACTTACTAACTTGCCGAAGAACAACTTCACATACCTGGTTTCTGAGCACCCTACTGACCGATGTGATTTCCGTCAGTACTTCTGCTGTTTCTCCCAACTACATTCATATACATATCAATTAAAACTAAATAAATTAATATCTGGGAGAAATTATCACTTTTGATATATATTTATCCCAAACTTCAACCTTTCGGAAAACGGTCGAAAACTCGTTATTTCTCGAAAGTCCAGAAGGGATAAATGCTCACTGCAACGCTTGGAACACATTGGTACTAATTTAAAGCAATTCTATTTACTTTACCTCGGTAGCACGACATTTCGCCGGCCAAATTTCACGAAACCAACTCCGTAGGATTGCTCTCTACAGCTTTATACCTCTGTATCTAAGCCGGAACGGAGTTTAGACCGCGTTTCGTCGCGTAATTGGAAGGAAATTATGTATGTTTGTCGTGGGTTCTTATTTCACTTATATTCCCCTGTTTTTTTGCTGGAAATATAGTGAAGAAGATGGAAAACCGACTTTTCCTATATATATATATTTTTTTTATTTTATTTTTTTTTATTTGCTAAATCCCTTAACCAACATGCCATAAGGCTATTTATTCATTTAAAATTTACGGGGTGTAACAATATATATATATATATATAAAAAATTTCAAACAAGGTGAAAGATTGAATAACTAATACATGAATTACTAATATCTGCAACCAAATGAGCCCTAAGCGCTCGACTCGCTACCTCATACTCATCACTTTTGTAAATACTCAACCAACCTGGTTTAGCCTAGGAAATTATGCGATTGAAACTACCATTCTAAGCCAAAACATAGGTCCAACGTAAAAGATCTTTTTTTTTTTTTTTAAAAAACTTGTACCCGTTCCTGAAAGTTTTGGCCCTTGGACACCAGTTGCCATTAGCATTATGTAACTGATGTTCAGTATGACCAAGCTTGCAAGATTGATGCCTCACTCAGAGGGGCTCTACCAGACAAATTGTTTCCTGATCTACGGGACATCAATTTCTGCCTTAGCTTTACGTAACTGACACCAGTTCTTGCAATTTGCTGCCTCCATGATACCTCAAGGTCTCAAGGATGATGAGCTAATCAATGTTCACCATGCATCTCTCTCTCTTGACTTTCACTTCAGGGTTAGGGGTGTAAACATGTCAGTTCCACATGTTTGGACCAAGCATGCTTATTACACAAGCTTGAGCATAGCTCAATAGCACAAGTGTTACGAGCATCTTGAACTGAAATTCAACTTGGCTCGATCATAAATAGTTAGCTTTAACTTGTTCGTGGATCAAACTGGAAACACAAATATAAAGAGCAAAATCATTTGTGAGCTCGTTTTTGCTTCAATTTTTACTTTCCCCAGTTTGAACAAACAAAGGCTCTATTTAGTTTAGATTATTACTTTACATAAACTCTTTGAATTCGTATTACTGTTTAATGTACTTGAAAAGTTAACAAGTTTTCCTTGAAAACAATACTCTATTTATCTCTATTACTTGTCTACCACGTATATTTGTGTGTTAGTTGAGGCAGGTCAAGTTCCATTTGCTAAAATTAAAAATTAGGACAAAAATTTGGTGACAATGAGGTCATAAAAGAGCTCAACTATTAACAAAGGCTAAAAGTTCTCCTCGACCAAAACTAATTGACCCTTTTTGTAAAATTTACTACCTTGTAAAAGATTTAAGAAACCCTCGCCTCGATAGTGACTTGGATGTGCTTTTGTTAGCATGTCACCTAAGCTTTTGCTGGCATTGCCAACTGAAATTAAAAAAAAAGTTAACTATTATGAACCAATAAATTCAAGTACAATAAGTCTAGTGGTAAAAACTTTAAAGAGATTAAATATTACAAGCTTAAGCCTCTGAAATCCAGTTTCACTTTCTTTCTAGTCGAGTACAAGGTGAAAATATTATACATTAGAAATTACTGAAATCTGGCGATGATTAATCACTAATGGATTAAATGCCCATAAGTGGGTGTAAAGGTCATAAAAGAATAGCAAGAGAAAAATGCCAGTAAACAGAACAGAGGAGGAAAAAAATTAAAAGTTAGCTTGTATCATGTGAAGCCTCCCTGTTGCTGGTTCAACTGTTTTCATACTTTCGAATATTGATGCCCTTAGGGCTTTGGAGTCCGAATGATCATGCTTCCTTAACTGATAATCTCTCTGGAACAACAGGGAAATATTTGTTAGTAGATATGTAGCTAATTAATTGTACTTTCTTTTTTTAAAAGAAAAATGGGATCGGGGGAGGGGAAATGGGGGAGGGGATTACAAGGTGGGGGATAGAACCAGGGTCAGCGAAAGACAATGGAAAAGGCTGCTTGTAAGCGTGATCCTCTATCCTCTCTCCAAAGAGACGTCGCCAGTGCTATGGGCTTTGGCTTATGTAGATCAAAAATGATGAATGGGATTGTGGCGCTCCACTCGCCGCCAATGCGGAAATAGAATAGAATAATCTACCTTTTTTTCCCTTCCCGTTGATTCCCCCCAACAATCAAGATGCACTTCCTTCTAACAAGTGGCTGAGAGTTAGCAAGCAACCTTGGCCTCTTGGCAGGAGATTCGCTGTCCCCCTCCTTTCCGATCCGGTACGATGTAGACTCCATCAGATACATATCGATTTCTTTCTGATGGATCAAGAATAGATAGTTGCCTCACCTATAGGTTGGGCCGGGGCTCTGCGCTCTTTCTTTTTGTGTGGGACGATACCGGGGAGAGAAGGAAATGCGTCGAGGCGGCGAACAACTACTAGTGATCCGACGGTGCCGAGTGGAAGGGCCGTCGCTCAACGAATAAAAGGCATTCCCTCACGCTTGGCGCCAATGGGGTTTTTATTTGAGAGAAAAAGGAAGACTATGCCTTCACCATATGAATTCTAAGTAAAAATAGCATGGCACTTCGAATTCGATATGAGATATTTTTGTATTGTTTTTTTTTTCAAAACATTAGATTCTGTATCGAAAGAGTAGTATGAGATAAGGGGTTCCAATTTTTTCTTATCTATCGGGTGTTCAGTTCAGCGTCACAAACTTTTTGGTTTTATGCCGGAGAGTTCTTAACAATATTTATGTTATGAAAGAATACGAATTTTTTTTTTTCCTTATTTGATCGGATTAAAAAGAAACTTTGGGATTACTGAATGACAGACAAAAAAAAGAAAAAATAAACATATAAAGCAATGAAGCCATCATAGTATTTTTTAATTCCTCCAAAAGGAAGGATGACAATTTGATTATTTATCCATCTGAGTCATTTTGGCTTTTCCCTCCATGAGATGAGCCCAGTGCATTGGACTGATGGATAAGAGAACGGAGTTGGCCTAAAAAGCGCTTGGGCGCTCTACGCACGATGTAGGCTCCATCAGATACATATCGATTTCTTTCTGATGGATCAAGAAGACAGCCATGCACCACCTGTCCGCGTTCCCGAAGGCACCCCTCTCTTTCAAGAGGATTCGCGGCATGTCAAGCCCTGGTAAGGTTCTTCGTTTTGCATCGAATTAAACCACATGCTCCACCGCTTGGGTGATTCCTCACCAACAAGGAGAAAGTTGAGGTAGTCAATCAAGCTACTAAGATTCCCGCTAACTAACTTATAAGCTAATGATGGAAGGAGGAAGGTTATTTTTTTCTAGAGCAAGATGTATCATGCAAAAACCAAGGCTATCATTCAGAAGGGACTATGGAGATCCTAAAACAAATTACTTTTATCAGGTTGGTTATGCAGTGGAAACAAGAAATCTGATATGCATTATGTTCATTGAAGAAAGTAAAAGGAAAAGAGAACTTCTATTAAAGATGTCATGCAGAAGAGATTATGGAGATGAGATCCCAAACTTGTTACTTGGACTGGTCATGTGTAGCACAAACAATAAATTTGGTAAAATATGTTAACTATGGTTTCAAAGAGCACATAAGATTGAAAATTGGGAATGGAAGAGGATTTTTGGGGCAGAGATGAATCTTTAGTTGTCAGGTTTCCTAATTTATACAGTATGGTATTTCACAAAAATGGTGCAATAGGTGACCATAGGGACGGCAGCTCATGGACATTTCAATTTAGAAGGAATTTTAACAACTGGGAGAAAGAAAGGGTGGAGATGTTATGCATAATGTGGAGTATTTGGATGGAAAGGAACCAAAGATGTTTTGATGGAAAGGAGGAAAATATTTATTTTGTAATTACAGATGTATTCAATATTCAAAAAGCTGGTGTAATTGTTGTTTTTGAGAATAATTGTGATGTAAGTTTAGACTTCTTGGAATCCTTGCAGATTTAAAAGGATTCTCTGCTCTGTAATGGCTGTTCCTATTAAGTACTAGCTTATAATGAAAGAAAAATGTAGAAAGTGAATAAAGGAAAAAGAAATGAAAAGAACAATTTTTGGGAGAAGATTGGGGTTTCAAGAGTGAGCAGATGTCAATAGAAGATGCCAAAAAGCTAGTCTTCCATAACAACAAGATCCCAACTCTGGAAGCTGCAAGACAAGTGAGAGACTCAGTCATCAACTTACTGATTATCTCATAGGTGACGATCATCGTTGTTCCATAGAAAGACATATTGAGGAACCTAGGTCCAAAGCCTCTATAAAAGCCTTTCCATCCATCTTCTCTGACAAGCGTTTTCATGGTCTTCAGAACAGAAGGTCTCCCAATGCCATAATCATCGATAACCTTCAGATACACCAGCAAAGCTAATCATGAGCATAGACTTCCCAAATTTGAATTATTACTTCTCCGATGCAATACACAAAAGAATAAGGTTTTACCTGAAGCCGCGTTTTAACAGTATCTATGGGAGTTGTAATAACCGATGAACAGGCACCAGCTGCCAATCCAGCTGTAGCCTGGACCACAACCATCTCCATGTGAGACGGTTTCTTGTCCATGTCACCATAACCCAGATTCCTGAGGTCACAATTTCTCAAAAGAGGAATTCAATAACTGACAACTACTATCGTTTTGGTCCTGTAAGAAGAAGTTTTTTACCTCCAAATGATGTGCTGAGCAGCTCCATAGGCACCCCACCAAAGTGCCTGTGCAGGAGACTGAGTCACAGCTGTTAATCCAAATCCTCTATACATACCACGGACTCCTTCAGCTTTTAATACTTTCCGTGTAACATCGAATGGACCAGTGCAAGGCTTAGTCCCTGGAATTCCCTGAACCATAAGTCTCTGGCAGATCTGAAATAGAAAGTGTCATACTGTATAAGCTTGCACTGGTAACTTCATGCATAAAACATTTGCACAAGCTATAAAGGTAGCATTGCAGTACCTATGGAATTTCATTAGCTAAAAAATATGCAAATGGAATTACTCTTTGGCTTCGAAAAGGTAACTATTTATTCACAGAACCCTGTGGAAGTGGTTGTCTGAAATTATAACAAGAGTTCAGTTGTTGGATGAGGCTGAAAATAATGTAAGGACTTGTTGCTTCTGTTTTGTAGAACTGTAGCGTATTAGAGGTGTATTTAGGATTTAACTTTGATGGGTTCTTTAATGTTCTTACCATTTAGCTCATTGTACTTTTGAATTTATAGGTTCAGAATTCAATATTTGATAATATTTTAGGAAATTTTCATATGTATATCTTCTATGCTCCGTATCAGAGGGTATATGCTACTTTTAAGCGTTGTGAACTGTGGCTCTTTCTTAACATTCATGGGCCTAGATGCTTTCAGTAAGTCCAATATTGCAGAAAGCTGACTAATATATTTCATATTTATATTTTTAAGCTCCGAATGCTGGGTATTAAACTAATCATGTCTACTTATAAATTCACAGAATGCAGGGAATAAGACATCAATTTTGCTTCCTTCTTGCTCTTTGTTTTACCTTTGCCAAACTGGTGATTGATAAGTTCTTTTAAACTCTTATCTTATGCCACATATATAATTTTTCCATTCACTCATATATAAAGAAATATTCCATCTCTAGTTTCTAGAAACTGTTGAATCAGGGCATTTGCATTTGAGGAAATAGGTTGTAAATTTCAGTTAACAGAGATAAAATAGGCCCCTCCATCAAAAATACCATCCAACCTGCGGAAATGGGGGAAGCCAAAAGTAGTTTATGTTGTTTAATTATTTCCAAACTATTAAGTGAATTTTTTTTTCTTCTTTTAGGCTTTCTGAAGGTTAATAAAATCAAAAGTGTCAGAGCAAGTACTTGATAATAAAGGGATGATAGTACAAAGAAAACATACATACAGGAAAAGATGATTTAAGTGAGATAAAAGTTGTTAGATTTGACAAGTTTTGAAAACTTAGGCACTTCTAAAAGATATGCAGCAAAAGCTCTAGTGCTTTCTCACTTCTGCTGAATTAGAAAAGCACAAGTTAAAAAGTGCACCTCCATTTCAAATCTGCAGATCTAAAACCTCTGACTTTTAAGTTTTATGTAACATCATTATTTCTGCCCAAGCAAATGGACCAAATTTTCTTTATCAAGCAGTATTTCCGGGAAAAAAAATTCTTAGGAATGACCAGATAAGGAAAATAATATAAAACGTTAACTGGGATAAGTTTCCCTAAAGAAATAACTTTCATAAGTCAAACATACAACTGAAGAAGTAAATCTCCCAACTAATATCACTTTTAGAAATTGTTCAATGTACATGTTTTTTTTTTTTTGAGCAAACTTCAAGGCCACTAGAAAAGTGTAAAACACTTCCTCACCAAAATCATCAATCCGTTTTATTTAATGAATCTAAAGAAAAATATTTTATTTATAAACTCATAAATCTCTGAATTCTCTCTATAATCTCCATAATTTCTCTCACTATCTAGAAATATTCCTATTTATAATAGCATGAAACTACTCTAACTCAAAACATAAAAATATATTCTTATATGAATTTGACTATAGATTCTAACTAGACAATAATTAAATAAATACCAAATCCTAAACAAATTTGGTTTCCTACAACTTTAGAAACTTCTCGTTAAAGTTATAAACTGTACAGAAGTTATAATTTTGTTATGTTATTACAGTAATACAGTAATTAATTCTTTATAAAAATCCCAACTTATGTAGCATACTTAAGGAAGAAAATATATATTACAGAGAAAAAGATTTCTTTAGACTCCACAAATTAGTTCAAAGTCAGTTTTACTCACCACATCAAGAGGCACAAAGTATACGCAAGAGATTAAGTTGGAGACCATGCCAGCAAACCCATTTGCTACACCCGCACGAGTTGCTTCGGGCATATTAAGACCTTCTGTGTATTTTAGCATCATATCTTTTGATACTTCAAGTGAAGTCAAAGCCAGGACTCTACCTGGCAATGATCCCACAGCAGATGTGCCGAAGCCTCTAAAGATGCCTGGGATGCCGTCACGTCTAAGTATATGCCTAAATACAGAGAGTCCAGTCATTTGAGAAAGTCCACATCCAGCGACTTGCATTCTTGTCTTAACTACTGCTGTTGGATGTATTAACGCCGACTGAACAGTGAAAAGAATAGCTCCTATTATATGAAACCTGGCCTTATCCAACCTGCCATAAGAGCACAAAGAGAGTGAGTTTCCCGGAGAAGAAAAGTAATTGAAAACTAAAGTTGCTGCTTAGGATCTACCAAACAACATACATTATGATTAGTTCAAGAAAGGTGAGTTGTTATATTTTTACCTTCTCTTCTTGAAAAGCATCTACGGCTAGGATGGAAGTCGAAAAGATTTATTTCCACTTTTTATCCGATATCAGAAATTTAGAAATAATGAGAAATAGTGGTGGAAAACATCCTGCAATAACTTCATACCTCAAAAGGAGAGAAGAAATTGCAAGTATCCTACTTTTCTTCCATGCTATACATAATGCTAGTTCTTATATCCAAGGGGTTGTTGTTCAGTTCGATTCGGATTTGTACATACAGGAGAAGTGTGTGATGTTCAGTCCTATAATGCATATATTTAGACATTATTTAGCTTACATTTTAGTACTTTTATCGTCTTTTGGAGTATAAATTCTAATGATTGTGCTTATGCTGGTGTATTTTGATGAATAAGTGAGTTTTCGAGCTATTTGGAGTTAAACCGGAATTAAACAAGCAAAGAGACCACTAAAAATGAGCCGGCATCGCGACCACTTTTGTGTAATTTTGGAGCGCTTGAGGCTCCCATTACCATTTATTTTTTGCATTTTACTTTTATTTGGACTTCCTTTTCTTTCACTACATATTAGATTGGTATTCATTAGAGCTGGAGATAATTTCCTTGGGTTGACAAAAACAAGCCCACTTTAAGTCCTGTACTCATACAAGAGTAATGAGGAAGAGTTATTAAAATGGTTTCCCTGGCGATATATGCTATGAGAAAGCTTCATCGTAACTTAAAGCTATCTGTATCTCTGAACAAATTCGTGTACAGAAAGCTGAAACCTTTTTCCTAAAAAACGTGTATCTTCAGATGCCCGTTAAATAGATCATTCAATCAATCACATTTATATGCCTCAATTCCAAACTTGTTACTCCACTATATGCATTCGTAATATCAAATGGTCATATTAATAAAATTAGTGGAATTCACCCACTTTACCCAAACAAAAAATAAAAAAAAAAAAGGAAAAAGAAGTCATCTGAAGCAAATAGAATATGTTGATTACTAAAGCAATGGAAAACATTATAAGTCGTCAAAGCTTTAGTAAGAATGAGAGAAATGAGGAAAGAGTTAACCTGTCCCAATTAATATCTGTGTCAGCAAGAGCTGCCAGCTGAGGCGCAGTGGCTGTCTCAGTTTCCATAGCTATGGGCAAAAGTAATTAGACTGCTGCAAATCCTTATGCAATGGAAGTGAAGGAAAGAAGAAAAGTTGAGAAAGTTCTAGTCTTTTGTATGATGATTGTTCATTCCCGGGACTTTGGGGCTGAAATTTTGTTTTGAAAAAAGCAAGCAAGGCCAAGGGAGACCGACATCAAGGCGCCACATTCTAGCGCCCCCTCAAACTCAACAGGTTAAAATTACTCGTCGGAAATATTTTACATATCTAAAGATAATTTTTTAAATTTACTTTAAAATTTATGATCAAAGGCGCTTACAAATTTTATTCTCTCTAATTTGGAGTAATGGTTTTATATTTTCCTTTAATCTTAATATGGGTACATAGCTTCTAATCCTAATCGAATATATAATAATAAATTCATTTATTTTTAAAATATATTTTGATACATCTAATTTGTACTAGAATTTTATAGAGTCAAAGTAAATATCATAAGATTTATTACCTATCCTATTTTATAAGTAAAAACTGAAAAGTCTCAAAGTTAAAGGAACAAAATAGCCATAAAAAATTTAGATGGATTTTTTACCTTTTGAAAAAGCATTATTGCAAATTTCTTTTTGTGCAAATATATAAATATACATAGTAAGAATCATATGGATAAATTCAATTTAAAATTTTGATTCACTTTGTCAAAATAATGTAATAATTATTCATATAATGTTATAAATATATTATATTATGGATGTCCATTAGATAAGCTTGCAAAAGAATAAGCTGACAATTAGATAAGCTTGCAATCAGATAAGCTAGCAATTGAATAGGCGTGTAGCAACTTTTTTTTCTATAAATAAGAAGTCAATTCAATTTATTTGTCCATATGTTTGAAGAGAAATAAAAATCTCTCTCTCCCTCAATTTCTTTAGCTATATATCTTATTGTCTTGACATTTTATTATTATTTCATAATACGTTATCAGCATGAGGCTCAGCCATCTTGAACAATTACTTCGAAAGCATCGAAGGTTTGAATTTACATTTATTGTATTTCATAAATCCCGTAATCATTAAATTAATTACGTCTATAACCACTAAAAGTGGTTAAATTTCACGGTGCTTCATAGCTTCTGAAGCAACAATTGCTTTGAAGGCTGGTATACTCTAAAAGATAAATTAAGAAAAAAATTCTCTACATTATTGTATGCCTCAATTTATTCTCGAAGTGATAAATATGAAATCTATTCCCGTAGTGATAAATTTGATATTTATTGCCGAAGTGATAAATTTGATATTTATTACCGAAGTGATAAATCTGAAATTTATCCCTGAAGTGGTAAATATAAAATTTACACCCGTAGTGGTAATATGAAATTTACCCAGTGGTGGTAAATCTGAAATCTCCCCCCGTAGTGGTAAATATGAAATTTACTCCTGAAATAGTTAACTTGAATTTGTAGCTTTTGATATATCAGGCAAAAGCCATCTGTCACACCCCGCCTTGGGGGGTATGACTGGCACTTGGTGCCCTACTAGGACCTGACCTGCTGGACTATTAAGCCTAGGCACATCCGGTGCCTGGCTGGCTCTGACTCACATTTCTGGAAACAAAGGGCTATATAACGGCTGTAAACACAGCCCCCGGCCCATTGGCCTATAGCCTTCTGTACCTGTACTAACAGCTGACCAGAAACATCTCAATTCAGGGGAACCTATGCGGGCCGACAAGGCCGCCATGTTGTCTAGTTATCTGCAACTCAATCATAAAGTATTAAAAAGCTACGTGACCGGCAAGGTCACCACTACTGACAACTATGGCCCCACACGACCATCACAATAGAAAGAAGGAATGCTAACAACTATGCAACTGCACGGCCTCTCACGACCGGCTCATCTGGCCACAGGGAATATATACAGACTGCAAGCCTCTAGGAAGAATAATAGAAATGATCGGGACAGGGCCCCGACCTACCCGTACTGTACAACAAAAGGAACTGAACTACACCTCTAGAAATTCAGTCTCCGGATGACAGGAGCTGAATACTCGACCGCTGATGGGGATCACGTAGTATCGCCTGCTCGTCTATGGGTACCTGCAGGCAAGTAATGCAGCGCCCCACCGGGCGTCAGTACCGCTGGTACTGAGTATGTAAAGCAATAACTGAAAAAAAGATATCTGAAATCAATAACATAACTGACGAAACTGAAGTAGGAAGAACTAGATTAACTATCTGATGGTATAAATCGTACCTGTTCTTAATCATACTGGAGGGAGTAGGAATCATACCTGGAGACGTACCATTCTACTACTAATCTGCTCGTATCTAATGTAATATAGCATAACATACATAACATAACATGGCATACACAACCTTACCCGGCCCCCATAAGCCGGGAGGTACAATCAACACAGAATCTATACCCCTACCCCGGTCATCCCATCTCCTATACTGGCTGTAAGCATCCCGCCGGTCCCCTGGGTATGCACTTGGGCTCGCTGAGCCCCTGACTATAACTGCATCTGAGTCCGGAGGACTCCTGAATCTGCACCCGGGCGTATCCGCTCGACTGGGGTGTGTAAGGGCCGATCAAGGCATAAATATGGGGAAAACTGGCATCCCATCTTCGTCCCCTGTGGGACGGCATGCCACTCCGTGGAGCGACGTATCCTCGTCCTCTGGCGGACGAGTCGATACAGCTATTAACCCTGGGCGGTCATGGATGCTAGGTATTCCAACCCCAAACAATACAACGGTCTCAACTGGTAATATTGTCTGTATATCTCACATACTGAGGCTAATAGGGGTAAGGTATCGTATATATTACATGCTGAGCTAATGATAGTAATTTGTACGTATCTGTTATGTGCTGAGGCAGGTAAATACATATAAATATGAACATAATCCCTTGCCAGACTGTACTGGGGCAAATGCTATACAAGATAGTGTTTCTGCTGAAAACTATGCTGTTTACTGAGTTTCTGTATTAACTTGATTTCCTATTTCTAACATGCTTTTTAAACTTCATTTTAGTCTATTATTCTAGTTCTAAAATGCTTTACGGATACTGTACTACTTCACGGGGTTTCAACTGAACACAACAATATCTCAACATGACACATTACATCACATACTGAGTATACTGGGCAATCTGTAACACTTGCGTCAGAATCTATATCATACTGATAGGTCTCGTACACGTTACAACCCAATGCTTCTCATATTGTACCAATATTCATAATAATGCAATACTCGACTTCTGAACATTCTACTGGTCTGTAAATTACTATACTGTCTCAACATTACTTAACTTGCCGAGGAAACTAACTTTACATACCTTATCTTTGAATTATTCGTCCGTTGGACGAGGCTCGGCCGGTACTTCAACTATCTTCTCCCAACTGCATTCATAAATACGTCAATTAATACTAAATACAACTTTATTGTAAAGAGCAACGTCACTTTCGATATAGTTTATAGCCTAAACTTAGGCTTATCGAAAGACGGTCGAAAACTCGCTATTTTTCAGCGGCCCAGAAGGGAGAAATATTTACTTCTCAGCTAGGAACACATAGACACTAATTTAGAGCAATTCCACTTACCTTAGTTCGGTGGCTCGCCGATTCGTCGGCCGTATTTCACGAAACTAAATCCGTAGAAATGCTCTCTGCTGCTAAATACTTTGGTATCTAGGATTAATTTGAGTTTGGGCAGCATTTGGCAGCGTAATCGGACGAAAATATATAATTTCCTTCGTTCCTTTCTTTTCCCCCTGCGTTTGCCTCTGTTTCTCTGGAAATTTTTAAGGATTTTATCATTTAAAACCGAAGTGGGGCTTTATATACTTGGGCCTGGACAAGGCCAACGTGTCACGGAGCCATCGCGGAGGCCTCTCCTCCGTGACACGCTGCCATCGCGGAGGGGCTCTGCCTTGGCTCCTTCCGCGATGGTTCGACGGGCTTCTCGTCCGATCTTTTCCCGGGCCTTTCTCCAGCACGTATGGCCTTCAAATATGCTTAACCAACGTGCGAATAGGTCGTCTAGGTGCCGGGAATTCTACGGGTTATAACATTCTCCCCCCCCTTAAGAACATTCGTCCTCGAATGTACACTGTCATCTAGAGGACTACTTACTTTACTTTCTAGAAGAATTTCGGCAGAGTTTCCCCTGTAATATGGACTATCGCAAAAACCTGAGATGCAGAAAAGTCCAACACAGGCACTGCACACAATATTCTAAGATCCACTGGACAACTAAATATCACTTCTTTCTTTATCATTTACAACATACAACCATAAGGTACGGCATAAATAATAATACGGACATACCTGTCGCCTGATTAGGCCTGAAATAGATGAGGGTATCTGGTTTTCATATCTTCTTCAGCCTCCCATGTCATTTCCTCCCGATTTCTGTTACTCCACAATACTTTGATAGATGCCACATCTTTAGTTCTCAGTCTGCGAATCTGTCTATCTAAAATGGCTACGGGAACTTCTTCATAGGCTAACTCTTCTGTGACCTGAACCTCCTGAACTGGAACTACTGTAGAAGGGTCCCCTACGAATTTCCTTAACATAGAGACGTGGAACACTGGGTGAACAAATGCTAGCTCTGGAGGCAAGTTCAACTCGTATGCAACTCGGCCTATTCTTCGCCGAATCTGGTATGGCCCAATGAATCTTGGGCTAAGCTTGCCTTTCTTGCCAAACCTCATTACTCCTTTCATCGGGGACACTTTCAGGTATACCCAGTCATTCACTGCAAATTCTAGATTTCTGCGCCGCATATCTGCATAGGACTTCTGGCGGCTCTGAGCAGTCAGTAAACGTTCTCGGATAAGCTTTATCTTTTCCTCGGACTGCCGAACAATGTCTGGGCCAACTAATGCTGATTCTCCTATTTCAAACCAGCCCACCGGCGATCTACACTTTCGCCCGTATAATGCCTCGAAAGGCGCCATCTGAATAGCTGAATGGTAGCTGTTATTATAAGCAAATTCAATTAACGAGAGATGTTCATCCCAGCTACCCCCAAAATCTAACACACACGCTCGTAGCATATCTTCGAGCGTCTGAATTGTACGTTCCGCTTGCCCATCTGTTTGAGGATGGAATGCTGTGCTCAAGTTAACCTGCATCCCCAAACCTTTCTGAAACGACTGCCAGAATCTAGCTGTAAACTGTGCTCCCCTATCTGAAATAATAGATACCGGCACCCCATACAATCTAACTATTTCTCTGATATATAATTCGGCATAATCCTCAGCTGAGAAGGTAGCCCTCACTGGCAGGAAATGAGCTGATTTTGTCAGCCTATCAACTATTACCCAAATGGAGTTATTTCTGCGTCTAGTACGGGGTAACCCTGTTACAAAATCCATGTTTATTGCTTCCCATTTCCACATAGGTACCGTTATCTCTTGCGTCAAACCGCCCGGTTTCTGGTGCTCGGCTTTTACCTGCTGACAATTAGAACACCTAGACACAAATTCAGCTATCTCAGCTTTCATACCTGGCCACCAATAAATGTCTCTGATATCGTGGTACATTTTCGTCGCTCCTGGATGAAGGGAATAGCGAGCATAATGTACCTCATGCATGATTCATCCACGAAGCCCTGAAACATTTGGGACCAGAGGCGGCCCTTACAACGTAGCACATTATCCTCGGTTATCTGAAAATCTGGCTCCTTACCCTTCTGAACTCTATCTCTGAGCTGGACTAAATCGGGATCCTCGTACTGTCGTTCTTTTACCTCTGTAACCAATGATGACACCGCAGAATTCTGAATTACTGCTCCATCATTTCCTGTTTCCATTATTCGAATGGCTAGACCAGCTAACTGATGAATTTCGTTAGCTAATTTCTGTTTCTCAAGTCGCAAATACGCCAAACTCCCCATTGACTTACGGCTCAGGGCGTCTGCCACAACATTGGCTTTTCCCGGATGATACAGGATGTTCACATCATAATCCTTCAACAATTCTAACCAGCGACGTTGCCGCAGATTTAACTCCCTCTAAGTGAAAATGTACTGTAAGCTCTTGTGATCGGTATAAATATCAACATGAACTCCGTACAGGTAATGCCTCCACATCTTTAACGTGTGGATTACTGCGGCCAATTCCAGGTCATGGGTAGGATAATTCTTTTCGTGTTTCCTCAGCTGTCTGGAGGCATATGCAATTACTCTACCATGCTGCATCAACACACAACCCAATCCGACACTTGACGCATCACAATAGACTGAATAACCTTCTGTGCCTTCCGACAATGCTAACACTGGAGCGGAGGTTAATCTGTCTTTCAGTTCCTGGAAACTCTGCTCGCATGCCTCTGTCCACTGAAATTTTGCTACTTTCTATGTTAATTTGGTCAGAGGTGCCGCAATAGTCGAGAACCCTTCAACGAATCTCCTGTAATATCCTGCCAACCCTAGAAAGCTACGAACTTCCGTCGGGGTGGTAGGCCTAGGCCATGACTTAACTGCTTCTATCTTCTACTTGTCTACCTGTATACCAGCGTTTGAGACAATATGCCCTAAAAAGGCCACTGAGTTAAGCCAGAATTCACACTTCGAAAATTTAGCATACAACTGGCAGTCCCTGAGAATCTGGAGCACTGTCCGCAAATGAGTCCGGTGATCTGCTTCAGAGCGAGAATACACCAGAATGTCATCAATGAATACTATCACGAACAAGTCCAGGAAAGGTCTGAAAATACTGTTCATCAGGTCCATAAAGACTACTGGGGCGTTCGTTAACCCGAAGGACATAACTAGAAATTCAAAATGTCCATATCGGGTCCTAAACGCTGTCTTAGGAATATCTTTCTCACGTACTCGGACCTGGTGATATCCGAACCGCAAGTCAATTTTAGAAAAGTATCTGGCTCCCTGTAACTGATCGAATAAGTCATCAATTCTGGGGAGCGGATACTTGTTCTTTACTGTAACTTTATTTAGCTGCCGATAATCTATGCACATTCGGAGCGAGCCATCTTTCTTCCTTACGAATAAAACTGGCGCACCCCATGGTGAAGTACTCAGCCTGATAAAACCTTTATCTAACAAATCTTTCAACTGCTCCTTTAATTCTCTGAGTTCTGCAGGAGCCATACGATAAGGAGGTATTGATATTGGCTGCGTGCCTGGTAACAAGTCGATAGCAAAGTCTATTTCCCTTTCTGGGGGAATACCAGGTAACTCATCAGGAAATACATCTGGGAATTCATTCACCACTGGGACAGACTGGAGTGTCAGAGATTCTGCTTGGATATCCTGAACTCTGACCAGATGATAAATGCATCCCTTGGATATCAACTTCCTCGCCTGAAGGTAGGAAATAAACCTACCTTTTGGCGTAGCGGTGCTGCCCTTCCACTCCCGTACTGCTTCTCCTGGGAAGTGGAATCGGACCGTTTTGATCCAACATTCAACATTGGCAAAGCATGGTACTAACCAGTCCATACCCATTATGGCATCGAAGTCTATCATTTCTAACTCGACCAGATCTACTGTGGTCTGACGGTCAGCAATCTCTACTGTACACCCACGGTAGATTCGGCTAGCTGTGATAGAGTCACCGACGGGCGTAGATACTAAGAAGGGCTGCTGTAATGATTCTGGTACAATACTAAACTTCCGTGCCACAAATGGAGTAATATAGGACAAGGTAGACCCTGGATCAATTAACACATGAGCAGGGTGTGAGCAGATAGTTAGCATACCTGTCACAACATCAGGCGACGCTTCTGAATCTTGCCTCCCTGGTAAGGCATATGTGCGGCTTGGGCCCGCACCTGTACTGGAGGCCCCTGATCTGCCCCGACCCCTGCCTGCTGAAACTGAGGGCCTGCGCCCAGTCGAGGATGCTGTGGCTCGTGACCCTGCTGATATCCTATCCTGTCTATCGCGGTCCTCTCGACCTCTGGCTGGGCAATCTTTCATCAAATGGCCTTCTTGGCCACAAATATAACATGTGGTGGAGCCATATCTGCATGCTCCAGGATGGCGTCGATTGCATATAGGGCAAAGTGGTAGGGTATACCTACTCTGCTCCGTCCTCCTCTGTGATGGTGAATCTGCCATCTGCGAGCCTCTACCAGTCTCTAACTGCCCCCTACGGCTGAATCTACCCCCCTGTGACTGTGGCGGAGGCGGGGGCCTGGGCGGCCTGTCTGACAATCGGGGCCTGGGTCCTCCCCGGGCCTCTCTCTGTAACTCAACTGACCTGTCCCGGCGACGCTGTTCCTGATTAACCCTTCTGACCTCTCGTTGTCGCTGTCTGATGCCCTCAATATTCTGGGCAAATGCCTGAATTCGAGCAATGTCCATGTCCTCTCGTAGTGTGGCTGTAGTGCAAATCTCAACATATTCTGGATTCAACCCCGTAATAAAGCGATGCACTCTGGATGCCATGGTATCAACGAAGGCCGGTGCATATCGGGCTAAGGAATCAAACTGCAAAGAATATTCCCGAACACTCATGGCCCCCTGTTCTAGATGTAGGAACTGGTCTACCCGGGCCTGTCGAATCTCCCGCGGCAAATAATGATCCAGAAAGGCTCTTGAAAAGCTGGACCAGGTGGGAGGGGAAACATCTCTCCCTCGGGACCTCTCCCAGCTTTCATACCATAACACCGCAATATCCCGTAACCGGAATGCTGCCAACTCAACTGACTCGGTAGACGTGGCATGCATAACCCTGAAGATCCTCTGCATTTGGTCCAGAAAATCCTGAGGGTCCTCTGTCCGATCCGTACCTGTAAATTCTGGGGGATTCAAAGCTAAGAACTCTCGGACCCTCGAACTACCGGGCCCCCCTGATGATTCTGCAACTGTGGATGGCATTGGCTGACGTTGAGCCGCCATCATCTGTGCTAACATAACTACAGCACTCCTAACCTCCTAGTCAGAAGGGGTCGGTATAGGGGCTGCTGAAGGTAGAGTCGTCCCAAGTGGCTCCTGACGTGGTGGAGATTGCTGAGGAGGCTGGCACGATACCTCTGTAGTGCCCTCTGATCGGGCTGTCTCTAAACGAGGGCGAGGCATCCTGCTGGTGCCTTCCCCTTCTGCAACATCTAAGTTCCGACCTGTGATAGGATGGCGCTGGTCTGACATTATCTATAACCAAAGAATATGGTAAGATTTTTAGGGACTCAACCCTATACTGTACCGCTCTACAGCACGGCTGAATAAGAATAAAAGACAACCATCCTAACATGCCTTGCAGCCTCCTATCCATAGTATGTGGTGCACAACACATCCATGGACAAGACTCTGCTTAGCACGGCTTGCAGACTCCCTGGGATACGACCTGCTCTGATACCAAGTTTGTCACACCCCGCCTTGGGGGGTATGACTGGCACTTGGTGCCCTACTAGGACCTGACCTGCTGGACTGTTAAGCCTGGGCACATCCGGTGCCTGGCTGGCTCTGACTCACATTTCTGGAAACAAAGGGCTATATAACTGTTGTAAACACAGCCCCCGACCCATTGGCCTATAGCCTTCTGTACCTGTACTAACAGCTGACCAGAAACATCTCAATTCAGGGGAACCTATGCGGGCCGACAAGGCCGCCATGCTGTCTAGTTATCTGCAACTCAATCATAAAGTATTAAAAAGCTACGTGACCGGCAAGGTCACCACTACTGACAACAATGGCCCCACACGACCATCACAATAGAAAGAAGGAATGCTAACAACTATGCAACTGCACGGCCTCTCACGACCGGCTCATCTGGCCACAGGGAATATATACAGACTGCAAGCCTCTAGGAAGAATAATAGAAATGATCGGGACAGGGCCCCGACCTACCCGTACTGTACAACAAAAGGAACTGAACTACACCTCTAGAAATTCAGTCTCCGGATGACAGGAGCTGAATACTCGACCGCTGATGGGGATCACGTAGTATCGCCTGCTCGTCTATGGGTACCTGCAGGCAAGTAATGCAGCGCCCCACCGGGTGTCAGTACCGCTGGTACTGAGTATGTAAAGCAATAACTGAAAAAAAGATATCTGAAATCAATAACATAACTGACGAAACTGAAGTAGGAAGAACTAGATTAACTATCTGATGGTATAAATCGTACCTGTTCTTAATCATACTGGAGGGAGTAGGAATCATACCTGGAGACGTACCATTCTACTACTAATCTGCTCGTATCTAATGTAATATAGCATAACATACATAACATAACATGGCATACACAACCTTACCCGGCCCCCATAAGCCGGGAGGTACAATCAACACAGAATCTATACCCCTACCCCGGTCATCCCATCTCCTATACTGGCTGTAAGCATCCCGCCGGTCCCCTGGGTATGCACTTGGGCTCGCTGAGCCCCTGACTATAACTGTATCTGAGTCCGGAGGACTCCTGAATCTGCACCCGGGCGTATCCACTCGACTGAGGTGTGTAAGGGCCGATCAAGGCATAAATATGGGGAAAACTGGCATCCCATCTTCGTCCCCTGTGGGACGGCATGCCACTCCGTGGAGCGACGTATCCTCGTCCTCTGGCGGACGAGTCGATACAGCTATTAACCCTGGGCGGTCATGGATGCTAGGTATTCCAACCCCAAACAATACAACGGTCTCAACTGGTAATACTGTCTGTATATCTCACATACTAAGGCTAATAGGGGTAAGGTATCGTATATATTACATGCTGAGCTAATGATAGTAATCTGTACGTATCTGTTACGTGCTGAGGCAGGTAAATACATATAAATATGAACATAATCCCCTGCCAGACTGTACTGGGGCAAATGCTATACAAGATAGTGTTTCTGCTGAAAACTATGCTGTTTACTGAGTTTCTGTATTAACATGATTTCCTATTTCTAACATGCTTTTTAAACTTCATTTTAGTCTATTATTCTAGTTCTAAAATGCTTTACGGATACTGTACTACTTCACGGGGTTTCAACTGAACACAACAATATCTCAACATGACACATTACATCACATACTGAGTATACTGGGCAATCTCTAACACTTGCGTCAGAATCTATATCATACTGATAGGTCTCGTACACGTTACAACCCAATGCTTCTCATATTGTACCAATAATCATAATAACACAATACTCGACTTCTGAACATTCTACTGGTCTGTAAATTACTATACTGTCTCAACATTACTTAACTTGCCGAGGAAACTAACTTTACATACCTTATCTTTGAATTATTTGTCCGTTGGACGAGGCTCGGCCGGTACTTCAACTATCTTCTCCCAACTGCATTCATAAATACGTCAATTAATACTAAATACAACTTTATTGTAAAGAGCAACGTCACTTTCGATATAGTTTATAGCCTAAACTTAGGCTTATCGAAAGACGGTCGAAAACTTGCTATTTTTCAGCGGCCCAGAAGGGAGAAATATTTACTTCTCAGCTAGGAACACATAGACACTAATTTAGAGCAATTCCACTTACCTTAGTTCGGTGGCTCGCCGATTCGTCGGCCGTATTTCACGAAACTAAATCCGTAGAAATGCTCTCTGCTGCTAAATACTTTGGTATCTAGGATTAATTTGAGTTTGGGCAGCATTTGGCAGCGTAATCGGACGAAAATATATAATTTCCTTCGTTCCTTTCTTTTCCCCCTGCGTTTGCCTCTGTTTCTCTGGAAATTTTTAAGGATTTTATCATTTAAAACTGAAGTGGGGCTTTATATACTTGGGCCTGGACAAGGCCAACGTGTCACGGAGCCATCGCGGAGGCCTCTCCTCCGTGACACGCTGCCATCGCGGAGGGGCTCTGCCTCGGCTCCTTCCGCGATGGTTCGACGGGCTTCTCGTCCGATCTTTTCCCGGGCCTTTCTCCAGCACGTATGGCCTTCAAATATGCTTAACCAACGTGCGAATAGGTCGTCTAGGTGCCGGGAATTCTACCGGGTATAACACCATCTATATTGGGTTTTTGATACTGAAATTCATTTTGATGCGAGGGGTCTAACAGAGACCATCAAAGATAAAATCCACGCATCGAATCAAGACTATACTAAGATAATGATATTCCTCCGCCCTTTGATCAGGGCTTGAAATTAGAATATTACGTTGTTAAAGATCCTCTTATGTTGTGGAATAATTTAAAAGATAAATATGACCACGTGAAGATAGTCGTTTTTCCACAAGCATGTTATATTTAGATCTATTTTAGGCTACAAAACTTTAAATTTATATGTGAGTATCAATCTATGATTAATATTACTCTGAAATTTGTGGCATAAGTATGCTGGAGAAAACTTTTACCATTTTTCATACCTCGATTGTGCTCCTGAAGCAGTAATATTAAGAGATAGGACTTTTGAAAATATTTTGAAATAATCTCACATCTTCATGTGGTCGAGCTAAATAATAGGTTATTAATGAAAAATCATGAAAGTTGACCTACTGGTTCTAGTCCATTCCCTGAAGTGAATGAGACGAACTTCCACCAAGCTAAGCTGAGAAAGATCGTGGCCCCGATCATAGTCATGACCCAAATCGAGGTCATGGATATGATCGAAGAGCTCTAATCATGATGATCGCCTTGCAATAAATAATATTCTTCACTCTCAGAAGTGAAAAAAAAAAGGATGAAAGACATGAAACAATGCAAAACATAAACCAAAAAGATAAATTCCACCAATATGGAGAAAAAGATTGTGACCTCAGTGGTGGTCGTAGCAATGGTTGAGAGAGCAAATAATTTCTATAGCAATATATTAAAAGAGCTACTAAACTATCATGGTTTGATATGCTTAAAACACGTCCAGATGATTATATGTCATCCCTGAAGAATGAGAACTTATGATAAATGTTACAAATGCAGATCCATTTCCTGAAGTGAATGTGACAGTATTTAATGAAGTTTATCAATACAAACATGCACTTGATTTTAAGGATATCAGACTCACCTCCGGAATAGATAGAATAATGATTGTGATAGCATCATGATTCACCTCTAGAAGAGGTACAATAATTGAGAAGAAATATTCTCAATGTTTTATGTTTATGCCTGAAGCAGTAAAACTCTGAATGTTACTTTTGAGCAGTAAGATTCTTAAATCTACTCTTGAAATAGTACAAGTTTGAGATCTTCACCTGAAGCAGAAGAAATTAAAAGATATTTGAAGTGATGTCTTCTTATGCTTGAAAAAAAATAATAACCTATTGATAAATGCCTTATTTCATGCACATTTAAATGATTATGTTTCATCCCGAAGTAAATGAAAAGGATACTACTCCTGGAGAAATGAAATGAAAATGGATATACCTATTATTTTTGTTATAAAAGTCATTCTGTCGTATAAACAACTTGAATAATTTTATCAAGTATCATTTTAAGGCAAAAAATTAGAGTAGAATGCTTTATACTATAACTACATCGATACATTATGATTAGTTGCTATTGATTTCCTCGAAAGAAATAACATATCTCTTTTTAAAAAATGTGATTATTATGTATTTGTCTCTTTGATACAAAATATTCAGGTATTAATGGCAAATCTCCCAGAAAGAGATAATTTGAAATATTGAAGTCTCTCAAAGAGTATATGTATGATTGAACCATTCACCCTAGATCGTAATATATGAAATTGTTACCACTAGGACACAAGTAGTAAATCTAAATTTTACTAACAATAAAAATGGTTATTATATTAAGACTACAAATGATTGAAATATTAAATATCTCTAAATTACTATGGGTAAGAAATGTGTATGTGACAGTTATCAGAGCATGATAAGATCATATTCTATAATAAATCAAAAGTTTATTAATGTGAAACTCATTCTATAGTAAACTTGAAGTTTACTAAAAATAAATAGCACATATCACTTGAAGTTTACTAGTACAAATAATTTTATCAGTTGACATGACTATTTTGATCGTCCCGATTTAAATATGATATGTTAATTGAATATCAGAATATATTGAAAAACTGAAAGATTCTTCGAGAATTCTTTTATGTTGTTCATTCTCATGATAAGTTGGTATACCAGCTAATATTGGGACTAAATCTCCCAAAATTCTAAAAAGTATAAAAGGTGAATATGAGCCTGTTCGCCTGTCATACGATATCTTAAATAAATGCATCGATAAGATGGTCACATATGCATTTATTGTCAACCTGCAGTTTGACATTAAAGTTGCTTGCTCATATAAATTGAGTTTAGAGCATAACTTTTAGATTATGTGATCATTCATCTTAATAGTGCTGGTTTATATTCAAACTGGTTTGACGTTGAATGTCTCTGATAAATAATTAAACCATTTTATGAGAATAAAGCTTCAGGTCTATGTAACACCCTAAAAGTTCCTAATATCATACTCAAGACATGACACAGAGAAAATAGAAAAATCTGCACCAGATCACAGAACGATTCATCAGATGAGTCGTCAAGTCACCTAACGAATCGTTAAGTGAGTCATTAGGCAGGAAAAGTTGGTGAAAATATTGGTTTCGTAGAGTCTTAATGACTGGGGGAGAGATCCGTTAAGTGTGATGATGAATCATTAAGTGGAGGTGTTAAGAAAAGATCAGAAAGTTGAAATTTCTTTCAGTGATGATGAGTGGTGGGTGACGACCCGTCAAGTCCTCTAACGAGTCATTAAGTGACCGGTTATGACTGTCGGGGAAATTTTTCAGCCGAGTTATTAAGGATATTTTTGTAAAATCCTAAGCTCCTAACTTTTAAACTATGTCGTTTTGAGGGGAAAATCAGGGGATTGAGAGGGGAAATAGACGGGTTCCTCATTTCCTAACTCTCATCTTCAGAAAATCAAGACGTAGAACTTCAAAGCTACCTCTCAAGAGTTAGAGCTAGGGCTTCCCAAGTCTTCTCAGATTTCAAGGCTTCTCCATAAGGTGTTTCTTTCAGGTATGTGAAAATTCAACAAGGGGATTTTTTTTTTCATCCTTATGACCCAAATTATTTTCAGAAAACTTTTCTATTCTTGGCCTCGAAGGAGTTATGAATTAAGGTTTTTCAAACAACTCATGATTGTTCTTTAAATAATAGTTGTTCTTACAAGCTTCTATAACCTAGCATATGATTTTTCATGTTTTTGACTTAAATTAATAGCATTTCTTCTAACCCTAGATTTTAACATGATTTGTGGGTTGAACCTTGCATGATTTAAGAACTGGTCTAAATTTCTATTTTCCATTGATTATTATCTGAGTATAATCCGAAGCGTGTGGGCTTTAAATCAAAGTTAGTATTTTCAGATTATGAGTATACTAAATATTTTTCAGAAATGTCAGTTTATCAATTTATCACTTTATCAGTATTTTCAATATTTTCAGTTATCAGGTCCTCTAGCCTCTCAGGACACTTCTAAATAAGTAGTTTCGACTTAGCCTTAGGACACCAGTTTCGAGCTAATCAGTTTAATTAGTTATACTTAAGATTTCAGTTGGGAGTAGTACTTAGCACCGAGTGGGTCGGGGTTCAGCCTACCCAGGTTTATAAAACTACGTGACACCATAGGTTATTTGCCCGAATGGGCCTCAGATAGTAATCATACAGTTCAGCCACTATACCACGGCAAGGTACAATGGGCTTTTTTCGATATGGTGTATACATATACATCGAACTCTACCTTTAACTCACGTGGTCATATGTCGGTTAATAGGCTCTCCCACAGATCGGTACAGTCCAATATCAGATTTCAAAACAAGTCCACAATCCTTAATCAGTTTTACTAGTTTTACAATATCACACTACACATCAAAAAATTAAATACGCTACTTCAAACAGAAATAACCATAACATAACAATTAAATAACTTTTAAGAAAAAATAGATGAAACTCACTGTTGAAGGAGAAGGAGGAAGGAATTTACACCTAACACCATAAACCAACACTGTTGAAGGAGATGAACGAGAGGAATTCACACCATAAACCAATTATAGAGGAGCAAAAGTGTATACAATTTGTGCCCCGTATGGAACTACATAAACTTGTCTTGACACTAAATTAATTCACTTTTCTGAAAAATCAGATCCCATCATATTAAAGGGTGGGTTTGGCGTCTTTCTACGCGCAAGGTTTTTTTTTTTTTTTTTTTTAAATTATTTTTTTATATGTATACAAAATAGAATTTTAGATTAATTAAAAAAAATATTTAGATAATTTAACTTTTAAGTTAAGGAGTTTCTTCTTTTAATATAACTAAATTTTAGACACCATACTAATTAATAGATTATTACGTTAAAATTTGTAATTGTATACAATCAATTTTTTTTTTTACCTTTATCTTTTAATTAAAACCGGTACAACATTCTCTGATTTACTTGAATCTAACTTTTTGTTTACCATTATGTGTTGTTTTATTCATATTATTAATATTACTATAAAATTCAATACAACAAAATGTTTAAATAATTTTAATTTTGTGGTACTTCTAATATATCAAATATTTAACTTGATGATTTGCTTATCTTTGTTATACGTAAAAAAATACAGTCTACATTTATTTATGAATGTTAGCTATAATTGAAAATATTTCATGTTTCTGGACTTGTTTTTATGAAATTATAACCTTCTTTTTATAATTTCATACAGAAGTTATTATTGAATAAAAATATTTGCAAAAGCTATACAGAAATTCAACTAAAATGTATCATCCTTAGAATGCTTAATACATCATTTTCAAAGAAGGGTTAGTAATTTATGATAAACATATAAGTAACAATTATTGAAATTAAAAAAAGGCTTAATGATATCTTTAAAAGTCCAAATGATATCTATCTACAAGAAAATTATAATGGAACTCTTTTCCCTCTTCTCCTAATCTTAGAATCAAGAAAATATGAGGGCATATCACGTAGAAATGCTTATACTTAAAGAATATATATACCAAAAAAAAAAAAAAATCATAAATAGAAAACAAAAAAAGTAAATAGCTCAAAAAAGAGAGACAATTTTAATAATGGTCGTGATCATGAATGACCTATGCAACGGAATTGCTTAAAGGACATACAAGCTACAAATGATGAAGTAATCACAGGAGGAAATATTTTTACCAAATAAAAATAGCAGAAAACATTAAATATTTTGTCTTTCATGATTCCAAGTAAACCAACAATACCTTCATCATAAGAAGCTTTATTCTCAACTTTTTTTTCTTTATATAATCACTCACTACCTTCATTTATTTTTAGTTCATTCATTATTATTGTTGTTGCAACTTCAGTTTCATGAAAATTTTCCTGCAATTGACATTTTTAATAATTTGCCTATTAAGCTTATACAGGGATATAAAACAGGTGAACAAAATAAATAGCTAAGAGGTAAGAGCTTTGCTTTTATGGATATATACTATAGAGTTCAAAAGAAGCTTAAAAAGACCTAAAAGACAAATAAATATTTGCTAACACTAAATTGAATTATAAAAAAGCTAATCATATCTTCAAAAAGTCATGTTACATAAATGTTTTGTCTTTTATTGCTATGGTTAACAAAAGGTAAGTCATCTTATATAATATAACTATCAAAAAGATTATCGCGACTTAAATTTTTCTACAAGTTCATTAGTTTCTTGATAAATTAAGGATTTTAAATAGAGACTTAAATAAGGAGGAAGAGAAAAAGAATCAAATAATTAGAGATTTTGATCAAATGAAAGGGAAGAAAAGCAATAACTATTGAAAAATTGATTTCTTTAATTTTTTTTTCATGTGAACGTTAGCTATATATTAGATTTTATAAACATAAGGCATGGGAAAAGAATTAAAATGGATAGTTTTAATAGCTGAAGGTAAAATGTCACCATCCAAATTGTCGTAATTGGCACCCATACCAATCTCTCAGTGGGGGCGTACCATCGTTTTTCAATTAAATTAGAATTCATACATTTGTTTTAATCAAAATAGAATACTCATGAAATAAATAACGGAAGTTTTCAAACCATGAATAAAGAAATAGCAGCAGAACTATATATTATAACCCAAAAGATCCGAAAGGCATTGTACAAGGGACTCTAACTAATAGTGATTAAGAGTAGTAAAAATAACAGAAAGCATAATCAGTGTTTGGGATAAATATACATCTGTTGAAAGAGGATCTGCGGTAACTTGGATGGAAGTCTGCTCATCCTCAGATCAAGTGTCAAATGACTCTAAAGGTGTGGTCTCGATGAACTCCCTGGATCACAGTTTGCACTTAGAAAAGAAGTGCAGGAGTAGCATCAGTACAATACTATGTACTGGTAGGCATCATAGGTCTACCTTGAATAATAACAAGTATGCAGTATAAATCTATAACCAAACAAGATACATCAACAACTAGACACAAAGTTTACCCAACTCATACATCCATGTAGTCATTAATACTAAGTAGTTCTATTACATCATCAGGCTAAACATTACCAACATATAGAAAATATATAGTTCTCAAAATCAGATAACAAACTATCACAAGTTATAAAGAACATAAGTCAAAATAAATGCAAAGGAATCATGTCCACACCAAACATATAGTCATATAGCTATGTATCTTATCAATTTCCCTCTATACCGAACTTGATCTCAAGTTAGTCACTCATCAATGTCAAATCTATACACACATGTTAGAAAGTCATATGTTTGCCCTTTCAATCATGACCTGCAGGGGACTCTAGAAATTCATGTACTGTATTAGTGTGATACTCGCTCCCACTCATCTGCTCGTACAGATACTCACCTCGAACATGAGCCACATAAATTATAATTGCTCATCCGGATGCTCCTCTTAAACATGAGCCTCTCATATCAAGACAATGGTATATTATCCATTATTTATCAGTATATTTTAATATGATCTCAAATTAGTCATCACACAAGAAAATTTATAAGCAATACTGATTATCACAATTGTACTTTAAAATCCCTGAACTATATTCACAGACTTAGACAAATTCAGAACTCATTCGAATAACATAACTAAGTCACCATAGTCTCTATCACAATCAGTGTCCGAAGACCAGCCAAACATGCTCATCAAGCCATAATACATACAAGGCACTAAATAAAATCTAACTTCGCATAAAACTATAACCTACCTCAACTGGAGGACTTGGGTATCAAGCTACTCCATAAGAGCCTTGTCTTTCCTCAATGCTTCAGAATGTTCAAAGTCTACAGTAAATAAATAAGCAGTACTCAATCATATACCTCTTAAATCAAGACTTAAGAATTCAATACCACTTTGTTCTACCCGTTATCAAGATTCAAATCATTACCCACGAGTTAAGTCATCATTATCTAGCCCCATAAAGATCATTCCAACCTAGTTCATGGAGTTTCTACTCCTTCAAACCCTTTAAAGCATTTTTTAATGCTAAAGGTCTCAGCTTTATTGAATTCTAGATATCAAACTATCATATTGATGAACTAAATATTCACATTCATCCTGTGAAGTATTAATTGCTTACTTTTAAGCCTAGAAGTCCATAAACATCAACGCACATCAACTTACCCTAACTTTCATAATTCTAGAGTTTTTTAGTTTGAAATTTATCATTAAAGAGCACCCATTGGTTTTAGGGTGTTAGAGGATTAAAAGATGAAAAGATTAACAAGAAAATCTTACCTTGGAAGAAGTAATCTCTCTTGCCCTTGAAAAATCGCACTCGAGCTCTCAAACTTCGTGCCGTAGAACTATGGGGTGTAAAATCTTGAATTTTTGACTTAAACAGGCATTCTGCCTCGCGACATCTGCTATAGTGATCAGGGCCTTTCTACAGCCGCTACAATGAGCACTCCGATTGCTGCAGTGATCTCGCCATAGTGAAAATTCCACTGCTGCAGCGGTGCTTGCAGGGAGGGTAATATGCATTCGAACAACCATCCCAATGGCCATCTTAGCCACCACATATATTGCACGTGTTACAGTGTTGCCACGAGTGGTGTCCTCCGCAATTCAGACAAGATTCCCTAAAATATGAGTATCCACCATTTAAACCATTTGTATTCCACGATGTCATGTCAATAAAGGTATCCGAAAAAGAAGAAAAAAAATAAAATAAAATAAAAAAGAATTAAAACAAACACTAAGACCAAGTTGTCAGCACTAAGAAAAAAAATATAGTAAATTTACACTTAAGAAAAATTCACCAATTGCCAAGTCCCCGGCAATGGCGCCAAAAACTTGTTCGGTTGGTTTTGTGGGTTATAAAACCGACACGCAAGTGCACGTGGTCGAACAAGTAGTAAGTGGCTTTAGTAAGCCAAGTATCGATCCCAAAGGGACTTGGATTAAGTGCAATTTGCTCAAGTATACTATATTTTACTTCTAAATATGCCGACAACAACGTAACGAAAAAGTTAATAGTTTGTTTTATAAATTTTTATACTAAAACTAAGAACAATTATCTACTTTGAATCTGAACTATGGATGAAAGCATGCTGAGGTTAAACGAACATGTAATGAAACTGATTATCATCATAAATTGGTTAATCTTTTCTTCCTGTTGCTAGCCAAGAACAATTGCCAAGAGATTAAAACTCTCGTATTTAATCTCACTTAAGAATCATGAACCATCCGTCTACATTTCTGTGATCAAATGCAATTCATGTCCTATCCATATGATTCCGGTTCCTAAATTGACTAATACGACTTTCAGGTATATTTCTATCCTGAAAGCAAATCAAGACCCAATTTTCCCAAATCAAGTAAAGAACATATCCTATTAATTCACAACTTTCCAATTTCGTGCTCTCTCGAGTGAAACCGGACTTTTTAGATGTGCATTAATGTAGGCCACACACCAATGCAGTAAGAACAAGAATTAATAGAACAACATGGAAGAAAAGATGAAAAACCAGATAATCAATAATCAAATTTCATCACAATTGTTCATAACCTCAGCAAGGAGAGGAATTAGCCACTCATTTGTGGATTAATCATCATAAAACGAGTGTTAATCATACAAGCAATTGAATTAAAGAAGAAAGAAAGAGAGAAAAAACCCTGAACTTTTCGTCCCTCAACTGCCTGTAACCCACGTCCTTGCTCCACCGTCTGAATTATGAAAAATGAACCTAAGTGTGCTATTTATAGTAGTGGGACTTTTTCCCGGAATAACAAGCAACGTGTCACAGAGTGCATCGCGGAGCACTGCCTCCGTGACACGCTACGGACGCGGAAGCTCTCTGAAAATCACCCGAACTTGGCCCCGGCAGCACCCTGCTGCGTTGGCAGCGTGTCACACTGCTTGGGCAGCGCGTTGCCACCTCTTGGTCGCGCAGCCGACCTGCCATGGCACGTTGCCAACGCGCAGGTGGGCTGTTGTGGTCGGCCTGCCTGCCGTGGCACGTTGCCGACGCGCCGGTGGGCTGTTTTGTGCCTCCTCTTTGCCGACGTTCGCGTGTTAATTCTGTTTCCAATCCTCTACTTCACCAACTCATGGATTAGTTACTCAAAAGTCATCAAAACCTACAAAACAAAGGCTAATCATGTTGGCTAGCACATATCTTCACTTCATATAAAATTACATGAAAATGTATACAATAACTTAGATAAACAAGACTAATTTAAGTCATAAAGCGTATCTCGGGCATGCTATTTTTGCCCGTGATCACTTGCCAGGACAAAGAACGATAAAGACATGATATCACTCGTGAGCCCCATTGGGCTAGGGAAAACACTCTCCGACGAGGCCCCAAATATGAATAAATACCTTCGGTGGCACATAGTTCTGACACCTGAGCACACTGAACTCTGACCTACTCGATGCTAGATACTACTCCCCAAATATGCATATTGTTCATAGTCATAGTCATGAAACATACTTGGTTTTGCATGGGCTATTCGAAAACATGAAAATCATAATCAAACTTGACATACATGAACTAGCCATGAAAACAGTGCCGCTGGGTCGGCCATAATACATAAGCTTGAGATTCATGAAATCATACATAATTGAGAAAAATCATCATAACTTGAAAATCATAAGTTCATGAGAGAATCTAGTAGAAAACATGCATTCATAATAATAAAACATGGATTGAATTATAAGAGACTTGAATTCATAAGAGATCATAAGAGATTTCATGAGAACTGGGTATAACCTTAGAATTTCTTATGATCATGCTTGAAGACTTGAATTCATGAGATACAGATGAAATTGGGTATGAAAGTGGAATAAATACCGCATTCATGACCCTACATACCTGGGCTCGAAGAATCTTTAACTTGATTTGGAGACCCAAGGGAAATTGAGAAGAAGATGATGAAGAACCCTAGCCTTGCCTTGAGAGGATTTGATCTTCAACTCGGGGTGTTAGGAGTAGAATGAGAGTTAGGAATGAATAAAACCCTAGAATATACCCTCTTGAGAGCTTAAAATGACTTAGATTAGAAGTTAAGTACATAGGAAGTACGGAAATACCCTTAATGACCCGGCTAAAAATTAAACTCTGGCAGACTTAAAGAGTCACATAATGACCCGTTAGGACATATGACGGGTCGTCAAGTGCCATTTGTGATCGCTGGATAGATTTTCCAACTTTTTGATCTTTTCTTGTTGCTCCACTTAATGATCCATCATCACACTTAATGGATCTTTCCACCAGCCATCAAGACTGTCTAAAACATAAGTTTTCTCCAACGTTTTCTACCTAACAACTACCTAACAATTCATTAGATGACTTGACACCTCACCTAATGAATTGTTCTTTGATCTGGTGTAATTTCAGCTGTTTTCTCGGTTTCATGCTTCAGGTCTGATCATAGGGACTTTTAGGGTGTTACATCATCTCCCTCTTGGGAACATTCATCCTCAAATGTAGATTAAGTAGATTAGAAAGATAGGAAAGGAATTGTAATCCCAAATCAGAAATGCTACTACTGAAAACTGATGAAGTGACTATCTCTGAATTAAGATACATGATTGAATTGAATTCATGAAACATACATTGCATGCTAAGAGATGAAAGGAACTTAGAGACATGAACTTGATATGAAACTGAATAGAGTACTAAGGAGGAATTGGGTACCTCATGCTGGAACTGAGATGGATGGAAAAATATGTGTATCTAGCCATCATATCTACTTTGGCTTCCTGCATTGCTCCCTCAACTAGCTGATTCCTCCACAAAACCTTCACTGAAGCTACTTTCTTATTCCTCAACTTGCAAACTTGACAATCAAGGATCTCAATTGGAACCTCTTTATAGGTAAGGCTATCCTTCACACCAATGATCTCTACTAGAACAACTAGATTTGATCATCGATGCACTTGTTCAGCATAGACATGGAAAAATAGATGCACTGAAGCTAACTCCACTGATAGCTCCAACTCATAAGCTACCTTCCTAACTCGCCTTAGAATCTTATAAGGAACAACATATTAGGGACTGAGCTTTCGCCTTCTTGCGAACCTCATAACTCCATTCTTGGGAGATACCTTTAAAAACATCCAATCATCGACCTCAAACTCAAGCTCTTTGCTCCTAACATTCGCATATAATTTCTGTCAAATCTGAGCTTTTTTTCAATATTTCTATAATAAGCTAAACCTTCTCCATAGTCTCATAAACTGAATCTGACCCCATCAATGTGGACTCATGTTATGACCCGAATGGAGGCCCGGATCGCACGGGACAAGGAGCCCCGAGAGACCCCAAATAGACCCATGGCATAAGCATACATCTAACTTGATTAATAGAACTGAAGAATCAACAAGATAATCATAGTGGAAGTCTAAATTAAACATAACATCAGAATACACAATCTAAAGCTAAATACATCCTTTGTCTGAAAAGCCTCTAAACATGACGAGTTGATGGGACAAGACCCCAACTAACTCAAGAAAACTTAAACTGAAAAATACATAAAGGAAATCTGAATAAGTCTAGTCCTCGGGAGATAAGGACTCACCAACAACATAAGATGCTAACTCTAAAGGCTGACTATGGACAGGGTTGAGCCTGAGAACCGGGTCCTGTATCATAAAATGATACATCATAGAGTATGCGTCAGTATGTGGAATGTACCGAATATGCTAGGTAAGTAAAATCGCTTAGATAAGTAAAATAATTTAAAGACATGCATAATGTAAATCATAAACAATAAACATCTTAGAGTAGGGCTTGCATGCATTCTTTCTGAAATCACGATCTCATCATAAAGTAATATAACATCATAACTGAATCGATTGACTCAAAGTTTAAATTTGATAGTCATGAGTAAAACTGAACATTGAGTCAAACTTGCTTTAGAACATATATAGATGTATAAATCTCATGTATGAACAACATGCATAAAGAAAATCATGAGGAACAATGGGAGACTCGTTTGTTAATCGACATACCACGATAGAGCTGATGTGGTCCCAACTAGCACACTCAAGTGGGTAGAGCCGTCCAAATCTTTTTCAAGGCTAGGGGCGATACCATGATATTGATATCAAGCTCATGGCCCAATAGGGCAGGGGATAACTCACAAGGGAGGTCCTGAAGTCATATTTGTGTATGACCTACGTTGCCGCGTAGTTATGAGGCATAGGGTGATCGACCCTTAGCCAACTCGATGCTAGACGCTACTCCCAAAAACATACATATGCTCTACATTGTTTTTTCAATGAAGCTCAACATCATCTATTGACGAAGCTCATAAATCAAATATATCTCAAAGCTGAAGTTATGCATATGAAAAGCTTTAACTCAAACCATACCACAAGCTGAAAAATAATTGGGAGTCTTCGTTCCAAAACCATGTGGTAAGCTTAATTTGAAAACGCATAAATCATACTTGAATCATGTGGGCATTGCCCAATACTTTCACATGCTGGGAAATACTCATTTTACATCGAAAACATTATTATAAACATGGGTAGCTTGAAAACATGCTTTTCATCATAATATCTCATCATAATCATACATTCATCACAAATCTCATTTTTCATAAACTTCTCATCAATGGGCCATTTAATTCATAAAGCTTGAAACATGATTTTGATTGGAAAAATTATAAAACTTGCCCATAAATCATAAAACATATTTAAATCATACCATTTAGAGAATTAGAAAATTCATGCATTTGGGTTAAAACCCCATCAATTAGACATAGGAAATTCATAATTTAGAGAGGGATTGGGCATGGGTGTGAAAGGAACCACCCATTCATAACCCTACATACCCGATGGTAGCTGATTCTTACACTTCTATGAATGCCCAAGAAGAAATCAAAGAGAACTTGAAGAACAATAAGCTTGATCACCCTCTCTAAACTTCTACCTTTGCATGCATGAATGAATATGGCCTAAAATGAACTTAACCCTCTTAAAAAACATCATTCATATCTCAAAACGACGTAGTTTAGGCCTTAGGATCTTAGAAATGATGGAAAAACCCTTACTAAAATCGCAAAAAATAACTGCCAGATGGTCCCCACGAGGGACCTAACGAATCGTCATCATGGGCCACAACTCATGAGTCGTCTGTTAAGTTCACTGCTTATTCGGGCTCGTCACGGGAGACTTCACGACTCGTTACTGGGTGTCCACGACTCGTGGTCACCACTTATCCTGTACACTGCCTCATCCTTGATTAAATTTTTACCCAGCTACTCACGATCCTCCCCACGATTCGTGGTGATTGACCACGACTTGTAGGGTCCTTCCGTTAGGTACACTGCCCTCTTACTTCTCTTTTCTCACTTATCACTCTCCACGACTGACCTTACGACTCATGGGGATCCCACTTCCCAATTTTCACTCATCACCTGAGCTTCACCGCGAGTTACATCACGACTTGTGGGCTGCTCTCACGGGCTACATCACTACCCATCCTGATGCCTAGTGCCAGATTTTAAGTTTTCTCCATTTCAACTCTCGGGTCTGATCTTTGGGATTTTTGGGTATAACAATATCTCCCCCTTGGAAACATTCGTCCTCAAATATTGGAAAACATACAGAACAATCGAGAAATGTAATAATCACATTCAAATACTGATTATTTAAACTTAAAACCGACGGGATGACTATCTCCGATTCAAACTACATAGCTGAACTGAATTCACGAATTGTACATACATCCACATGCATAAAAGAAACTTGGACACATGAACCGATCATGAAAACTAAATAGAGTTTTAGGTCAAAACTGATACCTCAAGATGGAATTGAGCCGGAAGAGAATAAATGGGGGTATTCAGCCATCATATCCGCTTCAGCTTCCCACGTAGCTCCCTCAACATGCGGATTCCTCCATAAAATTTTAACTAAAGCTACTTCCTTATTTTTTAGCCTTCGAACCTAACAATCCAGTATTTCCACCAAAACCTTCTCATAACTAAGGCTGTCTTTCACACCAACACTGTACACCGGGACAACTAGAGTTGGGTCACCCAAGCACTTCTTTAAGAGGGACACATGGAAAATAGGATGCACATAAGCTAATTCTGTGGGCAACTCCAGTTCATAGGCCACCTTGCCAACACGTCTCACAATCCTGTACGGGCCCACATAGGAGGGACTAAGTTTCCCTTTCTTTCTGAACCTCATCACTCCCTTCATGGGAGAAACCTTCAGAAATACCCAATCATCAACTTCAAATTCTAATTCCCTTCTCCTCACATCGGCATAGGACTTTTGGCGACTCTGAGCAGTTTTCAACTTGTCCCTTATCAACTGAATCTTCTCCATAGCCTAATGAACCGAATCTAGTCCTATAATTGCCACTTCGACAACCTCAAACCAACCAATGGGAGACCTACATCTCCACCCATAGAGATCCTCGAACAGTGCCATCTGAATACTGGAAAGATAGCTGTTGTTATATGCAAACTCGATAAGAGGCAAATGATCATCCCAACTACCTTTGAAGTCAATCACGCATGCTTTCAACATGTCCTCGAGAGTCTGAATTTTCCACTTTGCTTGAACATCTGTTTGCGGGTAAAATGTTGTGCTGAGCTTAACTTGATACCTAGTCCTTTTTGAAATGACCTCCAAAATTGAGAGGTACATTGAGTACCTCTGTCTGAAATGATGGACAAGGGCACTCCATGCAATTGAACTAGCTCCAAGATATATAGTTTGGCATAATCCTCCACTGAATCCGTGGTTTTGACTGGTAGAAAATGAGCGGACTTGGTCAACCTGTCTACCACCACCCAATGGATTCGTATTGTCAACGAGTGCGAGGCAATCCTGTGATGAAGTCCATATTGATTTATTCCCACTTCTAAGTAGGAATACTGATATCCTGAAGCACACCTCCCGGTCTCTGATGCTGTACTTTCACCTACTGACAGTTTGAACACTTAGCTACAAACTCTGCAATGTCCTTCTTCATGACATTCCACCAATTAGACTTCCCGTAAGTCATGGTACATCTTGGTGGCATCTGGATGGATTGAATACCTAGATCCATGCGCCTCGTGCAACATCCGACTCATCAAATCATCAATATCCAGAACACATAGGCGACCCTGGTATCGACGCACACCATCTCCCCCTTTGGGGACGACCTCCACCTTTTGATTTTTTGAACCGCTTCCTTTAACTTTACCAAAATAGTGTCCTCATCTTGTCTAGCTTTTACATTAGTCACCAATGATGATTTTGATCCGTTTTGAACAATAACACCACCATCGGTTAAGTCAACCAACCTAACTCCCAACCTTGCGAATCGATGCACATCTCTCACCAGCTCCTTCTTCCCCTCGCCCACATGAGTCACACTCTCCATAGAGAGTCTGCTAAGTGCATCCGCTACTACATTAGCCTTACCTGGATGGTAAAGGACGTTCATATCGTAGTCTTTGAGCAGCTCCAACCACCTCCTTTGCTGAAGATTGAGGTCCTTCTGTGTAAACACATATTGCAAATTCTTATGGTCCGTAAATACATCCACGTGGACCCCATAAAAATAATGTCGTCATATCTTCAAGGTGAATACCACCATGGCCAACTCAAGATCATGGGTCGGGTAATTCTTCTCATGAACCTTTAGCTGTCTAGAAGCATATGCTATAACTTTCCCATGCTGCATCAACACACACCCAAGTCCGATTCTTAAAGCATCATAATACACCACGAACCCATCGGTACCCTCGGGTAGGGTTAATACCGGTGCTGAAGTGAATCGAGTCTTCAACTCTTGGAAGCTCTTCTCACAAGCCTCCGACCATTGGAATTTCACCTTCTTCTAGGTCAATTTGGTCAAAGGTGTTGCAATCAAGGAGAAACCTTCAACAAACCTCTGATAGTAGCCGACTAAACCCACGAAGCTCCGAATATCTGAAGGATTCACCGGTCCAGACCAATTCTTCACCGCTTTTATTTTGCGAGAGTCCATATATATGCCCTCAGTTGATACCACATGGACCAAAATGCCACTGAGTTCAATCAAAACTCACACTTGCTGAATTTGACATATAATTGGTGATCCTTGAGAGTCTATAACACTAGTCTCAAATGAGCAGCATGCTCCTCCTCGCTCCGAGAGTATATCAAGATGTCATCAATAAACACAATCACAAACATATCTAAGTATGGATTGAACACCTTGTTCATCAAGTCCATAAAAGCTGCAGGAGCATTTGTTAGTCCAAAAGACATAACTACAAACTCATAATGACTATACCGCATCCTGAAGGCTGTCTTTAGGATGTCACACTCCTGGACTCTGAGCTGATGATACCTGGATCTGAGATCTATCTTTGAGAAACACTTGGCACCCTGAAGCTGGTCAAATAAATCATCAATCCTAGGTAGAGGATACCTTTTCTTGACGGTGACCTTGTTCAATTGCCGATAATCAACACACATGCAAAGAGAATCATCTTTCTTCTGAACAAAGAGAACTGGTGCACCCTATGGGAACTTGCTAGGTCTAATGAAATCTTTATCTAACAGGTACTTCAACTGTTCTTTCAACTCCTTTAGCTCGACTGGGGCCATTCTGTAGGGAGGTATAGATATAGGCTGCGTGTCGGTAAGAAGATCAATACCAAAATCAATCTTCCGCCTGGGAGGGATTCCCGGTAGATCATCACGAAAGACCTGAGGATATTCACACACTACTGGGATAGACTGGATAGTCGGGGCCTTGGATGTTGCATCCTTAACACTAACTAGATGGAACACACAACCTTTGGAGATCATCTTTCTGGTCTTAAGGTAGGAAATGAAACGACCTACAGGCACAAATGAACTACCCTTCCATCCTAAGATTGGCTCTCCTGGAAATATAAACTCTACTGCCTGGGTTTGACAATTAACTGAGGCATAACATGCAAATAGCCAATCCATGCCGAGGATAACATCAAAATCTGTCATGGATAACTATATCAAATCTGCTGAGGTGACTTTCTGAAGAACCAAGATCGGGAAACTTCTATTCACCCGTCAAGCTACAACTTGCTCACCTACTAGAGTAGAAACTGAGAAGGGTTCTGACAAAACTTCGGGACTGACTCCGAAGCTACTGGCCACATAAGGTGTCACAAAAGACAAAGTAGCCCCCTGATCTAACAAAGCATAAACATCAAGATGGAAAACTCATAACATACCAGTGAGTACATCCAGGGAGACCTCCTGCTCCTGGCGGGGTGCTAATGCATAGAATCTGTTTTGGCTGATACCACCACTTGTGCTAGTAGAAGTCCCCTGATGTGCTGAGCGTGCAGGAGAAGCTTTTGAATTAGAAGCTGGGCCTCAGGCCCCATCATGATGCAGTCTTGCCGCTGGGCAATCTCTAAGCATGTATCCGGGCTTCCCACACCCAAAACAAGCACCTATACCTGCTAAGCACTGGCCCATGTGCCCCCGACCACACCTACGGCAAGCTGGGATGCTGGAATCTGTGGGTCTACTGCTCTGACCCCTAGAGCCTGATGCTAGCCCCTTCTGGTCATGCCTGGTCCTAGATGGCGCACTCAACGTTGAAGATGCTAGGGCTGAAGATCTTTGGTGGGTTTGCTATCGGTACCCACCGCCTAACCTCGGTTGAGAGAATCTGCAGTTCTCGATCCTGGCCCTCCTGGACTCCCTCTCTCTCAGATGTTCCACCTCCATCTACTGGACGTACAAAACTATTCGAGGGAAATCCATATCCTGATGGAGCATGGAGGTCCTGCAATCCTTGTTCAAAGAGCCCGCCACTCTATGAGCGAACCTGCTCACCCTCGCCCTTTGATTAGCCACTAACTCTGGGGCGTACTTCGATAGGCGAGTGAACTCAAGGGCATACTCCTGCACCATCATCCTCCCTTGCTTCATATTTATGAACTCAGCTGCCTTCAGCTCCCTCATCTCATGAGGGAAGAACTGATCTAATAATGCAACTTGGAACTCTTCACAAGTGACAGGACCTTCTCCAGCGGCCCCACTATCTTTCCATTGTCGAAACTAGATGTGTGCGACCCTTTTAGCTGATATGAGGCCAACTCCGCACACTTAACTCCATTCACCCCCATGACTTGGGTGATCTTCACAATCTCATCTATGAACTCATGAGGGTCCTCATCTACTTTTAACCCGAGGAACTCTGGCGGGTTCATTCTCAAGAAATTCCTAACTCGAGTCGTCGCTGCATTACCATTTCGCGGAACATATGTAATTGTCTGTTGATTGACCTGAGCAGTCAAGGCCTACGCAAGCATCTGAATAGCTGCCCGAAACTCGGCATGGGCAACCGTCTTTGGTGCCTGGTGCTCTTGAACTGGTGGAGCCTGCGGGTGTCCGATCCGCTGCCATCCTCGTGGCCTTCACCATTCCCATTCCTCCTACCATTTACTCTTCGAGGATCCAGGATTTTGCAGTCGAGAATAGCACGAATTAGAAGGACAGGGAGACTTTTCGTTGCACGACATAGATCATGAAAGAAGGGAACATTTACTAAATATTTCGTAGCCTCTTCGTCATAAGTATGGCGCACTTCACACCCATAAAAAAGACTCTACTTAACTCCGTTTTCAAACACCCTAGGAAACTTCAAACCTATGGCTCTGATACCAAGTTTGTGACAAACCAAACGGAGGCCCCGATTGCAACACGGGACAAGGAGCCCCAAGAGACCCCAATCGACCCATGGCATAAGCATACATCTAACTTGATTAATAAAACTGAAGAATCAACAAGATAATCATAGCGAAAGTCTAAATTAAACATAACGTCAGAATACACAATCTGAAGCTAAATACATCCTTTGTCTGAAAAGCCTCTAAACATTACGAGTTAATAGGACAAGACCCCAACTAACTCAATAAAACTGAAACTGAAAGATAAATAAAGGAAATCTGAATAAGTCTAGTCCTTGGGAGATGAGGACTCACCAACAACATAAGATGCTAACTCTAAAGGATGACTATGAATGAGGCTGAGCCTGAGAGCCGGATCTTGTATCATGAAACGATATAACATAGAGTATACGGTCAGTATGTGGAATGTACTGAGTATTTAAGGTAAGTAAAACCGCTTAGATAAGTAAAATCATTTAAAGACATGCATACTAAAAATCATAAACAATAAGAATCTGAGAGTAGGGCTTGCATGCATTCTTTCTGAAATAATGATCTCATCATAACATAACATAACATCATAACTGAATCGATTAACTCAAAGTTAAAATCTGATAGTCATGAGTAAAAATGAACATTGAGTCAAACCTGCTTTAGAACATATATAGATGTATAAATCTCATGTATGAATAACATGCATAACTGAAATCATTAGGAACAATGGGAGACTCATCTGTTAACCGACATACCACAATAGAGTTTATGTGGTCCCAACTATCATACTCAAGCGGGTAGAGCCGTCTAAAGCCTTACCAGGTCTAGAGGTGATCCCATGATATCAATATCAAGCTCATGGCCTAATAGGGCAGGGGATAGCTCACAAGGGAGGTCCCAAAGTTATATTTGTGTATAACCTACATTGGCACGTAGTTCTGAGGCATAAGGTGATTGACCCTTAGCATACTCAGTGCTAGATACTACTCCCAAAACATGCATATACTCTACATCATTTTTCAACAAAGCTCAACATCGTCTATTGACGAAACTCATAAATTAAATACATCTCAAAGCTAAAATTATGCATATGAGAAGATTTAACTCAAACCATACCACAAGCTGAAAAATAATTGGGAGTCTTCTCTCCAAAACCATTTGGTACTTAGTTCGAAAACTCATAAATCATACTTGAATCTGTGGGCATTTCCCAATACTTTCACTTGCTGGGAAATACTCATTTCACGTCGAAAACATCATTATAAACATGGGTAGCTTGAAAACATTCTTTTCATGATAATATCTCATCATAATCATACATTCATCACAAATCTCATATTTCATAAACTTCTCATCAACGGGCCTTTTAATTCATAAAACTTGAAACATGATTTTGATTGGAAACATTATAAAACTTGCCCATAATTCATAATTTTATAGAAGAAACATATTTAAATCATACCCATGTAGAGAATTAGGAAGTTCATGAATTTAAGTTAAAACCTCATTGATTAGACGTAGGAAATTCATGATTTAGAGAGGGATTCGGCATGGGTGTGAAAGGAACCACCCATTCATAACCCTACATACCTGATGGTAGCTGATTCTTACTCTTCTATGAATGCCCAATTAGAAATTGAAGAGAACTTGAAGAACAATAAGCTTGATCACTCTCTCTAAACTTCTACCTGTGCATGCATGAATGAATATGGCCTAAAATGAACTTAACTCTCTTAAAAGACATCATTCATATCTCAAAATGACATAGCTTAGGCCTTAGTATCTTAGGAATGACAAAAAATCCCTTACTAAAATCGCATAAAATAACTACCAGATGGTCCTCACGAGGGACCTAACGACTCGTTATCATGGGCTACGACTCATGGAGTCATCCGTTAAGTTCACTGCTTATCTGATCATCTGGGCTCGTCACAAGAGACTTCACGACTTGTTACTGGTCGTGGTCACCACTCATCCTGTACACTGCCTCATCCTTGATTAAATTTTTACCCTGCTGCTCATGATCCTCCCCATGATTTGTAGTGACTGACCACGACTCGTGGGGTCCTTTCGTTAGGTACACTGCCCTCTTCCTTCTTTTTTCTCACTTATCACTCACCTCGACTGACCTAACGACTCGTGGGGCCTGACCACGAGTCATGGTCACATCCGTGGGGATCCCACTTCCCAATTTTCACTCATCACCTAAGCTTCACCACGAGTCACATCACGACTCGTGGGCTGCTCTCATGGGTCACATCACAACCCATCTTGATGCCTGGTGCCAGATTTTAACTTTTCTCCATTTCAACTCCCGGGTCTGATCTTTGGGCTTCCGGGGTATAACACCTCAACTACCTTGAACCATCCAATAAGTTATCTATATCTCCGCCCATAAAAGACCTCAAATGGAGCCATCTGAATGCTGGAGTGATAATTGTTATTGTAGGAAAACTCAATGAGAGGCAAGTGATCATTCCAACTACCTTTGAATTCAATCGCACACGTTCTCAACATGTCCTCAAGAGTTTGAATGATCTGCTCGTCCTGATCATCTATTTGTCGGTGAAAAGCTGTGCTAAGCTTAACCTGTGTACCAAGGCCCTTTTAAAATGACCTCCAAAATTGAGAGGTAAACTAAGTACCCCTATCTGAGATGATAGACAATAGAACTCTGTTCAACCAAACTAACTACCGAATGTAAAGTCTAGCATAGTCGTCGGCTGAATCTGTAGTCTTAACTGGTAGAAAATTGCTGAATTGGTCATCCAGTCTACAATTACCCAAATGGAGTCATGATGTCAGCGTGTACGAGGCAAGCCTGTAATGAAGTGCATTTTGATCTCTTCCCACTTCCAAGTAGGAATACTGATATCCTGAAGCATACCTCTAGGTCTTTGATGCCCAACCTTCACTTGCTGGCAATTCAGACACTTAGCGAAAAACTCTGAAATGTCCTTCTTCATGCCATTCCACCAATAGACTTCTCGTAAGTCATGGTATAGAATATCGGGAGCTATGGGCCTATCTCAACATCCTCTCTCTCAAGTCATCTACGACTGTAACACACAACCAACATTGATACCGGAGTACACCATCTCCATCTTGGGAGAAAACCTCCATTTTCTGATTCTAGAAGGTTTCTTCAATTTATCAAGATAGGATTCTCATCTTTCATTGCCTTAACTTCCGACAACAAAGATGATTCTGCTCTATTCTGTACAACTCCACCATCTGCTGAATTGGTAAGGGGAACCCCTAAACAAGCAAGCCTATGCACATCCTTCACCCACTTTTTCTTCCCATCCTCCACGTGGGACACACTCTCCATGGATAGCCTTCTAAGAGCATCCACCACTACATTGGTCTTGCCTGGATGGTAAAGGACACTCATGTCATAGTCTTTGAGAAGCTCAAGCCATCTTCTCTGCCGCAAGTTTAAGTCCTTTTGAGTAAACACATACTGGAGGCTGTTGTGGTCTGTGAACACATCCACATGCACCCTATGCAAGTAGTGCCTCCAAATCTTCAATGCAAACACCACCGTTGCTAACTCAAGGTCATGCGTCGGGTAATTCTTCCCATAAGTATTAAGATGTCTATAAGCATAAGCAATGACCTTTCCATGCTATATCAACACACATCCAAGGACAATCTTCGAAGCATCACAATACACAACAAAGCCATCCGTGCCCTCCAGTAGGGTCAAAATTGGAGCTAAAGTGAGTCGAGTCTTTAACTCCTGAAAACTCTTCTCACATGCATCGGACCACTAGAATTTGACCTTCTTCTAGATCAACTTAGTCACAGGTGCTGCAACAGATGAAAACCCCTCTATGAACCTCCGGTAGTAACCAGCTAAACTAAAAATGCTCATAATGTCATTACGGCTAACAGGTCTAGGCCAGTTCTTCGCCTCTGATGTTGGGAGTATTCTTACGCCCATTTGTCACATTTGACCCATTTTTTATCATGTTTTGAGAAGATTGTTCTTCTAAAATACAAAGTTTCATGAAAGTGTTTGTGGAAGGAGATAATAGATATTTCTAGATTGGCTGGTAACACATGGAAAAACACTCAAAAAAAGTGCAAGGTGCGAAAAAAGGGAATTCGAGGAAACTTGGCTTGGTGAACTGGGAGTAGTGGCAAGCCAGCCACCAAACTACAGAAAAATTGTGCTCAATTTGATGCTATGACTGAAGTGGCATGCCAAGAATTGAACATTAGAAGAATTTTGTTTTGGTGAATTAAGGGAAGTGGCACGCCAGAGAGGAACCAAACTTGAGAAAGTTTTCTAACACTCTGGTGCATTGAGAGAAGTCGTGCACCAACACCTAAACTACAGAATGTTGACTAGCACCTTGGTGAGATGGAAAAAATGGTGCACCAGAAGCCAAATTCAGGAGAAATTTAAACTGAGTCTGGCGATATAGGTGAAGTGGTGAGCCAGCCCCTGTTTGAAAGTTATTTTTCTAAGTTCAAAAGTTGAGTTACTCAAGGGAAAAATGGAAAATTTTCCTATAGTTATAAATACATCACTAGGGCATCTGATTAGGAAAATCAATTATTATATGCTATTTTGTGGGGCAAGAACATGAAACAAGAAGTTCCATTTTCTTCTTAGGTTTTTCTTCATTACTCTTTACTTTTTGTGTTTTGAATGATAGTTCTTATGGGTTTACTCTTGAACATGAGTGGCTAAACACCCTTGATCTAGGGTTTTGGCCACAACTTGATGGTTGTAGTTTGAAAGTTCATTTATGCTAGACAATTAAATCTTCTTTTCAAGATTGTTTATTCTTACTTGATTTTATGTTTATTTGTTAGTCTGATAACCTTTCCAATATAATCTATTGACTCATTGGTTGAACTCGGGAGAGGAAACGAATGAGGATTAAAAGGAGCATAAAATAGGTTTCTATTCCTTGTCGAGATTTCAAAAATTGATTTCGTTGTGGTGGATTCGGATATACCCTTCAACCGTACTTGGTTGAATCAAGTATCTTCAATCGTCATCTCACTGTTCTCCTACAATGATAGGGATATAGGAGTTAGAGTTCGTGAGATAGTTATTGACTATTCGACAGAATAAGTTGAGAAATGAGTTCATAACTTGAAACTAATAGCCTTTAGAAGATTTAGTCTAGTGTATTTGAACCATAAAACTCAACCTAAAAGCGATAGAGCCAAGGCCTTGGATCTTAGTCATCATTTGAATTACAACTCTCTAGCAAACGAATCTCTTTTATTAGATTTGATTTATATTTCAAGTTTTAGCAGAAAATAATCTCAAAACCCTTTCAAAACTTTAATTCTTTTTTTTTTTGAATAGTAAAATAAGAATTTAAACTAAAACGATTAATCTGACAAATCTCTGTAGCTATGATATCTGGACTTCACCATCCTATATTACTTGACAACCATGTATACTTGTGTGTGCGCTTATCGACATCAAGTTTTTAGCTCCATTGCTGGGGACATGAATATTGATTAATTATTTTTGGTTGGAATTTTTATTCCACTGTTCCGTATTTTATGTTGGTTGTTGGTTGTTGCATATTTCAGGTGTTATTTGTTTAGTGTATGCCTACTACTCGAAGTCAATAACAACCCTGGGCTCAATTTGATCTTGAAATAGAGAGAATGTTTCATTCGGTTAGTAGTAACGGAAAAGAACAATGAGCAAGAACATGCCAACAAGCCAGATCGGATTCCAGTGCTAAACTTTTCTAGGCTGAATTTGGAGAATGCTTCCAAAGCAATCATCAAGTCGACCATCACTTGGAACTTCGAATTGAAGGGGGGAACTGTGCGGTTAGTTTAAGACACTATCAGTATCAGGGCAAGCTGCATGAGGATCCCCACATGCATTTGATGACATTTATGGAACTAAGTGAGAATTTTCATTACCAAAATATTTTTGATGGGTATGTTAAGCTCACTTTGTTCCCATTTTCATTGATTGGAGAGGCAAAACAATGGTTTCAAAATGAGCCAGCAGGGTCCATCACCACTTGGGAACCTCTTTCTAATATAATAAGTTCATAAATAGATATTTATCTTCGAGGAGAACAAAGGAGTTGAGAGGAAAGATCTCAAGGTTTATTCAGAAGGATGGTGAAACCTTTTCTCAAGTCTGAGAGAGATACAAAGGATATCTGTGAGATTTCCCTTATCATATGCAACCAAAGGAGATTATTGGGCATAATTTTATAAGACGGACTGAAGTCAGAGTCTAAGATTCTACTTGATGCTGTTGAATAGGGACAAATACTATCCAAAAGGTATGATGAGATAGAAGCTTTGTTGAATCTCATGTCAGTCGGGAGTCAAGATTATCAGGACTCAGGTAGAGGTTTTGCAGCAACAAAGATTCCAGGAAAACTTGGAGTTGATGGTGCGGCTGCAATTCGATCAAATATTAGTTAGTTGGTGAATATTATCAGCAAGCTAGTGACCACACCAGTGTTAAATCAGGTTCAGCAAGTTCAGACCACACCGCCATCTTATGAGGCATGTGGAGAAAATCATGCTTATTTAGGTTGTCCGCTAAACCTAGAATCTATCTATTTTGTGGGACAATAAGGTCGCAGTGAAGGATTTCAATGGAATATATATAATCAGGGGTACAGGAATGCAGCTAATCCCCCATGGGGAGGAAATCAAAACTTTTAGAGGCCCCCGGAATAGTTTCAAAGAAATCAGGGCCAATAGCTTAGCAGTTCATTAAAGGAGACCTTAAGCAATGAATGGTTCAACATATTCAAACTGTCAATGAGATGCAAAAGTTAATTCATGAGTTGGAGAGACAAGTGGGCCAGTTGGTAATTCAGTAGACAACTAGACCCCTAGGGGCACTTCTGAGTAATATAGAGAAGAACCCCAGGAGAATGTAAGCACAATTTCTTTGCGTAGTGGGAAAGAGTTGGGTGAAGTGATACCTAGAGACAATAAGGCAGAGGTAGAACAAGTTGTAGAGTCAAAGTAGGAGGTTGGTGACTCGAGTTGTTCACAGCCAAAAGAAATGGAAATCAGATGACCCCCTATTTCCAGAGAGATTTAGCAAGTAAAAAGAGGATGCAACATGCAAGAAATTTCTAGACGTCTTGAAGCTAGTGCATGTAAATCTACCATTGGTGGAGTTGTTGTAGAAGGTTTCAAAGTACGCAAGTTATCATAAGGATATTGTGTCTAATAAAAGACGGCTCACGGAGATTGAAACTGTATCTCTTACAGAGGAGTGCAATTCCCAGGTGCAAAATAAGATTCCACCAAAGTTGAAGGATCCCGAGAGCTTCATTATTCTAGTCATCATTTGAAGCATAGAGGTTGGCTCAACATTGTGTGATATGGGTGCTAGCATTTATCTTATGTCTGCATCATTGTTTAAAATATTGGGGTTAGGAGAACCACGTCCCACTACCATGACGCTGCAATTGGCCGACAGGTCCATCACTTATCCTGATCGCATTATTGAAGATGTGCTTATTAAAGTGAGACCATTCATCTTGCTAGTGGACTTTATCATTCTTGACTATGAAGCTGATGAAGTAGTGCCCATTATTTTGGGAAGAGGATTCTTGGCTACAGCAGATGCAGTTATAAGGGTGAAGTCAGGAAAGATGTTGATGACGGTAGATGGTCAAGAAGCAGTTTTTGATGTATTCAGGGTAACAAAATTGCCACCCCTCTATGACGAGTTAAAGACCTTCATGGTGATAGAGCCTAAAATTTCTACGAAGGCATTAGAGCAATATTTATCACAGGAGGACCCATTAAGGAGAGCTTTGGTATATGAGAAGGAACATGTGAATAGTTTATAGGTGGCCAGATATTTAGAAGTTTTGGATGCTACTAGCTCCTATATTAGGAGAGAGGCTCCACTGTAGACACTTGATAAACCTTTGACTTATGAGAAGCCGAAACCTTCTACTGAGAATGCTCCAGTTCTTGAATTAAAACCTTTACCTGCTCATTTGAAATATGGTTATTTAGGCAGTGATAACACACTGCATGTGATAATATTTGCATTATTTTCTGATGAACAAGTTGACAAGTTATTGAAGGTGCTACAAAAATCACGTGGTAGCGATCGGCTAGACCATAGCCAACATAAAAGGGATAAGCAGTTCCTTTTTGCATGCATAAAATATTGTTATAAAGGGGTGCAACACCTAGTGTTGAACACCAGTGGAGACTGAACCCAATCATGAAGGAAATGGTAAAGAAGGAAGCAATAAAGTGGCTAGATGCAGGAGTCATTTATCCTATTTTCGACAGCCATTGGGTGAGCCCAGATAAGTGTGTCTTGAAAAAGGGTGGAATGATAGTGGTACAAAATGAGAAATATGAATTGATACCTCAGAGAATAGTCATAGGGTGGAGGATATGCATTGACTACCACAAGATTAATACAACTACCTAAAAGGATCATTGCCCATTGCCTTTCTTAGATCAAGTGTTGGACAGGTTAGCTAGACAAGAATAATGCTGTTTTTTGGATGGGTTATTCTAGATATAATTAAATCATGATCGCACAGAAGAATTAGGAGAAGACTAGTTTCACTTGCCCTTTTGGTACCTTTGCATTTTGAAGGATGCCGTTTGGACTATGTACTACACCAGGAACATTCCAGAGGTGCATGATGGCCATTTTCATAGATATGTTGGAGAAATTTGTTGAAGTGTTCATGGATGATTTTTCAGTCTATAGAAGTGATTTTGATGATCATCTAAATCATTTTGATGCTGTGTTAGCTCGGGGTGAGGAGACCAATCTTATGTTGAATTGGAAAAAGTGCCATTTCATGGTACATGAAGGGTTAGTTCTGGGCCATAAGATCTCAAAAGCTAGTATTAAGGTTGACTGGGCTAAGATTGAAGGTATTGAGAATCTACCACCTCCCGTGTTTGTAAAAAAGGTGCATAGTTTTTGGGGACATGCTGGCTTCTACAGGAGGTTCATTGTAGACTTCTCCAAGATAGCCAGCTTGATATGCAAACTTCTGGAAAAAGATGTGAAGTTTGATTTCAGTGTAGAGTGTATGTAGGACTTCAAGGTTTTAAAGGAAAAGTTGATAACAACTCCAATTAGCATTGCTGCAGACTGGTCGTACCATTCTCTGTAATATGTGATGCCAGTGATTTTTCTATAGGAGTTGTTTTGCGGTAGGACAGAGGGAAGAGATTTCATCCCATTTACTATGCGAGTAAATCATTAGTTGTAGCTTAGAAAAACTACACCGTGATTGAAAAGATGTTGTTGGTTGTGGTGTATACTTTTGATAAATTTTGGGCTTATCTAGTGGGGACAAAGGTGTTGGTATACACCGATCATGCTGCAATCAAATACTTATTTGCGAAGAAGGATGCCCAACCAAGGCTTATTTGGTGGATACTATTACTTCAAAAATTTGATATTGAGATCAAATATCGAAAAGGAACAAAGAATTAGATAGTAGATCATCTCTCTCAGTTGGAGGTCAGAAAACATATTAATTGTGAAGTAGAAATTGCTGAGACATTCCCTGATGAACAACTATTTGTTGTTGACATTCCTGAGTTGCCTTGGTATACTGACATCGTGAACTTTCTGGTTAGTGGTGTAGATCCACCAGATGCAACTCTAGATAGGAAGAGGAAACTCCTTCATGATAACAAATTCTACATATGGGATGAGCTATTTTTGTATATAATAGGTCCAGATCAGCTAGTCAAAAGACGTGTTCCCAAAGGTGAAGTGCAGTAGATTCTGGAAAGTTGTCACTTCTAACCTTATGAGGACATCATAGGGGAGATAGGACCGTTGCAAAGGTCCTTCAGCCTAGATTTTATTGGCCCACCTTATTCAAGGATGCATATGTGTTTGCGAAATCTTATGACAGCTGTCAGAGAACAATGAACATATCGAGAAGGTATGAGATGCCTCAAAGAGGCATTATGGAGGTTGAAGTATTTGACTGCTAAGGAATTGACTTTATGGGGCCATTCATCCCATCAAGTGGCAATAAGTACATCTTGGTAGACATGGATTATGTGTCAAAATGGGTGGAGGTTGCAGCACTACCTACAAATGATGCGCAGGCAGTAATTAGGTTTCTACAGAAGAATATCTTTACCATACTTTGAAACACCTCGACCTATGAAGGTACGTATTTTGCAATCGGCTTTTTAATAATCTGTTGGCAAAGTAAAATGTGAAGCACAAGGTAGCAACAATGTATCATTCGCAGACCAGTAGACAAGTAGAAGTGTCTAATCGAGAAATCAAACAAATTATTGATAAAATGTAAACACAAATAGGAATGACTGGTCTAGCAAGTTGGATGATGCACTTTGGGCTTACAGGATTTCTTTTAAAATTACTAGTGGCACTGCACCACATAGGTTAGTTTTCGAGAAAGCATGTCATTTGTCGGTTGAGCTAGAACACCGAGCATATTGGACCACTAGAGGTTGAATATGGATATGAAGGCCGCTGGGGAGAAGAGGATGTTGCATCTCCATGAGCTTGATGAGTTCTGCCTCAATGCATATGAAATTGTTAAAATGTACAAGGAGTGGACCAAGGGATTGCATGATAAGTGCATCCAGCATCATGAGTTTCAGTTAGGACAATTGGTGTTATTGTACAACTTGAGGTTGAAATTGTTTAGGGATAAACTGAGGTCGAAGTGGTCAGACCCCTTTGAGATTGTGAATGTTACTGGACATAGCACAATAGAGTTAAAACCATTGGGGTCAGACAAAACCTTCTTGGTTAATGGCCAAAGATTGAAATATTACTATAAAGATGATTTTGATAGAAGGAAGACTTTGATTTCCTTGAAAAAGGATTGAGTAGTCTTACATCATGCCACGATGTTAAATAAGGCGCTTGGTGGGAGGCAACCCATCTTTCTAATATATTTCAATTTTGTAGAGATGGACATGGATGATGAGGATAATGCCACTACTGGAGCAATGTTAATTGATGATATAGAAGATGCTGATGATTGGGATTTTAATCCTGATGATGATGACTATGCTTAGAGGCCTAGGAAGTTATTTTCTCTCCTTATTGATATGACATGTTTGTGCACTAGGGACAATGCACTGTTTAAGTGTAGGGTGGAGGAAATAGTTTTCCTTGTATTCTATCTTTGCTAAATTGTTAGAGTTGGGCTATAGTAATTGTTAGCAAAACTTCTATGTTAGTTAGCTTGGTTTGTAATAGCTAGAAGTGGATGGTCGTGGAAACTACAATATTGCTATGTTATGTATTTGTTCATCTCTAGTAAGTTATTGCTTTAATTGAGAGTCAGATTTTTTTAGAGTCTGTCATAGGTGTAGTGGTTGGTCCCCATGATGGATGGATGACAATCGTCTTAAGGAAAAATTAGTCACATTTTTTAAATGTTTTATTTTAGAATAAAAAATCACCACTTGTGTGCTCTTGACATTCCAATTAGGAGATAAGCTAGAAGCATGAATTGTTCATCTTGAATGCATGAGAAGTGAAAATTCTATGTGAAACACAAGGTTCTTTAACTTGATTCAAGATGGAAAATTGGGATTACTAATGAAATTCATTCAATATGATTTTGTGGATACGTGGCCATAAGAAATTGACCCAAATCATGATGACATGAGGGGTGAGGGGTGTTGGAGCTTGAAATTGTTGTATTTTATACATAGGGTAACATCTAGAACTTTCCTAACATGTGTGCATGATAGCTAGTTGTCAAAGAGGTAAGATATGATTAAGACATTTCTTTGATAGACTCATGTTTACTCACTGTTTTTGTACCTCATTTAATATTATCCCTAGTCAACCCTATTGAGTTGTAAGCCTTTATTTTTTTTCTAAGCCACAAAAGAATCCTATTCCCTTTATTATGTAACCTCTAAAATTTTGATCCAAAGACATTCTAATTCACTTTGATATTTAAGAATGAAGGTTCCATCGGTGTAAAAATGTAAATGGAAAGGAAAGAAAAAATGTTGATGGAAAGATGAGAAAATAGGAAAGAGGGGTGCCCACGGATAAAAATTTTACTTGCTGCTAGAACATAAAGAAAGGATTCTTAATGATTGATTATTTTGGTTAATCTTATAAGCAAAAATTAGTAGTCAAGTAGTGTAAAAAGGGGCACGAGAAAAGAAAAAGGGGATTAGTGAAAGAAGGGGTAAGTAGTAAGGACAAGAAGGATGAAGTTAAAACATGTCCTAAAGTGCTTAGGATTGGTAGCCACTATTAACAAAATAATTCCTAAAGTCTTTATGATCTTATTCTTTTTGAATTGATTGAGTAATCATACTATACATGAGAGGAAAGCCTATGATATGTTGCATATGTATGAAACATCATTTGTGAGACTGAGTGTGTCTTATTGATTTATGTTCCAAGTTCTTGCATTTACAATATGAGGGAAGGAACACCACTAAATAAGTGAGAGTACAAGATGGTCAGAGTCGATGTACTATGTGTCACATTATTCATATTTAATCATGTTGTCCCTGTTTTGAAAAAGAAGAGTCAGTTATAGAAAGTGTGTAGTTTCAAATGAGAAGAACTTCCTTATGTATGTGTTGTGGATTGTTTATAAATTGATGAACCATATATTCATGTGGCTATGTTCTAGCTACTTGAGTGAGAATTGATAAAGGTGATAAGTGGTGTGAAAAGAAGTTTTTGTTGAATGAAAGTAAGGATTGTTCGAGGATGAACAATGGTCTAAGTGTGGGGTGGTGATGTTGGGCGTACTCTTATGCCCATTTGTCACATTTGACCCATCTTTTATCATGTTTTGAGAAGATTATTCTTATAAAATGCAAAGTTTCATGGAAGTGTTTGTGGAAAGAGCTAATATATGTTTCTAGCTGATTTTGGTAGGTAAAATATTGAAAAATACTTAAAAAAAGTGTAAGGTGTGAAGAAAGAAGAATTCGAGGAAAACTTGGTATGGTGAACTGGGAGAAGTGGCACGCCATCCACCAAAGTTTAGAGAAATTATGCTCAAGTTGGTGCTCTGGCTGAAGTGGCACGCCAGGTATTGAACTTCAGAAGAATTTTGATTAACACCTTGGCGAATTGAGGGAAGTGGCACGCTAGAGAGGAACCAAACTTGGGAAATTTTTTTAACACTCTGGTGCATTGGGAGAAGTGGTGCACCAACACCTGAACTGCATAATTTTGACTAGCACCTTGGTGAGATAGCAGAAATAGCACATCAAAAGCCAAACTTCAGAAGAATTTCAAGCCAAGTTTGGCGAGATGGATGAAGTGGCGGGCCAGCCCCTATCCGAAAGTTATTTTTATAAATCCAAAAGCTGAGTTACTCAAGGAAAAAATGGTAATTTTTCCTATGGTTATAAATAAATCACTAGGGCATCTGATTAGGAAACTTGATTATTACACGCTGTTTTGTGGGGGAAGAACATGAGAAAAGAAGTTCCATTTTCTTCTTAGTTTTTTCTTCATTACTCTTTACTTTTTATTTTTGAATGATGATTCTTGTAGGTTTGCTCTTGAACATGAGTGGCTAAACACCCTTAATTTAAGGTTTTGGCTACAGCTTGACTATTGTAGTTTGAAAGTTCATTTATGCTAGACAATCGATCTTCTTTTCAAGATTGTTTATGGTTACTTGATTTCATGTATATTCTTTATTCTGATCACCTTTTGAATATAATATATTAGCTCATTGGTTGAACTTGGGGGAGGGAATGAACGAGAGTTAAAAGAAGCATAGAGTAGGTTTCAATTCCTTATCAAGATTTTAGGGAATTGATTTCGTTGTTGAAAATTTCGGTTCCTTGTTAAGATTTTAGGGAATTGATTTCGTTGTTGAAAATTCCGATTCCTTATCAAGATTTTAGGGAAATGATTTCATTGTTGTGGGATTGAGATATACTCTGTAACCCTACTATGTTGAATCAACTACCTTCAACCATTGTCTCACAGTTCTCCTGCAACCATAGGAATACAGGTGTTGGGATTCGTGAGATAGTTCTTGACTAATCAGGAGAATAAGTTGAGAAATGAGTTCTTAACTTGAAACCAATAATTTTTAGAAGATTTAGTCTAGTGTATTTGAACCATAAAACTCAACCTGAAAATGATAGAGCCAAGGACTTGGATCTTAATCATCATTTGAATTACAACTCTCTTGTAAACGGATTTCTTTTATTAGCTTTGATTTATATTTCATATTTTAGAAGAAAGTACTCTCAAAACTCCTTCAAAACTTTACTTTTGTCTTTCTTGAATAGTGAAATAAGAATTCAAGCTAAATGATTAATCTGGCAAGTCTCTGTGGGTACGATATCTGGACTTCACCGTCCTATATTACTTGACGACCACATACACTTGCGTGTGCGTTTGGCTACATCAACTTTCTGTATCTTCTGAGAGTCTACATGATCACCCTCACAAGACACCACATGACCCAAAAATGCAACTTACTTTAGTCAAAACTCAAAACTCACACTTGCTAAACTTAGCAAACAACTGACGGTCCTTAAGAGTTTGCAACACAATGCTCAAGTGAGTAGCATGCTCGTCTTCACTTCGAGAGTATATCAGGATATCATCTATGAAGATGATGACGAACATATCTAACTTGAACACCCTGTTCATCAAATCCATAAAATCTATAGGAGCATTCGTTAGTCCAAAAGACATAACTACAAACTCATAGTTACTATACCGAGTCTTGAAGGCCGTTTTTAAAATGTCACACTCCCTAACTCTGAGCTGGTGATAGCCTGATCTGAGGTCTATCTTTGAGAAGCACTTAGCATGCTGAAGCTGTTAAACAAGTCATCAATCCTTGGGAGGGGATACTTATTTTTGATTTTTACCTTGTTCAACTGACGGTAGTCAATGCACATTCTAAGAGAACCATCCTTCTTCCGTCTGAAGAGAATTGGAGAAACCCACGGGGGCTTACTCGGCTTGATGAAACCCTTATCTAGGAGGTCCTTCAACTGATCCTTCAACTCTCTTTAGCTCGGCAAGATCCATTCTATAAGGAGGAATAGAGATGGACTGCATATCATGGAGAAGGTCAATACCAAATTCAATCTCCCACTCAGGAGGGACTCTTGGTAGATCATTCGGAAACACCTATGGATACTTATATACAACGGGAATAGATTGGAGAGTCGGGGTTTTCGACTTAAAATCCTTAACCCAAACTAGATGATATACACAACCTTTGGAGATTATCTTTCTAGCCTTGAGATAGGAAACAAAATGACCTAGCGGCAACGTTGAACTACCTTTCCATTCTAAGACTAGCTCACCCAGGAATCAACACTCAACTGATTGGGTTCTACAATTAACTGAAGCATAGGAAGAATACAACCAATCCATACCAAGTATAACATCAAAATCTGTCTTATATAACTCCACTAAGTTGGCTGAGGTGATTTTCTGAAGAACTGTAACAGAGCAATTTCTATATATTTGTCGAGCTATAACTGACTCACAGACAGGAGTAGAGACTGAGAAGTGTTCTAAGACGATTTTGGGATTGACAGTGAAACTAATAGCAACATAGGGAATCATGAAGGATAATGTGGCTCCTAGATCTAGCAATACATAAATATCAAGATGGAAGACTTGTAACATACTCATGACCACATCTGGTGAGCTCTCCTACTCCTGGCAAGATGATAGTGCATAGAACTTGTTCTGGCATTGGATGCCACCTGCACTAGAAGATGTGCCCTACTGAGGTGGGCGAGCTGCTGGAGCTACTGAAGCATTGGCTAGGGCACGAGCTCTACCGTCATCCTGTCTAGCTGATAGAAAATCTCTAAATCTGTGTCCAAGCTTCCCATACCCAAAGCAAACATCTGAGCCAACCAAGCACTCTCCTGGTTAGTTCTTACCACACTTCCTGTAAGTTCGGAAAGTGCACTCCCCTAACATACTCCTCTGACATCAGGAGCATGATGCTCTACCTCTCTGATCACCATTGGGCCTGGATAGGACACTAGCTAATGATGGAGCTGGGGCTGATGACCTCTAATCTGACTGTGGGCGGTGTCCACCACCTGACCTCTACTGAGAATACCCAAAGCTTCCTATCCTATCCCTCTTATCCTCTATCTACCTCTCCTTCATCTGCTCCTCCTCTATCTACTGAGCATATATCATCAATCAAGAAATGTCCATGTCGTTAATAAGCATCGCAGTCCTATACTCCTTGACCAACGAATCTGCAACCCCTGATACAAACTTTCTCATACAAGCTCTCAGATCGGCAACCATATCCGGAGTATACTTAGATAGTTGGGTGAACCTCAAGGCATACTCCTAAACAGTCATGTCATTCTATTTCAAACTGATGAACTTCGCTACCTTTGCTTTCTTTAACTCTCACGGAAAGAACCTGCCCAAGAATGCCGTAACAAACTTATCCCAACCAATAGGAGCTGCACCTACTCCATAGCTCTACTTCAACTCATGGAACCAAATGTGAGCTACCCCCTTCTGGTGATAGGAGGCCAAATCTGTACTCTCCTCTCCTGAAACTCCCATAATATGAGTAATCTTATGGATCTCCTCAATGAACTCCTGTGGATCCTTGTCCACTTTAGAACCACGAAACTCTGCGGGCTCATCTCGGTGAAGTCTCACACCCTATCTGCCACAACATTCCCATTAATATTCACATGAGTAACAACCTTTTGCTTGACCTGGGCTATCATCGCCTGTGCCTGATGAGTTGGTAATTTAAAAACTCATTAGACTCTTAAGCATGAGCTTTTGCAAGATTTTCATATCAATTAGAAGGTTTTATGCCTTTTCTTTTTGATTTTTATAGGTATTGGATCAAGACAAGAAAAGTAAAGGAATTGAATAAAGAGTGAGTCTACTGGAAGCAAGAACCTGTGTTCCACAGGTTAGCACATACGAAATACAGGTTCAACATAGAAAGCATTGGTCCTAAGCTGAAGGGTACCTGTGAAACGCAGGTGCAGCTACAGTGCAATCCATCCATTCAATCCATGACCTGTGTGAGACATGCTAACCACAGATGGGAACCTGCAAAACGCAAGTGCCGCGCAAGTGGCCAAAATGCTGATTGGGTAAAATTGTCCAATTATAGCATAAATTCAATGTGGAAGCCTCTAAGGGCATTTAAGGAAAAGATGTACAAAAAGAGAATATGTAGAATTACCTTAAATGTATTCATACTTGTCATAAATTGTACACCACATCTTAGCTAAGAAGAATTGTAGAGAGAAGTAGAAAAGTACATTATTTTTTTCTTCGTGTTTCCTATTCTTGTGCTAAAACCACCAGGTGGGTGTGAGTGATACGGGGAGTTCCAAAATTGAAGATACACTTTCTCGGGTATTAAAGAAAGTGGAGTCCACGGATAGTGGTGTTAAAGAATTAAAAGGGGAGGTGTCTAGCCTTGCGCAAAAAGTGAGCTCCCATTTATCTTCAATTAAGCATTTGGAGGCTCAAATGAATCAATTGTCAACGCAAATGAACTAGAGAATGAAAGGGACTCTTCCATGTCATACATTGCCAAATCCCAAGAAGGATAGTTGGTGCATCAAAAAATTGTTCGGAGCTTCTGTGGTAACTACATGCAAGTGAACGTGGTCGAACAAGTAGTAAAGTGGATTAAGTAAAGCCAAGTATCGATCCCACAGGGACTGAGATACGGTAATAATTAACTTAAGTGTAAATGAACTATATCTTTAAGAATGCAGACAACCAAATAAATAATATTTTGAGAGTTTGAGTTTACTAATTAATAAGAATCTAAGGCAAAATTATAAAGTGAGTCTGAACAATAGTAATGAGCAAGCTGAGTTAAAACGAACATGCAGGGAATTAATTTATCGATACAATTTAGTTAATCTTGCCTTCGGTTGCTAGTCAAGAATTATTGCCTATGGATTGGAACTTACGTCTCCTATCCAACTTAAGAATCACGAACCTTCAATCTACATTTCTGTGATAAAAGAATTTCATGTTCTAGCCATACAAAACCAATTCCTTAATTGACTAATAAGACTTTCAGATATATTTCTATTCTGAATGTAAATCAATTCTCAATTTACCAAACTAAGAAGAGATCATATCCTACCAATTCACATCTTTCCAATTTCTTTCCTTTTCAAAATCAAAATTGGATTTTTAGATATACATTAACATTGGACAAACATTAATGCAGTAAGAACAAGAATTGATAGAACAACCATTGAAGACAAGATAAAAACTGAAATGATCGACAAATACATTTCACTACAATTGTTCTTAACCTCAGCAAGAAGTGAATTTAGCCACTCATTTGTGGATTAAACATCATCAAATAAGTATAAATCATACAAACAATTAAGATAAAAGAGGAAGAGATAGAAAAGAACCCTAGAATTTTCGTCCCCTCAACTGCCTGTAACCCACGTTCTTGCTCAACCAAGTTAGAATATTTAAAATAAAACCTAAGTGTGCTATTTATACTATTGAGAATTTTTTCTAGAATACAAAGCAACGTGGCACGGAGTGTATCGCAGAGCACTCCCTCTGTGCCACGGAGGTATCGCAGACCTTCACTGGAAGTCGGCCCCCCAGGCAATTTAACCTCAACGTGCCACGGCCTGCATCATGGAGCCTGGACACCGTGACACGGTGCTATCGCACACCTCCACTGGAAATTGCCAAATTTATTTCCTCTGAGGCAGAGTGCCTCCGCGATGGAAATGTGACACGGCTCCATCGCGGAGCCTTTGTTTTTGCTGATCTTCCATGTCCTTTTACGCTCCTTGTTTCCAAGTCCATTCCCGTTTTACCAACATTTATCTTAGCTTCCCAAAATTCCATTTTACCTGCAAAAAAACACTAATCATGTTGGTTAGTATAAATTCACATTTAACTACAAATCACATGAGAATGTACACAATAATAATATACAAACAAGTCGAAATGAAGCATTTGAGTATCAATTGGGCATGAAATTCTGCCCAAGATCAATAGTCATTGCATGGCTATTGTCACTAGGAGCGTAAAGGTAGTTATGAATGTGGGCAACAATCCCAAGATGGTGGATGATCCCAAAAAAAATGAAGATGAAGTGAATGAGGAGGTACCGAAAGCACCTATGGTGTTGAAAATGATTGGATGTTGGAGGAAGAAGGAATTGATGTTCCTTCTCAAACTGAGGTCATTAATAAAATGGGTGAGGAGGTAACCAATGCCAAATGCCAAGATCCTAGAGTCCCACCTCCTTACCCTCAGTGCTTGGAAAAGAAGAAAGAGGATAACCAATTAAAAAAGTTCGTTGACATGTTCAACAAGTTGTTTGTCAATATTCTGCTTGTTGATGCGCTGCTCCAAATGCTTGGATATGCAAAATTCATGAAGGAGCTTCTCAAGAAGAAAGAGTAGTTAATGTAGGCACAGTGGGTTGTCGCATCATTGCGGTGCTGTGATGGAAAGTAACTTTGCTCCAGGGAAAGAAGACCCGGGAGCATTCACTATCCCGCGTACAATTGGAGTTTACATATTCAACAAGGCTCTCTATGATCTCGGGACAAGCATAAACATGACGCCTCTCATGATCCTCAAGAATTTAGGTTTGGAAAGTCTCAAGACTACAACAATGAGGTTGTTGATGGCGGATCATTCTATAAAATTCCCTATGGGAATTCTTGTATATATGTTGGTCAAGGTTGATAAGTTTATCCTACCAGCTGACTTTGTTGTGTTAGATTGTGATGTTGATATTGAGGTACCTATCATCTTGGGGCGACAACTCTTGGCCACCAGAAAAGCTTTATTTGATATGGAACTAGGAGAGCTGAAGTTTCAGGTTGGTGGTGATGAAGTTACATTTAATGTATGTCAACCAATGGAACCACCTAATGAATGCAGGATGATAGCGATGATAAATGAAAAAGATGAGACGGATACCTCCTCAATTATCAATTCTCTGGAGGGTCATCCATTGAATCAACTTTATCCTCATCATTGTCTTCTAGCTCCTCCTCCTCATCGAGGACAGCTATCACTTTGCATTCTTTTGGGGGTGTTGTGGATTGACACAACTTGAAGGTGACTTCTTCACCTACCACACTAAATTTTAGCTCTCCTAACATCATATCCACCAATGCTCTACCTGTGGCTAGTAATGGGCGCCCCAAAGTAATGGGCAACTCGACATCCATGACGCAATCAAATACCAAAAAGTCAGCTGGAAGGATAAATTTGTCCACCCGAACCAAGACATCTTCTAGCACACCCACGGGTTTCTTGATAGAACTGTCCGCCATCAATAGCCTCATAGTAGGCTTGGGATTTCCCATACCTAACTTCTTGAAAATGACAAGAGGCATCAAATTTATACTTGTGCCAAGGTCGCACAAGGCCTTTTTGAATATGCACAACCCAATGGTGCAAGGGATAGTGAAAGCTCCAGGGTCCTCCCTTTTGGGAGCAAGATTGCTCACCATCATTGCACTACAATGGTGTGTTACTTCCCCTACACCAGTATCAAAAACCTTCTTTTTCTTCAATAATTCTTTCATGAAATTTACATAGCCCGGCATTTGAAGCAATGCATCCACTGATGGTATGTTTATGAGCAACTTTCTAAACATCTCAACAAAATTTGGGAACTGGTTGTCCTCCTTCTTCTTTGCTAACCGCTGAGCATAAGGAGGTGGAATCATAGGCTCTTGGTCCATTTCAATTAAAGCCTCCTTGCTTGCTTCCTCCTCAACAGCTTTTTCGGGGTCAACTTCAATTCCTCCCTCATCAAGTTCTTTTGTTTTATCAACACCATCTAGTACTTTTGGCACCTCATCAATTCTTTGTTTGAGGTCAACAACATTCTTGGGCTTAATTCCCCCATCAGCCAACACCTTCCCGCTTCTTATGAAAATAGCCATACAATGATTGTCCTTCTTGTGATTAAGCATTGTGTCACTAGGGAGAGTCCCTTTCATTTTGGGGTTCGTTTGAGTAGACAAGTGATTCATTTGAGCTTTCAAGTGTGTAATAGAAGATAAATGCAAAGTCACTATTTGGGTGAGGTTAGACATCTCCCCTTTTAGCTCCTTTACCCTGTTGACCGTAGACTCGGCCTTCTTTAGGACTCTAGATTTCTTCAATCTTTGAGTTACCTACATCTCTCACCCCAGGTTGCAATTGGGGTTTTCAACCTTAGGAGGGGGAACATAAGGGTGCGAGCTTCTGTGATAATGTTCTCTATCATGGTTTTTTTCATGATTTCTCCATCTTTCGTTTCTATCAACCCAACCTTGGTTATCGCGGCTTCTCCAACCTTGATTGTCTTCCCGCGGATGCCAAGGGCCTTTGTTGGAACCTTGATATCCCTGGTGAGAACCCCCCATTTGACCCTCCATGAATTGACACTTCTACTCATACCTTAGCGGTGAAGCTTCCCCCTCATATTGCATGGGACCTTTAGTCCCCACAACAATGACATTCTTGGATCTAGTTCCTATAACATACTTTATCATTAGTTCGAGATGGGTAATAATCTTTTCTATGGTCTCCTCTCTCTCTAAATCTCTTTTTCTCATTTCCTCAGTCACGAGGCTTGAACTAGCACCACTCAAGGGCACTTCCATGTCCCTAGTGTGGCACGCTTGATTTGTTTGCGGCATTCTATCCAAAAGAGCCTTGACTATCCCATAAGGTTGGTCCATGAGGGATCCCCCAGCTAAATTATATGCCACTGACTTGTTAATGAAATCCAAGGATTGATAAAAACTCTGAAGTAGCACTCCATCCGGTAGCCTGTGGTTTGGGCATAAGGCCGCTTTCTTCTTGAACCAAAGCCATTCTTCATGTAAGGGTTTACCTGGGATTTTCCTAAAGTTGGTAATATCATCTCTTAAATTCAAAACCCTCGATGGAGGAAGAACCTATCTAGGAAAGATTCCGTCCATTCTTGCCATGAAGTGATACAACCAAGAGGAAGCTCCTCTAGCCACATGGTAGCTTCTCCAGTCAAGGAAAATGGGAAAAGCCTTAGTCTAATCAACTCTTGACTAATCTTGGTAATTTTGAAAGGTTGGCATATCTCAAGGAAATTCCGAAGATGTAGATTGGCATCCTCACTCGATTGTCCTCGAAAAAGTCCTTTCATTTGTAGCAGGTGTAACATCGTACTGGTCACATGAAACACAACATTCCCCATCGTGGCTGGTAGGTGAATGGCACCCGCTACTTCTGGTATCATTGGATCATCATCCTCGTGGTCCATGTGGCCGTCCATAGACCCTTCTTGAGAGTTTTTTCTCATATCAGTCAGCCTAAAAAGACACCAAAAACAACAATAATTGTAAAAATGAAACACAAGATGCTCAACTAATTCAAATCAACAATCAACTAGGGGCTATCTAATCCTATTCCCCGGCAACGACGCCAAAATTGATGACGTCCAAATCCGCTCCTCACAAAGAGAAAGTGTAGATGGTCATCACAATATAATTACCCAACTCATGAGTCGGGTTCAAATCCACAGGAAATAAAGATTTGATGGCAAAAAAGTTGTCTATCGAATTGAATTTAATTACACCATTGCATTAAAAATGGAAAAATAAATATTGGGGTTAAAAGGATCTCAAAAGAATTAAAATTCACTCAATCAACTACAAGGCAACCAATGAATAAGCAAAGATGAGAAAGAGCTAGGGGTGTGCCATGGACGGGGTGTCAATTGGATTGGAGTTAAATAGAAAATCAAACCATTACTCACAAGCATAAAAAGTCATTGACAAGGCAATAATCTATGTTTCTCAACCACTTGAGTATCTTTTGCCTCGGGTTTTCTCAAACCCCAAGGTCCCATACACATCAACCACTACAATTTAGGCAAGAATTGACTATCTCTATCCTCAATTCTTTAATGGGTGTATAACAATGGGTTTTGGCTATCTCTAGCCCAATCCCACAAAATCAAAACCCAAATATCAACCATTGTTTTCTCACCCATATTCTATTCTTGTTTTTCAAGCAACAATTGAATAACTAAACATAACTCATATTTATAACTATGGATAATTCAATTATAATTTGGAGAAAACAACAGATTTAGGCTAAATAAGTAATTCTAAGATTAAAATAGAAACACCCAATCCAATTTAGGCCCTATCATGGACACACCCCTAGCAAGATGTTTAGTTACTTATGGATGAAGAAAAAGAGATTATATTAAGAAATAAAATCATAACATTCATCATCAAGAGTAAATTTCAAGCTCAAAGGTTGTGCTTCGATGGAGGTTTTTACCTTAAGAAGGAAGAAGAAGATGAAGAAAAGGTCTCTCACTCTCTCTCTAAAAATTCAAAACAATTCAATTCAATATTCTAATAGTAAGAAATATCTGGTACTTTTCAAGAAATGTACAGAAATAAGTTAAAGCTTCCCCTCTTTTCTTGTGCTGGATGATTTTACCCTTCAAATGACGGCCTTACTTGCGAGTCATCAACATTCTGTCGGTGCCCATCCATGGGGCGTCGCTCTATCGCAATTGGGGGCCAATGACTCATGTAGTAGTCCAGCATTGGCACTGGCGATTTGCAGGTGCTGACCAACGTTCTGCCGATGTACCTCCCACTTCAACACAGTGTTCTCCTGCGTTTGTCTGGCGCTTTTTCGGTGTCATCTGGTGGAACGCAGGTCTTCTTCTTTAAGCTCCATGCTTTTGTTTAATTTCTTGCTTTCTTTCTTAAAATTGAATGCCTACAAAAATCCAAGAGAAAGAGCATAAAATCCTCCTAAATGACTTGAAAACCAAGTAAAAGGTCATGTTCAAAAGCCTAATGAGTTAGTATATTACCAACTTATCAAAGGTGTACATGGTTGATACAATATAATAACCCAATGAGGAGTTAGGATCTTATCCACGTAGACATTATTTAGATCCACAAATATCAAGCAATAAAAATATCATTTGTAAGATTATGAGGTACTCACATTAATGGTAAAGATGAAACTAAACTAAAAGCTAGAATCGTAAGGGTTAAGTCAATATAGAGAAATACAAGAGATGTGTCCCCTTATTAGATGATCCCCCTAAATCACTCAAATGGGAGAATTGAGAATGGGATATTAATGAATATGCAAGCAATCAACTTAAGATAATTATTAGCTGTCTCAACACAATCTTAACAATCTCAATCTTAACTAATTTTCTCAAATTGATAAGAACTCCATTCTACCCGATTTTTGGCAATTAGATTCATCCTATGTCTAGGTGAATTTATTAAACAAGGTTTAAAGCCTTGGTTCATTGTTGATGGATGTTATCCAAACCTTAATTGGCTTTCTCAAGCACAATAAAGGCACTTTGGCATGATTGGATGACTTTTACCACCAATCTCGTTTTACAAAGTATGGATCAATCAAATATTCTTAAGTCCATACTCAATTTCACCCAATTGAGATCATTAGGGTTCACAAGTTCATTTAGTTTATAACCATAGATCTGGGTTTAGCAACTCGCAAAAGAAGAAGAAGAAGAAGAGAAAAGCATGAATTTCAGAATAATCACTTACTTAGCAAAGAGAAGAGAGAGAAAAGTTGATTCGATCAATTAAATCCTCAATCTCCAATGGGCATCATCAATACAATGATAAAACTATCTATTTCTAAGTTAAAACCATGAAATCTATCTATTCTATGCGATCCTCCTAAAAAAATATAAAAAAAACTATTTATGCTAAGTCTAAAAAATCCAATAAAATTTCAAATTCGGAGTTCCCTGGTCGCAAGGATGGACTATCTTTTGAAAAAATGGTCCATTTTCTTTAACCGTTAGTTGAAAACTCATTCCGCCTGACTTCTTTTCATCTTCTAATTGACGGACCATCTATTAAGAAGACGGTCCGTACTTTTCTCCACCAACTACTTCACCAAGTAAGTTGGTTGGATCAAAATGGATCATTTGATGGTCTGCATCATGAAAGTGCAAATTGCATCTTGTTGTCCCGTCCTTTTCATACCACTTTGTGGTGTTCTTTGTATCAACATGTAGTTGAAAGTTTCGATCGCATCTTGGATGTGCAGTCCGTCTGTTACCAATTTTCTAATAGAGTTCAGTGACTTTTATACTTTCTTTTATCAACTTATGGGGTTCTTGAAACTTAGTAAAATAGAGTTATTATTGGCTTAAATTAGCATTTAAAGGCATGAAAGACTCTATGCAATGAAGTACAAATGTGTTGCAAAATCCCGATTCATCATCACCCCCAACTTAAAGCTTTTGCTGGTCCTCAAGCAACTAAAATAAGACAATCTATCCTAGACCTACACTCTTATTCTGATATTGGTGGTTTTGGAAAATAGCTACAAGCATATAATTTTCAAGCAAGTCACAATACAAAATCAGTTTTCTCACAACCATTAAGAACAAGCATCTAATGCCTACACATGACATCATTTCAATAGGCAAGACACCTGGATTGAGAAGTAGTTCATACTAGCCATTATTATCCACATGCCCTCACATTTAGACCAAGGAATGTGTCCATTTTTTAGAGTTAATGATCACACACAATACATGGACACAAGATCAATAGATAAGAGAAAGATACTCAATTCTCACAAACATGTTCACAATTTAGGTCACGACTACTATATACTTGCCTTTTTTCTCAAATTCCTTTATTTTAAAGAAATCCGGGGAGATCACACAAGAGTTTCTTTAAGCTTGTATTGTTGGTCCAAAGGGCAGGTGAATACAAATATGATATTTTGGTTGCTCATTACCATCCTTGGACACTACATACATAACATTCCTATTTTTCTTTTCCACTCTTTGTTCCCTTCTTTTTCTTAGAGATTTTTCACAATTCAAGGTACCTTTTGGTGAGCTCAATTTATTTACTTCCTTTTTTCTTTTCTTTTCTTTTTTCTCTTTTATTTCTATTTTTTTATTTTTGTTTTCTTTCTCAAAATACATTGGGTAGTGTTCCAATTCATTTTGCCTTTTTGTTTCTCTTTACACCTTATCACCCTCACTTATACTTCTTTCATATCTTCATCACATTTCATAATGTCAACGAGGATGGATCGTAAAGCGGATCGACTTGAGCATTAGTTTTGGTTTCATTGTGGTTGATCAAGAAAAAGATTTATAGGTTTAAAGAGGGAGACTATGACTACATGCATCATTTGAGAGACTTATTTAAGCAAATGGGGTTTTTGAAGCATAAGAAGGCCTAAGTTCATCTCTACAACCCAAAGTCAATCCTAAGCTAAAGCATGAGTAACCAGGTAAGTTCTAGAGTGCGACCACAACAAGTGAACAAACATAACATTTCTCACCATACATTGACACATAGATATCAAACGGACTGATCAACTCTACTCTCAACTAGGAAATCATTGCAACAATCAATCATAATTAGATGTCAAGAACAGAGGTCAACATGTCAATATAAAATAGTTATGACAAGAATTTTGAGGGAGAGACATTTTTCATAGAAATATAGAAGCATGTTATAAGCTCATATATTACCACTCCTAAGTCAAAAAATACTCTAATCAATTAAGAACGACCCAAAATGTAGCCTGGTACCTTTAAGAAAGTCGCTTAGCAATCTATCTTCAGGATCACACATTATGACACTTCAACGACATTTTAATTTTGGCAGATTCAACAAAAATTAAGCCTCCCGTGATAGAATCATGGCTAAGAAAGCTTAAGAGGAATCTACTCTATGAAAGAGGTAAAAATAGATAAATACCACACATTATTATTAAAATCACAAAAATAATTTTTTCATTAAAAACAAGAGTCAAAAGCATCATAATTACAAATCAAACATGCTCAAGGGACAAAAATTCAACCCCTATCCTCGACTTAAAAATTGTGCAATGTCCTTAATACACATAAAAGTAAAGAATAAAAAATGATAGGGACTTCTTGAAACACGCAGGTCGCGCTACTCTGAATCATGTGGCAGGTGAGCAAGGATGACAGCTGGCACACTCGGCCTGGGTCTAGATCAAGTGCTTGCTTCACTATCTATATAAGGTCTGATCCAAGCAAAGGCGAGGGACTCCAACTTCACAGCCCGTATCAACCTCTTTGAGGTCTATGTTAGGATCATTCTCCTCCTAGAGGTTCTTTCCATAGGAACTTTCCTTCTCCTATGACAGTGGCATTTTTCCTATGGCACGTGAAGTAGTAGGACCTCTAGGAGGTGATGGATCGGGTGATCGAGCTCGCATAAGGGCAGCTCTAGCAAGTGAAGCTCTAGATGGTGTAGCTTTGTAAGGTGAGGCTCCTAACAGAGACAATCTGGCTAGTGGAGCTCTGAAAGGTGCATCCTCTAGGATCAACTACATCAAATTAAAAATAGGTCGGGTACAATTGGCAGATGAATAACAGTCTCCTCAACCTGAGGCTCCCAAATCTGTAAGTTTAGCATAGAAACTCTAATCTTCTCCAGGTATGTATGGAGGCTCTGAATCTCTGTCTGGATGGAGCCCCGCTCTAACAACGTCATTCTGACATTAATGGCCTCTACTCTAGCAAGTACACCTCATAGGTTTCCCGCACCAACTCTCGTAATAGTTGTAGTTCCCACTCAACAATCTTAACCACAAAGGTGGGCATCTCCCCAATAAGACGAGCCCACTGCCTCTCCTCTCTATAAAGTCAAGTAGACATACTCGTAAATGTTTATGTGGAGAGCTAGACCGTACTAGGTAGGACAACGGGTCTATTGGATGTAGTAGGAACTATCGAAGGTGTTGTAGCAGCGGATGTGGTTCTTTGGGGAGTGAAATATGAGGGAACTAATGTTGGAGTGGCTGGTGGCTGTGAGGTAACTGCTCTATCAGGATTGTCAGACAGGACACCCTTATTCTCTGAAGCACCCCTTACTGGAAAAGAGTGCTAGTGTGCTGGGAGGGTGTTATCAATGAATCAACCCTCATTTCGGTGATCTCCATCACGTGTTGAACCACTGTGAGTATGTCCTCCCTCGGTAATGTCAGAACCCTTTCCTTTTCGCATAAGGCAGTCACTAGGCATGAAAATGGAAGAGAGATGGCTGCCTGTAAGGCCTGCTCTTTGAGCTCCAGTTTTAGTATCTCCCCCATATCTACTCTATTTTGATCCATGATAGCTGCTATGACTAGTCCATGTCCATGAGTGAGCCTATTATCGCTCTTAGTCGGGCAGATGCGGCTACACATTATGTTCCATTAAAATTTTGCCTATAGATGAAAATCTCTCTTCGAAATAGGCGTTGTTTCAAGTGCGGCTCATGTAGGTGTAGCTCGATCTACCATCTTGGCCATCCATGGCCTACCATGCAACCCCATATCAAACACTGCATCATAATCTGATGTGTCTTTAGCCATATAACCTTCGCCCAAGTATTATTAGTTGATTGCTTCGGGGCGAATATCAATTAATACTCCTTGGATCGTCACCGACTCTAGTGAATCCACCAGAGACATATGACCCATATTTTCTACCTAGAGCAGTGCGCCATATACTGCATAGAACTCCCTCACAAGGGCGTAAATGTACTAGGTTGGAGATGGAGAAGGAAGTCCCAATGTTGGAACCTGATCTTCTCTAGGATGTCTGGCTACTAATCTAATCCATTGGCAGTAATGGCACAATCCTTTGTGATGGTCTGTTGGGGTTTGCCCATATGAAGGGTCCAACCCTTAATATATCTCTCATGGGCACCATTTATTTCTCACCTGATCCCCAACATGTTCTCCCCCGGCTTCCTCCTCTGCTCAGCTGAATTAATTTAGGGGGAGACAATCTAACTAGCATAATATTCACCTATGGAATCACTAAAAGTGATATCAATCTGAGGCCCTCTAGGCTTGGTAATGGGTTGCTCCTCTGAGCACTAAGAAGCAGAGCCCTGAGATGGTGTGCTTGTTGATTCCATCCCAGCTAATAAAGCGGGTGACAAGGTCAGAGCTAGTCTAATGGCCGCCCTGGTGGTCATGACCTGATACTCCTCATTGTCTTTGTCCCGGAGTTGGGACCTCTTTGATGTTGTGTCCTCGCCACCCCTAGCTGAAGAGAATTTTAGTGCCATTTCTTGTAATTAAATAACAAATGTTAAGATCAAGGGTGTTGAACAATTTAAAAACCAACAACACAACTTTCAAGAATGGGGTAAAGACGGTTTGCATTTTGAAGATGTGGATCGCAGTGGATCGCACCTTGCACCGTCTTTTGAAAACACCTGAGCAGTCTAACTGGTCCAAAGGACATAACAGCATATGGTCCATCTTTTAAATATGTGGACCACATGTTGAATCATCAATTGAACCTGATGGACTTGTCTTACTATTTTAAATAATGGATCAAAGTGCAGTCCGTTTCTTCAAAAAATGATCCATTTCTCAAATCAATTGGGGAATTTATCAACACTTAGCAAGATTTTATTAATCTAGTTTAAGATTCATTGTACGGGGCAAGATACAGTCATATTCAACATAGACAAACCATTTTATCATGTATCAGGTTATATTCAAAACAATATTCCATTCAATTCATGTTAATCACCCAGTTCTTTCCCCCATTCAAGTTCATAGAAATGGTAATCAACAACTTATAAAAAATATGTATAAAATGAAGCACAAAGTTGAGCACAATACCTAGGTTTTCTGAGTGAAATATGCTATGTGTGTGTGAAGTGGATATGATCAATCACAAGCTCAATGAAACCATACGTGCTCAAGAAATCGATGCTAGACGGTAGAGGATGATGTATGTGTATGGATATGATGTGGTGTGCAAATAGTGCAAGTTGAAAAGATTGAAGTTTCAGCAATGGAGGCTTTTGCAGTTAGTAGAGTGAAGAAGAAGATGATGAATGAGGAATTAGGAGTAAAGTTCCCATTTAACCCTCAAATAATGTTGGGCGTCATGCGGGTTTAAATTTACAAAGGAAGTTATCTTTTAAATAGACGACGCATATTTTTCACTCACTATTGACCCAAAATAACCCAATTTCCCCCACTTTTTAAACACAAAAGATGATCTAAAAGATGGAGTATCATCTAAAGATACGATCCGCATAGCAGACGTTCACTTGATCTCAGAATTTCCAGAGAACTACTTCTCTAGCTTCCTGTAGACAGGGTAATTAATGGTCCTCATCTTACGGTCCGCATAGCAGGCGTTCACTTGATCTCAAAATTTCCAAAAAAACTTCTTGTCTGGCTTCCTGTAGACAGGGTAATTAACGATCCTCATCTTCAAGATGCAGTTTGTTCCTGCACCTGTCTTTAGGAAGCTGAAGCTCCTCCTGTGCCTTGTTCTATTTTTCTTCACTATTTTCAAATCTAAGCTATAAACAAACATCAGTCCAAAAAATCTTGGGTTGTCTCCCAAAAAAGTGCTTGATTTAATATATTACGGTATGATGCGGATACTACACATGGTGTAGTATCCCTTGGATTGCCTCCCAAGAAGTGCTTGATTTAACATTGCGACATGATGGATAATACCTGAATCAACATGCGGATGAGTCATCCTTAGTACATGACTTCCTCACCCATTTTCTTTTTTTTTTAAAAGAATTGGAGAGATATTGTTTCACCCATTTGTGTTTTGACTTCTTCTTTTTGGGTGTCTCCTTGGCTCCATGGTTGACTTGCCCTTTTTTTATCATCAACCTCCCCGACTCCCTTATCAACCAAAGTTATGCTCCTGCTTGTTGGACATCTCATGCCCTCTTCTAGCCTTGAAAGTTATGGATTCATCATTGACTCAGAATATAATTTCACGCTTTTTCAAGTCCATCAAAGCTCTACCGGTATCTAGGAAAGGTCGATCAAGAATGATAGGTATGTACATGTCTACCACATAATTTAAAACTATAAAGTAAGCCAAAAGTATAAATTTTTCTGACCTTCAGTAGTATATCTTCTACCGACCTTCACCGGTACATCTTCTACCACCCTTACCAGCTTTTTGATTGACTTGTCAGCTATTTGAAGCTGAATAGAAGTGGGCTTTAACATGGTCATCATTGAAAATTTGTAGATGGCTAGGGGCATAAAATTAATGCTTGCCTCATTGTCACATAGAGTTCACAAACAGCCATAATGTCCGATCTTACATGGAATGGTGAACTTCCCAGGATCTCCATTTTCCTCCACATGTGTGCCAATAATGATGGAACTGATTCGGTGGGTTATTGGGATCACTTCATCCTCAAATTGGCCTCTTCTCTGTGAGAAACTATTTCAAGTACTTGGCGAATTCTGGCATCTCTTTGAAAGAATCAACGAATGGAACCCCCAAGGTTTTCTCTTTCAACCTTTCTATGTACTTTTCAATTGCGGCATTTAGAGTTTTCTAGGCCATCTTTAAGGAAAGGGAGGATAAGTTTTAGGTAAGATTTTTCAATGTCAGCCAAACTCCCCTTTGCCTTCTCCTTCTTCTTGGAATTCACCCACGCTTCATCATGCAACAAATCAACCTGTGGCTTCAGTCGTTCCCCATTATCAACAACACATTTTCCTTCAACACCTTTATCAACATCACCACCACATGAGCATCAATAATAAGTTGCACAATTTTTCCACTTTTAGTGACAATAGCCATACCGTGAGAACTAGAGCTATTTCCACTACCCTTGGGATTTGTCACTATCACTTGGAAGTTGACCCTTCTATTTTGAATTATGCTGTCTAGAGAGGTTACTCATTTGTTTCTCTTAAGACAAGCATCAAATCTCTCTTGATTTGGGAACACTTTTTCTAACATGCCCATAATTCTGGCAATCCCTTAATCTTATGGTGAACCATCTCCCCAATTGTGAAAACTCGATGACTTGCTGGCACATAAGGATTGGCACTTTGATTCTCAAAATTTCCACCCTGCCAACTTTGTCTTGGACCACTATAGTCATTTCTGACATAATATTGACCTTGACCTTATGGTTGAGGTCTCCATTAGCTTTGATTTTGTTGATAATATGGCCTTGGATAACCACTTGGTATATTTTCCACATAGTTGGCATACTCAAATTATGTCGGTGGCTGATCTTGAACCTGTTGACCATGGTATGGAAGAGGGTATGTTTGAACATAGTGAGTGGGATCCTCAGTACTTCGTCAACTGCATGAACTTTCTTTAACTCATTCTGGATCAATCTCTTTGTTAGCAAGGCAATGATGGTAGCCATAGTATCCATTATCTTATCCCTCTATTCATTATCCTTCATCAAATGTGTTAATATAGGAGTACCTACATTCACTCCACCACTTTGGTCACAAACATTCCATGCATGGTTGTGCTTTGTAATCCGGTCAAGTATGATGACAATGTCGTTATACATTTTGTCCATAAAGCAACTCCCTGGTGCATTACTGGCCATTAATTGAGTCAAGAAATCTAACCCAGTGTAGATTTTTTCAAGCAAAATATGATCGGGGAACCCGTAATTAGGTGCCCTCAATCATATTGCTTGAAGTGTTCCCATGCTTCAAATAATTGTTCTCTTAGAATCTGCTTGAACTAGAAAATTTTATCTCTTTGTTCAATTTTCTTGCTAGGCACGAACCATTTCTTCAAGAGTACATGACCAAATCTATCCGTATGTGAATGGAGTTGGGAGGCAATTGGTGAAACCACTCCTAGTCTTCTTCGATCAAGGAGTATTTGAATACCCTCAAACAGATTGCGTCATCTGATACATTATTCTTCTTATGAAGATTGTAGACCTCCAAAAAAGTTTTTAAGATGCTCATGTAGGTCTTGATCAATTGAATCGTAGAACTGGCCTTCCGCTTTCAACATCATGTAGATGCTACCATCAATTCTGAATAAGGTAGCATGGACTCTCGATGGCACAACCCTGCTAGCATAATCTATATCATCATTGAATTCTGCAAAGACATTCTCCACTTTTCCTATTGGTAAAGCCATCATTAGTTTCTCACTTGTTTCACAATTACAACAAACAAGTGTGATAGAGAAGAATTCAATCAAACAATCCAAAATTTTAATTGGTAGATAGGACCTAATTCCAAAGTTCCCGGCAATGGTGCAAAAAAATATTATGTTACTATCCACCTCACTATGGAAGGTGTACACGGTCGATGCAATATAATTGTTCGAGTGTTTGCTGGGGTTATCAAACCGACACGCAAGTGCACGTGGTCGAACAAGTAGTAAGTGGCTTTAGTAAGCCAAGTATCGATCCCACAGAGACTTGGGATAAGTGCAATTTGCTCAAGTATACTATATTTTTACTTCTAAATATGCTGACAACTAAATAACCAAAAATTGAATAATTTGTTTTATAAATTTTATACTAAAACTACAAACAATTATCTACTTTGAATTTGGACTATGGATAAAAGCATGCTGAGGTTAAAGAACATGTAATGAAACTGATTATCATCATAAATTGGTTAATCGTTTCTTCTAGTTGCTAGCCAAGAACATTTGCCAAGAGATTAAAACTCTCGTATTTAATCTCACTTAAGAATTATGAACCATCCGTCTACATTTCTGTGATCAAATGCAATTCATGTTCTAGCCATACAATTCCGGTTCCTAAATTGACAAATACGACTTTCAGGTATATTTCTATCCTGAAGGTTCATCAAAACTCAATTTTCCCAAACCAAGTAAAGAACAATATCCTATTAATTCACAACATTCCAATTTCGTGCTCTCTCGAGTGAAATCGGACTTTTTAGATGTACATTAATGTAGGCCACACACCAATGCATTAGAAACAAGAATTAATAGAACAACATGGAAGAAAAAGATGAAAAACCATATAATTAATAATCAAAATTCATCACAAGTGTTCATAACCTCAACAAGGAAGGGAATTAGCCACTCATTTGTGGATTAATCATCATAAAACGAGTTTTAATCATACAAACAATTGAATTAGAGAAGAAAGAAAGAGAGAAAAAACCCTGAACTTTTCGTCCCTCAACTGCCTGTAACCCACGTCCTTGCTCCACCAAGTCTGAATTATGAAAAATACACTTAAGTGTTCTATTTATACTAGTGGGAATTTTTCCCGGAATAATGAGCAACGTGTCACGGAGTGCATCGCAGAGCACTGCCTCCGTGACACGCCGTGAACGCGGACCCTCACTGGAATTGGGGGTCCGGGAAATTAAACACCAAAGTGGCACGGCGTGCAGCGCGGAGGCTAACCACTGTGCCACAGAGCAGACGCGAACCTCCACTGGAAATTTGTTGAATTTTCACCCTCCAGGCAGAATGCCTCCGCGATGGCAGCGTGACACGGCTCCATTGCGGAGCCCCTTTAATTCGTGCAGTCCTATGCCTTTTTCCTTGCTCGCATCCAAGTCCAACTCCGATATCATCCAACATGCATTTTAGCTTCCGAAAATTACATTACCTACAAAACAATGCTAATCATGTTGGTGAGTATAAATTCACATTTTATTACCAATTACATGAAAATGTATACATATTGCTAGATAAACAAGGCGAAAATGATACTTTTGAGTATCACTTGGGCATATAAATTTTCCCAAGATCACTTACCCCACACTTAAATCCTTGTTTGTCCTCGAACAACAAACATACAATTCATGCAATTTACATCCCACCCTCGCTACTATGGTGCGATAATTTAAGCTACGGTCATACCGATCATTCAATATTGCAAATCATCAAGAAAACATGCATGGTCTTAACAATGCAATGACCTTCAATACATTAAGACTTCCTAGACTTTAAGAATCGACTCTCGATATCGGCAAACTCATGCAAATCAGCTAATCAAGATATCCGACACGAAAAACAATCTTTCATCAAGCATGTGCCCTCACAACTCAAGAGAATCTTCCCCTTTTTGCTCATATGACTCACAATCATTTAAGCAGGGGCATGTAAACACACTTTCACTCTCTCTCCCAAAAGAATTCACATGCATCATGTCATGACCCATAAGCTTGCCCTTAGTGTATTACTCCACTAATATAAAGAAATGCAATGTAAGATCACGTAGGACTTTAATGGGTTGTAATGGAAGCTATGGAACTAGTATATATTGAATTAGACAATAATAGCCACTAGCATCCTTAAGCGCCTTTGCAACACATTCCCATCAACTCATGGACATTGTTTCTCTTTTTTTTTTCTTTTTTTCTTTTTTCATCATCCCATTCTTGATGATTTACTTTAGTATGGCCCATTTCATTAAGCAAACTTGACACAATAACAAAGGTTATTCATGCACCTTCATTATCGTTTATTTATAGCAAGTGCACCTTCAACCTTTTCTTTTCTTCCCTCACTCTGCTTTTCTTTTTCTTTTCACCATTCTCACTCTTTGACACTTTGGGAACATTATTTTCTCTTCTTAAGCGCTTAAGAGTTTTGTATAGACTTTACGACTAATGAAAAGAAAGAATTAAGCTCGGTTTACACTTTTTGGACAAAAGAAAGAAATAATCGGCTAACGGCTCAAAGGGCTGACTAGGCTATACAATCACAGAAAGGGGGAGTATGACAAGAAAAAAATAGAAACTCTCGGTTAAAACAAAGAAATGCCTACATCCTTTCCTACAATACACCTCCTTCATTTGCTTTTGTACACACACCAGACAAGTTCTAGACACTTCACAATAGCATGGAATATCAACACCTCACTTCACACTTTATGCACATGCTCGATTCAAGATGTATTCACCGACTCTTCAATCAGCTAATTACATGAATTCAAACATTAAGCCTCAATCACACTGAATCGAACTCTACAGCCTAGGTATCTCAACATATTTACAAAATTAAATGCTTTCATACGAATCACCTTTGCATTTTGAATATCATGCACAACACGCAACCAAAGATTCGCAACCATATAGTAACTACAGGTTCCGGGATGCAATCCACCAAAGAAAAAAACTGAAAATAAATTGAAAAAGAATATCTACTCCTAACGACTACATTTCCCTTAAGACGGTCGTCATTCATCCATCCTAGGGAACGGTCACTAACTATGACGTCGGTTCAATGGGACCATTCTCGGTAAAAGAACCGAAAACAAACGCTGAGAAACCCAAAATTAAAAAGTTGAAAAATTTGCAAAACATCGATCATTTCGATAGAAAAATTATTTACAAAATATTTTAAATATGAACATCAAAAATTTTTAAAAATATCGATCATTTCGATAATTAAAATATTTACAGAATCAGCTGGCAACATTCAACAACACACATCAATTCCATAAATATTTACACATACAGAACAATTTGAAAATTCACAAACACAGGGAAACACAACATACAAAAATACAGAGGAGAACATACAAACAAACCAACCCAGCCCAGCACCTAACTACTCCCACCCCACACTTAATCCGAACACTGTCCCCAGTGTTCACAAAAATTAAATAGCACATAATCGGGTGGTGGAACTCCCTGATCAGTCAAAGTATTCCACTTCTTCATCAGGTGCTGCTGCCTCATCTCCCATGTCCGAGTCGCCTCCGTCGTCATCATCGGACTCCACATCGGAGTCCTCCCGACGTGACTCCTCGTCCGTGGGGACATCATCATCAGTGGGCTCTACAAAGGCTGGCCCTACTAGGCATAGAGCCCTGGCGTTTTCGCCAAACGGGTAATCTAGCTCAAGCTGCCATAGCTCCTCCTCCGTCGCCGGCCTCCCACCTATCCTAAGCTGGAGCATCTGCATCCCATACATCCGCGCCATATACTGGTCATCACGAGCGTGTCGCTCGCCAAGTGTCAGCACTGGCCCCTGGGTGGTGTCGGGAGCCTTAGTTTTAGTCACATCCAAGGCCCGCCGCTCCAACTGCGGGATATAATCGAGGGCCTCCTCCTCAACATCGAGGCCCCGGAGAAAGGTGGTGAGTAGTCCACCGAACCCATACCTGTGCCCCTGGTGCAGCCGGGTTCTCTTCATGGCGGATATAATAACCGCCCCAACATTTATCTCCAGCCCTTTCATCAGGGCGTACACCAGGCAAACACGATCCCGGGTTACATCAGTCATATGTACCCCCGGGATGAGGCAAGAGCAGACTATCTTCAGCCAAATACGGGCTTCCCTGTTCATCTGAGAATATGGCAGAGTCTGATGGTAGCCCCTTTCCTTGTGCCTGCTCCATCTAGCTGTAGATCGGGCCCCACACAGTATGCGTCTGATGTCAGCATACGGTGGGGTAATGTTTAGCTGTCTGAGGACGAGGGCGTCTGTGTCCCGCGCTCCTATGATGGCATTGAGCTGGTGGGGCTCCAGAGTGACTATCTGCCCTCTGATTTTGATGGTGTGGCTTCGGATTGACGGGTTCCAATTAGCATAGAACTCCCGAACCAAGTGCAGGTTGCATTCTTTGGGCTCCTCGAATATGAACTTGAGCTCCGCTGCCTCGATCCGGTGAACTATTCTGGGGAACTCCTGTGCCAATGGCTCCCGTGCTATATGCTCTTCGGGGAAATATTTGTTCTCTTTATGCTTCGCGTACCACTTTTTCCCGTCGCCAGTCACCCATCTTGTTCCATATTGGCGGCGCTGGCCGCGTGGAACTGCTGGGACTGCTGTGCCCAGTCTGAGTCTCTTCCTGCCGGTGCCTGAAGTTGATGCACCTTTCCCTTTATCTTGCCGGCTTGCCATTTTACCTGTCAACACCCGTCAACAATCGCAATGTTAAGCTAAATAACTATTAACTTCGACTAAGGTCGGGTTACGCTAAATTACCCCACACTTAGTCCTTAGTTACAGTTATAACCTATGGCAAGAATAACTTTATTTACACAAAACAACCAGCTATACAATCATGCTTAGTGCGTTTAAAAAGAAAATTCGACGGTATAACTTCTGCGTACTACTCAGACTTCGTACAACTAATCACAATCACTACCATCGCAAACATTTAACCCTTGCACTTAGCAAAGAAAAACAAAGAAACAAAAATAACAACAAAAATTTATATACATTAACCTATCCAACCAACCAAATACAAACAATTTTCAACATTTCCCCCAAACCCAAGAATTCGTCGTCTATTAACATCCTACCACTTTGTACAACGACTCACCTCATTCAACACGTACAACCCGACATACAATTCACACTTTCAACACATTTCTAATTTCACATTCAATAACAAGCCCTAGAATTGATTTTCGCAATCAAATTCGAATAATTTATGCAATCGACAAGTTCAAATAATCATAACGACATTCCGAACATTTATCAATCAACAAATAACTCGAATTCATGCTTAATCTCGACTTAGGGCGATTTAGTTCACCTCCCATGCTTAAAATCAAAGAATATCGACAAAAACTTGAGAGGGAATCGAAAAACATACCTTGTAGTTGAATAAATGAAGAAAACTCGGTAAATTGTTGCCTTAAGCCGTGGCACGTTGGTGGGAGAGGGGTTTTGGGATGTTTGGTCGCGGAAGAAATCGAAAATGAGGGGAAAAGGGAAGAATTCGGGGTTTAAAAGGTAGAAAAACACGCGGGTCACCCAGCAACCCGGTGTGACCCGTCGCGATATACAAGGCAACGTGTCACGGAGTGCATCGCGGAGCACTGCCTCCGTGACACGGAGCCATCGCGACAGCATACTGGAAATTTTTAAAATTTCTGGGTTATACCTCAACGTGTCACGGAGGGTAACGCGGAGGTCCTCCTCTGTGACACAGAGCTATCGCCCCAGCTCACTGTCTTCTACATTTTATTAATTTTTCATACCTCGACTTTTCCTTCACGATTCCGTGCACATTTTTCTCCGTTTGACCTGAAAATCATCTCACTAAATAAAATTGGTTAGAATAATAGGTTTCACCTAACTAAAAATAAAAAAATACTAACTAAAACAAAAAATTTTGTAAAACAATCAAGAAAAAGAAAAAGAAAAATCTATTTACACTTTGCAAAATGAAAGAAAATTTTTTTCACGGGTTGCTTCCCGTGCAGCGCCTGGTTTACCATCGCGGCTCGACGTCATTTAAGCTCAATTGTCCGCTAGGGTGATGGACGATTTCTCTCGATCACTGTCCTCCCCCCAGTAGTGCTTACACCTATCCGGTGGTCTTCCCATTAACTCTCGGGAATGCTTCATCTGCTTAGCATTACCATGATCAATCACATTGATCACCGAGAGTTCTTCATGCACCATCGGGAGCTTGGGTGCTTTATACACATCAAACACCTCTACCTTGTTGTGTGCTTGCATTGTCAGTTGCCACGCAGCTACGCCGATTAATGCTTTCCCGGTTGCCAAGAAGGGTCGTCCCAAAATAAATGGGACTTCCGCGTCTGGTTCAAAATCCAGAACAACAAAATCTACCGGGAAAATTAGGGAGCCAACTTGCACTAGAACATCCTCAACAATGCCATCCGGCCTAGCTAAGGATCGATCCGCCAATTGCAATATTACCGTTGTAGGTCTAGGACTCCCTAAACCCAACTTTCTGAATACCGAAGACGACATCAGATTTATACTTGCCCCCAAGTCACACAATCCACGAGCTCAGATGCTCTGCCCAATAGTAAGCTGGATAGTAAAACTTCCAGGGTCTTTTAGCTTTGTGGGCAGTCTATTTTGGATCCGGGAAGTGCACTCCTCCGTTAAAGCCACCGTGGCATACTCAGTCAACCGACTTTTGTTGGCCACGGTGTCCTTTATGTATTTGGCATATTTAGGCACTCCCTGCAAGACATCAACAAGAGGTAAGTTAACATGTACCTATTTAAGCACCTCCATGAATTTCTTGAAACACGCCTCCTCTTTGTGTTTCTTGAGTCGTTGAGGGAACGGGGGTGGAGGTCTTTTTGATTCAGCTTCTTTGGTCTTCCCCCTTTCCGAACTTTGCTCCCCCTCAACTTCTGCTGCTCCCGAATGTTGAGGTGGTCTTTCTGGTTCCACCTCCTTCAGCTACAAAGCACTCCTTGTGGTCACTGCATTTACCTGCTTGGGATTCGGATCCGTGTCGCTTGGCAGTCCTCCTCTAGGCCTTGTATTTTGGGCACTAGCAAATTGCCCAAATTGATACTCAAGAGCCTTGGTAGCTAACTGATTGTTTTTCACTTCGGCTTCCAATTTCACATAGTCAGCCTGCAATTGAGCTTGGTTAGCTATCATGGTCTTGAACATCTCCTCAATGCTAGGTGATGGTGGTTGAGGAGGTGCATTGTTGTTTCTGAATTGAGATTGGTAGTTCTGTTTCCCTCCTTGATTCCTTTGCATACCCTGACCCGAACTTTGGCCTTGATGGTTGTTGCTACCCTATGAGAAGTTAGGATGATTCCTCCAATTTGAATTGTAGCTACCACCATACTGCTGGTGATTTCTTTGTGCATTACCCACAAAGTTTACTGAGTCAGGATTTGCTCCACAGCACTCAGCTGAGTGATCATTGCTTCCACACACTTCACACCACAATTGCTGGACTACATTAACCGGAGCTGACGGCTGGTTCAAAGTCATGTTGCTGAAGTGGTTGTTCAATTGATTTTTCAAGGCAACTATCTGTGCAGCGATAGCTGTAAACCCATCCACTTCAAGCACTCCTGCTTCTTTCCTTGCCCCACCTCGTGATGAATCAGCATTCCATTCTGGATTGCCCTGTGAAATCCGGTTTAGCAAGGTATACAGCTCCTCATAAGTCTTTTCCAGTGCTTGCCCTCCAGCTGCTGAATCTAGCAATATTTTGGTGTGGGCTTCCAAACCCTCAATAAATGTGTGCACCAACACCTCATTGGACTGATGATGATGAGGACAGTCCCGCAACATGGATTTAAATATCTCTCAGGCTTGATATAAATTTTCTCCCTCCCTCTGTTTGAAACTTAGAATTTGACTTCTAAGCCTTGCTGTTTTACCAGAGGGGAAAAACCTTTAAGAACTTTCGTGCAAGATCATCCCACGTTGAAATAGAATTTGGTGGCTCAACTTTCAACCACCTCTTGGATTCTCCGAGTAATGAGAACGGAAATAATGTAAGCCGAACATAATCAGGTGACACTCCAGCGGGTATGTAAGTGTCACTTATCTCCAAAAAGTTTTGGAGATGTTGTTGTGGGTCTTCATGAGGGAGACCGGTAAATTGCCCGCTTGTGTGCAACAATTGCACTATATTTTGCTTGAGTTCAAATCTCCCTCCAGGCTCTAGTTTGCGGATACTGGATGTAACATTATTGGCATGTGGGATTGCCACCTCGCGAACCGGCCTTGCTGCTGCTTCTTCGGGCACTAACACTGCCCTCACAACCGGTGGATTTTGTTGCTCCATAATGGTCTGTCTGAGCAACTGCAGCTTCCTTTGTAGAGCTTCTCTCCGTTTACTGTGAAATATACGTTCAGGCTCTATATAAGATTCCACCAGCTGTTTGTCTCTTGCCAGTGTTCACAGCAATTAAGTCTGCAAAATACAGGCTAAGACCAAGTTGTCAACACTTAAGAAAAATGAAAATACAGTAAAATTAACACTTAAAACAAATTCACCAATTGCCAAGTCCCCGGCAGCGGCGCCAAAAACTTGTTCGAGTGTTTGTTGGGGTTATCAAACCGACACGCAAGTGCACGTGGTCGAACAAGTAGTAAGTGGCTTTAGTAAGCCAAGTATCGATCCCACAGAGACTTGGGATAAGTGCAATTTGCTCAAGTAGACTATATTTTTACTTCTAAATATGCTGACAACTAAATAACCAAAAATTGAATAATTTGTTTTATAAATTTTATACTAAAACTACAAACAATTATCTACTTTGAATTTGGACTATGGATAAAAGCATGCTGAGGTTAAACAACATGTAATGAAACTGATTATCATCATAAATTGGTTAATTTTTTCTTCCAGTTGCTAGCCAAGAACATTTGCCAAGAGATTAAAACTCTCGTATTTTATCTCACTTAAGAATCATGAACCATCCGTCTACATTTCTATGATCAAATGCAATTCATGTTCTAGCCATACAATTCCGGTTACTAAATTGACTAATAAGACTTTCAGGTATATTTCTATCCTGAAGGTTCATCAAAACTCAATTTTCCCAAACCAAGTAAAGAACAATATCCTATTAATTCACAACTTTCCAATTTCGTGCTCTCTCGAGTGAAATCGGACTTTTTAGATGTACATTAATGTAGGCCACACACCAATGCAGTAGAAACAAGAATTAATAGAACAACATGGAAGAAAAAGATGAAAAACCATATAATTAATAATCAAAATTCATCACAAGTGTTCATAACCTCAGCAAGGAAGGGAATTAGCCACTCATTTGTGGATTAATCATCATAAAACGAGTGTTAATCATACAAACAATTGAATTAGAGAAGAAAGAAAGAGATAAAAAACCCTAAACTTTTCGTCCCTCAACTGCCTGTAACCCACGTCCTTGCTCCACCAAGTCTGAATTATGAAAAATACACTTAAGTGTTCTATTTATACTAGTGGGAATTTTTCCCGGAATAATGAGCAACGTGTCACGGAGTGCATCGCAGAGCACTGCCTCCGTGACACGCCGTGAACGCGGACCCTCACTGGAATTGGGGGTCCGGGAAATTAAACACCAAAGTGGCACGGCGTGCAGCGCGGAGGCTAACCACTGTGCCACAGAGCAGACGCGAACCTCCACTGGAAATTTGTTGAATTTTCACCCTCCAGGCAGAATGCCTCCGCGATGGCAGCGTGACACGGCTCCATTGCGGAGCCCCTTTAATTCGTGCAGTCCTATGCCTTTTTCCTTGCTCGCATCCAAGTCCAACTCCGATATCATCCAACATGCATTTTAGCTTCCGAAAATTACATTACCTACAAAACAATGCTAATCATGTTGGTTAGTATAAATTCACATTTTATTACCAATTACATGAAAATGTAGACATATTGCTAGATAAACAAGGCGAAAATGATACTTTTGAGTATCACTTGGGCATATAAATTTTCCCAAGATCAATAATAACTCATGAGGAGTAGGGATAGTATCCACATATACTTTGTTTAAATCCACAAATATCAAGCAATACAAATATGATTTGTAATATTATGAGCTACTTACATTAATGGTAAAGATGAAATTAAACTAAAATCTAGAATGTTAAGGGTTAAATTGATATACATAAATACTAGGGATGTGTCCCCTTACTGGGTTGATCCCTCTAAATCACTCAAATAGGAGTATTGAGAATGAGCTAGTAATGAATATGCAAGCAATCAACTTATTCAATCATTAGGTGTCTCTCAACGATCTTAACAATGTCAATCTTAATCAATTTTCTCAAATTGATAAGAACTCCATTCTACCCTATTGGGATTTGCCAAATAAATTTATCCTAGTCTAGGTGAATCTATTAAACAAGGTGTAAAGTTTCGGGTCATTATTGATTGATGCTACCCAAATCTTAATTGGCTTTCTCAAGCATAATAGAGGCAATTTGGCATTATTGGATGACTTTCAATTACAATCTCACTTTATAAATCATAGATCAGTCAAATATTCTTAAGCTCATACTCAATTTCACTTAATTGAGATAATTAGAGTTCACAAACCTATTGGGTCACAACCCTAGATCTAGGTTTAACTACTCACAAAAGAAGAAGAAGAGGAGGAGAAAAGCGTGAATTTCATCATAATCACTTACTTAGCAAAGAGAAGAGAGAAAAAAAGTTGAATTGATTAAGTAAATCTTCAATCTCCAGTGGGTATCTTCACTACAATAATAAAACTATCTTAAACTATCTATTTCTAAGCTAAAACTATGAATTCTATCTATTCTATGTAGTCCTCCTAAAAAACATATCAAAAAACTATTTATTCTAAGTTTAAAAACCTATTCAAATTTTAAATTCGGAGGGCCCAAGTCGCATAGAAAGACTGTCATTTGGAAAGTCGGGTCATTTCTTGAACCATCAGTTGAAAACTCATTCTGCTTGGTTTCTTTCTGTCTTCCAATTGATGGACCATCTATTAAGAAGACAACCCGTACTTTCATCCACCAACTGCTTTACCTGGTAAGTTGGTTGGATTAAAATGGATCATTTGAAGGCTCACATCATGAAAGTGTGGACCACATCTTGAGCCTTCCTTTGCATACCACTTTGTAGTGTTCTCTCGATCATCATGTGGTTGAAAGTGTAGATTGCATCTTAGATCTGCGGTCTGTCTTTTACCCATATTCGTACACACTTCAATGACTTTTATACCTCATTTCACCAACATATGGAATTCCTAAAACTTATCAAAATAGAGTTAGTATTGACTTAAATTAGTACTTAGAGGCATGCAAAATTCTATGCAGTGAAGTATAAATGTGCCAAAAAATCCTAACATGTCATGCACCCTGCTTCCTTTACATAAAGATACATTATATTCTCCTGAGGGCGGAAGGAGACATCCTCTCAATCTCCCCAGCATTCTCCAGGGCACCAGGAATCTCTGAGGGCAATAGAAGCACCGATATCACTTCTAGTTCCTCCTACACCTTCAGATCAGGATGTTATGAGTGTAGTATGCATGTTGGTTCAGATGATGGATGCTCAGCATAAACCTCAGCCAGTAGTACCAATCATTACTGAGCCTATTGAAGGGCTCGAACGTTTGAGAGTTTGTTTCTTTGAGTCCTCCACAGTTTACAAGGACAGACCGTAGAGAGGACCCTCAGAACTTCATAGACTAACAATAGAGGATATTAAGGTTTATGAATGCTTCATCTACAGAGCCAGTTGAGCTAGCAGTGTTCTGACTACGAGAGATAGTCATTATGTGGTACGAGAGTTGGGAAAGGACCAGAGGCAGAAATGCACCTCAACCCATATAACCTAGCTTCTCTGAAGCCTTCATAGACTATTATTTGCCTCGAGAGATCCGATACGCCAGTGTAGAGAAGTTTTTACATCTGGAATAGGGTAGGATGAGCGTCTGAGAATATGCGTTGAGATTTGATTCTTTAGCTAGATATACGCCAGCATTTGTTGATACTATTCCAGCCAGGGTACATCGGTTTATTATGGGGCACACTAGAGTATGTGGAATCCTATATTATAGCAACATTACAAAAGGATATGGACATCTCGCGGATTTAGTCCTTTACATAGAACATAGAGGAAATTAGGCAGCATCAGTATGGGACCAAAAGGAAAGGTCAGGAACAGCATCGAGGGGATAGACCCCCTGACTTCCAGGAAGAGTTTCAGGGCGGTCCCATGCCTCGTCTGTCAGGTAGGCCACCTAGGTCCCCATTTTAGTAGCAACAGAGTAGCATATCAGACCATCGTGGATAGTCAGGTCCCAATGAGAGTTCACAAGCGTCAGGCTCACAGCAACAAAGGGCCTAGATTAGATGAGATCAACTATACCATGTTTCAGTACCTGTAATAGGTGACATCTTGGGAGATGGAAATATGGCTCCCCTGCCTATTATTCCTGTGGACATGAGAGTCAAATGATGAGGGATTGTCCGACTATAAACCAGAGTTCTTGGGACCAGCAGAGTAGGTCCTCAGAAGGTTTACATGCTCCAACGCCTTCTGCATCACACAGGCCCTCAGAGATCAGGAGCATCCAGTTTTGGTAGTGGTCCGATCGTACTTATGCATTAACAGGGCGATAGGATTCTGAGGCATCGCCAGATGTTGTGATAGGTACATTGAATGTTTGCTTCCACCTAGTTTATGTTTTAATATATCTAAGATCTATTTTGTCCTATGTTACTCCACTAGTGGCATGAAAGTTTAGTATAGTACCAGAGTTACTCCAGTACCCATTTTCTGTATCCATACCTGTTGGTGAATCTATCATTGCCAAGAGGATTTTTCGAGGTCGTACGGTAAAAATTATTGCCCGCCAAACCTCTGCGGACCTAGTAGAGCTAAAAATGATTGATTTTGATATAATTATGGGCATAGATTGGCTAGTATCGTGTTATGCCAATGTTGAGTACTGGACAAAGATTGTCCGATTCCACTTCCCAGGAGAGATAGTGCGGGAATGGAAGGGCAACACGGCTACATCAAAAGGTAAGTTCATATCCGATCTTCAAGCAATGAAGCTGATTGTAAAGGGTTGTACCTATTATATTATCAAGGCTCTGGATGTGCAGGCAGAATCCCTGACTCTTCAGTCTATTCCAGTGGTTAGTGAGTTCCCAGATGTATTTTTGGATGAACATCCTGGTAACCCCCCAGAATGGGAAATTGACTTCCCGATTGATATGCTACCAGATACACAACCCATATCTATTACTCCTTACAGAATGGCTCCTACTGAGCTAACTAAATTGAAGGATCAACTGAGAGATTTGTTAGATAAAGGCTTCATTAGCCCCAGTGCTTCGCCAAGGGGTGCACTAGTCTTGTTTGTGAAAAAGAAAGATGGCTTGCTGCGAATGTGTATAAATTACCGATAGTAGAAAAAAGTTACTATTAAGAACAAGTATCCCCTACCCAGAATAGAATGATATGTTTGATCAGCTTTAGGGGGAAAATACTTCTCAAAGATTGACTTATGGTCAAGATACCACCAGGTACGGGTTCGGGAGAAAGATATTTTGAAAACAGCCTTTAGAACCAAATATGGTCATTTTGAGTTTCTTGTTATGTTTTTTGGGTTGAGAAATGCCCCAACAATGTTTATAGATTTGATGAACAACATATTTCATCCATTTTTGGATTTATTTGTGATATTGTTTACTGATGATATTATAATATATTCACGTTTAGAAGCAGAACATAGAGATCTCTGCAAACAGTACTGCAGATCCTTAGAGATCACAAGTTGTATGTGAAGTTCTCGAACTATGAGTTTTGGTTAAATTCTGTAGCTTTTTGGGCCATATCATGTCAGATGCGGGCATTCAAGTGGACTCACATAAAATTGAAGTTGTAAAGACTTGGCCCAGACCCACAACTCCAACTGAGGTTCATAGTTTCCTAAGGTTAGCCGGGTATTACAGAAGGTTTGTGGAAGGATTCTCTGCCCTATTAGCACCTTTGACAAAGCTGACTTAGAAAGAAGCTAAGTTCCAGTGGACTGAGTCTTGTGAATAGAGTTTCTAGGAGTTGAAAGACAAATTGACATCTGCACTAGCATTAGCCCTGCTAGAGGGTTCGAAGGGCTACATTGTATATTGTGACACTTTAGGTAATTGGTTAGGATGTGTTCTGATGCAGCATCCCAAGGTAATTGCCTATGCTTCGAGGCAACTGGGAAAACACGAGAAGAATTACCCCACGCATGATTTAGAATTAGCTGTAGTTATTCATGCTCTAAAAATTTGGAGGCATTACCTATATGGTGTTCATGTAGATATCTTCACTAATCACAAAAGCCTCCAGTATGTTTTTATGCAAAAAGAGTTGAATTTGCAACAACGTCGTTGGCTAGAGTTGCTGAAGGACTATGATGTGAACATCTTGTACCATCCAGGAACGGCTAATATTGTAGAAAATTCCCTTAGTCGTTGATCCATGGGTAGCTTATCATTTTTAATATTAGAAAAGTGAAAAATGGCTCGAGAGCTACACCAGTTAGCTAGTTTAGCAGTTTGAGTAATAGATCAGATGATAGTAGGGTTGTGAGTCAGAATACTGCAGTGTCATCTCTGGTGGTGAAGTGAAAGAACGACAGTATGAAGACCCAAGACTGGCACAACTCAGGAAAAGGGTTCAGCAAGAAGGGATGTTAGCCTTTGAGATAACAGAGGATAGAGTTTTGAGATTCAGAGGTCAACTCTGAGTTCCAGATGTGGTAGGGCTTCTTCAGCAAATTATGAAAGAGGTACATTATTCCAATTATTCTCTTCACCCGGGGTCAACGAAAATGTATCATGATATAAAAGAGATTTATTGGTGGCACGGGATGAAGAAAGATATTGCTCAGTTTGTGGCACTGTGTCCCAATTGTCAACAGGTAAAGGCTGAACATCGAAAACCTAGTAGGTTGACTCAGGAGATAGTCGTTCCTATGTGGAAATGTAAAGCAATCAATAAAGATTTTGTTATAGGTTTCCCCTGTACCAAACATAAATTTGACTCCATTTGGTTCATTATGGACAGGCTGATGAAATTAGCCCATTTCTTGCCAGTCAGAACTACGTTTTCAATTGTAGATTATGCTGAGTTGTATATTAAAGAGATAGTCTGACTGTATGGTGTTCCAGTGTCTATCATTTCTGACAGAGGGGCACAATTCATAGTTGGGTTTTGGAAGTTGTTTCAGAAAGGTTTGGGGACGTAGATTAATTTGAGTACAACTTTTCACCCCTAGAAAGATGGCTAAGCAGAGCGCACCATTTAGACGCTCGAAGATATGTTATAGGTGTGTGTTTTAAACTTTACAGGAAGTTGGGATGAGCACCTACTTCTTATTGAGTTTGCATATAATAACAGTTACCATTTTACCATCAAGATGGCACCGTATGAGGCTTTTTATGGGTGGAAGTGCAGATTCCCCATACGATTGTTTGAAGTAGGTGAGTCTGGGTTGATTTGACCTGACATGATACATCAGTCAAAAGAGAAAATTAAACTCATTACAGAATGTTTACTAACAGCCCAGAGTCATCAAAAATCCTATTCTGATGTACGACGTAGAGATTTAGAACTTGATGTCGATGACTGGGTATCCTAAACATTTCATTGATAAAGGACGTTATGAGATTTGGCAAGAAGGGCAAGCTTAGCCCTAAATTCATCGGGCCATACTGAATCCTTCAGAAGATAGGCCAGGTGGCCTATGAGTTAGAATTGCCTTCAGGGCTAGAATTTGATCATCCAGTCTTTCATGTATCGATGTTATGCAAGTGAGTAGGAGATCCCTCTTGGATTATTCCAGCCGAGGATGTTCAGGTCACAGAAGAGTTGTCCTACGAGGAAATTCCAATAGTTATACTAGATCGGCAGGTCAGAAGATTGAGGACCAATGATATAGCCTCTGTTAAAGTCTTATGGAGGAATAAAAATGTGGAAGGGATGACTTGTGAAGCTGAAGATGACATGAGGTCAGATATCCTCACTTGTTCTAGACCCTATGATGACAGTGCACAGACTCAGATAGTTACAGTGATAAGGTAGTTCTCAGGTGTTGTATTGTTGCCTTTGCTGCTATTGTTGTTAGTTGCTTACATATATGTTGTAGAACTATGTTATTCAGCTGTTTGTAGCATCCCGTGAGGTACCTATGTTGTACTTTTCTGTGTTTTCAAGTTACTCGATAGTCAATATTGTAGGGGAGACTCGGCCGAAATTTTTGAGAAAGCCTAAGAATTAAGTCTCTTAAGATTAGATTATATTTGAGGAAGAATATCCCTAAGGGGGAATGATGTTACACCCCGAGAAAAGTTTGTTGTTACCATGACATTTGTTGGTGTATGCTCAGTATTTGTGATGTATGAATGTCTGTCACCTCAGGGAATAGGAAGTTATGTAGAGCGCATCACATAAATGTATCTAGGGAATGGATGTCGAGGATAACTTGATGAGAGAGTCGGCAAGGCTGGGTGAGGCTAGGCTGCAAGGGCCTACGCGACGTGGCAGCCCTGCTGCATGAGGGCCTATGTGCTGTGGCAGCCTTTCAATGTAAGGAGTTGCGTGATGTGGCAGCCCTGCAGCACTGGGAGCCGTACGACGCGCCCCGACCTCTATCGCCCCAATTATATATATATATATATATATATATATATGTTAAGTGATGAAATGTTAGCTCATTTGAATATTTCCCAAATCTAAATATTCGAGCTAAGAAAGGTCTCTCTCTATTTTCTCATCTATTTAAGGTGAATTAAGCTACCAAACCTCGTCTAATTATGAATTCTTCTTGGGTAATGATTCCCGGGCCTACAAAGAACATATCTACGGAGTTGAATCTTTGAAATTGGCCCGGTTTGATAGAGCCCTAGCAGGTAAAAGTCATAGAAATCATCTCTATTCAAGTCTAGTATGACTACAAGTAATAATATGCATTTCTACCCTTCTAATCTATAAGAATTCATGAGATTTTGCCGGATTATGCTTGTTGTAACTAGTTCGTTATGTTTTGTGGGTTAATGTTGTTGGCTTGACTTCTCAATTGGAATAACCTTTTTCCCTTGACGTAAAAAGTAGAATACAAATGGATTACGAGTTCTGGATCGAAGAAGGATTGGTTAAGTAAGAATTCATCAATTGAGGTATGTTAAGGCTAACTCCTCTCGGTAAGTTATTCCTATTGTTCGTTGATAGGAGTGATACCTTATAGTAGCTTATGCTTGTATATGTTTTGGTTAGCTGCTATGAGATGAATTAATATTGTAATGTACTATCCCTTAACGGGAAAGATTATATTAAGTTTTAGCCATCACTGGTAATAGTATAGGGCTTCCCTATTCATTCACTTATCGTCTAGAGAGACTAGTAGTGTTTTGTTGTCGTACTGCGGCCATAGAGGTTTCTGGTTAGCATTTAGGTAGCATAGGGGCATAGCTGGGTGATCTAACTTCTTGTTTGATGCTTATATATATAGTAAAACTCGCCTACAAGACATTGGCGTACTTGACGCGTGTACGGCTAGAATTTTGGTAATACGATTTTACTTGAGAATTAGTGGCAATAGGGTTTCCTAACGAACAAGTTGACAACTTGCTGGGTAACCACCTACTAGCAAGGACGTATAGCTTTGTCAACTTACAGTTAGGCACATTGATTGCCTAGGGAACCACCCTAGTTGTTGGAAGCTGGATAGACTACGTGATGTACTGGGGGGATCCTATTAGCTGTTATACATAGGGTTAACACCTTTAAGCTATCCACACAATTATCCATGTACATATCGTACAGGAGCCCAGATGGCTTAGATATAGTTATAGGAGCCCATACGGCTCAGATATAGTTATAAGAGCCTAGATGGCTTAAATACAGTCACAGGAGCTCAGGAGGCTAGTTACAGTTTTAGAGGTTGAACACACCTTAGTTATAGCTTGACTACGAGATAATTGCGGTATAGATAGGATGGTATGGATTGCTTACGATTTCCGGGGCTTATAGGGGCCCATATTCTGTGATGTTTGCACCTTCCCGACTTATGGGGGCTAGGTTAGGTTTTATTTGTATAATTACCTGTTAGCTACAGTTCATGTTGTGAGATTAATCAGATTAACTTCTGGCCCTTCTTATTGATTACTTTCATTTCCTTATCAACCTTTATTCAGTTATTATTTATCTGCCTTACATATTCGGTATATATTGTACTGACGCCCACGCATGGGGCGCTGCATACTTTCCTACAAGTTCAGACAAACAAGTTCAAAGACCTCCTCAGTAGCTGCTCAGACTTAGTAGATTGGCTAGCTCCTTTCCTTCGGAGTTGTCAGACATTTAGAGGTTTACCTGTCTTTTGTGTATAGCTTTTTGGGTAGGCTGGGGCCTTGTCTCGACCAATATTTTTACTCTTTAGAGGCTTGCAGGCTACAATTCGTATTAGACTTGTGTTATTGGCCATGTGGGGCCTAATTATGTTATCTGTTGGCTGCATTGCCGCCTTATGTATGTGTACAGGGATGCCTACCTTCCTTTGTGTGTGATATTGACAACATGGTGGTCTTGTTGGCCCGCATAGGACGATATTATTATTACAATTGTTGGGTTAGCTGTTTTTGCACAGGTTTATGTTGTGGCCTTCTCAACCCAAGGCTATACTTTAAGCTGAGATATAGCTAATTGTTTTCTTGATTATGTGCTTCTGGCATGCACCAAAGATGTATGTGTCTAGCCAGGTCGGCTCTGAGTCCAGTATGGAATTAGGTGTCAGTTACACCGTATATCATTTGATGGAGTACTCTTATGATGTTGTGGGGGGGGGGGGGAAGGCAACCCAAACATTGCAATAAGCACATTTAGGAGTATGTGGATCACATTAATCTAGACTAAAGCTCCACTTTCATATAGAAATAATGGGATATTATTTGTCACGCCCCACCTTAGGAGGCATAACTAGCACCTAATACCACACTGGAATCTAAGCTGACCTAGATGGACATATACATCTCTAGTACATATCAACAACACATAATCAAGAAAACAAACAGTTATATCTCGACTCTAAACATAGCTTTAGGCCAACAAGGTCGCTAAACAACACCTGCAGCAAAATGGCTAACACAACAGTTGCAATAGTAACATCATCCTATACAGGCCGACAAGACCACCATGCTGCTAGAAGATACATAACTAGGCCCCACATGGCCAAGAATGCATATCGTACCACATATAGGCCCCACACGGCCAACAACACACATCATAATACATATTGAGCCCACTTGACCAATAACGCACATCATAATATGTAACCCCACATGACCTACAATGCACAACTAACCAAGAACTGTAATTTGCAAGCCTCTAAGAGTAATATATTGGCTGGGATAGGGCCCCGACCTATCCAAAACTATACAACAAAAGACAGAAAAACCTCTAATATCTAGCAACTCCAGAGGAAAAGAGCTGGCCAATCTGTTGACTCTGAACAACTACTAAGGAGATCTCGAAACATGTCTATCTAAACCTACAAGCAAGTATGCAGCACCCCATGCGTGGGCGTCATTTTAATATGTACTGAAAATATAAGGCAGTAATAAAAGATAAATAGAAGTTGATAAAGGAAATGTAAATAATCAGCAACAAGGGCCAGAAGTTAACCTTTATAAGCTCACAAACAAAAACTATATCTTGCAAGGAAATACACAAATAAGAAACTAACCTGGCCCCATAAGCCTGGAAGGTACAAAAAACACAGAATAACCTACCCAGGCCCCCATAAGCCCCGAAAAGTTCATACAATTCAAGAACTCCTATCTGCATCACTGTGGCCTCGTAAGCAACCTATAACTAAGGCACACTCGACCTCTGAGACTGTAACTGAGCCTTCTGGGCTCCTGTAACTATAACTGAACCTTCTGGGCTCCTGTATCTATATGTGAGCCATCTGGGCTCCTATATATGTATCTCAATCATCTGGGCTCTGTATTTGTATCTGGGCCATCTTGATTCCTATAACTGTACCCCGAGCACTCTGGGATATACTGAGGGTCAGTGATGCCACCACGGCATAGGGGAATTCCATAAGTGAATAGACTTCAATATGGCTCCGCAGGCCTCAATTTGGTTCTTCCAGATTTCATATAGCTCCCATGAGCATTCTTTATCCCCATAGGCAAGTATACTTAGACTATCACATAGCTTCTATGAGTAATATGTAGCCCCGTAGGTAGTCATACTAGAACTTAGCCTTTCTAAGCAATATGTACGTGTGCATCTGTATGAATAGCCTGAGGCATTAGCCCTAGAATAACAACTGATAAGATCCCTACTTAGGATATCACATAGACTATCAGACTTCTAATAGCTAGGGTGGTTTTCTGAGCGACCTATATGACGAACTATTAGTCAAATGGAACTATGCAGTCACTAATAGTAGGTAGTTCACCTAGCAAGATACCGCCCAATTCATTAGGCAACCCTAGTCCCGTTGACGCATAGATAAGGTTGTATTACCGAGATTCTTGCCTTGTAGGCATCAAGGTACTTTAACGGCCTATAGGCGAGCCTCACTATATATATAGGCGTCAAAATAGAAAGTTATGTCAATTTTTTAGAAGTATTTTGTCCCCTGCAATTGTTCAAACAAATCATCTATTCTCGGAAGGGGATACTTGTTTCTAATAGTCACTTTGTTCAGCTGTCGATATCTATACACATTCGTAGTGAGCCATATTTCTTTTTCATAAATAATACCGGTGCACCCCAAAGTGAAGCACTAGGCCTAATGAAGCCTTTATCTAACAAGTCTTTTAGCTGATCCTTCAACTCTCTCAGCTCGGTAGGAGCCATTTTGTAAGGAGGAATAGATATGGGTCGTGTATTTCGTAGCATATCAATGGGAAAGTCAATTTCCCGCTCTGGGGGGATGCCAGGAAGCTCATAGGGAAACTCACTAACCATCGAGATAGACTGAAGAGTTGGGGATTTTGCCTGCACATCCCAAAACCTAACAATATGATAGAAACAACCCTTTGCAATCAACTTACTTTCCTGAAGATAGGATATAAACTTACCTTTTGGTGTAGTTGCAGTGCCCTTCTATTCCTAAACTATTTCACCTGGATAGTGGAATTAGACAATCTTTGTCCAGCACTCAACATTGGCATAACATGGTGCTAGCCAATCCATGCCCAAAATTACATCAAAGTCAACCATTTCTATCTCTACTAAGTCTGTAGAGATTTGGTGTCCAACAATCTCCACCATACAACCTCGATAAATTTCCTAGAAACAAGAAATTCACCAACATGTGTAGACACAGAAAATGGTTGCTGGAGTAACTCTGGTACTATACCAAACTTTCGTGCCACTAGTGGAGTAACATAAGACAAGGTAGAGCCTGCATCTATCAAAGAATAAACTAAGTGGGAGCAAATACTCAATATACCTGTCAAAACATATTGTGGTGCCTCAGAATCTTATCACCCTACTAATGCATAAGTACGATCCGGACCACTGCCAGAACTGGATGCCCCTGATCTACTCCTACCTCTACCTCTTCCTTTTCCTGCTAGATTTGAGAGCCTGCGCCTGCAAAAGGGGCCGGAGCATATGAACCTGCTAAGGACCTACTCTACCGGTCCCGATCATTTTGATCTCTGATCAGAAAATCTCTTATCTTGTGACTCTCCTTCCTATAAGAGAAAAAAGCAGTAGAGTCATATCTGTATCTCCCAAAATGTCTCCTACTGCAAGTACCACAACATGGCATAGCTGGCCTAATCTACCCTAGGCCTCTCTACTATTGTGGACCTAACGCTTGTGAACTTTCGCCAGGACCTAACTATCCACAACGATCTGATCTACTGCCTTTTCACTACTGAAGTGAGGTCTTAGGTGGCCTACCCAAATAAATGAGTCTTGAGCCCACCTGAAACTCTTCTTAAAAATTAGCGGGTGTACCTCTTCGACGCTGCTCCTGATCTGCCCTATTGGGCCCATACTGACGTTGTCTGATTTCCTCTATATTCTGAGCAAAGGCCTGAATTAGTGAGATATCCATATATGCTCATAATATAGGTGTAATACAATACTCCACATACTCTAGTGCAAGTCCCATAATAAATCGATGTACCCTGGCTGGCATGGTATCCAAAAATGCTGGCATGTATCTAACCAAGGAATCAAATCTCAATGCATATTCTCGAAAGCTCATCCTACCCTACTCTAGGTGTAAAAACTACTCTATGCTGGCCTGCTGAACCTCTCGAGGAAAATAGTGGTCTATGAAGGCTTCAGAGAAGTTGGGCCATATAGGTAAAGGTGTATCTCTGCCTCTAGACTTTTCCCAACAATCATACCACAGAACTGCTAGGTCTCGAAGTTAGAACACAACTAGCTCAACTAACTCTGTGGATGAAGCATGCATGACCCTGAAGATTCTCTATAACTGATCTATGAAGTTCTGAGGGTCCTCTCTGTGATTTGTCCCTGTAAACTGTAGAGGACTTAAAGTAAAGAGCTCACGAACTCTCGAGCTTTTGGGCCCCACAGTAGGCTCGGCAATAACTGATACTAATGGTTGAAGTTGAGCATCCATCATCTGAGCCAATATACATACTGCACTCCTAACATCCTGGTCTGAGGGTGTAGGAGGAATTGAAGTGATATCGGTGCTTCTGTTACTCTTGGAGGTTCCTGGTGCCCTGGAGAACACTGGGGGGATCGAGAGGATGTCTCCCTTTCACCTTCAGGCTGGGCTGTCCCCAACTATGGCACCCTCTCCTGCTACTGTATCTAACTCACGGCTGGCTATGATCTATCTTATATCAGAAATCACTGTAGACAAACATAACAATATAAGCTTAGGGACTCAACCCTATACAACTCAGCTCTATAACACAATCTTAAGAAGAAGGAGGGATAACCATACTGTCATGCCTCGTAGCTTCCTGCTTATAAAATATGGTGCACAACACATTTATAAACAAGATGCTACTAGACACGGCTTGTAGATTCCCTAGGAAATGATGTTGCTCTTGATACCAAATTTTCCACGCCCCACCTTGGGAGGCGTAACTGGAACCAAATGCCACACTAGACTCTGAGCCGACCTAGCTGGAAGTATAAACCTCTGTTGCATATCAACAACACATAATCAAGAAAAAAAATAGCTATATCTCGGCTCAAAACATAGTTTTAGGCTGACAAGGCCGCTACACAACACCTGCAGCAAAACAGTTAACCCAATAGTTGCAATAGTAATATCATTCTATGCGGGCTGACAAGACTACCATGGTGCTAACAGATAACATAACTAGGCCCCACGTGGCCAAGAATTCATATCGTACCACATATAGGTCCCACATAGCAAACAACACAAATCATAATACACATAGACCCCACACGACCAACAATGCACATCATAATACATATAGACCCCGCATGGCCAACAACGCACAACTAACCAAGAACTATAGTCTGCAAGCCTCTAAGAGTAAGATATTATCGGGGACAGGGCCTCGGCCCACCCAAAACTATAAAACAAAAGATAGGCAAACCTCTAATATCTAGCAACTCCAGAGGAAAGGAGCTGGCCAATCTACTGACTCTGAACAACTACTAAGGAGATCCCTAAACTTGTCTGTCTGAACCTGCAGGCAAGTATGCGGTGCCCCATGCTTGAGCGTCAGTATAATATGTACCAAAAATGTAAGGCAGTAATAAAAGATGAATAGAAACTAATAAAGGAAATGTAAATAAACATCAACAAGGGCCAGAAGTTAACCTGTATAAGCTCACAAACATAAAATGTAGCTAGTAGGAAAATACACAGACAAGAACCTAACCTGGCCCCCATAAGCATGGAAGGTACAAAGAACACAGAATAACCTACCTGGGCCTCCAGAAGCCCCGACAAGTTCATACAATTCAAGCACTCCTATCTGCATCACTATGGCCTCGTAAGCAAGTTGTAACTAAGGCACACTCAACCTATGAGACTGTATCCAAGCCTTCTGGGCTCCTATAACTGTAACTGAGCATCCTGGGATCCTGTATTTGTATCTGATCCATCTGGCCTCCTATATCTGTATCTGAGTCATTTGGGCCTCTATATTTGTATCCGAGCCATCTGGATTCTATAACTGCACCCCGAGCACACTGGGATCTACTGAGGGTCAGTGATGCCACTGCGGCATAAGGGAAGTTCATAAGAGAATAGACTTCAATATAGCTTTGCATGCCTCAATATAGTTCTTCCAGATGTTATATAGCTCCTGCGAGCAATCTTTAAACCCGTAGGCAGGCATACTAGAACTTAGCCCTTCTAGGCAATATGTACGTGGGCATCTGTATGAATAGCCTAAGGCATTAGCCCCACGAATAACAACTGATAATATACCTACTTAGGATATGACATAGTCTATCAGACTTCTAACATCTTGGGTGGTTTTCTGAGTGACCTATACGACAAGATGTAAGTCGAATGGAACTATACGGTCACTAACAATAGGTAGTTCACCTAGAAAGCTACCACCCAATTCATTAGGAAACCCTGGTGCCACTGACACATAGGTAAGGTTGTATTACTAAGATTCTAGCCTTGTAAGCATCAAGGTACGCCAACACCCTATAGCCAAGCCTCACTGTATATATATAGGCATCAAAACAAAAAGTTATATCGCCATGTTGCGCCCTATGCTGCCTGATTTAACAAAGTGCGCTCAGCAACTAACCACAAGCCTCTATGGGTTTGGTAGGGCAGCAACACATCACTAGTCCCTTTAGATGACAAATAAGCAAACATGAAATCCCTATATTGCTTTTAGCGAGTGGCAAAGCTGAATATAGTCATTCCCTACAAGGGGTACTACACTATAACCTCAATTTATCTCGTACCAGCTAACCACAACACATATAAGCATAAGCTACTATGGATGTACAGGCCATATATAACTTTTCGAAGTAGGATAGCCTTAACATACCTCATTTCCTGAATTCTGCTCAATCAACCTTGCTTCGATTTAGAACTCATAACCCTTCCGTATCCTAGCTTATATACCAAAGAAATAGGTATTTATAATTCAATAATTAGGCCTATAGCCAAAGCCCACAAAACATAACAACAATAGTCAAAATGATTTCAATTCGGCAGAAACTTTACGAATTCTTATAGATTAGAAGGGTAGAAATGCTTACTATCGCTTGTAGATGTACTAGTCGTAGTTTAAGATGATTTCTACAACTTTTGCCTATTAGGACTTCATTAAACTGGGCCAATTTCAAAGATTCAACTCTGCAGATACATTCTCCATAGGCCCAAGAATCACTACCTAAGAAGAATTGACGATAAAAGATGATTTAGCAATGTAATTTGGCTCAAAAAGATGGAAACCTCATGAGAAAATCGTCCGAGTCCATAGCTCTCAATAGGGAAATTTTTAAATGAACAAGTCCCACACTTAAAACATATATATATAGGGAGGTGGTGTAGGGGGTCCGCGACGCTCCCTGTGCTGGAGAAATGGCGCGATGCGCCGCTCCCTGCGTGGGAGAAGGGTGCACGGCACAACACCTGCCCTCGATCTCTTTTTGCCTGCTCACTCAAGAACATGCTTATGCGTTCCCTTTCGGGCCTCCTCCTGCACATGACGTACCTTAAAAACTCTTCAATATGCCAGCACATACATTGGCTGGATGAAAATAACTTACGTGGTGTAATATTATTAGCCAACAATGGTAAAAAATTGCTTGTACTATGCCCGAAGATGTAAGGCTTGCCCGTTTCATGCAAATTTTATACATCAGGCACCGAAGCATTACACCTGACTGTCGCATCTTGTCCCATTCAATGCTTGGTGATTGGGTATTGTTGGTTTTTTTCCAAAATCATCTGGTAGACATTTATACATCTTGGATACAATAGGCTGCTTCTCGAAATAGGCCAAAGTTGCGTTCTTAAAGAAGTAAAGAAGGAGAATCTTGCAACATCATTTGAGTCAATATTATTTATCATTTTGGCATTCCTCATTCATAATAACAGACAATAGAAAGCCTTTTGATAACAAGTTGATGACATAATGTTATACCCTGTAAGATTTCCGACACCTAGATGGCCTATTCGCACGGTGGTTAGGCATATTTGAAAGCCATACGTGCTAGAGAAAGGCCCGGGAAAGGATCGGACAGATAACCTGTCGAACCATCGCGGAAGGAGCCGAGGCAGAGCCCCTCCGCGATGGCAACATGTCACGGAGGTGGAGCCTCCGCGTTGGCTCCGTGACACATTGGCCCTGTCCAAGTTCAAGTATATAAAGCCCCACTTCGATTTTAATTCATTAAAAACTTATAAAATTTCCAGAAAACACAGGAGAACAGGGGGAGACGAACAGGGTAAATATATTTTCGTCCGATTACACTGCCAAACGTAGTCCAAACCCAAATTAACCTCAGATACCGAGGTATTTAGCAGCAGAGAGCATTCCTACGGATTTAGTTTCGCGAAATACGGCCGACAAATCGTCGAGCTACCGGACTAAGGTAAGTGGAATCGCTCCAAACTAGTGTCTATGTTTTCCTAGCTGTGAAGTGAATATTTCCCCATATTGTGCCTTGGTCGGCCCTTACACACCCCTGTCGAGCGGATACGCCCGGGTGTTGATTCAGGAGTCCTCCGGACTCAGGTACAGTTATAGTCAGGGGCTCAGCGAGCCCAAGTGCATACCTAGGGGACTGGCAGGATGCTTATAGCTATTATAGGAGATGGGATGACTGGGGTAGGGGTATAGATTTTGTGCTGGTTGTACCTCCCGGCTTATGGGGGCCGGGTAAGGTTTGTGTGTGCTATGTTATGCTATGTTATGTTATTCCATGTCACATTAGACACGAGTATACCGACAGTAGAATGATACATCTCCAGGTATGACTCCTACTCCTTCCAGTATAGTTAAGAGTAGACATAGTTTTACATTATCAGACAGTTAATCTTTTCCTTCCTATTTCAATTTCATCAATTGTATTGTTGTTTTCAGATATTCCTTTCAGTTATTGCTTTACATACTCAGTACCAGCGGTACTGATGCCCGGTGGGGCGCTGCATTACTTGCCTGCAGGTACCCATAGACGAGGAGGCGATCCCTCGTGATTCTTGTCACTGATCGAGTATTCAGCTCCTGTCGTCCGGAGACTGAATTCCAGAGGTGTATTTCGTTTTCTTTTGTTTTACAGTACGGGTAGGTCGGGGCCCTATCCCGATCATTTCTATTGTTATTCCTAGAGGCTTGCAGTCTGTATGTATTTCCCTGTGGTCAGTTGAGCCGGTCGTGTGAGGCCGTGCAGTTGTATAGCTGTTAGTACTTTTACTACTTTTATGTTGGCCGTGTGGGGCCATAGCTTGACAATAGTGGTGACCTTGCCGGTCACGTAGCCTTCTAGTATTTTATTGTTGAGTTGCAGATAACTAGACAGCATGGTGGCCTTGTCAGCCCGCATAGGTTTCCCTATAGTAGTATGTTTCTGGTTAGCTGTCATTACAGGTACAGGTGGCTATAGGCCAATGGGCCGGGGGCTGTGTTTACAGCCGTTATATAGCCCTTTGTTTCTAGAAATGTGAGTTAGAGCCAGCCAGGCACCAGATGTGCTTAGGCTCACCAGATAGCAGTCTAGGTCCTACTAGGGCACCAGGTGCCAGTCATACCCCCCAAGGCGGGGCGTGACACATAATTTGTGATCTCTTCAATTTCAAGCAGCATAAATCTTCTATATATCATGCTACTCCCAATGGTCTAGCCAAAGCATTTAATAAGACTTTATAAAACTTATTTAATAAGGTCTTCTCCAAGTCCAAATGAGATTGGCATGAACAGATGGAAGAAGCTTTATGGGCATATAGGAGGACTCATCGCACACCGACCCAAGAAACCAATATTCGCTCGCTTATGGAATTGAACCAGTCCTACCACTTGAGTGTCAAATACCTTCTTTAAGACTTGCTAGTCAAGAGGGCTCACCGAAGAAGAAAATTCTAGACTGTGTCTTGTAGAGTTAAAAGCACTGATGAGAAGAGGATAGAAGCTCAATAAAATCTAAAATGTTATCAAGGCCTTCTATCCCTTGCTTTCAACTAAAAGGTTCATTTGAGGTGCTTTTAAGTTGGAGATCAAGACCTTGCTGTAAGAAGACCTTTTATCACTTCTGGTAAGTCTAGAGGAGAATTCACCTAGAAGTGGGATGGACTATATGTCATAAAAGAAGTATATTCAAGTGGCGCTTACAAGCTTGTTGATGTAGATGGAATAAGGATCGGTCCTATTAATGCAAAATTCTTAAAAAAGTACCATGTTTTGATGCAAGATCACACTCCTTAACCCACGAGCATAAATTGCATGTTACTCCAGGCTCACAAGAGATAAATTGTGCACGACTCAAAATAAATATCTGCTAGGTTGAAAACCTTGCAAAGGGCGGCCTAAGCAAAAGTTAGGACATAAAAGACCCACTAGGTTGAAAACCTCACAAAAGATGGCTAGGCAAAAATTAGGACACAAAAGGTCCACTAGGTTGAAAACCTTGCAAGAGGTGGCCTAGGAAATAGTTAGGACATAAAAAAAATTAAGAAAAAAAGAACTCACTCTTTATGAACTAAGGAATGACTTGGTCCTCTTCGCCAAGGTATATAGGAAACTTAGAGTTTCATTCTAACTTTAGTCTTATGAGTTCAAAAATATATATCATCAGTTGCTCGAATCGGTATGATAGAATAGGATACACCTAACCAGACCTATGAAGATCAAATCTATAGGTTGTTTTAATTGAAATTTTGGACCTTCACCAAACATTAGTGGTCCAAGATGGGGCAAATCTCCAGGACAACTAGGTTTCTCCAAGGGGATGATTGCATCTCTTTTCAAGTTTCCAAGTATTCAAGTTAAAACCTAAAATCAACTACATCTTCACATTGAAGCCTTTAAATCCTCCAAGTTTTCAAGATGATGTTTACAAATTCACAAAGTCTGCAAGTTTAAGTCTTCACGTATGTGTAGTTTTCAAGTTGAAGTTCTCAAATTCACGAAGTCTACAAGTTCAAGTCTTCACATATGTCAAGTTTTTAGGTTGAAGGTTTCAAATTCACCACATCTGCAAGTTGAAGTCTTCAAATCAATCATGTCTTCACATTGAATACTTCATATATGCATGTTGAAGTCTTCAAATTTACCAAGTCTTTAAATTGAAGCCTTCTAAATTTCCAGTCTTAAGATGGACGAAATTTGTCCATTTGCACCTTAAGATGGACTTTGCACTTAAATAATCTCTAAATTTTTAGATTTAAGGTAGAAAAAATTTGTGCCTTTGTACCTTAAGTTGGCCTTCGCATGGATTTATTCTTAAAACAATCTCTAAATTTTCAATATTAAAGTGGACAAAAATATGTCCTTTTGCACCTTAAGTGTCACGACTCGAGTCTGCACCCTGGACGCGACATAGTACTTAGGATCACAAGTGATCCGAAGCAAACCCATGGCATAGTATAATTCTATAAAAGCTGAACTAGTGGAAAGATTATTAAGAAGAAGTTTATTATAGCAATAACCACATACTGAATAATAAAGAGCATCTGATAAATTATTGATATTAGCTCAAATACGGAGACTCAAACTAAATCTAACAAATATTGTCTAAAAGCCCTCTAAGAGGAGTGATAAGTTGTTGGGACAAACCCCAGCTAAGTGTACTGTCTAAGGCTAAAACTGAAATAACAAAGCTAAAAATAAGAAACTCCATCCCTTGACATATGAGGACTCACCACTGTCAGGATGCCGGAAATCACTGGGAGGAACTAGTTGTGGTGCTGAGGTTGGGTACCGGAGCCTATATCATAAAATGATATATCACGTAGAAATATGTGATCAGTACTTGGAATGTACTGAGTATGTAAGATGTAAAAGAACATACGTATGCTGAAGACTTATAAACTGAACCAAAATAACATGCAATGACTCTATCTACAATCATAAATACTGCAAATAGTCTGAAATATATGGGAATACTGTAAGAACTGATAAAATGAATTAGATTCATGAGCATATCTTGAAATCTCATAGACTAGATTAGACTGAGAACTCTGACTTTACTGGACTGTCGGAGAGACTCTAACCGACATATAACCACGTGAGCTAGATATAGAGTTCGATGTATACACCCCATCAAAAAGAGCCCATTGTACCTTTCCAGAGTATAGTGGATGAACTACGTGATCACTATATGGGGCCCGTTCGGGCTAATAACCTACGGTGGCACGTAGTTCTGAGAACCTGGGTACGGTGAACCCTGGCCCACTTGGTGCTAAGTACTACTCCCACTAAAAATCTAATTATATCTAACTATACTAATAGTTCAAAACTGATATCCTAATACTAAGTTAGATCTACCTATCTGGAAGTGTTCTAAGAGCCTAAGGACCTAAAAGAAACTGTGTTGTAAGACTTGTCAGAGTTGTTTTATCTGAAAGTGTTGTGACACTTTAAAGAATAGTGAACATGCTGATAAACTGATACCACTGAATATACTGAGTACTGAAAATATTACTGAGACTGAATTTGTGCTAAAATTCATAATTTCAAGTGGAAACATAATGATAGTACAATAATTTTATCATCATGATAGTACAATAATTTTATCTAAATTCTAAATCATACAAGTTTCATTCAAAAATCATGTTAAAGGTTAAGGCTAGGAAAGCACACTGTGTAAATGAACCCAAGACATGAATTTCAGGTAATAGATATGAAAGTGTCAAGCATCATCAAGATTAAGGAATTCTTAAACTGACTGAAAAACCTTAGCTTCTAATCTTTTGCACAACTGGAAATAATAAAATTCCTCTAAAAATCATTTGGGACACAAGAGGGAAAAGGGAACCCTTGTTGATGTCCCACATACCTGAAGGAGAATTCCCCTAAGAAGATGCTCAAATTTCTGAGGTTGCTAGAAGAATCCTAGTTTTTACTGGGGAGAATTTCTGAACTTTTACGTTCTGGTCTTGAGAGAAAAGTGAGAAAAATGAGGGAGGAGGATCGACTAGCTCCGCTAAATCCCCTAAGAATATACCCCAAAATAACAGAGTTTAGGAACTAAAATAACAATAAGTAACAAATATGCCCCTGGAGGAAATGGTGAAAAACTGCTCGTCAGGATTCAATAGGTCACACAACGAGTCGTTGGTTATGACCATGACTTGTTGGGAAAACTTGTTGGTCCTAGGTCTGAAAATTTCTTCTTTGGAATTCACTCAACCGAAGACACAATAATTCGTTGTTTGGTACAACGGGTCATTGTCACTACTCTTCATCACTGGAGGACATTTTGATTAGTTTCTGGATATCCCCCAATGGATAGATGGAATGACTCATCGCCTGAAACAACTGGTCATTGTTTCCAAACATTGTCACTGGAGGGATTTCTACCTGTTCTGGATTTCCTCTAACAGCTTCCTACAACGAGTCATTATATCAAATAATTACTCATCATCTGGCTCATTGTTTGGAAGACAAATTTGATAGGTTTCTGGGTATTGCAAGAACGGATTGAATAATAACCCGTTACGTATAATAACGGGTCACTGTATCACTCGTTAGTTTGAGGAATGAAAACTACAGGGCTAACAACAACTCAGACAATGGGTCATCGTTACTAACAATGACTTGTTACTTGAGTTGTTCTACGATAAAATTTCTGGTCTATCTTCTGGTTTTTCATTCCAAGTTTGGGTTTTGTCTAAAGAACTTTTGGGGTGTTACAATATCTCCCCCTTGGGAACATTCATCCTCAAATGAAGGCTTAGTAAGATGAAAGACTAGGGAAAGAGCTGCAATCCTGAACTAAAGACTATAAACTAATTACTGAAGGACTGACTGACTCTGAACTAAGATATAAATACTAACTAAATTTATGCAACTAGTGCGCACATTAAAACATGAATAGAGCTAATGGGTATAGAACTAAATAGAGTACTAAGGATGAAATTAGTACCTGATGCTGAAGCTGAGATGGAAGGGAATAGGTGAGGATATTTAGCCATCATATATGCTTCTTCTTCCCATGTACCTCCCTCAACTTGTTGGTTCCTCCATAAAATCTTTACTGAAGAGACCTCTTTTTTTTTCAGCTTACGATCCTAATGATCTAGGATCTAAATTGGAAATTCTTCGTAAGAGAGGCTTTCCTTTACACCAACACTCTCTAGAGGCACTACTGAGGTAGGATCACTGATGTATTACTTCAACAAGGACACATGAAAGACTGGTTGCACTGATGCTAACTCCGCAAGCAAATCTAGCTCATAAGCCACATTGCTAATGCGTCTCAGCATTCTGTAAGGACCAATATATCTAGTACTGAGCCTTCCTTTCTTTCCAAACCTCATTACCCCTTTCATAGGTGAGATTTTCATATATACCTAATCATCCACAGCAAAATCCAACTCCCTTCTTCTTATGTCTGCATATGATTTATGTTGGCTTTGAGCTATTTTCAGTTGTTCCCTGATAAGCTGAACCTTCTACATAGCCTCATGTACTGAATCAGGTCCTATTAAGGTAGCTTCACCATCCTCAAACCACCCTTTAGGAGATCTAAACCTCCTACCATATAATGCCTCGAATAGGGTCATATGAATACTAGAGAGGTAGTTGTTGTTGTATGCAAACTCGATGAGAGGTAGGTGATCATTCCAAATGCCCTTGAAATTGATCATGCAAGCCCTTAACATGTGCTCCAATCTCAAAATAGTCCACTCAGCCTATCCATCTATCTGTGGGTGAAAAGTTGTGTTGATCTTGACCTGAGTACCAAGTCCTTCCTAAAATGATTTTGAAAAGTGCGAGGTGAACTGAGTACCCATGTCTGAAATAATGGACAAGGGAACTCTATGTAGTCTAACTAACTCCCAAATGTATAGTCCAGCATAATCCTCTGTTGAGTATGTGGTCTTAACTAGTAGAAAATATGTTGACTTAGTCATCCGATCTACAACCACCCAAATTGAGTCATGTTGTCAGCGCGTACGAGGTAGACCTGTAATGAAGTCCATGTTCACTTCTTCCCACTTCCAAGTAGGGATGCTAATATCCTGAGTCATACCCACAAGTCTCTGATGTTCAACCTTGACATGTTGGCAATTTGGACACTTATCCACACATTCTGCATTCCTTCTTCATGCCATTTCACCATTAGACTTCCTGTAGATTACGGTACATCTTGGTGGCACCTAGGTGGATAGAGTACCTGGTGCTGTGAGCTTTCATTAGTATCTGTTGCCTCAAATCATCTACATCAAGAACATACAACCTGCCTTGGTAGCAAAGAACACCATCTCCCCCTTTGGACAATGCTTCCACCTCTTTCTTTACGATTGTTTCCGTTAGCTTAAGTAGAATTGGGTCTTCATCCTGTTTTGACTTAACCTCCACCACCAGGGAGGATTCTAACCCACTCTGGACTAGAACTCCACCTTCCACTGAGTCAACCAACTAGACCCCTAACCTAGCCAGTTTGTAAATATCCTTTGCCAGTTCCTTTTTATCCTCGTCTACATGGGCAACACTCTCCATAGACTTCCTGCTGAGGGCATCAGCCACTATATTGGCCTTGCACGGGTGGTACAACACACTCATTTCATAATCCTTTAATAATCCTAGCCATCTTCTCTGACGCAGATTTAGGTCCTTCTGAATAAACACATATTATAGGCTCTTGTGGTTAGTAAAAATATCTACATGAACTCCATAAAGGTAGTGCCTCCAAATCTTTAAGGAAAATACTACGACTACCAGTTCAAGGTCGTGAGCTGGATAGTTCTTCTTATGAACCTTGAATTGTTTGGAGGCATAAAGCTATTACATTATCATGCTGCATCGAAACCCAACCAAGGCCAACTTTGGAGGCATCATAATAGATCACAACACCGTCTGAACCTTCTGGTATAGTCAGAACTGAGGTTGTAGAGAGTCGAGTCTTCAACTCCTAAAAGCTCTTCTCACATGCATCAGACCACTAAAACATCATCTTTTCTGAGTTAATCTAGTCAAAGGAGAGGCAATGGAGGAGAACCCTTCTATGAACTGTCTATAATAACCAGCTAGGCCCAAGAAACTCCTATTGTCTAACGGAGAAGTAGGTCTAGGCCAGTCCTTGACTGCCACTATCTTTTGAGGATCCACCTGAATACCCTCGCTGAAGACCAAATGACGAAGGAATGCAACTAATAAGCCATAATTTGCATTTTCTAAATTTAGTGAACAACTGGCGGTCCCTGAGAGTCTACAAAATTATTCTCATATGGTCTGCATGCTCCTTCTCTGTTCTGGAGTAAACCAGAATATCTCCTATAAATACAATAATGAACATGTCCAGGTATGGCTTGAAAACCCTGTTCATCAGATCTATAAAAGCTACAGGAGCATTGGTTAGTCCAAAAGACATAACTACAAATTTGTAGTGACCGTACCGAGTTTTGAAGGTTATTTTTGAAATGTCACATTCTCTGACCCTAAGCTGGTGGTATCCTGATCTGAGATCTACCTTCAAAAAATAACTCTCCTTAAAGTTGATCGAACAAGTCATCAATCCTGGGTAGAGGATATCTGTTCTTAACTGTAACCTTGTTTAGCTGACGGTAGCCGATGCATATTCTGAGTGTACCGTCTTCTTTCACATGAATGGGACTAGGCACCCCATGGAGAGATAGTAAGTCTAATGAAGCCCTTTTCTAGAAGGTCTTTTGCCTGTTCTTTTATTTCCTTAATCTCAACTGGAGCCATTCTATAAAGAGAAACTAAAAAAGGTTGGGTATCTAGGAGAAGGTCTATGCCTAAGTCTATTTCCCTCTCGAGAGGGACTCCAGGAAGATCTCCAGGAAACACATTGAGGAATTCATTTACAAATGGAACTAACTACAATGTTGGGGTCTCAGAACTAGAATCTTTGACCCTAACCAAGTGATAAATGCACCCCTTAGAGATCATTTTCCTAGCCTTAAGGTCTGAAATGAACTGACCCTTAGGCATTGAAGTACTACCCTTCCATTCTAGGACTGGTTCGTTAGAAAACTGGAATCTAATGACCCTGGTTCTACAGTCAATTGAGGCATAGAAATGATGTAACTATTCCATGCCAAGGATGAGGTTGAATTCGACAATATCTAACTCTACTAGATCAACTGTGGTGACTTTCTGTAACACTGTGACCGGACAATTTCTGTGCACCTGGCTGGCTCTAACTTACTCACCAATCGGAGTAAAGACTGAAAATGGGTCTAAGAGAATTTCTGGACTAATATCAAATTGGATTGCAATGTAAGGTTCCACAAAAGAAAGTGTGGCTCCTGGATCTAGTAAATCATACACATCTATTTAGAAGAGACTTACATACCAATTGTCCGGTGCTTTGGTTAGGGGTTAAAAACCGACACGCAAGTGCACGTGGTCAAACAAGTAGTAAGTGGCTTAAGTAAGCCAAGTATCGAACCAAGGAGACTCTGGATAAGTAAAAATTGCTCAAGTATACTATATTCTATCTTACTTCTATATATGCTGACAACAAAGTAACCAAAAGTTAAATAATTTGTTTATAAATTATATACTAAAACTATTAACAAATATCTACTTTGAATTGAAACTATGGATATGAGCATGCCAAGGTTAAGAACATGTAATGAACTTGATTATAATCATAATTCGGTTATTCTTCTCTTCCAGTTGCTAGCCAAGAACATTGGCTTAGAGATTAAAACTCTCGTATTTAATCTCACTTAAGAATCATAAACCATCCGTCTATATTTCTGTGATCAAATGCAATTTATGACCTAGTAATACAATTCCGGTTCCTAAATTGACTAATACGGCTTTCAAGTATATTTCTATCAGGAAAGCACATCAAAACTCAATTTTCCCAAATCATGTTAAGAACAATACCCTATTAATTCACAACTTTCCAATTTCGTGCTCTCTCGAGTGAAATCGGACTTTTTAGATGTACATTAATGTCGGCCACACAGCAATGCAGTAGAAACAAGAATTAATAGAACAACATGGAAGAAGAAGATGAAAAACCATATAATTCAATAATCAAAATTCATCACCATTGTTCATAACCTCAGCAAGGAAGAGAATTAGCCACTCATTTGTGGATTAATCATCCTAAAACAAGTGTTAAAATACAAACAATTGATTGAAAGAAGAAAGAAAAAGAGAAAAAACCTTAGCTTTTTCGTCCCTCAACTGCCTGTAACCCACGTCCTTGCTCCACCAAGTCTGAATTAATTAAAAATAAGCCTAAGTGTTCTATTTATACTAGTGGGAATTTTTCCCGGAATAACAAGTAACGTGTCACGGAGAGCATCGCGGAGCACTGCCTCCGTGACACGGTGCGGACGCGGACCCTTTCTAGAAATTTAGGGTCCAGGAATAAAGCTTCAATGTGGCACGACAGGCAACGCGGAGGCTTGCCTCCGTACCACGGAGCTGTCGCGAGGCTCCACTAGAAATTGGCAAATTATTCATCCTCCAGGCAGAGTGCCTCCGCGATGGTAGCGTGACACGGCTCCATCGCGGAGCCCCTTTATATTGTGCAGTCCAATGCCTTTTTCGTGCTCGAATCCAAGTCCAACTCCGATATTGTTCCAACATGCATTTTAGCTCCTCAAAATCATATTCTGCCTACAAAACAATGCTAATCATGTTGGTTAGTATAAATTCACATTTTATTACCAATTACATGAAAATGTATACACATTGCACAATAAACAAGGCGAAAATGATACGTTTGAGTATCACTTGGGCATATAAATCTGCCCAAGATCACTTACCCCACACTTAAATCCTTGTTCGTCCTCGAACAACAAATACACAATTCATGCAAATTACATCCCAACCTTCGCCACTATGGTGCGACAATTTACGCTACGGTCATACCGATCATTCAATATTGTAAATCATCAAGAAAACATGCATGGTCTTACAATGCAATGACCTTTAATACATCAAGACTTCCTAGACTTTAAGAATCGACCCTCGATATCGGCAAACTCATGCAAATCAGCTAATCAAGATATTCGATACGAAAATCAATCTTTCATCAAGCATGTGCCCTCATAACTCAAGAGAATCTTCCCCTTTTTGTTCATGTGACACACAAACATTCAAGTAGGGGCATGTAAAAATTAATTTCACTCTCTCTCCCAAAAGAATTCACATGCATCATGTCATGACCCATAGGCTTGCCCTTAGTGTATTACTCCACTAATATAAAGAAATGCAATGTAAGATCACGTAGGACTTTAATGGGTTGTAATGGAAGCTATGGAACTAGTATATATTGGATTAGCCAATAATAGTCACTAGCATCCTTAAGCGCCTTTTCAACACATTCCCATCAACTCATGGACATTGTTTCTCTCTTTTCTTTTTTCATCATCCCATTCATGCTGGTTTACTTTCGTATGGCCCATTTCATCAAACACACTTGACACAACAACAAAGGTTTTTCATGCACCTTCATTATCATTTAATTATAGCAAGTGCACCTTCACCCTTCTCTTTTCTTTCCTCACTCTGCTTTTCTTTTTCTTTTTACCATTCTCACTCTTTGACACTTTGGGAAAATTTTTTGTTCTTCTTAAGCGCTTAAGAGTTTTGTATAGACTTTACGGCTAATGAAAAGAAAGAATTAAGCTTAGTTTATACATTTTTGGACAAAATAAAGAAAGAATCAGCTAAAGGCTCAACGGGATGACTAGGGTATACAATCACATAAAAAGGAGAGTATGACAAGAAAAAATAGAAACTCTCGGTTAATAACAAAGAAATGTCTACATCCTTTCCAACACTACACCTCCTTCATTTCGTTTTGTACACACACCAGGCAAGTTCTAGTCACTTCACAATAGCATGGAATAACAATACCTCACTTCACACTTTATGCACATGCTCGATTCAAGATGCATTCACAGACTCTTTAATTAGCCAATTACATGAATTCAAAATTTAAGCCTCAATCACACCGAATCAAATTCTACAGCCAAGGTAACTCAACATATTTACAAAATTGCATGCTTTCATCCGAATCACTTTTACATTTTGAATATCAGTTACAACACGCAACCAACATTTCACAACCATATAGTAACTACAGGTTCCGTGATGCAATCCACCCAAGAAAAAACTGAAAATAAATTAAAATCACTGCTCCTACCGACTACATTTCCCTTAAGACGGTCGTCATCCATCCATCATAGGGAACGGTCACTAACTATGACTTTGGTTAAATGGGACTATTCTCGGTAAAAGAACCGAAAACAAACTCCGAGAAACCCAAAAATAAAAATTGAAAAATTTTGCAAACATCGATAATTTCGATGGAAAAATATTTACAAAGTATTTTAATATGTACAAAATATTTTCGCAAAATTTAAAAATATCGATCATTTCGATAGAGACAACAAAATAAATTAAATGAAGAAAATATTTACAAAAAGTTTTACAGAGACTTAGCTGGCAACCACAACATTTCACAACACACATCATCAATTACCACAAATATGTACAAATACAGAGCAGTTTGCACTTTGCGCTTCACAAACACAGGGCAACATAAACATACAAAACAAACAGAGGAAAAACATACAGCAAACCAGCCTAGCCCCAGCACCTAACTACTTCCCACCCCACATTTAAATCGAACACTGTCCCCACTGTTCACAAAAATTAAAATCACAAAATTTTGGGTGGTGGAACTCCCTGATCAGTCAAAATATTTGACTTCTTCATCCGGTGCTGCTGCCTCATCGCCCATGTCCGAGTCACCTCCATCGTCGTCATCGGACTCCACATCGGAGTCCTCCCGACGTGTCTCCTCGTCCATGGGGACATCATCGTCAGTGGGCTCTACAAAGGCTGGCCCCACTCGGCATAGAGCCCGGGCGTTTTTGCCAAACGGGTAATCCAGCTCGAGCTACCATAATTCCTCCTCCGTGGCTGGTCTACCACAAATCCGAAGCTGGAGAATTTGCATACCAAACATCCGTGCCATGTACTGGTCGTCACGAGCATGTCGCTCGCCAAGCGTCAGCACTGGTCCGTGTGTGGTGTCGGGGGCCTTAGTTTTGGTCACATCAAGGGCCCTCTGCTCCAACTGCGGAAGGTAGTCCAAAGCCTCTTCCTCGACATCGAGGCCCCGGAGAAAGGTGGTGATAAGTCCGCCGAACCCAACCTGTGGCCCTGGTGTAGTCGGGCTCTCTACATGGCGGATATGATGACCGCCCCAACATTAATCTCTACCCCTTTCATCAAGGCATACACCAGGCAGACACGGTCCCGGGTCACATCAGTCATGTGCACCCCCAGGATTAAGCACGAACAGGCTATCTTCAGCCATATTCTGGCCTCCCTGTTCATTTGAGAATACGGCAGAGTCTGGTGGTAACCCCTCTCCTTATGTCTGCTCCATCTAGCTGTGGATCGAGCCCCACATAATGTGCATCTGATATCGGCATATGGTGGGGTTATGTTCAGCTGGCGGAGAACGTGGGCGTCTGTGTCCCGCACTCCAATGATGGCATTCAATTGCTGGGGTTCCAGAGTGGCAATCTGCCCTCTGATTTTTATTGTGTGGCTTCTGATTGCCGGGTTCCAATTTGCATAGAACTCCTAGACTAGATGTAGGTTGCATTCCTTGGGCTCCTGAAATATGAAGCTGAGCCCAGCTGCCTCGATCCTTTGCACTATGCGGGGGAACTCTTGTGCTAGTGGTTCCCGTGCAATATGCTCCTCGGGGAAGTATTTGTTTTCCTTGTGTTTGGTGTACCACTTCTTCCCTTCATCAGTTACCCACCTCGTTCCGTATTGGCGGCGTTGGCCACGCGGAACTGCTGGTGCAGCTGGGACTGCTGTGCCCAGTCTAAGTCATTTTCTCCCGGTGCCTGAAGTAGATGCACCCTTACCCTTATCCTGCCTACTTTCCATTGTACCTGTCAATACAAATAAACAAGCGCAATGTCAAGCTAAATGCATATTAGCTTCGGCTAAGGTCGGGTTAAGCTAAGTTTACCCCACACTTAGTCCTTAGCTACGGTTACGATACTACGACAAGGATCACTTTATTTACACCAAAAACAAACAACTATACAATTTATGCGTAGTGCGTTCGCAAAGAAAATTTCGACGGTATACTTTAGCGTACTACTCAGACTTCATACAGCTAATCGCAATCACTACCATCTTAAGCAATTCAACCATCGCACTTAGCAAAGAAAACAACAAAACAAAATCAACAACAAACATTTTTTATATACATGAACCTATATAATCAACCCAATTTGAACAATTTTCAACATTTTCCCAAAGTCCTCGAGAATTCATCGTCTATTACATTCAAACAATATTTACAATGACTTATTTCAATTCACAAGCACACCCCGGCATATAATTCACCAATTTACCAAGTTAACCATCTCGATTTCAACAACCCAAGCCCTAGAATTGAATTTCACAATCAAATTCTAATCATTCACGCAGTCGACAAGTTCAAATGCTCATTACAACATTCCGAACATTTATCAATCAAAGAATAACTCAATTTCATGCTAAATTTCTACTTAGGGTGATTTATCTCACCTCCCATGCTCAAATTTGACTAAAATTGACAAAAACTTGAGAGAGAATAGGAAAACATACCTCGTAGTTGAAAAATCGAAGAAAACTCGATAATTTCTTTGCTTAATACCGTGGCACGTTGATGGGAGAGGGAAATTTGGGTGTTTGGTCGCGGAGAAGTGAGAAAATGAGGGAAAAGGGAATAAAATCGGGGTTTAAAATGAAGGGAAACACGCGGGTCACCCGGAAACCCGGTGTGACCCGTCACAAATTATAGGGCAACGTGTCATGGAGTGCATCGCGGTGCACTGCCTCCATGACACGGAGCCATCGCGACAGTCCTCTGGAATTTTTAAAAATTCCAGATTAAACCTCAACGTGTCGCGGAGTGCATCACGGAGCACTGCCTCCGTGACACGGAGCTATCGCCCCAGCTCACTGTCTCTGCATTTTATTCATTTTTTCATACCTCGCCTTTTCCTTCACGATTCCGTGCACATTTTTCTCCAGTTGACCTGAAACTCATTTCACTAAACAAACTTGGTTAGATTAATAGATTTCAAAAACTAAAAATAAAAAAAATACTCCTAAAACAAAAAATTTGTACTAAATCAAGAAAAAAAGAAAATTAAAAAATAAAATCTATTTACACTTTACAAAATAAAAGAAAAGATATATTTTTCAAGGGTTGCCTCCCGTGCAGCGCCTGGTTTACCGTCGCGGCTCGACGTCCTTTATGCTCAATTGTCCACTAGGGTGATAGACGATTTCTCACGATCATTGTCCTCCCCCCAGTAGTGCTTACACCTCTGCCCATTTACTAAGAACGTGGCACTCCGATCTTCTTGCCACAATCCTACAGCCCCGTGAGGGGTCATTCTTACCACTTCAAATGGTCCCGACCATTTAGACCTCAGCTTTCCAGGAAACAACTTCAATCTCAAATTAAAGAGCAAAACTTTCTGTCCCGGCTCGAAAATGCGATGCACCACATGCTTATCATGCCATCTTTTGGTTCTTTCCTTGTAGTACTTAGCACTCTCATAGGCATGCCAGCGGAACTCATCAAGTTCACTGAGCTGCATTAGTCTCTTTTTGCCCACCAACTCTGAGTCCATATTTAGCTTTCTGACAGCCCAGAAAGCTCGGTGCTCTAACTCCACCGGGAGATGACATGCTTTGCCATAGACCAATTGGTATGGTGAGGTTCCAATCGGTGTCTTATAAGCAGTTTGGTAAGCCCACAACGCATCATCGAGTTTGCTTGACCAATCATTTTGTTGTGTATTCACCGTTTTCTGAAGAATCTGCTTCACTTCTCTATTTGACACCTCTACTTGCCCACTAGTTTGGGGGTGGTACGCTGTTGCCACTTTGTGGCGCACCCCATACTTGGCTAGTAATTTCTTGAAACTTGCATTGACAAAATGAGCCCCTCTATCGTTGATAATGGCTCGGGGTGTCCCGAACCTTGTGAGGATGTGTTTTTTTACAAACTTCGTTACTACCTTGTTGTCATTCCTGGGGCAAGCTATTGCTTCCACCCATTTTGATACATAATCTACAACCACCAAGATGTAACGATTACCAAATGACGGTGGGAATGGACCCATGAAGTCAATACCCCATACATCAAAGGGCTCAACTTCCAGTATATTCTGCAAAGGCATCTCTTGTCTTCTGCCAATGGATCCTGTACGCTAACACCTATCACACATTTTGACATACGCCATAGTCTCTGAACAGCGTTGGCCAAAAGAAGCCTGACTGTAGAACCTTGTGTGCTGTTCTCTCGCCTCCGTGATGTCCTCAATACAATGAGGAATGGCATCCCCTCAACACTTCTGCAATCTGACTCTCTGGGATGCACCTTCTCATTACCTGATCTGGTCCCTGTTTGAATAAATATGGTTCATCCCAAACATAGTGCCGGCTATCACGCCGCAATTTCCTTCTTTGCTGTTCTGTTGCCTCAGGTGGATATACTCCGCTCACTAGTAAGTTGACTATGTCTGCATACCATGGAACTTCAGCTTCTCCAACTGCCAAGAGTTGCTCATCGGGGAATTCTTCATTTATGTTATCACTTTCCATCACATGCGACCGACTTTCCAGTCGTGATAGGTGATCTGCTACTTGGTTCTCGCTCCCCTTTCTGTCTCTGATCTCCAGGTCGAACTCCTGCAACAATAAGATCCATCTAATCAATCTGGGCGTAGCATCCTTCTTGTTGAATAGGTACCGAATAGCTGCATGATCGGTGTACACCACAACTTTCGAACCCACCAAATAAGACCTGAATTTGTCAAATGCAAACACCAAGGCTAGCATCTCTTTCTCTGTGACTGTGTAATTGCTTTGGGCCGTATTAGTGTTTTGCTTGCATAATAAATAGAATGGAAAATTCTATTTTTTCTTTGTCCCAATACGGCTCCCACAACCACATCACTGGCATCACACATCAGCTCAAATGGTTGTTCCCAGTCAGGAGAAATAAGTATCGGTGCTTCTATCAATTTCTGCTTCAACTTATCAAATGTTGTAACACACTCATCATTCAACTCAAACTTTACCTCTTTTCTAGAAGTCTGCACAATGGTCTGGAAATGTTGGAAAAGTTTTTGATGAATCGTCTGTAGAATCCTGCATGCCCAAGAAAACTGTGCACACCCTTCACTGACACTGGTGGTGGCAACTTTTCAATAACCTCGATCTTAGCACGATCGACTTCCAAACCCTTTTTAGATACTTTGTGGCCAAGGACAATCCCCTCCTTCACTAAGAAGTGGCATTTCTCCTAGTTTAATACAAGGTTGGATTCTTCACATCGAGCCAGCACCCTGTCAAGATTCTGCAAACAAGTAGCAAACGAATTACCGAAAACAGAAAAATCATCCATAAATACCTCAACAAAATCCTCAACCATATCATGGAAAATAGCCATCATGCATCTCTGGAATGTGGCGGGTGCGTTGCATAACCCAAACGGCATCCGCCTGAAAGCATATGTCCCATAAGGACAGGTGAAAGTAGTCTTCTCTTGATCCTCCGGAGCTATGGCTATTTGGTTATAACCAGAGTACCCATCAAGAAAGCAATAATACTCCTGTCCTGCCAACCTATCAAGTATTTGATCAATAAAAGGGATGGGGTAATGATCTTTCCTCGTGGCTTCGTTTAGCTTTCTGTAGTCCATACAAATCCGCCAGCCTGTGACGGTTCGAGTAGGGATCAACTTATTTTTGTCGTTGGTGACTACAGTCATCCCCCCTTTCTTTGGAACACATTGAACGGGGCTGACCCACACACTGTCTGAAATTGGGTAGACCATACCTGCATCAAGCCACTTAATTATTTCTTTCCTTACCACATCCTTCATTGCTGGATTAAGTCTCCGTTGCGGCTGAATGGTTGGTTTGGCTCCTGTCTCCATGAATATCCTATGTGTGTAGAAAGCTGGATTGATACCCTTAATGTCAGACATTTGCCAACCCATTGCTTTCTTCCTCTTTCTGAGGACACCCAATGCTGCCTTTTCCTGTGCCTCCGTCAAGTCTGCAGAGATGATAACTGGTAACGTCTCCCCCTCCCCCAAAAAGATATATTTTAGATGGGGAGGCAATTCTTTCAGCTCCAGCTTCGGTGCCTCCTCAACGGATGATTTCGGCAAAGGCTCTAGAGATCTCATCAATGATTGAAATTCCTGTCTCCTCGGATGATTCTGTGCTCCATTCAACAATTGGACCATTCCACATGCCTCTCTATCCCCAAAATGATCAGAGTGTGTCAACTCTCTTTCCAATGGGTCTTGAGATTCAACAATCTGCCTAATTTCTTCATGCTCAACCACATTAATTTCCGAAAGCTCCTCATTTATGGCTGGCAGCTTCATGGCTTTTAACACATCAAATACCTCTACCTTGTCATGTGCTCTCATTGTAAGTTGACCCGCAGCCACGTCGATTAATGCTTTCCCGGTTGCCAAGAAGGGTCGTCCCAAAATAAATGGGACTTCCGAGTCTGGTTCAAAATCTAGAACAATGAAATCTACCGGGAAAATGAGGGATCCCACTTGCACAAGCACATCCTCAACAATGCCATCCGGCCTAGCTAAGGATCTATCTGCCAACTGCAAGATTACGGTTGTAGGTCTAGGACTCCCTAGACCTAACTTTCTGAATACCGAAGATGGCATCAGATTTATGCTCGCCCCCAAGTCACACAATCCACGAGCTCGGATACTCTGCCCAATAGTAAGCTGGATAGTAAAATTTCCAGGGTCTTTTAGCTTCGTGGGCAGTCTATTTTGGATTCGGGAAGTGCATTCCTCCGTCAAAGCTACCGTGGCATACTCAGTCAAACGACTTTTGTTGGCCACGATGTCTTTAATATATTTGGCATATTTTGGCACTCCCTGCAAGACATCAACAAGAGGTAAATTAACATGTACCTATTTAAGCACCTCCATAAATTTCTTGAAACACGCCTCCTCTTTGTGTTTCTTGAGTCGTTGAGGGAACGGGGGTGGAGGCCTTTCTGATTCAGCTTCTTTGGGCTTCCCCCTATCCGAAGTTTGCTCTCCCTCAACATCTGCTGCTCCTGACTTTTGAGGTGGTCTCTCCGGTTCCACCTCCTTTAGCTGCAAACCACTCTTTGTGGTCACTGCATTTACCTGCTTCGGATTAGGATCCGTGTCGCTAGGCAGTCCTCCTCTGGGCCTTGTGTTTTGGGCACTAGAAAATTGCCCAAATTGATACTCAAGAGCCTTGGTCGCTAACTGATTATTTTTCACTTCGGCTGCCAATTTAACATAGTCAGCCTGCAATTGCGCCTGATTAGCGATCATGGTCTTGAACATCTCCTCAATGCTAGGTGATGGTGGTGGAGGAGGGGCATTGTAATTTCTGAATTGAGATTGGTAGTTCTGTTGCCCTCCTTGATTTCTTGGCATCCCCTGACCCGAACTTTTGCCTTGTTGGTTGTTGCTACCCCATGAAAAATTTGGATGGTTCCTCCAATTTGAGTTGTAGCCGCTACCAAACTGCTGCTGATTTCTTTGTGCATTGCCCACAAAGTTAACAGAATCTGGGTTTGTTCCACAGCACTCAGCTGAGTACTCACTGCTGCCACACACTTCACACCACATTTGCTGGACCGCATTGACTGAAGCTGAAGGCTGGTTCAAATTCATGTTGCTGAAGTGGTTGTTCAATTGATTCTACAAGGCAGCTATCTGTGCAACAATAGTTGTAAATCCATCCACTTCAAGCACTCCTGCTGCTTTCCTTGCTCCACCTCGTGATGAATCAGCATTCCATTCTGGATTGCCCTGTGAAATCTGGTTTAGCAAAGTGTACAGCTCCTCATAAGTCTTTTCCAGCGCTTGCCCTCCAGCTGCTGAGTCTAGCAAAATTTTAGTATGGGGTTCCAAACCCTCAATAAATGTGTGTACCAACACCTTATTGGACTGATGATGATGAGGACTGTTACACCCCGTAAGTTTCTAGCATATAGATGGCCTATTCGTCTGTTGGTTAAGAGTATTTGAAAGCCATACATGCTAGAAAATGGCCCGGACAAAGATCGGACAAGCGCCAAGTCGGCACGTCGCAAGGCAAAATGCGACTTATAAATTGCATTCCAGGAATGCGACTTATAAATCGCATTCCCTGAATGCGACTAATAGTGTCTATTATATATAAGCCCCACTTCGGTTTATTCCTTTAACATATCATAATTTCCAGAAACTTCACGACAAAGAATAGAGGAAGACGTAAAGTATTGATAATTTCCTTTCGATTACGCTGTCAAACGCGGTCCAAACTCGAATTAACATCAGGTACCGAGGTATTTAGCAGCAGGGAGCATTCCTACGGATTTTGTTTCGCGAAATACGGCCGACGAATCGTCGAGCTACCGAGCTAAGGTAAGTAGAATTGCTCCAAACTAGTGTCTATGTGTTCCTAGATGTGAAGTAAATATTTCTCCCTTCTGGACTTCTGGAAAATAGCGAGTTTTTGACCGTCTTTCGATAAGCCTAAATTTAGGCTATAATTATATCGAAAGTGACGTTGTTCTTTAGAATAAAGCTATAGTTAGTATTAATTGACATATTTGTGAATGCAGTTGGGAGAAATAGTTGAAGTATTGGCCGAGCCTCGTCCGACAGACGGATAGTTCGAGGATAATGTATGTAAAGCTAGTTCTTTCGGCAAGTTAGTAGTTTTAGCCTTGTATAGTACAATAAATTCCGTAGTAGAATTCCCAGAATTGAATGTTAAGTATTGTGCAAGTTCAGTAAACCTAGTTTGCGTTGTTATATCGTATTCAGTCTGAAGGTTAGAAAAGCATGCGCCGAAGGGCGCGTTAGCATCCCAGATTCAATATAGCCTATTACGTGATTAACAAGCATGTAGTAGAATAAAAAGGAACAGATTTTCATAATAAAAGTTAGTGAAACGAAATCAGATAGACAGACAGTTATGGCTATAGATTAGCCATTCAGACAAATAGTATCTCGGCTACAGATTAGCCGTACAGTTAAACAGAGATTACAGAATCAGTATAATTAGTAAGAATCAGTTCAGTATAGAAACAGATCAGAATAAGAAGTTAGATTTCAGATAGTCTTTTCAGTTATACATGCTTGCTATTTGTATGTGCTATTGTTTGTTGAGACTTGCTATGGCTTGTGGGTGTCCCTTTGCATCCCCACCGCCCCTGGGTTATAGCTGTGTCGATACCAGATTCAGATACCGCCACCAGCTGGGCGATGCCGTCCGCCTAAAGGACGATGATGGCCGACCACCATGATAATACGATCCAGATCACCCTGCTTGCAGGGGTAGTTCAGTTTACTCTGCGCAGAGCCAGATTACCCTGTTTACAGGGGCAGATTACTTTGTGTGCGCTTGTGGCCGGGGGCAGTTTCAGATACAGATTTTTATAAAATTACCCTGTTGCGTGCTTGCACCCAGGGGCAGTTTCAGTCACAGATACAGCAGCAGATTACCCCGTGTGCACTTGCGCCCAGAGGCAGGAGTCTTCGGACTCAGACACAATTTATTGTCAGAGGCCATGGCCGGAGTTGCATACCCAAGGGGGCTGGTAGGAGGAGCTCACAGTTGTAAGACGAGTGGAGTGATTTATTTTTGGTTGGTTTTGACCCGGGTAGGGGTATATAGATTGTTTGCTTGCTTGGCGCCATCCGGCTTATGGGGGTTGGTATTGGCTATTGCTTGCTACTTGTATATCTATTTATGTGCTATATACTAGCTACTAGACAGCAGGCCGACGCGTCTACAGGCACGCCTCTGCCTTATCAGTACAAAAAGCTTGATCCAGTTCATTTCAGCTTCTTCAGATTCAGCTATCTCCTGCTGTACAGAAATGCTAGCTATGTTATCTATATTCAGTTGTTTTCAGTTATATTATTTCAGTTGCTTTGGATACTCAGTACCAGTGGTACTGACGCCTGGTGGGGCGCTGCATTACTTGCCTGCAGGTACTCATAGACGAGGAGGCGATCCCTCGTGATCCTAGCCAACGCAGAGTCATCAGCTCCTGTCATCCGGAGCTTGATATTTCAGAGGTTTATATCATTTCCTTTTTGTTGTACAGTATGGGTAGGTCGGGGCCCTGTCCCGATCATTTCTATTGTTATTCCTAGAGGCTTGCAGTCTGTATATATTTCCCTGTGGTCAGTTGAGCCGGTCGCGTGAGGCCGTGCAGTTAGTTATAACTGTTTAGCATTTCAGTTTATGTTGGCCGTGTGAGGCCTTAATTTGACAGTAGTGGTGACCTTGCCGGTCACGTAGTGTTACAATAGTTTTGTGTTGATATTACAGATGACTAGACAACATGGTGGCCTTGTCGGCCCGCATATGTTCCTTGTTATGAGTGTGTTCTGGTTAGCTGTTACTACAGGTACAGGTGGTTATAGGCCAGTTGGCCGGAGGCTGTGTTTACAGCCGTTATATAGACGGTTTATTTCTTGGAGTAGAGCCAGAGCCAGCCAAAGCACCAGATGTGCTCAGGCTGGACCATTTAGCAGTCCAGAATCTAGTAGGCACCAGGTGCCCGTCATACCCCCCCAAGGTGGGGTGTGACAAACTATTCAACCCGACTATTTAGTTATTTAAGGTTATGCAACCAGATCATTAGAGGTCATGATCAATATCAGGATCCTCTGATCAGATAAAGGCACAAGGTGCACAGACGGTCGTTCAGGTTATCCCAGCAACAAGTAGCCTTAGCATGTGGCCGAAAGGCCAGATAAGCTCTAGCTACGCCTGTAAACTACCTCTCGATCTCTTCGGCAAGACAAGCCAGTATGACCGTCAATTATATGCCGAGCTCTATAAGTATTAAAATGTTATATCAGTCAAGAAGAGGTAATGGAGTAGCAAACGCTCTTAGCTATAGATCTATTAGGAGTGTGGCGTATGTGCAACCCGAGCAACGGGAGTTGGTCAGGGAGATACATCAATTGGTCAATTTAGCCGTTCGTGTGATAGAAATGAAGGACAACAGAGCGGTAATCCAGAACACCGCCGTGTCGTCCTTAGTTGTGGAGGTAAGAGAACGGCAATATGCAGATCCTGACCTGGTCTAGCTTAAGGACAGAATCCTGCAAGGGAAGCGCCAGATTCATAAATAATAGAGGATGGAGTGCTGCGTTGTAAAGACCGTCTATGTGTTCCAAATGTTTCAGGCCTCCGTCATCAGATCATGAACGAGGTGCACTGCGCCAACAACTATTTTCTCCACCCTGGCGTGACAAAAATTGTACCATGATATCAAAGAAAACTACTGGTGGCTAGATAAAAAAAATAAAAAATAAAAAATTTAAAAAAAAAAGAAATTGTTGCATTTGTAGCCCAGTGTCCTAACTGCCAGCAGGTGAAAGCAGAGCATCAGAAACCAGGCGGTTTGACTCAGGACATAGTTGTGCCTCTCTGGAAGTGGGAAGCAGTAAATATGGATTTTGTGGCAGGACTACCCCGTACTAAACATGGACATGACTCTATATGGGTGATAGTTGACAGATTGACCGAATCAGCTCATTTCCTGCCAGTGGAAACTACTTTCTCGGCCAGATTATGCAGGGTTGTATATCCGAGAAATAGTCAGGTTGCACGGAGTACCAGTATCCATTATTTCAGATAGAGGAGCACAGTTTACGGCTAGATTCTGGCAATCGTTCCAGAAGGGGCTGGGAACGCAGATTAATCTAAGCACAGCTTTCCACCCTCAGACAGACGGACAGGCTGAGCGCACTATTCAGACGCTTGAGGATATGCTGCGAGCGTGTGTGCTAGACTTTGGTGGTAGCTGGGACGAGCATTTGCCGCTGATAGAATTTGCTTATAATAATAGCTATCACTCGGCTATTCAGATGGCACCTTTTGAGGCTTTATACGGGCGAAAGTGCAGATTGCCGGTTGGCTGGTTCGAAGTAGGGGAATCAGCGATAATTGGGCCAGATATTGTTCAGCAGTCAGAAGAGAAAGTCAAGCTTATCAGAGAACGCCTATTGATTGCACAGAGTCGCCAGAAATCATATGCAAATGTACGGCACAGAGACCTGGAGTTTAATATGAATGACTGGGTATTTCTGAAAGTATCTCCGATGAAAGGGGTGATGAGATTCGGTAAGAAGGGTAAGCTCAGTCCGAGGTTTGTTGGGCCTTATCAGATTCGTCCGAGGATAGGCCGAGTAGCATATGAGTTGAACTTGCCTCTAGAGCTAGAATCTGTTCATCCCGTCTTTCATGTGTCCATGCTGAGGAAATGCATAGGAGACCCATCCAGAGCAGTCCCAGTCCAGGATATCCAGGTTACCGAAGAGCTGGCTTATGAAGAGGTTCCAGTAGCCATCCTAGAAAGGCAGGTTCGTAGATTGAGAACTAAGGATATTGCATCTGTCAAGGTATTGTGGCGTAACAGGAATCGAGAGGAGATGACGTGGGAAGCTGAAGAAGATATGAAAGCTATATAACCTCACCTATTCCAGGCCTAGTCAGGCGACAGGTATGTCCGTATTATTAGTTATGTAGTACCTTATGGTTGTATATGTATAAGTGAGAAAGATTGATGTTTAGCTATCCAGTGAATCCTAAAGCATCGCATGCAGTACCTGTGTTGGACTTTTCTGCATTTCATGTTTTTGCTATAGTCCATATTACAGGGGAGACTCTGCCGAAATTTTTCTAAGAACAAGTTAAGCTAATTGAGTAGTCCTCCATATAGCAGTTTACATTCGAGGACGAATGTTCTTAAGGGGGGGAGAATGTTACACCCCGTATTTTTCTGGCATATAGATGGCCTATTCGCGTGTTGGTTAAGAGTAATTGAAAGCCATACATGCTAGAAAATGGCCCGGACAAAGATCGGACAAGCGCCAAGTCGGCGCGTCGCAAGGCAAAATGCGACTTATAAATCGCATTCCCTGAATGCGATTTATAGTGTCTATTATATATAAGCCCCACTTCGGTTTATTCCTTTAACATATCATAATTTCCAGAAACTTCACGACAGAGAACAGAGGAAGACGTAAAGTATTGATAATTTCCTTTCGATTACGCCGTCAAACGCGGTCCAAACTCGAATTAACCTCAGGTACCGAGGTATTTAGCAGCAGGGAGCATTCCTACGGATTTTGTTTCGCGAAATACGGCCAACGAATCGTCGAGCTACCGAGCTAAGGTAAGTAGAATTGCTCCAAACTAGTGTCTATGTGTTCCTAGTTGTGAAGTAAATATTTCTACCTTCTGGACTTCTGGAAAATAGTGAGTTTTTGACCGTCTTTCGATAAGCCTAAGTTTAGGCTATAATTATATCGAAAGTGACGTTGTTCTTTAGAATAAAGCTATAGTTAGTATTAATTGACATATTTGTGAATGCAGTTGGGAGAAATAGTTGAAGTATTGGCCGAGCCTCGTCCGACAGACGGATAGTTCGAGGATAAGGTATGTAAAGCTAGTTCTTTCGGCAAGTTAGTAGTTTTAGCCATGTATAGTACAATAAATTCCGTAGTAGAATTCCCGGAATTGAATGTTAAGTATTGTGCAAGTTCAGTAAACCTAGTTTGCGTTGTTATATCGTATTCAGTCTGAAGGTTAGAAAAGCATGCGCCGAAGGGCGCGTTAGCATCCCAGATTCAATATAGCCTATTACGTGATTAGCAAGCATGTAGTAGAATAAAAAGGAACAGATTTTCATAATAAAAGTTAGTGAAGAGAAATCAGATAGACAGACAGTTATGGCTATAGATTAGCCATTCAGACAAATAGTATCTTGGCTACAGATTAGTCGTACAGTTAAACAGAGATTACAGAATCAGTATAATTAGTAAGAATCAGTTCAGTATAGAAACAGATCAGAATAAGAAGTTAGATTTTAGATAGTCTTTTCAGTTATACATGCTTGCTATTTATATGTGCTATTGTTTGTTGAGACTTGCTATGGCTTGTGGGTGTCCCTTTGCATCCCCACCGCCCCTGGGTTATAGCTGTGTCGATACCAGATTCAGATACCGCCACCAGCTGGGCGATGCCGTCTTCCTAATGGACGATGATGGCCGACCACCATGATAATACGATCCAGATCACCCTGCTTGCAGGGGCAGTTCAGTTTACTCTGCGCAGAGCCAGATTACCCTGTTTACAGGGGCAAATTACTTTGTGTGCGCTTGTGGCCAGGGGCAGTTACAGATACAGATTTTTATAAAATTACCCTGTTGCGTGCTTGCACCCAGGGGCAGTTTCAGTCACAGATACAGCAGCAGATTACCCCGTGTGCACTTGCGCCCAGAGGCAGGAGTCTTCGGACTCAGACACAGTTTATTGTCAGAGGCCATGGCCTGAGTTGCATACCCAAGGGGCCTGGTAGGAGGAGCTCACAGTTGTAAGACGAGTGGAGTGATTTATTTTTGGTTGGTTTTGACCCGGTTAGGGGTATATAGATTGTTTGCTTGCTTGGCGCCATCCGGCTTATGGGGGTTGGTATTGGCTATTGCTTGCTACTTGTATATCTATTTATGTGCTATATACTAGCTACTAGACAGCAGGCCGACGCGTCTACAGGCACGCCTCTGCCTTATCAGTACAGAAAGCTTGATCCAGTTCATTTCAGCTTCTTCAGATTCAGCTATCTCCTGCTGTACAGAAATGCTAGCTATGTTATTTATATTCAGTTGTTTTCAGTTATACTATTTCAGTTGCTTTGGATACTCAGTACCAGTGGTACTGACGCCCGGTGGGGCGCTACATTACTTGCCTGCAGGTACTCATAGACGAGGAGGCGATCCCTCGTGATCCTAGCCAACGCAGAGTCATCAGCTCCTGTCATCCGGAGCTTGATATTTCAGAGGTTTATATCATTTCCTTTTTGTTGTACAGTACGGGTAGGTCGGGGCCCTGTCCCGATCATTTCTATTATTATTCCTAGAGGCTTGCAGTCTGTATATATTTCCCTGTGGTCAGCTGAGCCGGTCGCGTGAGGCCGTGCAGTTAGTTATAGTTGTTTAGCATTTTAGTTTATGTTGGCCGTGTGAGGCCTTAATTTGACAGTAGTGGTGACCTTGCCGGTCACGTAGTCTTACAATAGTTTTGTGTTGATATTACAGATGACTAGACAGCATGGTGGCCTTGTCGGCCCGCATAGGTTCCTTGTTATGAGTATGTTCTTGTTAGCTGTTACTACAGGTACAGGTGGTTATAGGCCAGTTGGCCGGAGGCTGTGTTTACAACCATTATATAGCTGGTTTATTTCTTGGAGTAGAGCCAGAGCCAGCCAAAGCACCAGATGTGCTCAGGCTGGACCATTTAGCAGCCCAGAGTCTAGTAGGCACCAGGTGCCCGTCATACCCCCCCAAGGTGGGGTGTGACAAGGACAGGCCCGCAACATGGATTTGAATCTTTCCCAAGCTTGATACAAATTTTCTCCCTCCCTCTGTTTGAAACTTAGAATTTGACTTCTAAGTCTGGCTGTTTTACCAAAGGGAAAAAATCTTATCAAGAACTTCCGTGCTAGATCATCCCACGTTGAGATAGAATTTGGTGGCTCAACTTTTAACCACCTCTTGGCTTCACCAAGTAATGAGAACGGAAATAGTGTGAGCCGAACATAATCAGGTGACACTCCAGCGGGTATATAAGTGTAATTTATCTCCAAAAAGTTCTGGAGATGTTGTTGTGGGTCTTCATGAGGGAGACCGGTAAATTGCCCGCTTGTGTGCAACAGTTGCACCATGTTCTGCTTGAGTTCAAATCTCCCTCCAGGCTCGGGTTTACGGATACTTGAATGTATATTGTTGGCATGTGGGATTGCCACCTCGCGAACCGGCCTTGCTGCTGCTTTGTCGGGCACTAACACTGCCCTCACAACCGGTGGATGTTGTTGCTCCATAATAGTCTGTCTAAGCAACTGCAGCTTCTTTTGTAGAGCTTCTCTGCGTTTACTATGAAATTCACGTTCAGGCTCTATATAAGAATCCACCAGCTCCTTGTCCTTTGCCAGTGTTCACAGAAATCAATTCTGCAAAATACAGGCTAAGACCAAGTTGTCAACACTTAAGAAAATAAAATAAAAATACAGTAAATTTACACTTAACACAATTTCACCAATTGCCTAGTCTCCCCGGCAACGACACCAAAAACTTGTCCGGTGCTTTGGTTAGGGGTTAAAAACCGACACGCAAGTGCATGTGGTCAAACAAGTAGTAAGTGGCTTAAGTAAGCCAAGTATCGAACCAAGGAGACTCTGGATAAGTAAAAATTGCTCAAGTATACTATATTCTATCTTACTTCTATATATGCTGAAAACAAAGTAACCAAAAGTTAAATAATTTGTTTATAAGTTATATACTAAAACTATTAACAAATATCTACTTTGAATTGAAACTATGGATATGAGCATGCCAAGGTTAAGAACATGTAATGAACTTGATTATAATCATAATTCGGTTATTCTTCTCTTCCCGTTGCTAGCCAAGAACTTTGGCCTAGAGATTAAAACTCTCGTATTTAATCTCACTTAAGAATCATAAACCATCCGTCTACATTTCTGTGATCAAATGCAATTTATGACCTAGCAATACAATTCCGGTTCCTAAATTGACTAATACGGCTTTCAAGTATATTTCTATCAGGAAAGCACATCAAAACTCAATTTTCCCAAATCAAGTTAAGAACAATACCCTATTAATTCACAACTTTCCAATTTCGTGCTCTCTCGAGTGAAATCGGACTTTTTAGATGTACATTAATGTCGGCCACACACCAATGCAGTAGAAACAAGAATTAATAGAACAACATGGAAGAAGAAGAAGATGAAAAACCATATAATTCAATAATCAAAATTCATCACCATTGTTCATAACCTTAGCAAGGAAGAGAATTAGCCACTCATTTATGGATTAATCATCCTAAAACAAGTGTTAATCATACAAACAATTGATTGAAAGAAGAAAGAAAGAGAGAAAAACCCTTAGCTTTTTCGTCCCTCAACTGCCTGTAACCCACGTCCTTGCTCCACCAAGTCTGAATTAATTAAAAATAAGCCTAAGTGTTCTATTTATACTAGTGGGAATTTTTCCCGGAATAACAAGCAACGTGTCACGGAGTGCATCGCGGAGCACTGCCTCCGTGACACGGCGCGGACGCGGACCCTTTCTGGAAATTTAGGGTCCAGGAATAAAGCTTCAACGTGGCACGACAGGCAACGTGGAGGCTTGCCTCCGTGACACAGAGCTGTCGCGAGGCTCCACTGGAAATTGGCAAATTATTCATCCTCCAGGCAGAGTGCCTCCGCGATGGTAGCGTGACACGGATCCATCGCGGAGCCCCTTTATATTGTGCAGTCCAATGCCTTTTTCGTGCTCGAATCCAAGTCCAACTCCGATATTGTTCCAACATGCATTTTAGCTCCTCAAAATCATATTCTACCTACAAAACAATGCTAATCATGTTGGTTAGTATAAATTCACATTTTATTACCAATTACATGAAAATGTATACACATTGCACAATAAACAAGGCGAAAATGATACGTTTGAGTATCACTTGGGCATATAAATCTGCCCAAGATCACCAATCACTACGTCAGGTGAGTTCTCTTGGTCCTGGTGGGAGGATAAAGCATAGAAACAAGTTTGGCGCTGACTACCACCTGTACCTGAAGTAGTACCCTGCTGAGTTGAATGACCTGGAGGAGCTATCGATATGGTGGTATGGCCCTTCCCCTTTCCTGCTGACGGGCAATCTCTCAATTTGTGACCCAGCTAGCAACAACCAAAACAACCCTTATATCCCAGATAGCACTTACCCAAATGATTCTTTCCACACTTAAAACATACTGGAAAAGTGTCACTTCTATAGAAATGGCTCTGAGACTAGGAACTTGATGATCTACCTTCTGATCCATGTGGGGCTTGGATGAAGGAGCACTAGCTGATGAGTGTGCTAGAGGTGTCAGTTGCTGTTGGGTGCGACTATCCCCACCTAACCTCTATTGGGAGTACTCAAACTGACCTATTCTCGCCCTTTTATTCTCCCTCTCCATGTCATTCAGTTTCTCTGCCTCTATATGCTATGCATGAATAATGAGCCTGGAGATGTCCATTTCATTGCTAAGCATGGAAGTCCTGCACTCCTTGACTACCAGATCTGAAACTCCATTCACGAACTTGAGCATGTGAGCCCTCGACTCAAAAACCATCATTGGAGCTTACTTTGACAGTTGGGTGAACCTGGACTATCATTTCATTCTTCTTTAAGTTCACAAACTCAGCAGCCTTAGCTTCCCTCAACTCCTAGGAAAAGAATCTTTCCAAGAATGCAATCACAAACTCTTCCTACTTCACTAGGCCTATGCCAACCCGTCTCCCTTTCTTCCACTGCTTATACCATATCTATGCCACCCCCTTCAACTGATAAGCAGCCAAATCTACACTTTCAACCGAGGTAGCACCATGATTTGGGTGATTTTCTAAACCTTGTCAATGAACTCCTACAAATCTTCATCTACGTTAAACCTGTGAAATGCTGGAGGGTTCATCCGAGTAAAATCCCAGACTCTGGCAGTATTTGTAGACCCACTGGCAATGGCAAGTACGATGACCTACTGGTGGACCTGGTTGGTCATCGCTTGGGAAAGCATCTGTATTGTTATACCCCGAAACGCCAAAGATCACACCCGGAAGTTAAAACGAAGAAAAAAATTTCTACACTAGGTCACAGAACGAGTCATTCTATGGACCATGGGGTACACCACGAGTTGCGAAGTGACTCGTGGAGAGGTGCATGGATTAAGTTGGATTTTTTGAGTTTGGAGTCCTCACAGACATGACCACGAGTCGTGGTCAGCCCCACGACTTGTTAAGTCAGTCGTGGCCAAAGATGAGGTGAAGGAAGAGGACATTTTAGCAGTAAAGACCACGAGAGGTGATCATGAGTCATGGTCACCAGCAACTACTCATGTAGTTCCCCGTGGTGAGCCCTAGGTGTAATGTTGGCAGTGTATACAACGGAAGGTTACCAAAAGTCATGGCCACCAGAGACAAGTCGTTAGGTCCCTCGTCGGAACCCTTTGAGGAAAAGTGGTAGTGCACACAACAAGGAGACCACGAGTTGTGGTCCTTGGTAACGACTCGTCTAGTCCCTTGTGGGGACTGGTAGTCAGTTATTTTCTGCGAATTCAGTAAAGGCTTATCCGTAATTCCTATGATCCTAAGACCTAAACTACGTCGTTTTAAGCTATGAATAGTGAAGTTTAAGAGGGGTAAGTTCATTCTAGGATATTCTTATTTATACATGCAAGAGTAAAGGTCTAGAGAAGTGATCAAGCTCAATTTCCTTCAAGTTTTCATCAATTCTTCCTTGGGAAATCATAGAAGTTGTAGAATCAATTCTTTCCAGGTATGTAAGGCTATGAATGGGTGAATTCATTCATACCCATGCCCAATCCCTCTCTAATTCATGAAAATCCATATGTTGATCTTATGGTGTTTTAACCCAATGTATGAATTTTCCTAATTTTCTACATGGGTATGATCTAAGAATGTTTATATTATCGAATTATAATTCATGGGAAAGTTTCACAATGTCTTCAATTATCAATCATGTTTTAAAGTTTTATAAATTATAATGCCCATCCATGAGAAAGTTCATGAAAGTTGAGATTTATGATGTATATTCAAGTATGATGAGATATTTATGATCAAAAGCATGTGTTCAAATTACCCATGTCTATGATCATGTTTTCAAGTAAATCAAGTATTTCCAAGCATGTAAAGTATTGGGCAAGCCCATAGTTTCAAGTATGATGTATGATTTCAAGTTAATTAGATTACCACATGGTTTTGGAGTCAAGACTCCCAATTATGTTCAGCTTGAGGTATGGTTTAAGCCAAGGCTCCTCATGTATGATTTCAGATTTTATATGTGTATGATTATTCATATTTGTCAATAGACGATGATTAGCTTCATTGAAAAATAATGGAGAGCATATGCATGTTTTTGGGAGTAGTGTCAAGCACCGAGTAGGCTAAGGGTCAGTCAACCCTATGCCTCAGAAATACGCACCAACATAGGTATGATCAAATTATTTTGGGACCTCCTATGTGAGATTTACCCTTCCCCCAGGGGCCTTCAACTTCACATCGATATCATGCTGGCGTCTTTAGCCCTGGCAAGGCTTTGGACGGCTCTGCCCACTTGAGTGTGATAGTCGGGACCACATAAGCTCTATCATGGTGATGTCAGTTATATGAAGAGTCTCCCAATGTTCCTCATGATTTCAGTTATGCATGTTTATCATTCTTATAATATATATATATATATATATATATATATATATATATATATATATGTTTTAAAGAAGGTTTGACCTAATGTACAATTTTACTCATGATTATTTCAGCTTTGGGTCATTCGATTCAGTTATGTTTAGATCATGATTTCAGAAAATAGCATGCAAGCCCTACTCTCAGACTCTTATCTTGATTATGTTTTATATTATGCATGTTTTAAATGATTTTACTTATTTAAGCGATTTTACTTACCTTGCATACTCGATACATTCCATGTACTGATCGCATAATCTATGTTGTGTCATTTCATGATACAGACTCCGATCTTCAGACTCAGCCCTATCACTAGCTAGTTTTTGGAGTTAGCACCCAGCTTCAATGGTGTGTCCTCATCTCCCGAGGACCATTCATTATTAGTTATGTTGTATTTTCAGTTTTCAGGCTTGTCGGGTTAGTTGGGGGTGTTGTCCCATCAATCTATCAAATATGTTAGAGGCTTCCAGACTGTATATAATAATATGCTTGTCATGTATGAAGTGAATCTCGATTTTGATGTTATGTTATAATTAGACTTCCGCTATGTTTATTATGTTAAGTCTTACACTTTATTTGATTGAGTTAGATGTATGTTCATGCCATGGGTCAACGTGGAGTCTCTCGGGGATCCTTGTTCCGTGTCTCGATCCGAGCCCATGTTCGGGTCATGACAAACTTGGTATCATAGCAATAGGTTTTGAAGTGTCCTAGGGTGTCTAAAAGCCGCGTTAAGTATAGTCTTTTTCATGGGTGTGAAGCGTGCCACACTTATGACAAAGGGGTTACGAAACATTTAGAAGTGTTCCTTTCTTTCATGATCTATGTCATGTAGTGAAATGTCTCTCTATCCTTCTAACTCATGCTATTCGCGATTACAGAATCATGCTTCCCTGCAGAGTTAACTGCAGAAGAAATGGAAATGGAAATAGCCACGAGGATGGCAATGGAGACTGGCACCAACAAGTCCCACCATCCCATAAGCACTATGCACCGGAGCCGGTTGCCCACTGTGAATTTAGGGCAGCCAATCAAATGCTAGTGTAGGACTTGACCACCCAGGTCAACCAGGAGGCAGTAGTGCATGCTCCGCATAACGGGAATGCGGCGGCTGCACGTGTTAGAGATTTCTTGAGGATGAATCCTCCAGAGTTCCTTGGGTCAAAGGTGGATGAGGATCCACATGAGTTTATTAACGAGATTCTGAATGTCACCCAGGTCATGGGGGTGAATGGAGAAGAGTGTGCTGATTTGGCCTCATATTACTTCAAGGGGGTCACAAACATTTGGTTAAACAGTGGAAGGATAGTAGGGAAGTCGGAGCAGGCCCTATTAGTTGGAATGAGTTTCATATCGCATTCCTAGATCCATTCATCCCTCGGAAATAAGGGAGTTGAAGGCGGCCGAGTTGGTGAATTTAAAACAGGGAAAGATGAAAGTGTAGCAATATTCCCTAGAGTTCACTCGTCTATCAAAGTACGCCCCAGAGTTAGTGGTTGATCAGAGGGCGCGAGTGAGCAAGTTTGTTCATGGAGTGGCGCACTATCTAGACAAGGATTGTAGAACTGCCATGCTCTATCAGGATATGGATTTTCCTCGAATAGTCTTATACACCCAAAAGATGGAGGCGGTGCATCTGAGGGAGAGAGAGGCCAAGAGGGCCAGGATAGACAACTATAGGTTCTCTCAGCTGAGGCCAAGTGGTGGGCACCGACAACAGTCCCACCAGAGATCTTCAGCCCTAATATCTTCAACTATGAGTGTGCCATCCAGACCTATACATGACCAAAGGGGATGAGGATCAGGATCTACGGGTTAGAGCAGCAGGCCCGCGAATTCCAGTATTTTAGTTTGCAACCGGTGGGGCCGGAGACACACAGTCAGTGTTTGGCTTGTACAGGTGCTTGCTTTGGGTGTTGAAAGCTCGGATACATGCTCAGAGATTGCCTAATAGCTAGACAGGGCCATGATAGGGGCCGAGGCCCAGCTTTCAGTTTAGCAGCTCCACCAGCCCGCCCATCTCAGCAGGGCGCATCTACTAGCACAGGTTGCGATCAGCGCCAAAATAGATTCTATGCCCTAGCATCTCGACAAGAGCAAGTGGTCTCACCTGATATAGTCACTGGTATGTTACAATTTTTCCACCTTGATATAAATGTTTTTTTAGATCTACGGGCTACTTTGTCTTTTGCGACGCCCTTTATGGCAAGTAGTTTCAGAGTCATTCCCAAAATCTTGTTAGAACCCTTCTCAGTCTCTACTCTAGTAGGTGATTCAGTTGTAGCTAGATAGGTATATAGAAGTTTCCCAATCACAGTCCTTCAGAAAGTCACCTCAGCAGATTTAGTAGAGTTATCCATGCCGATTTTGATGTTATCCTCAGCATGGATTGGCTATTTGCATGTTATGCCTCAATTAATTATAGAACCCGAGCAGTAGAGTTTAGATTTCCGAGTGAGCCAGTCATAAAATGGAAGGGTAGTTCAGTTATGCCTGTAGGTCATTTCATTTCCTATCTGAAGGCCAAGAAGATGATCTCTAAGGGTTACATGTACCATTTAGTTAGGGTTAAGGATTCCATGTCCGAGACCCTGACTATCCAGTCAGTCCCAGTAGTATGTGAGTATCCATATGTCTTCCCAGATGATCTACCGAGAATCCCTCCTGAGTAGGAGATTGATTTTGGTATTGATCTTCTTCTCGATACGTAGCCTATATCTATTCCTCCGTATAGAATGGCTCCAGCTGAGTTAAAGGAGTTGAAGGAGCAGTTGAAAGACCTTTTAGATAAGGGATTCATTAGATCGAGCAAATCCCCATGGGGTGCACCAGTTCTCTTTGTTCGATAGAAAGATAGTTCTCTTCTTTTGTGTATTGATTACCGGCAATTGAACAAGGTCACCATCAAGAACAGGTATCCTCTTCCCAGAATTGATGATTTGTTTGACCAGCTTCAGGGTGCCAAGTGCTTTTTGAAGATAGATCTCAGATCCGGATACCATCAGCTTAGGATTCGGGAGAGTGACATCCCGAAGACAGCCTTCAGGACTCGGTATGGACATTATGAGTTTGTAGTTATGTCTTTTGGACTAACGAATGCTCCTGCGGCTTTTATGGATTTGATGAATAGGGTGTTCAAGCCATACTTGGATATGTTCGTGATCGTGTTTATCGATGACATCCTGATATACTCTCGGAGCGAGGAGGAGCATACCGCTCATTTGAGGGTGGTACTACATACTCTCAAGGATCGCCAACTATATGCTAAATTTAGTAAATGCGAGTTTTTGTTGAACTCCGAGGCATTTTTTGGTCATGTGGTGTCAAGTGAGGGTATAAAGGTGGACTCTCAAAAGATAGAAGCGGTAAAGAATTGGCCTAGTCCAGTGAATCCTTTAGACTTCAGGAGTTTCTTGGGTTTAGCCGGGTACTATCGGAGATTTGTTGAGGGTTTTTCATCTATTGCAGTGCCATTGACCAAATTGACCCAAAAGAAAGTGAAATTCCAATAGTCAGATGCTTGTGAGAGGAGCTTCAGGAGTTGAAGACTCGACCTACCTCAGTACCGGTGTTAACCCTACCTGAGGGTCCCCATGAGTTTGTGGTGTATTATGATGCTTCTCGGATTGGCCTTGGTAGTGTATTGATGCAGCATGGTAAAGTAATAGCATACGCTTCCAGACAACTGAGAGTTCATGAGAAGAATTATCCAACCAGTGATCTTGAATTGGCAGAGGTGGTATTTGCATTGAAGATTTGGAGACACTATTTGTATGGGGTCCATGTAGATGTGTTTACGGACCACAAGAGCCTACAATATGTATTTACACAGAAGGATCTAATCTACGCCAAAGGAAGTGGTTATAGCTAGTCAAGGATTATGATATGAGTGTCCTTTACCATTCGAGTAAGGGCAATGTGGTGGCAGACGCACTTAGTAGACTCTCTATGGAGAGTGTGTACCATATAGATTAGGGAAAGAAGGAGCTGGTGAAGAATGTGCATCGACTTGCATGGTTGGGAGTTTGTTTGGTTGACTCAACTGATGGTGGTGTTGTAGTTCAGAACATATCAGAATCGTACTTGGTGACTAATGTGAAATCTAGGAAGGACGAGGACCCTATCTTGTTAAAGTTAAAGGAAGCTGTTCAAAATCATAAGGTAGAGGTCTTCTCCAAAGGGGGAGATGGTGTGCTTCGATATCAGGGTCGTTTATGTGTCCCCGACGTTGATGATTTGAGAAGTCAGATGTTGCATGAGGCTCACTGTTCCAGATGTTCAATACATCCAGGTGCCACCAAGATATATCGTGACCTACGGGAAGCCTATTAATGGAATGGCATGAAGAAGGACATCGCAGAATTTGTATCTAAGTATCCAAATTGTCAACAAGTGAAGGTTGAGCACCAAAGACCGAGAGGTTTGCTTCAAGACATCAGTAACCCTACTTGGAAGTGGGAGGAGATCAATATGGACTTCATCACAGGGTTGCCTCACACTCGTCGGCTATATGACTCCATTTGGGTTGTTATAGATAGATTGACTAAGGAGCCCATTTTCTACCGATCAAAATCACTGATTCAGCTAAGTATTATGCCAAATTATACATCTGAGAGCTAGTTCGGTTGCATGGAGTGCCCTTTTCCATCATATCTGACAGAGGTACTCAATTTACTTCTACATTTTGGAGGTCGTTTCAGAAGGGACTTGGTACTCAAGTCTAGCTCAGTACAGCATTTCACCCGCAAATGGATGGTCAGGAAGAGCGGACTATTCAAACTCTTGAGGATATGTTGAGAGCCCATGTTATTGACTTCAAGGGTAGTTGGGATGATCATTTGCCTCTCATTGAGTTTGCATACAACAACAGCTACAATTCAAGCATTCAGATGGCCTCGTTTGAGGCTCTCTATGGGCAGAGATGTAAATCACCTATTGGTTGATTTGACGTCGGTGAGGCTACATTGATAGGTCTAGATTTGAGGATATGGAGAAGGTTCTACTTATACGAGACCGATTAAAAACAGATCAAAGTCGTCGAAAATCCTATGTGGATGTGAGGAGGAGAGAACTTGAGTTTGAAGTTGATGATTGGGTGTTTCTGAAGGTGTCACCCATGAAGGGAGTGATGAGGTTTATAAAGAAAGGGAAACTCAGTCCCCGTTATGTTGGCCCATACCGGATTGTGAAACGGGTTTGCAAGGTAGCATATGAATTAGAGTTTCCCTCAGAATTATCTTCTGTCCATCCATTTTTCCATGTATCACTCCTAAAGAAGTGTTTGGGTAATCTAGCTTTAGTTTTTTCGGTGGACAGTGTCGGTGTGAAAGATAGCCTTAGTTTTGAAGAGGTTCTGGTGGAAATACTGGATCGTCAGGTTCAAAGGCTAAGGAAAAAAGAAGTAGCTTCTATTAAAGTTTTATGGACGAATCAGTATGTTGAGGGAGCTACATGGGAAGCTGAAGCAGATATGATGGCTAGATACCTACATTTATTCCCTACTGGCTCAGGTTCAGCTTAAGGTATCAGTTTTTTCCCTAAGACTCTATTAAGTTTCATGTTCAGTTCATGTGCCCCAGTTTCTTTCATGTCTATAAATGTATGTATGATGTATGAATTCAGTTTAGTCATGTAGTTTGTATCAAAGTTAGTCATTCCGTCAGTTTTTAGTTTATATGATCAGTGTTTGATTGTGATGATTGCGTTTCTCTGCATTTCTGCATGATTTTCCTCATTTGAGGACGAATGTTCCCAAGGGGGAGATATTGTTATATCCTAAAAGCCCAAAGATCAGACCCGGGAGTTGAAACGGAGAAAACAGGATTTTCTACACTGGGTCACAGAACGATTCGTCCTGTGACCCGTGGGGTAGACCACGAGTCGTGAAGTGACTCATGGTGAGGTGCATGGCTTAAGTTGGAACTTTTGAGTTTGGAGTCCCCACAAACATGACCACAAGTCGTGGTCGGCCCCACCACTCGTTAAGTCAGTCGTGGCCAAGGATGAGGTGAAGGAAGAGAACTTTTTGGCAGTGAAGACCACGAGTGGTGACCACGAGTCATCATCACCGGTAAGGACTTGTGGAGTTCCCCATGGTGAGCCCTAGGTGTAATGTTGGCAATGTATACAACGGAAGGTGACCACGAGTCATGAACACCAGAGATGAGTCATTAGGTCCCTCGTGGGGACCCTTTCAGAAAAAGTGGCAGTGCACATGATGATTGGAGACCACGAGTCGTGGTCCTTGGTAACGACTCCTCCAGTCACTCGTGGGGACTGGCTGTCAGTTATTTTCTGCGAATTCCATAAGATCTTATCCGTGATTCCTATGATCCTAAGACCTAAACTACATCATTTTTAAGCTACAAATAGTGAATTTTAAGAAGGGTAAGTTCATTCTAGGCTATTCTTATTCATGCATGCAAGAGTAAAGGTCTAGAGAGGTGATCAAGCTCAATTTTCTTCAAGTTTTCATCAATTCTTCCTTGGGCAATCAGAAAAGTTATAGAATCGGTTCTTCCCAGGTATGTAAGGCTATAAATGGGTGAATTCGTTCACACCCATGCCCAATCTCTCTCTAATTCATGAAAATCCATATGTTGATCTTATGGGGTTTTAACCCAATGTATGAATTTTTCTAATTTTCTACATGGGTATGATCTAAGCATGTTTCTATTATCGAATTATGATTCAAGGGCAAGTTTTACAATGTTTTCAATTATCAATCATGTTTTCAAGTTTTATAAATTATAATGCCCATCCATGAGAAGATCATGAAAGTTGAGATTTATGATATATGTTCAAGTATGATGAGGTATTTATGATGAAAAGCATATTTTCAAGTTACCCGTGTTTATGATCATGTTTTCAAGTGAATCAAGTATTTCCAAGCATGTTAAGTATTGACAAGCCCATATTTTCAAGTATGATGTATGATTTCAAGTTAATTAGCTTACCACATGGTTTTGGAGTCAAGACTCCCAATTATGTTCAACTTATGGTATGGTTTGAGCCAAGGCTCCTCATGTACGATTTTAGATTTTATATGTATATGATTATTCAGATTCGTCAATAGACGATGGTCAGCTTCATTGAAAAATGATCGAGAGTATATGCATATTTTTGGGAGTAGTGTCTAGCACCGAGTAGGCTAAAGGTCAGCCAACCCTATGCCTTAGAACTACGTGCCAACGTAGTTATGATCAAATTATTTTGGGACCTCTGATGTGATCTTTCCCCTGCCCCAAGGGGCCTTCAGCTTGATATCGATATCATGGTAGCGTCCTTAGCCCTGGCAAGGCTTTAGACGACTCTGCCCACTTGAGTGTGATAGTCAGGACCACGTAAGCTCTATCGTGGTAATGTCAGTTATATGACGAGTCTCCCATTATTCCTCATGATTTCAGTTATGCATGTTATATATATGTTCTAAAGAAGGTTTGACCCAATGTACAGTTTTACTTATGATTATCAAACTACAGCTTTGGGTCTTTCGATTCAGTTATGCTATTCAGTTATGTTCAGATCATGATTTCAGAAAATAGCATGCAAGCCCTACTCTCAGACTCTTATCTTGATTATGTTTTATATTATGCATGTTTTAAATGATTCTACTTATTTAAGAAGTTTTACTTACCTTGCTTACTCGGTACATTTCACGTACGGACCGCATACTCTATGTTGTATCATTTCATGATACAGGTTCTGATCTGCAGACTCAGCCCCGTCACTAGTCGGTTTGCGGATTTAGCACCCAGCTTCAATGGTGAGTCCTCATCTCCTGAGGACCATTTGTTATCAGTTATCTTGTATTTTCAGTTTTCAATCTTGTCGGGTTAGCTGGGGGTGTTGTCCCATTAATCCATCAGATATGTTAGAGGCTTTCAGACTGTATGTAGTAATCAGCTTGTCATGTATGAAGTGAATCCCAATTCTGATGTTATGTTATGATTAGACTTCCGCTATATTAATTATGTTAAGTTTTTTGCTTATTTGCTTGATTTAGATGTATGTTCATGCCATGGATCAATTTGGATTCTCTTGGGGATCCTTGTCCCATGTCTCGATCCGAGCCCATGTTCAGGTCGTGACATGTATGGCAGCCCTAGATTCGACAGGTGACACCTGATCGTCTTGAGGGCCTGCAGGAGCTAGTTGGGCTTGCTGGTTGGCATTGCCATCCCTTCTTCCATTTCCTCTTCTAGGAGGCATCGTTGACTGAAAAGGATAGAGCACAAGTTAGGAGGAAATTTAAGAAACTAAAACTCTACTCACGATAAGAATCATGAAGAAGGGGAATTTTTATAAAAATTCCTCATAGCCTCCCCCTCATAAGTGTGGCGCACTTTACCACCCATGAAAAGGACTCTACTTAACCCGTATTCTAGACATCATAGGACACTCTAAACCTGAAGCTCTGATACCAAGTTTGTCACGATCTGAGTTTGCACCCTGGAAGCGACACGGTACCTAGGATCACAAGTTACCCCAAGCAAACCTATGGCATAGAATAATTCTATAAAGGATAAACTACTGGAAAAATTATTAAGCGGAAGTTGATTAAAGAAATAACCACATACCAAATAATAAAGAGCATCTGATAATACTCTATATGTAATTAGAAATACCACAAATAGTTTGACAAATAAGGGAATACTGTAAGAATTGATAAACTAAATTAGAGTCATGATCATATCTTGAAATCTAATAGGCTGGACTAGACTGAGAACTCTGACTGTACTGGACTATGGGAGAGACTCTAACTGACATATAACCACATGAGCAAGACGTGGAGTTTGATGTATACACCCCATTGAAAAGAGTCCATTGTACCTTGCTAGGGCATAGTGGTTGAACTGTGTGATTAATATTTTGGGCCTATTCGGGCTAATTACATATGGTGCCACGTAGTTCTAAAAAGTTGGGTGTGCTGAACCCCTGCCAGCTCGGTGCTAAGTATTACTCTCACTAAAAACCTAATTATATCTAGTTGTACTGATAGCTCGAAATCGATATCCTTAGAATAAATCAGACTTGCCTATCTGGTAAGTGTTCTGAGAGTACAAGAACCTAAAAGAAATTGTGTTGTAAGACTTGTTAGAGCTTCTTTATTTGAAAGTGTCATGATATTCTAAAGAACAAAGAACATGCTGATAAACTGATACCACTAAATGTACTAAGTACTGTAAATATTATTGAGACTGAACATACTAAAAGCACTGACTTTCCATTCAACGCATCTGTGCTAAAATTCATAATTTCAAACGGAAACATCATGATAGTACAATAATTCTATCTAAATTCTAAATCATACATGTGTCATTCAAAAATCATGGAAAAGGTTAGGGCTAGGAAAGCACACTGTCACACCCTTTTTTTACCGACAACCTCCGGTCCAAAGTGGTGGAGATGGATTAATTATTAGAAAGGGTTTTTCCAATTGAAGTGACGTATTGAGAAGGGATTAAATTCAGAGTCGCCACTTGGAATCGAGTTTTGGTGTTCCAAGTCACCTAATTGAATCCCTAATCAAAAGGAAGTGACTCTTAGTTTTGGACCGTCAAAACAAAAGACCGGGTAAGGAATTCTGTTGACCAAGGGGAAGGTATCAGGCATCCCTCGAGTCCCATGGTTCTAGCACGGTCGCTTTATCAATCTATATTTAGATAAACTTAAATTTTGGATATATTATGATTTAAGGACTTAAGAATTTGTTGGTTCGCTTTCTTGATTCGTTTTAAAACTTTTGAAATTAATTTTTAATTATCAATATGTGGTGTACTGATAGCAGCGCTTTCCAGCCTTATCACAATTTATTGATCAACATCCCATGCCTTTTGAGGCCATTATGAGTCGTCCCACCTTCCCTATCCTAAATGAGCATCTAACGTACTTAAAAAATTTTCTACCCCATTAATTTGGCTTTAAAAGGTAAATGATTTTTATTAAAACGACTTGTCAGTAGTAGTGCTTTCTGATTTTTATTAGAACTCTTTAATATATCGGTGTTTTAGCACAATCGATACATTTCGATGAATAGAGATATCAACGGAACCAACGAAATAGGACTCAAACCTCTCAAATTTTGAGTAAAAGTAAGAAAAAAATCTCCAACTGTACGGACCCTTTTGTCTTTAGCACAGATTTCACGATTTACCCTCTAGAAACCCAAGAATAGTAGCCCGTAAAAATTTAACTAATATTCGTCAAAAAATCTAACAAAAATGTTATACCAAGATTCGTTCAAAAGTCTAAAAACCATAAACCCTATATTTGTTGCCCCATTTATAGACGAATTTAGGGGTGAATCAAAGGCCTAGATAAAGGAAAATACTCCAATCCTGCAGCTCTCATTCACCCTTATCCATCCAAAGAGGGAAACATGTATGATTTTCGTGAGAGGGCGAGAAACTGTACGAAATGGTGAGGTGGAGGAGGGAAGATGCGTCAATCATGGAATCAAACGCGTGAATCGCAGAGGGAACGCCAGCTTGCCCTCTGGCCTGTGCGTGATAGAGAAGGGAAAGAAGGAGAATAAGGCGCTATTCTGTTCTTTAGGAAATTAGGGCAGAGATGAAAAGTAAGAATGGTAAGTTTAAGTGTAAAATAAAAGAAATGGGTTAGGGTTATTAGGCTGCTCTGACCGAAAATGGGCTGAATAGATTAGGCCTTAGTTTGCTGAAAAGGAAAGCCTCAGAACAAATATTTTTTTTGGAAATATTAGTATGTAGGGTATCTATACAAGTATACTGTGCAAATGCTAATTTTTATTTTTTTAAAAAATCAAATAAGTGGAGTTAAAAGAAATTGTTTTAAAATGTTTACTAATAAAACCTACCAAATATGAAATAAAAGTAAAATTATAATAGTAACTTAAAAAAACATATTGCTCTAAACGATATAAATTCGGGGAGGGTAAAAAATCACGTGTCTACACACACTATGTAAATGAACCCAAGACATGAATTTCAACTAATAATAGACATGAAAATTTCAAGCATCATCAAGATTAAGGAACTCTTAAACTGACTAAAATCCCTAGTTTCTAATCTATTACAGGGCTGAAAATAATAAAGTTCCTCTAAAACTAATTTGGGACACAAGGGGAAAAGGGAACCCTTGTTGAAGTCCCACATAATGAAGGAGATTTCCCCTGAGAAAAAGCTCGAATTTTTGAGGTTCTTGGAAGAACCCTAGTTTATGCTAGGGAGAATTTTTGTACTTCTACGTTCTGGTCTTGTGTCACGACCCGAGTCTGCACCCAAAATGTGACACAGTACTTAGAGTCATAAGTGACCCCAACCAAACCTTGGTAGCGCGTATTCTACTAAATCTAACTTGCTTAAAAGCTAACAACACAAGAGCGGAAGCAGATAAATAATCAACTGTATAAATGGTCTAAAGAAACTCTAAAAATCTAGTTGAAACATTTACTGATATCTGAAACAAACTAAACTATATACACTGTCGGAAAGCCAACTAAAGAACTGATGAGTTGCTGGGACAAACCCACAACTAAATTTAATATTTGATCTGAAATAACAAACTAGAACAAAACTAGAAGGGAACTCTGACCCTTAACAAATGAGGACTCACCACTGAACTCTGTTGATTATCATCGAAAAAGGTCTACTAACAATGCTGAGACTGAGAACCTGCACCCATATCATAAGATAATACAGCATAGAGAGTATGTGTCAGTACTTTGAATGTCTAAGTAAGTGAGATATAAATTAAACATAAAGTGCTGAAAATCTATAAACTATACTGATAGAATATGCCATGACACATCTGGAAACATAAATACTGAGAGCATCTGTATAGTTGATAATACTGTAAGTACTGATAATTCTCTGAAGATTATAAGCAGATCCTAAATGCCGATAGGCTGAACTAAACTGAAAACTAGGACTATACTAGACTAAGTTGCACTATGTTGTGGGAGAGACTTTAAATGACATGTAATCACGTGAGATAAATGTGGAGTCCGATGTATACCCCCATCGGAGAAGGCCCACTATACCTTGTCAGTGTATAGTAGCTAAGCTGGGTGATCACTACCTGATGCCCATTCGAGCTAATAACCTATAATGGAAACATAGTTCTAGAAACTTGGATGCGCTAAACCTTAACTCTGCTCGGTGCTAAGTCCTATTCCCACTGTAAATATGTCTAACTAGGCTGATAGCTCAAAACTGATGTTCTAGGACTTAAGTCAGAACTACTTTTCTGGAAACATCCTGAGAGGATGAAGGACCTAATAACTGAAAACACTGGTGTTCTAAGACTTTTCAGAGATGCTTTATCTGAAAGCATCATAACAGTCTAAAGAACGACTAACAAGTTGGCAACTAGTACTACTGAGTTTCTCAAAGATTGAATATAGTCAAACTTATCAGTTGACATTTATGTAGAATACGAAGTATAAAGAGTTTTGATTGGGACTCAAAGACTGAATATACAAAAAAGATAACTTCCATTCGTGTAACTACACTAACATTCATGAATTTATAGAAATTAACCTGACAAAGAAATATTCACATATGGAATCTAAATCACTCAAGTCTCATTCAAAATCACGTTTAAAGATTAGGGTTAAAATACATACCGCATGAAATGAGATGCCAAGCATGAATTGAAAATGGTAATAACCTTGGAAAATTATTTAGGAGTTATAACAAAGAGGAAAGTCATAATCTGTCTGAAGAACAACCCTAGTTTTGACTTTCTATAGGGATAAAATTAACAAGATTTTTGTAAGAATTTTGGGACGCGAGGGTGAAAGAAATTCCCTTGTTGGAATCCCACATACCTATAGTAGAATCCTTTAGAAAATCCTTGAGAAAGCTGAGAAGGAAATGAAATCCTTGTTCTTGCTCTGCACTTCAGGACTAAGTTCCTTCGTACTGACTTTGAGGGGAAGGTGAAACAAATAAGATGAAATATTCAATAAACTCTCTAAATCCCCTTCAAAATGCACCCCAAATAACGTAGTTTAGGCATTAAAATAATAAAAAGTTACAAAAATACCCCTAAGAAAATGTTTGGAAAACTGTCCGTCAGGATCCAACCGGTCACACAATGAGTCATTGGAGGTGACCACGACTTGTTGGGACCAGTCATTGCTCCTAGGCTTTCAAACTTCTAGTTCTAGGCTTGACCAACGAACTAGAACAATGAATCGTTAGATGAGACAAAGAGTCATTGGTTCCACCTGTGGTCATTGGGAGAATTTTTTGAAAATTTTCGAACTCCACCTAACAACTCACAAGACAAGTCGTAACTCCTTCTAGTGACTCGTTAGCTCAACTCATTGTCACCACTGGACAGTTTCCATTTTTTCACCTCTCCCAGACAATGACTCACTTGATGAGTCGTGAAGTGGAACCATGACTCATCCCCCAACTCGTTATATCCCCAGGAGATCCCACTTTTACCAATTGATGCACACACAATGGTCACTTAACGACTCGTCGATTCACACAACGAGTAACTTCACGACTCGTTCTGTGGCCTGGTGTAGCTTTTCCTAATTTCTTCATTTCAGTTCTTAGGTCTGGTCTTGGAGACTTCTAGAGTGTTACATATTGAGAGCTAAGTGAGAAAAATAAAGGAGAAGGATCGGCCAACTCCCCTAAATCCCCAAGAATATACCCCCAAATAATGTAGTTTAGGAACTAAAATAGCAGTAAATTACAAAAATACCACTGAAGAAAAGTCTAAAAAATTGCTTGTCAGGATCCAACAGGTCACACAACGAGTCATTGGTTATGAACACAAATCATTGGGACCACTTGTTGGTCCTGGGTGTAAAAGTTTTACTTTTCTAGAATTCACTCAACGGACAATGTGATGATTCATTGGTTGGTAGAATGGGTCGTTGTCACTACTCATTGTCACTAGAGGTCATTTTGATTAGTTTTTGGATCTCCCTCAACGGACTTATAGAACGACTGGTCATCTAAAACAACGGGTCATTATTTCTAACTGTTATCGCTGGTAGGATTTCTACCCTTTTTTGATTTCCCCTAACGGCTCCCTACGATGAGTTATTATATCAAACAAAGACTCATCGTCTGGCTTGTTGTTTGGAAGACGGATTTGATAGGTTTCTGGGTATTGCCAGAACGGCTTAAACGATAACCCGTTACGTCTAACAATAGGTCATTGTATCACTCATTAGTTTGAGGAATGAAAAATGCAGGGCTAACAATGACTCAGACAATGGGTCATCATTACTAACAGTGACTCGTTAGTTAAGTTGTTCTGAGACAAAATTTCTGGTTCTCTTCTGGTTTTTCATTCTAAGACTGGGTTTGGTCTAAGAAACTTTTGGGGTGTTACATTAAGCTATCCTTTTACTGGTTTATCCTTAAAAGGATCTCTAAATTATCAGTCTTAATATAGAAAAGTTTTATCCCTCTGTACCTTAAGCTAGCCCTTTTGTCCTTTTGCCTTAGATAGTGTAAAGTCTTTGGCTCGGACGATGTGATGCCTTTGCCTTAGATAGTATATAGTCTTTGGCTCAAATGATGTGATGTCTTTGGCTTAGATGATGTAAAGTCTTTGTCTTAGATGATGTAAATTCTTTGTCGTGGACTATGCAAAATCTTTTCCTTAGATGGTGTAAAGTCCTTGGATTGAATAATGTGTTTCCTTTGGTTCAGACAATGTAAATTCTTCATCTAGGGCAATCTGACGTCTTTGTCTTAGTTGATGTAAAGCCTACCTTAGACAATGTCAAGTCTTTAGCTTAGAAGGTGTAAAGTATTTTCCACAAACCATGTAAAGTCTTTACCTTAGACGGTATAAAATCTTTGGCTTAGACGACGCAACGTCTTTGGCTCAGATGATGTAAAGTCTTCACCTAGGGAAATATGACTTCTTTGGCTCATATGATGTAAAGTATTTGCCTTAAACAATGTAAATTCTTTGTCTCAGCTGGTGTAAAGACCTTACCGCACACCATGTAAAATTTTTTGCTCGGATGATGCAATGCCTTTGGCCATATAGAGTAAAGTCTTTACCTAGGGCAATATGATATCTTTGGCTTTGATTTTGTAAAGTATTTAGCTCAAAAAATATAAAGTCTTTGGCTCAGATGATGTAAAGTCTTTGCTGCAGATCATGTAAAGTCTTTGCCATATATGGTATAATGTATTTGTATCAGGCAATATGATGCCTTTAGCATAGACAGTCTAAGGTCTTCGCCTCGAATAACGTAAAGTCTTTGGTTTAGACAATGAAAAGTCTTTGTTATGGATCATGTAAAGACTTTGCCTTAGATGGTGTAAAGTATTTGGCTCGGATAATATGACGTCTTTTGCTCAAACAATGTAAGGTCTTTGCCTCGAGCAATATAAAGTCTTTGTCTTAGATGGTGTAAAGTCTTTGTTACGGATCATGTAATGACATTGCCCTAGATGGTTGCCCTAGATAGTGTAAAGTCTTTGGCTTGGATAATATGATGCCTTTTGCTCAGACAATGTAAGGTCTATGCCTCGAGCAATGTAAAGTCTTTGGCTCAGAGAGTGCAAAGTCTTTGTCATGGACCATGTGAAGTCTTTGCCTTAGACGATGTAAAGTCTTTAGATCAGACAATATGATGCCTTTGTCTCAGACAGTGTAAAGTATTCACCTCAAGCAATGTAAAGTCTTTGGCTCAGATGGTGTAAAATTTTTACGGCAGACCATGTAAAGTCTCTTCCTTAGACAGTGTAAAATCTTTGACTCATACAATGTGACGCCTTCAGCTCAGATGGTGTAAAGTCTTCACCTCAAGCAATATACAGTCATTGGCTTAGACAGTGTAAGGTCTTTGGCATAGATCATGTTATATCTCTGTCTTAGATGGTGTAAAGTTTTTGTCTCAGATGATGTGACACTTTTGATTAGGCGGCATAAAGCCCTTGTCTTAAATAAAGCAATATATTTGCCTCATAGAAATGTCTTTCCAAAATGAGTAACATCTCCAATAAAATAATGCTCGGCGTCACTTTTAGATCAATGTATCCTTAAGAGCAGTATCTTTTCTCTAAAAAAGAGAGAGAAAAGGACAACACAAGAAATCACAAGTAGAAAAAGGATTGTTACCTATTTAAATATTTAAAATTTGGAAGTCGAGTTCAAAACTTAGTGTAGACCAACTCGGCTAGAACTGGGACAAGATTTATGGTGAGAATGAAGCTCTTGAAGTTTAGTTTCTAGCAATAGTTTTACACGTACTTTTTATTTTATCTTTTTATAGTCATGTTTATCCCATTCTGGTTCCTCCGAAAATGATTTTCAATTTCCACATTCCAACATCAAGATATAAATTATTTGGTAAAACTGTGCAAATCTGAAACTTTAAAGATGATAGAATTTTAAGATAACTTGAAAATTTTATATTGAACAATTTTGAAGAATTTTAATTTTAAAATTCGGCTTTGTTGTAGATATTGAAGTCTGGTTTCTAGAAAATCAAATGGGTTATCATTTCAATAATTTTTATTATAAGATATGATTTTTCTACCGCAGACATGCTAAGCTATGAAAAAGTGAAGCTTTCGGCATGATAGAATTTTAACTTAACTTCAAAAATTTATATAGACAATATTGAAGGAGTTTAATTGTGAAATTCGAATATATTATTGTAATGATCCATATGTCGTTATAAGGAAGTAAGTCCAGAGCACGTTATTTTTGCCTAGGTCCATGATGGAACATGTTGGGGGAGTGGTATTTAGACTTGGGCTGGAGAATAGAAAAGGTGCAACAAAAATATTGAGCTAATGATTAACGGGGACCGCTGCTGTGAGACCATCATAACGGTTAGAGGTCCACCATAACAGAAAGGGAGGAATAGACATTGAGTCCGCTATAACGGGGTCCTGACCGACATAGTGTGTATGCTATAGTGGAAATACGACCACTGCAGCAGACGACATGAGATAGTAAGACAGTTTTAAGTTGGGATTTTAGGGTTTTACACCTATAACACCAAGGCATGACTTTTGAGAAAGGTGAAGGCGATTTTCAGAGGTTGAAGTGATTGTTCATCCCAAGGTAAGAATTTTAGCTAGTTTTCTTCCCTTTCAATTCCCTGACACCCTAGAATTAATGGGTGGTCTTAGATGGTGTTCTTAAAGAGGAAACCCTAGGTTATGGAAACCAGGGAGACTTAAAGGAAAAAGGACTGAATGTTGATTCCTAGGCTAAAAAGTGGGTAATTAGCACTTTCTAGGAGGAACATGACTATAGAACTCCTATCTCACCATAGTTTAAAACCCAGAAATTGATAAAGGTGGAACCTTTTTACATTCGAACTGAATAAGAAGGATTTTTGGAGCAGAAACTTCATGAAAGAGAGTAGAATAACCTATGCGGGGGCGAAATGTGATAAATTAACCCTTGGAATATCAAATTTAACCATGATATCGGGTAGAGTGGGGTAGAACCGAAGTTCTAGGCCTGAAAAGAGTATAGATTATTGAATGTAATTTTGACTTTGTTTGTGTTAGATTTTGAACGTTCGGAGGCGATAAGATAAGGCAAAGCTCTTGTGGAGTAGTTGTTTTCTCTTACCTGCAATTGAGGTAGGTTATGGTTTTATAAAGAGTTGGACTTTATATAATGATGTCTACGTTTGTGGAATGACAATGTGCTTAGTTGGTCTTCAGACACTAACTTTTGTTAATAATATGACGTGTTAATTTTGTTGGTGAAGTGAACTTGAGATGATGGTTGTTAATAATGCTGTGTAAAATTGAGTGCATTGAGATGTTCTATATGTTCTTTCGAATTGCCATGTAAGGGGTTGAATATTGGTAAGTATAACCAAGTTGATGAAGATAATATAATGCCTCTAAAAAGGCATACAATTCAACCTAGTGACAACATCTATAATATAAGAATGAAAGTGGATAATATGCTTTATCCCGAGATGAGTGGCTCATGCCTAAGGGGAGCATCCAGTCGAGCGATTATGATTAAGTGGCTCATGTTCGAGGGGAGCATCCGAATGAGTAGATGTGTGGGAGCACGTACCATGTCTGTACAGTACATGGATTTCTAGAGTCCCTTGTAGGTGATAACTGGAAGGACTGAAATAAAACCATCTGACATGTGTGTACACTAATAAGTGTGAGTGGGCGTGCAGTGATGTGATGGAGGCGTGTGCCCAACACATTACCGAAACTATGTCAGTTGATGAATTAATTATTGGGGATTCATATGTATATCCAATGTGCTATGTTGATGAATTTATTATTGAGGATTTATGTGTATATCCAATGTGCTAAGTTGATGAATTGATTGTTGAGGACTCATGTGTATATCCAATGTGATATGTTGATGATTGATCATTGAGTTTGGGACGCATTGGTTCATCCACCAAGGGGATTAGTATGGATGCCAATTACAGCCACTTGGATCGTGACAAAGATGGTATCAGAGCCCTAGGTTCATTTATCTCATTGTACGAGGATGAGTCTAGTAAAGTCCGGCGGATCAGTAAGGAGACGTTTGTTACTTATCTTTCGAAGGCTATAGGACTTTAGGAAAACTCTCTTTCTTCTATCTCTTTCATGATATTACTTTATTCCAATTGGTATCTGGTGATCGGAATTAGTATCTAATAACTTCTCTCTTTCTCGCATAGATGGTGAGGACACACGCAAGAGGAGTTAAAGACGAGGCACCAGAGCCAATGGTGGCAGCCAAAACTCATGGCACGGGAGAGACCGAGGTTGTGGGCGAAGGCCTGCTACTGCTAGACGCAAGGCTCGTACTTCGAACCCCGTTTGGGAGAGATTAGAATCCTCAGTACCTTTAGTAGTTCGGAATGGAGTGGTAGTAAAGGTAGAGGTACCAATGTAGGGAGATGTTGCGGTAGCTCCAGCTTCCTCTGAGGTCTTGGCTCAGGTGCTAAATTTTCTGAGTGGCATTGTGGGTAATGGATTAGCACCAGAAACTCTAGCAGATCAGTACCTAGGGGTACAACATGCAGCAATTGTAGCTCCTCACATGGATGACCTTTCTGAGGTAGTTATGTTTCTGAGACCTGTGACTAGATCGATGATGACTGGGGATGAATATGATTTGTTCTGGAGGTTCAAGAAGATGAGGCCTCCCACATTCTATGGAATTGGGGCAGAGGACACCTAGGAGTTCATCATTGACTACCACAAGAGGCTCCATAAGATGGAGGCAATGGAGAAGTACGGGGTGGAATTAGTCACCTTCACTCATTGTCCAGGTATGCCCTGTTATTACTACCCACAGAGGAGGAGAGGATCAAGCAGTTTGTGAAGGGCCTGAATGTACTCCAGTTATCAGCTCTGCCAATGGTTTCAACAGGTAAGATATTCCAAGATGTGATGGAGTTTGTGAAGAATGTGGAGGGGGTTAAGCAAGATGGTTATGCGAGGGATGCTTAGAGAAAAGCTCAGAATATGGGTAATTTCAGTGGTTTGGTTGCTAAGGTTTTGGTTCCCCAGGGGTACTCTAGGTGCCCAATTCAGTCGGCTATGTAGGTATCATCCAGAGGTCCACTAAGGACCAGTCAAATCTCTACAAGGATAGTTGGAACACCCAGATTGTGCGCTCAGATTTTGGGGGCTTGCCCTATCTCCTCCATTTCAGCCCTGAGGTCTGTGCTTGATAAGGTATATCTTTAGTATGGAGAGTATGGCCATATTCAAGATGGTGTCCCAGGTTTGGAAAGGTTGGCAGATTGTTCCACACCCAGCTCCCTGAGCTTTAGGCACAGCAGGAAGGGGAGGTAGTGCATTCAGTAGGAATCGCCCTCAACTTGGGTGGGGCAATCAATCAGCAGGTAGGGTGGTGCCCAGCCTAGCATAGTGGGTGCTCAGACAGAAAGGGGTGGTATTTAGTCCGGCAAAGAGGGTACACAGCCAGCAGGTGCAAGTCTCAGACAGGTAGTCAAGCTCATTTTATGCATTTTCTGGTCGACCTGAGGCAGAGACTTCAGACACAGTTATCACAGGTATTATCCTCGTATGTGATAGAATGGCTACTGCTTTATTTGATCCTGGATCTACTTTTTCATATGTTTCTTCTTATTTTTCCATGGGGTTGAATCTTGTTTGTGATATCCTTGATGCCCCGATCATATTTCTACTCTCATTGGGGATTTTGTGGTTGTAGATAAGGTTTATCGTGCTTGTTAGTAGGCTTTATGGGTTATGAGATATGGGTAGATTTGGTGATCTTAGACATGGAATACTTTGATGTTATCCTAAAAATGAGCAGTTGTCTCCTTACCATGCCATTTTGGATTACCATGCTAAGACAATCACCATAGTGATACCAGGGATGTCTCTATTGGAGTCGAAAGGGGATAGTAGCCCTTCTCCTAAGAAACTCATCTCATATATTCACGCTTGAAAATTTATAAGGCGAGCGTGTTTGATTTATCTAGCCCACATTTGAGATACTAGTTTAAAGGGTCCCTCCACAAAGTCTATTCTGGTAATTCGTTAGTCTCTAGAGGTGTTTCCCGCGGATTTTCTTGGCATACCACCGGACTGTGGCATTAATTTCTGCATAGATTTAGAGCTAGAGATCCAACCTATTTCCATACCTCCATATAGGATAGCACCAGCAGAGTTGAGAGAACTCAAGGAGTAGTTACTGGAGTTGCTTAATACGGGGTTTATTCAACCAAGAGTCTCTCCATGGGGTGTCCCTATGTTATTTTTTTAATAAGAAAGATGGTAGCATGTGGATGTGCATTGAATATCATCAACTGAACAAGGTTATCATTCAGACTAAATATCCCCTTCCCCAAATAGATGACCTGTTTGATCAACTTCAGGATGCAGCAGTATTCTCAAAGATTGATTTGAGGTTGAGTTATCATTAGCTGAAAATTCGTGCTGAGGATATTCCGAAGGCAGCTTTTTGGACCAGGTATAGGTATTATGAATTCTTGATCATGTCTTTTGGACTTACTGATGCTCCAGCAACTTTTATGAGCCTGATGAACGGTATCTTCAAACCTTATCTAGACTCTATTATAATCGTTTTCATTAACGATATTTTGGTGTATTCTAAGACTAAGCAAGAACATGAGAATCACCTGAGGATTGTTTTGTGGATGCTAAAGAAGAAGTAACTATATACAAAGTTCTAAATGTGAATTTTGGTTGGAATCAGTGTCATTTTTGGGGCATGTAGTCTCCAAGAAAGGGATTAAGGTGTAAGCGGTCTAAAATTGGGCTAGGCCCACTACGGTGACAGAGGTTCGTAGCTTTTTGGGGCTAGCAAGTTATTACCACCGATTTGTGAAGAGTTTCGCAGCCATTGCCTCTCAGTTGACAAGGCTGACCTAGAAGGACATACTATTCCAGTGGTCAGAAGAGTGTGAAGAAAAATTTCAAAAACTCAAAACCCTATTAACCACGACACTCATTTTGGCGCTATCGATAGAAGGTAAAGATTTTGTAGTTTATTGTGATGCCTCACAATCTAGATTGGATATTGTGTTAATGCAATAAACACAAGTCATTATGTATGCTTCAAGACAGCTGAAAGTGCATGAGAAGAACTACCCCACGCATGACTTAGAATTGGTAGAGGTGGTATTTTTCCCTGAAAATCTAGAGATATTACTTGTATGGCCATCGTAGCTTACAGTATGTATTCTCTCAGAAGGATCTCAACCTGAGACAATGAAGGTGGATGGAACTACTTAAGGATTATGACATCACGATTCTATTTCATCTGGGGAAGGCTAATGTAGTAGCAGATGCGTTGAGCCGGAAAGCTGCAAGTATGGGAAGTTTGGCCCATTTAGAAGTTGCTTGGCACCTAATGACCAGGAAAGTTTAGACATTGTCCAACAACCTAGTGAGACTTATGTTGTCAAAGTTGGGTGGAGTATATCCAGCATGGAGGCCAGATCATCGCTGCTAAATGAAGTAAAATCCAGACAATTTAAGGATGCAAAACTGAGTAAGATTCATGATCAAGTTTTGTGAGGGGAATCCAAGGAGGCAGTATTAAATGATGAGGGGGTCTTGAGGATAAAGGGACGTGTATGTTCTCTAGGTTTGTGACATCATCAAGACTATACTGTCAGAGGCTCATAGTTAAAGGTACTCCATACACCCCAAAGTTACTAAGGTGTATCACGACCTTAAGCGTCACTATTGGTGGAGCAGGATGAAGAGAGACATTGTCGAGCACGTTTCTTAGTGCCTAAACTGCCAGTAAGTGAAATATAAGCATTAGAAACCTGGGGGAGTACTTTAGAGAATGCCCATCCAAGAGTGGAAGTAGGAACGGATAGCTATGAACTTTTTAGTTAGGCTTCTGAAGACATTGGGAAAGTTCAACTCAATTTGGGTCATTATTGACAGATTGACTAAGTCTGCTCACTTCTTGCTAGTTTAGGTGACCTACAATGCAAGGAAGTTGGCCAAATTGTATGTTAGGGAGATGGTCCGGTTACATCGGGTGCCAGTATTTATCGTCTCAAACAGAGATATGAAGTTCACTTTCCATTTTTGGAGAACCTTGTAGGCTGAACTTGGTACTAGGCTAGATTTGAGCACGATATTTCACCCGCAGATAGTGGACAATTAGAGAGAAAAATCCAGGTGTTGGCGGATATGCTCCGGCTTATGTGATCGACTTTGGGGATCATTAGGATAAGTTATTACCTTTAGCAGAATTTTTATAAAACAATAGCTATCACTCAAGCATTGGCATGACGCTATTTGAGGCCTATATGAGAGGAAATATAGATCCCCAATCGTCTGGTTTGACACGTTTGAAGTGAGACCATGGGGCACCAATTTATTAAAGTAATCCTTGGAAAAAGTCAGGATAATTTAGGAAAATATGCTGGCAGCTAAAAGCAGGCAAAAGCAGTATGCGGATCGAAAGGTGAGAGATATAGAGTTCATGGTGTAGGAGCAAGTCTTACTCAAGGTTTCCCCAATGAAGGGAGGGATGCAGTTTGGAAAACAGGACAAGCATAGCTTGAGTTGTATTGGGCCATTTGAAATACTTCGGCGTGTAGGAAAGGTAGCTTATGAACTGGTCTTGCCGTCAGGTTTATCCGGAGTACATCCGACATTTCATGTCTTTATGTAGAAAAAATTCCATGCATATGGGTCTTACATGATTTGATGGGATTCAGTGCTGCTTGACAAGAACTTGTCTTACGAGAAAGAGCTTATAGCTATATTAGATAGAGAGGTCCGCAAGTTAAGATCGAAGGAGATCATGACGGTAAAGGTCCATTAGAAGAATAATCCAATAGAGGAAGCTATTTGGGAGACGAAGCATACTTATGAGACAAATACCCCCACCTATTTATGGAATTAGGTATTTTCTTCTTCCTTGCTTTCTTAGGTTGTTCAAGGATGAACAGTGTTTTAATTGATATTTGATATAATGACTTGTCTGTCGTTATGGGTAAGTAAGTTAAGAGCATCCTATTTTCGCCTAGGTGCATGGCGGAAGGTGTTGGAGGATTGGTATTTAGATTTGGGTTGAGGAATAGAAAAGGTGCAACAAAAATCTTGAGATACTAGTTAACGGGGACTACTGCAGCGGTGGAAATGCCGCTGCACCGAGACCATTATGACAATAGGACATCCGTCATAATGCAAAAGGACGACTAGTCATTGGGTTCATCGTGGGGTCCTGACCGCTATAGTGAATCTGCTGCAGTGGAAATTCAACTGTTGCAGCAGACGATGGGAGGTAGTAAGACAATTTTAAGTTGGAATTTTGGGATTTTACACCCGTAACACCAAGGCACGACTTTTGAGAAGGGTGAAGGCGATTTTCAGAGGTTGAAGTGATTGTTCGACCTAAGGTAAGAATCTTAGCTTAGTACTTTCTAGGAATAATGTGAATATAGAACGCCTATATTACCATGATTTCAAATCTAGAAATTGATAAAGGTGGAACCTCTTGCATTAGTACTGAACGGGAAGGGTTTTTTGGAGCAGAAATTTCATGAAAGAGAGTGGAATAACCTATATGGGGACGAACCGTGATAAATGAAACCTTGGAATATAAAATTTGACCATGATATCGGGTAAGTAGGATAGAACTGAAGTTGTAGGCCTGAATGGAGTATAGATGATTGGATGTAATTTTACTTTGTTTGTGTTAGATTTTGAATGTTCGGAGTCAATAAAAAAAGGCAAAGCTCCTGCGGAGTAGCTATTTTCTCTTACCCTACAATCGAGGTAGGTTATGATTTTATAAGGAGTTAGAAATTATATAATAATATGTATGTATATGAAATGGCAATGTACTTAGTTGATCCTTGAATACTCATTATTGTTAATAATATGATTGATCTTGGGCAGAATTTCATGCCTAAGTGATTCTCAAATGCTTCATTTCGACTTGTTTATATATCATTATTGTGTACATTCTCATGTGATTTGTAGTTAAATGTGAATTTATACTAACCAACATGATTAGTGTTGTTTTGCAGGTAAAATGGAATTTTGGGAAGCTAAGATACATGTTGGTAGAATCGGGAATGGACTTGGAAACAAGGAGTGAAAAAAGACATGGAAGATCAGCAAAAACAAGGGCTCCGGATGGAGCCGTGTCACGTTGCCATCGCGGAGGCACTCTGCCTTAGAGGAAATAAATTTGGCAATTTCCAGTGAAGGTGCGCTATAGCACCATGTCATGTTGGCCAGGCTCCGCGATGCAAGTCGTGGCACGTTGAGGTTAAATTGCCTGGGGGGCCGACTTCCAGTGAAGGTCCGTGATACCTCCGTGGCACAGAGGGAGTGCTCTGAGATACACTCCGTGCCACGTTGCTTGTTATTCTGGGAAAAATTCTCAATAGTATAAATAGCACACTTAGGTTTTATTTTAAACATACTAACTTGGTTGAGCAAGAACGTGGGTTACTGGCAGTTGAGCGGATGAAAATTCTAGGGTTCTTCTCTATCTCTTTCTCTTTTATCTCAATTGTTTGTATGAATTATACTTGTTTGATGATGTTAAATCCACAAATGAGTGGCTAAATTCACTTCTTGCTGAGGTTAAGAACAATTGTAGTGGAATGTAATTGTTAATCATTTCAGTTGTCATCTTCTCTTCAATGGTTGTTCTATCAAGTCTTGTTCTTACTGCATTAATGTTTGGCCAATGCTAATGTTATATCTAAAAAATCCAATTTTGATTTGAAAAGGAAAGAAATTGGAAAGATGTGAATTGGTAGGATATGATCTCTTCTTAGTTTAGAAAATTGAGAATTGTTTTACATTCAGAATAGAAATATATTTGAAAGTCTTATTAGTCAATTAAGGAATCGGGAATGTATGGCTAGAACATGAAATTCTTATATCACAGAAATGTAGATTAAGACTCATGATTCTTAAGTTGGATAGGAGTCGAAAGTTCCAATCCATAGGCAATAATTCTTGACTAGAAACCGAAGGAAAGATTAACTGAATTGTATTGATAAATTAATTCCCTACATGTTCGTTTTAACCTCAGCTTGCTCATTACTATTGGTCAGACTCACTTTATAATTTTGCCTTAGATTCTTATAAATTAGTAACTCAAATTCTCAAAAGATTATTTGTTTGGTTGTCTGCATTCTTAAAGATATAGTTCATTAACACTTAAGTTAATTATTACCGTAGCTTAGTCCCTGTGGGATCGATACTTGGCTTTACTTAAGACACTTTATTACTTGTTCGACCACGTGCACTTGCGTGTAGTCACCACAGAATTCTGAACAATGATGTATTAATAATGTTGGTGAAATGAACTTGAGATGACGGTCAATAATGCTATGTGAAATTAAGTACATTGAGATGTTTAATGTGTTTTTTTGAATTGCCATATAAGGGGTTGAATGTTGGTAAGTATAACCAAGTTGATGAAGCTAATATGATGCCTATGAAAAGGCATACAATTCGATCGAGTGACAACACCTATAATATAAAAATGAAAGTGGATAATATGCTTTATCTTGAGCTGAGTGGCTCATGCCCCAGGGGAGCATTCGGGAGAGCGATTATGATTAAGTAGCTCGTGTCTAAGGGGAGTATCCGGACAAGAAAATGAGTGGGAGCGAGTACCACGCCGGTACAGTACATGGATTTCTAGAGTCTCCTGCAGGTCATGACTGGAAGGGCAGAAATAAAACTTTCTAGCATATGTGTACAACAATAAGTGTAAGTAGGTGTGCGATGATGCGACGGAGGCATGTGCCTGACACATTAACGATGCTATTTCAGTTGATGAATTAATTATTGAGGATTCATGTATACCCAAAGTGCTAAGTTGATGAATTAATTACTAAGGATTCTGTGTATATCCAATGTGCAAACTTTATGAATTAATTGTTGAGGATTCATTTGTATATCCAATGTGATACGTTAATAAATTGATCGTTGAGTTTTTATCATGCAAGCATTGATTATGAGTTGATGAACTAACTGTGAGAAATTACTAAGTGTGGAACCTAAGGTTTACAACTTGGTCGAGCTACTGCTATGCAATACCGCTACAGCGAGACTACCGTTGCGGCCTTTTTTCGCTGCAGCGAGGCCTAATCTAGTGAGCAGGCCAGCTTAGATTTTACTGTAAATAATGCTAGAAATAGGGTTGTGAAATGATTAAATGCTTTCATGAATGTATGTTGTTGTTCCACTTGTATATTCATTAATATCTAAGGTCGACCAATGATGCCTACCAGTACTATGTGTCGTACTAGTGCTACTCCACTTCTTTTCTGAGTGTATACTATGATCTAGGGAATTTCATTTGACCTCATTTATAAAAGTCATTTCTAGAAATTTAAGGGTGAGCTGGTTTGCTTTTCTGGGTTGTTGCAATCCTCTTAAAGAAGATGTCTCTATTCAAGACATGAACTTTTTTATTTTGTTTTTATTCCTCGTAGACTATGATTAGGTAGACGTCCTCAGTATGATGACTTTCAGTTTTTGGGATATAATATAAAGAAGTTGCAAGTATTTCTTTTATTCTTATAATACTTCCACCTTTTTATTTTACGAGTGCTTATTTAATAATATGAATGTTGAAATTGGATGAACAAGTTGAAGACATGTTGGTTTGCTCACCCAGGGGATTAGTGTGGTGTCAATCACGGCTAGTTTGTCACGCCTCGCCTTGGGAGGCATGACTGGCACCTGGTGCCCTACTAGGACCTGGACTACTGGACTAGCTAAGCCTAAGCACTTCTGGTGCCGGGCTTGCTCTAATTCTGGATTCAAGAAAATGACGGGCTATATAACGGCGGTAAATACAGCCTCCGGCCGACTAGGCCTAAAGTCGCCTGTAAGAAAACAACATTTACCCAGAACAATTGAATCAATAGGGAACCTATACGGGCCGACAAGGCCACCATGCAGTCTAGTTATTTCTGAATCAAGAAAACAAGTGCTAAACTGCTACATGACCAACAGGATCACCACTATCAACTGAATAAGGCCCCACACGGCCATCATAAGCAACTACAACATACACACGGCCTCACACGACCGGTACAGCTAACCACAGGGAATATACAATCTAATATGATGGTCGGGACAAGGCACCGGCCTACCCATACTGTACAACAAAAGAAAAGGAATAAACCTCTAGTTGTCTATCTCTGGATGACTGGAGCTGATGACTCTGTGTGCTAGCTGGAATCATGAGGGATCGGCTCCTCGCCTATGAGTACCTGCAGGTAAGTAATGCAGTGCCCCCAAGCGGGCGTCAGTACCACTGGTACCGAGTATGCAAAGAAAACTGAACATAACTGAAGATAAACAGTAAACTGGTAGTTACTAAAATGACAGAGGATAGCTAAAACTGTCTGGAATAGCAGAATCTGTACCGAGCTTAACTGTACTGGAAGAAGATAAGAATCATACCTGTCGATGCGTCGTCCTGCTATTTATCAACTTAATAAGTAACATATATATATATAGCATACAAGAACATATACCAGGCCCCATAAGCCAGAAGGTGTCAATCAACACGCAATCTATATACCCCTACCCAGGTCAAACCATCCAAAAATAAATTCACTCCACTCATCTAATAACTACGAGCACCCCGCCGACCCCCTGGGTATGTAGCTTGGGCTCTCTGGGCCCCTGACTATAACTGTATCTGAGTCCAGAGGACTCTTGTAACTGTAATCTGAGATCTGTATCTGTAATCTATAATTTGTGCCCTGGGCGCAAGTGCTCGACAGGGTATGCTATAATGCTGATCAGCCTGCTATGGGGAATGCTGCATCCCATCTACGTCCTACTGCGGACAGCATGCCACTCCTTGGAGTGGCGTATCCTCACCCTCTAGCGGGCGAGTCGACACAGCTATTAACCCTGGGCGGCAAGGAAGCTCTAAGGGTGCCCACATATCACAAACAAGTCTCAACAAGCAATAGTAATCACATACAACATGTATAATAAATCTGATAATACTATTCATGTTTTGATATTCTATTCTGAATCTCTGGCTGAATTAAACTGAATCTGATACTGGGTCTGAAATAATATCTCGTTGTTTAATACTGATTTACTTACTTTTATTCTGAATATGAAATAATAACGCAAACACACTTAACACTCAGCTTCTGGAACATCCTTCTGGAATTTATTCTAGTTTACTATACTAGAATTACTAACTTGCCGAAGAAACTGGCTTTACATACCTCAGTTGTCGGCTTTTTAGCTAACTGGCGTAACTTGGCCAATATTCATCTATTTCTTCCAACTGCATTCATATTCATAGCAATTAGAACTAAATTCATCAATATTCTGGAAGAAAATACTACTTTGAATATATATATAGCCCAAACTTTGACTTATCTAAAAACAGCCGAAAACTCGCCATTTCTCGGAAGTCCAAAAGGGAGATATGCTCACTTTAGGGCTAGGAGTATATTGACACTAATTTGGAGCAATTCCACTTACCTTAGCTCGGTAGGACGACGGTTCACCGGCCGAATTTCACGAAACTAACTCCGTAGGAATGCTCCCGGCAGCTTTATAATTCGCTACCCAAAGTTAATTCGAGTTTGGACTGCGTTTGACGGCGCAATCAGATGAATATTTATAGGAAATACTCGTTCTCCCCTATTCCCCTTTGTTTCTGCTGGAAATTATAAGTTAGAATGAGATAAAACCAAAGTAAAGGGGTTTATATACTTGAGCCTGGACAGCCCCTCCGTGGCACGTTGGCCATCGTGGAGGGACGGCCTCCGTGGCACGTTTCCATCGCGGAGGGGGTCTACCCGGCCTCCTCTTGCGACGGTTTGATGTGGCGCTTGTTCGATCTTCCCCCGGGCCTTTTTCTAGCATGTATGGCATTCTAAAATTCTTAACCAACATGCGAATAGGCCATCTAAATGTCAAGAATTTACGGGGTGTAACATCCTCCCCCCCTTAAGAACATTCGTCCTCGAATGTAAACTTCTACTTGCAAGAATTTCAACTTACTTAAATTATTCTAGAAAAATTTTGGCAGAGTTTCCCCTGAAATGTGGACTATCTCAAAAATCCTGAAACGCAGAAAAGCCCAATACAGGTACTCCACACAATAGTAGTATTCATCACGCAATAGACCAAAGCCAACTATTTCATTTATACACATAGTATAAGGCAATTCATAAAACAACAATACTAACATACCTCTGGCTGATTAAGTCTGAAATAGTTGATGATATCTTACTTTCATATCTTCCTCTACTTCCCAGGTCATCTCCTCTCGGTTCCTATTACGCTATAATACTTTGACAGAAGCAATATCTTTAGTTCTCAACCTGCGAATTTGCCTGTCTAGTATGGCTACTGGAACCTCTTCATAAGACAGCTCTTCCGTAACCTGGACATCCTGAACTGGGACAACTCTAGAGGGGTCTCCTATATACTTCCTCAGCATGGACACGCGGAAAACTGGATGGACAGACTCTAATTCTGGAGGCAAGTTCAACTCCTATGCCACTTGGCCTATTCTTCAACGAATCTAATAAGGCCCAATAAACCTCAGGCTGAGCTTGCCTTTCTTGCCGAATCTCATCACCCCTTTCATTGGAGAAACTTTCAAGAATACCCAGTCATTCACATTAAATTCCAAGTTTCTGCGTCACACATCAGCATACGATTTCTGGCGGCTCTAAGCAGTCAATAGGCGTTCTCTGATAAGCTTTACCTTTTCCTCTGACTGATGAATAATATCCGACCCAATCAGCGCTGACTCTCCTACTTCAAACCAACCAACTGGCGATCTTAATTTTCTCCCATACAAAGCCTCAAAGGGTGTCATCTGGATGGCTGAGTGGTAACTATTGTTATAAGAAAACTCAATAAGTGGTAAGTGCTCATCTCAGCTACCTCCAAAGTCCAACACACACACTCGTAACATATCCTCGAGGGTCTGAATAGTGCATTCTACCTGCCCATCTGTCTGAGGGTGGAATGCTATGCTCAGATTAATCTGTGTCCCTAGTCCTTTCTGAAATGATTGCCAAAATTTAGCTGTGAATTGTGCCCCTCTATCAGAGATAATGGACACTGGAACACCGTGCAGTCTGACTATTTCTCTGATATACAATGCAGCATAATCTTCGGCGGAGAAAGTAGCCCTTACTGGTAGAAAATGGGCTGATTTTGTCAATCTGTCAACAGTTACCCAAATCGAGTCATTCCTATGCCTGGTACGGGGTAATTCTGCTACAAAATCTATATTTACTGCTTCCCACTTCCAAAGAGGCACAGTTATGTCTTGATTCAATCCGCCTGGTTTCTGGTGTTCAGCTTTTACTTACTGGCAGTTAGGACACTGGGCTACGAATTATGCTATTTCCCTCTTCATACCTAGCCACCAGTAGATTTCTTTAATATCGTGGTAAATTTTCATCGCGCCTGGGTGGAGATAATAGCAGGTGTAATGTACCTCGCTCATAATCTGCTGGCGAAACCCTGAAATATCTAGAACACAAAGGCGGCCTTTACATTGCAACACTTCATCCTTAGTTACCTAAAAATCCGACGCTTTTCCTTTTTGAACTCTGTTTTAAGCTGAACTAGGTCAGGATCTTCATACTGTCGTTCCTTTACCTCCACAACTAATGACGACACAGCGGAGTTCTGAATTACCACTCTGTTGTCCTCTATTTCTGCTACACGAACGGCTGAACTGGCTAACTGGTGCATTTCTCTAGCCAATTCCCGCTGCTCGGGATGCAAGTACGCCAAACTCCCCATAGACTTACGACTAAGGGCATCTGCTACTACGTTGGCTCTTCCTGGGTGATACAGAATACTTACATCATAATCTTTCAACAACTCTAACCAGCGACGCTGATGCAAATTCAACTCTCTCTGAGTGAAGATATATTGTTAGCTCTTATGATCGGTGAAAATATCCACATGGACGTCATACAAGTAATGTCTCCACATCTTTAGGGCGTGGATCACTACGGCTAGTTCCAGGTCATGGGTAGGATAATTCTTTTCGTGTTTCCTCAGCTGTCTGGAAGCATAAGCAATTACTTTACCATGCTGCATTAACACACATCCTAACCCAACACCCGAAGCGTCACAATAAACTGCATAACCCTCTGTACCTTCTGGAAATGCTAACACTGGGGCGGAGGTTAACCTATCTTTCAATTCCTGGAAACTCTGCTCACATGCCACCGTCCATTGAAACTTTACTGCTTTTTGCGTCAGCTTAGTCAGAGGTGCCGCTATGGTGGAGAATCCCTCAAAAAATCTTATGTAGTACCCTGGTAATCCAAGAAGACTGCGTACTTCGGTCGGAGTGGTATGTTTGGGCCATGTTTTTACTGCTTCTATTTTCTGTGTGTCTACTTGTATACCAGCATCCGACACGATATGCCCCAACAAGGCTACTGAGTTCAGTCAAAATTCACATTTAGAGAACTTGGCATACAGCTGACGGTACCTGAGAATCTGGAGCACTGTCCGCAAATGATCCTAGTGGTCTTCCTCTGAGTGAGAATACACCAGAATATCGTCAATAAACACTATCACGAACAGGTCCAGGTATGGTCTGAAGATGTTGTCCATCAGGTCCATAAATACTGTTGGGGCATTCGTCAGCCCAAAGGACATGACTAGGAATTCAAAATGGTTGTATCTGGTCCTGAAGGCAGTCTTTGGAATGTCCTTTTCACGAACTCGAACCTGATAGTATCCAGACCGTAAGTCAATCTTGGAGAAATATCTGGCCCCCCTGTAACTGATCAAACAAATCATCTATTCTGGGAAACGGATACTTATTCTTGACTGTAACCTTGTTCAACTGCCGGTAGTCTATACACATGCGGAGGGAGCCGTCCTTCTTCCTCAAAAATAGAACCAGCGTACCCCAAGGTGAAGTACTCGGCCTAATAAAGCCCTTATCTAACAAATCTTCCAGCTGTTCCTTTAAATCTTTGAGTTCAGCAGGAGCCATACGATACGTAGGAATTGATATGGGCTGAGTGCCTGGTAGCAAATTAATTGCAAAATCTATTTCTCTTTCTGGGGGAATACCAGGTAGCTCATCTGGGAATACGTCAGGGAATTCATTAACCACTGGAACAAACTGGAGAGTCGGAGGCTCTACCCGAACATCCTGGACTCTGACTATGTCGTAAATTCATCCCTTAGCTATCAACTTCCTCTCCTGAAGGTAGGAAATAAACCTACCTTTTGGCGTAGCTGTACTGCCCTTCCACTCTTGTACTAGCTCCCCTGAAAAGTAGAATCGGACCATCTTGGTCCATCATTCTACATTGGCATAGCACGGCACTAACCAATCCATACCCATAATGGCATCGAAATCAATCATCTCTAACTCTACCAGATCTACTGTGGTCTGACGATCAGCAACCTCTTTTGTACACCCTTGATAGACCCTTCTGGCTATGATGGAGTCACCGACTGGTGTGGATACTGAAAAGGGTTGCTGAAGCAACTCTAGTGCAACACTAAACTTTCGAGCCACAAATTGGGTAACATGGGACAAAGTAGATCCTGGATCAATAAATATATAAGAAGGGTGTGAGAAAATAGTTATCATACCTGTTACCACATCTGGAGACGCCTTTGAGTCCTGCCTCCCTGGTAATGCATAGGTACGGCTTGGGCCCGTACCTGAACTCGAGGCCCCTGATCTGCCTCGGCCCCTGCCTGCTGGGACTGAGGGCCTACACCCAAAGGCTGTTGGAGCTCGCGACCCTGCTGATGCCCTGTCTTGAGTATCTCGGCTACCCTGACCCCTAGCTGGGTAGTCTCTCATCACATGACCCTCTTGCCCGCATATATAACACCCTGTGGAGCCATATCTGCAAGCTCCAGTGTGGGTTCGACTGCAAATAGGGCAAGGTGGGGGGTGTACCTTCTCTGCTCTGCCCTCCTCTACTGAGGTGAATCTACTGTTCGAGAACTGCCGCCGGACTCTGACTGCCCTCGGCGAATGAATCTCCCCTCTGCTGTTGTGATGGAGGTGGGGGTCTAGGTGGCATGTATGACAGTCGTGGCCTAGGTCCTCTCTGAATCTCCCTTTGTATTTTATCTGATCTATCCCTACGGCGCTGCTCCTGATTTATTCGTCTGCTATCCTGTTGCCGCTGTCTAAGGCCATCAATAGTCTGGGCAAAGGCCTGCACCCACCCAATATCCATATCTTCCCGCAGTGTAGCTGTCATGCATGCCTCTATGTACTCTGGGTTTAGACCCATAATAAACCAGTGGACTCTAGATGGCATGGTGTCCACAAAAGTTGGAGCATAGCGGGCCAAGGAATCAAACTGTAGGGCGTATTCCCATACACTCCTCGCCCCTGCTCCAAATGCAAAAACTGATCCATCCAGGCCTGTCGGATTTCCCATGGCAGATAACGGTCAAGGAAAGCCTCTAAAAAGATGGACCAGGTCGGAGGGGCAACATCTCTCCCTTGGGACCTTTCCCAACTTTCATACCACAACACAACAATATCCCGCAGTCGGAATACCGCTAACTCAACCGACTCTGTAGATGTCACATGCATGACCCGAAAGATTCTCTACATCTGATCCAGGAAGTCGTAGGGGTCCTCTACCTGATCTGACCCTGTGAACTGTGGGGGACCTAGTGCCAAAAATTCTTGGACCCTCGAACTGCCAGGCCCACCTGATGACTCTACTTTTACGATTGGCACTGACTAGCGCTGAGTAGCCATCATTTGTGCCAACATAACTACTGCACTTCGAATTTCCTGGTCGGATGGTGTAGGTACAGGAACTGTCGGAGGCGGTGTCATCCCGAGTGGCTCCTAGTGAGGTGGGGACTGCTGAGAAGGTCGAGATGACGCCTCTGTATCGCCCTCAAATCGGGCTAATTCTAAGTGAGGCTGAGGCATCCTGCTGGTGCTTCTCCTGCAGCGGTATCCAGTCTTCTACCTGTGACAGGATGTCGCTGGTCTGTCATTTTATCTGTAAACAAAGAGTATGATAAGTTTTAGGGACTCAACCCTATACTGTACTGGTCTATGGCACGACTGAATATGAAGAAAGAGTAACCATCCTATTATGCCTTGCAGCCTCCTGCCTATGGTATATGGTGCACAACACAGCCATAGCCAAGACTCTATGTAGCACGGCTTGCAGACTCCCTGAGATACGACCTGCTCTAATACCAAGTTTGTCACTCCCTGCCTTGGGAGGCATGACTGGCACCTGGTGCCCTACTAGGACCTGGACTGCTGGACTAGCTAAGCCTAAGCACTTCTAGTGCTGGGCTGGCTCTAATTCTGGATTCAAGAAAACGACAGGCTATATAACGGCTGTAAATACAGCCTCCGGCCGACTAGGCCTATAGCCACCTGTAAGAAAACAACAGCTACCCAGAACAATTGAATCAATAGGGAACCTATGCGGGCCGACAAGGCCACCATGCTGTCTAGTTATTTCTGAATCAAGAAAACAAGTGCTAAACTGCTACATGACCAACAGGATCACCACCACCAACTGAATAAGACCCTACACGGCCATCATAAGCAACTACAACATACACACGGCCTCACACGACCGGTACAGCTAACCACAGGGAATATACAATCTGCAATCCTCTAAGAATACTAATACGATGGTCGGGACAGGGCCCCGACCTACCTATACTGTACAACAAAAGAAAAGGAATAAACCTCTTGTTGTCTAGCTCCGGATGACTCGAGCTGATGACTCTGTGTGCTGGCTAGAATCACGAGAGATCGGTTCCTTGTCTATGAGTACCTGCAGGCAAGTAATGCAGCGCCCCCAAGCGGGTGTCAGTACCACTGGTACCGAGTATGCAAAGCAAACTGAACATAACTAAAGATAAACAGTAAACTGGTAGTTACTGAAATGACAGAGGATAGCTAAAACTGTCTGGAATAGCAGAATATGTACCGAGCTTAACTGTACTGGAAGAAGATAAGAATCGTACCCATCGATGCGGCTTCCTGCTATTTATCAACTTAATAAGTAACATATATATATATATATATATAGCATACAAGAACCTATACTAGCCCCCATAAGCTAGAATGTGCCAATCAACACATAATCTACATACCCCTACCCGGGTCAAACCATCCAAAAATAAATTCACTCCACTCGTCTAATAACTACAAGTACCCCGCCGGCCCCCTAGGTATGCAGCTTGGGCTCTAGGGGCCGCTGACTATAACTGTGTCTGAGTCTAGAGTACTCCTGTAACTGTAATCTGAGATCTATATCTGTAATCTATAATTTATGCCCTGGGCGCAAGCGCTCGACAGGGTATGCTATAATGCTGATCAGCCCGTTATGGGGAATGTTGCATCCCATCTTCGTCCTACTGCGGACGGCATGCCACTCCTTGGAGTGATGTATCCTCACCCTCTAGCGGGCGAGTCGACACAACTATTAATCCTGGGCAGCAAGGAAGCTCTAAGGGTGCCCACACATCACAAACAAGTCTCAACAAGAAATAGTAATCACATATAACATGTATAATAAATCTTATAATATTGTTCATGTTCTAATATTCTATTCTGAATCTCTGGCTGAATTAAACTGAATCTGATACTGGTCTGAAATAATATCTCGCTGTTTAATACTGATTTACTGACTTTTATTCTGAATATGACATAATAACGCAAACATACTTAATACTCTGCTTCTGGAACATCCTTCTGGAATTTATTTTATTTTACTATACTAGAATTACTAACTTGCTGAAGAAACTGGCTTTACATACCTCAGTTGTCGACTTTTCGGCTAACTGGCATAACTCGGCCAATATTCAGCTATTTCTTCCAACTGCATTCATATTCATAGCAATTAGAACTAAATTCATCAATATTCTGGAAGAAAATACTACTTTGAATATATATATAGCCCAAACTTTGACTTATCGAGAAACAGCCGAAAACTCGTCATTTCTCGGAAGTCCAGAAGGGAAAAATGCTCACTTTAGGGCTAGGAGTATATTGACACTAATTTGTAGCAATTCCACTTACCTTAGCTCAGTAGGACGACGGTTCGCCAGCCAAATTTCACGAAACTAACTCCGCAGGAATGCTCCCGACAGCTTTATACTTCGCTACCCGAAGTTAATTTGAGTTTGGACTGCGTTTGACGGCGCAATCGGATGAATATTTATAGGAAATCCTCGTTCTCCGCTGTTCCCCTTCGTTTCTTCTGGAAATTATAAGTTAGAATGAGATAAAACCGAAGTGGATGGGTTTATATACTTGAGCCTGGACAGCCCCTCCGTGGCACGTTGTCCATCGCGGAGAAACGGCCTCCGTGGCACGTTGCCATCCGCGGAGGGGGTCTGCCCGGCCTCCTCTTCAGACGGCTCGATGCGGCGCTTGTCCAGTCTTCCCCCGGGCCTTTTTCTAGCATGTAGGGCATTCTAAAACTCTTAACCAACATGCGAATAGGCCATCTAAATGTCAAGAATTTACGGGGTGTAACAACTTGGTTCATGACAATTGTAGATCTGAAAATTTAATTTCTGGAATATCAAATAGATTATTATTTCTATATGCCTATAATAAGATGTGAATTTTCGACCACATGTTTGTTAAGCTGTTAAAAAGTGATGTCAATCAGCATGACAAAATTGTAACCTCATATCAAAAATTTATATAGAACGATGTTTAAGGATTTTAATTCTTAAATTTGGCTATATCGTAGATCTTGAAATATAGTTTTCAAAACATCAAACAGTCATGATTTTGACATTTTTACAATAAGATTGAATTTTCTACCACAAACATGTCAAGCTGTGAAAAAAATGATAAAAATTAAAAGGAAAGGAAAAGAAATTACCTTGAATTATGCTTCCTTATCATGACTCGCAATGCTACAACTGATGAAAAATTAATAGAGAGAACCTTCTAATTTTATGGCCAATGAATGTTAATATAATATGAAACCCTAATTGAACATGAAATTCTAAATTGAAAAGGCTACCTCAACTTCCTTAATTAAGGAAAGGAAACACATCTACTTTCCTTATTTAGCAACTCCTATCTCCCCCTCCCCCCTTTTATTTTTGAAAAATAAGGAATATTAAATTTTTGAAATCAATGCAATCAGTTGATGTTGAATGCTACAGCTAAAGGTAGATAAAAATTTCATGAATCCACATAATAGGACTAAAATAATTAAAATCTTTTGTGTGTGTGCGTGTACATATATATATATATATATATATATATGAACTAACATTGAATTCTCGAGAACAAGAAGTCTAAGGAGTAATTTTGACTCGAACTACGAATTCGACAATTAAATAATGATCTTTTCAGATTCAACAAGTCTTGAAGTGGGGGCATTTGTGGACGGCTAAATTTTATCAAATTTAAATTCATGAAAAAATTTAAATTGTATCAAAATTCTAGATATATTAATTCCATTAAATATTATGGATTAATATAATTAAGTTAATTATTTAGGTTCAATAAGTATGAATTTAATTAATGGTTTATTTTTATTGGTCAGTCCATCAAATTGTGCTACAAATGATAAAAGCCTACTTTACTGAGCCCAATATGTCATCTAATCCTAGAGGCCCAAATTAATGCTACGAGTCAAGTGATGTGTCATGCCAAGTCAAATAAAAGAACCAATAGAATTTCGGCACATGTCAAGATGGCATAGTATGCCTAGTTAAATCAGAGGCCAATGAAAATATGGTATTTGTACAAATGACATATTCCAATCAATCAAATATCGCCATGTCAGCTTAAATCTAATTGGCAGAGAAGAATTTGTCTTTATCACAACTCTTTCATCCTTCAACTGTAAATAGGGGTCTCATAATCTAAAAAAGGAACTTAAATTCTAATAACAAGTAAAAAAAAAAGAACTTGTGGATCAAACACTGCAGATTTCTCTACAAGCTACAAGCATTTAAACACTCAAGTATTTCTCTACAAGTTTCAGAGATCAAGACGAAGATCGAAGAACAAGCTTCAATCCCTTGAATTTAAATACAAATCAAGATCAAGACCACCAGATTCAACATCAAGCTCAAAAGCCCTTGAATTCAAGTACAGATCAAGAGCAAGTCCATCTAGTTCAAGATCAAGTTTAAAAGTCCTTGGATTTATGTTTGAAAAGTAGAATCAAAGGACACGTAAAAATTGTAACACTCGCTCATACTTAAAATAAAATACTGCAACTGTTGCGATACTTTTTCGTCTTGATTATTATTTTCTCGATGCGAATTTTTATTGTCTCCAAATATTTTAGCAAAAAATTTCATCAATCAATTTAGACTCCATATCAGTTCAGCTTTTAAATATAATGAATTAGGCAATTCAAAATGAATTGAGTTAACAAAAGAATGCGTCATTACCTCATCAGAATTTAATTAAATTAGACAAATTATATGTCTCTGAGCTAATTTAATTACACCATGTTCATGAATCATTCTGAATTTGCTTGTGCCAACATTTGCACAAAGTGATTTTGATTTTTCTGTACAACTTCAATTTCATCAGATGGTTTCGAAGGATTGACTTCATAATTTTTTTTTCTAAACTTAAATGTATATATATTTTTCATTGATGCATTTCTATCTTATTTTATTGTGTCTATGAAATATTTAAGTATTACAAGTTTAACAAAATTAGAAGAATAATTTTAAGTATTTTTTCCCTTAAATAAAAAATGTTAATATATATCTACCTTAACACAAATTATATTTTGAAAGCAAATTATTTAGTTGATCACATAAGATTTAATTCTAAGCAAATGAAATTTCAAGTTTATTATTACTTTCCTTTCAATAATAATATATGTGAAAGTTCATTATTAATAAAAATTAGTTTAGACATGTTGTTGGGCTTGTGGAGGCCTGATTAATTAGGCCCGTTAGAAACCCTAATAACCCTAATCTATTTCTATAAATAGATAGCTTGTACTTGTAATATATACACCACAAGAGAGAGAGTAATAAAATTCCTCCTAGTTGCAGTTGTGGACTAGGTCGTGAGACCGAACCACGTAAATTCTTGTGTGTCGTTTGTGTTCCGTTTTTCTCTATTTTCTCGCAGTTAATTTGTGTGTGTGTGCTTATTGTTGTTATTCCGTTGTACCAACAATTGGTATTAGAGCGAGGTTATACACACGAAAAAAAATTAGCGAGAGTCACCAAAAAAAAAATTTTTTCGGAGAAAGAAAAAAAGGGGCAGCAGATCTGCTACCGGAAGAAGAACAGTCGCCGTCGCTGCCGCCGTCGCGAGCTGCAGATCGAGCAGGAGATCGAGTCGCCGGAGAAAACTTTTTTTCACCGGCAGGTACTGTTTCGCCGGAAATTTTTTTTCAGGCAGAAAAGTTTTTCAATTGGTCTCTTGTTGGTGGTGGTCCGAGTTAACTTTGTTGGTGCGTATTGGCTTTGTCAATTTTTGTTTTGAAATTATCAATACCTGAGATCAGTTGTACCGGGTACCTCATCTAGTCGTTTGAGATGGCAGAAGATGAGAAATATCGAATTGAAAAGTTTGATGGTGCAGATTTCAGTTGGTGGAAAATGCAAATTGAGGATTTGCTGGTTCAGAAGGAGTTAGACATGGTATTGAGTGACAAGCCAGAAAAGATGTCTGATGCAGAGTGGGCAGGTTTGGATCGGAAAGCCATGGCGGTTATCCGACTCTCGTTGACCAAGAATGTTGCGTTTAACATTCTGAAGGAGAAGACAGCGAAAGGTGTCATGGAAGCGCTGTCTAACATGTACGAGAAGCCATCTGCAGCAAACAAGGTCTTTTTGATTAGAGAATTGGTGAACACAAAAATGAAGGAAGGCAGTTTAGTTACCGAGCACATAAATACAATGAATTCAATATTAGCCAGACTTACGTCAGTGGGCATTAAGTTCGATGATGAAGTTCAAGCCTTACTACTGCTATCGTCATTACCTGACAGTTGGTCCGGAACGGTTACAGCAGTTACCAGTTCAGCGGGACCCGATGGATTCACTTTTGAGAAGATTCGTGATCTCATTCTAGGCGAGGATGTCAGAAGAAGGAGTTCTAGGGAATCATCGAGTGAATTGCTAAATGTCAATAGAGGAAGGAGAAATAGCAGAGGTAGTGGGAGCAGGAACAGAAGAAGGAGTCAGTCGAAGACTCAGGATCGCTCAGATGTAACGTGTTGGACGTGCAAGGAGGTGGGGAATTTCAGGAATCAATGCCCGAATAATAAACAAGTTAACATTGCAGGACACTATGCTCATAATGATCTCTTGATATGTAGCGTGGAGAGCAGTGTGGATTCCTGGGTCATGGATTCTGGTTCTTCATTTCATGCTACCCACAGCAGTGAAGCATTGCAGAATCTGAAAGAAGGGGATTTTAGAAAGGTAAGACTAGCAAACAATAAAGTTCTTGATGTAACGGGCATGGGTGACATGATTCTGAAAACTTCAGTCGGTTCGTGGACTTTAAAGGATGTCCGAGTGATTCCAAGCTTGAAGAAACGGTTGATTTCTGTTGGGCAGTTGGATGATGAGGGACACGATGTTAAGTTCGGAAATGGGCAGTGGAAGGTGATGAAGGGGAACTTGGTCATAGCTCGAGGAAAGAAACGGAGTTCGCTGTATATGGTCTATTTACCATCTGAGGGAGTGACTGTCCCAGATCAGAAGAGAAACAAAATCCGGTTCACAGAGTCTCGTGGGCATAAGAAGGTTCGTTTTGCAGGAGATAAACCCAGAGCCACAGGTCAAATTTAGGTTGAACGTGCTTGGAAAGGTTCAGGTAAACCAGTCAGGGGTTCTCGTGGCAGTGGGAGCATCGGCAGTCAGCCAGTTAAAACTTCAGCCAGAATTACCAGACAGTGGGTTAAGAGAACCAGTGTTCCAGCTGTCAAAGTCTCTCCGGATGATTACCTGCTAACTATGGAGAGTGTTGTTTGTTCTCAGAGTATCCCAGGATTCGGCAGTTCGTGCAAGTGGGAGTCGGTAGGGACAGAGGACGAGTCAGGGGCAGTTTTAGCCGTGACTGATGTTGGAGCTTGGGGAAGCTTCAACGGGCCTTCAGGTTAACTAATGAAAAGGCCGCTGCAACCAGGAAGATGAGGAGGAGATTACTAGACGTACAAGTGCTCACAGTGGATGGCAGTTGAAGATTATCATGCCTCCAAGTGGGAGATTGTTGGGCTTGTGGAGGCCTGATTAATTAGGCCCGTTAGAAACCCTAATAACCCTAATCTATTTCTATAAATAGATAGCTTGTACTTGTAATCTATACACCACAAGAGAGAGAGTAATAAAATTCCTCCTAGTTGCAGTTGTGGACTAGGTCGTGAGACCGAACCACGTAAATTCGTGTGTGTCGTTTGTGTTCCATTTTTCTCTATTTTCTCGCAGTTAATTTGTGTGTGTGTGCTTATTGTTGTTATTCCGTTGTCCCAACACATGTACCATCACACAAATATAGTTCTTTAGAAATTATTAGTTAATATTGTATTTAAAAATATAAAAGCTAATTATTTTTACGGCGACATTTTATTTAGTATCATTAAGATGGTAGAAGATAATTATGTTTATTACAGAAATGTATTTAATTAGTTTTTAGAGGTCAAGTTCAAATATTTCTCTTTGGCTTCGCATATATAAAATTATAATGAAGACTAGAAAAATTTTAAAAAAAATTTAGCGATGGGTGAGAAAAGTAGAAGAAAGAGTTTGTTGACTGAAGAATGTTCTTAGTAAAGCCAAACATATGATATAGTAAAGTGCTTAGGGAGGATAGTTGCTATTTTAACTGAATTTTTCCTACCCGTTCCTTAGCCTACATTACAACTGTATAAGTCCTCTTTAATCTTAAATGATAACTCTCTTGGATTAGTGGAGTGGATATACCAAACTCAAGCCTATGGGTTGTTATTTGTGATGCATGTTAATTTCTTTATGAGAAGAGCATGCATGTTTGAATTATATACTCATTGTTTGACTAATTAATTCCTATGGTGAGATCACATGGTTGACACAAGAATTGCAGATTATTCGGTTGTTTAAGTTAAGGGCATGAAAGCATTTCCAAATGCTTAAGATGGAGGGTGAGTTAGTTTTTGAGGCTGCGCTGTTTTGAAAAGATCATTTGTGAATTTTCAAATGATTGCATTGGTGAGAAGAATTGTTGTTTCTGGTTGTTACATCTTTGTCTTGTGTAGACCTATTCAAGTTGATTAATTTTTGTGAAGGCTAGATGAGAAATTAGGCATGTGAATTTCAAGAGCGATCAAGAACTTATGTGTGAGGTGTTGATATGAGGCTAAAACATTATATATTTCTCCATCGTTCGCCTCACATCTGGGGATTTTTCTTTGAACAATAATTGCATGATTACTCTTATGATGGATATTTTTTATGTGTAGGATGAAAATGAGGAAGTTCAAGCTAAAATGAGAATATAGGAGAGTTTCAAAGTTTGAGTAGGAGTCCCTAGGGCCAATCCGGAGTTAATCAAGATTCAAGAGAAAGTGAGGAAACTAAAATCACAAGAAAACAAGGAATAAAGGAAGAAAAGCCCCGTTGCATCAATGGCCATTCTGCGAGCCGCGTCACGACAATGTAAATCAATCATGCTTGAGACTAAAAATTCTAAGACCCTGTTAATTTGGCTTAACTCGTCGTTGGTTGCTACGTGGGCCACATCGTTGTAGAACAAATCTATGAAAAATTCTTCACTTCATTTAATGAAGTGTAATTTTGTCTTTGAAAATTATTTAGGAACCCCATATATACATCAAATAGACAATTTTGAGGGGATATCAAGTCTAGCACGCATAGAAAAGGAAATGAATATCTTTCATAGATATAAATTATACTATCTCTTTCTTTCATAATTGAACAATTGCTATTCATGAGTTCTTTACTTCATAATCGAATCATAAGTGGCAAAACTTTTTAGTTCTAAGGATGTGGCATTTTAATGAAGGTTGAAGTTTTACAGTTGTACGCTTATAACATTTTTCGTTATTGAGTTGCTTATTTTTTCTTGAACCTAATTATTTGATTTTTTTGGACATTATCAAATATCATAATTGGCTCATAAGTTGAAATTGGAAGAGGGAATTTGTGAGCGTAATAAGAAAAAGTAGCGCTTCATTGTGAACTCTATCAAGAAGGGGAGTGATTCGCTAACGTGGATAGGAATATACCTGTTTGTCTTTCTTAGTTAATACATATGAAATATCACATGCTCTTCACTATCAACCGATGACCATAGGAATATAGGCATTAGAAATAGTCGATTATACTTTGAGTTATCAGACTGATGCTCAATAAGTGATATCAACCTACAACTAGTAACTTAGAAGAATAAGTGTACAACTAGCAAACTCAACTAGATTGTCAATCAACCATGATGCTAGATCTCTCTCTGTCACGACCCAATTGGCCATGATTATCACACACACTAACCCTCTCTCCCCGGTGGGCGAACCAATGATTCCCAATCATTAACCCAAAATTTATCATTCACAAGAAAACTTTCACTACAATACGATAATTAAATTAATTATCAAAAGCAACCGATACCAAAACAAACTTCACTACAAATCCCAAGACCGATCGGCATTGCACCAGATGTCTCCTTACAACTTTACGAAATGCTAAGTCTAAAATATAAAGGAAAAGTCATAATGTCTAGAAAAAGAAAGACATCCTCGATGTGAGAGTGGTAATTCCTCTTTGGTCAGCTCAGCTCTCAAACTACGTTGTTTCTTTATAGGTGAGGATGTGAAGAACTTCTTGGATCAAATTCTGCGCTCAGAAAAGAAGTCAGGTGTAGGGTCAGTACAAAGCACAGTACTGGTAGGCATCATCGGTCGACCCTCAATAATAAAAAATATTTACAGTAATAACAATACAAGGCCAGTCTTCAACATAAAAAGAACCTACAAAATATTTCATACACAAAAGCTCCACTCAGGGAAACAGACAGCCTACTCAATGGATTGGGCCATTCGCTGCAGCGGTCTCGCTGCAACGGAAAGGTTTCCGCTACAGCGGTACTGCCTTAGGCAGTAGCTCGACCATGCTGCACTTTCCCAGTTCTTCAGCTTAAATGGTTCATTATTCACATAATCCACTAATATCTCTTAGATAAGCACATTTAAGAACAACAATTAACATCATCAAGAACCACTCACGAGTTCAACAGGAAATACAACAGAAACCACTCATCAGTTCCCACATCATGACAAGTCACACTTAGAACTAGAGACACGTTCTTCAATATCCAAGATCATATAACATAACTATAATTGACAAAACCTCTTAGCACATTTTTCATACACTTCATTTGCATATAAGGACAACACCACATAAGTAACATGCATAATATGAAAACCAAAGATGACATGACGTGCACACGCCTCCACCATCTCACCATAAATACTCGATCACAAAATCAGTGTACACACATGCCAGAGGATTTTATTTCTGCCCTTCTAGTCGTGACCTATAGGGGACCCTAGAAATCCATATACCATACCGATATGGTACCTGCTTCCACTCATATGCTCGTCTGGATGCTCCCCTCGAACACAAGTCACTCAATAACAATATTCGCTCGCCCGAATACTCCCCCCAGGCTTGAGCCTCTCGTTTCAGGAAATAGTTAATATTTTCACCATTCTCATCCTTAAAACATAACAAGGTGCATTACATAATCGAAATCATATATGTGATAACCCTATCCATTCATCAAAGTCTATGCTCCATTCCCTCACTTGCTCAAATACAACACTAAGTTCATATGATAGATTCATAATACGAAGTTCATTACACACTTCTACGTGATCACAACAATAGATTATACTCATCTTATATCAACATGATAATTTCCATTTATTCACATAAAAATTACTCATAACAAAAAATGTCTGAAGACCAATCAAATATAATCATTACATAAGCATACAAGCCGTTATGCAGGGTCTGACCCTATTACCATAACCTACCTTGATTTTGGACACAAAGAGTCAACTACTTCACTGGAGCCTTACCCTTTCTCACAGCCTTGGAGTGCTCGTAATCTACAATAAATAAAGAGTAATTCATTGCTCCTTTTTCGAGATAAGGGTTTTAGAAGATCAAACCTTCCCCATCAGGGCACTTTCAAAAGTGAACCCTAAGTTCTAGGTCCCAATTCTTGCATAACCCTCTCAATTCTCATATAACCCCCTTCTCAACAATAATCTTAGGGGAGTGATTATTTCAAGAATGCACAGTGTTATACTTAGTTTATTTCACAACCTCCCTATCCGATCCTTAGCCAGATTTTTGTGTTCTATTCCCTTAACCCTCCCGTAACGACATTCGGGTTGTTACATCAATACCAATTAAAATACTGTTTATCCCAAAATGATCTATACAAAAGTAGGAATGAAACGTACCAAATTTTATGAATAACTGGGGATATTTGACCCACATATCAGCCTCGGTCTCCCAAGTGGCTTCTTCAACCGGACGGTCCTTCCACTAGACTTTTATTTTCAAAATCTCCTTGGACCTCAACTTCCGAACTTCTCTAGCCAATATCGCTATAGGTTCCTCCTCATATGAAAGATTCTCATCCAGCAGCATAAAGTCCTAATTGATGATATACGTTCCATCTCGATGGTACTTTTTCAGTATAGACACATGGAATGTTGGATGCACTCCAGACTGACCTAGTGGCAATGCCAGCTTATAAGCCACTTCCCCCACATGCTGGAGTATTTTAAATGGCCCAATATACCTTGACCTTAGCTTGTTCCGCTTTTCAAATCTAATCACCCCCTTCATAGGGGACACCTTAAGTAGTACTTGCTCCCCTTCCATGAACTCCATGTCCCTGACTTTCTTGTCTACGTATTGCTTCTACCTACTCTGAGCAGCCACCAGATGGTCCTGAATGATTCGAACCTTTTCCAAGGATTCTTTTAACAAACCCATCCCCCAAGGTCTCATTTCAAACGCATCAAACCACCCAATTGGGGATCGACGCTTTCTCCCTTACAAAGCTTCAAAAAGTGCCATACCAATGCTTGAGTGGTAGCTATTGTAATAGGCAAACTCCGTCAATGGTAAGAACTTGTTCCAATGATCCGTAAAGTCTATCACGCACACCCGAAGCATGTCCTCCAACACTTGAATAGTGCGCTCTGGTTGCCCGTCTGTCTAAGGATGGAAGGTTATGCTCAAGTCCAACCTTGTACCCAACTCGGCATGTAAAGTCCTTCAAAAATGGGAAGTGAACTGAGTGCCTCTGTCCGGTACAATGGAAACAGGTACCCCATGTAACCAAATAACCTCCTTCACATACATCTTGGCTAGTTTCTCCGAATTGTAAGTCACTTGGACTGGCAACAAATGAGCAGAATTGGTCAACCTGTCCACTATAACCCAAGTTGAATCAAACTTTACCAAAGTCTTGGGAAGACCAACCACAAATTCCATATCTATCCTTTCCCATTTCCACTCAAGGATAGGCATTTGCTAAAGAACTCCTCCAGGCTTTTGGTACTCGTACTTCACCTGCTGACAATTTAAACACTGAGCCACATAGTCTATAATATCTCGCTTCATCCTAACCCACCAATAATGTTGTTTTAGATCATGGTACATCTTCGTGACTCTGGGGTGAATGGAGTACCTCGAGTTGTGAGCTTCTGCCAAAAGAGTTTTAATTAGCTCACGAACTCGAGGAACACACACCCACCCCTTTATTCTCAAGACCCCTTCATAATCTAACACTATTTTCTTGGCCTCTCTGGCCAGGACTTTATCTCTAATTTTGCACAACTTTTCATCTTCAAATTGTCTGGTCTTGATTTCCTCCAACGGCAAGGATTTAGCCTCTAGGTTGTCTAACACTCCACTAGTTTCGGTCAGCGACAATCTTACTAAGTTGTTTGCCAAAGTCTGGACTTCCCTGGCCATCAGCCTTTGAGTAGCCTCCAAGAAAGCCAGGCTACCCATGCTCACCATCTTTCTGTTCAACGCGTTTGTTACCACATTAGCCTTCCCTGGGTGATATAAGATGGTGATGTCATGATCTTTAAGCATCTCCATCCATCTCTTCTACCTCAAATTGAGATCTTTCTAGGAGAATAAAAACTATAAGATATGATGATCCGTGAACACCTCACATCGAGCTCCATATAGATAGTGCCTCCAAATTTTCAGTGCGAACACTACCACTGCAAACTCTAAATTATGTGCAGGGTAGTTCTTTTCATCCACCTTTAGCTATCTTGAGGCATACGTAATAACCTAACCTTCCTGCATCAACACAGCACCCAATCTAGACCGTGAGGCATCACAATACACAAAAAAATCCTTACCTTCCACGGGTAACAACAGAATAGGTGTTGTGGATAGCAGAGTCTTGAATTTATGGAAGCTCGCTTCGCATTCATCAGACCATTCGAAGGGCACATCCTTTTGTGTCAACCTGGTCAATGCCGAAGTGATAGAGGCGAACCCCTTTACGAACCGATGGTAGTAATTGGCCATCCCCACAAAACTTCAAATTTCTGTCACATTGGTTGGTCTTTCCCAGTTCCTAACCGCCTCCACCTTTTGTGGATCAACTCGTACTCCCTCCATGGAAACCACATGCCCCTAAAAGGACACTAATTCCAACCAAAACTCACACTTGGTGAATTTGGCATACAACTACTTCTCCTTCAACAATCCTAGCACAATGCCTAAATGATTTTTATACTACTTCTTGGTCTTAGAATACACCAAAATATCATCAATAAATACAATGACAAAGGAATCCAGGTCGGGTTTGAAAATACAATTAATCATGCTCATGAATGCAACCAGAGCATTAGTGAGTCCGAAAGACATGACCCAAAACTCATAATGCCCATACTTGGTCCGAAAGACTGTCTTAGGAATATCATCACCCCAAATTTTCAACTAGTGATAACCTGACCTCAAATCGATCTTAAAAAATACAGCCGCTCCCTATAACTGGTCAAACATGTCATTTATCTGAGGAAGAGGGTACTTATTCCAAACAGTTACCTTGTTCAACTAGCGGTAGTCGATGCACATCAGCATACTACCATCCTTTTTCTTTACAAACAAAACTGGGGCACCACACGGCGATACACTCGGTCTAATAAATCCCTTAGCAAGCAACTCTTGCAACTGCTGTTTGAGTTCTCTCAACTCAGTAGGTTCCATTCGGTATGGAGGAATAAAAATGGGTCGGGTTCCTGGTTCCAACTCTATACAAAAATCTATATCACGTTCCGGCAGCATTCCGAGCAAATATGCAGGGAAAACCTCTAAGAACTTGTAAACAACAGAAACTGACTCTATGGAAGGACCTTCTGAACTAATGTCCCGAACATGAGCCAAATACGCTGAACAACCCCGCTCTATCAACTTACAGGTACGAATATAAGAGATAAGATTCTTAGGAGTAGGGATATAATTCCCTTTCAACTCCAATGATGACCCTGGACCTAATATAGTGACAGTCTTAGCATAGCAATGTAGAATTGGCGTGGTAAGGGGACAAACAACTCATTCCCAAGATTATATCAAAATCAACCATTTCTAAGATCACTAGGTCCGCTAGGGTGTTAAATCCCATGAATTCAATAATGCAATCACGAACAACCCTATCCACTAACACAGAATCCCCAATAGGAGTGAACACACGAATAGCAGTATTAAGCACATCACACACAAGACCATGACCCAAAGCAAAATAAGTAGACATAAATGAAAATGTAAAGCCCGAGTCAAATAATGCAATAGCCATTCTATCAGCCACGAAAATCATACCTATGATAATAATTTCTAAAGTCTCTGCCTCTGTTCTACTAGGAAAAACATAGAAATGAGCCTGGTTACCAGCCCGAGAACCACCCCGGTTGGGCTGTGCCACCCCTCTACCTGCCTAGGTGCCATCCCTACCTACCTAAGAACGTCCTATGCCCTTCGGAATGCCACCTCTAGTAAATGGTTAACCACCTCGTCCCAGTTGTGGACGATTTGAACTGAAAGTACTATCTCCTCTTCCGATAAGGACTGGAGCTCGAGGAGCCGGATGAGAAATAATCTACCCGCACTATTCGAACCTAGGGCACCATCTGCGGATGTGTCCATACTCACCAAACTCATAACAAACACTCTTAGTAAATGGTCTCTATGCTGGAACAGAGGAAATAGGGCGAGCTATGGAGTCAGAGCGAACCATCTGTGTACCTCCGATTGCACCTGACGGTCGCAGAGCTGTCCCTAGTGAACCTCTGGCTGACACCTGTATGGCAGATTGAATAGGGTGCCCAGAGAAACCCTATGGTGCTGGATCCTTCACATAAGAATCACTGAAAGAGCCAACTCTCTGAGCCTTCTTCTCTCTCCTACCTCACCCCTTCAACCGACTTCACGTACCCAACAACCTCCTAAAAGGTCTTACCTGAAGAGATCATATACAGCTGGTACCTGGAGACCTACATTTAGGCCTTTGACAAATCGTCTGATCCTCTCTTCCTCGTTGGGCAGTAAGGGCAGAGCATATCTGCACAATGAGTGAAACCGGACCTCGTATGCAGCAACTGATAAGCTCCCTTTCTCAATAGTAGTGAACTCATCCTGCCTCCTATCCCTGAGGGTGCGGGGAACATATTTCTCCAAGAATGTGGAGTAAAATTGGGTCCAGGACAATGATGCTGACCGGGCTGGTCTGCACTCCATGAAAGCCCTTCACCAAAGCTTTGCATCACCCATCAGCTGGAAGGTGACGAACTCAACACCATACTTCTCCACTGCTCCCATATTATGGAGCCATTCGTGGCAATCAATGATAAATTCATAGGCATCCTCTGCCTCTATGCTGTAGAAGGGGTGAGGCCTCATGTTATACCCTGGGAACCCAAGGACCAGACCCGTGAGTCAAACGGGAAAAATCTATAAAATATTGCATCAGTGCAGGACGAGACATTGTACGACCCGTCAGGAAGCCCCACTGTTACACCCCGTAAATTCTTGACATTTAGATGGCCTATTCACATGTTGGTTAAGAGTTTTAAAATGTCATACGTGCTAGAAAAAGGGCCCGGGGAGTGACCGGACAAGCGCCAAGTCGGAGTGTCGCAAGGCAAATGCGACTTATAAATCGCATTCGACAAATGCGACTTATAAATCGCATTCGACAAATGCGACTTAAAGGCCCCAAGTATATAAGCCCCTACTTCAGTTTTTAAGTGATAATTATCAATATTTCCAGTGACTAAACCAGAGAACAGTAGAGAAACAAAGAGGACGAAGGTTTCCATTAAAATTCCTTCCGTTTAAGCTGTTAAACGCGGTCCAAACTCAAATTAACTTCGGGTAGCGAAGTAGAAAGCTACAGGGAGCATTCCTAAGGAGTTAGTTTTGTGAAATTCGGCCGGTGAATCATCATCCTACAGAGCTAAGGTAAGTCGAATTGCTCCAAATTAGTGTCAATATACTCCTAGCCCTAAAGTGAGTATTTCTCCCTTCTGTACTTCCGAGAAATAGCGAGTTTTCGGTTGTTTTTTCTATAAGTCAAAGTTTGGGCAGTAAATATATTCAAAGTAGTGTTTTATTCTAGAATATTGATGAATTTAGTTTTATTTTCTATGAATATGAATGCAGTTGGAAGAAATAGTTGGATGTTGGCCGAGTTACGCTAGTTAGTCAAGAAGCCGGTAACTAAGGTATGTAAAGCCAATTTCTTCGGCAAGATAGTAATTCTAGCATAGTAGAATAGAGTAAATTCCAGAAGAAAGTTTCAGAAGCCGAGTATTATGCACAATATGAATTCAGTAAGCATGTCTGAGTTATTATACAATATGCAGAATAAAAGTCAGTAAATTAGTATCAGACAGCGAGATATTATTCCAGACTCAGTATAACTCAGTATCAGATTTAGTTTAATTCAGCAAGAGATTCAGAATAGAATATCAGATCATGGATAGTATTATCAGATTTATTATACATGTTATATGTGATTATTGTTGCTTGTAGAGACCTGATTGTTTTATGTGGGCACCCTTAGAGCTTCCTTGCCGCCCCAGGGTTAATAGTTGTGTCAACTCGCCCGCAAGAGGGTGAGGATACGTCACTCCAAGGAGTGGCATGCCGTCCGCTAGAGGACGAAGATGGGGAGCAGCATTCCCTATAGCAGGCTGATCAGCATTATAGCATACCCCTGTCGAGCGCTTGCGCCCAGGGCATAGATTACAGATTACAGATCACAGATCTCATATTACAGTTTACAGGAGTCCTCCGGACTCAAATACAGCTATATTCACGGGCCCAGAGAGCCCAAGTTGCATACCCAGGGGGCTAACGGGATGGTCATAGTTACTAGATGAGTGGAGTGAATTGTTATTTTTGGATGGCGACCCGGGTAGGGGTATATAGATTGCATGTTGATTGGTACCTTCCGACTTATGGGGGTTGGTATAGGTTCTTGTATGCTATATGTGTTATTTATTAAATTGATAGATAGCAGGACGCCGCATTGACAGGTATGATTCTCACCTTCTCTCCAGTACAATTAAGCTTAGTTTAGATTCTTACATCTCGACAGTCTTAGCCATCTTCTGTTATTCAGTAACTATCAGTATTATTGTCTATTTTCAGTTATGTTTAGTTGTTGCTTTGCATACTCGGTACCAGTGGTACTGACGCCCATTTGGGGGCGCTGCATTACTTGCCAGCAGGTACTCATAGATGAGGAGCCGATCCCTCGTAATTCCAGCCAGCACACAGAGTCATCAGCTCCTATCATCTGGAGCTTGACAACTAGAGGTTTATTCCTTTTCTTTTGTTGTACAGTAAAGTAGGTCGGGCCCTGTCCCAACCATCTTATCAGTATTTATAGAGGCTTGCAGATTATATATTCCCTGTGGTTAGTTGTACCAGTCGTGTGAGGTCATGTCTATGTTTTAGTTTGTTTATGATGGCCGTGTGGGGCCTTATTCAGTTAATAGTTGGTGACCTTGACGGTCACAGAGTAGTTTAGCATTTAATTCAGCATTTTAGTGAAACTAGTCAGCATGGTGGCCTTGTTAGCCCGCATAGGTTCCTTTATATTACTATTGTTCTGGTTAGCTGTTGTTGTCTTATAGGTGGCTATAGGCCTAGTCGGTCGGAGGCTGTATTTACAGCCATTATATAGCCCGTTGGTTCCATAAACCTAGAGTTAGAGCCAGCCTGGCACCAGAAGTGCTTAGGCTCAGTAGTCCAGCAGTTCAGGTCTTAGTAGGGCACCAAGTGCAAGTCATGCCTCCCAAGGCGGGGCGTGACAAACATGGTATCAGAGCAGGTCGTATCCCAAGGAGTCTACAAGCCGTGCTAAGTAGAGTCTTGTCTAAGGATGTGTTGTGCACCACATACCATAGGCTGGAGGCTGCAAGGCATGATAGGATGGTTACTCTTTATTCATAATCAGTCGTGCCATAGACCAGAACAGTATAGGGTTGAGTCCCTAAAACTTATCATACTCTTTGTTTACAGATAAAATGGCAGACCAGCGACATCCTGTCACAAGTAGAAGACTGGATACCGCAGCAGGAGAAGCACCAGCAGGATGCCTCAGCCTCACTTAGAATTAGCCCGATTTGAGGGCGATACAGAGGCGTCATCTCGACCTTCTCAGCAGTCCCCACCTCACCAGGAGCCACTCGGGACGACATTACCTCTAAGAGTTCCTGTATCTACACCATCCGACCAGGAAATTTGAAGTGCAGTAGCTATGTTGGTATGGCTACTCAGCGCCAGTCAGTGCCACCCATAATAGCAGAGTCATCAGTTGGGTCTGGCAGTTCGAGGGTCCGAGAATTTTTGGCACTAGGTCCCCTGCAGTTCACAGGGTTGGCTCAAGCAGAGGACCCCCAGGACTTCCTGGATCAGATGCAGAGAATCTTCCAAGTCATGCATGTGACATCTACAGAGTCGGTTGAGTTAGCGGTATTTCGGCTGCGGGATATTGCTGTGTTGTGGTACGAGAGTTCGGAAGGGTCTCGAGGGAGAGATGTTGCCCCTTCGACCTGGTCCAGCTTTTCAGAGGCTTTCCTTGACTGCTATCTGCCACGACAAATCCGACAGGCCCGGATGGACTAGTTTTTGCACTTGGAGCAGGGGGCGAGAAGTGTATGGGAGTATGCCCTGCAGTACGATTCCTTGGATCGCTATGCTCCAGCCTTTGTGGACACCATGCCATCTAGAGTCCACCAGTTTATTATGGGTCTGAACCCAGAATATTTTGAGGCATGCATGACAGCTACGCTGCGGGAAGATATGGATATTGCTCGGGTGCAGGCCTTTGCCTAGACTATTGAGGGCCTTAGACAGTGGCAACAAGATAACAGACGAATCAATCAGGAACAGCGCCGCAGGGATAGATCAGATGAGATACAGGGGGAGATTTGGAGAGGGCCTAGGCCACGATTTTTAGATAGGCCACCTAGACCCCCACCTCCATCATAGCAGTAGAGGGGTAGATTTGGTCGTCGGGGACAGATAGAGTCCGACGGGATTTCTCGAACGGTGGATTCACCCCAGTAGAGGAGGGTAGAGCACGGTGGATTCACCCCAGTAGAGGAGGGCAGAGCAAAGAAGGTATACACCCCCACCTTGCCCTATTTGCAGCCGACCCCACACTGGAGCTTCCAGATATGGCTCCACAGTGTGTTATATATGAGGGCAGGAGGGTCATGTGATGAGAGACTATCCAGCCAGGGGTCAAGGTAACCAAGATAGACAGGACAGGGCATCAGCAGGGCCGCGAGCTCCAACAGCCTCGGTAGGGCATAGGCCCTCAATCCTAGCAGGCAGGGGCCGAGGAAGATCAGGGGCCTCGAGTTCAGGTACGGGCCCAAGTCGTACTATGCATTACCAGGAGGCAGGACTCAGAGGCGTCTCCAGATGTGGTAACAGGTATGATGACTATTTGCTCTCACCCTTCTTATGTATTGATTGATCCAGGATCTACCTTGTCCTATGTTACCTGATCGTGGGCAAAAATAGCATGCCCGAGTGATGCTTTATACCTTAATTTAGTCTTGTTTATCTAAGTTATTTTATACATTTTCATGTAATTTTATATAAATGTGAATATATGTGCTAACCAACATGATTAGTCCTTGTTTTGTAGGTTTCAATGATTTGGAGGAACTAATTTATAAGTTGGTGAAGGAAAGGAATGGAGTCGGAAGCAATCGTCGAAAGTCGGCAAGGAGTAGGCATGGCAAGTGAGTAGATGCAGCAGCAACGTGCCACGGCAGGCCAGCCCCGCGCCAGCAACATGCCATCGCACTACCCAAGCAGCGTGACACGCTTCCAATGCGGCAAGAAGGATGTCGAGGGTCGATTTAGGGTGATTTCCAGAAAGCCTTCGAGTTACCTCCATGTCACAGAGGGAGAGCTCCGCGATACACTCCGTGACACGTTGCTTGTTATTCCGGGAAAAATTCTCACTAGTATAAATAGAACACTTATGTTCATTTTTAATAATTCTGACTTGGTGGAGCAAGAACATGGGTTACATGCAGTTGAGGGGACAAAATTATCAGGGTTTTTCTCTATCTCCTTCTTCTTTAATTCAATTGCTTATATATTTAACACTCATTTAACGATGTTTAATCCACAAATAGGTGGCTAATTCCTCTTCTTGTTGAGGTTAAGAACAATTGTATTGAAATGTAGTTATTGATCAATTGGGTTTTTCATCTTTTCTTCCATGGTTGTTCTATTGATTCTTGTTCTTACTGCATTAATGTGTGGCCAATGTTAATGTATATCTAAAAAGTCTGGTTTCACTCAAGAGAGCAAGAAATTGGAAAGTTGTGAATCAATAGGATATGATCTTTTCTTAGTTTGGGAAAATTGAGAATTGATTTACCTTCAGGATAGAAATATACCTGAAAGTCGTATTAGTCAATTAAGGAATCGGTTTTGTATGGCTAGAACATGAATTTCGTTTAATCACAGAAATGTAGGAGGACGGTTCATGATTCTTAAGTTGGGTTAAATATGAGAGTTTTAATCCATTGGCAATAATTCTTGACTAGCAACCGGAGGAAAGATTAACCAAAAATTGTATCGATAATTAGTTTCTGTACATGTTCATTTAGCCTCAGCATGCTCACATTCATAGTTCAGACTCACATTAGATACTCGTTTTAGATTTAGCATACAATTAGAAATCAAAATATCAAACTCTTCTTTGCACTGTTGTCTTCATTTTTAGAGTAAGTATAGTAACACTTAAGTAGTTTGTTACCTTATCCCAGTCCCTGTGGGATCGATACTTGGCTTACTTAAGCCACTTTACTACTTGTTCGACCACGTGCACGTGCGTGTAGTTAAATACCCCAAAGCAGACGTGAACACTACCCCATTTGTGGCTCGAAAGTTTAGTGTTGTACCAGAGTTGCTTCAGCAATCCTTTTCAGTATTTACACCCATCGGTGACTCCATCATAGCCAGAAGGGTTTATCGAGGGTGTACAGTAGAGGTTACTGATCGTCAGACCACAGTAGATCTGGTAGAATTAGAGATGATTGATTGCGATGCCATTATGGGTATGGATTGGTTAGTGTTGTGCTATGCCAATGTAGAATGCTGGACCAAGACGGTCTGATTCCACTTTCCAGGGGAGGCAGTACGAGAGTGGAAGGGCTGTACAGCTACGCCAAAAGGTAGGTTTATTTTCTACGTTCAGGCAAGGAAGTTGATAGCTAAGGGATGCAGTTGCCACATAGAAAGAGCCCAGGATGTGCGGGTAGAACCTCCGACTCTCCAGTTTGTTCCAGTGGTTAATGAATTCCCCAACGTATTCCCAGATAAGCTACCTGGTATTTCCCCAGAAAGAGAAATAGATTTTGCAATTAATTTTCTACCAGGAACTCAGCCTGTATCGATCCCTCTGTATCGTATGGCTCCTGCTGAACTCAGAGAACTAAAGGAGCAGCTGAAGGATCTGTTAGATAAGGGATTTATTAGGCCGAGTACTTCACCTTGGGGTGCGCCGGTTCTGTTTGTGAGAAAGAAGGACGGCTCCCTCCGCATGTTTATAGACTACCGGCAGTTGAACAAGGTTACAGTCAAGAATAAGTATCCGCTTCCCAGAATAGATTATTTGTTTGATCAGTTACAGGGGGCCAGATATTTCTCCAAGATTGACTTACGGTCCGGATATCATCAGGTTCGAGTTCGTGAAAGGGACATTCCGAAGACTGCCTTCAGGACCAGATACGGCCATTTTGAATTCCTAGTCATGTCCTTTGGGCTGACGAATGCTCCCGCAGTATTCATGGACCTGATGAACAGCATCTTCAGACCATACCTGGACTTATTAGTGATAGTGTTTATTGACGATATTCTGGTGTATTCTCGCTCAGAGGTAGACCACCAGGATCATTTGCGGACAGTGCTCCAGATTCTCAGGGACCGTCAGCAGTATGCCAAGTTCTCTAAATGTGAATTTTGGCTGAACTCAGTAGCCTTCTTGGGGCATGTCGTGTCGGATGCTGGTATACAAGTAGACACACAGAAAATAGAAGCAGTAAAAACATGGCTCAGACCTACCACTCCGACCTAAGTACGCAGTTTTCTTGGATTACCAGGGTACTACAGAAGATTTTTTGAGGGATTCTCCACCATAGCGGCACCTCTGACTAAGCTGACGCAAAAAGCAGTAAAGTTTCAGTGGACAGAGGCATGTGAGCAGAGTTTCCAAGAATTGAAAGATAGGTTAACCTCTGCCCCAGTGTTAGCATTTCCAGAAGGTACAGAGGGTTATGCAGTTTATTGTGACGCTTCGGGTGTTGGGTTAGGATGTGTGTTAATGCAGCATGGTAAAGTAATTGCTTAGGCTTCTAAACAGCTGAGGAAACACGAAAAGAATTATCCTACCCATGACCTGGAACTAGCCGCAATGATCCACGCCCTAAAGATATGGAGACATTACTTGTATGGCGTCCATGTGGATATTTTCACCGATCATAAGAGCCAACAGTATATCTTCACTCAGAGAGAGTTGAATTTGCATCAGCGTCACTTGTTAGAGTTGTTGAAAGATTATGATGTAAATATTCTGTATCACTCAGAAAGAGCCAACGTAGTAGCAGATGCCCTTAGCCGTAAGTCTATGGGGAGTTTGGTGTACTTGCATCCCGAGAAGCGGGAATTGGCCAGAGAAATACACCAGTTAGCCAGTTTAGCTATTTGTGTAGTAGAAACAGAGGACAACAGAGCGGTAATTCAGAATACCTCAGTATCGTCATTAGTTGTGGAGGTAAAGGAACTGCAGTATGAAGATCCTGACCTGGTTCAGCTTAAAGACAGAGTTCAGCAAAGAAAAGCGCCAGATTTTCAGGTAATTGAGGATGAAGTGTTGCGATGTAAGGGTCGCCTTTGTGTTCCAGGCGTTGCAGGGCTTCGCTAGCAGATTATAGGCGAGGTACATTACACCCACTTTTCTCTCCATCCAGGCGCAACGAAAATGTACCACAATATCAAAGAAATCTACTGGTGGCCAGGTATGAAGAGGGAAATAGCAAAATTCGTAGCCCAGTGTCCTAACTGCCAGCAAGTAAAAGCTGAACACCAGAAATAGATTGACTCAAGACATAGCTATGCCTCTTTTGAAGTGGGAAGCAGTAAATATGGATTTTGTAGTAGGATTACCCCGTACCAGGCATAGAAATGACTCGATTTGGGTAATTATTGACAGACTGACAAAATCAGCCCATTTTCTGCCAGTAGGGGCTACTTTCTCTGCCAAAGATTATGTTGAGTTGTATATCAAAGAAATAGTCAAACTGCACGGTGTTCCAGTGTCCATTCTCTCTGATAGAGGGGCACAATTTACAGCCAAATTTTGGCAATCATTTTAGAGAGGCCTGGGAACACAGATTAACCTGAGCACAGCTTTTCATCCTCAGATAGATGGGCAGGCAGAAGCACTATTCAGACGCTCGAGGATATGTTGCGAGCGTATGTATTGGACTTTTCTACGTTTCAGGATTTTTGAGGTAGTCCATATTATAGGGGAAACTCTGCCAAAATTTTTTGAGAATAAGTTGAGTAAGTTGAGATTCCTGTGAGCAGGAGTTAACATTCGAGGACAAATGTTCTTAAGGGGGGAGGATGTTACACCCCGTAATTTCTTGACATTTAGATGGCCTATTCGCATGTTGGTTAAGAGTTTTAGAATGCCATACGTGCTAGAAAAAGGGCCCGGGGAGAGACCGGACAAGCGCCAAGTCGGAGTGTCGCAAGGCAAATGCAACTTATAAATCACATTCGACAAATGCGACTTAAAGGCCCCAAGTATATATTCCCCCACTTCGGTTTTTAAGTGATAATTATCAATATTTCCAGTGAGTAAACCAGAGAACAGTAGAGAAATAGAGAGGATGAAGGTTTCCATTAAAATTCCTTCCGTTTACGCTGTTAAACGCGGTCCAAACTCAAATTAACATCGGGTAGCAAAGTATAAAGCTGCAGGGAGCATTCCTACGGAGTTAGTTTTGTGAAATTCGGCTGGCGAATCGTCATCCTACCGAGCTAAGGTAAGTGTAATTGCTCCAAATTAGTGTCAATATACTCCTAGCCCTAAAATGAGTATTTCTCCCTTCTGGACTTCCAAGAAATAGCGAGTTTTCGGTTGTTTTATCGATAAGTCAAAGTTTGGGCAGTATATATATTCAAAGTAGTGTTTTCTTCTAGAATATTGATGAATTTAGTTTTATTTGCTATGAATATGAATGCAGTTGGAAGAAATAGTTGGATATTGGCCGAGTTACGCCAGTTAGTTAAGAAGACGGCAACTGAGGTTTGTAAAGCCAGTTTCTTCGGCAAGATAGTAATTCTAGCATAGTAGAATAGAGTAAATTCCAGAAGAAAGTTTCAGAAGCCGAGTATTATGCCCAGTATGAATTCATTAAGAATGTCTGAGTTATTATACCATATGCAGAATAAAAGTCAGTAAATTAGTATCAGACAGCGAGATATTATTCAAGACTCAGTATAACTCAGTATCAGATTCAGTTTAATTCAGCAAGAGATTTAGAATAGAATATCATATCATGGACAGTATTATCAGATTTATTATACATTTTATATGTGATTATTGTTGCTTGTAGAGACCTGATTGTTTTATGTGGGCACCCTTAGAGCTTCCTTGCCGCCCCAGGGTTAATAGTTGTGTCGACTCGCCCTCCAAAGGGTGAGGATACGTTACTCCAAGGAGTGGCATGCCGTCCGCCAGAGGACGAAGATAGGAAGCAGCATTCCCCATAGCAGGCTGATCAGCATTATAGCATACCCCTGTCGAGCGCTTGCGCCTAGGGCATAGATTATAGATTACAAATTACAGATCACAGATCTCAGATTACAGTTTACAGGAGTCCGCCGGACTCAGATACAGCTATTGTCAGGGGCCCAAAGAGCCCAAGTTGCATACCCAGGGGGCCAGCGGGATGCTCATAGTTACTAGATGAGTGGAGTGAATTGTTATTTTTTGATGGTGACCCAGGTAGGGGTATATAGATTGCATGTTGATTGGTACCTTCCAGCTTATGGGGGATGGTATAGGTTCTTGTATGCTATATGTGTTATTTATTAAATTGATAGATAGCAGGATGCCGCATTGACAGGTATGATTCTTACCTTCTCTCCAGTACAGTTAAGATTAGTTTAGATTCTGCCATCCCAAAAAAGTCTTAGCCATCTTCTATTATTCAGTAACTATCAGTATTACTGTCTATTTTCAGTTATGTTTAGTTATTGCTTTGCATACTCGGTACCAGTGGTACTGACACCCGTTTGACGGCTTTGCATTACTTGCCTGCAGGTACTCATAGACGAAGAGCCGATCCCTCGTAATTCCATCCAGCACACAGAGTCATCAGCTCCTATCATCCGGAGCTTGACAGCTAGAGGTTTATTCCTTTTCTTTTGTTGTACAGTAGGGTAGGTTGGGGCCCTGTCCCAACCATCTTATCAATATTCTTAGAGGCTTGCAGATTGTATATTCCCTGTGGTTAGTTGTACCTGTCGTGTGAGGCCGTGTATATATTTTAGTTTGTTTATGATGGTCGTGTCTATGTTTTAGTTTTTTTATGATGGCCATGTGGGGCCTTATTCAGTTAATAGTTGGCGACCTTGCCAGTCATAGAATAGTTTAGCATTTGATTCAGTGTTTAAGTGAAACTAGTCAGCATGGTGACCTTGTCGACCCGCATACGTTCCTTTATACTACTGTTGTTCTGGTTAGATGTTGTTGTCTTACAGGTGGCTATAGGCCTAGTCGGTCGGAGGCTGTATTTACAGTCGTTATATAGCCCGTTGGTTCCATAAACCCAGAGTTAGAGCCAGCCTGGCACCAGAAGTGCTTAGGCTCAGTAGTCCTGCAGTCTAGGTCTTAGTAGGGCACTAGGTGCCAGTCATGCCTCCCAAGGCTGGGTGTGACACCCACGAGTCGTTAAGTGACTCCTAGGAAGGCCTGTGTTGGTGAAGGGACTCGAGGTCCCCACGGGTAATGTAACGACTCGTGGTCAACCACCACGAGTCGTCATGTCAGTCGTGTGAGGTCCTAGAGAAGAATTTTGAGGGTGATCCAGTGTACTTAATTAAAGCTGGTAATGAGTCGTGTTAATGGGGTGCGAGTCGTCTTGTCCTCCATTAAGAGCTAAGGTAAAATTTCCATTGGACTTTACAAAAGTACCCAACGACTTATTGCTCCTGGCAACGAATCGTCAGGTCGCCCGTTAGGGTCACCTGAAAGTGATTTCCTGCAAATTAGTAAGGGCCTTCTCATAATTTCCTACACTCCTAAGACCTAAACTACGTCGTCTTTCGGTCGGGACAGGGTCTTTTAAAGTGAAATCAGCCATTATAAACCTCAGTTGATACTTGTAAGTGTAGAGAGGAAGGAGGAAAGGGACTTAAAGTGCTCACCTTCAAGTTCTTCAAGATTCTACCTAGTGTTTTCAAGGGAGTTAAGGGTCTCGAAATTCCTAGGTATGTGGGGATTGAATAAGTAGATTAGTCCCTACCCATGCCCATTTCTTCCCATTTCCTATGTTTAATTTGCTAAATTCTTATGGGTCTTAACCCCGTTTGCATGATTCCTCAAAAGTTTACATGAGCTTGTGGTATTATGTTTAAATTGCGGGTTTTGAAGTGTTTTGGCTGAATTTACTTGTATATATTTTATATTTCATGATTTAAGACTCTAAAGGTATGGGTGCCCAATTATGAAGGATTTGTAGTAAAACTTGTGTTCATGATGATTCCGCAAGTATGATATGAATTTTTGAATTTAAAGCATGTCTCCGAGTTTTCTATTTCTCATGTAACCATGATCATGTTTCGTATAAATTTAAGCATTTCAAGCATGATTAAAATTATGGGAAAAAGCCCACATGTTGCTTAAATCTTATGAACTATGACTTTGGCCGACTCGCGGACCCAAATTCCATGGCTAAGACTATAAATTTTCAGGCATTTATGATTGTTACGATTTGACTAGCCACGCATGTCATGTATGAATTTCTATGAGCACGTTGCATGTTTTAGGAGTAGTACTTAACACCGGGTAGGTTTGGGGCCCAGGTTATGCCCCGAATCTCAGAACTACATGCCACTGTAGGTTATGTCGGGACCTCCTCAGTGGATGTCCCCTATGCCCTATGGGGCTTTCATGAGTGATATCACGCCTTTCATGGTTCATATACTTGGCAAGATATGGATGACCTCCCGACTAGGTTTACAGGTCGGGCTCCATGTGAGCTCATATGGAGTATGTTGGTTATAGAAATCTCCCATTGTTCCTCATGATTTGATGCATGCATGATTTTATTCTTTTGGCTCAAGTTATGCTTTATGAACTATTTTCCCTTATGTTATGACTATGACAGGTTTACGAATGTACTTGGAAAATCTTGAGCCTTATGATATATTTATGATTTTGGTTTTATGATCATAATGTCTCCACTCCTAAAACTTTTATATTTTAAATCATTGTCTTGCATACCTTACATACTCAGTACCTTCCAAGTACTGACCCATAAATTTTTAGGATTCGGCTCGCAGATTCAGCATCGTCCCTAGCGTGTGCCCAGTTTCGCTCAATCTTCAGTGGTGAGTCCCCATGATTCGAGTGCTTCATGTTCAAACTTGTTTACTTATCTTATATTTTTCTTTTTGAATGTTTGGGGTCAGTTGGGGTCTTGTCCCTCCAACCCGTCTATCTAGTGTAGAGGCTTTCAGACCTATGTGTAGTATTTTGCCCTTACTGTTCGTATTTTGTTTTGTTGTCCTTACCTCTCATGATGTGATTTTCAGTTAGTTCATGATTATTAAGTTAAGTTTCCTACCTTTTATGAATGAATTAGTTATATGCTTACGCCATGGGTTGACTTGGAGTCTTTCGGGGCTCCTTGTCCCGTGTTTACTGTTCGGGTGTACTCTCGGGTCATGACAAACTTGGTATCAAAGCAATAGGTACAGATGTGTCCTAGGGAGTTTGAAAGCCGCATTAGGTAGAGTCTTTTTTTTGGGTGTGAATCGCACCATACTTATGACGAAGAGGATACTAAACATTGTAGGAAATATCCCCTTCTTTCATAATCTATGTCGTGTGGTGAAAATCTCTCCATCCTTCTAATTCGTGTGTTTCGCGATTGTAGAAAATTATGGCTCTCAGGAGTATGATCAGAAGGAGGAACATAAATGATGAAGGCCACGAGGGTTTCCATGATAATGGGCGTCAGCAAGCCCCACCGGTTCAGGAGTCCCAGGCACCAGAGCCAGCTGCCTACGCCAAGTTTCGGGTGGTGATTCAAATGTTGGCGCAAGCCTTGATCGCTCAGGTCAACCAGCAGGCTGTCGCGCATGTTCCTTAGAACGGAAATGCAGCAGTAGCCCGAGTCAAGGACTTTCTAAGGATGATCCTCCCAAGTTCTCTGGGGCAAAGGTGGATGAGGATCCACATGAGTTCATCGAGGGGATTCTGAAGGTCACTCAGGTGATGGGGGTGACAAGTGTGGAGTGTGTGGACTTGGCCTCATATCAGCTAAAGGAGGTCGCTTACATTTGGTTCAAGCAATGGAGGGACAGTAGGGCAGCGGGGGCAGGCCCTATCAGCTAGGATGAATTCCACATGGACTTTCTCGACAGGTTCTTCCCTCGAGAGATGAGGGAATTGAAAGAAACCGAGTTTGTTAACCTCAAGCAAGGGAAGATGACGGTGCTAGAATATTCACTTGAGTTCACTTGTCTGTCAAAGTATGCCCCGTATTTAGTGATGGACCAGAGGGCGCGAGTGAGCAGATTTGTGCAGGGAGTAGCTGAGTATCTGGATAAGGATTGCAGAACAACCATGCTTCATCAGGATATGGACTACCCACGGATAGTCCTCTATGTCCAGCAGATGGAAGCAGCTCATATGCGGCAGAGGGAGGCCAAGAGAGCCAGAACTGACAGCCACAGGTTCTCCTAGCTGAGGCTAGGGGGTGGGCCTCACCAGCAGTCCCAGCACAGGTCCATTACACCATCACCATCTTCAGCCAGTACTCCATCTAGGCCACAAGATGGTCAAAGGAGTAGGGCCTCAGGTTCAAGGAGTCAAAATAGCATGCGCACAGAGCGCACGTTCCCATATTGTGCTAATTGTGGCAAGAATCACCCAGGAAAGTGTTTGGTGGACTCAGACGCTTGTTTTGGGTGTGGTAAACCCGGACACAGACTCAGGGATTGCCCCGCAGCTAGGTCAGGGGGTAGTGGAGCCTGCACTTCAGCATCCAGTTTAACGATTCCAGTGGAACATCAGACTCAGCGAGGTGCTTCAACTGGTTTAGCTGGTGGCCAGCGCCAGAATCGGTTTTATGCACTTGGCTCTAGACAGGAGCGAAAGGTTTCTCCCAATGTGTTTACGGGTATGTTACGAGTCTTTTCATATTGATGTTTATGGTTTATTAGATCCGGGAGCTACACTGTCTTTTGTGACACCTTACATTGCTAGTCACTATGGAATTAGTCCTAAAATCTTGTTCGAACCATTCTCTGTATCTACTCGGGTTGGTGATTCAGTCGTAGCGAGGCGGGTATATAGAGGTTGCCCCATTACCGTATTACATAAGGTTATCTCAGCAGACTTAGTAGAATTGGTTATGACCGATTTTGACATTATTTTGGGTATGGACTGGTTGTTTGCATGTTATGCTTCTGTTTACTATAGGACTAGAGCGGTGAAGTTTCGATTTACAGATGAGCCAGTGTTAGAAAGGAAGGGTGGTTCAGCGATACCTGTAGGTCTCTTTATCTCCTATCTTAAGGCCCCGAGAATGATTGCTAAGGGTTGTATTTATCATTTGGTTAGGGTTAAGGATACCACATTCGAGACCCGATCATTCAGTCAGTCCCCGTGGTATGTGAGTATCCTGAGATAATTCCAGATGACATACCAGGTGTTCCTCCCGAGAGGGAGATTGATTTTGAAATTGACCTCTTTCCCGACACGCAGCCCATATCAATTCCTCCTTACTGAATGGCTCCTACCGAGCTAAAAGAGCTAAAGGAACAGTTGAAGGATTTGATAGATAAGGGTTTTATCAGGCCAAGCAAATCTCCAGGGGGTGCCCTAGTGTTGTTCGTCCGGAAGAAAGATGGTTCCCTTCAGATGTGTATTGACTATAGACAGTTGAACAAGGTCACCATCAAGAATAGATACCCTTTACCCAGGATCGACGACCTATTTGATCAGCTTTAGGGTGCCAAATATTTCTCCAAGATAGATCTCAAGTCCAGGTATCACCAGCTCAGGGTTCGGGAGAACGACATCCCAAAGACTACTTTCAGGACCCGGTATGGTCATTTTAAATTCATTGTTATGTCTTTTGGACTAACCAATGCCCCTGCAGCTTTTATGGACCTGATGAATAGTGTATTTAAGGCATATTTCGATATGTTCGTGATCGTGTTCATTGATGACATATTAATATACTCCCGGAGCGAGGAGGAACATGACGCACACCTGAGGGTAGCACTCCAGACCCTCAAGTACAACCAGTTATACGCCAAGTTCAGCAAATGTGAATTCTGGCTGAAATCAGTTGCATTCTTGGGACATGTAGTGTTAAGCGAAGGTATAAGGGTGGACTCTCAGAAAATAGAGGTAGTAAAGAACTAGCCCAAACCGGTAAACCCTTCGGAGATCATAAGCTTTTTGGGCTTAGCAGGTTACTATCGGAGGTTCGTGGAAGGTTTCTCATCCATTGCAGCCCCACTGACTAGATTGACTCAGAAAAAGGTGAAGTTCCAATGGTCGGAGGCTTGTGAGAGTAGCTTCCAGGAATTTAAGGTCAGGCTCACTTCAGCACCGGTGTTGACTTTACCGGAGGGTACCGATGCCTTTTGTTGTATATTTTGATGCTTTGAGGGTCAGACTGGGATGTGTATTGATGCAGCACGGGAAAGTTGTAGCATATGCTTCTAGACAACTGAAAATTCACGAGAAGAATTACCCGACCCACGATCTTGAATTGGTCGCGATGGTATATGCTTTAAATATATGGCGACACTACTTGTATGGGGTTCATGTAGATGTATTCATAGACCAAAAGAGCTTACAATATGTGTTCACATAGACGGAAGTGAACCTTCGGCAACGGAGGTGGTTGGAGCTACTTAAGGATTACGTCATGAGTGTCCTTTACCACCCGGGTAAGGCCAACGTGGTAGCAGATGCCCTTAGTAGACTTTCTATGGAAGTGTGTCACATGCGAGCGAAGACAAGAAGGAGCTAGTAAAGGAGGTCCATCGACTTGCACGGTTGGGAGTTAGGTTACTTGGTTTGACCAATGGTGGGGTGGTAGTTTAGAACTGGTCAGAGTCATCCTTGTAGTGAAGGTGAAGGCTAAATAAGATGAAGATCCAACATTGGTAAAGTTGAAAGAAGCTGTTCAAAGTCAGAGAGTAGAAGTCTTCTCCAAAGGGGGAGATGGTGTGCTTTGGTACCAGGGTCGCTTATGTGTTTCGGATATGGGGGATTTGAGGAGTCGGATGTTGCATGAGGCTCATGGATCCAGATATTCTATCCACCCAGGTGCCACCAAAATGTATCATGCCTTGCGGGAAATCTACTAGTGGAATGGCATGAAGAGGGATATTGCGGAATTTGTAGCCAAGTGCCCGAATTGCCAACAAGTGAAAGTCGAGCACCAGAGACTGGGGGTATACTTCAAGATATCAGCATTCCTATTTGTAAATGGGAAGAGATCAACATGGACTTTATAACAGGTTTACCCGGCACACGTAAACAGTATGACTCCTTTTGGGTTGTGGTCAATAGGTTGACCAAGGTTGCTTATTTTCTATCGGTCAAAACCACCAACTTAGCAGAAGATTATGAAAAGTTGTACATTCTAGAGTTGGTTAGATTGCATGGAGTGCCCTTGTCCATTATATCAGATAAAGGTACTCAGTTCACCTCCCAGTTCTGGATGTCTTTTCAAAAGGGACTTGGCACCCAGGTCAAGCTTAGCACGGCATTTCATTCGCAAACCGATGGTCAGGCGGAGTGGACTATCTAGACTCTCGAGGACATGTTGAGAGATTGTACTATTGACTTCAAGGGTATTTGGGACAAGCATTTGCCTCTTGTTGAGTTCGCCTACAACAACAGCTATCACTCCAGCATACAAATGGCAACGTTTGAGGCTCTTTACATGCGATGGTGTAGATCACCCATTAGGTGGTTTGAGGTCAGCGAGGCTTTGTTAGTGGGTCCAGATTCAGTCCATGAGGCCATGGAGAAAGTTCAGTTGATAAGAGAAAGGCTAAAAATGGCTCAAAGTCGCCAAAAGTAGTAAGGAGGAGAAAGCTTGAGTTCGAGATCGATGATTGGATGTTTCTGAAGGTATCACCCGTGAAGGGAGTAATGAGATTCGGAAAGAAAGGAAAACTCCAGCCCCTGCTATATTGGCCCATACTGAATTGTGAGATGAGTGGGTAAAGTAGCCTATGAATTAGAGCTACCTTCAGAGTTGGCTTCAGTTCATCTCGTATTTCACGTATCGCTCTTGAAAAAGTTCTTGGGATACCTAGCCTTAGTGGTCCAGGTGGAAAGTGTTGGTGTGAAGGATAGTCTCAGTTATGAGGAAATTCCTGTTGAAATCTTGGATCATCAGGTTCTGAAACTGAGGAACAAGGAAGTAGCCTCAGTAAAGGTGTTATGGAGAAATCAGCATGTCAAGGGAGCCACGTGGGAGACCAAAGCGGATATGATGGCTAAATAACCCCATTTGTTCCCTACCGGCTCAGTTTCAGTTTGAGGTATCAATTTTTGCCCTAAACCTCTATTCAGTTTTTCATGTTTTGTTCATGCGTGCAAGTTTGTTTTATGATAAGATATATATTCGTGATGTCTGAATTCAGTCCAGCTATGTAATTCCTTTCGAGGTTAGTCATTCCGCTAGTTTCGGCACAAATGATCAGTATTTGCATATGGTGATTATTTTATTCTGAGTTTTCTGCATGATTCTATCACTCGAGGATGAATGTTTCCAAGGGGGAGATGTTGTTATACTCTGGGAACCCAAGGACCAGACCTGGGAGTCAAACGGAAAAAATCTAGAAAATGTTGCAGCAGTGTAGGACGAGTCGTTGGACGACCTATTAGGAACCCCACGAGTCGTTAAGTGACTCGTGGGTAGGCCTGTGTTGGTGAAGGGACTCGAGGTCCCCACGGGTGATGTAATGACTCGTGGTCAGCCACCATGAGTCATCATGTCAGTCGTGGGGAGGTCCTAGAGAAGAATTTTGAGGGTGATCCAGTGTACTTAACGAAAGCTGGTAATGAGTCGTGTCACCGAGGGACGAGTCGTCATGTCCTCCTTTAAGAGCCAAGGGAAAATTTCTAGTGGACTTGACGAAAGTACCCAACGAATCGTTGCTCTTGGCAACGAATCGTTAGGTCGCCCGTTAAGGACACCTGATAGTGATTTCCTGCGAATTAGTAAGGGCCTTCTCGTAATTTCCTACACTCCTAAGACCTAAACTACGTTGTTTTGAGGTCAAGACAGGGTCTTTTAAAGGGAAATCAGTCATGATAAACCTCATTTGATACTTGTAAGTGTAGAGAGGAAGGAGGAAAGGGAATTCAAGTGCTCACCTTCAAGTTCTTCAAGATTCTACCTAGGGTTTTCAAGGGAGTCAGGGGTCTCGAAATTTCCAGGTATATAGGGTTTGAATGGGTAGTTTAGTCCCTATCCATACCCATTTCTTCCCATTTCCTATGTTTAATTTGCTAAATTCTTATAGGTCTTAACCCCGTTTGCGTGATTCCTCAAAAGTTTACATGAGCTTGTGATATGATGTTTAAATTGCGGGTTTTAAAGTGTTTGGGCTGGTTTTACTTTTATATATTTTATATTTCGTGATTTAAGAACCTAAAGGTATGGGTGCCCAATTATGAAGGATTTGTAGTAAAACTTGTGTTCATGATGATTCCGCAAGTATGATATGAATTTTTGAATTTAAAGCATGTCTCCCAGTTTTCTATTTCTCATGTTACTATGATCATGTTTCATATAAATTTAAGTATTTCAAGCATGATTAAAATTGTGGGGAAAATCCCACATGTTGCTTAAATCTTATGAACTATGACTTTGGCTGACTCACGGGCCCAAATTACATGGCTAGGACTATAAATTTTCAGGCATGTATGATTGTTACGGTTCGACTAGCCACGCATGTCATGTATGAATTTTTATGAGCACGTTGCATGTTTTGGGAGTAGTACTTAACACCGAGTAGGTTCGAGGCCCAGGTTACGCCCCGAATCTTAGAACTACGTGCCACCATAGGTTATGTCCGGACCTCCTCAATGATTGTCCCCTATGCCCTACGGGGCCTTCATGAGTGATATCACGCCTTTCATGGTTCATATCCTTGGCAAGATATGGATGACCTCCCGACTAGGTTTACAGGTCGGGCTCCATGTGAGCTCATATGGAGTATGTCCGTTATAGAAATCTCCCATTGTTCCTCATGATTTGATGCATGCATGATTTTATTCTTTTGGCTCAAGTTATGCTTTATGAACTATTTTCCCTTATGTTATGACTATGACAGGTTTACGAATGTACTTGGAAAATCTTGAGCCTTATGATATATTTATGATTTTTGTTTTATGATCATGATGTCTCCACTCCTAAAACTTTTATGTTTTAAATCATTGTCTTGCATACCTTACATACTCAGTACCTTCCAAGTACTGACCCACAATTTTTTAGGATCCGGCTCGTAGGTTTAACATCGTCCCTAGCGTGCGCCCAGTTCCGCTCAGTATTCAGTGGTGAGTCCTCATGGTTTGAGGGCTTCATGTTCAAACCTGTTTACTTATCCTATATTTTTCTTTTTGAATGTTTTGGGTTAGTTGGGGTCTTGTCCCTCCAACTTGTCTATCTGGTGTAGAGGCTTTCAGACCTATGTGTAGTATTGTGCCCTTACTGTTCATATTTTGTTTTTTTGTCCTTACCTCTCATGATGTGATTTTCAGTTAGTTCATGATTATTAAGTTAAGTTTCCCAACTTTTATGAATGAATTAGTTATATGCTCATGCCATGGGTTGACTTGGAGTCTTTCGGGGCTCCTTGTCCCGTGTCACGGTTCGGCTGTACTCTCAGGTCGTGACACTTCATCTTGGTGAACCTCCAAAATAATTCGTGCTCTTCCCCTGTCATCACCGGTCCTACCACCAGCCTCGGAAACATCACAGCCTCTGATATGTCATCAATCCGTGGGGCCACAGCAGTTGCATGCTGAATTCCTGATTGTCGTCCCGCTGGAGTTGCTGGTGCTACCCCGGTGCCCATAAGGCCTCTCAGAAGGTTAAGGACCTGAGCTAGGACCTCTAAGGACGCTAGCGCGGCAGGAGCTTCTCCCTGCGTCGGGACCTCGACCTCAACTACCACCTGCACAGAAATACAGACCTCTCCCAAATTAAAGAAGGAGCACGGGTCCTCTAAACATAGGGGGTTTCCAGCCACAACCTCTGCCCCTTCCTCTACCACGAATTTGGGCCGCCATTGCTGGCTCGGGCGTTGTGTCTCTGTTTCCATTTGCATGTGTTCTCACTATCTGAGAAGGAAAGAAGAAAAGTTGTTAGATACCAATGTGGGTTATTAGATATCAATCGAAATCAAGTAATCGCGTGAAAGAAAAGAAGGAAGGAGTTTTCCTAAAGTCCTGCAACCTCCTGAAGATAAGTTACGGACGCCTCCTCACCGATCCGCTAGACTCTGCTAGACCATTGTTAGTGCAATGAGATCAATGAACCTAGAGCTCTGATACCAACTTTTTCACAGTCCAATTAGCCGTGATTAGTAGCCACACTAATCCCATTGGTGGGCGAACCAACGATTCCCAACCATTAGCCCAAAATTGATCATTCACAAGAAAACTTTCACCAAAATATGACAATTAAATTAATTATCAAAAGCAACCGAAATCAAAACAAACTTCACTACAAATCCCAAGACCAGATTGTCATTGCACCATACATCTCCTTACAACTTTACGAAATGCTAAGTCTAAAACGTAAAGGAAAAGTCAAATGTATGAAAAAAGAAGGACATCCTTGACAGGAGATTGGTCATTCCCCCTGGTCAACTCACCTCTCAAACTCCATTGCTGCTTTACAGGTGAGGACGTGAGGAACTTCCTAGATCAAATTCTGCACTCAGAAAAAAAGTGTAGGTGTAGGGTAAGTACAAAGCACAATATTGGTAGGCATCATCGGTCGACCCTAAATAATAACAAATATGCACAGTAATAATAATACAAGACCAGTCTTCAACATAAAAAGAACCTACAGAACATTTCATACACAAAAGCTCCACTCAAGAAAACAGCCGGCTTGCCCACTAGATTGGGCCATTCACTGCAGCGGTCACTTGACCGCTACAGCGTTCTCGCCACATGGAAAGATTTCCACTGCAGCAGTACTACCTTAGGTAGTAGCTCAACTATGCTGCAGTTTTTCAATTTTTCAGCTTAACAGGTTCATTATTCAAATAATCCACCAATATCGCTCAAATAAGCACACTTAAGAACAATAACCATCATCAAGAACCACTCACGAGTTTAACAGGAAATACAACAGAAATCACTCAACAATTCTGACATCATGACAAGTCACACTTAGAACTAGAGACATATTCTTCAATATCCAAAATCACATTACATAACTATAATTGACACAACCTCTCAGCACATTTTTCATACACTTCGTTTGCATATAAGGACAACACCACATAAGTAACATGCATAATATGAAAACCAAAGATGACATGACGGGAACACACCTCCGCCATCTCACCATAAATACTCAATCACACAATCAGTGTACACACATGCCAGAGGGTCTTATTTCTGCCCTTCCAGTCATGACTTGTAGGGGACTTTAGAAATTCATGTATCGTACCGGCATGGTACCCGCTCCCACTCATATTCTCATCCGGATACTCCCCTCGACACGAGCCACTCAATAAAAATATTTGCTCGCCTGGATACTCCCCTCGGGCTCGAGCCTCTTATTCCAGGAAACAGTTAATATTTCCGTCATTCTCATCCTTAAATCACAACAAGGTGCATTACATAATTGAAACCATATTTGTCAATAACCCTATCAATTCAATAGAGTCTATGCTCCATTCTCTCACTTGCTCAAGTACAACACTAAGTTCACATGATAGATTCATAACATGAAGTTCATTACACACTTTCATATGATCTCAATAATAGATTGTGCTCATCTCATATCAACATGGTAATTTTCATTTATTCACATAAAAATTACCCATAACAAGGAATTTCCGAACACCAATCAAATATAATCATTACATAAGCATACAAGCCATTACATAGGGTTTAGCTCTATAATCATAACCTACCTCGATTTCGGACACGAAGAGTCATTTACTCCATCGGAGCCTTGCCCTTTCTCATAGCCTCGTAGTGTTTGTAATCTACAACAAATAAAGAGTAATTCATTACTCCCTCTTCGAAATAAGGGTTTTATAAGATCAAACACTCCCCTTTAGGGCACTTTCGAAAGTGAACCCCAATTCTACTAAGTTCTAGGTCCCAATTCTTGCATAACCTCCATTTTCAACAATAATCTTAGGGGAGTGATCAAAACTTTTCAATGTCAACCCAAATCACCCTACAATCCAGCCCTAGTTCAACAGTCTAGGGTTTTTCTCTATAAAAATTCTCACTATTAAAGGTCTACAAGGAATCTAGGATCAACATTACTCATAGTAGAGATAGAAAGACAGAAATCTTACCTTGGTGAAGGGTTTCACTGTTCTGGAGGATTTTCCTGTTGTTTAGACCTTCTGATCGCGTTTTTGAGAGTAATGGAGTAAAACCCTGTAACTCCCACTTAACTTTTACTTTCTGACTCCTGTTGTCCGCTGCAGCAGTCATAATTTCGCTGCAGCAAACCTGCTATAGCGGTCATAGGGTCATTGCGGCGGTTCCAGCAGTTACTCCCTCACTTCGCCACGGCGGGACTCCAACCGCTACCACAATCTCGCTGCAGCGGGAATCCCACCGCTGCAGCAGTCCCTCGAACCAGTAGCTACCCAAAAATGCATAGTGTTATACTTAGTTTATTTCACAACCTCCCTGTCTCATCCTTAGCCAGATTTCTGTGTTCTATGCCCTTAACCATTCCGTAACGACGTTTGGGTCGTTACCTCTCTCGTTTAACTTGAATCAAACAATTATTAATTTGCTTTAAATCTATTTTGTTCTTAGTTAAATTATAGCGTAGCAAGACAAAGATTACCAAAAATTGTTTTCGTCTGCTGAATAGTTGAAAAAATAATTCAATTTAGTTAATCAACTCGACAAGTCTATGTGGGATCAATATGTGGACTTAACCTCCTGTATTACTTGTACGACTACGTATACTTGCCATGCATTATCCTTAAAACACCCACAACAGGTTTTAACAATTTACAGTAAGAAGATAAGATAAGAACAGTGATAAAGATAAGTTCTTCCTTGAAATCAATTTTAAAAATCAAATCAAGAATCGATTGAGTGTTTAGAACCTTTACCTTTTGATATCCAAATCCTAACACTTGAAATCAGAATACCTATGAAGCTACCTCTTTAAATTAGAAACAATCGAAACCAAAAACAACGGAAGAATCACGTACTAGTCGATAAGCTTGTATCTCTTAGCTCGTATCTTACTTGGATTGATCTTTACCCTTGAATTCGATCATGTTTATATGAATCTTTTCCTCTTTGAACTAAAATCAATGAAAGAAACACTACTAGTCAATAAACTCGTAGCTCTTGGCTCGGATCTAGCTAGTACTGATCTTTCCCTTTGAATTCTATCATGTATATATGAATATCTAGAGATAAAATGCAATTCATGCCTTAAGAAAATGAATAAATAAGCTCAAACTATCTAAGTTCCACTTATAAAGCACCACTACCAAAGTCACCTTCGTGATGCGGGTGTTGCGTTGGTTGTCTCATGGCAAGGTTTCTTCCTAGCTTTTGTGCATTTTTCCTATCCTTCTAATGTTACGTCCGCGACTTCAACTCCCAACATTTTATTGACAAATAACATATAGCAGTAAAACTTGACCAGTACGCCTCTATCTTATGGGTTAATCAGTTTAATTATATGGGGTGTTACAAATATTATAAATATTTTTGTGCCTTTTTCTAAAAGAACCGGGTTCCCAGTTTTGCATTTGTAATAATTCATTCATCTAAAGTGGAAAGAACATGGTTCCTTTAGTTATACATATGTAACGCTCTCAGCAAATTATGTTTCAATCCTTTACATAGTATTAATTTTCATATGCATGGGACTGGTATTTTCTAACCTTTCCATTGCTAAATCCCACACTCCCTCCTTGATAGGGTTCTAGCAAGTGGAATTTTGTTTTTCTCCAGTCATGTGTCAAAAGTAAACACTCTCCATGTATCACATTTTCCCTCCTTCCACTCACCTTAGCCATCAAGATAATCAAAGGTTAGTTTTAGAAATTTAGTCTAGCTTGGATTCTTTTTTTGAGTAAAACAATGAATTACATTTTTTTTAGTCCATCTTGCCAGTCTTACATTTTTCAGTGAAGAATCAAATTCAGTACTTTTTCTTTTCTCAACATAGTATACATTTTTCTAAATTTATTTGAATTTGGAATGCGTGCATCCTTGAAATGTCCATTGTTACCGCAATGTGCGCATAAATGATTTCTGAATAGAAACATAATTACTTTTGAGATTATATGGGGTCTTAATCTTTTTATATCCTGATCCTTATTTGTTACTACTGTAATTTACCTGCAAAGATGTTAACACTTTAGAGTAGGGGTGGATTTGATACGGTATGGTATAATATTAAAATTTTGATTTGGTAATTTCAATTTTTTATTTTTAGAAATATTATTTCCTTTATCTCAATTTATGTATAACATATTTTTTTAGTTAATCCCCCAAAAAATAACATATTTTCTTATTTATCAAATGTTTAATTAAACTATCAATATCTTACTCATATTGGATACCACTTTTTTGGTAAAAAATCTATAAAAGGCGTACTCTTCTATTTAAATATTTATTTCTTTTAAGAATAGTTTTGAAACATTGTGAATCTTTTTATATTTCTTAAATTTCATGCCCCAACAAATTACATCACATGAGACGAAGGGAGAATACTATTATCATACCAAATTACTTCGGTATGATTCGATATTTTAAAGTTTGATTTTGATTTTTTGCAGTAAAGTAAATTGGTAAACATAGCTCATTCGATTTTGACTTACATCTACTCATATAATTGAGAATAATGACTTTGTTTTTTCAAGAAACGTCTCAATTATATCAAAGTAAAATCTTATACATGTAGAGTTATTCAAAAAAAAAGTACAAGTTTTAGTGTATCTCGAGTGTTAGTGTAATATTTTTACCTCTAGAGGGTGCATTAAGAAATTTGCTTCTTTCAGCCTTCAAATCTGATTTTTCATTACCTAGGGTGAGTTCCTAGTTCTTCAAAGTGTTAATCGTATTTTCTAGGTTCTCCTTACATGCTTCTAGATTTTCAGATTAATTTTAAGAGCAGTATATGAATTCATCAATTTATTCTTTTCATCATAGAGACTTGCAAAAGAATCAATCACTATGTGAGCACACAAACTAGTGTTTTCTTAGAGTAAGTATGAATAGCACCTTTAATTTGAGTGAAATTACCTTAAAGTCATCATCTTTAAAATTAGGTGTGAATTGACCATCAATGCAGGGATATATTCAGTGTCAGAGTCATCATTGGCTATCAAGGATTGGTCTTCCCTTTCACTATAATCATCAGATTCGTCATTTAGGACATGTCCCATTGTAACTAGTTCTCTCTATACAATTTGATATGCTCTCTTTGTAGAAACTTTATTTTTAGGAACTTAAATCTTTTCGTTCAGTCACTCTATCAGGATTAATTTTTGGACACTGCTTGATGAAGTAATCAGGACTGCCACGCTTGTGGCATACTTCAATATTGCTTTTTTAGGAATTCTACTTTTAGATGTACTATTTTTATTAAGAAAATCATGCTTCCTCATCGCGTGTTGAAATCTACGTGTCAATTGTGTCACTTGATCTTCATCATATTCTTTATTCTGAGTAGCCTTAAGAACTAGGTTCATATTCTTGTGTGGTGTAGCATATTTTCTATTGTGAAGTTTTTTATCTCATAGATTCTTAAACCATGAGCTCATCCATAGTTGAGGTTTCCAAGTTCTTAATTTCAATTATTGTGTTGACCTTGCTTTATTGGGATTCAGATAGGATATCCAAAGTTTCCAATCATCTTTCTTCGACGGAATGACTTCTCCAAGAGAACTCATTTTCTTTAGTAATATCAGTGAATATGTTGAACATCTCTTAGAGGTTTTATTCCTCGTTCATCTGGAAGAATTCATATTACCTATTCAGAAAAATTATCTTTGACTTATTACCCAATTGGTACCTTAATGAGTAGTCTGTCGTGTATCATAATACTTATTTTACAATTCTTCAAATAGAGATTCGATCGTACTCATCATGTCCAATCCCATAAATAAGGATCTTCTTAGCCTTGTTATTCTTTTGAATTGCCTTGATGTCCTTGTCAGTCAATTGGTCCCTTGTCTTAAGACCAATTTCTTTCCCTTAAATCCTTTGACCTTCCTGGATAATGTCTCAAATCTTCAAATTTCTCCAACTATGAAATTTTGTGTTCTTTCCTTCCACTATTCATAGTATTTTTTATTGAAGGATGATGACCTTGTAGTTGATTGACCTTATTGAACTCCAGATGGTGCAACCATCTTAAATTCTTTCAAGGTGTTAATCTTAACTGAAAGACCCTACTTTGATATCAATTGTAATTCTATGTTGCCTCCTACTGTACTAAAGAACTAGACTATTTAGTCACCAAATAAGAAGTAAATTGTGAAATATAAACAATACAAGAATTTTTAGCATGAAAAACTTCTTACTCAAGGGAGTAAAAAATCATGACTAGTCTTGTAGAATTTTCCTCAAATTTTCACTAAAACTCAAGAGGTTTTTAGGTTACAATCCTATAACTAATGGGACTAACTCTAGTATCTTTCACTCTATAATTAAATCAACTGTAATAATTCTTTTTCCGGCTATACTCCTCATAGTCTAGAAAGTAAACTCTCAAATTTGAGTACTTTCATCACCTACTATAAAGCTTCTATATAAGTAATAGGTTACAATTCAAAATTTTATTTAAAACATGTTAAGTATTTTATTTTTTATATAATATTTATTATGTATTCAACAAATTTCAACAGAGATTTAACCCTATGTTCATTTAGTCTAATAGGTAAACATAGATGAACGGTCTAATATAAATGGCAACTTGTAGTCCACCTCAAGTTGTCGATACTGTAAAATGTATTTTATGGATTACAAGAAAATGTAACTAATACTAACAAAGCAAAACACTTGCAAATTTTTGTTTGTTTTAATTTAATTAGTATTAATCAAATATTTAAAATAAGCTAAAGAAATTACTTACAGGTTGATTGGACGAGTTTTTAAGCTGACAAATGTCTAAACTTATGTATTTATGATAAATATCTTAATTTTACTATTTTTTATTTTTTAAATTTACTCATACCTTTATTATTTACTAGTCTCTCCATATATATGTTGTATGTATATTTTATGTTGCCTTTTACTTAGTATACATATTAAAAATATTTAATGGATACATACTCAAAAATATATAATTTAATAATATAACCAAAAACTAACACGAATGCATTACCTTGAGACAATCTATGAATAAATTCTAAAGACATACTCTTGGACAACTCTTTCTCTATCAGTTAAACTTTGGTATATCTTTGCTTTCCTTTCTAAATTTGATTGCTCTAATAGACGACATCAACTATAACAATATATTGCTCCCTGACATAATTATTGTCAAAATTGATTGTTCTTTCCTAGAATATTGAAGCCTCATTTTTTTCTATTTAAACGCCGAAATCATGCACAAAAGCATCAATTTCATCATATACGTATAAGTGATATTTGTTTATACATCGGTAAATCTTAAAGTTCAAATCTCATCCATGAATATGAAAATTTTGAATTGCTTAGTAAGTCATTTTTTATCTACGGAATAAAAATTAGATGATCCAGTAAGAAGAAAATGGCCTATATATCTCATACATTATTCCAGGGGAAAAGGATGAAAAATACCCCTATACTTTAGTATATTAGCTAACTTTGCCCCTGGTTATACTATAGGGCCAAATATACCCTCGCCGTTAATAAAGTAAATAAAATTATCCCTCAATTGAATGAAATCCTCCAAATTGACTTAAAATACCCAATTATTAAATTACCCATTTTTTTCTTTAAATCCAAACCCGACTCACTAAACTAAATAAACTTATTAGGATTTAATTATTCAAAACAAAATAAGTTCTCAAATTATTCAAAGAAAAAGCCGTAGAAATAAAAGAAGTTTGATCATACAGTTATTTCTCTTCCAAAAATATTGGAACAAACAAAATATAAATCAAATATTTACCAAATCTCTTCATATTAAGAACGATGAAATCTGATTTGGTAAATATTTGGTTGCTATTTTGTTTGTTTCAATATTTTTGGAGGATAAATAATTGTATGATCGAACTCCTTTTATTTTCAAGGCTTTTTCTTTGAATTACTTTTGAGAACTTGTTTTGCTTAGAATAATTAAATCCTAATGAGTTTATTTAGTTTAGTGGGGGCAAATTCGAATTTAAAGAAAAAATAGATAATTTAATTGAAATTGGGTATTTTAAGTCAATTTGGGGGATTCCATGTAATTGAGGGGCAATTTTATTTATTTTAACGGCGGGGATATATTTGACCCCATAGTATAACCAGAGGCAAAGTTAACTAATATATTAAAATAGAGGAATATTTTTAACTCTTTTCTCTTATTCTAAAATATTCAATTTTTTATTTTCCAAAAAACATCTTAGAGTAAAATATCTTTCTCGAATTACCAACTTATTTTCTTCGTATTATCCTTTATCATAACAGGGAGATCTTCTCTCTATCTAGTTAACTAAATGTAATTTATATAAGATAACATAAATTCAACAGTGAAGCATTTATAAGATGCGTCAATAAACTAATATGAGACTTTAAATCAAGAGGAAAGCGTATAAGAAATTTATAAATTTATCAAAATGATGAACTTTGGTGTTGCTTTATCCCTTTACTTTCTAGAAGCAATTCAAATGTAATAAAACTATATTACCTTATCTAGTAAGCTATATATTGCGTTTAATGTTATTTGAGATATGTTATAAATTCGAAGTGGTAGAATAAAAGATTACAGAACTATTAGCAAATATATATCTCATTTCATCTTTCACAAATATACATAGGAGTCTTGCTGCAAGAGAAAAAAGCAGATAATAATAAAGCTATAAATCATACAACAACATATTTCATTAGACATCCACAGCTCTCTTAGAGTTATTTATGTGACGAAACATTATGCAACAAATATTTTCGAAACCTTATAGAGATATCTTGTAATCTTATTTCACATAAAAATTCTTGAGATACATTAAAAAGAAATCTAAAGAAAAAATTAGTTAAACGTCAATGATTTAAGGTTCATGCACTCACACTAAACAACAAATAAGGGCGGCAATTGTGGCGGGGCAGGGCAGGGCGGAGCAAAGTAAGTCTTTAATGGGGTGAGGGAAAAATTTAAATAGGACATGGTAAGGTAAGGAAAAATTTAAATAGCATGGGGCAGGGTGAGTCAGAGAAAAATATTATTTCTAAAAATTTTTAATGGGTTAGGGTAGGGTAGGATAAAATTCAAGTTTAAAAAAAATTGAAATTGTCGGTAACAGTTTATAGCCGTAAGAACGTGACCTTCTTGTGCAATATCATGTCAATATTTTAAAAGATGGGAGGACTATCATCATTAGACATAGTCCTAGGAGGAATGCATTTTTTTATTAAATTATATTTTTGGTTATTTTATCATAAAAATTTGTGCTCATTATTTTGTTTTAATTTATTTGTCTTAGTTACTAGTTAAATAATTAAAAAAATATTTTCTTTAATCATAATTTTTTCAAATAATTTTTACATATTTTGAATGGTAAACTATTATGACTTATAGTAGTTTTTATGTAATTTCTAGATGTTAAATTTTATTTTTTAAAAATTGAAGATTGTATGTTCATATTCACACTGAACATTAGTTAGTTTAACCTTCATATTCCAAATCAAGCCAAGTAAATTACAACAAAGAGTAAATTTTACTTACCAAATTAGAATAATTTATTTTTGTCAAGTTGAAGAATCAAAAGTGAGATGTCCCAATAAAGTATTTATCCAATTAATTTTCATTTATAGATGGTAAAGAAGTTTAAAAAAATACATATTGCTAATGAAAAAAAAAGATAACATAAACGGGGCGGGGCAAGGTGGGGCTTAGCAGGGCGGGGCGGGGCAAGGCGGGGCTTAGCGAGGCGGGGCGGGGCGGGGCAGGGCAATTTTTTTGAAAAACGCTAAATAGGACAGAGCAAGACGGGTTAAAATACTAAATAGGTCAAAGCTTTCCCCGTCCTAACCCGCCCTATTGCCATCCCTAACAACAAATATTCGTCCTAATTATATTTTTAGTTTATTTTTATTCAACTATTGTTTGGCTTTATTTTAAACTTTGTATGTACTAAATTGTAATAATCAAGTAATGCCCCAAATTTATAATATAACAAAGAGAGAAATTCCTAAAATGTTTCTGAGTTATGAAATTTATTATAATATTACCTTCTGTTTATCTATTGAATTAAAAATAACCCACATTAATTTTTCGGGCCAAAAATGTCCTCTACATTAATCTTTCGGCTCAAATTTATCTTTATTTCTAATGGTCCTCTTAAAATAAAATAGTTCAATATTTATCTACTGTGTGGCCTAATTCGATTGGCTTAAATTTAAATCCTTCCTAAATAGATAATAAAAACCATCTATGACTCATATTTTGACCTCACCTGACCTGCCATGAAAATAATATTTAGAAATTTATTAATTATGTATATCTTCCTATTGATCTATTTTAAATCAAATCCTAATTTATTAAAACTCTATCCATAACTTGGATCCAACAAAAATCCATATCCGCCCTGTCTAATTACGCCATCTAAAAATATTTTTATATTTTGTTATAAAACTAGGAAGAGGATGAGTGACATCCATTTCCATCAAAATCCTAGCATAGGAAATCCGTTCTATAGTTGTAGTGCATTCATCAACATACAAAGGCCTACCTATATCACTCTCTATACCGCTCGGCGCATTCTTACTCCCGCAATTTAGGGTTAGGTTAGGTAATTTAATCCACAACAGTATGGTTTTTAGCACCTCTTCATTAAAGTTAAACTCAGTCGTCCATGGCTTTGTGATTACAAGTCTATTATTTATAGTATAAGGGCCAGAGAAAATGATTTGTATCTCGCTCCTCCATGTTGTTTATCTTGACCACAAAGTAGTCGTCATTGTGGCAGAGGACTTTAGGTTTTGCACTAAAATTTCATTGAGTTGCAATATAACACTCAATTACTCTAATGGAAGGTGTATTCCCCACTATATACATAATGAGCGTCTTGTTCCACTTTTGATTCGCAGGTTCGATGTCCTCTTTGAGGAGATGTATTGCAATTTTCCTTTCCTTGATCATTGGATGAATATAGGTCAGATTCATTCCTCTAGCTGCCAGTTTGTCTTCAACCAAACCAGCCCAGGATTTACCTTGAGGTTTAGCAACTCCCTTAGTAGCACCTTCTGGCTCCTTCAACTTAGCCGTACCAGTGCTTTGTTGTGTTGCTCCATGGCTGCTCGGACCAATAGAACTAGCTATCCTCTTTGTACCTAGCGAATGCTGTTCCAACCCTACCAGCGAGGTCAGAGTCAGTTGTGATAAGGCAGGCTGTGTAACATCGTCCCCGTCGCTCAGATCTGCCAGTAAACTTTGCAATTAGGACTTCCCCTTTGCCTTCTCAGTATTGCGGCCCTAATTCATGAGGGACACTCCATTCCCCTTGTTATCATTACCCTGAATCTTGTTAACCTTCTTCCTCGATCGTCCCCTAGCCATAGGGATAACGCAAGATAGTAATCTCACCTAACGTGCGCCGAGAGAAAAATAATGTATTCCTTAATACTTTCTTATTAATAGCTAGTATTTTTACAAAGATGAAGATTTTATAAAGACTAATCGTATTTTGTTAAATATTTTTTATTTAATTATATTTATTGAGAATAAAAATATAATCGATCAAATTGTTTGTAGTCATATTCAAAGAATTTTTATTTATTCATTTACTTCATATTTATTATGAATTATATAATTAAATTATAAAATATTTAACTCATTCCTAATGTAATATAATACTTATGAAATTTCCCCTAATTTAATATATCTCGTGTAGGGATGACAATAGGGCGGGGCAAGCTTTGACCTATTTAGATTTTAACCCGCCTTTTCCTGCCCTGTATAGCATTTTTCAAAAAAATTGCCCTGCCCCGCAAAGCCTCGTCCTGCCCCGCCCCATTTATGTTATCTTTTTTTTTTTCATTTAGCAACATGAATTTTTTTAAACTTCTTTACAAATCAATAAATGAAAGTTTATTGGATAAATACTTTATTCAGACATCTCACTTTTGATTGTTCAACTTGACAAAAATAAATTATTCTAATTTGGTAAGTAAAATTTACTCTTTGTTATAATTTACTTGGATTGATTCAGAATATGAAGGTTAAACTAACTAATATTCGGTGTGAATATGAACATACAATCTTCAGTTTTTTAAAAAATAAAATTTAACATTTACAAATTACATAAAAACTACTATAAGTCATAATAGTTTACCATTCAAAATATGTAAAAATTATTTGAAAAAATTATGATTAAAGAAAATATTCTTTTAATTATTTAATAGTAACTAAGACAAATAAATTAAAACGAAATAATGAGCATAAATTTTTATGATTAAAAAAATCAAAAATATACTTTAATAAAAAAATTCATTTCTCCTAAAACTATGTCTAATGATGATAGTCCTCCCATCTTTTAAAATATTGACATGATATTGCGCAAGAAGGTCACGTCCTTTCAGATATAAATTATTACCGGCAATTTCAATTTTTTTAAACTTAAGTCTTATCCTGCCCTACGCTAACCCATTAAAATTTTTTAGAAATAATATTTTTTCTGATCCGTCCTACTCCGCCCTATTTAAATTTTTCCTTGTCTTGTTTTACTCCACCTTATCCTGTTCTACTTAAATTTTCCCTACCTTACACCATTAAGGACTTGCCCTGCTCCAGCCTAGCTCAATTGCCGCCCCTAATCTTATGTCATACCATTGTTGGACTGGTCTATGAATCTATGATAGATCGGACCACTCAATGCATAGGTTAACACATGTATTAGGAGAAATAATTAAATAAAGAGAAGGCCATATTCATTAAATTTGGTCATAAATTTAATATCCTTTGAACCTAAAAATATATCATTTTCATCTCAAATTATTTATCATAATTTTATTAAAAACTTTTTTAAAAAATATTAATAATTATAAGGATATTTATTAAGCTATTTTACTTTTTATTGTATTTGAGCAATCATAATATCGTCTCATAATTTAGATATTAGTATGTAATTTTTAAGAATAATTACTAAAATAAAAATAAATTAATTTAATTTATTTTAAACTTTTAAAACGAATAATAATTTAAAATAATTATTTTTAAAAAATTATGATAATAATTTAAAATGGAAGGAATAAATTTTACTAAATATATTGACCTGGCCTATTGCATGCATTAATTTGGAGAAGCAAACAAGTATGTAACTAATACAGCTAGCGTTTTCACATCCAGATGAAGGAAACACGTAAAGGGATATCGTTAGGTTTACGTTTGAAAAGTTGCTTTTCTTTTTCTGTTGCAGGAACAATTAAAATTATTATTTTCTCTGTTCTAATTTACGTTTAATGTATTTAGATTTAGCATAAAATTTTATAATTTATTAATTCCAAATAAATTTTAAATATTTTTGTGACATATATATTATTTTATTAAAAGTAAAATAAATATTTTTAAATTAAATTATTATTAAATATAAAATATATTATTTTTTAAAAAATTGACTAAAAAAATGTGTCTGCTAAAATTGTGACGGAGAGAGTAATTGTTTTTTTTTTCTTAAGGAATCAAATGTTGACCCCAAATATATGTTGTTCATTCCAAATTGCCCCCCCTGAATTCATGCATACATGTGTTTAGGCTGAATTTATGCTTTTCAAACATGACTCATATAATAACTATAATTATTGGATTTGACGGATATCCAAGTCATGTTTTAAAATTAAATTAATAAATTTCTACTTAAAAAACATACCATTGTGAAAGACTTATAGTTCACAAAAACATCTTTTTAATTGTTTTGGTCTGGAAACTGAAGAAAAGAAAAGAATAACAAGAAAGAGAATAAAATTTAAATAATAATAATAAATATATTTGATACAAATTTCCTAAAAATAATAATAAATTATATTTATTGCTCTCTCAAAAAAAGTGAAATATACTCTTCTTGCCATCTCAATGCTTAAAGTAATATTTATGTCATCTTAAAAAAATTTAGGGATGATACTAGAATCCCTAAATAAAAAAAAATGTGTCCCTGAAACTTGAATCATAGGTTGAGGATATTTATACCTTTTCTCTTTTATAAACTTTCCTTTAATATTTAAAAATCATAAAATATTTGACTATACGTGTACAAGTTATTCAATATTTGACGACTTCTTTAGTCACTTCCACATCTGTCGTATTCGAGAAAGCTTGCTTTGTGGCGGAGCATTTAGCAATGCCAGCAGCCTGGTGAGGGCTGGCTGTCTGAGGACAGGTTAAGGCAGGGCCTGCTGGGCTTGCTTCTCATGAGATTGGGTGAGGGAATCAGAAAGGGTCTCAAAAACCGGGCGGTCGGGCTTTTGGGCACACGGAAAAATGGAAGTAGGTGGAGGAACAGTAATTGAAATTGTGTAGCATAAAATGCTCTCTCTCCAAACGATTCTTCATTCACAGTATTTCAATTCGAAATCTTTAACTAAAAGCAAAATAAGATCTCACTAATCACCACAGCTTCAGATAATTTCTTAAACTTAACTCAAAATTATGTAAAAAAGAAAATTAAACATATTTTTAGATATTATTACTTGATTTTCCACCTTATATGTTCTTAATTATTTCCCCATTAAGACATTCATATTCCTTAATAATGATTGACTAACAAAATATTTAACTAAACTCTCAAAATAACCTGCAATCACTAATTTTTAAATGCTCACCAAATAAATCTATTCATATGCAATATCCCGCAAAAGTAGTAATATTATAATGGAGGAATGGTCACGACACTTTTCTTTTTCCTATTTTGGCAAGTAGGGTGAGCTGGAGGAAAGCTAAATAGATAAAAATTCCTACTACATCATTTGCTTTTTTGGCCAAACGCGGAGTTATTACAAATGTCCTTTTCTTTTTTCTTTTGGCCGAACCGCCGAAGTACTTGCTCATTTTGAAATTCGAAATTTGACGAGGAGGGGTAGGTTCTGTAATTATTCCAAACACGGAGTTCATTGTTGGTAATAAAGTTCGAACAGACTAATTATAGTTCAACGTTGTCTGCATGAATAACTGTTGCGTGTTACAGGGATAGACATAATATGGTATATGTTGAATATTATATTAAAATTTAAATTTTTAATATTGTGATTTTGATATTCTGAAATATGATATGATTTTTAAAATATTTTGATATATGATATGGTATTTAATATTTATAAAAAATATACTGAAATGCCGAATATCATACTGAAGTATATAAGTACGTATGTAATTCATATATATTATAATATAATACTAGTAAATATATAAAATAGTAGTACAAAACTAGTTATTTAGACATCGGATGTTTGACTACAGTATCTTAAATGAAATATATTTTTTTGTGTAATAGATTCAAAAAGGAATTTATTTATACTTTTTTTAATATATTTACAGTGTAAGATGTTAGTATGATATAATCGTGATATATCTTGAAAAGCCGAATTAATAACTCTCTATTGTATAAGTATATGTAAGTCGAAGTCGAATAAACTATGGTTACCAATTCACCATATCACAAAATATCGAAATTAAATTTTAAAATATCGAACCATATCATATTAATTTAATATGATAATGATATAGTACTTTTAAAAATCAAATAATAAAATTACCGTACTGAAATTTTAAATACCGTATCATATCCACCCTAGCTGTGGGCCATGAGAATAATAATGAACTAGGGAATTATCCCCTACACCCGACCACCACAAAATAACCTACTCAACCAATAAAAATAGAGAATTGAAGCCCGAAAGGGAAGAAAAGAATTTATATTGTTGCCTTTCTAAACATAACTCTTTTATATAAATACTAGTAAATTTTTTCGCGCTTTCTGTGTTACAAAAAAGTTTACTTAATTTATAAAATATTTTAAAATAAAAATTATAAATTTAAGTGTACAGCAATTAAAAATATCTTAAATTCTATCTTACAATCAGATAATATTGAAATTTAGGCCGCCAAACACTTATGAAACTTCTTTTTTTAAAAAAAATAAAAATAAAAAATATAAGTTCGCTATAATTGAAAATATCTTAAATTTATCTTATACTAGGAGAATCTAAAGTTAAAATATATAATTCCAACTCACAAGTATTTCACAAATTTATATTTAAACTTTGATTGTATTGTCCATCAAACTGTCCTTCTAATATTAAAATCGAAACTAAAATTTTAAATCCAAACATAATCTTAACAGAAAATTTTAAAAAAAAGTCGTGATAGCACAACCACCACGCTAATTTTTTTGTTTTACTTCAAGATTCTTCTTAAAATAAAATTTAAGAATGTTTTTATATACTTTTCATCGCTAGAAATGTACACTTAATTAAAGTAGATTTTTTGGTAAAACTTATTTATCTTCTTCTCTTTTAAAATTTTGTCAATTTTCCTAATTATTTTCTATGTTTCTCTTCTTTCTTCTTTTTTTTTTTTTAAAAAAAATTACTTTTAGTTTTTTCTGTCTTTTTCAAACCACTCATCACATTCTCATAATTTATACCTTCACGTTTTTTTTTCAATTCATCGGCTTCTCATCTTTCCAGCATTATTCTAAAAATTGGTATTAAATAGAGAGTATATTTTATTTTATTTTTGATTCCGTATTGGTAAAAGAGCTTTCGAGTTCATGTAGAGTAATTCTACTTTGGATTAAAAAAATATTTTAAAGACGATTTTGTTCTCAAAGTTTAATCTATAATCTCTAATTAATAATTGAGGGATATGAGATTAAACTTTATATTTAAGGTAATTTAAAAGACTAATTGGTATAAAAGAAGAGTAGTTGAGAGTAACACTCACTTGAACAAAAGAATAATCCATCAAATACTCAGCATGATCAAGTCTTATAACATCATTATGCATGCATCTTCTTATCTGCAAAATAAAGAAAATAAAAATATTTTCACTTACAAAATTATTTATTACACTTATATATATAACTATTATACAAGCTCAAACAAATTTTCATGAAAATAAATAGAAAGTGGTCTGGAGAAGGCGGTGAGTGCGATGAGGAATACACAAAGGAGGAAAAAATCACTAGCTACTTGAATAATATTTATAGGCCTGTTATTTCTAGTGTTGTCAATGCTGCAATTATATTTAAGTTATAGGTGATGAATTAATTGGGTTTAATAATTATTTTCAGAGGAGGGAAAAAAAATTCTAAAAAAGAGTTTTTTATCATAATTAAGTTAGTTAAAAGAGGGACTTTTGAGTTTTTAACACAAAATAAATGATAAAAAAAATTTCACAAGACCAAAAATTTGAAAAGTATAAAGTGAAAAGACCAAAAAAGATGAATCCAGATGTAATATGAAGAGGCACAAGACTTAGCACCAAAAATATATTATGAAGAGGCTCAAGATTTAATTAACATAAAATTATTTAGAGATTAATACACATTAAAAACTATTATAATTACAAATGATTTAACCTCTAATTGAGTTTTAATACAAACCTATTTACTATTATTTAGAAAAAAAAATGATATTTGTATTCATAATTAATCACCAAGAAAATGAAAAATTAAGAAAATAGAAAATCATGAAAAAGTTGAGAAAAACATAATTTCCTAATCTTAGAAGTATGCCACGTCACCGGTCCTGACCAGAATTATATAATATATAGATGTAACATTTAAAAATTCTAATTAGTACCATATGAATTATGCATTAAATTTTAATAATTATAATTAAGTTTATAAATTAATGAAGACATTGGAATTTCATATTCATATCGGAAGATTTGAAACAAACTCAAGCATGATCATATCATAATTACAAATATTTTAGATTTTGTATTATACATTAAGTGTTGTCTTCTCAAATTTCACTGTCTTCAAACTAAAATAATACAAAATTCAAGATAAATGAGGGGATCAAGGAAAAAATAGAAAAAGATAATTAATTTGGGATGTTTATTTACAATTCTACACAAAAATATTATAAAATTGGTGTTTGATTGCAGGGCAAAAATGTCATTTAATTTATGATGGTTATTTTGATCTTTCAATTTTATATTTTGGGTCTTATATTATTATTATTATATATATATATACACCCCCCCCACATATATATAATTTATATTTATTAAAAGTTAAATGTCACGCCCTGCCTAGGGAGACATGACTGGCACCTAATGTCACATTGGGACCTGGACTGACTTGGCTAGGGATATGCACCTCTAGTGCCTGCCAGTAGTTCAAAACTAAGAAAACAAACTGTTATATCTCGGCTGTAAACACAACCTCAGGCCGACAAGGATACATAAAAACCTGTAAAAAAATCAGCTAACCCAACAAACACAACAATAAAGGGATCCTATGCGGACCGAAAAGACCACCATGCTGTCCAGTCATAACAGAAAGAAAGACAGACAGTCATATACCAACTACACCCGACAAGGCTGCTAATTAGAAGCTACACTAGGCCCTACACGGACAACATACAAAACACATCAAATATAGGCCCCACACGGCCAACACGAACAACTAACCGAAGACTGTAGTCTGCAAGCCTTTAAGAGTGAAAATATTGATCGGGATAGGGCTTTGGCCTACCCAAATGCTATACAAATAAAAGACAGGTAAACCTCTACAACCTGGCAACTCCGAATGAAAGGAGCTGGCCAATCTGCTGATTCTAAATAGCTGCTAGGAGGTCCTGAACCCTCTCTGTTTAAACCTGCAGGTAAGTATGCAGTGCTCCATGCGAGGGCGTCAGCACAATATGAACCGAATATGTAAGGCAATAATAAAGGCTAGATAGAAGATGATCAAGAACTGAAAGTAAATAGCAAGAAGGGGAGGAAGTTAACCTGTAAGCTTTTATAACCATAGCCTGCACCTAGTATACCACTTATACAAATAAGAGTGTAAGCTGTACAGTTATACAATCATAAGCTATACCTAGCAAGCAAATATGCGAACAAGAACATAACCTAACCCCCATAAGCCTAGAAGGTACAATCATCACATAAATCACCTACCTGGGCCCCCATAAGCCCCGCAGGTGTCAATCAGTCTATATACCCCTACTAGTACCCCTGAGGTCCTGTAAGTAACTGTATCTGAGTCATCTGGGCTCCTGTAACTGTATCTGAGCCATGTAGGCTCCTGTAACTATATCTGAGTCGTCTGGGCTCCTATAATGCCATTGTGGTGTAGAAGAAGTCCATAAGTGAATAGACTTCAATATGGCCCTGTAGGCTTCACTTTAGTCTTTACAGATAATATATGGCTCAGTAAGTGATTTAGTAGCTCCGTAAGCGATACAACATCGTAGCTTCGTAAGCAATCTATAGCTTCATAAGCATTAGCAGCATCATAGCTTTGTAAGCATTATATAGCTCCATAAGCAGTTCGTACAACTAGCAGCCTCTTAGCTATTCATGTTGAGAGGCAGTACAAAATACAATCTACCCCAACCAGGGATACTGTCACACCCCGAGTCTACACTCTGGATGGGACACGAAATTTGGAGTCACAAGTAACCCCAAGTCAACTCATGGTCTATCATAACACTGGCATTCTGAATAAAAACATAGCGGAGGCTTTAAAATAATAAAATAAAATATTTATGAAGAATAACTAAATCATAAGTTTTATACAACTAAACCAAAGCTATAAATCTGAAAACTCTGTTTGTGTCTGAAAGCCATCTATCTGATGAGTTGCTGGGACAAGCTCCCAGCTAACTCCAAATATAACTGAAAGAAAATATAACTGAAAATAAATGATCTTCTTCCTCGAAAGATGAGGACTCACTGATAATGCAGCTAAAAACTTCTGAGCAAGATCTGCTAACAGTGTTGGGACTGAGAACCTGCAGCTGTATCATAAAACGATACAACATAAAAGGTATGCGTCAGTACTTTGAATGTACTGAGTAAGTGAGAGAAACCATAACAGGAAGGATAAAACAACTGAACTGCAGAGACATGCAATGACCAACTGAAATACTGTAACTGAATACACTGATATACTGAGATGGTCAAAATGACCCTTTCTGATGGTCAAAGACATGCCCTAAATTGAGATACTAATCTGAAATTCAGTACTGAACTGATTTGAACTGACTAATCTAAGACTGAACTGAGTTGACTAGTGGGAGAGTCTATAACCGACATATAACCTCGTGAGCTAGACGTGGAGTCCAATGTATACACCCCATCTGTAGGTCCTAATATATCTTGCTAAGGTATAAAGGAATGAAATGAGTGATCACAGGTCTGGGCCAGTACGCCAATAAAATATAACCTACGGTGGCAATGTAGTTTTGGAAACCTGGGTGTGCTGGATCCCGGTCCGCTCGGTGCTAAGTCCTACTCCCACTATATAGTCCTAGACTGATTAATAAGCTGATAGCTCAAAACTGGGGCCCAAGACTAAGTCAAGAATACCTATCTGGAAGTATCCTGAGGTCCTATCAGACCGGATTATGTAAATGGTGTTCTAAGACTAGTCAGAGCTGCTTATCTAGAAGCGTTGTAACCGTCTAAAGAACAAACTGTAATCTGAAGCTTGGGTCCTAAGGCTGGTTAGAGCTGCTTATCTGAAAGAGTTATGACCGCCTAAAGAACCACTAAAATTTGATACTGAGTCTAATATTGATAACTGGGAGGCATCACTAACACCTCAAGAATTAACTATCGTTAAACTGATCAGCTGACATTACTGGATTATACTGAATATGCTAATAATTGACTGAGACTGGACTAACAAGCATCTGATTGAATTCTCAATATTTTCTAGCAATATGGAAAACCCAACTGATAAAATCAATCCACAAGGAAGAACCACTCCAACAGGCAAAATTCTAGTTTACTGAATTCAAAACTAGGGCTAAAACTATCCTTACAAGAATGAGTGTTAACATGATAACTAGGTAGTGGAAATATAACAACAATCAATATAGACAACATCCTGCATGTTATAAACAAAGTCTGACATATAATTTATTCATATTCGAAAGTTTCAAGGCTAAAACTAATAGAGAAGATAGAGAAGATTTTGGGGATATAAGGAAAGAACTATTCCCTTGTTGAATTTAAATATACCTGGTGATAGAAATCCCTGAGAGAATCCCTTGAAAATTTGAGGAGAATTCGATTTCTCTAGCTTCTACTCTGAGCCTTTTCTGAGAGAATTCAACGTTCTAACTTTTGAGGGGATGAGAGAAATGAAATAAACCACCGGTTACCCCCTATAAAACACCTGATTAAAATCCAAAATAACATAGTTTAGAGTCTAGGAGTTTAGAAAATTACGTAAAACTCCCTAGGAAATTCGCAATAAAAAGGACCCTGCTAGTCCCCAGGAGGCACTCCATGAGTCGTGAGGTCATTGACGACTTGTGATGTCCAATATTAATGTGCACTGGAAATTTTCTACAGATTTCCAAACCTGCCAATGACTGTCTTCACGAGTCGCCAGGAGACCTAACGACCCGTGACGTCTCCCTTTGCCACTGAACCAAAATTCCTCTTCAAGGTCACTATGGGATACTTGACGATTCGTTATCGGTGACCATGACTTGTGGTCACCTCCCATAGTCCTCACTGCTGAAAACCACCTGGGGGTCACCACGGGCGACACCATAACTCGTGGTGTCCCAAACAAGTCGTGGTAAGGACCCGTTAAGTGCACTGCTCAAATTTTCCAACTTTCAGTAAACCCTTGACCAAGACTCACATGACGACTCATGGTGTTGACCACGACTTGTGGTCACACCCGTGGTCACTAAATTTCCCAATTTTTCAACCAAGTCTGGGCCCTTCCCTACGAATCACTCCACGACTCGTAGCCTACCTTACGGGACACCGGACGAATCGTTCTGTGACCTGGTGTAGAAAATTTTATTTTCTCCATTTCAACTCCCGGATCTGATCTTAGGGTTTCTGGAGCATTACAGATACTATGCTACAATCCACAAATCTAGTCACTCAAAGGCGTATCTTGCCCGATAAGCCTAATACGACCACTACTCATCCCTAACACAGTTTATATAGCTGCCAACAGGCACACCCCGTGTGCCCACACCTGAATAGAGGGCACTAGCAGCGACTACAACCTCCGTTGGCTCGAACAGAAAAGGACGAGGACTAAGTGACCTAAGTGATAGGCTGAAGGTCATGCTAGAACAATGATAGCTCGTAAGCGAACAGTAAGGCTGCATGAGACCAACTATTTTAGTTCCTTTGCTTAGAACAACTGTAGGGCTGGTACAAATCGAACATGCTCCTAGGCAATCAGCCCTGACTTCCCACAGGTAGCTTGCTACAATTCTTAGCTCGAAGGTAATATTGTACTATCATGGTTCTATTCCCTGAGACGTTAACTTAGTCTATCCAGATTTTATATAGCACTCAGGGTGATTCCTAGCCTCGTAGGTAGGTATATCAGGATTTAGCCCTTCACGACAACATGCATGTGGGCCTCCATAAAAGTAGCCCGGGGCATTGGCCCCACGTCTAACTTACTAACAAGGTTCCTTCCCTTAGATTATCAGCTAGTCTATCAGACTTCTAATGACTGGGTGGTTGCTTGAGTGACCTATACAACATGCAGTACTTCAGTTGAAGCTAACAGTCACTGACAGTGGCTAATCATATGGCAGGCTATTACTCAGTTCATTATGTAACCATGGTGCCATCGACTCGAAGGTAAGACCATCCTATCAAGATTCTATTCCTAGAGGTTTCAAGGTGGTCCAACGTCCTATGGGCGAGCTTTACTGTCTATATGGGCATCCACCAGAAAGTTATATTACCCAGCTACGCCCTATGCTGTCCAACTTCACCAAATCAGCCCCCACAACTAACTACAAGCTTCAAAGGCCATGGTACGACAACAAGATATCAGAATCCCACTAATACTGTGAACAATTGAACAGGAAAGTTTCTATGACGCTCCCAACATTTCTCCCACCGTATTTATTCTTTCTCGATAGGGAATACCATGATATAATCTCAATTTGTCTCATAGCAGTTAACCACAACATATATAATCCTTATCTATTTTCAATAACTAATCACAACATACCTACGTTCAATTTACTTGCAAAGGTTAGGTCGTATCAACTATACGACGAGAGTAACTTGCCGAAGAGATAAGCCTTAATAAATCTCGAATGCTGATTTTTGTTTATCCAAATAGTTCCACCCTACAGCTGATAATTCCATGCAATTACAACCTCTATGCTGAGAGAATAAGGCTATTTTCAATAATAGAAATGGCTAATAATGATATCTTTCAAAGAACATTGACTACAATTCAACTTAATTTAATTCGGCCGAAAACTCACAAATTCTCGAGAGTCTAGAAGGTAGAAATGCTTACCAAACACTTGTAGCCGCTTATGACTCAATTAGAATTGATTTCTATAACTTTTACTCGACGGGGTTCCGGTACTCCGAGCGAGTTTTCAAGAAATAACTCCGCAGGGACATTCCTCGTAGGCCTAGAACTCGCTATCCTAGACGAATTTGCATTTTGAGGGAATTTAACAGCGTAATTCTACCAAAAACCGATAGAAAGTTGAGAGAAAACATCGAAGGGGCTGTGGGTCTATTTTATGAAATGTTTCAAATGATCTGAACTTAACTTGAACACACAAATATATAAGGGCGGTGGCTGGGGGGGCGGTGTGCCACACATTGCGCCAGGCCATGGCTATGGGCTGGCAGCACGGCGCAGCGCCTAGTGCACCTGGCCTCCAGCCCCGGGCTCCTGCTTGATTTGTAACATGCTCGTATACTCATCCCCCGGCCCCATTCCCGCATGCGTCGTACTCAAACATTCTCAATATACGTACGTACACATCGGCTAAATAATAGAGATACGGTGTGTAACGTCATTCCCCCTGTCACACCCCAACTTGGGAGGCATGACCGGCACCTAGTGCCACACTGGGTCTGAACTAGTCTAACTGGGCACCTAGTGCCACACTGGATCTGAACTAGTCTAACTAGACTGATGCACTACTGGTGCACAATGACATCAATTCGAGAAACCAATGAGCTATATCTTGGCTGTAAATACCGCCCCTGGCCGACAAGGCCACCCATATAAGAAGACAGCTAATCAGAACAACACAATAACCGGGATCCTATGCGGGGCGACAAGACCATCATGCTATCTAGTTATAACCGAAACGTAAATCAGGCGCTAAACTACGCTATGGCCGACAAGGCCACTATCTAACAGCTAAGCAAGGCCCACACGACCATCATAGGAAGTAAAGCACACATGGGCCACACACAGTTAACAACAACTAACCACAGAGAATATACAACAGACTGCAAGCCTCTAGGAGTGATATAGTGGCCAGGACAAGGCCCCGACCTACCTAAAACTATACATCAAAAGGAAGTCCTGCCTAGCTTCAGCTCCAGAGGGAAGGAGCTGAATGAACTGCTGACCTCAGATGGAGACTAGGAACGTCCCGAACCACGTCTATCTACACCTACAGGCAAGTAATGCAGTGCCCGAGTGGGGATCAGTACAATATGTACCAAATATGTAAAACAGAAAGATAATAACTTGACTGGAAATTGGAAAAATCTGTAGTAATCAAAAGAGGGAGAGTAAGGATTTATCCTGCAATACCTGGATTATCTAATATATCTAAACAACAAGTTTACAAATGCAAACAAAAACCTAACCTGGCCCCCATAAGCCTGGAAGGTACAAAGAGCACAGAAAAACCTACCTGGGCCCCTATAAACCCAAGAAAGTACAAACAAAATCCTCTATACTCATTTGACTACTAAGAATTGTATAAACTGTAACTCAGTACGACCCTTACAGCCTTAGTAATAGGAACATGATACGACCCTCACAACCTTTGTAAATGAAACATGGTACAACCCTCACAACCTCTGTAAAATAGAACATAATATGGCCCTCACAACCTCTATAAATGAAACATGATACGACCCTCACAGCCTCTATAAAATGGAGCATAATATGGCCCTTACGGTCTCTGTAAATGGTACATAATATGGGGTAACAACTAACTAATCAATATTCGGGTAGGCCATTTTAGATAAGCTCATTAGAACGAGGACTACTATTTCATTGTTACAGACTCAATTCATTTTACAACAGCTGACCCCAATAAGTTCATTCTAAAGTACTGCAGGTATATGAGTTGTAGTAACTCACAACAACATAACTTTTCGAAAGAAAAGGCCTACATACCTCAAGTGTTGACTTCCTGTCTAACTGGCGACTTTCAATTTGAATTCAATATCCCTACGCAAGTACAATCGTATTACTGGGAGAACGAGACTAGTTTCAGTACTCAATTCAGTGAAAAAGATAACTTTTGATAATAATATCAATTATATTTTAGCTTGATGAAATACGATCGAAAACGTATAATTTCTCGAGAGTTCAGAAGGGAGAAATGCTTACTTGAAGCCTGTGATCGTATAGAAACTAATTTGAAGCAATTTCGTCAACTCTAACTCGGTGAAGTTCCAATTCGCTGGGTGTTTTTCAAGAAAATAACTCCATAGAAATGCTCTCGGCAGGCTTATACGCCAGTACTTGAAGTTAATCAGAGTTTGGACGGTGTTTCATAGCATATTCGGACGAATTTCGATGTAAACTCTCATGCTCTCTCACTCTCTGGATGGCCTTATGTTTATCAAAATAATTTCCAATTGAAACAAGATGGTTTATATATAACTTGGTCGGTGGGCGCAGGGTCCGTGCCACGGACCCTGTTGCGCCAATTTGGCTCCATAGAATGGAGGCCAACGCGCCAAGTGAGGTCCGTGCCACGTTGCCCCTTTGGGCAGCTGGCCCGGCCTCCTTTCGCGTGGTCTCGACCCCGTGCTCGCTCGACCTCTTCCCGGGCCCTTTCTCATATGTATGAACTTTAAAACTATACGTACGCCGACTAAACATTAGAAATTTATGGGGTGTAACATCCTTTCTCCCCTTAGGACCATTCATCCTCGAATGTCAACTTAAGTTTACTGGAGTCTGACTCTTTTAACTGCTACTTTGGGAAAATTTTGGCAGAGTCTCCTCTGTAATATGGACTAACTGAAAAATCCTGAAACGCAGAAAAGTCCAATACATGTACATCATATGACACTAATAAAACTCTTGCACAACAGAAAGATAGTCAACTAAGCAGTGTTAATAACTTAAATCATGGACAATAGCTAAAACAACGACTCTACCTCAACTGCATAATCAGAACTAATCCTGTAACAACTGAGGGTATCTAGATTTCATATCATCCTCGGCTTCCTAGGTCATTTCTTCTTTATTTCTATTTCTCCACAAAACTTTAACGAAGGCAACACCCTTGGTTCTCAATCTATGAACTTGCCGATCTAATATGGCTACAGGAACCTCTTCGTAGGCTAACACCTCAGTAACCTGGACGTCCTCGACTGGTACAACACGGGAAGGATTCCCTATACATTTTCGTAACATTGATACATGAAAGACCGGGTGAAAAGACTCTAATTCTAAAGGAAAATTTAACTCGTATGCCACCTAGACTATTCTCCGGAGGATTTGATATGGCCCAAAAAACCTTGGCCTAAGCTTTCCCTTCCTACCAAACCTATTACGCCCTTCATGGGTGAACTTTCAAAAATACCCAGTCACCTATATTAAACTTCAGGTTTCTACGCTGCATATCAGCATAAGATTTCTAACGACTCTGAGTTGTCAATAGACATTCTCTGATAAGCTTTACCTTTTTCTCTGACTGGTGAATCATATCTGGCCCAATTAACATTGATTCTCCTACCTCAAACTAGCCAACTGGGGACCTACACTTTCGCCCATATAACGCCTCGTACAACGCCATCTGAATCGCCGAATGATAACTGTTATTATAGGCAAACTCAACGAGGGGTAAGTGTTCATCCCAGCTAGCCCCAAAGTCTAGCACACATGCCCGTAACATGTCCTTGAGCGTCTGAATCGTACGTTCTACCTGCCCATCTATCTGAGGATGAAATGTCGTACTTAGATTAACCTGCGTTCCCAAACCTCTCTGAAATGACTGCCAGAATCTAGCTGTAAATTGTGCTCCTCTGTCAGAAATGATGGATACAAGGACACCGTGTAGTCTAACTATTTCTCTGATATACAATTCGTCATAGTCCTTGGCTGAAAAAGTGGTTCTGACTGGTAGAAAGTGAGCTGACTTCGTCAATCTGTCAACAATAACCCAAATGGAGTCAAATCTGCGCCTGGTACGGGGTAATTCTGTCACAAAATCCATGTTAATTGCTTCCCATTTCCACATAGGCACCGCTATCTCCTGAGTCAGGCCGCCGGGTTTCTGATGTTCTGCCTTCACTTGTTGACAATTAGGACACTGTGCCACAAACTCAGTGACATTCTTTTTCATTCCAGGCCACCAATATGTCTCTTTTAAGTCATGGTACATCTTTGTTGAACCTGGATGAAGAGAATAGCAAGAATGGTGTACCTCTACCATAATTTGCTGATGGAGTCCTGCTACATCGGGATGCAACGACAACCTCTGTACCTCAAATTCCCATCGTTGGCTACCTCAAAGACTGATATCTCACCATGCTGCACTCTATCTCTCAGATGTTCCATATAGGAATCTTCATATTTCCGCTCCTTTACTCCTACAACCGGGAACGATACTACTGTATTTTGAATTATGGCCCCATTGTCCCCTGTATCGACTACCTGAATGGCTAAACTGGCTAGCCGGTGCAATTCTCGAGCCATCTCGCGCTGTTCTGGCCTCAGGTATGCTAGACTGCCCATAGATCGATGACTAAGAGTGTCCGCCACAATATTAGCTTTCCCTGGGTGGTATAAGATGTTCACATCATAGTCTTTCAACAATTCTAACCATCGGCGTTGTCGCAAGTTCAGTTGACTCTGTGTAAAAATGTATTGAAGACTTTTATGGTCGGTAAAAATATCCACATGCACCCCATACAAGTAATGCCTCCATATCTTTAAGGCGTGAATTACTGCAGCCAACTCTAAATCATGAGTGGGAAAGTTCTGTTCATGTTTTCTCAGCTGCCTCAAAGCATAGGCAATTACCCTACCATGCTGCATCAGAACACATCCTAACCCAACACCCGAAGAGTCACAATATACTGCATAACCTTCTGAACCTTCCGGTAAAGCTAACACTGATGCCGAGGTCAACCTGTTTTTCAATTCTTGGAAACTTTGCTCGCAGGCTTTGGTCCACTGAAATTTTGGCTATTTTTTGAGTCAACTTAGTCAATGGTGCTGACAGAGTAGAAAACCCTTCCACGAACCTTCTGTAATACCCAGCTAATCCCAAGAAACTGTGAACCTCTGTCAGAGTCATAGGCCTAGGCCACGTGTTCACTGCCTCAATTTTCTGGGAATCAACCTGAATACCGGCCTCTGATACAATGTGGCCCAAGAAAGCTACAGAATTCAACTAGAACTCACATTTAGAGAGTTTTTCATACAACTGGTGGTCTCTGAGGATCTGGAGTACTATTCGCAAATGATCTTTATGTTCTGTCTATAAGCGAGAGTAGACCAAAATATCATCAATGAATACTATTACAAATAGATCTAAATACGGCCCGAAGATACTATTCATTAGGTCCATGAACACTGCTGGCGCGTTAGTCAGCCCAAAGGACATAACCAAAAATTCCAAATGGCCATACTTGGTCCTGAAGGCTATCTTCGGGATGTCCTTCTCTCGAACTCAAACCTGGTCATACCCGGATCTCAAATCAATCTTAGAAAAGTATTTTTCCCCTTGAAGATGGTCAAACAAATCATCTATTCTCAGAAGAGGATATTTATTTTTAATAGTAACTTTATTCAGTTGCAGGTAATCTATGCACATGCGTAGGGAGCCATCTTTCTTTCTTACAAACAAAACTGGCGCACCCCACGGTGAAGTACTGGGCCTGATGAAACCTTTATCTAACATATATTTCAACTTCTCTATCAATTCTTTAAGCTCTGTAAGTGCCATTCTATATGGAGGGATAGATATAGGCTGAGTATCTAGTAACAGGTCTATGGAAATATCTATTTCCTATTCTGGGGGAATACCAGGAAGTTCATCTGGAAACACATCCGGGAATTCATTAACAACTGGAATCGACTAGAGAGTCGGGGGTTCTTCTTGCACATTCTAAACCCTGACAATATGATAAATATAACCCTTTTCTATTAACTTTCTCGCTCGAAGATAGGATATAAGTTTACCCATCGGCGTGGCTATATTACCCCTCCACTCACGTACAACCTCTCCTGGGAAATAAAACCGGACAATTCTGGTCCAACATTCTACCATAGCATAACACGGTGCCAACCAGTCCATACCCATAATCACATCAAAATCAACCATTTCTAACTCTACTAAATCTGCTAAGGTCTGACGACCAACAATCTCTACTATACAGCCCCGGTAAATTCTCCTAGAAATAATAGAGTCACCAATAGGGGTAGATACTGAAAAGGGTCGCCGAAGTAATTCTAGTGCGATATCAAACTTCCGAGCTATTAACGGGGTAACATATGACAGCGTAGAGCCTGGATCTATTAAAGCATAAACTGAGTATGAAAAGACATGTAATATACTTGTCACGACATCTGGCGATGTCTCTGACTCCTATCGCCCTGGTAATGCATATGTGCTGCCTTGGCCACTACCTACCCAGATGCCCCCGACCTACCTCGACCTCTGCCGGCTAGAGTTGAGGGCCTACGCCCTGCTGAAGGTGTTGGGGCATACGAACCTGCTGAAGATCCACCCTGTTGTTCCTGACCGCCTCGACGTCTAGTCAGGCAGTCCCTCATCACGTGTCCCTCTTGACCGTAGGTATAACAGGCGTTAGAACCATATCTGCACCTCCCCTGGTGCCGGTTATAATAGGTACTACATCGGGGTATCGTTGACTCAGCCTGATCTGGCCCCCTCTGCTACTGTGAGCCTAATGCTTGCGAACTTTCGCCGGGGCCTGGCTGCCTCCGACGATCTGATCTACTGTCCTGCTACTGTTGAAATGGGGACCTAGGTGGCCTACCTGAGAAGCAGGGCCTGGTCCCGCCCTGAAAATCTGCCTGAAAATCCGCGGGTCTATCCCTCCGACGCTACTCCTGACCTAACCTCTCCATAACATACCGACGCTGTTTGAGCTCCTCTATATTTTGAGCAAAGGCCTAGATCCGTGAAATGTCCATGTCTTCTCACAAGGAGGCTGTAATACACATTTCCACATACTCTGACGCAAGCCCTATTATAAACCAATGTATCCTAGCCGACATAGTGTCAACAAATGAAGGTGCATACCTGGCTAGGGAATCAAACCTCAACGCATACTCTCTGACGCTCATCCGGCCCTACTCTAGATGCAAGAACTGCTCTACTCTAGCCTGCTGAACCTCTCGGGGTAGATAATGATCTATAAAGGCCTCAGAAAATACGAGCCATGTAGGTGGAAATGCATCTCTGCCTCGGGGTCTCTCCCAACTCTCGTGCCATAGAACCGCTACATCTCGTAATCTGAATACTACCAGATCTACTAACTCAGTGGATGAGGCATGCATGACCCTAAATATCCTCTGACGCTGATCTATAAAGTTCTGAGGATCCTCCCTACGATCTGTCCCTGTAAACTGCGGGGGACTCAAGGCCAGAAACTCACGAACTCTCAAACTGCCAGGCCCCTCAGTGGGCTCAGTGGCAACTGGTGCTACCAACTGAGGCTGACGCTGGGCAGCTATCATCTGTACCATCATATAAAATGCACCCCTGAGTTCTTGATCAGATGGCATAAGAATAGCTGGGGGTGGTGCTGGTATATCTGCCGCCCTAGTGGGCTCCGAATGTGGTGGTGAATGCTGGGGAGATCGAAGTGGTATCCCCTTGTCACCCTCAGATCGGGCTAACTCTTCTTGGGCCCCCTGCTAATGCCTTCTCCTGCCGCCACATCCATCTCTCGATCAGTCGCGGTCTGCCGTGTGTTTGGTATTTTTCTACAACCAAATAGAATAAAGCTCAAGAAGTCACCCTATACAACACGGCTCTATAGAACAACTGAATAAGAAAGAAGAGTAACCATCCTATCATGCCTCGCAGCCTCTGCCTATAGTATGTGGTGCACAACACATCCATAGACAAGACTCTACTTACATGGCTTGCAGACTCCCTGAGATACGACCTGCTCTGATTCTAAGTTTGTCACGCCCCACCTTGGTAGGCATGACCGGCACCTAGTGCCACACTGGGTCTAAACTAGTCTAACTGGACTGGTGCACTACTAGTGCATAGTGACATCAATTCGAGAAACCAACGAGCTATATCTTGGCTGTTAATACCGCCCCTGACCGACAAGGCCACCTGTAAAAGAAGACAGCTAACCGGAACAACACAATAACAGAAATCCTATGCGGGCTGACAAGACCACCATGTTGTCTAGTTATAACCGAAACGTAAATCAGGCGCTAAACTATGCTATGGCCGACAAGGCCGCTATCTGACAGCTAAGCAAGGCCCTACACAGCCATTACAAGAAGTAAAGAAACATGGGCCCCACACAGCCAATAGCAACTAACCACAGGGAATATACAACAGAATGCAAGCCTGTAGGAGTGATTTAGTGGCCGCGACAGGACCCCGACCTACCCAAAACTGTACATCAAAAGGAAGTCCTGCCTAACTTCAGCTCCGCAGGGAAGGAGCTGAATGAACTGCTGACCTCAACTGGAGACTAGGAACGTCCCAAACTGCGTCTATCTACACCTGCAGGCAAGTAATGCAGCACCCGAGTGGGCATCAGTACAATATGTATCGAATATGTAAAACAGAAAGATAATAACTTGACTAGAAACTGGAAAAATCTGTAGTAATCAAAAGAGGGAGAGTAAGGATTTATCCTGCAATACCTGGATCATCTAATATATCTAAACAACAAGCTTACAAATGCAAACAAAAACCTAACCGAGCCCTCATAAGCCTGGAAGGTACAAACAGCATAGAAAAACCTACCCGGGCCCCCATAAACCCAAGCTAGTACAAACAAAATCCTCTATACTCATCTGACTACTACGAATTGTGTAAACTGTAACTCAGTACGACCCTTACAACCTTAGTAACAGGAACGTGATACAACCCTCACAGCCTCTGTAAAATGGAACATAATATGGCCCTCACAACCTCTGTAAATGAAACATGATATGGCCCTCACAACCTCTGTAAAATGGAACATAATATGACCCTCACAACCTCTGTAAATGAAACATTATACGGCCCTCACAGCCTCTATAAATGAAACATGATACGACCCTCACAACCTTTGTAGATGAAACATGATACAACCCTCCCAGCCTTTGTAAAATGGACATAATATGGCCCTCACGGCCTCTGTAAATGGTACATAATATGGGGTAACAACTAACTAATCAATATTCAGGTAGGCCATTTTAGATAAGCTCATTAGAATAGGGATTACTATTTCATTCTTATAGACTCAATTCATTTTACAACAGCTGACCCCAATAAGTTCATTCTGAAGTACTGCCGGTATATGAGTTGTAGTAACTCGCAACAACATAACTTGCCGAAAGAGAAGCCCTACATACCTCAAGTGTCGACTTCCTGTCTAACTGGTGAGTTTCAATTTGAATTCAATAGCCCTATGCAAGTACAATCATATTACTGGGAGAACGAGACTAGTTTCAGTACTCAATTCAGTGAAAAAGATAACTTTTGATAATAATATCAATAATATTTTATTTTGATGAAATACGATCGAAAACGTATAATTTCTCGAGAGTTCAGAAGGGAGAAATGCTTACTTGAAGCCTTTGATCGTATAGAAACTAATTTAAAGCAATTCTGTCAACTCTAACTCGGTGAAGTTTCCATTCGCCGGGCGTTTTTCAAGAAAATAATTCCGTAGGAATGCTCTCGACAAGCTTATACGCCAGTACCTAAATTTAATTGGAGTTTGGACGGCGTCTCGTAGCGTATTCGAACGAATTTTGATGTAAACTCTCGTGCTCTCTCACTCTTTGGACGGCCTTATGTTTATCAAAATAATTTCCAATTCAAATAAGATGGTTTATATATAACTTTGTTGGTGGGCACAGGGTTCGTGGCACGGACCCTATTGCACCAATGGAGCCAACGCCCCAAGTGAGGTTCGTGCCACATTGCCCCTTTGGCAGCTGGCCCAGCCTCCTTCCGCGTGGTCTCGACCCCGTGCTCGCTCAACCTCTTCCCGGGCCTTTTCTCATATGTATTGAACTCTAAAACTCTTAGCTAACATATACGTACGCCAACTAAACATTAGAAATTTACGGGGTGTAACACCCCCCTTGGGAACATTCATCCTCAAATGTAGTCTTAAACTTGAGAGACTCAACTCCTTTAATTATTGTCAAAAAATTTTTGGTAGAGTCTCCTCTGTGATGTGGGCTATCTGAAAATCTGAAATGTAGAAAAGTCCAATATAGGCGTCTCACAGGATGCTACAAGCAATGACACCACATAACTCCATATATAAAAGCAAACAATTAATCAGTACTGATAATAATAGCAATAAGGGCACTATACAATACCTGAAAATTATCTTGCCTTCACTGAAATTGTATGAGTTGTATGTTACCATTATAGAGCATGAAACAACTGAAGATATCTAGATCATATGTCATTCTCAGCTTCTTAATCAATTCCTTTTGCCTTTCTATTCCTCCTTAAGACTTTACTAGGCTACATCTTTGGTTCTCAAGATAGCCCCTACAGACTTGCCAATCTAGTATAACTATTGGAGTCTCCTTGTGGGACAACTCTTTTGTAACCTGAGCATGCTCAACTGGGTCAACTTGAGAAAAGGTCTCCTACGCGCTTGTGCACTATTGTTGAACAAATCCTAGCTCCGAAGGCAACTCTATCTCATAGGTCACTTGGCCGATCTTTCGGAGGATATGGTAAGGCCCGACATATCTATGGCTAGGCTTGCCCTTCTTGTCTATTCTCATAACGTGCTTCTTTGGCATGATTTTAAAGAATATCCAGTTGTTGTTTCAATCTCCAACTCCCTATGCCGCACCTTGGAATAGGACTGCTGGCGACCTAGGGCTGTCAGTAACTGCTCTCTCATGAGCTCAATCTTCTCTTCTAATTGGTGCATCTTGCCAAGTTCCATTAACCCTGATTCCCTTACTTTGGAGCATCTCACACCATCCTGTGTGGGATCTGCACTTCTATCCGTATATAGCCTCATAAGGCACCATCTTGATGCTGAAATGTGACTGTTATCATATACAACTCCATAAAAGGTATTCTAGAATACACGCCCCCTATCTTCAAGCATCTCTCTGGAATGACTTCGAAAGTCCAGCTGTAAATTGTGCCCCTTTGTCAGAGATAATAGACACTAGGACACTATGCTGCCAGACTATCTCTCTAGTATACAACTTAGCACAGTCACAGCTGAAACGTAGTTCTGACTAACAAGAAATGAGTTAATCCCACTAGAATAACTCAAGTAGGGTCTTATGCCTGGTACGAGGTAAATCTATAATTAAATTCATATTGGCTCCTTCTCGCTTCCCCACAAGCCCGACTATCTCCTGAGTTAGCCCATCACGGTACTGATGTCCAGTCTTTACTTGCTGGCAATTGGAGCTCTATGCTATAACTTAACCATACTTCTCTTCTTCGCCTACCATCAGTAAATCTCTTTTATAATCAAACGCATTTCGTCAAACTAGGGTGGAGGGAACAACGGACATGGTTGTACCTTTGCCACAGTCTACTAACGAAGCCCTGCCATATTTGGAACGCCGAGTCGACCTCTAGGTCTTAAGACTCCGCCCCTGCTATCTCAAAGGCCGGTGATTCCTTCTGCTGGGCCCTGTCTATGGGATGTACAAGGCTAGGGTCTCCATACCGTCACTCCTTCTCCTTCATATTTTTCCCACTTTCTTTTGGCAGGTATCGCCATGTGGCTTAATCCTGAATCACTCCTTAAGGAATAGGAAACAATAATATAACACACATTAGAGAAGAGAGTACCCCCTTTATTATAAGACAAGCCCCCCGCATCCTTTCTTAAGAGATGGAGCAATCATCACTCGACAGCTCAAATGGTGCTATTTCAGTATTCTAGGTTACAATCTCATTACCTTTTAATCGTCAGCCTGATACTTATTTTTTGATGTTCAGCAGCAATTCCAAACTCTATCAGCCCACTATCGCCTAAAGTTGATTCTGCTCTTCTCCAAGGCTTTATGTTCATGTCTCACCCCTTACTTTTATAAGCTGAATCCAGGGTTCGTGCCCCATGTACTGCACTTGCAAGGATACTACTGACCAAGTCTCTTAACCTTTATCGTCCTAGCCCGCACTCGGGTCGGCTCCCATTATATAACTCTTTGCCCCTCAACATAATAGGTTTGGGGTCATAGGCTTTATTCTCCAGGTATTCCCAACCGATATCAACACACTGTGGTAGGATTAGCCTATTTCTGACCTGAGCTTTAATATTACTGGAGCCTACTACTTATGGACTCTCACATGTACTCGGCTGCTCCTAACAATCTTGCCTGTCATCCTGATATTTACTATTGTGAGGGTCTAGGTGGCTTAACTAAGTACTAGGGGTCTTGACCACTTCTCTGATACCTCCCAGGAATCAATGGGTTTAGCACTCCTTTACTATTTACTCTTGGCAACATGGTGTCAATACTCACGCTCTTTTCTATACTGAGAGAACGGCTGGGAGGTGGAAAATAACTATATCATACTTACCGTAGGCTAAGGTATGAAACTCAACAAACTCTAAAGGATGGAGATAAAAATCCCACAATTTCACAACCTCTTACACCTTTCAGGTGATCCACTGTAGCTGCTGTCCTTGTCTAATACTGAGTACTTATGAATAAGCCAACATATACATATATTACATTACTGACCTCCTATTCCGAGGGTGTAGGAATAGTTGGGAATGGTACTGGCATATCTGTTACCATATGAGGTATCTATTGCCTCGGGGACATACTGGGGAGATTAAAAAGACATCCCCCTTTTCACCTTCAGGTGGGGCTGTCCTCCAACTGTGGCACCTCACTGGTACCCTTTCCTACTACTGTAGCTAACTTGTGGCTGACTGTAGTCCATCTCATATCAATATTATTCTAGAAAGACATAAAAATAAAAGCTTAGGGACTCAACCCTATACAACTTGGCTCTATAGCACGATTTGAGAAGAAGAAGGGGTAATAATACTATCATGCCTCATAGCGTCCTACTTATAAAATGTGGCGCACAACACATTTATAAACAAGACTCTACTATACACGGCTTGTAGACTCCCTAGTTACGACGTTGCTCTAATACTAAGTTTGTCATGCCCTGCCTAGGGAGGCATGATTGACACCTAATGCCACACTAGGACCTGGGATGACTTGGCTGGGCATATGCACCTGTGGTGCCTGCCAGCAGTTTAAAATCAAGAAAACAAATTGTTATATCTTGGTTGTAAACACAGCCTCGGGCCGACAAGACCACATAGCAATCTATAAAAGAAACAGCTAACCCAACAAACACAACAATAAGGGGATCCTAGTAGGTCGACAAGACCACTATGCTGTCTAGTCATAACACAAAAAAAGACCGGTACTCATATACCAACTACAGGTAACAAGGCCGCTAACTGGAAGCTACACTAGGCCCCACACGCCTAACATACAAAACACATCAAATATAGGCCTCACATGGCCAACACGAACAACTAACTGAAGATTGTAGTCTGCAAGCTTCTAAGAGTGAAAATATTGGTCGGGATAGGGCCGGGCGTACCTAAATGCTATACAAATAAAAGACAGGTCAACCTTTACAACCTGGCAACTCCGAATGAAAGGAGTTGGCAATCTGCCAACTTTGAATAGATACTAGGAGGTCCTGAACCCTATCTGTTTAAACTTGCAGACAATTATGCAGCGTCCCATGCGAGGGCGTCTGTATAATATATACTGAATATGTAAGATAGTAATAAAAGCTGGATAGAAGCTGATCAAGAACTAAAAGTAAATAGAAAGAAGGGGCAGAAGTTAACCTGTAAGCTTTTATAACCATAACCTGCACCTAGTAGACAACTTATACAAATAAGAGCGTAAGCTGTACAGTTATACATTCATAAGCTATACCTAGAAAGAAAGTATGCAAACAAGAACATAACTTGACCCCCATAAGCCTTGAAGGTACAATCATCACAGAAATCACCTAGCTGGGCCACCATAAGCCCTAGCAGGTGCCAATCAGTCTATATACCCCTACTGGTACCCTTGAGGTCCTGTAAGTAACTATATCTTAGCCATCTGGGCTCCTGTAACTGTATCTAAGTCGTCTAGACTCCTGTAACTGTATCTGACCCATCTGGGCTCCTATGATTGTATCTGAGCAATCTGGTCTCCTATAACTGTACCTAAGCCGTCTGGGCTCCTATAATGCCACTACGGCGTAGAAGAAGTCCATAAGTGAATAGACTTCAATATGGACCTGTAGGCTTCACTTTAGTATTTACAGAAAATATATGGCTCTGTAAGTGATTCAGTAGCTCCGTAAGAGATACAACATCGTAGCTTTGTAAAAAATCTATAGCTCCGTAAGCATTGGCAGCATCATAGCTCCGTAAGAATTATATAACTCCTTAAGCAGTTCGTATAACTAGAAGCCTCTTAACTATTCATGGTGAGAGGCAGTACGAAATACAATCTACCGCAACCAGGGATACTACACTACAATCCACAAATCTAGTCACTCAAAGGTGTATCCAACCCCGTAGGCCTAAGGCGACCAATACTCGTCCCTAACACATTTTATGTAACTGCCAACAGGCATACCCCGTGTGCCCACACCTTGCCAGAGGGCACTGGTAGCGACTACAATCTTCGTCGGCTCAAACGGAAAAGGATGAGGCATGGGTGACCTAAGTGATAGGCTGAAGGTCATTCTAGAAAAATGATAACTCGTAAGAAAACACTAAGGTCGCAGGGCGATCAACTATTTTAGTTCCTTTAATTAGAATGACTGTAGGGCTGGTACTAATCGTACATGCTCCTAGGCAATCAGCCCTGACTTCCCATAGGCAGCTTACTATAATTCTTAACCCGAAGGTAATACTATATTACCATGGTTCTAGTCCCTGAGACATTAATTTGGTCTGTCCAGATTTCATATAGCCCCTCAGGGCTATTCCTAACCTCATAGGCAGGTATATCAGGATTTATCCCTTCGCGGCAACATGTATGTGGGCCTCTATAAAAGTAGCCCGAGGCGTTGGCTCCATGTCTAACTTACTAACAAGATTCCTTCCCTTAGATTATCATCTAGTCTATCAGATTTCTAACGACTGGGGTGGTTGCCTGAGTGACCTATACAACACGTAGTACTTTGGATGAAGCTAACAGTCACTAACAGTGGCCAATCATATGGCAGGCTATTACTCAGTTCATTAGGCAACCCTGGTGCCATCAACTCGAAGGTAAGACCATCCTATCAAGATTTTGGCCCTGGAGGCATCAAGGTGCACCAACGGCCTATGGGCGAGCTGTATTGTCTATATGGGCATCCACCAGAAAGTTACATTGCCCAGCTGCGCCCTATGCTATCCAACTTCACCAAGTCAGGACCCACAACTAACTACAAGCTTCAAAGGCCTTGGTACGACAATAAGATATCAGAATCCCACTAATACTGCAAACAATTGAACAGGGAAGTTTCTATGATTCTCCCAGCATTTGTCCCACCATATTTATTCTTTCCCAACAGGGAATACTATGATATAATCTCCATTCGTTTCACAGAAGTTAACCACGAAATATATAATCCTTATCTATTTGCAACAGCTAATCACAACATCCTAAGTTCAATTTACTTGCAAAGGTGTAGGTCGTATCAACTATATGACGAGAGTAACTTGCCGAAGAGATAAGTTTTAACATACCTCGAATGCCGATTTTTGTTTATCCAAATAGTTCCAACATGCAACCAATAATTCCACTAAATTGCAGCCTCTGCGCTAAGAGAATAAGGCTATTTTCAATAATAGGAATGGCTAATAACGATATCTTTCAAAGAACATTGACTACAATTCAACTTCGTATAATTCATCCGAAAACTCACAAATTCTCGAGAGTCTAGAAGGTAGAAATGCTTACCATCACTTCTAGTCGCTTAGGACTCAATTAGAAGTCATTTCTATAACTTTTACTCAGCAGGTTTCTGGTACTCCGAGCGAATTTTCAAGAAATAACTCCGCAGAAACATTCCTCGTAGGCTTGGAACTCGCTATCGAAGACGAATTTGTATTTGTATGGAGTTTAATGGCGTAATTCTACCAAAAATCGATAGAAAGTTGAGAGAAAACATTGAAGGGGCCGTGGGTCTAATTTATGAAATGTTTCAAATAATTTGAACTTAACTTTAACACACATATATATAAGGGAGGTGGCCGGGGGGGGGGGCATGGCGCGCCGCCCATCACGTCAGGCCAGGGGGGCGATGCGCCAGCCATGGCGCTGGGCTGGCAGCGCGGCGCGGCTCCCAGTGCGCCTGGCCTCTGGCCCCGTCCTCCTGCTCGCTCGGTACCGTGCTCATATACTCATCCCCGGGCCCTTTTCCCACATGCGTCGTACTCTAACATTCCCAATATACGTACGTACGCATCGGCTAAATGATAGAGACTTATGGGGTGTAACATTAAATTTACTTTTTTGTACAAAATTTTTAGTAGGAGTAGTGTATAAGTGAACGTAAAAAAGGTCGTTTATTATTTAATGGATATTTTGGTAATTCAACTTTTCAACTAAGAGACTTTTCACTTATATAGTAATATAATACACACACACATACACACATCATTTTAACATATTTTTATTTTTTATTTAGGGAATTTTAGGTTGCAGTAGTAAATATTTAGGCTTTTAATATTACAATAAAGAATAATAATAGTGGTGTAGTAAATTTTGAGATATTTAATTTTTTACAATAAAATAAAAATAAATAGAGTGAGCAGTAATTGACACATTTATTTTTGTATAATACTGAGTAAATAGAAATGTGAGGAAAATTATCAAAAAAATGAGAAAAAAAGATAAATAGAATCCTTGTCGTAAGAGAGGTGCCACATCACTTCTTTAATGCCTAACTTTATATTATATATAGATAGATAGATTTAGATATGTTATATTAAAAAAAACTTTTAAAATTATTCTTTTAAATCTCTCATTTATAATTTTTTTTCTTAATTATGTTAAATGTGTTATGTTTAACACTCTCTATACATTGTGATAACATTAAATGATAATAACAATTAAATAAATAAATTAAAAAATAATTTTAAATGAAAAAAATATTCAAAACAAAAACCAAAAAAAAAAGAAGAAAAATATGAATGGAGCTCTTAGAGACATGCCACATCAGCATGCCTCTAAGCTTTATATATATATATATATAAAGTATCCGCGCTTCGCGTAGTCATTTAAAACTACTGATTATGAAATAATACTTTTATAAATTTAATCAAAGTAAAACAAATAGATTAAACAATAAATATGCGTGCAAAATAACTTTATAAATTAAATAAATGACAAATATAAATTTCTTTCTTTCAATTAGCACTAACACTTTCTCTTTTTACAGTATCATGCCATAAAAATATGATATCTACAATATGAAGAAAATCTATCATCCTTTAGAACTACAACAATATATACCTTACATATGAAATTACATAGTAATAAACGTTAATTGAGAAAAAAAAATGATAGTAACATATTATCATTCATCCTTGAATCAATCATCTTTGATTTTATTTTATTATTTAGCCTTTTGCTTTCTGAAAGTGTTAATATTTGAAATTTTAGAAGAATCAAATAAATGTCAACATGTAATATTAAATTATTTTAATAAATAAATAATTATTGGTAAAAAGAACAATAGAAAGGTGGAAAAAGAGGTGAATAGATATTCTAGTTTTAACTTAATATTTCCTTGTATAAAGTCCACCCCTCCCTTTTGCATTACATATATCATTTAAGTGTTCCCCCATTTAAATGGCCTAAAATAAATTATTAAAATAAAAAATAAAAGGGAGTAAATGTCATGATTGCACAAAAAATCAATTAATTATATATACTTGAAGGAAAAAAATATTTCAATAAATTAACAAGTTCCTTAAATGCTTTATAATAAGGATACCAAAGTGATAGGGTTCAATTTAAAACTATATTTTTATTCCAATGTTAGTCCAGAAATACACACCTATTACTTTAAGAAGCATTTACAACTTGCAGTTTAACTTGAAAATCTATCCATACTTCTCTGCTGAATTTGAGCAAATAATTTATTGTATAGTAAATCTAAATCAAATTTACATACAAATGAAATGGGCAAACAACTGAACCCTTATTTCATATTAAGTTCCGTTAGTGACATGTCAAATGACACTTACAAGTTGAAAATTTCAAATGCATAAATATTTTAACTAACAAAACAAGAACTACAATATGAGTATTCGTCTTAACAACTTGAAATGAATGTTTTACTCTAAAATGTAATGTGGTTTACCCTTTTCTAGATTACGTGCATAGCTAGAGTTTACTATATACTATACCTGGATTCAATTATGTTGTATTTTTATGGCTTGATATGTCTTGGGACTACAGAAGTTTCACTCCAGTCATGTTCCTAATGGGCCGTCCGACATAACATCCTTGAATCCATGTCAAAATTTTGTTTCTTCTCGTCTTCTTGTCATGGTTCATTGAGCATATCAAAGGATGATAAGGTTTTTAAGGTCTTTACGTTTTCACCATAGGCATACCAAATTTGAATTTATCTTCAAGAGATATCAGTATAGATCTTTAAAGAAAATTCTGATTGTACCTTCAGCAATTTCAGTAGCGAAAACTCAGCGCAAATGCTTAATTAACATATACTTCAAATATCAATTCATAGGTCTAATAAATGACATTGACCTTCAATGTATATCCTACCACCATTACACCAAAAAAAAATACAAATCATTATAGAAAAAATCAGATAACCCAGAAACTGTAGACTAATGCATGCAACAATACAAGTATACATAGAATTAGAGGAGGAACGTTCACTATTCCAAAATAAGAAGGAAAAATCATTCCATTATGATTTTTATGGATAGAATTTAGCTATCTATATTTTATGTAATCCTATTTAATGAGTAATATTTGCTTCTATATTCATGTCCGGGTTAAAAAAAATTTGAGTAATAGACACAATCTCTTATTATATCTTTAACAGGCTTCTTATCGTTCAAAAGCTGATGTAAATAATTGCTAGCTATAGTAATAGAAATGTGACTTATGCAGACTGCAGTAGCGAAGTCATATAAATGATTAAAAATATCTAACCTTCAAAAAAAGTTATCAGTCTCTTTCAAAAATAAAAGTCCACAAAGCAATAAAAACAACTATATATAGAGGTCAGATCTAAAAAGAAAATCAGAAATTTATCAAACTCACTAACTCAATAACTAAAGGTTCAAAAAATCAGCTCAATACAAAAAAAAAAAACAATTTTTTAGAAAATTGCCAAAATAGATGGATAAAAGACATAGAACTTTTACAAATCGGTTGTAGAAGACAAAAGGGAGAAGAGAATTGAACCCCGATAAAAATCTTTGAAAGTCATCATAGCTTTCTTCTTCTTCCTTTTTTCTTGTACTTTATAAGATCTTCTCTAATCTTTTTTCCCCTCTATAGTCTTAGATTGGAGATTTTTGCTTTAGCTTTTACAAATCAAATTAACTCAATTTATGAGAGGTATAAAGTAATATTAAATAAAATAAAGAAAGATTATTAACAAATTTCAATACCTGTTATTAACATATTTTCAATACCTTGATGAAATAATGAAACAATAAGGACGTAATGTGGTTTACCCTTTTCTAGATTACGTGCATAACTAGAGTTTACTATATACTATACCTGAATTCAATTATGTTGTATTTTTATGGCTTGATATATCTTGGGACTACAGAAGTTTCACTCCAGTCATGTTCCTAAATGGGTCGTCCGACACAACATCCTTGAAGGCATGTTAAACTTTTGTTACTTCTCGTCTTCTTGTCATGGTTCATTGAGCATATAAAAGGCTGATAAGGATTGTAAGGTCTTTACGTTTTTACCATAGGCATACCAAATTTGAATTTATCTTCAAGAGATATCAGTATAGATCTTTAAAGAAAATTCTAATTGTACCTTCAGCAATTTCAGTAGCGAAAACTCAGCGCAAATGCTCAATTAGCATATACTTCAGATATCAATTCATAGGTCTAATAAATAACATTGACCTTCAATGTATATCCTATCACCATTACACCAAAAAAAAATACAAATCATTATAGAAAAAATTAGATAACTCAGAAACTGTAGACTAATGATGCAACAATACAAGTGTCCATAGAATTAGAGGAGGAACATTCACTATTCAAAGATAAGAAGGAAAAATCATTCCATTGTGATTCTTATGGATAGAACTTAGCTAGCTATATTTTATGTAATCCTATTTAATGAGGAATATTTGCTTCTATATTCATGTTCGGGGTGAAAAAAGTTTGAGTAATAGACACAATGTCTTATTATACCTTTAATAAGCTTCTTATCGTTCAAAAGCTGATGTAAATAATTGTTAGCTACAGTAATAGAAATGTAACTACTAGAAATGTGACTCCTGCAGACTGCAGTACTGAAGTCATATAGATGATTAAGAATATCTAACCTTTAAACAAAATTAGATTAGTCTCTTCCAAAAAATAAAACTCAACAAAAACAACAAAAACAACTATATATAGAGGTTTGATCTAAAAAAAATCATAAATTTATCAAACTCACTAACTCAACAACTGAAGGTTCTAAAAATCAGCTCAATACAAAAAAAGATGATTTTTCAGAAAATCGCTAAAATAGATGGATAAAGGACATAGAACTTTTACAAATCAGTTGTAGAAGCCAAAAGGGAGAAGAGAATTGAACCCCGATAAAAATCATTGAAAGTCATCATAGCTTTCTTCTTCTTCCCTTTTTCTTGTACTTTATAAGATCTTCTCTAATCTTTTTGCCCCTATATTCTTAGATTGAAGATTTTTGCTTTAGCTTTTACAAATTAAATTAACTCAATTTATGAGAGATATAAAGTAAGATTAAATCAAATGAAAAAAGATTATTAACAAATTTCAATACCTGTTATTAACATATTTTAACACCTTAGTGAAATAATGAAACAATAAGATTTTTTTATATTCTTAAATGTAAAATTTGTTGAATAGCTCTGTGACCCTCATGAATGCTGGCTGTAACTTGATCACTGGTAAGCTCTGTAAAATTCAATACAATATGAAAATTCAATAAAAAAATGCTTGATTTTTGGTTAAGAAAATTTATATTTACTCTATAAATGTTAATAATACCAGCAACTTATACAAATATAGCATTGACACAACTCAAGTAGGTTGAAGTATAGAAATACAACAGAGATCTCATCTCCAAGAACTTAATTATACTAACAATATATATTTTCTTATAGGGATAAAAAATGATACAGAAAGTACACCACATGCAATTTTCAATTTGCTAGAATATTAAAAGAAGAACTTTATAGCTTCTCCATTTGAAAAAATATAGAAAATCCAAAATTTACTCAAGTTTAAGCTAATGAATCGGTAAGTTCTATTAGCCATAACTCAAGGGAACAACTTCAATGCGGAATACTAATTTTAGTTGGTAATTAGAACCTCTTGAAAAGAGAAGCAACATAACAATTCGGTGACATGTTCATTTTAAAAGTAAAACATCTTATTGATATATGTAAATCTTTTTTGCAACACAAATGTAAGCATCAAGTTATATTGAATCCACACATCAAGGAGCAAATCAATATTGAATTGCTAGTAAGAATTTAATTCAAATGTGTAAGAGGAACTTGGTGACCAATGATATAAGAAAATATCAAGAGTTCACTCCAGATAATATTTTCAATAAAAATATTAGCACGTATAGTTCACGTGACTCCTTTATAAAGCAAGATTAGAACTTCTCTGTTGTATGTGTTTGTTGTTTAAAATCAAAGTTTAAGGATATGACATCTCACATCAAAATAACTGCGGTGACAAAGTTCAGACAAAATTATTATTCTTTTCTTTTTTTGGTAAGTGCAATTGAAGACCAAGTACACAAACACATAGAGAGTTAGATAGAGTATTAGTATTTTTAGATAAATAAGTTTTAGAGAAATTAGAGGAAGAGACGTAATTTTTAGGATTAGTAAAAGTTGTTTCTGATATTTTTAAAAATAGAACAGTTAGAAAAAAATGACTTAGTTTATTTTAATTGCTTTTCTAATAAGAGGAGGAAAAGAATTCTCTTATAATGATGAGTGATAGGTCCAATATAATACCATAAGTATTTGATTTCATAGTTCATTTCATTTTGTGCAGCTGATCAAGAAAAGAAGAGATGCAAGTACAGAGAATGTTATGAATTTTTATCATCCCATTAATGTATCAAAATAGGATAAAACCGTAAAATTTTCTGTTGTTACTCTTTTTTATTCATTTTTGCTCAAAATTGTAACCAAAAGCTTTACTTATATATAAATTATTGGTGTCCTTAAAATTCAAAATTTTATTTTAGTTTTCAAATTTAAGCCAACATTGGGCGAGTCTTGGAGTAACTATAAAAGTTGTCATCGTATTACCAGGTTATAGGTTCAAGTTACGAAACAACCTCTTGCAATAATGTAAAGTAATATTGCATAAATAAGACCCAATTTGATCTGATACTTCCCCTGAACGCACTCATAGCGGGTTCTCAATGCACTAGCCTATTCTTTTCAAGGTTAAACCAAATGTCACGTGCTATATAATTACCAATAAATATTATATGGAATAAGATTGATAACCAAGTCCATATGTCTTTTTAATGATAGACAATAAAAATAATTATTATATTTATTATGAAAGTGATTGGTAAGTAGTGGTAGGTATGCAATATCTCATTAGTTTTCAGGGGAGAGACTCATGTTCATACCCTTAAAAGAAAGCATATAACTTATCCTGAAACTGTTTTAAGCATTTAATTATTCTAATTCTAAGTATGTTGACAAAACTAAAAAAAACACCCCCTCTTATTCTTAAATACATAATTATTGTTAGGACTGTCCAAACTCCTAAAGGGCTCCAACTCATTGTGTGGTTGCAGTCCAATAGAAACAGAAGGGCGGAAGAACCTGAAACTTTTCTATGTCAAAACTTCGTGTCTTATTTTCCTAAAATTCCAACAGAACATGTGTTACTAAAATCCTTCAAGGGTAAGAATGTATTTTTTGTATATTTCGTGAAAGATTAAATGAATCTCATAAATAGGTAGAAAATTAATTAAAAGATGCATTTTTTTAGTTATGTAATAAACCTAAATGTACCAGGAATTCAAGAATATAAATTGAAAGATACATGAAACATCAAATAAACATTTAAAAAAAACTAAAAATCTCAAAAAGAGAAGAGAAGATTTATCTTGGTGGCGAGGATTAAATTTAGGCAGAATCCCTAATCTAGAAGATTAATCCTTGTCTCTTAGCTTATCCTATATTGAGGTAATAATTTCTAAATTAAATTCAATGTTACAGCCAAGTTTCATTTCATAGAATAAGATTGATAACCAAGTCTGACTGTCTTTCCGATGATAGACAATAAAACAATTATTATATTTATTATGAAAGTGGTTGATAAGCATTGACCAGTATTCAATATCTCATTAATTTTTAAGGGAGAGACTCATGTTCTTATCCTTATAAAAAGTGTAGAACTTATCATGAAACTGTTTTAAACATCTAATTATTCTAATTCTAAGTACCTTGACAAAACTCAAAAGAAGCACTCCTTATTTTTAAATACATAATTATTGTTAGGACTGTCCAAACTCCTAAAGGGCACCAACTCATTGTGTGGTTACAGTCCAGCAGAAACAGAAGGGTGGAAGAACCTAAAATATTTGTATGTCAAAACTTTGCGTCTTATTTTCCTAAAATTTCAAAAGAAAAGGTGTTACTAAAATCCTTCAAGTGTAAGAATGTAATTTTGGTATATTTTTTTAATGATTAAACTAATCTCATAAATTGGCAACAAATTAACCAAAAGAAACTAAAAATCGCAAAAAGAGAAAAAAGAAGATTTATCTTGGTGGCGAGAAGTAAATTTGGGCAGAATCCCTAATCGAGAAGAATAATCCTTGTCTCTTATCCTCGATTGAGGTAATAATTCCTAAAATAATTTAATGTTACAACCAAGTTTCATTTCATGGAATAAGATTGATAACTAAGTCTGACTGTCTTTCTGATGATAGACAATAAATAATTATTATATTTATTATGAAAGTGATTGGTAAGCATTGACCAGTATGCAATATCTCATTAATTTTCATGGGAGAGACTCATGTTCTTATCCTTATAAAAAAAGTGTAGAAATTATCATGAAACTGTTTTAAGCATCTAATTATTCTAATTCTTAGTACCTTGACAAGACTCAAAAGAAACACTCCTTATTCTTAAATACATAATTATTGTTAGGACCGTCCAAACTCCTAAAGGACTCCAACTCATTATGTAGTTGCAGTCTACCAGAAACAGAAAGGTGCAAGAACCTAAAACTTTTGTATGTCAAATCTTCGCGTCTTATTTTCCTAAAATTCGAACATAAGAAGTATTACTAAAATCGTTCAAGTGTAAGAATGTAATTTTTGTATTTTTTTTGACGATTAAATTAATCTCATAAATAGACAACAAATTAACCAAAAGATGCATTATTTTAATATGTCATAAAGCCAAATCAATCAAGAATTTGAGAATATAAATTTAAAGATACATGGAACATCAACTAACATTTAAAATAACTAAAAACTGTAAAAAGAGAAAAGAGAATATTTACCTTGGTGGTGAGGAGTAAATTTGGGCAGAATCCCTAATCGAGAAGAATAATCCTTATCCCTTATCCTTTGTTGAGGTAGTAATTCCTAAAATAAATTCAATATTACAACCAAGTTTCATTTCAACTTCTTTTTACTGCACTATATATTCCTCCATTGATTTGGAAGAAGATACATGAAACATCAACTAAACATGTAAGAAAAGCTAAAAATCGCAAAAAAATTAAAGAGAAGATTTACCTTGGTGGGGAGGAATAAATTTGGACAGAATCACTAATCGAGAAGAATAATCCCAGTCCCTTATCCTTTATTGAGGTAGTAATCTCTAAAATAAACTCAATGTTACAACCAAGTTTATTTCAATTTCTTTCTACTGCACTAATATTCCTTCATTGAGGTAAAAGGGATTGGAAGATTTTTTTTTTCATCAACAATCCCCAAGAAATTGATATATCAATTTATCTCTCACTTTTAAGATGAGAGAGGGAATGACACAAAAGAAGATGCAGAGAGGGAAGAAAAGGAAGAGGGGGAGGAAGCTAGTACTTTTGGCAGAAGTTTGTAGAGGAAGAGACGTCAATTATCAGGATGAATAAACGTGACTTTTGGATTTTTTTTAAAAATTTTAATGAATAGGCTGGAAAAAGAAGAGAAAATACAAGAAAAAAAGATAAATGAGATTCCTAGACTGTGGAGAATATAAATTTAAAGATACATGAAACATCAACTAACATTTATAAAAAAACCTAAAAACTGTAAAAAGAGAAAAGAAAAGATTTACCTTGGTGGGCGAGGAGTAAATTTAGGCAGAATCCCTAATCAAGAAGAATAATCCTTATCCCTTATCCTTTGTTAAGGTAGTAATTCCTAAAATAAATTCAATATTACAGCCAAGTTTCATTTCAACTTCTTTCTACTGCACTATATATTCCTCCATTGATATAAAAGGAATTGGAAGAAGATACATGAAACATCAACTAAACATGTAAGAAAAGCTAAAAATCGCAAAAAGACAAAAGAGAAGATTTACCTTGGTGGAGAGGAGTAAATTCGGACAGAATCCCTAATCGAGAAGAATAATCCTTGTCCCTTATCCTCTGTTGAGGTAGTAATCTCCAAAATAAACTCAATGTTACAACCAAGTTTATTTCAACTTCTTTCTACTGCACTAATATTCCTTCATTGATGTAAAAGGGATTGGAAGAAATTTTTTTTTTGATCAACAATCCCCAAGAATTTGATATATCAACTTATCTCTCACTCTTTTTAAGATGAGAGAGGGAAAGGCGCAAAAAAAGACGCAGAGAGGGAGGAAAAGGAAGAGGGGGAGGAAACGAGTACTTTGGAAGAAGTTATTAGAGGAAGAGACGTCAATTATCAGGATGAATAAACGTGACTGTTGGATTTTTTTTAATTTTAATGAACATACTGAAAAAAAGAGGAGAAAATACAGGAAAAAAGATAAATAAAATTCCTAGACTGTGAGGTATGACACGTAGGCGGGCCTAAGTCCCTCCTTTATATAAGTATATAGATATAGATTGATTTTCTATTTGCTAATCAATTGTCTTGTTCATTCCTTTTCTTTTTATTCATTTTTTAATCTCTTCCTAGTTAGTGCATTAGAAATTCAAATTTAAAATAAATTTACATGTTCATATTTTTTATTTGTATTATTATTAAAGGGAAGGGCAATGGTATAAGAGAAATAAAATTATTTTTATTCTTTTATTTTGATTTAGGACTTTGGGTGTATACATAAAAGAAAATGTAGTGTACATAATTTTATAATTAAATCATCTTTTGTTGAACTAATTGTTTCTGTATAATATTGTCGTTATTTTTTATGCTTTGTCATAATGTTAAAAAAAGGTAAAATCTAAAATGGCGGGCAAAATCTAAGAAGAAGAAAAGTCGAAGAGAGAGGAAAAGTGTGTGTGTGTGTGGGGGGGGGGGGCAGGTAAATATAGAGAGAGGGCTATTTATTTATTATTATTTTCTATTTACTATAAAACACAAATTTAAATCAACCATATGAGGCCGCATATTAAGTGTCATAACCCAAAGATTTAAAGGCTAACCCTTCACCCAATTCGAATATTAAATCAATATGCAGAAGTAATAAAAATAGCATAAATAAAGAAAGTCAAGCTTTCATAGTAATATAATAGTAGTGTAAGAAGATAAAAGAAAATACACCCAAAGCTCAGTGTCATCAGCACAAGAGCTTCTACAGAATAATACAATTGTATAAAGCTACAAAAACTATCTAAAATAGTGGAAAGGCAGGGTAAATAAAATAGAGGAAGTACAGCATTAATATGAATGCCAAATAGCTCATTAAAACTTTCGGATAATGTGGCCTCGGATAGAGAACTAGCAAGGCGCGCTAGTACTAGAATTTGTACCAAAAGATGCAGCAAGTGTAGAATGAGTACAATAACATGTTCGGGTCCATTATATGGGTATATAACTACACGCAAGTGCACGTGGTCGAACAAGTAGTTATATGGCTTAAGTAAGCCAAGTATCGATCCCACAGGGACTGGGATGAAGTGCAATCTGCTCAAGTGTACTATATTTCGATTCTAAGAATGTAGACAACAGTGTACCCAAGAGTTTGATATTTTGTTTTATAATTTTTATGCTAAAGCTAAAACAATTATCTAATTTGAGTCTGAACTATGAATGAGAGCATGCTGAGGTTAAACGAACATGTAATGAAATTAATTATCGACATAATTTGGTTAATCTTTTCCTCCGGTTGCTAGCCAAGAACATTTTTCAAGAGATTAAAACTCTCGTATTTAACCTCACTTAAGAATCATGAACCATCCACCTACATTTCTGTGATTAAAAGCAATTCATGTTCTAGCCATACAAATCCAGTTCCTAAATTGACTAATACGACTTTCAGGTATATTTCTATCCTAAAAGTAAATCAATTCTCAATTTTCCCAAACCAAGTAAAGATCATATCCTATTAATTCACAACTTTCCAATTTCGTGCTCTCTCGAGTGAAACCGGACTTTTTAGATGTACATTAACGTAGGCCACACATTAATGCAGTAAGAACAAGAATTAATAGAACAACCATGGAAGAAAAGATGAAAAACCAAAGAATCAATGATCACATTTCATTACAAGTGTTCATAACCTCAGCAAGAAGATGAATTAGCCACTCATTTGTGGATTAAACATCGTTAAATGAGTGTTAAACATACAAGCAATTGAATACAAGGAGAAGGAAAGAGAGAAAAACCCTGATAATTTCGTCCCCTCAACTGCCTGTAACCCACGTTCTTGCTCCACCAAGTCAAAATATCTCAAATAAAACCTAAGTGTGCTATTTATAGTAGTGGGACTTTTTTTCGAAATAACAAGCAACATGTCACGGAGTGCATCGCGGAGCACTGCCTCCGTGACACGCCACTGACGCGAAAGCTCTCTGAAAATCACCCGAAATTGGCCTCGGCAGCACCCTGCCGTGTTGGCAGTGTGTCACGCTGCTTGGGCAGCGCGTTGACACCTCCATGTCGCGCAGCCAGCCTGCCGTGGCATGTTGCCAACGTGTAGGTGGGCTGTTGTGATCAGCCTGCCTGCCGTGGCACGTTGCTACCACGCAGGTGGACTGTTTTGTGCCTCCTCTTTGCCGACGTTCGCGGGTTAATTCCGTTTCCAAGCCTCTACTTCACCAGCTCATGGATTAGTCACTCAAAAGTCATCAAAACCTACAAAACAAAGGCTAATCATGTTGGTTAGCACATATCTTCACATTCATATAAAATTACAGGAAAATGTATATACTAACTTAGATAAACAAGACTAATTTAAGTCATAAAGCGTATCTCGGGCATGCTATTTTTGCCCTTGATCACAACCCCACACTTAAAGCCTTATTCGTCCTCGAACAACCTTTTGCATATCATGCATATGGAGACTCCCACATAACTAATTTAGCAAGATAATTCAAGTTACGTCTATAATGATTACGTAAGATACAAGCTAAAAATCGAGCTTGCACGATTTGATCATTGAAATGAAGTACAACTATGTTAAGACTTCTTAACCTCAAGAATCGACTCTCAATCTTAGCAAACTCATGCAAATCAACTGATTAAGAAATCCCACATGAATTATATCCTTCATTCAACATGTACCCCTCACGGAAAGAGAGTTACCCAATCACACGCAAAAATAATTTTTTAAATCACAACATGTGTGGGTACATGCATAGAATTACACTCACTCTCACAAAGAATTCACATGCATCATGTAATGACCCATAAGCTTGCCCTTAGTGTTTTATTCCACTAATTTAAGGATGTATGAATGTAAGATCAAGTAGGACTTTTTAGGTTGTAATGTAACTCAGGTGCGGGTAAGTACTATTATTGCCTGTAATAGTGACTACCTTTCCTAAGCGCTTTTAATACATCACGCCTTCATTACAAACTTCCCTTCCCTCACTTCACCTTTTTCTCTTTTCATCTTTCTTTTTCCTCTTTTGTTCCCCCCTTTCTTTAGGAACTTTTAGCTTATTAGTAAGGAGTTCTATAAGTAACTTTTCATTTATTTATTTTCTTACTCCCTACAAATACTCACTCATATTCAAACAAGTGCACCCTCGACCTTTCTCAACTCTTACAATTGCTACTTTCCCTTCTTTTTCATTCTTCTCACTCCTTTACTCTTTCGTATTTTTCCTTTAAGCGCTTAGGAGTTTTGGTTCAATTTCAAGGCTAATGAAAGAAAAAGGATTAAGCTTATGTTGCAGCTGTCAAAGAATAGGCTCAAGGCTCAATGGGGTTAACTAGGATTAATTTTTCAAGGTAGGTAAAATGAGGGATAAAAGTTTGGTTGATTCAAAGAATAGCCTAAATCATCTCCTACAATTCACATCCTTCATTTCATTTTATAAACACACCAGGCAAGTTCTAGACAATCCACAATAGCACAAAATACTCAAAAACCTTGCACTCATGGCACATGCTCAATTCAAGACGCATTCAGTAGACTCTTACTCAGCTAATTACAAGAATTCAGAATTAAACTTCAATCATCTTGAGTCAAATTCAAGAGCCTAAGTGTCTCACACAAAGTTATATACTTGCATGCTTCAACACTGAACATACTTGCATCTTATAATCATGTATAGCACATAGCAAGAACCTCAAGCATCGATTAGTTACGGGTTCACAAACCCACAACCTATCGACTAATTTTTCCTCAAGATGGTCTTCATCCATCCATCGTTGGAAACACTCCCTAGCTATGACTAAAAACCTTATATACAGACAAAGAAAAGAAAAAGAAAATTTTTATTTTTCGGTTCAAAGATCCCCCGTCGGAAAAGAACCGAAAAGAAAAACCAACGGGTGATGAAGTCATGCTTAATTCACAAAAAAATTTTCAAATTTTTCAAATTTCTCACAAGCATTACATTCACCAAAAATCGTTAAGCACAACAAAAATTTTTGAAATTTCCCTTGAAATTTCCCTCACCCCACACTTGAATCCTGCTATGTCCTCATAGCATCAAATTAAAATTTAAAAAGGGTGAGAAATACTCCCTGAGGCCTTTAGGCCTAGCTAATAGCATGCCTTCCTTCAACTTTGCACAAGTGGGTGTTCGACCCCACACTTTTTCTCTTCCATGCTTGTTAGCTTCCTCCACGGGTACTCAGACTTCCCCTCCATCTGTGCTTAACTTTCCACCAAAACAACACAAGATGAAAAATAAATAAAATCAACTTAAATGCAAGAAATTAAAATGGTACCCATGGTACCCTTGGGTTGCCTCCCAAGCAGCGCCTAATTTTTCATCGCGGCACGACGTATCAAGTTTCACCGCTTTTTTCTCCACCTTGAGGATATGAATCTCACCCCTAATTTCTTCTCTAATTTCCTCTTATGCTCCAGGGGTGGTGGTGAAAAATTGTAAGGACCAAGCAGTAGATGTTGCCTTTTGAACTTATTGGCCCTTAAGTAAGCGAAGTCATTTTGTCTCTCCGAGTTAGCAAATTTCAAAATATACGGGGCTTGGTCCTCCTCTAGACATTTCTCTATAAGCTTGGAAGACTCTATTTCTATGTTTTCAACCAAACTTAATGTCGAAAAATGCTTCGAGTGTGGTCCAATAAACCTCAACTCTGAAAATACATTGTGCTTGACCTCCTTACTTGTATACACCTTCTTAGCATCGACATCTATCTCTCCATTAATGTCAACTGGGGGATACTCAGTCTCTTCTTCCATGAATGGATTTTCCATAAGTGTGAGCCCATCACAGGGACACTCAAGAGATCTAATTGTTGGGCTTCATCCAAAAATTCACCCTTGTCTTCCTCTGGTAGTTCCTCTTGAATATCGGCTAAAACTGTCACCTGCAATTTATCACAAGCTTCAGCCTCAACAATCATCTCCGTGAGTTTGATGCTCATCCTTTCTAGAGCCTCTGCATTCTCTTCTTGCTGAATTCTCAATACTGCCATCGCCTCCTTCATTGCTTCTGATTGCTCTAGGAATTGTTTCAGCGTGTCCTCTATTTGAGCTTGGCGTCCCAAGTCCTCATTTTTAGCATGCCTATATTCAGCAAAAACAACAGAAGGATCATAGTAGGGGCTTGGGGGAGGGGAATATGCATTCGGACAACCATCCCAATGGCCATCTTGACCACCACATATATTGCACGTGTTACAGTGTTGCCACGAGTGGTGTCCTCCGCAATTCAGACAAGATTCGCTAAAATATGAGTATCCACCATTTATACCATTTGTATTCCACGATGTCATGTCAATAAGGGTATCCGAAAAAGAAAAAAATAAAATGAAAAAGAATTAAAACAAACACTAAGACTAAGTTGTCAGCACTAAGAAAAAAAAATATAGTAAATTTACACTTAAGAAAAATTCACCAATTGCCAGTCCCCTGCAACGGCGCCAAAAACTTGTTCGGGTCCGTTATATGGGTATATAACTACACGCAAGTGCACGTGGTCGAACAAGTAGTAAGTGGCTTTAGTAAGCCAAGTATCGATCCCACAGAGACTTGGATGAAGTGCAATCTTCTCAACTGTACTATATTTTACTTCTAAAAATGCAGACAACAGTGTAACCAAGAGTTTGATAGTTTGTTTTATAATTTTTATACTAAAGCTAAAACAATTATCTACTTTGAGTCTGAACTATGAATGAAAGCATGCTGAGGTTAAACAAACATGTAATGAAATTAATTATCATTATAATTTGGTTAATCTTTTCCTCCGGTTGCTAGCCAAGAACATTTGCCAAGAGATTAAAACTCTCATATTTAACCTCACTTAAGAATCATGAACCATCCACCTACATTTCTGTGATTAAATGCAATTCATGTTCTAGCCATACAAACCCGGTTCCTAAATTGACTAATACGACTTTTAGGTATATTTCTATCCTGAAAGCAAATCAATACTCAATTTTCCCAAACCAAGTAAAGAACATATCCTATTAATTCACAACTTTCCAATTTCTTGCTCTCTCGAGTGAAACCTAACTTTTTAGATATACATTAACGTAGGCCACACATTAATGCAGTAAGAACAAGAATTAATAGAACAACCATGGAAGAAAAGATGAAAAACCAAAGAATCAATGATCACATTTTATCACAATTGTTCATAACCTCAGCAAGAAGAGGAATTAGCCACTCATTTGTGGATTAAACATCATTAAATGAGTGTTAAACATACAAGCAATTGAATACAAGGAGAAGGAAAGAGAGAAAAACCCTGATAATTTCGTCCCCTCAACTGCCTGTAACCCACGTTCTTGCTCCACCCAGTCAGAATATTGAAAAATGAACCTAAGTGTTCTATTTATACTGCTGGGAATTTTTCCCGGAATAACGAGCAACGTGTCACAGAGTGCATCGCGGAGAACTGCCTCCGTGACACGCTACGGACGCGGACCCTCACTGGAATTGGGGGTCAAGGAATTAAGGCCCAACGTGGCACGGTGTGCAACGCGGAGCCAAGCCACCGTGCCACGGACCGGACGCGGACCCTCTCTGGAATTTGGGCAAAATTTCCCTATCCAGGCAGAAGGCCTCCGCGATGGCAGCGTGACACGGCTCCATCGCGAAGCCCCTTTATTTCATGCTGTCCACTGCCTTGTCCCGTGCTCGCATCCAAGTCCAACCCCGATATCATCCAACATGCATTTAAGCTTCCCAAAAATTACATTTTACCTGCAAAACAATGCTAATCATGTTGGTTAGTATAAATTCACATTTTATTACCAATTACATGAGAATGTATACATATTGATAGATAAACAAGGCTAAAATGGTACTTTTGAGTATCACTTGGGCATATAAATTTGCCCAAGATCACTGCTTAGGCTCAGTCAGCTCAGCAGTCCCGGTCTTAGTAGGGCACCAGGTGCCAGTTTTGCCTCCCAAGGTGGGGCGTGACAATAGCCAACCAAGCTCAGATGGCTGCCGGCGAAGTAAAATGATGGCTAACATGAAAAATCAATAGTTGGCTACAAAATCTTTGGATATTAAGCTGGGACAGCTAGCTGCAACACACAATACTTGACCCCTGGGTGGGTTTCCAAGTGATACAAACACCAACCTTAAGCAGGTAAATGTTGTCACCACCAGGAGTGGTAAATAACTGAAGGAGTGGGTGCCAGAAAAGCCAGTACAACAAGTTGTAATTATAGAGGAGGAGGCCGAGGACAATGATAGAGAAGTGCGGAGTGGAATTCAACAGGAGTTGTGAAGTCACCACCATTACCCCCTTTCCTGCAGAAATTGAGGAAGCATAAGGAAGAAGCATGCTTCCGAAAATTTATAGATGTATTAAAGCGGGTACACATTAATCTTCCACTGAAGGAGTTGGTGCCAGAAAAGACAGTACAAGAAGCTGTAATTATAGAGGAGGAGGCCGAGGACAATGATAGAGAAGTGCGGAGTGGAAATTTAATAGGAGTTGTGAAGTCACCACCACCACCCCCTTTCCTGCAAAAATTGAGGAAGCATAAGGAAGAAGCATGCTTTCGAAAATTTATGGATGTATTAAAGCGGGTACACATTAATCTTCCACCGGTGGATATTTTGTAGGGTATTCCTAAGTATGCAAACTACATAAAGATATTGTAGCGAACAAGAGCAGACTGACGGAGTATGCCACAGTTGCACTTACTGAGGAGTGTACATCATGGATACAAAACAAACTGCCTACAAAGCTTAAAGATCAGGGGAGTTTTACTGTCCAGATCACCCTTGGGTAGTCCATAAGAGCCCGTGGTTTATGTGATCTTGGGGCGAGCATTAATTTGATGCCCACCTCATTGTTCAAGAAGTTGGGTTTGGGTAGTACAAGACCCACCACTTTGATTTTGCATCTATGATAACGCTCAAACCACACCTCCTTACGAAGTGTGAAGCGGACGTTGTGAATAAAGAACCCAACTAGAGGTTGGGGTCGATCCCATAGAGAATATGAAAGGATGTAGAAGAACACTAGTGCTTAATATTTTTAGTTAATTATTTCCTAAGAGGGGGAAATTTGTAAAAATAATAAACAACAATATTGAGAAATTATTTGTTGTCTCCAAATTAATGCAACTAACTAGGATAAGTGTTTCCCATGACTTCATAACCACAAGGCGTTTTATACTAGTGATCTATTCCGGTGCTTAGCATAACATATTGGTTAGTTAATTTCACCTAAATGGTTGGTCCCCTATCTAGATGATTTTGACCACGCAACTTGGTCTGTCTACGGGTGTACTCTTGATTAACCCTTACCCTTAATATCAGATTAACTATTCCCAAACAAGATCAAGCTATTAGATGAGGGTTGATAACCTCAAATCTCCATTGTTAATCCCTTTTTCCATTCACTACCTCCTTGGTCCGATAAGTAAGAATAAGGCAAGTTCTAATGTTTGCAACCATTAAAAATAAATTAAAACAAAGGAAGAAACAATACATGCATAAACTTTGTTCAAGAATCAGTAAGTATTTTACATATGTGTGTTAATTTGTCATGGTTCCCACAACCCTAGTTGTGGTGGTTTTAGCCTACCATGTTTATAAGTAAATTAATATATTTCATAAATAAAATAAAAAATTAATACTTACAACGTTGATAGGAAGAAACTCACTTGATTATTGCAACAATAAAGAAGAACAATTCAACAATCATCTCGAAGTTCCAAATGTAAGACACCAAACTTGTATCTAAAAACTTGGGACTTAAAACTCTAATCCTACTTGAATACTTTTTGAATTTGAAACTTCAATTCTTGAAGACATGCTTATTACATGAAAATAAAGGGGTATTTATAGTAGTAGATTTATGTTTTACTTGTTCCTTAATAAATTTGACTTGGGATTTAAATTTTTCCTTTTCCTCATTGAACTAGTAAAGCCAATTTTTGTCGTTTTGGGAGCCTTGCGCGTTGCCCCAACCACTGCCGTGTTTCCAGTTGTGGCAATGGGTCACCTAACGACTCGTTGTGCCTGGGCACGAGTCTTTAGGCCCCTCGTGGTCTAACTCTCCAAAATTCAAGTGCACCTGATGAATCCTACCAGTGCTCTCACAACGAGTCGTGCCAACACCTGACAATTCGTGATGTCTTCTGTTACCTTCACTGGATTTTTCTTAGAATTTCTCTTCTCAGTCTCCACAACTGACTTAATGACTCATTACCAGATGTAACAAGTCATTCTTTCAATCCGTTGAGTGCACTGTTTCTTCTCAATAAAACTTGATCTCTTCCGACGACACCAAGAATGAGTCGTCCATTGAGACGAAGACTCGTTACCTGGCTAGCAGTCCACACTTTGCTCCATTTTCTTCAAGTTCATTTAAAAGCCTCAAATACACCAAAATCCATCGCTTTTAGACCTGAAAGAATCTAATCATACGTGTTAGCCATTTTCACAAATATATAATAAAATGACATACAAACACACATAATTTATTCTCAAAACATAGTAAAGTATGGGAAAAATTATGTCTATGAAGTGCGCGAGTACACTCTTCATCAACACCCCACACTTAAACTATTGTTCGTCCTCGAACAATCTACTATTTTCCTTCTCACATTTAAGCACACAATTCATCCTACGAATAGGTCTACTTACACTTAGGATTATGAGACAAATCAATGAAGCTCAAACAACTCACTCGCATGCATATAGGATCAACATTAAGATGTTAAGGTTCGAAATCACTTAGATTTTAAAAACTAACTCATCAAGACATATTTTTGGCCAACATGAATCATATGTAATTTATCAATCAAGATTTACCAAAGTCTTACCATTGTGCCCCTCACAATTTGGAAAGATTTCCTTTCACAAACAGGATATAAGTCAATATAAACTTGGGCATAAATAAAACAATTTTCGCTCACTCTCCCAAAGAACTCAATATACATGCAAAAGATGACCCATAGGCTTGCCCTTAGTGTAATACTCCGCTAATATAGAATTTTGAATCAAGTATCAATTAGGACTTAAATTTGGTTGTAATATAGGCTAACGGATCGGTAGGAACTATTTGGCCAAGATAGTGACTAATCTCTCTAAGCACTTTAATACTTCACAACACTTTGATTTTTAAGCATATTCTTCGATTTCCAAATTTTCTCCTTATACCTCCTTTTATTTTTCAATTTTTCAACTTATGTAACTAGTGGGGATTTTTCTTTTCATCATTGAGCTCATTCACATACATTATTTTTTCTTATTCCGTTCCCACCCTTTACGCACCCCTACTCTAGCCACACTCAACTTAAGCATTTTTTCTTATGTTAAGGTTCACAATATCCAAGTAAGGACCAGGGCCAAAACAGGTTCATTTTAAACAAATGGGTACGGTTAATTGGTAAATCATGATTTTTTTTTCATCTTCAATTTTTCAAAGCTATTTCTTCTTTGTTTTCCCACTAAAAATCACCCTCATTGTTTAGCAAAATTTCACCTTTTTATTTTTTCCAATTTACCATACTTTTTAGCTTTTCCCTTCACTTCTCCAATTATGCTCTTTTCAACCAAAAAAATCATTAAAGTTCTCTAAGAGTCATTTGGATCAAATATAAGTCAATAGAACAAAAGGGATTAAGCTTGTAATATGGCTATCAAAAGAATAGGCTAAGGCTCAAACATAGCTAACTAGGATAGTTACAATCAGGGTAGGTAAAATAGGATAAAAATAGGGCTATCAAAGAAACGCCTATATCACTTCCTAAATCCATCATTCTTATCTCGCTTTGCACACACACGGGCAATTTCTAGACATCAATTTACAAGCATGGAGTATATCAAAAATTCTTTACTCACACAATGACACAAAATGGTTTAACAATGGAAATCAAGATCACGTAAACATATATATTCATATTGCATGCATAACATAATTAAGCCCATTTTTTTCTTTTCAAGCCCAAGAGTCAATTTCCAAAAGGCTAGGTGTTTCTTCCTTTTTCATGCATATTTGAGTGAATTAAATAAAGTCCCAATGATACCTAGAGTGAAGCACCTAGCATTCGTAAGTCTCAAGTCTTGTTCTTCCTAATGACTAATTTACCTTAAGAAAGTCATCATCCATCCATCACCGGGCAAAGTTATGACTCAATGACTGAAAAATAAATAAATAAATAAAAAATCTAGACTCTCTAGTCGGTTCTAAGGGACTATTCACCGGAAAAGTACTAAAAACAAAAATCGGAGGAACCCAAAATAAAATAAAACTAAAAAAATACTATAATCCAACAAGCATGCATGACAAATCATAAATCTCAAAAAAAAAACTAGGCCTACCATGTGTGAATTTAGAAATTAAGGCATGCATGGTAATATGAAGTTCACATCTCCCACCCCACACTTAATTGGTCACACTATCCCTAGTGCTAAAACAAATAAGCATAAAGTAATAGAGTGCAAGAAGAACTCCCTGGGCCTCTATTCCTTGTCTTCAATATTTAAGCTCAATCTTTATTGAAAATTATGACCTATAACCTACACACTTGAACAAACATGTAAAAATGAACAAAAAATTTATCTTGGATTGCCTCCCAAGTAGCGCCTGATTTAACGTCACGACACGACACAAGTATCTTGATTACTCAGACTTCATCAAGATACCTGTTGAACAATGAAAGAGGTTGAAGTATGAGTCCCGATTCTACATGTGGGTTGAACCATATCTATTCAAGAAGGGTTCATATCAAGTGATGATACAGTGCACTCCAAAGAGCCAGGTGACACAGGTGTTGAGAAACTGTCATTCCTTGTCGTATGGCGGTCTCCATGGAGGAGAGTGCACAACTCATAAGGTGCTCCAATCAGGTTTCTTTTGGCCAACTTTATTCAAGGATGCTACAGTACATGTCAAGGCATGTGATCAATGCTAGAGGATGGGCACTAATGTCGCCCAAATTACACCTTGCAATTGAGATATAAGCGGTCGATTGTCAAATATAGAACCCAACAAAGGTTGAGGTCGATCCCACAAGGAATATGGTAAGAACTTAAGTTAATGAAAATAACTATTACTATTGAGTTACTTATTTCTGAAGGGAGAAAAATATAGAATAATAAACAAAAATAAAATTACTAAATGTTGAAATCAAATTCGGTTTGTATTCAATTAACAACTTGACTAGGATTGTGTTCCCCAAGATTTAATAACCACAAGGCATATACACTAGTGATCTATTCCGGTGTTTAACATGCAATGTTGGTAAGTTAAGTTCACCTAAATGGTTGGTCCCCTATCTAGATGATTATCACCACGCAACTTGGTCCGTATACGGGTGTACTTTAGTTGACCTTTACCCTTAATATCGGATTAGCTATCCCCAGTAAAGTTCAAGCTATTAGATGAGGGTTGATAGCCTCAAATCTTTGTTATTAATCCCTTTTCCCATTCTTTACCTCCTTGGTTCGGTAAGTAAGGAACCGGATCCTGAAAATATGTGGGTCGGTACTTGGAAGGTACTGAGTATGTAAGGTATGCAAAATAATGCTTAAAAACATAAACGTTAAAGGAGTGGTGACATCATGATCATAAGACTGAAATCATAAGTATATCATAAGGCTCAGTACTTCCGAAATATTCATAACCTATAATAGTTATAACATGTGAGGAAAACATTTCATAAAACATAACCTGAGCCAAAATACATAGTCATGCATTCACTTAAAAACCATGAGGAACAATGGGAGATTTCTACAACCGACATACCCCACAGGAGCACATATGGAGCCCGACCTGTAAACCTAGTCGGGAGGTCGTCCATATCTTTCCAAGGATATGAACCATGAAAGGCGTGATATTACTCATGAAGACCCCGTAGGGAATAGGGGACAATCACTGAGGAGGTCCTAAGCATAACCTACGGTGGCAGGTAGTTCTGAGGTTCGGGGTGTAACCTAGACCTCGAACCTACTCGGTGTTAAGTACTACTCCCAAAACATGCAACATGCTCATAACATCCATAACATGACATGCATGGGTAGTGAAAACATGGGAATCATGACATACTTGAGAATTTGTATTTTCTAGCCATGGAATTAGGCCCGTGAGTCGGCCAAAATCATAGTTATAATTCATAAGCGACATGTGGGCATTGTCCATAGTTTCAAACAGACTTGACATGTTTAAATTCATAAGAAAATGGTCATGATAGAATGAGAAATCAAACTTGAAGACATGCTTAAAAATGTAAGAGAAACTCTTTCATGCTTTCGAAATCACCTTGACCATGAAATTCACTAAAAATTTCCCCATAATTGGGCATCCATACTTATAGAGATTTAAATCTTGAAATATAGAATAAACAAGTAAAATCAACCCAAATAAATTCAAAAGTCACAAATTGGACATTCTATAGGAAGTCATTTCAAATTCTAAAGAATCATGTAAATTCATAAAGACTCATAAAGATTTGACAGCTTTAACCTAGAAAGTAAGAGAGATTTGGGCATGGATAGGAATTAAAAGCTACCCATTCAACACCCCACATACCTAGAAATTTCGTGATTCCTACTCCCTTGAAGAAACCTAAGTGAAAACTTGAAGAACATGAAGAAAATTGCTTGAAACCCTTCCTACTCCCTTCTCTAGCGCTTGCAATTGCTAAAATGAACTTAGCAGGAGTTTTCATCCCTTAAAGACCCTATTCTGACCTCAAAACAACATGGTTTAGGGCCCAAAAGCGTAGAAAAGTCAAATTTGCCCTTACTGAAATTTCCCTGAAAAGTAGTTCTTGTCCTGACCACGAGTAATTCCACGAGTCGTACCATCAACTCACGACTCGTGGTTAACTCTCGTGGTCACTTTACCCTTTTTCCAACTTTTCTGAATTTGGCCACGACTGGTATACCACGACTCATACCAGCATCCTACGGGTCGTCCTGTCAACCGTGGTACTATCCACCCAAACCAATATGACTTAACCACAACTCCCCACCACGACTCGTTGCTACAGCCTACGAGTCGTACCATGACCCGTGATGACTCACTCTGGAACCACTGAGTTATTCACCACGACTCCTAACCACGAGTCGTACCTTCTTACCTACGGCTTGTAGGACTACCCGTGACACAACTTCAGGCTCTCGATTTCCTCATGACTCGAGTCACGATTCATAGCTACTCAACACGACTCGTACCTCGAGTAGTACTAGTGAAAAATCTAGGTTTTCTATAGTTTTTGACTTCAACTCCCGAGTCTATTTGTAGGCCCTTTCGGGGTGTTACACGTGCCTTGCTTAAAACAGTCGTCCTCAGCTACATACCCAGTCGTGGCAACGGGTCACCTAATGACTCGTCGTGCCTGAGCACGAGTCATTAGGTCTCTCGTGGTCTAATTCCTCAGAAAGTCCGGTGCACCCTACGGGTGGTCCTAGTGATCTGCCAACGAGTCATTCCTTCATATGACGACTCGTGATGTCTGTCTTCAACTACACTGGCCACTTTGTTAAGATTTCCTTTATCAGCCTTCACAGTTGACCTCACGACTCGTTACCAGGTGTAACGAGTCATTTCCTCAACTCGTCAAGTACACTGTCTTGCATCTTCAAAAATTCATCTTTTGCCCACGCCTTAAGCAACAAGTCGTGCCTCCTGCTAATGACTCGTGAAGTGCCTGATAGTCACCTTTTCAATTGTTTTCAGCATTAATTCGACCAGTTCACTCCCAAACCTATTTTCCTGCAACACTAAGCACAAAACACATCATACCTATATAAACATACCCGAAATATGCATAATTTTCTTGGTTTTAAGCGTCAAAAGTGTCGTAAAATCACGGCACATCAACACACTCAACTTAGAACTTTTGCATGTCCTCAGGCAAAAACAAAATAAAACAAAACAAACTAAACTACTTCGATACTTCAATAGGAAGAAATCTAGGAAACTTACGGCAGTCACACTTACACATCAAAATCAAATTTTCTAAACCCTCCCTAATCGTATCAAATCAAATCACTATGCATATGAAAAATTTTCAACCATAACACAGAGGAATCAAAACATGGTAAAATACTGTCACCTGCAACCATGCATATAAATCTATAACACTGACCCAGACAATTTGCAAACGATTTTTTTGACCAAATGCTCTCACCTCAAAGAAGTCCTACACTCACAAATGTGTATTTGATTAACTCGATATATTTCTCTTGGGACTAGGTAAGATTCACTCGCTCTCACAAAGAAATTTGAATTACGTGCATACAATACCATAGGCTTGCCTTTACTTTCAATACCTCGATTTTCGGACAAGTAGCTAGGATCACTATAGGACTTTCTAGGATTGTAACATAGGCTCGGGTTTGGGTATGATACATATGGAATTAGTAGCTCAACCCTCCTTGGCACTACACACCTCTTGACTCCACTTTTCACCTTTACTCCTATTTTTTCCCTTTTTTCCTCTAATTGATTCTTTTTCTTCGCTTTTGCAACTACGCATGCAGTTTCTCTTTATTCAAACACTCATTGATGTCACGCATTATTTTTATTTTCTTTTCTTGCTTTTTGACAGCAATTTTTATTTTTCTTTTCATTATGCATGTCGCACCCGCTCTTTTCCTTTTTCATGACCTAATTTTCTTTCCACTCGACTCTTCTTAATCACCCCTATAATAGCCACCCTCAACTTAGGCGATTTGCCTGAGTTGAGGTTCACAATGTCCAAGGGGGGACCAGGGCCAAAACAGGTTCATTCATAATAAAATCAGGCAGGTGAATTGGTGTAAACAAAAAGAAAGGTCAATTTAAGCTCAAACATTTGGATCAAGGAATTTTTATTCTCTTTTGGTAGGTGGCTAAAGTGGACTCATAAATCAAAAACGGCCTATGATCCTTCCCTAGTTTCCTATCCTCCATCTCGGTACGATTGACCAGGCAAGTTCTAGATTGACACACACAACTGAATTCAGCTATTAAACCTCACTCACACATAGCACAGGTCAACATCATCACTTCTACCAACTACTAGTTCAGGTACAACCATACAATGGTAAACAAGTTCACAGTTCCAATGCCATGCAAAGATTCACAAAGGTCATACTTGTCAACATTCACATATACATATATAAATTTTTCGGAGGGGTTTCAAATTATCAAACAACAGTTATTTTTAACAATTTCAGCTCTTGACTGCTTTCAATTTTCCTACTTTCTTCCAACTAACACAAAAAAACATAAAATAAAATCCTAAACATGTCGGTTCTACTAGATATGGAACACCCAAAGGAAAAGATATCCGGCAAGAAAAACCCTCGGGTTATGTTCAGCAAAAAAGAATGTACAGGTATCCCTCCCCACCCCCATCAAGAAAGCATGCATCGTCCTCGATGCATATATATATATACCAAACAAAAACTAAGGAAATAGGGAACATACCTGTGTGACCTAGGTTTCAGCTACCTGGTTGGTGGAGGGTGTAAATACGACTCCAATGTCATCACAAATGTTACCGGTTTAAAGCGGTGCGTTCTCAGATCTAACAGAGCTCCTTCCTTCTCCACGAACTCTCGCTGCCTCAGTCTCAGCTCTCTGTCGAGCCTACTCTCTTGTATCATGCAACACTCTCTCCATCTCACTCCGCTCCTATTTTTGCTGATGGAGTAGAGAAGCCTCATCATCAACACTTGCCTCCTCACGAGGCCTCTTCCCCTTATCATGTGCCACCTGCTCCTCAGTGATAAATTCAAAAATAGGTGGAAATTCTTATTCAAACTCATCATCTATCATAGGAAGTACCGGTGGAGGTACTTCAGCTACCTATCGTGCGGCTAAATCCCGCACCTCGGATCGTAGCGCTCCTAGCTCTGAGTACCATCTAGATAACTCTGGCACCTGTAACTGTACAAGGCGCTCATCCATGCTCCTCTCAAAAGCATCTAGTTGTCCATGCACTGAACTGGACAGTGTCTCCAACTCCTTTGACACCCACGACTTTACTTTCTCCATCAAAACTCTAACCTATGGAGCCGTGTGTGCCTGCTGCTTCTCGGCCTTAGCTAGCCGCCTAGCCATATCAACTAAAGAATTCCTGTGAAATCATGACTAGGCCGGCTGTGCTAGCTCATGGAGGCAAAACTGGTGGTCTCGAGGCTGTTGCAGTAGATGAAGACTCAGGAACATCAGCAAGTGTGGAGGTATTCGCTGCATCTGTAGCCTCAGGATGGCTACCTGTCTCTCTGCCCTCCATAAGCTCAGTTGCCAATTCAACGATCTGTGCTACATCAGTCTACATCCAGCTGCCAAATGTCTCTACCAATATTTTCACTCCCACGGATGCAGCTACCTGAGTCCTCTCCCTCGATACCGGGTTTGTATCATCTCGAATCAACCCGATATTGGTAATTTTCTGGACCACTACACTCTAGTCCACTGATAGCAGTACCGACACCTTTGACTCCTGACAGAGTCTATCAATCAAACATGGAAATGTAATGGTAGTATCATCATTGATTGCCCGCTCTCTAATCTCCTCTGCAATATATATTGGGAAATTGATGGTATACCCCTCCATTATACTTGCTACCAAAGCAGCTCTATCAGGTGAAAGGATGTTTTCATTGCTGGTTGGTACCAGCCTTTTCCGCACTAGTGACCACCAAAATTTTTCCTGAAAATTCAATATAGCCTTCTTTATCTGCGACTCTGTACCATGCAACTATTCTACTAGTGGACCTCTCGTAGCAATAATCCGAGACAACCAAGTGTACTACCGGATGCTCTCCTGGCTATTCAACTTCTTGATTTTGACTTTCTTCAGCTCAGATAGCCTGTGATCAAATTCTTTCATGTTCATCGGGGCCTGATAATCTGGACCATACAGCATCGTGGAGATAGTCCGCTCAGAAATGTCAACTGGAGTCTCATGCACCAACTCCTGATTTAATGCAGGCCTCTTCTTCCAATCCTGGCCTCCTAATGCCAACCGCTGCAATGTGGTTGCATACGCTGAATAGAACTCTCGAACTAAACATGGTCTATAGCTACCTGATGGCTCGGTCAACCACCCGAACTTGTATTTATTGAACACTGCCTTTAACTCTGGAAGATCTTTAAGCCCTGTAGTGACCAGCCTCGGCTTCTCATATATGCTCCTCTTCGTATTGCCTTTTTCATTAGTAGCAATATCTCAGTTGTGTATAGCCCACATGCCATGGAAAAACCATCTCCGTATATTTCTTAGTTGCTCATTTGATGTGTCCGAGGTCTCCGTCAACTCATTATCAGAGTCCCCTCACTGGGCATGTGATTCATCAACTCTCTCTGTGTTTTGCCCAGCGGTGGGAGGCTCAGGAACAAGTGCAGCAGTAGCCCTAGCATTCTCATCAGTGCGGCTTGGCAGAACTCTTGCCAGTGGAGTGGGAGTATCAACCAGGGCTGTCAGATTTGAAGTTTGTTGACCCCTAGCCCTGGTTTTCCTCCTCACTAGCTAATCCTCCGCCTACTTCATATTCCTCCTCCGAGCCACTCGACTCTTCAGAGGATGATGGATCATCATGCAGTCTACGGTATGAGGGTTGACTGCGCTTAGGTGTTTGCTTCTTGGTTGGACCCTTCTTTGGTGTACCTCTGGGAGCCATTGTACTTGTGGATACAATGTTAGTATGCAAGATGAGATGAAACAAAAATCATTTTTGGGATGGTGCACAGTGGTCCTGACGGGTCACTAAAAGAGAAGTTGCCACTAGCAATGACTTGTGAGGTCACTCGTCGTCTCAGACTGATCTTACATCAAGTTGGTCCAATGTACTTGACGACGGATACCAATGAGTTGTTGCCAAAGGAAACGAGTTTTTAGGTCGGTCATTAGGTACACTGCCTCATTAGCTTAATTTTTCCACTCAGGATGAGCTACACAATGAGTCGTTTGGTGATCCAATGACTCGTGATGTAATTCATGCTCAAGAGTTTCATTTCACACGATTCAACTTCATCTTCTTCCTAAATTTAAATTCCACAAACACAGAGCTTCACAATCTAAAATCAACCTAAGTGAACTACGATCGAAATATTTGTTTAAATCTTCCTAGGGTTTATTTTCATCAAGAGGCACAAATAAAGACAATATTAATCGAAATAAATTCAATCTTATTCACTACATGGGTCCTCAACAATTCTTGTTTAACTGAAGCAATATTCAAATTTTCATGGCGAAGATTACTCACAATGTGCTTGATTAGAGATGGATTGCAATTATTCGTGAGTGTGCTTGAGTGACTGGGCGTGCAGTGATAAAGGTGATTTCAATGGGGTTTGAGTGAAGAAAAAGAAGAAGAGAAGATGGAAATTTGAAGTTTTGTGTGTGTTTAAGTTCAATGGGGAGAGTTTGGAGAAAAAGAAATCAGGTTTTATAGGTTCAAAAAAAAACTACCCTAATTCCAGTCCTAGGTCGGGTTGAATGTTTAATTGAATTTTAAAACACCAAGTGTGACGAGTCGTTAAGTGCTTAAACAACTCGTTGAGCCTTTTCGTATCGTGATTAGAGTTTAGTAAACTTACCTGGGACCTATGACTCAAGTAACGACTCGTGGGGTAACCCAATGAGTCGTGGTCCTTGGGTTGGTGTAGCTTCAAGACATGCCACTTAACGACTCTATTGGTCTCTCAACAATTCGTTGAGTGAGCCGTTATCACCCTTTTCATTTTAATTTAGATTTTGATCCAGTGTACCTGACGGGGGACATGACGATTCATTTCTTGAAGACACTAATCATTAAGTCGCCCGTTGCTCCCCTATTTTCTGCAGTTCTCTTCAGGAATTGATTGAACGAGTCGTCAGGTCAGACAATTACTCGTTGTGTGACTTTTCTACACTAGAACTGAAGTTTTAGTTTTTGGCTCCAATTTCAAATTTTCCATCTTATTCACCTGCACCCATCAACAAACGTGAACACTACTTATTTCTTACATTTACAACTTGGGTTGCCTCCCAAGAAGCGCTTGATTTAACGTCGCGGCACGACGTGGGTGTTTTGGCTACTAAGACTTCACCAAAACACCTCCATGGGTTGCCTCCCATGCAGCACCTGATTTAACATCATGGCACAACGCAAGTCACTTGACTACTCAAAATTCGTCAAGTGATTCTTCTCCATCCTCCAATGCTGAAATTATGCTGAATTCCTTTGGCTGTTTCATGGTCCGGATAATATTGAAGGTGACCTCTTCTTTGTTCAACCTGAATTTCAACTGGCCTACCTCCATATCTACTAGGGCCTGCCCTGTTGCAAGAAATGGTCGCCAAAATCACGAAGTCTGCTGGGAATATGAATTTGTCCACTTTGACTAGTACATCGAACAAAATCCCCACCGGCTTTTTAATTATTCTATCAGCCATCAGTAGCCGCACAGTATTCGATGTGGGGGTTTCCAAGCCTAACTTTTTAAACACTGCTGGCGGCATCAGATTTATGCTAGCACCCAAGTCACAAAGCGCCCTTGCAAACTCAACCTCCCTAATGGTGCAAGGTATAGTAAACACACCTGGGTCTTCCTTCTTCTGAGCTAGAACCCTGGTAGTGATGGCACCTTAGTGGTGCATATTATCAGCAGGTTTCAAACTCACAGTCCCTTTTCTGGTGATGAGGTCCTTCATGAATTTGGCATATCCGGGCATTTTCTCAAGTGCTTACACCAATGGGATGTTCACCGATAGCTTCTTAAGCATAGAGATAAACTTTTGATACTTTCCATCTTAAGCTTTCTTTTTCAAGCATTGTGGATAAGGAGGAGGAGGTCTAGGGATTGCTGTCACTTTTTGTTGTGTCTCCTTCTCCTTTCCATGGACATCTCCTTGCTCCTTTGCACTACATGGAGCAGTTTGCACCTCTGAGTCCCCAACAAAAGTTGGGTTTTCAAAATCCGCTACACCATCTTCATTCATCATGACAGGCTTGTCTAACTCTTTAACTACAACTGGCCTCGGGGAATCAACTATTCCCTTCCCACTCCTAGTAGTGACTGCCATGCAGTGACTGTCATTTTTGGATTTTGCACAGTGTTTCTAGGAAGCGTGACTTTCTTCCTTTGATTCATTGCAACAGACATCTGACTCATCTGCTGCTCAATCCGCCTAATCGCCACGGCATGAGACTCAACTTTTTGATTTAAATCGGAAATATCAGCCCGAAGCTCCTTAAAGTGGCTATCTACTCTCTCCTTCTGTGTGAGTACCTTAGAGAGAATGTACTCAACCCTTGAACCACTAGACTCTGGCTCACGGTTTTTTGGTGGAACGTACAGACCGCCTCTATCATTTTTGAACTCCTCGCGCTTCTTCCAGTCACCATTATCTCGGTATTGGCCCCGGTTGTAATTATTATCTTTGTAGAAGTTCCGACCTTGGTTCCCTTGGCCTTGACGCCAAGAGTCTTGGTTAGACCCTTGGGTTTTTGCCCGGAAACCCGCCCTCTGATCATTCAAATAATTGACTTCTTCTTCAGACTCAGAATCGCAACTATCATTTCTCAGGGCCTTGCCCTGAGAACCTACAACATTTACCTTTTCTGCTCCAACTCCCATCAAGTTCTTAGCAAGCAACCCCATGGTGGTATTTATCTTTGCGATATCCGAATCATGCTCTTCATCTTTTCTCCTTTGTTTTGCAGACATACCAACCACATAAGAACCAGCCGGAACCTCCGACTCTTTAGTGTGCAAAGCTCGATAGGTTTTGGTGATCTTGTCTAGCAGCTCCGCAGCCTCTGCATAGGTGTGACTCATGAAAGTTCCTCCGGAGATGGTATCATCCACCGCCTTGGTGTTGGCACTCAAAGACCCATAAAAGATCTCCAACAATGTATCATCTCGAATCCTGTGATTTGGCACCCTTTTGAGCTTTTTGTTGAAACGTAGTCAGGTCTCGTGGAGTGCCTCAGAATTTAGTTGTCTGAAGTTATATATCTCATCCTTCAATTGCAATGATTTGGATAGTGGGAAGAACCTTTTGAGAAAAGATCTCTTAAGCTCTCCCCAATTAGTGATGGAATCATTCGGCAACTCAGCCAGCTACATCGTTGCCTCACTCCCTAGAGAGAATGGAAATAACCTCAGTCTGATAGCGTCCTGGCTTACCCCCGGTTTCTTGTATACCTTACATATTCCCATGAAATTTGTTAGGTGAGCGTGGGCATCATCAGATGCATGACCCACAAATATTCCCTTCATATTAAGCAATTGGATCATCGTACTAGTAATGTCAAACTTCACCCCAGCAGGCAAAGGAGGAGGGACTATAGCTCTAGCGGCACCAACTTCATCTATATCCGCATCATCTTCTTCATCAAAATATCGATGTCGCTGGTGTTCAGGACCTCTGTGTCATCTAGCTCATTCAGCTTCTGCAGCTAGACACTACTCTTCAGCAACTCTGGCTAACTCACGATCTCTAGTCCGAGCTTGCTCTTCAACCAACATTCTTGCTTTGTCTTGGTCCACAGTTTCTTGCTCTTGGATGTTGGCGATTCTTCTCAGGTTTCTTAACGTTAGCTCAAGTTCGTGATCAATTGGGACCAGGGGATTTCCTTGGTTTCTAGTATCGGGCATGCACAAACCTAAAACCTGTTAAGAAACCAAAAAAAAAGAAATAAGACCAATAGTAAAGAAAACACAGTTAACAAAAGCCTTAGCCATATTCCCCGACAACGGTGCCAAAATTTGATTTCGCCCAAATTACACCTCTCAATTGAGATATAATTGGTCGATTGTTAAATATAGAACCCAACAAAGGTTGAGGTCGATCCCACAGTGAATATGGTAAGAACTTAAGTTAATGCGAATAACTATTACTATTGAGTTACTTATTTTCGAAGGGCAAAAACATAGAATAATAAATGTTCGGCTTCTGTGGTGACTACACGCAAGTGCATGTGGTCGAACAAGTATTAAAGTGGCTTAAGTAAAGCCAAGTATCGATCCCACAAGTACTGAGCTACGATACTAATTAACTTAAGTGTTAATGAACTATACCTTTAAGAATGCAAACAACCAAATAAATAATATTTTGATAGTTTGAGTTTACTAATTAATAAGAATCTAAGGCAAAATTATAAAGTGAGTCTGAACAATAGTAATGAGCAAGCTGAGGTTAAAACAAACATGTAGGGAATTAATTTATCAATACAATTCAGTTAATCTTTCCTTCGGTTGCTAGTCAAGAATTATTGCCTATGGATTGGAACTTTCGACTCCTATCCAACTTAAGAATCATGGGCCTTAATCTACATTTCTGTGATAAAAGGATTTCATGTTCTAGCCATACATTCCCGATTCCTTAATTGACTAATAAGACCTTCAGATATATTTTTATTCTTAATGTAAATCAATTCTCAATTTTCCAAACTAAGAAGAGATCATATCCTACCAATTCACATCTTTCCAATTTCTTTCCTTTTCAAAATCAAAATTGGATTTTTAGATATACAGTAACATTGTCCAAACATCAATGCAGTAAGAACAAGAATTGATAGAACAACCATTGAAGAAAAGATGAAAAATGAAATGATTAACAATTACATTCCACTACAATTGTTCTTAACCTCAGCAAGAAGTGAATTTAGACACTCATTTGTGGATTAAACATCATCAAATAAGTATAGTTCATACAAACAATTGAGATAAAAGAGAAAGAGATAGAGAAGAACCCTAGAATTTTCGTCCCGTCAACTGCCTGTAACCCACGTTCTTGCTCAACCAAGTCAGAATTGTTTAAAATAAAACCTAAGTGTGCTATTTATACTATTGAGAATTTTTTCCGGAATAACAAGCAACGTGGCATGGAGTGTATCGCGGAGCACTCCCTCCGTGCCACGGAGGTATCGCGGACCCTCACTGGAATTCGGCTCCCAGGCAATTTCACCTCAACGTGCCATGGCCTGCATCGCGGAGCCTGGCCAACGTGACACGGTGCTATCGCGCACCTTCACTGGAAATTGCCAAAATTATTTCATCTGAGGCAGACTGCCTCCGCGATGGCAACATGACACGGCTCCATCGCAGAGCCCTTATTTTTGCTGCTCTTCCTTGTCCTTTTCCACTCTTTGTTTCCAAGTCCATTCCCGATTTTTACCAACATGTATCTTAGCTTCCCAAAATTCCATTTTACCTGCAAAACAACACTAATCATGTTGGTTAGTATAAATTCACATTTAACTACAAATCACATGAGAATGTACACAATAATGATAGACAAACAAGTCGAAATGAAGCATTCGAGTATCACTTGGGCATGAAATTCTTTCCAAGATCAATAAACAAAAGTAAAATTACTAAATGTTGAAATCAAATTCGGTTTGTATTCAATTAACAACTTGACTAGGATTGTGTTTTCCAAGATTTCATAACCACAAGGCTTATACAGTAGTGATCTATTCCGGTGTTTAACATGAAATATTGGTAAGTTAAGATCACCTAAATAGTTGGTCTCCTATCTATATGATTATCACCATGCAACTTGGTTCGTATACTATTTAGTTGACCCTTACCCTTAATATCGGATTAGCTATGCCCGGACAAGTTCAAGCTATTAGATGATGGTTGATAGCCTCAAATATCCATTGTAAATCCCTTTTCCCATTCTTTACCTCTTTGGTCCGGTAAGTAAGAATGAGGCAAGTCATAACATTTGCAACCGTCAAGAATCAATCAAAATGAAGAGAAAAACAATACATGCATAAAACCCCATTCAAGAATCACTAAGTGTTTTTACCTATGTGTGTTAATTCATATTTGTTCCCACAAACCTAGTTATGGGTTTAGCTACTCATGCTTGTATTATCGCAATCACAAAATATTGAAGAAATCATAATTGCAACTTATAAATTATCATAGAATAAAAACCACGTAGATTGAATAAAAACTCCACAATAGATGAATAATCTTCAATGTTGCTTTTGTTTCTTGAATCAAGAACAATTGATCAATACCAAAATTCTAGTTGAAAACAAAATAAATCGGCTCTCTCAATTACTCTAAAATTGTCAGAAAAATCGTCTCTAAAAAATAAACCTAAACTGTGTATTTATAGTTCCAAGAAATGCTTTTCCTAATTAAAACTGAAAACCAGGTCGGCAGTGGCAACGGGCTTGGTGATGATTCGTTTGGCCTTCTACTAGTCGTTCCTTGCTTAAAACAGTCATCCTCAGTTAAGTACCCAATTATGGCAACGGGTCACCTAACGACTCGTCGTGCCTGAGAACGAGTCGTTAGGTCTCTCATGGTCTAATTCCTCAGAAAGTCCAGTGCACCCTACGGGTGGTCCCAGTGATCTGCCAATGAGTCATTCCTTTATATGAGACTCGTGATATTTGTCGTCAACTACACTGGCCGCTTTGTTAAGATTTCCTTTCTCATCCTTCACGATTGACCTCACGACTCGTTACCAGGTGCAATGAGTCATTTCCTCAACTCTTCAGGCATACTGTCTTGCATCTTCAAAAATCCATATTTTGCCCACGCCTTAAGCAACGAGTCGTGCCTCCTGCCAATGACTCGTGAAGTGCCTGACAGTCACCTTTTCAGTTGTTTTCAGCATTAATTTGTCCAGTTCACTCCTGAACCTGTTTTCCCGCAATATTAAGCACAAAACACATCATACCTATATAAACATACCCGGAATGTGCATAATTTCTTGGTTTTAAGCGTCGAAAGTGTCGTAAAATCACGGCAAATCAGGCACAATCAGCAGAAAACATGAGATGTTGTTGCACAACATCTTGGAAGTTGAAGTATTCAACGTGTGGGGGATAGATTTCATGGGGCCATTTCCACCGTCATTCGAAAATCAACACATTTTGGTAGCGGTGGACTATGCATCCAAATGGGTTGAGGTTTCAGCTTTTCCCACTAATGATGCTAAGGTAGTGAACAAATTTATGAAGAAGTAGATCTTTGCTAGGTTTGGAACCCCACGAGCTATTATTAGAGACGGAGATTCGCACTTTGTTAACAACTGGTTTCGAAATCTATTGGCCAAAGTGGAGTTCGGCATAAAGATGCTACAACATACCACCTTCAGACTAGCGGACAGGTTGAAGTATCGAACGGGGAAGTCAAGAAGATTCTACAAAAAAATGTGAATGTTCAAGAAAGGATTGGGCAGGCAAACTAGATGATGCTTTGTGGGTGTATAAGACTACCTATAAGACGCCAATTAGGACTTCACCTTATTGGTTGGTTTATGGGAAGGCCTGTCACTTGCCTGTGGAGCTTGAATATCAGGCATATTGGGCTGTGAGAAAGTTGAACATGGATCTCGAGTTAGCGGGGAAAAAGCGACTATTGCAATTGCATGAACTGGAAGAGTTTTGGTGGCACGCTTATGAGAGTGAGAATTTATATAAAGAGAAGACCAAGAGATGGCATGACAAGAACATAGTGCCTCAAATCTTCGAGCCTGGGCAGATGGTGTTACTATTCAACTCCTGGTTGAAGTTATTTCCAAGGAAGTTAAGGTCCAAGTGGACTGGACCATTTGAGGTTGCTAGGATGACTCTGTACGGGGCAGTTGAATTGTGGCAAGAAGATGAAAGTTCCACATTTTTGGTGAATGGTCAAAGGTGTAAGCATTACTGGGGTGAGGGCATTAATCTATAGAAGACGTCTATCACCTTATCTGACGAGCGAGTGTAAGCGGGGTTATACCACGATGGTAAATCAGGCGCTGCACGGAAGGCAACCCATGAGTGTAATGTAATAGTTTGGACTTGTTTACAAAAAAAAGTCGTGCCACGACAAAAACTACGACGCTGGGTGGGAGGCAACCCACTATTTTCTAATTTATTTATATTTTTGGATGCAGTACAGCACAAAATAGGGCTAGGAAAGAAATCAGGATAAAAGTTACTTCGCAGAAGTCAAGGTACAATTCAATAATAGTGGGCTTACACAACAGGTCTGTGCCACGGAGCCAAAGCCCCGCGATAGTGTCCGTGACACGGAGATGTATCAAAATATCCACACTGAGAAATAGTGAGGGTTCATGATAGCACCATGGCATGAAGCTAACACTTCGTGATAGCCTCCGTGACACGGTCAGGCATAACTGCCGCGGGGTCTCATTAAAATTCTAGGTAAACCCAACCCAAATCCACTAAGTTTATTTGTTATTTTGTATTTTCAGCCATAATCCCCCATTTCTAACGCGACAAGACCCCAAAAATCCCCTCCCCCTCTCCACACTTCACTCCATCGTGAATGTGACATGGCCCTAGGTCGCCAACTTCATCTACTCTCTTCTTAAGATCTAGATTAACAGGTATGTTTCGACTTTCTCTCGCTTCTCTCATGTAAATTTTGGGCAAGAATAGGTGGGTTTGAGAAGATGGGATTAGAATCATGCCCGGGTTAGAATATTTTGGTAAATGTAGTTGAGACTTCCTTCTTACACTTGATAGAACCCTGATTGTTTGCAATTTGTGTGACAAAATGTACATTGTGAAAGTGTGGGTGTTCTAATTTTTAACTTGGCTAGAAATTATGGAGGACAGAATTGCATGGGCTAAAATCATGCTGTGTTTTTGCGTTTTTCTCCACATTTCTATACCTAGTGAACCATATGATGAAGTTAGTAAATGGTGTTGCCGAATTGCTCAATGTACACTGTTTTACTATGTGCATATTTAAAATATGGATTTTGAATGAAGTGTGAAACATGTTGAAAGTAGGGAGTAAACATGAAGGGTGGGGGAGGAGGGGGGGGGGGAATATTTCTCTTTGCTTAATTATGCATCTAGAATTAGGATAGCATTGTTAGGCTGGGACATGAGAATTGTGTGTTAACTGTTACATGAAGTTTCTAAGGACATGTTAGGTGATACTACATACTATTCTATGCTTGTTCCCTAGTGTATAAAAAATTATGTTTTTTTGTAAATGTGGGCATGCATGAACTGTAAATGTTCCTGAGTACAAGTTCCCAATTGCTTAAAGTCTGAGTAAAGCAATATGAACTTCATGTAAATGCTAGGTCTGAGTTATTGAGTGTACAAAGTCTGAGTAGTATAACATAATTGCCAAGTTCAATCTCTCAGTGCAAATTGCCTTAAGTGACAATGTTGTATACCGTTGTGTTTGCTTAATCTTGTCAAATTGTTGATTATGATTTAATGTGGGAGAAACTAATCACTGCATTGTGGAGATGGGGTAGTCTGAGTACCCAAATAATTATGACTAGTGAACCCACACTAGAAACTAAGTATGGGGTGACCACTAAAGCCATGACTTAGTGTTAGCTAGCTGTGTTAATTGCCGACTAATTAGGTTTCTTTTGTTTTTGCTGAATTGGTACAATGTCGGCTAAGCAGAATAAAGGAAAAGGTGTTTCAACCTCTGGTGGGGGCCGAAATAGAATCAGATTAGGTGCAACTGTGCCAGCAGCCCCACCAGTTCCTAGGGGCCAGTAAAGGAGATTTGGTAGCAGGTAGGTGGTTGAAAAAGGAAAGAAGAGGTATGGAAAGCATAAGGAGTCCAGATACTTCCCGGAGGAGAGATTTGATTGGGAGAGTTTGCTGCAAGAATTTCCCCACATAGTGCAGAGATTGCATACCCTGGGTTTGGAATTCATATTTAGTGAGCCTAGGGAATGTAATTTGCACATAGTGTGGGTGTTTTATGCAAATTGGGGTCCCACTCTTCGCAGCCACACCGTGAAGATTCGAGGTCAAGTGGTTAAATTTGAGGCATATCACCTAAATGCAATCTTAGGTACCCCATATCCAGATCCACATCCACTCCAACAGCTAAACATCACTCCTCGTTATGCTGAGATTCTTCATGTACTTTGTTGGAAGCACTCTACTACTAGATGGATCCGCCACAAGGATAGAGGCTACCACCAGACTTTACCATACTCCCAGATGAATAGAGAGGCATGGGTCTGGCTCAAGATTATTTGCAACTGCCTCATCCCAGGGGTACATATTGTTCGGCTTTTTTTTGGAATACCTACACGCAAGTGAACGATGGTCGAACAAGTAGTAAAGTGGCTCAAGTAAGCCAAGTATCGATCCCACAGGGACTGGACTAAGGTATCAATCTAATCAAGTGTCAATAAACTTTAACTCTAAATGCAGACAATAGTGTGAAGAAGATTTTGATATTTTGTTTCCTAATTTTATACTAAGTCTAAAACGAATATACAATTTGAGTCTGAACTATAAGTATGAGCATGCTGAGGTTGAATGAACATGTAGAGAAATAAATTATCGATACAATTTGATTTATCTTTCCTCCGGTTGCTAGTCAAGAATTATTGCCTATGGATTAAAACTCTCGTATTTAACCCAACTTAAGAAGCATGAACCTTCCACCTACATTTTTGTGATAAGACGAAATTCATGTTCTAGCCATACAAACCCGATTCCGTAATTGACTAATACGACTTTCAAGTATATCTCTATCCTGAAGGTAAATCAATTCTCAATTTTCCCAAACTAAGAAAAGATCATATCCTATTAATTCACAACTTTCCAATTTCTTGCTCTCTCGAGTGAAACTGGACTTTTTAGATGTACATTAACGTTGGCCACACATTAATGCAGTAAGAACAAGAATCAATAGAACAACCATGGAAGAAAAGATGAAAAACCAATTTATCAATTATTACATTTCAATACAATTGTTTTTAACCTCAGCAAGAAGAGGATTTAGCCACTCATTTGTGGATTAAACATCGTTAAATGAGTGTAAATCATGCAAGCAATTGAAATAAAGAAGAAGGAGATAGAGAAAAACCCTGAGATTTTCGTCCCCTCAACTGCCTGTAACCCACGTTCTTGCTCCACCAAATCAGAATTTCTAAAATAAAACCTAAATGTGCTATTTATACTAGTGGAAATTTTTCCAGGAATAACAAGCAACGTGTCACGAAGTGTATCGCGGAGCACTGCTTCCGTGACACGGTGTGTATCGCGGAGCGTTGCCTCCGTGACATGGTGTGTATCGCGGAGCACTGCCTCCGTGACACGGTGTGTATCATGGAGCACTGCCTCCGTGACACGTTGTTGTTCCACCACAGGCCAAATTTTGCATTTTTTCTTGTTGTCTTTCACGTTTTGCTCTTGATTCCATTCCTCCACTTCACCAAATCGTGAATTAGTTCCTCAAATGCATTATTAACCTTCAAAAACAAGGACTAATAATGTTGGTTAGTATATATTCACATTTACATAAAATCACATGAGAATGTATATAAATAATTAGATAAACAAGACTAAATTGAGTTATAAAGTAGCACTTGGGCATGCAATTATGCCCAAGATCACAACCCCACACTTAAAGTCTTGTTCGTCCTCGAACAAACCTTTTACATCTCATGCATATGAAGACTCACACATAGCTAATTTAGCAAGATAATTCAAGTTATGGCTATAATGATTATTTAAGATAACAAGTTAAAAATAGAGCATGCACGATTTAATCAATGAAATGATATACAACTTCGTTAAGACTTCCTAACCTCAAGAATTGACTCTCTATCTTAGCAAACTCATGCAAATCAACTGATCAAGAAATCCAACATGAATTATATCCTTCATTACCCATTTTCACACGCAAATTTTTAAATCACAACATGTATGGGTAAATGAATAGAATTACGCTCACTCTCACAAAGAATTCACCTGCATCATGTAATGACCCATAAGCTTGCCCTTAGTGTTTTACTCCACTAATTTAAGGATGTTTGAACGTAAGATCAAGTAGGACTTAATGGGTTGTAATGTAAGCTAAGGGACAGGTAGGTACTGTTCTGGCCAGTAATAGTGACTATCTTCCCCAAGCGCTTTTAATACATCCAACATTCATTAAGGACATCTCTTTTCTTACTTCCTCCTCATTCTTTTCAATCCTGAATTTTCTCTTCTTGTTCCCATTTCTTTAAGCACACTCAGCTTAGTAGTAAGGAGTACTTAAGCAAAAAAAAATTTTTCATTCATTTATTTTCTTACTCCCTACTAATAATCAACCATTTTTACACAAGTGCACCTTTGTCCTTTTCTCAACTTTCACAACTTCTACTTTTCCTTCTTTTTCACGCTTCTCACTCCTTCACTCTTTGGAATTTTTTCACTTAAGCGCTTAGGAGTTTTGGATCAAATTCAAGGCTAATGAAAGAAAAAGGATTGAGCTTCTGTTGTAGCTATCAAATAATAGGCTTAAGGCACAATGGGGCTAACTAGGATTAAATATTCAAGGTAGGTAAAGTGAGGGATAACATTTAGGTTCATTCAAAGAAATGCCTAAATCATCTCCAACAATTCACATCCTTCATTTCATTTTATATACACACCAGGCAAGTTCTAGACACTCCACAATAGCATGGAATAATCAAAAACTTTACACTCATGGCACATGCTCAATTGAAGACACATTCCGCAGACTCTTAACTCAGCTAATCACAAGAATTCAAAATTAAGCTTCAATCACATTGAGTCAAATTCAAGATCCTAAGTGTCTCACACAAAGTTATACACTTCTTACATGCTTCAACACTAACCACACTTTTATCTTACAATCATGCATAGCACATAACAAGAACATCAAGCCATCAATTAGCTACGGGGTCAAAAACCAACCTACTGACTAATTTTTCCTCAAGACGGTCGTCATCCATCCATCGTCGGAAATAGTCTCTAACTATGACTAAAACATTATATACAGAAAAAGAAGAATTTTTTTTTATTTATTTTTTATTTTTTTTATTCTTCGGTTCAAAGACCCCCCGTCGGAAAAAAACCGAAAAGAAAAACCAACGGTTGATGAATTCATGATTGACTCACAAAATTTTTTCAAATTTCTCACAAATTCCTCACAAGCATTACCTTCACCAAAAATCGTTAAGCACAAAAAAAAATTAAAATTTCCCTTGAAATCACCCCACACTTGAATCATGTTATGTCCTCATAGCATCAAATTAACATTTAAAGAGGGTGAGAATTACTCCCTAAGGTCTTTAGGCCTAGCTAACAGCATGCTTTCCTTCAACTTTGCACAAGTGGATGTTTGACCCCACACTTTTTCTCTTCCATGCTTGTTAGCTTCCTCCACCATGGGTACTCAGACTTCCCCTCCATCTGTGCTTAACTTTCCACCAAAACAACACAAGATGAAAAATAAATAAAATCAACTTAAATGTAAGAAATTAAAATGGTACCCATGGTACCCTTGGGTTGCCTCCCAAGCAGGGCCTAATTTTACGTCGCGGCACGACGTATCAAGTTTCACCACTTTTTCCTCCACCTTGAGGATATGAATCTCACCCCTAATTTCTTCTCTAATTTCCTCTTATGCTCCAAGGGTGGTGGTGAAAAATAGTAAGGACCAAGCAGTAGACGTTGCCTTTTGAACTTATTGGCCCTTAAGTAAGCGAAGTCATTTTGTCTCTCCGAGTCAGCAAATTTCAAAATATACGGGGCTTGGTCCTCCTCTAGACATTTCTCTATAAGCTTGGAAGACTCTATTTCTATGTCGTCAACCAAACTCGATGTCGAAAAATGCTTCGAGTGTGGTCCAATACACCTCAACTCTGAAACTGCATTGTGCTTGACCTCCTTACCTGTAAACACCTTCTCAGCATTGACATCTACCTCTCCATTAATGTCAACTGGGGTATATTCTATCTCTTCTTCCATGAATGAATTTTCCATAAGTGTGAGCCCATCACGGGGACACTCAAGAGACTCTAATTGTTAGGCTTCATCCACAAATTCACCCTTGTCTTCCTCTTGTAGTTCCTCTTGAATATCGCCTAAAACTGTTACCTGCAATTTATCACAAGCTTCAGCCTCAGCAATCATCTCCGTGACTTTGACGCTCATCCTTTCTAGAGCCTCTACATTCTCTTCTTGCTGAATTCTCAATACTGCCATCGCCTCCTTCATTGCTTTTGATTGCTCCAGGAGTTGTTTCAGCATGTCTTCTAGTCGAGCTTGGCATCCCAAGTCCTCCTTTTCAGCGTGCCTACATTCAACAAAAACAACAGAAGGATCATATTAAGGGCTTGGGGGAGGGGAGTATGCATTCGGACAGCCATCCCAATAACCATCTTGACCACCACATATATTGCACGTGTTACAGTGTTGCCACAAGTGGGGTCCTCTGCAATTAAGACAAGATTCACCAAAATATGAGTATCCACCATTTAAACCATTTGTATTCCACGATGTCATGTCAAGAAGGGTATCCGAAAAAAATAAAAAAATAATTAAAACAAACACTAAGACCAAGTTGTCAGCACTTATATAGAAATCGTAAGCTAACACTTAAGAAAACAATTTTACCAATTGCCAGTCCCCGGCAACGGCGCCAAAAACTTGTTCGGCTTTTTTTTGGAATACCTACACGCAAGTGCACGTAGTCGAACAAGTAGTAAAGTGGCTCAAGTAAGCCAAGTATCGATCCCACAGGGACTGGACTAAGGTATCAATCTAATCAAGTGTCAATAAACTTTAACTCTAAATGCAGACGACAGTGTGAAGAAGATTTTGATATTTTGTTTCCTAATTTTATACTAAGTCTAAAACGAATATACAATTTGAGTCTGAACTATAAGTATGAGCATGCTGAGGTTGAATGAACATGTAGAGAAATAAATTATCGATACAATTTGATTTATCTTTCCTCTGGTTGCTAGTCAAGAATTGTTGCCTATGGATTAAAACTCTCGTATTTAACCCAACTTAAGAAGCATGAACCTTCCACCTACATTTTTGTGATAAGACGAAATTCATGTTCTAGCCGTACAAACCCGATTCCGTAATTGACTAATACGACTTTCAGGTATATCTCTATCCTGAAGGTAAATCAATTCTCAATTTTCCCAAACTAAGAAAAGATCATATCCTATTAATTCACAACTTTCCAATTTCTTGCTTTCTCGAGTGAAACCGGACTTTTTAGATGTACATTAACGTTGGCCACACATTAATGCAGTAAGAACAAGAATCAATAGAACAACCATGGAAGAAAAGATGAAAAACCAATTTATCAATTATTACATTTCAATACAATTGTTCTTAACCTCAGCAAGAAGAGGATTTAACTACTCATTTGTGGATTAAACATCGTTAAATGAGTGTAAATCATACAAGAAATTGAAATAAAGAAGAAGGAGATAGAGAAAAACCCTGAGATTTTCGTCCCCTCAACAACCTGTAACCCATGTTCTTGCTCCACCAAGTCAGAATTTCTAAAATAAAACCTAAGTGTGCTATTTATACTAGTGGAAATTTTTCCCGGAATAACAAGCAACATGTCACGGAGTGTATCGCAGAGCACTGCCTCCGTGACACGGTGTGTATCGCAGAGCGTTGCCTCCGTGACACGGTGTGTATCGCGGAGCACTGCCTCCGTGACACGTTGTTGTTCCACCACAGGCCAAATTTTTCATTTTTTCTTTTTGACTTTCACGTTTTGCTCTTGATTCCATTCCTCCACTTCACCAAATCATGAATTAGTTCCTCAAATGCATTATTAACCTTTAAAAACAAGGATTAATCATGTTGGTTAGTATATATTCACATTTACATAAAATCACATGAGAATGTATATAAATAATTAGATAAACAAGACTAAATTGAGTTATAAAGTAGCACCTGGGCATGCAATTATGCCCAAGATCACATATGACAGATGTCACCAGGGATAGCGTTTGTTTGGTCTACGCATTGATGACTAACATGGTGATCAATGTTGGTGTTGTGATCAAGTCAGCCATGAAGGCGCCAGATACTACATATGGGTCTGTACTTACATTAACCAAGAGACATGCTCATGATGACTCATATGATGCCAGGATGTTTGGGTTGCAGATGTTGCAACTGCGTATCAGGGGAAGGCCAGCGACTGAAGAAGAATTGTGTCAGGTTGACATTGAGTATCCCCTCAATGACTATGCCATAACTATGTGCCCAATAGGGCCAGCCTTTGTAGAGCCATTGGATGATGAGGTGCCGACAGATGAGGAGAGATGCCGAGAAGACTCAAACATTGAGTTCGATGATGATGATGAGGATGACTCTAACCTCGGTGAGGAGGCCTTTGCACCAGATGCGGAGATTGAAACAGTTATTTGATCAGGGAGTCTTCACCACCCTAACTCTATTTTTACATTGATATGTTGTAAGCACTGGGGAAAGTGCTCATTTTAAGTGTAGGGTGGTCATGTTGTGGTTGTCTATCTATGTGATTCTCTGATAAAATGTGGCAAGTAATAACTGGTAACAAAAAGCAACGCTATGACATATAATTTGTAGCTAGGAACAAGACTTTGTACTGGGTATGAAATAGTTTCTCTTTCCTATGTTGTTGCTACTGGTTCTTGTAATTATCTTCATTTTTTGGGTTTCTCAGCTTTTGTTTTCGGTTCTTTTCCCGAGAATAGTCCCTTGGAACTGAGTAGATTTTGTTTTAGTATAGGTAGAGACTATTCCCTATGATGGATGGATGACGACCATCTTAAGTGAAATTAGTCATGTGTAAGAAATAAAAGTCATCGCTAGTGGGCTAGAGTATTCCACCTGGTCAAATGCTAGACTTCACGGGATACATATTCAAAAACATCGATTACTAATGAGAAAATGTTAGGATCACATAAGGCCTTGATGTTTAACTCTAAACTGTAAGATGGTAGGTTTGATTGTGCTTGTCACTCAATGTGGATGAAATAGTAAAAGAGGTCGAGGCTAACCAAGTTTGAACCTATGTGCCATGTGTGGTGCGAACTTGCTATATTTCTTGTTAACTCGCACCTAGAACTTTCCTTGTGTGTACGAAAAACTGTTAATGGCAGTAAAACTTGTTGGATAGGATTAAGGCATTTCTTTGTGAACCTAAATACATAACCTATATCACTCATTGTGCCTTACCTTGATGTTATCCCTAGTGAACCCCGTCTGAGCCTTCAAGCCTATTTTTGTTGGAATAGTCACACTAATTAGCCTTATCCTATTTTTTCAAATGGACGTGATGTTAATTTGATCCAAATAGGTCCTATTGCACTTTATTGAGATATTATTTCAAAAGAAATAAGCAAAGGAAAGGGTGAATAGTAAGGTGGGAAAAGATTGGTGTGTGTACTCCATTTCTTGTTAATAAGCTACTTGCATAAAAAATCTGTATTGATGAGTCTACGCTATAGGTATACACCCCTTACATGTTGGATAAGAATAAGTAAGAGAGGGAAAAAACAATCGGCAATGGATGGAGTGAAGTGCTAAAGAAGTAAGGCACTAAACAGTAAAATGTGTATTTATCTTAAAGTGCATAGGGATAAGAGTCACTTTGATCCAAAAAATCCTACCCATCGCGTAGCTGATAGTACAAACATAAAAAGCCCTTGTGATCCTTCAAGTGATGTTATGATTGATTGAATAGTACACTACATGCAAACTCATGGTGCGTTATATTTGCTTGAAATAGTCTTTGGAGCATGAGCGAATCAGTTATAGAATGTGCGTAATTGTGGTCATATTGATCCCATAAAAGTAGGGACATTGCATACAAGTGAGGGCACATGATGGTGAAACTTTGGTGAAGCTAATGACCTCGCTACTATGATGCAAACATGTTGGCCGGATTTTTGGTTGAAAAGTTCTTCATTAGGGCTTGTGATATTTTGCTTATGAATGTGGTGAGTGAAGACCATGCTTGATTTAATGAATTGTACTCCATGATTAAAGTGTTTAGCACAACTAGGTGTGAGCTATCTGGTTCCATCGATGATGGTAATATTTTGAATCATGCTAAGGATGTTAAAGGATTGTCCGAGGATGAACAAGGTTATAAGTGTGGGGTGGTGATCTTGGCCGTATTTATACAACCCAATGTCATATTTTCAATCATACTGGAGCCTAGTTGAGGATAATATCGATATATTCATGCATGTTTATTATGCTTGTGGACTAATAAATGTGATTAGACTATTTGCAGGTGGAAAATACACTAATTTCAGCTTGATTTGGCGGATGGACACTCGAAGATAAGGTGCAGGAAGTTCAGAGAGCTTAAAAATTGATGTTGGAATTCACTCCCGTGCCACGTTGGAGATTCTTCGCATTTAAAAACATGCCACGAAACTTTGGTAGAAAAGAATTAACTTTTGAAGAAATCAAGTTTCCAGTGAAGGATCGCGTTTTGTCCGTGTCACGGAGAAGAAATGGCACGATGGCCTCTGTGACACGGAACCTGTTTATTTTTGCAGGCATCTAATTCTAGTGAACGCCCTTGTTTGGTCCATGTCACAAAGAAGAAATGGTGCGTTGAGCTCCATGACACGAAGCTTGTAATTCCAGAACTCCCACATTTCAAGTGAGCCTCCGTGATAGCTCCGTGTGATGGAACTTTTCCTCCGTGATGAGCTCCGTGTCACAAAGCTAGTTATTCACTGTGTCATTTTTCACTTGTATAAATAAAACTTTTAGATTTTTATTTTTCATTATCTGAAATATTAGCAAGAACGTGGGAAACGACAGTTGAGCTGAAGAAAACTCTAGGGTTCTTTCTCTTTTCTTTTCTTCTAAATTTCAATTGTTCTTATGCTAGAAACTTGTTTGGAGATGTTTAATCAACGAATGACTAGCTAATTCACCTCATTCTAAGGTTAAGTCCAATTGCATGATTGTATGACTTTATTTTATTTTCATGATTGATGTTCTTCTATCATGAATGGTTATTCGTCTATTCCTTATCTTTGTATTTTAGTGTTTGGCCAACATTAAGATAAATTCATAACCTTAATTTGACTCTGAAAGGAAAATTATTAGGGTAGAATGCGGAATAGGGGAGTGTGTTCTTATCTTTGCAGTAAATTAAAAATAAGATTCTTGTGTGGGATAGAAATATACATGCAACGCAACATTCGTTTAAAAAAAGGAACAAATGCTGCTAGACCTAAGATGAGTTATTGATTAGAATTTCATATGTGTAGTTGTGAAGTTCATAATTAGGCAATTGGCTAGAGGTCCGAAAGACCATAGTCAGACTTTAATTTCCCCTAACCATCAACCTGATAGAGAATGTAGCTGAAGAAAAATATAAGTTGTACATGATTGCATCCCATGCCTTAGCCTTAAAATATTCTTGCTATTTGATTTAATCAACGTTCTTAGCTTCATTGATTGCTACTTTCTATATTTACATTTATAAAACTCTTAATTTATTGGGTTATTTACACACTTGTGTAGAATAATTGTAAATACTAAAATAGAAAAATAACTAAGTCATAGTCCCTATGGTTTCGATATTCGGATTGAAAGAGCCACTATATTACTTGTATGGCCATGTGCACTTGCGTGTGTTTTGGTGAACAACAATACACATCCTATATCCATCCCTCCTTACAGAATAGCTCTAGCTGAGCTAATGGAGTTGAAAGAATAGTTGAAGGATCTCCTAGATAAGGGATTCATTAGACCTAGCAAATCCCCATGAGGTGCTCTAGTTCTCTTCGTTTGGAAGAAGGATGGTTCTCTTAGAATGTGCATTCATTATCGAAAGTTGAACAAGGTCACAATCAAGAACAATTATCCCCTCCCCAGAATTGATGACTTGTTTGACTAACTTCAGGGTGCTAAGTGTTTCTCCAAGATAGACCTCAGGTCCGGTTTCCACCAGCTCATATTTAGGGAGGGTGACATCCTGAAGACAACCTTCAGGACTCGGTATGGTCATTATGAGTTCGTAGTTATGTGTTTTGGACTAATGAATGCTCCTGCAGCTTTTATGAATTTGATGAACAGGGTGTTCAAATCATACTTGGATATGTTCGTAATTGTCTTCATAGATGATATTCTCATATATTCTTGGAGCGAGGAGGAGCATGCCACTCATTTGAGGATTGTGCTACAAACTCTCAAGGATCTCCAACTGTTTGCCTAATTCAGAAAGTGCGATTATTTCTTGAACTCGGTAGCATTTTTAGGTCATGTGGTGTCTAGTGAGGGTGTGCAGGTGGACTCTCAAAAGATAGAGGCAGTGAAGAGTTGGCCTAGACCAGTTTGTCCTTCAGATATCAAGAGTTTCTTGGGTTTAACTGGCTACTACAGGAGGTTTGTTAAAGGATTTATGCCCATTGCAGCACCGTTGACTAAGTTGACCCAAAATAAAGTCAAATTTCATTGGTCGGATGCATGTGAGAAGAGTTTTCAGGAGCTAATGACTCGACTCACTTCAGCCCCAATATTGACCCTACCCGAGTGCACGGATGATTCATGTGTATTGTAATGCCTCTAGGGTTGGTCTTGGTTGTGTGTTGATGCAACATGGTAAGGTCTTTGCGTATGCCTCTAGATAGCTTAAGACTCATGAGAAGAGTTACCTGACTCGTGACCTAGAGTTTGCAGTGGTGGTGTTCGCATTGAAGATTTGGAGACACTACTTGTATGGGGTGCATGTGGATGTGTTCACAGACTACAAGAACCTTCAATATGTGTTCAGTCAAAGGATCTGAACTTGCGACAAAGGAGATGGTTAGAACTTCTCAAAGATTACGACATGAGTGTCCTTTATCATTCGGGCAAGGCCAATGTAGTGGCGGATGCCCTCAAAAGGCTGTCCATGGAGAGTTGTCTCATGTGAAAGGTAGAAGGAAGGAGTTGGTTAAGGATGTTTATCGGCTTGCTCGTTTAGGGGTTCGCCTTATGGATTTGACAAATAGTGGTGTCATTGTTCAAAATGGGTCAGAATCTTCATTGGTAACCGATGCCAAGGCTAGGGAAGATGAGGATCCTATCTTAGTAAAGCTGAAGCAGTCCAAAATCAAAAGGTGGAGGTCTTCTCCCAAGGGGGAGATGGTGTACTTCATCATCAAGGTCGTTTATGTGTTCGGGGTGTTGATGACTTGAGAGAGAGAATGTTGGGTGAGGCTCATGGATCTTGATATTCCAGCCACCCAGGTGCAACCAAGATGTACCGAGACCTACGGGAAATTTATTTGTGGAATGGCATGAAAAAGGACATAACAGAGTTTACTGTTAGGTGTCCAAACTCTCAGCAAGTAAAAGTTAAGCATCAAAGACCTGGAGGTATGCTACAAGACATTATTATCCCTACTTGAAAGTGGGAGTAAATCAATATTGACTTCATCATAGGGTTGCCTCATATATGTCGAAGTATGACTCTATATAGGTGGTTGTAGATAGATTGACCAAAGCAACACATTTTCTACCAGTCAAAACTACCAATTCAACTGAGGACTATACTATATTATACCTTTGAGAGTTGGTTCGGTTGCACGGAATTCCTTTGTCCATAATTTTAGATAGAGGTATTCAGTTTATCTTGTAGTTTTGGAGATTTTTTATGAAGGGACTTGGTACTCAAGTGAAGCTCAGTACAACTTTTCACCCACAAACAGGCGATCAGGCTAAGTGGTCCATTTCGACACTCGAGGATATATTGAGAGCGTGTGTGATTAACATTAAGGGTATTTGGGATAATCATTTACCCCTCATCGAGTTTTCGTACAATAGAAGTTACCACTTCAACATTCATATGGCTCCATTTAAGGATCTCTATGGGCGGAGGTGTAGAGCACCTATTGGTTGGTTCCTTTCACTCTCATGCCCAAATTTCTCCACAAGTTCATGAATTTAAGTTTATGATCTTATAGGGTTTTATCTCAATTTCATTAAATTCTCTATGATTTGTCTATGGGTTAATTCCCTTTATCTTTCAAAGTATGTTTTAAGATTCATGTACAAATTTTACACCTATTTTGATTATAAATTCATGATTTCAAGTTTTAGAAAATTATGCCCAATTATGCAAGTTTCATGAAAAGTCAAGTTTATGATTCATGATTTCAAGTATGATGAGCTATCTAGCATGAATGAATGCTTACAAATTACCTATGTATGTAATTTGACTTTTGAAGTCTATTTGAAGTATGCATGACTTTAAGATTTTGGGCAAGCCCACACAAGTTTTGTATGTTTTCATGATTTGGCCAAGGCTAGTAAGATCAACTTATCATATGTTTTGGAGTGAAGACTCCCACTACAGCTTATGATATGCTCTGGAGTCAAGACTCCCAATGTTCAAGTTTTAGACTATGCATGTGATCATGATTTTAGCTTCGTCGAAAAATGATGGGAGTATTGTCTAGCACCGAGTAGGCTTGGGGTTCCAAGGTTCCCTAATCTCAAAACTATGTTCCAACGTAGGTATATTTATATTTGGGACCACTCAACAGAGTTTTTGTCGCCCGCCAGAGGGCCCTCAGCTTGATATCGCTATCATGGTAGCGTCCTTAGCCCTGGCAAGGTTTTGGACGGCTCTGCCCACTTGAGTGTGATAGTTGGGGCATCACGTAAGCTCTATTGTGATAGTGTCAGTTGTGACGAGTCTCCCATTTTTCCTCATGATTTCAGTTTACATGTTTATGACTTATGATATTATGTTTTTCAGCAGGTTTGACGCAATGATCAGTTTATAAGCTTTTACTTATGATTTAAGTTATGGCAAGACATATGATTTTTGTTAGCTTTAGGTCATTCTATTCATATGTAATATTCAATTTATGACTATACATGACTCAGACTCAGATTTCAGCATGCAGTCCTTACTCTCATGATCTAATGATTTTATATGCATGATTTCAGTTTATACTTACTCAACATGTTTTACTTACCTTGCATACTCAGTATATTATAAGTACTATTCACATACTCTATGTTGTATCTTTTCATGATACAGGTTCAGGCGATCAGACTTAGTTCCACCGTTTAGCCCAGTTCTCTCGCAACTTAGTCCAGTTTAGTTTCCGTTGTGGTGAGTCCTCAACCTTCTATGACCTTTAGTTTGTTGTTGAGTTATATTATTTTAGTTTTCAGACTTAGTGAGCTAGTTAGGTATGTTTTCCCATCAGCTCTTCAGACATGTTAGAGGCTTATCAGACAATGTGTAGAATTTCAGCTTTGTCAGTGTTGACTCTGTTTACGATTGATATGTATTCAGAATTCTGCTTATTCGTTATTATTTTATCAGTTTTCACTTTATATATTCTCTTTAGCCACTATGTTCATGCCATGGATCGACTTAGAGCCATTTGTGGTTCTAGGTCCCGTGTCTTGGTCTGGGGCCTCAGCTCGGGTCATGACAATGGCTAGCTACTATCGTCGATTTATAAAAGGGTTTTATTCTATTTCTTCTCAGTTGACCCAGCTAGCCTAGAAAGATGTTCAATTTTAGTGGTTCGATGAGTGTGAGGAGAGTTTTCACCTCAAGATTTGTTAACTACAACCCCTATCCTAGCATTGCCTGTGAAGGGTAAGGATTTTGTAGTTTATTGTGGTGATTCACATTTTGGTTTGGGTTCTTTTTTGATGCAGGATAAGAAGGTAATTGCATATGCGTTTAGATAGCTAAAGGTGCATGAATAAAACTATCCGACGCATGACATGGAGTTGGCAGCAGTGATGTTTGCTCTCAAGGTTTGGAGGCACTATCTCTATGCTGTCTATTGTGAGATGTTTACTGGCCACCGCAGTTTGCACCATGTGTTTAGTCAGAAGGATCTTCACTTGAGACAACGAAGATGTATGGAGCTGCTCAAGGATTAGATGTCACTATTCTATACAACCAGGGCAAGGCAAACATGGTGGCTGATGCTTTGATTAAGAAATCTGGGTGTATAGATAGTCTGGCTTGTTTGGGGGCTATAAATCGCCCTCTAGCTAGAAAGGTCAAAAGTCTAGCTAACAGTTTTATGAGGCTTATTGTGTTTGAAATTGGTGGAGTATTGGCTTGTGTGGAGGCAAGATGTTTGATTTTGGAGTAGAGTAAAGCCAGACGATTCGGGGATTCCAGTTGAGAAAGATCCCTGGTAATGTCTTATGGGAAGAGGCCAAAAAGGTCGTGATTGATAGCGAGGGTGCCTTAAGGATCAAAGGGCGTGAATGTGTTCCTCGTGTTAATGATCTAATTAAGACTATCCTATCACAGGCTTACAATTTGAGATACTCTATACATCCTGGTGCCACTAAGATGTGCCATGATCTTAGGCAGCACTATTGGTGGGATAGTACATCTCGAGCTATAATATTGGCCATCCATGGCGTAGTTCTCAGCCCCAAGTCTATCACTCTATCATAAGTTGAGGTGTCTATGGCCTCATAATCATTTCCGAGGTAGTATCAGTTGATTGCCTAGAGGTTGATATCAACTAACACTCCATAGATAGTAATGGACATCAACAGCTCTACTGACGACCTCAATCCTAGTTCGGTTAGCTAAAGGATGGAAACATAGATTGCACAGAAATATCTCACGATAGTCTGGATGTATTGTCCCAGAGTATGGAGGAGGAAATCCCATCTCTGAAACTGGATCTACTCCATGATATCTGCGTATTGGTCCAACCCGGTAGTACTAACAGCTCTTTCCTCTATGATGGTCCACCGGTGCTTGTTCAAATGAAGTGTCCAACCCTTCAAATATATCTCATGGGAATCCTTTATATTCCACCTAATTCTGAACATGTCCTCCCTTTGCTTCTTTCTCTGCTCAGTCAAATCTATCTAGGAGGAGGCCCTTTGACTAGTAGAGTCCTCCTCTACGGACTCGCTAGAAAATATCTCGATCTGCCACCCACTATACTATGTAATGGGATGCTTCGCTAAGGACTGTGAATCAGAGCCCTAAGATGGTGTCTCGGCTGAAGCCACCCTGGCTGAGAGTGGGAGTGATAGGGCCAGAGCTAGTCTAGTAGCTGCCCTGGTGGTCGGGGGCCGATACTCAGGTTCATCCTCATCCTAATGTCAGGATCTCTTTTGAGATGTGGCCCTGTCACCACTTGATGTTGCGTAATTAGGTGCCATTTACTATAATTGAGCAACAAACGTTAAGCACAATAGTGTTGAACAACTTAGACACAAAAGCTTAAGTCAATAGACGGGAGAAAAGATGATCCGCATCTTGAACCTTTTTTTGAAGCCACAGTCCAGTCTTACTAACTCAATTGATGAAACACAATGAAGCTTGTCTTTTGGAAAGACAATCCGCATCTTAAGTCGTCAATTGAGTCGTAGATACTAACATTGTTGTTTTAAATTATGAAGACAAATGCGGTCCATCTTTTGGTAAGATGGTCTACATTTTGAGTCGTCAATTGAATTTGGAAACATGGTCTTGTTGTTTAAATTAACGGAGCAAAAGGCGGTTCGTCTTTTCAAAACATGGTCCGCTCTTCTTAGATCATCTTGAAATTTTAAAACTTTAAAATATTTTTATCAACCAATTTTTCAACATTTAATCTAATGGGGCAAGATACAGTTGTTTTTCATAAAGACGAACCATTTTTTCCAATTATCAAACTAAGTTCAAAACAAGATCCTATTCAATTCATGTTAAGTACCTAGTTCTCCCGGCATTTAATTCCAAAGCAATAGTATTCCACCCATAGCAATATATGCATAAAATGAAGTACAAAGATGAGAAAAAATTCCTAGGTATTTTGAATGAATCATGCTATGTGTGTGCAGAGTGAAGTTTGCTCAATCAGCAACTCAATGTATCCCTGGGTGTTCGAGAACTTGATGCTTCAAAGCGAGGAGATGATGTGCCAATGTGTGTAGATGATGAGGTATGGGTTCGGAGAAACTGAATGGTTAACCGTGGCAATTTTTAGCTAAAAGAGCAAGAAAGGAGATGATGGAGAGTGAGGGAGTTCGGGTGAATCCCATTTTATATTCATTAGATTCATACATACTTGAGTAAATCATGATAACTTAAAAATATAGAATCATGAGGTGTTTTCATGGAAATCATGTAATCATAATGATAAATCATAATTAGAATCATGAGAGGATCAATTCCATAAGAGATCATAGAGTTTTTTCATAAAAGGGTCTAACCCTAGAAATTCATGAAAATCATAATTAAAGACTTGAAGGAATTGAATTCATCAAATTAGACTTGAGATTGGGCATGTGGGTGGAAGAAATATCCCATTCATGATCCCACATACCTGGTTTGAAGAGTTCTTGACTAAACTTGAGACCCAAGAGAATTGAAGAAGAGGAACCTTAACTTTCCTTGTGAGTTCTTGAGAGCTTTATATCCAATCTACTGTGTTTTGGAATAGAATCGGAGCATACTCTATGGCTAATCCTTAAATACCCCACTTATAAACCCCAAAACAACATGGTTTAGGAGTTAAAAACATAGAAAGTCATGAAAATACCCCTGGAAAAATGCACTTAAAAATTGTCTTCTAGCCATTATGACTCACAACACGAGTCATTGTTTGTCACCACGACTCATGGTGACCATCTGTCATATGCTTTACCAAATTTTGCTTCTCTAAACTCCTCATCATGGGCACTCATCATGAACCATCACTAGATAACATGAGTCATCACTTGCCTCGTTGGTTCTAAGGAGAACTTGTCAAGTTCTGAACTGGTGGACTATGACAAGGCACATGAAGAGTCATCACTTGTCATCATGACTTATCATACTATTCGTTACATCTGGATCCTGAAATTTTCATTGACTGGCTACCGTGAGTCTAACCACGACTCATGGTACCATCTAATGAGTCGTACCATGACTTATTCAGAGGCAAATTACTAATTTTCTTACTGGTTCTACTCCAAGTCTGGGGTCTGATCTTTGGGACATTTAGAGTGTTATATTATCTCCCCTTTTGGAACATTCATCCTTGAATGGAAACTAATACAACTGAAAAGATAGAATAAGAGATGCAATCCCAATACTGAACGCTTTAGACTGAATACTGATGGAGTGACTGACTCCGAACTGAGACACATATACTAAACTGAATTCATGAATCATACGTGCATACTAAGACATAAGAGGAATTGAAGGAAATGAAACTGGCATGAAATTTAGTAGAGTACTAATGAAGAAACTAGCAGCTCATGTTGAAACTGAGTTGGGAGGGAAGAGGTGAGGGTACTTGGCCATCATATCTGCTTCGGCTTCCCAAGTAGCTTCTACAAGTTGGTACCTGCAAAGGAATTCCACTGAAGCGACCTCCTTTTTCCTCAAATTTTGAATGAATGATCTAAAATCTTGTAATATCCCGGAATCCCAAAGATCAGACCTGAAAGTTGAAATAGAGAAAACTGACAATTTTGTACCAGGTCACAGAACGAGTCATTTTGTAACCCGTGGGGAAGATCATGGGTCGTGAGGTTACTAGTGGTAAGGTTCCAGGCTTTGGTTGGATTTTGGAATTTGAGGTCCCCATGGACCTAACCACAACTCGTAGTCAGTTCCCACGACTCGTTGGATCAGGCGTGGGAAAAGGAGTGAGGAAAGTGAAGGGGGCCTAGCAGTGTACCCTACGGAAGGTCCCCATGAGTCGTGGTCAGTCACCATAATTCATGAGATGGGTTGTGGGCAGAAGGCAACTAATGATCTGAGGAATATTGGCAGTGGACTTCACGACTCAAGTGACGACTCGTTGTCAGGGGTAACGACTTGTCCAGTCCCTCGTTAGACCTGGCAGTCAGTTTTTTACTGTGAATTTATTAAGGGTATTTTTGTCATTTTAAGCCTAGGGTCCTATACTACATCATTTTAAGCCATTTTTAGAGTATTTTAAGATAGGTTATATCATTCTAACCTATTCAAAACCCATGCATGCAAGTTAGGGAGTTAGAGAGGAGATCAAGCTTAAGCCCTTCCAATTCTTCTCAAATTCCTCTTGGGCAATGAAAGAAGTGTAAGAATCAGCCTTCATCGGGTATATAGGGTTATGAATGGGTGAATTATCCATTCACATCCATGCCCATTCTCTTCTAGATCATGAGAATTCCTATGTTGATTTTATGGGGTTTTAACCCAATGCATGAGGTTTCTAATTTACTACATGGGTATGATTTAAATGTTTTTTTATTAATGAATTATGATTCAAGGGCAAGTTTTACATTTTTTTCAATTACAATCATGTTTCAAGCTTTATAAATCAAAATGCCCATTTATGAGAAATTCATAAAAGTTGAATTTATGATGAATGTTCGAGTATGATGAGATATTATTGATGAAAGGTATGCTTTGTGATTTTCCCGAATTGAGCTTACCACATGGTTTTGAAGCGAGGACTCCCAATTATTTTTAGCTTGTGGTATTGTTTGAGCTAAAGCTTCTCATGTATATATATATATATATAAATAATTTCCGATTTGAAATGTATTTGATTATTAACTTCATCAACAAACGATGGTGAGCTTCGTTAAAAATAATGATGGAGAGCATATGCATATTTTTTGGAGTAATTTCTAGCACCAAGTAGGCTAAGGGTCGATCACCCTATACCTCAGAACTACGTGCCAACATAGGTTTATTCATATATATACTTTGGGACCTCCTTTGTGCGCTATCCCCTACCCGATTAGGCCACAAGCTTGATATCGATATCATGGTATCGTCCTTATCCCTAGCAAGGATTTGGATGGCTCTACCCACTTGAGTGTGATAGTTGGAACCACGTAAACTCTATCGTGGTATGTCGGTTATATGACGAGTCTCCCATTGTTCCTCATGATTTCAGTTATTCTTTTTTATTACTCATGATATATATACACATGTTCTAAAAGAGGTTGGACCTAATGTTAGTTTTATTCATGATTATCAAGTCTAAGTTTTGGGTCATTCTATCCCATTTTGATGTTATGTTATGTCGAGATTATGATTTCAGAAAATAGCATGCAAGTTCTACTCTTAGATTCTTATTTTGATCATGTTTTACATTATGCATGTTTTGAATGGTTTTACTTACCTAAGCGGTTTTACTTACCTTGAATACTCGGTACATTTCACATACTGATCGCATACTTTATGATATATCATTTTATGATACAGGCCCCGGTACTCAGACTTAGCCTTTTCCTTAGCCAGCCCTTCGGAGTTAGCATCCCATAGTTGTTGGTGAGTCCTCATCTCCCAAGAACCATGCTCTATCAGTTTTCCTTATGTATTCAATTTCAGACTTAAAGAGTTAGTTGGGGGTCTTGTCCCATCAACTCATCGGTATTAGAGGCTTTTCAAACATAAAATGTAATCAACTTCAGATTCATGTGTATTTATGTTGTTATGCTATTTCAGACTTTCGCTAAGTTTATCATGTTGTTTCTTTCGTTTATTTTATTGAGTTAGATGTATGTTCATGCCATGGCTCGATTGGAGTCCCTCGGGGTTCCTTGTCCCGTGTCTCGATTTGGGCCTCCGTTTGAGTCGTGACAAATCTCAACCAGAACCTCTTCATAAGTGAGGCTATCCTTCACACCGCTCTCTATAGGTTCAACTAGAGCTGGATCACCAATGCACTTTCTCAACAAGAACACATGAAAAACTAGATGAATTGATGTTAACTCTGTGGGCAACTCCAACTCATAAGTCACATTACCGACACGCCTCAGAATCTTATTAGAACCAACATGGAGGGGACTGAGCTTCCCCTTCTTGCCAAATATCATCACCCCCTTCATGAGTGACACCTTCAGAAATACCCAATCATCAACTGCGAACTCAAGCTCTCTCCTCCTTACTTCTGCATAGGATTTCTAACGACTCTAAGATATTTTCAGCCTCTCTCTAATAAGCTGAACCTTCTCCATAGCCTTATGAACTGAATCTGGCCCTATCAACGTAGCTTTATCTATCTCAAACTATCCAATAGGTGATCTACACCTTCACTCATAAAGATCCTCAAACGGAGCCATTTGAATACTGGAGTGATAATTTTTATTGTAGGCAAGCTTAATGAGAGGCAAATGATCATCCTAATTACCCTTGAAATCAATCACGCAAGGTCTCAAGATATCCTCTGAAGTTTGAATGGTCAGCTCAGCCTGACCATTCGTCTGTGAGTGAAAAGTTGTTTAAGCTTAACCTGAGTACCAAGGCCCTTCTGAAACAACTTCTAAAATCGAGAAGTAAATTGAGTACCCCTATATGAGATGATGGACAATGGGACTCCATGCAACTTGACTAATTCTCGAATGTAAAGTCTAGCATAATCCTTGACTGAATTTGTAATCTTAAATGGTAGGAAATGTGCTGACTTAGTCATTTGGTTTATAGTCACCCATATAGAATCATGTTTTTGACATGTACGAGGCAAACCTGTATGAACTCCATGTATATCTCTTCCCGCTTCAAATTAGGAATACTGATATTCCTAATCATGCCTCCTGGTCTCTGGTGCTCAATCTTAACTTTTTGGCAATTTGGATACTTAGCCACAAATTCTGCAATATCTTTCTTCATGTCATTCCACCAATAGATTTTTCATAAATCACGGTAAATATTAGTGGAACCTGGGTGGATAGAGTATCGAGAGTTGTGAGCTTCTCCCAATATTCGCTCTGTCAAGTCATCCACATTCGGAACACATAACTGACCCTGATATCGAAGTACACTATCTCCCCCTTGAAAGAATACCTCCACTTTTTTGATTTCGGACTGCTTCCTTCAACTTAACCAAGATAGGATCCTCATCTTTTTTCACCTTAAGTTCTGTCAGCAATGAAGATTCCAAACCATTTTGAACAATGACAGCACCATCTGCTGAGTCTATAAGGCGAACCCCTAAGCAAGAAAGCCTATGGATATTTCTAGCTAATTTCTTCTTTTCATCCTCCACATGAGTCACACTCCCTATAAACAACCTGCTAAGAGCATCAGCTACTGCATTGGCCTTCCCTGGATGACAAATGACCCTCATTTCATAGTTCTTGAGAAGCTCAAGTCATCTCCTTTGTCGTAAGTTCAAGTACTTCTGACTAAACACATACTGAAGGCTCTTATGGTCCGTGAACATATCAACATGCACTCCATACAATTAGTGTCTCCAAATCTTCAAGGCAAACACCACTACTGCTAACTCAAGGTCATGTTTCGGGTAATTCTTTTCATGAGTCTTAAGCAGTCTCAAAGAATAAGCGATGACCTTACCATGCTACATAAGCACACACTCGAGGCCAACTCTAGAGGAATCATAATACACCATAAAGCCATCCATACCCTATGGTAAGGTCAAGATCGGAGAAAAAGTAAATCGAGTCTTTAATTCCTAAAAGCTCTTCTCACAAGCATCGAACTACTGAAACTTGGCCTTTTTTAAGTCAATCGGGTCAAAAGAGAGGCAATGGATGAAAATTCCTCTATAATCCTCCTTTAATAGCTTGCTAAACCCAAAAAGCTCCTAATGTTAGTGGGATTGACAGGTCTAGGCTAGTTCTTCACCGCCTCAATCTTTTAAGAGTCTACCTGCACACCCTCACTAGACACTACATGCCTAAGAAATGGAACTACTTCAGCCAAAACTCACACTTCCTGAATTTAGCAAACCACTAATGATCCTTAAGGGTCTGCAACACAATTTTCAAATGAGCAATATGCTCCTTCTCGCTCTGAGAATATACAAGGATATTTTCTATGAAGACAATGGCGAATATATTCAAATACTACTTGAACACGATGTCTATCAAGTCCATAAAAGTTGCAGGAGCATTCATTAGCCCAAAAGACATAACTACAAATTCATAGTGACCTTACTGAGTCATGAAGGTTGTCTTCAGAATGTCACAATCCCTAACTCAGAGCTGGTGATAGCCGGATCTAAGGTTTATCTTTGAACAATAACTAGCACCCTGAAGCTGATCGAATAAGTCATTAATTCTAAGAATATGATACTTATTCTTGATTGTGACTTTGTTCAACTGGAAATATTAAATGCACATCCTGCGAGAACCATCTTTCTTCCAAACGAAAAGGATTGGAGCACCTCATGGGGACTTACTAGGCCTGATGAAACCCTTATCTAAGAGATCCTTCAATTGTTCCTTCAAGCACTTAAGTTCAGCTGGAGCCATTCTATAAGAAGAAATAGATATGGGTTGTGCATTAGGTAGAAGGTCAATCCCAAAGTCAATCTCCCGCTCGGAGGAAACTCCTAGTATATCATATGGGAACACCTATGGATACTTACAAATAATAGGAATTGACTGGAGAGTCGGGGTTTTGGGACTTAGAATCCTTAACCCAAACTAAATGATATACACAACCCTTGGAAATTATCTTCCTATACTTAAGGTAGGAGACTAAGAGACCTACAAGCACTGCTGAACTACCCTTCCACTCTAGGACTGGTTCACCCGAAAATTGAAATTCTACTATTCGGGATTTACAATTAACTGAAGCATAACAAGAATATAAACAATCCATGCCAAAGATAACATCAAAGTCTATCATGTCTAACTCTACTAGATCAGCTGAGTTGACTTTCTAGAGAACTGTAATAGGGCAATATTTATATACTCTATGCTAAAATTGACTCACCGAAGGGATTAGAGACCAAGAAGGGTTCTAAAAGAATTTATGGACTGACACCAAAACTGATAGCAACATAGGGAATCATGAAGGATAATGTGGCCCCTGGATCTAGTAATGCATAAACATCAAGGTGAAAAACGCATAACATACCCGTGACCATATTTGGCATGGTCTCTTGCTCCTCGCATGATAAAAGTATATAGAAATGGTTCTTACACTGTCTGCCACCTGCACTGTATGATGCGATCGACTGGGATGGGAAAGCTGCTTGAGCTGCCGAAGAGGTGGCCGGGGAACGGCCTCTACCGTCACCCTATTTAGCTGCAGGACAATCCCTGAGTCTGTGTCCGGATTTACCATACCCGAAACAAGCATCTGAACCAACCAAAAAACTCTCTAGGGTGGTTCCTACCACACTTCTTGCAAGATGGGAATGTGCGTCTTCTAGAAATGCTCCCTTAAGTCTTAAAGCTTGGTGCTCTACCCCTCTGATCACTTATGGTCCTAGATTGACCCTAGATGACGATGGAACTAGGGTTGATGACCTCTGATGAGATTGTGGGTGATGCCCACTACCTATTCTCTATTGAGAGTACTCAAAGTTCCCTATCCTATCCCTCTTAGTCTCCCTCTCATTCTCCTTTAACTTATCCTTAATAATCTGTCGGGCATGAATCATGAGTCGATAGATATCCATGTCGCGAATGAGCATAGCTCTGCTACACTCCTTGACCACCAAATTTGAGACTCTTGACACAAACATGCTCATGCCCGCCCTATGCTCGGCAACCATCTCTGGAATATATTTGGACAGCTGGGTGAATTTCAAGGCATACTCCTAAATTGTCATATTGTTCTACTTCAGGTTGATGAACTCTGCAATCTTTTCTTCCCTCATCTCGCCGGAAAAAAATCTGTCCAAGAAAGTTGTCACGAACTCATCCCAATCTATAGGAGCTGTGCTTGCCCTACAACCTTCCTTCCACTGCATGTACCATATTTGAGCTACCCCCTTTAGCTGATAGGAGACCAAATCTGCACTCTCCTCTCTAGTAATCCCCATAATCTGAGTAATCTTTTGGATCTCATCAATGAACTCCTAGGGATCCTCGTTCACATTTGAACAATGAAATTCCAGTGGGTTCATCCTGATGAAGTCTCGCACACTCGTCACTGCAGCACTCCCATTGGTATTCACAGGTGTAACTGCCTACTGGTTGACCTAAGCCATCAAGGCTTGGGCTAACATCTAAAAAGCAGCCCTGAACTCCACATGAGTCACCTCCTCATTCAAAGGGTCTGCTGGAATTGGTGGGGCTGGTTGATTCCCATTACCATTGCCACTTTCATTTCTTCTTTTCTTGGCTTTCGGGGAGGCATTTTCTACAAACGCATACAACATGAGTTAGAAAAATAAGGAAAGTTGGACTTCATCACACGATATAGAATATGAAAGAAGGGAAGCTTCCTAAAATGTCTCATAGCCTCTTTCTCGTAAGTGTGGCATGCTTCACAACCATGAAAAATACTCTACTTAATCTTTCAAACACCCTAGGACACTCCTAAACCTGATACTTTCATAGAATGTTTGTCACGACCCGAGCTTAGACCCCAAACGTAACATGGGACCTGGAACCACGAATGCCTCCAAGATAACCCATGGTGCATGCATAACATAAGCATAAGTATACACTAAGAGCAAACATTCATAAGATATAAATAAATGGAAGTATAAAATATCACAAAACGTATCAACTGGGATAACAAGTTAAAACCGCTGAATATCTATACATCATAGTTTGAAAAGCCTCTAAACATAAGATAATCTAAAGAGACAAACCCCCAACTAGCTTTACTAAGTGTATAACTAAAAGGACAAAGAAGACATGAATCAAAACTTCCATCCTCGACTGATAAGGACTCACCAAGACTCAGCTGAAGCTGGGATAAGAGAGATCTAGCAGCGGAGATGAGACTGAACACCTGAATAAATATCATGAGACAATATAGCACAAAAGTATGCGATCAATTATTTGAATATACTGAGTATGGAGGATAAGTAAAACATGAGTGTAAGGAAAACATGCTAAAAATCATGATCATGATATAGTTATAAAACATGAGCTATTCATCATAAGTTGAAGTATAATAACCCGTTGAAGTATAATAACCCAAGGTTTTTAAAATAATATCATAAGGCTCATCATGTTTGAATTCACAAGTAAAACTCATAAACTGATCATGGGTCAAAAATACTATAAGTCATGGCAGCATAAAGCATAAACATAAAGAAACATGAAACATGAGAAATAGTGAGAGATTCTCATAATCAACATACTCCAAGTGAGCATCTTGGAGCCCAACCTATAACCCTAGTCGGGAAGGCGTTCATACCTTGACAAGGGTAAGAACCATGAAGGTGTGATATCTCTCATGAGCCTAATAGCATAAGGGTGACATTCTCAACTAGAGAAGAACTCTTAGCTAGAGGTAAGGGAGAAACTCTTTATTGGCGAGGACACCTTATCCTATGGTGGCATGTAGTTTTGAGACATGGGTGAGCTGAACCCGACCTACTCGGTGCTAAATACTACTCCCAAAATCATACATAGTGCTTATAATCATACATGAAATGTAGGTTTTGTATGGGATATTTTAAAAATATGATGTATAAATTCCTTGACATACGTAAACTAGCAATTAAAACAATGTTGAGATTACAACCATGATACATAAGTTTGATATTCATAAGATTCATACATACTTGAGTAAATAATGCTAACTTTAAAATAGAGAATCATGAGAGTTTTTCGTGAAAATCATGTAATCATAATCATAAATCATAAGTAGAATCATGAGAGGATCAATTCTATAAGAGATCATAGAGTTTTTGCATAAAAGGTCTAACCCTAGAAATTCATGAAAATCATAGTTAGAGACTTGAAGGAATTGAATTTATTGAATTAGACCTGAGATTGGGCATAAAGGTAGAAGAAATCCCCTATTCATAATCCCATATACCTGGCTTGAAGAGTTCTTGACTAGACTTGAGACACAAGAGAATTGAAGAAGAGGAAACCTAGCTCTCCTTGAGAGCTTGATCTCCAATATATGGTGTTTTGGAATAGAAGGAGTTTAGGCTATGAATAACCCTTAAATTACCCCCTTAGGAAACCTAAAAAGTCCCGATTTTGGAGTTAGAAATATAGAAATTGATTAATATAATTATTTTGTTGAATTAATCTATTTATATCTTTATTCTTAGGATCACCTTGGATGTATACTATGTCAATTTTAAAAGGTGTAGCTGTAACAATTCTACCATCTATTGGTAAGCTAATTTCCTCTAGTGGGGGAATTATAGATTCAACCACCTTAGTTTTGGTATGCCATTTATTAACGATCATGCTCAATGATTCCTTTTGATCATCCAATTTTCCTGTGTACACATCCATTTACAAAACAAATAAAATACTACAATAGGAGAAAATGGGTGTGTTTGAAATACCAGAGTAACAATAAAAAGAAAAGAACAAAAATATTAAAGAACATAGACTATTATAAAAAACTAATACCTTCAGAAACTCTAGATAATTATTCTAGAAAAATAACTAGAAAATTAATTTTTGACAATCTAATCAAGTTATATAATGAATTGTGTTATGTTAGTCATAATTTGTCTATACAAAGAAGACAATTAGATGATATATTCATTATTTAGATAAAACTATCTGCACAATTTTAATGGATACCTCTGAAAATCAGAACGTAATAAATAATATTAATATTTTTGCCACAACTACTAAAATAGCTAAATAGAGAGCGATTTACAAAATTGGAATATCCCAAAGGAACGTTTTGAAAAGGTATATAAGACTGGACACTTCAATTTTATTAAAATTTATAATAGTAAAACCTCCGAATCTACGGTCGCTATTAATAAGTCTATTGAGACTATTAAATTATTAGCAGCTGAAGACATTAACAGATATAAGAAAAACTATAAGTTTCTTCACATAGGACATGTCCAAGTCGCAGTTAAACCATTGTATCGATTAGGCTTAGGCGTACCTATATGTCTTCTATTAAGAGATAATAGACTACTAAACTTTGATGATTCATTATTAGAAGTATTACAAAGTAACCTAGCTAATGGCCCGGTATATTTTAACTGTTATCCCAATTTTTCTATAGATATTAATGATCAAAATGTTATGGATACCCTAACATTAAATGTTAAAACAAAAAACATGAATAGAAAAGAAAATACAAGATAAATTGCCGTAATATATAGAGTATAAAATAGGCTAATGAAAACTACCCTAGCTCCAAAAGCAAAAATAGTAAGTAACAAAGGGGTTACTATGCTTATGGAAGCAATCACAATCACAACAATATTTCTTCCCAAAAATGATAAGATGGGATGATGTGTTAGTAAAGGATAATTGGCATTTTGACTCCATTATGGAGCCAGAAATTGAAGAAGAAAATTCAACCATTGAGCAGGTAATACAATTTCTGGATGGATCTATAGATTTACAATTTATAAGATCCCAATCCTTTAGTCATGTTTCTTCAAGTAAACGAATGTCTTTTTTGAGATCTTCATTTTCAAAAATGCCAGAAGAAAAGGAGGTAACACTTGAAGACATAGAGAAAAAAATTAAAGGGAGTAAATTTCTATAAAACAATTCCTAAGGTTGAATATGAACCTAGAATTACCAAAAGAACAAGTCCCACAGCTAGTGAGATGCTAGGAGTAGGAGACTCTTTATGCATGATTAGATCTGATGAGGAGTTCGAACCAGACTTTGAATATTTAGATAAACTCTGGTTAGATCCAGAAAATAGAATAAAAAGACAATGGTATGCAGAAAAATATTGATTAAAGGAAAGATTATCCTTTAGGAAAAAATGGTTCGACAATATGTAAAGGATGAGATGCAATATAGAGTTCTTTAAATGGTTTAGGTACACAGGAAAATTGGATGATCAAAAGGAATCATTGAGCATGATCGTTAATAAATGGCATACCAAAACTAAGGTGGTTGAATCTATAATTCCCCCACTAGAGGAAATTACTTTACCAATAGATGGTAGAATTGTTATAGCTACACCTATTAAAATTGATATAGTAGACACCCAAGGAGATCCTAAGAATAAAGATATAAATAGATTAATTCAATAAAATAATTATACTAATCAATTATTATACATAGTCTCTAATCAGATCCTTAAGACTGATAATAAATTAATTTTCAATGATAAACCTAGCCCTTCCTATAATAATAAGAAATTAGAAACCAATCCAATATTTAAATTACCAAAAATTTTCAAAGATAAATTTCCCAAATTTCAAGAAAAGTTTGAAATCACAGATGATCTTATAGAAAAGATCAATGAAAAATTAAAAGCTGAATTAAACTTAAAGAATGAATTAAAATTAAAGGATGAATTATAATTAAAAGATGATAAGTTCATAAGAACAATATCCGAAAAGTCTGACAACGACATTAATAAGTAAGCTCTAAATATTCCATCAAAAAGAATTATTATAATAAACCCTCGTTCCCGGATATGCAGTATGAAGAAAATGAATTTTTTATCTCATACTTCACACTCTAGAAATGAAATTGCTAAATGGAATATTGATGGACTTGTAGAACATCAGATATACAACAAGTTACATGAAATGGGGATGGCCATTATGGCCTACAAAATGAAAAACTGCACGGATAAACAAGCTGCCACTCTAATTATCTCCGGATCTATAGGGACATTAAAATATTGGTGGGATAATTATCTCACTGAAGATAATAGACATAGTGTAAAATATGCTACAACCAGCACTCAAGTTATTAAGACTGAATCTACAGGACAAACTTTTGAAAATCTATGCGTAGAAGACGCCACCGCTACCTTAATTTATAGTATAGCAAAACATTTTATAGGAGAACCTCAACTTTTTCAAGATAGGGGTTTGAAATATTATCTAACCTATCTTGCCCAAAGTTAGACGATTTTAGATGGTATAAGTATGTATTCCTCAACAAGGTTATGGTCTCAGAAGACTGTAGTCTGGCATCTGGCAAATATTTGTTTAGAAACCATATTTTTTACATCATTTTGTAAAACATCGTTGGCTTATTTGTAGTCTACTCTTAGTAAAAGTTCTTTATTTAAAATCTTCTTGAAATTTTGTGATACATAGCACTATAGCCAGAATTTCCTTTTTAATGGTGTTGTAATTTTCTGAGTATTATTCCAAATTCCTTAAGTGAATCTTACTAATTGTTTGGGGTTTTCTAGGGAGATTCTTTGTTTAAGGATGCCTCCATATCCTATGTCTGAGGCGTCAGTTTCTACTATCATGAATGCCTCTGGATGTGGTATTCCTAGACATGGAAGTTTTTGAACTATTGATTTTATTTTTTGGACTGTGTCTGTTTGCTCTAATCTCCATGGGACTGGATACATCCTAAGACACTGATAAAGAGGCTTACAAACCTGTCTAATATTTGGAATAAAATCTGCAACATAATTGAGACTTCCTAAGAATCTCTGAAGCTGAGTTTGATCAATTAATTCATCTAGAAATTCGGATGAGAACTCTATGGCTCTACAAATGGTTTTATAGGTTCCTTGATATAAGTCATGATCCAAGAATCTAATAGCAGTCTGGAATAACTTAATGTTTTTAGCGCTTACTACAAATCCGTTTTGTTTAACAACCTTTAAAAAGGGTTGGATATGTTTGAAGTGTTGGTCAATATCTTCTGAGTATATTAAAATATCATCTATGTAAACTATAGAAATATGACTATGTGAATTAAATATGTTGTTCATTATATTCTGAAATTCATATGGTGCATTTTTTAATCCGAATGGCATTACATTCCATTCATATTGTCCAAAAGGTACATTAAAAGTTGTTTTATATTTATCTTTTTCTGCTATTTGTATTTTCCAACATCCCGATTTCATATCGAACTTACTTTAAATGTTAGCTTTATAAGTCCTTTTAAGAATATCTCTTTAATTGGGTATTGAGTACCTGATCCATTTTAAAACTTTATTAAGGGGATTATAATTAATGACTAGCCTTGGGGCCCCTCTTTCTTTTTCCGCACTATTATTGACATAGAATGCCGAACAACTCCATGGTGACTTGAAATGTCTAATAATCTTTTTATCAAGTAAATCATTGATTTCCTTGTTACAACATTCCATTAACTTTTGATTAATTTGAATAGGTTTTTCCCTAGTAGGGATATTCTTTTCGTTGAATCCCTCAATATATGGTAACTTAATATGGTGTTTCCTATCCCAAAAGGCATTAGAAAATTTTGAACAGACTTCTCGTTCTTTGAATTCTTGTAGGCTTTTAATTTTGGCTTCTACATTCGGATGTTTTAAAGCGGATTCAATCCGTTTAAATTTTATCTCATTCTTTAAATAGTTTATTTGTTGGGAAAACAGATCTATTCTAAAGATAGTTTTCTCTTTTATAGATTTACTTTCTTCTTTTGTCATATTATTTAGGTAGGGAAAAATAATCTCTTTTCCTAGAGTAGTGGTGTGGATGCCATCTAAATTAGCGATATAGGGTTTTATTTGGATTATAAAGGGGGTGCCTAATATTATTTCTTCGTTTATATCTTTAGTTATTATAAAATCACTAATAAAGCAGATTGCATTATTGCATATGTGTGCCTTATGGAGTTTATAATTTATTTTGAGCCTTTATCCTGTCACGGAGAATAACTGCGTTGTACATTATTTTGAGCCTTTCTCCTGTCCCATGGGGATTAGAGCAAACAGAGACAGTCCAAAAAATAAAATCAATAATTCAAAAACTTCCATGTCTAGGAATACCATATCCAAAGGCATTCATGATAGTAGAAATTGATGCCTCAGACATAGGATATGGAGGCATCCTTAAACAAAGAATCTCCCTAGAAAACCCCGAACAATTAGTAAGATTCACTTAAGGAATTTGGAATAATACTCAGAAAAATTACAGCACCATTAAAAAGGAAATTCTGGCTATAGTGCTATGTATCAAAAAATTTCAAGACGATTTAATAAATATAGAACTTTTACTATGAGTAGACTACAAAGCAGCCTAAGATGTTTTACAAAATGATGTAAAAAATCTGATTTCTAAACAAATATTTGCCAGATGCCAGACTACAGTCTTCTCAGACCATAACCTTGTTGAGGAATACATACTTATACCATCTAAAATCGTCTAACTTTGGGCAAGATAGGTTAGATAATATTTCTAAACTCCTATCTTGAAAAAGTTGAGGTTCTCCTATAAAATGTTTTGCTATACTATAAACTAAGGTAGCGGTGGCATTTTCTACGCATAGATTTTCAAAAGTTTGTCCTATAGATTCAGTCTTAATAACTTGAGTGATGGTTGTAGCATTTTTTACACTATGTCTATTATCTTCAGTGAGATAATTATCCCACCAATATTTTAATGCCCCTATAAATCCAGATATAATTAGAGTGGCAGATTGTTTATCCGTGCAGTTTTTCATTTTGTAGGCTGTAATGGCCATCCCCATTTCATGTAACTTGTTGTATATCTGATGTTCTACAAGTCCATCAATATTCCATTTAGCAATTTCATTTCTAGAGTGTGAAGTATGAGATAAAAATTCATTTTCTTCATACTGCATATCCGGGAACGAAGGTTTATTATAGTAATTCTTTTTGATGGAATATTTAGAGCTTAACTTATTAATGTCGTTGTCAAACTTTTCGGATATTGTTCTTATGACCTTATCATCTTTTAATTTTAATTCATCCTTTAATTTTAATTCATCCTTTAATTTTAATTCATTCTTTAATTTTAGTTCAACTTTTAATTTTTCATTTATCTTTTCTATAAGATCATCTGTGATTTCAAACTTTTCTTGAAATTTGAGAAATTTATCTTTGGAAAGTTCTGGTAATTTAAATATTGGATTGGTTTCTAATTTCTTATTATTATAGGAAGGGCTAGGTTTATCATTGAAAATTGATTTATTATCAGTTTTAAGGATCTGATTAGAGACTATGTATAGTAATTGATTAGTATAATTATTTTATTGAATTATTCTATTTATATCTTTGTTCTTAGGATCACCTTGGGTGTCTACTATATCAATTTTAAAAGGTGTAGATATAACAATTCTACCATCTAATTGTAAACTAATTTCCTCTAGTGGGGGAATTATAGATTCAACCACCTTAGTTTTGGTATGCCATTTATTAACGATCATGCTCGATGATTCCTTTTGATCATCCAATTTTCCTGTGTACCTAAACCATTTAAAGAACTCTATATTGCATCTCATCCTTTACATATTGTCGCACCATTTTTTTCTAAAGGATAATCTTTCCTTTAATGAATATTTTTCTGCATGCCATTGCCTTTTTATGCTATTTTCTGGATCTAACAAGAGATTATCTAAATATTCGAAGTCTAGTTCGAACTCCTCATCAAATCTTATCATGCATAAAGAGTCTCTTACTCCTAGCATCTCAGCAGTGGGACTTGTTCTTTTGGTAATTATAGGTTCTTATTCAGCCTTAGGAATTGTTTCAGAGAAATCTACTCCCTTTAATTTTTTCTCTATGTCTTTAAGTGTTACCTCCTTTTCTTCTGGCGTTTTTGAAAATGAAGGTATCGAAAAAGACATTCTTTTACTTGAAGAAGCATCGCTAAAGGATTGGGATCTTAGAAATTATAAATCTATAGATCCATCCGGAAATTGTATTACCTGCTCAATGGTTGAATTTTCTTCCTCAATTTCTGGCTCCGTTACGGAGTCAAAATACTAATTATCCTTTACTAACGCATCATCCCTTTTTATCATTTTTGGGAAGAAAGATTTAGCTACTCAAACTCATACTCCTCCCGGCCAACAGACATAGAGAAAAAATTAAAGGGAGTAGATTTCTCTGAAACAAATACCTGGTGTTCCAGGTCTCATTTAGTTCCCTGTGGAAATTCCCTAGTCAAAAATCTGGGAGAGAATTATTTTCTCCTTGTATAAATTCGATTTGAAAATCAAAGCTGCATAACAAAGCCTGTCATCTGGAAAATATTTGTTTAGAAACCAGATTTTTTACATATTTTTGTAAAACATCTTTGGCTGCTTTGTAGTCTACTCGTAGTAAAAATTCTTTATTTATTAAATCATCTTGAAATTTTGTGATACATAGCACTATAGCCAAAATTTCCTTTTTAATGGTGTTGTAATTTTTCTGAGTATTATTTCAAATTCTTGAAGTGAACCTTACTAATTGTTCGAGGTTTTCTAGGTAGATTCTTTGTTTAAGGATGCCTCCATACCATATGTCTGAGGCGTCAGTTTCTACTATCATGAATGACTATGGGGATGTGGTATTCCTAGACATGGACTTTTTTGAACTATTGATTTTATTTTTTGGACTGTCTCTGTTTGCTCTAATCCCCATGGGACTGGATCCTTCCTAAGATGCTGATAAAGAGGCTTACAAACCTATCTAATATTTGGAATAAAATCTGCAACATAATTGAGACTTCCTAAGTATCTCTGAAGCTGAGTTTTATCAATTAATTCATCTAAAAATTTGGATGAGAACTCTATGGCTCTACAAATGGGTTTATAGGTTCCTTGATATAAGTCATGACCAAGGGATCTAATGGCAGTTTGGAATAACTTAATCTTTTTAGCGCTTATTACTAATTTGTTTTGTTTAACAACCTTTAAAAAGGTTTGGATATATTTGAAGTGTTGGTCAATATCTTCTGAGTATATTAAAACATCACCTATGTAAACTATAGAAATATGACTATGTGGATTAAATATGTTGTTCATTATATTCTGAAATTCAGACGGTGCATTTTTTAATTCGAATGGCATTACATTCCATTCATATTGTCCAAAAGGTACATTAAAAGTTGTTTTATATTTATCTTTTTCTGCTATTTGTATTTGCCAAAATCCTGATTTCAGATCGAACTTACTATAAATGTTAGCTTTATAAGTCCTTTTAAGAAGATTTCTTTTATTGGGTATTGGGTACCTGATCCATTTTAAAACTTTGTTAAGGGGCTTATAATTAATGACTAGCCTTGGGGCCCCTGTTTTTTTTCCGCACTATTATTGACATAGAATGCCGAACAACTCCATGGTGAATTGGAAGGTCTAATAATATTTTTATCAGAGAGCTTAGTGCCCGAGGTGCAGATATCAGGAGTCTACTGGACTCAGACAGAACTACATTTCAGGGGTGGAGCAGGCTCAGTTGTAGACCCAGGGGACCGGTAGGATGACTATAGTTACTGGATGACTCAGTGTGACCTTGTTAGGGGTATATAGATTGAAGTGTACTCGCTAGTGTTTATGGGGGTCCTGGTTGGGTTATTTTGTGCTGATTGTATCTTCCGGCTTATGGGGGCTAGGTAAGGTTTTTTGTTGCATTAGTTGCTGATAGAGTGGACAACACGAAGTTCAACTATTTAGGTGATATCTCTATTCCTTTCATTCAGTTGCTTTCAGTTTCTTTTTAGTTCATTCAGTTATTTACAGTTACTACCCTATATATTCGGTACATATTATACTAACGCCCTTCCTGGGGAACTGCATTACTTGCCTGCAGGTGCCGATAGATGTGGATCGGGATCTTCTTAGCTTTCAACCAAAGTTTGTAGAGCAGTCAGCTCCTTTCCTCTAGAGCTAATAACTAGAAGGTTTACTCTTTTTGGTTTGTACAGTTTATAGGTAGGTCGGGGCCCTGTCTCAACCATTATATCACTCCTAGAGGCTTGCAGATTGTTTCAGATTTCCTATGGTTAGTTTTGTTGGGCGTGTGGGGCCCATGTATGTTTTATTTTACGTGTTGGACGTGTGGGGCCTTTTTTAGCTATTAGTTAGCGGCCTTGTTGGCCATAGCTCAATTTCATGATGGATTTACTTTACAGTTATAACTAGATATCATGGTGGTCTTGTCGGCCCGCATAGGATTACCTATTATTACCTATCCTAGTTAGCTGTTTTCCTTTACAGGTGGCTATAAGGCCTTGTCAGCCGGGGGTTGTGTTATAGCCAAGATATAGCCCGTTGTTTTCTTGATTTGAAGTTTAGGCATGCCCCAGAGGTGCATAAGCTCAGTCAGGACAGTTCAAATCCTAGTAAGGCACCAGGTGCCAGTCATGCCCCTCAAGGTGGGGCATGACACAATCAGGATGAGGTTATTTCCCTTTTCACTATGGAGTGAGGCAACGTTGTGGTTGGCTGAATTGTCAAATGATTCTATCACTACTTGGGGGAGCTTAAGAGAGCCTTTCTTGAAAGATTCTTCCCACCTTCCAAAGCTTTGCAGTTGAAATATGAGATATATAACTTTAGGAAATTGAATTCTGAAGCACTTCACAAGACATGGTTGCGGTTCAACAAGAAGCTCAAAAAGGTGCCCAACCACAGGATCCCAAATGATACATTATTGGAAATATTCTATACGTCTTTGAATGCTAACACCAAGGCAGTGGATGGTACTGTCTCAAGCGGAACATTCATGTGTCATACTTATGCTGAAGCTGCTGAGGTCCTTGACAGGATCACTAAAACCAACCGCGCATGGCACACAAGAGAGTTGGAGGTTCCGGGTGGTAGTTATGTGGTAGGTATGTCTGCGGAGCAGAGAAGGAAGGATGAAGAGCGAGACTAGGATATTGCTGAGATCAAATCCATAATGGGGCTACTTGCTAAGCATCTTATGGGAGTCGGGGCTGAAAAGGTAAATCTTGTGGGTTCTCAGGGTAAGGCCCCGAGAAATGATGGAGGAAAATCAAAATATGAGGAGGAAGAAAATTATCTGAATGATCAAGGGGTGGGTTTCTGGACTAACACACAAAGGTCTAACCAAGACTCTTGGCGTCAAGGTCAGGGGAACCAAGGTCGGAACTACTACAGAGATAACAATTACAACCGAGGCCAATACAGATAAACTGGAGACTAGAAAAAACGTGAGGAGTACAAGAATGACTGAAGCAGTCTATATGTTCCTCCAAGGAACCGTGAGCCAGAGTCTAGTGGTTCAAGGGTGGAAGACATGTTGTCTAAGGTACTTAAGCAGATGGAGGTGAAAGATGGCCATTTCAAGGAACTCTGCATTGATATTGTAATGAAGAGCCTTAAAAAAGACGTTACCCAATGTTGCACCCCATTTTTCTCGCGAAAAGCGGGATACAACATGTGACATCTCTTAAGGGTTTATTGTGAAAAAAGAGTTGCCACCTAACGATTTGAGGTGGGTTAGGGTACCGTTCTAAGCTAAAAGTTCTGTTTAGTTATCCGTGTTACCAGAGTCGGGCAAGGGCTTAAATTACCTCAAAAGGAAGGTGTTAGGCACCTTTCGAGGTCCATAAATGTGGTTCCCAGCCAGATCTATTAATATGTGGGGAAATTAACTAGGCGAGAAAATAAGATTGATTTTAACTTATATTTCTACAATTTTAACTAGATCGATAGGCGTAAAATAAATAAAAGATTATAAACAAGCGAAATGAAAGAAATCAAGACAGAATGAATTTAAAGATAATTATTTTTTACATTATTTTTTTGTCACAATATACAATAAATATTGCAAATAAAACAATAAAAATAATTTAATGTGTAAAATAATATAGAAGAACAATTTATAAAATCCCACACAAAAGGGAACCAAATAAATATTTATTTAAATATGGGGCCGAACCTCGATGAGGCGCCTATCCAAACGTAGTTTTACGCTTAAAGAGGGGTTATTTTATCCTAATGGGATCACCCCGTGCAACTTAAATAATACTTCGCAACAATTTAGATTGCTCGTATTATTCAGCAAGCACGGACTATCATATCCCGCTACCCACCTAATTAATTGATTATTAACTTAAGGCATTTCTATGTGAATAAATTAATGCCCTAAAATTTGCCTACCCATCCCAAGCCTAAAGTCCAAGAGACATTGGACAACTAGTTTGGGTTTGGATCTAAAAATCTTAGGGTTTTTTAACAGTGATTAATGGCCAAACCAAGCAGTTTAACACAAGTAGCAAGTATTTAAATACAGTTTATAGGTTTCCAAATAGGCCTCTAGATTGAAAGAAAAATTGTTAAAAGCATAATATAGAAGCAAGTGCAACCAGATTTATAATATGGCGGATCCTAATAAGCGTAATTTCAAAACAAGCACTAAAAGATGTAGTAGATTCTATAGGCATGATCCCTAGTGTATAGTGTCATGTTTAAACAAGTGGCATACATTTGACAAATCTTGATGGATACAAACAGAAATGGGAGTCTAATAATCATAATCTTAGAAAGCAAGATGTCAGCTTTAAATGCGCCACTTATAATATGATAGTCCTAGGTTAGTTTCTAACAGATAAAATGAAGACGTGATTCCTAACGCACAAACACAAACTTCTAGATAAAATGAAGACAGGATTCCTAATGCACAAACACCAAAATGATGCATTATGTTTGAAAGAAAGTATGAGTCAAGGAATGTTCTTTAGGAAGAGTTTTCATGATTATATACAAAGGTTTTTAAAGATAGGTTTTCTATGTGCTGAAAATAATTCTAAGAGTTTGAACAAATGTCCCTATGCTTCTTTAATATATCCAGACATAAACATGCAAAAATAGTCAATAATTAGTGATTTTATAATGCAAAAACTTAAGATATGTCTATAGGCACATTCTCTTATCAAGACAGAATCAATTCCACGTTAATGCACTAATTATAGATTGGTTTATGATACGTTACTGTATAACAGATTATTATCATGATAACTATTGCAATGAAGAAATTTAATAAATTAATGACAAACCGATGAGGAAACTTATGATTTAAGTTAATCTTATTGTGACAATGAGTTCCGATTCCTCTAGTTGTTAGGGCAGCGATTAATAGAGATGACTGTATGCATTATAAACTTGATTTCGAGTTATATCAGATTATCGATCCTATAGGCGTGATTTCTAGGTATTGATATCCTATAGACATGATATCTAATGAACGATGCATACGTTAGTCCTATAGGCATGCTTTCTAGGTGAATTTAGCAATTAAAAAAAAACAGTAAAGAAGAAACATGCAATCCCCGCCCCCAGACCCTTTTCCACTATTTATTATCATTTTACAGTTATTACATGCTGCTGAAAATAAATAAATACATCACCATACATTAAAATAATAAATAAGTAAAAATAATAATAATTCTACAACCCCTCTTGTCCCAGCGACTCTTCTTCTCTGTTAAAGAAGAACCTGTTAAACAAATAATGTTGCAACTACACACATCCATGTAAACATGCCTAATTTCAAACACTTAGTCGAATATGCAACCGAAATAAAACATCAAACATCACAGAACGTACATTAGTATAAGATTAGACTAGCCATTAGAGTGCACTAACCAGTTTACGATAATTCTGGCAAAATAGCAAATACCAAACGGCAAGTACCAATGAACTCTAAAAATTTTCACAATTGAGACCGCCAAACCTTAAAACATCAAGATCACAATAACTTCAAGAGTTCCGAGCAGTACTTGTGTCGAGGTGGGTTAAGGGAATTAGAAAAATAGGGCGAATAGCAGAGAAGTATTAAGAATAAAGTACTTTTCAATTTTTCCTCAATGTTCGAATGAATGACAAGAGGGGAGGATACCCATTTATATAGTAGAAGAGTCAGTCAATAAGAACCCGTAAAATTAGTTGGGATAATATTTGACCAAATCAAATAAACTTTCGGGAAGATCCCCTTTCACCATATTTACCAATGCTAAAATAAGGAAAGAACCAGTCACGGAAATGCTAACTTTAAATTAGGACGAATCAAAGGCAGATTATTATTACTATCCAAATAAAATAAATAAGTAAAAATGGATAATTAAATAAAAAAGTAAATAAGGATACACAGAACAATCGAATCATATCTAAAGTATTATTAAATCAGGAAGGCAACAAACCAAATAAGGATCTTTACTGGGATTTTAATGATTAATAAATTATTGACATCCCATAAATGAATCCTAAATAACTATATATTTAACATATTCACCTACAAAATAAATTTGTCACAGGAAAAAATCACCGAATAAAGAAATTATCAATTAATTACATGATTTTTAGAGCACCATCAATCACAAAACAATGACGACTTGGGGGTATTTAACTCTAACCACTTTGACAGTAATTACATATTTAGGAATACATCGTGAATCTACTTCTGAAGAAAATAATTCACATAATATCGATATTAGGACTTTATGCGGAGGGAAAGAAAATAATAAAGCGATGTCACATGCATAAAAAATTACTCTCATAGTAATCAATAGGAACCGAAACATGATTTAAATGAAAATTTTCAAGAAATAGACCAGATGATAAACAAAGAAAATCGGGTAAATATATTTAGGGCTTTAGGCGTGATGTTTTAAAAGTAGACATAAACAAAAGTTACAAACAAACATGATTGTCACTTATATCTAAATAGGCATAGGTAAGAACAAACGAGAAAAATAAAATGAAACCCTCAAAATAATCAAACAGATCTATGAAGATCTGTCTGGTGAACGAGCTTGTGAGGTGATGAGGGGGAGGGATAGTGATGAGAGACGACTAATGGTGAGAGATGGTCGGAGAAGAGAGAGAAAAGCACAGGGAGATCGGGTGTTTTCCGGCGTGGGTTTTCAGTGGTGCATCCGGTTGGAGTTTGGCCGGAGCAGATGGCTTCGCGGTTGTTTCTTTTTGTCAAATTTTGCCAGAAGTTATGGAGGATATGAGGTTCTGGTTGTTGGTGGGTTTGGTGGCACTTTTATTTTCGGGTGGTGCGCTGGCAAGGAGGGAGAAGAGAGGGTGTGGTGGTGGTGTTTCGAGTGGTGATGGCCGGAGATAATGAAAGTCCGGCGAGATGCAAGAAGATAGGAAAATGAAGGGTGGATGGTGACGGCGATACAGTTTTGGTGGTCCGCGCTTGCTACTAGTCATTGGTGGTTGTTATGAGGGGTGTAAGGTGGCTGAAGGGAAAGGGGGAAGAGGAAGAGAGGGTGCGACGACTGTGAGAGGGAGAAGGGAGAGAGAGAGGGGTGTTGCGGCTGCTTGGGAGGGATGAGAGAAGAAAAATGATGTTAGGTTTAGGGTTTTGGGTGGAATGAAGATAAATATGGGAATATAGTAGGGTTCAATCTCATCAGTTGGATTAGATATGATGGAGGGCTGAGATTAGTTTTAGGGTAGATGGGTCGGGTTCTGGTTTATGAACGGGTCGCGGGTTGGGTTAGGTGGGTAGGGTTGAATTAAAATTGAGTTGAATTTAAAAAGTGGCTAGATATGGTAAAAGTAGGCTAAAATTGAATGAAAAGTGGCTAGTTTTTAAATAAATTAGCTAAAATTGAAATCAGCTGTTATTAAATTAATAAAATACTATTTTTATAAATGATTTATTAAATAGGTAACATAACAGTTTGAATTAAGGAAAAATTATATAAACGATATTATCAATATAAATAAATTATAAAATTGAGTAGACTCATATAAATATTATATAATTAACAAATTATTATATTTGTAAATAATTTAATGACTAGAAAATAAAATTAAGTTATCAAATATAAATAATTTATAAATTTGAATAATATTATTACGCACATAATTTTGTAAAATTTAGTAAAATTATGTAAATAGTTTATAACGATTAAGTAAAATATATATTTCAAAATAAGGGCATATATTAATACGAAATATATTGTACATGACACAATTACTTAATACTAGAAATTAATAAATTAAAATTAATGCAAATTATATATACATACATATATATATATATATATATATATATATATATATATATATATATATATATGTAATTTAAGATAATTTCACAAGATTATGATAATTAGTTGTTTTAAAAATATGAATGCAAGTCGAAAAAAGGTAAATAAATATACATACATAAGCAGCGTATACGGGGCGTAGGGAGGTCAAAATTGGGTGTTAACAACTGCCCCTTCCTTGCTCGGGAATGAAGGATGAATTGGTAAGCAAAGAACGTTGACCTAGTGGCCAATTATGTCCGACCGAAGAAAAATTTCAATGGGGCCGGATGAAAGAAAAATGAAATGGTGAGGATGTTGTGGCCGAGACTTTGGTATCAAGTCGCTTACATATCTCGGGTCTCGCGAGAATTAGGACTCATGTAGTTCTAGATTTAGGGACAAACGAAATCCCTAAAAATTGACAACACGACGTTTTGGATAAAGATAGGGGTAACACGAATTGACAAGGTTACAAAAAATAAACAGATAGGAATACGGTTCGAAAAGAAAATAGTAGTAAAGGCGCTATCATTCGTAAGTTGTTATCCCTCTGCATTAGCGTAAACAAATAATTAAAGCGTATGCATCAAATACTTCGTAATATAAACCGATGCAAAAGATAAAACATGATGCAAGTTCCCTTTAGACGATGGAAGTTTGCTTCAAGATGAGGTCTCTAAGCTATGATGTTTTGGTCATGATACGCAAAATAAATTCCTTAGGCAATGAAATGATGTCCGCAAGCCATGAAAGATGACACCTTTAGAATATGACGCCTTAGGAGCATGATACTCATAAAATAAATTCTCTAGGCCATGACATGATGTCTGCAGGCCATGAAAACTGACGCCTTTAGACTATGATGCCTTAGGAGCATGATAAGCGGGAAAGTAAATCCTCAGGCTATGACATGATGTCCGCAGGCCATGAAACGATGCCTTTAGACCATGGGGCCTACGGATGAGTGGAAGAATGCTAATTCAAAAAGAGTAAATTATTTGAGAGCCTCAATAACTCAATCGAAAGCTCTAGTTTATTCGGGCTCAATGCAAATAAGCCATAGGGCTCAGAATACAACAACGGGCTCAAAATGCATAAAATGGGCTTGAAAATGCAAATAACGGGCTCAAAATGTATAAAACGGGCTCAAAATGCAAATAATGGGCTCAACGGGCTCAAATGCAGGTACGGGCTCAACTGTATATCAAAATGCATATATCACGTGCATCACAGGCTCAATATGCAAATATGGGATCGAATGTATATAAAAATGCATGTTATAATATATATGACGGGCTTAATATGCAAATACGGGCTCAAATATGCAATACGGGCTCGAACGTATATTAAAAATGCATATTGTCATATATATCACGGGCTCAATCTGCAAATACGGGCTCAAGTGTATATAAAAATGCATGTTATCATATATATCACGAGCTCAATATGCATATACAGGCTCAAATGTATATCAATATGCAAATACAGGCTTTAATGTATATATTGTCCTATATATCAAGGGCTCAATATGCAAATATGGGCTCAAATGTATATCAATATGAAAATACGGGCTTAAACGTATATATTATCGTATACATCAAGGGCTCAATATGCAAATATGGGCTCAAATGTATAGCAAAATGCAAATACGGGCTCAAATATGCAATACGGGCTCGAATGTATATACAAAATGCAAATTGTCATATATATCACGGGCTCAATCTGCAAATATGGGCTCAAGTGTATATAAAAAATGCATATATCATGTATATCACGGGCTTGATAAGCAATTGAGTTCTCAGATGTATATTAAAAAATGCATGTATCGTATATCACGGGCTCGATATGCAAAAATCAAAATGCTCGAGATGCAAAAAATCAAAATGTATATCACGGGCTCGAGAATGGATGTAATAGCTTAAAATGTGAATACAGGCTCAGATGATGGAATAGAAAGATATAAATAGGGGCATAAGGGAGAATGACTTAGCTCTATGTCGCCTTGTGACAAGACGTTCTCCATCTCTGCCTTTTGCATTTTCATTATTTCTGCGCTCAAAGGAAAATTATTAGTTTGAAAAGGGGAGGTTGATTTGGGTGTCTGTCATGTAGCCTTCTTCTATTCGTTAGACACCTGTTGTTGAACTTCGTCCAGGTATACGCTCGGGCATAATGTTTAAATAAAAAGGCGAACCTTTTAAAATAATTTAGTAAAAGTAAAAAGTAAAAGTAAGTTTTGAGGTATGTAGAAAAATTGAAGTGAATCACGGGCCATGACATGCTTTAAAACCATACAATGTCCTTTTATAAATCGAACCCTTGTCTTGACTTAGTTTTGACGAAATTTTGGGATCCTTCTCAGAATTTCTGTCCCAGTGTAGAACATGACATCGATTCCTTTGCAAATGACATAGAGTTGCAAATTTTTGAGGTCCTCTCAAAAATTCTGCCCCAGTTTGCAGCTTGTTAACCGAATCACCATAGAAAATATGACAGAATCACCGATACCTTTATTAATGAAAGGGGAGAAGAAAATTTTATGAAGATATAGACCGAGTCCCACAGGGACACCTACGTATCCCTTTTAAATGGGAATCAGGTCCAATGTATTTCAGGTTACAAGGCAGAGCAAAACAAAAACAAGTTCCCAATCTAATTATAGTATCTCTTAACAGCGTCTGAGTTGATAGGTTTGGGACAGATTTCACCATCTATCTCTGCTAGGAGAAATGCTCCTCCTGTTAGCACTCGGTGAACTATGTAAGGACCTTGCCAGTTAGGCGAGAACTTGCCTTTAGCTTCATCTTGGTGTGGAAAAATCCACTTCAAAACCAATTGCCCAGGCGTGAAAAGTCTTGGCCGAACTTTCTTGTTAAAAGCCTCGGTCATCCTATTCTAATAAAGTTGACCATGGTAGACTGCATTTATCCTTTTCCCATCAATGAGTGCTAGTTGCTCAAATCTACTTTGCACCCATTCTGCATTGTTTAGTTTTGCTTCTTCAATGATTCTCAAAGAAGGAATTTCCACCTCAGCTGGTATCACTGCTTCATTACCATATACCAACATATAAGGTGTAGCTCCAGTAGACGTTCAGAGAGTGGTACGATATCCCAACAAAGCGAAGGGCAGCTTCTCATGCCAGTGTCTGTAGTTATCAATCATCTTGCGCAAAATCCTCTTGATGTTCTTATTTGCAGCCTCCACGGCTCCATTCATCTGCGGCCTATATGCAGTAGAATTCCGGTGCTTGATTTTGAAGTTTTCGCACATTGTTCTCATCAAGTCACTATTCAGATTAGCGCCATTGTTAGTAATAATAGATTCAAGTACCCTAAATCAGCAAATGAGATGGTCGCGAACAAAATCTGTCACCACCTTCTTTGTGACGGACTTGTGAGAAGTAGCTTCAACCCATTTAGTGAAGTAGTCGATCGCAACCAGAATGAATCTATGTCCATTAGATGCTGTAGGCTCGATGGGACCAATTACATCCATTCCCCAAGTTGTGAATGGCCAAGGCGAGCTCAATGCATGAAGCTCGTTGGGCGGAGCTCGAATCACATCTTGATGGGTTTGACATCGATGGCATCTTTGCACGTACTTGATACAATCTATCTCCATTGTCAACTAGAAATAACCAGCTCTCAAGATCTTCTTTGCCAACACGAACCGTTCATGTGGGGCCCACAAGTTCCATCGTGGACTTCCTCAATCAAATTTATTGCCTCTTTAGCATCCACACATCTTAACAATCCCAAGTCCAGGGTCCTCCTATAAAGGATTTCTCCAAATTGTGCATTTTTGGACGCTCGTAGCATGCTCAGGATAACCCCCATTTTTCAAATACCCTTTGATGTCAGCATACCATAGTTCACCGTCTGGTTCTTCCTCAACATGAAAACAATAAGCCGACTGCTTATGTATGTGAACAGGAATGAGATTATTGTAATTCTTATCAGGCTGCTGGATTATTAAAGAAAATGTAGCCAAAGCATCTGCAAATTCATTCTCTATTCGGGGAACATGCTGGAACTCAATCTTGACAAACCTCTTACATAATTCTTGCACACAATGCAGATAGGGCAAGATCTTCTTGTTCTTTGTGGCCCATTCTCCCCTTACTTGATGCATCAGTAAATCTGAGTCTCCAATTACCAGCAATGACTGCACGTTCATGTCGCTGCCAGTGGAATACCCAAGATGCAAGCTTCATACTCAGCCATGTTGTTAGTACAAGGGAATTGAAGCTTAGCTCATACAGGGTAATGTTGCCCAGTCTCTGATACCAACACTTCTCCAATGCCTACTCCTTTGAAGTTTGCTGCTCCATCGAAGAATAACCTCCAACCATCATACTCTTCGGCAATATCCTCTCCTATGAAGGCTACTTCCTCGTCGAGAAAGTATGTCTTCAGTGGTTCATACTCTTCTTCCATAGGATTTTCTGCCAAATGATCTGCAAGAGCCTGTCCTTTTACCGCTTTCTGCGTGACATAGACAATATCAAACTCACTTAACAATATTTGCCATTTAGCCAGCCTCCCTGTCGGCATGGGCTTTTGGAAGATATACTTCAGCGGATCAACTCTGGAGATCAGATAAGTCGTGTAAGCAGACAGATAGTGCCTCAGCATCTGAGCAACCCAAGTCAAAGCGCAACACGTCCTCTCCAGCAATATATATCGAGCCTCATACGATGTGACTTCTTGATCAAATAGTATATGGCTTGCTCCTTTCTCCCTGTCTTGTCATGTTGTCCCAAAACACAACCAAAGGCATTTTCTAGCACAGACAAATACAAGAGCAAAGGTCTTCCTTGTTCTGGTGGGACTAAAACTGGTGGCTTTGATAGATAATCTTTGATTCTATCGAAAGCTTGTTGACACTCAGGAGTCCACTCTGTATTAGCATCTTTTTTCAGCAATTTGAAGATAGGCTCACAAATAACCGTTGACTGAGCAATGAAACGACTAATATAGTTGAGTCGTCCTAAAAATCTCATGACTTCCTTCTTAGTCTTCGGTGGTGGGAGCTCTTGGATGGCCTTAATCTTGGTTGGATCCAACTCGATACCCCGACGGCTGACAATGAATCCCAATAATTTTCCTAATGGAACACCAAAGGCACATTTTGTCGGATTTAGCTTCAGATTTTACTTCTGCAATCTGTCGAAGAACTTTCTGAGGTCTGTCAGATGATCCGAGCTTTTCTTTGACTTAATGATGACATTGTCCACATAAACCTCAATTTCCTTGTGGATCATGTCTTGGAAGATGGTGGTCATGGCCCGCATGCAGGTGGCTCCAGCATTTTTCAACTCGAATGGCATTACCTTATAGCAATATACGCCTCATGGCGAAAGGAATGCAGTTTTCTCATCATCCTCATCGTGCATTCTGACCTGATGGTAGCCGGGGAAACAATCTACGAACGACTGTGTCTCATGCTTGGCACAATTGTCAATAAGGATGTGGATGTTTGGCAGTGGAAAATCATCTTTAGGGCTGGCCTTGTTGAGATCCCTGTAATCCACAAAACCTCTAACGTTTCCGTCCTTCTTCGGTACTAGCACGAGATTAGCCAACCAAGTGGGATATTCTACTACTTCGAGGATTCCGGCATCGATCTGCTTAGCCACTCCTCTTTGATTTTCAGATTAATGTCAGGCTTGTATTTCTTAAGCTTTTGCTTGATAGGAGGATACACTGGATCAGTAGGCAACCTATGCACTACTATGGAATGACTGAGCCCCGTCATATCAGCATAGGACCAGGCGAAGACGTCTTGATATTCCTTCAGAAACTCTATATATTCCTCAACCTCATCTTTTGGCAAATGAGTGCTGACTTGAGTCTCTTTAGGTATCTCTGCATCTTCTAAGGTTACCACATTGGTCTCTGTCAGATTTGATTTGGGCTTTTCTTCAAACTCTTCTTCCTCCCTGACAATTTTAGCAGGTACCTCATCTTCTTCGACTTCTAATGAGTTTCTTGTGTTACGTCGTACAGTTTCATTACAATCCATGGCCTTAGATTCAACGTGGTCGATACTGGAAATGCTGAAAATATAAATAAAATTGAATCAAATATATGAAAAGAAAATAATTTTATTAATTTAAAAATTTGTTCAGAAGTTTGACATAATATTCAAAAGAAAATTTAACAACTTCTAAAACAAATATTTTATTTCAAAAAAATAGAAAAACTGATCCTTTTAGTCTACCCAGATGCTCGGCGAGCTCTGGATGGAGTGGCTATCCAGTTGGCGGCTCCTCTTTGAACTCTTGCTTCCTGTTGTATGGCCCCTCCTTCCTCCTCGTTGATAATGGCATGGCAACTGTTATCACTTGGCTCATCCAAAAATAGATTCCTTAAAATGATTAGCACGGCGTCTTCTTCGGCTCACTTGATGTCAAGAAAATCGTCATAAACGAAGGTTTGCTGAAGCGAAGATAGTGGATTTGACAACAAAAAACTTTTCTTTCCCAAAGGATATTTCCAACTGTTTGGCTCTTCTGTAGTGGGTTGATATCCCAATCTAAAAGTGGTTTTTTATGTTGCCACTTGCAGTGGCTCCACCATCCCTTGCAATTTGACTCCAAGGCCTTTGCGTGGCTCAAACCCCAACCACAACAACATACTCAAAATCTTATCGCTCCACCACCTTCCTCCTCGATGGCACCGAAAAGTTCTAAGGTGTGGAAACTCTCCCCATCCAAGCCTCCTTTTCCTTCAATGACAGGGATAACAAGAGCAGCATAGATTAGACGGCTTTCGTCCCCGTGGACCACGACCTCTTGGTGATCCCACTCAAACTTCAAGCATTGGTGCAGAGTTGAAGGCACAACTCTCGCAGCATGAATCCATAGGCGTCCCAATAGCAGATTGAAGGAGGCTAGGATGTCCATTACTTGGAATGTTATAGTGAATGTGGAAGGGCCAACCAACACATCCAGATCGATTTCCCCCATTGTGTCCCTTTGTGAACCATCAAAAGCTTTGACGTTCATCTTCCATAGCTTGATTCGGGTGAGGTCAACTTCCAGCCAGTCAAAGTGTTCAGTGGGCAAATATTTAAACCGGAACCCAGGTCAATCAATACCTTGGTGATGTACTTGTTCGAGTGCCGCACCCTGATATGCAGCGCTTTGTTATGAGCCACGCCTTCCACATGCAATTCATCTTCATGGAATGAGATTTTCTGAGCTTCAAATACTTGTCCTACCATGTGGGCCACTTCACTGCTAGATATTCTTGCAGGAACGTATGCTTCTCCTAACACCTTCATCAGAGCCTTTTGGTGTTGATCAGAGCTTTGCAAAAGTGACAAAATAGAAATTTGAGCCGGGGTTTCGCTCAACTGTTCCCCCACAGAGTATTCCTTTGCTTGCACCTTTTTCCAGATCCCATTACTTTCTACTTCCGCTGCTGGTTGGTTTCCTTTGTCGGCCCCTTGATCCAGAGTGTCAAGAGTGTATACCTGCCCAGACCGCGTCAGCCCTTGTGCCGCATATGCCTCTAACACCTTTGCTCTCTGTCGGGCATTTTCCTCATAGCTCCAAGATACTATTTTGTACGAATTTGGAGCAGCTCTTACCACTGTAAATGGAGGCCTTGGCATGGCTATCTCAACCTCGAATGGAGGACGTCCCTGCACTGTCATAGATGGGCCTGAAGAAGAACCTGCTTTGTGTTCGATCACCCCAATAGTATTCGACAAGTCTTCAGCCTTATCACAAGAAATCATATCACTTGGTGGTTTGGCAGAGGATTACTTGTTACATTCGGTGCCGGATCTTTGAGGTGAATAACCTTTTTATCAATCAACTTTTGTATTTTGTCTTTCAACAATCTGCAGGACTCTGTAGTGTGCCCCCTCATGCTCGAGTGATACATACATACCTTGTTGTGGTCGTACCACTTAGCTTGGGTATCGACCGGGAGTGCCGAAATAGGCTCAATGTAACCAGCTTCTTTTAGCCTCACATACAGTTTATCAATCGGTTCGGCTAATGTGGTATAGGTTTTTGTTGGCCTCCTTTCAAATTGAGCCCTAGGCCTTTGGCTTGGTGAAGGGAGAAGGTCGTGGGTGAGAAGGTTGTGGATAAGTAGATTGTGTGCTATAAATGGGATAAGTGGGGGCTTGGTAATGTGATGGAGGTGTTTGGAAATAGGTCAGAGGGGGAGTTTGGTATGGAGCTTGGTAGGAATGGGGATTTTGGTATGGCGATGGAGCTTGATAAGGTGATGATGGAGATTGATATGGTGGAGGTGGAGTCTGGTAGGGTGAAGTCTGGTAATGCGGGGTTGGAATTCGGTAGTGCGGGGCTGGCGTCTGAGGCCTGTAAACATAACTCTTTGGCCCTTGGGCCATCATAACGGTGCCAACTTCTTTCTTCTTGCGGCTTTCTGAAGTAGCTCCAGACTGCAAGGCTTTGTTAGCCCCTTGCAATGCATTCAAATTGATAATGGTACCATCCTTGATACTGTCTTCAATCTTCTATCCCATCTTGATGATTTCTGCAAAACATTTCTAGCTAACTAACATCAATCTGTCATAAACTTGCAGGTCCAGAGTGCGCATGAAAATGTCCTTCATCTGTGCCTCCTCCATTGGAGGTCGTACTCTGGCGGCCTCGGTTCTCCAATGAGTTGCAAACTCCCTAAAAGTCTCAGTGGGCTTCCTCTTGAAGTTTTGGATGTAATGCAAGTCAAGTGCATTTTCTGTATTGAACCCAAAACGCTCCACAAAGGCTGCTGCCATCTCTGCCTAGGTAAACCATTCCTTTGAATTTTGCTCCACGTACCAGCTAAGAGCATCACCGGTCAAACTGTGCATGAACAATTTCATCCTTATCTTCTCATTTTGTCCCACTCCGACCAGCTTGTCGCAATACAATATCAGGTGGGCCCTTGGATCATTGGTCCCATTGAATAGTTGAAACTTGGGAGGTTTGTAACCCTCTGGTAGTTCGACATCTGGATGTATGCATAGGTCTTCATAATCCAGACCCATTATTCCCTTGGTGCCTTAACACTTTGCAATCTGTTGTTTATCTTTTTCAACTCCTCTGCTAGATTCTGAATCAGTCTATCCTTTTCTGAAGGCTCGGATTCCTCCAAATGGTGAGTCACAAGTGTCGTCTCCACATAGATTGGGTTGGTGTGAGTGCGGGCATATGTGGCATTTATATTGGCGGGGGGCAATATTCTTGAGCTGGTGATGGGTAATGGGAAGTAGCAGGAGCTGGGGGATTTGGATATGTATATGGAGGGTATTGGTAATATTAGGGTGGACTATCTTGTGGTGGAGCTGCGGGTTGTGAAGACATTGGGAGGCTGGCCAGTGCTTTTGAAGTTAAGGCATCAGCTTTAGTCCCAAATAACGCTGTCTGGTTGTTTAATTTGCGAACTTGTGCTAACTCTTCTTGAAGCTCGAAAATTTTGTTCTCGAGCCTTATAATCACCTTGTGGTAACCTAGAGGGCAGACCCCTTCAGAATTATCCCGTTCAACCCTAGATGCATCGTTACCACTCTTGTCTGAAATGCTGTTCTGCTTATCCATCTTGTTCTTCCTTCAATTGCAGTTAGGAATGCGAGGAGGAAAAGGAGGAGCCCCTTTTGACCTTGTGTAGTAGGCCAGGTTTGCACAGATCAACCTTTGGGAAGGGGAAAAATAAGAGCAACAGCAAACAAATCACAGTTAGTAAGACAGGTTAGAAATCATGTTGATTAAAGTAAAGATCAAACAGAAATGTTGACGTATTTGCTAATTTTGGATCCCCTTTTATGCCAGAGGTAGGCCTAAGGAGTTTGAGAGAAACATGTTGTTAAGTATTGTCATTTTTCACCAAAAAATAAACCCCCAAATAAAACTTTATTAGGATAAAAAGTTGCAAAATAGAAGAAACGAACTAAATAAAAAAAACATTCAATTAAATCTTGAAAATTTCTTCATCGGTGTCTGATTTCTTTGGATCTTCTAGCACTTTGTTAAAACGATGGCGACTAGATAGAAGATAGGCCAATGCTCGATCTTTCCCCATATCTCCCCCATTCAGGCATTCTTCCCCATGTTTGCTGAATTCGTCGCACAAATCTTGTATCCTTAAATCCAAACCTAAGGTGCGATCTTTCCAGTACTCCAACTCTTTGCCCATCTCAGCAATTTCCTTGGCATTGTCGTCGTGTAATTGTCGGTGACAAGCCTCAGAATTTTGGACCTTTCTCTTTAAGCAGCGATAGAGGGTTTGTGCTTGGGCTTCCTTATCCTCTACATGCTTGCCTCGTTTGACACTCGATATTGCAGTACCAGCCCAATCATCATGTAGCCACTCGATGTATCCTGTTACGTAGCCTGCTTGATATCGGTCAGCCTCTATGCTCTTCTCATCGAGATAGATCTTTTTGTTCCATGCTTTTGCAATGTCCAAAGCATGCGGAACAAGATCGTCCTTGTAGTCCACTTAGTATGCATCCATGTAAGCAACCCTGGGTATTATTTGCATTCTTCCAGCCTGACGCATTGTCCGCATCGGAGAGTACGGTTGAATACCTCAGAGTCCTATCAAAACCAAATTGTATCGAGACTTGGTATACACCACGAAGTTGGATCTCGGAAACCAACCGAACATCCATTATACAGAGTCCTCTGTCAAATTACCCAACATTTGACCCCATTTTTCTACCTCCTCAAGCCTTTTTATTGGTTTAACTCCCATAGTGACCCTGTAATGGTGAGTGGCAATGTGATCGGTTTCTGTAGGTCTGGGCATGATCGGGTTGCTACACACCTTTTGAAGATGTTCGATAAGCCAGAGTTGAAGCAACAAGTTATATCCTTCGAAATGCTTAAACCAATTTTTGCACTTTCGCAGAGATCAGTAGATGTCGGCCACGATCATTGGGACAATTGTGCAAGGTCCTTTGTAAACACCTTTGCATAAAGTGCGAACGACCGAAATAAGGCGGATATCAATGTCTTCCTCGGCTCCTCGTGGGAAGACCACCATCCCTAGAAAATAAACCATGAATGTAAATATTCTTTTGCTCATCCACGAGCTTGGATCAGGACTCTCTTCTTTGTAGATTTCGCGAGAAGAATTGTGACCAAAACGGTTTAGCAAATATTTTGCCGGCATCCTTCCCTTCATTACATAGGATACCATGTTGCTACCTTGCAACCCTAACTTGTCACGCATCTTCTAGGGTGACGCGTTTGGGTATAACCATCTCAGCTTTTTCCCATTTCTTAATTCTCCATAATAGACTCACGTTTTCTACATTCCCACCAATTTCCTCCAATAACGAAGTCATTTCAATGTCACCAAATCTGAAGATAACTCTTATCTCGTCCCAGAATACAGTGGCCGCTTTGATAAGTTCTCGACATGGGGTAACTTGCATAAGAGAAGGCAAGTGCCCCAATAGTTTCCTCACCTCATGTTGGCCATATTCTCCTAAATCACACCACCATTCTTTCATTCATATCAGCATGCACCAAACCATGCCAAATCTCAAATAGGAGGTAAGGAGACTCATTGTACCTGAAACACAAAGGAAAGTTAAACTAACCTATCCACCCAGGAGCAAAATGACATTACTGACGTGCCCTTATTCGCGCGTCCGCAAGTGTACGGGTCGTGCAAGTAATATAGTGGCTCTTTTAGAGAACCGGAATGTCGAACCCACAGGGACAGGACTCATTCCTCTAACTATCCATTTCAAGTGTGATCTTAACTTTCACAAGTGTTGGTTATAGAAGTTTTCGAGTTAAATTTAATTAAGTCTAGTTTTGGTCAACGAAATATCCTGAATTTACTCTAAGAGCAACATAGAGTTAAAACCAGATAATCATGCGATACTACGATATGCAATTGGTTAAGCATGAAACTATCGATTGTTGTTTCACATAATAAGAATTGCATGTTCATGTTCTTTCGAGCCTCTAAACACGACAAACTAGCCTCACTGCATCATTGTGAGCGAGGATGCGAATTTCTAGTTCATGGGCAATTAATTATGTTGTGGTTTACGTGGAAATGATTAGGGACTTTCGTGCGTCTAACCATTTAACTCAACTTAGCCTCACAACTACTTCTTCGAGTGGTGATGCGATAATCCTAAGTTGGTCTTTAATAACACCCGTTTTATCAACCAAACAAGGTGTTAGGTATATTTCTATCCTAATATGAAATTATATCGTGAGATACAAACATGCTCCTCACATTCTCATGTGCTGACCTAGGTAATGCTTTCTCAAGCCAATGCCCAAGCTAACATATATTCTTTCATGGTGATCAATCATAAAAACAACCAACAATCAAGAATGCAAGACGAAAACAACAATCAATAACTTAATTCCAAAACAATTTCATAAAATCACAATCATAATTCATGGCTTCAACCATACAGGAAAGGTTCTAGCCATTCATGTTTGTAAAACTACAAGAAACTACAACTAAACTAATATACTTACAAGAATTTTGTAGAAGAGAAGGGAATTTGACAAACCCTAGATGAGTTCTCCCACTTCTCCCTTCACTCTTAGGTAGTTTTCCAGAATAAAATCGTGACAAAGTGGTTTTAGGAGCTAAGGGACCTATTTATAATAAATGAGAAATGTGCATAATTTAGCCTATCGTGGAATGGCTCTGTGTCACGAAGTTTATCGCGGAGCACTGCCCCCGTGACATGGAGGTAACGCGGAGGCTCTCTGGAAATTGCCTCCGGAAGCCAAAACTACCGAGTGTCACCGCGCTGCCAACGTGGCACGCTGCTCATGCAGCGCGTTGGCCTTGCTCTGTCGCGCAGCTGGCCTAGCGTGGCACAGCGCTGGCACGCTGGAGCCTTTCCATGGCATTCTCCTTGCCGACTTTCGCCAATTGCTCCCGACTCCATTCCACTCCTTCACCAACTTATGAATTAGTTCCTCAAAATCATTGAAACCTACAAAACAAGGACTAATCATGTTGGTTAGCACATATATTCACATTTATATAAATCACATGAAAATGTATAAAATAAATTAGATAAACAAGACTAAATTAAGGGTATAAAGCATCACTCGAGCATGCTATTTTTGCCCGAGATCACAACCCCACACTTAAAGTCTTATTCCTCCTCGAACAACCTTTTACATCTCATGCATATGGAGACTCACACATAACTATTTTAGTAAGATAATTCAAGCTACGGCTACAATGATTACGTAAGATAACAAGCTACAAATAGAGCATGCACGATTTAATCATTGAAATGAAATACAACTCCGCTAAGACTTCTTAACCTCAAGAAGCGACTCTCAATCTTAGCAAACTCATGCAAATCACTGATTAAGAAATCCCACATGAACTATATCCTTCATTCAACATGTGCCCTCACGGAACGAGAGTTACCCATTTTCACATGCAAAAACTTTTTAAATCACAACATGTGTGGGTACATGAATAAAATTACGCTCACTCTCACAAAGGATTCACATGCATCATGTAATGAGCCATAAGCTTGCCCTTAGTGTTTTATTCCACTAATTTAAGGATGTGTGAATGTAAGATCAAGTAGGACTTAATGGGTTGTAATGTAAGCTAAGGGACGAGTAGGTACTATTCTGGCCAATAATAGTGACTATCTTTCCCAAGCGCTTTTAATACATTAAACATTCATTAAGGACATCTCTTTTCTTACTTCTTCCTCATTGTTTTCAATCTTGAATTTTTTCTCTTCTTGTTCCCATTTCTTTAAGCACATTCAGCTTAGTAGTAAGGAGTACTTAAGCAAAAAAAATTTTCTTTTTTCATTAATTTATTTTCTTACTCCCTACTAATAATCAACCATTTTTACACAAGTGCACCTTTGTCCTTTTCTCAACTTTCACAACTTCTACTTTTCCTTCTTTTTCACGCTTCTCACTCCTTCACTCTTTGGAATTTTTTCACTTAAGCGCTTAGGAGTTTTGGATCAAATTCAAGGCTAATGGAAGAAAAAGGATTAAGCTTATGTTGCAGCTGTTAAAGAATAGGCTCAAGGCTCAATGGGGCTAACTAGGATCAATTTTTCAAGGTAGGTAAAATGAGGGATAAAAATTTGGTTCATTCAAAGAAATGTCTAAATCATCTCCTATAATTCACATCCTTCATTTCATTTTATAAACACACCAGGCAAATTCTAGACAATCCACAATAGCACATAATACTCAAAAACCTTACACTCATGGCACATGCTCAATTCAAGACATATTCAGCAGACTCTTAACTCAGCTAATCGCAAGAATTCAAAATTAAGCTTCAATCATATTGAGTCAAATTCAAGAGCCTAAGTGTCTCAACAAAAGTTATACACTTGCATGCTTCAACACTAACCACTCTTGTATCTTACAATCGTGTATAGCACATAACAAGAACATCAAGCAGCAATTAGTTGTGGTTTCAAAAACCCAAAACCTATCGACTACTTTTTCCTCAAGAAGGTCGTCATCCATCCATCGTCGGAAACAGTCCCTAGCTATGACTAAAAACATTATATACAGACAAAGAAAAGAAAAAGAAAATTTTTATTCTTCGGTTCAAAGACCCCCCGTCGGAAAAGAACCGAAAAGAAAAATCAACAGGTGCTGAATTCATGCTTGACTCATTAAAAATTTTCAAATTTCTCACAAATTCCTCACAAGCATTACATTCACCAAAAAAAATTTTGTTAAGCACAAAAAATTTGAAATTTTTCTCACCCCACACTTAAATCATGCTATGTCCTCATAACATCAAATTAAAATTTAAAGGACGAGAACTACTCCCTGAGCCTCTATCCCAAGCTAAAAGCATGCTTTTCTTCAAGTTATCTTAGGTGGGTGTTTGACCCACACTTCTTCTATTCCATGCTCTTTAGCTTCCACCTTCTCGGTACTCAGACTTCCCTCCATCTATGCTTAACTTTCCACCAAAAACACAAACAAAATGAAAATAACAAAATTAACACAAAATCAAAATTAAACAATTTATACCTGAGGTACCCTTGGGTTGCCTCCCAAGCAGCGCCTTATTTTACGTCGTGGCACGACGTGGACTGTCCTTTTTAGGACATCCTCATACCTGGGTTCTCTTTCGAGAACCATCTCCTTTTCTTTTGCTGTTTAGAGGAAATAACCTCCACTCTGTTCCTCTCTTTCTCCAACTTATTCTTAATTTGAAGTCATTCCATGAAGTTATGAAGTTCGGTGGCTCAGCCTTCAACCACTTTTTCACCTCTCCCAACAATGAAAATGGGAAGAGGGTCAATCGGACATAATCTGTGGACACGCCAGTGGGGACAAACGTGTCACTAATCTCTAAAAAGCTCTGTAAATGTTGCTGCGGGTCCTCATGTGCCATTTCAGTGAATTGACTACTAGAATGTAACAACTGCACCATGTTCTGTTTAAGCTCAAAGTTCCCTCCAGGCTCCGGTTTACGAATACTAGAGGTCACATTCATCGCTAGTGGGATTGCCACTTCGTGAACTGGTCTAACTGCCATTGTTGTTGATGAAAATTGTTCTTGTCCCACGGGTGGTTGTTGTTGTACCTTTCTTGAAGTCTCTTCAGCTTTTTCTTTAGAGCTACTCTCCTTTGCAAATGGATTTGATGTTCAGGTTCAAGCAACGGTTCCACAAGCTCTCCATTTTTAGCCAGCTCGGTAGGACAACCTATCACCTGCAATAAGTAGACTAAGACCAAGTTTCTCAACACTTAAGGAAATTTAAAAATCACACAAGAATAGATAAATTATCAAAACTTTGCCGAGTCCAAGGCAACGGCGCCAAAAACTTGACGTGCCCTTATTCGCGCGTCCATAAGTGTAGGGGTCGTGCAAGTAATATAGTGGCTCTTTTAGAGAACCGGAATGTCGAACCCACAGGGACTGGACTCATTCCTCAAACTATCCATTTCAATTGTGATCTTAACTTTCACAAGTGTTGGTTATAGAAGTTTTCGAGGGAGATTTAATTAAGTCTAGTTTTGGTCAATGAAATATCCTGAATTTATTCTAGGAGCAACATAGAGTTAAAACCAGATAATCATGCGATACTACGATTTGCAATGGGTTAAGCATGAAACTATCGATTGTTGTTTCACATAATTAGAATTGCATGTTCATGCTCTTTCGAGCCTCTAAACACGACAAACTAGCCTCACTGCATCATTGTGAGCGAGGATGCTAATTTCTAGTTCGTGGGCAATTAATTATGTTATGGTTTACATGGAAATGATTAGGGACTTTCGTGCGTCTAACCATTTAACTCAACTTAGCCTCACAACTACTTCTTCGAGTGGTGATGCGATAATCCTAAGTTGGTCTTTAATAACCCCCGTTTTATCAACCAAGAAAGGTGTTAGGTATATTTCTATCCTAATACAAAATTATATCGTGAGATACAAACATGCTCCTCACATTCTCATTTACTGACCGAGGTAATGCTTTCTCAAGCCAATGCCCAAGCTAACATATATGCTTTCATGGTGATCAATCATAAAAACAACCAACAATCCAGAATGCAAGACGAAAACAACAATCAATAACTTAATTCCAAAACAATTTCATAAAATCACAATCATAATTCATGGCTTCAACCCTAGAGGAAGGGTTCTAGCCATTCGTGTTTGTAAAACTACAAGAAACTACAACTAAACTAATATACTTACAAGAATTTGGTAGAATAGAAGGGAATTTGACAAACCCTAGATGAGTTCTCCCACTTCTCCCTACACTCCTAGGTAGTTTTCAAGAATAAAATCGCGACAAAGTGGTTTTAGGAGCTAAGGGACCTATTTATAATAAATGAGAAACGTGCATAATTTAGCCTATCGTGGAATGGCTCCGTGTCACGGAGTGTATCGCGGAGCACTACCCCCGTGACACGAAGGTAACGCGGAGGCTCTCTGGAAATTGCCTCCGGAAGCCAAAACTACCGAGTGTCACCGCGCTGCCAATGTGACACGCTGCTCATGCAGCGTGTTGGCCTTGCTCTGTCGCGCAGCTGGCCTAGCGTGGCACGGCGCTGGCGCGCTGGTGCCTTGCCATGGCATTCTCCTTGCCGACTTTCGCCAATTGCTCCTGACTCCATTCCTCTCCTTCACCAACTTATGAATTAGTTCCTCAAAATCATTGAAACCTACAAAACAAGGACTAATCATGTTGGTTAGCACATATATTCACATTTATATAAAATCACATGAAAATTTATAAAATAAATTAGATAAACAAGACTAAATTAAGATATAAAGCATCACTCGGGCATGCTATTTTTGCCCGAGATCAATTACTTAAACATTATTTCTCTCAAAATGCATATAATGTATGGATCGTCCTTCTCGGGATTTAAAAAAAATCCCTTAAGACTCAGGGCAAGGTTTCTCTATTAATCTTGACATACCATGGACGTCGCGATTTTCAAAGTTTAATATGATGTGCACACCTTACTAATGGTGTACACGGTCAAGATCTAGGAACGAGAGTGGGTATGACATGGTTCCCTCAAGCGGACAACTCGAGAGTGAGGAAGCTTATGACCATCGATGCACCGCTGATCGACCAAATCATAAGACATTCCTGGAGATGTTTTAATAGTGAACAACCGTGAAACAACGCAACTGTTGTTGCGTGTGATAGTGTGAGATTCCCAAGTGGGGGAAAATATGAGCGGTATGCCAGTTTATATAAGATGCAACAATTTATAAATAATTATCGCGTAATACAAGTCATAAATAAATAATAAATAATGACGGGAAAAACAAAAGAAGAAAATGGTTAGTAACTTCATGGCAAAACATATAAGGAAGCGAATAAATAATGCTGGAAACAAATAAAGGGAAAGGATTTCAAACCCGATAGTTAGCAATTTTAAAAATCAAATAAAACCCCACATAAAACGAACACGTTGTGGTTAAAGCCTAAGATCCCTAGCAAAGTCGCCATGCTGTCGCGCCCCATTTTTCTCGCGAAAAACAGGATACAACATGTGACGGCTCTTAAGGGTTTGTTCTGAAAGAAGAGTCGCCACCTAATAATTTGAGGTGTGTTAGGACACTGTTCTAAGCTAAAAGTCTATTTAGTTATCTGTGTTACCAGAGTCGGGCAAGGACTTAAATTACCTCGAAAAGAAGGTGTTAGGCACCTTTCGAGGTCCACAAATATGGTTCCTGGCCGGATCCATTAATATATGGGGAAATTAACTAGGCAAGCAAATAAGATTGATTTTAACTTATATTGCTACAATTTTAACTAGATTGATAGGCGTAAAATAAATAAAAGATTATAAACAAGAGAGAAGAAAGAAATCAAGACAAAATGAATTTAAAGATAATTATTTTTTACATTATTTTTTTGTCACAATATACAATAAATATTGCAAATAAAATAATAAAAATAATTTAACGCATAAAAGAATATAGAAGAATAATTTATAAAATCTCACACAAAATGCAACCAAATAAATATTTATATAAATATGGGGCCGAACCTTGATGAGGCGCCTACGTATCCTTAAAGGGAATCAGGCCGAACGTAGTTCTACGCTTAAGAGGGGTCATTTTATCCTAATGGGATCACCCCGGGCGACTTAAATAATACTTCGAAACCATTTAGATTGCCCGTATTATTCAGCGAGCACGGACTATGATATCCCGCTACCTGCCTAATTAATTGATTATTAACTTAAGACATTTCTATGTGAATAAACTAACGCCCTAAAATTTGCCTACCCGTCCCGAGCCTAAAGTCTAAGAGGCATTGGACAACTAGTTTGGGTTTGGATCTAAAATTATTAAGGTTTTTAACAGTGATTAATCGCCAAACCAAGCAGTTTAACACAAGTAGCAAGTATCTAAATACAATTTACAGGTTTCCAAATAGGCCTCTAGATTGAAAGAAAAATTGTTAAAAGCATAATATAGAAGCAAGTGCAACCAGATATATAATATGGCAGATCCTAATAAGCCTAATTTAAAAACAAGCAAAAAAAGATGTAGCAGATTCTATAGGCGTGATCCTTAGCATATTGTGTCAAGTTTAAACAAGTGGCATATATTTGACAAATCTTGATGGATACAAATAGAAATGGGAGTCTAATAATCATAATATTAGAAAGAAAGATGTCAGCTTTAAATGCGCCACTTATAATATGATAGGCCTAGGTTAGTTTCTAACAGATAAAATGAAGTCGTGATTCCTAACGCACAAACACAAACTTCCAGATAAAATGAAAATAGGATTCCTAATGCACAAACACCAAAATGATGCATTATGTTTTACAGAAAGTATGATTCAAGGAATGTTCTTTAGGCAGAGTTTTCATGATTACATAAAAAGGTTTTTAAAGAAAGGTTTTATATGTGCTGAAAATAATTCTAAGAGTGTGAACAAATGTCACTATGCTTCTATAATATATCTAGACGTAAACATGCAAAAATAGTCAATAATTAGTGATTTTATAATGCAAAACTTAAGATATGTCTATAGGCACATTCTCTTATCAAGACAAAATCAATTCCACGTTAATGCACTAATTATAGATTGGTTTATGACATGTTACTGTATAACAGATTATTATCATGATAACTATTGCAATGAACAAATTTAATAAATTAATGACAAACCAATGAAGAAACTTATGACTTAAGTTAATCTTATTGCGGCAATGAGTTCCGATTCCTCTAGTTCCTAGGGCAACGATTTAATAGAGATGACTGTATGCATTATAAACTTGGTTTCGAGTTATATCAGATTATCGATCCTATAGGCATGATTTCTAGGTATTGATATCCTATAGACATGATATCTAATGAACGATGCATACGTTAGTCCTATAGGCATACTTTCTAGGTGGATTTAGTAGTTAGAAAAAAACAGTAAAGAAGAAACATTCAATGCCCGCCCCATACCATTTTCCACTATTTATTATTGTTTTTACAGTTACTACATGCTACTGAAAATAAATAAATACATCACCATACATTAAAATAATAAATAAGTAAAAATAATAATAATTCTACAGCCCCTCTTGTCCCAGCGACTCTTCTTCTCTGTGAAAGAAGAACCTATTAAACAAATAATGTTGCAACTACACACATCCATGTAAATATGCCTAATTTCAAACACTTAGTCAAATATGCAACTGAAATAAAACATCAAACATCACAGAACGTGCATTAGTATAAGATTAGACCAGCCATTAGAGTGCACTAACCAATTTACGATAATTCTGGCGAAACAGCAAATACCAAATGGCAAGTACCAATGAACTCTAAAAATTTTCACAATTAAGACCCCCAAACCTTAACACATCAAGATCACGAGAACTTCAAGAGTTCCGAGCAGTGTTTGTGTTGAGGTGGGTTAAGGGAATTAGAAAAATAGGGCGAATAGCAGAGAAGTATTAAGAATAAAGTACTTTTCAATTTTTCCTCAATGTTCGAATGAATGAAAAGAGGGGAGGATTCCCATTTATATAGTAGAAGAGTCAGTCAATAAGAAGGAAAGAATAAATCACCCATAAAATTAGTTTGGAGAATATTTGACAGAATCAAATAAACTTTCGGGAAGATTCCCTTTCACCATATTTACCAATGCTAAAATAAGGAAAGAATCTGTCACAAAAATGCTAACTTTAAATTAGGAAGAATCAAAGGTAGATTATTATTTACTATGCATATAAAATAAATAAGTAAAAATGGATAATTAAATAAAGAAGTAAATTAAGGATACACAGAACAATCGAATCATATCTAAAATATTACCAAATCAGGAAAGGAACAAACCAAATAAGGATCTTTACCGGGATTTTAATGATTTATAAATTATTGACATCCCACAAATGAATCCTAAAATACAATATATTTAACATATTCACCTACAAAATAGATTTTTCACAGGGAAAAATCACCAAATAAAGAAATTATCAATTAATTATAGGATTTTTAGAGCACCATCAATCACAAAACAATGACAACTTTGGGGTATTTAACTCTAACCACTTTGACAGTAATTCCATATTTAGGAATACATCGTGAATCTACTTCTGAAAAAAATTCACATAATATCGATATTAGGACTTTATACGAAGGGCAAGAAAATAGTAAAGCGATGTCATATGCATAACAAATTACTCTCATAGTAATCAACAGGAACCTAAACATGATTTAAATGAAAATTTTCAAGAAATAGACCAGATGACAGAAACAAAGAAAATCAGGTAAATATATTTAGGGCTTTAGGCATGATGTTTTAAAAGTCGACATAAAAAAAAGTTACCAACAAACATGATTATCACTTATATCTAAATAGGCTAGGTAAGAACAAATGAGAAAAATAAAATGAAATATTATGGACAGATCTATGAAGATCTGTCCGGTGAATGAGCTTGTGAGGTGATGAGGGGGAGGGATAGTGATGGGAGACGAGCAGTGGTGAGAGTTGGTCGGAGAAGAGAGAGAAGCACAGGGAGATCGGCTGTTTTCCGACATGGGTTTCCGGTGGAGTGTCCGGTTGGAGTTTGGCCAGAGTAGATGGCTTCAGGGTTGTTTCTTTTTGATGGATTTTGTCGGAAGTTAAGGAGGATATGAGGTTCTGGTTGTTGGTGGGTTCGGTGGAACTGTTATTTTCGCGTGGTGCGCCGGCAAGGATGGAGAAGAGAGGGTGTGGTGGTGGTGTTTCGGGTGGTGATGGACAGAGTTAATAAAAGTTCGGCGAGGTGAGAGAAGAGAGGAAAATGAAGGGTGGATGGTGACGACGATACGGTTTTGGTGGTTCGCGTCTGCTGCTAGTCGTTGGTGGCTATTATGAGGGGTGTAAGGCGGCTGAAGAGAAAGGGGGAAGAGGAAGAGAGGGTGCGGCGGCTGGGAGTGGGAGAAGGGAGAGAGAGAGGGGTGCTGCGATTGCTTGGGAGGGAAGAGAGAAGAAAAATGATGTTTGGTTTAGGGTTTTTGGTGGAATGAAGATAAATATGGGAATATAGTAGGGTTTAATCTCATCCATTGGATTAGATATGATGGAGGGCTGAGATTAGTTTTAGGCTAGATGGGTTGGGTTCTGGGTTATGAACGGGTCGCGAGTTGGGTTAGGTGGGTAGGATTGAATTAAAATTTAATTGAATTTAAAAAGTGGCTAGATATGGTAAAAGTAGGCTAAAATTGAACGAAAAGTGGCTAGTTTTTAAATAAATTAGCTAAAATTGAAATTAGTTGTTATTAAATTAATAAAATACTATTCTTATAAATGATTTATTAAATAGGTAACATAACAATTTGAATTAAGGAAAAATTATATAAACGATATTATCAATATAAATAAATTATAAAATTGAGTAGACTCATGTAAATATTATATAATTAACAAATTATTATATTTGTAAATAATTTAATAACTAGGAAATAAAATTAAGTTATCAAATATTATAAAAATTATATTATTAACATAAATAATTTATAAATTTCAGAAATGTTATTACACATAATTTTATAAAATTTAGTAAAATTATGTAAATAGTTTCTAAAGATTAAGTAAAATATATATTTCAAAATAAGGGCATATATTAATACGAAATATATTATACATGACACAATTACTTAATACCAGAAATTAATAAATTAAAATTAATGCAAATTATATATACATATATATGTAATTTAAGATAATTTCGCAAGATTATGATAATTAGTTGTTTTAAAAATATGAATGCAAGTCAAAAAAGGTAAATAAATATACATACATAAGCAGCGTATACGGGGCGTAGGGAGGTCAAAATTAGGTGTCAACACCCAATTCATCATCGAGAAAAATTAGTCATCACAAGCAACTGGGTTATGAATTACCCTCAACTGCAATTTCATGGCATTACATTGCACTCATCATGTAGAATCACATGAAATAAGAATTTTCACATATTTTGCAATTCCATAACCACCCACAAATACCCACAAGAAATCAATTTTAAAATAGCATAGAGAACACATATTGGGGAAATAAGGGAAACGTCATTTTCATCGAAGAACAATAATGCTCCAAAACTCATAAGAAAAAAATGAAAATTGAAGCATAAATGTATACCAAAATAGATTGAATAGAAATGGAGAGTTGAACTTCAATCTTTTATTGAGGGGAAATGGTGATGGCTGACTCAAGCTTTTCTTTATGGTTTGAGGATTTGTGATGGAAGAAAAGAGAAGTGGTGAGATTTATAGGTAGGAGGAAGGTGTGGGGTTGTGTGGAGTTAATGGGGAGTTGTTGGGAGTTAAGAGGTGGAGAAAATAGGGGAATAATGCTGAAATAGGGGTTTTGGAAAGTAGGGAAGAAGATGAAAAGTCATGGGTTGAGCTTGGGTTGGGTTGGTCAAACAGATTGGTCAACTTTTAAAGTTTTGCATGCTTGCACCTGCGCTGGACATGTGGCTGCGGAATGGTATCTGTGAGACACATGTCTAGCACAAGTATGTATCAGATTTTCCAGTTTACTGCTCAGAGTCTGCGTTACACCTATTGCTCTCAGATATGTGTCTCATATTTTTTAACGATTTATTCCAAGTATTCTACCCCTGATCTGTCCTACACCTGCGTGTCGAAGATCCATGACTGCATTTCGCAAATGAGGAGCAGGTGAGGCAATTTTCATCCTCTTTTTCCTCGGATCTTCTGGATCCAACTTATAAAACACCTGCGTTCTACATATTGGGATATATGTTTTGCAGGTCCAACAGAGTTGCTCCACTTTGCTTCCTTCAAGTTTTCCTACAATCCATCATCCTATAACAGTAACATTAACAAAAAGGTGATCTTCACCAATTCGTCCCTAGCTGCACGATGATATCACCTCATTTGTCAACATGGGTCTGGATGCTTAACCTCCTCATAAGGGATCTCCACCAATTCGTCCCTAGCATACTTGGCAAAGTATTCTCAACTTGTCTTGTGATTTGCTTGAAGTTTTCTTGATGTTCCTCCTTGATTTTCTTTGTTCTAGCTGCTGGAATTGAGAGAGGAATGGAATCCTTAGTAAGCTTGTCAATTTAGATTAAGATGAAAATATTTTCTATAAGTGAAAAATCAGATTTTAAGTAAATAGGGTGGTGGAGGTGCTAGGATGTCATGCTCACGTCACTGCTCGAGGTGTTTCAGTCAAATGCTTATAACTTCTTACTCCGAACTCCGATTGACAAGAGGTTTGATGATTTCAAAACTAGACTCAGAGAACTTTAATTTGATAGGTCGTGGGGCATCTAATTCATTTTATATTGGGATATATGGTTGTTTAAAGTTGACCCTTATTTATGAACCTTACATACTCTTTGCTTTTCCATTTGTTCACATTTACCGTGTCATCTACGACCAATATACAACCCGTACTTCCCTTAACCTAGCATACAAACATCAAATAATCACCAAAAAGTTTTTGGGTGGTAATATTTTACAGGCTATATCTGGGCGTTGTAGATGAAACTTCATAGGGAAAGAGGGAACTAGAGAAACTGATGGTCTAATTTATGGACAGTAGATAGATTCTACCGATCGTATCTAGATCGTAGATGGAACTTCAGAGAGGGGGAATTTCCTAGTTCGGCAGATAGTCCAATCTACAAACTATAAAATAATTCGACGGGCCATACCTGGCACCCTAGATGGGAAGTACTATGTTTGTGTTAGACTTATGACCTGACTTACGAATTGTAGGTCAGTTTTATGGCATCGTAACTGGATAAAGGCCCTCGAGAAGTCATGCAAAGCAGCCCTTATAAATACATGAAATCTGGCTTTTCGCTCACTTTTTAACTTCTCTCCAACCTTAGTTTGATACTCCTCTCCTCTCCAAGTACTCCCACCTCAAGGTAAGCATATTCTAAGCTTTTCCATATGATTTAATGGGGTATTTATGATAGCATATGTCAAAGGTATGTTTTACCATCTTAGGGTTTCAAGGGAAAACCTCACCCCAAGGCAATTGGTGGAAGATTGAGCGTTCTTCATCAAGAATTGAGTTTCTTTTTTCAATTTCTTAACTAAAAGTAAGGTATATAAAGTCTACCTGTCATGACCCGAGCTGAGACCCCGGATCGAGACACGGGACCTAGAACCACAAATGGCTCCAAGCTAACTAATGGTACATATATAACATACTTCATAGCATAAACTAAAATAGAAAGTAAATAATGAACACAACATAAGCAGAAGTCTGCATATCACAAGGACAAAAGCTTAAACACAACTCAGCAACACTGAACTTGTCTATACATGATAGTCTAAAAAGCCTCTACTACTACGACGAGTAGATGTGACAACACCCCCAACTAGCTCACCAAGTCTAAAACTGAAAGACATGGAAAAATCATAAAACTCATAACATACTCAAAGAATAAGGACTCACCCAAATGGTATAGGACTGGACCGATTGGGAGCGAGCTATAGGCGAGGCTGACATAGATCACCCGAACCTATATCATGAGATGATATAGCATAGAATATGTGGTCAATACTTAGAATGCATTGAGTATGTAGAGAAAGTAAAATATGATAGTAAACGATAGTATAAAATCATGTATATAAATCAAAAGGATCGTGATAGTAAGGATTACATGCTTTAAACCATATATCTGATGTATTCATGAGCATAAGCTATTCATCATAATCTGAACATAATGACCCAAGATTTAGAATTAGCAATCGTATAAATTGTCATGCTTGAATGGGTCAAGTATACTATAAAACATGATATCATAATTCATGAACATGAGTAACTGAAAACATAAGGAACAATGGGATATTCTTATAACCGACATACCATACATGAGCATACATGGAGCTCAACCTGTAAATCTCTAGTCGGGAAGGTGTTTGTGCCTTTCCAAGGGTAGAACCATAAAAAGGCATGATATCACTCATGGGTGGCCCATAAAGGCATGGGAGACGCTCTCGTGGAGGACCCTATCATGGCTACATTGGCACATAGTTCTGAAATCTAGGTGCACTAGAACCCCGACCTACTCAGTATTAAATACTACTTCCAAAACATATATAGTGCTCATATCATAATCATGAAACATACTTGAAGTACATAGGCTAGTTGAAATCATGAGATCATAACATGCTTGAGATACGTGAACTAGCCATAAAATAGACCCATGAGTCGACCATAATCATAAACTTGATATTCATAAAGGCCATGCATACTTGAGGAAATCATCATACTCTAAAATCCATAAATTCATGAAGGTTCTTATGGAAATCATGCATTATAATTAGAAAACAAAATCTACTTCATCATACTTGAAATCATGGACTCACAAGCTTAATTTCATAAATCATGCATAATAGGGCATGGTTTTCATAAAACTTAAAATCATAAATACATAATTGAATTGGAATAAAATCTTCCCTATTGGCCTTAAATCAATAATTGAAACATGATAGAATTTCTCCCATAGACATAGCATGGATATTTGCATGGAATTGGGTTAAGACACTAGAAATTTCAATACACTTAATTGGAGACTTGAATTCATGAACTAGAGGAGAAATTGGACATGAGGGTGGAAGAAATCCCCCATTAATGTCCCTACGTACCTGGGTAACTTGATTTCTAAGTTGGTCTTGAAAGACCAAGGGGATTGAGAGTGAAATTGATGAGGAATACTAGCTTGATCTTGGAAGAGGATTTCAATTCAAAGCATCAATGAGAGCACACAGGCTTAGGCTAGGTTAAACCCTCTTAAAATACTCTTCGGGAAGCTTAAAATGTTGTAGTTTAGGAGTTAGGAACTTAGAAATTATGAAAACACCCTTAATGATCCAACTGGAAAAAGGCCATTGTTAGTCCCAACGAGTGACCTAACACCTCATTAGGTCACTTGACATCTAATAAAGTCTTCTCATCGCCGCTGGCCAAAATTCCAACTTTCTAATCTTAATTTGATGCCTCCACTTAATGATTCACCATTACACCTAAAGGATCAGTTCACCACTCGTCATGACCTCTGAAGATCGAGCTTCCAACCAAGCTTCACACTTAAAGGGCCACCTAATGAACTATTAGGTGACTCATTGACTCGTGAAAATTCATCATGACTTGTAAATTTTGATCTTTCTCCAACTCTGCACACCCAATGGATGACCTAACGAATTGTGGGGTTACTTGACGGCTCGTCGTCCCATCCATCAAGTCTCCTAGAACCACTCTTGCACACCTAATGGGTCACTTAACGACCCGTCCGGTCACCGAACAATTGTTTTATGACCTAGTGTAGATTTTTTCCATTTTCTCTATTTCAACCCTCGAGTATGATCTTAGGAACTATTGGAGATGATACATTATCTTCCCCTTGGAAATATTCATCCTTGAATGTAGATTAAACATACTAAAAGGCTGGGGAAAGAACTGCAATCCCAAAATTGAACAACTATAGCTGAATACTGACAGAGTGACTAACTTTGAACTGGTATACATGATTGAACTGAATTCTTGAAACACACATGCGTGCTATGACATGAAAGAAACTTAGAGACATGAACTTGACATGAAACTGAATATATTGCTAGGAAGGAAATTGGTACCTCATGATGAAACTAAGCCAGAAGGGAAAAGATGCGGGTATCTAGCCCTCATATCTTCTTTGGCTTCCCACGTAGCTCCCTCAACAAGCTGATTCCTCAATAAAACCTTCTCAACTTCAGAACCTGATGATCTAGGATCTCAATCGAAACCTCCTCATAAGTAAGGTTATTCTTCATACCTATGCTCTACACCAAAACAACTAAGGCTGGGTCACTAATGCACTTCTTTAGCAGAGATACATGTAAAACTGGGTGCACCGAAGCTAACTCTGCTGGTAGCTCCATCTCATACGCCACCTTGCCAACTCATCTCAGAATCCTATAAGGACCAACATATCTAGGACTAAGCTTCCCTTTATTTCCAAACCTCATCACTCCTTTCATGGGACACACCATCAGAAACACCCAATCGTCAACCTCAAATTCAAGCTCTCTACTTCTTACATCCCCATACGATTTATGATGACTCTGAGCTATTTTCAGCCTTTTCTCTCATATGCTGAACCTTCTCCATAGCCTCATGAACTGAATCTAGCCCTATAAATATAGCCTCCCTTACCTCAAACTATCCAATAGGCGATCTACACCTCCGCCCACAAAGAGCCTCAAACCGTGCCATTGGAATGCTGGAGTGGTAACTGTTATTATAGAAAAACTCGATGAGAGGAAAGTGATCATCCCCAATGCCCTTGAAATCAATCACTTACGCTCTCAACATGTCCTTAAGAGTCTGAATGAGCCTAAGTACCTGTCTGTGGGTGAAAAGCTGTGCTAAGCTTCACCTGTGTACCAAGGCCCTTCTTAAATGATCTCTAAAACTAAGAGGTGAACTGAGTACCCCTATCTAAGATGATGGAAAAAGGAACTCTATGCAACTGAACTAACTCCTGAATGTACAACCTAACATAATCCTCAGTTGAATCGGTAGTTTTGACAAGTAAGAAATGGGCTGATTTGGTCAACCTGTCCACAATCGCCCATATAGAGTCATACTGTCGGCGGGTACGAGACAAGCCTGTAATGAAGTCCATATTGATGTTTTCCCACTTTCAAGTAGGAATACTAATGTCCTGAAGCATGCCACTAGGTTTTTGATGCTCAACCTTCACTTGCTGGCAATTCAGACACTTAGCCACAAACTCCGCTATGTTCTTCTTCATGCCATTTCCCAATAGACTTCCCGTAGATCACGGTACATCTTGGTGACACCTAGATGGATGGAGTACCGAGAGCCATGAGCCTTACTCAACATCCGCTCTCTCAAGTCATCTACAGTCGGAACATACAATCGGCCTTGATATTGGAGTACGCCATCTCCCCCTTGGGAGAAAACCTCCACTTTCTAATTCCGAACAACTTCCTTCAACTTCACTAGGATAGGATCCTTGTCTTGTCTAGCTTTGAATTATGTCACCAATGAAGACTCTGGCCCATTCTGGATGATAACACCACCATCCGTAGAATCTGTAAGGCAAACCCCTAAACGAGCAAGCCTATGGACATCCATCACCAACTCCTTTCTCCCATTCTCTACATGAGACACTCTCTCCATAGACAACCTACTAAAAGCATCCACCACTACATTAGCCTAGCCTGGATGATAAAAGACACTCATGTCACAGTCCTTGAAAAGCTCTAGCCATCTACTTTGCCGCAAATTCAGGTCCTTCTGACCGAGCACGTATTGAAGGATCTTATGGTCCATGAACACATCCAACTACACCCCATACAAATAGTACCTTCTAATCTTCAAAGAAAACACAACCGCTGCCAACTCTAGGTCATGTGTCAGATAATTCTTCTCGTGAGCCTTAAGTTGTCTAGAGGCATACGCAATGACCTCACCATACTGCATCCACATGCAACTGAGACCAACCCTAGAGGAATTACAATAAACAACAAAATTATTCGTGCCCTCAGGTAGGGTCAATATTGGCACTGAAGTGAGTCAAGTCTTTAACTCCTCAAACCTCTTCTCACAAGCATTCAACCACTGAAATTTGACCTTCTTCTGGGTCAACTTAGTGAATTGTGCTACAATGGATAAAAATCTCTCTATGAACCTCCTATAGTAGCCATCTAAACCTAAGAAACTCCTAATATCTGTCAGACTAATAGGTCTAGGCCAATCCTTCACCTCTTCTATCTTTTGAGAGTCCACCTGCACACCCTCACTAGACACCACATGACCCAAGAATGCTATTGAGTTCAGCCAAAACTCACACTTGCTGAATTTAGCAAATAGTTGGCGATCCTTGAAAGTTTGCAACACAATCCTCAAATGAGCGACATGTTCCTCCTCGCTCTGAGAGTATATGAGGATCTCATCTATGAAAACAATTACGAACATATACAAATATTGTTTGAACACCCTATTCATTAAGTCCATAAAGGTTGCAGGAGCATTCGTTAGTCCAAAAGGCATAACTACAAACTCATAGTAACCATACCGAGTCCTGAAGGTTGTCTTCAGAATGTCACTCTCCCTAACTCTAAGCTGGTAGTAGCTAGATCTGAGGTCCATCTTTGAAAAGTACTTGGCACCCTATAGCTGGTCAAATAGGTCATCAATCTTGGGGAGGGTATACTTATACTTGATTGTGGATTTGTTCAACTATCGTTAATCAATGCACATCCTAAGGGAACTATCCTTCTTCTGGAAAAAGAGAATTGGAGCACCCTATAGGGATTTACTAGGCCTGATGAAACCCCTATCTAGAAGATCCTTCAACTTCTCTTTCAACTCCTTTAGCTCAGTTGGAGCCATTCCATAAGGAGGAATGGATATAGACTACGTATTAGGGAGAATATCAATACCAAAGTCAATCTCCCGCTCGGGAGGAACTCCAGGTAGATCATCTGGGAACACCTCTGGATACTCACATACAACAGGGATAGACTAAAGAGTTGGGATCTCGAACATAGACTCCTTAACTCGAACTAGATGATACACACAACCCTCGAAGATCATCTTATTAACCTTGAGATAGAAAACAAAGAAACCTACAGGCACCGCAGAACTACCCTTCAACTCTATGACTAGCTCACTCAGAAATTGAAACTCTATCGTATGGGTTCTATAATTGACTGAGGCATAACATGCATGTAACCAATCCATACTGAATATAACATCAAAATCGGTCATATCTAACTCCACTAAATTGGCTAAGGTGACTTTTTGAAGAATTATAAGAAAGCAATTTCTATATACCCGTCAATCTAAATCTGACTCACCGATAGGAGTAGAGACTAAGAAGGGTCTTGAAAGAATTTTTGGACTGACTTCGAAACTAACAGCAACATAAGGAGTCACGAAAGATAAGGTAGCCCCTAGATCTAACAATGCATACACATCAAGATGGAATACTCATAACATACTAGTAACCACATTGGGAGAGACCTCCTGCTCCTAACAAGATGATAGTGCATAGAACCTTTTCTGGCACTGGCCTCCACCTGCACTAGAAGATGCACTTTACTAAAATGGGCGAGCTGCTAAACTAGTGGCTAGGGTACGAAACCCACCATCACCCTGTCTGGCTGAAGGGCAATCCCTGAGTTTATATCCAGGTTTTCCACACCCGAAACAACCATTTGAGACAACTAAATATCGTCTAGGGTGGTTCTTGCCGGACCTCTCACAAGCTAGAAAAGTGCTCTCCTGTCATGTTCCCTTGGCCTCTAGAGCCTGACGTTGTACCCTTTGGTCATGTATGGGTCTGGACGGGACACTGGCTAAGGATGGGGCTAGGGCTGATGACCTCTTCCGGGACTAAGGGCGATGTCCACTGTTGGACCTTTGCTTGAACTGCCCATAGCTCCTTGTCCTGACCCTCTTAGCCTCCCTCTACTTCCCCTTCATCTGCACCACCTCTATTTGCTGGGCATATATGATCAGTATAGAGATATCTATGTCATTGATCAGCATGGTGGTATTGCACTCCTTGACCAAGGAATTTTCCACCTCATTCACGAACCTGCTCATATGAGCCCTTAGATCAGCAACCATCTCCGGTGCATACTTGGACAACTAGGTAAAATCCAAGGCATACTCCTGGACTGTCCTATTGTTCTTCTTCAGATTGGCAAACTCAACTACCTTTGCCCCTCTCAACTCCCTAGAAAAGAACCTATCCAAGAAAGTAGTCACAAACTCATCCCAACCCACGTGAACTGCACCTACTCTTCTGTTCTCCTTCCACTATCGAAACTATATGTGCACAACCCTCTTTAGGTGATAGGAGGCCAAGTTTTCACTCTCCTCTCCAATTTCCCTCATAATCTAGGTGATCTTCTGCACCTCCTCAATAAACTCGTGTGGGTCCTCATCCACCTTTGACCCAAGAAACTCAAGTGGGTTCACCCTGAGGAAGTCTTGCACTCTTGTCGCTGATGCATTCCTATTCTGGGGAACCTGTGCCACTGCCTGCTGATTGACCTGAGCAGTCATGGCCTATGCTAATATTTGAAATGCTGCTCTAAACTCGGCATGAGTAACCTGATCAGGCAAGGGATCCATTGGAGCTAGTGGGCTGGCTGATGCCTACCTCCATTGCCATTTCCATACCCATTTCCACTACTATTTCTTCTCGCATTGACTCGATATGGAGGCATAATTCTACAAACGTGTATAGAACGAGTTAGAGGAATAGAGAGGTAGTTCATTGCATGACATTAATCATGAAAGAAGGGAAATTTCCTAAAACATCTTGTAGCCTCCTCTTCATAAGTGTGGCGAGCTTCATACCCATCGAAAAGACTCTACTTAATGTGGCTTTTAGACACCCTAGGAAACTCCTAAACCTTTTCTCTAATACCAAATTTTTCATGATCCGAGCTGAGACCCCAAACCAAGGCATGGGACTTAGAACCACGTACTCCTCCAAGCTAACCCATAGTACATACATAGCATGACTTCAGAGTACAAACTGAAGTGGAAAGTAAAGCATGAACATGACATAAGCAGAAGTCTGCATATCATGAGGACAAAAGCGTAAACACAACTCAACAATGTTGAACTTGTCAATACATGATAGTTTGAAAAGCCTCTACTACTATGAACTGAAAGACATGGTAAAATCATAAAACTCATAATGTTCTCGGAGAATGAGGACTCACCCAAACGGGAATAGGAACAGACTGATCGAGAGCAAGCTATCGACGAGGCTGAGATGGATCAGCCGAATCTATATCATGAGACGATATAGCATAAAGTATGTGGTTAGTACTTGGAATGTACTAAGTATGTAGAGAAAGTAAAACATGCTAGTAAATGATAGTATAAAATCATTCATATAAATTAAAAGGATCGTGAGAGTAAGGGAAAAATGCTTTAAACCATAAATCCGAAGTATTCATGAGCATAAGCTATTCATCGTAATCTAAACATAATGACCCAAGGTTTAGAATTAGAAATCGTATAACTTTTCATGCTTAAAATAGTAAGTGAAAACTCATAAATTGATCAATGGGTCAAGTATACTATAAAACATGATATTATAAGTCATGAACATGAGTAACTGAAAACATGAGCAACAATAGGAGATTCTTATAACCAACATACCCCACGTAAGCATACATAGAGCCTGACCTGTAAATCCCTAGTCGGGAGGGTGTTCGTACCTTGCCAAGAAAAGAACCATGAAAAAGGCATGATATCACTCATCAGTGGACCATACGTGCACGGGAGACACTTTCGTGGAGGACCCCATCATGACTATGTTGAGACCTGAGTGCGTTGGAACCCCAACCTACTCGATGTTAAATACTACAATCAAAACATATATAGTGCTCATATCGTAATCATGAAATATACTTGAAGTACAAAGGCTAGTTGAAATCATGAGATTCAAACATACTTGAGATACATGAACTAGTCATAAAATAGCCCAATGAGTCGGCCACAATCATAAACTCTTTATTCATGAAAGCCATGCATACTTGAGGAAATCATCATACTCTAAAATTCATAATTCATGAAGGGTTGTTATGGAAATCATGCATTTTAATCATAAAACATAATCTACTTCATCATACTTGAAATCGTGGTGTCATAAGCTTAATTTCATAAATCATGCATAATAAGAAATAGTTTTCATAAAATATGAAATCATAAGTACATAATTAAGTTGGGAATAAAATCTGCCCCATTGGACTTAAATCAATAATTGAAAAATGATAGAATTTGAACCATAGACATAACATGAATATTTGTATGGAATTGGATTAAAACCCCAGAAATTTCAATACACTTAATTGGAGACTTGAATTCATGAATTAGAGGAGAAATTAGGCATGAGAGTGGAATAAATCCACCATTCATAGCCCTATATACCTAGGTAACTTGATTTATAAGCATGTTATACTCCAGGAACCCAAGGATCAGACCCGAGAGCCAAAATGGAGAAAATTGGGAAATTCGCACCAGGTCATAGGAGGACCCGTGAGGTAGGTCGTGGGAGTGACCACGAGTCGTGAGGTGACTCGTGGTCAGCAAGGATGGAAAGCTCAGTGGAGGAGGCCACGAGATTGATCACATGCCATGGCCAGATGTCACGACTCGTGAGGTCACCCATGGGCTGGGGTGTACGGTTGGTCAAGATTTTTGGGCAGTGGGGTCACGGGTGGTGACCAAGAGTCGTGGTCAGCCACCATGATTTGTGGGGTCCCTAGTGGGGTCCCCTGAGTGAGTTAGACAGTGAGAATGATGGATTTAGGCCATGAGTCGTGCCCCTGGCAATGACTCGTGAGGTCCCTCGTGGGGACTGGCGACTAGGAATTCCTACATTTTTAGTAAGGGTGTTCTCGTAATTCCTAAACTTCTAAGGCTTAAACTATATCATTTTAAGGTCTGAATAGGGTATTTTAAGGGGTATTAGTCCATGTTAAGCTTCATTAATGCATGCAAGAGTATAGAGAGGAGTCTAGAAGGTGATTCAAGGTGTTCTTCCCCAATTTATCTAAATTCCATCTTGGGATTTCAAGGGAGATTAAGAATCAAGTGTTTTCAGGTATGTAAGGTCATCAATGGGTGAATTCTTCCACACCCATGCTCCTACTCTATGATTTTACTTAAAATTTATCAAAAACTCATGGGGTTTTGTAATCTATCTATAAAAATCAAATGATTTAATTATGGGTTTTCTGATTTTGAAATATTATCATAATCTATGGATTTTGATCATATTTTGAGATTTAAATTGATTATAATATAGTTGATTTCTATTTTCTAAACAATTAAACTTAATTATGCATGTCCCATGATGAATCAATTTATCACTTATTATCCCATCGAAGTTCTTTATGAGCCCAACATGAATTATATTTTAAATTATGAATTAATTATGTTAACCATTATGATTTTTATGAAATTCAAGCTATATGCATGATTTACAAGTATGTATGAATCTTATTAATCATGAATTATGTTTTTGGCCGACGCATGGGCCTCATGTCATGGCTAGATTGCATATGTTCAAGCATGTTTATGATTATCATGATTTAACTAGCCCATGAACCCATGTATGTATTATTATGAGCACTATATATGTTTTGGGAGTAGTATCAAAACACCGAGTAGGTTCGGAGCTCTGGTTAAGCCTTAGATCTCACGAACTACGTGCCACTGTAGGTATGTTTGGACCCCTTTCATGTTAGTCCCTGGCCCAAATGGCCCTTTTCATGGTGATATCACACTTTCATGGTTCTACCCTTGGCATGGTATGAACACCCTCTAGACTAGGGTTACAAGTCGGGCTTCATGTGTGCTCATATGGGTTTAAGAGAATCTCCCACTGTACCTCATGATTTATGCATGTTCTGATTATATATGTTGGCTCAAGTCATGTTAGGTAAACCTCTTCAATTATGATTATGATTATGTTATTTTATGAATTTTTTTAAAACCTTGATCCATATGATAGGTTATTATGATTTACGATACGAGCATGACGTCCTACTCTTATGATCATTTATGAATTTCATATATGTTTTAAATGTCTGTTTTACTTAGCTTGCATACTTAGTACATTTCACGTACTGACTGCATACTTTCTATGTTGTATCATCTCATGATACAGGTCCCAGTTCTCAGGCTCATCCTCACCCGTAGCTAGTTTCAGCCTTGCTCTCAATGCACTTGGTGAGTCCTCATGTTCCAAGGGCTGCATGTTCATACTCCATGTTGTTTCCTTCAGTTTCTGGATGTTGGATTAGTTGGGGAGTTGTCCCATCAATCTGCTTCATGTTTATAGGCTTATCAGACTACGAGTTGTATTCCGTTGTATTGTATAAGTCTTGCACTACTTTTCCCCTTATGCTATGTTATAATTATGTTCTTTATGTTAAGTCTTCTGCTCATGTGATTGAATTAGATATATGCTCATGCCATGGGTCGACTTGGGGTCTCTAGGGGCTTCTTGTCCTATGTCTACAATCCGGGTGTACGTTTGCGTCGTGACAAACTTGCCATCGCAGCCATAGGTTTTGGAGTGTCCTAGGGAATTTGAAGGCCACGTTAAGTAGAGTCTTTTTCATGGGTGTGAAGCGCGCCACACTTATGACAAAGAGGCTACTAGACGTTTTGGACATGTTCCCTTCTTTCATGATCTTTGTCGTGCGACGAACGTCATTTACTCTTCTAATTCGTGATATTTGCGTTTGTAGAATCATGCCTCCATATCAAGTAAGTTCCAAGATAAACGAAAATGGTAATGATCAAGAGGGTGCCCATGATGGTGAGCATCAACCAGCTCCACCGTTCCATGAGGAGCACGTACCAGAGCCAGCTGCCCACACCGAGTTTAGGGTAGCAATTCAGATGCTGGCACATGCCATGATTGCCCAAGTCTAGAATTAGACGGTGCACATTTCCATTAGAATGGGAATGCAGCGGCAGCTAGGGTGAGGGATTTCTTGAGGATGAGCCCTTCGGAGTTCACGGGGTCAAGGGTGGACGAGGATCTACATGATTTTACTAAGGAGATTCTGAAGATCACCTAGGTTATAGGGGTGAATAATGGGGAATGCATTGAATTGACCCCCTATCAGCTAAAGGGGGTAGCACATATATGGTTTAAGCAATTGAGAGATGCCAGGGCAGCGGGTGCAGGCCTGATAGGTTGGGATGAGTTTCACACCGTGTTCATGGATCGACTCTTCCCTCGAGAGATGAGGGAGCTCAAGGCGGCCAAGTTTGTGAATCTAAAGCAGGGTGACATGTCTTTCCAAGAGTATGCATTAGAATTCACTCGGTTATTGAAATATGCTCCGGAGTTGGTGGTTGATCAACGGGCTCGGGTGAGCCATTTTGGTGCATGGAGTAGCGGATTACTTGGACAAGGATTTCCGGATTGCCATGATTCATCAGGACATTGATTTTCCCCTTATTGTATTACATGCGCAGTAGATGGAGTCGGTCTACAGGAGGAAGAGAGAGGCCAAGAGGGCCAGTACCGATAACTATGGGATTTCTCAGGCTAGATCAGGGGGTGGACCACGTCAGTAGACCCAACATAGGTCCATTGCTCTATCTCCATCATCAGCCAGCACGCCATCCAGGTTCAGGGGAGACTGGAGGAGCAGGGCTATAGGCTCGAAGGATCATGGTAGCATGCAGGTGAAGCGCACTTTTCCAGTTTGTACAAAGTCTGGCAAGAATTATCCCGGGAGGTTCCTAGTCAGCGCGGATTCTTGTTTTGGGTGTGGCAAGATCGGACATAGGATCAGAGATTGCCTTGCAGCTAGTTCTACCGCTCCAGCAGCACGACCCCCTCAGTAGGGTGCTTCAACTAGTTCAGCAGGTGGTCAACGCCAAAATAGGTTTTATGCCCTAGCGCTTCGCTAGGAATATGAGGCTTCACCAGATGTGGTCACGGGTATGTTGCGAGTCTTTCATATTGATGCTTATTGATCTTGGGCAGATTTATATGCCCAAGTGATACTCAAACGTATCATTTTTACCTTGTTTGTTGTGCAATGTGTATATAGTATCATGTAATTAGTAATAAAATGCGAATTTATACTAACCAACATGATTAGCATTTGTTTTGCAGGTAAATGTGATTTTTAGGAGCTAAAATGCATGTTAGAACTATGTCGGAGTTGGACTTGGATGCGAGCGTGGAAAAGACCTTGGAATGCACATTTTATAAGGGCTCCGCGATGGAGCCGTGCCACGCTACCATCGCGGTAGCACACTGCCTGAACAGGAATTAAAATGGCAAATTCCAGTGTGCCTTCGCGTCAGCTCCGTGGCACGTAGAGAGGCCTCCGCGTTGGCCTCCGTGCCACGTTGAGGTTAATTTACCGGACCCTGAAATTCCAGTGAAGGTCCGCGTCCACGCCGTGTCACGGAGGCAGTGCTCCGCGTTGGCCTCCGTGACACGTTGCTTGTTATTCCGGGAAAAATTTCCCACTAGTATAAATAGCACACTTAGGTTTATTTTAAGCAGTTTTTAGTTTTTTAGACTGAGTTCAGAAGTGGAGAGCAAGGACGTGGGTTAGTAGCAGTTGAAGAACGAAAAAGCTAAGGGATTTCTTCTCTTCCTTTCTTCTTTCTATCAATTGTATGATTTACACTCATTTTAGGATGATCAATCCACAAATGAGTGGCTAATTCTTTTCCTTGCTGAGGTTTTGAACATGTGTAATGAATTTTGATTATAAATGATATGGTTTTCTTCTTCTTCATTAATGTTGTTCTATTAATTCTTGTTCTTACTGCATTAGTGCTTGGCCAACATTAATGTACATCTAAAAAGTCCAATTTCACTTGAAAGAGCAAGAAATTGGAAAGTTGTGAATTAATAGGGTATTGTTCTTAACTTGATTTGGGAAAATTGGGTTTTGATGTGCTTTCCTGATACAAATATACTTGAAAGCCGTATTAGTCAATTTAGGAACCGGAATTGTAGTGCTAGGTCATAAATTGCATTTGATCACAGAAATGTAGACGGATGGTTTATGATTCTAAAGTGAAATTAAATACGAGAGTTTTAATTTCTAGGCTAATGTTCTTGGCTAGCAACATGAAGAAGAGATTAACCAAATTATCATGATTATCAAGTTCATTACTTGTTCTTAACCTTGGCATGTTCATATCCATTGTCTAAATTCACAAGTAAATAGTTGTTATTAATTGTAGTATATATAGTTTAGAAACAAAAACTCAAGTAACTGTTAGTTACATTGTTGTTAGCATAATTAGAATTGAAATAGGAATATAGTAAACTAGGCAATTTTACGTATCTTGAGCCTCCTTGGATTGATACTTGGCTACTTAGCCACTTTATTACTTGTTTGACCATGTGCACTTGCGTGTCGATTTATAATATATAATACCAACCTGAACAGCAGAACCGCGAACACTTATGCTTTGCTAGATCCGGGACCTACATTGTCTTTTGTGACGCCTTACATTGCTAGTATCCTTGGAGTTAGTCTTGAAATTTTGTCAAAGCCATTCTCGGTGTCTACTACGGTTGGTGATTCAGTTGTAGCTAGGCGGGTGTATAGAGGTTGCCCCATTACAGTATTCCAAAAGGTCACCTCCACAGATTAGTAGAATTAGCTATGACTAATTTTGATATTTTTCTAGGCATGGATTGGTTGTTTTCATGTTATGCTTCGGTTAACTATAGAACCTGAGCTGTGGAGTTCCATTTTTCGGGTGAACCAGCTTTAGAATGGAGGGGTAGTTCAGCGGTACCTGTAGGTCGCTTCATCTCTTACCTTAAAGCCAGGAAAATGATCTCTAAGGGTTGCATGTACCACCTATTTAAGGTTAAGGATGTAGAGTCCGAGGCCCCGACTATTCAGTCAGTTCCAGTGGTGTGTGAGTATCTGGAGGTTTTCCCTGATGATTTTCCAGGTGTTCCTCCGGAGAGGGAAGTTGATTTCAGTATTGATCTATTTCCCGATACGTAGCCTATCTCCATTCCTCCTTATAGGATGGCTCCAGCCGAGCTAAAAGAGTTAAACGAACAATTGAAGGACTTGTAGGACAAGGGTTTCATTAGACGGAGAAAGTCTCCATGGGTTGCACCAGTTTTTTGTTCGAAAGAAGGATGGATCCCTTCGGGTGTGTATTGATTATAGATATCTGAATAAGGTCACTGTCAAGAATAGGTACCCTTTGCCTAGGATCGATGATTTATTTGACCAGCTCCATGGTGAGGTGGTTTTTGAAGATAGATCTAAGGTCCGGATATCACCAGCTCAGAGTTCGGGAGAGTGACATCCCGAAAACCGCTTTCAAGACTCGGTATGGTCACTACAAATTTGTTGTTATGTCTTTTCGACTAACTAATGCTCCTGCAACTTTTATCGACCTGATGAACAGGGTGTTCAAGAAATATCTAGACATGTTCATTGATGAAATTCTTATATTCTCTCAGAGCAAGGAGGATCATGCCGCTCACTTGCGAATAATGTTTCACACCCTCAAGGATCATCAGTTGTATGCAAAGTTTTAGCAAATGTGGGTTTTGGTTGGACTCGGTCGCATTTCTAGGCCATGTGGTTTTAGGTGAGGGCATTAAGGTAGATTCCCAGAAAATCAAAGCGGTGAAGAATTAGCCCAGACCGGTGAGTCCTTTAGAAATTCAGAGTTTCTTGGACCTTGTAGGTTACTACGGGATATTTGTTGAGTGTTTCTCATCTATTGCGGCACCTTTGACCGAGTTGACTCAGAAGAATGTGAAGTTCCAATGGTCAAAGGCTTATGAGGAAAACTTCTAGGAATTGAAGACCCGACTCACTTCAGCACCAATGTTGACTTTACTCGAGGTACGGATGGCTTTATTATATATTGTGATGCTTCAAGAGTCAGACTGGGATGTGTGTTGATGAAGCAAGGAAAAGTTATAGCATATGCCTCTCAACAGTTGAAAGTTCATGAAAAGAATTACCTGACCCATGATCTTGAGTTGGCCGCGGTGGTGTTTGCATTGAAGACATGGCGACATTACTTGTATGGGGTGCACATGGACGTGTTCACGGATCAAAAGAGCTTGCAATATGTGTTCACGTAGAAAGACCTCAATCTTCGACAAAAGAAGTGGTTGGAGCTACTTAAGGACTATGATATGAGTGTTCTTTACCCCTGGGCAAGGCTAATGTGGTGGCGGATGCACTTAGTAGGCTCTTTATGGAGAGTGTGTCCCACATGAATGAGGGAAAGAAGGAGTTGGTGAAGGATGTCCACCGGCTAGCAAGATTGGGAGTTAGATTGTTCGACTCGACCGATGGCGGCGTTATTATGCAGAATGGTCAGAATCATCCTTGGTGGTCGATGTCAAATCTAAGAAAGATGAGGATCCGATTTTGAGGAAGCTGAAGGAAGCAGTACGGAGTCAAAAGGTGGAGGTTTTCTCTCAAGGGGGAGATGGTGTGCTACGATACCAGGGTCAACTATGTATTCCGGACGTTGATAATTTGAGGGTTCGAATATTACATGAGGCACATGGTACCAGATATTCTATCCATACAGGGTCCAAGAAGATGTATCAGGACTCGCGAGAAATCTATTGGTGGGATGGTATGAAAAAGGATATTGCAGAGTTCGTATCCAAATGTCCAAACTGTCAGCAAGTGAAAGTCGAGTATCAAAGGCCGGGAGGCGTACTTCAGGATATCAACATTCCCACATGGAAGTGGGAAGAGATTAACATGGACTTTATAACAGGTTTGCCCCGCACTCAGAGACAGTATCACTCCGTCTGGGTTGTTGTGGATAGGTTAACCAAGGCTTCACACTTTCTACCGGTCAAGACCACGGATTCAGCGAATGATTATGCCAAGTTGTTTCTTCGACAGTTGGTATGACTTCATGGAGTGCCCTTGCCTATTATTTCAGACCGAGGTACACATTTTACCTCTTAGTTTTGGTGGTTTTTTCAAAAGTGGATTGGGACTCAGGTTAAGCTCAGCACCACATTTCACCCTCAAATGAATGGTCAAGCAGAGCGGACAATCCAGACTTTTGAGGACATGTTGAGGGCATGTGTTATAGATTTTAAAGGTAGTTGGGATGATCATTTGCCCTTGATCAAGTTTGCTTATAATAACAAATATCACTCTAGTATCCAAATGGCACTGTTCGAGGCCCTCTATGGGCGGAGGTGTAGATCTCCCATCGGATGGTTTGAGGTTGGTGAGGTAGATAGGGCCAGATTTGATTCACGAGGCGATGGTGAAGGTTCATTTGATAAGGGACCGGTTGAAAGTTGCACAGAGTCGTCAGAGATCATATGCCGATGTGTGGAGAAGAGATTTGGAGTTTGAGGTGGACGATTGGGTATTTATGAAGGTATCTCCCATGAGGGGAGTCATGCAGTTTAGATAGAAGGGAAAACTCAGTCCCCATTATGTTGGTCCCTATCGGGTTATGAGAAGGATTGGTAAGGTAGCATATGAGTTGGACTTGCCATCAGAGTTATCTCCTGTGCATCCTGTGTTTTATGTGTCACTTTTGAAAAGTGCTTGGGTGATCCAACTTTAGCGGTCCCAGGTGGATAGCATTGGTGTAAAGGATAGCCTCAGCTATGAAGAAATTCTGATAGAAATCCTGGATCGTCAGGTTCGGAGGCTGAGGAACAAAGAAGTATCTTCAGTTAAAGTATTGTGAAGGAATCAACATGTTGAAGGAGCTACGTGGGAAGCCGAAGCAGATATGATGGCTAGATACCCACACCTGTTCTCTATCGGCTCAGTTTCCGCTTAAAGTATTAGTTTTTCCCTAAACCTCTAATCAGTTTTCATGTTCCGTTCATGCGTACAAGTTTGTTTTATGATATGGTAAATGCATGTGATGTATGAATTCAGTTCAGCTATGTAATTCTTTTCGGAGGTAGTCAATCTGTTAGTTTTCAGCTTAAATGATTAGTATTTATATATGGTGATTGCTTGTTTCTGAGTTTTCTGCATATTTCTAAACATTCGAGGATGAAAGTTCCCAAGGGGGAGATATTGTTATACCTCGGGAACCCAAGGATCAGACCCGAGAGTCAAAACAGAGAAAAACTGGAAATTCGCACAGGCCACAAGATGACTTGTGAGATAGGTCATGGGGAGTGACCATGAGTCGTGAGGTGATTCATGGTCAGCAAGGATAGAAGGCTCAGGTGGAGGAGGCCACGGGCTTGACCACGAGTCGTGGCCAGACCTCAGGACTTGTGAGGTCACCTGTGGGCTAGGGTGTATGGTTGGTCAAGATTTTTGGGCAGTGGGGGTCACGGGTGGTGACCACGAGTCGTCAGCAACCACGATTCATGGGGTTCCTTGTGGGGTCCCCTGAGTGAGTTGGGCAGTGAGCATGACGGATTCAGGCCGCGAGTCGTGCCCCTTGGCAATGACTCGTGATGTCCCTAATGGGGATTGGCGACTGGAATTCATGCGTTTTTAGTAAGGGTGTTCTCGTAATTCCTAAACTTCTAAGGCTTAAATTATGTCATTTTAAGGTCCGAATAGGGTCTTTCAAGGGGGATTAGTCCATGTTAAGCCTCATTCATGCATGCAAGAGTATAGAGAGGAGTCTAGAAGGTGATTCAAGGTGTTCTTCCCCAATCTCTCTAAATTCCATCTTGGGCTTTCAAGGGAGATTAAGAATCAAGTGTTTTCAGGTATGTAAGGTCATCAATGGGTGAATTCTTCCATACCCATGCTCCTACTCTATGATTTTACTTAAAATTTATCAAAAACTCATGGGGTTTTGTAATCTATTTATAAAAATCAAATGATTTAATTATGGATTTTGTGATTTTGAAATATTATCATAATCTATGGATATTGATCATCTTTTGAGATTTAAATTGATTTTAATATTGTTGATTTCGATTTTCTAAATAATTAAGCTTAATTATGCATGCCCCATGATGAATCGATTTATGACTTATCCATCGATGTTCTTTATGAGCCCAGCATGAATTATGTTTTAAATTATGAATTCATTATGCTACCCATTATGATTTTTATGAAATTCAAGCTATATACATGATTTACAAGTATGTATGAATCTTATTAATCATGAATTATGTTTTTGGCCCATTCACGGGGCTCATGTCGTGGCTAGATCGCATATGTTTAAGAATGTCTACGATTATCATGATTTAACTAGCCCATGAACTCATGTATGTATTATTATGAGCACTATATATGTTCTGGGAGTAGTATCAAACACCGAGTAGGTTCGGGGCTCAAGTTAAGCTCCGGGATCTCATGAACTACGTGCCCCCGTAGGTATGTTGGGACCCTTTTCATGTTAGTCCCTGGCTCAAATGACCCTTTTCATGGTGATATCACACTTTCATGGTTCTACCCTTGGCAAGGTACGAACACCCTCCCGACTAGGGTTACAAGTCGGGCTTCATGTGTGCTCATATGGGGTATGTTGGTTAAGAGAATCTCTCACTGTACCTCATGATTTATGCATGTTTTGATTATGTATGTTGGCTCAAGTCATGTTAAGTAAACCTCTTCTATTATGATTATGATTATGTTATGTTATGAATGTTCTGAAAACCTTGAGCCATATGATATGTTATTATGATTTATGATACGAGCATGACGTACTACTCTTATGATCATTTATGAATTTCATATATGTTTCAAATGTCCGTTTTACTTACCTTGCATAGTCATTACATTCCACGTACTGAGTGCATACTTTCTATGTTGTATCGTCTCATGATACAGGTCCCAGTTCTCAGGCTCATCCTCACTAGTAGCTAGTTTCAGCCTTGCTCTCAACGCACTTGATGAGTCCTCATGTTCAGAGGGCTGCATGTTCATACTCCATGTTATTTCCTTCAATTCCTGGATGTTGGATTAGTTGGGGAGTTGTCCCATCAATCCGCCTTTCATGTTTAGAGGCTTATCAGACTACGAGTTGTATTCCGCCGTATTGTATAAGTCATGTACTGCTTTTCCCCTTATGCTATGTTATAATTACATTCTTTATGTTAAGTCTTCCACTCATGTGATTGAATTAGATGTATGCTCATACCATGGGTCGACTTGGGGTCTCTCGGGGCTCCTTGTCCCGTGTCTACGATCCGGGTGTAGGTTTGGGTCGTGACAAAGCTAGTCTTGAAAGCCCAAGAGGATTGAGAGTGAAATTGATAAGGAATCCTAGTTTGATGTTGGAAAAGAATTTCAATTCAAAGAATGAATGGTAGCATAATGACTTAGGCTAGGTTAAACCCTTTTAAAACACTCTTTAGGAAGCTTAAAATGATGTAGTTTTAGGAGTTAGTAACTTAGGAATTATGAAAACACCCTTAATGATCCTACTATAAGAAGGCCACTGCAAGTCCCAATGAGTGACCTAATGACTTGTTAGGCCACTTGGCGGCTCATCAAGTCTTCTCATCACCACTGGCTAGAATTCCAATTTTTTAATCTTAATTTGACATCTCCACTTAATGATGCATCGCTACACTTAACGGATCACTTCACCAATCATCATGACCCTCTGAATCTCAAGGTTCCAACCAAGCTTCAGCCCTAATGGACCACTTAACGAACCATTAGGTGACTCAACAACTCACTGTGAAAATTCATCATGACTTTTGAATTTTGATCTTTCTCCAACACTGCACACCTAACAGATGACCTAACGAATTGTGGGGTGACTTTATGACTCTTCGTCCCATCCGTCAAGTCTCTTGGTACCAATATTTTCGCCTACTCTTTCACACCTAATGGGTCACTTAACAACCCGTCAAGTTACTTGACGAGTCACTGTATGACTCGTTCTGTGACTTGGTGCAAATATTTTTGTTTTCTCTATTTCAAACCTTAGATATGATCTTAGGGACTTTTGGGGGTGTTACACTACCTCATGTGTAGGAACACTTTGTTTCAATCTCCATGCCATGTTTATGAAAGTCTATGTAAAAATCCTTCTTCTTGCTTGACTGCAATTGAGGTATGTAAATCCAAGTATGAATTGTTCATGATTATTCACTTTTGAATTTCCATGAGCTCCTACATATGTTTTATGATATCTATTGATTATTTCATGAGTTTCATGAATATTCCTATGAAAAGTGTTAATTTGATGAATTATGATTTTTCTTCAAAAAGAGAAGCCTTTAGAGATTTTTATGAAATGATGAATATGACTTGAGAAATATGAATGTTGGAATGTGTCTTGATGATTATGAATTATGTATACAACATGATGATGAATTATGACTTATGATCTTAAATTCTTAATAATGACTTTGAGTCAATCTCATTATGTAATTAATGGGATTAGTATTAATAACCAAGAAGGCATTCATGCTTGAAATTATGTATGTCAATGAAGGTTATGGATCATCGCCATTGGTTCGATTAACTCCTTATGTGTCCCTAGCATGGGCTACTATGGATCCTTGCTAACAACTATATTATGTATGTCTCATAGCCCGATAAGATATGGCATAACTTAGTTGATTAGGCAGAGATCGAACTCCATAGTCTTACATGGTGGGTTATGTCGGTTATAGTAAGAACCTACCAAAATGAAAAAATGACTAGTGAAAGATGATACTTAATAAGGTCAACCCATCGAATTTTAGACTCTTGATTCCTTTATGCTATGTCTATATTTATGGCTGGCCTTCTTTTCAATTATTTTAAAATTTTCATTTAACCATTTTACATACAATATAATTCTATATGTACTTATGTTCCTTTTATTGGGGGTGCTTCATTATTTAATTATGCAAACTCAGGTACTCAGACTGATGATTGGGCCACACTCTAGGATTCATATACTTAGCTTTTGGTGAGCCCTGCTTGTTTTGGGCTTAGTCTTATGTTCAGAATTACTATTTTTTTGATTTAGAGATATGTCGGGTTCTGCATCAAGGTAAACGGTTTATTCCCTTATGTTAAAGGCTTTATAAATTATAATTGATGAGTTTAGTACGTTCATGATATAAACTTAACAAATCTTTTCTATGTATTGAGTACTCATATTTTTGATAACTTTAAGTTATTACTATTTCACTTATAACATGAATGCTTTATGACTTATGCCATATTACGAGGTTCACTCAGGCCATTAATGGCATCAAGTGTCGGCTATGACTAGGCCTAGGATCGGGACATGACAGTTTTAATGAACCAGGTATTCGTATCATGGTTCGAAACCATAACAAAAAAGGTCATCGAATTCTGAGTTCGGATGAGGAAGTTATGACTTTTTAGCAATATATTTTGTTGTGGACTTTTTGGTTTCAAGAGGCCTTTGCAATTGTGCGGGCCCGTCAGTGACCGCGCAAGGGAGTCGGAAGGTGTGTGCGCTACAATCTCATGGCTTAGCCTCGGTAACATAGGGACATAGTCAGTATTAAATTTCTAACTTCAAACTCATCATCCAAAATCGATTTTTGGGAGCTAGAATGCTCTGATTAAGGTAATGTTCAAGGTGTATTTATCATATAAATGTTGATACATGATTCTACTTTTATTTTTTTTTGCAAATATACCAATTACTTTTTCATGCATAAAATTAAGAAATCGAGAATCATTAATTTGAGGGTTGAATAATCATTGCATTTAGTTGATTTTTGGCAGATAAGTTTTATATCTAATGGTAAATTAATTTTGAAATAATATTTTAGATTTGACTAGGGGGCTCAAGAGTAACTTTTAACTCAATTTTAGAATCAAACTTTGTATGGTAATTGATACCCAACTGCCATGATTGATACCTATACTAACCCTCTAGTGAGCAAATCATAACTTACCAACTAACCCAATAGTTATAGATTCATTTAACTAAAAAAATATAAATATTAACATTTTTAATAAACATAGAACAATTTGCGGAAATCTAGTTATTACACTGTCAAAACCTGAAAGTCATCGTAGAAGAAGTCTAACTAACAATATCTAAGAGTAGCAAAGGCAAAAAAACATAAATCAATGTCTGAATGAAGTGGATATCTATCCAAGGGAAGATATGCAACATCCTAAATAGGAATATCTCACCCTTAGATCAGTTAGCTATCAACTAGGTGCGAGTTCGCAAAGAAGACTAGGAACATAGTCTGCCCTTAAGAAAAGTGCAGGAGAAGTATTGCTAGGAAGAAGGACTGCCTATGGATACATGGATACACACTATATAGAAAGGACGAATATGGACACATTTCCTATACCTAAGACTACTTCCTGGGTTGTACGGAAGATACTGGACATCAAGGAAGGCCTTATGTAGCACCAGTATTTTCAAGAGGACTTGACTGCTAGATTACTTGTTGTGAAAGGTACTATAAAATACTCCATCAAGAGGATGTACACAAACCTCATGCCACAACATCCTAAACTGGAACAGAAAACTCTTACACTACAATCCAACATTCACCCTTGATATAAATTCATTCTCTGGCTAGTTGTAAAACAAAGGTTAGCTACAGTGGAAAGACTATAGAAGTTTGGCATCCAAATACCCTTAGATTGTCCCTTCTCTGGACAAGTAGTAGAAACCTTTGGATATATGCTCTTTGAGTGCAGAATCACTCATCACCTATGGAACAAGCTATGTGCTTGGATGGGGTATAGTAGAACCATTGGGTACTGAAGAAATGAGGTAACATGGGCTAGTAAATAGGAAAAGAAGAGAACCGGTATCGGTGCTATCACAAGCTATGCTTTTTCCATAGTAATTATGTTGATTTGGAGAGGTAGAAATGAAGCCAGATTCAAACAAGCAAGCTTTATAAGTGACCACATTTGCAGGGAAATTGTCTTACATCTGCATACTCGAGCTGACAAAAATGCCTAGTGGAAACAAGCTTTACACGAAATAAATTTCTTTCTTTAAGTGAATGATGTCATTCAATTCTACTCCCAATATCGGGTAATGTAAATGATCGATGTAAATATAGAATCCAACAAAGAGTTGGGATCAAATCCCATAGAGACTACCAGATGCATAGATTATCTAGTGCTAAACATTAAAATATTGCAACTTTAGGATCTATTCAGATTGAGAGTAATAGAAATTAACTAGTACTACAGATTGCACTAAGCTAGGGTTGTAAGAAATTAGAGATAATTATAGGTAAATGACCCCAATATTGGGTTGACCCCCCTAAATCACCCAATATGAAAGAATTGAGAGTGAGTTAAGTTTGAACATGAAAGCAACATACTTAGGAAACCCATGGGTATCTTTCACTAGCGCCATAAGTGTCAATCTACTTCAATTTTTTGAAATAGAAGAAAACTCCCTTCTACCCAATTGCTTGTTGGCCAATTTGGAATTCAACCTATGTCTAGAAAAACCCATTAAACAAGGGTTATTCCATGAGTCATTGTTGATTGATGCTAACCCAACCTAAATTTGCTCTTTCAAGCCTCATAAAGGTAATTGGGTAGGATTAGATGACTCTATTACACACTATAAAGCAAAAATCAATCAAATGTTCATAAGCCAAAAATCAAATTTAACAAATTGGGATCATTAGGGTTCACAACCCTAGATCTGGATTTAGTTACCCCTAGCTAGAAGAAGAAGAAAATAAAAGTAATAAGACATTCTTACCAAAAAGAAATTGAAATCTTTACTTGATGAATGAGAATCATCAATACAAAGCTAGATCCACAATCTACTTGAAACTAGGGATAAAATTAGTTAAGTTCTACTCTTTACACTAAGTATGAACTAAGGAATGTAAAAATTTTCAAAACATTACAAGAAAAATGTATATATACTATGCCCAAAAAGCCCATCTAATTTGAACATCAGAGTTCCAAGTGTGCAGGAATAGACCGTCCTTTAAACCGTCTTTTACTTTTCTACTTCAATCCCTTGACCTGTTGTCCTCTGAGAGATGGACTTTCCTTTGGAAAGATGGCCCGTACGTAACTCAGTACTTTAGAAATCTTATTCTGCCAAGCTTTGGTCAAATATTCAATTGACGAACCTTTTTTTGGAGGATGGTCCATCCTTTCATCCATACTTTTAAGGATTCATTTTACTGGGTTTCTGGAATATACAATTGGGAAGGGATGGTCTGAGGGGCGTAACGTCCTCAGATAGACAGTCAGTCTATTACCTCATCTTTTGAGCAGTTTTCTGGCCTAAACTCCTTTCTTCTTCCAATATCTTGGGATCCTAAAATATAGCATAATAAGGTTAGTTTCTACTTAATTTTAACTCCTAAAGTCATGAAAATTGCTATGAAAAAAATCAAATATGTGTCGCTAATCTCCGACACATCAACACCCCCAACTAAAAGCATTTTTCTGCCCTCAAGTAAACTAAGAAGAGAAACTTCCCTACACCTATGTAATGTCCTGGATTCACAAATTATCATGACTAAGGTGGCGGTCAACAACAGCTGCCAACACACAACATTCAGCCTTGCCACCCCCTCTATCAATCAAAACACAGTTTTCTCATAACCATTTAAACTAAGCATGCAATCTCTACTTATGACATTATGTCAACATAACATACCCAAATTAGAGAAGTGAAACATGCAAGCCATTCAAATCCACATTCCCTCACAATTAGATCAAGAAAAGTGCCCTTTTGTAAAGTTATGACAGCACACACAAGAAAGACAAACAAGATCAAGAGAGAAGAAAAATGCATTCAACACTCACAACAGATTTCACAAGACAGCTCGCCACTACCATACGCTTGCCCATTTACTCAAGTGACTTTCTTTTCGAATATCTAAGTTGAGATCACATAAGAACTTTTCTAAGCTTGCAATGAAGGTTAGAGGGTTGGTATGGTACAATTTAGGCTTTTAGTGACTCACTTACCATCGTTGACTACTTCTTCACATTTTTCACAACTTCTTTACCTTTTTTATCTTTTCTTTTCATCCATTCTCTTGTTTTGGAAACTTTTCACACCCTAAAGTGTTTTTGTGAGCTCAAAGTTTACTTTTTTGTGTGTTTTGCTTTCTTTTTTTTTCTTCTTTTTAGCTCATTGCTCAATTACACTTTGGGGTATGCTTATACAACATCGTTTTGGCCTATTTATTTCTCACCTCCTTATCACCCCCAACTTACAACATTTTACTCATTTTTCTTTTCTTTTCAATGCATCAAGGATGATGGGTTCAAAAGAGGGTCAACTTTAGAATTGATTTTAGCTTCCACTATGGTTGATAAAAAAAAGGGGTAAAAAGGCTCAAAGAGGGAGACTAAGGATACATGTATCATTTGGCAGGTCTCTTTAGGAATAAATGGCTTGTGAAGAACAAAAAAGGCCTAAGTTAATCTCTACAACCCATAGTTAATCCTAGATTCAGGCACAAGTAGCAAGGCAAGTTCTAGAATGTGATCAAATCAAGTGAACAAGAAATTTTCCTCTCCACACATTGGCATATGGATATAAAAATGAATAACACGTCACTCTCAATTAGGAACACATTGCCAACAAGTTATGTCACAAATGGAGATATACAACTCAATATCCAATAGTTACAACAAAATATTTTAAGGAGGGGGGAGTATTGTTTTCAAAAATAAGCTCAAGTATGCAAATAGCTAAATTGACACCACCACTTAAGTCAAAAACATCTATTTATCCTAAGATGACTCAACAAAGTAGGATGGTACTCTTCATAAATTCGCCTAAGCAATCCATCATCGGGCTCATGCACTACGACACTTAACTACCTTTATTTTTCCAGATTCAATACAAAGTGTCACACCCCACCTTGGGAGGTATGAATGGCACCTCGTTCCCTACTAGGATCTGAGCTACTGAGTTGATTGAGCCTAAGAACCTCTGGTGCAGGGCTCACTCTATCTCTAGAATCAAGAAAACAACGGGCTATATAGCGGCTGTAAATACAACCCCCGACCGACAAGGCCTATAGCCACCTATGAAAGTAAACAGCTAACCAGAGAAAAACAATCATAGGGAGTTCTATGAGGGCCGAAAAGGCCGCCTATCAACAGCTAAACAGGGCCCCACACGGCCAACACACGTAGTCTAAAACAATTATGGGCTCCACATGGCCGATATCATCTAACCACAGAAGTAACACAATCTGCAAGCCTCTAGGAGTAATAAGATGGTCGGGACAGGGCCCCGACCTACCCATATGTAAAACAAAAGGAATAAACCTCTATCACACAAGCCCCGAAATAAGGGAGTTGACGGTTCTGTACGGCTAACTAGAACTACGAGGGACCTGCTCCTCGTCTATCTGTACCTGCAGGTAAGTAGTGCAGCACCCCGGGAAGGGCGTCAGTACAATATGTACCGAATATGTAAGGCAATAGATAAGCTAAATAGGACTAGAAGTAAATAAAAAGAAGAGCTGAAAGATTAACCTGTACGCCTGCTGATTCGTAATCTACAGCTAACTGACACTACATGTACATAAGCTAAGACTGCATACTTGCACATTTATACACTACATCTAGAAGAAAAGAATTCATACCAGAACCCCACCTGGCCCCCATAAGCCGGGAGATACAATCAGCACAGAATAACTCGTTCAGGCCCACATAAGTCTTGGCGAGCACATCTCAATCTATATACCCCTACTCAGGTGTCTACAACTCTACTGGTACGGTAGCCAACCTACCGGTCCCCTGGGTCTACACCTGGGCCCGCTTGGCCCCTGAACTGTAGTTGTGTCTGAGTCTGGAGGACTCCCGATCTCTACAACCCGGGCGTAAACACTCGGCGGGAGTGTGTATAAGGCCAACCATGGCAATATAAGTATCTGGATCCCCATCTTCGTCCCTTGCGGACGGCATGCCGCTTTGTAGAGCAACGTATCCTCGCCCCTAGCAGGCGGCGACACAGCTATTAACCCTGGGGCGGTCATGGAAGGCTTTTAACTGAGGGCAACCCCAACCCAGGTGCTATACTGACACATGAATATATATATATATATATATAAAGAGAGCGTATCTGGCCTTCTAGGCCTAACGCTAATGCTACTCGCTTCTAGGATAATCTGTATGGCTGTCTGCAAGCACGTCATGCGCCCGTATTTGATTAGAGGATCCTGATAGTGATCATGATCTCTAATAGTCTGGGCTGAAAGAGCGAGGTCTGAAGTGGCCTACACTCCTCTGAATGTCCTACTCGGACATCTATAACTCATGAATAACTGTGGGGTTGCGGATAGCTAACTACTTTATTCTTCTAATTAAACAACTATATGGCTGGGCTTGGTCGAACTTGCTTTTACGCGATCGGCACCTTGATACTTCATAGGGAGTTTACTGATCTCCTTAACTTGTGGTTAACACTGTACTAGCAGAGTACTACTGACTCCTTAAGCCTTGTCTGAATCCACTCGGATCTATATTACTGTTCTGGGAAGTTCTCAATCTTATAGGCAATTCTATATAGACTGGCCCTCTCGTTGCACTCTGTACCTGAATACCTCACCAAAATCGGCTAGGGTGCTAGCCCGTCACTAACTACTGATGTGGACCCCTCTTTGGTGTACCCACGGGTTTATCTGACTCGGACGACAGGACTGGCTTGCTGGGCTAGCTATGTGGTAACTGTTAAGTCGACTAAGACTGACAATCACTGATAAGGCTAAAGGGATAGCGGGCGATCACTCAATACACTGGAGAACCTGGTGTTGCTAACTCTAGAATATACCTATTCTGTCTCAATTTCTATTTTCGCAACGTGCGATAACGTCAACGACCTCTAGGGATTCTTTCCTGCCAAGACAGGCGCAAACTCGTCATTAGACCGCCTAATTGCGCCCATACTGTTTAACCAACTTATTCAGGCCAATAACTCTTACGAGCTTCTGAAGTCTAGGCCTGGCAACAAACATATAAGTCTACCATCATAATAAATTGAGAACTAAAAGAGTTTCTATAGCATTCATAACGCGAATCACATTTAACCTACTCCCTGTTAGTGAGGGGTCTTGCAGTATGATCTGTATATGTTTTCTAGTAGCTAACCAGAATTTATGTAACTATACTCCCTATTAGCAGTTAGTCGAAACATATCTGATATTTATATATGTATATCAATAACAGCTAATTACAACATATCGAATTACAATCTAATGGTAGAAACCGTTCGCAACATTTGAGACAGTTATTTCTATTTGAGAACATAACTTGTAACATTGTATGACAAGGATACATGCCGAGAGTTAAGCCTTACATACCTCGTTCGCTGTTTTCTAACTAACTGATGAGTATCAGCTCTTGTTCAACTGTCCTTCTCAACTGTAATCATATTAATGGAAGAATAGGGCCAACTTCGTTACTGAATTTGAAGAAAACAATAAATTATATATATATATATATATTGACTATACTTCAACTTATCGAAAAACGATCAAAAACTCATAATTTCGCGAGAATCTAGAAGGGAGAAATACTTACTTTAAGTCTGTAATCGTATTGACACTAGTTTGAAGAGATTCCACCAACTTTGGTTCAGCGGGACGACGATTCGCCAGATGAATTTTGCAAAAATAACTCCGCAGCAATGCTCTCTGCATCCGTATACTTCAGTACCCTTAGTTAATTCGGATTTGGACGACGTTTAGCGATGTAATCGGATGATTTTTACTTGGTTTCTTCATACTCCCTCTATTCTGACCGTGATTATTTGGATAATGATCTAATTTCTATGTGTGAGGCCTTTATATACTTGAGGCAGCAGACAAGGCAATGTGGCACGCTGCCCATCATGCTGATTCTACTCTGTACCACATTGGCTAACGCGGAGGAGCAGCTCCGTGCCACTTTGCCCCTCTGGGCAGCTTGGTTCAGCCTCCTCTCGCAAAATCTTGACTTGGCACTCATTCGGCCTTTCCTCGGGCCCTTTCCTCGTACGTATGGAACTCTAAAACTCTCAACCAACATATGAATAGGCCGACTAAACGTTAGATAATTACAGGGTGTAACATCCTCCCCCCTTAAGAACATTCGTCCTCGAATGTTAACTTATGCTTGCAAGAAACTTAACATTGCAATTACTTATTTTGGAAAAATTTTGGCAGAGTTTCCCCTATAATATAAACTATCCAAAAACCCTGAAATGCAGAAAAGTCCAATACAGGTACTCCACATAATACTATAGCGTTCATTTCACAATAGACTGAAATCAATTATCTCACATATACATGTATATAGAGCAACTTATGAAACAAAAACAACATACCTCTAGCTGCACAATCTGACTATGTCTAAAATAACTGAGGATATCTGGCTTTCATATCATATTCTGCCTCCCAAGTCATCTCCTCTCAGTTCTTATTCTGCCATAATACTTTAAAGGAAGCAACATCTTTAGTTCTTAGTCTGCGGATCTGCCGATCTAGTATGGCTACTGGAGCTTCTTCATAAGCTAACTCCTCAGTGATTTGGACGTCTTTGACTTGGATAATTCGGGAGGGATCTCCTATGCACTTCCTCAGCATTGATACATGAAAAAACTGGGTGAACATATTCTAATTCTGGAGGTAAATCCAACTCATAAGCCACTTGGCCTATCCTTCAGAGAATCTGATAAGGCCCAATAAACCTCGGGTTGATCTTGCCTTTCTTACCAAATCTCGTCACACCCTTCATTTGTGAAACCTTCAGGAATACCCAATCACCTACATTAAACTCTAGGTTTCTCCGCCGCACATCAGCATAAGATTTCTAGCGGCTCTGAGTAGTCAGCAGACGTTCTCTGATAAGCTTTACTCTTTCCTTCTGCCCATTTTAACATGCCCAGCTTTGCTCCATCTCCCTGAAGTTATCCTCCAGAAGGCTTCCACTTCCATTTATAGTGGGCCTCGAGAGTCTGAGTTTTATATTCTACTTAGCCACCAGTTAGGGTACGAGAAATTGTGCTTAAGTTAACACATGCCACCTTCTGTTCTAACATCCTTTCCTAAAATTTAGTCATAGATTGCGCTCCTCTGTCGGAGTTTATCAAACACTGGGGCTCCACGCACTCCATCTACTTCTGGGATATTTAACCTGACATAAGTCTTAATGGTGACATAATTAAATCTGGCGAGGCATGAATTGACCTCATTGGTCTTATTATACTGACTCAAATAAGGTCAGGCTACACCCAGTGTAAGGTAATCCTGTGAGTGTATTCATATTAATTACTCTCCACTCCTTTGCAGACACGACCATCTCTTATATTGGATAACTCGGTTCCTGCTATTTCACCTTTTCTAGCCTGTCACTAGGACTCTGCTTCTATGACTTAATTATATCTCCTATCCTCTCATACCATCTCATTACATTTTCGTTAAATTCTGGGAGCAATAAACATATGCACCTTAGCTATCGTCTGCTATTTGAAGTTTCGCCACCCTTGGAACGTGAGGTTAACATCCGGACCTTGTGATCTTGCTTTTTGTTATATTGAAGGCCCGTAACTGTCCACTGGGCCTTGTTTCCAGGATGCACTAGATTAGAGTCTCCGTGTCGGTACTCTCTTAACTTCCCCCTAGGTGGGCGTACCACAATGTTTTAGGCTACAACCATATTGCCTCTTAATTGTTAGCCCGAGGCTTAGTCCTCAATATGCGATGTTCTATCAACCTGGAGGTGATTCTGATTTCCCCCAAACTATGGTATTCGTGCATTTCCCCTTACCTTCCTTAAAGAGCTCTAGGGTTCATGGTACCTGCCTTACACTGCCAATAAAGTTTCCGGCCAGGTCTCGGTCTATACTTCTTCTGGGTTGCATTCAGACCCATTTTATTCATATCACCCCCTTGTCTTTTGATATCACAAACTAAGATCATAACCATTATCTTGTAGGCATATCCTACCGTCATTAGAATGCTGCGGCAGATTCAACCTTTTTCTAACTTGAACTTGACTATTACTGGGAGTTTATCACTGATGAATTTCTTACACACACTTCGAGTAAGCTGGTAGTCTTACCCGCTCTTCTGACTTATTACCGTGAAGGTCTGGACAACTTACATAAACATTGGGGGTCCCTACTCATTCCTAACACTTTCCGGAGTCAACAAATACAACCTTCGCTTAATATTTACTCCTGGAAACATCGGCTCAATTCCTACGCCCTTTGCTAGACTGGGAACAAAACTAAGAGGTAGGAATAGCCTTTTCTTAACGCAAGAGAACGGGAATAAGGAACTGTACAACATTCGAAAGGATGGAGGTGGGAATCCTGCATTTCCCTCTCTTTCTCAAATCCATCAGGTAATCTAATATTAATTGTCGTCTTGACCATATCTTGTATATCTAACAGATAAGTCGACTAGTATATACGCTATACTCCTGACTTCCTACTATTGGGGAGATCAAGGAAATCCACTCCCGTCCTTAGGCTGACTATCTCCCAACTGTGGCGTCTTAGTGATACCTCCTCCTGTCGCTGTAGTTAGCTTGCAACTGGCTAGTGTCTGTCTTAAATTAAACATTACCCTAGAGAGACATAACAAGAAAAACTTAGGGACTTAACCCTATACAAATTTGCACTATAGCACGATTTGAGAAGAAGAAAGAGTAACCATCCTATCATGCCTTGCAGCCTCCTGCCTATAGTACGTGGTGCACAACACATCCATAGACAAGACTCTACTTAGCATGACTTGCAGACTCCCTGGGATATGAACTGCTCTGATACCAAGTTTGCCACGCCCCACCTTGGGAGGCATGACTGGCACCTGGTGCCCTACTAGGATCTGAACTGCTGAGCTGACTGAGCCTAAGCACCTCTGGTGCAGGGCTGAATCTATCTCTACAATCCAGATAACAACGGGCTATATAGCGGTTGTAAATACAACCCCCGGCCAACAAGGCCTATAGCCACTTGTGAAAGTAAATAGCTAACCAGAGACAAACAATCATAGGGAGTTCTATGCAGGCCGAAGGGACCGCCAATCAACAGCTAAACAGGGCCCCACACGACCAACACACGTAGTCTAACACATATGGGCCCCCACATGGCCGACATCATCTAACCACAGGGAAGTAACACAATTTGCAAGCCTCTAGGAGTAATAAGATGGTCGGGATAGGGCCCCGACCTACCCATATGTACAAACAAAAGGAATAAACCTCTATCACACAAGCCCCGAAAGAAGGTAGCTGATGGTTTTGTACGACTAACTAGAACTACAACGGACATGCTCCTCGTCTATTCGTACCTGCAGGAAAGTAATGCAGCGCCCCGGGAAGGGTGTCAGTATAATATGTACCGAATATGTAAGGCAATGTGTACCTGTTTAAGCACCACCATGAACTTTTTGAAACAAGCTTCCTCCTTGTGTTTCTTTAATCTTTGAGGGAACAGGGGTGGTGGTCTTTCTTCTTCAACTGCCTTCTCCTTCCCCCTCGCATCATCATGTTCCCTATCTTTCTCCATTGCTCTTGACTGCTGAGGTGGTCTTTTTGGTTCCACCTCCTTGAGTTGTAAACCACTCCTTGTGGTCACTGCATTTACTTGCTTGGGATTCGGGTCAGTGTCACTCGGTAGTCCTCCTCTTGGCCTGGTGTTTTGAGCTCCAGCTAGTTGTCCAAACTGGTACTCCAACACCTTTGTAGCTAACTGATTGTTCTTTACATCTGCTGCCAATTTCACATAATCAGCCTACAATTGAGCTTGGTTAGCTATCATTGTTTTAAACATTTCCTCAATGTTGGTGGGTGGTGGAGGAGGTGCATTGTTTCCTCTATATTGAGATTGATAATTCTGCTGCCCTTCTTGATTTCTCTGCGCACCCTGATTCGAACTCTGCCCTTAATAGTTGTTACTACCCCAGGAGAAATTTGGATGATTTCTCCAATTCAAGTTGTAGTTGTTGCCATACTGTTGGTGATTATTTCTCGGTACATTACCAACAAAGTTCACTGAATCTGGATTTGCACCACAACACTCAACTAAGTATTCATTACTACCGCATACTTCACACCAAATCTGCTGCACTAATGGGGCTTGAGATTGATTCAAGCTCATATTGCTGAAGTGGGTGTTGAGTTGATTTTGCAGTGCAGCTATCTGTGCAGCGATAGCTGTAAAACCATCCACTTCCAAGACTCCTGTCGTTTTCCTTGTTCCTACTCTAGAAGAGTCCGCATTCTACTCTAGATTTCCCTGCGAAATATGATTTGACAAAGTATACAGCTCCTCATAAGTCTTTTCTAATGCTTGTCCCCCAGCTGCTGAGCCCAGCAAAATTTTTGTGTGGGGTTCCAAACCCTCTATGAAAGTATGCACCAGCACATCATTGGACTGGTGATGGTGAGGACAATCCCGTAACATATATTTGAACCTTTCCCAAGCCTGATACAGATTCTCCCCCTCTCTTTGTTTAAAACTTAGAATCTGACTTCTCAGTCTTGCTGTTTTCTCGGATGGAAAGAACCATATCAAAAATTTCTTGCAAGATCATCCTAAGTGGTGATAGAATTAGGCGGCTCAGCTTTTAACCACTTCTTTGCTTCTCCCAATAATGAGAATGGGAATAACGTAAGTCTTACGTAATCGGATGATACTCCAGCGGGGATGTAAGTGTCACTTATCTCCAAAAAGTTTTGGAGATGTTGTTGTGGATCTTCGTGAGGGGGACCTGTGAATTGCCCGCTGGTGTGCAGCAATTGCACCATATTCTGTTTCAGCTCAAACCTCCCTCCTGGCTTAGGTTTGCGAATACTTGATGTAACATTGTTAGCATGTGGGATTGCCACTTCGCGAACCGGCCTGGCTCCCATTTCCTCGGGCACTAACACTGCCCTTACAAGTGGTGGATTCTGTTGTTGCTCCAGGATTGTCTGTCTGAGCAACTGCAGCTTCTTCTCTAGAGCTTCCTTTCTTTGACGATGGAATTGTCTTTTTGGCTCTATGTATGAATCCACCAACTCCTTGTCTCTTGCTAGTGTTCAACAGAATCCGATATCTGCAAAAGACAGGCTAAGATCACATTATCAGCACTTTATATAGAAATTGTAAACTAAAACTAAGAGAACAATTTTACCAATTGCAATTCCTCGGCAACGGCGCCAAAAACTTGTTCGGGTTTTTCAAAACTATACGCAAGTGCACGTGGTCAAACAAGTAGTAAAATGGCTTAAGTAAGCCAAGTATCGATCTCACAAGGACGGAACTAAGGTAATAATCAACTTAAGTGTTAATGAACTCTAACTTTAAAAATGCAGACAACAATTTAAATAGGATTTGAGAGTTTAGTTTCCCAATTTATACGAATCTAAGACAAAATTATAAAGTGAGTCTGAACTATAGTAATGAGCATGCTGAGGCTAAAACGAACATGCAGGGAAGTAATTTGTCGATAAAATTCAGTTAATCTTTCCTTCGGTTGCTAGTCAAGAATTATTGCCTATGGATTGGAACTTTCGTATCCTACCCAACTTAAGAATCATGAACCATCAACCTACATTTCTGTGATAAAAGAATTTCATGTTCTAGCCATACAAAATCGATTCCTTAATTGACTAATAAGACTTTCAGATATATTTCTATTCTGAATGTAAATCAATTCTCAATTTTCCCAAACTAAGAAGAGATCATATCCTACCAATTCACAACTTTTCAATTTCGTTTCTTTTCAAAATCAAAATTGGATTTTTTAGATATAAATTAACATTGGCCAAATATTAATGCAGTAAGAACAAGAATTGGTAGAACAACCATTGAAGAAAAGATGACAAACCAAAATGATCAACAATTACATTCCACTACAATTGTTCTTAACCTCAGCAAGAAGTGAATTTAGCCAATCATTTGTGGATTAAACATCATCAAATGAGTATAAATCATACAAACAATTGAGATAAAAGAGAAAGAGATAGAGAAGAACCCTAGGATTTTTGTCCCCTCAACTGCCTGTAACCCACGTCCTTGCTCCACTAAGTCAGAATGTCTAAAAATAAACCTAAGTGTGTTATTTATACTAGTGAGAATTTTTCCCGAAACAACAAGCAATGTGGCACGGAGTGTATCACAAAGCACTCCCTCCGTGCCACAGTGCAAACACGGACCCTCACTGGAATCAGGTTCCTTAGCAATTTCTCCTTAGCGTGCCACGACCTGCAACGCGGAGCCAAGCCAACGTGCCATGACGCAGTCGCGAACCTTTACTGGAAGTTGATGTCCCAGGTCAATGTCCCCAATGTGCCACGTCTTGTATCGCGTGGCATTGCCTCCGTGTCACAGAGGCAATGTGGACCTTCACTGGAATTGGCCAAACTAAATCATCCGAGGCAGAATGCCTCCGCGATGGCAGCGTGACACGGCTCCATCGCGGAGCCCTTATTTTTGCTGCTCTTCCTTGACCTTTTCCACTGCTCGCTTCCAAGTCCATTCCCGATTTTTGCCAACATGTATCTTAGCTTCCTAAAATTACATTTTACCTGCAAAACAACACTAATCACGTTGGTTAGTATAAAGTCACATTTTAACTACAAATCACATGAGAATGCATATATAACGATAGATAAACAAGACGAAGTGAAGCATTTGAGTATCACTTGGGCATATAATTCTGCCCAAGATCAATACCCGCGTCTTTTCCCTTCCATCTTAGTTAAGCATGAGGTACTAGTTTCCCCCTTAGTACTATCAGTTTCATGTCAAGTTCATGTCTCTCAGTTCCTTTCATGTTTTAGAACATATGTATGTTTCATGAATTCAGTTTAGTCTTGTGTATCAGTCAGGAGATAATCACTCCGTCAGTTTTCAACTTCAAATATTCAGTACTTGGGGTTGCAATTCGTTTTCTCTAGCTTTTTGTATACTTATTATACATTTGAGGTTGAATGTTCCCAAGAGGGAGATATTTTAATACCTCAAAAGTTCCTAAGACTACATTTGGGATTTAAGTATGTTTTAGCAGAAAATTTGGAAGTTTTCTCTCAATGTGACTCATCATAGGAGTTATAAGGTGGTTGTACAGGACATAGGATGACCCTTGGTGCAGAGACAGAAGTTCACACTCCCAACCATGAGTCTCTACCATGAGTCGTGGTGTGTGGGTACGACTCATGGTCAGGAAAAATAGCAGGTCATTGGATTTTCCAGGTGCTGTTCTATGAGCGATTGTATTACTCATAGTAATGAACTACGAGCTGTGGTAGGGGTCGTGGATATAATCAGAGAGTTGGATAAAATTGGACTTGATATCTACGGGAGGAATCCACGAGTCGCAGGTCGATTGTACTACTCGTGGTAAGAGTCGTATGACTGACAGTGATCATTTTTCCTGCAAAATCATTAAGGGTATTTTCATAAATCTTAAGCTCCTAAGTCCTAAACTACGTCTTTTTAAGCCGTGAAAGGAGTGTTTCAAGATGGTTTAGCCTATATCAAGTCATTAGGCTTTCCAATGCATGCAAGGCTTTCAATTCTCTTGGAAGATCAAATCTAGAATTCCCTCAATTCTTCCCCAATTCTCTTGGGCTTTCAGAGACAAGTTGAGAATTAGTTTTCCCAGGTATGTAGGGCTATGAATGAGAGTTTTATTTCTCTTATGCCCAAATTTCTCCTCAAGTTCATGAATTCAAGTCCCAAATCAAGTATATGATCTTATAGGGTTTTAACCCAATTTTATGAAATTCTCTATGACATGTCTATGGATCAATTCTCCTCATGTTCCAAAGCAATTTTTAAGGATTTTGGGTAGATTTAATATACAAATTGATTATAAATTTATGATTTCATGTTATTAGAAATTATGCCCTATTATGCAAGTTTTATGAAGAGTCAAGTTTATGATTCATGATTTCAAGTTTGATGAGATACCTAGCATAAATGAATGTTTATAAATTTCCCATGTATGAATCTATGATTTTGACTTATGAAATCTATTTCAAGTATGCATGATTTTATTTGGGTACACCCCAATAGGTTAAGCATTTTTCATGATTTAACTCAGCTTTATATAATCAGCTTACCATATGGTTTGGAGTCAATACTCCCATATTTAGCTTATGGTATGTTTGGAGCCAGGACTCCCAAATGTTAAAATTTCGAGACTATGTGTGTAATTATGATCTTCAGCTTCATTGAAAAATGCTAGGAGCACCTTGCATGTTTTTGGGAGTAGTGTCTAGCACTAAGTAGTCCAGTGTTTAGGTAAACCCCGGGTCTCAGAACTATGCGCCAACGTAGGTTTATACATTTACATTGGGACCTCCCTTATGAGTTTTCCCCTGCTTCCAAAGGGGCCTTCAGCTTGATATCAATATCATGGTAGCGTTCTTAGCCCTGGCAAGGTTATGGATGGCTTTGCCTACTTGAGTGTAATAGTTGGGGTATCACGTAAGCTCTATCGTGATGGTGTCGGTTATGACGAGTCTCCTATTATTCCTCATGATTTCAATTATTCATTTTCATAACTTATGATATTATATTTTATAGCAGGTTTGACCCAATGATAAGTTTATGAGATTTCACTTATGATTCAGCTATGATAAGTCATATGATTTCTATTTTTAGCTTTGTTTCATTCTATTCATATATGATACATAGTTTATGACTATATATGTCTCAGATACATATTTCAGCATGTAGTCCTTACTCTCATGATATATTAATTTATATTTATATGCATGATTTCAGTTAACAGTTACTCAGTATGATTTATTTACCTTACATACTCAGTACATTCTAAGTACTAACCGCATACTCTGTGCTATATCATTTCATGATACAAGTCCAAACGATCAAATTCTGTCGCTGTTAGTCCAGCTTTCCTCTGCAGTCCAGCTCAGCTCTTATTTTTGGTGAGTCCTTATCTTTCGAGGACATTCAGTTTAGTGTTTGAATATATTATTTCAGTTTCATACTTTAGCGAGCTAGTTGGGGGTGCTGTCCCATCAGTTCATCAGACAATTTAAAGGCTTATCAGAAATTGTGTAGATTTTTAGCTTTATCGAGTGTTTGACTCTGTTTATGATTTTATGTTATTCAGACTTCCACTTATTCATGTTTCAGTTATCAAATTTCGCCTTGATGTATGCTCTTTAGTTGTTATGTTCATACCATGGGTCGACTTGGAGCCATTCGTGGTTCTAGATTCCGTATTTTGGTCCGAGGTCCCAGCTCGGGCCGTGACAGGAACCTCCTCTGAGATGAAGCAGTTGGGCATCCATGGCTGCTAGCCTTGAGCTCAAAGCCTTTTGTGAGGTCCTCATTGTGTCCCGAAATAGCTAAAGAGCCCGTTAACAATAGTGGCCACAAAGGCTGACAGATCCTCTATTAGTCGAGTCAAATGGATCTCCTCTCTATCTATCCGCGAGGCCAACCCAGTAAATGAATCTATGGATATATGTGGTGGCCTCGATGGAGTGGCTGGAATGGATGTTGCGGTGGCTGAAGCTTCTGCTACTGCTGGGTCTGCCTCATCGACGGGTTGTGATATATGCTCCTTAGTCTGGAGTTCCTGACCCTATGTAGTGGGCTCGCTCGACAAGATGGAGCTAGGCTGGCTCATCACGGTGACCATGGTGTCTTCCTTTATCTTGGTGATATCAGTTACCTGGAGAGAATCTGTAAATATATCTTCCCTCGACAAGATAGAAACCTCTGCCCTCTGACATAAGGCTATGATAAGGCAAGGGAAGGAGAGGGAGGTGCCAATCTGTACCACCTGACGAATGTCAATATCTTCTTGGTCACGATGGATGGAACGACAAGAGCCTGACCAAATGTAGTTTGTTGTCATTCTTCATTGGGAAAACTCTACTGCAAACCGCATTACACCAAAACTTGGCAAAAAGTCAGAGGTTTCTCTTAAAGTTATTGGTTGTATCAAACACAGCCCAAACCGGTGTACCTCTAGCTATCACACTGGTTATCCATCCTCAAGCCAGTATACCTCTATTAGCAACCTCGTCATAAGTTGAGGTGTCCACTACCTCATAATCATTTCCCAAATAAAATTGGTTGATCACCTCTAGGCTGACGTCAATTGTTACCCGAAAGATCACCATCGAGGTCCATGGCTCTATCTACATCTTCAACACTAGGTTCGACCTCAGGAGGATCACCCCATACACTACATAGAATTCCCGGACTAGTGTCTAAATATACCGACCCACTGGTCGGAACGAAATCTCCCAATGCTGAAACCTAAACTACTCAATAATGTCCGGGTATGACTCCAACCCAGTGGATCTAATAGTCCTCTCCTCAATGATCCCCCAATAGATTCTGCCATTAACCATGCTGCAGTCCTACAAATAGTGCTCCCTAATACCCTGGACAGCCCACTTAAGCATGAACATCTCCTCCCCCTATTTTTGTCTCAATTCTACTGCTGGGGGAGAGGAGGTCTGACTAGATGATTCCTCCCCAGTGGCCTCGCTGGAGGAAATCTCTATTTGGGGCCCTGAGATTAGGCCTAGTCATGGTCATCACCGGATTGGGATAAAGATCCCGGAGCCGGTATCTCAGCAGATGCCACCTGAGCTGATGGAATGGGTGACACCTCTACTCTTCTGCTATGCAGAGGCGAGTACTACTCCTCGTCCTCCTCTACTAAGCGGGACCTCTTGGGTGTACTTGACTTTCCTCCTTGGGGTAATGCTCTTTTGTGTCCCATTTACTTGTAATCATGTATAAATTTATCAGAACATAGACTTGGGTTATCATGGAAACAATAGAAAATCAGTAAGGGAAGGTACAGTCCGCACCTTCAAAAGATAGACCGTACCCTATACCGTCAATTGAATCTGAAAGTCCCAACTTACTGCTTCAATGTGTGATTCAAGGTCCATCCCTTGAGTTGTACTTTGACTCAAAGGGTTGGTACTCACGGGTTCAAATAACGGAACAAAAGGCGGTCCTTCTTTGCAAAAAATGGTACGTATATTCTTCCGTCAATCGGGATACCTAGTTAATGAAGCGCTTGGGCAGTTTCAATTTTTGAGCAAATCTTAGTCAAGGGACGGGGCTAAACCAAACTCAAATTCAAGGATCAATTATTAAGCATGTAAGCATTTATTATCCTAAGCCCCATCCAATCAAACTAGCATTTTAAACCCAAGTTCTCCACCTCCCCCGATAATGTCCAAAATACAATCTCTGTTACAAAATAGGGTAAATGGTCATTGTATCAAAGAAAATATCCCGATGGATATTGGGGTAGAATCGCATGGAGACTAACAAGTGATATGCGCACGTATTGTTTTAAAAATCGAAATTACTTTGCACCACTCAAAAGAAGACAAAGCATTAAATATTTTGTGGGAGACTTGATGCTAACAATATGGTATAGATTCTAACTCAGCTAATTAGAATAGCAAAATAACCAAAGTTGTAGGCAATAATGAGAGGGACTAGAGGTGTGGTGTAGATGATGTGCTAATTAAACGAGGCTATGCTAGATCATCTCATCATTTCAAACTGTGTAACTAAATTTGGGAAGGTGCATATTCTATGTTTTTTAACCTCATAAATGCCTCTTTCTAGTGTTCTTTCAAACCACTAGACACAATTAAATCAGCCCAATCAAGTTTGGATTAATAGCTGCACTAATCTCCAACTATTAGCTATTAATTAGGAATGAGAATATGGGTTTTGGCTATGTCTAGTCCAACTCCACAACATCACATCCATTTCCCCGTCACATGTTTTGTCACTAGTTCCAGCTGTTTCATTATTTTAGCAAGATTTTGATCTTGTTCTTCATCTCTTTTTCACAACTCAACTTCCAACACACTAGAACCAATATCATGTGTTGATACTTTGGTCTCTCTCGTATGCCATGCCTGATTTGTCTTTATCATTCTATCCAAAAGGGCCTTAGCTAATCCATATGGCTGATCCATGATTGATCCTCCAGCTAAATTATTGGCAATGGATTTGTTAATGGAGTCTAAAGCTTGGTAAAAACTTTGAAGGAGCACTCCATCAGGAAGACCATGGTTGGGGCAAAGGGAAACCTTCTTCTTGAACCTTAGCCATGCTTCATGCAATGGTTCTCCTGGATCTTTCCTAAAGTTTGTGATATCATCCCTCAACTACAACATTTTTTATAGAGGAAGAAATAATCCAAAAATGCTTCAGTCAATTCTTGCCATGATGTAATACAACTAGGAGGGAGTTCCTCCAACCACATAGTCGCCTCTCCCGTTAGGGAGAATGGAAAGAGTCTTAACCTGATAGACTCTTGACTTATATTTATTATATTGAAGGGTTGGCAGATCTTTAAGAAATTCCTCAGGTGGTGATTTGCATCCTCACTCGGTTTGCCCCCAAAGAGCCCTTTCATCTATAGCAAATGTAGCATTGTACTTGTGACATGGAACATGACATTCCCTACCATGGGCGGTAGGCAAATGGCTCCTGCAATTTCAGGCATCATCGGATTATCTTCTTCGTGCTCCATATTACCCTTAACTGAGCTATCCCCTACTTGTGAGTGATGACTCATATGACTTTACCCTAATAATCACAGCAAGATCAATGTCAACAACTAAAATGCAGGGCTAATTCAAATTAACAATCAACACAAGAATATCAAGCACTAGTCCCGGCAATGACACCATTTTTGATAACGTCCAAAATACACTCTTCGTTGCAAAAGAGCATAAACGGTCATAGTATCAAAATAAATATCCTAACGAATATCGGGGTCGAATCCCATAGAGACTAACAAGTGATATGCGCAAGTGTTGTCTGGAAAATTAAAAGTAGTTCGCACCACTCAAAAGAAGATAAAGCAGTAAACATTTTGGAGGAGACTTAATGCTAATAATATGGTATAGATTCTAACTCAGCTAATTAGAATAGAAAAATAACCAAAGTTGTAGACAATAATGAGAGGGACTAGAGGTGTGGTGTAGATGATGTACTAATTAAACAAGGCTATGCTAGATCATCTCATCATTTCAAATTGTGTAAATAACTTTGGGTAGGTGGGAATTCTGTGTTTTTCAACCTCATAAATGCCTCTTTCTAGAGTTCTTTTGAATCACTAGACACAATTAAATTAGCCCAATCAAGTTTGAATTAAAAGTTGTACTAATCTCTAGCTATTAGCTATTAATTAGGAATGAGAATATAGGTTTTGGCTATGTCTATCCCAACTCCACAACATCACATCCATTGCTCCCATGAAATTCTCTCCCTGTCACGCCCCACCTTGGGGGGCACGACTGGCACCTAGTGCCACACTGGAACCTGACTGACCTGGCTAGGCTTATGCACATCTGATGCACGCCTGCAACTCGACTCAAGAAAACAATTGGCTATAGCTCGATTGTAAATACCACCTCCAGCCGACAAGGCCTTATAGCCATCTATAAAAAAAATAGTTAACCAGCAACAGACCATAACAAGGAATCTTATGCGGGCCGACAAGGACTCCATGATATCTAGTTATAACTGAAATGAAAATCAGGCTTTATACTAGGCCCCACACGGCCAACGACACCCAACTAACTGACAACTCTAGTCTGCAAGCCTATAAGAATGCAAATAGTGGTCGGGACAGGGCCCTGGCCTACCCAAAATGGTATACAACTAAAATACCGAAATCTTTACAACTTGGAAACTCCGAATGAAAGGAGCTGGACCAATTGCAGATTCTGAATAGCTACTACAGAAGACCCTGAACTCTGTCTGCCTAAACCTACAGGTATGTAATGCAGCGCCCTATGATTGAGCGTTAGTACAATATGTACCGAATATGTAAGGCAGTCATAAAAGCTGAATGGAAACTGTTAAAAACTAAAGTAAATAGAAAAGAGGGGCAGAAGACTTAACCTGTAATTTGACTTATTCGTAATCTGCACTAACAAAACACTATGCATACATGAGCTACGATTGCATAATCATATATTCATAAGCTATAGCTAGCAAGCAAAAATGCAAACATGAACCTAACTTGGCCCCCATAAGCCGGGAAGGTACAAGCAACACAGAATAACCTACTTGGGCCCGCATAAACTTCGGCAGGTGCCAATTAGTCTATGTACACCTATTGCACTACAAGTAATGGTAACTTCAACTCAATATGGCCCTCGCGGCCTCAGTACGGCCCTCACGGCCTCAGATCCAGTCCCTGTGGTCATCATATTATTCTTGCAAGCGTATCCCTATAGGCACAAAACCCCTCACAACCCAAACACTGTATGCAGCGACCAAGCTAACTAGGGTTAACTTTGACGAGGGTTACTATGTCCTTGCTGTCGATTCAATTATATTTGTAGCAGCTGACTATAATAGGCTTACTCTGAAACACTTGTCCTCTACGTAGAACAACTATAGGACTGCTACTAATCATATATGCTCCCGAGCAGTAAGCCCTAACCTCCCATTGGCAGCTTATTATAACTCCTGTCTTGGGGTAATACTGTAATACTGTGGTTCTAGTCCCTGAGACACTAACTGAGTCTATTCAGATTTCGTATGCTTTCTCGGGGCGATCCCTAACCTCATAGGTGTGTTTATCTGGACTTAGCTATTCCCGACAAGCTGCACCTGAATATGTGATAAGAGTAGGTTGGGGCGTTGGCCCTGTATCTAGCTACTAACAAACCTCCCCCTTAGGGTATCTACTGCTCTATCAGGATGGTACAACTGAGGTGGTGCCCTAAGTGTCCTGTGCGATAAGCATCACGTCGACTGAAACTAACCGTCACTAGCAATAGCCACTAGATAGTGGACTGAACCTCAACTCTCTGGGCAACTCTGGTGCCACTGACTCTGGGGTGAGGCCATACTAACATAATTCTGGCCTTGGAGGCATCAAGGTACGAATGGTCTCTAGACGAGCTCTACTGACAGTACAGGCGCCGAACTGATAGTTAAATCGTCTGGTTGCGCCTATGTTGTTCAAATTACTAACTCAGGCCCAACTGTTACCCACAACCATCTAAAGTCTAGGCATAGCAGCAAAACGTCGTTTCTACTAACTCAGTGAACAGAAGGGCAGAGGAATTTCTATGACACTTCCAGCATGAGTCACCCTTAACCTCTTCTCTCCCGACAAGGGATACTGCAATATACTCCTAATATGCTTTCTAACAGCTAACCACAACATATATAATCATAATCTACTGATAGTATCTAACCACGACATACATGGATCTTATATATTTGCAACAGCTAATCACCACAAGTAGAATCGTTGCCTATGCTCAGAAACATAAGTCATATCATTGTACGACGAGAATAACTTGCCGAAGGAATAAGACTTAACATACCTCAATTGTCATTTCCTAAATATCTGACGGGTTTCATCTTGGATTCGTCGGCTCTTTCCTGCTGTAACCATTATAATGGAAGAAAGAGATGAATTTCAATACCAAATTCGGCTTGAAACGATAATTTTATATATAAATATTAACTATATATCAACTTAATGGAAAACGATCAAAAACTCGTAATTTCTCGGAAGTACAGAAGGGAGAAATGCTTACTTGAAGCCTTTGATCGTATAAAAATTAGTTTGGAGAATTTCCAACAACTTTAGCTCGGCGAGGTTACGATTTGTCGGGTGAATTTCGTGAAAATAACTCCATAGCAATGCTCCCTGTAGCCTTAAACTTCAATACCCGAAGTTAATTTGAATTTGGGTGGCGTTTAGCAGCGTAAACGGATGAAAATTGTTTGGTTTCCTCATACTCTCTCAAGTCTAGCTGTGTATAATATGTAAAATGAAATGAAATCAAAGGATGGAACATATATATACTTGAGACGGTGGACAGGGGTCCGTGGTATGGACCCTGTCGCACCAATTCTGGGCCATGCCCCGGAGCCCAACGTGCCAGGGAGGGTCTGTGCCATGTTGACCCTACGGACAGCTGGTTCAGCCTTCTCCCGCGCGATCCCGACTCTGTGCTCATCTGACCTTTACCCCGGGCCATTTCTCGTATTTATTGTATTCTAAAACTCTTAACCAACGTATGAGTAGGCCGTCTAAACATTAAAACTTATGGGGTGTAACACTCCCAATACTCGATTCTTCTCTTTCAAGCAAAAATCAAGTAAGAAAAGTAGACCCACATCTGCAACTATCAATCATCAATTATAGATTGGAGAGAACTTAATAGATTTACACTAATTAAGCAATATTGAGATGAATCTAGCAATACCCAATCTAATTAAGCACTCATCACCACACACCTCTAGTTGATGATTTAGCTACTCATGGTTAAGAAACTAAAGATGATATTTAACAATAAACTCATTAATTTCAATAATAAGAGCAGCAAAATCAAATTCAACAATATGTATTCAACAATGGTGGTACCTTTCTACAGAAGAAGACGAAGAAAAGAAAAATAATATTTAATAATTCCTACCAATAGAATTCTACTTTCTTCCTCTGCAAAAAGAATGTTAAAAAAAATCTAAAGTTAAGATCTGATATGTACAAAATAATACCTTCTAGAATATATCTAAAGATAGGGCAACCAATTCAATCTTTTTCAGTGTTAGATGCATTTTCCCCCGCTTAGGCGTTCTGGCACTTGCGGAAGTATCGGCGGTTCGCTGGTTACATTAGGCAAATCGATGTCTATCATCTATTGCTTCTTCAGTGGATTCCAGTGTCCTTCGATGGGTCCTTCGGTGATTGGCCGGCCTCCAACCGTGCTACGTTGATTTATTTCTCTTTGATCCAGCAAGTTTAGGTGCCAGTAGGCGAGTTAACCGGTGAGTCGCCGATTGATGTCCATGACTACCGTTGCTTTAGTCCCTCAAGGCAGTGACCATCTGTGTTTGGCTGGCTTTTCACCGGTCTTCTTCGGTGAAGCGCCTGTTTTCACCTGATTTCCTTCTTTTTACTCCACTTCTTCCTCTTTTTCTTCAAATTAGATATCTGCACATAAAAAGTCAAAAAGGGCATAAAATTCATCTAAATGACTTGAAAACTAAGCTAAAGCCCATTCTTAAGAGCCTAATCAGTTGGTAAATTACCAACTCATCACCCTCACCCCCCCAAATGTATAGTCCAAGTCAAGGTATTTCATAGCCCCACTTTGATATATGGTGAAACATCACATTAAACATGAAATTTATAGTAAAAGGTGAAGAACAATACCTAATAGTGTGTTCTCGTGTATTGAGATGATGTGATTGGACTGGGTGAGAAACCCTAGAATCCTTCGATGATGTGTGTTCTTGTTAGGAAGGAGTGTAGTGGAGCAAGGAGTTGAAGCTCCAAGTAGCAGCAATAGGGAAGAAGGGGGAAAATGGAGAAGAAGAAAAAAGATGGGTCGTGCATGTGTCGGGCTGAATAGACGTCAATCGCACACCCAAATTCTATTTAAAGTCAATTGGGTTGGTTTGGTCAAGCCCATGGGTGGAAAATTAGAGGCTGACCTGACCCAATTAAATAATACCTGACCCAACATTTCATTCTCCACGTGGCTCATTAATTCATTTCATTAGTGACAAGAGACGGTCCAAGAGACGGTCTGTCTGGACAGAGTACGGTCATACATTGGATCGTCTCTTACCCATTCCCTTCCCGTACCAACTGCAGATGACGAAGTGACATTCGGTCCATCCTTTGGAAGGAAGGTCCGTCTGTTCTATCATATTTTGCCCACCAGATTTCTTTATTTCTGTATTAGACCACTTTCCTTCAAATTTCTATGTGTACCTACATCCACTAACACCCATTAGCTCTTGGTTTAAATTTTTCATAACTTTCATAAGTTCTAGGGTTCTAGCCTACAATTCACTGTTAAAGTCACCCCAATGATTCAAGGATGTCAGAGATTACTAGATGAAAGGATTGATGGGGTAAACTTACCTTGAAGGTGAATTATGCCCTAGACTTGGGAAAATTGCCTCACATGTCTCTGGGTTCGAGTTTTGGGATTATGAGGTGAAATACTCAAAATAACGGACTTAAGAAATTATTCTGCCTCTCGTTGTTCGCTACTGCAATCATTACCTTCGCTGCAGCAAACTCACTATGGTGACCAAGGTCCTATCATGGTGAGACCTGGAATCTAACTGATATCCACTACGGTGAAACTCTGACAGCTATGACGATCTCGTTGCGGCGAAAAACTCACTGGTGCAGTGATGCCTCGTTAACCAATAACTCGGTAAAATTGTACCATGTTCCATTCACTACACAAATATCATCTTCAGAAATCATAGTCAAACCCAGATGCGCAACCTGCTGTAAAATATTACTACGAATTCACTCATCATCTTAGAATTCCCTATGGAGATCCATTTCACTAGGTCATCCCTAATGGAACACAACATAACACAATTCAATCATGATTACATGAAAGTTTCATTGTTGAGTCTCCCCATCCTTGATTTTTATTAGCTTAATTATTTACGATGGAGACTCTAACAAGGATATTATGGCCCTAACCACTCATCATGGTATGATGGATTGTTTCATCTAGATACCAATTAGAACCCCATTCATCCCTGAATTGACAAGAAAGAAAACAAGGGACGAAATCACTAACCCAGCGAAAAGTTGGGGATACTTTCTACGCATGTCTGATTCAGTCTCCTAAGTGGCTTCCTCCACAAGACGATTCTTTCGCTAGATTTTCACAGATGCAATCTTCTTGGATCTCAGCTTGCCAACCTCCCTATATAAGATATCCACAGGCTCCTTTTTATAAGATAAATTCTCTTCAAATAAAATCAAATCCCAGCAAATGATATAGGTACCATCACCATGATACTTCTTCAGCATCGAAACAAGAAGCATCGGGTGAACCCCAAAAAAACTTGGATGCAAAGCCAATTCATAGGCCACCTCCCCCATACTTCTAATGATATCAAACAGATCAATGTATCTCAGACTAAGTTTACCTCGCTTTTCAAACCTCAACACACCCTTTATGGGTGAGACCTTGAGTAAAACTTGCTCTCCTACCATGAATTCCATGTCCCAGATTTTTCAATCCATATACTATTTTTGCCAACTTTGGGCTACCAAGAGCTTACCCTGGCTTACTTTTACCTTCTCCAATGACTCCTTCAAAAGATCAGTACCCCATGATCTCACCTCAAAGTCATCAAATCAACCAATAGGTGATATACATTTCCTCTCATGCAAAGCCTCTAATAGAGCCATATCAATGCTCGAATGATAGCTATTATTATAAGAGAACCTACCAATGGCCCAAAAACAAGTCCCATGACTCTCAAAATTTATCACACAAGGTCGGAGCATATCCTCCACGAATGGAATCGTCTGCTCAAACTACCCATCGATTTAAGGGTGAAATGTTCTACTAAGATTCAGCCTAGTACCCAATTTAGCTTGCAAAATATTCCAGAAATTAGATGTAAATTGTGAACCTCTATCCGAGATAATAGAAGTTGGAACTCTGTGCAGTCAAATAGCCTCTCGGATGTACAATTTGGCTAACTTCTCTACATTATAAGTCTCCTAAACTAGTATAAAATGTGCAGGCTTAGTCAACCTATCAAAAATAACCCATATGGAGTAAAATTTACCCAAGATCTTTGGAAGACCAACCACAAAATCTATCGGTATCCTTTCCTATTTCCATTCAAGAATGGGCATCCTCTAAAGCATTCCTCTAGGTCTTTAGTGCACATACTTCATTTGCAAACAATTCAGACATTGAGTAACAAATTATGTGATATCATGCTTTATCCTACCCCACAAATAATGATGCTTCATATCACGATACATCTTGGTGGCACCAGGATATATAGAGTATCTTGAACTATCAGCCTCTAACAGAATAGTATTAATTAGATCATCAACACGGGTCTTGATAAACTTGGCATCATCGAACTGTCCAGCCTTAATCTGCTCTAAAACTGAAGATTTTTCCTCAACACAAGACAATACTCTATCAGATTCAGACATATCAAGTCTCAAAAGACTGTTAGCTATTTTGAACCTTTCTAGCTAACGGATGCTTCGTAGCCTCCAAACTAGCTAGATAACCTATATTCCTAAACTTACTACTCAGAGCATTAGCCCCCACATTTGCCTTACCTGGATGGTATAAAATAGTGACATCATAATCCTTGAGAAGCTCCATCCATCTCCACTGCCTCAAATTAAGATCTCTTTGAGCAAACACATGCTACAGACTACGATAATCAGTAAACACCTCACAGCGGACACTATAGAGATAGTGCCTCCAAATCTTTAGAGCAAACACCACTGCTGCAACTCCAAGTCATGCATAGGATAGTTCTTTTCATGAACCTTCAATTGTCTAGAAGCATATTTATTGAGCTTCTTATACTGCATTAAAACAACGCCCAAACCAGAGCATGAAACGTTACAATAATCTACAAAATCTTACCCTCCACACACAATGCTAGAATGGGAGTTGTAGTTGATGTTGCCCAAATTACACCTTGCAATTGAGATATAAATAAGTCGATGTCAAATATAGAACCCAATGTCGCGCCCCAACACACGCGCGAGCACATGCGGTCGTACAAGTAATACAATGGCCCTTTTCAGAGCCCGATGTCGAACCCACAGGGACTGGACCAATTCAGTGAATTATCAAGTTCAAGTGTAAAATTAACCTTCACAAGTGTTGATTATAGAAGTTTTTGGGAAATTTTAATTAAGTCTAGGGGTGATCACAAAATAATCGAGAAACAATACAAGAAGCAACTAGAGTAAAGAACTAATAATCATGCAATGCTACAATTCGCAGTGGTTCGAGTATGAAAACTTTAGTTGTTGTCTTACATAATTAAAATGCTATGTTCATGATCTTTCGAGCCTCTAAGCATGACAAAATAGTCTCAAACCTACACTATTGAGCGGGGATATGACGCCCTAATTCATGAGCAATTTAAATACATGGATGTGGTTTATGGACTTTGGGCCCTTGATTATGGAATTTCTTACCTCTAATCATTTAACCGGACTAAGTTTCACACACTACTTCTACGAGTGGTGATGTGACAATTCTAAGTCGGTGTCTAGCTCATCCCGTTTTATAACCAAGCAAGGCAAATTAGGTATAATTTCTATCCTAATCACTAATCTTATCGTAAAGATAAGAACTTACTCCCTACATTCTTATGTTCTAGCCTAGGTTTACTCTTTCGAGCTTTTACCTAAGCTTACTACAAATGTGTTTTCATGGTGATCAAGCATAAAAACAACAATAATAAAGAATGTAAGACAAAACAACAACTAAAACTCAACCCAATAAAGAATTCATGCAATTACAATCATATTACGTAGCCTCAACCCTAGAGGAAGGGTTTTAGCCACTCATGTTTGTACAAATACTCAAAAACATGATTAGAGTAACGTACTTACAAGAATAATTAAAAGAGAAGGAAAAACAATGAACCCTAGGTAGAGTTCTTCACTTCTCCCTTCGCTCTTTTACTGTTTCCCAAAGATATTTTGTGATAAATGATTTTAGAAGCTAAGGGTTCAATTTATAAAAAGTTGGAAAAATGCAAAATTTGGCATGTGGTGAAACAGCTTCGTGGCACGCTTCCCATCATGGAGATTTGCCTCCGTGGCACGGAGCTTAACACGGAGATCAGGCTCCGTGACACAGAGCAATTGCGTAGGCTAACTATTTGATAGCCCTGTCTTATATAAATTAATTATTTGCTCCGTGGCACGTTGTTGAACGCCCCAATGCTTCTCCGCAGCGCAGAGTTGACTCCAAATGTCCTCTTTAGCTTGTCTTATCATCCATAATCCATCCCTTAACATTTATCTTCAAGATTAGGACCATTATCTTCACATTGAGCTCCATACATTGGCAATTTCAACCTACAAAGAGAGATAATCACATTTGTAAGTCCATGGCCACAAATTACACAAAATACATGAGATTATTCTTAAATTAAGGTACAACATGGGCAAAATATGGGAATAAAATATTATTTGGATATGTAAATATGCCAAAGATCACTACCCCACACTTAAAGTCTTGTTCGTCCTTGAACAAATCCTTTACATCTCATGCACAAGGAAGACTCACAAATTACCAATTGACTCAAGACGACTCAAATTAAGGCTAAGATGATTGATTTAGATGGCAAGTTCAAATAAAGCTTGCTATATATATAATATATAACACAATTAAAATCCAATACAACCAAGTTAAGACCTCCTAGCCTCTAGAATTGACTCTACAACCACAGAAAACTCATGCACATTAGCCAATAAAGAAGTCAAACATGAATTCTATTTTTTCTCAAACATATGCCCTCACAACAAGAGAGATACCCATTTTTCACTCACAAATTTTCCAATTATAACATATATGGATATATGAATAAGCATTTAACTCACTCTCTTAAAGAATTTACATGCATCATGTATTGACCCATAAGCTTACCTTTAGTGTATTACTCAGTTAATTTAGGAATGTTTGAAAGTAAGATCAAATAGGACTTATCAGGTTGTAATGTAAGCTAAGGGACGGGTAGGTACTATCCTGGCCAGTAATAGTGGCTATCTTCCCCAAGAGCTTTTAATACATCACACTTTCATTACAGACATCTCTTCTCTTACTTTACCTTTATTCTTTTCACTCATAAATTTCTTCTTTTGTTTCCCATTTCTTTAAGCAAACTTAACTTATTAGTAAGGAGTACTTAAGCAACTTTTTCATTCTTTTGTTTTCTTATTCCCTACCAATACTCATGCATTTTCAAATAAGTGCATCTCTAATCTTTTCCTCAACTCCCCCAACCTTTATTTTTCCTTCTTTTTCACGATTCTCACTCCTTTACTCTTTTGGATTTTTCACTTAAGCGCTTAGGAGTTTTTGATCAACTTTAAGGCTATTGAAAGAAAAGGATTAAGCTTATGTTGCATCTATCAAAGAATAAGCTTAAGGTTCAATAGGGTTAACAAAGATCAAACATTCAAGGTAGGTAAAGCGAGGGATAAAAATTAGGCTTATTCAAAGAAATGCCTAAATCATCTCCTACAATCGATATCCCTCATTTTGTTTTGAATACACACTAGGAAAATTCTAGATACTACACAATAGCATGGAATTTCAAAAACCTTACACTCACAGCACATGCTCAATTCAAGACAAATTCAGTAGACTCTTAACTCAGCTAATCACAAGAATTCAAAATTAAGCTTTAAGCACATAGAGTCACATTCAAGAGCCTAGGTGTCTCAACCAAAGTTATACAACTGGTTAACATGCTTCTCAATTAAAACCACTTGCATCTCACAATCATGCATAACACATAACAAGAAAATCAAGCCATCAATTAGCTAAGGGTTCAAAAACAAAAACCTATTGACTAATTTTCCCTCAAGGCGGTCGTCATCCATCCATCGTCAGGAAAAGTACATAATTATGACTGAAAAGTTATGTAAAAACAAATAAAAAAATTTATTTCTCGGTTCAAAGTGCCCCTCTTTGGGAAAGAACCAAAAAGAAAAACCAAAGGGTGGGTGAACTGTGCTCAATTCAAAATTTTTCAACAAAAACATTATACCCAGCACCACATTCACCCGAAATAAATTAGCACAAAATTCTGAAATTTCCCTCACCCCACATTTAATTTATGCTATGTCCCCAAAGCATCAAGTGCAATTAAAACAAGGGTGAGAGATACTTCCTGAGGCCTCTAGGCCTAGCTAATAGTATGTTTTTCTCCATTTTTGAGCATGTAGGTCATCGACCCCACACTCATATTTTTGTCATGCTCCTTAGCTTTCACTTTCATGGGTACTCAGACGTTCCCTGAATCTATGCTTACAAACCAAAAAAAATAACAACAAGTGAATAATAACCAAAAATTACAAACAAACTAAAAAGAAAGTGAACATGTGGTACTCTTGGGTTACCTCCCAAGAATTGCATTATTTTATACCGCGGCACGACACATCAAGTTTCGCCACTTTTTCCTCTACTTTGAGGATATGAATCTCACCCCTAATTTCTTCTCCAGTTTCTTGTCATGCTCCAGGGGTGGTGGTGAAAAAATGAAAGGACCAAGCATTAGATGTCGAACCCACATGGACTGGACCAATTTAACGAATTATCAAAGTTCAAGTGTAAAATTAACCTTCACAAGTGTTGATTATAGAAGTTTTTGGGAAATTTTAATTAAGTCTAGGGGTGATAACAAAATAATCAAGAAACAATACAAGCAACAACTAGAGTAAAGGCCTAATAATCATGCAATGCAACAATTCGCAGTGGTTTAAGTATGAAAACTTCAGTTGTTGTCTCACATAATTAAAATGCTATATTCATGGTCTTTCAAGCCTCTAAACACGACAAACTAGTCTCAAACCTACATCGTTGAGCGGGGATGTGACGTCCTAATTCATGAGAAATTTAAATACATGGATGTGGTTTACGGAGTTTGTGCTCTTGATTATGGACTTTCGTACCTCTAATCATTTAACCTGACTTAGTTTCTCAACTACTTCTACGAGTGGTGATGTGACAATTCTAAGTCGATGTCTAGCTCATCCCGTTTTATAACCAACCAAGGAAAATTAGGTATAATTTCTATCCTAATCACTAATCTTATCGTAAAGATAAGAACTTACTCCCTACATTCTTATGTTCTAGCATAGGGTTACTCTTCTGAGCTTTTACCTAAGCTTAACAAATGTGTTTTCATGGTGATCAAGCATAAAAACAACAAGAATAAAGAATGTAAGACAAAACAATAAGTAAAACTCAACCCAATGAAGAATTCATGCAATTACAATCATATTACGTAGCCTCAACCCTAGAGGAAGGGTTTTATCCACTCATGTTCATACAAATACTCAAAAACATGATTACAGTAACGTGCTTACAAGAATAATATAAAAGAGAAGGCAAAACAATGAACCGTATGTAGAGTTATTCACTTCTCCCTTCGCTCCTTTACGGTTTCCCAAAGATATTTCGTGATAAATGATTTTAGAAGGGTTCAATTTACAATAAATTGGAAAAATGCAAATTTTGGCCTGTGGTGAAACAGCTCCGTGGCACGCTGCCCATCGCGGAGATTTGCCTCCATGGCACGGAGCTTAATGCGGAGATCAGTCTCTGTGACACGGAGCAATTGCGCAGGCTCACTGTTTGATAGCCCCTGCATATATAAATTAATTCTTTGCTCCATGGCACGTTGTTGAACACCCTAATACTTCTCTGTGGCACAATGTTGACTCCAAATGTCCTTTTTAGCTTGTCTCATCATCCATAATCTGTCCCTTAACATTTATCTTCAAGATTAGGACCATTATCTTTACATTGAGGTCCATACATTTTAATTTCAACCTACAAAGAGAGCTAATCGCATTTGTTTGTCCATGGCCACAAATTACACAAAATTCTTGAGATTATTCTTAAATTAAGGTACAACATGGGCAAAACATGGGTATAAAATAGTATTTGGATATGTAAATATGTCCAAGATCACTAACCCACACTTAAAGTCTTGTTCGTCCTTCATAAATCCTTTACATCTCATGCACAAGGAAGACTCACAAATTACCAATTGACTCAAGATGACTCAAATTAAGGACACAATGACTGATTTAGATGGCAAGTTCAAATAAAGATTGGTATATATATAATATATTACACAATTCAAATCCAACACAACCAAGTTAAGACCTCCTAGCCTCAAGAATCAACTCTACAGTCACAGAAAACTAATGTACATTAGCCAATAAAAAAGTCCAACATGAATTCTATCTTTTCTCAAACATGTGCCCTTACAACAAGAGAGATACCCATTTTTCACTCGCAAGTTTTCCAATTATAACATATATGGATATATGAATAAGCATTTAACTTACTCTCAAGAAGAATTCACATGCATCATGTATTGACCCATAAGCTTGCCTTTAGTGTATTACTCTGCTAATTTAGGAATGTTTGAAAGTAAGATCAAGTAGGACTTATCAGGTTGTAGTGTAAGCTAAGGAACGAGTACGTACTATTCTGGCCAATAATAGTTGCTATCTTCCCCAAGCTCTTTTAATACATCACACTTTCATTATGGACATCTCTTCTCTTACTTCACCTTTATTTTTTTCACTCATAAATTTTCTCTTTTGTTTTTCCATTTGTTTAAGCACACTTAGCTTATTAGTAAGGAGTACTTAAGAAACTTTTTCATTCTTTCGTTCTCTTACTCCCTACCAATACTCATGCATTTTCAAACAAGTGCACTTCTAATCTTTTCCTCAACTCCCCCAACCGTTATTTTTCCTTCTTTTTCTCGATTCTCACTCCTTTACTCTTTTGGATTTTTCACTTAAGCGCTTAGGAGTTTTGGATCAACTTCAAGGCTATTAGAAGAAAAGGATTAAGCTTATGGTGCAGCTATCAAAGAATAGGCATAAGGCTCAATGGGGCTAACTAGGATCAGACATTCAAGGTAGGTAAAGTGAGGGATAATAATTAGGTTCATTTAAAGAAATGCCTAAATCATCTCCTATAATCGACATCCCTCATTTCATTTTATGTACACACTAGGCAAGTTCCAAACACCGCACAATAGCATGGAATATAAAACCTTACACTCACAGCACATACTCAATTCAATACAAATTCAATAGACTCTTAACTCAGCTAATCACAAGAATTTAAAATTAAGCTTTAAGCACATAGAGTCACATTCAAGAGCCTAGGTGTCTCAGCCAAAGTTATACAACTGGTTAACATGCTTCTCAATTAAAACCACTTGCATCTTACAATCATGCATAGCACATAACAAGAAAATCAAGCCATCAATTAGCTAAGGGTTCAAAAACAAAAACCTATTGACTAATTTTCCCTCAAGACGGTCGTCATCCATCCATCGTCAGGAAAAGTACGTAATTATGACTGAAAAGTTATGTAAAAACAAATAAAAAATTTTATTTCTCGATTCAAAGTGCCCCTCTTTGGGAAAGAACCAAAAAGAAAAACCTAAGGCTGGGTGAACTGTGCTCAATTCAATATTTTTCAACAAAAACATTATACCCAGCACCACATTCAGCCGAAATAAATTAGCACAAAATTCTGAAATTTCCCTCACCCCACATTTAATTTATGCTATGTCCCCAAAGCATCAAGTGCAATTAAAACAAGGGTGAGAGATACTTCCTGAGGCCTCTAGGCCTAGCTAACAACATGTTTTTCTCCATTTTTGAACACGTGGGTCATCAACCTCACACTCATCGTCGTCCATGATCCTTAGCTTCCTCTTCTAGGGGTACTCAGACTTCCGCCTAATATTTGCTTAATTCACTACCAAAAACAACTACAAAGTTAAAATTAACAAAAATTAAAATAAAAGGAAAATAAAATATTACCTGTGGTACCCTTGGGTTGCCTCCGAAGTAGCGCCTTTTTTTATGTCATGGCACGCTGCATCAAGTTTCACCACTTTTTCCTCCACTTTGAGGATATGAATCTTACCCATAATGTCTTCTCCAGTTTCCTCTCATGCTCCACGGGTGGTGGTGAAAATGAAAGGACCAAGCAGTAGATGCCGTCTCTGGCACCTATTGGCCCCCACATAAGTGAAGTCATTTTGTCTCTTGGAATTCGCAAATTTCAGAATAAATTTCAGAATATAGGGGACTTGTTCCTCTTCTACACCTTTCTCAACAAGCTTGGAAGACTCTATTTCTATGTTGTCAACTAAACTTAATATCGAGAAATGCTTTGAGTGGGGTACAATATTAAAACTGCATTGTGCTTGACCTCCTTACTTGTGTACACCTTCTCCACATTAACATCTGACTCCACCTGAATGTCAAGTGGTTGGAACTCTATCTCTCCTTTCATGACTGGATTGGCCATATGTGTGAGACCATCACGTAGACTCTCAGGAGCTTCTAACTGTTGAGCTTATTCCAAGAACTCACCATTTTCTTCTCCTTGCAGTCCCTCTTGAGCATTGGCTAAGACCGTTTCTTGCAAATCAACGCGAGCTTCAGCCTCAATCATCAACTCCGTGAACTTAGTGCTTTTCATCTCTAGGGCCTCGCCATTTTCCTTAGTCTAAACTCTCATTACTTCCATCTTCTCCCTCATCGCTTCTGTCTGCTCAAGGACCTGTTTTAACATGTTTTCTATCTGATTGTGTTCCAAGTCCTCCTTTTCATCATTCTTGTACTCATCAAAAACAACATAAGGATCATTGTAGGGGCTTGAGGGAAGGGAATATGCGTTTGGAAAACCATCCCAATAGCCATCTTGACCACCACATATACTACAAGTGTGACAGTGTTTCCACAAGTGGGGTCCTCCAAAATTCATACAGAACTCACTGAAATATGAGTATCCACCATTCAACCTATTTGTGTTCCGTGATGTCATGTCAAGAAGGGTATCAAACTAAAAAAAAATAAAAGAAATCTAAAACTAATAATTTTTTTTCAACACTTAGAAAATTTTACATCAACACAAAAATAAGAAATTCACCAATTTTTCCAGTCCCCAACAACGGCGCCAAAAACTTGTCGCGTCCCAATGCACGTGCAAGTAAACGCGGTCGTACAAGTAATACAATGGCCCTTTTCAGAGCCCGATGTCGAACCCACAGGGACTGGACCAATTAAGTGAATTATCAAGTTCAAGTGTAAAATTAACCTTCACAAGTGTTGATTATAGAAGTTTTTGGGAAATTTTAATTAAGTCTAGGGGTGATCACAAAATAATCGAGAAACAATACAAGAAGCAACTAGAGTAAAGGACTAATAATCATACAATGCTACAATTCGCAGTGGTTCGAGTATGAAAACTTTAGTTGTTGTCTCACATAATTAAAATGTTATGTTCATGATCTTTCGAGCCTCTAAACATGACAAAATAGTCTCAAACCTACACTGTTGAGTGGGGATATGAAGTCCTAATTCATTAGCAATTTAAATACATGGATGTGGTTTATGGAGTTTTTGCCCTTGATTATGGAATTTCGTACCTCTAATCATTTAACCGGACTAAATTTCACAACTACTTCTATGAGTGGTGATGTGACAATTCTAAGTCGGTGTCTAGCTCATCCCGTTTTATGACCAAGCAAGGAAAATTAGGTATAATATTTATCCTAATCACTAATCTTATTGTAAAGATAAGAACTTTCTCCATACACTCTTAGTCTCTAGCCTAGGGTTACTCTTTCGAGAATTTACCTAAGCTTAATGAATGTGTTTTCATGGTGATCAAACATAAAAACAACAATAATAAAGAATGTAAGACAAAACAACAACTAAAATTCAACACAATGAAGAATTCATGCAATTACAATCATATTACGTAGCCTCAACCCTAGAGGAAGGGTTTTAGCCACTCATTGTTATACCCCGTAAGATTCCCGGCACCCAGATGGGCAATTCGCGCGTTGGTTAAGCATATTTGAAAGCCATACGTGCTAGGAAAAGGCCCGGGAAAGGATCGGACGAGTAGCCTATCAAACCATCGCGGAAGGAGCTGGGGCAGAGCCCCTCCGCGATGGCAACGTGTCACGGAGGTGGAGCCTCCGCGTTGGCTCCGTGACACATTGGGCCTGTCCAGGCCCAAGTATATAAAGCTCCACTTTTGTTTTAAATGAAATAATTTTCATAATTTCCAGCGAAAACAGAGAGAAAAACCAGAGAGGAAAAGGGAACGAAGGTTTCTTGATATTTTCGTCCGATTACGCTGCCAAACGTAGTCCAAATCTAAATTAACTCCAGATACCGAAGTATTTAGCAGCAGGGAGCATTCCTACAGATTTAGTTTCACGAAATACGGCCGACGAATCGTCGTGCAACCGGGCTAAGGTAAGTGGAATTGCTCCAAACTAGTGTCTATGTGTTCCTAGCTGTGAAGTGAATATTTCTCCCTTCTGGACTTCTGAAAAATAGCAAGTTTTCGACCGTCTTTCGATAGGCCTAAGTTTAGGCTATAATTATATCGAAAGTGACGTCGTCTTTCATAATAATGTTGTATTTAATGCTAATTGACATGTATACGAATGCAGTTGGGAGAAATACCAAAATACTTACCGAGCTACGCCAGTTAGTCGGGAAATCAGAAGCGAAGGTATGTAAAGCTAGTTTCCTCAGCAAGCTAGTAGTCTCGGTATAGTAAAATAGTTTAAAGGCTAGTAGAATGTTCAGAAGTCGTGTGTTATGTTTATTATGAATGTTGGTACGATATTGGAAGCATCATGTTATGTATAGCGTGAAACTTGCTAGCATGATATAAATTCTAATACAAAGTGTTAGGAACTGTACAGCATGCCCAGTATGTGATTTAGTAAAGTATGTTAGGATATTATCGTATTCAGTTGAAACTTAGTAAAGCAGTAAAAGTATCTGAAGGGTATCTCAGAAGTAGAATGGTAGATTAAAGTAAAGTTTAGAAAGCATGTTAGAAATAGTAAATCATGTTACTATAGAAGCTCAGTTATACAGCATGATTTCCAGCAGAAAAAAACTATATCCTGTTCAACATTAGACTCAGTACAGTATGGCAGAAGATTGTATGTGTATATATATATATATATATATATATATACCATTATCAGTCTCAGCATGTATTAAATACATACATATCACTATCACTAGTTCAGCATATAGTATCTACAGATACATTATCATCATTAGCTTCAATATGTGGTATATGCATATAGTATTACTAGTTGAGACCACTGTATTGTCTTGGGATTGGATTAGCTAGCATTCATGACCGCCCCAGGGTTAATAGCTGTATCGACTCGTCCGCCAGAGGGCGAGGATACGTCACTCTACGGAGTGGCATGCCGTCCCACAGGGGACGAAGATGGGATGCTAGTTTCCCCATATTGTGCCTTGGTCGGCCCTTTTACACCCCCGTCGAGCGGGTACGCCCGGGGTGTTGATTCAGGAGTCCTTCGGACTTAGGTACAGTTATAGTTAGGGGCTCAGTGAGCCCAAGTGCATACCCAGGGGATCGGCAGGATGCTTATTGTTATTACAGGAGATGGGACGACCGGGGTAGGGGTATAGATTGCGTGTTGATTGTACCTCCCGGTTTATGGGGGCCGGGTAAGGTTGTGTGTGCTATGCTATGTTATGTTATGTTGTGCCATGTTATACTAGATATGAGTAGATCGACAATAGAGCGATACATATCCAGGTATGACTCCTACTCCCTCCAGCATAGTTGAGAGTAGGCATAGCTTTACGTTTTCAGTCAGTTAGTCTATTCCTTCCTATTTCAGTTCCATCAGTTGTATTGTTGTTTTTAGATATTTCTTTCAGTTATTGTTTTACATACTCAGTACCAGTGGCACTGACGCCCAGTGGGGCGCTGCATTACTTGCCTGCAGGTACTCATAGACGAGAGGCTGATACCTCGTGATTCCAGTTAGCTCACAGGGTCATCAGCTCCAGTCATCCGGAGCTAGATAGCTAGAGGTTTATCCCTTTTCTTTTGTTGTACAGTATGGGTAGGTCGGGGCCCTGTCCCAACCATCTAATCAGTGTTCTTAGAGGCTTGCAGTCTGTATATATTTCCCTGTGGTCAGCTGAGCCAGTCGTGTGAGGCCGTGCAGTTTGTTGTAGCTGTTTAGCATTTCTGTTTATGTTGGCCGTGTGAGGCCTCTGTTGACAGTAGTGGTGACCTCGCCGGTCACGTAGTTTTCCAGTATTCCATTGTTGAGTTTCAGATAACTAGACAGCATGGTGGCCTTGTCAGCCCGCATAGGTTCTTTGTTATGAGTGTGTTTCTGGTTAGCTGTTATTACAGGTACAGGTGGATATACGCCTAGTCGGCCGGAGGCTGTATTTACAGTCGTTATATAGCCCGTTGTTTCCCTGAATCTGAGTTAGAGCCAGCCAGGCACCAGATGTGCTTAGGCTCAGTAGTCTAGTGGTTCAGGTCCTAATAGGGCACCAGGTGCCAGTCATACCCCCCAAAGCGGGGTGTGACAAACTTGGTATCAGAGCAGGTCGCATCCCAGGTAGTCTGCAAGCCGTGCTGAGTAGAGTCCTGCCTATGGGTGTGTTGTGCACCACATACTATGGGTTGGAGGCTGGAAGGCATGATAGGATGGTTGCTTTTTATTCTTATTCAGTCGTGCTGTAGTGCGGTAGAGTATAGGGTTGAGTCCCTAGAGCTTACTATATTCTTTGGTTACAGATAATGTCAGACCAAAGACATCCTATCACAGGCTGGAGCTTAGATATTGCAGCAGGGGAAGGCACCAGTAGGCTGCTTCACCCTCATTTAGAAGCAGCCCGATCAGAGGGCACTACAGAGGCATCGTCCCAGCCTTCTCAGCAGTCTCCACCACATCATGAGCCACTTGGGGAGACACTATCTCTAACCGTCCCTATACCGATACCTTCCGACCAGGAGGTTAGGAGTGCGGTATTCATGTTAGCACAGATGATGGCTGCTCAGCGTCAGCCTATGCTGTCTACAGTTGCGGAGTCGTCAGGAGGGCCCGGTAGTTTGAGGGTCCGAGAGTTTTTGGCTCTGAATCCCCCACAGTTTACAGGTACGGACCAGACAGAGGATCCTCAGGATTTTCTAGATCAGATGCAGAGAATTTTCAGGGTTATGCATGCCACGCCTACAGAATCGGTTGAGTTGGCAGCATTCCGGTTACGGGACATCGCCGTATTGTGGTATGAAAGCTGGGAACGGTCCCGAGGGAGAGATGTTTCCCCTCTGACTTGGTCCAGCTTCTCAGGAGCTTTTCTGGATCACTATTTTCCACGGGAGATTCGACAGGCCCGGGTGGATCAGTTTCTACACTTAGAACAGGGGCCATGAGTGTTCGGGAATACGCCTTGCGGTTTGATTCTTTGGCCCGGTACGCACCGGCCTTTGTTGATACCATGGCATCCAGAGTACACCGCTTCATCATGGGGTTGAATCCAGAATATGTTGAGGCTTGTATTACAGCCACACTGCGAGAGGACATGGATATTGCCCGAGTTCAGGCATTTGCCCAGAATATTGAGGGCATCAGGCAGCGACATCGGGAGATCAGGAGGACCAATCAGGAACAGCGCCGCAGGGACAGACCAGTTGAGTTACAGAGGGAGGCTCGGGGAGGACCTAGGCCACGATTGTTAGACAGGCCGCCCAGGCCCCCGCCTCCACCACAGCCGCAGAGGGGTAGATTTAGCCGCAGGGGGCAGTCAGAGACTGGCAGAGGCTCGCAGATTGCAGATTCAGCATTATAGAGGAGGGCGGAGCAGAGTAGGTATACCCTACTACTTTGACCTATATGCAGCCGACGTCATTCTGGAGCATGCAGGTATGGCTCCATCGGATGTTATATTTGTGGCCAAGAGGGCCATTTGATGAGAGATTGCCCAGCCAGAGGTCAGGAGGATTGGGATAGACAGGACAGGGCATCCGCAGGGTCACGAGCTACAGCATCCTTAGCAGGGCACAGGCCCTCAGTTTCAGCAGGCAGGGGCCGGGGCAGATCAGGGGCCTTCAGTGTAGGTGCGAGTCCAAGCCGCACATATGCTTTACCAGGGAGGCAGGATTCAGAAGCGTCACCTGATGTTGTGACAGGTATGATAACTATCTGCTCACACTCTGCTTATGTATTGATTGATCCAGGATCTACTTTGTCCTACATTACTCCATTTGTGGCACGAAAGTTCAATATTGCACCAGAACTATTGCAGCAGCCCTTTTCAGTATCCACGCCCGCCGGTGACTCTATTGTAGCTAGCATAATTTACCGAGGGTGTACAGTAGAGGTTGCTGACCGTCAGACCACAGTAGATCTGGTTGAGTTAGAAATGATAGACTTCGATGCCATAATGGGTATGGATTGGCTAGTGCCGTGCTTTGCCAATGTTGAATATTGGACCAAGACGGTCCAATTCCATTTTCCAGGAGAAGCAGAGCGGGAGTGGAAGGGCAGCACCGCTACGCCAAAAGGTAGGTTTATTTCCTACCTTCAGGCGAGGAAATTGATATCTAAGGGATGTATTTACCATCTAGTCAGAGTTTAGGATGTTCGGGCAGAATCCCCGACACTCCAGTCTGTTCCGGTGGTGAACGAGTTCCCTGATGTGTTTCTAGATGAGTTACCTGGTATTCCCCCAGAAAGGGAAATAGATTTTGCTATTGACTTGTTACCAGGCACTCAGCCAATATCAATTTCTCCCTATCGTATGGCTCCTGCAGAACTCAGATAGTTGAAGGAGCAGTTGAAAGATTTTCTAGATAAAGGTTTCATCAGGCTGAGTACTTCATCATGGGGTGCGCCAGTTCTATTTGTGAGGAATAAAGATGGCTCGCTCCGTATGTGCATAGATTATCGGCAGTTGAATAAAGTTACTGTGAAGAACAAGTACCCACTCCCCAGAATAGATGATTTATTTGATCAGTTACAGGGAGCCAGATACTTCTCCAAGATTGACTTGCGGTCCGGATATCACCAGGTTCGAGTTCGTGAAAGAGATATTCCTAAAACGGCGTTCAGAACCCGATATGGACACTTCAAATTTTTAGTCGTGTCCTTCAGTTTAACGAATGCCCCTACAATATTCATGGACCTGATGAACAACATTTTCAGACCTTTTCGGGACCTGTTTGTAATAGTATTCATTGATGACATTCTGGTGTATTCTCCCTCTGAAGCAGATCACCGGACTTATTTGCGGACAGTGCTCCAGACCCTCAGGGACCGCCAGTTATATGCTAAATTTTCTAAGAGTGAATTCAGGCTTAATTCAGTAGCCTTTTTAGGGCATATTGCGTCGGATGCTGGTATACAGGTTGACACGTAGAAGATAGAAGCAGTTAAATCATGCCCTAGGCCTACCACTCCGACTGAAGTCCGTAGCTTTCTGGGATTAGCAGGATATTACAGGAGGTTTGTTGAGGGATTCTCTACTATAACAGCACCTCTGACTAAACTAACGTAGAAAGCAGCAAAGTTTCAATGGACAGAGGCATGTGAGCAGAGCTTCCAGGAGTTAAAAGACAGATTAACCTCCGCCCTAGTGCTAGCATTGCCAGAAGGTACAGAGGGTTATTCAGTATATTGCAACGCATCAGGTGTTGGGTTAGGTTGTGTGTTGATGCAGCATGGTAAAGTGATTGTGTATGCTTCCAGACAGTTGAGGAAACACGAAAAGAATTACCCTACCCACGACCTGGAATTAGCCGCAGTGATCCACGCCTTGAAAATGTGGAGGCATTACCTGTATGGCGTCCATGTTGATATTTTTACAGATCACAAGAGCCTACAGTACATCTTCACTCAGAGGGAGTTGAATCTGCGGCAACGTCGCTGGTTGGAGCTGTTAAAGGATTATGATGTGAATATTCTATACCACCCAAGAAAAGCCAATGTGGTAGCAGATGCTCTCAGTCGTAAGTCCATGGGGAGTTTGACGTATTTGCAGCCCGAGCAATGGGAATTGGTCAGGGAGATACATCAGTTAGCTAGCCTAGCCGTTCGTGTAGCAGAAACAGAGGACGGTAGAGCGGTAATTCAGAACACCGCCGTGTCATCATTAGTTGTGGAAGTGAAAGAACGGCAATATGAGGACCCTTACCTGATCTAGCTCAAAGACAGAATCCAATAGGGTAAAGCGCCAGATTTTCAGGTAATTGAGGAAGAAGTGCTGTTTGTAAAGGTCGCCTATGTGTTCCAGATGTTTCAGGGCTTCGCCAAGAGATTATGAACGAGGTACATTAAGCCTGTTATTCTCTTCACCCCGGTGCGACAAAAATGTACCACGATATCAAAGAAAACTACTGGTGGCCAGGTATGAAAAGAGAAATTGCTGAATTTGTAGCTCAGTGTCCTAACTGCCAATAGGTGAAAGCAGAACATCAGAAACCAGGCAGTTTGACTCAGGATATAGCTGTACCTCTCTGGAAATGGGAAGCAGTGAATATGGATTTTGTAGCAGGATTACCCCGTACTAAACACAGACATGACTCTATATGGGTGATAGTAGACAGATTGACAAAATCAGCTCATTTCCTACCGGTAAGAACTACCTTCTCGGCCGAAGATTATGCGGAGTTGTATATCCGAGAAATAGTCAGGTTGCATGGAGTACCAGTATCCATTATTTCAGACAGAGGAGCACAGTTTACGGCTAGATTTTGGCGGTCGTTTCAGAGAGGTCTGGGAATGCAGATTAATCTAAGCACAGCATTCCACCCTCAGATAGATGGACAGGCTGAGTGCACTATTCAGATGCTCGAAGATATTTTGCGAGCATGTGTGCTAGATTTCGGTGGTAGCTGGGATGAGAATTTGCCGTTAATGAATTTGCTTATAATAACAGCTATCACTCAGCCATCCAGATGGCACCTTTTGCGGCTTTATACGGGTGAAAATGCAGATCACCGATTGGTTGGTTTGAAGTAGGAGAATCAGCGTTGGTTGGGCCAGACATTGTTCAGCAGTCAGAGGAAAAGGTAAAGCTTATCCGAGAACGCCTACTGACTGCACAGAGCCACCAGAAATCATATGCAGATATGCGGCGCAGAAACCTGGAATTCGATGTGAATGATTAGGTATTTTTGAAAGTGTCTCCGATGAAAGGGGTGATGAGATTTGGCAAGAAAGGTAAGCTCAGTCCAAGATTTGTTGGGCCTTATCAGATTCGTCGAAGAATCGGCCAAGTGGCATATGAGTTGAACTTGCCTCCAGAGCTAGAATCCGTTCATCCGGTATTTCATGTATCTATGCTGAGGAAATGCATAGGAGACCCGTCCAGAGCAGTCCCAGTCCAGGATATCTAGGTTACAGAAGAGCTGGCCTATGAAGAGGTTCCAGTGGCTATCCTAGACAGACAGATTCGCAGATTGAGAACTAAAGATATTGCGTCTGTCAAAGTATTGTGGCGTAACAGGAACTAAGAGGAGATGACATGGGAAGCTGAGGAAGATATGAAAGCTAAATATCCTCACTAATTCCAGGCCTAGTCAGGCGAGATGTATGTCCGTATTATTAGTTATGCAGTACTATTATAGTTGTGTATGTATAAATGAGAAAGATTGATGTTTAGTTATCCAGTGAATCTTAAAGTATCGTGTGCAGTACCTATATTGGACTTTTCTGCCTTTCAGGTTTTTGGGATAGTCCATATTATAGGGGAAACTCTGCCGAAATTTTCCTAGAAATAAGTTGAGAAGTCCTCTAGATAGCAGTTTCCATTCGAGGATGAATGTTCCTAAGGGGGGGAGGATGTTATACCCCGTAAGATTCCCGGCACCCAGATGGCCAATTCGCGCATTGGTTAAGTATATTTGAAAGCCATACATGCTAGGAAAAGGCCCAGGAAAGGATCGGACGAGTAGCCTATCAAACCATCGCGGAAGGAGCCGGGGCAGAGCCCCTCCGCGATGGCAACGTGTCACGGAGGTGGAGCCTCCGTGTTGGCTCCGTGACACGTTGGGCCTGTCCAGGCCCAAGTATATAAAGCTCCACTTCAGTTTTAAATGAAATAATTTTCATAATTTCCAACGGAAACAGAGAGAAAAACCAGAGAAGAAAAGGGAACGAAGGTTTCTTGATATTTCCGTCCGATTACGCTGCCAAACGTAGTCCAAATCTAAATTAACTCCAGATACCGAGTATTTAGCAACAGGGAGCATTCCTACGGTTTTAGTTCCATGAAATACAGTCGACGAATCGTAGTGCTACCGGGCTAAGGTAAGTGGAATTGCTCCAAACTAGTGTCTATGTGTTCCTAGCTGTGAAGTGAATATTTCTCCCTTCTGGACTTTTGAAAAATAGGTAGTTTTCGATCGTCTTTCGATAGGCCTAAGTTTAGGCTATAATTATATCGAAAGTGACGTCGTCTTTCATAATAGTGCTGTATTTAATGCTAATTGATATGTATACGAATGCAGTTGGGAGAAATAGCGAAAATACTAACCGAGCTACGCCAGTTAGTCGGGAAATCAAAAGCGAAGGTATGTAAAGCTAGTTTCCTCGGCAAGCTAGTAGTCTCGGTATAGTAAAATAGTTTAAAGGCCAGTATAATGTTCAGAAGTCGTGTGTTATGTTTATTATGAATGTTAGTACGATATTAGAAGTATCATGTTATGTATAGCTTGAAACTTTCTAGCATGATATAAATTCTAATACAAAGTGTTAGGAACTGTACAGCATGCCCAGTATGTGATTTAGTAAAGTATGTTAGGATATTATCATATTCAGTTGAAACTTAGTAAAGCAATATAAGTATCTAAAGGGTATCTCAGAAGTAGAATGGTAGATTAAAGTAAAGTTTAGAAAGCATGTTAGAAATAGTAAATCATGTTACTATAGAAGCTCAGTTATACAGCATGATTTCCAGCAGAAAAAACTATATCCTGTTCAACATTAGACTCAATACAGTATTGGCAGAAGATTTTATATATATATATATATATAAATATATACCATTATTAGTCTCAGCATGTATTAAATACATACATATTACTATCACTAGTTCAGCATACAGTATGTACAGATACATTATCATCATTAGCTTCAGTATGTGGTATATGCAGATAGTATTACTAGTTGAGACCACTGTATTGTCTTGGGGTTGGATTACCTCGCATTCATGACCTCCCCAGGGTTAATAGCTGTATCGACTCATCCGCCAGAGGGCGAGGATACGTCACTCCACGGAGTGGCATGCCGTCCCTCAGGGGACGAAGATGGGATGCCAGTTTCCCCATATTGTGCCTTGGTCGGCCCTTATACACCCCCGTCGAGCGGGTATGCCCGGGGTGTTGATTCAGCAGTCCTTCGGACTCAGGTACAGTTATAGTCAGGGGCTCAGTGAGCCCAAGTGCATACCCAGGGGATCGGCAAGATGCTTATAGTTATTACAGGAGATGGGACGACCGCGTTAGGGGTATAGATTGCGTGTTGATTGTACCTCCCAGCTTTTGGGGGCCGGGTAAGGTTGTGTGTGCTATGCTATGTTATGTTGTGTTGTGCCATGTTATACTAGATATGAGTAGATCGACAATAGAGCGATACATATCCAGGTATGACTCCTACTCCCTCCAACATAGTTGAGAGTAGGCATAGCTTTACGTTTTCAATCAGTTAGTCTATTCCTTCCTATTTCAGTTCCATCAGTTGTATTGTTGTTTTCAGATATTTCTTTCAGTTATTGTTTTACATACTCAGTACCAGTGGTACTGACGCCTAGTGGGGGCTGCATTACTTGCCTGCAGGTACTCATAGACGAGGGGCCGATACCTCATGATTCCAGTCAGCTCACAGGGTCATCAGCTCCAGTCATCTGGAGCTAGATAGCTAGAGGTTTATCCCTTTTCTTTTGTTGTACAGGATGGGTAGGCTAGGGCCCTGTCCCCACCATCTTATCAGTGTTCTTAGAGGCTTGCAGTCTGTATATATTTCCCTGTAGTCAGCAGAGCCGGTCGTGTGAGGCCGTGCAGTTTGTTGTAGCTGTTTAGCATTTCTGTTTATGTTGGCCGTGTGAGGCCTCTGTTGACAGTAGTGGTGACCTCGCCGGTCACGTAGCTTTCCAGTATTCCATTGTTGAGTTGCAGATAACTAGACAGCATGGTGTCCTTGTCAGCCCGCATAGGTTCTTTGTTACGAGTGTGTTTCTGGTTAGCTGCTATTACAGGTACAGGTGGCTATAGGGCTAGTCGGTCGGAGGCTGTATTTACAGTCGTTATATAGCCCGTTGATTCCCTGAATCTGAGTTAGAGCCAGCCAGGCACCAGATGTGCTTAGGCTCAGTAGTCTAGCAGTTCAGGTCCTAGTAGGGCACCAGGTGCCAGTCATACCCCCCAAAGCGGGGTATGACACTCATGTTCATAGAAATACTCGAAAACATGATTAGAGTAATGTACTTACAAGTATAATTAAAAGAGAAGGAAAAACAATGAACCCTAGGTAGAGTTCTTCACTTCTCCCTTATCTCCTTTAAGGTTTCCCAAATATATTTCGTGATAAATGATTTTAGAAGCTAAGGTTTTAATTTATAATAAGTTGGAAAAATGCAAAATTTGGCCTATGGTGAAACAGCTCCATGGCACGCTGCCTATCACGGAGATTTGCCTCCGTAGCACGGAGCTTAACGCGGAGATCGGGCTCTGCGACATGGAGCAATTGCGTAGGCTCACTGTTTGATAGCCCCTGCGTATATAAATTAATTCTTTGCTCTGTGGCACATTGTTGAACGCACCAATGCTTCTCTGTGGCATGGAGTTGACTCCAAATGTCCTTTTTAGCTTGTCTCATCATCCATAATCCATTCCTTAACATTTATCTTCAAGATTAGGACCATTATCTTCACATTGAGCTCCATACATTGGCAATTTCAACCTACAAAGAGAGCTAATCTCCGTTGTTAATCTCTTTTTCCTATTCAATACCTCCTTGGTCCAGTAAGTAAGAATAAGGAAAGTCCTAACATTTACAACAATCAAGAATCAATAAAAACGAAGGGAAAAACAATAGTCGTCCTCAGCACCGTACCCACAGGCTTGGTGACAATTCGTTAGTGACCACAGGCTTGGTGACAATTCCTTAGGACCTCTGACGAGTCGTGCTTTGCTAAAAATAGTCGTCCTCAGCACCGTACTCAGTTGTGGCAACGGGTCGCCTAACGACTCGTTGTGCCTGGGAATGAGTCGTTAGGCCCCTCGTGGTCTAACTCTTTCAAAATTCCCAGTGCACCTTACGGTTGGTTCCAGTGATCTACCAATGATTCATTTAATCAACTAACAACTCGTTAAGTCTGTTGTCAACTCCATTGGTCACTTTGTCAATAATTTCTCTCCCAGTCTTCACAACTGATTTCAAGACTCGTTACCAAATGTAATGAGTCGTTTCGTCAACCCGTCAGGTGCATTGTCTCTGTATCTTCATAATTCAATAATTTCCCACGCCTTTAGCAACGAGTTGTGCTTCTTGCCAACGACTCGTGAAGTGCCTGGCAGTTACCCTTTCAGTTGTTTTCAGCATTAATTTGCCCAGCTCACTTCCAAACCTGTTTTCCTGCAACATTAAACACAAAACAACATCATACCTATATATAAATACCTGGAATGTGCATAATTTCTTGTTTTTAAGAGTCGAAAGTTCCATAAAATCACGGCACATCAACATCCTCAACTTATAACTTTTGCATGTCCTCAGGCAAAATAAAATAAAATAAAATAAAATAAACTACTTCAACACTTCAATCGAAAGAACTCTCGGAAACTTATGGCTATCACATTTATACATCAAATCAAATTTTCTAACCCCTCCCTCATCGTATCAACTCAACTCACCATGCATATGCAAAATTTCCAACCATGACACAGAGGAATCAAAACATGGAAAAACACTGTCACTTACAACCACGCACATAAATCTATAACACTGACCCAGACAATTTGCAGACGATTTTGTTGACTAAATGCTCTCACCACAAAGAAGTCCCATACTCACACATGTGTATATGATTATTTCAATAAATTTCTCTTGGGACTAAGTAAGATTCACTCGCTCTTACAAAGAAATTCAAACTATGTGCATTCAATACCATAGGCTTGCCTTTACTTTCAATACCTCAATTTTCAGACAGGTAACTAGGATCACTATAGGACTTTCTAGGCTTGTAACGTAGGCTCGGGCTCGGGTATGGTACATATGGAACTAGTAGCTTAACCCTCCGTGGCACTATACACCTCTTGACTCCACTTTTCACTTTTTTTCCTATTTTCTCCCCTTTTTCCTTTAACTGCTTCTACTTTTCTTTGCATTTGCAACTATGGATGTGGTTTCTCTTTATTCAAGATTTCATTGATGTCACTTTTTTTTTCTTTTCTTTTCTTTTATTGCTCTTTGAAAACAATTTCTATTTCTTGCTTTTCTCTACATTATGCATACTGCACCCACTCTTTCCTTTTTCATTACCCAATTTTAATTCCACCCGACTCTTCTTAATCACCCCTATAATAGCCACCCTCAACTTAGGCGATTTGCCTGAGTTGAGGTTCACAATGTCCAAGGAGGGACCAGGGCCAAAACAGGTTCATTCTTAATAAAAGCAGGAAGGTGAATTGGTGTAAATAAAAAGAAAGGTCGATTTAAGCTCAAACATTTGGATCAAGGGATTTTTATTCTCTTTTGGTAGGTCTTTTAAGGCTAAAGTGGACTCATAAATCAAAAATGGTCTATGATCCTTTCCTAGTTTCCTATCCTCTATCTCGGCCAAGCAAGTTCTAGATTGACACACACAACTGACTTTAGCTATTAAACCTCACTCACACATAGCACAGGTCAACATTATCACTTCTACTGACTGCTAGTTCAGGTACAACCATACAATGGTAAACATGTTCATAGTTTCAATGCCATGCAGAGATTCACAAAGGTCATACTTGTCAACTTTCACATACACATATAAAAAAAATTCAGAAGGGTATTAAATTATCAATAACCAAAAATCAACAATTTAAGCTCTTGACTGCCTTCAGTTTACCTAACTTTCTTCCAACTGACACAAAACAACAAAAAAACATAAAACCCTAAACATGTCGGTTCTACGAGATATGGAACACCTGAGGGAAAGATATCCAACAAGAAAAACCCTCGGGTTACTTTCAGCAAAAGCATGCATAGGTATCCCTCCCCACCCCCATCAAGAAAAGCATGTGTCATCCTCAACGCATATATATATCCAACAAAACTAGAGAAATAGGGAACATACCTGTGCGATCTAGGTGTCAACTACCCGGTCGGTGGAGGGTGTAGATACGCCTCCAATGTTATCTGCAACATTACCATCTTAACCCAATGTATTTTCTGATCCAATAGAGCTTGTTCCTTTTCCACGAGCTCTCACTGCCTCAGTCTCAGCTTTCTGTCGAGCCTCCTCTCTCGATACATGCAGCGCTCTCTCTATCTCACTCCTCTCTCATTTTTGCTGATGGAGCAGAAAAGCATCATCATCGAAACTTGCCTCCTCATGAGGCCTCTTTCCCTTATTGATCTTGGGCAGATTTATATGCCCAAGTGATACTCAAAAGTATCATTTGCGCCTTGTTTATCTAGCAATGTGTATACATTTTCATGTAATTGGTAATAAAATGTAAATTTATACTAACCAACATGATTAGCATTGTTTTGTAGGTAAAATGTGATTTCGAGAAGCTAAAATGCATGTTGGACGATATTGGAGTTGGACTTGGATGCGAGCAAGGGACAAGGCATTGGACAACATGATTTAAAGGGGCTCCGCGATGGAGCCGTGTCACGCTGCCATCGCAGAGGCATTCTGCCTGGAGGGTGAAAATTCACCATATTTCCAGTGGAGGTCCGCGTTTGCTTCGTGGCACGGAGCCAGTGCTCCGCGATGCACGCTGTGCCACGTGGAGCTTAAATTACCGGACCCCCAGTTCCAGTGAGGGTCCGCGTTCACGGCGTGTCACGGAGGCAGTGCTCCGCGATGCACTCCGTGACACGTTGCTCATTATTCCGGGAAAAATTCCCACTAGTATAAATAGAACACTTAAGTGTATTTTTCATAATTCAGACTTGGTGGAGCAAGGACGTGGATTACAGGAAGTTGAGGGATGAAAAGTTCAGGGTTTTTTCTCTCTTTCTTTCTTCTCTAATTCAATTGTTTGTATGATTAACACTCATTTTATGATGATTAATCCACAAATGAGTGGCTAATTCCCTTCCTTGCTGATGTTATGAACACTTGTGATGAATTTTGATTATTAATTATATGGTTTTTCATCTTTTTCTTCCATGTTGTTCTATTAATTCTTGTTTCTACTGCATTGGTGTGTGGCCTACATTAATGTACATCTAAAAAGTCTGATTTCACTCGAGAGAGCACGAAATTGGAAAGTTGTGAATTAATAGGATATTGTTCTTTACTTGATTTGGAAAAATTGAGTTTTGATGTGCATTCAGGATAGAAATATACCTGAAAGTCGTATTAGTCAATTTAGGAACCAGAATTATATGGCTAGAACATGAATTGCATTTGATCAAAGAAATGTAGACGGATGGTTCATGATTCTTAAGTGAGATTAAATACGAGAGTTTTAATCTCTTGGCAAATGTTCTTGGCTAGCAACTGGATCAAAAGATTAACCAATTTATGATGATAATCAGTTCATTACATGTTCTTTAACCTCAGCATGCTTTTATCCATAGTCCAAATTCAAAGTACATAATTGTTCTTAGTTTTAGTATAAAAATCTATAATACAAAATATCCACTTTTTGGTCACTTTGTTGTCAGCATATTCAGAAGTAAAATAGAGTAAACTTGAGCAAATTGCACTTAACCCAAGTCTCTGTGGATCGATACTTGGCTTACTCAAGCCACTTACTACTTGTTCGACCATGTGCACTTGTGTGTCGATTTTATAACCCCAGAACCACCCGAACAAGTTTTTGGCGCCGCTGCCGGGGACTTGGCAATTGGTGAATTTGTTTTAAGTGTTAATTTACTGTATTTTTATTTTTTTCTTAAGTGTTAACAACTTGGTCTTAGCCTGTATTTTGCAGACTTAATTGCTGTGAACACTGGCAAGAGACAAAGAGCTGGTGGAATCTTATATAGAGCCCGAATGTATATTTCACAGTAAACGAAGAGAAGTTCTACAAAGGAAGCTGCAGTTGATCAGACAGATGATTATGGAGCAACAAAATCCACCGGTTGTAAGGGCAGTTTTAGTGCCCGAAGAAGCAGCAACAAGGCCGGTTCGCGAGGTGGCAATCCCACATGCCTATAATGTTACATCCAGTATCCGCAAACCAGAGCCTGGAGGGAGATTTGAACTCAAGCAAAATATGGTGCAATTGTTGCACACAAGCGGGCAATTTACCGGTCTCCCTCATGAAGACCCACAACAGCATCTCCAAAACTTTTTGGAGATAAGTGACACTTACATACCCGCTGGAGTGTCACCTGATTATGTTCGGCTTACATTATTTCTGTTCTCATTACTCGGAGAAGCCAAGAGGTGGTTGAAAGCTGAGCCACCAAATTCTATTTCAACGTGGGATGATCTTGCACGAAAGTTCTTGATAAGGTTTTTTCCCTCTGGTAAAACAGCAAGACTTAGAAGTCAAATTCTAAGTTTCAAACAGAGGGAGGGAGAAAATTTATATCAAGCCTGGGAGAGATTTAAATCCATGTTGCGGGACTGTCCTCATAATCATCAGTCCAATGAGGTGTTGGTGCACACATTTATTGAGGGTTTGGAACCCCACACCAAAATATTGCTAGATTCAGCAGCTGGAGGGCAAGCGCTCGAAAAGACTTATGAGGAGCTGTATACCTTGCTAAACCGGATTTCACAGGGCAATCCAGAATGGAATGCTGATTCATCACGAGGTGGGGCAAGGAAAGCAGCAGGAGTGCTTGAAGTGGATGGGTTTACAGCTATCGCTGCACAGATAGCTGCCTTGCAAAATCAATTGAACAACCACTTCAGCAACATGACTTTGAACCAGCCGTCAGCTCTAGTTAATGCAGTCCAGCAATTGTGGTGTGAAGTGTGTGGAAGCAGTGAGCACTCAGCTGAGTGCTGTGGAGCCAATCCTGACTCGGTAAACTTTGTGGGTAATGCACAAAGAAATCACCGACAGTATGGTAGTAGCTACAATTCAAATTGGAGGAATCATCCTAACTTCTCATGGGGTAGCAACAACCATCAAGGCCAAAGTTCGGGTCAGGGTGTGCAAAGGAATCAAGGAGGGCAACAGAACTACCAATCTCAATTCAGAAATTACAATGCACCTCCTCCACCACCATCACCCAGCATTGAGGAGATGTTCAAGACCATGATAGCTAACCAAGCTCAATTGCAGGTTGACTATGTGAAATTGGCAGCCGAAGTGAAAAACAATCAGTTAGCTACCAAGGCTCTTGAGTATGAATTTGGGCAATTTGCTAGTGCCCAAAATACAAGGCCTAGAGGAGGACTGCCAAGCGACACGAATCCAAATCCCAAGCAGGTAAATGCAGTGACCACAAGGAGTGGTTTGCAGCTGAAGGAGGTGGAACCAAAAAGACCACCTCAACACGCGGGAGCAGCAGAAGTTGAGGGGGAGCAAAGTTCGGAAAGGGGGAAGACCAAAGAAGCTGAATCAGAAAGACCTCCACCCCCGTTCCCTCAACGACTCAAGAAATACAAGGAGGAGGCGTGTTTCAAGAAATTCATGGAGGTGCTTAAACAGGTACATGTTAATTTACCTCTTGTCGATGTCTTGTAGGGAGTGCCTAAATATGCCAAGTACATAAAGGACACGTGGCTAACAAAAGTCGGTTGACTGAGTATGCTACGGTGGCTTTAACTGAGGAGTGCACTTCCTGGATCCAAAATAGACTGCCCACAAAGTTAAAAGACCCTGGAAGTTTTACTATCCAGCTTACTATTGGGCAGAGCATCCGAGCTCGTGGATTGTGTGACCTGGGGGTGAGCATAAATTTGATGCCATCTTCGGTATTAAGAAAGTTGGGTTTAGGGAGTCCTAGACCCACAACGGTAATATTGCAGTTGGCGGATTGATCCTTAGCTAGGCCGGATGGCATTGTTGAGGATGTTCTAGTGCAAGTTGGCTCCCTAATTTTCCCGGTAGATTCTGTCGTGCTGGATTTTGAACCAGACGCGGAAGTCCTATTTATTTTGGGACGACCCTTTTTGGCAACCGGGAAAGCATTAATCGACATAGCTGCGGGGCAACTGACAATGCGAGCACACGACAAGGTAGAGGTGTTCGATGTGTATAAAGCACCCAAGCTCCCGATGGTGCATGAAGAACTCTCGGTGATCAATGTGATTGATCATGGTAATGCTAAGCAGATGGAGGATGCCCGAGAGTTAATGGGAAGACCACCGGATAGGTATAAGCACTACTGGGGGGAGGACAGTGATCGAGAGAAATCATCCATCACCCTAGCGGACAATTGAGCTTAAATGACGTCGAGCCGCGACGGTAAACCAGGCGCTGCACGGGAGGCAACCCGTGAAAATTTTTTCTTTCATTTTGCAAAGTGTAAATAGATTTTTCTTTTTCTTTTTCTTGATTGATTACAAAATTTTTCGTTTTAGTTAGTATTTTTTATTTTTAGTTAGGTGAAACCTATTATTCTAACCAATTTTATTTAGTGAGATGATTTTCAGGTCAAACGGAGAAAAATGTGCACGGAATCGTGATGAAAAAGTCGAGGTATGAAAAATTAATAAAATGTAGAAGACAGTGAGCTGGGGCGATAGCTCCGTGTCACGGAGGAGGACCTCCGCGTTACCCTCCGTGACACGTTGAGGTATAACCCAAAAATTTTAAAATTTTCCAGTATGCTATTGCGATGGCTCCGTGTCACGGAGGCAATGCACCGCGATGCACTCCGTGACACGTTGCCTTGTATATCGTGACGGGTCACACCGGATTGCCGGGTGACCCGCGTGTTTTTCTATTTTTTAAACCCCGAATTCTTCCCTTTTCCCTTCATTTTCAATTTCCTCCGCGACCAAACATCCCAAAATCCCTCTCCCATCAACGTGCCACGGCTTAAGGCAACAAATTACCGAGTTTTCTTCGATTCTTCAACTTCAAGGTATGTTTTCCGATTCCCTCTCAAGTTTTTGTCGATTTTCTTTGATTTTAAGCATGGGAGGTGAACTAAATTGCCCTAGGTCGAAATTAAGCATGAATTCAAGTTATTTGTTGATTGATAAATGTTCGGAATGTCGTTATAATCGTTTGAACTTGTCGATTGCATAAATTATTCAAATTTGATTGCGAAAATCAATTCTAGGGCTTGTTGTTGAATGTGAAGTTAGAAATGTATTGAAAGTGTGAATTTTATGTCGGGTTGTACGTGTTGAATGAGATGAGTCGTTGTACAAAGTGTTAGGATGTTAATAGACGACGAATTCTTGGGTTTGGGGGAATTGTTGAAATTTTCTCGAATCGGGTTGGTTGGACAGGTTAATGTATATAAATTTTTGTTGTTATTTTTGTTTCTTTGTTTTTCTTTCCTAAGTGCGAGGGTTAAAATGTTTGCGATGGTAGTGATTGTGATTAGCTGTACGAAGTCTGAGTAGTACGCAGAAGTTATACCGTCGAATTTTCTTGTTGAACGCACTAAGCATGATTGTATAGCTGGTTGTTTGATGTAAATAAAGCTATTCTTGACGTAGGTTGTAATTGTAGCTAAAGACTAAGTGTGGGGTAATTTAGCATAACCCGACCTTAGCCGAAGTTAATATTTATTTAGCTTAACATTGCAATTGTTGACGTGTGTTGACAGGCAAAATGGCAAGCCGGCAAGATAAAGGGAAGGGTGCATAAACTTCAGGCACTGGAAGGAAGAGACTCAGACTGGGCACAGCAGTTCCACGCGGCCAGTGCCGCCAATATTGAACAAGATGGGTGACGGACGAGGGGAAAAAGTGGTACGCGAAGCATAAAGAGAACAAATATTTCCCCGAGGAGCATATAGCATGGGAGCCTTTGGCACAGGAGTTCCCCAGAATGGTTCACCGAATCGAGGCAGCGGGGCTAAAATTCATATTTGAGGAGCCCAAGGAATGCAACCTGCATTTGGTTCGGGAGTTCTATGCCAACTGGAAATTGTCAATCAGAAGCCACACCATCAAAATCAGAGGGCAGATAGTCACTCTGGAGCCCCACCAGCTCAATGCCATCATAGGAGCGCGGGACACAGACGCCCACGTCCTCAGACAGCTGAACAATACCCCACCGTATGTCGACATCAGACGCACACTGTGTAGGACCCGATCTACAGCTAGATGGAGCAGGCACAAGGAAAGGGGCTACCATCAGACTCTGCCATATTCTCAGATGAACAGGGAAGCCCGAATCTGGCTGAAGATAGTCTGCTCTTGCCTCATCCTGGGGGTACATATGACTGATGTAACCCGGGATCGTGTTTGCCTGGTGTACGCCCTGATGAAAGGGCTGGAGATAAATGTCGGGGGGGGGGGGGGTTATCATATCCGCCATGAAGAGAGCTCGATTGCACCAGGGGCACAGGTATGGTTTCGGTGGACTACTCACCACCTTTCTCCGGGGCCTCGATGTTGAGGAGGAGGCCCTCGATTATATCCCGCAGTTGGAGCGGCGGGCCTTGGATGTGACTAAAACTAAGGCTCCCGACACCACCCACGGGCCAGTGCTGACACTTGGCGAGCGACACGCTCGTGATGACCAGTACATGGCGCAGATGTATGGGATTCATATGCTCCAGCTCAGGATAGGTGGGAGGCCGGCGACGGAGGAGGAGCTATGGCAGCTCGAGCTAGATTACCCATTTGGCGAAAACGCCAGGGCTCTATGCCGAGTAGGGCCAGCCTTTGTAGAGCCCACTAATGATGACGTCCCCACGGACGAGGAGACACGTCGGGAGGACTCCGATGTGGAGTCCAATGATGACGATGGAGGCGACTCGGACATGGGAGATGAGGCAGCAGCACCTGATGAAGAAGTGGAATACTTTAACTGATCAGGGAGTTCCACCACCCGATTATGTGCTATTTAATTTTTGTGAACACTGGGGACAGTGTTCGGATTAAGTGTGGGGTGGGAGTAGTTAGGTGCTGGGCTGGGCTGTTTTGTTTGTATGTTCTCCTCTGTTACTTTGTATGTTGTGTTTCCCTGTGTTTGTGAATTTTCAAACTGTTTTGTATCTGTAAATATTTGTGGAATTGATGTGTGTTGTTGAATGTTGCCAGCTGATTCTGTAAATATTTTAATTATTGAAATGATCGATATTTTTAAAAAAAATTTATGTTCATATTGAAAATATTTTGTAAATAATTTTTCTATCGAAATGATCGATGTTTTGCAAAATTTTCAATTTTTTTAATTTTGGATTTTTCGGCGTTTGTTTTCGGTTCTTTTACCGAGAATGGTCCCATTGAACTGAAGTCATAGTTAGTGACCGTTCCCTATGATGGATGGATGACGACCATCTTAAGGGAAAGGTAGTCGGTAGGAGTAGTTTATTTTAATTAATTTCCAGTTTTTTTCTTGGTGGATTGCATCCAGGAACCTGTAGTTACTATATGGTTGCGAGATTTTGGTTGCGTGTTGTACATGATATTCAAAATTCAAAGGTGATTCGTATGAAAGCATGCAATTTTGTAAATATGTTGAGATACCTCAGCTGTAGAGTTTGATTCAGTGTGATTGAGGCTTAATGTTTGAATTCATGTAATTAGCTGATTGAAGAGTATGTGAATACATCTTGACTCGAGCATGTGCATAAAGTGTGAAGTGAGGTGTTGATATTCCATGCTATTGTGAAGTGTCTAGAACTTGCCTGGTGTGTGTACAAAACGAAATGAAGGAGGTGTATTGTAGGAAAGGATGTAGGCATTTCTTTGTTTTAACTGAGAGTTTCTATTTTTTTCTTGTCATACTCCCCCTTTCTGTGATTGTATACCCTAGTAAGCCCTTTGAGCCTTTAGCCGATTATTTCTTTCTTTTGTCCAAAAAGTGTAAGCCGAGCTTAATTCTTTCTTTTCATTAGCCGTAAAGTCTATACAAAACTCTTAAGCGCTTAAGAAGAGAAAATAATGTTTCCAAAGTGTCAAAGAGTGAGAATGGTGAAAAGAAGAAAAGCAGAGTGATGAAAGGAAAGAAAAGGGTGAAGGTGCACTTGCTATAAATAAACGATAATGAAGGTGCAGGAATAACCTTTGTTATTGTGTCAAGTGTGCTTAATGAAATGGGCCATACTAAAGTAAATCATCAAGAATGGGATGATGAAAAAAAAGAAAAGAGAGAAACAATGTCCATGAGTTGATGGGAATGTGTTGAAAAGGCGCTTAAGTAGTCTAGTGGTTATTATTGGCTAATCCAATATTTACTAGTTCCATAGCTTCCATTACAACCCATTAAAGTCCTACGTGATCTTACATTACATTTCTTTATATTAGTGGAGTAATACACTAAGGGCAAGCTTATGGGTCATGACATGATGCATGTGAAGTCTTTTGGGACAGAGAGTGAAATTGTGTTTACATGCCCCTGCTTGAATGATTGTGAGTCATATGAGCAAAAAGGGGAAGATTCTCTTGAGTTGTGAGGGCACATGCTTGATGAAAGATTGATTTTCGTGTCGGATATCTTGATTAGCTGATTTGCATGAGTTTGCCGATATCGAGAGTCGATTCTTAAAGTCTAGGAAGTCTTAATGTATTGAAGGTCATTGCAGTGATAAGACCATGCATATTTTCTTGATGATTTGCAATATTGAATGATCGGTATGACCGCTTAAATTGTCGCACCATAGTAGCGAGGGTGGGATGTAAATTGCATGAATTGTATGTTTGTTGTTCGAGGATGAACAAGGATTTAAGTGTGGGGTAAGTGATCTTGGGCAGATTTATATGCCCAAGTGATACTCAAAAGTATCATTTGCGCCTTGTTTATCTAGCAATGTGTATACATTTTCATGTAATTGGTAATAAAATGTGAATTTATACTAACCAACATGATTAGCATTGTTTTGTAGGTAAAATGTGATTTCGAGAAGCTAAAATGCATGTTGGACGATATCGGAGTTGGACTTGGATGCGAGCAAGGGACAAGGCATTGGTCAGCATGATTTAAAGGGGCTCCGCGATGGAGCCGTGTCACGCTGCCATCGCGGAGGCATTCTGCCTGGAAGGTGAAAATTTACCATATTTCCAGTGGAGGTCCGCGTTTGCTCCGTGGCATGGAGCCAGTGCTCCGCGATGCACGCCGTGCCATGTGGAGCATGAATTACCGGACCCCCAGTTCCAGTGAGGGTCCGCGTTCATGGCGTCTCACGGAGGCAGTGCTCCGCGATGCACTCCGTGACACGTTGCTCATTATTCTGGGAAAAATTCCCACTAGTATAAATAGAACACTTAAGTGTATTTTTCATAATTCAGACTTGGTGGAGCAAGGACGTGGGTTACAGGCAGTTGAGGGACGAAAAGTTCAGGGTTTTTTCTCTCTTTCTTTCTTCTCTAATTCAATTGTTTGTATGATTAACACTCGTTTTATGATGATTAATCCACAAATGAGTGGCTAATTCCCTTCCTTGCTGAGGTTATGAACACTTGTGATGAATTTTGATTATTAATTATATGGTTTTTCATCTTTTTCTTCCATGTTGTTCTATTAATTCTTGTTTCTACTGCATTGGTGTGTGGCCTACATTAATGTACATCTAAAAAGTCCGATTTCACTCGAGAGAGCACGAAATTGGAAAGTTGTGAATTAATAGGATATTGTTCTTTACTTGATTTGGGAAAATTGAGTTTTGATGTGCATTCAGGATAGAAATATACCTGAAAGTCGTATTAGTCAATTTAGGAACCGGAATTATATGGCTAGAACATGAATTGCATTTGATCACAGAAATGTAGACGGATGGTTCATGATTCTTAAGTGAGATTAAATACGAGAGTTTTAATCTCTTGGCAAATGTTCTTGGCTAGCAACTGGAACAAAAGATTAACCAATTTATGATGATAATCAGTTCATTACATGTTCTTTAACCTCAGCATGCTTTTATCCATAGTCCAAATTCAAAGTAGATAATTGTTCTTAGTTTTAGTATAAAAATCTATAATACAAAATATCCACTTTTTGGTCACTTTGTTGTCAGCATATTCAGAAGTAAAATAGAGTAAACTTGAGCAAATTGCACTTAACCCAAGTCTCTGTGGGATCGATACTTGGCTTACTCAAGCCACTTACTACTTGTTCGACCACGTGCACTTGCGTGTCAGTTTTATAACCCCAAAACCACCCGAACACTTATCATGTGCCACCGACTCCTCTGTGATAAAATCAAAAATTGGTGGTAACTCTTCTTCAAACTCATCATCTATCACAGGAAGTACCGGTGGAGGTATTGCAGCTACCTGTCGTGCGGCCAAGTCCCGCACCTTATCTCTGTGTGCTCCTAACTCTGAGTACTATTTTGACAACTCAAGTGCCTATAACTGTGCAAGGCGCTCATCCATTCTCTTCTCAAACAAGTCCAATCGGCCATGCACAGAACTGGACAATGCCTCCAACTCTTTCGACACCCACGGCTTTACCTGCTCCATCAGAACTTTAACCTGTAAAGTCGTGTGTGCCTGCTGCTTTTTGGCCTTAGCTAGCCGCCTAGCCATATCAACCAAAAACTCCTACAAAATTGCAATCAGGCCGGTTGTAGTGGCTCGTGGAGGAGCAACTGGTGGTCTAGGAGTTGTTGTAGTAGATCATGACTTCGGAACATCAGCAAGTGTGGAGGTGTCCACTGCATCTGAAGCCTCAAGATGGATACCTATCTCTCTGCCCTCAATGTGCTCCACCTCCAATTCAGTGAACTGTGTGGCATTGGTCTGCATACCACTGCCAAATGCCTCTGGTAATATGGTCGCTCCAGCGGATGCAGCTGCTTGAGTCCTTGCCCTCGATACCGGGTTCGTGTCATCGCGAATCAACCCGATATCTGTTATCTTTTGGACCTCTACTCTCTGGTCAACTGATGGCAACTTCGGTACCTTTGACTCCTGACAGAGTCTATCAATCAGACAGAGAAAGGGAATTGTAGTGCCGTCATTGATTGGCCGCTCTCTAATCTCCTCAGCAATGTAGCGCAGGAAATTAATGGAATATCCCTCCATTATACTTGCTACTAATGCTACTATGTTAAGTGAGAGGATGTTATCATTGCTGGTTGGTACCATCCTGTGCCTCACCAGTGACCACCAAAATTTTTCCTGAAAGTTCAGTGTGGCCTTCTTTATTTTGAGACTCTATGCCATGCAACCATTCAACCAGCGGCCCTCTTGTAGCAATGATCCGAGACAGCCAAGTATATTGTCTGATTCTCTCCTAGCTATTCAGCTTTTTGGTCTTGACTATTTTCAATTCATATAGCCTATGGTCTAACTGGGCCGTGTTCATCGAAGCATGATAATCTGGACCATACAGCATCTTAGAAATTGTCCTCTCAGATATATCTACCTGAGTCTCTTGCACTAACACCTGATTTAAGGCGGGCCTCTTTTTCCAATCCTATCCCCCTAATGCCAAATGTTGCAATGTGGCCGCATAAGATGCATAGAACTCTCTGACTAAGCACGGGTTGTAGCTACCTGATGACTCGGTCAACCACCCAAACCTATACATATCGAACGCTACTTGTAGCTCTGAAAGGTCTTTTAGCACTGTAGTGATCAGCCTCAGCTCCTCGTATATGCTCCTCTTCGGATTTCCTTTCTCATTAGGAGCAATATCTCTATTATATATGGCCCTCATACCATGAACACACCATCTCCGCACGTTCCTTAGTTGCTTGTTTGATGTGTCCGAGGTCTCAGTTTATTATCAAAGTCCCCTCGCTGAGCATGTGATTCGTCAACTCTCTTTGTGCTTTTCCCAGTTGTGGCAGCCTCAGGAGCAAGTGCAGCAGCAACCCTGGCATTATCATTAGTACGGTTGGGCGGATCCCTTGCTAATGGATAGCGAGCATCGACCAGAGCTGTCCGATTTGAAGTTTGTTGAGCCCTCGCCCTAGTTGACCTCCTCACTAACTGCTCTTCTGATACGTCATATTCCTCCTTAGAGCCACTTGACTCTTCGAAGGAGGATAGATCATCCCGAAGTCTGCGGTATGATGGTTGACTGCGCTCAGGTGTTTGTTTCTTTGTCATACCTTTCTTCGGTGTACCTCTTGGAGCCATTTTACCTGTGGAAACATTATTAGTACATGAGATGAGATGAATGAAAATCTTTTTTTAGCTACTGCCCAGTGGACCTGACGAGTGACTAAACAAGTCGTTGCCACAGGCAACGACTCGTGAGGTTGCTCATTGTCAAAAACTAGACTTCCTTCATGTTGGGCCAGTGTACTTGACTACTGATCCGAACGACTCGTTAGGTCAGTCGTTAGGTACACTACCTTAGTTATTTAATTTTTCCACTCAGGATGATCTACACAACGAGTCATTTGGTGATCCAACGACTTATGATGTAGCTCTTGCTCAAGAGTTTCAATTCACCCATTCATTCAACTTCATCTGCAGCTTACAGTTTTAATTCCACAAACACAAAATCATCACATTCTCAAACCAGCCGATGTAAATTCAGTCGAAATTCATTTGTTTATCCTTTCTAGGGCTCATTATCATCATGAGGCACAGATTGACACAAGCACAACATTACTTGAAATAAATTCAATTTCATTCAAAACATGGGTCCTCTAAATTCTTGATTAAATGCAAATATATTCAAAATGCAATCGATACTCCAAATTAACTAGGAAAAAGGGTACTCACAGAATGCTTTAATCGGAGATGAAAGTGAAAATTGTGTGTGCGTACAGATGTTGGGAGTGCAGCTTAAGGATTGTTCGATGGGTTTGCAAGAATAAGAAGACGAGGGAAATTTGAAGTTGTTGGGTTTAAGTTTCGTAGTGAGAATTTGGAAGAGTAAAAGAATCGTGTTTCATGTGTTTTAAATTAAAAGTTACCCTAATTTCAGCCTGGGTTGGGTCGAATGTCAATTAATTAAAATACCTGAAGGCTGACTAAACGAGTCGCTACGTGATGAAACAACTCATTTTGACCCTTCGTTCTTTCACTTGAGTTCAACAAACTTACCAGGGACCTAATGATTCAAGCAACGACTCGTGGTGTCACACAACGATTCGTGGCCTAAGTCGTGGTCCTTGGACTAGTATAGCTTCAAGACGGGTCACTTAACGAATTGTTTGGTCTCCCAACAATTCATTGAGTGAGCCGTTATCACCCTTTTCCTTTTGATTCTGACTTTTATCCAGTGTACATCACAGAGGACCTCACAATTCGTTCCTTAGAGAAACGAATCGTTAAGTCACCCATTGCTCCACTATTTTCTGCAGTTCTCTTCACGATTTGATTAAACGAGTCGTCAGGTCAGACAATGACTCGTTCTGTGACATTTTCCACCAGAACTAAAGTTCCAGATTTTGGTTCCAACTTCAAATTTTCCATTTTCATCGTACCCATCAAAAAATGTAAACACTATATATTCCTTACATTTAAAACTTGGGTTGCCTCCCAAGAAGTGCTAGATTTAACATCGCGGCAAATGTGGATGTTTTGGCTACTCAGACTTCACCAAAACACCACCATGGATTGCCTCCCATGCAGCGCCTGATTTAACATCGCGACACAACACAAGTCTCTTGACGACTCAAAATTCGTCAAGTAATTCATCTCCGTCCTCCAGTGCTGAGACTATGCTGAATCTTTGGCTGTTTCATGGTCTGACAAATGTTGAAGGTGAACTCTTCTTTATTTAACCTGAATTTTAACTGGCCTACCTCCACATCTACTAGGGCTCTACCGGTTGCAAGGAATGGTCTCCCCAAAACGATGGGGACCTCAGAATCGACTTCGCAGTCCAAAATCACGAAGTTTGCTGGGAATATAAATTTTTCCACCTTGACAAGCACATCCAATAAAATCCCCACCGGCTTTTTAACGGTTCTGTCAGCCATCAGTAGCTGCATAGTAGTCGGTGTGGGGGTTCCCAAGCCTAACTTTTTGAATACTGCTAGCGGCATCAAATCGATGCTAGCTCCCAAGTTACAAAGCGCCCTTGCAAACTCGACATCCCCAATGGTGCAAGGTATAGTAAATGCACCTGGGTCTTCCTTCTTCTGAGCTAGGACCCATGTAGTTATGGCACCACAGTGGTGCAAATAATCGGCAGGTTTTAAACTTATAGTCCATTTCCTGGTGACGAGGTCCTTCATGAATTTGATTTGGGCATCTGCTCAAGTGCATCAACTAATGGGATATTCACTGACAACTGCTTAAGCATAGAGATAAATTTTTGATACTTCCCATCTTCGGCTTTCTTCTTCAAACGTTGTGGATAAGGAGGAGGGGGTCTAGGGATCGGTGTAAATTTTTGTTGTATATCCTTCTCCTTCTCATGGGTAGCTCCTTGCTCCTTTGCATTACTTGCAGCAGTTTTCACCTCTGAACCTCCAACCAAAGTTGGGTCTTCGAAATCCGCTACACTATCATCATTCATCAAGATGGGCTTTTCTGACTCCTTAATTACAACCGGCCTCGGAGGATCAACTGTAGCCTTCCTGCTCCTAGTAGTGGCCGCCATGCAATGACTGTCATTTTTCATATTTTGCACTGTGTTGGTGTGAAGTGTGCCTTTCTGCATTTGATTCATTGCAACAGACATCTAACTCATCTGCTGCTCAATCTACCTGATCTCCACGGCATGTGACTCCACCTTTTGATTTAAACCAGAAATATCAGTGCGGATCTCCTTAAAGTGGTCATCTGTTGTCTCCATCTTCTTGAATACTTTAGATAGCAAGTCCTCAACCCTTGAACTACTGGACATTGGCTCACGATTTCCTGGGGAAACATACAGACTGCTTCTATCATTTTTGAACTAACTCGCGCTTCTTCCAGTCTCCATTATCTCGGTATTGGCCCCGGTTGTAATTGTTATCCTTGTAAAAGTTCCGACCTTGGTTCCCTTGACCTTGAAGACAAGATTCTTGGTTAGACCCTTGGGTGTTGGTTCGAAAACCCGCCCTCTGATCATTTAAATAATTAGCGTCTTCTTCAGACTCAAATTCACATCCATCATTTCTCAGGGCAAGGCCCTGAGAACCAACAACATTCACTTTCTCTGCTCTGACTCCCATCAAGTGCTTGGCAAGAAACCCCATAGTGGTATTTATCTCTGCAATATCTTGATCACGCTCCTCACCTTTTCTCGTCTGTTTTGCAGACATACCAACCGCATAAGAACCAGTCGGAATCTCCGACTCTCTAGTGTGCCAAGCTCGGTTGGTTTTGGTGATCCTGTCTAGCAGCTCCGCATCCTTTGCATAAGTGTGGCTTATAAATGTTCCTCCGGAGATGGTATCATCCACCGCCTTGGTGTTTGCATTCAGAGACCTATAAAAGATCTCCAACAATGTACCATCCGGAATCCTATGATTTGGAACCCTTTTGAGCTTTTTGTTGAAACGCAGCCAGGTCTCATGAAGTGCCTCCGAATTTAGTTGTCTGAAGTTATATATTTCATCTTTCAACTGTAACTCTTTGGAAGGTGGGAATAACCTGTTATACCCCATAAATTTTAAACAAATAAATATCCTAAGGACATGTTGGTTAAGGGATTTAGAAGGCAAAAAAAAAAATGGAAATTGTTAAATAAAGTCGGCCTCTTCCTCATATTAATACATTTCCAGCAAAAAAACAGGGCATTTCCATATGAAATGAAAACCCACGACAATATATATATATTTTCTTCCAATTACGCGACGAAACGCGGTCTAAACTCCGTTCCGGCTTAGGTACAGGTGTATAAAGCTGCAGAGAGCAATTCTACGGAGTTGGTTTCGTGAAATTTGGCCGACGAAACGTCGTGCTACCGAGGTAAAGTAAATAGAATTACTTTAAATTAGTACCAATGTGTTCCTAGCATTGCAGTGAGCATTTATCCCTTCTGGACTATCGAGAAATAACGAGTTTTTGATCGTTTTCCGAAAGGTTGAAGTTGGGATAAATATATATATCAAAAGTGATAATTTCTCCTGAATATTAATGTATTTAGTTCTAATTGACGTGTATATGAATGTAGTTGGGAGAAACAGCAGAAGTACCGACGGAAATCACACCGATCAGTCGGGTACTCAGAAACCAGGTATGTAAAGTTATTCTTTCGGCAAGCCAGGAAGTATAGCTTAGAAAGTAAATAGAATAAAGGCTATTAACCGATACCAGCGTACAGGAACGATTTTAGTACAATTTCCAGCAAGCATGCTAGTATATTAATTACGTATCATGCGATAATCAAAATAATAGATATTCAGGCAATACGTATTATATCTGTTGAGATTGTATCCAGTAGTAGATGTTACATTTTATGTTATTGAGCTATATCTAGATATAATCAGATAGACAGATAAAGGCCAGGTAGCAGTTAGTCCAGCAATCAGAAATAGTGTAAAACAGAATATAGTATCAGTTATTTAATACAAACTGGCCTTGAGATACAAGAAGAGAATATGATTAGTATTTTTCATTTGAGCATGCTTGTTGTGTATGTGTTTGTATGTTGAGACTTGTTGTGGCATGTGGGCACCCTTTAGCATCCCCACCGCCCCTGGGTTATAGCTGTGTCGATACCAGATTCAGATACCGCCACTAGCTGGGCGATGCCGTTCGACTAAAGGACGATGATGGTCGACCACCGTGATAATACGGTCCAGACCACCCTGCTTGCAGGGGTAGTTCAGTTTACTCTGCGCAGAGCTAGCACACCCTGTTTACAGGGGCAGACCACTCTGTGTGCACACCTGTTCCCAGAGGCAGGAGTCTTCGGACTCAGACACAGTTTATTGTCAGAGGCCAAGGCCTGAGCTACGTACCCAAGGGGGCTGGTAGGAGGAGCTCACAGTTATCAGATGAGTGGAGTGACTTGTTTTTGGTTGGTTTAGACCCGGGTAGGGGTAAATAGATTGCTTGCTGGGTTGGCACCTTCCGGCTTATGGGGGTCGGTCAGGTATTGTGTGTATTATTATATATATTGATATGCGCTAATAGATACTGATAGACAGAAGGACGACACGTCTTCAGGTACGCTCAGTTAGTTACAGAATGTATAAACTCTCCCCAGTTATCCTCAGCTAGATAGACTCAGCTACTTCTTGCTTAAATGTCATGTTATTGTGCTATTCATTTCAGTTTCATATTTAAGTTTGCTTTACATGCTCGGTACCTGTGGTACTGACGCCCAGCAGGGCGCTGTATTGCTTGCCTATAGGTACTCACGGACGAGGAGCTGATCCCTCGTGATTCCAGCCAGCCAATGAGTCATCAGCTCCTGTCATCCGGAGTCTGATTCCCAGAGGTGTAGCTCCTTTTCTTTTGTTGTGCAGTATGGGTAGGTCGGGGCCCTGTCCCGATCATTTCTATTAAGTTCTTACAGTATTCGTAGAGGCTTGCAGTCTGTATATATATTTCCCTGTGGTCAGTTGAGCCGGTCATGTGAGGCCGTGCAGTTTGCTGTAGCTGCTTAGTATTTCAGTTATGTTGGCCGTATGGGGCCTTAGTTTGACAGTAGTGGTGACCTTGCCGGTCACGTAGTTTTACAGTAGTCTTGTGTTAAGTTACAGATAACTAGACAGCATGATGGCCTTGTCGGCCCGCATAGGTTCCTTGTTACAAGTCTGTTTCTGGTTAGCTGTTGTTACAGGTACATATGGCTACAGGCCAGTTGGCTGGAGGCTGTATTTACAGCCGTTATATAGCCGATTTGTTTCTTGAAATAGAGCCAAAACCAGCCAAAGCACCAGATGTGCTCAGGCTGGACCATTTAGTAGTCTAGAGTCTAGCAGGCACCAGGTCCCGTCATACCCCCCAAGGTGGGGTGTGACAAACTTGGTATCAGAGCAGTTCGTGTCCCAGGGAGTCTGCAAGCCGTGCTAAGTAGAGTCTTGTCTATGGATGTGTTGTGCACCACATACTATAGGCAGGAAGCTGCAAGGCATGTTAGGATTGTCACTCTTCTTTCTTATTCAATCGTGCTATAGAGAGGTACAGTATAGAGTTGACTTTTGATACTCACCACCCTCTTTGCTTACAGATATTATGGCAGACCAGTGGCACCCAGCTACAGGTAGGAGATTGGATACAGCAGCGGGCGAAGGTACCAGTAGGATGCCTCAGTTACAGCCAGATTCCGCCAGATCTGAGAGCAATACGGAGGCGTCATCCCGTCCCTCCTAGTAGTCTCCGCCTCGCCAGACGCCATTTGAGGCAGCACCGCCTTCCACAGCTCCTGCACCCACTTCATCTGATCAGGAGCTACGTAGTGCGGTGGTTATGTTGACTCAGATACTAGCTGCTCAGCGTCAGCCAGCACTACCTACAGCAGCAGAATCCCTAGGGGGCCAGGTAGTTCCAGGGTTAGAGAATTCTTGGCGTTGGGACCCCCTCAGTTTACTAGATCGGATTCAGCGGAGGATCCTCAGGACTTTTTGGACCAGATGCAGAGAATCTTTAGAGTCATGCACGTAACCCCAGCAGAATCAGTTGAGCTAGCAGTGTTCCGATTAAGGGATATTGCTGTTTTGTGGTACGAAAGTTGGGAGAGGTCTCGGGGAAGAGATGCAGCCCCTCCTACATGGTCCAGCTTTTCAGAGGCCTTCCTGGACCACTACTTACCCCGGGAGGTCAGACAGGCCCGGATGGACCAGTTCTTACATTTAGAGCAGGGGGCTAGGAGCGTCCGTGAATATTCCTTACAATTCGACTCCTTAGCCTGCTATGCTCCTGCATTTGTGGACACCATGTCGTCCAGAGTCCACCGCTTTATTATGGGCCTGAATCCAGGGTACATAGAGACGTGCATGACAGCTACTTTGAGAGAGGACATGGACATAGCCAGGGTACAGGCCTTTGCACAGACAATTGAGGACCTGAGGCAGCGACAGCGGGGTGACAGACAGGCGACTTCAGAGCAGCGCCGTAGGAGTAGACCCGTTAAGATTCAGAGGGAAATTCCTAGGGGGCCGAGACCACGGTTTTCAGATAGGCCACCCAGATCTCTACCACCGGTACAGCAACAGAGGGTCAGGTTTATTCGCCGGAGTCAGTCGGAGTCCGGTAGCAGTTCACGGACAGTAGCCTCACCCCAGCAGCGGAGGGTAGAACAGAGTAGAGTTACATCCACCCCTTGTCCTATATGTCACCGACTACATTCTGGAGCCTGCAGGCAGGGCTTCCCAGGGTGTTATTACTGTGGACAGGAAGGGCATTTAATGAGAGATTGTCCAGCCAGGGGACAGGGTAGTCAGGATGATCTGGATAGAGCGTCAGCAGGGCCACGAGTTCCAGCAGCCTCAGCGGGGTGCAGGCCCTCAGGTTCAGGGAATAGGGGCCGAGGTAGACCAGGAGCCTCTGGCTCAGGTGCAGGCCCCAGCCGTACCTATGCATTACTGGGGAGGCAGGATTCAGAGGCATCTCCCGACGTGGTCACAGGTACATTGATTATTTGTTCATATCCTGTTTGTGTATTGATTGATCCAGGGTCTACATTGTCATATATCACACCATTTGTGGCCCGAAAGTTGGGTATCGAACCAGAATTGCTTCAGCAGCCCTTTTCAGTGCTTACACCGGTTGGTGACTCGATTACAGCTAAAAGAGTTTACCGAGGGTGTACGGTAGAGGTTGTTGATCGCCAGACCACAATAGACTTAATAGAACTTGAGATGGTCAACTTCGATGCCATTATGGGTATGGACTGGTTAGTGCCATGCTATGCCAACTTAGAATGCTGGACCAAGACGGTCCGATTTCACTTTCCGGGGGAAGCAGTACGAGAGTGGAAGGGGAGTACACCTACGCCGAAAGGTAGGTTTATTTCCTACCTTAAGGCAAGAAAATTAATAGCAAAGGGATGTATTTACCACCTAGTTAGAGTCCAGGACGTTCGGGTGGAACCTCCGACTCTTCAGTCTGTTCCAGTGGTCAATGAATTCCCTGACGTATTTTCGGATGAGTTGCCTGGTGTCCCTCCCGAAAGGGAGATACATTTTGCAAGTGACTTGTTGCCAGGGACTCAACCTATATCCATTCCCCAGTATCGCATGGCACCAGCTGAGCTTAGAGAGTTGAAAGAACAGTTAAAAGATTTGCTCTACAAAGGTTTTATCAGGCCTAGTACTTCCCCGTGGGGTGCGCCAGTTCTGTTTGTAAGAAAGAAAGATGGCTCACTCCGTATGTGTGTGGACTACCGGCAGCTGAATAAGGTAACGGTTAAAAATAAATACCCGCTCCCGAGAATAGATGATTTGTTTGACCAGTTGCAGGGGGCCAAATGCTTCTCTAAGATAGATTTGAGGTCCGGATATCACCAGGTCCGGGTTCGGGAGAGAGACATTCCAAAGACTGCTTTCAGGACCAGGTATGGTCACTTTGAATTTCTAGTTATGTCTTTTGGACTGACGAATGCCCCCGCAGTGTTTATGGACCTGATGAATAGCATATTCAGACCGTACTTGGATCTGTTCGTGATAGTATTTATCGATGATATTCTGGTATATTCTCGTTTAGAGACAGATCACCAGAACCATTTACGAACAGTACTCCAGATCCTTAGAGACCGTCAGCTGTACACCAAGTTTTCTAAGTGTGAGTTCTGGCTGAACTCAGTTGCCTTTTTGGGGCATATCATGTCGGATGCTGGAATACAGGTAGACACACAGAAAATAGAGGCGGTCGAGACATGGCCCAGACCTACCACTCCGACCGAGGTCCGCAGTTTCTTGGGTTTAGCAGGATATTATCGGAGATTTGTTGAAGGATTCTCCACTATAGCAGCACCTCTGACAAAGCTAACACAGAAAGCAGCAAAATTTCAGTGGACGGAGGCCTGCGAGCAGAGTTTTCAAGAATTGAAAGACAGATTGACCTCCACCCCAGTACTAGCATTGCCAGAGGGAACAGATGGGTATGCGGTATATTGTGACGCTTCAGGTTTGGGACTGGGTTGTGTGTTAATGCAACATGGTAAGGTGATTGCTTATGCTTCCAGACAACTGAGGAAACACGAAAAGAACTATCCAACCCATGACCTGGAACTGGCTGCAGTGATCCACGCTCTGAAAATTTGGAGGCATTATCTGTATGGCGTCCATGTAGACATTTTTACAGATCATAAAAGTCTGCAATACATTTTCACACAGAGGGAGTTAAATCTGCGGCAGCGCCGCTGGCTAGAATTGTTGAAAGACTATGATGTAAATATTCTCTATCACCCAGGAAAAGCTAATGTAGTAGCAGATGCCCTGAGCCGTAAGTCAATGGGGAGTTTGGCGTATTTGCGGCCCGAGAAGCGGGAATTAGCCAAGGAAATTCATCAACTAGATGGTTTAGCCGTTCGAGTAGTGGAGACAGAAAATAATAGAGCGGTAATTCAGAATTCTGCCGAGTCATCACTAGTTACAGAGGTAAAAGAACGGCAGTACAAGGACCCTGACTTAGTCCAGCTCAGAGATAGAATTCAGAAAGGTAAGGAGTCAGATTTCCAAGTGACTGAAAATAAAGTGCTACGTTGTAAGGGCCGTCTGTATGTCCCGAACATACCAGGGCTTCGCTAGCAGATCATGCATGAGGTACATTACGCTCGTTATTCCCTCCATCCAGGAGCAACGAAAATGTACCACGGTATCAGAGACATTTACTGGTGGCCAGGTATGAAATCTGAAATAGCTGAATTTGTATCTAGATGTCCTAACTGCCAGCAGGTGAAAGCGGAGCACCAGAAATCGGGCGGTCTGACGCAGGATATAGTTGTGCCTATGTGGAAATGGGAAGCGATAAATATGGATTTTGTAACAGGATTACCCCGTACCAGACGCATAAATGATTCTATTTAGGTAATAGTTGACAGGCTGATAAAATCAGCTCATTTCCTGCCAGTGAAGGCTCCCTTCTCAGCCGAGGATTATGCTGAGTTATACATCAGAGAAATAGTTAGACTACATGGAGTGCCGGTATCTATTATTTCAGACAGGAGAGCACAATTCACAGCTAGATTTTGGCAGTCGTTCCAGAGGGGTCTGGGAACGCAGATTAATTTGACCACAGCATTCCACCCTCAGACAGATGGACAGGCTGAGCGAACTATCCAAACGCTCGAAGACATGCTACGAGCGTGCGTACTAGATTTTGGGGGTAGCTGGGATGAACATCTGTCGTTGATTGAGTTTGCCTATAATAACAGTTATCATTCAGCTATCCAGATGGCGCCCTTTGAAGCATTATACGGGCGAAAATGTAGATCGCCGGTGGGCTGGTTTGAAGTGGGAGAATCAACGTTGATTGGGCCAGACATCATTCAACAGTCAGAGGAGAAGGTAAAGCTTATCAGAGAACGCCTGCTGACTGCTCAGAGCCGTCAGAAGTCGTATGCAGATATGCGGCGTAGAAATTTAGAATTTGCGGTAAATGACTGGGTATACCTGAAGGTGTCTCCGATGAAAGGGGTGATGATATTTGGTAAGAAAGGCAAGCTTAGCCCGAGATTCATTGGGCCATATCAGATTCGGCGGAGAATAGGCCGAGTTGCATACGAATTGAACTTGCCTCCGGAGTTAGCATCTGTTCACCCAGTATTCCATGTATCTATGTTGAGGAAATTTGTAGGAGACCCTTCCACAGTTGTTCCAGTTCAGGATGTCCAGGTCACCGAAGAGTTAGCATACGAAGAGGTTCCAACAGCTATCTTAGACAGACAGATCCGTAGATTGAGAACTAAAGATATTGCGTCTGTCAAAGTATTATGGCGTAACAGGAACCGAGAAGAAATGACCTGGGAAGCTGAGGAGGACATGAAAGCCAGATATCCCCACTTATTCCAGGCATAGGCAAACGGGAGGTATGCTAGAACTATTCTCCTTATTAATGTTTATACTTCATATATGAAAGCAGGCGGTTGATTATAGACAGTTTTATACCTGAATGTTATTATATCGTGTAGAGTACCTGTATTGGGCTTTTCTGATTTTCAGGAATTTTGAGACAGTCCATCATACAGGAGAAACTCTTGAAAATATTTTTCTAAAAACCAGTTGAGTAAGTTGAGCAACCCTCTAGACAGAATGTCATTCGAGGACGAATGTTCTTAAGGGGGGGAGGATGTTATACCCCGTAAATTTTAAACAAATAAATATCCTAAGGACATGTTGGTTAAGGGATTTAGAAGGCAAAAAAAAAATGGAAATTGTTAAATAAAGTCGGCCTCTTCCTCATATTAATACATTTCCAGCAAAAAAACAGGGCATTTCCATATGAAATGAAAACCCACGACAATATATATATATTTTTTCTTCCAATTACGCGACGAAACGCGGTCTAAACTCCGTTCCGGCTTAGGTACAGGTGTATAAAGCTGCAGAGAGCAATTCTACGGAGTTGGTTTCGTGAAATTTGGCCGACGAAACGTCGTGCTACCGAGGTAAAGTAAATAGAATTACTTTAAATTAGTACCAATGTGTTCCTAGCGTTGTAGTGAGCATTTATCCCTTCTGGACTATCGAGAAATAACGAGTTTTTGATCGTTTTCCGAAAGGTTGAAGTTGGGATAAATATATATATCAAAAGTGATAATTTCTCCTGAATATTAATGTATTTAGTTCTAATTGACGTGTATATGAATGTAGTTGGGAGAAACAGCAGAAGTACCGACAGAAATCACACCGGTCAGTCGGGTACTCAGAAACCAGGTATGTAAAGTTATTCTTTCGGCAAGCCAGGAAGTATAGCTTAGAAAGTAAATAGAATAAAGGCTATTAACCGATACCAGCGTACAGGAACGATTTTAGTACAATTTCCAGCAAGCATGCTAGTATATTAATTACGTGTCATGCGATAATCAGAATAATAGATATTTAGGCAATACGTATTATATCTGTTGAGATTGTATCCAGTAGTAGATGTTACATTTTATGTTATTGAGCTATATCCAGATATAATCAGATAGACAGATAAAGGCCAGGTAGCAGTTAGTCCAGCAATCAGAAATAGTGTAAAACAGAATATAGTATCAGTTATTTAATACAAACTGGCCTTGAGATACAAGAAGAGAATATGATTAGTATTTTTCATTTGAGCATGCTTGTTGTGTATGTGTTTGTATGTTGAGACTTGTTGTGGCATGTGGGCACCCTTTAGCATCCCCACTGCCCCTGGGTTATAGCTGTGTCGATACCAGATTCAGATACCGCCACTAGCTGGGCGATGCCGTTCGACTAAAGGACGATGATGGTCGACCACCGTGATAATACGGTCCAGACCACCCTGCTTGCAGGGGTAGTTCAGTTTACTCTGCGCAGAGCTAGCACACCCTGTTTACAGGGGCAGACCACTCTGTGTGCACACCTGTTCCCAGAGGTAGGAGTCTTCGGACTCAGACACAGTTTATTGTCAGAGGCCAAGGCCTGAGCTACGTACCCAAGGGGGCTGGTAGGAGGAGCTCACAGTTATCAGATGAGTGGAGTGACTTGTTTTTGGTTGGTTTAGACCCGGGTAGGGGTAAATAGATTGCTTGCTGGGTTGGCACCTTCCGGCTTATGGGGGTCGGTCAGGTATTGTGTGTATTATTATATATATTGATATGTGCTAATAGATACTGATAGACAGAAGGACGACACGTCTTTAGGTACGCTCAGTTAGTTACAGAATGTATAAACTCTCCCCAGTTATCCTCAGCTAAATAGACTCAGCTACTTTTTGCTTAAATGTCATGTTATTGTGCTATTCATTTCAGTTGCATATTTCAGTTTGCTTTACATGCTCGGTACCTGTGGTACTGACGCCCAGCGGGGCGCTGTATTGCTTGCCTACAGGTACTCACGGACGAGGAGCCGATCCCTCGTGATTCCAGCCAGCCAATGAGTCATCAGCTCCTGTCATCCGGAGTCTGATTCCCAGAGGTGTAGCTCCTTTTCTTTTGTTGTGCAGTATGGGTAGGTCGGGGCCCTGTCCCGATCATTTCTATTAAGTTCTTACAGTATTCGTAGAGGCTTGCAGTCTGTATATATATTTCCCTGTGGTCAGTTGAGCCGGTCGTGTGAGGCCGTGCAGTTTGCTGTAGCTGCTTAGTATTTCAGTTATGTTGGCCGTATGGGGCCTTAGTTTGACAGTAGTGGTGACCTTGCCGGTCACGTAGTTTTACAGTAGTCTTGTGTTAAGTTACAGATAACTAGATAGCATGGTGGCCTTGTCGGCCCGCATAGGTTCCTTGTTACAAGTCTGTTTCTGGTTAGCTGTTGTTACAGGTACATATGGCTACAGGCCACTTGGCCGGAGGCTGTATTTACAGTCGTTATATAGCCGATTTGTTTCTTGAAATAGAGCCAAAACCAGCCAAAGCACCAGATGTGCTCAGGCTGGACCATTTAGTAGTCTAGAGTCTAGCAGGCACCAGGTGCCCGTCATACCCCCCAAGGTGGGGTGTGACATAACCTTTCAAGAAAAGGTCTCTTAAGTTCTCCCCAAGTGCTGATGAAATCATTCAGCAGCTCAGTCAACCACATCGTTGCCTCACTCCCTAGTGAGAAGGGAAATAACCTCATTATGATTGCGTCATGGCTCACTCCCGGTTGTTTATATGCCTTACATATACGCACAAAATTTGTCAAGTGAGCGTGGGCACCATCAGATGCATGACCCGCAAATATTCCCTTCATATTAAGCAGTTTGATCATTGCACTGGTAATATCAAACTTTCCCCAGCAGGCAAAGGAGGAGGGACTATAGCTCTAGTGGCACCGGCTTCGTCTATATCGGCATCATCCTCCTCATCAATATACTGATGTCTCTAGTGTTCTGGACCTCCGTGTCGTCTAGCTTGCTCTTCTTCTGCAGCTAGACGTTACTCTTCGACAACTCTAGCTAACTCATGATCTCTAGCCAAACTTGTTCTTCAGCCAACATTCGCGATGTGGCTTGGTCCACGGTTTCTTTCTCTTGGATGTTGGCCATTCTTCTCAGGTTTCTTAATGTCTTCTCAAGTTCGTGATCAATTGGAACTAGGAGATTTCCTTGGCTTCTAGTATCGGGCATGCACAAGCCTAAGACCTGTTAAGCAACCAAAACAATAAAAGAAAAATAAAAAAAGAAAGAACCAATAGTAAAGCAAACACAATTAACAAAATCCTTAGTCGTATTCCCAGGCAATGGCGCCAAAATTTGATATCGCCCTAATTACACCTCGCAATTGAGATATAAAGCGGTTGATGTCAAATATAGAACCCAACTAGAGGTTGAGGTCGATCCTACAGGGAATATGGAAAGAACTTAAGTTAATGGGAATAGTTGTTACTATCAAGTTACTTATTTCCTACGAGGGAAAGAAATAAAATAATAAATAAAAGTAAAACTATTGAATGCTTAGATCAAATTCGGTTTATATCCGATTAACGACTTGACTAGGATCGTGTTCCCCAAGACTTCATAACCACAAGGCTTTTACACTAGTGATCTATTTCAGTGTTCGACATGCAATAAAGGTAAGTTAGGTTCACCTAAATGGTTGGTCCCCTATCTAAATGACTATCACCACGCAACTTGGTTCGTATACAGGTGTACTTTTAATTGACCCTTACCCTTAATATCGGATTAGCTGTCCCCCAACAAGTTCAAGCTATTAAATGAGGGTTGATAGCCTTAAATCTTCGCTGTTAATTCCTTTTTCCTATTTAATACCTCCTTGGTCCGGTAAGTAAGAATAAGACAAGTCCTAACGTTTTCAACCATCAAGAATCAATAAAAACAAAGGGAAAAATAATACATGCATAAAACCCCATTCAAGAATCACTAAGTATTTAACTTATGTGTGTTAATTCATCATGGTTCCCACAACCCTAGTTATGGGTTTAGCTACTCATGGTTGTATGATCACAATCACAAAATATTGAATAAATCATAATTGCAACTTACAAATTATTGTAGAAGAAAAACCATGTAAATTGAATAAAACTCCAAAATGATGAATAAATTTCAATGTTGCTTTTGATCCTCAAATTCAAGAACAAAATTGTAAACCTTGTTTGTTGACTCAAGAATAATCGTACAACACCAAAATCCTACGTGAAAAATAGTAATAATGAACTTCTCTGCAAAAATAAACCTAAACTGTGTATTTATAGTTCCAAGAAAATATTTTCCTAACTAAAACTGGAAACTAGGTCATTAGTGCCCACGGGCTTGGTAATGATTTGTTGGGACCTATGATGAGTCGTGCTTTGCTAAAAATAGTTGTCCTCAACATCATACCCAATTGTGGAAATGGGTCACCTAACGACTCATTGTGCCTGGGCACAATTCATTAGGCCCCTCATGGTCTAACTCTTTCAAAATTCTAGTGCACCTTACGGCTGGTTCTAGTGATCTTCCAATGAGTCGTTTAATCAACTAACGACTCGTTAGGTCTGTCGTTAACTCCACTGGTCACTTTGTCAATAATTTCTCTCCCAGTCTTCACGACTGACTTCACGACTCGTTAGGTCTGTCGTTAACTCCACTGGTCACTTTGTCAATAATTTCTCTCCCAGTCTTCACGACTGACTTCACGACTCGTTACCAGATGTAACAAGTCGTTCCCTCAACCTGTCAGGTACACTATCTCTGCATCTTCAAAATCCAATAATTGTCCAGACCTTTAGCAACGAGTCATACTTCTTGCCAACGACTCATGAAGTGACTGGCAGTCCCCCTTTCAGTTGTTTTCAGCATTAATTTGCCCAGTTCACTTTTGAACCGATTTTCCTACAACATTAAAAACAAAACACATCATACCTATATAAACATACCCTGTATGTGCATAATTTTTTGGTTTTAAGCGTCAAAAGTGTCGTAAAATCACGGCACATCAGTAGTCAATAGAGTCTTGAGCTTTTGAAAGCTCTCCTCACATTTATCATACCACTGAAATGACACATCATTCTGAGTCAACTAGGTCAATTGAGAAGCAATAGAAGTAACCTGTTTACCCCCTAACACACGCAAGTGCACGTGCTCGTACAAGTAATATAGTGGCTCTTTCAAGCTAGATATCGAACCCACAGGGACTGTAGCTTAGTGATTTTTCCTACTCTAGTAGTCACAATTACTTTATGCAAGTATGTAAATAACACAATGAATTAAAAGTTGGCAAAGAGTAATATATAAAGTAACACTAAATGAATCTAAAAATGTTGATTTAAATAATAGCAAGAATAGTCTAAGGTTAAGGCATGATATGCAAGCATGTATAATTTATATTATTCTTCAGCTACCCTCTCTTTCATGTTGATGGTTGGGAAAGATTAGAGTCTGGATCTGGTCTCTCTAACCTCTAGCCAATTACCTTGTTATGAACCCTGCAACTACACATTTTTATGATGCAATAACTCATCCTAGGGCTAGTCAAAATAGTTCCCATTGATAATCGAATATGACGTTGCAGGTATATTTCTATGTTGCACGCGAATCTTACCTCTAATTTACAGCAAAGATAAGAACATATTGCCCTATTCCAAGTCTAGCCTAATAATTTTCCTTTCAGAGTCAAATTAGGATTCCAAATTTAACTTAACGTTGGCAAAACATTAAAACAATGAAAATCAAGAATAGAAGAACAACCGTTCATAAGAGAAGAAAATTCAGCTGAAAATAATATGAAATTACACAATACTGCAATTAGCCTCAACCTCAGAATGAGGTAATATAGCCACTCATTTTCTGATTAAACACCTCCAAACAAGTTTTAATCATGAGAACAATTGAAATTTAGAAGAAAAGATAAGAGAAAGAACCCTAGAATTTTCTTCAGCTCAACTGCTATTTCCCACGTTCTTGCCAAAATGTCAGATAATGCAAAATAAAAGCCTAAGTGCTCTATTTATACAAGCGTTAAATTTCTAAGTGATAAACTAGCTCCGTGTCATCGCGGTGAAATAGCTCCGTGACACGAAGCTATCGCGGACCTTCACTGGAAATGGGGAGAGGCTAGACTTCCTTTCTCCGTGGCACGGAGGCTAATGATCTTGGGCAGATTTATATGCCCAAGGGATACTCAAACATATTATTTTCGCCTTGTTTGTGTGCAATATGTATATATTCTCATGTAATTGGTAATAAAATGTGAATTTATTCTAACCAACATGATTAGCATTTGCTTTTCAGGAAAATATGATTTTTAGGAGCTAAAATGCATGTTGGAACTATATCGGAGTTGGACTTGGATACGAGCGTGGAAAAGACATTGGAATGCGCAAAGTATAGGGGCTCCGTGATGGAGTTGTGCCACGCTACCATCGCGGAGGCACACTGCCTGGAGAGGCAATTAAATGGCAATTTCCAGTGAGGCCTCGCGACAGCTCCGTGGCACGGAGATAGGCCTCCGCGTTGGCCTCCGTGCCACGTTGAGGCTAATTTACCAGACCCTGGATTTCCAGTGAAGGTCCGCGTCCACGCCGTGTCACGGAGGCAGTGCTCCGCGTTGACCTCCGTGACACGTTGCTTGTTATTCCGGGAAAAATTTCACTCTAGTATAAATAGCACACTTAGGTTTATTTTAATTAGTTCAGTTTGAGTTCAGACTTGGTGGAGCAAGGACGTGGGTTAGCAGCAGTTGAGGGACGAAAAAGCTAAGAGATTTCTTCTCTTCCTTTCTTCTTTCAATCAATTGTATGTATGATTTACACTTGTTTTAGGATGATCAATCCACAAATGAGTGGCTAATTCTCTTCCTTGCTAAGGTTTTGAACATGTGTAGTGAATTTTGATTGTAAATGATATGGTTTTCTTCTTCTTCTTTCATGTTGTTCTATTGATTCTTGTTCTTACTGCATTAGTGCTTGGCCGACATTAATGTACATCTTAAAAGTCCAATTTCACTCGAGAGAGCAAGAAATTGGAAAGTTGTGAATTAATAGGGTATTGTTCTTAACTTGATTTGGGAAAATTGGGTTTTGATGTGCTTTCCTGATAGAAATATACTTGAAAGCCGTATTAGTCAATTTAGGAACCGGAATTGTATTGCTAGGTCGTAAATTGCATTTGATCACAGAAATGTAGACGAATGGTTTATGATTCTTAAGTGAAATTAAATACGAGAGTTTTAATTTCTAGGCTAATGTTCTTGGCTAGCAACATGAAGAAGAGATTAACCGAATTATTATTACAATCGAATTCATTACTTGTTCTTAACCTTGGCATGCTCTTATCCATAGTTTAAATTCACAGTAAATAATTGTTAATAGTTTTAGTATATATAGATTTTATAAACAAAAACTCATTTAACTGTTGGTTACGTTGTTGTTAGCATAATTAGAAGTAAGATAAGAATATAGTATACTTAGGCAGATTTTACATATCCTGAGCCTCCTTGGATCGATACTTGGCTTACTTAGCCACTTTATTACTTGTTTGACCACGTGCACTTGCGTGTCGGTTTATAATATATAATACCAACCGAACAGACCGAACAAGTTTTTGGCGCCGTTGTCGGGGAGGCTAGGCAAATTTGTGAAATTATGTTTAGTGTAAATTTACTGTATTCTTGTTTTATTTTCTTAAGTGTTGACAACTTGGTCTTAGTATTTGTTTTAATTCTTTGTTCATTTTAATTTTTCTCTCTTTCGGATACCCTCATTGACATGACATCTTGGAAAATAAATGGTGGATACGCATATTTCGGCGAATCTTGCATGAATTGCGGAGGACCCCACTTGTGGCAAAACTGTAACACGTGCAATATATGTGGGTGTCAATATGGCCATTGGGGTGACTGTCCAAAGGCATATTCCACTCCCCCAAGCCCCCGCTATGATCATTTTGTTGTTTTTGCTGAATATAGGCATGTTGAAAATGAGGACTTGGGACGCCAAGTTCAAATAGAGGACATGATGAAACAACTCCTGGAGCAATCAGAAGCAATGAAGGAGTCGGTGGCAGAATTGATACTTCAGCAAAAGGAGAATGCAGAGGCTGTAAGCAGGATGAGCGTCAAACTCACGGAGATGTGTGCTGAGGCTGAAGCTTGTGATAATTTGCAGGTGACAGTTTTAGCCGATATTCAAGAGGAACTACAAGAGGAATACAAGGGTGAATTTTTGGATGAAGCCCAACAATTAGAATCTCTTGAGTGTCCCCGTGAGCGGCTCATACCTATAGAAAATCCATTCATGGAAGAAGAGAAAGAATATCTCCCATTTGACCTTAATGGAGAAATAGATGTCGATGTTGAGAAGGAGTATACAAGTAAGGAGGTCAAGCAAAATGCAATTTCAGAGTTGAGGTGTGTTGGACCACACTCTACGCATTTTTCGACGTTAGATTTGGTTGACAACATAGAAAGAGAGTCTTCCAAGCTTATAGAGAAATGTCTAGAGGAGGGCCAAGCACCATATATTTTGAAATTTGCCAACGCGGAGAGACAAAATGACTTCGCTTACTTGAGGGCCAATAAAGTAAAAAGACAACACCTACTGTTTGGTCCTTACAATTTTTCACCACCACCCCTGGAGCATAAGAGGAAATTAGAGAAGAAATTAGGGGTGAGATTCATATCCTCAAGGCGGAGGAAAAAGCGGTGAAACTTGGTACGTCGAGCCGCGAAGGTAAACCAGGCGCTGCACGGGAGGCAACCCGTGAAAAATATTTTCTTTCTTTCTTTTTTTTAGTGTAAATAATTTTTATTTTTATTTTTTTCTTTTCTTGATTAGGTTTAGATTCTTGTTTTAGTTAATATTTTTTTCATTTTAGTTAGGGAAATCTATTAATCTAACCAATTTCGTTTAGTGAAGTGATTTTCAGGTCAAACGGAGAAAAATATGCATGGAAGCGGGAAAAATAAGGCAAGGTATGAAAAAATAATTTTATTGAAGAAACAGTGCACTGGGGCGTTGGCTCCGTGTCACGGAGGGAGGGCTCCGCGTTACCCTCCGTGACACGTTGAAGGCAAAATCCAGATTTTTAAAATTTCTAGAGGGCCATCGCGTTGGCTCCGTGTCACGGAGGAGGGGCTCCGCGTTACCCTCCGTGACACGTTGCCTTCTATTTGGTGTCGGGTCACACCGGGTTGCCGGGTGACCTGCGTGTTTTTCTTTAAATTAACCCCGATTTTGCCCAATTTTTCCCCATTTCTTCTACTCTCCGCGACCAAAACACCCAAATCCCCCTCCCCAACCAACGTGCCACGCTATTAGGCAAGGAATACGTCAAGTTTCTTCGGTTCTTCAATTCAAAGGTATGTTTTCCTCGTTTCTCTCAAATTTTTGGCGATTTTAGTTGACTTTGGGCATGCGAGGTGAGATATATCACCCTAAGTAGCAATTTAACATGATGTTGAGTTATTTGTGATGGATATATGTTCGGATTGTTCTAATTAGCATTTGAACTTATCGATTACGTAGATAATTCGAATTTGATTGTAGAATTGCATTCTAGGGCTTGGGTTATTGAATTTGACTTGGGCAACTTGATAATTTGATGAATTCGATGTCGGGGTGTGGTTGTAAATTGAGATAAGTCGAGGAAAATATTGTGTGAATGTTATAGGAAGACGAATTCTCGAATTGTTGGGGAAAATGCGAAAATTATGTAAATTGGTTTGATTATTTGGATTCGTTTGTATATAAATGTTTTGTCTTTGTTTTTTTTATTTGTTGTTTTTGTTGCTAAGTGCGATGGTTGAATTGTTAGCGATAGTAGGATTGGAATTAGCTGTATAAAGTCTGAGTAGTACGATAAGCGTTATGCTGTCGAAATTTTTGTGAACGCACTAAGCATAAATTGTATAGTTGTTGTCTTTGGTGTAAGTAGAGTTATCCTTGCCGTAGTTGTGTAAAAGTAGCTAAGGCCTAAGTGTGGGGTAAACGTTGATAACCCGACCTTAGCTGAAGTTAACATGTTTATAGCTTAACTTTGTGCTTGTTAATTTATATTGACAGGTACAATGGCTAGCAGACAGGATAAGGGCAAGGGTGCTTCTACCTCAGGCACCGGCAGAAAAAGAATGAGATTGGGCACCGTAGTCCCAGCTGCACCAGCTGTTCCGCGCGACCAACGCCGCCAATACGGAACAAGGTGGGTAACCGAGGAAGGAAAGAAATGGTATGCTAAGCATAAGGAGAGCAAGTACTTCCCGGAGGAACATATTGCACGGGAACCACTAGCACAGGAGTTCCCCCGTATTGTGCAAAGGATTGAAGCAGCTGGGCTCAGCTTTATCTTTTAGGAGCCCAAGGAGTGCAACCTTCATTTGGTCCGAGAGTTCTACGCAAATTGGAACCCGGCCATCAGAAGCCACACAATAAAAATCAGAGGGCAGATTGTCACTCTGGAACCCCAGCAATTTAATGCCATCGTTGGAGCGCGGGACACAGACGCCCACGTTCTCCGCCAGCTAAACATCACCCCACCATACGCCGACATCAGACGTACGTTGTGTGGGGCTCGATCCACAGCCCGATGGAGTAGACATAAGGAGAGGGGTTACCACCAGACTCTGCCTTATTCGCAGATGAACAGGGAGGCCAGAATATGGCTAAAATTGTATGTTCGTGCTTGATCCCGAGAGTTCATATGACAGATGTGACCCGGGACCGTGTCTGCTTGGGGTATGCCCTTATGAAAGGGCTTGAGATTAATGTTGGGGCGGTAATTATATCCGCCATGAAGAGAGCCAGACTACACCAGGGCCACAGATACGGGTTTGGCGGACTCATCACCACCTTCCTCCGAGGCCTCGATGTCGAGGAAGAAGCCTTGGATTACATTCCGCAGTTGGAGTGGAGGGCCCTCGATGTGACAAAAACTAAGGCCCCCGACACCACACATGGGCCAGTGTTGACTTTGGGCGAGCGACATGCTCGTGACGATCAGTACATGGCACGTATGTTCGGCATGCAGATGCTTCAGCTACGGATTGGTGGGAGACCAGCCACCGAGGAAAAATTATGGCAGCTGGAGCTGGATTACCCATTTGGCGAGAATGCCAAAGCCTTATGCCGAGTGGGACCAGCCTTCGTGGAGCCGACTGATGACGATGTCCCTACTGATGAGGAGACGCGTCGGGAGGACTCCGATGTGGAGTCTGATGACGATGATGGCGCTGACTCAGACATGGGGGATGAGGCAGCAGCACCAGATGAAGAAGTCAAATATTTCGACTGATCAGGGGGTTCTGCTAAAATTGAGAGTCGACTCTTGAGGTTAAGAAGTCTTAACATAGTTGTACTTCATTGCAGTGATCAAATCAGGCATGCTCTATTTTTAGCTTGTATCTTACATAATCATTATAGCCCTAACCTGAATTATCTTGCTAAATTAGTTATGTGGGAGTCTCCATATGCATGATATGTAAAAGGTTGTTCGAGGACGAACAAGGCTTTAAGTGTGGGGTTGTGATCACGGGCAAAAATATATGCCCGAGATACTCTTTATTACTTAAATTAGTCTTGTTTATCTAAGTTATTGTATACATTTTCATGTAATTTTATATAATGTGGAGATATGTGCTAACCAACATGATTAGCCTTTGTTTTGTAGGTTTTGATGATGTTTGAGTAACTAATCCATGAGTTGGTGAAGTAGAAGCTTGGAAATGGAATTAACACGCGAACGTCGGCAAGGAAGAGGCACAAAACAGCCCACCGGCGCGTCGACAAGGTGCCACGGCAGGCAGGCCGCTCAAAACAGCCCACCTGCGCGTTGGCAACGTGCCACGGCAGGTGGCCTCCGCGACCAAGGGGCTTCAACGCGCTGCCAAGGCAGCGTGACACATTGCCAACGCGGCAAGGTGCTGCCTGGGCCGATTTCGGGTGATTTTCCAGAAAGCCTCCGCGTTCGTAGCGTGTCACGGAGGCCGTGCTCCGCGATGCACTCCGTGACACGTTGCTTGTTAATCCGGGAAGGATTCCTACTAATATAAATAGCACACTTAGGTTTATTTTTCAGGGGGAAGACTTGGTGGAGCTAGGACGTGGGTTAGTAGCACTACAATTCCGGTTCCTAAATTGACTAATACGGCTTCCAAGTATATTTCTATCAGGAAAGCACATCAAAACCCAATTTTCCCAAATCAAGTTAAGAACAATACCCTATTAATTCACAACTTTCCAATTTCTTGCTCTCTCGAGTGAAATTGGACTTTTTAGATGTACATTAATGTTGGCCACACACTAATGCAGTAAGAACAAGAATTAATAGAACAACATGAAAGAAGAAGATGAAAAACCATATAATTCACAATCAAAATTCAATACACATGTTCAAAACCTTAGCAAGGAAGAGAATTAGCCACTCATTTGTGGATTGATCATCCTCAAATGAGTGTAAATCATACGTACAATTGATTGAAAGAAGAAAGAAAGAGAGAGAAAACCCTTAGCTTTTTCGTCCCTCAACTGCTGCTAACCCACGTCCTAGCTCCACCAAGTCTTCCCCCTGAAAAATAAACCTAAGTGTGCTATTTATATTAGTAGGAATCCTTCCCGGATTAACAAGCAACGTGTCACGGAGTGCATCGCGGAGCACGGCCTCCGTGACACGCTACGAACGCGGAGGCTTTCTGGAAAATCACCCGAAATCGGCCCTGGCAGCACCTTGCCGCGTTGGCAACGTGTCACGCTGCCTTGGCAGCGCGTTGCAGCCCCTTGGTCGCGGAGGCCACCTGCCGTGGAACGTTTCCAACGCGCAGGTGGGCTGTTTTGAGCGGCCTGCCTGCCGTGGCACCTTGTCGACGCGCCGGTGGGCTGTTTTGTGCCTCTTCCATGCCGACGTTCACGTGTTAATTCCGTTTCCAAGCTTCTACTTCACCAACTCATGGATTAGTTACTCAAACATCATCAAAACCTACAAAACAAAGGCTAATCATGTTGGTTAGCACATATCTCCACATTATATAAAATTACATGAAAATGTATACAATAACTTAGATAAACAAGACTAATTTAAGTAATAAAGAGTATCTCGGGCATATATTTTTGCCCGTGATCACAACCCCACACTTAAAGCCTTGTTCGTCCTCGAACAACCTTTTACATATCATGCATATGGAGACTCCCACATAACTAATTTAGCAAGATAATTCAGGTTAGGGCTATAATGATTATGTAAGATACAAGCTAAAAATAGAGCATGCCTGATTTGATCACTGCAATGAAGTACAACTATGTTAAGACTTCTTAACCTCAAGAGTCGACTCTCAATTTTAGCAAACTCATGTAAATTAACTGATTAAAAAAAAATTCCACATGAATTTTATCCTTTATTAAACATGTGCCCCTCACGGAAAGAGAGTTACCCAATTTCACACGCAAAAACAATTTTTATATCACAACATGTGTGGGTACATGAATAGAATTACGCTCACTCTCACAAAGAATTCACATGCATTATGTAATGACCCATAAGCTTGCCCTTAGTGTTTTATTCCACTAATATAAGGATGTGTGAATGTAAGATCAAGTAGGACTTTTTAGGTTGTAATGTAACTCAGGTGCGGGTAGGTACTATTATGATCAGTAATAGTGACTATCTTTCCTAAGCGCTTTTAATACATCACGCCTTCATTACAAACTTCCCTTCCCTCACTTCACCTTTTTTCTTCTTTTAGTTTTCTTTTTCCTCTTTTGTTCCCCCATTTCTTTCGACACTTTTAGCTTATTAGTAAGGAGTACTAAAGCAATATGTTTCATTCATTCCTTTTCTTACTCCCTACTAATAACCAACCATTTTCACACAAATGCACCTTTTTCCTTTTCTCAACTATTTACAACTTGCTATTTTTCCTTCTTTTCCATTCTTCTCACTCTTTTACCCTTTCGGATTTTTCCTTTAAGCGCTTCGGAGTTTTGGTTTAATTTCAAGGCTAATGAAAGAAAAAGGATTAAGCTTATGTTGCAGTTGTCAAAGAATAGGCTCAAGGCTCAATGGGGTTAACTAGGATTAATTTTTCAAGGTAGGTATAATGAGGGATAAAAGTTTGGTTCATGCAAAGAAATGCCTATATCATTTCCTACAATTCACATCCTTCATTTCGTTTTATAAACACACCAGGCAAGTTCTAGACAATCCACAATAGCACGGAATACTCAAAAACCTTTCACTCATGGCACATGCTCAAATCAAGACACATTCAGTAGACTCTTACTCAGCTAATCACAAGAATTCAGAATTAAGCTTCCATCATATTGAGTCAAATTCAAGAGCCTAAGTGTCTCAAACAAATTTATACACTTGCATGCTTCACACTGAACATACTTGCATCTTACAAACATTTATAGCACATAACAAGAACATCCAGCACCAATTAGTTATGGTTTCAAAACCCAAAACCTATCGACTAATTTTCCTCAAGACGGTCGTCATCCATCCATCGTCGGAAACAGTCCCTAGCTATGACTAAAAAAACTTTATATACAGACCAAGGAAAGAAAGAAAAAAGAAAAGAAAAAAAAATTTATTCTTCGGTTCAAATACCCCCCGTCGGAAAAGAACCGAAAAGAAAAACCAACGGGTGATGAAGTCATGCTTAATTCACAAAAATTTTTCAAAATTTTCAAATTTTCAAATTTCTCACCAACTTTTGTACAAGCATTACATTCACCAAAAATCATTAAGCACAGAAATTTTGAAATTTCCTAGAAATTTCCCTCACCCCACACTTAAATCATGCTATGTCCGCATAGCATCAAACTAAAGGTTACAAAGGGTGAGAAATACTCCCTGAGGCGTTTAGGCCTAGCTGACAGCATGGTTTTCTTCAACTATGGACAAGTGGGTGTTCGACCCCACACTTTTTCTTTTCCATGCTTGTTAGCTTCCTCCTCCACGGGTACTCAGACTTCCCCTCCATCTGTGCTTAACTTTCCACCAAAACAACACAAGATGAAAAATAAATAAAATAAACATAAATGCAAGAAATTAAAATGGTACCCATGGTACCCTTGGGTTGCCTCCCAAGCAGCGCCTAATTTTACGTCGCGGCACGACGTACCAAGTTTCACCACTTTTTCCTCCACCTTGAGGATATGAATCTCACCCCTAATTTTTTACTTAAGCGCTTAGGAGTTTTGGATCAAATTCAAGGCTAATGAAAGGAAAGGATTAAGCTTATGTTATAGCTATGAAAGAATAGGCTTAAGGCTCAATGGGGCTAACTAGAATTCAATATTCAAGGTAGGTAAAATGAGGGATAAAATTCAGGTTCATTCAAAGAAACGCCTACATTATTTCCTATAATCCACATCCTTCATTTCGTTTTATATACACACCAGGAAAGTTCTAGACACTTCACAGTAGCATGGAATATTAGAAAAACTCACACTCACTGCACATGCTCAATTTAAGACATATTTACAGACACTTAACTCAGTTAATTACAAGAATTCAAAATTAAGCTTTAATCACATCGAGACAAATTCTAGAGCCTAGGTGTCTCAACATGTTTAAAACACTTGCATGCTTCCATCCTAATCACACTTGCATCTTACAATATAGCACATAACAAGAATGTCGAACCATTAATTAGCTATGTGTTCAAAAAAATCTAAACCTACTGACTAAATTTCCCTTAAGACGGTCGTCATCCATCGATCATAGGGAACAGTCTCTATCTAAGACTTTGGTTCAAAGGGACTATTCTCAGAAAAAGCACCGAAAACAAAAACCGAGAAACCCAAACAAAAAATTTAAAAATAGAAACAACTTGCACAAATAATTACACAAATAAATCCTTAACAAGCACCACACACACACAATCATCAACACAGCACGAAACACAATGTCACACATTCAACCACTTAAGCACAAGCACAACACAGTCTTACTACACCAGCACCTAACTACTCCCACCCCACACTTAGTCGGAACACTGTCCTTGGTGTTCACATATATGTAATTAAAAACATAGTTTGGGTGGTGTAACTCCCTAATCAATCAAAATGCTCAATCTCTTCATCAGGTGCCAATGCCTCATCTCCCAGATCAGAATCTTCTTCACCGTCTTCCACTGACTCAATGTATGAGTCGTCCCGGCGAGTTTCCTCATCAGTGGGTACGTCGTCATCAACTGGTTCTATAAATGCAGGCCCAACTTGCATAATGCTCGGGCATGCTCAAAAATGGATAATCCATCTCGAGCTGCCACAATTCATCCTCCGTGGTAGGCCTTCCACCAATCCGCAGTTGCAGCATCTGCATTCCATACATTCGGGCCATGTATCGATCGTCCCGTGCATATCGCTCGACGAGTGTAAGCACAGGCCCGAATGTGGTATCAGGTGCTTTGGTCTTAGTAACATCCAAAGCACGCCGATCAAATTGAGGAATATAATCCAGGGCCTCTTCTTCGATGCCATGACCCCTGAGGAAAGCTATTAGAAGACCACCGAACCCATACCGATGCCCTTGATGAAGTCTGGATTTCTTCATTGCTGAAATAATCACCGCTCCAACATTTATCTCGAGCCCTTTCATCAATGCATATACTAAAAAAACTCTGTCCTGGGTGACATCAGTCATATGCACCCCTAGAATCAGGCAAGTACACACTATCTTCATCCAAATCTGTGTTTCTCTGTTCATTTGGGAGTATGGTAATGTCTAGTGATATCCTCTTTATTTGTGATGACTCCACCTAGCTGTTGATCATGCTCCACATAATGTGTGTCGGATATCCGCATATGGTGGAGTGATGTTCAGCTGGCGGAGAACATGCGTGTCTGTGTCCTGCGTCCCCAAGATGGCATTAAGATGTTGTGGTTCAAAAGTAACCACCTGTCCTCTGATCTTGACTGTGTGGCTGCGCACGGTGGGGTTCCAATTAGCGTAGAATTCCCTTATGAGATGAAGATTACACTCTTTGGGTTCTTCGAAGATGAAGTTTAACCCCACAGTGTTTATCCTGTGTAAGATTCTCGAGAATTCTTGAGCTAGTGGATCCCTTGCTATTTGCTCCTCAGGGAAATACTTGGTTTCCTTGTGCTTGGAGTACCATTTCTTCCCCTCATCCAATACCCATCGTGTTCCATACTGCCTTCGTTGCCCCCTTGGAACTGGTGGTGCTGTTGGCACTGCTGCCCCAACACTAAGTCTTTTTCGGCTGGCGCCAGATGTGGATGCACCTTTTCCCTTGTCTTGCCGTGCCGACATTTTTCCTGTCCAGAAAAGACATGTACTCTTAATATCAATCACAATATGGCTAGCTAATACTAAGGTCGGGCTCCAATTGGTCACCCCACACTTAGTTGTAGCACGGTTTCACGAGTCATGGTCAGTCGGGTACTCAGACTTCCCCTTCTTCATATTTCCATGCTCTCTACTCTCCAAACATAATTGAATTTCATTTCGACAAGATAAACAAACATACTACCAGCTATCATCAACCACAAGGTGCAATGCATCAGTAAAAATCGATGGAATAGCTTCTTTGTACTACTCAGACTTTGTACAATTCATTTTTAAAGTTCATCCATCTATCAACTTCACAAAATAACTGATGCTTAACTTAGGCTTACAATCAAGAGGTAATTCAAGATTATGTACAACAGCCTATGGAATTATTCCTACCTTAATCTACAAAGATCAACATTCTAACTACCACATGTTCAAACTTGATTGTCAAATTTTTAACAAAGACAAGTAGAATGTACAACCCAATTTCTACTTTTTCTAGCTTTTTTCCTCTTTCAACTCAACTTCCTGCCCTAATTGTAGAAAATTTTAGAATTTCAACAAGTATCATGTAATCAATGGGTTCCCCAAACCAAGACTATCATAATAGCAGCATTTATTTACAACCCAGTAGATTACCACAATTTTTCACTATTAAGGGCAAAATTTAAACCTACCACATGTTCCAGATTCAAAATTTTCGAAAAAGTATAGAAGAACATACCTGGTATCTTTGTTTTTGAAGAAAAGAGGAAGAATTCTTGAAGCCTTGGGTGTGGCACGTTGAGGGAGAAGGGGGATTGGGAGTGTTGTCGCGGAGTGATGAAGAAAATGAGGGTGGAATCGTGTTTTTGGGGTTAAAAAGAATAGATTTCGGGTGGCTCGACCCGACTGCTTAAACTGATCCGTTGCGAGATTGGCCTCAACGTGTCACATAGACCATCGCAGAGCTCAGGCTCCGTGACACGGAGCCATCTCGGACCCTTACTGGACTTAGGCTTACCTGGAATTTTTCCCTAGCATGGCGCGGAGGCCATCACAGAGCTCAGGCTCCGTGACACGGGGCCATAGTGGACCCTTACTGCCTCAGTGCCCCAATTTTTACCTTTGCTCACCCTCTTGCGATTTTTGTTTGCACTCATATCCCCTGAAATTCATCCAAAAACAGCACTTAGTTAGAAAATAGTGGGTTGCCTCCCACCAAGCGCCTTATTTTTCGTCATGGCATGACCCCTCCTTTTTTTCTGTTACATAGTCTCTAACTATTATATTACATTACATTCAGGGGTTGCCTCCCGTGCAGTGCCTGATTTACCATCGCGGCACGACGCCTCTCATCTTCATTCGTCTACTAAGGTGATAGACGTCTTCTCTCGATTAACGCTCTCACCCCAGTAGTGCTTACACCTTTGTCTATTCACTAAAAATGTGGCACTTTTATCTTCTTGCCACAATTCAACCGCCCTGTATGGGGTCATCTTTACTACTTCAAACGGCCCCGACCACTTGGAGCGAAATTTCCCTGGGAATAGTTTCAATCTAGAGTTGAATAGCAGCACCATTTGGCCCGGCTCAAAGATTCGATGCACCATATGCCTGTCGTGCCACCTTTTCATTTTTTCTTTGTAGCATTTTGCACTTTCATATGCGTGCCATCGAAATTCGTCCAACTCACTCAGCTGCATCAATCTCCTCTTTCCGGCTAGCTCAGGATCCATGTTCAGCTTTCGTACAGCCCAATAAGCTTGATGTTCAAGCTCTACAGGGAGATGACATGCCTTCCCATAAACCAATCTATACAGTGAAGTCCCAATGGGTGTCTTATATGCAGTTCGATAAGCCCACAATGCATCATCCAGTTTGCTTGCCCAATCTTTGCATTGTGCATTCACCGTTTTATGCAAAATCTGTTTAATTTCCCTGTTTGACACCTCTACTTGTCCGCTAGTTTGGGGATGATATGTTGTAGACACTTTATGCCGCACCCCGTATTTCGCTAGCAAATTCCTGAATCCTGCATTCACAAAATGTTCCCCTCCATCACTGATAATTGCTCGTGGCGTACCAAACCTGGCGAAAATCTGCTTCTTCACAAATCTAGCCACCACCTTGTTGTCGTTCCTGGGACAAGCTGCTGCCTCAACCCACTTGGACACGTAGTCCACTGCCACCAAGATGTATTGATTGCCAAACGATGGTGGAAACGGGCCCATAAAATCTATTCCCCACACATCGAACACCTCAACTTCCAATATGTGATGCAATGGCATCTCATGTCTCCTGCCGATTGTTCCTGCTCTTTGACATCGATCACATACTTTGACATAAGCTGCAGCATCTTTGAACAGTGTGGGCCAAAAGAACCCGGATTGCAGCACTTTGTGAGCATTACGCTCTCCTCCATGATGACCTCCATAAGGCGATGAATGACAACTCCTCAGCACCTCAGCCGTCTGACTTTCTGGAATGCACCGCCTCATCACTTGATCTGGTCCTTTCTTGAATAGGTACGGCTCATCCCACATGTAATACCTGGACTCATGCTTCATCTTCTTCCTTTATTGAGTCGTTGCCTCAGGTGGGTATATTCCACTTACTAACAAGTTCACAATATCTGCATACCAAGGGAGTTCAGCTTTCTTTATTGCCAAGAGTTGTTCATCAGGGAACTCTTCTCGGATGCGTTCACCTTCCTTTACATGTGAAGGGTTCTCTAGGTGCAACCTGATTTTCACTTTCCTTCCTGTCTTGGATCTCCAGATCAAACTCTTACAGCAAGAATATCCACCAGATTAGCTGGGCTTCTCATCTTTCTTGCCAAATAAGTACCGAATTGCCACATGATTAGTGTGTACCACCACTTTCAACCCCACCAGGTAGGATCTAAACTTGTCAAATGCAAACACTAGAGCCAGCATCTCCTTCTCCGTGATTGTATAATTAACCTGTGCAGCATCAAGCGTTTGGCTTGCATAGTAGATGGAATGAAAAATCTTATTCCTTCGCTGCCCCAATACCGCTCCTACAGCCGCATCACTTGCATCGCACATTAACTCAAAAGGATATTCCCAATCAGGAGCAATGAGAAATAGAGCTTCCACCAGCTTCTTTTTCAGCTCCTCAAATACTTCTACACATTTCTTGTCAAATTCAAACTTCACCTCTTTTTCTAACAACCGGCATATCGATCTAGAAATCTTAGAGAAGTCTTGAATAAACCGTCTATAAAACCCAGCATGTCCTAAGAAGCTACGAACACCCTTAACTGATACTAGCGGTGGTAGCTTTTCAATCACCTCTATCTTTGCACGATCGACCTCCAAACCTATGCATGACACCTTATGGCCAAGGTACAATACCCTCCTTGACTAAAAAGTGACACTTTTCCCAATTGAGCACCACGTTTGAGTCTTCACATCTAGCTAACACCCTGTCTAGATTCTGCAAACACATAGCAAACGAGTTACCAAAAATAGAAAATTCATCCATAAATACCTCGATATAGTCTTCCACCATATCGTGGAATATTACCATCATGCATCACTGGAATGTGGCTGGTGCATTGCATAGACCAAAGGGCACGTGAAAGCATATGTCCCATAAGGATATGTAAACGTGGTCTTCTCCTGATCTTCTGGTGCTATGGCTATTTGATTATAGCCAGAGTAACCATCCAGAAAGCAATAATATTCCTGCCCTGCCAGCCTGTCCAACATCTGATCAATGAATGGAATCGGATAGTGATCTTTCCGAGTGGCCTCATTGAGCTTCCTATAATCCATGCAAATTCGCCAGCCCGTGACTGTGCGTGTGGGAATTAGCTCATTCTTTTCATTTTTGACCACTGTCATTCCTCCTTTCTTGGGAACGTATTGAACTGGGCTAACTCATTCATTGTTTGAGATGGGATATACCACTCTTGCATCCAGCCACTTGATCACTTCCTTTCTAACTACATCCTTCATCACCGGGTTCAACCTCCGCTGATGTTGCACGGTTGGCTTAGATCCCTCTTCCACGAATATCTTGTGCATGCAGAAAGCTGGATTGATCCCCTTAATGTCTGACATCTGCCATCCCATTGCTCTCTTTCACCTCTTAAGGACCACCAATGCATCTTTCACTTGTGCGTCTGTCAGTTTTGCTGAAATGATGACTAGTAAGGTGTCATCTTTACCCAAGAATACATACTGCAGATGTGGAGGCAATGTCTTTAACTCCAATTTAGGTGCCTCCTCTATTGATGGCTTTGGGGATGGTTCCAAGGACCTCTTCAATGGTTCAAAATCTTGCTTCTTGAAGAACCATTTTGGCTCATTCAAAGTCTACACCATCTCATATGTCGCACTGTCCCCAAAATGATCACGTCCCACCAAGGCTCTCTCCAAGGGATCCTGTGAGTCAATAATTTGAAGGGTCGATTCCTGATTCAACACACTGATTGCCGATAACTCTTCATATATGGCAGGTAGCTTCATGGCCTTGTAGACATCAAAGACCTCTACCTTATCATGAGCTCTCATGGTTAGCTGCCCAGCAGCTACATCAATTAAGGTTCACCCAGTTGCCAAGAAGGGACGTCCCAAAATAAATGGGACTTCCGCATCTGGCTAAAAATCAAGACTTATTAAATCCACTGGGAAAATGAGGGAGCCTACTTGCACTAGCACATCCTCCACAATTCCATCAGGTCTGGCTAATGAACGGTCAACTAGCTGCAAGATCACAGTGGTGGGTCTAGGACTTCCCAGCCCCAGCTTCTTGAATACTGATGTTGGCATCAAATTTATACTTGCTCCCAAATCGCACAAACCACAAGCTCGAATAGACTACCCAATTGTAATCTAAATAGTGAAGCTCCCAGTATCCTTGAGCTTTGTCGGCAATCGATTCTGGATACGGGAGGTGCACTCCTCAGTAAGTGCAACTGTAGCATACTCTGTCAGTCTACTCTTATTTGCTACAATGTATTTGATGTACTTAGCATATTTTGGGGCTCCCTGCAGCACATCTACTAAAGGAAGATTAATATGTACCTGCTTCAACACTTCCATGAACTTCTTAAAGCATGCTTCCTCCTTGTGCTTTTTCAATCTTTGAGGAAACGGGGGCGGTGGTCTTTCCATCTCTATTGCCTTTTCATTCCCCCTCACATCATGGTTTCCTTCATCCTTTTCTATTGCTCCAGATTTCTGAGGTGGCCTTTCGAGTTCCACCTCCCCGAGTTTCTTTCCGCTCCGGGTAGTAACTGCATTAACCTGCTTAGGATTTGGGTCTGTATCACTTGGTAATCCTCCCCTCGGTATAGTATTTTGGGCTCCAGCTAACTGTCCCAACTGATACTCCAATGCCTTTGTAGCTAACTGCTGATTTTTCATGTCAGCTGTCAATTTTACCTGATCAGCCTGCATCTGCGTCTGGTTAGCTATTATGGTTTTAAGCATATCCTTGATGTTGCTGGATTGAGGAGGTGCATTATTTCCTCTGAACTGCGGCTGAAAATTGTGATGACCCCTTGATTTCTGTGCACGCCCTGATTTGAACTCTGTCCCTGATGACTATTACTCCCCCATGAAAAATTCGGATGATTTCTCCAATTTGGGTTATAACTGTTTCCATACTGCTGATTGTTGCTCCTCTGGGCATTTCCAACAAAATTTACCGAATCTGGATTGGCACCACAACACTCAGCTGAGTGTTCACTACTTCCACAGACTTCACACCACACCTGCTGAAGTGCATTGACTAGGGCTTATGCTTGGCTCAAACTCATGCTGTTAAAATGAGTGTTAATTTGATTCTACAAAGTAGTTATTTGTGCAGCAATCGCTGTGAATCCATCTACCTCCAAGACCCCTGTCGCTTTCTTCACTCCCCCTCGGGTTGTATCAGCATTCCATTCAGGATTACCTTGTGAAATACGGTTCAACAAGGTGTACAGCTCTTCGTATGTCTTTTCCAATGTCTGCCCCCCGGCTGCTAAGTCTAACAAAATCTTTGTATGCGGTTCCAAGCATTCAATGAATGTATGCACCAACACATCATTAGACTGATGATGGTGAGGACAATCTCTTAACATTGACTTGAACCTCTCCCAAGCCTAATACAAATTCTCACCCTCTCTCTGTTTGAAACTTAGAATCTGACTTCTAAGCCTGGATGTCTTCCCTGATGGAAGGAATCGTATCAAAAACTTCCTCGCTAGGTCATCCCAAGTAGTAATAGAATTTGGCGGTTCAGCCTTTAACCACCTTTTGGCTTCCCCCAGTAGTGAAAACGGGAATAGTGTAAGCCTCACATAATCAGATGATACTCCAACGAGTATATATGTGTCACTAATCTCCAAGAAATTTTTGAGATGCTGCTGGTGATCTTCATGAGGGAGACCTGTAAATTGCCCGCTGGTGTGCAATAACTGCACCATATTCTGCTTAAGTTAAAATCTCCCTCCTAGTTCCGGCCTGCGAATGCTTGATATTACATTATTCGCATGTGGGATTGCTACCTCGGGGACCGGTCTTGCTGCCATCTCTTCTAGCACTAAAACTACCCTTACAATCGGTGGATGCTGTTGTTGCTCCAGAATTTCCCTTCTTAATAACTGCAACTTCTTTTCTAGAGCTTCCATCTTCTGTAGATGAAATTGTCTCTCCGGCTCTAAAAACGGATCCACCAACTCCTTATCTCTTGCCAGCATTCAGAAACAACTTAGTACCTGCAAGAGAAATCGCTAAGATCAAGTTGTCAACACTTGTATCGAATTTGTAAACTAACACTAAGAAAATTAAGTCACCAAATGTGCCAGTCCCTGACAAAGGCGCCAAAACCTTGTTCACTCCCAATCGCACGCAAGTGCACGTGGTCGTACAAGTAATAAAGTGGCTTTATTTCAAGCCAGGTATCAAACCCACAGGGACTGTAACGAAGGAGTAATTTTTCTCTAAGTTTTGAGTATACACACTTCTTTATACAAGTAGACAAGCAATGTAACCTTAGTTAATGGTGATTTTTCAAGAATATTAGTTAATGTAACCTTAAGTGAAAATTATGAATTATAATCTGAACAATAGCACGAACCAGCTGAGATTAAGGCAAAACATGCAGATATGTAATTTATTGATTAAATTTCAGTCAACACTTCTCTTCGGTTGTTAGTCAGGAATTATTAACAATGGATTGGGTCTTTCGAACTCCTCACCAATTAAAGAATTATGAGATTTGCATTACACATTTCTGTGATGCAACAACTCATATTCTCATAAACCAAACTAAATTCCATGGATTACCAAATATGACATTACAGATATATTTCTATTCTGAACGTTAATCTTCTCTTAATTTCTCAACCAAGACAAGAACATATTCTACCAATTCACATCCATCCAAATAATCTTCCTTTCGTAAATAAAATTGGAATTTTAATATATACATTAACAATGGCCAATCATTAATGTAGTAAAAACAAGAATTAGTAGGACAACCATTTTAGAGAAGATAAAAACTGAAATAACATCAATTACATACTACTGCAATTATCCTCAACCTCAGCCAAAGGTGAATTAGCCACTCATTTGAGGATTAAACATCTTCAAACAAGTAGAAAACATACAAGCAATTGAAATTTAAGAGAAAAAGAAAGAGAATTAACCCTAGGACTTCTTCAGCTCAACTGCTTGATACCCACGTTCTAGCATGAAATGTCAGATCACTTAAAATAAAACCTAAGTGTGCTATTTATACAAGTGAGAAATTTCCCGGAATAAACTGGCAACGTGGCACGGAGGGTGTCGCGGCGCATCAGCTCCGTGCCACGGCCCTGTCGTCGAGCTTCACTAGAACTTGGATGCACAGCTTCTTGGCCTCAGCGTGGCACGGAGGCTATCGCGGAGCCTCAACTCCGTGCCACGGACTTGTTGCGCACTTTCACTGGAATCTAGGTGTGCAGCAAAGTCTTCCCAACGTGTCACAGAAGTGAACACGGAGCATAGGCTCCGTGACACGTTGCCATCGCACACCTTCACTGGAATTCGCCCAAAACTCCACTCTAGGTAGAATGCCTTCGCGATGGTAGCGTGACACGGCCTCTATCGCGGAGCATCAAGTTTTTAGTATTTTCTTGCCGACTTCCACGTTTTGCTTCCGAGTCTCTTCCTCCACTACACCAACTTGTAGATTAGTTTCCAAAATTCATTTTAAACTGAAAAAACAATAACTAATCATGTTGGTTAGTATAAATCCACATTTACATAAAAACCACATGAGAATGTACACATAAAAATAGATAAACAAGTCCAAATTAAGTAATAAAGTATCACTTGGGCATGCAATTATGCCCAAGATCACCGGCCCACTGTTTCTTGGTCCTTATTTTTCCAAACACTTACCTTTGCACACACTTCCTTAAATTTTTTTTGGGCTCTGTACATCCTGAAAATCATCCAAAAACACCAATGAGTTAGAAAATAGTGGGTTGCCTCCCACCCAACGACGTAGTCTTAGTCATGGCACGACTTTTGTGTTCTTTTTTTTCAAAAGTAATTCCTAACTATTACATTACATTCACGGGTTGCCTCACGTGCAGCGCCTGATTTACCTTCATGGCACGACTTAGCTCACATTCATTCATCAGATAAGGTGATAGATGTCTTCTCTCAATTTACGCCCTCACCCCAGTAGTGCTTACACCTCTGACCATTTACTAAGAATGTAGCACTTTTATCTTCCTACCACAATTCAACTTCACCATACGGGATCATCCTCGCTACCTCAAATGGTCCAGACCACTTAGATCTCAGCCTTCCTGGGAATAACTTCAACCTGGAGTTAAATAGCAACACCATCTATCTAGGCTCCAAGATTCGAGGCACTATATGCTTGTCATGCCACCTCTTAGTTTTTTCTTTGTACAACTTAGCACTCTCATATGCATGCCAACAAAACTCATTCAACTCACACAATTGCAACAACCGCTTTTTCCCAGCTAACTCGGGATCCATGTTCAGCTTCCACACAGCCCAGCATGCTTGATGTTCAAGCTCCACAGGTAAGTGACATGCCTTCCCATAAACTAACCGATAAGGTGAAGTCCCAATTGGCATCTTATAAGAAGTACTATACGCCCACAAAGCATCATCTAATTTGCTTGCCCAATCCTTTCATTGAGCATTCACAATTTTCTGCAGAATCTACTTGACTTCCCTGTTTGACACTTCTACATGCCCATAGTTTGAGGGTGATATGTTGTAGCCACTTTATGCCGAATTCCATATTTAGCCAACAAATTTCGAAACTAGGTATTAACAAAGTGTGAACCTCCATCGCTAATAATAGCTCGTAGGGTTCCAAATCTGGTAAAAAGATGCTTCTTCACAAACTTGGCCACTACCTTAGTATCATTGGTGGGAAAAGCTGCGGCCTCAACCCATTTGGAAACATAATCTACTGCTACCAGAATATATTGATTACCAAATGATGGTGGAAAGGGCCCCATGAAATCTATCCTCCATACATCGAATACCTCAACTTCCAAGATGTTATGAAATGGAATCTCATGTATCCTACTAATTGTCCCCGTTCTCTGGAATTGATCACAAGACTTGGCATATGTTGTTGCATCCTTGAATAAAGTTGGCCAAATGAAAACGGACTGGAGCACTTTATGAGTGGTGCGCTCTCCTCTATGATGACCGCCATACGACAATGAATGACAGCTTCTCAAGACTTCAACTATCTGACTCTCTGGAATGCACCGTCTCATCACTTGATCTGGTCCTTGCTTGAATAAATATGGCTCATCCCACATATAGTACTGGGACTCATGCTTCAGCTTCTTTCTTTGTTGAGCGGTAGCCTCTGGTGGGTACACTCCACTTATTATCAAGTTTACTATATCTGCATACCAAGGAAGTTCTGCCTCACTCAGTGCCAAGAGTTTTTCATTAGGGAACTCTTCTAGGATGCGCCCAACCTCATTCACATGTGACCTGTCCTCTAGTCGTCTACCTGATTTTCACTTCCCTTCCTGTCTCAGATTTCCAAGTCAAACTCTTGCAGCAATACTATCCACCTAATTAACCTGGGCTTTGTATCTTTCTTGCTGAATAAGTACCGGATTGCAACATGATCCGTGTGTAACACCACCTTCGTCCCAACCAGATAGGACCTGAACTTGTCAAATGCATAAACAAGTGCCAGCATCTCTTTCTCTGTGACTGTATAGTTTGCCTGAGTAGCATCTAGCGTTTTACTTGTACAGTATATGGAGTGAAAAATCTTTTTCCTCCTCTGCCCCAATAGTACACCCACAGCCACATCAGTGGCATCACACATCAGCTCAAATGGGCATTCCCAGTCAGTAGCAATGAGAATGGGAGCTTCCACCAGCTTCTTCTTCAGCTCCTCAAATGCTTTAACACATTCTGCGCCAAACTCAAACTTCACATCTTTTTCTAGTAGTTGGCACATTGGTCTAGAGATCTTTGAGAAATCCCGAATGAACCGTCTATAAAACCCAGCATGTCCCAAGAAACTGCAAACACCCTTAACCGATACTGGTGGTGGCAGCTTCTCAATCACCTCAACCTTTGCACAATCAACCTCCAAACCTCTTTGTGACACTTTGTGGCCAAGAACAATTCCTTCCTTGACTAAAAAGTGACACTTCTCCCAATTTAGCACTAGGTTTGTGCCTTCACACCTCGCCAAGACCCTGTCCAAATTCTACAAACATACAGCAAACGAGTTACCAAAAATAGAGAAATCATCCATAAATACCTCAACATAGTCTTCCACCATGTCATGAAATATAGCCATCATGCAACGCTAGAAAGTGGTCGATGCATTGCATCGTATGTCCCATAGGGATAGGTAAATGTGGTCTTCTCCTGATCTTCTAGGGCTATAACTATTTGATTATAGGCAGAATAGTCATATAGAAAGCAATAATACTCCTGTCCTGCGAGTCTATCCAACATTTGGTCGATAAATGGTATGGGATAGTGATCATTACGAGTGGCCTCATTTAGTTTCCTATAATCCATGCAAATCCTCCAACCTGTGACTGTGCGAGTGGGAATCAACTCATTCTTCTCATTAGTGACAACTGTCATGCCCCCTTTCTTTGGGACACATTGAACCGGGCTGACCCATTTACTGTCAGAGATCAGATGTACCACTCCTGCATTTAGCCACTTGATCACCTCCTTCCTCACTACATCTTTCATTACTGGGTTCAACCTCCTTTGATGTTGGACAATTGTCTTAGATCCTTCCTCCATCAATATCTTATGCATGCAGAAAGCTGGACTGATTTCACGGATGTCTGACATTTGCCATCCTATGGTTCTTTTTCTCCTTTTCAGAACCATTAACGCTTCTTGAACCTGTGAATCTATTAGTTCTGCTGAAATAATAACTGGCAATGTGTCAGCTTCTCCCAAAGTTACATACTGAAGGTGTAGAGGCAACGCTTTCAGCTCCAATTTGGGTGCCTCCTCTATTGATGGCTTTGGTGGAGGCTCTAAGGACCGATGCAAGGGCTCGAACTCCTGCTTTCGAAAGAACATTTTATCCTCATTCAAAGCTTACACCATTTCATACGTGACAACATCCCCTAACTGATCATGTCCCACCAATGCTCTTTCCAAGGGATCATTCGGGCTAATAAGCTGAAATGCGGACTCTTGATCAAAAATAGTGATGGCTGATAGCTCTTCATAAATAGCCGGTAGCTTCATGGCTTTGTATACATCAAATACTTCCACCTTATCATGGGCTCTTATGGTTAGCTGCCCAGCAACTATATCTATTAGAGCTCATCCGGTTGCCAAAAAGAGACGTCCCAAAATAAATGGGACTTTCGAGTCTGGCTTAAAATCAAGGATTATGAAATCTACTTAAAAAATAAGGGAGTCCACTTGCACTAGCACATCCTCCACAATTCCATCTAGCCTCGCCAATGAACGATTGGCTAGCAGCAAAATTACCATGGTGGGTCTGGGACTACCCAAACCCAACTTCTTGAACATAGATGTAGGCATCAAGTTAACGCTCGCTCCTAGATCACATAAACCACGAGCTCTAATGGACTGCCTAATTGTGATCTGAATAGTAAAACTTCCCAGATCTTTGAGCTTTGTAGGCAATCTATTCTGTATCCGAGAGGTGCACTCCTCAGTAAGTGCAACCGTGGCATATTCCGTCAGTCTGCTCTTGTTTGCCACGATATCCTTTATATACTTGGCATACTTAAGAATTCCTTGCAAAACATCTACCAAAGGAAGATTAATGTGTACCTGCTTCAATACTTCCATAAATTTCTTGAAGCATGCTTCTTCCTTATGCTTCCTCAATTTTTGCGGGAATGGGGGTGCTGGTGGTGACTTTTCATTATATGTTGACTTTCCACTCCCCATCTCATTATCATTCTCTTTAGCCTTCTCTGTTGTTTCAGCTTGGTATGGTGGCTTTTCGGGTAGCAACTCCTTCAGTTGTTTTCCACTTCTGATAGTGACAGCATTTACCTGCTTGGGATTGGTTTCTGTATCACTTGGTAACCCGCCCTGGGGTCTGGTATTCTGTGCTTCAGCTAACTGTCCCAGCTGAATCTCCAAAGCCTTTGTAGCCAACTGTTGATTTTCATGTCAGCCGTCAATTTTACTTGGTCAGCCTACATCTGAGCTTGGTTGGCTATAATGGTCTTCAACATGTCCTCAGTGTTGCTAGACTGAGTAGGTGCATTATTCCCTCTAAATTGAGGCTGGAAATTCTGATGATCCCCTTGGTTCCTGTGTAGACCCTGATTTGAACCTTGCCCTTGGTGCCTATTACTAGCTCAGGAAAAATTCGGATGGTTTCTCCATTTGGGGTTATAATTGTTTCCATACTGCTGATTGTTGCCCCTTTGCGCATTCCCAACAAAGTAAACTAAGTATGGATTAGCACCACATGTATCAGTTAAGTGCTCACTGCTACCACAAACTTCACACCATACTTGTTGGATGCATTGACTAGAGCTTGTGACTGCCCCAAGTTCATGTTACTAAAATGAGTGTTGATCTGATTCTGTAATGCATCTATCTGTGCAGCAATAGCTATGAGTCCATCTACCTCCAATACCCCTGTCGCTTTCTTCACCACACTTCAGGTAGTGTCAGCATTCCATTCTGGATTACCTTGTGAAATACGGGTCAATAGTATATGCAGCTCCTCATATGTCTTTTCCAAAGCTTGCCCCCCAGCTGCAGAATCTAATAGGATTTGGTATGAGGTTCCAAGCCTTCTATAAAAGTATGCACCAACACATCATTTGACTGATGATGGTGAGGACAATCTCTCAACATTTACTTGAACCTCTCACATGCTTGGTACAGGTTCTCACCATCTCTCTACTTTAAACATAGAATCTGACTTCTAAGCCTTGTTGTCTTCCCCGAAGGAAAGAACCTGAATAAGAATTTCTTTGCCAGATCATCCCATATGGTAATAGAATTAGGTGGTTCAACCTTTAACCACCTCTTCGCTTCCCTCAACAATGAAAATGGGAACAATGTAAGCCTCACATAATCTGATGATACCCCTCGTGGGTATGTACGTGTCACTGATCTCCAGAAAATTTTGTAGATGCTGCTGCGGGTCTTCATGAGGGAGACTTGTGAATTATCCGCTGGTATGCAGTAGCTGCACCATGTTCTGTTTCAGCTAAAATCTACCTCTTGGCTCCGGCCTACGGATGCTAGAGGTCACATTATTTGCGTGTGGGATTGCCACCTCGCGTACTGGTCTTGATGCCATCACTTCAGGCACTAAATCTGCCTGCCCTACTGGTGGATGTTGTTGTTGTTCCATAATTTCCCTCTATAACAACTGCAACTTCCTTTCTGGAGCTTCTCTCCTTTGTAAATGAAACTATCTTTCCGGCTCTAAAAATGGGTCCACCAATTCCTTATTTCTTGCCATCATTCAGAAATTGCTCAGTACCTGCAAGGGTAACAGCTAAGATCAAGTTGTCAACACTTGCACAAAACTTGCAAAAACTAACACTCAAAAATTTCACCAATTTCACCAGTTCCCGGCAACGGCACCAAAAACTTGTTTACGCCCTAACACACGCAAGTGCACTTCGTCGTACAAGTAATATAATGGCTCTTTCAAGCCAGATATCAAACCCACAGGGACTGTAGCTTAGTGATTTTTCCTACTCTAGTAGTCACAATTACTTTATGCAAGTATGTAAATATCATAATGAATTAAAAGTTGACAAAGAGTAACATATAAAGTAACACTAAATGAATCTAAAAATGTTGATTTAAACAATAGCAAGAACAGTCTAAGGTTAAGGCATGACATGCAAGCATGTATAATTTATATTATTCTTCAGCTACCCTCTCATTCAGGTTGATGGCTGGGAAAGATTAGAGTCTATCTCTAGTCTCTCGAACCTCTAGACAATTACCCTGTTATGAACCATGCAACTACACATTTCCTTGATGCAATAACTCATCCTAGGGCTAGTCAAAATAGTTCCCCTTGATAACCGAATATGACGTTGCAGGTATATTTTTATCCTGCACGCGAATCTTACCTCTAATTTACAGCAAATATAAGAACATATTTCCCTATTCCATGTCTACCCTAATAATTTTCCTTTCAGAGTCAAATTAGGATTCCAAATTTACCTTAATGTTGTCCAAACATTAAAACAATGAAAATCAAGAATAGAAGAACAATTGTTCATAAGAGAAGAAAATTCAGCTGAAAATAATATGAAATTACACAATCCTGCAATTAGCCTCAACCTCAGAATGAGGTAATATAGCCACTCATTTTCTGATTAAACACCTCCAAACAAGTTTTAATCATGAGAACAATTGAAATTTAGAAGAAAAGATAAGAGAAAGAACCCTAGAATTTTCTTCAACTCAACTGCTATTTCCCACGTTCTTGCCAAAATGTCAGATAATGCAAAATAAAAGCCTAAGTGTTCTATTTATACAGGTGTAAAATTTCCCAGTGATAAACTAGCTATGTGTCATCGCGGTGAAATAGCTCTGTGACATGGAGCTATTGCCGACCTTCATTGGAAATGGGGCGAGGCTAGACTTCCTTTCTCCGTGGCACAGAGGCTAACGCGAAGCTCCAGCTCTGTGCCACGGGGCTGTCGCGTACCCTCACTGGAAATGAGGCATATCTGAAAATCCAAGCTCCATGTCACGGAGGCTAACGCGGCAAGTCTTCTCCATGCCACAGGGCCATCGCATAGCCTCACTGTTTTGCGCCTTCCAAATTCCAAAATTTTCTTCCTCTACCCATGGACTATGGCACGTTGTTCAACGAGAACAATCCTTAACGTGACACGGTGGTGAACTTTAAACTCAATGTTAATGCTCTCCAAACATTTCCATACTCCCACTCGGAGTTTAACTCGCTCTTCCCGCTGACATCTTTGTCTTATGCACCTGCAAATAGTCACAAAACAATTATTAATCCGAAAAAGAAAAACAACCATAATTAACTCAAAACATGTGTGAATACATCAATATTATCCTTAACTAGACTCCCTAAGGGTTGAAAATACGGAGTTTGGTCATATAAATACGCCCAAGATCACAACCCCTTTACAAATCAGTGATAATATCTAGCCAACCCCACAATACTAAGGATCTCTTTCACTAAAGTGGGCCTAACCTAACTCATTATCGCCTCCACTTTCTATGGGTCAACTATAATCCCTTCTTATGAAACCACATGCCCTAAGAAGGACACAAATGCCAACTAAAACTCATATTTAGAGAACTTAGCATACAATTGTTTTTTTCTCAACAACCCTAGAACAATTCTCAAGTGATTTTCATGCTCCTCCTTACTCCTTGAATATACCAATATATCATCAATAAAAACAATTGTAAACAAATCTAAATATGGCCTTAAATATATCATTCATCAAACTCATGAAAGAAGTTGGAGCATTAGTAAGCCAAAAATACATAACCAAAAACTCATAATGCTTGTACATGATCTGGAAAGTTGTCTTAGGAATATCCTCAGCCCGAATCTTCAGCTGATGATACCCTGACCTCAAATCAATCTTAGGAAATACTGAAACACCCTAAATCTAACCAAACAAGTCATCTATATGGGGAAGAGGATACTTATTTTGAATAGTGACCTTGTTCAACTTGTGGTGGTCAGTACACATTTGCACACTCCCGTCCCTCTTCTTTACAATCAATATAGGAGCTCCCCGTAGGGAGGCACTCAGACAGATAAATCCCTTACTAAGTTGATCCTACAACTGCACTTTCAACTCCCTTACGAACCACTTGATCCTCTCCTCCTTAGTGGGCAACAATGGTAAATCATACTTGGATAATGAGTGGAAATGAGCCTCATATGTTGTAATCGATGAATTACCCTGCTCAATGTTGGTGAACTCATAACATCTCCTATCTCGCAAGGAACGAGGAATATACTTCTCCAAAAAGAGGGAGTACAGCTGAATCTAGGAAAATGGAGGCGACCCAGTTGGCCTACACTCCACAAAAGCTCGCCACCACAACTTACCATCTCCAAACAGCTGAAAGGAAACAAACTCAACACCATACGTCTCCACTGCACCATTTTGTGGAGCCTTTGATGATATTCAATGATGAACTCATACGAATCCTCTAACCCAGTACCATAAAAGACGGGAGATTTCATCTTAGGGAACCTTTAAAACAATCTATGCTCATCGCTAGTCATCACCGATCCAGTCATCGATCTCGAAAACACTTTCATTTCTGAAGCCTCATCCATCCATAGAGCCACGGCAACAGCATGTTGAACTCTTGGATACTTACCTACCAGAGTTGCGAGTGTCGCCCCAGTCCCTACTAATCCACTTAGTAAATCCAACGCTTGGGCTAACATATCTGATGGCGTTGGAGCAGGCATAGCACCTACATGAACTGGTGCTAATGTATCCTATACTATCCCGTCCTAAATCCCTGGAGGTGCACGGGACTTGAACCTATCTCAAGCTTGACCAACAGCCTGAGCCCTACCTCTGGCTAATGCTGCTCTTCGTCCTATGCTACGACTACCTCCTCTAGCTCGTCGTCTACCATGAGCAATGCCCCAATGATCAGCTCGAGTGCCTCTCCTCTAGCTCTGCTTGAACATGTCCTCACTATCTGTAGGAGAACAGAATGATAGGAGTTAAATACTAATTTGGATCACCAGATACAATTGGAATCAAGTAATAACACGAAAGAAAGAAAGAAAGAAAGAACTGAGTTTTCTTATTAATGTAGCCTCTCAAAGAATAGTACAGACGTCTCTGTACCATTTTGTAGGACTCTTTTAGACATGTTCTTATACAATGAGATTAATAAAATTAGCACTCTAATACCAACTTTTGTCACGACCCAACTGCCTTGATTGACACTCATACTAACCCTTTGGTGGGCAAGTCATAACTTACCAACTCACCCAATAGTTATAAATTCATTTAATCAAAAAAATATACATATTAACATTTGTAATAAACATGTGAAAATCTAGATATTACAATCTAGAAACCCAAAAGTCATCATACAAGAACTCTAACTAACAATGTCTAAGAGTATCAAAGGCAAAGAAAATATAAATCAATGTCTAAAATGAAGAAGATATCTATTTAAGGGAAGATCTGCGGTAGCATGGATAGGAATAACTCACCTTCAGATCAATCAACTATCAAGACTAGATGCGAGGTCGCGAAGAAAACTCTGGAATGTAATCTGTACTCAAGAAAAGTGCACGAATAGCATCAGTACAAACACTATATACTAATAGGCATCATAGGTCAATTCAGATTAATAACAAATATACATCACATAATCGATGAAAGCAATAGACAGGTATAACAACACTTAACCGATAATTCAGGAAATCAAGTAGTCAATAACAATTGGGTAGTTAAATCATATTCAAACATAACCATGTCAATCAATACCAAAAATGTGATTCACCAGGCAGACATAAAAGTCATTACAATAATCTACAATGAATTGCAATCACACTAAAATCATGAAATTATATCCATACTAAATCACAATTGTATAGCCTCTGTATCTTATCAGTCTCACTTTGTACCATATCTAAACACACATCTGTCGCTCATCTATATATACATTCTAGTGGGTCTTTAATCTTGCCCTACCAGTCATGAAATGTTGGGGACTCTAGGTGTCAACATACGGTACTGGCATGGTACTTGCTCTCACACAACCGCTCATTCATAAACACATATTGACATGAGCCTCTCATAATCGCTCGTCTGTAAGCTTACATCGGACTCAAGCCACTCATATTATTACCATTATGGTACCTAGACCATCACATAACTGCTCGTTCATAATCTCACATCAGATCAAGCCACTCATATCTGAATTATATTTCATATTGGTGTGGTACCTGCTGCATAAACAACCACTCCTCTATAACCTCACATCAGACACGAGCCACTCATTTCAGAATAATGATTTATTCCTCAATCATCATCAACACATCTCAAAATGTTTTCTATTTAGTCATCACATAAGATAATAATGACTAGTACACATTGATTGTCACAAGTGCACACCACAATCACAAGTTATATTCAAACAAACTTCAACAATAAAATAGCTTATTTATAAAAGCATTGTCAATCCGTAATTCTTAATCACAGTCAACCATGCACACTTTATCAACTCTTAACACATAAAAGTGACTAATCAAAGTCTAACTCCAACTAAACCATAACCTACCTCAACTGAAGAATTTCAATGAGCAAGCTGCTTCACGTGAGACTTTCCTTTTCTCAAAGCCTTAGACAGATCAAAGTCTAAAAATAACAATGCAAGAGTATTTAATCATGTACGTCTTTAAATAATTTGAGAATTTAAAATCCATCTAATTCTACTCGTTATCAATGTCTAGATCATTATTCAAGGGTTAATTCAACATAGTCTAGTTTCTCAATGATCACATCACCCTAAAACATGGAGCTTCTACTCCTTTAACCCCCTTTATAATAGTTTTTGTGCTAATGGTATCATGTTCATTGGACTCTAGGCCCCAAATTACTATGATATGCATTAGAATATCCAATTCCATCAAATTACTATGATATGCATTAGAATATCCAATTCCATCCTAGAAAGTGTTAATTAACAACTTAGAAGCATGGAAAGCATTAATTATTATCACCCATTCAATTCTCTATAAATTTCATAAGTTTTAGGGTTCTAGCCTACAATTCACCTTTAAAGACACCCCCAACGATTCTAGGATATTAGAGGATACTAGATGAAAGGATTGGCAGGGTAAACTTACCTTGAAGGTGAATTACACCCTAATCTTGGAAAAGTCACCTCACAGGTCTCTGGTTTGAGTTTTGGAATTATGAGGTGAGAAACTCGAAATAACTAACTTAAATGCACATTTTGCCTCATGTAGTTCACTACAGCGATTACCACCTTCGCTACAATAGACCTGCTATGGATATCAAGGCCCTATCATGGTGAGACCTGGTAACTTGTTGATATCTACTTCGGCGGGACTCTAACCACTATGGTGATCTCGCTGCAACGAATTTACCACTGCAGTGGTGCTTTGTTAACTAGTAGCTTGGTAAAATTGTACCAAGTTCATTTCATAGCACAAATATCAACTCCAAAAATCACAGTCGAGCCTAGACGTGCAACCCGCTATAAAACATTATTACGAATTCAGTCAGTCTCAGAATTCCCTATGGAGGTCTAGTTCATTAGGTCACTCCCTAATGGAACACAACATAACATAATTCATTATGATTGCACGCAAATTTTATCCGTTAAACCTTCCTATTCTTGAGTTTTATTAGTTTAATTTTTACTATGGGGACTCTAAAAAGGTACTATGACCCTAACCACCCCATAACAACTAGACGGGTCGTTACGCTTGTATACTCACTTGGTGTATGAGTTTTATAGATTGAGAGTTTTTCAAAGAGTTTCATAAGGGAAAAATGATTTATAAAGAGTTCATGGAACATTTGTTCAACTTTTGAGGTTGGATATGGCTTACTCTCTTAGATTTTAATTGAGTGATGATTTATTGTATCAAGTGTGTTATGGGTTGGGACTATTAACTGATTTGGTGGTGGAAAGAATGAATTGATATTGTGAAATCTAGGTTGTGAATGAATTGATATTTTGAAGTATAGTTTGCGACTTAGCTGATAGACATTGTATGACTTGAATTGCTTAATGATAGTTACATCACTCTAATCTTCGTGTTACATCGTACCTGATGAGATATCGACCTATGTGCGCCGTGTTGAAAGAAAATGCATATTTGATGAGATATTATCCTAAGAGAATTGTGTTGAAAGTAATTTTCTTATTTGAGAAAGATATTGGCCTAAAGGCACTATGCTGAATGCAAATTCCTTATTTTGAGTAAGATATTAAGATAAGTTACCATGTTAAAAGCAATCTTCTTCTTTGAGAAAGATATTGACCTAAAGGAGTTGTTGACAAAGATATACATATTTTTGTTACATTTGAACATCTTTTATTATTGTGATCATGCATACATATTCATTTGTCATTGATCAAAGATACGATACTTGATTTTGATTGAAAATCCAAAGTAAAATGGTTTTTGTACTTGTTTTAGTAGTTGAAATGTAGAAGGGAAATGTTTCAGACGAGTTTTAAATCATTTTTCATACTTTTTATAATGAGGAAAAATAATTTTGATGAGTTTTATATTGTGTATGTCAAGAAAAAATGGTTTCGGAAATACCCGAGAGAAGATGGTTATGCACTAGTATATTGACCTCGCGAGTCCCCTATGAGTCCTAAATCGCAGAATGCCACTTTGAAGGTGTAAAATGATACGACTATTGGCCATTTTATTGCATAGCATTAATTTGCATTGCCTTGCACTTATCTTATCTTACTTTCTTTCTTGATATTATAATGTTGTATTTACTTATCGAATGACTTTGGTTAGCTGCCTCTTTTCCCTTTTTTCTGAGTTGTGGACTTGTTATGTATGACTCAACTATGTTACATTTCATACTTGTTATGATATGGCTGTCTAACTCCTGCTTGATCGGTTTATGATGCCTATTGAGTACATGTGTTATGATCACGGGCAAAAATAGCATGCCCGAGATACGCTTTATGACTTAAATTAGTCTTGTTTATCTAAGTTAGTGTATACATTTTCATGTAATTTTATATGAATGTGAAGATATGTGCTAACCAACATGATTAGCCTTTGGTTTGTAGGTTTTGATGACTTTTGAGTAACTAATCCATGAGTTGGTGAAGTAGAGGCTTGGAAACGGAATTAACCCGTGAACGTCGGCAAAGAGGAGGCACAAAACAGCCCACCTGCGCGGTAGCAACGTGCCACGGTAGGCAGGCTGATCACAACAGCCCACCTGCACATTGGCAACGTGCCACGGCAGGCTGGCTGCGCGACATGGAGGTGTCAACGCGCTGCCCAAGCAGCGTGACACGCTGCCAACGCGGCAGGGTGCTGCCGAGGCCAATTTCGGGTGATTTCCAGAGAGCTTTCGCGTCAGTGGCGTGTCACGGAGGCAGTGCTCCGCGATGCACTCCGTGACACGTTGCTTGTTATTCCAGGAAAAAGTCCCACTACTATAAATAGCACACTTAGGTTTTATTTGAGATATTCTGACTTGGTGGAGCAAGAACGTGGGTTACAGGCAATTGAGGGGACGAAATTATCAGGGTTTTTCTCTCTTTCCTTCTCCTTGTATTCAATTGCTTGTATGTTTAACACTCATTTAACGATGTTTAATCCACAAATGAGTGGATAATTCATCTTCTTGCTGAGGTTATGAACACTTGTAATGAAATGTGATCATTGATTCTTTGGTTTTTCATCTTTTCTTCCATGGTTGTTCTATTAATTCTTGTTCTTAGTGCATTAATGTGTGGCCTACGTTAATGTACATCTAAAAAGTCCGGTTTCACTCGAGAGAGAACGAAATTGGAAAGTTGTGAATTAATAGGATATGATCTTTACTTGGTTTGGGAAAATTGAGAATTGATTTACTTTCAGTATAGAAATATACCTGAAAGTCGTATTAGTCAATTTAGGCACCGGGTTTGTATGGCTAGAACATGAATTGCATTTAATCAAAGAAATGTAGGTGCATGGTTCATGATTCTTAAGTGAGGTTAAATACAAGAGTTTTAATCTCTTGGCAAATGTTCTTGGCTAGCAACCGGAGGAAAAGATTAACCAAATTATGTCGATAATTAATTTCATTACATGTTCGTTTAACCTCAGCATGCTCTCATTCATAGTTCAGACTCAAATTAGATAATTGTTTTAGCTTTAGCATAAAAATTATAAAACAAAATATCAAACTCTTGGTTACACTGTTGTCTGCATTCTTAGAATAGAAATATAGTACACTTGAGCAGATTGCACTTCATCCCAGTCCCTGTGGGATCGATACTTGGCTTACTTAAGCCATTTTACTACTTGTTCGACCACGTGCACTTGCGTGTAGTTATATACCCATATAACGGACCCGAACAAGTTTTTGGCGACCCGTGAAAAAAATATTTTCTTTCTTTTTGTAAAGTGTAAATAGATTTTTCTTTTTCTTTTTCTTGATTTACTACAAAAAAATTTCGTTTTAGTTTTTTGTTTTACTTGTATTTAGAGCGAAACCTATAATTCTAACCAATTTTGTATAGTGAGATGAATTTCAAGTCAAATGGAGGAAAATATGCACGGAATCACGAAGGAAAAGTCGAGGTATGAAAATTAACAAAAAGTGGCAAAACAGTGAGTTGGGGCGATAGCTCCATGTCACGGAGGTGGACCTCCGCGTTACCTCCGTGACACGTTGAGGTATAATCTGGATTTTTTAAAAATTATCCAGAACAGGCTCGTGATGGCTCCGTGTCACAGAGGCAGTGCACCGCGATGCACTCCGTGACACATTGTCGTGTATATCGCGACGGGTCACACCGGGTCGCCGGGTGACCTGCGCGATTCCCTACTTTTTAACCCCGAAAACCCTCCCTTTTCCCTTATTTTTCAATCTCTCCGCGACCAAACCCCCAAAACCCATCCCCCATCAACGTGACACGGAGTAGGCCAAGAAATTCAACAAGTTTTCTTCGGTTCTTCAAACTCAAGGTATGTTTTTCGATTTCCTCTCAAATTCTCGTCGAATTTCTTCGATATTGAGCATGTGAGGTGAGCTAAATTGCCCTAAGTAGAAATTAATCATGAATTCAATTTAATTGTTGTTGATGAATGTTGGGAATGTCGTTATGATTGCTTGAACTTGTCGATTGCATAAATTAATCGAATTTGCTTGATAATATCATTTCTAGGGCTTGTTTTTGAATTTGAAGTTGAAAAGGTAGTGAACTTGTGAATTTCATGCCGGGATGTACATGTTGAATGAGATGAGTCGATGTACTAATTTTTAGGATGTTAATAGAACGACGGATTCTCGGGTTAAGGGAATGTTGAAATTTGTAAGAATTTGGTTGGTTGTATAGGTTCGTGTAGATAAATTTTTGTTGTTGTTTTCGTTTCTTTGTTTTCCTTGCTAAGTGCGATGGGTAAAATGTTAGCGATGGTAGTGATTGTGATTAGCTGTACGAAGTCTGAGTAGTACGCAGAAGATATACCATCGAATTTTTCGAACGCACTAAGCATGATTGTATAGTTTGTTATTGGGTGTAAATAAAGATAATCTTGCCGTATTGTTGTAACTATAGCTAAGGACTAAGTATGGGGTAAACGAGCTTAACCCAACCTTAGCCGAAGTTAATATCCGTTAGCTTAACATTGATCTTGTCTACATGGGTTGACAGGTAAAATGGCAAGCAGGCAAGAGAAAGGGAAAGGCGCATCAACTTCGAGCGCCGGAAGGAAGCGAATCAGACTGGGCACAGCAGTCCCAGCAGCACCAGCAGTTCCACGCGGCCAACGCCGCCAATACGGAACAAGATGGGTGACTGATGATGGGAAAAAGTGGTATGCAAAGCACAAAGAAAACAAATATTTCCCCGAGGAGCATATAGCATGGGAACCATTGGCACAGGAGTTCCCTAGGATGGTCCACCGGATCGAGGCAGCTGGGCTAAATTTCATCTTTGAAGAGCCCAAGGAATGTAACCTGCATCTGGTTCGGGAGTTCTATTCCAATTGGAAACCGACGATCAGAAGTCACACCATCAAAATCAGAGGGCAAATAGTCACTTTGGAGCCCCACCACCTCAATGCCATCATAGGAGTGCGGGACACAGACGCCCACGTACTCCGACAGCTGAACATTACCCCACCGTATGCGGACATCAGATGCACATTGTGTGGGACTCGATCGACAGCTAGATGGAGCAGACACAAAGAGAGGGGCTACCACCAGACTCTGCCCTATTCACAGATGAACAGGGAAGCCAGAATATGGCTGAAGATTGTATGTTCCTGCCTCATCCCGGGGGTACATATGACAGATGTAACCCGGGAGCGTGTATGCCTGGTGTACGCCCTGATGAAAGGGCTGGAGATCAACGTGGGGGTGGTAATTATCTCTGCCATGGAGAGAGCCCGGTTGCATAAGGGGCACAGGTATGGTTTTGGTGGACTAATCACCACCTTCCTCAGGGGCCTAGATGTCGAGGAGGAGGCCCTTGACTATATCCCGCAGATGGAGCGGCGGGCCTTAGATGTTACTAAAACTAAGGCTCCCGACACCACCCATGGGCCAGTGCTTACACTTGGCGAGCGACATGCTCGTGATGATCAGTATATGGCTCGAATGTATGGGATGTAGATGCTCCAGCTGAGGACAGGCGGGAGGCCGGCGATAGAGGAGGAGCTATGGCAGCTCGAGCTAGACTACCCCTTCGGCGAGAACGCCAGGGCTCTATGCCAAGTGGGGCCAGCATTTGTAGAGCCCACAGATGATGATGTTCCCACAGATGAGGAGACACGTCGGGAGGACTCCGATGTGGAGTCCGATGAAGACGACGGGGGCGACTCAGACATGGGAGATGAAGCAGCAGCACCCGACGAAGAAGTGGAATACTTTGACTGATCAGGGAGTTCCACCACCCGATTTTGTGCTATTTTAATTTTTGTGAACACTGGGGACAGTGTTCGAGCTAAGTGTAGGGTGGGAGTAGTTAGGTGCTGGGCTGTGCTGTTTTGTATGTATGCTCTAATCTGTTGTCGTGCATGTGAAATTTTGTTGTTCCCTATGAGTTGTGAATTGTTAAGTTATTGTTTTGTATTTGTAAATTTATGTGAAATTGATGTGTGTTGCTGAATGTTGCTAGCTGATTCTGACTCTGTACATAATTTTTCTATCGAAATGATCGATATTTTCGACATTGTTTTTACTCTTGGGTTTCTCGGCGTTTGTTTTTTGTTCTTTTACCAAGAATGGTCCCATTGAACCGAAGTCATAGTAGTGACCGTTCCCTATGATGGATGGATGATGACCGTCTTAAGGGAAATGTAGTCGTTAGGAATAGATTTTTTCTCTCAATTATTTTTCAGTTTTTTCTTTAGTGGATTGAGTCCCAAAACCTGTAGTTACTATATGGTTGCGAAATTCTGGTTGCGTGTTGTACATGATATTTAAAATGAAAAGGTGATTCGTATGAAAGCATGCAACTTTGTAAATATGTTGAGATACTTAGGCCATAGAGTTCGATTCAGTGTGATTGAGGCTTAATTTGAATTCTTGTAATTAGCTGATTGAAGAGTCTGTGAATACATCTTGAATTGAGCATGTGCAAAAAGTGTGAGAAATTCTTACTTTAATCCTGGGATCATACTGAAACTAGTTTGGAGCAATTCCAACAACTTTGGCTCGGCGGGACGACGATTCGCCGGGTGAATTTCACGAAACTAACTCCATGAAATGCTCCCTATAGCCTTATACTTTGATACCCGAAGTTAATTTGGATTTGGACGGTGTTTAGTAGCATAATTGGATAAAAATTATAATTCTCCTTCGTCTCTATTCTCTGTTGGTCGTGTTATATATGAAAAATAACATGAAATCTAAGGGTGAGGCCTTTCGGTGGTTTGCTATATGGGTTAAAAACCGACACGCAAGTGCACGTGGTCAAACAAGTAATAAAGTGGCTAAGTAAGCTAAGTATCGAACCAAGGAGACTCTGGATAAGTAAAAATTGCTCAAGTATACTATATTCTATCTTACTTCTATATATGCTGACAACAACGTAACCATAAGTTAAATAATTTTTGTTTATAAATTATATACTAAAACTATTAACAAATATCTACTTTGAATTGAAACTATGGATATGAGCATGCCAAGGTTAAGAACAAGTAATGAACTTGATTATAATCATAATTCGGTTATTCTTCTCTTCTAATTGCTAGCCAAGAACATTAGCCTAGAGATTAAAACTCTCGTATTTAATCTCACTTAAGAATCATAAACCATCCGTCTACATTTCTGTGATCAAATGCAATTTATGACCTCGCAATACAATTCCGGTTCCTAAATTGACTAATACGGCTTTCAAGTATATTTCTATCAGGAAAGCACATCAAAACCCAATTTTCCCAAATCAAGTTAAGAACAATACCCTATTAATTCACAACTTTCCAGTTTCGTGCTCTCTCGAGTGAAATCGGACTTTTTAGATGTACATTAATGTCGGCCACACACTAATGCAGTAGAAACAAGAATTAATAGAACAACATAGAAGAAGAAGATGAAAAACCATACAATTCAATAATCAAAATTCATCACCATTGTTCATAACCTCAGCAAGGAAGAGAATTAGCCACTCATTTGTGGATTAATCATCCTAAAACAAGTGTTAATCATACAAACAATTGATTGAAAGAAGAAAGAAAGAGAGAAAAACCCTTAGCTTTTTCGTCCCTCAACTGCCTGTAACCCACGTCCTTGCTCCACCAAGTCTGAATTAATTAAAAATAAGCCTAAGTGTTCTATTTATACTATTGGGAATTTTTTCCGGAATAACAAGCAACGTGTCACGGAGGCCAACGCGGAGCACTGCCTCCGTGACACGGCGTGGACGCGGACCCTCACTGGAAATCTGGGGTCCGGGAATAAAGCCTCAACGTGGCACGGCATGCAACGCGGTGGCTTGCCTCCGTGCCACGGAGCTGTCGCGAGGATTCACTGGAAATTGACAAATTAGTCACCCTCCAGGCAGTGTGCCTCCGCGATGGTAGCGTGGCACGGCTCCATCGCGGAGCCCCTTTACATTGTGCAGTCCAATGTCTTTTTCGTGCTCGCATCCAAGTCCAACTTCGATATTGTTCCAACATGCATTTTAGCTCCTCAAAATCATGTTTTACCTACAAAACAATGCTAATCATGTTGGTTAGTATAAATTCACATTTTATTTTCAATTACATGAAAATGTATACACATTGCACAATGAACAAGGCAAAAATGATACGTTTGAGTATCACTTGGGAATATAAATCTACCCAAGATCACTTACCCCACACTTAAATCCTTGTTCGTCCTCGAACAACACATACACAACTCATGCAAATTACATCCCAACCTTCGCCACTATGGTGCGACAATTTGAGCTACGGTCATACCGATCATTCAATATTGTAAATCATCAAGAAAACATGCATGGTCTTAACAATGCAATGACCTTTAATACATCAAGACTTCCTAGACTTTAAGAATCGACCCTCGATATCGGCAAACTCATGCAAATCAGCTAATCAAGATATCCGACACGAAAATCAATCTTTCATCAAGCATGTGCCCTCACAACTCAAGAGAATCTTCACCTTTTTGTTCATGTGACACACAAACATTCAAGTAGGGGCATGTAAGAATTAATTTCACTCTCTCTCCCAAAAGAATTCACATGCATCATGTCATGACCCATAGGCTTGCCCTTAGTGTATTACTCCACTAATATAAAGAAATGCAATGTAAGATCACGTAGGACTTTAATGGGTTGTAATGGAAGCTATGGAACTAGTACATATTGGATTAGCCAATAATAGCCACTAGCATCATTAAGCGCCTTTTCAACACATTCCCCTCAACTCATGACATTGTTTCTCTCTTTTCTTTTTTCATCATCCCATTCATGCTGGTTTACTTTCGTATGGCCCACTTCATCAAACACACTTGACATGACACAAAGGTTTTTCATGCACCTTCATTATCATTTCATTATAACAAGTGCACCCTCCACCTTTTTCTTTTCTTTCCTCACTCTGCTTTTCTTTTTCTTTCCACTATTCTCACTCTTTGACACTTTGGGAAAAAATTTTCTGTTCTTCTTAAGCGCTTAAGAGTTTTGTATAGACTTTACGGCTAATGAAAAGAAAGAATTCAGCTTAGTTTATACAATTTTGGACAAAAGAAAGAAATAATCGGCTAAAGGCTCAACGGGCTGACTAGGGTATACAATCACATAAAAAGGTAGTGTATGACAAGAAAAAATTAGAAACTCTCAGTTAAAACAAAGAAATGCCTACATCCTTTCCAACACTACACCTCCTTCATTTCATTTTGTACACACACCAGGCAAGTTCTAGACACTTCACAATAGCATGGAATAACAACACCTCACTTCACACTTCATGCACATGCTCGATTCAAGATGCATTCACAGACTCTTTAATTAGCCAATTACATGAATTCAAAATTAAGCCTCAATCACACCAAATCGAATTCTACAGCCAAGGTAACTCAACATATTTACAAAATTGCATGCTTTCAAACGAATGACTTTTACATTTTGAATATCAGTTACAACACGCAACCATAATTTCACAACCATATAGTAACTACAGGTTCCGTGATGCAATCCACCAAAGAAAAAACTGAAAACAAATTAAAATCACTACTCCTACCGACTACATTTCCCTTAAGACGGTCGTCATCCATCCATCATAGGGAACGGTCACTAACTATGACTTCGGTTCAATGGGACTATTCTCGGTAAAAGAACCGAAAACAAACTCCGAGAAACCCAAAAATTAAACTCGAAAGATTTTGCAAAACATCGATCATTTCGATGGAAAAATATATACAAAATATTTTAATAAGTACAAAATATTTTCGCAAAATTTTAAAAATATCGATCATTTCGATAGAGAAAAAAAAACATAAGAAAATATTTACAAACTTTTTTTTTTCTATAGACTTAGCTGGCAAACCACAACATTTCACAACACACATCATCAATTACCACAAATATATACAGATACAAACCAGTTTACACTTCACAAACACAGGGCAACATAAACATACAAAACAAACAGAGGAAAGAACATACAAGCAAACCGACCTAGCCCCAGCACCTAATTACTCCCCACCCCACACTTAAATCGAACACTGTCCCCAGTGTTCACAAAACTTAAAAATCACAAAATTGGGTGGTGGCACTCCCTGATTAGTCGAAATATTCGACTTCTTCATCCGGTGCTGCTACCTCATCGCCCATGTCCGAGTCACCTCTGTCGTCGTCATCGGACTACACATCGGAGTCCTCCCGACGTGTCTCCTCGTCCGTGGGGACATCATCATCAATGGGCTCTACAAATGCTGGCCCCACTCGGCATAAAGCCCTGGCGTTTTCGCCAAATGGGTAATCCAGCTCCAGCTGCCATAGCTCCTCCTCCGTGGCTGGTCTCCCTCCAATCCGAAGCTGAAGCATTTGCATACCAAACATCCGAGCCATGTACTGGTCTTCGCGAGCATGTCGCTCGCCAAGTGTCAGCACTGGCCCGTGTGTGGTGTCGGGGGCCTTAGTTTTGGTCACATCAAGGGCCCTCCGCTCCAACTACGGGATGTAGTCCAAAGCCTCTTCCTCGACGTCGAGGCCCCGGAGGAAGGTGGTGATAATTCCTCCGAACCCATACCTATGGCCCTGGTGTAGTCGAGCTCTCTTCATGGCGGATATGATGACCGCCCCAACATTAATCTCTAGCCCTTTCATCAGGGCATACACCAGGCAGACACGGTCCCGGGTCACATCAGTCATGTGCACCCTCGGGATTAAGCACGAACAGACTATCTTCAGCCATATTCTAGCCTCCCTGTTCTTTTGAGAATACGGCAGAGTCTGGTGTTAACCCCTCTCCTTATGTCTGCTCCATCTGGCTGTGGATCGAGCCCCACACAATGTGCGTCTGATATCGGCATATGGTGGGGTGATGTTCAGCTGGCGGAGAACGTGGGCGTCTGTGTCCCGCGCTCCAATGATGGCATTTAATTGCTGGGGTTCCAAATTGACAATCTGCCCTCTGATTTTTATTGTGTGGCTTCTGATTGCCGGGTTCCAGTTTGCATAGAACTCCCGGACTAGATGTAGGTTGCACTCCTTGGGCTCTTGAAATATGAAGCTGAGCCCAGCTGCCTCGATCCTCTGCACTATGCGGGGGAACTCCTGTGCTAGTGGTTCCCGTGCAATATGCTCCTCAGGGAAGTATTTATTTTCCTTGTGTTTAGCGTACCACTTCTTCCCTTCATCGGTTACCCACCTCGTTCCGTATTGGTGGCGTTGGCCGTGCGGAACTGCTGGTGCAGCTGGGACTGCTGTGCCCAATCTAAGTCGTTTTCTCCCGGTGCCTGAAGTAGATGCACCCTTACCCTTATCCTGCCTACTTGCCATTGTACCTGTCAACACAAATAAACAAGCACCATGTCAAGCTAAATGCATATTAGCTTCGGTTAAGGTCGGGTTAAGCTAAGTTTACCCCACACTTAGTCCTTAGCTACGGTTACGATACTACGGCAAGGATCACTTTATTTACACCAAAAACAAACAACTATACAATTTATGCTTAGTGCGTTCGCAAAGAAAATTTTGACAGTATAACTTTAGCGTACTACTCAGACTTCATACAGCTACTCTCAATCCTACCATCGCCAGCAATTCAACCATCGCACATAGCAACGAAAACAACACACAAAAACAACAACAAAATTTCTATATACATATGAACCTATGTAACCAACCAATTCGAACAATTTTCACATTTTACCAAAATCCCGAGAATTCATCGTCTATTACATTCAAACAATATTTACAACGACTTATCTCAATTTACAAGCACACCCCGGCATATAATTCACAAATTTACCAAGTTACCCATTTCGAATTCAACAACCAAAGCCCTAGAATTGAATTTCACAATCAATTTCGAATCATTCATGTAATCGACAAGTTCAAACGCGTATTACAACATCCCGAACATTTATCAATCAAAGAATAACTCAATTTCATGCTAATTTTCTACTTAGGGTGATTTATCTCACCTCCCATGCTCAAATTCGACTAAAATCGACAAAAACTTGAGAGAGAATAGGAAAACATACCTTTAAGTTGAATAATCGAAGAAACTCGGTAATTTCTTTACTTAATACCGTGGCACGTTGATGGGGGAGGGAAATTCGGGTGTTTGGTCGCGGAGAAGTAAGAACATGAGGGAAAAAGGGTTTTTTCAGGGTTTAAAATGAAGAAAACACGTGGTTCACCCGGCAACCCGGTGTGACCCATCACAAAATATAGGGCAACGTGTCACGGAGGGTAACGCGGAGCCCCTCCTCCGTGACACGGAGCTATCGCGATGGCTTACTGGAATTTTTTAAAAATTTCAGATTTAACCTCAACGTGTCACGGAGGGTAACGCGGAGGTCCTCCTCCGTGACACGGAGCCATCGCCCCATCTCACTGTCTCTTCATTTTATTCATTTTTTCATACCTTGCCTTTTCCTTCACGATTCCGTGCACATTTTTCTCCGTTTGACCTGAAAATCACCTCACTAAACAAAATTGGTTAGATTAATTGATTTCACTAACTAAGATGAAAAATACTAACTAAAACAAAAATTTTGTACTAAATCAAGAAAAAGAAAAATAAAATGAAATCTAATTACACTTTACAAAATAAAAGACAAAAAATATTTTTCACAGGTTGCCTCCCGTGCAGCGCCTGGTTTACCGTCGCGGCTCGACATCCTTTATGCTCACTTATCCACTAGGGTGATGGACGATTTCTCACGATCCTTGTCCTCCCCCCAGTAGTGCTCACCCTTATCTAGTGGTCTTCCCATCAACTCTCGGGAATCATTCATTTGTTTAGCATTCCCATGATCAATTACATTGATCACCGAGAGTTCTTCATTTACCATCGGGAGCTTGGGTGCTTTGTATACATCGAACACCTCTACCTTGTCATGTGCTCGCATTGTAAGTTGACCCGCAGCCACGTCGATTAATGCTTTCCCGGTTGCCAAGAAGGGTCGTCCCAAAATAAATGGGACTTCAGCGTCTGGTTCAAAATCCAGAACAATAAAATCAACCGGAAAAATGAGGGATCCCACTTGCACAAGCACATCCTCAACAATGCCATCCGGCCTAGCTAAGGATCTGTCTGCTAACTGCAAGACTACAGTTGTAGGTCTAGGACTCCCTAGACCCAACTTTCTGAATACCGAAGATGGCATCAGGTTTATGCTCGCCCCCAAGTCACACAATCCACGAGCTCGGATACTCTGCCCAATAGTAAGCTGGATAGTAAAACTTCCAGGGTCTTTTAACTTCGTAGGCAGCCTATTTTGGATCCGGGAAGTGCATTCCTCCATCAAAGCTACCGTGGCATACTCAGTCAAACGACTTTTGTTGGCCACGAAGTCTTTAATATATTTGGCATATTTTGGCACTCCCTGCAAGACATCAACAAGAGGTAAATTAACATGTACCTATTTAAGCACCTCCATAAATTTCTTGAAACACGCCTCCTCCTTGTGTTTCTTGAGTCGTTGAGGGAACAGGGGTGGATGCCTTTCTGATTCAGCTTCTTTGGTCTTCCCCCTATCCGAAGTTTGTTCTTCCTCAACATCTGCTGCTCCAGACTTTTGAGGTGGTCTTTCCGGTTCCACCTCCTTCAGCTGCAAACCACTCCTTGTGGTCACTGCATTTACCTGCTTCGGATTAGGATCCGTGTCGCTAGGCAGTCCTCCTCTGGGCCTTGTGTTTTGGGCACTAGCAAATTGCCCAAATTGATACTCAAGAGCCTTGGTCGCTAATTGATTGTTCTTCACTTCGGCTGCCAATTTAACATAGTCAGCCTGCAATTGCGCCTGATTAGCGATCATGGTCTTGAACATCTCCTCAATGGTAGGTGATGGTGGTGGATGAGGGGCATTGTGATTTCTGAATTGAGATTGGTAGTTCTGTTGCCCTCCTTGATTCCTGTGCATCCCCTGACCCGAACTTTGGCCTTGTTGGTTGTTGCTACCCCACGAAAAATTTGGATGGTTCCTCCAATTTGAGTTGTAGCCGCTACCAAACTGCTGCTTATTTCTTTGTGCATTGCCCACAAAGTTAACCGAATTTGGGTTTGCTCCACAGCACTCAGCTGAGTGCTCACTGCTTCCACACACTTCACACCACATTTGCTGGACCGCATTGACTGAAGCTGAAGGTTGGTTCAAGTTCATGTTGCTGAAGTGGTTGTTCAACTGATTCTGCAAGGCAGCTATCTGTACAGTGATAGCTATAAATCCATCCACTTCAAGCACTCCTGCTGCTTTCCTTGCTCCACCTCGAGATGAGTCAGCATTCCATTCTGGATTGCCCTGGGAAATCCGGTTGAGCAAAGTGTACAGCTCCTCATAAGTTAGAACCAAATACAAGTATAAAAAACCAAGGAAAAGATACTATATAAAAAATTACAAACAAAAGAGACCTCACAGAGCTAAGAAAAATATATCAGAATGCAAATGCTACAACTGTGGTAAATTAGGACATTTAGCTAGAGACTGTAGAGTACCTAAAAATGTAAATAAAAAACAAATTTCAGAAGTAGAAATAATAATCGAAGATGAAAACTATAAACAAATAGATTATATAGACTATAATCTAAGTGATGAAGATAGTATATACGAATTAACAGAATACGAAAAGACAGATAATGAAAATGAGACAAATGAATGCGAAACCGATAATGACTGAAACAGATATAAGGATTATAAGTAAAGAAGAATATCAAGATAAAGAAAGCTCAGAACAAAAAATAATATTTGACAACAACATGTTCGAACAAATAAAAGGAAAAGAATTAGATTTAAGTGTAGACAAAATTTTGGAAATACCTAAATTAAGAAATTTCTTTAAAATAAGACAAGAAGAATACTACGTGGTAAGCCAAAAAGAACATATAATAGATTGCAAATACACCCAAGGAAAAGCTAAAATACCTATTATAAATAAGAAGATAATAAACAAGGAAATCCAAGAAATAAAAGCTAGAAATCCAATAAAATACGTACACCTAGGAGCAACAGAAATACTTATAAAAGCATGTTTTAGAGAAGGAATAGATACACCAATTGAGCTATATTTAGCAGATGATAGAATAATCCACCCAATAGAAAAGAGTATAATAAGCGCAGTTAGAGGAAACTTAATATACCAAAAATTTAAGTTTATTATAAGTGCTAACTACTCAGTAGCATTAGATGACAGAAATATAGATAAATCTCTAGTACTATACTGGAAAATGTCAGGAATAGAACTGGCACCAGGTAGTAAAATATTTACAGCTAGATGTAAAAACTTATACGTATTAACTACAAAACATAAGATAACAGCCAAAAATAAGATTCAAAGAATTAAAATAGAAAACCCTTTTGACAAAATAATTAATGTTATTGATAATAATGATTATAGCTACAAAGATATGGATATTGAGGAGGATTTAGAAATAGTAAAAGAAAGACTAAGCACATCAAAGAGGATAAATTATGATACACCATCATCATCGAGAAATAGCACCTCAAGAAGGATAGAATATGATATACAACCAAGATTATTAGAACAAAGAATGGATGAAATACAGCCTTACCAATACTATATAACAGGAATATTAAATCAGCGAAAATACCTAATAAAAATAGATACAGGACAAAACGAAAGCTATGTCACAAGAGAACTAATAAAAGAAGAAGAAATTACAAAAAATGAAAGTATAAATACAGAATTACCAGGAATATTGACAAACATGGAACAAAGTACAGAACAAGAACTAATTATTGGAGGAATACCAATAAAAATAAAATTTAAAATATATCAAGGAAAAGACAATATAACTTTAGGAATAAAATGGCTGGAAACAGTTAAACCGTATAATATAGATGAAAGACAGTTAATAATACATTACGAAAATAAAAAGGTAATCATTAAAAGAACATTAATATGAAAGAATGACAAAAATCTACATACTAATGAAAATAATAGTGGAAGGATATTACAACAGATATTATACACCTATGGTAGATACAGGAGCAGGAGCAAATATGTGTAAACACAACTGTTTACCAGAAGATAAATGGGAAAAATTAAAAACACCACTTATAGTAACTGGATTTAATAACGAAGGAAGTATGATAACACACAAAACCAAAAATATAAAAATACAAATATGGGACAAAATACTAACAATTGAAGAAATGTATAGTTACGAATTTACTAATAGAGATATACTATTAGGAATGCCATTTTTAGAAAAACTATACCCACATATTATAACAAAGACACATTGGTGGTTTACCACCCCATGTAATAAAAAAGTAGGAGCAAAAAGAGTAAATAACAAAATAAGAAAAAAAACACCATGGGTTAAAGGAAGTGAAAAATTACTCAAAAGTTAGAAAATATAACAACTAATGACCAGAAAATTGAAATGATAATATTTACAATTGATAAAATACAAATATTACAAGATAAGCTAAAATCATTATATAATGAAAACCCATTAGAAGGATGGGAAAAACATAAAACAAAAGTAAAAATTGAATTAGTAGATGAAAATAGCATAATAACACAAAAACCCCTAAGATACAATTTTGAAGACCAAAAAGAATTCCAAATGCATATAAAAGAATTATTAGAAAATAATTACATACGAGAAAGTAATAGTAAACATAATAGCCCGGCATTTATAGTAGATAAACATAATGAACAAAAAAGAAAGAAAAGCAGAATGGTGATAGATTATAGAAATCTAAATGCAAAAACTAAAACATATAATTACCCAATACCAAATAAGATCTTAAAAATAAGACAGATGCAAGGATATAATTATTTCAGTAAATTTGACTGTAAATCAGGATTCTACCACTTAAAATTAGAAGAAGAATCTAAACAACTAACAGCATTTACCGTACCCCAAGGATTTTACGAATGGAATGTATTACCCTTTGGATATAAGAATGCACCAAGTAGATATCAACACTTTATGGATAATTACTTCAACCAATTAGAAAACTGTATCGTATACATAGACGATATATTACTCTATTCAAGAACTAAAGACGAACATATAAGACTACTAGAAAAATTCATACATATAGTAGAAATATCAGGAATAAGCCTAAGTAAAGAAAAAGCCGAAATATTGAAAAACCAAATAGAATTCTTAGGAATACAAATAGACAGAAATGGAGTAAAAATGCAAACACATATAGTACAAAAAATAATAAATTCTGAAGAATTACTAGATACTAAGAAAAAATTACAATCCTTTTTAGGATTAGTTAATCAAGTAAGGGAATATGTACCAAAACTAGCAGAGAATCTGAAACCGTTACAAAGGAAATTAAAAAAGGATATAGAATATTACTTCGATGAAAAAGACAAAAAATACATCAAAAAGATAAAAGAAATGTGTAAAGAACTACCAAAATTATATTTTCCGAATGAAAATAAAAAATTTACCTATATAGTAGAATCAGATTCAAGTAATCATAGCTATGGAGGAGTACTAAAATATAAATATGAAAATGAAAAAATAGAACACCACTGTAGATACCATTCAGGATCATACACGGAACCACAAATTAAATGGGAAATAAATAGAAAAGAACTATTTGCATTATATAAATGTTTGCTTGCATTCGAACCATATATTGTTTATAACAAATTTATTGTTAGAACAGATAATACACAAGTAAAATGGTGGATAACTAAAAAGGTACAAGATTCCGTAACAACAAAGGAAATAAGGAGATTGGTATTAAATATATTAAATTTTTCATTTACAATTGAGGTTATCAAAACTGAGAAAAATACAATTGCAGATTACATCTCAAGATATGGAAAAGGATGAAAATAAGATGGATCAGATACTCGAAATGCTAAGTACACTTTGTAAAAAAGTGGAAAAGCTGGAAGATGACATGCAAAAGCTAAAAAGCAAAGATAGCAGTCAGCAGCGTGACTTAAAAAACGCGGAGCCATGCCAATCGGAAGGCACCAAACTTCCAGAGCTAAAAGGAGACGCTGGGAAACTCCTTAAAACCCAAGCTAACAACCCATCTACTTCAACTGCAGGTACATCAGGATCTAAAGAAAGAAGAGACACTATCAGAAAACAGTAGCTATTTGACAAACAATTCACAATAAAAAATATACATCCAACTCCACAAACCAGCACATACAAAGAAAGTCTAAACCAAACTAGACAAACCTATAACCATATAGCCAACACCTACATCCAGAACATCCACAAAATACAAACCTACTTAAACAAAAATCCACGCTCTATAACCACCAAAAATCCAGAAGAAGACTATGTTACTCAATATTTACAGGGATACAATAAGCTAATTGCACAGCCAAATACAAACTCCAACCTAGTCAGAACATGCTACAACTATGGATTGCTAAATACGGTATATACCAAGACAGGAGACGAAATAGCAACCATACCAGAACTACATAAAGCATTTATGACATACAAAAGAATAACTAAAGGCACATTTTTATATATTAAAATATACGCAGCACCTGCGGAAATATTATTTAATGAAATAAAACCAATTATACAAATAGTAAAGATAGGATTAACAAGGGAGATGATTATACCGGAGAAAATAGAACAACAGGAAGAAATAAATTGTACAGATATACCGGATTTCTACGCAAACAAAAGAATTATTGGTCTAGCTACAATACTAAGTGAGCTAGCTAATAATTTCTTAAATGGAAATTCCATCTGGAGCTACTATTCAAGAGATCAGACGATGATATACGCTAACTCCAGAGAACACAAAGAAGCACATATGGAAGAAGTACGACAATGGATACTCAGTCTGCTGAAGCCAGAGGAAATACCTACAACAAGAGCTATACGGAGAAACTATATTTCCCCAGCTCTTCTAACAAGATATTGCAAGACTGTAGGACAGAAATATCCAGATCACTATTGCACAAAATGCCATGGTGAAGAAAACAGTCAGATACCAGATGTACAGCTAGAATAAGATAATGATTCAACGGCCGAGATAAGAGTAAAACAATCCAACGGCCAAGATAAGAAAACAATATACGCAGAAAAAGACGAAAGAAGAAAGCTAAAAAGAAAGAAGATAAAGAGATGTCGGCCATCAGATAACAATGCAGCAGATAATGTAAAGTTTTTTGTTCTTTTATGTAAAAGTCTTAAAGTGTACAGTAATAGGGCGGCTACTTTAAACAAAAGTCGCAAAGTAGAATAGTGATGTGTCGGCCACAAAATACTATTCATAAACAGTAAAGGTCGTTTATGAATAGTAAAGGCCAATTGTAAAGAGTCATTTGTTTGTAAATTTTGTTTATAAATATAACCTCAGACGGAAGCCAAAGGCATCCGCAATCCCACATATTCTCTCTCAACTCTCACTTCCGCACCCCTACCCCCAAATTGGTATCAGAGCTACAAACATAAAATAAAAACAATCTACTCAGAAAATATCCATCTATGGAGAAATCGTTGCTTGAGATGTAATCTGCAATTGTATTTTTCTCAGTTTTGATAACCTCAATTGTAAATGAAAAATTTAATATATTTAATACCAATCTCCTTATTTCCTTTGTTGTTACGGAATCTTGTACCTTTTTAGTTATCCACCATTTTACTTGTGTATTATCTGTTCTAACAATAAATTAAGAACAAGTAATGAACTTGATTATAATCATAATTCGGTTATTCTTCTCTTCTAATTGCTAGCCAAGAACATTAGCCTAGAGATTAAAACTCTCGTATTTAATCTCACTTAAGAATCATAAACCATCCGTCTACATTTCTGTGATCAAATGCAATTTATGACCTCGCAATACAATTCCGGTTCCTAAATTGACTAATACGGCTTTCAAGTATATTTCTATCAGGAAAGCACATCAAAACCCAATTTTCCCAAATCAAGTTAAGAACAATACCCTATTAATTCACAACTTTCCAATTTCATGCTCTCTCGAGTGAAATCGGACTTTTTAGATGTACATTAATGTCGGCCACACACTAATGCAGTAGAAACAAGAATTAATAGAACAACATAGAAGAAGAAGATGAAAAACCATACAATTCAATAATCAAAATTCATCACCATTGTTCATAACCTCAGCAAGGAAGAGAATTAGCCACTCATTTGTGGATTAATCATCCTAAAACAAGTGTTAATCATACAAACAATTGATTGAAAGAAGAAAGAAAGAGAGAAAAACCCTTAGCTTTTTCGTCCCTCAACTGCCTGTAACCCACGTCCTTGCTCCACCAAGTCTGAATTAATTAAAAATAAGCCTAAGTGTTCTATTTATACTATTGGGAATTTTTCCCGGAATAACAAGCAACGTGTCACGGAGGCCAACGCGGAGCACTGCCTCCGTGACACGGTGTGGACGCGGACCCTCACTGGAAATTTGGGGTCCGGGAATAAAGACTCAACGTGGCACGGCATGCAACGCGGTGGCTTGCCTCTGTGCCACGGAGCTATCGCGAGGCTTTATTGGAAATTGACAAATTAGTCACCCTCCAGGCAGTGTGCCTCCACGATGGTAGCGTGGCACGGCTCCATCGCGGAGACCCTTTACATTATGCAGTCCAATGTCTTTTTCGTGCTCGCATCCAAGTCCAACTCCGATATTGTTCCAACATGCATTTTAGCTCCTCAAAATCATGTTTTACCTACAAAACAATGCTAATCATGTTAGTTAGTATAAATTCACATTTTATTGCCAATTACGTGAAAATGTATACACATTGCACAATGAACAAGGCGAAAATGATACGTTTGAGTATCACTTGGGCATATAAATCTGCCCAAGATCAGAGGCCTATATATACTTGAAGCAGCATACAAGGCAACGTGGCACGTTGGCCAACGCACTGATTCTTCTCTGTGCCACGTTGGCTAATGCGCTGATTCTGCTCTGTGCCACTTTGCCCCTCTGGGCATCTTGGTTCGGCCTCCTCTCGCAAAATCCCGACTTGGCACTCGTTCGACCTTTCCCCGGGCCCTTTCCTCGTACATATGGCATTCTAAAACTCTCAACCAACATGCGAATAGGCCGATTAAACATTAAAAACTTACAGGGTGTAACAACTATAATTTTCTTCATCATGTCTTCAATGTTGTTAGACTGAGTAGGAGCATTATTCCCTCTGAACTGGGGTTGGAAATTCTTATGTGCCCCCTGATTTCTGTGCGGACCCTGATTTGAACTTTGGCCTTGGTGACTATTACCACCCCATGAAAATTTTGGATGGTTCCTCCAGTTGGGGTTGTAATTGTTTCCATAAAGTTGATTATTGCTCCTCTATGCATTTCTTACAAAATAAACTGAGTCTGGGTTAGCACCACATGTCTCGGCTGAGTGCTCACTGCTACCACAAACTTAACATCACACTTGCTGGACTGCATTGACTAGAGCTTGCGGCTACCCCAAGCTCATGTTACTGAAGTGAGTGTTCATCTTATTCTGTAATGCAACTATTTGTGCAGTGATAGCTGTTAGCCCATCCACCTCTAAGACACCTGCCACTTTCTTCACCATACCTCTAGGTGTGTCAGCATTCCATTCTGGGTTGCCTTGCGAAATCCGATTCAGCAATGTATACAATTCCTCAAAAGTCTTCTCCAAGGCTTGCCCACCAGCTGCAGAGTCTAAAAGGATTTTGGTGTGAGGCTCCAAGACTTCTATAAAAGTGTGCACCAACACATAATTTGACTAGTGATGGTGAGGAAAATCTCTCAGCATAGACTTAAACCTCTCCCAAGCTTGGTACAGGTTCTCACTATCTCTCAATTTGAAACTTAGAATCTGACTTCTAAGCCTTGTTGTCTGCCCCGGAAGGAAAGAACCTGATCAAAAAACTTTTGCCAGATCATCTCATGTGTTGATAGAGTTAGGTGGTTCAGCTTTTATCCACCTCTTCGCTTCCCCCGGAAAGGAAACGGAAACAATGTAAGCCTCACATAATCTGATGATACCCCTGTGGGTATGTATGTATCACTTATCTCCAGAAAATTTTGTAAGTGTTGCTACTGGTCTTCATCGGGGAGACCTGTGAATTGTCTGTTGGTATTCAAGAGATGCACCATATTCTATTTCAGCTCAAATGTACCTTCTGCCTCCGGCATGCGGATGCTAGAGGTAACATTGTTCGCGTGTGGGATTGCCACCTCGCGTACTGGTCTTGCTGCCATAATTTCAGGCAACAACTCTTCCTTCCCAACTAGTGTATGCTATTGTTGTTCCATAATCTCTCTCTGTAACAACTGAAACTTTCTTTCAAAAGCTTCTCTCCTTAGAAAATGAAATTGTCGTTCAGTCTCCAAAAATGGGTCTACCAATTCTTTATTCCTTGCTAGCTTTCATAATTTGCCCTGTACCTACAAGTGTAGCAGCTAAGATCAAGTTGTCAACACTTGCACAAAAACTTGCAAAACTAAAACTCAAAAATTTCACTAATTTCGCCAGTCCCCAGCAATGGAGCCAAAAATATGTTTGTTCGCCCAAATGCACAAAAGTGCACGTGGCCGTACAAGTAATATGGTGGCTCTTTCAAGCCGAATATCGCACCCACAGAGACTATGACTTAGTGATTTTTCTATTTTAGTATTTACAATTTTCTACACAAGCGTGTAAGTAACCCAATGAATTAAGAGTTTTATAAATATAAATATAGAAAGTAGCAATCAATGAAGCTAAGAATGTTGATTAAATCAAATAGCAAGAATATCCTAAGGTTAAGGCATGGGATGCAATCATGTACAACTTATATTTTTCTTCAGCTATGTTTTCTATCGGGTTGATGGTTAGGGGAAATTAAAGTCTGACTATGGTCTTTCAAACCTCTAGCCAACTTCCTAATTATGAACTTCGCAACTACACATATGAAATTGTGATTCAATAACTCATCTTAGGTCTAGAAGCATTTGTTCCCTTTTTTTTTAATCGGATGTTGCATTGCAGGTATATTTCTATCCCTGCACGCGAATCTTATCTTTAATTTACAACAAAGATAAGAACACACTCCGCTATTCTGCGTTCTACACTAATAATTTTTCTTTTAGAGTCAAATTAAGTTTATGAATTTATCTTATGTTGTCCAAACACTAAAATACAAAGAGCAGGAATAGACGAATAACCATTCATGATAGAAGAACATTAAGCATGAAAATAAAATAAAGTCATACAATCATGCAATTGGCCTCGACCTCAAAATGAGGTGAATTAGCCACTCATTCGTTGATTAAACATCTCCAAACAAGCTTCTAGCATAAGAACAATTGAAATTTAGAAGAAAAGAGAAGAGAAAGAACCCTAGAGTTTTCTTCAGCTCAACTATCGTTTCCCACGTTCTTGCTAATATTTCATATAATAAAAAATAAAAATCTAAGTGTTCTATTTATACAAGTGAAAAATTACACACTGAATCACGGAGCTCATCGCGAAGGAACAACTTCATGACACGGAGCTATCGCAGAGGCTCGCTAGAAATGTGGGAGTTTTGGAATTCCAAGCTCCGTGTCACGGAGCTCAACATGCCATTTCTTCTCCATGACACGGATCAAATGTGGACGTTCACTGGAACTAGATGCCCACAAAAATGAATAGGTTCCATGTCACGGAGGCCATCGCTCTTCTCCGTGACATGGACATAACGCGGTCCTTCACTAGAAACTTGATTCCTTCAAAAGTTAAATTTTTTTGTCAATGTGTCGTGGCACGTTTTAAACACGAACAATCTCCAATGTGGCACGGGAGTGAATTCCAGTATCAATTTTTAAGCTCTCTAAATTTCCCGTACCTCATCTCCAAGTGTCCATCTGCCAAACCGAGCTGAAATTAGTGTATTTTCCACCTCCAAATAGTCTAATCACATTTATTAGTCTACAAGCATAATTAATTCAAAACATGCATGAATATATATATATATATTATCCTCAACTAGGCTCCAGTACAGTTGAAAATACGGCATTAGGTCTTCTGAATACACTCAAGATCATGTATCATGGAGAAGGTCGATATCAAAGTCGATGTCTCGCTCAGGAGGGACTCCTAGTAGATCATCAGGAAACACCTCAGGATACTCACATACTATAGGAACTAACTGAAGAGTCGGGGTCTCGGACATAGCATCCTTAACCCGAACTAGATGGTACACACAACCTTTAAAAATCATCTTTCTGGCCTTAAGATAGGAAACAAAATGACCTACAGTGTCAAATCATGATGGGTAATTGAACAAATCTATATTGCAAATCATAAGTCATGCTGGGTTTGTAAATATCAACAATTGAGACGTAGATCATAAAATCGATTCATCATAAATCATGCATAATTATGCTTAACTTGGTAGAAATCGAAATCAATAACTTTATAAGTAAAATAATTATAAAATCTGATCGAAATCCATAAAATATGATGTAAATCATAAATCATAATAGCCTATTAGCAAAACATTGGATCTTCACAAAATTAGATTCAAAACCCCATGAGATTTTTGATAGATTTTCATAAATTAATAGAGAATGGGCATGGGTGTGGACAGAAACACCCATTCGTAACCCTAGATACCTGATGGAGGTTGAATCTTACTTTCCCTTGAATGCCCAAAAGAAGGTTGAAAGAGATTGAAGATTCCTAGCTTGATCACCCTCTCAAATCTCTTATACTTTGCATGCATGGATGGAAAATGAGTAATCTGAACTTAACCCCATAAAAGGCCATTATTCATACCCCAAAATGTCGTAGTTCAGGCTTTAGGCACTTAGAAACTACGAAAAGGCCCTTACTAAATTCGCAGAAAACAACCGCCAGGTGGCCCTAACAGGTGACCTGACGACTCATTACTAGAGGGCGCGACTTGTTACTTCGCTCGTTAAGTGTACTGCCTCATCTATTCTCCTGGCTTGCTAACGACTCACCCCACGAATCATGGGGACTGACCACGACTCGTGGGGGCCTTTCGTCAGGTACACTGCCTATTTTTCTTTTCCCCACTTATTTTCCATTCCCATGGCTGACCCAACGACTCATGGGTCCTAACCATGAGTCGCGGTCTCACCCATGGGGGATCAACTCTTCCAAGACTCCTCTCAAAACTCAAGCATTCCCCACGAGTCACCTGACGACTCGTTGGCCGTCCTTACAAGTCGTCTCACAACTCGTCCTGAGTCAGCAGCAACAATCTTCACATTTTCCCATTCCAACTCCTGGATCTGATCTTTGGGCTTTCGGGTGATAACATACAGGGACAGTTGAACTACCCTTCCATTCTAAGGCTGGCTCACCTGAAAACCGAAACTCTATCGCACGGGTTCTACAGTTCACTGAGGTGTAACATGCATGCAACCAATCCATACTGAAGATAACATTAAAATAGGTCATATCTAACTCTACTAGATCGACTGATGTGACTTTCTGAAGGACTGTGACAGGGCAATTTCAGTATACTCGTCGAGCTATAACTGAGTTATCGAGTGGAGTAGAGATTGAGAAGGGTTCTTATAAGGTCTCTAGATTGACTTCGAAACTAATAGCAACATAAGGAGTCACAAAAAATAAGGTAGCCCCTAGATCTAACAATGCATATACATCAAGATAAAATACTCACAACATACCAGTGACATATTTGGTGAGACCTCCTACTCCTGACGAGATGAGAGGGCATAGAATTTGTTCTGATGCTGACCACCACCTATACTAGTGGATGCACCCTACTGAGATGAGTGTGCTGGTGGAGCTGCTAAACTAGTGGCTGGGTCGTGGCCTCTACTATGGCCCTATCTGGCGGAAGGGCAGTCTTCGAGTCGGTGTCAGATTTTTTCACACCCGAAACATGCACCTAAACTAGCTAAGCATTCTCCAGTGTGCCTCCTACCACACCTTCCGCAAACTGGAATACTGGGCTCTACTGACATGCTCCCCTGACCTCTGGAGCCTGATGTCCTACCCCACTAGTCAAGCCTAGATCTCGAGGGGACACTGACTGATGAAGGCGCTGGGGCTGATGATCTCTAATGGGACTGGTGACCATGTTCTCCGCCTGATCTCTACTAAAACTGTATGTAACTCCCTGTCCTGGCCCTCTTGGCCTCTTTCTCCTTCTCCCTTATCTGATATACCTCTATCTGCTGGGTGTATATGACCAATTGTGAGAAGTCTAGATCACTGTTCAGCATAGTGGTCCTGCATCCCTTGGCCAACGAGTCTGGTATTCCATTCATAAACCTGCTCATACCAGCCCTCTGATCTGCAACCATCTCTGGTGCATATTTGGACAGTTGGGTAAACTCCAAGGCATACTCTTGGTCAATCCTGTGATACTTCTTTAAGTTGAAGAACTCCACCACCTTCGCCTCCCTCAACTCCCTAGGGAAGAACCTATCTAAGAAGGCAGTCACAAACTCATCCCAACTCACGGGAACTGCTCCCACTGCCCTACCATCCTTCCACCGACGACACCATATGTAAGAAACCCCCTTCAACTGATAGAGGCTAAATCTGCACTCTCCTCATCGGTCACCCCCATAATTTGGGTGATCTTCTACACCTACTCAATGAACTCATGAGGGTCCTCATCCACCTTCGACCCTATAAAATCAAGTGGATTCATCCTGGGAAAGTCTCGTACTCTTGCTGCTGTTGCATTCCCATTCTGAGGAACCTAAGCCACCACCTATTGATTGACTTGAGCGGTCATTTCCTATGCCTACATCTGAAATGCCTCTCTGAACTCAACATGAGTGACCTGCTCAGGCGTAGGATCTACAGGCGTAGGTGCTGATGTCTATCTCCATTGCCATTGTCATGGCCATTTCCATTTCCATTCCTTCTTTTATTTACTCGGCATGGAGGTATATTTCTGCAATCGCGTATAGCACGAGTTGGAAGGATAGGGAGATAGTTCATCGCATGACAAGATCATAAAAGAAGAGAAATTTCTAAAACATCTTGTAGCCTCTCTCCCATAATTGTGGTGTGCTTCATACCCATGGAAAAGACCCTACTCATAAACAGAGCCAACACTGAAAAAGCTGAAATTCTACACATTGTCTGATAATCCTCCAACATGTCTGAAAAGCTGATGGGAAAACATACCTAACTAGCTCGCTAAGTCTGAAAACTAAAATAACATAACTCAACAACAAATTGAAGGTCCTCGAAAGATGAGGACTCACCACAGTGAAAACTAAACTGGTCTAAGCTATGGGAGAATTGGGCTAATGGCAGAAATGAGTCTGATTGATTGAACCTGTATCCTGAAATGATACAGTATAGAGTATGTGATCAATACTTGAAATGCTCTGCGTATGCAAGGTAAGTAAAATATGTTGAGTAAGTATAAACTAAAACCATGCATATAAACATAAGATCTTGAAAGTCAGGACTACATGTTGAAATATGAGTGCGACTCATGTATAGTTATAAACTGAACATTATATCTGAATAGAATAACCCAAAGCTAAAATAGAAATCATATGGCTTTCCATAACTGAAATCATATGTAGAAGCTTATAAAATGATCATTGGGTCAAACATGCTAAAAAACATAATATCATAAGTCATAAACATGCAAACTGAAATCATGAGGAACAATGGGAGACTTGTCACAAGCGACACCATCACGATAGAGCTTACGTGTCACGCCCCGCCTTGGGGGGTATGACTGGCACCTGGTGCCCTAGTAGGACCTAGACTGCTATCTAGTGAGCCTAAGCACATCTGGTGCCTGGCTGGCTCTAACTCAAATTTCTGGAAACATAGGGCTATATAACGGCTATAAACACAGCCTCCGGCCAATTGGCCTATAGCCACCTGTACCTGTAAAACAGCTAACCAGAAACATACTACTATAGGGGAACCTATGCGGGCCGACAAGGCCACCATGCTGTCTAGTTTTCTGTAACTCAACAATAGCATACTAAATAATTACGTGACCGGCAAGGTCACCACTACTGACTGGTTATGGCCACATACGGCCAACAGGAACTGAAATACTCAATAACTATAACAAACTGCACGGCCTCACACGACCAGCTCAACTGACCACAGGGAATTATATACAGACTGCAAGCCTCTAGGAATAATAATAGAAATGATCGGGACAGGGCCCTGACCTACCCGTACTGTACAAAAAGGAAAAGAGCTACACCTATGGAAATCAGACTCCGGATGACAGGAGCTGAATACTCAATAGCTGACTGGAATCACGAGGGATTGCCTCCTCGTCTATGAGTACCTGCAGGCAAGTAATGCAGCGCCCCACTGGGCGTCAATACCACTGGTACTGAGTATACAAAGCAACTGAAATAATACAACTGAAAACAACTGAATAAAGATAGCCTAACTAGCATTTCTGTATAGCAGGAGATAACTGAATCTGAAGAAGCTGACATAAACTGGATCGGGCTTTCTGTACTGATAAGGCAGAGGCGTACCTGTAGACGCAACGGCCTGCTGTCTAGTAGCTAGTATAAAATATATATAGCACATAAATAGATATACAAGTAGCAAGCAAGAGCCAATACCAACCCCCATAAGCCGGATGGCGCCAAGCAAGCAAACAATCTATATACCCCTACCCGGGTCAAAACCAACCAAAAATAAGTCACTCCACTCATCTACTCACTTCGGAGCTCCTTTACCGGCCCCCTGGGTCTCCGGCTCGGGCCATAGCCTCTGATATAAGCAACCGTGTCTGGGTCCAGAGGACTCCTGTGTAGACAGTAACAGATAGGGTCTGGATCCCCGGACACACTCAACGGGGCTACTTGAAACCGGAGCTACACCTGTAATAACTGAATGTACAGACAGTAACAGATAGGGTCTGATTCCCTGGACACACTCAACAGAGCTATCTGATACTGGAGCTGCACCTGTAATGCTGATCAGACTGCTGTGGGGAAAGCTACATCCCACCTTCGTCCAAGCTGGGGACGGCATGCCACTCCTTGGAGTGATGTAAAACCCACCCGCTCAGTGGGCGACACGATTACCAACCCAGGGGCGGCGAGGACGCTCAATAAGGTGCCCTCACACCACAACAAATCTCAACAAACAAATAGCACATATAAATAGCAAGCATGTATAGCTGAAAAGACTATCTGAAATTTAGCTTCTTGTTCTGATCTATTTCTATACTGAACAGATTCTTTTACTGATTATACTGATTCTGGAATCTCTGTTAACTGTATGGCTAATCTGTAACCAAGATACTATCTGTCTGGATGGCTAATCTATAGCCATAACTGTCTGTCTATCTGATCTTTCTTTACTAACTTTTATTATGAAAATCTGTTTCTTTTTATTCTTACAACATGCTTGCTAATCACATAATAGACTATACTGGATCTGAACTACTAACTTGCCCTTGGGCGCATGCTTTTCTAACTTTCATACTAGATACGATATAACAACGCAAACTAGGTTTACTGAACTTGCACAATACTTAACATTCGACTCCGAAAATTCTATTACGGAGTCTATTGTACTATACAGGGCTAAAACTACTAACTTGCTGAAGGAACTAGCTTTACATACCTTAACCTCGAGTTATCCGTCTGTTGGACGAGGCTCGGTCAATACTCCAGCTATTTCTCCCAACTGCATTTATGTATACGCTAATTAATACTAAATATAGCTTTATTCTAAAGAACGACGTCACTTTCGATATAATTGTAGACTAAACTTAGGCTTATCGAAAGACGGTCGAAAACTCGCTATTTTTCAGAAGTCCAGAAGGGAGAAGTATTCACTTCACAGCTAGGAGCACATAGACACTAGTTTGGAGCAATTCTACTTACCTTAGCTCGGTAGCTCGACGATTCATCGACCGTATTTCGCGAAACAAAATCCGTAGGAATGCTCCCTGCTGCTAAATACCTCGGTACCTGAGGTTAATTTGAGTTTAGACCGCGTTTGACGGCGTAATCAGACGGAAATTATCAAGAAACCTTCGTTCCTCTTCCTCTCTGATTTTCTCTCTGTTTTAGCTGGAAATTATAAGAATTGCAACTTTAAAACTGAAGTGGGGGGGCTTATATAATAGACACTGTAAATCGCATTCATAGAATGCGATTTATAAGTCGTATTTCGGGAATGCGATTTATAAGTCGCATTTTGCCTTGCAACCCGCCGACTTGGCGCTGGTCCGATCTTTCCCCGGGTCTTTTTCTAGCATGTATGGTTTTCAAATACTCTTAACCAACACGCAATTAGGCCATCTATATGCCGGGAATTTACGGGGTATAACATTCTCCTCCCCCCTTAAGAACATTCGTCCTCGAATGTAAACTTCTATCTAGAGGATTACTCAATTAGCTTAACTTGTTCTTAGGAAAATTTCGGCAGAGTTTCCCCTGTAATCTGGACTATCCCAAAATCCTGAAACACAGAAAAGTCCAATACAGGTACTCCACATGATACTATAAGATTCATTCGATAACTAAACATCAATCTTTCTCACTTATATATAAACAACTATAAGGTACTGCATTAGGTAACAATATGACATACCTGTCGCCTAGCTAGGCCTGGAATAAGTGAGGATATCTAGCTTTCATATCTTCCTCCGCTTCCCACGTCATCTCTTCTTGGTTCCTGTTACGCCACAATACTTTGACAGACGCAATATCTTTAGTTCTCTATCTGCGAATCTGTCTGTCTAGGATAGCTATTGGAACCTCTTCGTAGGCCAGCTCTTCTGTAACCTGGATATCCTGGACTGGGACTGCTCTGGACGGGTCTCATATGCATTTCCTCAGCATAGACACATGAAAGACTGGGTGAACGGACTCTTTCTCTGGAGGCAAGTTCAACTCATATGCTACTCGGCCTATCCTCCGGCGAATCTGATAAGGCCCAACAAATCTTGGAGTGAGCTTACCTTTCTTGCCGAATCTCATCACCCCTTTCATCAGTGATGCTTTTAAAAATACCCAGTCGTTCACCTCGAATTCCAGGTCTCTGCACCGTACATCTGCATATGATTTCTGGCGACTCTGTGCAGTCAATAGGCGTTCTCTGATAAGCTTTACTTTCTCTTCTGACTGCTGAACAATGTCTGGCTCAATTATCGCTGACTCCCCTGTTTCGAACCAGCCAACCGGCGATCTGCACTTTCGCCCATATAAAGCCTCAAAAGGCGCCATCTGAATAGCCGAATGATAGCTATTATTATAAGCAAACTTTATCAACGGCAAATGCTCATCCCAGCTACCACCAAAATCTAGCACACACGCTCGCAGCATGTCCTCGAGCGTCTGAATAGTGCGCTCAGCCTGTCCATCTGTCTGAGGGTGGAATGTTGTGCTCAAATTGATCTGCATTCCCAAACACTTCTGGAATGACTGTCAAAATCTAGTTGTAAACTGTGCTCCTCTATCTGAAATGATGGATACGGGTACTCCATGCAACCTGACTATTTCTCGGATATACAACCCAGCATAATCTTCGGCCGAGAAGGTAGTTCATACTGGCAGGAAATGAGCTGATTTAGTCAACATGTCAACTATTACCCATATAGAGTCATGCCTGCGTCTAGTACGGGGTAATCCTGCCATAAAATCCATATTTATAGCTTCCCATTTCCAGAGAGGCACAGCTATATCCTGAGTCAAACCGCCTGGTTTCTGATGTTCTGCTTTCACCAGTTGGCAGTTAGGACACTGGGCTACAAATTCAGCAACATCTCTTTTCATACCTGGCCACCAATAATTTTCTTTGATATCATGGTACATCTTTGTCGCGTCAGGGTGGAGAGAATAACGGGTGCAATGTACCTCGTTCATGATCTGCTGGAGGAGGCCTGAAACATTGGGGACACATAAACGATCTTTACAACGCAGCACTCCATCCTCTGTTACCTGGAATCCTGGCACCTTCCCTAACGAAATATAATCTTTAAGCTGAACTAGGTCAGGATCCTCAAATTGCCGTTCTTTTACTTCCACAACTAACGATGACACGGCGGTGTTCTGAATTACCGCACTACCGTCCTCTGCTTCTGCTACACGAACGGCTAGGCTAGCTAACTGATGTTTTTCCCTGACCAATTCCCGCTGCTCGGGCCGCAAATACGCCAAGCTCCCCATGGACTTTCGACTGAGAGCATCTGCTACAACATTAGCTTTTCCCGGGTGGTACAAAATGTTCACATCATAATCTTTTAACAACTCCAACCAGCGACGTTGCCGCAGATTCAGCTCTCTCTGAGTGAAGATATACTGTAGGCTCTTGTGATTTGTGAAAATATCAACATGGACGCCATACAGGTAATGTCTCCACATTTTCAAGGCGTGGATCACTGCGGATAACTCCAGGTCGTGGGTAGGATAATTCTTCTCGTGTTTCCTCAACTGTCTAGAAGCATATGCAATCACCTTACCATGCTGCATCAACACACAACCCAACCCAACGCCTGATGCGTCGCAATATACTGAATAACCTTCTGTACCTTCTGGCCACATGCTAAGGCTACTTGTTGCTGGGATAACCTGAACGACCGTCTGCGCACCTTGTGCCTTTATCTGATCAGAGGATCCTAATATTGATTATGACCTCTAATGATCTGGCTGCATAACCTTAAATAACTGAATAGTCGGGTTGAATGACCTGAATGTGGCAGTAGTCTAACAATGCTCTAACTGTTCTACTTGAGTACTTATATCTCATGCATAACTGCAGACTTGTGGGCATCTAATTGCTTTGTTATTTTGCTTAAACCACTGTAAGGCTGGGCTTAATCAAACTTACTCCCAAGCGATCAATCTCTGGATCTTCACGGGGAGTCTACTAATCTCCTGGTCTTAACAAACACTGTGCTAGCAGGGTACTATCAATTTCTTACGCCTTGTGTGTATCCACTTGGATTTATACTGCTTTCTGGGGAATTCTCGGTCTTATGAGCTACTTTGTAAATACTGGCCTTCTGCTAGGGCTCCGCATCTGAATATCTTACGAGAACCAGATGAAGTACTAGTCTGTCGCTGACTACTGATGTGGACCCCTTTCTTGGGGTGCCCACGGGCTTGTCTGACTTGCGGGGTATTCCTTGTAATAACTGCTAGGTTAACTAAGGTCGACTCTCACCTACAAGGCTGGGAAAATGATGTATGGCCACTTAACATACTGGAACAATTCTAGTATTGCTAATCTCTGAAGTATACCTATTCAGTCTCTAATTCTGGTGCTGGCACATGCGCTAGTGTTATTGATCTTTAGAGATGCTTCCCTGCTAATACAGGCGCCAGCTGGTCGGTAGACCGTCTAACTGCGCCCTTATCATCTAATTACCTGATTCAGGTTACTAACTCTTATAAGCTTCTAAAACTTAGATCTAGAAACAACATATAAGTCTATTAACTTAAAAACTAAGAGCTAAGACAGTTTCTATGACTTCATACGTAATTCACACTTAATCTACCCTTTCTCTTCTTCTTTTTTTTTGGCAAGGGGGGGTCCTGCAATGCAATTTGTACATGCTTTCTAGTACTAATCAGCATCTGTGATTGTAACCCCTATAGGCAGCTACTCACAGCATATCTACTATCTGTGTATATATATATATATATATATATATATATATATATATATGTATATATATATATATATCAGTAGCTACGTACAATACGTATTGAATTCTGTGGTGATACATAATCTCTGACATGCTCTGCTGAGCCTCATACCGTACATGATACACCGCTTCTACGGCCTAATAATATCTCCTGCCCTGACTTATCATTTCCTTAGACTTTCATCCCATTCTAGATGTAACAACATATGAGCTTGATCATGGCCTGCTATTGGCATTCCGCCACTCTTACAATGTGGGTCCATACCCGAGCCTTGTGGCCTTACTTGGCATTATATTGAGAGCCCATGACTGTCTGCTGGGTCTTATCTCTAGGCCACACTAGATTAGAATAGTTGTATCAGTAATTTGTTAACTTCTCCATAAGCGGGCATACTGCGGTATTCTGAACCGCAATCTTACTGTCAGCCCGAGACTTAATCCTTAATACGATATTCTATCAATCCGGGGGTAATCCTAATTTCCCCACAAAATCTGACATTCCTGCTTCTTCCCCTCATCTTGCTTAAGCTGAACTCTGGGGTTCAAGGTACCTGCTTTTCATTGTTAATAAGATTACTGGTCAAGTATCAGTTCATACTTCCCCTAACTTGCAGTCAGACCTATCTGATTCACATGACCTCTCACCCTTTCGATATCACAACTGAATCATATCTATAATCTTGCAGGTATATCTTACTGTCTATTAGCGTATATGGCGGACTTGGCCTTTTTCTGACTCAAATTTGACTATTACTAGGCATTTATTACTGACAGGTCTTTTACCCCTGCTTCGGGTAAGCTAACAGTCTTACTTTCTCTTTACGCTCACTAACACTTACTGGAATTAATGAATCTATCTTCACTTACTGCTTGTTTTGGGCAGCCTCACCTCAATTCATATGCCCTTTGCTATACTAAAATCAAAACTAAGAGGTAGGAACTTACTGCAGCGAAACAAAACATGGAACTGTACCACATTTGAAAGGATGGAGGTGGGAACCCTACATTTTCCTCTCTTTCTTTTCCTTTGTTTTTTCTTATCTGATAGTCTGATATTGTCTGATATCTTAACTAGATCTTATATATCTAATAAATAAGTCAACTCATATGTACATTATACTTCTGACTTCCTATTCTGACGTTATCAACATATACTGGGAATAGTACCGATAAAGGTATCACGCTGGGAGGTCTCTGGTACCTCCTCCTGCTGCTGTAGTTATCATGTAACTAGCTGATGCCCTCTTTTGTTACTATATCTGATCTTCTGCCTGTGATAGGGTAATGCTGATTTTCCTTTGTATCTGTAATCAAAGAATACGGTAAGTTTTTAGGGACTCAACCCTATACTGTACCGCTCTAAAGCACGACTGACTGAGCAGGAAGGGTAACCATCCTATCATGCCTCGCAGCCTCCTGCCTATAGTATGTGGTGCACAACACATCCATAGACAAGACTCTACTTAGCACGGCTTGCAGACTCCCTGGGACACGACCTGCTCTGATACCAAGTTTGTCACGCCCCGCCTTGGGGGGTATGACTGGCATCGGGTGCCCTAGTAGGACCTAGACTGCTATCTGGTGAGCCTAATCACATCTGGTGCCTGGCTGGCTCTAACTCAAATTTCTGGAAACATAGGGCTATATAATGGCTATAAACACAGCCTCCGACCAATTGGCCTATAGCCACCTGTACCTGTAAAACAGCTAACCAGAAACATACTACTGTAGGGGAACCTATGCGGGCCGACAAGGCCACCATGTTGTCTAGTTTTCTGTAACTCAACAATAGCATACTAAATAATTACGTGACCGGCAAGGTCACCACTACTGACTGGTTATGGCCACACACGGCCAACAGGAACTGAAATACTGAATAACTATAACAAACTGCACGGCCTCACACGACCGGCTCAACTGACCACAGGGAATTATATACAGACTGCAAGCCTCTAGGAATAACAATAGAAATGATCGGGACAGGGCCCCGACCTACCCGTACTGTACAAAAAGGAAAAGAGCTACACCTATGGAAATCAGACTCCGGATGACAGGAGCTGAATACTCAATAGCTGACTGGAATCACGAGGGATCGCCTCCTCGTCTATGAGTACCTGCAGGCAAGTAATGCAGCGCCCCACTGGGCGTCAGTACCACTGGTACTGAGTATGCAAAGCAACTGAAATAATACAACTGAAAACAATTGAATAAAGATAGCCTAACTAGCATTTCTGTATAGCAGGAGATAACTGAATCTGAAGAAGCTGACATAAACTGGATCGGGCTTTCTGTACTGATAAGGAAGAGGCACCTGTAGACGCAACGGCCTGCTGTCTAGTATCTAGTATACAATATATATAGCACATAAATAGATATACAAGTAGCAAGCAAGAGCCAATACCAACCCCCATAAGCCGGATGGCGCCAAGCAAGCAAACAATCTATATACGCCTACCCGGGTCAAAAACAACCAAAAATAAGTCACTCCACTCATCTACTCACTTCGGAGCTCCTTTACCGGCCCCCTGGGTCTCCGGCTTGGGCCATAGCCTCTGATATAAGCAACCGTGTCTGGGTCCGGAGGACTCCTGTGTAGACAGTAACAGATAGGGTCTGGATCCCCGGACACACTCAACGAGGCTACCTGAAACCGGAGCTACACCTGTAATAACTGAATGTACAGACAGTAACAGATAAGGTCTGATTCCCTGGACACACTCAACAGAGCTATCTGATACCGGAGCTGCACCTGTAATGCTGATCAGACTGCTGTGGGGAAAGCTACATCCCACCTTCGTCCAAGCTGGGGACGGCATGCCACTCCTTGGAGTGACGTAAAATCCACCCGCTCAGTGGGCGACACGATTACCAACCCAGGGGCGGCGAGGACGCTCAATAAGGTGCCCTCACACCACAACAAGTCTCAACAAACAAATAGCACATATAAATAGCAAGCATGTATAGCTGAAAAGACTATCTGAAATTTAGCTTCTTGTTCTGATCTATTTCTATACTGGACTGATTTTTTTACTGATTATACTGATTCTGGAATCTCTGTTAACTGTATGGCTAATCTGTAGCCAAGATACTATCTGTCTGGATGGCTAATCTGTAGCCATAACTGTCTGTCTATCTGATCTTTCTTTACTAACTTTTATTATGAAAATCTGTTTCTTTTTATTCTTACAACATGCTTGCTAATCACATAATAGACTATACTGGATCTGAACTACTAACTTGCCCTTGGGCGCATGCTTTTCTAACTTTCATACTAGATACGATATAACAATGCAAACTAGATTTACTGAACTTGCACAATACTTAACATTCGACTCCAGAAATTCTATTACGGTGTCTATTGTACTATACAGGGCTAAAACTACTAACTTGCCGAAGGAACTAGCTTTACATACCTTAACCTCGAGTTATCCGTCTATTGGACGAGGCTCGATCAATACTCCAGCTATTTCTCCCAACTGCATTTATGTATACGCTAATTAATACTAAATATAGTTTTATTCTAAAGAACGACGTCACTTTCGATATAATTGTAGACTAAACTTAGGCTTATCGAAAGACGGTCGAAAACTCGCTATTTTTCAGAAGTCCAGAAGGGAGAAGTATTCACTTCACAGCTAGGAGCACATAGACACTAGTTTGGAGCAATTCTACTTACCTTAGCTCGGTAGCTCGATGATTCGTCGACCGTATTTCGCGAAACAAAATCCGTAGGAATGCTCCCTGCTGCTAAATACCTCGGTACCTGAGGTTAATTTGAGTTTAGACCGCGTTTGACGGCGTAATCAGACGGAAATTATCAAGAAACCTTCGTTCCTCTTCCTCTCTGATTTTCTCTCTGTTTTAGCTGGAAATTATAAGAATTGCAACTTTAAAACTGAAGTGGAGGGGATTATATAATAGACACTGTAAATCGCATTCATAGAATGCGATTTATAAGTCGTATTTCGGGAATGCGATTTATAAGTCGCATTCCGGGAATGCAATTTATAAGTCGCATTTAGCATTGCAACGCGCCGACCTGGCGCTGGTCCGATCTTTCCCCGGGTCTTTTTCTAGCATGTATGGTTTTCAAATACTTTTAACCAACACGCGATTAGGCCATCTATATGCCGGGAATTTACGGGGTGTAACATTACGTGATGCCCCAACTATCACACTCAAGTGGGCAGAGCCGTACACAATCTTGCCAAGGATAAGGATGCTACCATGATATTGATATCAAGTTGAAGGCCCTCTGGCAGGCGGGATAAACTCTCTTGAAAGGTCCCAAATATAAATATACCTACATTGGCACGTAGTTCTGAGATTGGGGAACCTTGAAACTCCAAGCCTACTCGATGCTAGACACTACCCCCAAAAATATGCATAGTGCTCCCATCATTTTTCAATGAAGCTGAAATCATGATCCACATGCATAGTCTAAAATCTGAACAATGGGAGTCCTGACTCAAAAGAATATCATAAGTTGTAGTGGACTCCAAAATATATGATAAGCTGATCTTATTAGCCTTGACTAAATCCAAAAACATATGTAACTTGTGTGGGCTTGCTCAAAATCTTGAAATCATACATACTCGAAATAGACTTCATAAGTCAAATCATAAATTCATACATAGATAATTTATAAGCATTCATTCATGCTAGATATCTCATCATACTTGAAATCATGAATCATAAATTTGACTTTTCATGAAACTTGCATAATTGGGGATAATTTTCTAAAACTTGAAATCATGAATTTATAATCAAGATAGGTGTAAAATTTGTCCATGAATCTTAAAACATACTTTGAATGATAAAAGGAATTAACCCATAAGCAAATCAAAGAGAATTTCATGAAATTGGGATAAAATCCCACAAGATCATAAACTTGAATTCATGAACTTGAGGATAAATTTGGGCACGATAGTGAAAGAAAACTCTCATTCATAGCCCTACATACCTGGTTAAGCTAATTCTAAACTTGACTTTGAAAGCCCAAGAGATTTGGGGAAGAATTGAGGAATTCAAGCTTGATCTTCTAGGGAAAACCTCTAAACTTGCATGTATGGGAGTTGAATGAATTAGAATAGGTTAAACTCCTTTAGAACCCTCTTTTTAGATCTAAAACAATGTCATTAGAAAGTTAGGAGCTTAGAATTTACAAAATACCCTTAATGAATTCGCAAAAAAACTGTTCTATCAGCTGTTAAGACTCGTACCACGAGTTATACAATCCTCCTACAACTCGTGGTATCCTCCCATACTGACCAAGTCCAAAACCTCAAATCCTCTTAATATTTCCATGAATCCTACTATGACCCATAACTCCATACTATGAATCATACCATCCCCCATACAATCAATCTCTTGGTAACCTCAAGGACTTACTACGACTCCTGACCACAGGTCATACCCACATACTATGACTCATTGTCGGGACTCATGGTTTGGGGAACAAAAATCTCTGATCTTAACCATGGGTCTTCCTACAACTCGTAGGTTGAGTCGTACTAAGGCAAGTTTCCAATTCTTTTTGCTGAGCACATTTCAAATCTCGAGTCTAGTCTTAGAAACTTTCAGGGTATTAAAGCCATCCCCACAAAACTACGGATCTCTATCACTAAAGTGGGTCTAGCCTAACTTTGAACTGCCTCCATCTTCTGTGGATCAACCATTATCTCGTCTTTCAAAACCACATGCCTCAAGAAGGTCACAGATGTCAACCAAAACTTATATTTAGAGAACTTAGCATACAATTACTTTTCTCTCAACAACTTCAGAACAATTCTCAAATGATTTTCATGCTCCTCCTTACTTCTCGAATACACCAGTATATGATCAATAACAACAATCACAAACAAATCCAAGTATGGCTTAAATATATCATTCATCAAACTTATGAAAGCAGATAGAGCATTAGTAAACCCAAAAGACATAACTAAAAACTCATAGTTCCTATACCTAGTTTAGAAAGTCGTCTTAGGAACATCCTAACACCGAATTTTCAATTGATGATACCTAACCTCAAGTTAATCGTAAAGAAGACTAAAGCAACCTAAATCTGATGAAACCAGTCATCTATATGGGGAAGGGGAAACTTATTATGAATAGTGATTTTGTTCAACTAGCAGTAGTTAATGCACATTCTCATACTCCCATCCTTCCTCTTTATAAACAACACAGGAGCACCCCACTGGGAAGCACTCAGATGGATAAATCATTTACTAAGAAGATCCTACAATTGCACTTTCAACTCCCTCAACTCAGCCAATTCCATTCAACTTGGTGGAATAGAAATAGGATGAGTCCTTATCTCTAAGTCAATACAGAAAAGAAAATCGCAGTTTGGTGGTATACTAGACAAATCCGCAGGAAACTCCTTTAAGATGTCCATATTACAGAAACTAACTCAATAGTTGAAACATCAGCACTAGCATCCCAAATGTGTGCCAAAAATGCCAGAAACCCCTCTCTGCTAACTTCTTGGAATGAATGAAAGATATTATCTTCTTAGAAGCAGGACTACAATCACCCTTTCACTCAAGCCTAGGCATACCCGGCATAGCTATAGTAACCGTCTTAGCATGACAGTCTAAGATTGCATGATATGGAGATAGCTAACTCATTCCCAGAATAACATTAAAGTTAATTATGTCTAAAATTACTAAGTCTACCCAAGTTTTATACACCATGAACATTACAATACATGAATAGTAGACTCTATCTACAATCACTGAATCACCAATAGGAGTGGAAACATGAATAGGAATATCAAGCAATTCACACACCATGCTCAAACCTACAACAAAGTAAGTAGACACATAAAAAAACTGGAACCCGGATCAAATAACATTGTAGTTATTTGGTCACAGAGTAGAATATAACTGTGATATCTAAATCAGAAGCCTCTGCCTCAAGCCTACCCGAAAAGGCATAAAAGTATGCCCGTCTGTCTGCCTGTGCTCCACCCTTACCTAAATCCTTTAACTAAAGAGTCCTTATTTCCTCTAATTTTGTGAGCTTATTGACCCAATATAGGTACCAAAAGTCCTATAATGAATTCTCTTCTCTTGGTTTCAACCAATATTATTAATCATCTCATATGATCGATTGATCCTCTCAAGGTTAAACTTGTATTAGAGACATCAATATTATATTATTTTGTTAATGAATTGTTGACTTGTTATTGATACACCCGTGTCATAAGATTATCATAATTAACCAAGATGAAGTTAAAGTATTCTTTCCAAATCACCCCTCGAGCAAACCTTCCTTGTTATGCCCAACCTCCTCATTACTTTCTTCAAAGTCGCAACTCTCATTACCTGATTATCTTGATAATCATATAATAATATCTCATATTATACTACGTAACATCATCTCCTATCGTGGATGTGCAAATTTGAGAATTTGTCCTCACCATCAGTGAGAAAATAGAATAAAAGTAGTTAGATACCAATTTGAATCACCATATACCTATTCGAATCAAGTAATAGCATGAAAGAAAGAAAGAATTGAGTTTTCCTACTGCCCTGTAGCCTCTCGAAAAGCAATACAAATGTCGCCATACCATTCTACAAGACTCTATTAGACATGTGCTTGTACAATGAGTTCGATGAACCTAGAGCTCTTAAACCAAATTTTTTCACGACTCAATTATTGTGATTGATACCCACACTAATTCTCCGGTGGGAGAAATATAGCCTAACAACTAACCCAACAATTACAGACTCACTTAACCAAAATAAGCATTAGAAAGATAGTAAATAAAGATTTTAAATAAACATAAAAACATTCGGTGGAAGACTAACTATTACAAATTTCAAAACCCAAAATTTATTGTACATAGACTCTAACAAACAATACAACAACAACAACCTAGTGGACTCTAACTAACAATATGTAGAATAATAAGCAAAAGAAAATAAAATCAATGTCCTAGTAGAATAGACATCTATCTGAAAGAAGATCTGCGGTAGCCTAGATAAAAACAACTCACCCTCAGATAAGTCAACCACCGACTTTAAAATAGTGAGGTCCCGAAGAAGACTCTGGAACACAGTTTGCACTAAAGAAAAGTGCAGGAGCAGCATTAGTACAACCACTATATACTGATTGGAATCATAGGCCAACTCATATTAGTAACAAATATACATCACGAAATCCATGAAAGCAATAGACAAGCTAGCCAAAAGTAACTAGAAATCCAAGGCTCAGGCAATCAATAACGATCGAGTAATTAAATCGTGTGTAGAAATAATCAGGTCAATCAATACCAACATTTGAATCACCAAACAAACATAAGATTCATTACACAAGCTACACCAAAATGTAACCACATCACAATTATGGTATTATATCCATACTGAATAACAGTTGTATAGCCTCTGTATCTCATCAGTCTCACTCTGTGTCAAATCCGTATAACTCATATGTACACACATACCAATGGGTCTTATGCTTGCTCACCCAGTCATAACCTACAAGGGACCTTAGTGTCCATGTGTCGTATCAGCGTGATATCCACTCCTATACAACCGTTCATCCTAACGCTCACCTCGAACACGAGTCACTCATATCATATCACCGCTCATCTGTAAACTCATATCAGCCATAAGTCACTCATCAGTTATATCACCGTTTGCCTGTGAGCCTGCATCGGACACAAGTCACTCATCAATTATATCACCGCTCGTCCGTAAGCTCACATCAAACACACACCACTCATATCAGAATAATGGTGTATTATTTAATTATCATCAACATATATCGTTATATTATCCATGCAATCATCAAATAATATAAAAACAACAAGTACATATTGACTATCACAAGTGCACACCACAATCACAAGTTATATTTAGCAGACTTAACAAGTTAATAGCTTATTCATATACCATAGTCAAGTCAACAATTCTTAGTTATTATCTAGGTTCAAAGACCAATCAAACATGCTTTATCAATTTGTAGTACATACAAGGGATTAATCAAAGTTTAACTCCAAATTAACTATAATCCACCTCAACTGAAGAACTTGAACAAGCAAGCTACTTCACATGAGCCTTTCCTTTCCTCAATGCCTCAAAAGGCTCTAAGTCTAAAAACAACAATGCGAGAGTATTTAATCATATACTCTTCAATTAATGGCCTTAGAAATAAAACCCACCTAATTCTACCCATTAACAAGGTTTAAATCATTACCAATGGGTTAATTTACCGTAATTATGAACAAGAATATTCAATTTCATCCTAGAAAGTGTTAGTGAAAAACTTAGAAGCCTAGGAAGTGATAGTTATCGACACCCATTTAATGCCCTTTAGCTTTCATAAGTTCTAGTTTTCTAGCACCATTAAAGACATCCCAATGATTTTAGGAGGTTAGGGGATTGATAAGCGAAGGAATTGACCGGAGTAAACTTACCTTGAAGGAAATATATGCCCTAGGCTTAGGAAAAATGTGTCAGAGCTCTCAAAGTTTGTGTTTTGGAGTTATGAGGTGAGAAACTCAAAATAACTGACTTAAATACATATTCTGCCTTGCGTCATCTGCTGCAGCATTTACCACCTTCACTATGACGGACTCGATATGGAGACCAAGGAATCATCATGGCGAGACCTAGAAATCTCACTGCATCCTACTACAGCGAAACTCCGATCAATATGTAGGTCTCGCTACAGCGGAAAACCCACTGCTATGGCGGTGGCCAGTTTACCATTAGCTCAGTAAACTATATCAAATTTTATTCCACAACACCATTATCACTAAATTATTACTACTGGAACTCTAACAACTACTATGACTCCAATCACCCCATAACAACCGAACGAATCATTACACAGAGAAAGTTTCTCAATAAATTTTTGAATGCTTATATTTGAAATACCAATTTTTCCATACCCTGAATACCTCAATGTATATTACATTGAAAATAAATATATTTGAACTTGGATCTCTAGAAATTAATTTTATGAATTGTTTCTATAAAAATAATTATTTTACCGTCTTAATGATACTAAATTATGACGACCCGAGCTGGGACCCCAGACCGAGACACGGAACCTAGAACCATGAATGGCTCCAAGTCGAGCCATGATATGAACATAGAAATTACAAATCATACATTAAAGTGAAAACTCATAACTTAAACATGAATAAGAGGAAGTCTGAATAACATAATGTCATTAACGGATTCAACATTCGAAAAAGCTGAAAGTCTACATAATGTTTGATAAGCCTCTAAACTGTCTGATGAGCTGATGGGACAACAACCCCAACTAGCTCACTAAAGTCTGAAATTGAAATAGCATAATCAAACAATAAACTGAATATTCTCGAAAGATGAGGACTCACCCACGATGGAAGCTGAGTTGGACTAATGGCGAAACTAAGTCTAATAGCTCAAACCTGTATCTTGAAATGATACAACATAGAGTATGTGGTCAGTATTTGGAATGTACTGAGTATGTAAGGTAAGTAAAACATGATTAGTTAATGTTAATTAAAATCATGCATATTTATATAAATTAGTATATCATGAGATTAGGACTGCATGCTGAAATCTGAATATGGGACATACATAGTTATAAGCTGAGTATCATATCTACATAGAATGACCCAAGGTTTTAAAAATAGAAATCATATGACTTGTCATAATTGAAATCATAAGTAAAATCTCATAAATGGATCATTGGGTCAAACCTGTTGTAAAACATAATATCATAAGTCATGAACATGAATAGCTGAAATCATGAGGAAAAATGGGAGCCTCATCATAATCGACATAATCATGATAGAGAATACATGAAGCCCCAACTATCATACTCAAGTGGGCAGAGCCATCCAAAACCTTCTCAGGGCTAAGGACGTGTGATGACCCGAACATAGGTCCGGATCGAGACACAGGACAAAAAAACCCCTAGAGGCTCCAAGTTGATCCATGACATGAACATAACATCTAATTCAAACATATTAAAGAGGAAGATCATCATAAATAACATACAGGAAGTCGAAATAGAACATAACATCTAGATTCATAAATAAGTCTAAATATGAACACAAACTATGTCTGAAAAGCCTGTAATACTGACGAGTTCATTGGACAAGACCCCAACTAACTCAATATAGTCTGAAGAGTGAAAAGACGAAAAACAATTAATAAGAAGGGCCCTCGCAAGATGAGGACTCACTAACTAAGACCAAGAAGTGCTAAATCTGAAAGTCTGACTAGCAGTGGGACTGAGTCTAAATATCGAAGCCTGTATCATGAAATGATACAGCATAGAGTATGCGATCAGTACGTGGAATATACCGAGTATGCAAGGTAAGTAAAACTGCTAAGTAAGTAAAATCATAAATCATGCATATAATAAAACATAATCAAGATAAGATTCTGAGAGTAGGGTTTGCATGCTATTTTTTGAAATCATGATCTGAACATAACTAAAAATCATAAGTGAATCGAATGACCCAAAGCTAAAAACTAATAATCATAAGTAAAACTGAACATTGGGTCAAACTTATTGAAAACATAATATCATGACTGATGTACATGCATAACTAAAATCTTGAGGAACAGTGGGAGACTCGCCATATAACCGACATTACCACGATAGAGCTTACATGGTCCCGGCTATCGCACTCAAGTGGGCAGAGCCATCCAAAGCTTTGCTAGGGCTAATGATGCTACCATGATATCGATATCAAGCTGAAGGCCCCTTGGAGGCAGGGGAAGCTCACAAGGGAGGTCCCAAATAATCTTAACATACCTACATTGGCATGTAGTTCTGAGGCATAGGGTTGACTGAACCTTAGCCTACTCGGTGCTAGACAATACTCACAAAAACATGCATATGCTCTCCATCTTTTTTCAACAAAGCTGACCATCGTCTGTGAAGAAGCTGACTCATAACATAGATACATAAATCTAAAATCATAACATGATGAGCCTTGGCTCAATCCATACCACAAGCTGAACATAATTGGGAGTCTAGACTGAAAAACCATGTGGTAAGCTAATTCATGAAATCATAAAAGCATACTTGATCATATGGGCTTGCCCAATACTTAACACATGCTTGAAATAAGCTTGATTCACTTTGAAAACATGAACATAGACATGGGCATTTCAAAATGATACTCTCTTCATAAATATCTCATCATACTTGACCACATATCTCATGGATCTCAACATTCATGAACTTTCATGGATATGTATCATACTTTAGAAAACTTGAAAACATAATTTATAATTTAAAACATTTCAAAATCTAACCATTTATCATAATTCAGCATTCATAACATGCGATCTACCCATGATAGAACTTAGAGAATTCTCATATTTAGGTTAAAATCCCATAGATTCATCGATAAGGATTTCATGAAATAGAGAGGGATTGGGCATGGGTGTGGACTATTGCACCTATTCATAGCCTTACATACCTGAAGAGATTTGATTTCACAACTTCCTTGATTGACCAAAGAGAATTGAGGAAGAACTTTGAAGAACTAGACTTGATCACCTCTCAACTCTTCTAAGCTTTAATTCATGAATTAGGATGGGCTTAGAATGACTTAACCCTTCTTAAAACACTCTATTCTGAGCTTAAAATTACATAGTTTAGGCCTAAGGAACTTAGGAATTATGGAAAAGCCTTTATTAAATTTGCAAGGAAAAACATACTGCCAGTACCAATGAGGGACTGGACGGACCGTTGTAAATGACCACCACTCATGGTCACCTCCCATCACCTTCACTGCCAAAAACCTTTTGAGGGTCACCATGGGGGACACCATGACTCATGGTGTACTGACGAGTCATAGTGACGACCCGTAGGTGCACTACCTACTCTCCTCCATCCTTCAACCACCTTTGACCACGGGTGACCCAATGGATTGTAAGGTTGACCATGACTTGTGGTCACACCCGTGGTCACCCCAAACTTGAAATTTCCAAACATGGTCAAACCCTTTCCCACGAGTCACTTAACGACTCGTGGTGTTCATGATGGGTCACTGGACGACTCATCTTGTGACCTGGTGTAGAAAATCCTATTTTCTCCATTTGAACTCCCGAGTCTAATCTTAGGGTTTTTGGGGTATTATAATATCTCTCCCCCTTGGGAACATTCATCCTCAAATGTGGAAACTGTTCGGTTGGTTCCTTAGGTATCTAAACCGACACGCAAGTGCACGTGGTCGAACAAGTAGTAAGTGGCTTTAGTAAGCCAAGTATCGATCCCTCAGAGACTCGGATTAAGTGAAGTTTGCTTAAGTATACTATACTATATTTTAATTAACTTCTAAATATGCTGACAACAACGTAACCAAAAAGTGAATAATTTGTTTTCTAATTCTATACTAAAACTTCTAACAATTATCTACTTTGAATTTGGACTATGGATAAAAGCATGCCGAGGTTAAAGAACATGTAATAAACTTGATTATCATCATAAATTGATTAATCTTTTCTTCCAGTTGCTAGCCAAGAACATTAGCCAAGAGATTAAAACTCTCGTATTTAATCTCACTTAAGAATCATAAACCATCCGTCTACATTTCTGTGATCAAATGCAATTCATGACCTAGCAATACAATTCCGGTTCCTAAATTGACTAATACGGCTTTCAAGTATATTTCTATCAGGAAAGCACATCAAAACTCAATTTTCCCAAATCAAGTAAAGAACAATATCCTATTAATTCACAACTTTCCAATTTCGTGCTCTCTCAAGTGAAATCAGACTTTTTAGATATACATTAATGTAGGCCACACACCAATGCAGTAAGAACAAGAATTAATAGAACAATATGGAAGAAAAAGATGAAAAACCATATAATTAATAATCAAAATTCATCACAAGTGTTCATAACCTCAGCAAGGAAGGGAATTAGCCACTCATTTGTGGATTAATCATCCTAAAACAAGTGTTAATCATACAAACAATTGAGTTAAAGAAGAAAGAAAGAGAGAAAAAACCCTGAACTTTTCGTCCCTCAACTGCCTGTAACCCACGTCCTTACTCCACCAAGTCTGAATTATGAAAAATGAACCTAAGATTTCTATTTATACTAGTGGGAATTTTTCCCGGAATAACAAGCAACGTGTCACGGAGTGCATCGCGGAGCACTGCCTCCGTGACACGCCATGAACGCGGACCCTCACTGGAATTTGGGGGTCCGGGAATAAAGCACCAACGTGGCACGGCGTGCAACACGGAGGCTAGCCACTGTGCCACGGAGCTGTCGCGAGCCTCCACTGGAATTGATGAATTTTTCACCCTCCAGGCAGAATGCCTCCGCGATGGCAGCGTGACACGGCTCCATCGGGGAGCCCCTTTAATTTGTGCAGTCCAATGCTTTTTCCCTTACTCGCATCCAAGTCCAACTCCGATATCATCCAACATGCATATTAGCTTACCGAAATCACATTTTACCTACAAAACAATGCTAATCATGTTGGTTAGTATAAATTCACATTTTATTACCAATTACATGAAAATGTATACACATTGCTAGATAAACAAGGCGAAAATGATACTTTTGAGTATCACTTGGGCATATAAATCTTCCCAAGATCACTTACCCCACACTTAAATCCTTGTTCGTCCTCGAACAACAAACATACAATTCATGCAATTTACATCCCAACCTTCGCTACTATGGTGCGACAATTTAAGCTACGGTCATACCGATCATTCAATATCGCAAATCATCAAGAAAACATGCATGGTCTCAACAATGCAATAACCTTCAATACATTAAGACTTCCTAGACTTAAAGAATTGATTCTCGATATCGGCAAACTCATGCAAATCAGGTAATCAAGATATCCGACACGAAAATCAGTCTTTCCTCAAGCATGTGCCCTCACAACTCAAGAGAATCTTCCCCTTTTTGCTCATTTGGCACACAAACATTCAAGTAGGGGCATGTAAAAAAATAATTTCACTCTCTCTCCCAAAAGAATTCATATGCATCATGTCATGACCCATAAGCTTGCCCTTAGTGTATTACTCCACTAATATAAAGAAATGCAATGTAAGATCACGTAGGACTTTAATGGGTTGTAATGGAAGCTATGGAACTAGTATATATTGGATTAGCCAATAATAGCCACTAGCATCCTTAAGCGCCTTTGCAACACATTCCCATCAACTCATGGACATTGTTTCTCTCTTTTCTTTTTTTTTCATCATCCCATTCTTGATGATTTACCTTAGTATGGCCCATTTCATTAAGCACACTTGACACAATAACAAAGATTATTCATGTACCTTCATTATCGTTTATTTATAACCAGTGCACCTTCAACCTCTTCTTTTCTTTCCTCACTCTGCTTTTCTTTTTCTTTTCACCACTCTCTCTTTGACACTTTGGGAACCTTATTTTCACTTCTTAAGCGCTTAAGAGTTTTGTATAGACTTTATGGCTAATGAAAAGAAAGAATAAAGCTCAGTTTATACTTTTTGGACAAAAGAAAGAAATAATAGGCTAAAGGCTCAAAGGGCTGACTAGGGTATGCAATCACATAAAGGGGGAGTATGACAAGAAAAAAAATAGAAACTCTCGGTTAAAACAAAGAAATGCCTACATCCTTTCCTACAATACACCTCCTTCATTTCATTTTGTACACACACCAGGCAAGTTCTAGACACTTCACAATAGCATGGAATAACAATACCTCACTTCACACCTTATGCACATGCTCGATTCAAGATGTATTCACAGACTCTTCAATCAGCTCATTACATGAATTCAAACATTAAGCCTCAATCACACCGAATCGAACTCTACAGCCTAGGTATCTCAACATATTTACAAGATTGCATGCTTTCATACGAATCACTTTTGCATTTTGAATATCACGTACAACACGCAGCCAAAAATTCACAACTATACAGTAACTACAGGTTCCGGGATGCAATTCACCAAAAAACAACTGAAAATAAATTAAAATCACTACTCCTACCGACTACATTTCCCTTAAGACGGTCGTCATCCATCCATCATAGGGAACAGTCACTAACTATGACGTCGGTTCAATGGGACTATTCTCGGTAAAAGAACCGAAAACAAACACCGAGAAACCCAAAAATTAAAAAAAATTGAAAAACTTTTGCAAAACATCAATCATTTCGATAGAAAAATTATTTACAAAATATTTAAAATATGAACAAAATATTTTCGCAAAATTTTAAAAATATCGATCATTTCGATAAGCAAAAATATTTACAAAATTTTTACAGACTCAGCTGGCAACATCAACATTCCACAACACAAATCAATTCCACAAACATGTACAGATACAGAACAATTTAAAAATTCACAACCACAGGGAAACATACATACAAAAATACAGAGGAAAACATACAAGCAAACCAGCCCAGCCCAGCACCTAACTACTCCCCACCCCACACTTAAACCGAGCACTGTCCCTAGTGTTCACAAAAATTAAATAGCACAAAGTCGGGTGGTGGAACTCCCTGGTCAGTCAAAGTATTCCACTTCTTCATCAGGTGCTGCTGCCTCATCTCCCAAGTCCGAGTCGCCTCCGTCGTCGTCATCGGACTCCACATCGAAGTCCTCCCGACGTGTCTCCTCGTCCGAGGGGATGTCATCATCAGGGGGCTCTACAAAGGCTGGCCCCACTCAGCATAGAGCCCTGGCGTTTTTGCCAAATGGGTAATCTAGCTTGAGCTGCCATAGCTCCTCCTCCGTGGCTGGTCTCCCACCTATCCTGAGCTGAAGCATTTGCATCCCATACATCTGCGCCATGTACTGGTCATCACGAGCATGTCGCTCGCCAAGTGTCAGCACTGGCTCGTGGGTGGTGTCGGGAGCCTTAGTTTTGGTCACGTCCAAGGCCCGTCGCTCCAACTGCGGGATGTAATCCAAAGCCTCCTCCTCGACGTCGAGGCCTCTGAGAAAGGTGGTGAGTAGTCCACCGAACCCATACCTGTGGCCCTGGTGTAGTCGGGCTCTCTTCATGGCGGATATAATGACCGCCCCAACATTAATCTCCAGCCTTTTCATCAGGGCGTACACCAGGCAAACACGGTCCCGGGTCACATCAGTCATGTGTACCCCCGGGATTAGGCATGAGCAGACTATCTTCAGCCAGATTCGGGCTTCCCTGTTCATTTGAGAATAAGGCAGAGTCTGGTGGTAGCCCCTTTCTTTGTGTCTGCTCCATCTAGTTGTAGATCGAGCCCCACACAATGTGCATCTGATGTCGGCATACGGTGGGGTAATATTCAGCTGGTGGAGAACGTGGGCGTCTGTGTCCCGCGCTCCTATGATGGCATTTAGCTGTTGGGGTTCCAGAGTGACTATTTGCCCTCTGATCTTGATGGTGTGGCTTCTGATTGCCGGGTTCCAATTAGCATAGAACTCCTGGACCAAGTGTAGGTTGCATTCTTTGGGCTCCTGAAATATGAAACTTAGCCCAGCAGCCACGATCCATTGAACTATTCTGGGGAACTCCTGTGCTAATGGTTCCCGTGCTATATGCTCCTCGGGGAAATATTTGTTTTCTTTGTGCTTAGCATACCACTTCTTCCCCTCATAAGTCACCCATCTCGTTCCGTATTGGCGGCGCTGGCCGCGTGGAACTGTTGGTGCCGCTGGGACTGTTGTGCCCAGTCTGAGTCTTTTCCTTCCGGTGCCTGAAGTTGATGCACCCTTACCTTTATCTTGCCTGCTTGCCAGTTTACCTGTCAACACAAGTAAACAAGCTTAATGTCAAGCTAAATGAATATTAACTTCGGCTAAGGTCGGGTTACGCTAAGTTTACCCCACACTTAGTCCTTAGCTATAGTTACGATACTACGGCAAGAATAACTTTATTTACACCAAACAACCAACTATACAATCATGCTTAGTGCGTTCAAACGAAAATTCAATGGTATAACTTCTGCGTACTACTCAGAATTCGTACAGCTAATCCCAATCACTACCATCGCTAGCATTTCAACCATCACACTTAGCAAAGATAAACAATGAATCAAAACAACAACAAAAATTCTATACATATGAACCTATACAACCAACCCAATTTGAACAAATTTCGACATTTTCCCCAAAACCAGAGAATTCATCGTCTACTAACATTCAAACACTTCTTACAACGATTCATCTCATTCAACAAGTACACCCCGGCATAGAATTCATGAATTCAACACATTACCAACTTCAAATTCAACAACAAAGCCCTAGAATTGATTTTCGCAATCAACTTCGAATAATTCATGTAATCGACAAGTTCAAACAATCATTACAAAATGTCGAACTTTTATCAATCAATAAATAACTCGAATTCATGCTTAATTTCGACTTAGGGTGATTTATCTCACCTCCCATGCTTAATTTCGAATGAAATTGACAAAAACTTGAGAGAGAATCGGAAGACATACCTTGTCGTTGAATAAGCGAAGAAAACTTGGTAATTTGTTGCCTTAAGCCGTGGCACGTTGATGGGAGAGGGATTTTGGGACGTTTGGTCGCGGAGGAAAATGAAAATGAGGGAAAAAAAGGGAGAAATCGGGGTTTAAAAGGTAGAAAACACGCGGGTCACCCGGCAACCCGGTATGACCCGTCACAATTTATACGGCAACGTGTCACGGAGTGCATCGCGGTGCACTACCTCCGTGACACAGAGCCATCGCGATAGCCTTCTGGAAATTTTGAAATTTCCGGATTACACCTCAACGTGTCACGGAGGGTAACGCGGTGGTCCTCCTCCGTGACACGGAGCTATCGCCCCAGCTCACTGTCTTCTACATTTTATTAACTTTTCATACCTCGCCTTTTCCTTCACGATTCCGTGCACATTTTTCTCCGTTTGACCTGAAAATCATCTCACTAAACAAAATTGGTGAGAATAATAGGTTTCACCTAACTAAAACAAAAAATACTAACTAAAACGAAAAAATTTTGTACTAAATCAAGAAAAAAAAGAAAGAAAGAAAAAATAGAAAAATCTATTTACACTTTACAAAATGAAAGAAAAAAACAAATTTTCACGGGTTGCCTCCCGTGCAGCGCCTGGTTTACCGTCGCAGCTCGACGTCATTTACGCTCAATTATCCGCTAGGGTGATGGACGATTTCTCACGATCATTGTCCTCCCCCCAGTAGTGCTTACACCTATCCGGTGGTCTTCCCACACACCGAGAGTTCTTCATGTACCATCGGGAGCCTAGGTGCTTTATACACATCGAACACCTCTACCTTGTCATGTGCTCGCATTGTAAGTTGCCCCGCAGCTACATCGATTAATGCTTTCCCAGTTTCCAAGAAGTGTCGTCCCAAAATAAATGGGACTTCTGCGTCTGGTTCAAAATCCAGAACAATAAAATCTACCGGAAAAATTAGGGAGCCCACTTGCACTAGAACATCCTCAACAATGCCATCCGGCCTAGCTAAGGATCGGTCCGCCAACTGCAAGATTATGTAGGTCTAGGACTCCCTAAACCCAACTTTCTGAATACCGAAGATGGCATCAGATTTATGCTCGCCCCCAAGTCACACAATCCACGAGCTCGGATGCTTTGCCCAATAGTAAGCTGGATAGTAAACCTTCCAGGGTCTTTTAGCTTTGTGGGCAGTCTGTTTTGGATCCGGGAAGTGCACTCCTCTGTTAAAGCCACCGTAGCATACTTAGTCAAACGACTTTTGTTGGCCACGATGTCCTTTATGTATTTGGCATATTTCGGCACTCCCTGCAAGACATCAACAAGAGGTAAGTTAACGTGTACCTGTTTAAGCACCTCCATGAATTTCTTGAAACACGCCTCCTCCTTGTGTTTCTTAAGTCGTTGAGGGAACGGGGGTGGAGGTCTTTCTGATTCAGCTTCTTTGGTCTTCCCCCTTTCCGAACTTAGCTCTCCCTCAACTTCTGCTGCTCCCGAATTTTGAGGTGGTCTTTCTGGTTCCACCTCCTTCAGCTGCAAACCACTCCTTGTGGTCACTGCATTTACCTGCTTCGGATTCGGATCCGTGTCGCTCGGCAGTCCTCCTCTGGGCCTTGTATTTTGGGCACTAGCAAATTGCCCAAATTGATACTCAAGAGCCTTGGTCGCTAACTGGTTATTTTTCACTTCGGCTGCCAATTTGACATAGTCAGCCTGCAATTGCGCTTGGTTAGCGATCATGGTCTTGAACATCTCCTCAATGCTGGGTGATGGTGGTGGAGGAGGTGCATTGTTATTTCTGAATTGAGATTGGTAGTTCTGTTGCCCTCCTTGATTCCTTTGCATACCCTGACCCGAACTTTGGCCTTGATGGCTGTTGCTACCCCATGAAAAATTTGGATGATTCCTCCAATTTGAATTGTAGCCACTACCATACTGCTGGTGATTTCTTTGTGCATTACCCACAAAGTTTACTGAATCAGGATTTGCTCCACAGCACTCAGCTGAGTGCTCACTGCTTCCACACACTTCACACCACAATTGCTGGACTGCATTAACTGGAGCTGACGGCTGGTTCAAAGTCATGTTGCTGAAGTGGTTGTTCAATTGATTTTGCAAGGCAACTATCTGTGCAGCGATAGCTGTAAATCCATCCACTTCAAACACTCCTGCTGCTTTCCTTGTTCCACCTCGTGAAGAATCAGCATTCCATTCTGGATTGCCCTGTGAAATCCGGTTTAGCAAGGTATACAGCTCCTCATAAGTCTTTTCCAGCGCTTGCCCTCCAGTTGCTGAATCTAGCAATATTTTGGTGTGGGGTTCCAAACCCTCAATAAATGTGTGCAACAACACGTCATTGGACTGATGATGATGAGGACAGTCCCGCAACATGGATTTAAATCTCTCCCAGGCTTGATATAAATTTTCTCCCTCCCTCTGTTTGAAACTTAGAATTTGGCTTCTAAGTCTTGCTGTTTTGCCAGAGGGAAAAACTCTTATCAAGAACTTTCGTGCAAGATCATCCCACGTTGAAATAGAATTTGGTGGCTCAGCTTTCAACCACCTCTTGGCTTCACCGAGTAATGAGAACGGAAATAATGTAAGTCGAACATAATCAGGTGACACTCCAACGGGTATATAAGTGTCACTTATCTCCAAAAAGTCTTGGAGATGCTGTTGTGGGTCTTCATGAGGGAGACCAGTAAATTGCCCGCTTGTGTGCAACAGTTGCACCATATTTTACTTGAGTTCAAATCTCCCTCCAGGCTCTGGTTTGCGGATACTGGATGTAACATTGTTAGCATGTGGGATTGCCACCTCGCGAACCGGCCTTGTTGCTGCTTCTTCGGGCACTAATACTGCCCTCACAACCAGTGGATTTTGTTGCTCCATAATCGTCTGTCTGAGCAACTGCAGCTTCCTTTGTAGAGCTTCTCTCCGTTTACTATGAAATATACGTTCAGGCTCTATATAAGATTCCACCAGCTCTTTGTCTCTTGCCAGTGTTCACAGAAATTAAGTCTGCAAAATACAGGCTAAGACCAAGTTGTCAACACTTAAAGAAAAGAAAATACAAATACAGTAAATTAACACTTAAAACAATTTCACCAATTGCCAAGTCCCCGGCAACGGCGCCAAAAACTTGTTCGGTTGGTTCCTTAGGTATCTAAACCGACACGCAAGTGCACGTGGTCGAACAAGTAGTAAGTGGCTTTAGTAAGCCAAGTATCGATCCCTCAAAGACTCGGATTAAGTGAAGTTTGCTTAAGTATACTATACTATATTTTAATTAACTTCTAAATATGCTGACAACAACGTAACCAAAAAGTGAATAATTTGTTTTCTAATTCTATACTAAAACTTCTAACAATTATCTACTTTGAATTTGGACTATGGATAAAAGCATGCCGAGGTTAAAGAACATGTAATGAACTTGATTATCATCATAAATTGATTAATCTTTTCTTCCAGTTGCTAGCCAAGAACATTAGCCAAGAGATTAAAACTCTCGTATTTAATCTCACTTAAGAATCATAAACCATCCGTCTACATTTCTGTGATCAAATGCAATTCATGACCTAGCAATACAATTCCGGTTCCTAAATTGACTAATACGGCTTTCAAGTATATTTCTATCAGGAAAGCACATCAAAACTCAATTTTCCCAAATCAAGTAAAGAACAATATCCTATTAATTCACAACTTTCCAATTTCGTGCTCTCTCGAGTGAAATCGGACTTTTTAGATATACATTAATGTAGGCCACACACCAATGCAGTAAGAACAAGAATTAATAGAACAACATGGAAGAAAAAGATGAAAAACCATATAATTAATAATCAAAATTCATCACAAGTGTTCATAACCTCAGCAAGGAAGGGAATTAGCCACTCATTTGTGGATTAATCATCCTAAAACAAGTGTTAATCATACAAACAATTGAGTTAAAGAAGAAAGAAAGAGAGAAAAAACCCTAAACTTTTCGTCCCTCAACTGCCTGTAACCCACGTCCTTACTCCACCAAGTTTGAATTATGAAAAATGAACCTAAGTGTTCTATTTATACTAGTGGGAATTTTTCTCAAAATAACAAGCAACGTGTCACGGAGTGCATCGCGGAGCACTGCCTCCGTGACACGCCATGAACGCGGACCTCACTGGAATTTGGGGGTCCGGGAATAAAGCACCAACGTGGCACGGCGTGCAACGCGGAGGCTAGCCACTGTGCCACGGAGCTGTCGCGAGCCTCCACTGGAATTGATGAATTTTTCACCCTCCAGGCAGAATGCCTCCGCGATGGCAGCGTGACACGGCTCCATCGCGGAGCCCCTTTAATTTGTGCAGTCCAATGCTTTTTCCCTTGCTCGCATCCAAGTCCACCTCCGATATCATCCAACATGCATATTAGCTTCCCGAAATCACATTTTACCTACAAAACAATGTTAATCATGTTGGTTAGTATAAATTCACATTTTATTACCAATTACATGAAAATGTATACACATTGCTAGATAAACAAGGCGTAAATGATACTTTTGAGTATCACTTGGGCATATAAATCTGCCCAAGATCGGAAACACATTCTGAAAAGCAGAGAAATGCAATCAACATACTCAAATACTGAACATACATGTTGAAAACTAACGGAGTGACTGACTCCAATTTGAACTACATGATTGAATTGAATTCCTGAATCACACATACATTTATTAACATGAAAGAAATTGGGTACATGAGCTAAACATGAAACTAAATAGAGTACTAAGGTGGAAACTAATACCTCAAACTAAAACTTAGCCGGAAGGGAATAGATACGGGTATTTAGCCATCATATCTACTTCGGCTTCCCATGTAGTTCTCTCAACATGTTGATTCCTCCATAAAACCTTGACTGAAGCTACTTCTTTGTTTCTTAGCCTACGAACCTGATGATCCAGTATTTGGTCACGACCCAAACAGAGGCCCGGACCGTAGACACGGTACAAGGACCCCAAGAGACCCCTAGTCGACCCATGACACAAGCATTCAACTAACTCATTCAATAAACATGAAGAAAACATAATTATAACTCAGCGTAAGTCTCATACAACAGCACATCAGAATGATATCCAAAGCTATACATACATAAGTTTGAAAGCCTCTAGTCTAGATGAGTTGATGGGACAAGACCCCAACTAACTCCACAAAACATGAAACTGAAATACGACATGAAACTGAAAGTCTAGTCCTCAAAAGATGAGGACTCACCACTCACGCAGGTGCTAACTCCGATAAGAGATTATGAACGGGGATGAACCTGGGAAATGAATCCTGAATCATGAAACGATGCAGCATAGAAAGTATGTGGTCAGTACGTGAAATGTACCGAGTATGCAAGGTAAGTAAGACCTCTTAAGTAAAATAAATCGTTTAAAACATTTCATAACATGTTATAAGCTTTTAAGTGTAAGTAGAAGGCTATATGCATTCATTCTGAAATCGCAATCTTATCATAACATGACCATGCTTATCTTTACAACATCATGATGGGCTCGAATGACTCAAAGCTGAACATAACAATTATATCAAAAAGTTGAACAATGAGTCAAACCTTACATTTAGAACATGCATGCATAAGGTAATTATCATGAGTAATGAATATGCAATCTGAATGATTTAGGCAGTGGGAGACTCCTCACTTAACCGACATACCACGATAGAAATTACGTGGTCCCAACTATCACACTCAAGTGGGTAGAGCCGTCCATAACCTTGCTAGGGCGATGAACGATACCATGATATAGATATTAAGCTGAAGGGCCAAGCGGGGAGGGGATAGCTCACAAGGGAGGTCCCAATAATATAATAGTATCAACCTACGTTGGCACGTAGTTCTGGGGCATAAGGTAATCAACCCTTAACCCGCTCGGTGCTAGACTCTTCTCCTAAAAACATGCAATGCTCCACATCGTATATAACGAATCTCATCATCGTCTATTGATGAAGCTCAACATTTTCTATTGACAAAGGTCAATATCATCCCTTGACGAAGCTCAAGGTGAAATCATGCATAACTCAACATCGTATGAAATGAAGCTCAACATTGTCTATTAACAAAGCTCACAATGAAATCATGCATAGACTAGACATCATATTGATATGAAGCTCAACATTGACATACATCTCAATTATGAATTCATGCATATAGGAGGCTTTATTCCGAAACATACCACAAGCTCAATTATAGGTGGGAGCATCTACTCCAAATAATGTGTTAAGCTACGTGTAGAAATATTTATTCAACATACCACAAGTTATAATTTATAATAAAAATTGGGAAATTTCACTTCAACCAATGTGGTAAACTTATGTCGGGAACATCATCACTTTAAATTAACATGTGGGCATCACCCAAAGCTTTATTATACTTGGATCTAATCAATTCATTTTGAAAACAACAACATAATAATGGGTAGTTTTAGAAACATGCTTTTCATCATCAACCTCATCATCATTACACATTTGTCATAAATCACTTCTTTTATGAACTCATCATCCATGGGCGTTTTAGATTCAAAATTTGGAGAACAATTTTTACAAGGAAAAACAATTTAGAATCCTCCCAAGCTTCATAATCCATCAATATAAATACAATCTAATCATACCCATATATAGAGATCAAAGAATCATGCAACTGGATAAAACCCCATACTTGATCATAGACAATTTATGACATTTTGATAGGAATTGGGCATGGGTGTGGAAGAAGACACCCACTCACAGCCTTACATACCTGGGGACGGTGAACTCTAACACCCTCTAATTGCCCAGCTGAGATTCCAATTGGAAACCTTGATATTTAGCCTTGAATCCCCTCTTCAAACCTTCAAACTTTCATGCATGGGGAGAATGGTTTAGAATAGGTTTTCCCCTGCTAAAAACTCACTAAAACGAGCCTTAAACGACATAGTATAGGTCTTAGGAACTGAAGAATTACCAAAAGACCCTTACTGAATTCGCAAGAAAACACTGCCAAGTGGTCCTAACGGATGACCTGACGGATTGTCACTAGCCTAAACAACTCGTTATGTCGCTCGTCAGGTGCACTGGTTAACTGATCCTGTAGGGCTCGCAACGGGTGACTTAACGACCCGTTGCCACTAGTCACGACTCGTTACCACCTCCCATCATGTACACTGCCTTAGCATCAAATGGAACTCACTTTGCTTGATCACGACTCACCTCACTAGTCGTTGGGACAGACCACGACTTGTGGGGTCCCTTCTATTCAGTACACTGGACAGCTCCTCCATCTATTTTCCACACCACCCTACGATTGACATAACGAATCGTGGTGGGTGACCACGAGTCATTACCTCACTCGTGGGGACCTCAATCCTTTATCTCCCCCAGGCCTCCCCACGATCCATCTGACGACTTGTGGGGTCTCCGCATGAGTCGTCCAATGACTAGTCCTGTTCCTCCAACATCAATTTCACAATTTTCCCCGTTTGACTCCCGGGTCTGATCCTTGGGTTCCCAGGGTATTACAATATCTCTCCCTTGGGGACATTAATCCTCGAATGTTAGAAACACATAGAAAACTCAAAAACAAGCAATCCTCATATACAAATACTGATTATTAAAACCCAAAACTAATGGAATGACTACCTCTGAAAAGAACTACATAGCTGAACTGAATTCAGGCATCACATACATTTATCAAACTTGCACACATGAGTTGATCGTGGAAACTGATTAGAGAATTAGGGCAAAAACTTGTACCTCAAACTGAAACTAAGCCGGTAGGGAATAGGTGAGGGTATTTAGCCATCATAGCCGCTTCGGCTTCCCACATAGCTCCCTCAACATGCTGGTTTCTCCACAACACCTTCAGCAAAGCTACTTCTTTGTTCCTCAGCTTCCGAACCTGACGATCCAAGATTGTAACTAGAATTTCCTCATAATTGAGGCTATCTCCCACACCAATACTCTCCACCGGGACAACTAAAGATGGATCACCCAAGTACTTTTTCAAGAGAGATACATGAAAGACGGAATGAACTGAAGATAACTTTGATGGCAAGTCCAACTCATACACTACCTTACCAACTTTTCTCATAACCCGGTAAGGACTAATATAGCGGGGATTGAGTTTTCCTTTCTTTCTGAACCGCATGACTCCCTTCATGGGAGATACCTTTCGAAATACCCAATTGTCGACCTCAAACTCCAAATCCCTTCTTCTCACATCTGCATATGACTTTTGACGACTCTAAATAGTTTTCAGCCTGTCCCTTATCAACTGAACCTTTACCATGGCCTCATGAACCGAATTAGGTCCTATCATGGCCGCTTCCCCAACTTCAAACCATCCAATGGGAGACCTACACCTCCTCCCATAAAGAGCCTCGAATGGTGCCATCTGGATGCTAGAGCGATAGCTGTTGTTATATGCAAACTCGATCAAGGGCAAGTGGTCATCCCAACTACCTTTGAAATCCATCACACATGCCCTCAACATATCCTCGAGGGTCTGAATTGTTTGTTCCGCTGGACGTCTGTTTGCAGAGGAAAGGCTGTACTAAGCTTAACTTGAGTCCCAAGTCCCTTTTGAAAAGAATGCCAGAATTAGGAGGTAAACTGAGTACCTCGGTCTGAAATAATAGACAAGGGCACTCCATGAAGTTGAACCAATTCCCAGATATATAATTTTGCATAATCATCCGATGAATCCATGGTTTTGATCGGTAGGAAGTGTGCAGCCTTGGTTAACCTGTCAACCACCACCCAAATGGAATCATAGTGTCGTCGAGTACGAGGTAGGCCTGTAATGAAATCCATATTGATCTATTCCCACTTCTATGTGGGAATGCTAATATCCTGAAGTATACCTCCTGGCCTTTGATGCTCAACTTTCACTTGCTGACAGTTGGGGCACTTAGCTACAAATTCTGCAATATCCTTCTTCATGCCTTTCCACCAATATATTTCCCGCAAGTCATCATACTTCTTGGTGGCACCCGAATGAATAGAATACCTAGATCCATGCACCTCATGCAATATCTGGTTCCTCAAATCATCAACATCTGGAACACATAGACGGCCCTGGTACTGCAGCACCCCATCTTCCTCTTGGAAGAAGACCTCCACTTTCTGACTTCCAACGACTTCCTTCAGCTTTACTAGAATTGGATCCTCACCTTGCCAGGTCTTCACATCCATCACCAAGGATGATTCTGATCCATTTTGCACAACAACGCCACCATCGGTCGAGTCGACCAATCTAACTCCCAACCTCGAAAGTCGATGGACATCCTTCACCAACTCTTTCTTTCCCTCATCCACATGGGACACACTCTCCATAGAGAGTCTACTAAGTGCGTCCGCTACCACATTAGCCTTACTCGGGTGGTAAGAGACACTCATGTCGTAGTCCTTTAGTAACTCCAACCACCTACTTTGCCGAAGATTGAGATCTTTCTATGTGAACACATATTGCAAGCTCTTGTGATCCGTGAATACATCCACGTGGACCCATACCAGTAATGTTGCCATATCTTCAATGCAAACACCACCGCAGCCAATTCAAGATCATGGGTCGAGTAGTTCTTTTCATGAACTTTCAACTGTCTCGAGGCATATGTTATAGCCTTCCCATGTTGCATCAACACACACCTGAGTCCAACTCGCGAAGCATCACAATACACTACAAAGCCATTAGTACCGTCAGGTAGAGTCAACACTGGTGCTGAAGTGAGTTGGGTCTTCAACCCTTCGAACTTTTCTCACAAGCCTCCGACCATTGAAACTTCACCTTCTTCTGAGTCAACTTAGTCAATGGTATGGAAATAGATGAAAAACTCTCCACAAATCTCCGATAGTAACCTGCTAAGCCCAAAAAGCTCCTGATATCTGATGGGTTCACCGGTCTGGGCCAATTCTTTACCTCCTCAATCTTCTGAGAGTCTACTTTTATGCCCTCACCTAATACCACATGGCATAGAAATGCCACCAAGTCCAACCAAAACTCACATTTGCTAAACTTTGCATACAACTGACAACCATTGAGGGTCTGAAGCACTATTCTCAAGTGAGCGGCATGCTCCTCCTCACTTCGAAAGTATGTAAGGATGTCATCAATGAACACAATCATGAACATGTCCAAATATTCCTTGAACACCCTATTCATTAGATCCATAAAAACTGCAGGGGCATTGGTTAGTCCAAAAGACATAACAACAAATTCGTAGTGACCATTTCGAGTCCTGAAAGAGGTTTTCGAGATGTCAATATCTCGAACCCTGAGCTGGTGATACCCGAATCTGAGATCAATCTTGGAGAAACACTTGTCACCCTGAAGTTGGTCAAACAAATCATTAATCCTGGGTAAAGGATACCTATTTTTGACGATGACCTTGTTCAACTATCGATAATCAATGCGCATCTGAAGCGAACCATCCTTCTTCTGGACAAATAACACTGGTGCACCGCATAGAGACTTACTCGGCCTAATAAAGCCCTTATCTTACAGGTCCTTCAACTGATCCTTCAATTCTTTTAGCTCGGTTGGAGCCATTCTTTAAGGTGGAATAGATATAGGCTGTGTGTCGGGAAAAAGATCTATACCAAAATCAATCTCCCGCTCGGGAGGGACACCTAGAAAATCATCAGGAAAGATCTCTGGATACTCACGTACTACTGGTACAGACTGGATAGTCAGGGTCTCGGACTCCATGTCCTTAACCCTAACTAGATGGTACAAAACCCTTAGAAATCATCTTTCTAGCCATAAGGTAGGAAATAAATCGACCTACAGGCACAGCTAAACTACCCTCCCATTCTAAGACAGGATCACCCGGAAATCTGAACTCTACTGACCGGGTTCTATAATTAACTGAAGCATAGCATGCAAATAGCCAATCCATGCCGAGAATAACATTGAAATCGGTCATGGCTAACTCTATTAAGTCTGCTGAGGTGACCTTATGAATAACTGAGACCGGGAATCTCTATACACCCATCTAGCTACAACTGAGTCACCTACTGGGGTAGAAACTGAGAAGGGCTCTAATAAGACATTGAGACTGACTCCGAAACTACTGGCCACATAAGGTGTCACAAAAGACAAGGTAGCCCCCATCTAACAAAGCATACATATCAACATGAAAGACTCTTAACATACCGGTGACTACATCTGGTGAGGCCTCCTGCTCCTAATGAGTGGCTAAGGAACAAAATTTATTCTGGTGTTGTCCCCCAGCTGCACTCGTGGATGCCCCCTTATGTGTTATGCGTAGGGGTGGAGCTTCTGAACTAAAAGCTAGGCCTCGGCCCCCAACCTAATCCTGTCTCGAAGAGAGACAATCTCTGAGCATATGTCTAGGCTGCCCACATCCAAAACACACTCCTAACGCTGCCAAACACTGGCCTGTGTGCCTTGGTTGCATCTACAACGAGCTGAAATGCTGAAGTTTGCGGGCCTACTGCTATGACCCCTCAATCCTGACACTCACCCCCTCTGATCATGTCTAGGCCTAGATGGCACACTCAGTGCTGAAGATGCTGGGGATAATGATCTTTGGTGGTCTGCTGTCAATGTCCACCACTGGACCTCTACTGAGAGAATCTATCGTCCTCGGTCCTGGCCCTCTTGGCCTCCCTCTCCCTCGAATGTGCCGCCTCTATCTGCTGAGCGTATAGCACTATACGAGGGAAGTCCATGTCCTGATGGAGCATAGCTGTCCTGCAGTCCTTGTCCAAATACCCTGCTATACCATGCACAAATATGCTCACCTGCGTCCGCTGGTCGGCCACTAACTTCGGGGCATACTTAGATAGGCGGGTGAACTCAAATGCGTACTCCTAAACAGACATCCATCCTTGCTTTAAATTCACAAACTCGGCTGCTTTCAGCTCCCTCATCTCTCGAGGGAAGAATCGATCTAGGAATGCAACCTGCAACTTCTCCCATATGATCGGACCTACTCCTGCGACCCTATTGTCCTTCCATTGGCGGAACCAAATATGTGCAACCCCCTCTAACTGGTAGGAGGCCATCTCTGCGCACTCAACACTCCTCAACCCCATAACCTGGGTGATCTTGATAATCTCATCAATAAAATCATGCGGGTCCTCATCTACCTTGGACCCTAGTAACTCCGACGGGTTAATCCTCAAGAAGTCCCTGACTCGAGCCGCTGCTGCATTGCCATTTTGCGGAACATCTGCAATGGCCTGTTGATTGACCTGAGCGGTCAAGGCCTACGCAAGCATCTGAATGGCAGCTCGGATCTCAGCATGAGCGGTTAGCTCCGGTGCCTGAGGCTCCTGAACTGGTGAGGTTGGCTGATGCTCATAACCATTTCAATCCTCGTGGCCCACACCACCTCCATTCCTCCTTCCATTCACTCTTTGAGGTGCCATAATTCTGCAATCACGAATAGCACGAATTAGAAAGATAGAAAGGCTTTTCATCGCACGACATAGATCATGAAAGAAGGGGACATCCTAAAACGTCCAGTAGCCTCTTCGTCATAAGTGTGGCGCGCTTCACACCCATGAAAAAGGCTCTACCTAACGCGGCTTTCAGACTCCTTAGGACACATCAAACCTATTGCGCTGATACCAAGTTTGTCACGACCCAAATAGAGGCTCGGATCGTAGACACGGGACAAGGGACCCTGAGAGACCCCAAGACAACCCATGGCATAAGCATTCAACTAACTCATTCAATAAACATGAAGAAAATATAATTACAACTCAGCGGAAGTCTCATACAACAGCACATCAGAATGATATCTGAAGCTATACATACATAAGTCCGAAAGCCTCTAGTCTAGATGAGTAGATGGGATAAGACCCCAACTAACTCCACAAAACATAACAATGAAATACGACATGAAACTGAAAGTATAGTCCTTGAAAGATGAGGACTCACCACTCACGCAGGTGCTAACTCTGATAAGCGATTACTAATGGGGTTGAACTTGGAAAATGGATCCTGCATCATGAAATGATGCAACATAGAAAGTATGCGGTCAGTATGTGGAATGTACCGAGTATACAAGGTAAGTAAGACCGCTTAAGTAAAATAAATCATTTAAAACATTTCCTAACATATCATAAGCTTTTAAGTGTAAGTAGAAGGCTACATGCATTCATTCTGAAATCGCAATCTTATCATAACATGACCATGCTTAGCTTTACAACATCATGACTGACTTGAATGACTTAAAGCTGAACATAACATTTATATCAAAAAGTTGAACAATGATTCAAACCTTACATTTAGAACATGCATGCATAAGGTAATTATCATGAGTATTGAATATGCAATCTAAATGATTTAGGCAGTGGGAGACTCATCACTTAACCAACATACCACGATAGAGCTTACGTGGTCCAAACTATCACACTCAAGTGGGTAGAGCCGTCCATAACCTTTCCAGGGTGATGGACGATACCATGATATCGATATCAAGACGAAGGGCCAATCGGGCCTGGGATAGCTCACAAGGGAGGTCCCAATAATATAATAGTATCAACCTACGTTGGCGCGTAGTTCTGGGGCATAGGGTAATCGACCCTTAACCCGCTCGGTGCTAGACTCTTCTCCCAAAAACATGCAATTCTCTACATCGTATAAAACGAATCTCAACATCGTCTATTGATGAAGCTCAACATTGTCTATTGAAAAAGCTCAACATCATCCCTTGACGAAGCTCAAGATAAAACCATGCATAACTCAACATTGTATGAAACGAAGCTCAACATTGTCTATTGACAAAGCTCATAATGAAATCATGCATAGACTAGACATCATATGGATATGAAGGTCAACATTGACATACATCTCAATTATGAATTCATGCATATAGGAGGCTTTATTCCGAAACATACCACAAGCTCAATCATAGGTGGGAGCATCTACTCCAAATCATGTGGTAAGCTATGTGTAGAAATATTTACTCAACATACCACAAGCTAGAATTTATAATAAAAATTGGGAAATTTCACTTCAACCAATGTGGTATGCTTATGTCGGGAACATCATCACTTTAAATTAACATGTGGGCATCACCCAAAGCTTTATCATACTTGGATATAGTAAATTCATTTTGAAAACAACATAATCATGGGTAGTTTTAGAAACATGCTTTTCATCATCAACCTCATAAGCATCACACATTTGTCATAAATCACTTCTTTTATGAACTCATCATCCATAGGCATTTTAGATTCAAAAATTGGAAAACAACTTTTATAAGGAAAAACAATTTAAAATACGCCCAAGCTTCATAATCCATCAATATAAATACAATCTAATCATACCCATGTATAGAGATTGAAGAATCATGCAATTGGGTAAAACCCCATACTTGTCATAGATAATTTATCACATTTTGATAGGAATTAGGCATTAGTGTGGAAGAAGACACCCACTCACAGCCTTACATACCTAGGGATGGTGAAATCTAACACCTTCTAATTGACCAGCTAAGATTCTAATTGGAAACCTTGAGATTTATCCTTGAATCTCCTCTTCAAACCTTCAAACTTGCAAACATGGGGAGAATGGTTTAGAATAGGTTTTCCCCTGCTAAAAATCCACTAAAACGATCCTTAAATGACGGAGTATAGGTCTTAGGAACTAGGGAATTATGAAAAGACCCTTACTAAATTCGCACGAAAACACTGTCAGGTGGTTCTAATGGACGACCTGACGGATCGTCACTGGCCCAAATGACTTGTTATATCGCTCGTCGGGTGCACTAGTTAACTCATCCTTTAGGGCTCGCAAAAGGTAACTTAATGACTCGTTGCCACCTCCCATTATGTAAACTGCCTTAGCATCAAATGGAACTCACCTTGCTTGATCACGCTCACCTCACGAGTCATTACGACAGACCACGATTCGTGGGGTCCCTTCCATTAAGTACACTGGACAGCTCCTCCATATATTTTCCACACCACCTCATGATTGACATGACGACTTGTGGTGGCTGACCACGAGTCGTTACCTCACTCGTGGGGACCTCAATCCTTTATTTCCCCCAAGCCTCCCCACGAGCCACCTGACGACTCTTGGGGTCTCCTCACGAGTCATCCTGTGCCTGCAACATCAATTTCACAATTTTCCCTATTTGACTCCCAGGTCTGATCCTTTGATTCCCGGGGTATTACATATTTCCATCGAAACCTCCTCATAACTAAGGTTGTCCTTCACATCGACATTGTCCACCTAAACAACCAGAGCTTGATCACCCAAGCACTTCTTTAAGAGCGATACATGGAAAACTGGATGGACTAAAGCTAATTTTGAGAGCAATTGAGTTTCCCTTTATTTTCAAACCTCATCACTCCCTTCATGGGAGACACCTTTAGAAACACCCAATCATCAACTTCAAACTCAAGTTCTCTCCTCCTCACATCCGCATAGGACTTTTGGCGACTCTGAGTTATTTTCAACCTATCCCTTATAAGCTAAACTTTCTCCATAGCCTCATGGACTGAATCCCGTCGTATCATCGCAGCTTAACTAACTTCAAACCAACCAATAGGCGATCTACATCTCCGCCCATAGAGAGCCTCAAACGGAGCCATCTGAATGCTGGAATGGTAGCTATTGTTATACGCAAACTCAATGAGAGAAAAATGATCACCACAACTACCCTTTAAGTCAATCACACACGCTCTGAACATGTCCTTGAGAATCTGAATAGTCCTCTCTACCTGACCATTTGTTTGCGGGTGAAACGTTGTGCTAAACTTGACCTGAGTACCATGTCCCTTTTGAAATGATCTCTAAAACTGAGAGGTAAATTGAGAACCTCTATCAGATATGATAGACAATGGCACTCCATGGAACCAACTAGCTCCCGAGTGTACAACTTAGCATAATCCTCCGCTGAATCGATGGTTTTGACCGGTAGGAAATGAGCTGCTTCGGTCAACCTGTCCACGACCCCCAAATGGAGTCATACTATCAATGAGTGCGAGGCAACCCTGTGATGAAGTCCATATTGATCTCCTACCACTTCTAAGTAGGAATACTGATGTCTTAAAGCACACCTCCCAGTCGTTGATGCTCCACTTTCACTTGTTGACAATTCGGACACTTAGCCACAAACTCTGCAATGTCATTCTTCATGCCATTCCACCAATACACTTCCCATAGGTCACGGTACATCCATGTCGCACCTGGATGTATAGAGTATCTAGAACCATGAGCCTCGTACAACATCCGATCTCTCAAATCATCATCATCCGAAACACACAAACGACCCTGATATCGGAGTACACCATCTCCCCCTTTAGAGGAGACCTCTACCTTCTGATTCTGAACGGCTTCCTTCAACTTCACCAAAATAGGATCCTCGTCTTGCCTAACCTTAACATCGGTCACCAAGGATGATTCTGACCCATTCTGCACAACAATACCACCATCGGCATGCTCCTCCATTTACTAAAGTTACTGAGTTCAACCAAAACTCACATTTACTAAATTTAGCATACAACTAGCGATCCTTGAGAGTCTATAGCACCATCCTCAAATAAGCGGCATGCTCCTCCTCGCTCCGAGAGTATATCAAGATGTCATCTATGAACACAATCACGAACATATTCAAGTATGGCTTGAACACCCTATTCATCAAATCCATAAAACCTGCAAGAGCATTCCTTAGTCCGAAAGACATAACTACAAACTCATAGTGACCATACCGAGTCCTGAAGGCTATCTTCGGGATGTCACTCTCCCGAACCCTGAGCTGATGGTATTTGGATCTGAGGTCTATCTTTGAAAAGCACTTAGCACCCTAAAACTGGTCAAACAAATCATCAATACTGGGAAGAGGATACCTGTTCTTGATGGTAACTTTGTTCAATTGTCGATAACCAATACACGTATGAAGAGAACTATCTTTCTTGCGGACAAAGAGAACTAGTGCGCCCCATGGGAATTTGCTATGTCTGATGAAACCCTTGTCCAAAAGGTCTTCCAACTGCTCGTTCTACTCCTTTAGCTTAACTGGAGCAATTCTATAAGGAGGAATAGATAGTTAGGCTGTGTATTGGGAAGAAGGTCAATACAAAAATCAATTTCCTCTCAGGAAGAATTTCGGGTAGATCATCTGGAAAAACTTTGTAATGCTCACATACTACTGGAACTAACTAGATAGTCGAGGTCTCAAATGTAGCATCCTTAACCCTTACTAGATGATACACGCAACCCTTAGAAATCATCTTTCTTACCTAAAGGTAGGAAATGACACGACCTACAGGCAGCGCTGAACTACCCTTCCACTCTAGGACTGGCTCACCCAGAAATCTGTACTCTACTATAGGGGTTCTATAATTGACTGAGGAATAGCATGCAATAACCAATCCATGCCGAGGATAACAGCAAAATTGGTCATGGCTAACTCTATTAAGTCTACTGATGTGACTTTCTGAAGGACTATGACAAGGAAATTTCTATACACCCGTCTAGCTATAACTGAATCACTAATTGGGAGTAGAGACTGAGAAGGGTTCTAACAAGATTTCAAGACTGACTCCGAAACTACTAGCAACATAGGGCATCACAAAAGAAAAAGTATCCCCTGGATCTAACAATGCATATACATCAAGGTGGAATACTCATAACATACCAGTGACTACATCTGGGGAGACCTCCTGCTCCTGACGGGATGCTAGGGCATAAAATCTATTTTGATGTTGTCCGCCACTTGTACTAGTAGATGCCCCCTATTGAGTTGGGCGTGCTGGTGGAGCTGCTGAACTAGAGGCTGGGCCTCGGCCCCTATCATGACCCTATCTGGCTGCTGGGTAATCTTTAAGCATATTTTCAGGCTTCCCACACTTGAAACAAGCACCTGAACCTGCTAAGCACTATCCCACGTGTCTCTGGCCACATCTGCTACACTTCGGAGGGCTGGTCTATGCGGGTCTACTATTCTGGCCTCTCGAGCCTGATGCTTGTCCCCTCTGATCGTGCCTGGATCTGGATGGCACACTCATAGCCGAAGCACTGGGGCTGAAGATCTCTGGGGTGACTTTTGATGGTGCCCACTAGGTCTCTGCTGGGAGAATCTGAAACTATCAGTCCTGGCCCTTTTGGCCTCTCTCTCCCGCTCACTCACCTGCACCGCCTCCATCTGCTGGGCATACAGGACTATATAAGCAAAGTCAATGTTCTGAAGTAGCATTGCGGTCCGGTAATTCCTGACCAAGTGGTCTACTATCCCATGTACAAACCTACTCACTCGGGCTATTTGATCCACCACCATCTCAGGTGCATACCTGGACAGACGAGTGAACTCCAGGTCATAGTCCTGAACTGCCATCTTCCCTTGCTTTAGATTCACAAACTCGGCTGCTTTGATCTTCCTCATCTCCCGAGGGAAGAATTGATCCAGAAAAGCGGCATGGAACTCATCCCAACTGATGGGGCCTACTCTAATCGCCCTACTATCCTTCCATTTCTTGAACCAAATGTGCGCAACCCCCTTAAACTGGTATGAGGCTAAATCAGTGCACTCCTCCTCAGTCACCCCCATAATCTGGGTGATCTTCAGAACCTCCTCAATAAAATCATGTAGATCCTCGTCCACCTTCGATCCAAGGAACTCTAGAGGGTTCATCCTAAAAAAATCTCTAACACTTTCCGCCGCATTCCTATTCTGAGGGACATGCGCTACTACCCGCTGATTGACCTGGGCGGTCAAGGCCTGAGCTAACATCTGAATGGCTTCCCTGATCTCCACATGGACAACTGGCTTGGGTACATGCCCCTCATGGGCTGGAGGGGCCTGCTGGTTCCCGTCTCTGTTGCCATTCTCATGGCCATTCTCATTTCCATTTCTCCTTCCATTAACTCTGCGGGGAGGCTTGATATTGCAGACGCCTATAGCACGAGTTAGAAGGATAGAGAGACACTTCACCGCATGACATAGATCATGAAAGGAGGGAACATTTCCTAAACATCTCGTAGCCTCTGTGTCATAAGCGTGGCACGCTTCACACCCATGAAAAAGACTCTACTTAACGTGGCTTTCGGACACCCTAGGACACTTCAAAACCTAAGGATTTGATATCAAGTTTGTCACGACCAGAACATAGGCCCAAATTGAGACATGGGACAAGAAATCCCGAGAGGCTCCAAGTCGACCCATGGAATGAACATAACATCTAACTTAAATATATTAAAGCGGAAGAACATCATAAATAATATACTAGAAGTCTAAACATAACATAACATCTGAATATATACATAAGTCTAAAGCTGAATACAAACTATGTCCGAAAAGCGTCTTATACTGAAGAGTTGATGGGATAAGACCCCAACTAACTCACTATAGTCTGAAGACTAAAAAGATGAAATGCAACTGATAAGAAGGGCCCTCGCAAGATGAAGACTCACCAACTGAGACCGAGAAGTGCTAACGTTGAAAGATTGACTAGCGGCGGGACAAAGTCTAGATATCAGAGCATGTATCAGCATAGAGTATGTGGTCAGTACGTGGAATGTACTGAGTATACAAGGTAAGTAAAACCGTTAAGTAAGTAAAATCATAAATCATGCATATAATAAGACATAATCAAGATAAGATTCTGAGAGTAGGGTTTGCATGCTATTTTCTAAAATCATGATCTGAACATAACTAAATCGAATGACCCAAAGCTGAAAACTGATAATCATAAGTAAAACTGAACATTAGGTCAAACATATTGAAAACATAATATCATGGCTGATGTACATGCATAACTAAACTCATGAGGAACAATGGGAGACTCATCATATAACCGACATTACCACGATAGAGCTCACGTGATCCCAACTATCACACTCAAGTGGGAAGAGCCGTCCAAAGCTTTGCCAGGGCTAAGGACGCTACCATGATATCGATATCAAGCTAAAGGCCCCTTGGGGGAAGGGGAAGCTTACAAGGGAGGTCCCAAATAATCTAAACTTACCTACGTTGGCGCGTAGTTCTGAGGCATAGAGTTGACTGACCCTTAGCCTACTCGGTGATAGACACTACTCCTAAAAACATGCATATGCTCTCCATTGTTTTTCAATGAATCTGACCATCATCTAGTGACAAAGCTGACTCATAATATACATACATAAATATGAAATCATAACATGAGGAGCCTTAGCTTAAATCATACCACAAGCTAAACATAATTGGGAGTTTAAACTCCAAAACCATATAGTAAGCTAATTCATGAAATCATAAAAGCATACTTGATCATATGGGTTTTCCCAACACTTAACACATGCTTGAAATCAACTTGATTCACTTTGAAAACATGAACACAGACATGGTATTTCAAAATCATACTCTTTTCATAAACATCGCGTCATACTTGATCACATATCTCATGGATCTCAACTTTCATGAACTTTCATGGATAGGCATCATACTTTAGAAAACTTGAAAACATAATTTATAATTTAAAACATTTTAAAATCTACCCATTTATCATAATTGGACATTCATAACATGCTTAGATCATACCCATGATAGAACTTAGAGAATTCACAAATTTGGGTTAAAACCCACATAGATTCATCGATAAGGATTTCATGAAATAGAGAGGGATTGGGAATGGGTGTGGACTATTACACCCATTCATAGCCTTACATACCTGAAAATATTTGATTTCACAACTTCCTTGATTTCCCAAAGAGAATTGAGGAAGAACTTTGAAGAACTAGACTTGATCACTTCTCAGCCCTTCTAGGCTTGCATGCATGAATTAGGATGGGCTTAGAAAGACTTAACCCTTCTTAAAACGCAATATTCTAAGCTTAAAAAGACATAGTTTAGGCCTTAGAAACTTAGGAATTACGAAAAAGCCCTTATTAAATTTGTAGGGGAAAATGTACTGCCCCTCCCAATGAGGGATTGGACAGATCATTGTCAGTGACCACGACACGTAGTCACCTCCTGGCACCTTTACTGCCGAAAACCTTATGAGCGTCACCACGGGGGGCACCACGACTCATGGTGTACCCGATGAATCATGGTGATGACCCATTAGGTGCACTTCCTACTCTTCCTCCATCCTTCAACAACCTTTGACCACGAGTGACCTAACGGATCATGAGGTTGACCATGACTCATGGTTACACCCGTGGTTACCCCAAATTGAAATTCCAAACATGCTCAATTCCTTTCCCATGAGTCACTTAACAACTTGTGGTGTTCCTGACGGGTCACTGGACGACTCGTCCAGTGACCTGGTGCAGAAAATTCTATTTTCTCTGCTTCAACTCCCGGATCTAATCTTAGGGCTTTTGGGGTATTACAAGATGATACCACGATATCGATATCAAGTTGAGGCCCTTGAAAGGTGAGGATACTCTCAAGGGTGTCCAAGTGTGTGTGTGTGTGTGTGTGTACCTACATTGGTGCATAGTTCTGAGACCCAGGGTTTACCTGAACCTATGGCCTACTCGGTGCTAGACACTACTCCCAAGAACATGCATAGTACTCCCATTGTTTTTCAACAATGCTGAAATCATAATCATATGCATAGTCTGAAATCTGAACATAGTGAGTCTTGGCTCCAAAACATACCATAAGCTGAATTAGGAGTATAGACTCCAGACCATATGGTAAGTTGATCTTATAAAACTGAGTTGAATAATGAAAGTGTACTTAACTTGTATGGGCTTGCCGAAACCTTAAAATCATGCATACTTGATGTAGACTTCATAAGTCAAAATCGTAGATTCATACATGGGTAATTTATAAACATTTATCCATGCTATATATCCCTATCATACTTGAAATTATGAATCATAAACATGACTTTTCATAAAACTTACATAATAGGGCATAATTTCTAATAAGTTGAAATCATGAATTTATAATCAAATTGTGTATAAAATCTGCCCATAAATCTTAATACAAGCTTTGGAACAAGAGGAAAATTGACCCATAGACATATCATAGAGAATTTCATAACATTAGGTTAAACCCTATAAGATCATATACTCGAATTAGAACTTCAATTCATAAACTTAAGGAGAAATTTGGGTATGAGAGTGAAAGGAAACTCTCATTCATAGCACTACATACCTGGGTAAACTGATCCTCAACTTATCATTGAAAGCTCAAGAGAATTGGGGAAGAATTGAGAGAATTCTAGATTAATCTTCCAAGAGAATTCAAAGCATTGCATGCATGGGGAGTCTAATAACATGACATAGACTAAACCCTCTTAAAATAATCTTTTCAGGGCTTAAAACAACGTAATTTAGGACTTAGGAGTTTAGGATTTATGAAAATACCCTTAATGATTTCACAGGAAAAATGGCATTGCCAGATGCCATGAGCCATACCGCAGGTCGTACCTTGAACAATGACCTGTGGTTTCCTCCCATTGCCAGACCTATTGTACTCCCCCATTCTCTGATCTTCAAATGATGGCTAGACAGTACGGGTCATTACTCAACACAACAACTCATCACTTCCTCTCATTGTTACTACTGACTTCATGCATAGTTCCTGAATCCTCCCAACGGACCCAAACACTGGGTCGTGCCTTGTGACGACGAATTGTTAGACCCATCCATTGCTATTGCTTCCAACTCCTTTGCTCCTTCCCATGAGTACAAACCATGAACTATTGTTTCCTATAACGAGTCATACCATGACTTGTACCATCCAACCCTGACACCCCAAAAACAAACAATGGCTCTAGACCACGACCCATTACATCAACCAACGGATTGTACCTTGACTTGTTGGTCCTGGACTTTCTAACCAAAAATTTACCACGACTCAAATCCACGACCCATTACTCCTTCCCATGACTCGTACAATGAGTCATTCTGAGGCATTTTTCAAACATTTTCTGCTACTCATATTTCCAATCTCGAATCAAGTCTTAGGAACTTTTGGGGTATTACATTTTCTCCCTCTTGGAAATATTTGTCCTCGAATGTGGGTTAAGCATACTGAAATGCTAGGGAAAGAACTGCAATCCAAAATACTGAACATCTGAAGCTGAAAACTGATGATGTGACTGACTCTGGACTGATACATACGATTGAACTGAATTCATAAAACGTACATACATGCAAAAGCATGAAAAGAACTGAGAGACATGAACTTGACATGAAATTGAATAGAGTACTAAAGAGAAAACTGATACCTCATGCTAGAACTAAGATGGAAGGGAAAAGATGCGATTATCTTGCCATCATATCTACTTCGGCTTCCCACATAGCTCCCTCCACAAGCTGATTCCTCCACAAAGTTCACTGAAGCTAATTCCTTTTTTCCTAACTTCCGAACCTGACGATTAAGGATTTCAATCGAAACCTCCTCATAGGTAAGGCTATCCTTCACACCTATGCTCTCCACTGGAATAACCAAGGTCGGGTCACCCATACACTTCTTCAGTAGAGATACATGGAAAATCAGATATACCGACGCTAACTCCACTGGTAGCTCCAACTCATATGCCACTTTGCCAACTTGCCTCAGAATCCTATAAAGACCAACAAAACAGGGACTAAGGTTCTCTCTCTTTTCGAACTTCATCACTCCCTTCATGGAATACACCCTCAAAAACACCCAATTATCAACTTTAAACTCAAGCTTTGTCCATCTAACATCCGCATAAGATATCTGATGACTCTGAGTTATTTTCAGCCTTTCTCTAATAAGCTGGACTTTCTCCATGGCCTCATGAACTAAATCTGGCCCTATTAATGTAGCCTCACCTACCTCAAACATCCAATAGGTGATCCACATCTCCGCCTATAAAGAGACTCATATTGATCCATCTGAATGCTGGAGTGGTAACTATTATTATAAGCGAACTCGATAAGAGGCAAGTGATCATCCCAACTACCCTTAAAGCCAACACGCTCTCAACATATGCTCAAGAGTCTGAATGGTCTGCTCGTACTGACCATTTGTCTGCGGGTGAAAAGTCGTGCTAAGCTTGAACTGAGTACCAAGTCCCTTTTGAAATGATTTTCAAAACTATGAGGTAAACTGAGTACCTCCATCTGAGATGATGGACAAGGGAACTACGTGCAACTGAACTAACTCCCCAATGTACAACCTAGCATAATCTTCTGCTGAAATGTGTTTCTCTGGTCAATTTGTCAACAACCATCTATATAGAGTCGTACTGTCGGCATGTACGAGACAATCCTGTAATGAAGTCCATATTGATCTCTTCCCACTTTCAAGTAGGGATACTAATATCCTGAAGCATACCACCAGTGTCACAGGGGCAGATTCTGACACTTAGCAGTAGCGAGGTTTGTCCCTGTGCGGCAGTCAACACCCTTGCCGGCTCAGCCTGTCTCAGCACTTAGCCAAGTTTAGGCTGTTTTAGTACAAACTTGAGATTAAGCAGCAACGCTTAGGAAAAATTCCATAGTCAATTTTAGGCAACAATTTAGGAAGAATACAGAAATATAAGGGACAAAACACAAGGCACAATTTACAGAAAACCCAGTTCCCAACTTCTATTATTAAGTGAATATAAGTACACTTCACAAGATTCATACCATCTTGGCACAAATATCACCTTAGACCTTTATTAGATCTGTCTCACAAGTATTACCCTTAACACTTAGACATAAAATCCATCTATGCCAATGAAGGCAGGTTGCACACCTATAATTTTCATGTGCCAGCCACCTGTCGACATGTGGCGCCATGACATAGGTACACTTGGCCCGCTCAACCATGTCCTATGCTATGTAGTTGACAACCCACAACTGCTTGGGTGATTTGAAATTCAAAACAGGTGCCTAAACTAAGCCATAGTAGAAATTTGAACATGCCAAGGAAACTGCCCAACCGCCCGTGCCATGTGTCAGGCACGCGTGTACGCCAGCATGCACGCACGCCAAGACTGTCCTTGGCGCCAATCTTGCACACCAAGTATTTTCTGCCTTTCCATTGCGTGCCTGCCTCGTGCGTCTTCCTACCTCAGTCGCACTGTCACTGTCGTCGGCATACTGCCTTGCCTAGCCATGTCTTGGCATCAATACCCCATGCCTTGCTACCTTAGCCATGTTAGTCTTAGGGTCCATGCCTTGTCTTGAATCATATATGTCATGCCTTCATGGCACTATCATGCCACACCTCGTCAATCCCCCATAGTCCTTGGCCTGCACTTGCCATACCAGTGCTATGACTTGGTGCCATTGCACACACCTCGGATCTGACAACACTTTGCTACCACCATGTTCCATTGCATGTTGATTTCTGCCCATGAGGATGCCAAGTGACAAGGCCAACATGCCCACAACCTTGTCACTACTACGCGCCAGTCGAGCCAACAAGTTAGTGGTCTAACACCCAAGTCTCTGATTCTCAACCTTTACCTGTTGGAAATTCCAACATTTCACCATGAACTCCTATGTCCTTCTTCATTCCATTCCACCAATAAACTTCCCGTAGGTCATGGTACATCTTGGTGACACCTGGGTGGATAGAATACCGAGATCCATGAGCCTCACCCAACATCCACTATCTCAAGTCATCAACACCCGGGACACATAAACAACCCTGATAACGAAGTACACCATCTCCTCTGTGGCAGAAGACCTCCACCTTCTGAGTTTGGACAGCTTCCTTTAGCTTTACCAAGATAGTATCCTCGTCTTTCCTAGCCTTGACCTCGGTCACTAATGAAGACTCTGACCTATTCTGAACAACGACAACACCATCTATTGAGTCAACAAGGCGAACCCTTAAACGAGCAAGCCTGTGGACATCCTTTGCTAACTCTTTCCTCCCATCCTCAACATGAGACACTACCCATGGACAGCCTACTAAGGCCATCCGCCACTACAATTGGCCTTGCATGGATGATAAAGGACACTCATGTCTTAGTCTTTAAGAAGCTTTATCCACCTCCTTTGTTGCAAATTCAGGTCCTTTTGAGTGACCACATATTAAAGGCTCTTGTGGTTCGCGAACACATCCACATGCACCCCATATAAGTAGTGTCTCCAAATCTTCAATACAAACACCACCACTGCCAGCTCTAGATCATGTGTCGAATAAATCTTCTTGTGTGTCTTAAGTTGTCTTAAAGCATACATAATACCATGCTGCATTAGCACACAACCAAGACCAACCCTTGAGACATCACAATACACAACGAATCCATCTGTGCCCTCTGGTAGTGTCAATATTGGGGCTGAAGTAAGTCGAATCTTTAACTCCTAAAAACTCTTCTCACAAGCATCCGACCACTAAAATTTGACCTTCTTCTGGGTCAACTTAGTCAACATCTGCAATAGGTGAAAATCCCTCAACAAACCTCCTGTAGTAGTCATCTAAACCCAAGAAGCTCCTGATAATCGAAGGACTAACTGGTCTGGGCCAATTCTTCAACGCCTCTATCTTTTTAAAGTCCACCTGCACACCCTCGCTTGACACCACATGACCCAAAAATGCTACTGAGTTCAACCAAAACTCACACTTGTTGAATTTAGAAAATAGTTGCTAATCCTTGATTGTCTGTAGCAAAAATCCTCAAATGAGCGGTGTGCTCTTCCTCACTCCGAGAGTATATGAGAATATCATCTATGAAGAAAATCACGAACATATACAAATATGGCTTGAATACCTTGTTCATCATGTCTATAAAAGTTGCAGAAGCATTCGTTAGTCCAAAAGACATAACTACAAACTCATATGACTATACCGAGCCTTGAAGGTTGTCTTCGGATGTCACTCTCTCTTACTCTGAGCTAATGATAGCCAGATCGAAGGTCTATCTTTGAGAAGCACTCAGCACCCTAAAGTTGGTCAAACAAGTCATCAATCCTAGGGAGGGATACTTGTTCTTAATTGTGACCTTGTTCAGCTGCCGATAATCAAGGTACATCCTAAGGGAACCAATTTTCTTCTGAATAAAGAGAACTAGTGCACACCCCCAATGGATTTAATAAGCCTGATGAAACCCTTATCTAGGAGATCTTTCAACTCCTTTAGCTCGGCTGAATTCTATAAGGAGGAATGGATATAGGTTGCGTATTGGGGAGAAGGTTAATACCAAAGTCAATCTCCCACTTGGGAGGGACACCTGGTAGATCATCTGGGAACACCTCTGGATACTCACATACTATAGGAACTGTTCGAGCCAAAACTACACGCAAGTGCACGTGGTCGTACAAGTAGTAAAGTAGCTTTATTTCAAACCAAGTATCGATCCCACAGGGACTGAACTACGGTATTAATTAACTTAAGCGTCAGTGAATGATATCTCTATGAATGCAGATAACCAAATAAATAATATTTTATGAGTTAAGATCACTAAGTAATAAGAATCTAAGTCAAGATTATAATTTGAGTCTGAACAATAGCAATGAACAAGCTGAGTTAAGGCAAGCATGCAGGGATGTAATTTATTAATTCAATTCAGCTAATCTTCTCTTGGGTTGCTAGTTAGGAATTAATTGCCTATGGATTGGATCTTTCGACTCCTATCCAATTAAAGAATCATGAGACCTTACTCTACGTTTCTGTGATATAAGAATCTCATACTCTATCCATATATAACCGATTCCATAAATGACTAATAAGACTTTCGGATATATTTCTATTCTGAACGTAAATCAATTCTCAATTTTCTCAACTAAGAAAAGATCATATCCTACCAATTCACATCTGTCCAATTCCTTTTCTTTTCAGAATCAAAACTGGATTTCTAAGATATACATTAACATTGGCCAAACATTAATGCAGTAAAAACAAGAATTGATAGAACAATCATTGAAGAAAAGATGAAAATTGAAATGATTAATAATTACATTCCTCTACAATTATCCTTAACCTCAGCAAGAGGTGAATTAGCCACTCATTTGTGAATTAAACATCTTCAAATAAGTAGAATTCATACAAGCAATTGAAATTAAAGAGAAAAAGGAAGAGAATAACCCTAGAATTTTTGTCCTCTCAACTGCCTGCAACCCACATTCTTGCTCAACCAAGTCAGAATGTTTAAAATAAAACCTAAGTGTGCTATTTATACTATTGAGAATTTTTCCCGGAATAACAAGCAACGTGGCACGGAGTGTATCATGGAGCACTGCCTCCGTGGCACAGTGCTATCGCGCACTTTCACCGGAACCTGAGGTTCCAGGTAATTACACTCAACGTGACACGGAGTGCATCGCGGAGCACTGCCTCCGTGTCACGGAGGTAAAGCGAACCTCCACTGGAATTTGACATATTTTAATCATCCCAGGAAGAATGCCTCCGCGATGGTAGCGTGACACGACGCCATCGCGGAGCCCCTATTTTTTCCAACTTCCCTTTTCAACTGCCACTTCTTGCTTCCAAGTCCATTCCCGCACTTCACCAACTTGTAGATTAGCTTCCAAAAGTTCCTTCTACCTACAAAACAACACTAATCATGTTGGTTAGTATAAATTCACATTTATTTAAGAATCACATGAGAATGTACACATAACAATAGATAAACAAATAGAAATGAAGCATTTGAGTATCACTTGGGCATGAAATTCTGCCCAAGATCACTTACCCCACACTTAAAACCTTGTTCGACCTCGAACAATACGCTCACATCTCATGCAATTGAAACCCACGCATAACTAATTTGGCTCGACCATTCAAGCTACGGCTATACCAATTATTTAAGATAGCAAATCATCAAAAAAAACATGCATGGTTTCATCAATATAATGAAGTACACCACATTAAGACCTCCTAACCTCAAGAATCGATTCTCGATCTTGGCAAACTCGTGCAAATCAACTGATCAAGACATCCGACATGAAATTTCATCTCTCATCAAGCATGTGCCCTCACAACACAAGAGAATTACCCTATTTTCCATCATAAGATTTCCAAAGCACTACGTGTAGGGGTATACAAATATGATTTCGCTCGCTCTCCCAAAGAATTCACATGCATCATGTCATGAATTATAAGCTTGCCTCTAGTGTTTTACTCTACTAATATAAGGATGCGTGATGTAAGATCACGTAGGACTTAATGGGTTGTAAAGTAAGCTAAGGAACTAGTCAATACTGGGCTAACCAATAATAGCAACTAGCTTCCCTAAGCGCTTTTCAATACATCCCACCTTCAGTACGGGCATAGCTTCTTCCTCCATCCTCTCATTCTTGAATTTTCTTCTTTGTTTTTGCTCCCATTTCTTTAAGCACACTCGACTTACTAGCAAAGAGTATTTATGCATCTTTATTTTTTTCTCATTCATTGATTTTCTTACTCTCTACTATTAATTAACCAATTTCAACAAGTGCACCTTTGACCTTTTCTTTAGCTTTCACAACTTCCGCTTTCCTTCCGTTTCACACTTCTCACTCCTTTACACTTGGGAAAAATTATTTTTCTTAAGCGCTTAATGGTTTTGGATAAAATTCACAGCTAATGAAAAGAAGGGGTTAAGCTCGGTTTGTACCTCTCAAAAAATAGGCTAAAGGCTCAAAGGGGCTAACTAGGATGTAACATTCAAGGTAGGTATGATAAAGGATAAACTTTCGGTTTATTCAAAGAAATGCCTACATCCTTTTCTACAATCCACATCTTTCATTTCATTTAGTACACACACCGGGCAAGTTCTAGACACTTCACAATAGCATGGAATAGTCAAAACCTCATCTCACACTCATTGCACATGCTCAACTTAAGACATATTCACAGATTCTTCAATCAGCTAATTACAAGAATTCACTATTAATCCTCGATCACACCGAATCGAACTCTATGGCCTAGGTATCTCAACATGTTTAACACATTTGCATGCTTTGATACGAATCAGACTTGCATCATAATATCATGTACAACACGTAACAAGAATTCCGAACCATTAATTAGCGATACATTTGGGAAACAAACAAAAGAAAGAAGAAAAAAAGAAAAAAAACTACTCCTATCGACTACATTTCCCTTAAGATGGTCGTCATCCATCCATCATAGGGAACAGTCGCTATCTACGACGTCGGTTCAATGGGACTATTCTCGGGAAAAGCACCGAAAATAAAAACCGAGAGACCCAACATAAAAAAAATTTCAACAAAAAAAAATTTCAATAGAAAAAGATAAAATATAATTGAAAAAAAATTTACACATCACACACGACAGCAGCTCACGATTCATTACAACACCAACATTAATTACAGAACACGGAACACATAGTCACAGGGTCACATTTAGCACAAGCACAACAAACATAAACAAAACATAAACAAAACAGCTAGCACCTAACTAATCCCACCCCACACTTAAGCCGAACATTGTCCCCAGTGTTCACATAATTGCAAAATATCACAAAAGTTGGGTGGTGAAACTTCCTGATCAATCAAAGTATTCAACTTCTTCATCAGGTGCCAGTGCTTCGTCTCCCATGATAACTTTCGTTGTTTATTAACCATAAAAAAATAGTTGTAAGAAACGATATATAATTATAGACAATAAAATCTCGCGTCGAGAAAATAATAATCAAGACGGAAAAAATATCACAACAATCATAGTATTTATTATGAATATGAGTGCCTCTCTATTAATCCTCTAATTTTTCTTTTCAAATATAAACTCAAGAGCTTTTGAGCTTAATCTTGAATTTAATGAATTTGATCTTGACTTGTACTTGAATTCAAGGGCGTTTAAGCTTGATCATGAATCTGGGGATCTCGATCTTGATTTGTGTTTAAATTCAAGAGATTGAAGCTTGTTCTTGAATCTTTGTCTTGATCTCTGAAACTTGTAGAGAAAACCTAGAGCGCTTGAATGTTTATAGATTGTAGAGAAATCTGTAGTGTTTAATCCACGAGCTCTCTTTGGCTTGTTGTTGGAATTCAAGTCCTTTTTCAGAATTATGAGACCTCTATTTATAGTTGTAGGGTGGAAGAGTTACGATAAGGACAAAATTCTTTCAACCAATTAGATTTAAGTTGACATGGCGATATTTGATTAGTCAGAACATGTCACTTATACACGTGGCGCATTTTCATTGACATTTGATTTGACTAGGCATGTTGTGTCATTTTTGACATGTGGCATGATCCCATTGGCTCTTTTATTTGACTTGGTGTGACACGTCATTTGACATGTGGCACCAATATAGGCCTCTAGGAAGATGACATCTTGGGCTCCTTAAGATGGACTTATCATTTATAGCCCAATTTGATGGACTATCCCAATGAAATTGGACATTAATTAAATCCATATTCATTGAATTTAAATGATTAATCCAATTATATTAATTCATAATATTTATTTGGATTAATACATTTTGAATTTAAGATAATCCAAATTTCTTACGGATTTAAATTTGAAAAATTTAACCGCCTACAAATACCCCCACTTCAAGACTTGTCTAAAATATATATTTTAAAGACTAGACTTGAAGTATCACTGTAGCATACTTTTGAGATTAATCATCATACGTTCAATGTATTTACATTGAATTATTTGTTTATGTCATATCATGATAAAATAAGCAAAATTTAGTAACTCTCTCTGTCACTGTAGATGTAGTCATTAAAATTCTAGAATTGATATGGATTGAATTTTTATTAATGGATAATTGCCACTTTCTAGAAGTAATGTGGATTGAATTTGTATTCAGGAAGGATTGTCACTTTCTAGAAGTTATATGGATTAAATTTGTATCCAAGAAGAACTGCACAAAGCCTTGACTTTTTCAATTTGAATTTCATTAGGATACTTTAACTCCAATCCAACTGGCATACTACTTCTTCTTTACCTCCTTGAAACTCTATATAAAGAGGTGTGTTCTTCATTATCTTAAATCAGTTGCAGTGTTGCAAGTTAATCATAATACCAGATAGTTTTCTTCTCCTTTCCTTTTTCAATTTTCGTCACTTTTTCTACAGCTTAACACATGTGTGGTAGAAAATTCATATCTTATTGTAGGAATATCGTAATCATGATTTATTTAATTTTCCAAAAAACTAGACTTCTATATCTACAATATAGACGAATTTTATAATTAAAATCCTTCAATATTATTTTGTATAAATTTTTGAAGTTGACTTAAAATTCTGTCATGCCTGAGTTGTCACCTTTTCACAGCTCAGCATGTTTATAGTAGAAAATTCATATCTTATTGTAGGAATATCGAAATCATGATCCATTTAATTTTTCAGAAACTAGAATTCTATATCTACAATATAGCTGAATTTTAAAATTAAAATCCATTAATATTATTCTGCATAAATTTTTTGAAGTTGACTTAAAATTCAGTCATGCTCGAATCGTCACTTTTTCACAGTTTAGCATGCTTGTAATAGAAAATTTATACTTTATTGTAGGAATATAGAAATCATGATCTATTTGATTTTTAAGAAACTAGACTTATTTATCTATAATATATTTAAATTTCAAACTTAAACTCTTTCAATATTATTCTGCATAATTTTTTGAAGTTGGCTTAAAATTCTGTCATGCTTAAAATTTCAGATTTGTGAGGTTCCACTAAAACTTCTATATCTTGATGTAGGAACGACGAAATCGAAAAATGTTTTAATTTCCAGAAGTCAGACTTTAAGGGATTCATTTTCACAAAAAATCTTATCTCAAATCTAATCGAGTTGGTCTAGGATCCATCTTGAACTCCACTTTCAAACCTAAAACATCTTGACAGGCAATAATCTTTCTTCTATTTGTATTTTCTAATATTGCCTTTCTCTCTCCTTTTTTTTCTATGGATCAGAAGGACATGTTCTAGCTTAATGCGGATTAATGTTGTCGGAATATCCATTACTAATGGATTTGCATATTTTTTCCTTCAAAGAGACCAGGCTTAAGGCGTTGTATAGGATGAGTTTCATCCGCGCTTTAAGATCTTGGTTATTCTTTTGAAGAAACCGGCCTAAGGCATAGTACAGGATGAATTTCATCCGTGCTTTAGGACTTTGGTTATTCTTTTGAAGAAATCGGCCTAAGGCGTAGTACCGGATGAATTCCATCTGCGCTTTGGGACTTTGGTTGTTCTTTCGAAGAAACCAACCTAAGGCGTAGTGCAGGATGAATTTTATCCGTGCTTTAGGACTTTGGATATTCTTCTGAAGAAACCGGTCTAAGTCGTAGTACAAGATGAATTTCATCCACGCTTTAGAACTTTGATTGTTCTTTTGAAGAAAGCGGCCTAAGGCGTAGTACAGGATGAATTTCATCCACGCTTTAGGATTATGGTCATTCTCTTGAACAAATCGAGCCTAAGGCGTAGTACATGATGGATTTCATCCACACTTTAGGATTTTGGTTATGAACTTACCTGTCATGATCTGTCTATTCATCCTTGCGCCTTTGAGTTGGATGATAATTCTTTTTTTTTAAATCAATTTTGAATGTTGGCAAGATGACAGCTCCAAATGTGTCTACATAGTGAATTTGAACTTCTCACTCAAAGGCTTTACCAATTTGAAGACCCCGACTTGCTGATTTGATAATTTGCTTAAAAAATATAGTTGTCTTGTTGAGGAAATTGATTCTCCATGGAGAGTTATCCCCATTATATTGAACCATCAAGGTTTGATGAAGGTCTAAATCTCAAATAAAAGAACCTTTGTAGATATAATCTCCATGTGTTGGTTAGATGAACTTTATCTCATCACCTTTCTCTTGAACATCCCTTGGAGTGATATATCTTTTTAAACTCATGCAACTGAACTTAGAATAAAACTCTAAGCTGCCTACGTACCTCAATGAAGAGGATCAAGTCATTCTGTAGTTCATAAAGAGTGAGTTTTTTTTTGGTGTCCTAACTTTTGCCTAGATCGCCTCTTGCAAGGTTTTCAATCTAGCGGACCTTTTGCATACTAACTTTTTCCTAGTCCGTCCCTCACGAGACTTTCAATCTAGTGGACCTTTTTTTTTAAATAAAGTAGTGCACAGTTTATAATCTTGCGGGCCAGGAGTGACATGCAGTTTATGCTCGTGCTTTAAGGAGCATTGTCTCGCTTCAAGGATAGTATCTTTTCAAGAACTTAGCGTTAATAGGACCAATCCTCACGCCATCTTCATCAACAAGCTTGTAAGAGCCACCTGAATATGCTTCTTGTATGACATACGGTCCATCCCACTTTGAGGTGAATTTGCCCCCAGACTTATGAGAAGTGATGATAGGCCTTCTTACGGCCAAGACTTAATCTCCTACTTGAAAGCATCTCAAGAAAACCTTTTTGTTGAAAGCACGAGATAGACGAGCTTGATAGCATTCCAAATTTTGTTGAGCCTCTAGTCTCTTCTCATCAAGTGCTTCTAACTCTGCAAGCCGTAATCGAGCATTTTCTTCTTTAGTGAGCCCTTCTTGAATAGAAGCCTTAGAGAAGGTATTTGGCGCTCAAGTGGTAGGACTACTTCAGCTCCATAAGTAAGAGAGTATGGCGTCGCTTGTGTCGGTATGCGGTGAGTCGTCCTATATGCCTACAAAGCTTCTTCCATCCGTTCATGCCAATCACATTTTGACTTGGAGACGACCTTTTTCAACAAATTGCACAAAGTCTTATTGAATGCTTCAGCTAGACCATTTGGCGGCAGCATGATACATAGAAGATTTATGCCGCTTGAAACCAAAAAGCTCACAAATTTATCAAATGGATTGTCATTGTCTTTTATTATATAATGAGGAATACCAAAATGGTAGATGATATTGACTCGGATGAAATTTGCAACATTCTCTTTCTTTACCTCTTCAAGAGCAATAGCTTCAGCCTTTTTAGAGAAATAATCTGTTGCAGCCAAGATATACAAGTGTCCGCCAGAAGATTTCGGCAACGGACCAGTGACATCTAATCCCCATGTATCAAATGGCCAAGATGTGATGTCGGGTGTAATACTTCGGCCGGCTGATGTATGAAATTTGCATGAAACTGGTAAGCCTTGCACCTTCAGGCATAGTCCTAGCAATCTTTTACCATTATTGGCCAGTAATATCCCATCCTTTTTATGTGGAAGTGAAGCTTCAGTCCTGATTGATGTGACCCACATACTCCTGAATGTGTTTCTTGTAAAGCTTGCAACGTTTCTTCCTCCCCCAAACATCGCAAGAGTACTCCCTTAAATGATCTTCTGTATAACATATCCTTGTAGTAAAGGAAGCACGACGACGGATTTCAGTCCTTCTTCTTGAATTTTCTGGCAAAATTTCATAACATAAATAGTCAATAATGGATTGTCGCCAGTCCTCCTTCACCCCTTCAGAGACAGCGACGAGATTCTCAAACTTATTTTCTATATATTCATCCTCATTCGATGGCGGTACTACCCATTCTTTGGCAGATAGTAACTTGTGCTTGATCCGGCAGAGTTAGTGTTGAAGCTAGAGTAGCCAATGCATTAGCTTTCTTATTTTCCTTCCTTGGTATATGTTGGAGGTTCACATCCCCAAGCCATCCTATCAACTTTTGAGCATAATCATGATAGGGACGCAGTTCAGGTTACTTGACCTCATAGCTTCCCAAGAGTTGGTTGATCACCAACTAAGAGTCACCAAAGACTTGCAATTGCAATTGCTTCATGTTGACGGCCATTTCCAGCCCAAGTATTAGCGCTTGATATTCAGCAATATTATTGGAGCAACATTGCGTCAAAGTGAATGAGTATAGTAGAATCTCTCCTTGCGAAGTGACAAATACTGCGCCAACCCCAACTCCGCCACGATGTGCAGCATCGTCAAAGTACATCTTCCATGAAGGTTGAACTTCAACGACCATTGCATCTTCATCAGGCAGTTCATCGGTTAGCTTCCAATCATTAGGTATTGGGTGATATTCCAGGAAATCTGCTAACGTTTGTCCCTTTACGGCCTTTTGAGGGATGTACACAATCTTAAATTGTTGAAACTGGAGGTACCACCTTGCTAATCGATACTGAGGACTGGTTTCGATATCACAAATTTGATGGGATTTGCTCTAGAGATGAGATGAACAGTGTGAGCTTGAAAGTAGTGCTTCAATTTTTGAATTGAGAAGACTAATGCCAAACATAACTTTTCAATTGGCGAATAATTCCACTCATTTGGTGTCATTATTCTGCTGAAGTAATACAGGGAGTTTTCCTTCCCTTCATTATTCTCTTGGGCCAGTAGCGCTCAAACAGACCTTTCTTGTGCTGAAATATATAATATCAACGGCTTTCCAGGTACAAGTGCCACTAGAACTGGAGGTTTCATCAAATATAATTGCATTAGCACAAGCTTGATCCCACTTGAAAAGAGCATCCTTCTTTATGAGATGGCTAAATGGTTGGCATCACCTAGCCAGTTTCGAGATGAATCTCCTAAGATATGCAAGCTTTCCTTGAAGGCTTTTTAATTCATGAATATTTCAAGGCTCGGGCAACTTCAAAATTGCTTCAACCTTGGATTGATCGATTTCGATTATCCTATGTCGCATAATGAAGCCCAAAAACTTTCCAAAACTAACCCCAAAAGGCACATTTCAATGGGTTCATTCTATGTTGATATCTTCGAAGCAACTTGAACACCATTCTTAAGTCTTGCAACTGGTCGTTTTGCTTTCTTGACTTCACCACCAAGTCATCAACATAACATTCAACATTTTTTTGGAGCAAGTCGTCAAAGATATTCTGCATAGCCCTTTGATAAGTGGCACCAGCATTCTTCAAACCGAAAGGCATTACTTTGTAGCAATAAATGCCCTTGGGCGTACAAAATGCAGTGAGTTCTTCATCCTTTGGTGCTATGCGGATTTGGTTATATCCTGGTGAACCGTCCATGAAAGACATCGCCTCGTAACCAGTGGTAGCATCAATCATCAACTCTGGGATGGGGATCAAAAATCATCCTTAAGTCATGCGTTATTGAGATCCCTAAAGTCAACGCAGACTCGAATTTGGCCATTCTTCTTTCTCACGGGAATGATACTTGAAATCCATGTGGGGTATTTAACTTTGCAAACAAATCCAGCTTCAATGAGTTTTGTTAACTTCACTTTTAATTAATGAAACTAAGTCTCGTCTGAAACGTCTTTGAGCCTGCTTAACAGGACGAGCACCGTTCTTGACTCCAAGTTGATGGACTGCTACTTTGGGATCCAGTCCAGGCATCTCCTTATAACTCCAAGAAAACACATCCTTATATTCTCTGAGTATATCCATGTAAGTGATTTCTTCATCAATTGTGAGGGAAGCACTTAGATAGGTCGGCCTTGGATCTTCATCGGTGCCAAGATTAACTTCCTTCAGAGAGTCTATTGTGGCCTTCACTCCTTCAAGTTCTGGAGGGGGATCCCCAGCATCTTCCTCCTCCCGAGGATCATTATCATTGACCGTTATGTGATAACACCAGATGACATCCTCTAGCTTCTCGTTAACCTCCATTTGAGATGAGGTATTGTGCTCACTTTGTGTACATGAAGATCCTACACATTCTTCATCTTCGCCGCGTTCCTTGGTATAAACCATAGTGTGATTCTTCGCCTTCAGCAACTCCCCACACGAAACAACAAGTTTTGTTTGTCGCCTCATTCTAGAAGGAATCAAACTTTGAAAATCTTTCTGGGTTTTGAACGAAGTGGGAATTCTCATGATCTTATAGTTGCTCTGGAACTTGCTCTTCTGCTTCAATGGGCCTAACCTTTCAAACACATAAGTTCTCACAGTTGATTTCCCCAATCGGTCAAAGACAGAAGGTCTTTTGTCAAGCGCACCAAATTCATCTATGATAGTGACGTGATTGGTAGTCGCTCTTCTTATGGAGATATGAATTGGTGGTGGTTTCTTATACCCCAAACCCTCACGTGATTTCCTGATGGAAGTTTCTGATGGGAGTTTTCCTAACTTCGATGGTTCGTTGGGGTTGTACCCAGCCTTTGCAAATAACTTATAGGCATTTGGATCAAAACCTTCATTTTGTGCATTTTGTAGGGAGTGCCACAATTTGCGGAGTATCTTGAACCATGATCTCTCCAAGTAGCTTAGAGGATAAATTAATCGCGTCAATCTATCTGACAAGGAAGGTGCTCCCTTTGGTACACTTGTTTGGGTATCGGACGATTGACCTTCCTCTTTCTTCACCTTCGGTACATAGTGGAGTACATGTGTTATCTTTTTTTTCAGAGGCCAATGTTCCCTTTATTTGAAAGGGAGTGTGGCTCCTCATTGCCAACCTTAACCTTTTTGGAAATCGCATCAGCTCTTTTAGTTGCGACATTATCGACTTTCACTTCTTTCACAATGTAGTTTTTTAAGTAGAACTTTGCATCGGCGAAGTGTGTTTCAGCTTCTACAAATGGCTTATCATCAGCAACTATCTTCTTCTAGACTCCACCTTTGAGATACTTCAAACATTGATAGTAGGAGGGCGGAACTATTTTATTCTCGTGTATCCAAGGCCTTCCAAGCAACATATTATATGAAGTCTTTGCATCGATTACATACATCCATGCACTCGATCGCAGATCTTCAATGCTAATCTCTAGCTTGATAGCACCTATGGCCCTTTTCCCCCCTTGATTGAATCCTTGAATAATTAAGCGACTCTCAAAAAGTTCCTTAGGTGAGATCCAAGTTCCTTCATGGTGCGAATAGGAAGAATGTTAACTCCAGATCCATGATCTATCAAGATTCTATTTATCCTCTTCTCAAGCGTGTGACCCACCATATATAAAGGACGATTGTGCAGTATTTTGCCAAGTAGAAGATCGTCATTTGTAAATGTGATTTTTGTATCACATGCATGAACTTCTTGAAGAGAAGACTCGAAAAGCTTTTCTGGCGATAATGAAGACAATGTTGATAGGCTTTCATTCTTCACCTCTTCGTCAGTATTAAAGCATGTTGCCTTGATGTTGTTTTGAGCAATCTTCATGTAGAACCCACTTGGTAGGAATTCCTCCAAAGTCACAGGACGTCATGGTTTCTGGTGGTACCGCACCTCCACCTTTGGTTTCTTTGACTGCTCAACATTTTTTTGATTTTTTGGTCTTCTCACTATCTTCTTTCTTGTTAGTTGTTTAGACGATTCCTTCTGTGGGCGTGCTTTTGAGCGTCTCCGTCTAGTCACTAGAATCCAACCCTCATCATCATCTTCATCAACTGGGGTTTTACCTTGCTTTAATGGTCCTTCTTTATGCTCTTCATAGTTGCAGATTTGGACCGAATCAAGAGAGCCAAAGGTGATAGATATTTGATTAGAACTTTTCTTATCATCCTCAAGCACAATCTTCTTCTTATTAGTCAGCTGCATAATTTTGTCCTTGAAAATAAAACACTTAAGAGGGTGACCCACAAGCCGATGATACTTGAAATAATTTGGATCATTTGTTCTTCCAGCTTCATTGGGTCACTTTATCTCTGGCAATTCAATGAGTTTTAAGTCAAGTAGTTCATCAAAAATTTCAGGGACATCAGAATCGAGGAAAGGGTATTCCCTGTCTTGCATTTCCTTCAAGGTTAATTTTTTATTTTGGTTACCTCGAGAGAAGTTGTTTTCATACTCTCCTTCTTGCTTGGCTTTGTAGTAAACTTCACAGGTGATACATCGGCGTTCATGGATTCTTTATTGTCACTCTTGGGTACAAACTTGCTCCACCTCTTGGGTTATTACTTATCCTTCACTTTACAAGGTCAAAAGCAGACATTACTCCATTCCCAACAGAAGACATACTCAATTCCATTTCATGAGAACGAGTTGCTAACTCTTTAAAAGACCGTGGTTAATTCCCTACAAAATGTATAGAAGTCCCCAGTGCATTCCTTGGATACACATCTCTATTATAGAAGCTTCACTGAGTCTATCTTTGCAATTTAAGCTTGCATTTCTCTAACAATTGATGAAATCAATGACCGGTTCATCTTTCATTTGGCGAGTATTTGTGAGTTCCACCATGCTCACCATACGCCTTGTGCTATAGAAGAGATTAAGGAACTTCTGCTCCAGTTGCCCCCAACTATCGATAGAATTAGGCTCAAGATTTGTGTACCAATTGAAAGCATTACCTTTGAGGGAGCGGACAAACTGCTTAACAAGGTAATCCCCATAGGTTCCCGCATTGTTACATGTTTTGATAAAGTGTGCAATGCGCTGCTTCGAGTTCCCTTTGCCTTCAAATTGCTGAAATTTGGGAGGCTGATAACCGGAGGGCATCTTGAGGCTATCAATTCTTGTGATGTACGATTTTTCATACATGAGAGAGGACTTGGAATTAACTTCATACTTGTTCTTGATAGTCCCTTCAATGAACTCCTTCAGCTAGTCCAGCGGATCATCCCTTCAGAAGAAGCTAAAATTTCCTTAGTGGGTGATACATGTTTCGTGGGAGCTTCAGTCTCTTGAACTTCTGGAGCCTTTCCAGGTGCATGACTAGATTCTCCTTCCACTAGGACATCCACTTTGTTCATCAGCTTCTCAATCTGAGCATCTTGATTTTGCACATACTTGGTCAGGCCTTCAATTACCTTGGTCAAGTTCGCTAGTTGCTCCTCCATAGATGAAGCGTCGGTTACCATCGCTTGCGTGATTGTTGGAGATGTTGGAGAATAGAATGGATTATCACATAAATTGATCTTCGACGGGCTCATCTTATGTGGTGTGAGTAGAGAAGACCCACCGCTCGAAGTATTATCATCTCCCTTCGTAGTAGAGTTCTTGGATCTAGAGAGGTCAAGTAGAGCCAGAGTCTTCTTGATTCTCTCGGCAACATTACCTTCTTCTTTTGATGTGTTTATAGAGGATATTTCTCCTTTTGGAGATGAAGATCCAAAGACTGGAGTTGATGCAGACGACACTTGGAGTGCTTGTTGTCCTAGCATGATTGCTTTGCTTCTCGTGATGGGTACAAAACTTCCAAAAGTAACACCAAGGATGCTTTCCACCTCAGCAGAGAACTTGGAGTCAGCAATCTTGGGGGAAGTTGAATTGGAATTGATCTTCTTGGAAGCAATTTCGATGTTTCGATGTTCTTGATCTTTGAAGATTAAAAATATGAGATGAGAGGTAGAAATTGTCCCACTGGGCATGCCAATTTTGTAGACAATAATATCTCGCGCCAAGAAAATAATAATAAAGACGGAAAAACTATCGCAACAATCATAGTATTTATTATGAATATGAGTTTTACAATCTCTATTAATCCTCTTATTCTTCTTTTCGAATATAAATTCAAGGGCTTTTGAGCTTAATCTTGAACTTGATGAATTGGATCTTGACTTGTACTTGAGTTCAAGGGCTTTTGAGCTTGATCTTGAATCTGGGGGTCTCGATCTTGATTCGTGTTTAAATTCAAGAGCTTGAAGCTTGTTCTTGAAGCTTGTTTTTGAATCTTCGTCTTGATCTCTGAAACTTGTAGAGAAAAATTGGAGTGCTTGAATGTTTATAGCTTGTATAGAAATCTGCAGCGTTTGATCCATGAGCTTTCTCTGGCTTGTTGTTGGAATTCAAGTCTCTTTTCAGAATTATGAGACCCCTATTTATAGTTGTAGGATGGAAGAGTTTCGATAAGGACAAACTTCTTTCAACCAATCAGATTTAAGTTGACATGGCGATATTTGATTAGTCAGAACATGTCACTTATACGCGTGGCACATTTTCATTAACCTTTGATTTGACTAGGCATGCTATGTTATTTTTGACATGTGGCATGATCTCGTTGGCTCTTTTATTTGACTTGGTGTGACACGTCATTTGACATGTGGCACCAATTTGGACCTCTAGGAAGATGACATCTTGGGCTCCTTAAAATGAACTTATCATTTGTATCCCAATTTGATGGACTATCCCAATAAAATTGGACCATTAATTAAATCCATATTTATTGGATTCAAATGATTAATCCAATAATATTAATTCATAATATTTATTTGGATTAATATATTTTGAATTTAAGATAATTTAAATTTCTTACGGATTTAAATTTGATAAAATTTAATTGTCTACAATAATTAACGATGAATATTGTAAAATAAGTTTTGCTAGAAACAAGGAATTTAGCGATATATTAACAATGAATTTTATAGAAAATTAAATAAAGATATTACCCGACTGGGAAGTGGAGATTCAAAAAGATAGCAATGCTTGTGAGATTTTAGTTTATCAAGGATTTTTATGAAATCTTGATTAATATTAGTATTCTTCAATATCTTTTCATTAGATTTATCACCTTCTTCCTTATTTGGTGCTATTCTTTCTTTAGCTTCCAATTTGCACAAACGGAGAAAGCATTTCCTATATAAATATAGAATAAATAAAGATATATCTGTCATCAGATTATTTTCTTATTGTAAAACTTATTAAAAAAAATTATAAAAAAAAATTTAAAAAGAGGATATGCAATTTCACCCTCTTAGAATTATTATTGAACATTAAAAATTACCATGGCAAATAATATATGCATTTGAAGAGAGATAGACAAATAATCTTTGAGAAATAAAAATTATAAACATAACCAAGAGTTGTTAGTTTGGAAAGATACAATTTGATAAGAAATTTTTGCTCTTTAAACAATTTAACTTGTTAAAATTTTTAATTTTTTCTTTTTAATATTATTCAGTGTACTAAAAAAGCAGATTTACAAACACAAATATGGACAATAACAAAAGTCAAAACTAATACATAATTATAAAGCTAACAATCAATTACTAATTTTTATTTAACAATAAAATTCATAGTTAAAAAATTTGTAGCTAATAATATTTTTTGAGATAATCTATCACAAAATAAGATTAACAACACAGGTTTGATGTTTAGTGACATAAATTGTTCTTCTTGCTATACATTTCTTTTTCATAGAAAAAATTAACATTTTAGTTGTTGATTAAACTAATTAGTGATATTTGTGGCCTAAGTCAAGATAAGTTTTATGTTCCCTAAGCAATTTTAGATTTTTATTCTTTTTTTAAAAATCAGTATATAAACTAGGATCACACAAGAAATTAATGAAAACCCACAATTTTTCAAGAATTATAAATCAAAAAAGAAAAAAAGAAAAAAGAGGGATTTTTTTGTTGCTAATTATAAAAAGATAAAAGATAAATCATACTCAGTTGATGCATATGCTTGTTTCACGTCCTTTCTCAATTTAGATCTATAAGCCTTTTTAAGTTTATACACCATCATCTTTATGAATGTACTCTTATCATCATCTGTTTCTTAAAAATCCGTCTGACTCTTAAAATGTTTTTTCAAATTCTCGTACCTGACCTGACATTCTATAGGCGATAAGTGAAAAGCACACCTATGATAACCAGAAACGGTAATTGAAAATTTCGCAGCCACCACTGGCCAATTTTCTATAATCTATAGAGTTGCACTAAACATGCAAGCCACATATCTTCTCGAAGTTTCTCCATTTTTTCAAGAAAAATTTTAAGTTTTATTTTTAGAACAACTAAATATCTTGGTGAATTATGATTTAGTTGTTTTTCTTAAAATAGTCATACCTTGCATTAGTTAATAAGTAAGTTGTTAGATTTGAAAATCTGATTTTGGTCAAATATGAATTAAATGAATTAAGACCGGCTAATGCAAATGTGAAAAAAAGAAATAAGTGTTCTTTTTGTGTCCTCTTTTCATATATATATATATATATATGGGCACTCAAACTTGACCTCAACTATCAATTAAGCACTCAAAGTTTGAGAGCTTATATTTAGTCACCTCAACTCGTATGCACTAGGTCGGTTGAACACTCTAACTTCAAAAATAATCATCTAGACACTTCAAAAATTTATGTGTCACGTCAGCATCAGCATCAGGTGTGTATGAGACATACTGGGGACTAGTTGGGGTGTTTAGTTATCAGCTGAGAACAAGTTGAGGTGCCTAAATATGCACTCTCAAAGCTTGAGTGCTTAATTGTTAGTTGAGGCCAAGCTTGAGTGTCTATTTATATATTATGCCAAAATCATAATAGTCTATAAAGTTCATTCAAATCCAATACTTTATTTTCGAGCGTGAATATATATTCAGTTAAATCTATGTTTTGCATATTATATATAGTGATGTCATATTTTTTAAAAATAATAATTATATATAAATGTGTAAATCCAAACTCAAAGAATCGTATAGGGATAATGCATAATCATATATGGATAATGCATAATACCCTTCAACCTATGATCGAATTTTCAGGGTACCTTTTCTTTGTGAGGGTCCTATTACCCTCTGAACTTTTTAAAAGTAGAATAAATACCACCTTAACTGCAGAGGTGACACAAATAAGTAAATGAATAGTTGATGGTGTACTACACGTGACCCACAATACATATATTTTATCATTATAGATGTTTTCTTTCTCTTTTTTTTTATCATTAAAATACTCTATTTTCGTTCCTTAATCAATTAAATATTTTTATCTCCTTCCTCTCTATTTTAATCAACTTCAGATCAAACTTTGTTCTTCCACTATTTTTCTAAGTTTGTTTTAAAATTCTTTTACTACTCTTATTTCTTTATTTTATTTTTTTGCTGGTTCGATTTTTTAAGAAATAGTTTTATAAGTCAATAAGAAATATTGATCAAAGACTGAATTTAATCTTTAGAGATTGTGATTGAAAAAAAATAATTAAATAAGAACATAAATATTGAAGTACTAAAAAGTATACTACTTAATATGGGAGAAGATTGTGAGGTCATGTGAAAAAAAAAAAGTCGAAGAACTATTGTCAAAATTTCTATTTTGTCCAGTGAGAAACACTGTAGATAAGGGATGAAAAAAAGAAATTTTCTTAGAGAAAAATATTAAATAGAAAGAAAAATGTAAGAAAATACATTTGATACTTATATTAAATAAAGTTTTAACTTTTTTCTGGATGCTGCTAATGGTGACGCTGGTTATAACGGTGGCGGAGGGAGTGTAGTGTCATGCCCCACCTTGGGAGGCATAATTGACACCTAATGTCATATTGGACTCTGAGCTGACCTAACTGAGATATGCACCTCTGGTGCATACCAGGCGCACCTATCAAGAAAACAAACAACTATATCTCAGCTCAAAACATAGCCTTGGGCCGACAAGGCCACTACATAAACACCTGCATGAAATCAGCCAACCCAACAGTTGTAATAATATGAATTAAATGAATCAAAATCGGCTAATGCAAATGTAAAAAAAGAAATAAGTGTTTTTTTTGTTCATTGTCCTCTTTTCATAAAAATCATCTTTTATATATATATATATATATAAAGACACTCAAACTTTACCTCAACTGTCAATTAAGCATTCAAAGTTTGAGATTTTGTATTTAGACACCTCAACTAGTATGTGTAACACACCGGATAATTTGAGCGATAAATTCGTGATTTCGAGGTAGGACTAAGAGTACTAAATAGGCTAAGAAGAAAGTATTATGAGTTATTTGAATCACTCTATGGTCATATTTAATATTGGACATCAATCAAGTTGTAGAACAAAATTCGGAAAAAAGTGATCGCAAAATTTCCTTCTTGAGATTCTTTGAAATTTAGGTTAAATATCTCAAAGATTTTCTCCCAATCTATAAAGATTTATGAGGTGTGAGACCTATCAAATTAAATATCTACGAGTCTAGTTTCCAGCGCATCAAACCGTTCGTTAATCCGACTTTGCAGTAGAGAGATATTCACATTTTTGCGAGACCGCGCAAGCAGGCACGTCACAAGGGTCTAAGGAGGTGGAAGGCTATTTAAGCCCCTTTGGTCGATTTTTGGTCATACAAATTCATTTTCTAGCAACAACTTTGTAAGAAACCTCTCTCAACTTCTCTCCATGGTTTTCTTTGGGTTTTGAGGCTAGACGCCATGGCTCAACATGAGTTTGGTGTCGGCAAGTCGAAAATCGCATGTACTCCATGGTTTGATATTTTTTTCTGGGTTGTTGGTGGATGTTTTGTGGTGAAGCTGTTGAATTTTGGACTGCCTTTAGGCAGTAGGTTCATGGTGTTGAAAGCTCAAGTTCGGCTAGGCTTGAAGCTAAGGTATATTAGGCTTGTCCCTTCCTTTGTCGGCATGAATTCCATAGCCTTTGTCGTCCGTGTTGACGTGTGTGTTGGTTGTTTGTGATGTCTTGTGTTTTTCTATTATTGAACTCTTGTTCTACTATTTATATGGTGATAATGGTGCGTTTAAGGTGCTGCTTTGTTCGGTGGCTTGGACTTGAGTGCGGAGAATCGTAGACATAGCAAATTATTAGGCTCGTTCGAGAGGTCGTATGTGAGGCGTGTGGTTCTTGTAGCAAGTTGTGGGCTATTTGAGTGAATAAGATTAGGTGATTATGTTGACAAGTGAATGAGGGTTTAGAGTGGTTAAGCTCGATGGTTGCGATGATCTGTTGTTATATTTGATTCGGCGATCGTGTCGGCCATGTCGATGGCACGTGACAATAGTGGTGACACTTGGGCTGGTTTGGACGTGTTCCTTGATGTTAGTGGTGAGTAGAGTGGCTTGTGGGCTGTTTGATCATGTATTATTATTATTGTAGATTGTGTGTGTGCTGTGTTTGAGGCCTTGTGGCTTGTGGATACCCGATGCACAAGAGTTGTTCCGCCTAGGGGTTGAGCCCGAGGTACCTTGTGGTTTGTGGATAGCCAACGCACGAGAGTGTTTCCGGCTGAGGAGTTGAGCCCAAGGAGTTAAATGACCTACGGGGTTGAGAATGATGTCCCGTAGTTTCAAATCAAGACATGATTCGAGAGTGGTCCGACATGTCTGAGCCTTCCTGGGATCGCGATTTGGTTTCCCAGATGGATTGAGCTACGCTAACTGTGCGCAGCCGAGAGAGAGTCCGGCAGTGCTTGATTGATGATGTTCACTGACTGGTGTTTACTTTTGATATGCTTGGCATTATATTATAATTGTTGCCTGTGTTATATGTTATCTGATAGTAGTGGATGCTAGATGTTGGCTGGTGTTAGCTGGAGGCTGTAGAGAGGTCTATGTCAGTTGAACACTCTAACTTCCAAAATAATCATCTAGATACTTTCAAAATTTATGTGTCATGTCAGCATTAGGTGTGTATGAGACATACTAGGGACTAGTTGGAGTGTTTAGTTGTTAGTTGAGACCAAGTTGAGGTGCCTAAATATGCACTCTCAAAGTTTGAGTGCTTAATTGCTAGTTGAGGCCAAGTTTGAGTGCCTATTTATATATTATGCCAAAATCATAACAGTTTATAAAGTTCATTCAAATCCAATACTTTATTTTCGAGCGTGAATATATATATATATATATATATATATATATATATATATATATATAGTTAAATCTCTGTTCTGCAGATTATGTATAGTGGTGTCATGTTTTTTTTAAAAAAATTATATATAAATGTGTCAATCCAAACTCAAAGAATCATATAGCGATAATTCATAATAACCCTTTAACCTATGACCGAATTTCCAGGGACACACATTTTCTTTACGAGGGTCCTATTACTCCCTGAACTATTTAAAAGTGGAATAAATACCACCTTAATTGCAGACATGACATAAATAACTAAATGAGTAGTTGATAGTGTGCTACACGCACCCCACACATATATTTTATCATTAAAGATATTTTCTCTCTTTTTCTTTATCGTTAAAATACTCTATTTTCCTTACTTAATCAATTAAATATTTTTATCTCCTCCCTCTCTATTTTAATCAACTTTATATCAAACTTCATTCTTCTACTATTTTTCTAACTTTGTATTAAAATTCTTTTACTACTCTTATTTCTTTTTTTTGTCGTTGGCTCAATTTTTTTTAAAAATAGTTTTATAAGTCATAAAAATATTGATCAAAGATTGAATTTGATCTTTAGAGATCGTGATTGAGAGAAAAGGATTAAACAAGAACATGAATATTGAAGTACTAAAAGGTATACTACTTAATAAATATTATCAGAATTTCTTTTTTGTTCGGTGAAAATACTATAGATAAGGGATGAAGAAAAAAAATTTTGACAAAAACATTAAAATAAAAATAAAAATGTAAGAAAATACAATTGATACTTATATTAAATAAAGTTTTAACTTTTTTTTCGGGTTGTTGTTGGTGGTGATGCCGGTTATAATAGAGGCTGACGGAGTGTACATAGGTGGCGCTGAGGGGGTGATAGAAATAGAGAAAGAAAAAAATAAAAAAAGAAAAATAGAAAATACATCTTGTTAATAAAAAAAGAGTATCATTTTTTATATCTCACTATTTTTGAGAGAATAAGATAGATTCTCTCTGCCACTTTAGCTCTAAGGGAGTAAATAGAGGGTAATAGGACCCCGTAAAAAAATATATCCTAAAAAATTTATCTATAGGATAAGAGATACTTATACATTATCCCGATCATATAATGCAAGTACGATTGGGTGCACATTTTTAAATGAGGTTAGAAAATTCAAATCTTATACCTTTCTTATTCTTTTTATTTTTAAAATTTGATAACTCCTCTTTAAGCAGATATTGCTAGCACTTCTTGCATTTTACTTTTAGAATTTTGTTTTCTTTTATTTATTTGATTTATTATTTAAAATTTTCAATCTTCTCATTAAAATTTCTATTTTTCTTTTATCATCATAAAATTTTATATCATTAAATTAGATGAATATATATTAAAAGTAGTAATAGTAGATGATAAAGCATACTATTAATGGGTTCAACCAATCCCTCATTCCAAAAAAAAAGGATAAGAATTAATTTTGAATTTATAATTTTATAAATTTAATGAATTCAATGATAAGAATCTAAAGGTCGTATTAATCAATTTTATATCTTAGATCCATGTTTTTGTAATAATGCATTCTTCTTTTTGACATTCTGAATTCGCCTCTAATTTCGCGTTAGTAGGTTTCGGAGAAAAATCACACCCCCTGAAGTGTGATATAAACACCTACCCTAATACAAATACTAATGATTTCTTTCACAACTCAAATCGATAACCCGAATTATAGAATATTCAAGAAAAATAATTACCATAAATACTATTTTTAATTGCAAAGTTTTTGCAATGAACCCTCTTTGGTTGAAATTTTGTCAAGTCATTCAACTCAATTGAGGAAGTTTTGACTTTCGGTAACAGTTAAAAAAGAAATAAATTTGTGGAAATTTACCGCTTCTTTTATTTTATTTTTTTATATACGCAGTCAGTATAATAAAATTTAATTAACTTTTTGAAAAAAATAATGGTTTATGTTGAACTCTTCCATAAAGAGAGAGAAAAAATAATAGAGTGAAGGGTGGAAAAACATCTAAAGTATTACGGTTTTTGAGTTTCATACTCAAACTATTGGATGTGTGAGTTTCCTACATGAACCATTACCAAATGTTTATCGGAACATATCTAAACTATCAGTTGTTCTCTTTCCCTACCATAACGATAATGATATATTTCAGATAGAAAAATGAGAAATTAATAGTAATGTGTGTTTGATAAACATTTGATAATGTTCAGGTAGAAAAAATAAATACCTGATAGTTCAAATTAAAGAGGGAAGAGAAAAAGCTGGTACCGAAAAAATGTATCTCTATATTTATCATTGTGTTGGCTTTTATATAGCCAACGTAGTACATACAAAGCTGAAAAGAAATAATAGATTAGAGAAAATCTAGGTAACAGGGAACCTACGTGAATATCCTAAAGATAATGGAGTTGCTATATACAAGATTAATTTAAAAGTCATTGAATTAAAAAAGGAATCCTAAACAAATTATAAGAGTCCTAAACTGAAGGGAATTTGTTAGCCATTATTACGCCCCCGCAAGTTGGCGTTGAGGTCTACTATGCCCAACTTGGAAAAATGTTTACTGAAAAATGCACGCGGAAGAGGCTTTGTAAGAAGATCTACAACTTGATCAGCAGCATATAAATGAGCAACTTCAAGTTGTTTGTGCTCAACCTGCTCACAGACAAAGTGGAAGTCGATAGCCACATGCTTCATGTGACTATGGAGAACAGGATTGGCACAAATATAAGTGGTGCTAGCATTGTCACAGAGAACTTTTGGAACAACAACCAGAGGGAACCGAAGCTCCAAAAGAAGATACGTGAGCTAGTTAGTCTCAGAGACAGTGGCAGCAACTGCTCAATATTCTGCCTCAGTAGAAGAACGAGAAATTGAACACTGCTTCTTTGAAGACCGTGAGATAGGGGAATTACCAAGATATATAACATAACCAGTAGTTGAGGTGCGATCTTGAGGATCCATTGCCCAGTCTGAATCAGAGTACGCAACCAGTCTACGATCACTCTCCTTGGCTATGAGTATACCAAAGGAAGTGGTGGAACGGAGATAGCGAAGAAGGCATTTAAGACCAACCCAATGAGACATAAGTGGTTGATGCATGGCCTGTGATAACTTGCTGACAGCAAAAGCTATGTCTAGATGTGTGAAAGAAAGGTAATGAAGCTTACCAATAATGTACCAATATAAGGAACCCCCAATTAGATGACAATCAGGGGCAGGGTCAAAAACAACAGTAGATGTCATAGGTGTGGAAACACCTTTGTAATTATCCATAGCAACCTCAAGTAGGAGATCCATAGTGTACTTTTCTTGAGAGAGCAAAAGACCAGTAGAAGAATGAATCACCTCAACACCAAGAAATTAATGAAAAGGCCCTAGGTCCTTTAGTGAAAAACGTTGGGAGAGAGCCTCAATGATATAATGAGCACCTCGTTGATAATTGCCAGTCACTAAGATATCAACCACATAACTAAGATATACACAATGAACCCGAACTTATGCAGAATGAAGAGCGAGGAATCAGAATGGGATTTAATAAAGCCCAAAGTAAGGAGATAACTTTTTAGTTCGATGTACCAAGCATAAGGAGCCTGTTTGAGACCATAAATTGTCTTATAAAGTCAACATACATGGGTAGGATTCTGAGAGCTTTCAAATCCGGGTGGCTGGTGCATGTACACTTCTTCATTGAGACGACCCTGCAAGAAAGCATTGTTAACATCCAACTGATGAACAGGCCAGTCAAGTTGAGTGGCGATAGTCAGGACAAGTCGAACACTAGCAGGCTTGACAACCGGACTAAAGGTGGAATGATAATCAAGTTTCGGGCGCTGAGTGAAACCTTTGGCAACCAAACGAGCCCTGTACCTGGCAACAGAACCGTCGGAACAGCCACTAACAATCCACTACATTTTTGGAAGAGTCACATGGAACCAAATCCCAACTGTGGTTGCGAAAAAGTGCATCAAATTCAACTTTCATTGATGAATCCCATTGAGGAATTAGCTTGCTTTGCTTATAGGTTGTTGGGATTTTTGGAGATAGTGTAGTGGTTGTGAGGAATTGTTTTCGTTTAAGGTTATTAGTCTGTGATCGAGTGGTCATTGGGTGTATTTTGGTGGCTGGCTGGTAGGTTTGGATTGGGTGGGTGGGTCCGGTTGAATAGGAGGGGAAGATGTTGGTGGAGGCGGAGGAGAAGCCATTTGTGGCTGATGTTGTGCCGAAGCAGATGAATTGTGAAAAGGGCGAGTAGTTTGGCTTGGAGTGGGTGGTCTGTCTCGTCTCTTATATGTGATAAGTGGTCGTGAGGGAAAAGCTTGAGGTGTTGAAGAAGAAGTAATTCTTTGTTGGTGTGGAACTTGTGTAGAGAGAGGAGAAGGAATATTATCTGATTATGGAGAGACACCATCTGGAGTGGAGGAGATAGCTTGCGGGCGTTGGGCGATGTAGTTGCTGGTGGGGGTAGTTGACACGAGGACTGTAAAATTAAATTAGTGTCCGCCTTGGATTGTTGTTCAATAGAAATTTTATCCCAAGAAACATTATCTGTATGTTTAAACTTGGAAAAAATATTCTGAAAAGGAAAATTGTCTTCCAAAAAAATTACATCCCTGGATAAATATAGTTTGGAACTAACTGGATCAAAACACTAAGGGCTATAATATTTATTAGAAAATCCTAAATAAACACATGGTGCGGAGCGAGGTTCAAGTTTATTACTAGAGTAGGGTTTTAGCCATGGATAGCTTAAGCATCCAAACACTTTGATGGAATTATAATTAGGCACTGCCTGAAATAGGATTTCAAAAGGGGATTTATTTTGTAGATTGGGTGTAGTCATCCTATTGATCAAATAAACAGCTTGATGACAAGCATAACTCCAAAAGGTTGAAGGTAAGGACGCTTGATGTAATAAGGTGCGGGTTGTCTCTATGACATGTCGGTGTCGGCGTTCAACTAAGGCTACCCTTTGAGGTGTGTATGGGGGCGACAATAAATGTGTAATGCCATGTGCTTTTAGATAGGAATCTAATTTTTGAAATTCACCACCACCATCAATGTAAAAGGGCAATATTTTTGTGTGAAAATATCTTTCAAGCATGGGATGTAAAGTTTGGAAGATTTCTAGAACTTCTGTTTTAGCCTTGAGAATGAAAAGCCACATATATTTTGAAAATTGATCGACAAATAAAACATAATATCATTTTTTGTCAATCGAAACGATCAGAGACGACCCCAACAAATCACTGTAAATTAAATTCAATGGATTGTCACTGCGTAAAGTATTTTTTGAAAAAGGCATCCTGTGGCTTTTATTAGAATAGCATGAATTACAAATACCATTAGTTGTGGAGTCAACAACTGGAATAGAAAAATCATGCAAAAATTTATTTAGAGCTCGACAATTAGGGTGGCCTAATCGTTGATACCATAGGTCGTATGAAATAGCAACATTGCATTTGGGAGGACCATCCACATCACCCGGTGGCTACTCATACAACACGTTTTACTCCACCCGTGAACCAATGGCGCCCCCGTAGTCAGATCCTTCACAAGATAAAAAAAGAAAAAAATTCCATAGAGGAGTTATTATCTTGACAAAATTTAGAGACAGATATTAGATTATTTTTAATAGCTGGAGAGCAAAGGACATGTTGGAGATGGAATTGGTGACTTGATGCATTAAAGTTCACATTACCAGTATGGAAAATTGGAATGGTATTACCATTACCCATGACTATATCTTTTGAACCATGGTAGTCTTGCCTAGTATCTAGACCCTATGTGTCCGAGGCAATATGGTGGGTGGCACCACTGTCAATGATCCATGGAGGGGACTGATTCTAGAAGTGTGCAACATAATTAGAACGTGCTTGAAGATGATTGTGAGAGCATGTCCAGCATACACGTGCAGTATGACCTCTACCTTCATAGAGTTGGCAGTAGAGGTTGTTGTTGGAAGACTGCTTTTGGTGGTGGTTGTGCCGAGGTTGCTGATTGTTACGCCAGGATTGATTATGATTTTGTGGAGTTGGTGCATTTGGTCTTTGATTATTATTCTGGTTATTGGTAAAGCCCTGACGTGTAGGAGTGGAAGTGGTCCCCTGAGTAATATTGGCTGTTATTGGAATAGAAGGTGTCTTTTTGGCTTCCTCATGCTGAAGGAAAAGCTCATGATCAAGGAGCTTTCCGTATAGTTCTTCGTAGTATATTGTCGAATCTCGAGCTCGGATAGCGGCTGAAAGTTCTCGAAATTCATATCCAAGGCCAGTAAGAATCTTGACAATCAATTTTTCATTGGATATGGGGGATCCAGCAGTGGCAAGTTCATCACAAAGAGAGCGAACTTGATGGATATAGTCTGCAACAGGGCAAACATCTTTGGAAAGGCGGGCTAGTCAGTCTCGAAGGCCAAAAATACAAGTTTGGGATTTATTAGCATAAGCAGTATGCAGGGCGTCCCACGCCACTTTTGCAGTTCTAGCGGAAGCAACAGTACAGGCAATGGTCGTGTCAACAGCTGCCAAGAAAGCATTCTGTATAAGCTAATCTTGTTGAAGCCAAGGAACATAATCTGGATTGGGGATTTCTAGGTTGTTTTCAGATATACTTTTAGAGGGGGTTGGTATTGACCCGTCAAGATGACCAAAGAGGTTGTGTCCACGCATAAGCATGGATACCTGAGCCTTCCACAATGTAAAATTATGGCTACCAGTCAGTTTGATGGGGAGTTGAGTAACGGGATTGAACTGGACAACAGTCTTTGAGCTGGACATGTTGTCGGCATTGATGATGCTGGTAGTGGGAGTCATTTGTGCGTGAGGTGGGTGGGATATGGGAGAGAAAAAAATGAGCTTGTTAAAGCAATAGTGCTCTTGATACCATAAAGAGGGAAGAGAAAAAGCTGGTAGCGAAAAAATGTATCTCTATATTTATCATTGTGTTGGCTTTTATATAGCCAGCATGGTACATACAAAGCTGAGAAGAAATAACATATTAGAGAAAATCTAGGTAACAAGGAACCTACGTGAATATCCTAAAGATAAGGGAGCTAATAAATACAAGATCAATTTAAAAGTCATTGAATTAAGAAAGGAGTCCTAAACTGAAGGGAATTTGTTAGCCGTTATTACATATAACAAACTCAAAAAACCTGAATATTTTAGGTGTGTTTTTGACCTTTAATTCAAAATAATATGAACATTTGATAAACCGTAAAAATACGGTTCAATTTGTACCAAAAACATAAAATTCTTAAGTCTTCCATAAAGAGAGAGAGACAAAACAACAATAGCTAACACTCCAAACATTTGTTCAAATCATCAACAAAATTATGGTGTTATTCAATACACACATAACTTAAAAAGAAAAAGAGGCAGCTAATAATGAGAAAAAAACACCCATAATCTACTAAGTTTCACTCCTTCTTCTCAAAACATTCTTAGTTTTTCTTGTTCTTCAATTTCGAAACCTTATTTTTTAGTCTCTCACTCCTCTGGACAGAACACCAGCTTCTTGAGCTCTGCTTCGCATCTTATACATCCTTTTCTCTAATTTTTGTTTGGCCAACATAGGGTTGCCCACCGCAGCTAATCCACACATAATTTCACGAGGAAAAAAGGGTTTCCTACCCATTTCTCTCACAACAATAACTCTGAGTTCAAGCGCAGCGGAATGTTGTTGAGTTTCTGTCAGGTAATAAATAATAATGTTGTTGAACATCAACAAGAGATCTTTAAAGAAGCTGACAATTTTCAAATTAGAATAAGCATCTTGTTCTAACTTGTTTTGAATAATTTGTAAATCCATATACTGCTTAATTTGTTGGATATACTCTGGATTACCCTAAAAAAAACAAATAATAGCACTAAATAAGGAATTAATAGCCTAAGATTTAGGATCTTAATAATGCAAACTAAAGAGGATTGTTATTAAAGTTATTCATGCATGAAATTGAATGCATCTCTAGGGTGTGTTGGCTTGACGGAGTTGAGCTGTATTAAGGGAATTATTTTTGTCTCAATCAGTCAAGAATGTCTCAACTGAATAAGAATAATATTTTTTAGAAAAATAAGTGGGTCTCTTACTTATTTACTTAATTTGTTCGGTATGAAAGCAAAATAATATTACCCTAAAAGTATTTGTATATAATATAGACAAGTATTATGTGAGATAGGGAAGGGAATAGGGTGTGGGATGGTGGGGATGGTGGGGATGGGTATTATGGAAGGTGGAGTGAAGATGAGGATTGTGGTCGTGGTTGGGGGGGGGGGGGAGGAACACAATCGCTAACAAAAAGAAAATAAAATAGAGACGATGACTTTCATCATTAATTAAACATAAAAAATAGTCGCAAGCCCTATTAAACGACATACAATTAAAGATGAATACTGTACAATAAGTTTTTCTAGAACCAAGATATTTAGCAATAGATTAACAATGAATTTCATAGAATATTAAATAAAGATATTACCTTACTTGAAAGTAGAGATTTAAAAAGATACAATGCTTGTGAGATTTCAGTTCATCGAGGATTTCTTTGAAATATTGATTAGTATTAGTATTCTCCAATATTTTCTCATTAGATTTATCACCTTCTTCTTTATTTGGCGCTATTCTTTCTTCAGCTTCCAATTTTCACAAACAGAGAAAGCATTTCATATATAAATATAGAATAAATAAAGATATATCCGTCATCAGATTATTTTCTTATTGTCAAACTTATAAAAAAAAGGATATGCAATTTCACCCTCTTAGGGTTATTATTGAAAATTAAAAATTACCATGGTGAATAATATATGTATTTGATAAGAGATAGACAAATAATCTTTGAGAAACAAAAATCTTAAACATAACCAAGAGTTGCTAGTTTGGAAAGACATTATCAAAGATATGAAATTTTTGCTCTTTAAACAATTTAACTTATTAAAAATTTTGATTTTTTCTTTTTAACATTATTCAATGTACTAAAAAAAATAGATCTACAAACACACATATGGACAATAATAAAATAATGCATAATTATATGGAACCAAGTATCAAAGCTAGCAATCAATTAGTAATTTTTATGAAAAAAACACATGAATTAACTATAAATTTGTTGTTAAAAATTTTGTAGCTGATAATATATTTTGATAATCTATCACGAAATAAGATTAACAACAAAATTTTTATGTTTAGGGATAGAAATTGTTGTTTTCCATTTTCTTTAGTGATAAAATTGGATCAAGAACATTTCTTTTTGAAAGAAAAAAATTATTATTTTAGTGATTGATTATACTAATTAGTGATATTCTATTTGTTTTCAAAATCAAGATAAGTTGTATGTTCCCTGAGCAATTTTTATTAATTTAAAAAATCAGTATATAAATTAGGATCACATAAGAAATTAATGAACAACCACAATTTTTCAGGCATCATAAACAAAAAAATATATAAAAAGATGGATTTTTTTCCTAATCACAAAAAATAAGAGATAAATCATACTGAATTGATGCATCCTTTGTTTCAAGTCCTTTCTCAATTCAGCTATATAAGTCTTTGTAAGTTTATCTGCCATCAACTTTATGAATGCACTCTCATCATCATCTCCTTCGTTAAAATCTGCCTGACTCTTAAACTGTTCTTTCAAATCCTCATACCTGACCTGACATTCTGTAGGCGACAAGTTAAAACTACACCTATGATAATGAAAATGGCTCTTGAAAAATTTACAGCCACCATGTTCCAATTTTTTGATCCATGACATCGCACTAAACATGCAAGAAACATATCTTCTTGAAGTTTCTCTATTTTTTTTTTTTAAAAAAATTGAGTGTTGTTTTTAGAGCAACTAAATGTCTTGGTGAATTATGATTTAAATTGTTTTTCTTAAAAAGGTCATATCTAGCATTATTACGTAGTTGTTAGATTTGTGAATCTGATTTTGGTCATATATGAATTGAATGAATCAAGACCAACTAATATAAATGTGGAAAAAAAATAAGTGTTATTTGATTGTTTTGTTTTCTATCCTCTTTGCATAAAAATGATAGGTATAATATATAAATAGATATTCAAATTTAACTTCAACTGCAATTAAGCACTCAAACTTTGAGAGTTTATAATTAGGGACCTCAACTCGTATGCAATGTGTCAATTGAGCACTCCAACCTCCAAAATAATCATCTAGACACTTTTAAAATTTATGTGTCATGTCAACATCGGGTGTCTATTAGACACACTAGGAACAAGTTGGAGTGTTTAGTTGTCAGTTGAGACCAAGTTGAGGTGCCTAAATGTGCACTCTCAAAGTTTGAATCTTAATTGCTAGTCGGGCCAAGTTTGAGTGCATATTTATATATAATGCAAAAATCATAATAGTTAATAAAGATCATTCAAATCCAATACTTTATTGTCAAGTATGAATATATATACAGTTAAATCTCTGTTCTGCAGATTATTTACAGTAAGGACTAGTTGGAGTGTTTCACTGTTAGTTGAGACCAAGTTGAGGTGCCTAGATGTGAATTAGTTATAAAATAATACATAAATTCCCTCATAACTAATTTATATATACTAATACCGACATAACTCAAACCAACTACCAAACTACCGTTTTCATAAAGAGGGAGAAAAAATATGAATAATAGCTAATACACCAAACACGTGTTCATATCATCAACATAGTTATGCTGTTTGAAACATACATAATCTAAAAATTAAAAGGAATTTAATGAGAAAAAAACACCAATAATCTACTAAGTCTCACTCCTTAAATTCTCAAAATGTTCTTGTTTTTCCTTGATCCTTCTTCTCCGTTGCCCTTTGCAATCATAATCGAGATCGTCGTTCTTCAATTTCGAAGCCTTATTTTTCAGTGATCTCTCACTCCTCCGGACCGATGACTCACCAACTTCTTGAGTCTGCTTCGCTCAATATACATCTTTTTCTTCAATTTTTGTTTGGCCAATATTGGGTTGCCCACCACAGCTAATCCACACACAACTTCACGAGGAAATAAGGGTTTCTTACCCATTTCTCTCACAACAATAGCTCTGAGTTCAAGCACGGCAGAATATTGAAGAGTTTCTTTCGGGTAATAAACAATGGCATTGTTGAACATCAATAAAAGATCTCTGAAGAAGCTGGCAATTTTCAAATTAGAATAAGCATCTTGTTCTAATTTGTTTTGAATAATTTGTAGATTCATATGCTGCTTAATTTGTTGGATATACTTTGGATTACCCTGAAAAAAAAATAATTAGCACTAAATAAAAAATTAATAACCTAAGATTTAGATCTTAATAATGCAAATTAAAGAGGATTGTTATTAAAGTTATTCATGCATGAAATTAAATGCATCTCTAGGGTGTGTTGTGCTGGACGGAGTTGAGCTGTATTTAGGAAATTATTTTGTCCGTCTCAATCAAGAATGTCTTAACTGGATAAGAAAAATATTGTTTAAAAAAATAAGTGAATTTTTTACTTATTCACTTTTTTTGTTCGGTACGTAAGTAAAAAATATTATCTCAACAGTATTTGTATATAATCTAGATAAGTATTATGTGAGGTAGGGGTGGGATAGGCTGTGGGATGGTGGGGATGGCCGGATGGGTGTTATGGAAGGTGGAGTGAAGATAAGGTGTATAGGAGTTGTATTAAGGGAATTGTTTTGTCTCAACCAATCAAGAATGTCTCAACTGGATAAGAAAATATCTTTTAAGAAAATAAGCGGACGTTTTACTTATTTACTTTAATTTGTTTGATGTGTAACGAAAAATATTATCCTAAAAATATTTATATATAATCTAGACAAGTATTATGTGAGGTAGGGTGTTGAATGGTGGGGATGGGTGCTATGGAAGGTGGAGAGAAGATGAGGTGTGTTTTCAGAGGGGGGACACAATCTATCGCTACCAAAAAATAAAATGGAGACGATAATTTTCGTCGTTAATGAAACATTAAAAAAGATAATCGCAAGCCCTATTGAACAACATATAATTAGAGATAAATATTGCAAAAAAAGAATCTGCTAGATATATACAAGGTATTTACTATAGATTAGCAATAAATTTCATAGAAAATTAAATAAAGATATTACCTGACTGAGAAATGGGGATTCAAAAAGAAAGCAATGCTTGTGAAATTTCAGTTTATCAAGGATTTTTATGAAATCTTGATTAATATTAGTATTCTCCAATATTTTTCATCAGATTTATCACCTTCTTCCCCATTTGGCGCTTTTTTTCTTTCAGCTTCTAATTTCCCCAAACGGAGAAAGTATTTCCTATTTAAATATAGAATAAATTATGTTATCATCAGATTATTTTCTTCTTGTTAAACTTATAAAAAAAGTAAAGAGAATATGCAATTTCACCCTCTTAGGTTATTATTGAAAATTAAAAATTACCATGGCTAATAATATATGCATTTGATGGGTGATGGATAATAATCTTTGAGAAATAAAAATCTTAAACGTAACCAAGAGTTGCTAGTTTGGAAAGACATAACCAAAAATATGAAATTTTTGCTCCTTAAACAATTTAACTTATTAAAAAATTTAATTTTTTCTTTCTAATATTATTCAATGTACTAAAAAATAGATTTGCAAACACACATATGGACAATAATAAAATAATGCATAATTATATGGAGACAAATATCAGAGCTAACAATCAATTAGTAATTTTTATTTAAAAAACACATGAATTAACTATAAAATTTTTTGTTAAAAATTTTGTAGCTGATAATATATTTTGATAATCTATCGTGAAATAAGATTAACAGCGGGGTTTTGATACTTAGTTATAGAAATTATTATTTGCTATTTTCGTTAGTGATAAAATTGAAATCAAGAAATTTTTTTTTCAAAGAAAAAATTAACATTTTATTTGTTGATTGAACCAATTAATGATATTTTATTTATACCCTAAATCAGGTAAATTTTAAGTTCCCTAAGCAATTTTAGATATTTTTTTTTTAAAATCAGTATATAAATTATGATCACACAAGAAATTAATGAAAACCCACAAATTTTCAAGCATCATAAATCAAAAATGAAAAAAATAAAAACAAAAAATAGAAAAAGAGGAATTTTTCTTTTTGCTAATTAAAAAAGATAAAAGATAAATCATATTCAGTTGATGCATATACTTGTTACACATCCTTTCTCAATTCAGCTCTATAAGCCTTCTTAAGTTTATCTGTCATCAACTTTATGAATGCACTCTCATCATCATCTGCTTTGTTAAAATCCGCTTGGCTCTTAACACGTTCTTTTAAATTTTCGTACCTGACCTGATATTCTATAGGTGATAAGTCAAAAGTACACCTATGAAATCAGAAACGGTGCTTGAAAATTTCACAGCCACCATTGGCCAACTTTCTAATCCATAGAGTTGCACTGAACATGCAAGCCACATATTTTCTTGAGTGTTGTTTTTAGATCAACTAAATCTCTTGGTGAATTATGATTTAGTTGCTTTCTTAAAATAGTCATACCTTGCATTAACTAATAAGTAAGTTGTTAGATTTGTGAATCTGATTTTGGTCAATAATAAATTAAATGAATCAAGATCGGCTAATGCAAATGTGAAAAAAGAAATAAGTGTTTTTTTTGTTCTTTATCCTCTTTTTATAAATATATATATATATAGGCACTCAAACTTGACTTCAACTGGCAATTAATCACTCAAAGTTTGAGAGTTTGTATTTAGGCACCTCAACTCATATGGACTGTGTTAGTTGAACACTCAAACTTCAAAAATAATCATCTAGACACTTCCAAAATTTATGTGTCACATCAACATTAGGTGTATATGAGACATATTGGGGACTAGTCGGAGTGTTTAGTTGTCAGCTGAGACCAAGTTGAGGTGCCTAAATATGTACTCTCAAAGTTTGAGTATTAAATTGCTAGTGGAGGTCAAGTTTGAGTGCCTATTTATATATTATGTCAAAATCATAATAGTCTATAAAGTTTATTCAAATCTAATACATTATTTTCGAGCGTGAATATATATATAGTTAAATATATGTTCTACTGATTATATATAGTGGTATCATTTTTTTAAAAAAAATAATTATATATAAATGTGTAAATCCAAACTCAAAGAATCATATAGGGATAATGCATAATCATATTGGGATAATGCATAATACCTTTCAGCCTATGATCGAATTTTTAGGGTACCTTTTCTTTACGAGGGTCCTATTACCCTCTGAACTTTTTAAAAGTGGAATAAGTACCACCTTAACTGCAGAGGTGACACAAATAAGTAAATGAGTAGTTGATGGTGTGCTACACGTGCCCCACAATACATATATTTTATCATTGTAGATATTTTCTTTCTCTTTTTCTTTATCATTAAAATACTCTATTTTCGTTCCTTAATCAATTAAATATTTTTATCTCCTTCCTCTCTATTTTAATCAACTTCAGATCAAACTTTATTCTTCCACTATTTTTCTAAGTTTGTTTTAAAATTCTTTTACTACTCTTATTTCTTTATTTTATTTTTTTGCTGGTTTGGTCTTTTAAAAAATAGTTTTATAAGTCAATAAAAAATATTGATCAAAGATTGAATTTGATATTTAGAGATCGTGATTGAGAGAAAATAATTAAATAAGAACATAAATATTGAAGTACTAAAAAGTATACTACTTAATATGGGAGAGGATTGTGCGGTCATGTGGAAAAATAATAAAAGTCAAAGAACTATTGTTGGAATTTCTATTTTGTCCAATGAGAAACATTATAGACAAGAGATGAAGAAAAGAAATTCTTTTAGAGAAAAATATTAATTGGAAAGAAAAATGTAAGAAAAAATATTTGATATTTATATTAAATAAAGTTTTAACTTCTTTTTTTCGGTTGCTGCTAGTGGTGACGCCGGTTATAATGGTGGCGGAGGGAGTGTAATGTCACGCCCCACCTTGGCGTAACCGGCACCTAATGCCATACTAGACTCTGGACCGACCTAGATGGGCATATGCACCTCTGGTGCATACCAGCCGCACCTATCAAGAAAACAAACAGCTATATCTCGGCTCAAAACATAGCCTTGGGCCAATAAGGTCGCTACATAAACACCAGTATTAAATCAATTAACCCAACAGTTGCAATAATATCATCCTATGCGGGCCAACAAGACCACCATGCCGCTAGTAGATAATATAACTAGGCCTCACACGACCAACAATGCACATCATATCATGTATGGGCCCCACACGGCCAACAACGCACAATTAACCAAGAACTGTAGTCTGCAAGCCTCTAAAGAGTAAAATATTGATGGGGACAGCACCCCAGCCTACTCAAACTCTATACAACAAAAGGTAGTCAAACCTCTAACGTCCGGCAAATTCAGAAGAAAGGAGCTAGCCTGTCTTCTGGATCTGAACCATTACTGAGAAGGTCTTGAACCCTATCTGTTTAGACCTGCAGGCAAGTATGCAGCGCCCCATGCGCGGGCGTCAGTTTGATATGTACAGAATATGTAAGGCAGTAAATAATAACTGAATGTAAGCTGATAAGGAACTGAAAGTAATCAGTAATAAGGGCCAGAAGTCAACCTGAATAACATCACAATATGAACTATTGTTAACAGGTAAATATACCAACAAGAACCTAATCTGGCCCCCATAAGCCTGAAGGTATAAACAACACAGAATAACCTACCTGGGCCCCCATCAGCCCCGGCAAGTGCAAGCAACCCATACTTTTCCTATTTGTACCATTATAGGTCAGTAAGCAAGCTGTAACTAAGGTATACTCGACCTCTGAGTCTATAACTGAGCCTTCTAGGCTTCTGTGACTGTATTTGAGTCGTCTAGACTCCTATAACTATATCTGAGCTGTCTGGGCTCCTGTAACTGTATCTGAGCCGTCTGGACTCCTATAATTGTATCTGAGCCATCTGGGCTCCTTTATGCAAGCTATAGCCCCATAAGAAGATATCTGAACTTAGCCCTTCTAGGCAACATGTAGGTGGACATCTGTATGAGTGGCCAAAGGCATTGGCCCCATGTCTATCAGTTGACAAGATCATTCTATAGGGCGTCAGGTGGTCTATCAGATGACTAACGACTAGGGTTGTTTTGGGCGACCCAATATGACATGCTGAGGGTCATAAGAAGCTATAAGGTCACTGATAACAGGAAATTTACCTCGCAAACTACCACCTAGTTCATCTGGTAATCCTGGTGCTACCAATTGGAAGGTAGGGCTATACTGTCAAGATTCTAGCCTTATAGGCGTCAAGGTACGCCAACAGTCTGTAGGAAAGCATTACTCTCTCTATATATATATATATACAGGCGCCAAAACAGTAAACTATATCACTTAATTGCACCCTATGCTGCCCTGTTTCAACCAAGTATGCTCAACAGCTGACCAGAAGCCTCTATGGCTTCGGTACGGCAGCAACACATCACTAGTCTCTCTAGACGGTAAATGAATGAATGGGGAAATCTCTATGTTGCTTCTAGCGATAGCCAGAACTGAATATAATCTTTCCTGGCAAGGGATACTATATCACAATCTCAATTCGTCTCGTAGAAGCTAACCACAACTAGTACAACCATAAGATACTACGAGAGTACAAGGACAAGAAATAACTTGTCAAAAGAGGCTACCTTAACATACCTCAATGCCAAATTCTTATTTAATCAATCCTGCATTGATCCAGAACTTGTAATCCCTCCGTGTTCTAACTCTTACGTCAAAGGAATAAGGTTGTCCTATTTCAAGAGGCAGCTAACAACTTTACTCAAACAACAGAATAACCACAAGTCATAACACGTCCAATTTGGTCAAAAGCTTACAAATTTTAGAGAATCAGAAGGTAGAAATACTTACTTATCGCTTGTAGACGGTTAGGACTTAATTAGAAGTGATTTCTACGACTTCTACTCGGAGAGACTTCGATAATCCCAGCTAATTCGAAGATATAAATCCGTAGATACGTTCTTCATAGGCCCAAAACTCATAACCTAGAGTGAATTTGCAATTAGATGGGGTTTTGCTGCTTATTCTTTCCTTTATTTGGCGAGAAATTAGAGAGGGAAGTCGCCTAAGTTGTGGGTCTGATTTGGGAAATATTGGAAATGAATTTAACTTGAACAAAGGAGGGGTGTGTGTGTGTGTGTGTATATGTGTGTATTGAGCTGGTGGGCAGGGTGTGCCGTGCTCCCCCCATCACGCCATCCCTTGCGCAGGGGAGGATTGTGCGACGCAACGCCTGGTGCGCCCTGCCCCTGGCCCCGACCTTCCACTCGTTCGACAACGTGCTCGCGTGTTCCACCTCTAAGACTTCTCCTGCACGCGTTATATCCTAAACTCTCAACATACATATGCATGCATCGGTTAAACAATGAAAACTTAGGGGTGTAACATGTAGGTGGCGGTGAGGAGGTGATAAATATAGAGAAAGAAAAAGCATGGAAAAAGAAAAAGAAAAATAGAAAATATATCTGGTTAATAAAAAGAAAAATTAAAATTTTATACTTCTCACTCTCTTTAAGAGAGTAAGATACACTACCCTCTCCGCCACTTAGTGCTAAGGGAGTAAATAATTTAACTTTAAAATAGTTGAGGAGGGTAATAAAACCCCGTAAATAAAATGTGTGTCCCAGAAAATTCGATCTATAGATTGAGGATACTTATGCATTATCCCAATCATATAACGCAAATATGATTGGATGCACATTTCTAAATGAGGTTAGAAATTCAAATCTTATACCTTTCTTATTTTTTTATTTCTAAAATTGGATAACTCCTCTTTTAAGTGGTTACTGATAGCACTTCTTGCATTTTAATTTTAGATTTTTTTTCTTTTATTGATTTTGATTTATTTTTTTAAATTTTCAATCTTCTCATTGAAATTTCTAATTTTTTTTGTTTTATCATCTTAAAATTTTATATCATTAAATTAGATGTATATATTAAAAGTAGTGATAATAAATGATAAAGTATATTGTAAATAGGTTCAATCAATCCCAATATTTTCAGCACGGAATATAGCTATATAACTCCCCCACCCCCCCTTCCTCTAAAAAATTTTTTAAAAGATACGAACTAATTCTGAATCTATAATTTAAAAAGTTTAATGAATTCAATGATAAGAATCTAAAGGTCATATTAGTCAATTTTATATCTCAGATCTATGTCTTCGTAATAACGCATTTTTCCTCATGACATTCTGAATTCGCCTCTAATTTTGCGTTAGTAGGTTTCGGAGAAAAACTGCACCCCTGAGGTGTGATATAGACACCTACCCTATACATATACTAATGACTTCTTCCACAACTCAAATATGTAACTCAAACCATAACATATTCAAGAAAAATAATTACCACAAATACTATTTTGAATTGCAGTGTATTTGCATTGAACCCTATAATTTGCTTGAAATTTGTCAAATCATTCAACTCAATTGAGGAAGTTTTGAGTTCTGATAACAGTTACAAAAAGCGATAAATTTGTGGAAATTTACTGCTCCTTTTGTTTTAGTTTTTTTCCTTTTTATATACACGGTTAGTATAATAAAATTTAAATAACCTTTTGAAAGAAATAATGGTTTATGTTGAACTCTTCCATAAAGAGATATAAAAAATAATACAGTGAAGGGTGGAAAAACATCTAAAGTATTACGGTTTTTGAGTTTCATACTCGAACAATCGGATGCGTGAGTTTCCTACGTACTCTATCACCGAATATTTATCGAAGCGCACTTAAACTATCAGTTCTCTTTCTCTACCTGAATGATTGTGATATGTTTCAAGTAAAAAAATGAACAATTAATAGTAAGGTATATTTTGATAAACATTTGATAATAATTCAGGTAGGAAAAATAAATACCTGATATAGTTCAAGTAAGAAACTAAGAAACAAAAAAACTTGAATACTTTAGATGTATTTTTTGATACTTCATTCAAAATAATATGAACAATTGATAAGCCATGAAATTACGGCTTAATTTTCAGCAAAAACATAAAATTCTTTAAGTTTTCCATAAAGAGAGTGAAAAAAAAAAGAACATTAACTAACACACCAAACATTTGTTCATATCATCAACAGAATTATGTTGTTGTTCAAAATACACATAACTTGGAAAGAAAAAGAGGTAGTTAATGAGGACAAAAACACCAATAATCCACTAAGTTTCACTTCTTATTCACAAAACATTCTTAGTTTTTCTTGTTATTCAGTTTCGAAGCCTTATTTTTCAGTGATCTCTCACTCCTTTGGACCGATGACTCGCCAACTTCTTGAGCTCTGCTTCACGCATTATACGTCTTTTTTGCCAATTTTTATTTGGCCAATATTGGGTTGCCCACCGCAGCTAATCCACACACAACTTCATGAGGAAATAAGGGTTTCTTACCCATTTCTCTCACAATAATAACTCTGAGTTCAAGCGCGACAGAATATTATGAGTTTCTGTCGAGTAATAAACAATGGCGTTGTTGAATATCAACAAGAGATCTCTGAAGAATCTAGCAGTTTTCAAATTAAAATAAGCATTTTGTTCTAACTTATTTTGAATAATTTATAGATCCATATGTTGCTTAATTTGTTGGATATACTCTGGATTACCCTGGAAAAAAAAATTAGCACTAAATAAGAAATTAATAACCTAAGATTTAGGATCTTAACAATGCAAATTAAAGAGGATTGCTATTAAAGTTATTCATGCATGAAATTGCATACATCTCTAGGGTGTGTTGTGCTGGACGAAGTTGAGCTGTATTAGGGGAATTGTTTGTCTATCTCAATCAAGAATGTCTCAACTGGATGAAAGAAAAAATTCTTCCTGAAAATAACCAGATTTTTTACTAATTCACTTTAATTTGTTTGATACATAAATAAAAAATACTATCCTAAAAGTATTTGTATATAATCTAGACAAGTGTTATGTGAGGTAGGGGTGAGGGTAGATTGTGGGATGGTGGGGATGGCGGGATGGGTGTTATGGAGGGTGGAGTGAAGATAAGGTGTATAAAAGTGTGTGTGTGTGTGTGTGGAGGGGGGGGGGGGTTGTCGGAGTTGAGTTGTATTGAGGGAATTGTTTTGTCTCAATCAATCAAGAATATCTCAACTAGATAAGAAAACATATTTTAAGAAAATAAGCAGGCTTTTTTTACTTATTTACTTTAATTTGTTCGATGCATAAACAAAAAATATTATCCTAAAAGTATTTGTATATGATCTAGACAAGTATTATGTGAAGTTGGGTGTTGAATGGTAAAGATGAGTGCTATGGAAGATGGAGTGAAGAAGAGGTGTATTTGGGGGGGGGGGAGGGGCGGGGATAAGACAATAAATCGCTACCAAAGAAAATAAAATAGAGATTATAACTTTCTTTGTTAATTAAACATTAAAAAAGATAGTCACAAGCCCTATTGAATGACATATAATTAGCGATGAATATACAAGGTGTTTAGCAATAGATTAGCAATGAATTTCATAAAAAATTAAATAAAGATATTACCTGACTGGGAAGTGAAGAGTCAAAAAAGACAACAATACTTGTGAGATTTTAGTTCATCAAAATTCTTATGAAATCTTGATTAATATTAATATTCACCAATATTTTCTCATTAGGTTTATCACCTTCTTCCTCATTTGACGCTATTCTTTTTCAGCTTCCAATTTGCACGCACGGAAAAAATATTTCCTATATTAACGTAGAATAAATAAAAATATATCAGTCATCAGATTTCTTGTTGTCAAACATATAAAAGAAAGAGAATATGCAATTTCACCCTCTTAGGGTTATTATTGAAATATAGAAATCATCGAGGTGAGTAATATATACACTTGATGAGAGACAATAAATAATTGTACAAACTCTTTGAGAAATAAATATCATAAACATAACCAAGAGTTGCTAGTTTGCAAAGACGTAATCAAAAATATGAAATTCTTACTCTTTAAACAATTTAACTTATTAAAATTTTTAATTTTTCTTTTTAATATTATTCAATGTACTTAAAAAATAGATCTACAAACACGCATATGGATAATAACAAAATAATGCATAATCATATGAAGTCAAGTATCAAAGCTAACAATCGATTAGTAATTTTTATTTAAAAAAATCATGAATTAACTATAAAATTTGTAGTTAAAAATTTTGTAGCAAATAATATTTTTTAATAATCTATCATGAAATAAGATCAATAACAAAATTTTGATGTTTAGGGACAGAAATTGTTGTTTGCTATTTTCTTCAGTGATAAAATTAGATCAAGAACATTTCTTTTCGAAAGAAAAAAATTATTATTTTAGTGATTGATTATACCAATTAGTTATATTCTATTTATTTCCAAAATCAAGATAAGTTTTTTATGTTCCCCAAGCAATTTTTTAATTTAAAAATCAGTATATAAATTAGGATCACACAAGAAATTACTGAAAGACCAAAAATTTTTCAAGCATCATAAACCAAAAAAAAATCAAAAAGAAGAATTTAATGGATTTTTTTTGCTAATTATTTTTTTTTAAAAAGAAAGATAAATCATACTGAATTGATGCATCCGTTCGTTTCAGGTCCTTTCTCAATTCAGCTATATAAATCTTTGTAAGTTTATCTGCCATCAACTTTATGAATGTACTCTCATCATCATCTCCCTCGTTAAAATCTGCTTGACTCTTAAAATGTTCTTTCAAATCCTCATATCTGACCTGACATTCTATAGGTGACAAGTTAAATCTACACCTACGATAGTGAAAAATGGCTCGTGAAAAATTCACTACCACCATGTTTCAATTTTTTTAATCCATGACGTTGCACTAAACATGCAAGCAACATATCTTCTTGAAGTTTCTCCATGTTTTTGAAAAATATTTTGAGTGCTGTTTTTAGAGCAACTAAATGTCTTGGTGAATTATGATTTAATTGTTTTACTTAAAATGATCATACCTAGCATTAATGAGTAATTGTTAGCTTTTTGAATCTGGTTTTGGTCATATATATGAATTGAATGAATCAAGCCCAGCTAATATAAATGTGGAAAAAAGAAATAAGTGTTATTTGATTTTTTTTGTTTTCTATCCTTATTTGATTTTTGTTTTGTTTTCTATCCTCTTTGTAAAAAAATCGTAGGCATAATATATAAATAGACACTTAAATTGAACTTTAACTGACAATTAAACATTCAAACTTTGAGAGTTTATATTTAGGCACCTCAACTCGTATGCACTGTGTTAGTTGAGCACTCTAACTTCTAAAATGATCATCTAGACACTTTCGAAATTTATGTGTCACGTTAGCATCGGGTGAAGTGTCTATGAGACACACTGGAAACTAGTTGGAGTGTTTAATTGTCAGTTGAGACCAAGTTGAGGTGCCTAAATGTGCACTCTCAAAGTTTGAGTGCTTAATTGTTAGTCGGGGTCAAATTTGAGTGCCTATTTATATATTATACCAAAATCATAATAATCTATAAAGTTCATTCAAATTCAATACTTTATTGTCGAGCATGAATATATATATATATATATATATATATATATATATATATATATATATATATATATATATATATATATATATATATATATATATACAGTTAAATCTCTATTCTGCAAATTATATACAGTAAGGACTAGTTGAGTATTTAGTTTTTAGTTGAGACCAAGTTGAAGTGCCTTGATGTGAATTAGTTTTTAAAATAATACATAAATTCTTTCATAACTAATTTATATATTACTAATACCAACATAACTCAAATCAGCTACCAAACGACCGTCTTCTATAAAGAGAGGGAAAAAATATGAATAATAGCTAACACACTAAACATTTGTTCATATCATCAACATAGTTATGTTATTCGAAACACACATAATCTAAAAATTGAAAGGCAGTTAATGAGGAAAAAAACACCAATAATATACTAAGTTTCACTCCTTAAATTCCCAAAATGTTCTTATTTTTTCTTGTCCTTCTTCTCCATTGCCCTTTGCAATCATAATCGGGGTCATCATTCTTCAATGAAGCCTTATTTTTTAGTTATCTCTCACTCCTCCGGACTGATGACTCACCAACTTCTTGAGCTCTACTTTGCGCATTATACGTCTTTTTCTGCAATTTTTATTTGGCCAACATTGGGTTGCCCACTGCAACTAATCCACACACAACTTCACGAGGAAATAAGGGTTTCTTACCTATTTCTCTCACAACAATAGCTCTGAGTTCAAGTGCGGCAGAACGTTGATGAGTTTTTGTCGGATAATAAACAATAGCGTTGTTGAACATCAACAAGAGATCTCTGAAGAAGTTGATAGTTTTCAAATTAGAATAAGCATCTTGTTCTAACTTGTTTTGAATAGTTTGTAGATCTATATGCTGCTTAATTTATTGGATATACTCTATATTACCCTGAAAAAAAAATAATTAACATTAAATAAAAAATTAATAACCTAAGATTTAGAACTTAATAATGCAAATTAAAGAGGATTGCTATTAAAGTTATTCATGCATGAAATTAATCTCTAGGGTGTGTTGTGCTGGTAGGAGTTGAGCTATATTGAGGGAATTATTTTGTTTGTCTCAATCAAGAATGTCTCAACTGGATAAGAAAAATAATTTTCAAGAAAATAAGTGAATTTTTTACTTATTTACTTACGTAAGTAAAGAATATTATCCTAAAAGTATTTGTATATAATCTAGACAAGTATTATGTAAGGTAAGGGCAGGGCAGGGTGTGAAATGGTGGGCATTGCTGGATGGGTGCTATGGAGGGTGGAGCGAAGATAAGGTGTGTAGGAGTGTGTGTGTGGCAGCTTGACGGAGTTGAGTTGTATTGAGGAAATTATTTTATATTAATCAATCAAGAATATCTCAAATGGATAAGAAAATAAGCGGATTTTTTTTACTTATTTTCTCTAATTTGTTCGATTTGTAAACAAAAATACTATCCTAAAGGTAGGGTGCTGAATGGTGGGGATGGATGCTATGGAAGGTGGAGTGAAGATGAGGTGTATTTGGAGGGGGCGGGAGAAGAGGGGGGGGGGACACAATCTATCGCTACCAAAAAAATAAAATAGAGATGATAACTTTCATCGTTAATTAAACATTAAAAAGATAGTCGCAAGCCCTATTGAACGACATATAATTAGCAATGAATTTAATAGAAAATTAAATAAAGATATTACTTGACTGGGAAGTGGAGATTCAAAAAGACAACAATACTTGTGAGATTTCAGTTTATCAAGGAATTTTTTGAAATCTTGATTAATATTAGTATTCTTCAATATTTTCTCATTAGGTTTATCACCTTCTTCCTCATTTGACGCTATTCTTTCTTCAGCTTTCAATTTGCACAAAAGGAGAAAACATTTTCTATATAAATATAGAATAAATAAAGATATATCCGTCATCAGATTATTTTCTTATTGTCAAACTTATAAAACAAATAAAAAAGAAGAGGATATGCAATTTCACCCTCTTAGGGTTATTATTGAAAATTAAAAATTACCATGGCTCATAGTATATGCATTTAATGAGAGATAGACAAATAATCTTTGAGAAATAAAAATCATAAACATAACCAAGAGTTGCTAGTTTGGAAAGAAATAATCAAAGATATGAATTTTTTGCTCTTTAAACAATTTAACTTATTAAAAATTTTAACTTTTTTCTTTTTAATATTATTTAGTGTACTAAAAAATAGATTTACAAACACAAATTTATATATATATATATATATATATATATATATATATATAAAAGGAGGTTATAGGCATGCTTCTATGACCTCCATTTCTATTTATCTTTTTTGTGATTTTTTTGAATTATTTTCTCTATTTAAATTCTATACATAATTGGATATTTCAAAAGACAATGCCTTAATTTCTTAGTTAATCTCAAGAGACAAAGAATTTGAAAAGTTAAATTAACATACATACATACATATATATATATATATATATATATATATATATATATATATATATAAAGAGAGAGAGAGAGAGAGAGAGAGAGAGAGAGAGGTTATAGGCATAATCCTATGAACTCCATTCCTATTTATCTTTTTTGTGATTTTTTTGAATATTTTCTCTATTTTAAACTCTATACATAATTGGATATTTCAAAAGACAATGCCTTAATTTCTTAGTTAATCTCAAGAGGCAAAGAATTTGAAAAGTTAAATTAACATGCATACATACATACATACATACATACATACATATATATATATATATATATATATATATATATATATTGACCAAAAAAACTTTTTTAAGTCTTCTTTTAATTATAAAATGACATAATATCTCCTATTATTTGAAATATTTTTTTCTTTATTTAATTTATTTACAAGGAGTAACTACTCATAATTCACACATCTTTAATTTATACTCTTAATAATATCCACAATTTTCAAACTTTTCATATCCATAACCCCCATTTAATTTATAAGTTTGTGATGCCTAATGATATTCCTTAATTTTGCCTATTTAAACTCAAATTTTGTTGGCCACAAATATGCTGGTAATGTGATAATCTTAGTACTAATAAAGACGAAAAATTGTTGGGCATTAGTATGTGGCATTTTAAATAGATCAAAGGGCAGAAGCTCCTCATCGGAATGTCTATTACATATATGTTATATGTGGTCCATTGTCATAATATAGAAAATTGTTATACTTGCTTTGAGAATGATTGTCTACATTTTTTGTGTATTTTATGTTATTATAATTAAATACATTATTTTATTTATTTATAACTGAGTTAATTTTTTTTAATTGGTAGTATATGATGAAGAGTTTTGACATATCTTTCAGGAGCAACATGATAGTGGATCTACTTGTTAAGGAAGGCAATAGAAGAAATTTTTTTGAAGCATTATAAAGAATTACTTTTGCTAGAGATTTTTTTTTTACTTTGGCTAATTGTAATATTAACTTAGCTATACATATTTACAACACTACTTATTTGGTCCTCTACGATCCTACTTTTTATTATGAAGCATAATTTATATAATTATCTTATTTTAATCAAAAGAATCATGATTAGGATTTTCATTTTAATTATTCTCATAAAGAAAATTAAAAGATGAAATAATTCGTTTTATGTTGTCATTGTAATTTTTTTGCATGTGTAATAATTTATTTTTTTCCTTGTTCTTTTCTTGCTTGAAGTGTATTTATAATTTTTTTAATTTTTTATTACTTTTATGTAATGATGTAGATTATTTATTAAATGACTTAACAACATAATTACGAAAATCTATATCTATATATTATATAATTATGATATTTGAAATAGTAATATGGCACATCTCTTATGAAGCCAAGCATTTATCTTTGTTCTTTCTTATTTGACTTTCTACTCATTTGCGTTATTTATTTATTTATTTATTTTTATAAATAAAATTAATGCATAATGATTAATGTATTTAATACCTAATAAAATTATACGTTCAAATTATTTATAACTCATATCTCTTCATCATCCTTATAAGTTTTACTCTTAACTATTATTTATAACTCTTATATGTTTTATTTTGATAATTTTTAAAAATATTTATTTAATATGTAAAAGATTATTAGTAAATAAATGTAATAATAGAGAGATAATAAAGAAGTTCAAAAGTTCTTTTAAAGAAATCTAGATTGATGTTTCAAAATATGACCCCATACTCCATTTATTTCACCATTCATACACTTTAAAAAAAAATTGTTCTACTATGTACATATGAATGATGTGTACTTAAAAAGAAGCAAATTATATCTATTATGTATATTAAAAAAACATGAAAGAATATATCATGTCTGGGATGAAGACAAAGATTTACATTGTCTTCTGTCTACTGACCTAAATATAGATGTTACATACTATTTCATTAAAATTAAAAACTATCAATCTGTAAAATTATAATATATAAATGTGTGTGTTTATATTATATATATATATATATATATATATATATATATGTATATAATTTTACAACTGCGCAAAGCGCGGATAATTTCACTAGTATGGACAATAACAAAAGTCAATACTAACGTATAATTATATGGAGCCAAGTATCAAAGCTAACAATCAATTAGTAATTTTTACTAAAAAAAATATGAATTAACTATAAAATTTCTAGTTAAAAAATTTGTAGCTAATAATATACTATGATAATCTATCGCGAAATAAGATTAATATCGTAGTTTTGATACTTAGTGACAGAAATTGTTCTTTGCTATTTTCTTTAGTGATAAAATTGATATTGCGAACATTTCTTTTTCAAAAAAAAAAATTAACATTTTAGTTGTTGATTGAACCAATTAGTGATATTTTATTTGTACCCTAAATCAAGATAAGTTATATGTTCCCTAAGCAATTTTAGATTTTTATTTTTTTTAAAAAATCAGTATATAAATTAGGATCACACAAGAAATTAATGAAAACCCACAATTTTTCAAGCATCATAAATCAAAAAAGAAAAAAATAAAAACGAAAAATAAAAAAAAGAGGGACCTTTTTCTTTGTTGCTAATTATAAAAGATAAAAGATAAATCATACTTAGTTGATGCATATGCTTGTTTCATGTCCTTTCTTAATTCAGCTCTATAAGCCTTCTTAAGTTTATCTGCCATCAACTTTAGGAATGCACTCTCATCATCATCTGCTTCTTTAAAATCCGCCTGATTCTTAAAATATTCTTTCAAATTCTCGTATCTGACCTGACATTTTGTAGGTGATATGTCAAAAGTACACTTATGATAATAAAAAATGGTGCTTGAAAGCTCTGGCTCTTCTCTGTTTTTTCCTTTTAGAACAATCATAGTTCGCCACTAAACACCATGCTATAATCGAAAAACACTACCTCCATCTCCTTGATCCGTCCAAATACCACCAGTGAATCAACACCGGTCCACCCCAATACAACAAAATAAATCATCAGATTTCTGTTGTTACACCATTAGTCTCAAACTAGTAGCAAAACAGTTGAGTCGAAAGGAGTTGCTAAAGGCTTCCAATCGTCGTCTTCGGTCAATGCTTCTGCTCTTTTGAAGCTCGTAATCTCACTAATGGAAGAGACAAATGGAGGAAAAATTTTCAATTAAAATGAAAAAATTCAAAAATTAGGAAAGAGAAAAAGAATTTTAATTAAGAAAAAAAAAAGATTTAATGCTTAAAAATATGTGAAGCGCGTGTAATACACTATAGAATACACACTTGGTTATCTATGCGACATCAACACTTGGGATGATAATTATTCCATTTTATAATAATTTAGGGGCAACAGGAATCCCGTAAAAAAAAGTGTATCCTTGAAATTTTGATCATAGGTTAGAAAGATATTTATGCATTTTCTCTAAAACTAACTATTGAAATCATGAATGATATCTTGATGAATTTACACTTTTAAATTCACTTTCTTCTTTCTTTTCTCTTCATTAGCAAATAGGAAAAAATAATTTTAAAAATATTTTATTTATATTTTTATTCTTATAAGAAATATTTTTAAATCCATATTTTTTAGGTTTTCCAATTCACTTTCTTAATGAAAATAGTATAAACCGTCAACCCATCCAAAAGCTGGCCTATCTAATATTGGGGAAGGTCCATATTTAATAGGGCAATTCTCTTCTTGAATGACTGAACCCTAAACTTCAAATTAAGCGGCCAATCTTCTTGCGTCCGCACCTTTTCACAGAAACCGGAACTCGCCGCACACAAAGTTTCCGCTAAGGTTTGATATCTGCAAATCAATTTTCAACTACTTTCTGCGTGTTTTTTTCTTTCCGGTTGTGGGATGAAGTAAGAGTCCTACTTTATGCATGAACTAGTTGGAATTTCTAGTTCTAGTGATCCATTAACGATTTTATTATTATTTTCGGCTTGAAGTGGTGTGTTTGGGGATATGCTTTTAGGTTTTGATTATCACAATACACCAAATCTAGTTTATTTTGATTCTCTCTGTTTCATGTTGACCTTCCAATCAAGTTTGCATGCTCTGTTTAGCTCGAACGGCTTATAATCTAAGGAATTCTTACAAAAGGTTAGCGAAGTTTTTTTTTTTTTTTTTGGTGTGCCTGATGATGAGTTTGCGGCTTTTGCTGTTATGTTTTTGATTTTGGTTTTTGAGTTGTTGAAAACAAAAAGAGGGGGAAGGTTTGTAATATTGATTGACCAATTCTTCAGTCATGGAAGCTGAACCTAAAGGAATAGATCATGGATACTGGTTTCCTACAGTGAACTAGTGAAACTAACGAAGGAGTACCAAATGCTGATGGTGACGAAGGTTACCCGACTTTCGGTGGACTTGGAGCCTTGAAGTTAGGGTGTTACTATTACAAGTTCACATTCACAGCCGATATGGGGTTGAGAATGCTAAAAACGTCTCCTTTTGCTAAGTTTGTACTTCAACTCGATACACATAAACTGTCATTTGGGCTTTTTATTCCCAAGGAATAGTAATCTGGGTTGGACTTTGGATTGTTTTCATTGGGAATATCTGTTCAATTATTATCTGATTTACTTGAGGTAGTGTTCTTGTCAGCATATTCACGTTTGGTCTGTACTACAATACACGTTGCTTGTCATTTTATTTAGTCAATTCATATATGATCTTTTTTGTGGATTCCTTAGGTAGCTCAAGTATGGCAACTCCTGAGGCAGCTCCGGCTTCCTTAGGACCTCGTTATGCACCCGATGATCCAACTTTACCACAACCTTGGAAGGGCTTAATTGATGGTAGTACCGGGTTATTGTACTACTGGAATCCAGAAACTAATGTTACACAGTATGAGAAGCCATTGGCTTTACCTCCTCCACTGCCGCCTGGTCCACCTCCGGAAGCTTCTGCACCTAAGTTGGCTCCTATACCAGGAGCTAGCACAGTGCAACAAAACGATAGTCAAGGCCAACAGAGCCAGCAGGCCTTTGCTCAACATGGACAACAAATGATGCAGATGTCGCAACATCCACAAGTAACACAACAGGTACCACATGGATCACAAGGTGCTTCAACAGGGCAGCAACAAGGATCACCAGCTGGTCCTGCCATGCAACAGGTATCCTTTATGCCGCAGCTTCGGTCTCAAATGATCCAGCAACCTGGTCATCAGATGCCATCTCAAATGGGACAAACTCCTAATCAACCAGGGCCACATGTTTCTCAACCAGCAATGCAACAAATAATGCCACAGACACTTGGTTCCCAAGCACAAGCATTCCCAAGCTTACAAATGGGACAATCACCTGGTTATCAATTTTCTCATCACCAGGCACAGCATGCTGCTTATCCACAAAATTTGCCTCCACAGGGACAGCAAATTCCACAGCAGCAAAATCAGCATGTTCCACAGAATCAACAGTTTTCCCTTCAACAAGAGCATAAAGTGGGATTTCAGCAAAGGGAAGATGTTGATTTCGCCCAAGGGAAGCAAGTCGGGTTTTCGCCACAACAAGTTCAGCAAACTGGTGCATCATCTGCGCAGAATCTGCCTGTGGGGACTGGTTCTGTTATCCGACCTCAGATGTCTGCTCAGCCTGCTCAAGCTTTGCAGTTTGGTGGTTCTTCTGCAAGTGTTCAACAACCATCATCTTTGGGTCAATGGCAGCAAAATACAAATGATTCAGGTCACAAGCTGCCTGGTCCACATTTTCCGGGTCAGATGGGCTCTAGTATGGCACATGGTCATGATCTGGATACTCCCCCAGTTGGATCAAAGGGTTATGAGGAAAACACACTTGGAAGAGGAAATGACTATTATTACAACAGTAACATGGATGGTCGAATTAGGCCTCCGCCTCAGCAACCCAAGCTTGCAGCTATACCTGTAGCAAGAAATCAACATGTATGTTATTTCCATATAATTCGTTGCGTTCTTTATTAGATGTGACTTTCCAGGTCCATGTATATTTTCAGTTTCTACATGCAATACATTTCGTCTGTTGTTAGCAACTTTATATGACATGTTGCCAGAATCCTTCATCCTTGTCATAAAACTTTTTCACTTCATACTTTTTAAGATAATTTTACAGAATATTTTTTCCGATTGTGAATGTTTTCGTATGACATTTGAATTGCTTCTAAAGTTTCCCTAACCAATGAGACACTAAATGCAAACATTTGTTGCTGCCATTGTTCATTTAGGAAATGAGAATGGGTGATCCTCTGCTTCAAAATCCAGTAAAAGCTCTTCCGAGTGGATTCAATAGCATGGGCGGTCCTCCAATGCAAAATATCTATGGTCAAGCAGCTGGTGGCCCTCCATTTCCAAATCCTAATCTCATGCGACCACCTGGAGCACTCACCGGACCTGCAGGAGCCATTCATCCATCGTCGGTTGAGGTTTACCTTCAGAAGCATGAAGTGACCGCAACAGTATGTATCCCATCGTCATCTTTGCTTTAAGCCAATTTTTCCCTTCACGCATAGGGATGGAACCTTATCATGTTTATCAGCCAGTCTGGCTTTTGAGCTCTTAGAGATTTCATGGTCTTTCTGCTATGTTCTAAATGATCACCTTTGCGCAATGTTATCATTTGAAATCCAAGTGCTTGTCATATAGCTTTTTGATTGATCAGCGGTTGCCATATAATTATGGAGTAAAACTAGCATTATTTCAAGTAATGGAATATTAAAAATAATATAGGAATATGTGAAAACAGCAGTTTCTTACATATAGACTGAAATTTTCAAGTAAATAAATCAAAGTAGCATTATATGTATGACCCCCAACTAGGCAACCTCCCCCCTCCTTTAAATAGGACGTCACAGGATTAAACTCAACTATCTGAGAAGAGGGGGGTTTTGGGATGGGGTATGCTTTATTTATGGAATACATCTCTAATTAATATCTCTGGGGTTATTTCTAGCAATTTATGTGTTGGTTGTGAAGTTGTGTTTGTCGTAGCACAACCAAAAGTTATCCGAGGGCCATCTGACTAGAAGAGAATTTTTTTGTTGTGAGGACATTTTTGCTGCCTTAGCTCATCGTATCTCCTAAGTTCATGTTTTAAAAAGCAGTTAGAGATGCTGTTAATTTTACTGTTCCTCTTTTTGGCATCAGGCTTGTGGATTTATTTCATTAAAATTTTTATCCCTGTTTTTCTGATTCTTCTTCTTTTTTGTTTGGCTATGACTTGTGATCTTTACTCTTTAAGGAGAAAAGTAGATACAAGTGTAACATTTTTATATTGTTTTGGCATGGTATCTTCATATCCTATAGGGAAAGGACCAAAAATTCCCTTGAACTATTGAAAATAGGTCAAGCTTACCCCTCCTTACGTTTTTGGGTCAAAATGCCCTTGCCATTATATTTTTGGCTCAAAAATACCCTTCCAACTATCAACATGGACCAAAAATACCCCTCGTTGTTCAAGACAAGGTAAATGGGCCAATTTTTCCCTTGAACTATTTGAGATGGGATAATTTTGTTGTCAATTTAGAGTTCAGAACAAGTGTTCTTAATTTTAAGGATTCGTATAAAAATTTATTTTTGGAGATTATGAGATTAATTTAACTATATTAAATGACAATTTGTATCCAATGCCAATTTTATGAAATATAAAAATTTAATTACAAATACAAAATTTTCAACTAAACATGATTCCATTATTTCTTTTCAAAACTATTATATTGGCTCTCGACTGAAATCTGGTACGACTTAAAGTTAGAATAAGTAATAAAGCATATCAATGTATAATTGAAATTTGTTTCTTTTATCATATCATTCTTAGAGTTAGTAAGAAAAGGTATAGAAATAACAACTCATACCCAATATGCATGGAACCAGAAGAAAACCATCTTTTTTATTTTTTAAATGGGAAGTGTTTGTACTGATTTTCTTATCTTTTTATATTTCTGACATTCACCCATCCCCTAAAAAATAAAATAAAATAAAAAGAACAGGGGCAGAATTGTCCCATTTCGAATAGAGCAAGGGTAAAATTGAATTTTTTTCCCTTGTTTTGAGATAACCGTAGAAGGAATGGTATTTTGGTCCATTTGGATAGTTGGAGGTATCTTTGAGCCAAAAATGCAACGGCGGGGGTACACGAGGGGTAAATTTGACCTATTTTGAACAGTTCAGGGGTATTTTTGGCCCTTTTCCCTATCCTATAATATGTAAAAGTGTGTTGATAGATGAGCATGACTGACTGGAACTTTCTTGAACTTCTCAGTAGCAAGTTTAAAGTTAAGTGAACAAATATTACTGATAATACAGAATTTGTGCCCATCCAAGTTTATACTTGCTTTAGTAACAACACAAATCCAAAGTCAAGTGTCAAAGAGGCTTGTCTTTGTGAGTTAGAATTTTGTTTTGTGGGAATCACACACTTAAATGTGAGTCCGGGGGCAACTTAAAGGTTAAAAATCATAAATAAAAATGTGGTTGCCTCTACTGACACAAAAGAAACTACTTACATCCAAACAAGAAGAGGCAGCAGCTATGCCAAGCGCTTCTGAGACTTTCTTAAAGTAACTGAAGAATGAGTTATATGCCTGTGCTATATTTACCTGTTGCTTGGGTCATTTTAAATCATTGAATATGACATGTTATTTTGAATCTAGTCATGTCTTTGTCCTTCCTGTCTTCTGCTTGAACCTCTTACACAATCTTTTCGCAAATTCCTCTGAACAACTAGACTATTGATGCTTAGGGGTTCAAATTCCTCCATCTTTGTGGTCATGGTAGTTTTTTTATCATCTATTTTGGGTGTATGTTAGCGGATGCCTATGCTGCATCTGCAATTAAAGTTCTACATTGTTGTAGTACAAGTCATAATTTTTTAGGGCCCTGTGTTGACTACTTTTCCCACTTTTTGGGATTACACTGTGTTGTTGTTGTTGTTGTTGTTTTGTTGACTGCTTTGCTTCTGGTGTTCTGAGTTCTAGTTGAAGTTTATCTCAGAATTGTTTGCATTTGATGTTATTTTATTGGTGTCAATCATTTGTATAAGCTTTGTGGTTTAGATAGTCTTGTACACTAGTCTGCATTTTTCATTTGCTATCCAGGGGTTCCATCGTCTATTCTGAAATTTGTTGGTCCTGATGTTTAATTAATTGTCTAGGGTGGTGATGTCCCTGCTCCATTCATGACATTTGAAGATACTGGCTTTCCGCCAGAAATACTCAGAGAGGTAAGTATTCTTTTCAAGTTTGATTACTTGTTGATTATTTGAAGGATTTTAGGATCTGCTTTGTCCCATTTCCATCTTTATTTTAAAAACATACCACAAGCTTATTGATTGTCCCTTGTCGCAGGTGCGATATCTGCTCCGCAGGAGGAGCACATGTCGTACGCTGTAATGCTATCCTCATAATTTGGCAACTACTATTCTGAGTTTTTGAGGCTGCAAAATGGAATTGGAGCCTCTGTTGCATAGCTCTTGAAGGGTGGTTGGCCCTTCAGACAATAGATGACTGGGGTTTCTAGCTTATTGCTCCGGGTCTTCTGTTTTAGTTGCTCCCTTTTGTTGCCTCGAGTTGCTTCAGTAAGCAACTGCATCCCATGTGTTTCTTTAGGATTCCTCCATTTTTCTGTTTTGTCCTTTTCTCCCTTAAAGATTAAATTAGTTTTCATGCTACTCACTTTAGTATTGTGCTTGGAATTCTCAAGTGTGTGTGTAGATGTGTTCACCATGTCTCCTTTCTATTCATTACGTGTCATGTTTTGCAGATTCAGTTTGCAGGATTCACTTCACCCACTCCCATTCAGGCGCAAACATGGCCCATAGCGTTGCAAAATAGGGATATAGTGGCCATTGCCAAGACAGGTTCTGGCAAAACACTGGGCTATCTAATTCCAGCATTTATCCACCTTAAACGGCGGCGCAATAATCCTCAAAATGGTCCGACAGTGGTGGTCTTATCTCCAACACGAGAGCTTGCCACACAAATACAAGATGAGGCGCTGAAGTTTGGTCGATCTGCAAGGGTTTCTTGCACGGTGAGTTGATATATGACTAGTTTCTCATTTGAACTCTGTTAATTTTTGAAGATTTCGATCAATTCTTCTGTTTCAGTGCTTGTATGGAGGTGCACCTAAAGTTCACCAGTTGAAAGAGCTAGAACGCGGAACAGATATTGTTGTTGCAACTCCTGGTCGGCTTAATGACATCCTTGAAATGAAAAGAATTGACTTTAGACAGGTTTCTCTTCTCGTGCTAGATGAGGCTGATCGAATGCTTGACATGGGTTTTGAACCTCAGATCCGCAAGATTGTAAATGAGATCCCTCCACAAAGACAAACACTTATGTACACAGCAACATGGCCCAAAGAAGTGCGAAAAATAGCTGGTGATCTTCTTCGGAATCCTGTCCAGGTTAATATTGGGAATGTTGATCAGCTTGCAGCAAACAAGTCTATCACACAGGTAACTTGAAGCATTTTATTTCCACTCTCATGTACAATGTCTGGAATATCCATGTTAAGCAACCAGCTAATATAGCATCATCACTTAATTGCCTTTATGTATTTGTCTGCAGCAAAGTTTCCCAACAATTAGTAACTGATCTTAGTAAAAAGTGAATTTTTTCTGGTTTTCAATGTTTCTCCCTTGATCATTGATCTTCCGATTTTGTAAAATCTGAATATGATAAACAGGTAATGACACTGTATTATCATTATTACTTATTGTATTACCCAGTTTCCTTCGTTGTTTGAGTTTGTGTTTCTTGGTTTTTGACAATGTGATAAGATGATTGTGTTCCAGATGGTTGTCGAATTTGAAACATTGACACAGGACACTAAATGCAAACATCCAAACACCGATTTATTCATTTTACTTTGTTTCTTCATGCTTTATGTGGAAACCAGTTTTAAATCTTTTTGTAGTGTAAACAAGTGAGTACTGTTGAGGTTTTTAGCTCCTGTATCAATCTTGAGCGGAACTAATTAGAAATGGAAATGTTGCTTGCTTAGACAAAGATCCCTTTGTTGTGAAACTAGCGTCCTACTATTTTAGATACTGAAATTTCAATTTTTTTCTTTTGGGGTGGGGGGGTGGGGAGGTGGGGGTGCATCACCTCCTTTAACTGGGGGGTATTTCAGCAGCCTCGCTTTTTCTTTTACTCCCCTTTTTATGTGGTTATTGCAAATGTGAAATACTTGTGCAGTACATTGAAGTAGTCCCTCAAATGGAGAAGCAGAGAAGGTTGGAGCAGATTCTTAGATCCCAAGAAAGGGGTTCTAAAGCTATTATATTCTGTTCCACAAAGAAGTTGTGTGACCAACTTGCACGCAGTATTGGTCGAAGTTTTGGAGCTGCAGCTATTCATGGAGACAAGTCCCAGGGTGAGAGGGACTGGGTTCTCAATCAATTTCGCTCTGGTAAGACCCCAATTTTAGTAGCAACTGATGTTGCTGCTAGAGGACTGGACATACCTGATATAAGGTGAGGACTTCCTCTTCGTCCGATGTTCTGAAATTGTTGGATGTGTTCTCCAGAAATTGAAAAAATTTCTATTAATGTGTACTGCTAAATATTATGCTCCTTGTTTTTTAATTTGAAATTGTAGTATCATAGATCGTTTATATCATTTTGAGTTCTCTCTATGCTGCAGAGTGGTGATCAACTATGATTTCCCTACTGGGATTGAGGATTATGTTCACCGAATTGGAAGAACTGGTAGGGCTGGGGCAACTGGTATTTCATACACCTTTTTATCTGATCAGGACTGGAAATATGCTCCTGATCTTGTTAAAGTTCTGGAAGGTGCAAATCAGCAAGTGCCTCCGGATGTGAGAGAGATGGCTTTACGTGCTGGTGGCAGGGATAGAGGTGGCATGAACCGTTCTGATCTTGTCGAGGGTGATGGTGGCCGCACACGTTGGGATTCTGGTGGCCGTGGTGGGATGAGGGATGGTGGGTTTGGTGGTCGTGGTGGGATGAGGGATGGTGGGTTTGGTGGCCGTGGTGGGATGAGGGATGGTGGGTTTGGTGGACCTGGTGGAATGAGGGATGGTGGGTTTGGTGGCCCTGGTGGGATGAGGGATGGTGGGTTTGGTGGGATGAGGGATAGTGGATTTGGTGGCCCTGGTGGGATGAGGGATGGTGGGTTTGGTGGCCGGGGTGGAAGAGAGAGCAACTTTGGTGGCCGTGGTGGGAGAGATGGTCACTTTGGTGGCCGTGGTGGGATGAGGGACAGCCATTTTGGTGGCCGTGGTGGCAGGGGTGGTGCTCATAGTGTTTGGGACAGGAATGATCGGTATGACAATTCAGATGTGCGAGCACGTGGGAGAGGTCGTGGGCGTGGACGTTTTGATAATAGAAGAGACATGCCAAGTCAGAGTCGAGGAGGAAGAAGTTACAGCCCTAGTCCGGAGAGGGTTCGAACATGGGGTAGTAGAAGCAGAAGCAGGAGTCGCAGCAGAAGCAGGAGTTATAGCAGGAGTTACAGCCGGAGCCGGAGCCGCAGCCGCAGCTATAGCCCAAGGCGCAGCCGCAGCCGCAGCCGCAGCCGCAGCCGTAGTTATGATAGATATCAAAGGAGGCCTCGCCAAAGTAAATTTGATCAGATGGAACCAGATCCAGGAATGTCAAGCGTTCAGGTTGCTCCTCCATCCGTGACGCCTCCATTGCCTCTAGGTGCACCAGTTGATGGATTTTCTGGAGCTGCATCAGTGGAATCAAAACCAAATATGGCGGTAGCTCCAGAATCTGGTATGTCACCCATGTCTCCAGGAACACGAGGAAATAGCTTCCCAGGAGCTGAGGTCGCAGAACAGAACCCTTGAATCGGAAGCTCCAATCTGGTGCTATCAATGTACTTCTACGACCTTAGGGGAGGTGCTGCGGAGTAAACTGAATGATGCTCCCATATATATCTATCTATTCTTGAGAGATGGTGTTAAGAGTTTGATTGTGAAATGGATATTTTACTGCAGTAATATGCATGTGCGAAGGACCTAACTATGCTGGTATGTCCAGTATTTACGGGGCGGTTTCCATGGAGGAATGTTGATCGTGGGCAGAGACTGTTCATCCTTATATCGCGGGTCTAGTTCTTTTAGATTGTCTTTTTTCAAACTTCTGGTCACTCACTTCTCCAGACTATTTTCAGTGAGGACTTTTTTCCATCATTATTTTTTCTTTTGGAGGGGATGGGGGTGGAGTCGTGTATGGGTCTGTTTAGAGGATCGTTTTTAATTGTTGTCACAATTGCTTATACCCTAATATCAACTCAAATCGAGTTTATCATTTTTAAAACCGGAAACAATTGGTAAATTTGTAGCTGTTGTTTCGCTTTTATTTATTTTTTCTTTCTTTTTTCTTTTGCATGATCATGTTTCATTGAATAATGTTGAAGATGGATTTTAAATTTGTTATTCCCTAATCATTAGGTTACAAGTGCATGAGAGACTGATTTTTCTTTGGTAGTCAAGTTGGTTTAAGGACTGGGTTCGTGGAGTTATATGCATTTCTTAGTTGGATCGACATTCTAATACAATACTTGCAGTTTTTGTAATATCGGATTGGCGAACGCTGATAATTGATTTAATAAATTTCTATTAATCTGATGGCTGACTACCATTAGTCATTGGAATTGTACTTCAGGTAGGGGAGGGGCCGTGTCGGATATTTAGGGTTGTATTGAAAAAATCTGTTTGAATTTTAGGTGTGATTATCAACTATTAACAATAACATATTCGGGATCAAGGAAGAATGGTGTGTACGCAGGCTGACTTATTTTTATCTTATGAAAATATAGAAGCTGTTCACGATAGATTTTTAAATTTTTGATAAACCTCCCATTCAAATAAGCAAAAAGAATACAATAGACTAAGGAGAAATCTATGTAGTGAAAAAAATACACTAGATGCAGGGCGGATCTATTAAAGGTCTGAGGCCACCCACAAGCTTCGAAGAAATTTTTTTGTATATATATCTTTCTACCGTATAGAAACATGATAAATGGAGTGACAAGGGCATATTTGTCATTTTGCCTCTGTTGAAAAACTATGTCTTTCTCACTATTATCTACACCGAACACAGATCCAAACCATCTAGAAACATCCATTCATTTCCATCTTCTCTCAGGTGTGGATACTCTCCAACAATGTGTTTCTTCACTTTTAAATTTTCAATGGAACTTTTTCGGTTCTCTTTCATCTTCACATGCTGCTTAGTTCTTTGGTTTTCAGTTTTCCATCGGCTTCCTCTGCCTCTTTCCCGGGTGAGTTCTTCTTCCTCCTTAATTTCTTGCTCGGTTTCTAAGTTTAGTAATCTTCTCTCTCTTTGTTTCTATCTTTTGACTTTTGGGTCTTTGAAGATGGACACCTGTATCTAATTTTTCTCATGTTATAAAGATTATTAAGTCTCATAAACCTACAGTATCGTTGGACTTATTGTTCAATGGAGTCTATTTATTTTTTAAAAGCCTATGAATTGAGATTTAACTGAAGGAAAAAACAGGATTTTGTATTGACTTTTTAGTTTCTAGCTACTAAGAAGCGGGAAAATGAACACCTTCTTTGTTTTCCTGTTCAATACTTTTTAAAATCAACTTTTGGACATATTAAATTCTATGGACTTTGATATGTTATTAATGATATAGTATTGCTTTATTCCTTTATAAGCAAATCAGGGGTGGTTGGTCTCAGCAATATAGAATTTGGTCAAAACTTTTGAGCTAAAGCCTAAAATTGTGAGGGTTATGATCGATGAGAATTTCATTCTGGATGGGGGAGGTAGCTTCTCTACTCTTACTTCTACTATTACTTTTCATTTTCTCTGGTGTCTGAGTCGTTATGAGGTGTTGGAGCTTTAAATTGATTTTATTTTGTTCGACGAGTTCACTAAAAGTAGCACGTGTAGATTGTTGCACCATTGAGAATTTGCCCGACAAAAAAATCTAATTAAGAGTGTTACTATTCCCTATGAAGTATTCATATTTTCTCGGGTCTGAATTGGGAATTATGAGTTGGAAAAAAGTTTCTTTCTCCCTAAAGGTTGTCACTTTCATTTACGTTTTTCTCTTTTTCTGGCTTATTTAATAATGCTTCTTGTTTTGTTTTACTCTTGGAGAATGAGTTTGGATTTGTTGTTTGAGCATTATTTTCATTCTGGTGTAGCACTCCACCTAATGAACAGCCAAGTTTGCCCAACTTTTGTGAGCTTTCTCCCACTTATATTTTTGTCTCTCTGTCTCTATGTTTGTTTTCTCTAGAGACTAGAATCACTTGATCCTTCTTTGTCACACTCCGATTAATACTCGTGGTTTTGTAGTATTTTCATTTAGTCAACTTCATATTATCAGCTACTCTACATGAAGCAGTCTTCAAATAAGAGAATTTGAGGTTTTAATGAATGACTTGCAAATATTAATCTTTGGTCCATTCAAGGTATTTACGTAGTTCAAACATCTAATATTGTTACTCTTGTTGGTCCTTTTGTTACTTATATTGATTGTGGGTCTAAAATTTTGAGTTATGTTGATCGATTCTGATATTTGTATGTCTGTGGTTTTGATACTTGAAGCTAACCTTCTTGGTTCTTTTTGTGATAAATGAGGAGGAGTAGGGCTTCTACTTTAATTGGTCTTTGTTTAGTGGAAGTGAGCTATCTGATCAATCCCTTGTCTGAAAGAACACTGAAATATGGGCAAAAAGTTCATCCTCATCATCACCTTCTCCTGATAAACTATTTCTATTTTCATTGTTTCCTTTATAAATTTGAAATATTACCTTGTTTGCATCTTGTCAATAAAACGAGTATAGGATTCTCCGAAATTAACATAACAAAGCTAAAACATGAAGGTATTTGCTTCTTCGCCTTAGCAAGTATATGAGTCTCTCTGATAATATATAGATCCTTTGCAATTTTAACTAATATTAGCTAAAAGACTCAAATTTTAAAGCAAAATAAAATGGAAAAACAAATGTATTAGTAGTTCCATAAACGTGGTTGAGGTGTGTGTTTTACAGGATGAGCTATTCCACCTTATCCCATGAACCAAACAACCTCTAGGGTATTATAGTTTTTGATTATCTGTTATCAATGTCACGTTTCCTGTTTCTTTATTCACGTTTAGCTAAATGCTTTCTCATTTTTTTCAGCTTTGCAAAGAACCTTTCAATTCTTTTCATCTTCTTGGTCTTTTGTCATCTTTGGCGTTGCGTTATGCAATCATAGGTATGTTCTTCTCTCTATCTTGCCCAAATTTATTCTCCTTCTCTCTTCATCTTTTTGTTTTGTCTATTTTTTAAAATTTTCGTGTCTTTATTGGATTTTGCTTATACTCACATGATCACATTGTTGTCATTTGTGTTTGTTTAATTTATGTGCTCTTGCTTTTTAATTCATTCTAGCCTTCTCTTAAATCTGTGTGATTCAATCTCTGATTTTGTGTTTCGAACTTCTTCGTCTCTCTGGTGAGGAAATCCAAAAAGTTGCACTTGAGAAAGAAAGAGGAGAAATTGTGAAAATTCAAAGAAAGGTGGGATGTTCTTCAATTGTCTGAAGAATCTGTATACACTAATTGGGTTGAGTTGGTTTTATTAATATGGTAATATAATGCATCTTAATTAGCACGAGGTTGTAAGCAGAAGTTGATTGGTATCTGTTAGTTATTTGACATAATGATTTAATGAATACCTACTTCATTGACAGCAGTGACAAAATTCATATACGTGTATAGGTTTTTGGATATTTGATCAACACTTCATCTATTTTCCTTGTAAGTTACAGTATAAGATTTTCTTCTAATTGTCATATATTGAGTACATTACCCACAAGTCACAAATATGACTTGAAAAATTTTCATGGGGGTGCAAAAGCTGAAAAAGTTTTCAACTCATTTCATGCCCTTTTAATTTAATGTATACTAGCTCACAAGTCCTTATTTTTAGCTTTGGATATCAGACCTACCAACTGGTTCTTGCAGGGATTTAGATCAAGAATTGAATGTGAGGAAGGAAATCTTGAGAAATAGAAGGGGAGGAAAGGAAAGTTACCTGGTGATACCACTACTATTTTAATGAATTAATGTCAGGAACACTTAAAATGACCTTATCCAGTTATGAATTTGTCACCTAATTAATTGATAATATTTGCATATATACTATGGATTAATAAACTTTATTATTTTGCAACTATACTTGCCCTTTTTACAAGTGAATGTTATCATCATCATTTACGTAGTCAAGATTTTCATTATGAGAGTAATCAATTGCTGCAGGAAGATGATAACACAAAACTTGTGCAGGAGATAGGATAACTGAAGCAAATAAATATTGGTTCATTAATCAAAGAAAGCGCATTTGGCATAGCAGCTCATGGTTTGTGACATTTCTAAAATCCAAGTGCAAGCGATAGAGAGATATCAATGATGTCTGTTGATAGAAATCAAGAACATATGTAAATTTCTGCATCTTCTTGATGCTACTAATGAAATCTTTATTTCATTTAAAAAGATATCAATGATGTCCATTGAGAGAAATCAAGAACATATGTAAGTTTCTGCATCTTCTTGATGCTACTAATGAAATCTTTATTTCATTTAAAAAAAATCAAGAACATATATAGGTTGATGGTGATATGAATACAAACAGCTCTGAAGTAGAGTTCTGAACTATCTTTTGTTGTTACATGTTTAGCAGCTATAGCTTTGTTACTTGCTTTGGCCTAACAAGCAACATGCTTCCTAGAACATGACATAATTGAGGTATAATTTTATGCTTTACTCTTTGTGCCACATGAGTAGTTTCATAATGAAAATATTAAATCCTTCCTTGATGCTTGCTTTGGTCAGACATGCAGCATGCCTGCAAGAGCATAATATAATTAAGGTATAATTTTAAGCTTTATTCTTGAGCCACACAGAGTAGTTTCATAATGAAAATGATAAATTATTCTTATGTTACTTGCTTCGGCCAAACAAGCAGCATGCTTGCTAGAACTTGATATATAACTGAGGTATAATTTTAATTTTTACTTTTTGTGCCACGTGGAGTAGTTCCATAATGAAAATGTTGAATCACTCTTTAAGTGTTTGCTCCTTATACATCATTGATCATCTCATAAATTGATGAATACTTGAAAGATTCAGCAAAAAGGTGTTTTCAGAAGGGTTCTGAATTAACTGCAATGCATCAAATTAATAACTCTCGAGTATGAGATAGAAAGTAGTTTATGCAAGTCATGTCTAGCTTTATGTATTTACGGCAGCATTCATGCTCCAAATTGATGTGGAATTAAGCTTATAGACAAGTTTCTTAATGTTCTATTTTCACAATAAATTAATCTCCACTAAAGCCATACTAGAATAACTATTTGGATTAGTCGAAAATCATTTCTTCAACTGACAGGAAAAGCAACACTCGAGTGAATCCAAAGAGCTAACTTTATTGTCTAATTTAGCATTATACCGAAAAAATAGAGTATTATGAAAATAGAGGTTTGTTGTGTTCTCTATCACATTCAAAAGTTCTCACAAAGTCCAATGGTTCTTGTAGTACGTAGTGGATCTTGGATATCATTTTTTGGATGTGAAATTCAGAACTTATAGGTCTCATGTTAGTCTTCTCATTACTTCTAAATTAAATTTGTGTTTGGAACTAAGGGATTCTAGAAGTGGCTTAATATTTTTATTGAAGAATTTCATTTTTGGTAGAAATTGTTAGAAGTGGCTTGATATTCTTATTGAAGGATGTCATTTTTAGTTTCTTCCTATGCAGGTTGGTTCTTATAGAAAAGAATTGTTTATTGTCAAACATATATCAGGTGAAGCCGAACTGCTATTGAGGCGTCTACGCAAAGCTAAAAATATTTGGCATGACTAATTACAACGAAGGTAATTCAACACTTGAATTTAAGTTTGAACTGAAAATTGAAGAAATGGATATGTACAATTTTTAAGATTTCTTAGTGTTGTTCAACTCTGGCCAAGTGCATTGTTTGTCTTCTTCTCTATAAAGTATATATTAATACAAAGGGTCAGTTCTAACACCTGGAAATTTAACCGATGAGTTGGGAATTCATTACTTTGGGTTCCTTAACTCTGCAGCTTCCGGCAACCATGTTTTTACTGCTTTATTTTATTTAATTATACTTACTATTTATCAATATCATTCAAAAATATAAAATTAACTATCAACCCATTTAGTTTGATACTTTGGAATTAAATAGACAAAAACCTAATGTTGTTTTATGTGGGATCGACTTCAAACTAAAAAAATCCAATTATATTTGTAGCGACCACTTGTCCCGTCAGTCTTTATTTTGGGGCCATAATTAGACATACTATTAAGCAGAATTTCATGATGTTTCTTCAAGCTTTGTTCCTTTGTTTCTTTGAGCTTCATTTATACGTTTTGATTGTTGTGTAGGGGATACTGATGCAACAGCCTGTACATTTGAGTATTGTGATATTATGCATCAAAACTATGATATATAAACTAAGATAAGTAAGATGAACAAATAATATATTTAACAAATATATAAAAAGAGAAACAAGGTATCAACATTAGTATGAAACATTGAGATATGAGTAAATCTAGCCTTTGAATATAAGGCATAGTAAGAATTTCACAGGTTCTGTGATAAAATAAAAAGTTGGTCCTCAATTCGGTAAGTGATGGGACTAACCAGTGTTATTATATGTTGAACAATCACTTAATAGGAGCGGTTTATATTTTAATATTTTTGAATATAAGGCATAAGTGCTGGATTTCACAGGTCATGTGATTGGATAAAAAGTTGGCAACTCAATTTGGTAATTGATGGGACTAATGTTATATGTTTAAAAGAAATCACTTAGTAAGAACAGGTTGTGTTTTAATATTTTAATATTTGATTATTAACCACCTGTGTGGTTGGTCAACTCAGGCTGAAATAATAGAGTATGTGATCCTTTTGTAGGACTGCAAAAAAAAATTTTTTTTTTATCTAGGTGTGTTTAATTTACTTGTATTTGAATTATTACAGATTGTCATGTTATGTTTTGGTATGAAGTGTTGTGTTTTAAAAAGTCATTTGAGCTCTCAAATTTCATGTTCTCTTTGCATGAACTGTTCATAACTACATCTTGTTTGAGTTATTGAGAAAAGAAAGGTCCTAATCGATCCACTTTTACCCCAGTAAACTTAGATACATGGAAACAATTCAATGGTAATCTCCAATCCTCTGATGAAATATTTTTTCTTAAATGAGCTCAAAGTCTTAAAGCTGAAATGAGAATGACTGTGAAAGCAAATTGCCTTGGGAATTTGTTTAGGTGATGGTACATGCTGTAAATCAGTTTTTGTAGAGTTATTTAGTTCTACATAAGAATTGCTATTACTTAGTTTCAGTTCATCAATGATCTCTTAAGTGAGCTGAGATTCGGAGTTCTTTTATTATCTAACATTAGTTTGGATTTCAATAGTGCAACATTGTTGTTACCAAATGATGAATAGTATAAGAACTTTGTCACTTTTTTTTCTTGTATTTTGTGATAAACCTAAACTATGCAGCTCAAAATTTTCCGAATATGTTTCAAAATAAAAAAATTTTACAATTTGAAATTGAGGGTCATGTTGGCATCAGAGTTGGTTATAATGGAGAAATAGGTAAATAAATAACTAATGTCGCTGAGATTGCAACTGCAACCAAATAAGTTCTCGGTCAAAGGAATATGATTGTAAGGGTTGATGGTGATCCACTCCCGAAAGAAAAGTATTTGCATTTACAGCAAGAGTTGAACAAGCTCGAATATAAATTTCAAAGTGTCTATTTTATGCAAATAACCTTATTTTCATTTAATCTATGAATATTTAAATTGTGGATTTTGAGGCACGCGAAAAGAATGCTGCTATTTTGGAATCAATTGATGTTGCTTTTGCCAATGCTATGGGATGTCATTTTTGCTGTTGTTTGGCTACTGCTATTAACTGCCCTTTTTTGCTACTCTTACGTGGGGGCTAAAAATATTTTGGCTGCTGTGGCATAGGTTAGTTTTTTCTATTAGTATATCTCTCTGCTTTTCTGTAGTTATCATTTGTGTCCTAATTTTATCTTTCTTCGTATGGTTGCTATGACTAATTGCTGCAATAAAATTTTATATTTCTGTCAAAATAATGGCATTTCTTCGCTAAATCATGTAAGTAAAGACCTGTCCATTTGTCCTAAGAGGAAACAAAGATATCAAAGTAACTAAAATATACACAACACCTATTTATTACACTATCTAATACACTATTTAAATGTTATGTTACTTTTTTTAGGTTAAACTTTTGCATTCACAAAGGGAACCATGATTCCTTTGTCATGTTTCTCAAGATAATCGGAGATGCTTAATTTAATGGTTGGATATGCTGTCTGCATTGACATTCGGCTGGCTTTGAACAAGTAAGTTGTTGGGACGGGTTCAAACTGGACTGAAGAGAGGAGGAAAAAAAGAGGCCTCTCTTCCTGGTCCTATCAAACCAGACACTGAATACCTGGGGATGGCTAGGGATGCTTGTGTTTTCTCTTTTTATTGTGCTACAAGATTTTTCAAAAGCAAATTTAACTTAACATAGCAATTTTGCTTCAGTATCTATGGTAGAAAGCTTGAAGGAATGGTTAGAACTATTCTCTTTATTTACTTTTTGTTGAAATTTTTCTACAACAAAGATGACATACAGGAGAAAGAACAGAAAACAAATCAAGTCTAACTTTATGTAAAGCTAATAAGGATTACTTCACTTTTAATCAGAAGTTTCTCATTTGAGCTTTAAAAGTAAAAAAAATATTCTGATAGAAAGTCTTTCCGAAATAGTCGAGATCCCATAATCATAGACTAACACCGGATGAAAAAAAAAAAAAAAAGAGTAAATACATGATTAAATTAGGTCATAGTAGATGTTAACCCCTGGTGGTTAATTTTTCCTCTTCTTCTTTTTGGTTTTCATTTTCAACAACTTTTTCAAGCAACTATGTTTTTGTTTCAGCATTTTAAAATTCTCTTAACTTGAACTCCTTGCGGCTTTCTTTAGGGTACTGATGAAGGTGGGACTAATTGAGCCTTAATTCTTGATGATGAAAACAAGAATTCCATTGCAAAGAAGGAAAATATAGTTCCTCTCTGAGCTGTAGGTGGAAAGTTGAATGTAAAAATAGGAAGAAAATTCATGAGAAGTGCGGACAAGAGAAGGAAGCAATGAATAAGATTGAGAAAACACTAACGGAAATACAGACACTGGGAGCAGAACTTACATTGCCTTCTTCAGAAAATAGAATTGGCTGTTCAAACTCACTTCTTCCTTTTTCTTCAAATTTATTTCATTTTTCTTGTGCTTTTTGGTGGCTAACATATCATGTGCAACATGTTGTCTAATTGTATAGTGATGAACTAAGTATTGTTAGTCGGATATTATGTTTGCTATTCTCATTTATTATAGTGATTGCTAAACCAAATATCATTTGGTCTTGAGTGTTGAATGCATATCTATGCTTCTATTATTACATGCCTCTGAAGTCTTGATTTTCAGTTGCCTTGTAGGTAGATGGGAGTAATTGAATTGAACAATTACGCTCTCTAAAGCAAATGAATTATCAAATTTTTGGATTAAAGATTGCTCAACAGAAACTTGATCGCGGCATTAAAAATGCATTTGCCATTGTATATAATGCTAATATTACTCCCATATATGTAAATATTCAACTATATAACCTATAATATTTTAGCATCTAACAGTATGGTATTCTCATCATGTATAAAGGATATATTTGGCAACTAATCTACGTCCAGTATGGTCATATTGATGTATATTGAAGTGTATGTATTTATATTCTATGCAGCAGTTAATATTTATATGCTACTTTATCATTATGAATAATCATTTATATTCATAATATATCTTCTCCCATAACTTATAATATAAGTTGAATGATAGAAGATAGAATTTAATTAAATATCATACTTTCCAACTTCTATAATATCAGGTCCTTAATAAAATTATGTGTTATGCACTGGCAAATTTCATCTAGTTTCTATTTCTATTATATAGAAGAGTCTTAAACAGATAATTAAGGGCAAGTTCGTCATTTAGCTCATAGGCAAAAGAGATATTTATCTTTTTGACAATATTCCAGAAGAGTCTGTTGTTGTATTTCTTTGTTCAACTCTGTTCTTTCATCTCTTTGTTCCAACAATGGAGAAACATCTGCTCCTTAAAAAATGTTCAAAATTCTTTTCTCGCCAAACGTTCAAGGCCTGCTCATAACTTTAGCTTCTTATTTGGGTGTGTGATTTCAGGTTAGCTTTTGTCCAAATACTTGCCCTAATCTACTTTCGATTCTCTTTAGATTTCTCAATTTCATAAATTAAATTCATGGTTATTGTGGTTATTGTTCTATCTAACTTTCTCTTCGATGTTCTTCCACATTCGTTTCCTTCATTCTATTGGTCATTTGTGTCCTTAATATTTTGCATGATCTGGTTTTGCCTGAATTAATACTTCAATTGACTTGCATACTTATATATATCTTAGATGGATTCTATAGATAATCAAATGAGTCAAATGTAGTCAATAATGATGATAGGAACCAAGAGTATCTTATGAGTTTTCTTCTTGGGATTTTATGGTATTCATATGTGTGATTTATTATAATTTGTTCCAGTTTTGCTTTGCCATTATAGCAATTGGAATGCTGGAACTGTTGTTTTAAGATATCAATTTGAGCTAAATATCAGACATATTCAGGTTAAGAGCCCGACTATTTTTCCTTAATATTCAACATGTTAGACACATGTAAACATAGAATCTAATATACAATTCTTGAAATCAAAAGCAACAACTATGCTTTAAAAAGCATATTCTTCGTACAAATCAAACCAAGGAAAATTCAGTTCAAATTGAAAGGTAACAGCGTTTTGTATTAGTTAGACCATCTCTACAGTTAAAATTTAAAATTAATATTATATGAAAATAGAGAACACCTAAATAACAAATCGTGGAATAGGGGATCTATATTGTTCCTTTATGTGAACTGAGAGCCTGGCTTTATTGTTTAAAGTCAATTTGTTGAACCTCGTTTTAGTATTTAAATGCAATTTAAGGTGCACCAAAATTTTCTTTATTTTCATTGAGAAGAAAATTTGAATATTTAGCACATTTAGACTTGTAGTGAGTTTATTTGAGAATATTTATGTGGGTTTCGCATTGAAGGATTAGTTGAGTGAGACTGCTAGATATAATACTTAAATCTAATTCTAAATACACTTATTTAGTCCTTGAAACTATAGATATTATTGAAGAGTGTCCCGTGCATTAACATAGTCATTATATAAAGATCTTTGTATTGGAGGGCATTATGTGAACAGAACTTACCTTGAGTGTGTTGAATTTTGCAATATCATGTAGGATGAACGTATGGCCAGGCAATGCTTGAAATAGTAAAAATTACTTATCTGACCTTAAGAACACTAAGAGATCTAAGTTGATTGAGGCGTCAATATTAGATGATCACTAAAACTTTTATAATTTTAATAATAAGAGAAATAACAGATGTTTAGAAGAAAAGATTGTGCAAAACTTATATATTAACAATAATATGTTAGATGCTACATTATAAAATTTATAAGTCTTTGAACTGTTTAATGCTATAGGGGAGAACTTGTAATTCTATCTTTTGTAAGTTTGACAATACCTTCTTACTACTGAATTTTAATAAAATTATCTTTACCAGAACTAGAAGAATTACTAAACACGTAGGAGTATTTTGTTAGTTCACTTCCTCCATCTTTGTTGTCAGTATTTTTCTTCCACCCCCCCCCCCCCCCCCTCTCTCCCTAAGGTTTAGAATAACAGAATTAATATTTGTTATTCCTTTCTATTTTGCTTAAAGGTGTAGGCTATGGTGTATCTGCCTTTAGGTTCTATGACATGCTACATCAAGTTAATAGGACACTTTAACGATAAAAAGAGATATATCTTTTTCTTTGTGTTTAGATTTTTTCTTATGTTTATTATGTATATACTTATTTTTACATATTTTTATGGTCATGTACGTAAATCAGTTTTTGTAGAGTTATTCAGTTTTACATAAGAATTGTTATTACTTACTCGCCTCTCTTTCTATTCAATGGACACAATCATCTATGATGAATAATTTTTATTTGTTAAGAGATACCCTTGCTTTAGAATTAGTTCGAGATAACTTGTACTATTTTTCTGTTTCATGATTTTGACTTATAAGTAATATTTTTCTTTTACAATGTCAGGTTATGGATATATCAACATTTATGTAAGTTAAAAAATAGCATATGAAGGTTTGTGAGCTGAGTCACATAATTGGTGTATTATAGCATGTTGTTTGGATTAGTTTTCCTTTTTTTTTCCCGAGAAAATGGGCAGAGGATGAGTCTAGCAACTCATGTCAGTTATGGAGAGTTGTCTTTCTTTGATTGTTGGATCGAAGTTTGATGCATTTAGTATTCTGCAGGATAAATTGGACTTCGGATGCTTTCTCTTTAGCAGTACATATTTTATTCAGGATATCTCTATTTTTGTAAAGTCGAATTCTTGAAATAACAACATATTCAATGTAATTTCACAGATAGGTTTGGAGGAGATTATATATGCAAATGGTACCCTATCGCATGAGAGTTAGAGAGACTATTTCTGTATCTTATAAATCTTGTAAATCTCTCCAATATGAAGGTGGCATTGTAACCTTCCAAACTTCTATATTACTTACCAAATTTTGATGATCAAATGCTTCAAAAATTTTGTGACTTGGATTCTTGTTCATTTTAATCTTTTGCTTGACGGAGACATCCATTGACATTCGATTATTTTTTTAAGCTCTTGCTTTATCATAACTGAAGTTACATGGCTTCATCGGTGTTTCATTAATTAAAATGTATTAATATATTTAATGAACTAATATGTCGGGCCCGTGCGCGGGACAGGCAGTACTCATCTAGTATATTTACCTTTATAATAAGCGTGAGCTTTCAAACTACCAAACCAATGATATTTTTTATTTTTCTTTATTTACTGAGACACGTATCACTTTTTTAAAAATGGCTACGTGTGTGAACAAAATCTGAATACACTAGGGTGAACAAAACCTGTGCTTCCTTTTGTTTGCCCCATTCTATGGCTCTTCTTCTTGCTTTCTCCGCTCTTATCCTTTAATGCACTTTTTCAGGTGAGCATAGTTTCAATTCTTCTTCCTCTTTTTTTTTTGCCCTCGGTTATATAATCTCTGTTTGTTGGGTGAAACTATATCCACACTAATCATGCCTGAGATTTGTTGATGTTGGCTTTTCGTTGTAAATGGTTCTTCTACCTTTTTCTTGCCTCTTTACTTGAAGTTGCCATAAAATATGGGGGTTTTGCTCACCTCTTTACTGGCAGCTCTGCTTTTAACTTTTCTCTTTTTTTTTTTCTCCTTGGGTTATATAACACAAAAAGGTGAATATTCGTGGGGTAATCCTCCCCAAAAATGGTGTTTTACTTCCTAAATGTGAACTTGTTAGCTGTTTGAACAATATTGATTACTGTTGAAGAAAAAAATGAGCATTTGATCGGTATAAAATAAAAAATTAATGAGTAAAAATTAGTCTGGGTTAGTGTATCTGAATTTTGGTAAGCTAGCCTTTTCCTTTTCCTCTTTGAGAATTTCGTTGCTGCTTTTCCTAACATTAAAAGAGAGATTAAATTCAGATATTTTCCTTTTTCTTTTCCCCATATCTGGAAAAAGATATGTTCCTTCTCTTTGTTTGATAATTTCTTTTTCTTCTTCCTTCTTCTCTTTATGTGTTTTTGAAGCAAGAAAAACTAAATCCGAATCAAATAGATAATAATAAAATTGAAAAGAGAGTAAATCTAAGATTGAAAACACAAAGTAAGCAAAAAATAAATACAGTAGGGAGGAACAAAAGTCACCAGAAAAAAGAGGAAGAAGAAGATGAGAAAAAAGAAAATCTAAATGTCTAAAATAATACATGGAAAGCAAGAAAAGTTAGATTATTTACCATTATGTCCTATAATAAGGAATCACTCTTTAGTTAACTATCCTTCGTCGTCCAATGTGACAGATCCAAAAAAAGAAAACAAATGCAAGTAAAAATTTGAATATTGATGCAAGTTCTTCCCTTATGAATCACATAGATTCATATCAGATAAAGTGGAATTCCTCTTATTCAAGAAGGTGATGATAAATAGAAAACTCTATCTCAATAACATCTCTACGTAATTCGTATTATGAGAACCCTTGAAGAAATTAATTTATTCTTTCTAGATTCTATGTAGTTAACTACATTTCAGATGATAATCATGTTTGAATAAAGTATAGGTTTGTGTAATGTGTGGCCAATAAGAATATTTTGATGTACTTGAATCGGAAAAGAGAAATCCCTGTAGCTTTTACCTGTACTCTTCTGTGACAGCAAGGCCGAAATCCCTGTAGCTTTTACCTGTACTCTTCTGTGACAGCAAGGTCTGTACGGCCTTGCTGTCAAAAGTTATGTGGTTGTAAACGAGTTTGAAATAAGCTAATATAAAAGCGACTTCTTCTTTTGGATCTTCAAAAACGACTTGTTAATACAATAAGCTACTGATATTTATACTGCTGCTGTACAGTTTGGGCCCGAAGTTAACGCAATATAATGTGCCCGAAGGCTTTGAGACACACTTGTAAAAATTTATTTTGACAGATATTTATTTATTGGTACTGCATATAAGAGAAAATCTTTTGCCAGACTCATACATAAAGATTGGCTTTATATTGCAGAAGATCAGTTGATTCTGATAGTAGTTAAAGTCGGCAAAGTTATTGACTTCAACATCAAACATAAAAAAAAGTAACTAAATTAAATATAAAACTGAATAGACCAAACTGATACTTTGGTTGATTTTCATTTTCTCATCAAGTTAATCTTTTATTTTGTTGTTTGATAGAATCACTTTGTGTTAAACCCCGCCCGATGTGCAAGCTTTTGGAAAATGATGTTAAGTTTGAAATTTCAATGCATTGGAAGGAAAAGTTGATAACAACGCCAATTATCCTAGCTTCAAACTGGTCATTATCACGAGGATAAAATCATAATTTGATTCAAATTAAATTACACTTCGACACGTATAATTTTTGGTGACGTGTGTTTTAAACTTCTTTGCTTTTATTCATTTTTCCTAGAATGCATTCCAGTTTCTAGCACTCTTTTCCTCTCCCACTCTTACTGTTGGGTCAGTGGAACAACAACAACAAACACACACACAAATTAACTGCGAGAAAATAGGAAAAACGGAATACAAAGCGACACACAAGAATTTACGTGGTTCGGTCTCACGACCTAGTCCACAGCTGCAACTAGGAGGAATTTTATTGCTCTCTCTTGTGGTGTGTAGATTACAAGTACAAGCTATCTATTTATAGAAATAGATTCGGGCTATTAAGAATTCTAACGGTCATAAGTCGGAATTCTAACGGTCATAAGTTGGAATTCTAACAGTCATAAGTTGGAATTCTAACAGTCATAAGTCGGCTTAATCATGTCTCCACAAGCCCAACAATCTCCCACTTGGAGGCATGATAATCTTCAACTGCCATCCACCGTGAGCACTTGTACGTCTAGTAATCTTTTCCTCATCTTCCTGGTTGCAGCGACCTTTTCATCAAGTTAACCTGAAGGCCCGTTGAAGCTTCCCCAAGCTCCAACATCAGTCACGGCTAAAACTGCCCCTGACCCGTACTCTGTCCCTACCGACTACCACTTGCACGAACTGCCGAATCCTGGGATTCTCTGAGAACAAACGACACTCTCCATAGTTAGCAGGTAATCATCCAGAGAGACTTTGACAGCTGGAACACTGGTTCTCTTAACCCACTGTCTGGTGACTCTGGCTGAAGCTTTAACTGGCTGACTGCCGGTGCTCCCACTGCCACGAAAATCCCTGACTAGTTTGCCTGAACCTTTCCAAGCACGTTCAACCTGAATCTGACCTGTGGCTCTAGGTTTATTTCCTGCAAAACGAACCTTCTTCTGCCCACGAGACTCTGTGAACCGGATTTTGTTTCTCTTCTGATCTGGGACAGTCACTCCCTCAGACGGTAAATAGACCATATACAGTGAACTCCATTTCTTTCCTCGAGCTATGACCAAGTTCCCCTTTATCACCTTCCACTGCCCGTTTCCGAACTTAACATCGTGTCCCTCATCATCCAACTGCTCAACAGAAATCAACCATTTCTTCAAGCTTGGAATCATTCGGACATCCTTTAGAGTCCAGGGACCGACTGAAGTTTTCAGAATCATGTCACCCATGCCCGTTACATTAAGAACTTTATTGTTCGCTAGTCTTACCTTTCCAAAATCCCCTTCTTTCAGATTCTGCAATGCTTCACTGCTGTGGGTAGCATGAAATGAAGCACCAGAATCCATGACCCAGGAATCCACACTGCTCTCCACGCTACATATCAAGAGACCATTATGAGCGTAATCTCCTGCAATGTTAACTTGTTTATTATTCGGGCATTGATTCCTGAAATGCCCCACCTCCTTGCACATCCAACACGTTACACCTGAGCGATCCTGAGTCTTTGACTGACTCCTCCTTCTGTTCCTACTCCCACTACCTCTGCTATTTCTCCTACCTCTACCGACATTTAGAAAATCACTCGATGATTCCCCAGAACTCCTTCTTCTGACATCCTCGCCTCGAACGAGATCACGAATCTTCTCAAAAGTGAATCCATCGGGTCCTGCTGAACTCGTAACTGTTGTAACCGTTCCGGATCAACTGTCAGGTAATGACGATAGAAGTAGTAAGGCTTGAACTTCATCATCGAACTTAATGCCCACTGACGTAAGTCGGGCTAAGATCGAATTCATTGTATTGATGTGCTCGGTAACTGAACTGCCTTCCTTCATTTTTGTGTTCACTAATTCTCTAATCAGAAAGACCTTGTTTGCTGCAGATGGCTTCTCGTACATGTTAGACAGCGCTTCCATGACACCTTTCGCTGTCTTCTCTTCAGAATGTTAAACGCAACATTCTTGGTCAACGAGAGTTGGATAACCGCCATGGCTTTCCGATCCAAACCTGCCCACTATGCATCAGACATCTTTTCTGGCTTGTCACCCAATACCATGTCTAACTCCTTCTGAACCAGCAAATCCTCAATTTGCATTTTCCACCAACTAAAATCTGCACTATCAAACTTTTCAACTCGATACTTCCCATCTTGCCATCTCAAACGACTAGATGAGGTACCCGGTACAACTGATCTCAGATCTTGGTAACTGTCGGTGAAAAAAAATTTCTCCGGTGACTCATCCTCCTGCTTGATCTGCTGCTGCTCGCTCCGCTTCTCCGGTTGGCTGCGCAACTGGTAGCTGCTACTCGCGATCTGAGCAGATCCAGCAGCGATGGCTGCTTGGTGGGATCTGCGACTGGTAGCAGCGGCTACTGCTGCTTCTCCTGGGCTGCACTGCTACTGTTTTTTGTTCGCGACTGGCAGCAGCGCGACGGGGGCAACGACTGCCTGGGCTGCTCGACGGAGGCAGCAACTCGAGATCTGGATCTCTGTGCGACGGCGAAGAGACTGCGGTAGCTGCGGCGATCTGTTCAGATCCAAGCGGCGCTGCTCGATCTGGACCACTGGTGGCTGCTGCGCTTTCTTTCTTCGGTCGGCGACTGTTCTTCTTCCGGTAGCAGATCTGCTGCCCCCTTTTTTCTTTCTCTGAAAAAATTTTTTTTGGTGACTCTCGCTAATTTTTCGTGTGTATAACCTCGCTCTGATACCAATTGTTGGGTCAGCGGAACAACAACAACAACAAACACACACACAAATTAACTGCGAGAAAATAGGAAAAACAGAACACAAAGCGACAGACAAGAATTTACGTGGTTCGGTCTCACGACCTAGTCCACAGCTGCAACTAGGAGGAATTTTATTGCTCTCTCTTGTGGTGTGTAGATTACAAGTACAAGTTATCTATTTATAGAAATAGATTCGGGCTATTAAGAATTCTAACGGTCATAAGTCGGAATTCTAACGGTCATAAGTCGAAATTCTAACAGTCATAAGTTGGAATTCTAACAGTCATAAGTCGGCTTAATCATGTCTCCACAAGCCCAACACTTACATCCTCTTCTTCATGACTTCTGCTTTTAACTATTTTGAGATTGGTCAATCTTGGTTCGAGTTTTGCTCTATGATTACTGCATATATATTCAACAGGTAAGTTATTCTAGATTTGGAGATTTTTCCTCTTCCTTTAGGAATGTAATAAAATATTTTCCGCATCCTCTTGACTATAGAAGACATATAATTTTCTAATAGCTATTCTGGTATTACATGTGCCTTTAGCTTTTCTCTTAACTGCTTCTACTTATGTATGTTTTCTTTTGAACATTTGGTGCCAAATTTCTTTGTTCTGTCCAGATTGACTCTAAGGACGTCCGCTACATTTTTAAGATCTGAGTGATTTGCAATCAGGTATTCTTCTAGAGATTCTTGCTTAGATATTCGCCTCTCTTTCTTTCGCTTAGCTATCTGGTGGATTCTTATTCCCCCTCTTTCGTTTTTGCTCTACTTTTTGTGGATTTCATCGGCGGCTTTTCGATTTACATATTATGAAATGGCAGGGAAATGGATATCTTCTCTGCTTTTACTTTTTTAATTTAAATCATGTATGTGTTTCACTCCTCTTTCAAAATGAAATTTTGGAATTTAGTCTTCTCTGATATTTGTTGAATTGTTTTTTGTGTTGCATATGTTTGCTATGACTTGAAATAAGTTGTGGAAGTTAATTTTCAATCGTGAATAGTTTCTGCAAATATTTTTGAGATCCTCATTTTTTGCGCACAAGAGATCATCATTTTTACACATATGAGATCTGAAAATACGAAGAGATCTTATTTCCTCTATAAATTAAAAGTAGTGTACTCGGCCAATGCTAGCTTAGCAAAATAGCTTGTAGTTTTATCATTACACTACCAAAACTTGAAAGAGTAGAGAGTCCTACGACTGAGGTATTCTTTGAGTCCTGAACTTGACATGTATGGTAGGTCTCTCGCATTTTATTGATCAGTCATATCCTGTTCAATAGTTGAAAAACTTTACCAATATATTTTGCAATCATGAGTATACCAATGTTATAATTTTTTATACTAAGAATGCATTGACAACATCAAGGGAATAATACGGGCATGAAAAGTTTATTTTGTTGTTGAGTGTTGCTTATGAGAACATTAGTTCTCTACTTGATGGATTTAATTTCTCCAGATGATGCAAAAGCACTTTGGCCCCTGCGATGCTAAGTGATATCAATTTGATCTTTTTTGTGCTGGTCTTCATTCATTCTCAAGTAGATCATATTATATTGTTTTAATATTTGGTAATTGTCGACTCAATTTGTTCCTTGGATTTTTCTAGCATTGAATTATCTTAGAAACTTGTTCTTTTGATGGTTTTTCCATCAGTATTTCATCAAATGATTCTTTTGGTTGATGACATTTGTCCTGGTTTCAACACATGTTGAAAAGTTGGGAAATAGTATGCCAATATAGGTAGTCTTGACTCAATATAGAATTTAAAGGCAGTGCGTGTATCTCTTAACATATACTTGATTTTTAAAATTTTATTTGATCAGTTACTTTTTCATCAACCAATTTTGCACCTTAACAAGTCCATATCCCTTCTAGGATTAAACTCTAGCTGACTATGTTCACAATAAAGATTTTAAGCTAGAAATCTTCTCCGATGTAGGGTAACTTCAACTTACACATAAAACTCATTTCAAAAAGATATTCTTGATCTTGAAATTTACCAGTTAAGGTTTCTGCGGGTATTATAATTGCAGCATGAAGATGTCTGGTTCACTTGGTCATGAGGACAAGATGCAAAAACTTTAAACAACAGGACAATAATTATACCTATCCACCTCTAATTATAAGTTAAAATCTAATAAAATAATTTCTTATTCCAATTACATTAAATTGCAAGGGATATCATATCATGCTTTCTATTATAAGTTCTTTTTAGCAAACTATACCTTGCATATTGCGGTTCTATTCTAAAACGAATCCTCACTTTAATAATTGACTAAGCAAAACAACTTTTGAGCCGACATCTGAAAGATGAACAAAATTTTAAGGTATCAAAATATTGGTAAACTGGTGCCTAAACCAAACATTTTTAGCAACTGATTAATTTGCTTATGAAATTGTAGATGAATGTGGAAAGTAGATATTCAGTAGAAATTTTTATTTGATTTCGTATTATTTGGATGTGTAAGGAATCCCAACTCATATTAGCACGAATTATTTTTCTCATTTGTTGTTTTGGGTGAAAGGGAACACCTCTTCTGACTTGTGAGGCATTAACCAACTATTAGTCCTTAATATACCTTCTCTCTGTAGACATCATCTACTCTTAGAAATTTCTCGGTTCTCCATTCTCAATTATTCAGTATCTAATTTGGCAATATCAACAACAACTATCTGCAACAAATTTCAATCTGTAGGTATGAAGCTTTTTCCAGCCTCCAAATTTTAGCTTTGTGATTTCTTAATTCTTTTAATCAGAACAGTGGAAGCACATAACCCCTTTAGATCTTTTAAAATGCTTTGAGCGCAAGTAAAATATAAAATTGTGTGGCTTAGATTGGTCATTTGGTTTGCCCGAAATATGACGATTTTTTCAAATAAAAAACTTCTTGAAAATTAGGATAATAAGGGTTCAAGGTTCCTCGAGTGTATTTTTAGTGCAATGTTTTTCTTCCTTTTGTGTGTTATTCGTTTTAAGCAGGATTCAAATATTCTTCATACTTAGTCATAATGTTTATAGCCACTTACTTTTAATAACCTTTTTTTTAATGTACATTTAGCAGCAACCATGGTGTTAACAAGGACTCAATGAGAATAGCGAAAGGTTATGTGATTTTATCTTTATTTCAATTTCTTTTGTCAATTTTTCTTTCATTGTAAGTTGTAACTATGCATCTTCTTGATGTCATTTTGAAATACCTTTCTTTATCCAAAATATATATAAAGAAGAGTTATGTGAATAGAATTTTGAAAGGTCAGTAGTGCATTAATGCTGAGTCAAATTATTTTGGTTGCCTTTGTGTTCTATTTTAGAGTTGACAAAAATGAGCTGCTTCACCTTATAGAAACCACCAGTAAAATAATTTGTTAACATTTCTAAAGACTACTGAGAGAACAAACAGTTGGACGTGCAGTAGGAAAAACGAGGTTGACGAAAGTCAGAGAGAACAACATGAAGAATAGATTATTATAGGCCATTGGTGAGTTGCTGAAATTCTCTGTTTTCTAGAGGAGAACATGAAATAGCTTTTTGGGCTCTACCTTCTTCAATATACATATTTTTTGGAATATAAATTTTAATTTGTGTCGTTATACAATATTATTTAACCAACACCTGCCGTATTTCTCCTTTCTAATGTTAACAACTTATTTTCACGCCTGTTAAGGTTTCTTGCAGACTTTACTCCCACTTTCTCTTATATTGTATTCACTCAACAATAGATGAAAACCTTATATTTGAAAAGACTATGTATCGTATAGTACATCTGTTAAAAGTAAAAAAAATGCGAAAACACTTATTTCTAAATTAACTGTGTTATTTTACAGGCTTTATCAGGAGTTACAGGATGTTTAAAAAAAAACTTTAATTTTATGATTATATCTTTACATATACAGTATATTAATGCATCTTAGCTTTTATATCGACGGTAGTATCTCTTTATTTCAAGTCTTTGACGATTTACATACTTTTCAATCACACCACATCCTTTTCAGTTCTTACTTTTTAGGAGAAAAAAATCTCATATGCCAATATATAATCTCAAGATTGTATCAAATTTATTCTTGTGAAATACTGCAATCTTTCTGTGTAAGATTGTCAAATACTACCGGAGAAGAAGGATTATGACAACAAAGGTTTATCAAATGGTTAACTTTCCACCGGGTTTCATTTCATTTGAAAATGATTATTTGCAATTGCTCAACATTAACCGGGCATATTTTATAATCTTATAGAATTTTGTTTCAATAAAGTTTGAAGCAACTCTTTTGACAATCTTGGAGTTGTGCTTTGTGGAATTTGAAGGAAGCAAAAAGAGATAGAGATTAGTGCATGTATAATAGGTTCAGATGATTTTATGCTTTTTGATGTATTTTGCATGCGCACGTTTTGTTATTTGAGATTTGCTTATTTTCATATGTTTCATCTATTCAAGAAAGAGTACAAGAAATAGTTTGTGTCTATATAAGAATCATGTCATCTTTCTGAGAAGTTGATAATATTTTTTAACTAATCATACACAACTTCTTTATATTATCAATAGAATTAAGATATATAGAAAACATAAAGGGTCATTTATAATTTTGAATTATCTTGCAATGATATGTGACGTGCAATAAACACAAATATTATTGACCAAAGCCCGTGCAGAGCACGGGCAACCCCATCTAGTATTATATACGAAAAGCCTAAGAGTGAATGATTTAGGGCAAAATAGTCATTTGCTCAGCAAAAAAAAAAAAAAACTTACTCACTGCTCCCTCTGATATTTTCTTTAACACAATTCTAGAACACTCTGTTATTTTCTTTAGCACAATTTCAGAAGAATAGATCTCCTTTGCCAATGAGCAGACACATGGATTCCTCCATATCTTTAGAATACTCTCCTCTAGATTTTCAATTAATTGCTGTTTGAGTTCTCGTCGTCTTATAACTCATCTGGGTTTTGCAATTTTTGATAAGCTTTTATCTTAATTTTCTTCTAATTCTTTTCAGATTTATCAATTTTATACTTGGTTGTTGTCACTATTATTCTACCTACCTATTTCTCAGTGTTCTTCAGTATTGAAACTCATTCCTTTTTATTAATATTTTACAGCCTTAATCAGTCTCTTTTGCAGGGTTTTTATTCTTCTTCAACTTTCAAATACTATTCTTTCAATCAGCTGAGTGTTCTAATTTCAGCTATACTTTTTAAAAAATTTCGTCTGCTTCTCTTCAGACTTCAATATTTTCGGGCTCAAATTCATGATAATATAGTCATTATTCACTATAATTCTCTCTCCAATTTTATATTTTTGTCGTCCTCACATGACTGCATCTTTTTTGTATTGCAGATTTGTCCCTATTGGTGGCAAGTGGACAGGTAGGTTATGTTGAATTTGAGCGGGTCAAAACGGGTTTAGTTAATAAATAATTCATCTAAATATTATTTGGGTGAAAATAGAGTTCCTCGGTTAGCTTCGCGTTCTACTGTAGTCGGTGAGTTTACATTTATTTTCCCTCTTTAATCATTTCATTGTTCCGTTACAATTGTCTTGTGGCAGCTTAAAATGTAGAAAACTTTCTATATTGATAAAACAAATATTGGTCTGTGTTGAATCCTTTTTAAATTTTATTGTGAGTACTTGTTATTATAATTTTATATGATTTCATTAATGTTAAACAAAATTATTGTGAAAATTTCAGTTCTTGAATAATGAAAATTACTTTTTTATATCTTGACTTTTAATATTGAAAGTTTATGTGAATTTGATTTATGTGAAGGAGGGGTATTTTGAAAGTTCAGGTAGTAAGAAGATTCATTTCTTTAGTAGTGTAATATTTATGGCCCCTGCTTTTATGTAAAATATCATAAGTTGCTATGTCGTACTTTATTAATTTTACTATGTCTTTAGTTGTGTGTGATTACATTTAGAGGGCGGTTGGTTTAGCTTATAAGTTGGTCAAATCAGTTTATAAATATTTTTAATTTTTTGTAGTGTTTGGTTTTATCAGAAAGCGCTTAAAAAAGTTGATAAATGTTTTTAAAAAGTTAAAAGCCTTTTGTTTTTTGGCTTATAAGTCATTTAAGTTTGATCAAACTATTTACCTTTTTATTCCATAATATTTTCTTAATTTCAATAATATCCTTACTCAAATTTTTTGACAATATTTTATTTTTTTATACATTAGAAAACATAATTAAAAATCTGAAGAAAATAAAAGAAAAAAAATTGAAGTAATATTAATTCATTTAAATTATTATATTCGAGTTTACAAATAAAAAATAGAACTATACTCCTAATAAAAAGTAAAGGGGAGATTTGCCTAATTTTATTTAAATTATATATTTTAAAAATTAAAAGTAACTTAAATAATTAGTTTATATTAAAAATAAATAAAAATATAAATTAATTTAAATTTTTAATTATTTTAGAAATATAAATATCATAGTAATTCGCTTTTATAGTGTTAACAGCTTTAAGTGCATTTCAGCCATTTGATCCAAAATAAGTGTTGTTATATGTACCAAACACATCAATCCAGTTTCAACAGGTTTATCCAAACACATAACTACTTATTTATAAAATAAGTTTCAGCACTTAAAAAGTGTTTAAGTCATTTTTTTCAGCTAAACCAAACTGGTTGCTTCTCAAAGTTGTCAAAGTCTACCTTTATCCATATGAAAGAGGAATTTGGTTTGACATCAAAAGCAGAATATTGAATATGCAAATGAATTTGTGAATTTGGAGAGTCGAAAAACTTTGAGGTTGATCCATTGAATGCTAAAAGTTGAATAGAAATTCCTTGTATATATTTTGGTAAATAATTCCTGTGGTCTAAATTTTTCATTTTAAAATCTGGAAAATAAGTTCATATGCAAAGAATTATGTGTAAAAATTAAAGGAATAAAAGCTTTAGAACTCAAGATTTGAGGATCCCTATTTAACTGTGAATAGATCTTTAATATTCAAAAACGGATATAATGCATTAGTAATGAAATTGTATGCTGCAAGAAGATAAAAATTAATACCACTTTATATAATTCTAATAACGTGCTCCAGAGTGACTCTTAGGAACTATTCAATAAAAATTTAATCTATTTCCAGACATTTCAAATTCATCTTTTTCTTTGTTCATTTTGCAATATTTTACAAGTCTTGTAGGTCATAGAATATTGTGAAAATGCTTTCATTCATGTCCTAAGGCAGTTAGAGATTTTATTTTTCAGTTTCTAAAGGTATCCCACTATATCTTTGAGGTGGTTCTAGAAACTTCTGTCACCATGGTGATATTTCTATTTAAGGTGCCTTCCGTTGATAAGCTATTACTTTGGCTTTGGAAACAGTCACACACACATATATTTAATTTTAATGGAAACAGCTAGAAGTAGGTGTTATAGCGAAGAGTGTAAGTTGAAGTAAATTATTTTGTTAGCTATCTCTCATATGATCTTACCTTATTTCTTTATTTATTCTTGCTCCCTTCTGATGTCATAGTTTCCAAATAATTTGTCAAAGTGTTAATTTCTTTAATTAGGACTAGTCGAATGTTCAAATTTGTGACTACTATAATTGAACATGAATTTAAGCGGCATAATCAAAATCATTTTACAAGTATTTCTTTTTCCTGCAATTCTTTGATTTGTGTTTATGCGCGCTCTTTGCATTTATACATTGGTATTTTAAAAATATTACTATGAAAATTTTATCACTTCAATGTTTCCTATTTCAAAATGTTTAATCTCTCTCTTTTTTTTTTTTTTTTTCTTCCTTTTGTTGGAGTAGGAACAAGAAGCTCTCTTAAATACAAAGCAGCAGATTCTGACAATGGATTATATTTGCAATACTTTATATAGCTCTTAATTGGGTTTTGTGAATACGTGATACATCTAATTGATCATGTGTCTATGATGCTGGGTAAGAAATGAACAAATAAGGCATACACTTGGGTTTGATTTTGCAAGTGTATTAAAAGGTAGTGGAAAAGAAATATTTTAATTCTAGATAAATGTAATATATAGGGTTCTATATTTGCCATCTTTGATCAAGGATAAATTGTGCCTTCATGTTTGTGAGCTTATGATCGTTCTAAACAATTTGTTGTTATTTAGAGTCTCAAACAGATGGGAATGTAAGATTTAGACACAATCAAATGACATCAAAATTCAAAATTCATCTACTATTTTTATTATATTGAAAGATGAAGAGGTGGTAGAAAAATAATTTCAAATTTATTAAATAAGTATATTGATCAATAACTATTGAATTTCATTTCATGGACTCACTTCTTATTCAAATTATTTTTTTTTAAAATGCAATATTTTCCATCTTTGCTATATAATTAGAAAAAGAAAATCTCAAATAAGTTGCTTTATGCAGTGTTTTTAATTATAAATTATCTTTTTAATAATTTTATAACTAAAATGTACAACAAAATATGATAATTATATATAATCAAAAACAATTATTTTTTTAGAGAAACTATTTCATTTGTATTTTTCATTGAGCTTTTAATTATAAAAAATATCATTTTGGTAATTATATAACTCAAGTGTTCATTTTTTATTTAGTTAAAAAACAAAATATGACATTTATATATAATAATTTATTATTTCTTTAATACACATTATTTTATTTATTATTTATTTTTTATATTAGGTAAAGAAGGCAAAAGAATTTTTTTAAAAATAAGCTCACGATAAAAATAATTTAGATATTTATTATACTATTACAAATTAATATCCTTATATAAGTTTTGAATTTTAATTTCTGCATTAAGTTGTAATTTGTACGGTGCTAACTTTATTTGACAATGATTCAATATACTTGATAAAATTTTAAAAAGATATAAAATTTTATTTCAAGTCCTTTTTTTAATAATAAAATATTAAAATATACTCAAATTGTACAGAACAGGGTCTCCCTCTTTAAAACATTATTTGCGAATAATTAAAAAGCATATAGTCAATGCATATTTGCCAACATGAGAAGTATAATTATGTAAGAGCATATTTCTTCATCTATGGTCAAATTTAATTGGATATGCTTCTTCTAATATGGTTAAATTTAGTTGGGTACTTTCGCTGTGTTCACTAAGAATTCAATATTACATAAATTTTAAAATACAATATATAATTAATGATACTTTTTAGAAAATAAAAAAAAGTCAATATAAAATATGAAAGAAAAAAAATATTTTTTTCTTGAATAATATATCATAAAAGAATGTAATATATTAGAACAATTAAAAATACCAAATGAGCATAAATATGTATTTTAAATTTAATAACAATCTACACAGATAATATTCTTTTAAAGAATTAATCAATTTTTAGTTTAGTGGCGCAGAACCTTTTAAAAATAAAATATAAAGGTTAGAATTTATATAAATAATACTGCAAGTTGGGTAAAAATATTATTATATTATAAAAATTTTATGTAAAGTATAAAATTTTGTTAAATATTATAAAGTAGTAGAGAATTCTGAGATATTAATAAGATCTTTAAAAAATAAAATAAAGAAATATAATAAAAAGGAAAAATAATACTACCTCTATTTCAATTTGTTTGTCTTACTTTTTTTTTTGGTCCTTTTAAAAATGACTCTTTTGTATTTTGTCAACTCTTTAATTTTAACTTTCAACATGTCATGTTTAAGATCACAAGATTAAAACGAATTTTAGTACATTTTACATATCCTTAGTTTAATTTAACACTACAAGATCAAAAAATCTTCTTTACTTCGTTAAACTTAGTGTCAAGTTAAAATTAGACAAATAATTAAAACGGAGAAAATTAAAATCGTGGCTCTAATATATCAGCTCTCATCACACAAAAGCATATTCATATTTTATTTTTCTATTTTAAAATATTTAAAAAGTATGCAATTAGTAATAAATGATGAAATATTATATATATATATATATATATATATATAAATTTATTGAATTCGTGCATCGCACGGGTTATATAATCTAGTTATTATTATATAGAAATATGAAGAGGTGGTAGACCAAGGGTAGTATAGTCATTTTAAAAAAATCATTCATATTTTTTATTTGTCATTGTCTCAACAATAAAATTCTTAATAACAAAATAATCAAGCACTTTTTTTCTAAATGCCAAGTGTATCTCAAATAATTAAAAATCTCACGTGGACCTCATATTTTTCAACCATAATTTTTTATGAGGTGAAATTTTAATATTCTACAAAATTTAAAGTTAATTAATTTTTATTTACATATTTAATTTTTACACAAAAGTATTATAATAATATAAATAAAATTTTACAACTATTTGAAAGATAATTTATTCATATAATTTATTCATACTATTTGAAAACAATTATAAATTATAAACTTTCGCATGTCTAAAGATAATTTTAAAGTATATTTTATTAAAACTCAAAAATTTATCTAAGCAATATTTTATGTTCATATTATATTAGGATATTATATTTCATATTCTTAAATGATATAATAAGTTAATTTAAATAATATACATTATAAAGTAAAGAATTTTCTTACTATCAGACCTAAAGATATTTATAAGTATATTTTCATAAAAAGAGATCTATAATTTTAAATAAGATAAATTACACATTATAATAAAATAAGTAAATTTAATATTGTAATTATTTGACACTAGTATTATATATAACATACATTCACTTTTTTATAAGTAATTTTTTATTTGATTCTCTTTTGACGTATAATATTTATATTGGAGCCTCACTAATCTGAATTCACATTGCATAGGGCCCACATAAGAAAAACGTTCTCTATCAAGAATTTTTTATATCCAGAACACGAAATCAAGACCTTTAGAGGAGCAGTCTCATCTGTTGCACCACATCCTTTGATGATCCATAGTAATTTTCAAATATTGATAAATTGTCTTAGAATTTATCTTTTGTAATTTTATGTTGTTCATTATGAAAATTAACATATGACATATTTATAAAATAAAAAGCTAATTCTTATCTCCTTTCTTTGGTAATTAATTCTTATCTACTCAACATGCATTATTTTATTTACTTATTATATACTAAATTAGTTAAAGAAGGCTATAACTTTGTTAATAAAAAGAATTAAAATACATATAATTTATGAAATTATATGCAAATTTTATTATTTTATCAAGAATTAATGTCATTTAAAAAGATACTACAACTTATACTATGTTAATTTTTGTTAGTGTTTTTTAGGTTCTCTTATTTGAGGTAGTACATTGTCTCACCATGCATGTAAATCTCTTTGAAAACTCTCTTTGCTTGTTATACTATTTTCTTTTTGATTCGTGTATAAAATCATTTGAATTAAAACTATATGTTTTTTTCATGTTTTATCATGTTATAAAGAATAATGTGGTATGTTTTATTTTTCATCAAGTAAGCGACACTTGCAAGATGAATTTATCTGTATTTAAAATTAATTTAATGATCAAAATATTTTTTGCTTCATTTAACTCAATGAAATTTGTTAATATAAATAAAACATATAATTTTAATCTACTTTTTGTAATATTTTTAAATATAATGTGAAAAATATCATTGATATTAGTTAATTATTTGATACAGTGTATTTATTTGATATAAGATAAAGCGAGTATCATTTGTAACAATAAACGTTATAAGTTATTGTTTAATTTTATAGAAATAAAAAGACAATTTATTATCAAATGTAATCCCTGTTATCATTCTCCGTCACGCTTAGCTGAAAATAATTATGATTAATTTAAATTTAAAAAAATAATTAAACTATCAATACAATTTAATATTGAAATCGCCTTTTGTAACAAAAGCTAAAATTCCTCTCTTGAAGTTTCAATATTTCAGTATTGTCACGTTCATAATTACTTTGTGAAAATAGTTCAAGGCTCTAATTGAAGCCAATATTTTCAGCATGTATTTTCTCAAGCTTGAAAGTAGTTGAAAGACGTAGAGAATTATGAAATATATCGTTAAGATCTATGAGTTAGCAATACAATTTGAGTCAAAGATGTAAGCATAAGTTATAGTTTTATGCATTTGTGAAAATATGATGATATTTAATTTCCTATCTATAAGTCGCATTATCAAGGGAAAGGGAGTTAGTTTCAATAGCTAAGACGTACAAGAAAAATAAATGAAACACTGTAAGAATTTATAGGACAAAAGCTACATTCAGTTGCAAGAGAAGATCAAGGTTATGATCATTCTTTTAGGAGAGGGAGTTAGTTTCGATAGTTATAAACGTACAAGAAAAATAAATGAAACACTAAAAATTTATAAGGCAAAATATATTGTCCTAGCTATATTTAGTTGTAAGAGAAGATCAAAGGTTATAATCACTTTTCTTTAATCAAGTTCTTGGGGAACACACCCACATTAGGTGATATTTAAAGGTAAAAGGTTATTTTTTCACTACTTGAATATCATTCGGTATGCATATTTGTTATCGTGAATTTTTTATGCCTAATTTAATATTATTTTTTTAACATAAAATCACTTTAACTTGTGTATATTTTATAAATTTTTTTATTAATTTATTAATCACAAACATCCCCCTCAAGTATATGAAAACATATAAATAGTTAAAGTGGCACTGGGAGGAACAAATGGTACCGTGGTGCTGACAATAAAGGGTAGAAATTACCTCCTCAATATAATTGATGCATTTTAGCCTAGAATGACATAATCTCCCACATCTTTTTTACTGTTATAATTTATGTTTGTAATTTTAAATTAAAAGATCACTTATTAATTTAATATGTTTAATTTGCGACAAGTTTCTATGGGTTAGGACTTAGTATTATGAGAGAAAATAAAAATCAATTTATTTCAAAGAAGTATAAGAGGGTAAAATTTCAGTTGTTTTATTTGAACTATTATATAATGTATTCTTTATTTTATTTTATGTATTATTCGTCAATAAAATCAGTAGAGAAATTAAAAAGACTGTACGAGAGAAAAGAGAATGACCTTTTGAAGTTTTATATGATTTAACTTCATTAATTATTTTTAATAACTAAATGTAAAAGATATAAAGTGAAAGTAATGATATTAATAATTTCAAAATTTGTGGAATTTGAGATTTTTCTTATCAACTTCAGTGAATATTTTTATAAAATTATCTTGCAATTACAGTTAAGATATTTACTTTCTCCGTTCTTTTTTACTTGATAGATATAATAAAAATACTTGTTAATTTAAAAACTTAAGAAATAATTGATTATTTTTTTCAACTCTATTATTAATATTTAAGTCACTCTATAATGTGAAGTGATGATTATTGTATGTTTTAAAAAAATACAAATAAAATTATATTAATTAAATTATAATTTTTATTAATTTTTTTTTAAAAATATATAAATCTTATCTTATTAAGTAAAAAAAAAATAAAAAAAATACTCAGTTAATTTAATCTAAACTTTTTAAAACCTGAAATGAAAAAAGTGTCACTCAACTAACTATACGCCTGAAGAAATTAAAAATGTGCAACGAAGAGTGTCGAACTACTAAGCTTCCCATTCTCTTTCCTTTTCTTTTCCTCAAATCCTTTGACTTATTTGGTCTTTGTTAGTTATTTTTTTAAATATAAAAGTTAAAATATCATAAATTTTCTATTCCAAAATCTTTTCGTTTTGTCGGAATAAAAATTTTTATTCCGTCAAGATGTTATAATTATTATTTTCTTTTTCGTTTGATGTCTAATATAAAGTGTATTTTTGGAAAAATCAACAGATCGACAACATATACTTCACTTTTTTTTTTTTCATTTCTTTGTTTGTTTATTGTTTTACTTGTTTAATTTAATAAAATAGTCATTGGGAACTATGCCCAGTGACCTTGCCTTTACGAAGAAAAGATTTGAAGGCCAAAGTCGATATAAATCATTTTTTATTTTATTAGGATTTAAATAAAGTTTTCAAATTCTAAATTCATTTTTTATTAGATGGGTTGGTAGAACTGATCCCTATGCGATATTATTAATATTTTTCTTTTCCATAGATTCCAGAGGAATGGGTATGATATCATATATATCAAATATTATATTGAAATTAAAATTTTTAATATTATAATTTTGAGATTATAATATTTGATATGTCTTTTAAAAATATTTTAATATTTGATACGATATTTTGTATTTACAGAAAACTAGTAAATTTAGCCTGTGTCGTGAAGTCGCAATAAATAAATAAAAATATATAAAAAATAATGTCTTGTTATGAAATAATAAAGCAAGAGGGAGAATATTGTAGAGAAAGAGAAGAGAGAATAATTCTTATTTCTCTTGAGTGATAAAATACAATGAAGAACCCCTTTATTTATAGGGGAAAACTAACCCTAACTTTTCTCCAAAGAAACAAGATAAACATTCACTACAATACAAATACCATTATAGACATTCACTATAATAAAAATAAATTTATAACACTCCCCCTTGAATGTCTATTTAATAAATAATGCGTCTCGTTAAAATCTTACTAGAAAAAAACCTGTGAAAAAAGAAAGAAAAAGAGTACACATATCTAATATATGTATTTTGACTGCTTTATCAAAAACCTTACAAAGAAAATCCAATGAGACAAAACCTCATAAGGGAAAAAGAGTTCGCGTATTAACTCCCTCTGATGAGAACATCCTTGAATGTTTGCATCCCGATCTTGTGCACCATCTTCTTGAAAGTTGCAGTTGGTAGAGATTTGGTGAATAAATCACCTACATTGTCATTTGAATGAATCGGTTGCATGTTGATATCACCATTCTTTTGGAGCTCATATGTGTAGAAAAGTTTTGACGAAATGTGTTTCGTTCTATCTCCTTTTATGAATCCCCCCTTGAATTGTGCTATGCATGCTGCATTATCTTCATATAAAATTGTGGGTACTTTGTCACATTTCAAACAACATTTTTCTCTAATGAAATGTATCATGGACCTCAACCACACACATTCTCGGCTTGCTGCATGAATAGCTATTATCTCAGCATGATTTGATGAAGTGGCTACGAGAGATTGCTTTGTAGAACTCCAAGATATGATAGTGCCTCCACATATGAACACGTAACTAGTTTGAGATCGAGCTTTATGTAGGTCAAATAAATATCCTGAATCAGCATAATCAATAAGATCGGAACTGCAATTGTTAGAATAAAATAAGCCTATATCCATAGTCCTTTTTAGATACAACATTATGTGTTTGATCCCATTTCAATGCCTCCTAGTAGGAGCAGAACTATCTTGCAAATAAATTAACCGAAAAAGCTATAATCAGGTCTTGTAGTGTTAGCAAGATATATTAGTGCACCAATTGCACTAAGATACGGTACTTCAAGACCAAGAATTTTCTTATTCTTTTCTTGAGGTTGGAATGGATCCTTACGCACATCAAGTGATCGAACAATATCGGAGTACTTAATATATGTGCTCCATCCATATAAAGTCTTTTCAACACCTTTCCTGTATAGGCAGATTGATGAATAAAGATACCTTTGATTAAATGCTCAATTTGCAAATCAAGATATAATTTTGTCTTTCCATGGTGTTTCATCTCAAATTCCTTATTTAAATAATCAATTTCCCTTTGAAGTTCTATTGGAGTTCCAATAAGGTTTATGCCATCAATATAACAAAAAGTATGACAAACTCCGATGTTATTTTCTTTATAAAAATACATGGGCAAATTTCATCATTTATATAATCTTCCTTAGATAAATACTCACTAAGACGGTTATACCACATGTGTCCAGATTACTTCAAACCATATAATGATTATTGCAATCTAATTGAGTACATTTCCCGAGACTTTGAACATATGCATCAAGCATCTTAAAACCTTCAAAAATTTTCATGTATATCTCAGTATCAAGTGATTCATATAGATATGTCGTAACCAAATCCATAAAATATATTTCAAGCCTCTTATGGATAGTGAAACTAATAAGATAACGCAACGTTATTACATCCCTAGCTGGTGAGTATGTCTATTCATAATCGACACTAGACCTTTGTGAAAATCCTTGTGTAACAAGGCGTACCTTATACCTTTGTATCTTATTTTTCTCATTTTTCTTGCACAAAGATCCATTTATAGCCAACAGGTTTAATACCATCAGGTGTTTGATCTATTGGTACAAAAATTTCACGCTTAGCAAGTGAATTCAACTCTGATTGAATTGCTTCTTACCATTTTGGCCAATCATTTTTTTGCTGACGTTTTGTGACAGACTAAGGTTCAAGATCCTCATTATCTTGCATGATTGTTGTTGCAACATTATATACAAAGACATAATCCACCACTATTTTCGATCGATTAGTTTCAACTTCACTTGAATTTATAGATAGTTCCTCATTTTCTTGAGTCTTAGGCTCATTGATTCCTTCATGGATATCAACATTGCTCAAGTCTTAAACTTTCATATGTGGTTATTTCGTAGTGTTATCTTGACCATTTTTTTTTCTAGGATTTCAATCCTTAGAGCCCAATGATCTACCACGCTTTAGACGTGCTTTGGACTCATTAGCTATGGCACTAGCAGATAGTCCTATAGGGACATTAATTCAAACTGGGACATTCTCCGCAGGAATATGTGGTTTAGTAATTCTTTTCAAATCTGTAAATGCACCTGTCATTTAATTTACTTTCTGCAGGTGAGGTATCTTTGTACTTCTTGCTCACAAATAGAAGCACGTGGATTAAGATGAGACAATGATTGATTTTTTTATAAAATTTTTCTTTTGATTTCACTATTTTCTCCCCTTAATTTTGAAAAAAATTATCTCATCAAATCGACAATCTGCAAATCGAGCAGTGAACATATCTCCAGTTAATGATTCAAGGTAGCGAATAATGGAGGGTGATTCAAACCCAATATAATTTCTAACCTTCTTTGGGGATCCATCTTTATGAGATGTGGTAGTGCTACAGGAACATATACAACACATTCAACAATTCTCAGATGAGATCTATTAGGCTCTTGACCCAAAATCAATTGCAACGGAGAAAATTTATAATAATTTTTCAGTCTAAGATGAACAAGTGTTGCAGCATGCAGAATCGCATGACCCCAAACAGAAGTGGGCAACCTAATTTTCATAAGAGGTGGTCTTGCTATCAATTTATAGACGTTTAACTAATTACTCAGCAAGACCATTTTGAGTGCGAATATGAACTACAAGATGTTCAACTTTATCCCAATTGATAAACAATAATCATTAAATGCTTGGGATGAAACTCTGCAACATTATCAAGGCAAATGAACTTAATTTGATTATCAGGAAACTGTGCCCGTAATCGTATTATTTATGCCAATAATTTTACAAACACCAAGTTGCGAGATGACAATAGGCACACATGAGACCGTCTCGAAGAAGCATCTATTAGGACCATAAAGTATCTAAACGACCCACTAGGTGGATGGATAGGTCCACAAATATCCTCATGCATACGTTCCAAGAACGCAGGGGACTTAATCTCAACCTTTGTTGGTGATGGTCTCACAATTAATTTGCCTTGATAATAAGCAGTACAAGAAAATTCCCCATTTCAAAGAACCTCAAGTTCTTTAATGAATGCTCATTTGGATTTTCTATAACTCATCTCATCATTATAGATCCAGGATGTCCCAGACAATCATGTCAAAGTACGAAAGTATTGAAATTAGTAAACTAGAAGTTTACTATAAAATATGCCTCAATTGCACTAATCTTTATCCGATACAAGACGAAAGATAAAGCAGGAAACTCTTCTATGCACATGTCTTTCTAGGGACATTCTTGGTGATACCAACATATTCAAGATTCATCTCATCCATTATATTGATATGATAACCATTTCACACACATCTTTAAAACTCAACAAGTTTCTCCAAGTCTTAGGAGAAAACATAGCATTATTTATGATGAGTTTAACTCCCTTAGGCAAGATTATAATGGCTTTTTCAAAGCCTTCAATCAAATTGGTACTACCAAAAATCGTACTAACATTTATCTTGGCCATGTTTAAATGAGAAAAATATTTCTCGTCTTTGATAATTGTATGTGTTGTACATAATCAATCAAACAAATGTCTTTATAATTGGATAACTTGCTTTGAGAATTATCCATATCTTAGCTTTCAAACTTTGAGACGGTAGAGTCTTGTGCTGATAGCGTGTTATGAAATAATAAATCAAGAGAAAAAATATTGTAGAGAAAGAGAGAAGAGAGAATAATTTTTATTTCTCAAGATGAAATACAATAAAGGAGAACCCCCTTATTTATAGGGCAAAACTATCCCTAACTTTTTTTTTAAAGAAATAAGATAAACATTCACCACATACAAATACTTTTATAGACATTGACTATAATGCAAATACATTTATAATATGTATTGAATTTTATAAAAGAAAATCAATCTTTATTAATTAAATATTTATTTACGATTCCGGAATGAGCTATTACAATGTAAATGACCTATTATAAGTCAGAAACTTATTTTAACAATGAAATTTTGGAACAATGTAGCATTCTTAATCATTCTAAGCACTTAAAAGTGAAAGTATTAGCTTTATCTAAATTAAAAAAAAAAACACACAATTTTCATCTGCTCATACATCTAAATTAAAAAAAAAACAATCTTCATCTTCTCATTCAAAAGGTTACGTTGGTCATTGCTTTTAACAATACAAACCAATACAAGCATAAACGGAAAAAAAAAACAAAAACCATCAAGCCCCTTCAAAATTGAGATTTTATACTCTTAATTATTTATATCCTTTACAAAGAAAATGAAGGGCCGGGAGATATACTCCATCTATTTTATTATATATATGTGAATTTTTTTTAATTGATAAAGAAAATAACATTTTATTTATATCTTAAATATTTTTTTTAAGATTTTTATTTTATTATTTTATAGTTAAAGAGAAATTATTTTTTGATATGATCATTTTATATTCGAAATTTATCCAATTAATTCAAATATGTATGGTGTTTAGGCCCATTAATGTGGAAAAGAAAAAAATGTCATCTACATTAGATTTTTTCTGAAAATTTATTGCATATTTAAGATCACATTTTATTTATATTTTTTAAACTCTCTAGACTACTAAAACAATTTATATATAAATAAAATAGAGAGATTACAAAGCATTATACAACAAAAATGTTGTACATAAAAATTTTAAATTTTTATTCTTCCTGAAAATCTATGTCAAAATGGCAGGAATACATATTATATTACAAAAATATTATACATAAGAACTTTAATAAATAATATATTTGTATTAATGTCAAAGAAAACACTGGTCGAAAAAATTGTACCAACTTAAAATGAGCAGGAGAATAAAAAGTATAATTTATCTTCTTATAACAATATTATAACTGAATCAAATAAAAAGAAATTAAAATACTCTTATAATAAAATTGAAAATTTCTTAACTACTTCAATTTTAATCCTCTCAATTGTTGCCTCACTATGTAGGCTTTCCCTTAGTTCAACAACCACCACAAAAATTTCACCTTCTTCATTAAAAAGTAAAATTTGCACTATTTACTCAATTTTTCCCATTAAATTCCATCTGTATTTATATATATCATACATATTCTTCTATAACTAAAGTAGATTTAAAATATAATGCATGACTTATATCCATAATTTATGATCATCTGAGTATATCCAATCAAAAGTTACATACAAGAATTAAGATTGAATCTTTCAAAACAGTATTTTTGACGTAAATTTAACTCGATAGCTTATAGCTAATTTAGATAGGCACGCGTAATATAGTAACTTGTAAGTTAACATTGGTTGAAGATAGAAGAATACATAAAACATATTGAAATATCTAAGAAAGAAGACAATTATAATGGGAGATGAAAAGTTGATTAATTGAATTTAAAGATTTTTTGAGATATTAAAAATAAAATAAATAGATAAATAAAGGGTAAATGGTCAAAAAATAAATAAAAAGATTTGTAGTTTTCTAGGTTATAGAGAAGTGCCACATCATCTTATCTATATTTGATTTTAATTATCACAATTCAAAATTCCATTGAGCTGTGAGGGCATCAACCATTCCCGTAAGATAACCCCGCTCCTTTATTGATCAATCAACAATTTAAAATAATACGAAAATAATATAAAATAAGTAACTAACTCTTATAAGTGCAGAATAGATGAGTCCAAAAAAAACCTAAGACCCGGTGTACTAGTACAAGAGTATCTACGAATACCAAACAAGTTTGAAAAGCTAAAGTCACTATCTAAAAAAAATAAGACAAGAATAAAAGGAGAGTCTCTAAAATTTAGTATTGCCGAAAAAAAACAGTTCACCCTGAACTCTATTCGCAACAAATCTCGAATGCTAAGCAACTTAAATACTGTTAGTACTTAGTTCATTCCCTGCACGTAAAAAGATGTAGCAAGTACAAAGTGAGTACGAAAAATATGTGTACTCAGCGAAGCTTTAATAACTGATCCTTTGTAGAAGTGATGACGAGATATAATCCTAACAACTCCTTTTCAACAGTATAAATATATAATAATAATAATAATTCACCATAAAAGAGTTTGTAGATTTAATATCAACATAATAAAGCAAACAAGACACACATTATCTGAAATCAGCTACAACACGGATGATATCGTAATATGACTCAAATGTACTGAGTCAAATCAATATCACAATCATCTCAATACTTCAACACTCAACTCAATATGCAATGCAATTAAGATGTATGTAATGCAATGCATGTATTGGCCAAGAATCTGTATATACCCGCTTCCTCAGTCATTTAGTTGGGACCCGTGAGGGACTCACGAGGTTCATATACCAGTTGAAATTACTTTTTATCGACAATAACATATGCCAAAATTATTTCTTATAGGCAATAACACACACCAAAATCATTTTCCATCGGCAATAACACACGTCAAAATCATTTTCTATTGACATCATAATAAAATAACTCAATGGTCACTATTATCCAATAATCATCATGCAAAAATAAGAGTGATATAAATATGTAAACACAAATATAAAACACAAGTTTATTAATCGACCCTACAACTAAGGTGATTCAAGTCATAATCAAGATTCAAGTTCACATAATTTTCTGTAAATTTACTTATATAATGACACTGGTAGCCACATAAATATTTGTTATGTCATTTATACAGGACCCTATTATTACCCTTTACTCTTAAATTTATTTAATATATGAAAACTAGCACCTCAAAGAATCAAGAAATCTCTAGTTGCCTCAAATTGAAGTCCGAGTATAAAATTATGAATTTTCCCTTCTATTATACTTTCAAACTGTCAAAATCTATTCAAATATAAAATTTTCACAAGAATACGAATTTAATGATACCCATATTGCTATATTTATTTTTGCCTCGAAAAATCGGGTCAAAAAAGTCACTCAGAGTCCCGAAGTTGAATCTGAATTTTTTTTTGAGATTGTATTTACTCATAATAAAATAAAATTCCACATCAACTTTTAGCTAAAACGGTCGTTATTCGACCACCAAATCAAGAATTTTTACTCTAAGAACCCTATGCCTATACTTTCTTAATTCCTCATAGTTTCTCTATATTTCTGCCAAATTTTTTAACCATAATCATGTAATAAATCTATAAAAAATATTAAAAATATTATTTGGATATTTTGAGATGAAAATTCATATTTTTCTCCTCTCTTTTCCTCTTTTTTTCTTTCCTTTCTAATGCATTTTTTTTCCGGCAACCAGCGTTGCAATTTTTTTTATATATAATTAAGTATGAGCTCAAGGCTCATTTATTGATAAAGCTTTCCTACATCAATGACCCAAAATAGGTCTGCAAAAATTTAAAGAGAAATGACACAACCACCCTTCCATTCACTTTATCTCTACTTTTGAAAACCACGTTACTCTATCTGTCAGTCTTCTGTTCATTAGGGTTTTCGTTTCAGCTTCCACCATATGACCTACTTCTTCAATCTTGAAACTTTGCTTCTTCTGCTCTGGGTGATTAATCGCCCTCATCTCTATCCTGGATGAGCTTCTTCTTCAGCTCAGAAAGGTGCGTCTTTTATCTCTCTTATCCCTTATAGGGTGGCTCTGAATATAACTATCTCCTTCTTTTCTATAGGTTCTAGATTCGATGAAGATTTTCAACTCAAGTTTGGGTAAGTCTTGTTCTACAGAGTTGTCTTAATCGATTAAACAAAAATGGAGAAAAATAGATTGCTCTGATTCTCTCTCTTTGATGTTTCCTCTATGCGGAAGAATTCTCTTGGCAGATCTGACTCAAGTCCCCTAATTTTTGCTGGCTCCTTTTTGGTGCTGTAATAGTCTAGGTTAGAAGTAGTCTCACAACTTTCTAGCTTAGTCATGTGAATGTTGCTATCTATGTAGTTTAACTGTGAGACCTAGCTGATGTAACTGGTGCTCTCGTAATTGCCCTTGTTTTGATCCGTATACTTGGTATATGTGCTTTATCCATGTTAAGAACCTTTCTGCACTGTAATGGTAGCTGCTGAAACTGTGTATATATCCCATTTCCCTCTTGATTGAATGCACTTTTTGCTAAGCCATCTGCCATCCGATTAGCTTCTCTATATACATGCATGGTTTCCATTATTTTATGCTGCATCATCTGTTCAATCTCCTCCAACATGCATGTTATATTCCAAGGCACCTTTCATTCCTTGATTAACTTCTTCAGTAGACTGAGTGAATCAGTCTCTAGAATGATATAATTCCTTTGAGTGGTGGTGCAGTACCATAGTGTCTTCTGATCTTGGGCAGATTTATATGCCCAAGTGATACTCAAACGTATCATTTTTGCCTTGTTTGTTGTGCAATGTGTATATATTCTCATGTAGTTGGTAATAAAATGCGAATTTATACTAACCAACATGATTAGCATTTGTTTTGCAGGTAAATAGAATTTTTAGGAGCTAAAATACATGTTGGAACAATATCGGAGTTGGACTCGGATGCGAGTGTGGAAAAGACATTGGAATGCACAAAGTATAGGGGCTCCGCGATGGAGCCGTGCCACGCTACCATCGCGGAGGCACACTGCCTGGAGAGGAAATTAAATGGCAAATTCCAGTGTGGCCTCGCGACAGCTCCGTGGCACGGAGATAGGCCTCCGCGTTGGCCTCCGTGCCACGTTGAGGCTATTTTACCGGACCCTGGAATTCCAGAGAGGGTCCGCATCCACGCCGTGTCATGGAGGCAGTGCTCCGCGATGGCCTCCGTGACACGTTGCTTGTTATTCCGGAAAGAATTTGCCACTAGTATAAATAGCACACTTAGGTTTATTTTAATTAGTTCAGACTTGGTGGAGCTAGGACGTGGGTTAGAAGCAGTTGAGGGACGAAAAAGCTAAGGGATTTCTTCTCTTCCTTTCTTCTTTCTATCAATTGTATGCATGATTTACACTTGTTTTAGGATGATCAATCCACAAATGAGTGGCTAATTCTCTTCCTTGCTGAGGTTATGAACATTTGTGATGAATTTTGATTGTTGATTTTATGGTTTTCTTCTTCTTCTTCTATGTTGTTCTATTAATTCTTGTTTCTACTGCATTAGTGTGTGGCCGACATTAATGTACATCTAAAAAGTCCAATTTCACTCGAGAGAGCAAGAAATTGGAAAGTTGTGAATTAATAGGGTATTGTTCTTAACTTGATTTGGGAAAATTGGGTTTTGATGTGCTTTCCTGATAGAAATATACTTGAAAGCCGTATTAGTCAATTTAGGAACCGGAATTGTATTGTTAGGTCATAAATTGCATTTGATCACAAAAATATAGACGGATGGTTTATGATTCTAAAGTGAAATTAAATACGAGAGTTTTAATTTCTAGGCTACTGTTCTTGGCTAGCAACATGAAGAAGAGATTAACCAAATTATTATTATAATCGAATTCATTATTTGTTCTTAACCTTGGCATGCTCATATCCATAGTTTAAATTCACAGTAAATAATTGTTAATAGTTTTAGTATATATATATTTTATAACCAAAAACTTATTTAACTGTTGGTTACGCTGTTGTTAGCATAATTAGAAGTAAGATAAGAATATAGTGTACTTAAGCAATTTTACTTATCCTGAGTCTCCTTGGATCGATACTTGGCTTACTTAGCCACTTTATTACTTGTTTGACCACGTGCACTTGCGTGTCGGTTTTACACCCTACCAAAGCACCGAACAAGTTTTTGGCGCCGTTGCCGGGGAGACTAGGCAATTGGTGAAATTGTGTTAAGTGTAAATTTACTGCATTGTTGTTTTATTTTCTTAAGTGTTAACAACTTGGTCTTAGCCTGTATTTTGCAGATTTGATTTTTGTGAACACTGGCAAGGGACAAAGAGCTGGTGGAATCTTACTTAGAGCCTGAACATGAATTTCATAGTCAACATAGAGAAGCTCTACAAAAGAAGCTGCAGTTGCTCAGACAATCTATTATGGAGCAACAAAATCCACCAGTTGTGCGGGCAGTGTTAGTGCCCGATGAAGCAGCAGCAAGGCCGGTTCACGAGGTGGCAATCCCACATGCCAACAATGTACATTCTAGTATCCGCAAACCAGAGCCTGGAGGGAGGTTTGAATTAAAGCAGAATATGGTGCAACTTTTGCACACAAGCGGGCAATTTACCGGTCTCCCTCATGAAGACCCACAACAACATCTCCAAAACTTTTTGGAGATAAGTGACACTTATATACCCGCTGGAGTGTCACCTGATTATGTTTGGCTCACCTTATTTCCGTTTTCCTTACTTGGTGAAGCCAAGAGGTGGTTAAAAGCTGGACCCCCAAATTCTATATCAATGTGGGATGATCTTGCACGGAAGTTTTTGATTAGATTTTTCCCTTCTGGTAAAACAGCCAGACTTAGAAGTCAAATTCTAAGTTTTAAACAGAGGGAGGGGGGAAATCTATATCAAGCCTGGGAAAGATTTAAATCCATGTTGCGGGACTGTCCTCATCATCATCAGTCCAATGAGGTGTTGGTACACACATTTATTGAGGGTTTTGGAACCCCATACTAAAATTCTGTTAGACTCAGCAGCTGGAGGGCAAGCGCTGGAAAAGACTTACGAGGAGCTGTACACTTTGCTCAACCGAATTTCACAGGGCAATCCAGAATGGAATGCAGATTCATCAAGAGGTGGAGCAAGGAAAGCAGCAGGAGTGCTTGAAGTGGATGGATTTACAGCTATCGCTGCACAGATAGCTGCCTTGAAAAATCAGTTAAATAATCACTTCAGCAATATGAATTTGAACCAGCCTTCAGCTTCAGTCAATGCGGTCCAACAGATGTGGTGTGAAGTGTGTGGTAGTAGTGAGCATTCAGCCGAGTGCTGTGGTGCAAATCCTGATTCTGTTAACTTTGTGGGCAATGCACAGAGAAATCAGCAGCAGTTTGGTAGTGGCTACAACTCAAATTGGAGGAACCATCCAAATTTTTCGTGGGGTAGCAACAACCAACAAGGCCAAGGTTCTGGTCAGGGGATGCAGAGAAATCAAGGAGGGCAACAAAACTATCAAGCTCAATTCAGAAATCACAATTCCCCTCCTCCACCACCATCACCGAGCATTGAGGAGATGTTCAAAACCATGATCGCTAATCAGGCACAATTGCAAGCTGACTATGTTAAATTGGCAGCCGAAGTGAAGAATAATCAGTTGGCGACCAAGGCTCTTGAATATCAGTTTCGGCAATTTGCTAGTGCCCAAAATACAAGACCCAGAGGAGGACTGCCTAGCGACACGGATCCTAATCCGAAGCAGGTGAATGTAGTGACCACGAGGAGTGATTTACAGTTGAAGGAGGTGGAACCGGAAAGACCGCCTCACAAGTCAGGAGCAGCAGAAGTTGAGGAGGAACAAAGTTCTGATAGGGGGAAGACCAAAGAAGCAGAAGCAGAAAGACCTCCACCCCCGTTCCCTCAACGACTCAAGAAACACAAGGAGGAGGTGTGTTTCAAGAAATTTATGGAGGTGCTTAAACAGGTACATGTTAATTTACCTCTTGTTGATGTCTTGCAGGGAGTGCCCAAATATGCAAAATATATTAAAGACATCGTGGCTAACAAAAGTCGCTTGACTGAGTATGCCACGGTAGCTTTGACGGAGGAATGCACTTCCCGGATTCAAAACAGACTGCCCACGAAACTGAAAGACCCTGGAAGTTTTACTATCCAGCTTACTATTGGGCAGAGTATCCAAGCTCGTGGATTATGCGACTTGGGAGCAAGCATAAATCTGATGCCATCTTCGGTATTCAGAAAGTTAGGTCTAGGGAGTCCTAGACCTACAACTGTAATCTTGCAATTAGCAGACAGATCCTTAGCTAAGCCGGATGGCATTGTTGAGGATGTTCTAGTGCAAGTGGGCTCCCTTATTTTTTCAGTCGATTTTATTGTTCTGGACTTTGAACCAGATGCTGAAGTCCCATTTATTTTGGGACAACCCTTTTTGGCAACCGGAAAAGCATTAATTGACGTAGCTGCGGGTCAACTTACAATGCGAGCACATGACAAGGTCGAAGTGTTTGATGTTTACAAAGCACCTAAGCTCCCGACGGTGAATGAAGAACTCTCGGTGATCAATGTGATTGATCATGGGAACGCTAATCGAATAAATGATTTCCGAGAGTTAATAGGAAGGCCACCTGATAAGGTTGAGAACTACTGGGGGGAGGACAACGATTGTGACAAATCGTCCATCACCCTAGTAGGTAATTGAGCATAAAGGACGTCGAGCCGCGACGGTAAACCAGGCGCTGCACGGGAGGCAACCCGTGAAAAAAATATTTTCTTTCTTTTTTTAGTGTAAATAATTTTTATTTTTATTTTTCTTTTCTTGATTTGGTATATATTTTTGTTTTAGTTAATATTTTTCATTTTAGTTAGGGAAATCTATTAATCTAACCAATTTTGTTTAGTGAGGTGATTTTTCAGGTCTAACGGAGAAAAATATACATGGAATCGGGAAGGAAAAGGCAAGGTATGAAAAAATAATTTAATTGAAGAAACAGTGCACTGGCGCGTTGGCTCCGTGTCACGGAGGAAGGGCTCCGCGTTACCCTCTGTGACACGTTGAAGGCAAAATCCGGATTTTTTAAAAAATATCAGTAAGCCAACGCGTTGGCTCCGTGTCACGGAGGAGGGGCTCCGCGTTACCCTCCATGACACGTTGCCGTGTATTTGGTGCCGGGTCACACTGGGTTGCCGGGTGACCCGCGTGTTTTTCTTTAATTAAACCCCGATTTTCGCCCAATTTTTCCCCATTCCTTCTCCTTTCCGCGACCAAACACCCAAATCCCCCTCCCCAACCAACGTGCCACGCTACTAGGCAAAGAAATCGTCAAGTTTCTTCGGTTCTTCAACTCAAAGGTATGTTTTCCTCGTTTCTCTCAAATTTTTGGCGATTTTAGTCGAATTTGGGCATGTGAGGTGAGATATATCACCCTAAGTAGAAATTCAACATGATGTTGAGTTATTTGTGATTGATATATGTTCGGATTGTTGTAATTAGCATTTGAACTTGTAGATTATCTAAATAATTCGAATTTGATTGTAAAATTGTATTCTAGGGCATGGGTTATTGAATTTGAATTGGGTTATTTGATAAGTTGATGAATTAGATGCCGGGGTGTGGTTGTAAATTGAGATAAGTCGTGTAAATATTGTGTGAATGTTAAAAGACGACAAATTCTCAAATTTTTTGGGAAAATGCAAAGATTATGCAAATTGGTTTGATTATTTGGATTTGTATGTATATATAGAACTTTTGTCGTTGTTTTTATTTTTTGTTTTTATTGCTTGTGCGATGGTTGAATTGTTAGCGATAGTAGGTTTGGAATTAGCTGTATGAAGTCTGAGTAGTACGCTAACCGTTATGCTGTCGAATTTTTTTTTTTTGTGAACGCACTAAGCATAAATTGTATAGTTGTTGTCTTTGGTGTAAATAGAGTTATCCTTGCCGTAGTTTCGTAAAAGTAGCTAAGGACTAAGTGTGGGGTAAATGTTGTGTAACCGACCTTAGCCGAAGTTAACATGTTTATAGCTTGACATTATGCTTGTTCATGTATATTGACAGGTACAATGGCGAGTAGGTAGGATAAGGGCAAAGGTGCTTCTACCTCAGGCACCGGGAGGAAAAGAATGAGAATGGGCACCGCAGTCTCAGCTGCACCAGCTGTTCCGCGTGGCCAACGCCGCCAATACGGAACAAGGTGGGTTACCGAAGAAGGGAAGAAGTGGTATGCTAAGCATAAGGAAAGCAAATACTTCCCGGAGGAACATATTACACGGGAACCACTAGCACAGGAGTTCCCCCATATTGTGCAGAGGATTGAAGCAGCTGGGCTCAGCTTTATATTCCAGGAGCCCAAGGAGTGCAACCTACATTTGGTCCGGTAGTTCTACGCAAATTGGAACCCGGCCATCAGAAGCCACACAATAAAAATCAGAGGGCAGATTGTCACTCTGGAACCCCAGCAATTTAATGCCATCGTTGGAGCACGGGACACAGACGCCCACGTTCTCCGCCAGCTTAACATCACCCCACCGTACGCCGACATCAGACATACGTTGTGTGGGGCTCGATCCACAGCCCGATGGAGTAGACATAAGGAGAGGGGTTACCACCAGACTCTGCCTTATTCGCAGATGAATAGGGAGGCCAGAATATGGCTGAAGATTGTGTGTTCTTGCTTGATCCCGGGAGTTCACATGACGGATGTGACCCGGGACCGTGTCTGCTTGGTGTATGCCCTTATGAAAGGGCTAGAGATTAATGTTGGGGCGGCCATTATATCCGCCATGAAGAGAGCCAGACTACACCAGGGCCACAGATACGGGTTTGGCGGACTCATCACCACCTTCCTCCGAGGCCTCGATGTCGAGGAAGAGGCTTTGGATTACATCCCGCAGTTGGAGCGGAGGGCCCTCGATGTGACAAAAACTAAGGCCCCCGACAGCACACATGGGCCAGTGCTGACTTTGGGCGAGCGACATGCTCGTGACGATCATTACATGGCACGTATGTTCGGCATGCAGATGCTTCAGCTACGGATTGGTGGGAGACCAGCCACCGAGGAAGAATTATGGCAGCTGGAGCTGGATTACCCATTTGGCGAGAACGCCAGAGCCTTGTGCCGAGTGGGACCAGCCTTCGTTGAGCCTACTGATGACGATGTCCCTACTGACGAGGAGACACGTCGGGAGGACTCCGATGTGGAGTCCGATGACGACGATGGAGCTGACTCAGACATGGGCGACGAGGCAGCAGCACCGAATGAAGAAGTCGAATATTTCGACTGAGCAGGGAGTTCCACCACCCAAAATTTTGTGCTTTGTATTTTTGTGAACACTGGGGACAGTGTTCGATTTAAGTGTGGGGTGGGGAGTAGATAGGTGCTGGGACTTAGGCTCTAATCTGCTGTATGCTTTTTCCTTGGTTTGTATGTATGTTTGTGTTTCCCTGTTGTGAACTGATTTGTGTTGTAGCTGTATACTTTTTGTGGTTAATGATGTGTGTGGTGAAAAGTTGTGGTTGCCAAGGTAAAAATTTTGTGTATGCTGTAAATAGTTTGTAAATATTTCTGTATATCGAAATGATCGAGCTTTTTTTCAAAATTTTTCGGTTTTTTTTTGGGTTTCTCGGAGTTTGTTTTCGGTTCTTTTACCGAGAATAGTCCCATTGAACCGATGTCATAGTTAGTGACCGTTCCCTATGAGGGATGGATGACGACCGTCTTAAGGGAAATGTAGTCGGTAGGAGTAGGATTTTAATTTGTTTTCAGTTTTTCTTTGGTGGATTGCATCAATGAACCTGTAGTTGCTTTATGGTTGCAAAATTTCGTTGCGTATTGTAACTGATGTTCAAAATGTGAAAGTGATTCGTTTGAAAGCATGCAATTTTGTAAATATGTTGAGTTACCTAGGCTGTAGAATTCGATTCGGTGTGATTGAGGCTTAATTTTTGAATTCATGTAATTGGTTAATTAAAGAGTCTGTGAATGCATCTTGAATCGAGCATGTGCATGAAGTGTGTGAAGTGAGGTATTGCTATTCCATGCTATTGTGTAGTGTCTAGAACTTGCCTGGTGTGTGTGCAAAACGAAATGAAGGGGGTGTAATGTTGGAAAGGATGTAGCCATTTCTTTGTTTTAACCGAGAGTTTCTATTTTTTTTCTTGTCATACTCTACCTTTTTATGTGATTGTATACCCTAGTCAGCCCGTTGAGCCTTTAGCCGATTATTTCTTTCTTTTGTCCAAAATTGTATAAACTAAGCCTTATTCCTTCTTTTCATTAGCCGTAAAGTCTATATAAAACTCTTAAGCGCTTAAGAAGAAAAGAAAAATTTTCCCGAAGTGTCAAAGAGTGAGAAGAGTGGAAAGAAAAGAAAAGCAGAGTGAAGAAAGAAAAGAAGAGGTTGAAGAGGCACTTGGTATAATGAAATGATAATAAAGGTGCATGAAAACCCTTTGTTGTTGTGTCCCGTGTGTTTGAGAAAATGGGCCATACAAAAGTAAACAAGCATGAATGGGATGATGAAAAAGAGAAAAAGAAGAACAATATCCATGAGTCGATGGGAATGTGTTGAAAAGGCGCTTAAGGATGCTAGTGACTATTATTGGCTAATCCAATATACATACTAGTTCCATAGCCTCCGTTACAACCCATTAAAGTCCTACGTGATCTTACATTGCATTTCTTTATATTAGTGGAGTAATACACTAAGGGCAAGCCTATGGGTCATGACATGATGCATGTGAATTCTTTTTGGAGAGAGAGTGAAATTAATTTTTATATGCCCCTACTTGAATGTTTGTGTGCTGCATGAACATAAAGGGGAAGCTTCTCTTGAGTTGTGAGGGCACATGCTTGATGAAAGATTGATTTTCGTGTCGAATTTCTTGAATAGCTGATTTGCATGAGTTTGCCGATATCGAGAGTCGATTCTTAAAGTCTAGGAAGTCTTGATGTATGAAAGGTCATTGTATTGTAAGACCATGCATGTTTTCTGGATGATTTACAAAAATTGAATAATCGGTATGACCGTAGTGTAAATTGTCGCACCATAGTGACAAAGGTTGGGATGTAATTTGCATGAGTTGTGTATGTGTTGTTCGAGGACGAACAAGGATTTAAGTGTGGGGTAAGTGATCTTGGGCAGATTTATATGCCCAAGTGATACTCAAACGTATCATTTTCGCCTTGTTTGTTGTGCAATGTGTATATATTCTCATGTAGTTGGAAATAAAATGCGAATTTATACTAACCAACATGATTAGCATTTGTTTTGCAGGTAAATAGGATTTTTAGGAGCTAAAATGCATGTTGGAACAATACCGGAGTTGGACTCGGATGCGAGCGTGGAAAAGACATTGGAATGCACAAAGTATAGGGGCTCCGCGATGGAGCCGTGCCACGCTACCATCGCGGAGGCACACTGCCTGGAGAGGAAATTAAATGGCAAATTCCAGTGTGGCCTCGCGACAGCTCCGTGGCATGGAGATAGGCCTCCGCGTTGGCCTCCGTGCCACGTTGAGGCTATTTTACCGGACCCTGGAATTCCAGAGAGGGTCCGCGTCCACGCCGTGTCACGGAGGCAGTGCTCCGCGATGGCCTCCGTGACACATTGCTTGTTATTCCGGGAAAAATTTTCCACTAGTATAAATAGCATACTTAGGTTTATTTTAATTAGTTCAGACTTGGTGGAGCTAGGACGTGGGTTAGAAGCAGTTGAGGGACGAAAAAGCTAAGGGATTTCTTCTCTTCCTTTCCTCTTTCTATCAATTGTATGCATGATTTACACTTGTTTTAGGATGATCAATCCACAAATGAGTGGCTAATTCTCTTCCTTGCTGAGGTTATGAACATTTGTGATGAATTTTGATTGTTGATTTTATGGTTTTCTTCTTCTTCTTCTTCTATGTTGTTCTATTAATTCTTGTTTCTACTGCATTAGTGTGTGGCCGACATTAATGTACATCTAAAAAGTCCAATTTCACTCGAGAGAGCAAGAAATTGGAAAGTTGTGAATTAATAGGGTATTGTTCTTAACTTGATTTGGGAAAATTGGGTTTTGATGTGCTTTCCTGATAGAAATATACTTGAAAGCCGTATTAGTCAATTTAAGAACCGGAATTGTATTGCTAGGTCTTAAATTTCATTTGATCACAGAAATGTAGACGGATGGTTTATGATTCTAAAGTGAAATTAAATAGGAGAGTTTTAATTTCTAGACTACTGTTCTTGGCTAGCAACATGAAGAAGATATTAACCAAATTATTATTATAATCGAATTCATTATTTGTTCTTAACCTTGGCATGCTCATATCCATAGTTTAAATTCACAGTAAATAATTGTTAATAGTTTTAGTATATATATATTTTATAACCAAAAACTTATTTAACTGTTGGTTACGCTGTTGTTAGCATAATTAGAAGTAAGATAAGAATATAGTGTACTTAAGCAATTTTACTTATCCTGAGTCTCCTTGGATCGATACTTGGCTTACTTAGCCACTTTATTACTTGTTTGACCACGTGCACTTGCGTGTCGGTTTTACACCCTACCAAAGCACCGAACATCTTCCACACTACTGTGACCTCTGCCTTCATATTCGTCATCAATCCTATTTTCTTTGCTTCTGTATAGATTAGATCCCCATTTGTATCTCTAACACAGAAATCATATGCATTGCTCCTTGGATTATCTCTTGATGCACCGTCTGTGTTATATTTTATCCAGTATTCTCTTGGTAGCACCCATTTCACTCTTTTAAAGTGAAGTGAGGTTTGTACCCATGAAAATAGCTTACAATTCCTTCCCAGTGGTAAGGGATATTAATCCATGGATGTTTAAGCTTCACAAACTGGTAAGGTGAGGTTTAAGCGTTGCTGATTTCTTCTTCTTCTTCTCTTGTTTTTTTTCTGGAGGGGGGCTTAGCCCATATTCTTTTTCCTTCTTAATTTTCATTTACCTTTATTTCATTTAATTATCAAATAACTCTTAAATTATGAGTTATTATACTCTCTCTCACTAATACTCTCAAATAGACTTTCTTTTTTGAAATTCATCTGATCACCTTGGAATCGTGTTTTTTTTTAATCTCCGCAAGTCATAAATGATGTATAAAAATTATGAAAAGGGTTAAAATGAAAAAAATGATAAATTGACAAAACAACTAGGAGGGTCGTTACATTATTCACTACTAAAATACATGTTCATTCTCGAACATAAAGAGAGAGAGTACCTGGACGGTTGAAAAGCTACTGGCTCTTCCTCTAATGTCATATTTGGTAAAATTACATTGGGTCCAATTGAACCACATGAACACCATTTTCACAGTATCAAAATATGGAATACCAGATGAACACATGATAAATCTGATCGCATAGACAACTCATAAACTACCTCATCAATACGTCGAAGTATCTTAAACAGACCGAAGAACCTAGGACTGAGTTTTTTCTTCCTCCCAAAACTAATAACACTCTTCACTGGTAATATTTTCAACAAGACCTTCTCCCAACCATGAACTCTAAATGAAGAACCTTCGGATCCATAAAACTCTTTTGTCTATTTTGGGTTTTGAGAAGTCTATCCTGAATCAACTTAAACTTATCTAAGGAATCTCAAAGTAGTTTTATATAACAATAAATATTATTAGACCATTAAATACTTTTAATAAATTATAAAATGAGATAAATGTAAGTCAAAAGTTAAGTTACAAATTTATCTATTAAAAGTTGAGTGACAATTTAGCCCTTGCAATTATACTCTGTTCCGACAATATTTTTGTACAAAGAGGTAAATATATATTTTAATGAAAAACAGATGAGTTAAGAAATTCAAAAAATTAAATGATCAAAATATTCATATAAAACTGAAAGACATTTTTATCCTTCAATCAACTAAAATTCTATTTTCTTTTTTTGTATAAAAGGGTAAATATACATCCTGATAAAATTTTCAAAAATGAAAAATTAACTTTTTTTTTTAAAAAAAGGTTGAATGTGAGATATTAAATGGTCAGTTTTAGAGGGCTGTTGATTTCATACACTATATCTAAGCACTAAGCTTAAAGTAATTTTTTTTTTTGAGTAATGAATAGTAATAGTGACTGTTAGCTTTAATTTACTTAAATATTGTAACATTTCAAACTGTAATGAGTAAAGCAATTAATATTCAAACAAATTATAACAGTATTCATGTTAACCAATCATCTCATCAGTCCAAGAAAATCGACAGATGCATAAGTCACGACTAAATTTTTAATAAATTATCTCTCATTCGGTGAGAAAACTCATCATATACCCAATTTAATAATTTTTGTTTTTCTCATTTTCTTTTAGATTTTTGGATTTTTTTTCTCATTTTAATGTAATATATCTCTTCTTTTTTTCTCCTTCTTTTATGTTTTTCCCTATTTTTTATGTAATTAGTATAAGAATAAATACCTCAATTATCACTATTTATTAGAAATTCATCCTTTTTATTCCCTTTTTGAAATTATTAGCAGTTACATCTCTACATGTAAACATGCATTTATAATGAGAATTGAGAGGTTTGAGTTTTCTCTCTCAACAAATTAAAGTAGGAAAGGTAAAAAAAAAAAACAATCATGAATTATCAAAATTGTTAGAGGTTTGAAGAAGCATCCGAAGCATGAAAAAGCTCATTATATTATATGAAAAAGTTTGACTAGCTATATGTCATGAAGAACATGCAAAGTTTAGTATATATGGAGTTAATAATTTATCATTAATGTATTTCTCTATCTCATTGTGTTCTTTTCTTTCTCAATGTTGTTATTAGTTTAACTCCTATTTCCTACTCCAATAAAAATATGAAACTCAATTTTGTATTAAAAAATTTCTTTATTAGTTGAAGATGCGTTATTTTTCTTTCTTTTTAAAATTAGTTTATTCGATATTAATTAGCAGACGAATAACTTAGTTCTATACTAATATATATTAATATCTAAAAAATACAATCCTCTTACTTTATTGGCAAAGTGTTCATTCTTGATCGATAAGGGTACTAAGCCATGGGTTCACTACCTAAAGGTAAAGAAATTAAGTTATCCATCATCTTGGAGTAAACATGGAAGAGGCTAGTTGCTCAATATAATTTGTCACCACAGCTTAAATTGTCTCAATCAGCTGCTTCATCAACAGTTCAAATCAATTTAACATTATTGGAGCATGGATGAAGTTAAGTTTTGTAGTTTGAAATTTAAATGTTTCTTTTTTTATTTAGTAATACCTATTTTGTTATGTTGGCAGCCTTCGAAAAAAGAAAGAAGAGAGGAAGAAGAAGAAAAGGAAGAAAGGTTTAAGTTTCGGGATGTAGATATATGTTGTTATATTTTTGAAGTCCGAAGAATATGAATGCAAAAGATTGAACTCATGTATCTCCCAAAAAAAAAAAAGACTGTTTTTCATTCTCTATATGAAACTCGTGTTATAAGGATTGAAAAATAGATAACTAATAATGTTGACTTTTTTATTTGAGTTCATATATATTACATGATATGTCAATTTTTCTTAGATCTTATCTATTACATGATATGTCAATTTTTCTTAGATCTTATCTATCTCAAATAAATTTACAAATACACCGGTTTGTGTCTTCATGAGTTAATTTTACATATTTTTTATTGAGTTATTCCATCTATTTGAATTAATTTCTAAATTGTGATATCCAATATAAAAAATGAGAAGTCCCGCCGAAACTTTCTTGAACAAAAAGGAAGTTCAATTTATTGTGAGAGTGGAAAAAGTATAAAAACTTCATCAAGATCTTTTTAATATATTTTTTTGCCCTATTATTCAATTTATTGTGAGAGTGGAAAAATATAAAAACTTTCATCAAGATTTTTTTTAAATATTTTTTTGCCCTATTATTATTATTTTTAATTTTATATAATGAAAAGTCATCTCAATAATGCTTTTAGTTTTTTTTGTTACATACTTTTCCTGAGTCTCTTGGTTATTTATATGTATAATATCTTAAATCTTTTAAGTCATTTATTTATATTTTAAAGATGTACGAAGTGATTTTAAAAAGAGGTTCATTCTTTTTTGATTTACATTTTTGCTTTTTATTATTTATTATGTGTTGTTATCGTATTTTTAGTGATGCAAAAAAAAATAATTTACATTTATTTACATATGTACTAAATGTTAAAAAATCACGATTTAAACTTTCATACATGCACAAAGTTATCTTTCCTTTTTATTTTTTCTTTTTTTTTTTTGGTTATCTTGTAAGAAAAATAAAATACATCACCTATATTGATGTATAAAATCAAGTATCCCAAAAAAATAAAAAACTCTAAGAATGAAAAATTAGAGAAAAATGCAAAAATAATTTGAAACAATGAAATGGATTAAAAAATGAAAGTTACTTTATTTGGATTTGAAAATTAAAAGGAATCTTAACATATTCTATATATTTGATTATTAGAAAAGAACTATATATTTCACATATCTAATAAGGTTTTTACGATCGTGCGAAGCGCGAATCATTTCACTAGTAATAATATGATGGAGGTTTGAAGCAACCATTAATTTTTATATTATTTGAGATAATATTTACATGTTATATTTTTGATAACTCACATAATCAACGCTTTCTATATATGACTATAGTTAAGCATAACACTATATATATCAGAACGCGAAAACTTATAAAAAAAGCATGAAAAGAAATAGAACAAAAGCATCAAATTTTTTTGGCAAAATACTTACGTTCTTCCTTATTAAAGAATGCAAATAAATTTTGTAAAATAAAGAAGATAAAAAGAGATGATTAATAAAGTAAAAAGCTTTCTTACTAGGAAATGATCTAACTGCTTTTAAGGTTGAAATTTTTTAGATTTAAATTAATTTTTACATTGGTAGAGGAGATGTGATAGATTTTAAACAGTAGGTGAGGAAGTAACGTGATGGCGAGACTTAAGAGTTTTATCTTAATAAGGATATTTTAGAAATTATGAAATAATATTAGAGTTATAATAGTGAAAGTTTGGTCAAAGTAAAAGTGCTTATAAGCTGAAAAATAATAAGTTGGGAGAGACCAACTCAAGACTTTTTACTTATTTTGACTTATAAGCACTTAACTTTTTACCAAACGCAGAGATAAATCGAAAAGTGGTCTTAACCAAACATCCTCTTAATATGATAAATTAAGGTGATGGAAAGGTAAAATAATATAAAATTTGAAAGAACATGTAAACATAAAATTGGGAAAAATACGTAAAAAATTTTTTTGGAAAATACATAAAATTTTATGGAGTTATGTCCGAAATAGAAAACTTAAGGCAGTGAAAATCTTTTAGGAAAAATAGAAAATCTAACCTAATGTGGTAAAATGACAATTAAAAATAATAATTTTAAATAATAATTGTGTGAAAATAGTAAATGACTATTTTATCTATTGTGATGTCTTTTAATGAAGGACAAAAAGGTCAATCAACATTTTAAAAAATCTTCACACTTTTAATATAACTAACTTTAGTAAACTCGCCTCGCGCGTACCCCTCATATTAATAAGAACAAAAATGTTAAAATAGCATAAACAATATTTTAAAAATGTATTTATATAATAATATAAGAATTTAGAAAGAAAATTATAAATTCTAAGTTAGTACATGATCATGTTTAAGAGTTTGATCTAATCCAATAGTTCTTTCCTCAGTTTGTTCTAATGCTTGTTTCAATGAAGAAAAACATCATAGAAATAACGTTTAATTGAAAGGTGAAAAATCGTTCAATTTTTCATGAGCACTTAATTGCATGCATTATATATATATATATATTCATGTTAATTATTACAAAAAAAATTATATTACTATACTATTAACATTTCATATAAATATTAGCACTACGAAAACGTAGTATAATACAAAGTTGTATAGTAGAATAGAATACATAGTATAAGTTATTTATTTAAATAATTAGCACTTATGAAATTGTATTGTGAGTTATTACTAGCTTGTTTTGGCACTAATAAGTTGATATTCCATCCCTTAGCTTACCTTACAACCCACTAAGTCTTACTTGATCTTACTTTCAGACATTCCTAAATTAGTAGAGTAAAACACTAAATGCAAGCTTATGGGTCAATACATGTTGCATGTAAATTCTTTGTGAGAGTGAGAGTGAACTTATTTCTTATTCATACACCCATACATGTTATAATTTGAAACTTTATGAGTGAAAAAATGGGTAACTCTCTTGTCGTGAAGGCACATATTTGATGAAGGATAAAATTCATGTCGGATGTCTTACTTGGTTGATTTGCATGAATTTTCTGAGTTTAAAAGTCGATTTTTGAGGTTAGAAAGTGTTAACTTAGTTATATGGGGTTTTAATCGTGAGATATTGTATGCTCTATTTTAAAGTTGCTATCTAAAACAATCGGTGCAGCCGTACCTTCAATCATCTTATTTCAATTAGCTATGTGTGAGTTTTTTATGTGCATGAGATGTAATAGAGTTTTTCGAGGAAGAACAAGGCTTTAAGTGTGGGTAGTGATCTTGAACATAATTACGTGCCCAAGTGCTATTTTATAGCTTAGTTTGGTCAAGTTTGTCAATTTAATTAATTACATTCTCATGTGATTGTGAATATTTTTGTGTATGAACTAACTGACATGATTAGTCTTTATTTTGTAGGTGTAAAATGCTTAGGAGAGACTAAATATGATGGTTAATGCACAAGAAAGAAGTTGAAAAAGAATTGCAAGGGAGATGGCATGAAGTTGCAAAGGAGAGGGGCTGCCTAGGCCACTAGCCTGCCACGCTAGGCCATTGGCGCGCCCAGCGCCGTGTCACGTAGTCACATGTGCGCAAGATGCTTCCAGACAGTGTACCTACACGTTGGCATTGCTCCATGCTAGGCCTTGTTACTCGCCACAGTCTGTTTCACTCCATGCGCCACATGCGAGAAGGAGCATGCCACGCCGGGCGACGCGCAACAGTGCAGCGTGAGACCTGCCGAGAAGCCAATAGTCCAGTGCACCTATGCGATGCCTCTGTGCCACGGAGCTGCTGCTGCACGATGGACAGTGTGGCACGGGGCTTGTCCATGGCCGACCAACATTTGTAATTTCCCATTTACTATAAATTGAACACTTGGTTATATTTTTCATTTATCATGAAATATTTTGGGAAGAACGGAAAGGAGTGAAGGGAGAAGCGAAGAACTTCACCTAGGGTTCGTTATTTTTCATCCTCTTTTAATTACTCTTGTAAGTACATTACTTGTTATACCCCGTAGAATTCCCGGCACCTAAATGACCTATTCGCACGTTGGTTAAGCATATTTGAAAGCCATACGTGCTAGAGAAAGGCCCGGGAAAAGATCGGACGAGAAACCTGTCGAACCATCGCGGAAGGAGCCGAAGCAGAGCCCCTCCGCGATGGCAGCGTGTCACGGAGGTGGAGCCTCCGCGTTGGCTCCGTGACACGTTGGCCTTGTCCAGGCCCAAGTATATAAAGCCCCACTTCGGTTTAATCTCATTAAATCTCTTATAAATTTCCAGAAAACAGAGGGCAAACGCAAAAGAAGGAAAAGGAATGAAGAAATAATATAATTTTCGTCCGATTACGCTGCTAAACGTTGTCCAAACTCAAATTAACTCCAGATACTGAGGTATTTAGCAGCAGAGAGCATTCCTACGGATTCAGTTTCGTGAAATACGGCCGACGAATCGTCGAGCCACCAAGCTAAGGTAAGTGGAATTGCTCTAAATTAGTGTCTATGTGTTCCTAGCTGTGAAGTGAATATTTCTCCCTTCTGGACCTCTGATAAATAGCGAGTTTTTGGCCGTCTTTCGATAAGCCTAAGTTTAGGCTATAAACTATATCGAAAGTGACGTTGCCTTTTAAAGTAAAGCTGTATTTAATATTAATTGACATATTTATGAATGCAGTTGGGAGGAAATAGCTGAAGTACCGGCCGAGTCTGGTTCGACAGATGAATAGTTCAAGGATAAGGTATGTAAAGCTAGTTCCTTCGGCAAGTTAGCAAGTTCGGCATAGTAAAGTAAATTAAAGGCCAGTAGAATATTCAGAAGTTATGTGCTGTGTTATTACGAATGTTGGTACGATATTAGAAACATCATGTTATGATCAGCGCGAGACTTGCTAGCACGATATAGATTTTAACATAAGTGTTAGGAACTGCACAGCATGCTCAGTATGTGATGTGACATAGAATGTTAGGATATCATTGTATTCAGTTGAAACCCAGTAAAGTAATGTAATATCTATAAGACATCTCAGAAATAGAACGATAAGTTAAAGTGAAGCTAGAAAGCATATTAGAACTAGTAAATCATGTTACTATAGAAGCTCAGTATACAACATAGTTTTCAGCAGAAATACTATATCATGTTCAGCATTAGACTCAGTACAGTATGGCAGGAGATTATATCTACATATATATACTATTATCAGTCTCAACATGTATTAAATACGTACATATCGCTATCACCAGTTCAGCATGCAGTATGTACAAACACTTTATTATCATTAGCTTCAGTGTGTGGTATATGCAGATAGTATTACTAGTGAGACTGTTGTATTGTTTGGGGTTGGATTACCTAGCATCCATGACCGCCCAGGGTTAATAGCTGTATCGACTCGTCCGCCAGAGGACGAGGATACGTCGCTCTACGGAGTGACATGCCGTCCCACAGGGGACGAAGATGGGATGCCAGTTTTCCCCATATTGTGCCTTGGTCGGCCCTTATACACCCCCGTCGAGCGGATACGCCCGGGGTGTTGATTCAGGAGTCCTCCGGACTCAGGTACAGTTATAGTCAGGGGCTCAGCGAGCCCAAGTGCATACCCAGGGGACCGGCAGGATGCTTATAGGGTTATAGGAGATGGGATGACCGGGGTCGGGGTATAGATTCTGTGCTGGTTGTACCTCCTGGCTTATGGGGGCCGGGTAAGGTTTGTGTGTGCTATGTATGTTATGATATGTTATACTGTGTTACAGTAGATACGAGTAGATCGACAGTAGAACGATCAATCCTCAGGTATGACTCCTACTCTTTTCAGTATAATTAAGAGAAGGTATGACTTACAATATCAGACAGTTAATCTATTCCTTCTACTTTAGTTTCATCAGTTATATTATTGTTTTCAGATATTTCTTTCAGTTATTGCTTTACATACTCAGTACCAGCGGTACTGACGCCCGGTGGGGCGCTGCATTACTTGCCTGCAGGTACTCATAGACGAGCAGGCGATACCACGTGATTCCTGTCAGCGATCGAGTATTCAGCTCCTGTTATCCGGAGACTGAATTCCAGAGGTGTACTTCATTTTCTTTTGTTGTATAGTACGGGTAGGTCGGGGCCCTGTCCCGATCATTTCTATTTCTATTCCTAGAGGCTTGCAGTCTATATATGTTTCCCTGTGGTCAGATGAGCCGGTCGTGTGAGGCCGTGTAGTTGTATAGCTGTTAGTACTCTTTCTTTCTTTTATGTTGGCCGTGTGGGGCCATAGTTTGCCAGTAGTGGTGACCTTGCCGGTCACGTAGCTTTCTAGTACTTCAGGATTGAGTTATAGATAACTAGACAGCATGGTGGCCTTGTCGGCCCGCATAGGATTCCCTAAATTGATATGTTTCTGGTCAGCTGTCAGTACAGGTACAGGAGGCTATAGGCCAATGGGCCGGGGGCTGTGTTTACAGCCGTTATATAGCCCTTTGTTTCCAGAAATGTGAGTTAGAGCCAGCCAGGCACCAGATGTGCCCAGGCTTAGTAGTCCAGCAGTACAGGTCCTAATAGGGCAGCAGGTGCCAGTCATACCCCCCAAGGCGGGGTGTGAAAAACTTGGTATCAGAGCAGGTTGTGTCCCAGGGAGTCTGCAAGCCGTGCTAAGTAGAGTCTTGTCTATGGATGTGTTGTGCACCACATACTATAGGCAGGAGGCTGCGAGGCATGATAGGATGGTTACCCTTCCTTCTCAGTCAGTTGTGCTTTAGAGCGGTACAGTATAGGGTGGAGTCTCTAAAAACTTACCGTATTCTTTGATTACAGATACAAAGGCAGATCAACATTATCATATCACAGGCAGAAGATCAGATATAGCAACAGAAGAGGGCATCAGCCAGTTACATGATAACTACAGTAGCAGGAGGAGGTACTCGAAACCTCTTAGCATGATACCTTTATCGGTACTATCCCCAGTATATGTTGATAACGTCAAAATAGGAAGTCAGGAGTGTAATGTACATATGAGTTGATTTATTTATTAGCCATATAAGATCTGATTAAAATTACAGACAAAGTCAGACCACCAGGTAAGTATAAGAAAGAGAGGGAAATGCAGGAATCCCAAATACATCTTTTTGGATATGGTACAGTTAAATACTTTTATTTGTTGCAATAAGAAAAGGGTTATTCCTACCTCTTGATTTTGATGCCAGTATAGTAAAGGGGCATAAGGCTTGAGATGGGGTTGCCAAATCCAACGGTAAGTAAAGATGGGCTGATTGATCCTAGTAAGTATTAGAAAGCATAAAGAGCCCCTAGGATTACATAAGTTGTGCAGACCCTTATGATAATAAGCCAGTAGAGAAAGTAAGACCGATAGCTTACCCGAAGCAGGGGTAAAAGACCTGTTAGTGATGAATGCTGGGTAATAGTCAAGTCGAGTCAGAAAAAGGCCAAGTCCGCCATATATGCTAACAGATAGCAAGTCATACCTGTAAGATTATAGTTATGATCTAGTTGTGACATCGAAAGATATAGAGGTCATGTGAATCAGATGGGCCTGAATATAAGCCAGAAGAAGTATAGGCCGAGGCTTGATCAGTAACCTCATTAGCAACGAAAGGCAGGTACCCTGAACCCCAGAGTTCAGCTTAAGCAAGATGAGAGGAAGAAGCAGGAATGCCAGATTTTGTGGGGCAATTAGGGTTACCCCCCCCCCCAGATTGATAGAGTATCGTTTTAAGGATTAAGCCTCGGGCTGACAGTAAGATTGCTGTTTAGAATACCACAGTATGCCTGTTCATGGAGAAGTTAAGAAATTACTAATACAGCAATTCTAATCTAGTGTGGCCTAGAGATAAGGCCCAGCAGACAGTCATGGGCTCTTAATATAAGCCAACTAAGGCCACAAGATTCGAACGTTGACCCCACTCAGTACATATTGTACGTAACTATTGATATATATATGTATACAGATAATAGATATGCTGTGAGTGGCTGCCTATAAGGGGTATAATCACAGATACTGATTAGTAATAGAAAGCATGTACAAATTGCATTGCAGGATTCCCTTGCCAAAAAAAAGAGAAAAAGGGAGAGAAGAGAGAAGAAAGAAAGAAAGGAGAGAAGAAAGGAGAAAGGGAAAGGAGAAGAGAAAGGGCAGATTAAGTGTGAATTACGTATGAAGTCATAGAAACTATCTCAGTTCTCAGTTATTAAGTTAATAGACTTATGTGTTGTTGCCAGATCTAGGCTCTAGGAGCTTATCAGAGTTAATGGCCTAAACCAGATGACTAGATGATAAGGGCGCAGTTAGACGGTCTACCGACCAGCTGGCGCCTGCATTAGCAGGGAAGCATTCCTGAAGATCAGTAACATTAGTGCATATGCTAGAATCAAGATTAGAGGCCGAATAGGCAAATTTCAGAGATTAGCAATACCAGAATTGTTCTAGTATGTTAGGTGGTCGTACGTCATTTTCCCAGCCTTGTAGGTGAGAGTCGGCCTTAGTCAACCTAGCAGTTATTATGTGAAACACCCCATAAGTCAGCCGGCCGCCCCAGTCAGAATACCCGTGGGTACCCCAAAGAAGGGTCCACATCAGTAGTCAGCGACAGACTAGTACTTCAGCTGGTTCTCGTAAGATATTTAGATACAGAGCCCTAGCAGAAGGCTAGTATTTACAGAATAGCTCATAAGACCGAGAATTCCCCAGAATAGCAGTATAAATCCAAGTGGATACATACAAGGCATAAGAAATTGATAGTACCCTGCTAGCACAGTGTTTATTAAGACCAGGGGATCAGTAGACTCCCCGTGAAGATCCAGAGATTGATCGCCTGGGAGTAAGGTTGATTAAGCCCAGTCTTACAGTGATTTAAGCAAAATAACAGAGCAATTAGATGCCCACAAGTCTGCGGTTATGCACGAACTATAAGTACTCAAGTAGAACGGTTAGAGCATTGTTAGACTACTGCCACATTCGGGTCGTTCAACCCGACTATTCAGTTATTTAAGGTTATGCAGCCAGATCGTTAGAGGTCATGATCAATATCAGGATCCTCTGATCAGATAAAGGCACAAGGTGCGCAAACGGTCGTTCAGGTTACCTTAGCAACAAGTAGCCTTAGCATGCGGCCAGAAGGCCAGGTAAGCTCTAGTTATACCGGTAGATTACTTATCAGATTCTCCGGTATAATAAACCAGTGTAACCGTCAGTTATATGTCAATTTTTTCTAAATGTGAATTTTGGCTGAGTTCAGTAGCCTCTTTGGTCGCATTGCGTCGGAAGTTGGTGTACAGATAGATATACAGAAAATCGGAATAGTGAAGACATAGCCTAGACCTACCACTCCGATCGAAGCACGCAATCCCTGCGGTTAGCCGGGTACTGCAGAGGGTTTGTGGAAGGATTTTCCACCTTAGTAGCACCTCTGACTAAATTGACACAGAAGGCAGCAAAGTTCCAGTAGACTGAGGCGTGTGAGCAGAACTTCCAAGAGTTAAAAGCTAGGTTAACATCAGCTCCAGTGTTAGTATCGCCAGGGGATACAGAGGGTTGATGCAGCATGATAAAGTAATAGCTTATGCTTTCAGGCAGTTGAAGAAACGTGAAAAGAATTATCTTACCCATGACCTGGAGTTAGCTGCAGTAGTTTATGCCTTAAAGAGTGAAAATTTTGTATCACCCAAGAAGGGCTAATATGGTAGCAGATGCCCTTAGCCGTAAATCTATGGGGAGTTGGCATACTTGCAGCCTGAACAGCGAGAATAGACTCGAGAATTACACTAGTTAGCCGGCTTAGCCGTTCACATAGCAGAAATAAAGGATAACAGAGCGATAATACAGAATGTCGCAGTGTTGTCGTTAGTGGTGGAAGTAAAGGAATGGCAGTATAGAGACCCTAGCGAGGTTCAACTTGAACACAAGGTTCAGTAAGGAAAGGTGACATATTCTCAGATAACCGGGGATGAAGTGTTACGATATAAAGGCCGCATTTGTGTTCCAGATATTTTGGGGGCATCGCCAGCAGCTTATGAGCGAGGCGCATTACGCCCTCTATTCTCTCCACCCAGGTACGACAAAAATGTACCATGACATCAAAGGGACCTACTGGTGGCCAGATATGAAAAGAGGGATTACTGAATTTGTAGCCCAGTGTCCTAACTGCCAACAGGCAAAAGCAGAACATCAGAAACCAGGCAGGTTAACTCAGGACATAGTTGTGCCTCTCTGGAAATGGGAAGCGGTGAATATGGATTTTGTGGAAGGATTACCCCGTGCCAGACACAGACATGACTCTATATGGGTAATAGTTGACAGATTGACTAAATCAGCTCATTCCTTGCCAGTTAGAACTACTTTCTCGGCTGGAGATTATGCGGAGTGGTATATCCGAGAGATAGTCAGACAGAGGAGCGCAGTTCACGGCTAGGTTTCGGAAATTGTTCCAGAAGGGGATGGGGACGTAGATTAATCTAAGCACAGCTTCCCACCCTCAGACAGATGAGCAGGCTGAGCGCACAATTCAGACGCTCAAAGACATGTTGCGAGCGTGTATGCTAGATTTCGGTAGTAGCCAAAGTGAGCATTTACCGTTAATTGAATTTGCCTACAATAATAGCTATCATTCAGCCATCCAGATGGCGCCTTTTGAGACATTATACGAGCGAAAATGTAGATAGCCGAACGGTGTTTGAAATCAGAGAGTCAGTGTTGGTTGGCCCAGACATTGTTCAGCAGTCGAAGGAAAAGGTAAAGCTTATCCGAAGAATGCTTACTGACTGCACAGAGCCGCCAGAAATCATATGCAGATGTGCGGTGCAGAAAATTGGAGTTTGATGTGTATGACTGGGTATTTCTGAAGTATCCCCAATGAAAGAGGTAATAAGGTCCGGCAAGAAAGATAAGCTCAGCCCGAGGTTTGTTGGGCCTTATCGGATTCGTCGAAGGACAGGCCAAGTAGCATATGAGTTGAATTTGCCTCCGAAATTAGAATCTGTTCATCCGGTCTTTCATGTAGCTAAGGAAATGCATAGGAGACCCGTCCAGAACAGTCCCAGTCCAGAATATCCAGGTTACAAAAAAACTGGCCTATGAAGAGGTTCCAATAACTATTTTAAACAGACAGATTAGCAGGTTGGGGACTAAAGATGTTGCGTCTGTCAAAATATTGTGGCGTAACAGGAACCGTGAGGAAATGACGGGGGAAGCTAAAGAAGATATGAAAGCTAGGTACCCTCACCTATTTCAGACCTAGTCAGGCGACAGGTATGTCCGTATTATTACTTATGCAGTACCTTATAGTTGTATGTGTGTGAATGAGAAAGATTGATACTTAGTTATCCAGTGGATCCTAGACTATTATGTGCATTACCTGTGTTGTCTTTTCTGCATTTCAGGTTTTTGCTATGGTCCATATTACAGGGGAAACTCTGCCGAAATTTTTCTAGAAAATAAAGTAAGTAGTCCTCTAGATAACAGTGTACATTCGAGGACGAATGTTCTTAAGGGGGGGGAGAATGTTATACCCCGTAGAATTCCCGGCACCTAAATGACCAATTCGCACATTGGTTAAGCATATTTGAAAGTCATACGTGCTAGAGAAAGGCCCGGGAAAAGATCGGACGAGAAACCTGTCGAACCATCGCGGAAGGAGCCGAGGTAGAGCCCCTCCGCGATGGCAGCGTGTCACGGAGGTGGAGCCTCCGCGTTGGCTCCGTGACACGTTGGCCTTGTCCAGGCCCAAGTATATAAAGCCCCACTTCGGTTTAATCTCATTAAATCTCTTATAAATTTCTAGAAAACAGAGGGCAAACGCAGAAGAAGGAAAAGGAACGAAGAAATAATATAATTTTCGTCCGATTACGCTGCTAAACGTTGTCCAAACTCAAATTAACTCCAGATACTGAGGTATTTAGCAGCAGAGAGCATTCCTACGGATTCAGTTTCGTGAAATACGGCCGACGAATCGTCGAGCCACCGAGCTAAGGTAAGTGGAATTGCTCTAAATTAGTGTCTATGTGTTCCTAGCTGTGAAGTGAATATTTCTCCCTACTGGACCTCTGATAAATAGCGAGTTTTTGGCCGTCTTTCGATAAGCCTAAGTTTAGGCTATAAACTATATCGAAAGTGACATTGCCTTTTAAAGTAAAGCTGTATTTAATATTAATTGACATATTTATGAATGCAGTAGGGAGAAAATAGCTGAAGTACCGGCCGAGTCTCGTTCGACAAACGAATAGTTCAAGGATAAGGTATGTAAAGCTAGTTCCTTCGGCAAGTTAGCAAGTTCAGCATAGTAAAGTAAATTAAAGGCCAGTAGAATATTCAGAAGTTATGTGCTATGTTATTACGAATGTTGGTACGATATTAGAAACATCATGTTATGATCAGCGCGAGACTTGCTAGCACGATGTAGATTTTAACATAAGTGTTAGGAACTGCACAGCATGCTCAGTATGTGATGTGACATAGAATGTTAGGATATCATTGTATTCAGTTGAAACCCAGTAAAGTAATGTAATATCTATAAGACATCTCAGAAATAGAACGATAAGTTAAAGTGAAGCTAGAAAGCATATTAGAACTAGTAAATCATGTTACTATAGAAGCTCAGTATACAACATAGTTTTCAGCAGAAATACTATATCATGTTCAGCATTAGACTCAGTACAGTATGGCAGGAGATTATATCTACATATATATACTATTATCAGTCTCAGCATGTATTAAATACGTACATATCGCTATCACCAGTTCAGCATGCAGTATGTACAAACACTTTATTATCATTAGCTTCAGTGTGTGGTATATGCAGATAGTATTACTAGTGAGACTGTTGTATTGTTTGGGGTTGGATTACCTAGCATCCATGACCGCCCAGGGTTAATAGCTGTATCGACTCATCCGCCAGAGGACGAGGATACGTCGCTCTACGGAGTGGCATGCCGTCCCATAGGGGACGAAGATGGGATGCCAGTTTTCCCCATATTGTGCCTTGGTCGGCCCTTATACACCCCCGTCGAGCGGATACGCCCGGGGTGTTGATTCAGGAGTCCTCCGGACTCAGGTACAGTTATAGTCAGGGGCTCAGTGAGCCCAAGTGCATACCCAGGGGACCGGCAGGATGCTTACAGGGTTATAGGAGATGGGATGACCGGGGTAGGGGTATAGATTCTGTGCTGGTTGTACCTCCCGGCTTATGGGGGCCGGGTAAGGTTTGTGTGTGCTATGTATGTTATGATATGTTATACTGTGTTACAGTAGATACGAGTAGATCGACAGTAGAACGATCAATCCTCAGGTATGACTCCTACTCTTTCCAGTATAATTAAGAGAAGGTATGACTTACAATATCAGACAGTTAATCTATTCCTTCTACTTCAGTTTCATCAGTTATATTATTGTTTTCAGATATTTCTTTTCAGTTATTGCTTTACATACTCAGTACCAGCGGTACTGACGCCCGGTGGGGCGTTGCATTACTTGCCTGCAGGTACTCATAGACGAGCAGGCGATACCACGTGATTCCTGTCAGCGATCGAGTATTCAGCTCCTGTTATCCGGAGACTGAATTCCAGAGGTGTACTTCATTTTCTTTTGTTGTATAGTACGGGTAGGTCGGGGCCCTGTCCCGATCATTTCTATTGCTATTCCTAGAGGCTTGCAGTCTGTATATATTTCCCTGTGGTCAGATGAGCCGGTCGTGTGAGGCCGTGTAGTTGTATAGCTGTTAGTACTCTTTCTTTCTTTTATGTTGGCCGTGTGGGGCCATAGTTTGCCAGTAGTGGTGACCTTGCCGGTCACGTAGCTTTCTAGTACTTCAGGATTGAGTTATAGATAACTAGACAGCATGGTGGTCTTGTCGGCCCGCATAGGATTCCCTAAATTGATATGTTTCTGGTCAGCTGTCAGTACAGGTACAGGAGGCTATAGGCCAATGGGTCGGGGGCTGTGTTTACAGCCGTTATATAGCCCTTTGTTTCCAGAAATGTGAGTTAGAGCCAGCCAGGCACCAGATGTGCCCAGGCTTAGCAGTCCAGCAGTACAGGTCCTAATAGGGCACCAGGTGCCAGTCATACCCCACAAGGCGGGGTGTGACATTACTTTAATTATGTTTTTGAGTAATTATACGAACATGAGTGGCTAAAACCTTTCCACTAGGGTTGAGGCTACATAATATGAATGTAAATGCATGAATTCATCTTTGGTTTGAGTTTTTAGTTTTTTGTTTCTTGTTTTGTCTTGTGTTCTTAGTTACCATTGTGTTTATGCTTGATCACCATGAAAACAAACTCATTAAGCTTAGGTAAAAGCTCGAAAGAGTAACCCTAGGGTAGAACACAAGAATGCAGGGAGCAAGTTCTTATCTTTATGACAGGATTCGCGGTTAGGATAGAAACTATACCTAATTTGCCTTGCTTGATTAATAAAAAGGGATGATAGCTAGACACCGACTTAGAATCGTCACATCACCGCTCTTAGAAGTAGTTGTGAAGCTATGTCAGATTAAATTATTAGAGGTACGAAATTCCATAATCAAGGGCATAAACCCATAAACCACATCCACGTAGTTAAATTGCTCATGAATTAGGACGTCACATCCCCGCTCAACGATGTAGGTGTGAGACTAGTTTGTTGTGTTTAGAGGCTAAAGAGACCATGAACGCTATATTTTAGCTCTGTGAGACAACAACTGAAGTTTTCATACTTGAACCATTGTGAATTGTAGCATTGCATGATTATCAGGCCTTAACTCTAGTTGCTTCTTGTATTATTTCCCAATTGTTTTGTGATCACCCCTATATTTAATTACATTTATCCAAAATCTCTTGAATCAACTTGTGAAGGTTAACTTGACACTTGAACTTGAATATTCGCTAAATCAGTCTAGTCCATGTGGGTTCAACATCCGGCTCTTAAAAGAGCCACTGTATTACTTGTACGACTGCGTGCACTGGGGCACGGACAAGCAGCTAATCACAATATACATGGTCACAACTTACTTATAATGGAATAGGTCGTATTACTATCCGAGAGGAATAACTTGCCGAAGAGGTTAGCCTTAACATATAAACAGTTCCAACCTAAAGCCAGTAATTCTACCCAATTGTAGCTCTTAGACTGAGAGAATAAGACTATTTTCAATAATAGAAAACGACTAATAATAATATCTTTCAAAAACATTTACTACAACTCAAACTTTGTCCAATTTGGCCTAAAACTTATAAATTCCCGAGAGTTTAGATGGTAGAAACACTTACCTCACTTGTGGGCTTAGGACTCAATTAGAAGTGATTCCTACAACTTTTACTAGGCGGGGCTCCAACAATCCAAGCGAGATTTCAAGAAATAACTTCGTAGGGACGTTCCTCGTAGGCCTGAAACTTGTTATCCAAGACAAGTTTGCAATTGAACGGAGTTTAGCGGCATAATTCGGCGAAAATTGAATGAAATTGTCACTCAAACTCGCTCCTCTGTTTTGGGGAAATATTGAAAATGAATCATTTAAACATTGAGGGAGCTTATATAGATTTGAGGCGGTGGCAGGGGGCCGCAGCGCCAGGACACGGGCGCGACGTGCCAACCATGTCACTGGGTGAGCAGCGCGGTGTGGCACCAATGCGCCTAGCCTCCGGCCCCGTCCTCCTGCTCGCTCGAAACGTGCTTGTAGGTTCATTTTCCGAGCCCTTCCTCACATGCGTCATATTCCAAAACTCTCAACATACGTACGCACGCATCAGTTAAACGATAAAAACTTGTTGGGTGTAACAATAGAACAGTGAAATATGTTTGATTTTTATGCACAATTACATCATTCCCAACGTTAACTGTCCTTATATCGCAATAATGTATAGTACTAATAAAGTAGAACAATATTTTTAACATAAGAAACATCACAATTGCGACAACATGAAACAATATCTTTAAACTTTTCACAAATGTTAATATTGATAAACTATTATTTAACATGACCATTCTTGAAGTGTACTTAATTTGTAAAGTATCATTAAAAATTATATAACTATTTTTTTAATAGTATAGTTGAAGATGGGTACTGAAACTTTCAACATTTGCATTGAATTTTAAAGTGATATTTTTTTGCTTGACATGCTTTTTCTCTTTTACTGTTTCACAACTTCTGAAATTATGGGACATGTTTGTGAAGAGTTGGTGATGATTTTTTCTTGAAGAGAGATAAAATAAATGGGCAACTTAATTAGAATTGTCATGAACAACTATTTTTATAGTAATCCAACTTAAATGCTTGAATTTTCAAATTACTATATGTATTTGATTCAAGAAAATATTGAACATGATACATATACAAGAACAATATATGTACTTACAGTAATGAAGAGCATAAATCTAACCATTAAAAGATAAACAAAAATAAAAATGGAAGGAACATTACCTTTAAATTAAGTTTAATCATTATAGGATAACCACAATGATATATATGTTGAAGGAGGAATTAAATCAAACACAACATTCATGATAGACTTCTAAAATATAAAGTGAATTCCTCAAAAAACAAAGTCGGAATGAAGAGACCTTCTCTTGATTTTTCCTCTTGTTTATTTCTGTCTTTATAAAGAATTTTGTTCTATCATATATAGTGTGTTGGAATTGTTGATTTATTATTATTCTTAACACCCCCAGCTAAATACAAAAAATGAGAAAATAATAATGAAGAGAAAATGAAAAGCCTAAAATTCTCTTCACATGTCTAACTTATCAAGGTGAAATTAACAAGGAAGATTAAAAGTCTGCGGTTTAACTCACAGATTAATAAAATAAAGAGGAACACGTCAAGAAAAACAACTGAAAAGTTAGATAGAATTTCTTGTGAGATGTCATATTCATTGCACCTATAACATGTCATTTAATAGAAAATCAACTAATCATGTTTATTATAACTATAATGCATATTTATGTAATGATCCGTCTGTCTCAGACGGGGGAATCAGTCAGAACACCCCTCGCCAACCCCTCGCCAACCTAAGTGTTGGTGAAAAGGTATTGAGTAAGTGTTAGTAAGATTTTGAAGCTGGGAGATAGTTTATGTGCAAGAAATAGGAGCTACTAGTTATGGGGGACCGTTGCATTGGAGGGATAATCGCTACACCGAGACCATTACCACGGTCGGGGGCCTGCTGTAATGGACCAGGAAAAATACCATCGAATATGCTGTGACAGTGTCTTAGCCACTATAGCGGGTCCGCTGCAACGAAAATGTGACCACTGCAGCGGACGGCGGGAATTAGTAAATGGGATTTCAGGGGGTTCACCCCATTATTTCAAAATACGAACGGTGAGAACTAAGAGCAAAACCCCCAAGTGTAGAGTTGTTTCCCTTCTCAAAGGTAAGAATCTTAGTTAATTCTCCTTACTTTGACGCCCTAACCCGGTAGAATCGAAAGGGAGACATGTAATGGTAGAAATTCTAGGTTGAAAAACCCTAGACCTATGAGAGTAGGGGAAATTGGTCGGCTATTGAAGGTTATTGATTCTCAGGTCTGTAAGCATATAATTATTACTCCCAGGGGTGAATGTGATAGTGCTAGTTCATCATTGCTAAGATTGGAGACTTAGAGTTTGGTAGGAGTAGGGAATTTAGTGTTAAAACTGCTTGAAAGTGGGATTGAAAAGTAGAAACCCCATGAACCGGTGTTGAATTATCATGGTAGGATTAGAGTGGGATGACTTACTCGCAAGTATTAATTAAAACCACATAAAACGGGTAGAATGGGGGTGGGATAATTTCCAAAACATGTGTTTCCCGAAATAGTCTATTGATTCTCTGTTAATCTTTTGTTCTAGATTTTGAACGTCCCGAAGCACTGAGAAAAGGCAAGGTTCCAGCAGAGTAACTTGTGATGACCATATTTCAATCGAGGTAGGTTATGGTTTAGAAGGAGTTAGACTTTGAATAATAATATGTATTTATATGGAATGATTATATGTGAATTAGTCTCCGGACATTTCTTGTTATAATAACCCCTTGTTGAATTCCATTATTGAATAATTTTACCATGAAATCATTATTTATGTGATATGAAAATTGGATGCTGAGAGGTTCTTCTTGTTCATTTGTATTGTCATAACACGATCCCTAAATTGTGTGAGAAGTCGAGTGAGGGAGGGAGATGAGGCCTCCCCAAGGGTCAAATAAACTAACTGAGTAAGAAAATATTGAGACGTGTGAAATAAAATTGGATAACATGATTATATTGAGATGAGTAGCTCATGCCCGAGGGGAGAATCCGGGCTAGCAATGATGGTTCAGTGGCTCGTATCCTAGGGGAGAATCCGGATGAGCAGATGAGTGGGAGCGAGTACCACGCAATATATTACATGGATTTCTAGAATCCCCTGCAGGTCATGACTGGAAAGACAAAAATAAGACCCTCTGGCATGTGTGTACATCGATGTTCAGTGTTGGAGAATTCATGGTGATGTGACGGAGGCGTGTGCCCGACATATCACCATTCATTACATTATCTGATTGAGTGTAAAGCAATAAGATCAGTATGTGAATGTGAGAACTTGAATGAGCTAAGCTAGCCTTCGTGTATTTTGTGTATTCGAATTACTAATGTGCTTATAATGATCTAACTGTTTATGTGAAGTTAATTGAGGATTTATGATGAGTTATAAAATCTATTGCAAACGGTTTATTGTATATTCCAAGTGGTTATGATACGTAGGACTTTTAATGGCAACTATGAATGGCTTGGATGAGCATGATGAGTAGAATGTTGAAAAGAGTTAAGAGAATTGTGGATGTGCAGCTAAGTAGAGCTATTACCAAGGTAGTATCATTGCCAGCTGGACATATTTCGCTACTACGAGACCGTGGCAGTGGTCAAGTGACTGCTACAGTGAGGCCCAATCCAGTGAGCAGGACGGCTAACACCTCATACACACTGAAATCCTAAATGACTATTAATCACTGAAATTATGTCCTGAGGTAATTGCATATTGTTATTTTACTTATATATGTTACTATTTAAGGTCGGCCGATGATGCCTACCAGTACAGTGCTTTGTACTGACGCTACTCCTGCACTTATTTTCTAAGTGCATACCTCGATCTTGGAAGCTCATCTCGACCTCATCTCTAAAGAAGCAGCAAATTCATAGAAAGGTGAGCGACTCAAGATGTGCAGTTCGACTCCTCCGCAGAAGATGTCTCTTTTTCAAATATTAATTTTTCTTGTTCTTTTCTTTTTTTTTGGAATTACTCTTTAGACAATGTTAGGTAGATTTCCTCGTGTACAATGACCATCAAGTTCTAAGGATGTTTAAATAGCTGAATGTTATTATTTCCCTTTTATTTCAGTAATGCTTTTGTTATTCATTTTCATAATGTGATCTACTTATAACAATTGTTGACGGTTTTGGGTAATTAGCTGGGATCCTTGGTTCGCCCACCCGGGGGAATTAGTCAGTGGATGTCAATCACAACTACTTGAGTCATAACAAAGTTGGTATCAGAGCTATATGTTCGTTGATCTCATTGCACAACGACGAGTCTAGTAAGTGTCACGGATCGGTGTAGAGACGTGCGTAACTTATCTTTGAGAGGCTATAGAACTTTAGGAAAACTCCCTTTTTTCTTTCCTTTTCGTGCTATTACTTGATCCAAATTGGTATATGATAATTCTTTTTTATTTATCTTCCAGATGTTGAGAACACATACTGGCAGAAACCGAGAGGAAGTACCCTGATCCAGCAGCAACAACCACTGTCTGTTGTAGAGGATGGGCAGAGGTCGCGGGTGGAGGCCTGCTGCTTCAAGAGGAGGGGCCTTCACTCCTGCTCCGAGTTGGGAGAGGCCAGCATCTCCAGTACCTCCAGTGGTGCAGGAAAGGGTTGCTGCGGAGGTAGAGGTTTTGACTCAGGGAGATGCTGCAGCCACTCCAGCATCCTCCAATGTCCTAGCTCAGGTCCTTAATCTTTTGAGCGGCCTAGTAAGTAATGGGGCAGCGCCAGTGACTCCCACGGGGCAGCGGTCGGGGATACAATATGCAGCTGTTGTGGCTTCTGGTATTGATGATATTTTAGAGTTTGTGATATTCCCGAGATCGATAGTAGCACGGTAATGACTGGAGAGGAGCATGAATTATTTTGGAGGTTTACGAAGATGAAGCCTCCAACCTTCTATGGAACTGAGGCAGAGGATGCTTATGAGTTCATTATCGATTACCATGAGAGGCTCCACAAAATGACGGCAGTGGAGAAGTATGGGGTAGAATTTATCACCTTCCAGCTGATGGGTGATGCCAAGCTCTGGTGAAGGGCTTTCATGGAGTGCAGACAGGCAGAGTCACCATCATTGACCTGAACCCAGTTCAACTCCACTTTTCTAGAGAAGTACATGCCACATATCCTGCAAGATTGGAGGTGGGATGAGTTCACAACCATTGAGCAAAGGACCTCTTCAATTGCAGCATACGAGGCCTGATTCCACTCACTGTTCAGGTATTCTATACTTTTATTGCCCACAGAGGAGGAAAGGATCAGGTGGTTTATTAAGGGCCTAAATGTGGGTCTCCAGCTATCAGCCCTTCAGATGGTCTATACAAGTAATACCTTCTAGGAGGTAGTAGAGTTTGTGAAAAATGTGAAGGGGGTGAAAAAGGATGGTTATGCGAGAAATGCTAAGAAGAAGGCTTGGAAGGTGGGTACTTACAGTGGATCCTTTGCTAGGACTCTGATTCCCAAGGGATACTTGGGACGACCTATTCAGTCGGCCATGTAGGTGTCAGTCGGGGGTCTGCCGGGGACCACCCCATGACCATTAGGTATATTCAGGGGTACTCAAATAGTTTGTGTGGATTTTGGGGCTCGCTCTATTTCCTCTGTTTTGATTCAGAGACTAGTATTGAGAAGGTGTGCCATGAGCGCGAGGAGCATGGCCATATCTGTAGATGGTGTCCCAGGTTTGGTCAGGGAGGATAAATTATTCCGCATCCAGCTCCTCAAGCTCCAGCCCCTTCCAGGAGAGGAGAGAGTGCATTCAGTAGAGATCGCCCACAGTTGCGGGGGCAATCAACCATCGGTTAGAGGTAGCACCTAATCGGGTAGAGGAGGTGCCCAGGTTGGATGGGCTGGCAATCAATCCGATAGAGGGGTTGCATAGCCCAACAGGGGCGGGTCTCATGTAGGTAATCAGACCCACTTCTATGCATTTTTGGGTTTGCCTGAGGTAGAGGATTCAGACACTGTTATCACAAGTATAATTTTTGTGTGCAACAAAATGGCCACGACTTTATTTGATCCTGATTCTAATTTTTTCCTATGTGTCTGCTTATTTTGCTGTAGGGTTGGATATCACTTATGATGTACTTGATATTCCTATCTATGTGTCTACTCCTATTGGAAATTCTGTGGTGGTGGATAGGGTCTATCATGCTTATTCTGTGGACTTCATGGGTTTTGATACTCGGATAGATTTGGTGATCTTAGACATGGTAGATTTTGATGTAATCTTGAGAATGAGTTGGCTATCTCCGTACCATGTCATTCTAGATTGTCGTGCTAAGACAATCACCATAGTAGGGCCAGGGTCGTCTAGGTTGGAGTGAAAAGGGAATTGTAGTCCTTCTCCTAAGAAACTCATCTCTTATATTCGTGCTCGGAAATTAATAGGGCGGGGGTGTTCAGCATATCTAGACCATATTCGATATACCAGTTCAAAGGGTCCTTCCATAGAGTCGATCCCGGTAGTTTGTAAATTCTTAAAGGTATTTTCCGTGGATCTGCCTGGCAATGCCACCAGACCGCGATATTGACTTCTGCATAGATCTAAATCTAGGGACTTGACCTATTTCTATACCGCCATATAGAATGGCACCAACTGAGTTGAGAGAATTCAAGGAGTAGTTGCAGGAGCTTATTAGTAAAGGGTTTATCAAGTCAAGTGTCTCTCCAAGGGCGCCCTAATCTTGTTTGTGAAAAAAAAGGACGGTAGCATGCGGAAGTGCATTGTTTACCGTCAGCTGAATAAGGTAGTCATTCAGAATAAATACCTTATTTCCTCAATAGATGACCTGTTTGATCAGTTACAGGGGGCAACAGTATTCTCAAAGATTAACTTGAGATCAGGCTATCATTAGATGAAGATTCGTGCTTAGTATATTCCCAAGATAGCTTTTCAAACTAGGTATGAATATATGAATTCCTAGTCATGTCCTTTTGACTCACTAATGCTCCAGCAGCATAAAAGATCTTGAGGAATTGTATCTTCAAACCCTATATGATTCATTTTAATCATGTTCATTAATGATATTTTGGGGTACTCTGACACTAAGCAGGAGCATGAGTATCATCTGAGGATTGTGCTGGGTTTGCTGAAGGAGAAATAGTTGTACGCCAAGTTCACCAAATGTGGATTTTGGTTGGAGTTGGTGTTTTTTCTGGAGCATGTAATCTCCAAGGAAGGGATTAAGATAGATCCACAGAAGGTGGAAGTGGTCCGAAACTGGGCTAGGCCTACTACAGTAATAGAAGTATGAAGTTTTATGGGGCTGGCCAGCTATTACCGCCGATTTGTGAAGGGGTTTGCAGCTATTTCCTCGGTGTTGATAAGGCTGACTCAAAAGGATGTTCTTTTCTAATGTTTCAAGGAATGTGAAGAGAGTTTTCAGAAGCTCAAAACCCTTCTAACCATGGCATCTATTCTGGTACTACCGGTAAAAGGTAAAATTTTGTAGTTTATTGTGATGCCTCACGGTCTGGGTTGGATGTTGTGCTAATGTAGGAAGGACATGTCATCGCTTATGCTTCGATATAGTTGAAGGTGCACGAGAAGAACTACCCCACACATGACCTGAAGTTGGCAACAGTGGTGTTTTCCTTGAAAATTTAGAGGCATTACTTGTACGGGGCCCATTGTGAGGTGTTCACAAACCATCGCAACCTGTAATATGTGTTCTCCTAGACAGATTTTAACCTTAGGAAGCGGGGATGGATGGAGCTACTTAAGGACTATAATGTTATAATCCTGTATCACCCAGGAAAAGCAAATGTGGTGGCAGATGCCTTGAGCCGAAAAGCAGTGAGCATGGGCAGTCTAACTTGTTTGAAAGCGACCCATCTTGCCAGAATCTCACAACTCAAGGTACTCTATCCACACTGGGGTTACTAAAATGTATCATGACCTAAAATGGTATTATTGGTGGGGCAAAATGAAGAGGGATATTTTTTATCATGTCGCCCAGTGCCTAAACTGTAAGCAGGTGAAGTATAAGCATTAGAAGCTTGGGGGAGTACTTCAGAGGATGCCATCCCATAGTGGAAGTGGGAGAAAATAGCGATGGATTTCGTGGTTAGTCTTCCAAATACATTGGGAAAGTTTGACTCCATTTGGGTCATTGTTGACAGACTAACTAAGTTTGCCCACTTCTTACCTATCCAAGTGACTTACAATGCATAGAGACTAGCCAAGTCGTATGTGAAAGAAGTGATTCAATTATATGGGGTGCCCGTTTCGATCATTTCGGATAGGGGCACACAGTTCACCTTCCATTTCTGGAGAACCTTACAGGCAGAACTAGGTACCAGGTTGGACTTGACCATATCCTTCCACCAGCAGATAGATGGGCAGTCGAAAAGGATAATTTAGGTGTTAGAAGACATGCTTCGAGCCTGCGTGATTGATTTTAGTTTCCATTGGGATAAAAATTTTCCTTTGGCAAAATTTTCTTACAATAACAGCTATTACTCGAGTATTGGCATGGCAACATTCTAAGCTCTGTATGAGAGGAAGTGCAGGTCTCTAATCAGTTGGTTCGATGCATTTGAGATAAGACCTTAGGGCACTGACTTTCTTAAAAAATCCTTGGAAAAGGTTAGGGTGATTCAGGAACGACTAGTAGCTGCTCAAAGCAGGTAGAAGCAATATGCCGACAAAAAGGTGAGGGACATGGAGTTCATAGTGGGAGAGCAAGTGTTGCTCAAGGTCACCCCCATGAAGGGGGTGATGAGGTTTGGAAAGCAGAACAAACTTAGCCCAAGACACATTGGGTCGTTTGAGATTCTTCGGCGTTTGGGGAAAGTAGTTTATGAATTAGCTTTGCCACCAAGACTATCACGAGTACATCCAAACCTTTTATGTCTCCATGTTGAAGAAATACCATAGGGATGGATCTTACATGATCAAATGGGATTCAATGTTGTTTGATGAGAACTTGTCGTATGAGGAGGAGCCCGTCGCTATAGAAGATGGAGAGATCAACAAGTTGAGGTCAAAGGAGATTGCAACGATAAAGGTCCAGTGAAAGAATCGTCTCATAGAGGAAGCGACATGGGAGATCGAGGCCGACATGCGGAACAAATATCCTTAACTATTTATAAAATCTAGTATGTCTTTTTTCTTGCTTTTGTAGGTCGTTCGAGGATGAATGGTATTTTAATTGGTATCTGATGTAACGACCCTTTGTTGTTAAGGGGAAAAAATAAGTCAGAACACCTCTCTCCATCCTAAGTGTTAGTGGGAAGGTATTGAGTAAGTGTTAGTAAGATTTTGAAGTAGGGGATAGTTTCTGTGCAAGAAATAGGAGCTATTGGTTATGAGAGACCGCTGCAGCGGAGGCATAATCGCTGGAGTGAGACTGTTACCACGTTCGAAGGCTCATTGTAATGGATCACGAAAAATACCATCAAATTCTCTATGACGATGTCATGGGCACTATAGCGGGTCCACTACAGCGGAAATGTGACCGCTGCAGCGGACGACGAAAATTAGTAAGTGGATTTTCAGTGAAATTTCAGGGGGTTTACCCGATTATTTCAAAATACGAACAGTGACAACTCGGAGAAAAACCCCTAAGTGTAGAGCAGTTTCCCTTCTCAAAGGTAAGAATCTTAGTCAATTCTCCTTACTTTGACACCCTAACCCCGTAGAATCGAAAGGGAGACCTGTAATGGTGAAAATTCTAGGTTGAAAAATCCTAAACTATTAGAGTAGGGGAAATTGATTGGGTGTTGAAAGTTATTGATTCCTAAGTCTGTAAGCATGTAAGTATTACTCCCTAGTGTGAATGTGATGGTGCTAGTTCATCATTGCTAAGATTGGAGACTTAGAGTTTCGTAGGAGTGGAGACTTAAGTGTTAAAACTGCTTGAAAGAGGGTGTGGGGAGTAGCAACCCCATGAATCGGGGTTAAATAATCATGGTAGGATTAGAGTGGGATGACTTACTCACAGATAATGATTATAATCCCATAAAATGGGTAGAATAGGGGTGGGGTTGAATTTCCAAAACCTTTGTTTTCCAAAATAGTCTATTAATTCTCTGTTAATCTTTTATTCTAGATTTTGAACATTCGGAAGGCTCCGATGGAGTAGCTTGTGATTCCCGTCTTTCAATTGAGGTAGGTTATGATTTAGAAGGAGTTAGACTTTGGATAATAATATGTATTTGTATGGAATGATTATGTGTGAATTGGTCTTCGGACATTACTTTTTGTATAATCCCTTGTTGAATTCCATTGTTGAATAATTTTGCTATAAAATCATTATTTATGTGATGTGGAAATTGGATGCTGAGAGGTTGTTCTTGTTCATTTGTACTGTCGTACGATCCCTTAATTGTGTGAGTAGCTGAGTGAAGGAGGGAGATGAGGCCTCCCAAGTGTCAAATAAACTAACTAAGTGGGACAATAATGAGATTGTGAAATAAAAGTGGATAACATGATTGTCCTGAGATGAGTGACTCGTGCCCAAGGGGAGCATCCGGGCTAGCAATGATGGTGGAGTGGCTCGCGTCCTAAGGGAGTACCCGGATGAGCAGATGACTGGGAGTGGGTACCACGCCAGTATATTACATAAATTTCTAGAGTCCCCTACAGGTCATGACTGGAAAGGCATAAATAAGACCCTCTAGCATATGTGTACCTCGATGTTCAGTGTTAGAGTGTTCATGTGATGTGATGGAGGCACGTGCCCGGCAAGGCGTGTGCCCGACATATCACCATTCGTTACATTGTCTAACTGAGTGTAAAGCAATAAGATCGATCTATGAATATGAGAACTTGAATGATCTAAGCTAACGTTCATGTATTTTGTGTATTCGAATCTTTGACGTACTTATATTGATCTGATTATTTATGTGAAGTTAATTGAGGACCATGATGAGTTGTAAAAATTATTGCGAATGGTTCATTTTATGTTCCCTGTGGTTGTCATATGTAGAACTTTTAATGGCAACTATGAATGGGTTGGATGAACATGCTGAGTAGAATATTGAAAAGAGTTAAGAGAATTGCGGATGTGCAGCTAAGTCAAGCTACTGCCAAGGCAGTACCGCTGTAGCGGGACATATTCTGCTGAGGTGAGACCGCGATAGCGGTCAAGTGACCGTTGTAGTGAGGCCCAATTAAGTGAGCAGGCCGACTAATACCCCATACATAATGAAATCCTGAATGACTATTAATCACAGAAATTGTGTCATGAGGTGATTGCATATTGTTATTTCGCTTATATATGTAATTATTTAAGGTCGGCCGATGATACCTACCAGTACTATATTTTGAGTGCAGACTTCGATCTCGGAAGCTCATCTCAACCTCCTCTCTAGAGCAGCAGCAGATTCATAGAAAGGTGAGCATCTCATTATGTGTGATTCGACTCCTCCGCAGAAGATGTCTCTTTTCCAGACATTGATTTATCTTATTTTATTTTTTTGGATTACTCTTTAGACAATGTTAGGTAAATGTCCTTGTTTTTAGATTTTATGGACATTTTTGTAATCTAATCTATACATGATATGATTTTTTATTTTAACTTCTTTTATCTTTATTAGAACTCGTGTATATTTATATTTCTGTACAACAAAAAATAACTTTTTGAAGTTATTTTGGTATTTTAACTTTAGACTTAGGAGCTTCCCACTTTTAGTATAATATGATGTAATTGAAGCTAATCAGTTCACCATTAATGAATTGTAGAAAAAGAGAATGAAGATGATAATATGAGAGATAAAGTGAGAGTATTTCGTTCAATATTGCATAGAGTACATTATCAGTAGTAGGCATATGTATTTATAGACATCTATATCTAGGAGTATTAGTTAATCCTAACTAATCTAATGGACCATTACTGCTAAACTGACCCTAACAGACTATAACAACATGTTTTCATAACTGGACACTTTTGCACAAATAGCCCTTCTTTAACACTTCCCCTCAAATTAGGTGCTTTAATAAAATATCAAGTACACCTAATTTGGATTCAAGGTATTGATGTTGGACTTTGTTTAGTTCTTTTGTGAGTATGTCTGCAGGTTGATGTTTGGTAGAGATGTATTGAGTTTTCACTTTTCCTTGTTGATTTTTTCTCTAATGGAATGGCAGTCTATCTCAATGTGTTTTGTTCTTTCCTGAAATACTGGATTAGTTTTAATATGTAGTATTGATTTGCTATCATTGAACACTTCAACAGTACTGTGATGTTGACTTCCAACTTTGATAATAGGCTAAGTAACCATGTTAATTTCGAGACAGTAGATGCTAGACCTTGTATTCATCTTCAGCAAAACTTCTTGAGATGGTTATTTGTTTCTTGAATTTTCAAGATTCTAGAGATTCTCCTAACTTGATTATAAACCATGTGATATACCTTATGATGTAAGCATATGCTGCCCAATCAACATCATAGAATGCTGGTAACATTTTCAATACTTGCTGGATACTAGAACACCTTGTCTTGGTTATGTCTTCACATATCTGATAATTCTCAATGTTGCTTGCATGTGTAGAATTTTTAGATTTTGTTAATATTGACTTAAAGATTGGACACTGTAAGTAATATTTGATCTTGTAACTGTTAGATACGGTAATTTTTCTATCAGTCTTCGATATGAACATACATCAGGCAATAGTGGATCTTCAGACTTGTTGCTGCTTACATGGTCATCATACTCTCTTGTTATCAACTTAATATTTGTATCCATAGGGGTAGCATCTAGTTTAAATGCTACAATGCTTATAGCTTAGAGATAGTTCTAAAGAATATTTCCTTTGATGCATTAGTATGCCTTGATCAGATTGACAAACTCTATTCCCGGAAAGTACTTTAGGTCACCTAAGTCTTTTATCTTAAACACTTGTTGTAGTGACTGTTTTATCTCTTCAATCAACTTAAGTTGTCTCTAGTTACCAACATATCATCCACATAATCAGGATGGTTATAGTTCCAGTTTATGTCTTCTTTAAGAACAAAGAATCATCATGCTGACTTTGTTTAAACTTGAAATTTAGTAAAGTCTGTCAATTTTGAATTCCATTATCTTGATGCCTATTTTAGGTCATATAGGATTTGATGAGTCTGCATACAGATTTAGTCTGCCTCTGACTCATGAATCCTTGAGGTAGTTTTATGTAGACTTTATCATACAAATTATCATGTAAAAAGGCATTGTAGATATTCATTTGATATATGTGTGATTTTATGGAGGATGCAAGTGCCAAGACTGTCTTGACAGTCCCATTTTAACTACAGGAAGAAGGTCTCCTGATAGTCAATTCCTTCTTGTTGACTATATCTCTTTGCAACCAGTCTTACCTTTTCAATTTATCGAGAAGCCTTATACTTGACCTTATATATTGTATCCTATTGGTTTCTTTCCATTTGGTAAACTAACTACATCCCAAGTGTGATTGCTTTGTAAAGCTACTACTTTTGCTTGCATAGCTTCAACCCATTTTGGATTCTTCACAACTTCTGAGTATGACTTAGGTTCTGAAATGAAAGAGAAGAGAAATAAGTAGGCCTGCTACTTAGGATATAATTTATCATATGAAATATAGTTAGAAATATCATAGGGTTTATCCTGATGTCATAGGCTTAATGAGAGGAAATTTTTCATCCATATTAGTGGTTGTTTATCTTTCTAATCTTTTTGGAACTTGAATTTGATCTTGTATTGGTGGATAAGTTGTTGAGTATGACTTGGGTGTGAAGTAATTCTGTCATTTTGAATTGGTTCTAGATTAAACATGTCACTGATTATAGAATCAAGATATTCATTTGGTACATCAGTAGTTTCAGTTTGGACTATACCTATACCTGAGTCCCTGCATTATAGTGCTTAATCATTTATATATTAGTATGCAACAAATTATGAGATAAAGAATCCAGGTGTTGAAATGGAGGTGAGTAGTCTAAATTATTTTGAAAGGAAATTCATCCTCTTTAAAGATTAAATCTCTTTTACAAAGAAATATTTATCAATAACATCATACAGAATGTACCTTTTTTGTATCTCAGAATAACCTATAGAAACAACACTTTTAGTTCTAGGTTGAAGTTTATCAATTCGTGACACTAACTTAGCGTAACCAAGGCATCCTAGGATTCTCATATGTATAAAAGATGGTTTGTCTATTAAACAGTTTTTGATATGGTGACATTCCAATGATGAATGAAGGTAGCATGTCAATGATGTCTACTGCAGCAAGAACGCAATATTCCCAAAATTTGATTGGGGTGTTTGCTTGAAATCTAAGTTCTCTTGTCACCTTTAGTATGTGTGTGTGTTTTCTTTTAGCCACATCATTTTGTTGAAGTTAGTAGGAATAAGTTCTTTGATGTATTATGCCCAAGTTTTTGAATAAATTACTGAAGATTTCATTAACATATTCAACATTATTATATATTCTGTATATCTTCACAATCTTATTAAATTGAGTATGCACAAATTTAATAAAATATTAAATAATCACACAAACATCAGATTTCATTTTTAACAGATATAGCCTGGTCATTCTTGTATAATCATCCACAATTATCAAGAAATATTTATTATCAATAATTGAAACTTTTTAAGGACTCCAAATATCTATGTGGATTATATCAAAACTAGTATTACTCTTGATACTACTTGTTGGAAAAGAAAATCTAATCTGTTTTGCACTGAGACAAATAGGACATTTATTTATTACTTCAGCTGTGGTTTTTAGTTTGCTAGGTAATAATCTGTTGAGTACAGTAGTAGAAACATATTAAGATCTCCTATGCCACAAGTTGATATCTATTTGATGGGGTGCAGCTAAATCCTATGTATTATTAGCAACCAATGTTACTTCCTGAGAGGTGATGTCATTATTCTGATTAAGTAGATATAGACCATCTTCTTGTCTACCAATTTCCTTCATCCTCCCACTTGAGAGATCCTGAAAAATATAAAATCCAGGATATAACAAAGCTTCACAGTATAAGTCATTTGTGGCTTTTGATACAAATATTAGATTGTTTCTAAATTGAGATAATAGAAAACATTTGTAAGCATACTTCTGTGTGATATAGGACTAGATCTAGTGTGTGTTACCAGTTTGAAATATCTCTATTAGGAAGATGAACTTTCCTAAGAATGAAACTAGCAATAATAGAAGATTTATCTGACATATTAGAGTCAGAGACCACGTAGCTAGTAGCATCAATGTCTATGATCCACTATTTATTATTACTTGAGATCAAACAAGTACCACTGGTTTTACCTGTTATATATTAACACTGGCTGGTGAATGAAGGTTGATGTTGCTCAGCATATGTAGTATCTGTTCATACTGCTCTTTTGTGAGCACACATATTCCAGGTTATATCTCTCTTGTCACTGCATTCTTTGCATCATGTTCTTGCTTCTGATAAAGTCCAATGATATTGGCTATGATCTGGTTCCCTTGATTTATAGGAGGAGGAGTTGTGTGAGTTCAGCCTGCACATTGTAAGCACTTTTTGTACCACCAACTGCCCCATTCTTCTTTTTCTTAATATTAGTGGGTAATCGATCAATTTGTAGCATTTTTCTTTCAATTGTCCTTTTATTATGCAAAAGTCATACTATATGTTATAATCTTTCTTGTATCTCTGATATCCTGTCATGGTATATAGAGTCGTGCGATCATACTGTGCAGATGGTGTGGTTCCAATAAGTCCAGTAGAGTTAGTAGATATTGCCTACTGTCCTTCATCATCTAGGATCATGACATAAGCCTAATCGACAATAGGCAAGGGTACCATAAGCAAGATTTGACTTATGACTTGAAAATATGAGTCATTCAATCCCATCAGAAATTGTTATATTTTTTGCCTCTATAAGTATGCTAAGAGTCCCTAGATTTCTCACAATCACAACCAATAAACACATTATTATTTTTCATAAATCTTAAATTATACTTTTAATTATCAGTATTAAATGGTTTAATCATTAGAGACACCTACAAAAATGACCCTTGGAATTCTACACTCATTAATCATACTAATAGCAAAGAGCAGCACTTCACCTAATGGCGACATAATCAAGGGATAGATTTTGGCAAACAGAAATCCCCTGATCCAAATTGTAATAGGATATCCAAATGTAGCTCAATGTCAATATCAATAACATTTAAATATAACCATGAAACAGAAACCTGAAATATCTAACTGTGATTTATTATATAACAGAATTCATGTTTTATTAATTTAATAATTAAATTATAATATTTTATATCTAAGATTCTTCTGTAGTACCAAATGACATAGAGAGTAGCCTCATTCTCTTTGTTCTCTTTGTTATGTGTGGAAGCTAAAAGATATATCCAAAACAATAATAATACAATTAAACAAAAAGTATACATTAAAGCGTCGTAAAACAAATTTTTTCTTATTTGTTCTTTCTTCCTAGCTTAGCTAACTTTATTGATTTCTTTTCCTTCTTCTTCAAAATTCAATAACTTTTTATAACAATAAATTCAACTGAAAAATTCATATTTCTAAAATAACAGTAAAATAAAAAAAATCCAATAACAATAAATCTATTTGCAAATTAGAACAATAATTACTGAATAAATAATAAACCCAGTTAAAAAGTGTGAGTACTAAAACATATTTAAAATAAAATTTTGTACGTGTTATAGGTTATTATCTTTTAGTTGAATCTACTAAAAGAAAGAAAAAAAATTAAAAAATGAATGTGAAATGCCATATAGATGTTATTTTTGACTTATTTTCTTGCTGCTCGACATTGCAGGGATGTTTTAGATAAAAAAAATATTCTAGTTGTGGAGTAACAATAGCACCTCATATTTTAGATGTTAAACAGACAAAACATGAATAGCTTAGGGGGGTTTTCAGGTATTAACTCTATTATTTATGAAAGTATGAAAAAAAAAATTCCTTCAATTTTACTTTAGAAATTAAATACCTCCCTTAACTTCAAGTAGTAAATATTTTTCCTTTATCTCAATTAAACATTTGAAAATGTATTTTATCTCTATATTATCAATCTCTATTATATTCTTTAATTCTCGTTTTATTATATATTATGAATTTACATGTAGAACAAATAAATCTCATTTATGAGAAAATAATTTTCAAGCATATATAATGTTGAATAAAAGAAATATTGAGCACAATAATTTTGTTTAGGAACAATTTCATAAACTTTCCTCTGAAGTATCGATTTGTAAGGCATATTTCTCCTGTAGTTTTCAATATTACATATACCTTCCTACTTAAATATTCATCTTAACAAAATAATTAATGAATTTGAAATTGAACAAGCTTGTTCTTAAACTGTTAAATATTATTTCAACTAAATAGATAGAAAATTTACTGAAGTTAGGCAGGCAATCTTTTAAGTCTTCCGCAAACAAGACTTTCCACTATTCTCGATCTCTAACATATTTTAACCTCATAAAAGTGTGACATACGCGTAAAGAGAGTTTGATACCATCCTTACTTGTCACGGACGAGGATATATATATCTAAATGAGCATGTTTCTTTCGTAGCTAAATCAGATTTAAAATTTACGGAAAAGGATCACATAAAGTATATACTTTGAATTTAAATATATTCCTCTTGTTATATTTTTAATTCAAATATATTCTCCCATCATATTTTGGCACAAATTTGCTCTCAATTTTAACAAAGGAACACATGTCAAACTCATAACTAAATGAACCGCTTTCTATTTTAAATGCCCGATTTTAAAAGAAAAAGTCACTCATTTAATTCGATTTCTGACCTCCATTTTTCTCTTTTTGTCTTCTTCTTTTTCCCGTACCCAAAGCTTCAAAACTTGTTTCAGATGAAGGTTGAGGTCTAATTAGCTCTTAAAAATTGAATCTTTGATAAATCATAGCAAAAACAAATAGAAATTTAACTTACAGAATAAAGGAAAGCATGCAGAGGGCTCCCTCATCTAGTCTAATTTTTTTTCGTAATCAGCTAACAAAATTAGCAAAATGTGCCAATCGTAGCAAATCTCAGATCAAATTTACTCTCACATACTGAATCTTTAATACAACTATAATCAAACTAAATGAAAATAGATATCAACAATCTAATATTAATGTTTGCTAAAAAATTGAAGATGGCTAAAGAGGTATAAATTGAATATAAGCTAAAATAGGTAATTATTTTACTCAAATTGTCATACAATATAATTTTCTCTTTAAATCTTCTTCTTTCATAATTTTTATATTCATATATGTAGATATTATTTGTCAAATTGATTTATTTTTAAGGAATAGATGTAGTTATATATACGTCATTAAAAAAATATATTTTCATAGCATTGATATTACATTATTGATATCTAATGAATTTAACGTGATAATGAATTTGAAGCTTAGAAATGATTACGAGAGATACTCATATTTATTATTATAAATTTAAACATTGTTGAGTGAGTTAAATTAAAAATTTTAAAATTTCATTTTTGGAGTTATTAAAAGCTTGAAAATTCACAAATGAGTATTGAGTTTGTTGAAAATTTTGATAAATTAATGAACGTGATTTGTTGGTGGTGTCATTTCAAAGTTGTGATTAAAATTTTAAGTCATTTGAAAAAAATTTGGCCCATTTCGAATAAAGTTTCGTAGTTGAAGTTCACACAATTTTTTTGTATAGATTGTGTAATTTTATATAACAGTGAAAAAATGTGTATAAACATCTTCTATACACTATTATACAAGGTTTATATACTATGTACAATAAGTGTATGATTTTGTATAATATGATATAAGCCAGATTGTGAAAAAGAGAATTATACGGGTGTAATTAGGGGTGGCAAATGGGCTGCATGGGCTGAAGTTGGGCAAGTCAAAATGGGTTAAACAAAGAGAAATTTTCATAAGTAGCGCTTAGTAGTAAAATAATTACAAAAAATAGCATGATTAATTGAAATTACAATAAATAGTGTGTTTTTTTTATTTTTTTTATATAATTAAATGTAACGATTATGATTATATCTAAATTTCAAATCCTTAAATATCTCCCTAATCTGCGTCATTTGTTATTTTTAAATAAAAACTGCATATTTAATGGCTGTGAATCACACTATCAACGGATTCTGTGTATTTGATGGCAGTAAATCCATATCAACATGATTTATAGATCTGAAATAGTATATTTTGAGATTTTTTTTCTTTTTCCTTATTATATCATCGTTGCAGATTTGAAAAAAATTTCAATTTCTTTGGTTGTACCAACGTTCCAGTCGTCTGAAAAGTAGTTTTATCTGATATTAATATATTGTATCATTAATATGAAAACAAAGTATGTATCATAGAATGTGATAACTCAGATACAAAATGAACATTGTCTATATCATTCTTTATCAGTCTATTATCGATCAATACATTTTAGTAATGTATCATTAATATAAAAGTGATATTGTCCAAGTTGTTGGTTGTATCCACAAAAAAAAAAGAGAAAAGAGAAGAGACTATATCATAGAATGTGATAACTCAGATACAAGATGAACTTTGTCTATATCATTCTTAATCAGTCTACTATCGATTGATACATTTTAATATTATATCATTAATATGAAAACAAAGTCTGTATCACAAAATGTGATAACTATGATACAAGTCATTCTATTATCGAAGGATCATTCTCGTATATTATATATCTAATTGATACAGTCTGTATCAAAAACATCTTGAAATCAAAATAAAAGATGAAGATAATATGTATCAATATGTATCAGTCTAATAATAATTGATGCATACTGTATTAATTCGCCATTGATACACAAAGACAAAAGTTTGAAAAAATTACAGTATATCAATTCTGTCATTGATACACAAAGACAAAAGCTTGAGAAATCCAACAATGATAGACTACTAATAAAATCTTCTATTCTTACTAATAAAATCTTCTGTTCAATTTCTTCGACAATAGTGAAACAGAGGTTTCTCCATCAGAAAGATTGCTAATCAAATCGGGAGCTTCAATTTTTCCAACAGTAGATTGCTAATGAAATTCGGAGTTTTGATTTCTCGGATAACATCGATTAACCCATGGAGAATGAAAATAAGAAGGACAATAATTCAGATCTACAATTATCTGCATCTTCTTCACCAAAAAGTTCGAATCATTTTTTTGCTTTCTCTAGAGATATGCAATTCTCTACATCCATTGCCATGACTGAGAGAGTGAGAGAGAGATAGAGAGCAATTGCTTGTGAGAGGGAAAATGGGCAGAAATATTGAAAATTTTTGAAGAGGAAAAAACGAGCATTGAATTAGAGAGAAATACGGGTAATGGATTGAAGAGAAGATAGAAAAATTGATGCATACGATAACTCGCTATTTTTATAATTATTTTGCTAATTTTTTAAAAGTATTGTTATATATTGTAAATAGATCGTGGTTTGCTTAATTATGTAATTTTTCCTTAAACAAGTAAGTGGGCTAATGCCCAACCTTACCCGAAATTCATTTGGCTCAAAATGGGTTAGATTAAGATGGGCTAAATAATGAGTTGTAACCCAATCCGCCCAACTTGACCAAAATCTATACAACATTCTCAATTTTTAAATAAATCAAAACCCAATATTTTAAAAAAAAAAAATTAGCTTTCACCAACTGCAGCAAGAAAAAAATTGAATTGAAAGAAACAAACTTCAATCACTTATTGCCAATGAAACAAGTAAACAACTTTAAATAAAAAGAACAATAAACTGGCAGTATAAAATAGCTATTGTCTTGCTAATTTTGTCAACTAGAATTTCCTGCCAATGTAATTGTTCATGAAAATAGTTGTTGCCTTACCAAACCACAAATATTACTACTACTACTGCTATTTTTAGCTATAATAAATCTGTCACCAACAAAAATAGCAGCAGTATAAAATTGAAAGTGGGAATAATAAACCTGCTAAAAGTAGAAAAGCAATAGAAACTTAGTAGCCAAAGATGAGAAAAAAGCTAATGAATAGGCACCAACACACAAAAATAAAATCATGTTAGAGTCGAGCAACAAGCTACATTCATGCTAAAAGAAAGTAACTCTGTCATATGTCCTTTATAGTAATCAGTCGTACTTAATTACTATTTAAGATAGCTACAAGCAATCAATAATCCAAAACATCACAATCATTGAAAATACCACATCGCCCTCTTCCCACCACCAAAACAGTAAGCACAAAAAATGGAGAGATAACAAGTGATAATCCTTTTCTCTAACTCAGAAAGTTTTGCGGCAATTTTCTCCACATCTATTGCAATGTCCTCGTCTTCCTCAAAATCATCAAATGCTAAAAATAAGAAGATTTTAAAATTGTCAAACCAGATAAATGAGATAAGGATATTGTTATATTACACCTTGATGCCCATAAATTCAATCTCAAGAACACAATTTAGCTTCAGCATTTTCCAATAAAAATGGAACTTTTAAATTTGCCAATAACTCGGCCACCAACGCTAAAAGCTGATTCGGATGCAACTGTGCTGATAGGTATACTCAACAAATCACGAGCCATTAATTAGAGTTCAGGATACTTAATGTTATTGTCCTTCCAAAATGCAATCACGTCTAAATTTTCATTTCCTTTGTGAACTACTATAGGCTCTTCCAAATATAAATCCAACTGTGTCTTTTCTGAACCACACACAGATGGACTCTCAAACATATCAAATTCTTCCATTTCGTCCTCCATCTCACCATCACATCCACGATTACTACTTTCAATTATTTCAACATCGGATATCATCGTGTATAATTTGAACAACCTACTCAAATTATCTTCAACAACCCTTACCTTTTCATTGCAAGTCAAAGGATCAAGTTTCGAAAAGCAAACCTTCACCAATTTTAACTTATATAGAGGAAGAAGAACGACAGCCATCTAAGCAATCGAACTGTAGTCCTCCAACCAATATTTTGCGAACTTCTTTTTTCGTTTCAATAGCCATTTCCTTAATATTAGGATCTTCATTATCTTTTTCTTCCCGTATCAACATATGAATTTTCCAAACTTTATGGAAATATAAATTAGTAGTAGGATAATGATTCCCTGAAAACAATGTAGTGATTTCATAAAAAGGCTTCAAAAACTTGGCATGCAATTGTTTCAGCTTTAACCCAATCTTCATTTGAAGGACAACATTGAAAATTTTTGTCAAGTATCTTGAAGTTAGAAAATGCCCGCCGATAAGGAAAAGCACAATCAAGCATCAAGTATGTTTAGTTCCATCTTGTAGCACATCTTGAAGCAAATTTTCATTCAACTTTAAACCAAGGTTCTTAATACACTACAAACTTTATAGTCCTTGACTTAGAATAGCTTGAAGCTCATTCTTGACTATCTCCTTTTTATCATGATATAATCTAAGCACATCAACTTTTGCAGTGTTTCTTGAAATAGTTTTAATGGCAGGATTCTAGAAAGCATGCACTTTTCTAACCCCTTCAAATTCTACATAACTAAATGGGAGGTTATGTCTAACTATAGCCTTCGCTATAACTTCACGATATTCTTTAAGATCTACAAGCTTACCTCTATCAAATGCTCAACCTTGCGCTTAGCTAAGTGACACCTTAAATTTGTAGTTCCAGCTACTGAGTCGACCAAAAATACTTTCTTGCATGTCTTGCATTCCACACGAAGTCTATTATCAACATTACTATCCAATGGCAACTCATTATAAAACTCCCAAACTTTAGAAGTGATTTTACGTCATTTTAATGAACTTGCAACAATTATTTCATTGGACTCTTCATACTCTATCGACATTTTCACCCTTCGTAGTAGAATGCTATAGATTCTACAAACAAAGTTATAAATCACAATATCAGTCTTTTATGATTGGATACAAACTAAAGAAAGTGAAAGGAAAGACAAATGCCAATAACTTTATGGAAAAATTCAAAAATAAAGATTATAACTTTAAGCTATAAATTTGAGGAAATGCTGAAAGGGTAAACCATAAATCAAAATTAGGACTTGTGATTTTTTTTTTAAAGAACAGTCAGATTACCTTTTATGCAAAAGGGCCACAATGATGACTTGAAGCATAGACAAAAAAATCAAGTACAAATTTCATACAAATTCATGTATAAAACAAAGTAATAAATACATTCTATTACAAATATGAAATACCCATATAAAACTCCGCATCGGACATTGTATGGCAGCAAAAAGAAAAAAACTTAATCTGAGTCTTCACCATGATTTTCAATAAGAACAGAGAGGAAGGACAGAAAAAGAAATATAAATTTACCATGTATTTATTGAGAAATGGAGGAGTTTATTGTAAAAGGATTGAAGGAGAATGGAGATGAGTAGTTCAAAGCTGAAAGCTCAGCCAAAGATGTACGCGGAGAAACTGAGGCAGAATAATTTAAGACGGGTTAGTTTGGGTTAAGTAATGGGTTGAGTTAGGTTGGGTTCTTCCCAAACCTAGCCCATCTTAATTATGTGTCGTGCCCAATCCATTAAAATCTGGGCTGGTTGGGCGGGTTATTTGTATTTGAGCTGAATTTATCAGCAATAAGTGTAATATAAAATATAGATTACAGTATATTTTTATATTAGACAGTATATTTTTACAAAAAAAGTCCCTTTTTTTAAAAAAATCAAGAGAGGTTCCATTAGTTAAACCTTCTCAATTGTACTTTCTGGAGCGGTTCCCTTTTTTAAACTTCAGTGTTCTTGGACGAACTGTGATTACCAGGTATGGCATTTGATTTATCTGATTTCCTGTACTAGAATCCAAATGAATCTTCCCCCTCTCCACTGTTGGAGTTGTCTGCCTGTTTGCTTAGAGTTGGGTTTCTCTGAAATGTGCCCGTTCATCATCACCTTCCACTGTGATATGTGCTGCCATTTTTTAGATTTAATTTGGTTCATTGTTGAAACAGGTACTTTGGCTGTGTGTAAGTTTCGCCAAGTACGTCCAGTCTAAAACAGAGAGGACTGTGTTAGCTTGACGATATAAAATATAGTCTAATTATGGTGAATCTTCTAAATACTGGGTATAGAGGATTTATCTTAAGGTCTTCATGTAATTTAGTATTTAAGTGCAGTTGATTGATTGATTAATATTGTTGAAAGGGGCCACGCCTTTTTGTATGGAAGAGCACTCAAGGCGTTTGATGAAATGGCTGTAATAGTTACATAAATTTGACTCCTAATTTGATCCATGATCCCCTTCGCTCCACCTAACCCCCCCCCCCCCCCCCACACACACACACACAGACAAAAATAAAATACATACACACACACACATATATATTAATATATGTATATATTAAAGATTGGGGCAATTATATGGTTGATGAATTTAAAACTTACATTGGATGAAAAGTTAGTCTGTCCACATCATGTAAAGTTAAATGAATGTCAATGTCATTTGTATTGTGGGATTGTGTTATTCTTACTTAAAGTAATTTTTATTTTCACAAAAATAAAATGTAAGGTGTGCAAATTGGGTAGTAAATTTTAGTTTCCTATTCCAAGGATTTCAATTATGTGGATTCAATTCATTAAATTGGAATCAATCTTGAAAACCAAATCCCCTCATCCAAACAGACTTATATCTCTGTTTTTTCATAGGAACCATTTGAACCGAGTTGCATAATGCCATCTCTCCAAACAGCATTGCCTCCTGAACTAGCCAACAATGCTATCCGAGTTAGTATCATTTAACGGTTAGCTATTTGAATATATGCAGCCTCTTGCAAAGTGATTTGAGCATGTGTTTCTTTCGTTTGCTTTGTCTCTTAGCTTTATCGGGAGTGTCTCCGACGAGCAAAATACATTGGCAGTAAGGTATGTTTTTCTTCTTTGTGTTGCTCTGAAATTATAGTAGTTGTGTTGGTTTTTTTCTAAAAACTCTCTTTCTTCTTTTGCTCACGATTCATTTAGATTTGATCATCTTTAAATGTGGTCCTTAAAATTCAAATACATGATTAAGTTGGTTGTTTCTAGGCGCAATTTGTTTATGTGATCTAAAATTCTATTTACGGTATTAATTTCTTCACGTCATCTCATATTATTAGTTAACTCCATGACACATTGCCCCTTCCTCACACCCTCAAGTGAACCCAATAGTTATGAAAATGTGCTCGCTCTGAAGAACAAGGATGACTGTTATCCCCAAATGAAATTTATTAGGTGAAAATATGAATTTCACTAGTGGAATTATTTTCTCAGGTTTGACATTTACTTCAAACTGTAGGTTTCAAGAGAGGAAGTAAGGGATATCTTTTGCTTCATTTCTCATAGGGAGATGACGTGCTTTAGCAAGAGAAGCCAAAAAAAGAAAAGGTTGATGCCCAAAACCCAAAACCTACCTTTTGGGGTCAAAAATGATTATGCTGGCTTGTGATTTTATAGTCTGGGAAGAGGAGGTGAGGTGAGGAAAAGAAAATCAGTTCTGCCATTGTAATTAATTGGAGACGTCAAATGTGGTGCAAGTGTGAAAAAAATTAGAATGCAGAATCAATACCCTCCTGTAAGTTGGAGCCAGTACCAGATTCTTCAATTGAAAATTGGCAAAATTACTCCTTTGTTTACTTAGTATTTTGAAATTTGAATACAAAACAGATGGAGTTATAGTAACAATGCCAAGTACATTTTCTGTTATTCAGGATGTGGCTATATGCTATTGGCGTGTGTAAGACATGAATTCGTTGGTATGCCAAATCTGTAAAACAATAAGAAATGACTTTAACATGCCCCTTTTCTTCTGTTAGTCAAATCCAGTTCTAGAGGGTCCAAGAATGAGCTGTTATTGTCATGTTTGATGACATGCCCTTTTGGAATATGGTACTTAATTTTTAGAGAATGAGAACCTGCCATGTTCCTTCGTGTTTCTTTGGTTATCTCTTTAAGATTCTTCATTTTTCTCAAAGATAAGAAAGACAAGGTAGAATTACTTGGATGTGACGTGAGACTAAAATCTAGGCTTAACTCACCACTCCTTAGGCTTCAAGTTTGTCTGCGGGGATGGGTTTGCCTTGTTTTATTTTTATTTTCATAAGATTGGTTTTTCCTTATTTTTCTTCACATCTAGAGGAAAGGCAGATCTATTTATTCTGGATTGGAATGGGGATGAGAGATCATTATTCATGTCATTTAACATTACTTGTCAGACTCAGGCATTACCCACAAAGAGAAAAGAAAGAAAGATTAGCTCGTTTTTGTCTTCTGAAGATGGCTGCTCAGTTTTGCTTGCATCAGCAGTAAAGATGTATAGTATTGCATTGGCCTCATGGTTCATGCCATCTCCCTGAAGATTTGAAGCTTTTATGTTCCTTGTAAATAATTTCCTTAAACATTTGAGACGTGCCTCAACAATTTCCCACCCTCAATCCCACATTCGCTCCTGAAAAAAGAAAAAAACATAACTTGTCATAAATTTGTCTTTTCTACCAGTTATAGAGCTGCTTCCCCTAACATTAGATGCTGGACTTTAACTCGAAATCGGTCATGAGGAACCGATTACGTGAAAAATCATATAATCAATTGAAGCATTGGCACAAGAGCTAGGCTTTTCGTCTATGACACGGAACTGTCATTTTGCTTGCTTACAATGATTATTTAGCTGAGATATTTTAGCCAAATCCAAAGCTGCTTCCTTTTTCTTGTCAAATTATATTTGACTTGTTTGAACTGAGAGGTGTTCCAACAACAAAAGGATATAAATATGAATAAATTCCATTTTGAGATTGTCTTTTGAAACTAGCTACTTATGTAGTTTTGCCTGTCCTTAATTTGCAGCAACATAACACAGAGCTTCTTGTTAGTATGGTGAGACAGCAGTTCAAAAGGCATATGCATGAGACTGATCCGGATAAAATTCAGAAATTGAATGATGAGTAAGTTCATTCTCTCTTATTTTTTTGTTGTTTTTGCTTTTTTGTATTTCAATAAAACACGTCTTCCAAACTGGTGGGAATTTTCTAATGACTTTTAACATGGATATTTACATCATGAACCACCTACAGATTGATTGATTCTTCAACAATTTTATGTTTCATCCGGTGTGGTTGTTTGGTATTCCTCCTCCTTGCAGTTGAAAAATACTTGTAGGACTACAGAAAGAAGTTCTTTGACCTACTCTTCCTCATAAACTTGATATACCTTCACCTCGTCCTGATTCTACCTACTTGATGCATATTTTTTTTAAATTGTACTTACTTTTTGAAGGAAAGAAAAGGTTCATTTATATTGCCATCTCTTAAAAAAATTGGTTTTACTGACGACATTGTCTTCCTTTGGTATTGCAGTGCCGCGAGGGGGCTCATAAATCACATGCTGCATAAATCTGAGAAGATGACTGGCCGAAAATTCAGCCAGAGTTCTTGAATTTGCCTGTTAGCAAACTGCTACAAGGAATTCCAAAGATACCTGCCCAATCTTGGTTTAGGGTCTAGTAAAAGTTTGCTATATCAGTATTAGGTTGATGTTTTATTAGCATAATTAATGCAGAGGCAAATAAATTTTGCAGTATAGTTAAGTATTTGATGAGGCCACTACAACCTTGAGAATATGGCATCATTCCTAATTATGTGACGAGTGACTTAAGGCTCAATTTTAATCTTTTTGTCCCGCACCTTGGAGAGTCTACTGGAGGCCAGAAGTATACTTTTGAGTTACAGAAACTTCACCTGTAATAGTTGTAATGTCAAAATTAATAAAAGGATGAATATATTTGAGTGAGTTTTTTTTTTCTTGTGAATTGTCGTGGAACTGCCTTTTGTGTACCGAGGACTGAGGAGGAGTCTCTTTATTTCAAAGTACAATCATGTGCCAAGACATTTCTGATTTTGCTGTCGGTCGGTCAATCTCTAAGAGACTCATTTAGATAGAGAACCAGAAAGAGGGCCTCATCTGCTTGACGTTTTCCCCTCTCAAAATGGTTATATATGCTTGTGATGCCAGGAAAAACCTGTATTTTTTCTTTTCCTTTGTTACTTACTATATTTGATTTTTATCAACTCAGTGTGTAAGGTTTTTTCCCCCATACTATCTGATTAATTAATAAGCAAACAACATGTGTAACAAGCATGCAGATAAGGTAAATAGTTTACTACAACCAGTAAAACTTCAATTCTCAGGCAAAATCATCATAGCCTGGCACAGAAATAATTTCTTATTCTCATAGTACTACTAACTACTTCGCAAAAAAACCATCTAATGCCAACATGGAGTATGTTAATAGCGCTTCTTTCCTTTGATAAATCAGAAGATGAAAAAATTGTACACGAATAATGGCCTAAACTATCTGTGGCTAACTGTGACATTGCATTCTATGAAACAATATTTGATTGTTTATGAATGTGGATATTTTTGACTCCTTGGTGCTAGTTTTAGTTGAAACTGTGAGTTTTTGACAGATTTGATCGCCTTGCTTCCCCAGTTCTGGAACCGAAGGATCCTCCTCGACCAAGACAAGGACTTTCCCCTTTTATTTCACTAACACGAGGACTGTATACCTTGTTAGAAACCCTTGGGCTTTGGATGCTAACAGAATCTCTAGCTGGTGTCGCATTGCAGCTTGTAACCTTTGAACTGCACATACGTCGAATCTCACCTCGACTTCTTGTCATCATGCCATCCAAAATCTCCCCATCATCTGCAAATGAACCTTCATTTTCCTGCTAAAAAGTTATGAAGAAGATAAGATACCAAGAAGTGTTCTTGGTCAAGTTATCAGTGTCATCTTTATTAGCTGGATGCATCCTAATATTAATCACTTCATGGAGACGTTTTATGGCATCAAAACTTCTCATACGAATAGTGTTATGATTTATTATCTTTAACTTTTTGTTGATACAGACACGAGTACAGATAGAAAATGGGTGAAGCTTACTCTAGTCATGCTGCATGATGATAATGGTGGTGCTTCTTCATACTCAGCAGCATCTAGTTCCTGAAGATGTGCTCCTTTGAAGAATCTAGGTAATAGGTACTGTCTGACAGGAACTAAAAGCATGATCATTAGCGGGAAGAGAACACCAGCAATGGGAACCCATGTGATTCCAAAACAGATTAGTAAGTAGATGCTCTGGAAAATGGTGAAGAATGCTACTGTCTTGTAAGGTACAGTTTCAATGAACACAGCGTGACACTCTTCAATTACTCTGTCAAAGAAAAAAGAAACACTGATGAGATCACGATAATGATGCATGCATTTTCTTTTACTTTCAAATACAAAGTGAAGTATGAATCAGCCCAAAAGAAAGCCTGAAAGGATGATGGAGTTACTTGTATCTTCTGCTTGGCGCCGTGAATAGCAATAAGATCCGTTCCCAGAACTGGTTTCCTGGTAAACTTTCGATGGCCATGAAGCCAAAGTAGCCCCAAAGGACTGAGGTTGGAATCATTTTGATAAGAGGCATGGCGGCCACACATCCTCCTACCATGGCAGACTGAAGCAAGTTGCTCAACCTTTGCTCTTTTACTTCAACGGGCAACAAATCATCTATCTCCTTCTCAACATCGAACATGGTTTCATCAACAGGATCATCCCTGTTGCCTATTCTTGAAGCCAATTGACTGGTAGACTCTTTTAATTCTTTTAACCCCTGTTCATGAATTTGATATTAGTGGATTATGACTGGGAAGTCCTACAATTTGCAAAATCTAGGAAAGGAAAGCAGTTACATTGAATGAAAGAAGTGAAATAGACTAAATCATACCCGAGATGATGGTTCTTGGTGAATCAGTGGACTCTGCATCTGTTGATAGGCTTCTTGCATACTTTCATATACTTCAGCCAAGTTCCCATTCTCAGTCATACATTTCCGTGCTTTTGCAACTAGTCGATTACGAAGCAACTGTATTACAAAGGAAGGTAATCAAATGATAGCTGGTTCTCTTTCTCTCACGTATATTCAAACACCTGATGATTTTGACACACAACTTGCTCTCATCAAACGGGCTTACCTGATGCTTCAGCGTGGCCAAACTCTTTGTATGCATTGGAGATTGTGGAATGACCCCATTTGCAGGGGGGATACCTAGAAGACCACAAATGATAACCTGCAATAACAATAGCAGTAGGCCATATAACTTGTGGACATTCAATGAAGTAGAAGACCAACTGGTGATAGGGAAAATCTAAGTGCACACCATAAATCCCAGTAACAGCAGATCATAATGGTAGGAAGATGGCTTTCTCAGGTTGAACTCTTTTTGCTGAGCAAGTTGAGATGCCACGCTGTGATCAAAATAATACAGGACCGCGACCATTGTTGCTGGAATAAAAGCACCAATTATGTGAAGAACTGGGACATTTAGCATATCCTACAAATTTGAAGATTAAATAAATTGTCAAGCGATGGAAGATAAATTTGCTAAATAGAGAACAATTGAAAATGGTACACATGCCTTTATCACTGTCCAATTCCCATAGGCACCAGGTGACCATGGATTTGGACTGAAGAGTCGTCTTGGAATCCCGCTTGGAACATTTTTACCAGGAATGTAAGAGGCAGCTGTCCAGATTAGAACCATCAGTGGCACTCCGTAATCTGCTATGAAGCTCCGTAGCCAGCCTGGAAGAGGGACAAATAGTACAATATCATGTCTAGAACTAAATGAGGGTCACACAACTTTTCAATCTTGTCCTATTTAAATGAAACCTATAGCTAGTTTTACAAATGATCTCACCAGAGCCATATCGCCAAGATCTAGCCTTCCGGCTCTTTAGTGCTGTGAGTAGAAGACCAAACGACAAAACCAATGCAAACATTCCATTTGCGAACCTCCATGAAGGTTGGAACTCTGGCAGATTTGGATTTTCTCTCTCTGGTACACGAAATTCAAATACGAGTCCCTACAATCCACCACAACTCAAATCACTAACAAAAAACAGAAATTTCTGAACTTCGTCATATTTTATTATCTAAGAGCCTTGTGCAACTAAGTATTAGCTGCATGATTTTCAGCACCCTTACAAATGAAGCATATGTCTTTGTCTTACTTTGATTGCTTGTTGCATGAAAAGCATTGCAATTAGAAGGCCGAACAGTTCCCCAGCAAGACGTGTAAACCTGTTGATAATGGAACAAGCCCCTAGGACAGCCAGAAGGAAAAGCAAGATTGCAGTCCAAACACACACCCTGATGGAAATTCAATAGAACCAACAATATGACACGAAATGAGAAAAGGACAATTTGCTGGAGGGTTGAAAAAAAAGGAAATGGTACCATGCTGTCCAAGCTAAAAAGAGCTTAGACCCCAGTTCTGGTCTATCTTTTGCAAAGTTGTACATGAATGTGTACATAAGCACAGTTGGTTCTGCAACTCCAAGAATTAGCAGAGGTTGGCCTCCAATGATAGAGTGCATAATCCCACATAATGCAGTTGAAGCCAGAGTCTGGACAGCGGTTATTAAACCATCTGCAAAGTGTAAATGGGTAAACTCTTGTCAAATCAAACTCAATATATTTATTTATGTACAAAAATTAAGAGGAAAGACATACCAGTACTTCTTTCCAACTGCTCACCAAATGATATGACTGGAATTGCTGAAGCGAAAAATATGTAAGTAGTGGGGGCTAAAATCCTACAGAAATCAAAGTCGACCGTCAACAATGAAGTCACTAGTAATATGTAGGTAATGGCATCTAAGAGAAAAGAGTACCTGAAGCCTGCGGTGAGACCACTAGTCCAATCTTGTTTGAAGAACATTAATCTCCCTTTGAGGTCATTTTTAATTCCACGAAATGGCACAAAATTATCTTCCATTTCTACAAACAACTTGTTTAATCTGTCACTTAGATTTACCAAAAATGCAGGCTTGATGCATAGTAAATCTGAGATAGAAATGTACATTTGGATTTAACTAAGAAATGAAGTTAAATGTTTATCAACATTGAAGATCCTAGTAGAGAAAGCTAAGTAGTAGTATGTATATTTACCTTTGGGCTTGAAATGGATAGTGAAGAAAAGATGTGATAGTGGGAAAGATTGGTTGAACACAAAGTGGGGAATATACAAAGCTCCAAAAACGCAGCGTCTGTGTATCTCAGGTCAAGTATTCTCTTTCATTTTTGCATGAGAGAGAAAAGGGATTGACAGAACATGGCAAGCTGGCCTCTTACCGTGTATTTTTACTCCTCCATGTCCCACGTGACCTCACCGTCGCTTCTATTACTTCCATTTTTATTACTCTCAAATCTTTTAAACCAGTCATTACTAAAATATTCGGTAAACAATTACTCCTCCGTTTCATGTTAATTGGCATGATTCTTCAAACTTTATTTTATTAACTATATTTTTAAAATATTTAAATTTAACTGTTAGTATTTTATTTAATAATAAAGATAAAATTAAAAGAATATGATAGTTTTCTCATGATTTACTAAAATATTTAAGTAATTTTCATAATTTATAAATTTTTTATGTTTATAAGCAAAAATATATAATTTAAAAAAATTTAGATGGTATGTGAGAACAAAACTTCAATTCTGCATGTGCAAACCAAACCCAAATATAAAGAAGTAAACTTGGGATTTGATACTTTGGTATGTCTGTCTAGTCATGGTAGTTCAGTTGGCAGATGAAGAAGCTCTTAATTGTTCCATAAATGATTAATGAGTAAAAAACTTTTTGATTTATTAATTCACATTCCTAAACAACTTGTTATTACAAAAAAAAAAAGAGACATTTTTGTCGTTATACTGTAGTATAATAAAAGAAAATATATGATGACCTCAAAGACCAAAAACCGTGTACACGCAAGCATTTCAAGTTTGATTCATGTTTTCCTTATTTTGAACTGTATGTATCACCACATCAAATAATGCTGTCGGCGAATATATCTCTAAATTTTATTTATTATAATCTATTTTAATTAAGTATTTAAATGTATAATAACATATTTTTATTTAAATTTTAAAAAAAATTTCTGCACTCGTTCTCAAAAATTCATTAAGCAGATAAATTAATCATTTAAAATATATTAACTTTTTTATTATACATATTAGTCTCAATAAAACTTATCAACTTGTTTGAATTGAGAATGATGCGTATAATTAAAGAATGCGATGCATTTTATGTGATTAACATATCTATGTAAGATGTTTGAGAACATGCACAAATATTTTTTTAAAAATTTCAGCAGGAAATATAAACACTTTAACTATGTTCAGTTTTCAACTGGCACTACTATGAGCGTTGAAGGGGCTGGGTTGACCCAGAATCTGACTGGTTGTAGTCCGGACTGGACTGACCCGTAACCAGTGAGCTGGGCTGGTTTGATGTGATATGAAATCGGAACCCAATCGGGTTTAGTTCGTGTGCCGGTAAATTGAAATCGATCTATCCCCATAACGTCAACTCAAAGCCGAACCGGGTAACCGGACTGGACCGGACCAGACCGACCCGCTTCAACGGTAAATTTTTTTTTTAATTCTAAAATTTTTTAAATTTGACTGTTGGACCAATGGCTAGTTGGACTCAAACGGTCCAAAATTTTAGTTTTGGCCGTTTTTGGCTTTTTCTAATTATTTTTTTTAATTAACCCCCCTCCCCCTCTACCGTCTAGTCAAGTATTTCATTAATTGCAAAATTTTAGTATATTCATTCCATTTCTTTCTCTTATTTAGTACTTTTTATTATCGTATATTCAAATTTATTTTATTCATATTTTGTTATTTTAGTTTTAAACTTTCACAATGGATAAATTGATTAATTAAGCTAGCAAATTTGTTGGGGATAGCAATAGTACTAGTAATACTAATACTAATATTAATAAGGGCAAAGGAGCTAGAGGTAGAATTTCAAGAGGTTCTTCTTCTAATACTACTATTTATGTAAATTAATTATTTACACATGTATCTGAATCATTGCATGATAATCTTATGAATTTTGTAGAAATGCAAGAAGATTATGACATAGAAGATAATAATGATGAAGAAATTGAATTAGCTAATAATGATACACCGCCTACACCAACTAGCGGAGTTGGTCAGATTAAATTTATCCGAGGAGAGGGTAGCAGTAGAGGTGGTAGGCCATCTTTGTCGGAGTCGACAAATCGTAGAAGGAGAAGTAGGGTATGAAAATCTTTTACTGATGTTGAGGGGACTGATAAGGTTACATGTAATCTTTGTGGACAGCCTTTTAAACATACCACCCGAATTAACAAGTGAGGGACAAACACACTTACAAAACACTTGAACGATAAACATCCTTTAGAATGGGGTGTTAATAGCAAGGATCAAACAACCATAGTTCCGCAAACTGAAACATGCCATAAATATGATAAAATGAAGGACCGAGAGGAGTTAGCAAAAATGATTGCTTTGGGTTGTCTTCCATTTTTGTTTGCATCTTCATCATATCTTATTACTTATATTCAGAGAGTTCATAATCCTTTATTGTTCCCAGAAGTACTTGTAGAGCTGATATCTTTAGGCTTCATGGACAATGTTTATTTTTCTTATAATATATGTTTAACAACCTTTCTTATAGAATCAGTCTTACTTCTGATATTGATCATGTTGTTAATGAAAATGATTATTTGACAATTACTGTAATGACCCGCCTGTCGTTACGGAGGGAAATAAGTCAAAAATACCCCTCCCTAACCTAAGTTATTGGTGAGAAGATGTTGTATGAGTGTTAGTGAAATTTTGAAGTTCGAAAATGATTTGTGTAGGAAATGAGAGTTACTGGTTACGGGGGACTATTGCAAAGGAGGGATAACTGCTGCAGCGAGATCGTTACCACGGTTGAAGGCCCCCCATAGCGGACTAAGGGAATTACCGTGGATCCGCTATGACAATGTCTTGAGCGCTATAGCGGGTCCGCTGCAATGGATGACGGGAGTCAGTAAGTGGATTTTAAGTGGGATTTCAAGGGGTTACCCCATTATTCAAAACATGACCTATTGAGAACTCAGAGCGAATCCCCAAGAGCATAGCAATTTTCCCTTCCCTAAGGTAAGAATTTTAGTCAATTCTCTTTACTTTAACATCCAAACCCCATAAGAATCGAAAGGGGGACCTGTAATGGTGGAAATCCTAGGTTGAAAAACCCTAGAACTATGAAAGTAGGGTAAGTTGGTTGGGTGTTGAAGGTGATTGATTCCTAGGGTTGTAAGTATGTGATTAATACTCCCTAGGTTGAATGTGATGGTGCTAGTTCATCATTTCTATAATTTGAGACCTAAAGTTCGGTAGAAGTGGGGATCTTAGCATTAAAACCTGCTTGAAAGGGGGTTTGGGGAGTAGAAACTTCATGAACCGGGTTTGAATGATCATGGTGGGATTAGAGTGGAATAACTTAACTCGCAGGTAATGATTAAGACCGTGAGGACGGGTAGAATTGGGGTGGGGTTGAGTTTTCAAAACCCTTGTTTCCCCAACTAGTTTCTTCAATCATCCTTTAATCTTTTGTTCTAGATTTTGAACGTTTCGAAGCGCTGAGGAAAGACAAGGCTCCACCAGAGTGATTGTTATTCAAATCCTTCAGTCGAGGTATATTATGGTTTAGAAGGAGTTAGACTTTGGATAATAACATGTATTTGTATGGAATGATTGTGCATGAATTGATCTCCGGACATTACTTGTTATAACAACCATTGCTAAATTCCATTGTGATGTGGAAAGTGGATGCTGAGAGGCTATTCTTATTCATGTATATTCTTTGAACGTGATCCCTAAATTGTGTGAGTATTCGAGTTGAGGGAGGAAGCTGAGGCCTCCAGATGGTCAATTGAATTGACTGAGTGGTAAATACCGAGATCTGTGAATAAAAATGGGTAACATGATTGTCCTAAGATGAGTGACTCATGCCCGAGGAGAGCATCCGGGCGAGTAATAATGGTTTAGTTACTTGTGTGTGAGGGAAGAATCCAAACGAGCAGATGAGTGGTAACGGGTACCACACTGGTACAGTACATGGATTTCTAGAGTCTCCTATAGGCCATGACTGGAAGGATAGAAATAAGACCCTCTGGCATGTGTGTACATCGATAATAAGTGTTGGAGTGTTCATAGTGATGTGCCGGAGGCATGTGCCTGACATATCACCATTGGTTAAGTTATTTGACTGAGTGTAAATAAATAAAACCGGTTTGAAAATGTGAGAACTTGAATCAACTAAATTCCTGGCCATGTATTTTGTGTATTCGAATTGTTGATGTGTTTATGATGATTTGATGGTAAATGTAAAGTTAAATAAGAACTCATGATGAGTTGTGAAATTTATTGTGAGTGGTTCATTATATATTTCATATGGTTATGATATATTGATTGTTTATTGACGACTATGAATAGCTTGGATGGTCATGCTGAGTAGAATATCGAAAAGAGTTAAGAGAACTGTCGAGCTACTGCCAAGGCAGTACCGCTGCAGCGGATATATTCTGCCGCGGCGAGATCGTGGAAACAGTCAAGTGACCGCTGCAGCGAGGCCCAATCCATTGACTAAGCCGGCTAACACCCCACATAGATTGAATTTCTGAATGAGTATTATTTACTGAAATTGTGTTATGAGGTAATTGCACATTGTTATTTTACTTATATGTGTCATTATTTAAGGTCGGCCGATGGTGCCTAGCAGTACTGTATTTTGTATTGATGCTACTCCTGCACTTCTTTTTGAGTGCAGATCTCGATCTCGGAAGCTCATCTTGACCCAATATCTAAAGCAGTAGCAGATTATTTGAGGTGAGCAGATCAAGATGTGCAGTATTGATTCCTCCGCAGAAGATGTTTTTTGTCCAAACATTGATTTTTTATTTTATTTTTTGAATTACTCTTTTTAGATAGTGTTAGGTAGAGGTCCTCATGTATTTGACTTTCAGGTTTTTGGGGATGTTTAAATAGTTGGATGTTATTTTTCCTTTTATTTTAGTAATACTTCTGCTATTCATTTTTATAATGTGATTTGCTCGTATTTGTTGTCTGACTTGGGTGACTAGTTGAGACTCGTTGGTTTGCCCAGTGGAGGGGATAGTGCGGGTGCCAATCACGACCACTTGGGTTATGACAATTACATGTCATTGGATATTTAAAAATTTTATAATGTAAAAATGTATTAGTTTTTAAATATGGTGAAGATCAAAGTTATAAGGCTACATTTATAAGCACTATAGTTATTGAAGTTGTGGCAGAATATAAACTTTCTCAAAAAGTGTTGTGTATGGCTTTTGATAATGTTTCTAACAATACTGCGGCCATGTCATTATTAAAATTGCATCTGCATCCACCACTTGATGACATCTTTCATGTTAGGTGTGCATGTCATGTATATAATTTAATTGTTAAAAGTAGTCTTGAATTATTTCTACCTGAGATTACTATTGGTTAGAAGAGTTGTTGGTGTTATTCGAGGAAATAATAGAGCTTCTAGAATTAAAGAATTTAAGAGTAAGTGTGTTACATATGGTCTTGCCCCTATATATATTCCTGATGAAGTTATTACTATGTGGAATTATATATATATATATTGGAATATTGTCATAAATATAGATTGTCTATAACCGAGGTTGCTAATGCTCATTGTACTGATCCTAGACGTATGTTAACTATTGAAATTTGGGATATCATTGATGAAGTTGTGACATTTTTACGTAAATTTTATGTGTGGCTATTGTTGAATTTTCTAGAGCTTACTACCCTACTATTGCTAATGTTTTAATTCATATAGCTGAAATTTCTTATTTACTTTATGATTTGAAGATGAATAATAGATATAAAGATGTTGTTGAGAAAATGATGGAAAAATTTTAAAAATATTTCTACCCTATCCCCCCTTTTTATCTAAGTGGTGTTGTTTTAAATCCTTCCATTAAAATAATTGATATTTCAAATTTAATTACAAGTTTGTACACCTATATAAAAATTGGACCAACTGAAATCTTTTGTGTCATGACTTGTATGTCTACTCTAAATGCACATTTACAATAATTATATAATTATTATGCAAATATAGTTGACACATTTGCTACACAGTTTGCAGCTGATACTAACATTCCTTCTAATGTTGCTTCTTCGTCTTCTTCATATGATAACGATGATATTGCTAGTTTTTCTATTTGAAGTACTTTTGGCACTTCTCAAGCCCGTAGTATCAGGAACATTGATGAACTTCAATTTTACTTGCAGAAGGCGAAAGAATCAAATAAGAATTTTTTTTCCATTAGTATGGCAGAGAGACAACAAAAAATAGTTTTCAGTTCTTGTTGCAATGACTCAAGACATGCTAAATGTGCCAATTTCCACCGTTGCATTAGAGAGCGCATTTAACCAAGCAAGGCAACGACTAGGAGACACCCGACACTCATTGGGTACCAATGCTTTGGAAGTTCTAGTATATTTTAGAGTTTGGATTAGACTAGAACGAAGAAATCAAGGATATGATGATCAAGATTTAGATGAGCCAGAGGACGAAGTGATTGAAGATATATTATCAAGTGGAGGTCCATGTGATACTGCAATAGGACCAACACCTCATGTTAACATTGAAGATATTACAAAAATGGTGAAAAATATGTGAACAATAAAAATTATATATATTTTTTATTTTTAATATTAATTTAGATTTGACAATTAGTTACTTAGAGAAAGCCTAATCAAACAGAACCGTTCATAGAAGGTGAGTGTGTAGATTAGATTTTTTTTCTTATATTTTTAAGTTATAATATGTAAATTTGTATCACTGTATCTGCAAATTGCAATTTGAAATTTATATTAAATAAACTTAAAGCTTAAAGCCTTGAATTTTATGAACTATTAAAAATTGTCTTACTTGCATACTTCATAGTTAATAGTTCATAATTTTGTACTTCTTTTTAAAATAATTAAAAATTTAAAATTGATTGCTATGCTAATAAATTATTCAATTTAATAAAATATATTTGCTAGAAGACTTTTGTTTTTGTTATTTTTTTAAAAAAATTCTCAATTTCTTTTTTAAGTACTGAATTTCAAAAAATATGTTATGTAGCCGTTTAAGTTTGTATTTTATAAATAAATCTATTTTTAAAAAATATTTTATTTCATTAGTAACCCGACCCAGCTTGGCCCAAAACGGTTGAGCCCCTAATCGCGCAGGTCGCGTTGGAATCGGTTGGACCAGGTACTCCCAACCCGAAATCCAACCCTTATTCGGACCGGCTGGGTTTGAATTTTTATGAAACGGACTGGTCCAGCCCGACCCACTAACAAACATAGAGTGTCTAGGAGGGGTCTACATGGTTCGAATTAGTTCAAATTTTTTAAATATCAAATCAAACCAATTGTATTGGGTTTTTGAATCTATAAACTAAATCAAACCAATAAAAGTTGGATTTTTTAACCTCGATTTTTGGGTTTTTAGGGTTTCTCAATTTTTTTGAGTTTTTTTTGTCGATAAAGTTTTCATATAAAATATATAACTTATATTTGAAATATTTCTTCAATCCTAGTAATATACACTATTTAAGGTGTTTCATAGAAGAAAATAACATAAAATATGAGATGAGATGTGTGTTTTTCTGTGTATATGTGTGTGTATATATATATAAGATCTTAATAACCCCATCAGTAATTTTTGTTTACCTAACAATAAAATTCTTTTTCCTAACAAACTTAGAAATATTTTTTTAATTGAAATAGGCTAATCATTTGCTAATATATTTTTTATTTTTAAAGTTAAAATTGAAAAGAGCTCAACAATAACTCCCTCAACGATAATTTGTAGATATTTCTGACTTGGAGTAATATAATAATTTTTCATGTTTTATATCATTATGACTGTTGTATCTAACTTTAAAATCAAAAATTATATTAGCAAACAATTATCCTTCTTCAATCTAGAAGATTAAGAAATAAAATATTTTCATTTTATTAAAATAAAACTTTATCGCTATCTAAATGAAAATTAATGATGGGTGACTGTGATCGTATATATGACCTATATTGTGAGTTAAAAATGTACATATTAGTAGTCTATTTTAATTGATAAAACGATATTAAGAAGGAAAAAAGTTACTTCTCACTTTTTTATTAGTTAAAGAGATTCTTTTTAAAAAAAAACAATAAAAGAATTCTTTAAAGATAATATTTTTATTAGAAAAAGAATGCATTTAAAAAGAAAAGAAACAATATGTTTATCGGTAGAAGACCATTTTTGACCCAATTAAATAACAACAGTGGTACTTTGGCGAAATTGTTAATGACATGAGTATTTTTGTATCAAACTATTAAGAGTAGAAATATTTTTGGATCAAACTATCAACGGAGGATATTTTTATTCAATTTTACATAAACTTAAGGCCATTTTGATTATTTTTTCGATTAAAATAATATATTGTAATTTTTATTTAACTATTATGAGATTTGTAACTTATAAAATATTCAAATTAAAGATCATGCTCGAAGGATAAAAGTATTAAAAACTTAAAGTCATCAACAAAAATTTTAATTTATATTAAGTGAAGATAAAAGTATAAAACATGAACACTAAAATAATGTATATTTATATCTATATATAGCATTAAAAGTAGAAGCTCCAAAAATGAAAAGTTAAATTATCCATTTACCTTTTCTAACAATTTAGGTCTCATTTACTTGTATTCAACAGAGGTTTGAATTTAAATGGTTAAGATTTTAGGTTATTATGTGTATTGTTTTCATTATGATTCAGACACTTAATTGTTCTGAATATGTATTAATCATTAAAATTTTAAACAAAGTCTTAATATAATCAAGAGGTATTCTTGTGCGAGATCATTACGACTCTATCAATAATCATTAGCCACCATTACTAACCATCTTTACTATTACAACCACTACCATCACCATTGTTGTCACCTTCGCTGTCTCCGCCACCGCTATCAGCTACTACTAACATTGATTATTCCTTATAACCAACCATCTTCATTATTATAACTAGCACAGTTGTTAATTACCAAACTCATTGTCAACCACCACATATTCTTTAGTCACTACCACCACTATCATCACCATCGCCACCTCCACCGCCACTATCAGTCACTACCACAACTGTGGTCAATCCCTACTATTAATTACCTTCACCATCACAACTAGCACTGCTTCCACTTACTACTACCAACACATCATCAACTACCACACATTCTTCATCCACCACCATCAACACCGCCAACTACTAATATCAATCAACTTCACTATCATAACCACCACCAACATCACACAGTCACTATAACACCAACCACCTCCACCATCACATATTACTGGTCCTAGGCTAATTAGTCACGCATCATCAGTTAGCAGCTTCATCTCTGATGATGCATCTGACAGATCAAGTCCGATCAAACGGTCCTCATTTGATCTTGTAGAGAAAATGCATTACCTCTTCGTTTGAGTGGTAAAAGCTTGATCATTTCCCACAACCAGGAGACCTATCATGAAAATTGTTGTTTTCGGCAACCGTGTTATATCAAAGCCAACCCAAAAAACTGTGTTGTTTGTGTTAGGACCGGATAATTAGGTTTCATGTGTAAGCAAACACAATAAAACTTCAAAGATGATAAATAAAAAGTCCAAAAGTGACACAATAATTTAATGTGGTTCGATCAATTGACCTACATCCACAAGAGGAGATGAGCAATCCACTATATAAAAAAAGTACAAGATATCGAGAGAAGTAACATCACAAAATTCACTCAGAATAAAAAGAGGTTCACACAAGAATTATACTACTGCTTGTGTCTCACAAATTCTCTTCCGAAATAAAACTCTTAAAGCCCTTAGGACTACATCGTGGATGGTACTAAGTTAGGAGGAAGGAGCCTTAATTTATAAAGTCCAACACCTTTTCCTATAGATTTTTCAAATATGAGAAATTTGTGTTTTCCTTTTAGGAAAAGAAAAACCCAATTATGTAAGAAAGCCAAGACAAACACCCAACGGTTTGAGTGGGACCAAACTTTTGATTTCGGTTGAGACGCACCTGATTCCTCTACCTTCTTGGAGGTCCCATATCCCTTTAAGTGCCAAGTCATTCGATCCTATGTCCGACGAGGTAGGAAATGTGTTTTTTAGGTGACATTTGCTTTGATATGAGTGAGTTCCCCTTAGGAGACCCACTTGATAGTCCTTTATGTTGGGTAAAGCCAACATCCTATCTATAGCAAGTCCCACAAGGGGTCTGTGGAATTTGCTTTGATATGAGTGAGATCCCTTATAAAACCCACCTGACAGTCCTTTATGTTGGGTAAGACCAACATTCTGTCTATGGCAAGGCCCACAAGGTGGCTGGGGGCCCAAGTCAGAGCCATGATCAAGCATTACACTTTCTTGGTGGGCTTAGTTAAGAAATAAAATTGTGCCCTTGCTATCAGCTATAACTTTTGGCATGATGGTAAGCGCTTGATTCTAACAAGTGGTATCAAAGTCAAGGTCATGGTTCGATTCCCAAGAGCAACATCTTGCATGAGGCAGATGTTGGGAAGGGGATTGTTTGGTAAGGCCAACATCCTGCCTATGGCAAGGTCCACATGGGAGCTGGAGGGCTCGGATCAAAGTTATGATTTTATATGATGCTTACTTAGTGGGCTTAGTTAAGAAATAAAGTTGCGCCCTTGCTATCAGCTATAGCTTTTGGCATGATAGTAAGCACTTGATCCTAACAGTTGTAATCTTTTATCTTGTTGAAGTTGTATGTTAAGATCACAAATAGTGTTTTTGAGTGTGTTATCTTTATTTCTCAAGCTAATGTAGTTTGTAAGAATAGGAACAAGTTAGAAACTTTATAAGGGCTTAGGGGTAGGTCCTTTGTATTGCAATAGATAATTCAAAAATTAGCTCGGTATTGTTTTAGTGAAGTTAAATTAAAATCCTACTAGGGTATAGGTTGTAGGTTTTACATCCATTCGATCCTAGATTATTTTTTATGTATAAATTTTGTGTTCAATATTTTCATATTTATTTATTTACTTTCTGCTCACCATATAGGGAACCTTCTGAGGAACAGTGTTCATCAGTGCTTTCTAGAACTTTGAAAAAAGGGCTACAGGTTAAGTAAGAAATTTTTAAGTACAGACACAATTCATCCCCCTCCCCCTTCCCTTCTTGAGTCTAAGCTAGAAGTCATTTATATCAATTTGTATCAGGACAGGTTTCTTGTGTCTATGTTAAATCCTTCGAGAGGTCCTTGAAATGGATTCTGAAATAATTTTTTCAAAGGGACAATCCAGTAATAGACCTCCTTTATTCAATGGTCAACATTACAACCTATGAAAAAAATAAAATGGAGATTTATTTGAAGGCTAAAGATCACCAACTATGGCTACCACACTAAAATGACCATTGATCCCCACCAAAATAAAAGCTGATGGTATCGAAGAGCCTAAGACTGAGGAAGAATTTGATATAAAAGACTTCAGGACGATGGAGAAAAATGCAAAAGCCATCAAAATTCTATACTTTGGGCTAGGGATAGATGAGAACAACAGAATATCGAGTTGCTCTAGTACCAAAAAAATCTAGGACTCACTTACACTGGCCCATGAAGGTAAGAATTAGGTTAAACAATCTATAGTTGATATGCTCATTAGAAAATATGAACTTTTTTCCATGGGTGAAAAGAAATCAGTTAAAGTTATGTTTATCCGATTCACACACATAACAAATGAACTTAGTCCCTTGGAGAGAAATTTTCAACTAACGAAAATGTAGGAAAATCTTGAGAATCATGTCTACATCATGGGAGCCTAAAGTCATAGCCATTGAGGAGGAAAAACAGATGTGCACGATGCAAATTGATGAGCTCATTGGTAACTTACAAACCTATTAGCTTAAGGAGATCGACAAAGTCAATCGGGAACCCAAGAAAGAATGCAATCTGGTCCTCAAGGATGCACAACATGATCCATTTCAGATGATGAAGAAATGGCCATGTTTGTTCGTAGGTTCAAGAAATTCTTTAAGAAGGAAAACTCTAAATAGAAAGAACTTTGCAACAAAGGCAAGGCCACTGATAAGGGACAGTTCAATGGATACTTTAAGTGTAGAAAGCTAGACCACGTGATCAAAGACTGTCCTTTGATAAAAGAGGAACAACGGAAGGAATGATCAAACTCCAAGAGGCAACAACAAATGGCTTCAAAAGCATTCAAAAAGTCCATGAAAGTTACTTAGGGTGAAACCTCTGATGAGGATATTGATGATGAACAACTGGCTTTCATGGCCAAAAGTGATTCTAACTCAGATGAAGAATCTTCTGATATAAGTTAAACAAAACTTAAGGCTCAAGTTCACAACCTCTCTAAAAATAAAGTTGTGAAATTACTATTTTCCTTACTGGATGATTTTCCTCATGTGAGTATTGAAACATAAATGAATTGTCCAGAAAATTTTCAAAACTTAAAATTTGAATGCAAAATTTCAAGAAACAGAAAAATAAGTTTGAAACTTTTCTGGAAATGTTCACTAATGAAAACAACAAATTAGAGGGGACAATCTCCTTTCTAAAAGCTAAAGTTCACAATATTAAGAAAGCGCAAATTGAGAGCAAAGAAGAAGTTAAAAATGATCAGAAGTCTCTTGAATATAATGATATCACTCTAAAAAGAGAGCTGAATAAAGAGATCAAAAAAAATTCATACCTTCAAGAGACTTTAAATGGTGTTAATGCGGACCTTGCAATGACCAAAATATGGAATAAATCTACTGAAACTTTGAACTGGCTAGACGAATATTACAATAAATGTGTCACGACCCGAACATAGATCCCAATCGAGACACGGGACAAGAAATTTTGAGAGGTTCCAAGTCGACTCATGGCATGAACATATCACCTAACTCAATCATAATAAAGCGGAAGATCAACATAATTAACATAGCGGGAGTCTAACAATCTCATAACATCAAAATATAAAACTCAAAACCGAAGCTAATTACATTCTATGTCTAAAAAGCCTCTACTACTGATGAGTTGATAGGACAAGACCCAAGCTAACTCACTAAAGTCTGAAACTGAAAGTAATAGATACAACTGGAAAGAAGGGTCCTCAAAAGATGAGGACTCACCAACTCTGGCTGATAATGGCTAATGTTGCAGGTCTGGCTAATAATGGGACTGAGCTTGAATATCCGAGCTTGTATCATGAAACGATACATCATAGAGTATGTATTCAATACATGAAATGTACCGAGTATGTAAGGTAAGTAAAACCTCTGAAAAATCATAAATCATGCATATTATAAAACATAATCAAGATAAGAATCTGGAGTAGGGCTTGCATGCTATTTTCTGAAACTGAATCAAATGAGCCAAAGCTGAAAACTGATAATCATAAGTAAAACTGAACATTGGGTCAAACTTGCTGAAAACATAATATCATGACTGATGAACATGCATAACTGAAATCATGAGAAACAATGGGAGACTCGTCATATAACCGACATTACCACGATAGAGCTTACGTGGTCCCGACTATCACACTCAAGTGGGTAGAGCCGTCCAAATCTTTTCCAGGGCTAAGGCGCTACCATGATATTGATATCAAGCTGAAGGACCCTTGGGGGCAGGGGAAGCTCACAAGGAGGTCCTAAATAATCTGAACATACCTATATTGGCGCGTAGTTCTGAGGCATAGGGTTGACTGACCCCTTAGCCTACTCGGTTCTAGAACTACTCCCAAAAAATGCATACGCTCTCCATTATTTTTCAATGAAGCTTAACCATCGTCTAGTGACGAAGCTGACTCATAATATACATACCTAAATCTGAAATCATAATATGAGGAGCTTTGGCTCAAACCATACCACAAGCTGAAAATAGTGGGAGTCTAGACTCCAAAATTTATGTGGTAAGCTGATACATGAAATTTAGATAAATTATGAAACATACTTGATCATATGGGCTTGCCCAATACTTAAACATGCTTGACATAAACTTGATAATTCAAAAATATGAATATAGACATGGGTATTTTTAAATCATACTGTCTTCATAACCATCTCATCATACTTGAAAACATATTTCATGGATCTCAACTTTCATGAACTTTCATGGATGGGCATCATAATTTATAAAACTTGAAAACATAATTTATAATTGAAAACATTATAAAATATTCCCATTAATCGTAATTCAATATTAGAAACATGCTAGGATCATACCCATGATTGAAACTTAGAGAATTCACATGTTGGGTAAAAACCCAATAGATTTATCAACTAGAATTTCATGAATTGAGAAGGGATTGAGCATAGGTGTGAACAATTATACCCATTCATAACCCTACATACCTAGAAGGATCTGATTCCACAACTCCCTTGATTGCCCAATGAAAATTTAGGGAAGAACCTTGAAGAGACTAGGCTTGATCACCCCTTAAACCTCTAAGCTGGCATGCATGAATTGGAATAGGCTTAGAATGACTTAAAAATTCTTAAAATACACTATTATGAGCTTAAAACGATGTAGTTTAGGCCTTAGAAACTTAGAAATTACGGAAAATCCCTTAATAAATTCGTAAGAAAAAATACACTGCCAGTCCCAATGTGGGACTGGACAACTCGTGCCATTGACCTGACTCATGGTCTACACTCATGATCAACACTGTCATTTTTCTTCTGCGGGTCACCACGAGGGACACCACGACTCTTGGTGACCAAGTCATTACCAACACTGCCAAAATTCTTCATCCTTCATACCACTCCTGACCACGGTTGACGTAACAAATTGTGGTGCTGACCACGATTTGTAGTTACCCCAAATCTAAAAATTTCAACCACGGCCAAACTCCTCCCCACGAGTCACTCCACGACTCGTGGTGCACCCCACGGGTCATGGGATGACTCGTCTTGTGACCTGGTGCAGAAAATTCAATTTACTTCATTTCAACCCCCGGGTCTGATCTTAGGGTTCTCGAGGTATTACAAAGTGTCATAGTGGACTTGTCTACGAAAGAAAATTGGTTAGATAGGATGTGAAAAACTATTGGTTTGCCAGAATATCGCTTATGTAGTCACTATGGACACACTAACACTTTTATATAAATATTTAGCTAGAATAAAAGCTCTTGAAAAAAGTAAAAATATTATTAGATGGATAAGAAAAGATTCAATCTCTCAAAGAAAGGGAACCAAACTAGTTTGGGTTCCCAACTAACAAGTGATTTTTTACATGCTGAAGTCAGAGGGAACAACAAAAAGTGGTATCTGGATAGTGGTTGCTCCAGGCACATGATAGAAAATAATTTTTTTTTCTTTCATTAACAGCCTTCAACAGAGGATCTATGTCCTTCGGAAGTGGAAAGAAAGTTATAGTGATCGGTATAGGTAAGACAGATAAGTCTCTCACTCATTCTATAGAAAATGTGTATTTGATTGATGGATTAAAATCCAACTTGCTGAGCATATCTCAGCTTTTCAATTGAGAAACACTGTGTTATTCTCCTCCATCTATTACAAAGTCATTAGTGACAAAGTTTGGGGAAGTTGTGATGGAAGAAAAGCGATATAAAAATATTTATAAAGCATGTATTCTCTTGCTTTTCAAAAATGGGTTAACTTGCCTCAATGTTCTTGATGATGATGCTCTTCTTTGGCACAAGCATTTGGGTCATTCTAGTTTAGCATTACTAAATAAATTGGTGTTAAAAAATCTTGTTCATTGGTCTACCTGAAATAAAATTCAAAGATGATAAAGTATGTGATGATTATGTCAAGGAAAAGCAAGTCAAATTATCATGCAAAACAAAAAGAATAATAAGCACCACCAAACCCCTTGAAATACTACACATAGATCTTTATGGTCAAATGAGAATGGAAAATCGTAGAGGTAAGAGGTTTGTTCTTGTAATTGTTGATGATTTCACTTGCTTTACATGAACTTTGTTTTTATCCTCTAAAAATGAGTCATTTGACATGTTCAAAGTATTTTCAAAAAGGATTTGATGAACTGTTGGAGAAGAAGTGATAAGTATCCAATCAGATTATGACACTGAATTTGAAAATGCTAAGTTTAGTACTTTTTGTAATAAAATCGGAATTGCCTCCAAAGCACCATAACAAACTGAGATCGTAGAGAGAAAAAATAGGACCCTAGAGGATATGACAGGAATAATGCTTATTGCTAGTGGGCTTCCTAAAAGTTTCTGGGTAGAGGCTATAAACACAGGTTATTACATAATTGACAGATGCATGATCAACTGCTTACGAACTTCTCAAGGGCATAAAACCCAGTGTCAAGCACCTGCGAGCCTTTGGAAACAAGTGCTTTGTACACAACAATGAAAAATCTACAATAGGATTGTTCGATGCGAGAAGCGATGAAGAAATATTTCTTGGATACTCACCTCGTAGCAAGGATTATAAAGTATATAATAAAAAAATTAAAGTGTGTTGAAGAAAGTGTTCATGTCATTTTTGATGAATCTAACATCTTTATTGAAGAAATTTTGCAAGAAGATAAGGATGACTTTGAGATTGGTCACAACCAAATCTCAATAGAGAAGGTAAGTGCACTAGTTCAATATAAAGGAACAGTCAAGAAAATAGATCCATTAAATGTTCCCTCAGAACCTGAGCCTACTCTAGAAAATTCAGGGGGAAAAAGCCCTGAAATAGTAGTAAGTGTAGGAGAAGAACAGTTCAAGGAACAATCCCTAACACTATTTCAAACACAACCAGTGAAAACTCACAATAGCTGAACTTAAGGCCCTGGAAGCATCAAAGCTCTTATCCCTTCAATTTAACCATAACTGATCTAGACAAGAATATTCAAACCAGGGCCCCAATGAACCACTTTTGTGCCTTTTCTGCTTTTCTGTCTTATATTGAGCCTAAAATTATCTTGAAGCTTTACAGGACCCAAAATGGGTGATGTATGCAGAAAGAGCTGAACCACTTTGAAAGAAGCAATGCATGACACCTAAACCACCATCAAATGGGAGAACTATGATTGAAACTAAATGGGTGTTGCAAAATAAATTAGATGAACAGGGAACAGTCACACAAAACAAAGCTTGCTTAGTGGTTCAGGGCGATAACCAAGAGGAAGGAATCAACTATGACGAGACATTCACACCTATTGCTAGGATGGAAATAATTAGAATTCTCATTGCTTTTGTTGCTCAAATGGAGGTTACACTCTACCAAATGGATGTCAAAAGCGTCTTCCTAAACGGGTGAATTAAAAAAACAGGTATTTGTTTGTCAACCCCATGAATATAAAATTCCTAATTTTTCCTATTATGTTATAACTAAGGACTTTTATGGGTTAAAACAAGCTCCCAGAGCTTGGTATGAGTGCTTATCTAAATTCTTATTAAAAAATAGATTTTCAAGAGGAATATTGACAATACCTTATTTTTTAAAAGTAAATATAAAAACTCCTTGTTAGTTGTACAAGTATTTGTCGATAATATTATATTTGATGCAATTAATAAAATCTTTTGCAAGAAATTTACTTTGTTCATGGGTAGTGCATTCAAAATGAATATGAAGCATGAGCTTAACTTCTTCTTATGCTTACAAATCAAACAACTTTCAAATGGAACAATGATCCATCAACAAAAATATATAAAGGAGTTTCTTAAGAAATACTGTATGGAATTTGCTAAAATAATTGACACACTTATAGCTACGACGACTAGGTTGGATCAAGATGAACATGACAAATTAGTTAGTGACACGATCTACATATGAACGATAGGATCACTTTTTTATTTAACCGCAAGTAGATTAGATATTATATTTAATGTTGGATTATGTGCTAGGTTTCAACCGTCACCTAAAGAATTACATATGGCAGTAGCAAAACACATACTGAGATACTTGAAAGGTTAAGATAAATTGTGCCTATGGTACCCAAAAAGATATAATCTTGATTTAATATGCTATATAGACGTATATTATGCAAGTTCTTTAATTGATAGAAAAAATACCTCAGGGATGGCTCATTTTTTTGGACCTTATTTAATCTCTTGGGTAACCAAAATAGAATTTTGTTTCTTTATTCATAGCAAAAGCGGAATATGTAGCTGCAACATCATGCTATGCTTAACTACTGTTGATAAAGCAGCAACTGAAGAATTATGGGGTGGAAAGGAGAGGTGTGCCTATATTTTGTGATAATACTAGCACCATAAGCATTGCAAAAAATTCATGTCAACATAAAAGAATCAAGCACATAGATATAAGACATCAACTTCTAAGAGATTGTGTTGAAAAAGGTCTCATATCTATGAAATTCTGTAACACAAAATCAAATTACTGACATCTTCACTAAGACACTTAGCAGAGAACAGTTTAAGAAAAATAGGCTCGACCTTGGAATGATCAATATTAAGTTAACACTCATGTCAAGCCTCGAGCCTATACCCTGGGCGTGACCAGCACTAAAACCACCTAGTGGTCCAAGCGAGCCCTTGGTCTAGCTTACTATTAGCTAAAATTCACAATAAAATAAATACGGAAGTAATAACTGAAGTGATCTCAATTGATTAAAATAAGATTTATTAAGTGAAACTGAAAATAATAGTAAAAAGTAATATTTATGACTCAACTCTCTAACTTGTCTATGAAGCCTCTAATAACTGAAAGATAGGTGCCGGGGTAAAGCTCCCAAGGCTACCTTAAGCTCTATTAAAATAAAACAAAAATGAATCGGACTCTTTGGATATAGGAGGCTTCACCAGAGCTGAAAAGATGAGATCCTAGTGATGCGTCTATTGTTAATCCTATCTACCTGAATCTGCATCATAATAAGATGCAACGCCTAATGACGTTAGTACAATTGAATTTACGGTATGTAAAATGGATGAATGAAACAATAGGTAAACAAGAGTATCTGAACTAATAGAGTAAACTAATTAAATCTAAAACTCTGAATGATGCATCAAAACTCAAGTATGAACGATGTGTAGACAGTTATGTAATAAAATTATACATCAAAACAAGCTCTGAAAATACATGTATATATATATATATATATATTTGTATATGTATATTTTAGTTGGGAGTTTCTCATAATCGACATACATCATGAATGAACGCATAATGTCCAACTTCTTACCTAATTTGGGAGAGTTGTCCAATGCCTTTCTAGGGAAAAGGACGAACTAAATTGTGGATCCCTACTAAGCCCTTATTAGGGTCTGTCTAAGGAGTCTCCCAAACCAACGACACGATCCTAACCTACGTTGGTTACGTAATTCTAGGGCTTACAGGTTATCTGAACCCTTCACCCATCTGAGTCCTAAATAATCCTTCCAAAACTATGCTCATATAAATATGCCTATCTGAGGTAGCTGAAAATATCTTTTATAAATCACTTTAGCTATAGTCATAACAGATGTTTTAAAAACTCTACATAGCCTTGGGTCAAAAATCTATTCTTTGAAAACTGGTGAGCTTCTATGCTCAAGATCTCTGTATATAACTTGTGAGCCTTTATGCTCAAAATCTTTGAGTTTCACAAGAACAAGACTTTACTTTAGCTTTTGAAAATCAAGCTATAAATTGAATTTTCTGTCTAAAATCTCTTTATGAAAAATTCTCTAAAAATATGCTCAAATTTAGTCATGAAAATAAGACATTTATCTCATAATATAAAGCTTTCAAAAATAATGATTTGCATGCAATTGGGTCCATGGGATAAGAGACATGAATCAAAAGCAATCAACCAAGAGAGTAAAAAGTATAATCAACAATCAGGAGATGCAAAGATACAACACGATATGATGAATTCAATTAATGAATAATTCAACTTACAGGGAAAAAGACCAAATCAAGAAATTGAGCAAAAACCTTAACTTTAACTTCAATGAAATCTTTGCTAGATGTAGGACATGAGAAAGAATGAAATTCCTCACTATGATTAGTCTTACATACTGGAATGAAGAACTCTTGACTCTAGCTTGAAAATCCCTAGGTTGAAGATGAAGAACCCTAACCTTCTTCAGAGCTTAATGATTCTTGAATTTACATTGTTATGAGAGGGAATTAGAGTTTAGACTAATAAAACCCCTTAATATCCCCATAAGAAATCTCAAAATGATCTAGTTTAGATGGTAAAAATATAAGAAGTTACTATAATAACCCTGAAAATTCCATCTGAAGAAACTGTCACCCAGTGACGATGATTCATTACCACGAGTCGTTAGGTCTGACCACGACTCATGGTGACTGTTATGAACCATTTTTAAACTTGTTAAAAACGTTTCATAACTTGGCTCTTTTATGAAAAATACAGAGTCGCCACCTGATTTTTGTGGAATTAGGAAACCAATTTTAAAAAGTAAAAAAAGAACCTTTATTTTTTTGCAAATCAGAGAAAAGGGTAAGGGTTCTAGTTATCTCCCGAGGAAGGTATTAACCACCTCAAGAAATCCTCAAATATATTGACCGACAAATTTAAATTTTTTTTGTGGCTAAAAATGATATAATTATTTTGGAAAATAGACTTAAATAAAATAGGAAAAAAGGTTCAAAACACACTCTAACTTTGCTTGAAATTGCTGTTACATACTCTAACTTTGGGTGGGGGTCCTATGACCCCTCTGAACTATTTTGAAGTGGAATATATTCACCCTTAAAATTAACACCCAGATTTGTGTTAAATGGTGAAAAACACGCGCTAACACATGTCATTTTTTTATTTTATTTATTTATTTATTTTCTTTTCTCCTTTCTTCTTATTCTTTTTCATCTTTTTTTCCTTTTGTTAAAAAAATCTCTTTTCCCCTTCTTTGCGCTTTTCCTTCGGATGTATTCTTTTCCTTTCTCTCTCTTTTTTCTTTTACTTTATCTTTTATTCTTTTTTTTAAAATTTTTTCTTGTAAAGTCAAATAAGTAGAAATGTTTTTGAGGTAATCAGGTAGAAAGAAAGAAACATCAATGATGGCCGAAAATTTTTTTGGGCAAAGGCTTCAATTTCTTATTGTAGCATCTGTTTTTAACAAATATTGTGGTTGGAGAAATTTTTTTTTAATTGAGTTATTTACTTTACTAATTGGAGTGCTTTTGGAGGTTTTCATTATTATTTAGATTATTTTTTAGTGATGTATTTTTGAAAATTCATGTCATGGCATGACTTTAATATTATAGGGGATGTTGAAGAATGAGTGAATTTTGCAGTGATGAATTAAATAGTAAGAGACATGCTAAAAAGATAATGACTTTTGGTAGTGGTAGGGAGGTGGTGGAGGAGGAGGCGTTGGTGGCTTTAAGTTGATGAGAGAGAGAGAGTGAGAGAGAACAAAAAAAAGATATTTTTTAGAAAAAAAATAGGAATATAACTCGTCACTCTCTCAAGGAAAGTGTATTACTTTTTCTCTGCCACATAAGCATATAAGGATGCATATATTTTTAAAATAGTCCAGGGAGGTCGTAGGACCCCCACAAAGTTGGAGTGTGTAACAACAATTTTGTGCAAAATTAAAGTGTGTTTTGAACCCTTTTCCCAGTAAAATATATTAGCATTTCAATTATTTATTAATTCAATTCATGAATTAACTCATAATTTGGCTAATTGAAAAGGAATTATCCCTAAATGTATACAGTTTGTCAAGATCTTGAATTATATATATAATCCCGCTTCTCAATCCGTTAGTGAAATTACTTATTTATAACTCAAAAGATACAAAAGATTTTTAAGTTAATTAGCAACAAGTGTTTTGTTTTTAAAATTTTTTATTGCACTTGAATTATTTCATTAATCAAACTAGTGAATTAATTTATAATTTTCGTCTATATTGTAAAAAAATGGTTAACTTTTATAAAATGCTTGTGATATCCTTAAGATGAATTATCATCGAATCATTTAGGCAAATTTTGACATCAGGCCTCAATTAAAATAAAATCTGTTTTGGGGCAAGGACCCAATTTGAGAATTATTTATGAAAAGAATTTGAGATGCATCCGCATCTAACTAATTCTGAAAAGTCTTGTGTTTTTGAAAAATTGAGAGCTTTAACAGATGAAAACATTTTTTACTTTTGTAAATGTCAAGGATCTAGCTAATTTTTTTAGGTTAAACACTAGCAGCCAAAAAATAAAATAATTTATCACACTCTGCTTTGGGTTCATTTGAGTTAAGAAAATAAACAAGAGTTAGTAAAGTTATCACAAGTTCATGATAACAATAACGAATATGAGTAAAACAATTTAATGCTTGGGTTTTCAAGCTTAATCGGTCTCATCTTCTGGTCGTCTGCCTATGTTGTGGCTTGGATTTTTAGCACAAACTCTCCCTTTTCTTTGTTGTGCTTGTGCCGCTGACTTCAAAAAAGAGGACGAAATCAAAACGAGGTGATAGATGCACGTTCGAAGGCTTGCGGTGAAGTTGAGTCTTAAAATGAAACTCTTCGACTCTGGTGTTTATGTAAAGAAGGAAATGTGAAATAATCAATCTATTCTTAACATCAAATAGAACGTAAGATAAATCAATTCTAGAATCATATGATAGTCAACTAAAACATTATGTAGTTCAACAACAAGCATAAACACGAATGATTCTTGGATCGAACAAATAGTAAACTAACACATTCAAATCTTTTGTTTCATGTTGCTGAAGTTCTTTTTCATCTCTAGTATTTAGACTTGGAGTTTATTGCAGAGATTACATCTAGCACTAAAAAAAGATCCTATAATCATGCTAATCAAGAACACACATTGCAGGAGAAAATCCCTTAACAAGAATAGACAAGTAGTAAGCTTAATGAAAAATCTAGCCTAACATTTATCTTAATAGTCGAATTCATGACCCATCTGCCCATTTAAATAAAATAGGAAGTGAACTAGATTTAAGCCAAGACTTGTGAAAGTAAAGAGTGCATTTCGGCTAGAATAACTTTAGACCAAGCAAGCGATAAATACTAGAATATAATTTCTAATAGGCTTTTAAATATAGATTCATTCACTACATTCGACACTTTCAAAACAAAGAGGGGAAAGTTGTGAAGTTCCTTATCACACACCAAATAGAGCACATTTCGACTTGAACCCTATTTCCACTAAAAGATTGATTTAAAGTGACAACAACAGAAAAATACTTCAAGACAGTAAAAAAAATATGCTTCACCTTAAAAAGAATGACCATGACATCTCGACTTGGACCAGATTATTCATACAGATAATGTTTACCAAAAATACAAATAGTAACATCCCATACTTGACATAATACATGAGACCTAAAAAAGAAGCAAAGTGACAGGAAGGGGTTGAATTGAAACTAAATTGATTATCCACATTTATACTTAAACACACAAAATTAAGTAAGGTGGAAGAGTAAGTATAATTAATTTATCTATTGGAATTCAAGACTTAACAGTAATGAACGATTAGAAAACTAAAATAGAGGAGAATTTACCTTTTGTAATGCAGTAGACTGAAATTTTGAAGAGTGTTGTCGAAGTCGTCTTTCACCAGTGAAGCTTTGAGAGGCTTCAAGTAATCTCAACTAACAGAGATAAAGAAGGAAAAGCCGAAGAATGATATAGCAGAGGAGTGGAGTATGGGAATATGAATGAAAAATCCCAAAAATCCTCTCGACAATAAATAGTATTCCGAAAAGAAATAGAAATAAAGAAGCAAAGTTAGAATTCTAATGAGTATTTTAGTTTGGGGGTCTCCCAGCCGTGTAGTCAAAGACTCAAAAGTTTTTAGGGTTGAAGAACCTCCTCCTGATTGTTAAAAATGGGGTTGTTTACGTAGAACCCCAAGGGTTCGGCAAATTTGAAAACTTGAGGCTCAAAATCGGATTAGAAAATAAAAATTTGAAATCCGAGAATATGACAAAAGCCATTAAGACCTTGTCCTTGCATTGCAGTTGAGAAAACAAAAAGAGAGGGCGAGAGAGTTTTACCGTTTATGAGCTTGGGGAGAAATGAAAAACTCCCGTAAATGCTTTGCCCGGAGTAGATGCCTTTTCTCTAAAAGAGAACGAAAATAGGCTGTGAATTTGCCTCTAGATTTCACCTTGGTTGTCGATTGGAATAGAGGAAGGAACCAATTTCCATTAAAGGCTTACTTTGGAAAGGGTCTAGTTGTCTGCAGAGGTGAAGGGTCAATGAAATCCTAGCAAAAAATGTCGACAAGCGGGAAGAGGGGAAGGGAGTGGTGCGGCATGGTTGTTTGTTCTTTGTGGGTCTGTTTGGTTGCCGATGTTTTGTGAGGGAGATGAGAGGCTTAATTAAGTGTTGGGTCGAGTTAAGGGGAAAAAGGAATTGGGCTGCAGATGAATCGGATATTTGGGCCCCGGATGAATCAGATATTTGGGCCACGGATGAATTAGATATTTGAGATGCGAATTTGTGGCTAGAATATGTGAATAAGGGCTGATATGTATGACCTAAAATATAGCTAACTTGGATTAAAAGTGGCTCAAAAATACCTTCTATTGTAGACAATTAAATACCAAATGTAATCGTTTTGAGTTGGGATTGAGACTTACAATTTATCAATTAATAAATTAAACTTATCGACTTAACCAAAATAAATATTTATTAGCAAGTATAGACTAACTAAAATATTTAAAAGCCGTAAATGAACTCGTATTGAAAAAAAAACTTAGATATGTACTCCTTTAAACTCATTTTTAGCGTGAATTAATTTTAAACCAATACATATAATAAATATATGACTAATATTTGTGAAATATATAATATGTATATATTTATATTATATTAAATTATTTTGCCAATCGAGAAGACAAAATAACTCCAAAAATAATTTAGCAAAATTTTGAATTCTACAAAATGAATATTTCACTTTGTTTGAAAATCGAGAAGCTTGAATAATTAATTGACAAGTGGAAGACCAAAATTGAGTGTGAACAACTGCCCCTTTTTTGTACAGGGAGGATGAGAGATGAATTGTGTCAAAGAAAATTGACGAACCCGATTTTGTATGGCCATCAATTTATCTCTAAAAAGAAATAGAGCGAATTATGAAGAATTGTGCCCGCACCTCGATATCGAGCTTTCTACATATCTCAGGTTGCATGAGAATTCAGGCCACATGTAGTTCAAAGATATACTTGATTTGCGTATATTTAAAGACTTTCAAAAATTGCCCCAGTGTCAAATTATTGAGAGATTGGGGAGTTTAGGAATGCGATGGGTAAAGAAATCTTGGATACAACCAAAATTTCAATATTGAACTTGCCTACATATCTTAGAATTAGGAATCAAGCTGCCTGTAGTTCTTTAGTATGCTACCTGAACTTAACTTGATTCACGTTATGTGCAAGCATAATAAGGATTTCAATTACAACTAATGGGACATGAAACTAATAAGAGTATTGCAATAGAAAATGGATACCTCAAGATGATTCTGAACTAAGAGGGAAAAGATGAGGCTACTTGGCCATCATGTCCGCTTCGGCTTCCCAAGTAGCTCCCTCAACTAGTTGATTCCTCCATAAAACCTTCACATAAGTGATTTCTTTGTTTCTCAGCTTACTAACCTAATGATCAAGAATCTCAACTAGAACCTCCTCATATAACAGGTTGTCCTTCATCCCACACTCTCCGTAGGCACAATGAGTGAGGGATGTCCCATAAGCTTCTTAAGCATAGAGATGTGGAAGACTGATGGACTAATGCTAGTTCGGCTGGAAACTCCAACACATAGGCTACCTTGTCAGCTCTTTTTGAAATCTGATACAGACCAATATAAGGGGGATTGAGCTTCCGTTTCGTCCTGAATCTCATAACACCCTTCATGGGTAAAACCTTCAAATAAATCCAATCATCTACCACAAATTCCAAGTTTCTATGCTTTACATTAGTATAAGACCTTTAGCGACTCTGTACAGTCCTAAGCCTTTCTTGGACGATCTTCACCTTCTCCATGGCTTGTTGTACTAGGATAATCCTATCAACTCCGCTTCACCAACTTCAAACCATCTAATTGGGGATCTACACCTCCGCCCATAGATAGCCTCATAGGGAGCAATCTGAATATTAGAGTGATAACTATTCTTATATGTAAACTCTATAAGAGGCTAATGGTCATACTAATTCCCCTTGAAATCAATAACACAAGCCCTTAGCATATCCTTAAGATTCTGAATAGTATGTTCTTTTTGACCATCTGTCTGCGGGTGGAAAGCTGTACTGAGGTTCACCTTTATACTCAAACCTCTCTAGAAAGACTTCCAAAACTGAGCAATAAACTATGTGCCTCTATTTGATATGATAGAAAATAGGACTCTATGAAGTCCGACTACCTCGTGAATATACAGTTTAGCATAATCCTTGATTGAGTCCGTAGTCTTAACCGGTAGAAATGAGCTGACTTAATCATTCCATCTATAATTACCCAAATAAAGTCATGTTACCCCCGTGAGCATGGTAGCTAGGTGATAAAGTTCATATTAATCATCTCCCACTTCCATTCAAGGAGTCCTATATTCTGAGCCACACCACATGGCCTTTGATGCTTAACCTTAACCTGCTGACAATTCGTACATTTAGCAACAAAGTTCGCAATATCTCGCTTCATATCATTCCACCAAAGACTTCCTTTAATTCATGGTACATCTTTGTGGAACCTATATAAATGAAATACCTGGAGTTGTGTGGTTCTGCCATGATTCTATCTCTGAGACCATCTACGAACACATAACCTACCTTGATACCTTAATACACCATCTCCCCCTTGTACGAAAACCAACACTTTCTGCTGGTGGCTATCTTTCTTTAATTGAAGTAAGAGGGGATCTTTGTCCTACTTATTCCTCAATTTCTACTACTAAAGATGACTCGGCTGTCACGACCCGAGCAGGGATCCCGAATCGAGACACGAGACCTAAAACCACAGATTACTCCAAGTCAACCCATGGCATGTGCATTGCAACTTAAGAGCATAAATTAAAGAAGAAACTTAAAACAACATGAATAAGCGGAAGTCTAAAATACAACGTAGGACAAACCATAGTCAACACTTGATAAGCTGAATCATCTACATAATGTCTGAAAATCCTCTAAAACATCTGATGAGTTGATGGGACAACTTCCCCAACTAGCTTACTAGAATTTGACAGCTAAAGGACCACACAAAGCAAAACTACTAACTGTCCTCGGAAAATGAGGACTCACTTAAAACAGGGTCTGAATTGGACTGAAAAAAAGCTGCTATCGACGAGACTGAGCTGGATCACCCGAACCTATATTATGAAACCAATATAGTATAAAGTATGCGGTTGGTACATAAAATGTACCGAGTATGTAATAAAAGTAAAAAATTCTTAATAAATCATAAGATAATGTGAGTAAGGGTTGCATATTGAAAACTGTATTTGAGGCATACATAATCATAAGCTGGTTACCATAACCGAACATAGTGACCCAAAATTTAGAAATAGAAATCATATGGCTTGTCATAGCTGAAATCGTAAGTAAAAGCTCATAACTGATCATTGAGTCAAATATGCTGTAAACATACTATTATAATATATGAACATAAATAACTAAAAGCATGAGGAACAATGGGAGGCTCGTCATAACCGAAAACCACCATTTATGAGTGCATAATGATTCCACGTCTTTCCCACGAGGACGAGAGCCATCCTAAGCCTTGCCAGGGAAAAGGACGAGTAAGATGTGATATCACGGTGTGTCCTCGGGCGGGGGAAGCACTCTCTTGAGAGGTCATAAATATATACCTACATTGGAGCATAATTTACGAGATTGGGAAATATCGAAACCCTTAGCCTACTCGGTGCTAGACACTACTCCCGAAACATGCATAGTGCTCATATAATCATATTCCCAAAATCATAGCTTAAATATGAACATTGAGAGTCTTGACTCCAAATCATATCATAAACTGCATCGGGAGTCTTGACTCCAATTCATATCATAAACTGATCTTGTAAGCCTTGGCTAAATCATGATGAAACATGCTTAACTTTACATGGACTTTCCCAAATCATGATATTATACATACTTAAAACAGGCTTCATAATTCAAAATCATGGAATCATAAGTTTAAGAATTCATAGATATTCATGCATACTTGATAAATCATCATACTTAAAATTATGGGCTCGTAAGCTTGATCTTCATAAAACATGAATAATAGGGAATAGTTTCTAATAACTTAAAAACATGAATTTATAATCAAATCGAGTATAAAATCTGCCCATTAGACTTAAAACAAACTTGAGATCATGAGGGGATTAAACCCATAAACATATCATATGTAATTTCATAAATTTGGGTTAAAACCCTAGTAATCAATTCACTTGATTAGAAACTTGGATTCATGAATTTGAGAAGATGCTTGGGCATGAGGGTGGAACAAAATCCTCATTCATAGCTCTACATAACTAGGTAAACTAATCTTCAAACTGGCCTTGAAATCCTAAGAGAGTTGGGGAGAATTCTATCTTAATCTTAAACACTTAAAATGATGTCATTAGGGAGTTAGAAGATCAAAAATTATGAAAACGCCCTTAATGATTCATCTGGAAAAAGGGTTACTACCAGTCACTACGACTCGTACCACGAGTCTTACCACCAAACTATGACTCGTGCTTTCCTCCCATGGCTAGCCGGTCCAATTTCTTTGACTCTCTAATTATTTCCACAGACGCCTACCACGGCCCGTAATTCCTTGCTACGAGTCGTACAATCACACGTATAACTAAAACCTGGAAATTTAGTAGCATGCTACGACTCTATAACCACGAGTTGTACCACCAAACCATGACTCATGGTGTGGACTCGTGGTTTGGGGGATGAGCCACTGAACTTTACCACAGGTCTTCCTACGACCCTACCAACTGACCACGACCTGTACCAACCAATCGTACTGAGAGAAAATTGTAGATTCTCCTATTGAACATATTCAACTTCCCCAACCTAGTATTAGAAAACTTTGGGGTGTTACATTATCTCCCCGTTGGGAACATTCATCCTCGAAGGGAAGCTAATTAAGCTGGAGGGATAGGGAAAGAGTTGCAATCCCAGAACTGATAGCTATGGACTAAAAACTGATGGAGTGACAGACTCCGAACATGAATACATAATTCAATTGAATTCGGGAAACATACATATATGCAATGGCATGAAAGGAACGTAGAGATATGAACTTGACATGAAATGAATAGAGTACTAAAGAGGGAACCGATACCTCATGCTAGAACGGAGCAGGAAGGGAAAAAATGTGAGTATCTAGCCATTATATCTGCTTCAGCTTCCCATGTGGCTCCCTCAACAAGCTGATTTCTCCACAACACCTTCACTAAAGCTACTTCCTTATTTCTCAACTTTCAAACTTGACGGTCAAGGATCTCAACCGGGACCTCCTCATAGGTAAAGCTATCCTTCACACCTATATTATCCACCAGAACAACTAAGGCTGGGTCACCAATGCACTTCTTCAATAGAGATACATGGAAAATTGAATATACCAAAGCTACCTCTGTTGGTAGCTCTAACTCATATGCCACCTTGCCAAATCGCCTCAGATTCCTATAAGGACAAACATATCAGAGACTAAGCTTACCTTTCTTTCCAAACCTCATCACTCCTTTCATGGGAGACACCTTTAAAAACACCCAATCACCAACTTCAAACTCAAGCTCTCTCATTCTAACATCTGCATACAATTTCTGATGACTTTGAGCTGTTTTCGGCCTTTCTCTAATAAGCTGAACCTTCTCCATAGCCTCATGAACTAAATCTGGCCCTATCAATGAAGCCTCATGATCTTGGGCAAATTTATATGCCCAAGTGATACTCAAAAGTATCATTTTCGCCTTGTTTATCTAGCAATGTGTATACATTTTCATGTAACTGGTAATAAAATGTGAATTTATACTAACCAACATGATTAGCATTGTTTTGCAGGTAAAATGTGATTTCGAGAAGCTAAAATGTATGTTGGATGATATCGGAGTTGGACTTGGATGCGAGCAAGGGAAAAGGCATTGGACAGCATGAATTAAAGGGGCTCCGCGATGGAGCCGTGTCACGCTGCCATCGCGGAGGCATTCCGCCTGGAGGGTGAAAATTCACCAAATTTCCAGTGAAGGTCCGCGTTTGCTCCGTGGCACGGAGCCAGTGCTCCGCGATGCACGCCGTGCCACGTTGAGCTTGAATTCCCGGACCCACAGTTCCAGTGAGGGTCCGCTTTCATGGCGTGTCATGGAGGCAGTGCTCCGCGATGCACTCCGTGACACGTTGCTCATTATTTCGGAAAAAATTCCCAGCAATATAAATAGAACACTTAAGTTTATTTTTCATAATTCAGACTTGGTGGAGCAAGGACGTGGGTTACAGGCAGTTGAGGGACGAAAAGTTCAGGGTTTTTTCTCTCTTTCTTTCTTCTTTAATTCAATTGCTTGTATGATTAACACTCGTTTTATGATGATTAATCCACAAATGAGTGGCTAATTCCTCTCCTTGCTGAGGTTATGAACAATTGTGATGAAATTTGATTATTGATTATCTGGTTTATCATCTTTTCTTCCATTTTGTTCTATTAATTCTTGTTCTTACTGCATTGGTGTGTGGCCTACATTAATGTACATCTAAAAAGTCCGATTTCACTCGAGAGAGCACGAAATTGGAAAGTTGTGAATTAATAGGATATTGTTCTTTACTTGGTTTGGGAAAATTGAGTTTTGATGTGCTTTCAGGATAGAAATATACCTGAAATCCGTATTAGTCAATTTAGGAACCGGAATTGTATGGCTAGAACATGAATTGCATTTGATCACAGAAATGTAGACGGATGGTTCATGATTCTTAAGTGAGATTAAATACGAGAGTTTTAATCTCTTGGCAAATGTTCTTGGCTAGCAACAGGAAGAAAAGATTAACCAATTTATGATGATAATCAGTTTCATTACATGTTCGTTTAACCTCAGCATGCTCTTATCCATAGTTCAGATTCAAAGTAGATAATTGTTCTTAGTTTTAGTATAAAATTTATCAAACAAACTATCAACTTTTTGGTTACATTGTTGTCAGCATATTTAGAGGTAAAATATAGTGGACTTGAGCAAATTGCACTTAACCCAAGTCTCTGTGGGATCGATACTTGGCTTACTAAATCCACTTACTACTCGTTCGACCACGTGCACTTGCGTGTCGTTTTATATACCCATATAACACACCGGACAAGTTTTTGGCGCCGTTGCCAGGGACTTGGCAATTGGTGAATTTGTTTTAAGTGTTAATTTACTGTATTTTTATTTTCTTAAGTGTTGACAACTTGGTCTTAGCCTGTATTTTGCAGACTTAATTGCTGTGAACACTGGAAAGAGACAAAGAGCTGGTGGAATCTTATATAGAGCCAGAACGTATATTTCACAGTAAACGGAGAGAAGCTCTAAAAAGAAAGCTGCAGTTGCTCAGACAGACGATCATGGAGCAACAACAGAATCCACCGGTTGTAAGGGCAGTGTTAGTGCCCGAAGAAGCAGCAGCACGACCGGTTCGCGAGGTGGCAATCCCACATGCCAATAATGTTACATCAAGTATCCGCAAACCAGAGCCTGGAGGGAGATTTGAACTTAAACAAAATATGGTGCAGTTGTTGCACACAAGCGGGCAATTTACCGGTCTCCCTCATGAAGATCCACAACAACATCTCCAAAACTTTTTGGAGATAAGTGACACTTACATACCCGCTGGAGTGTCACCAGACTATGTTCGGCTTACATTATTTCCCTTCTCATTACTTGGAGAAGCCAAGAGGTTGTTCAAAGCTGAGCCACCAAATTCTATTTCAACGTGGGATGATCTTGCACGGAAGTTCTTGATAAGGTTTTTTCCCTCTGGTAAAACAGCAAGACTTAGAAGTCAATTCTAAGTTTCAAACAGAGGGAGGGAGAAAATTTATATCAAGCTTGGGAGAGATTTAAATCCATGTTGTGGGACTGTCCTCATCATCATCAGTCCAATGAGGTGTTGGTGCACACATTTATTGAGGGTTTGGAACCCCATACCAAAATATTGCTAGATTCAGCAGCTGGAGGGCAAGCGTTGGAAAAGACTTATGAGGAGCTGTATACCTTGTTGAACCGGATTTCACAGGGCAATCCAGAATGGAATGCTGATTCATCACGAGGTGGGACAAGGAAAGCAGTAGGAGTGCTTGAAGTGGATGGGTTTACAGCTATCGCTGCACAAATAGCTGCCTTGTAAAATCAATTGAATAACCACTTCAGCAACATGACTTTGAACCAGCCTCAAGCTCCAGTTAATGCAGTTCAACAATTGTGGTGTGAAGTGTGTGGAAGTAGTGAGCACTCAGCTGAGTGTTGCGGAGCTAATCCTGACTCGGTAAACTTTGTGGGTAATGCACAAAGAAACCACCAGCAGTATGGTAGTAGCTACAACTCCAATTGGAGGAATCACCCTAATTTCTCATGGGCTAGCAACAACCATCAAGGCCAAAGTTCGGGTCAGGGTGTGCAAAGGAATCAAGGAGGGCAACAGAACTACCAATCTCAATTTAGAAACAACAATGCACCTCCTCCACCACCATCACCCAGCATTGAGGAGATGTTCAAGACCATGATAGCTAACCAAGCTCAATTGCAGGCTGACTATGTGAAATTGGCAACCAAACTGAAAAACAATCAGTTAGCTACCAAGGCTCTTGAGTATCAATTTGGGCAATTTGCTAGTGCCCAAAATACAAGGCCTAGAGGAGGACTGCCTAGCGACACGGATCCCAATCCCAAGCAGGTAAATGCAGTGACCACAAGGAGTGGTTTGCAGCTGAAAGAGGTGGAACCAGAAAGACCACCTCAACATTCGGGAGCAGCAGAAGTTGAGAGGGAGTAAAGTTCGGAAAGGGGGAAGACCAAAGAAGCTGAATCAGAAAGACCTCCACCTCCGTTCCCTCAACGACTCAAGAAACACAAGGAGGAGGCGTGTTTCAAGAAATTCATAGAGGTGCTTAAACAGGTACATGTTAATTTACCTCTTGTTGATGTCTTGCAGGGAGTGCCTAAATATGCCAAGTACATAAAGGACATCGTGGCCAACAAAAGTCGGTTGACTGAGTATGCTACGGTGGCTCTAACAGAGGAGTGCACTTCCCGAATCCAAAATAGACTGCCCACAAAGTTAAAAGACCCTGGAAGTTTTACTATCCAGCTTACTATTGGGCAGAGCATCCGAGCTCGTGGATTGTGTGACTTGGGGGCGAGCATAAATTTGATGCCATCTTCGGTATTCAAAAAGTTGGGTCTAGGGAGTCCTAGACCCACAACGGTAATCTTGCAGTTGGCGGATCGATCCTTAGCTAGGCCAGATGGCATTGTTGAGGACGTTCTGGTGCAAGTTGGCTCCCTAATTTTCCCGGTAGATTTTATCGTACTGGATTTGAACCAGACGCGGAAGTCCCATTTATTTTGGGACGTCCCTTCTTGGCAACCGAGAAAGCATTAATTGACGTAGCTGCGGGGAAACTCACAATGCGAGCACATGACAAGGTAGAGGTGTTCGATGTGTATAAAGCACCCAAGCTCCCGATGGTGCATGAAGAACTCTCGGTGATCAATGTGATTGATCATGGTAATGCCAAGCAGATGAAGGATTCCCGAGAGTTAATGGGAAGACCACCGGATAGGCGTAAGCACTACTGGGGGGAGGACGGTGATCGAGAGAAATCGTCCATCACCCTAGCGGACAATTGAGCTTAAATGACATCGAGCCGCGACGGTAAACCAGGTGCTGCATGGGAGGCAACCCGTGAAAATTTTTTCTTTTATTTTGTAAAATGTAAATAGAATTTTCTTTTATTTTGTAAAGTGTAAATAGATTTTTCTTTTTCTTTTTTCTTGATTGATTACAAATTTTTTCGTTTTAGTGTTTGTTTATTTATACTTAGGTGAAACCTATAATTCTAACCAATTTTGTATAGTGAGATGATTTTCAGGTCAAACGGAGGAACATGTGCACGGAATCGCAAAGGAAAAGTCGAGGTATGAAAAATTAATAAAAAGTAGAAAACAGTGAGCTGGGGCGTTAGCTCCGTGTCACGGAGGAGGACCTCCGCATTACCCTCCGTGAAACGTTGAGGTATAACCCAGAAATTTTAAAATTTCCAGAATGCTATCGCGATAGCTCTGTGTCACAGAGGCAGTGCACCGCGATGCACTCCGTGACACGTTGCCGTGTATATCGCGACGGGTCACACCGGGTCGCCGGGTGACCCGCGTATTTTTCTACCCTTTTTAACCCCGAAACCTCCCCTTTTCCCCTCATTTTCTAATTCCTCCGCGACCAAACATCCCAAAACCCCTCCCCTATCAACGTGCCACGGCGTAAGGCAACAAATTACCAAGTTTTCTTTGATTCTTCAACTACAAGGTATGTTTTCCGATTCCCTCTCAAGTTTGTCTCGATTTTCTTCGAAATTAAGCATGGGAGGTGTGCTAAATTGCCCTAAGTCAAAATTAAGCATGAATTCGAGTTATTTGTTGATTGATAAATGTTCGGAATGTCGTTATGATTGTTTGAACTTGTCGATTGCATAAATTATTCGAATTTGATTGATAGAATCAATTCTAGGGCTTTGTGTTGAATTTGAAGTTGGAAATGTGTTGAAATCGTGAATTTTATGTCGGGGTATATGTGTTGAATGAGATGAGTCGATGTAAAAATTGTTTGGAATATTAATAGACGACGGATTCTCGGGTTTGGGGGAAATGTTGAAATTTGTTAGAAATTGGTTGGTTGGATAGGTTCATGTATATAAGTTTTTTTTGTTATTTTTGTTTCTTTGTTTTTCTTTGCTAAGTGCTATAGTTAAAATGTTAGCGATGGTAGTGATTGTGATTGGCTGTACGAAGTCTGAGTAGTACACAGAAGTTATACCGTCAAATTTTTCTTTCGAACGCACTAAGCATGATTGTGTAGTTGGTTGTTTTGTGTGATAAAGATATTCTTGCCATAGTGTTGCAACTGTAGCTAAGGACTAAGTGTGGGGTAACCTAGCGTAACCCGACCTTAGCCGAAGTTAATATTTATTTAGCTTAACATTGAGCTTATTTACTTGGGTTGACAGGTGAAATGGCAAGCCGGCAAGATAAAGGGAAAGGTGCATCAACTTCAAGCACCGGAAGGAAGCGACTCAGACTGGGCACAGCAGTCCCAGCTACACCAGCAGTTCCACGCGGCCAGCGCCGCCAATATGGAACAAGATGGGTAACGGACGAGGGGAAAAAGTGGTACGCAAAGCACAAGGAAAATAAATATTTCCCCGAGGAGCATATAGCACGGGAGCCATTGGCACAGGAGTTCCCTAGAATGGTTCACCGGATCGAGGCAGCTGGGCTCAATTTCATATTTGAGGAGCCCAAAGAATGCAACCTGCACTTGGTTCGGGAGTTCTATGCCAATTGGAACCTGTCAATCAGAAGCCACACCATCAAAATCAGAGGGCAGATAGTCACTCTGGAGCCCCACCAACTCAATGCCATCATAGGAGCGCGGGACACAGACGCCCACGTCCTCCGGCAGCTGAACATTACCCCACCGTATGCTGACATCAGACGCACACTGTGTGGGGCCCAATCTACAGCTAGATGGATCAGGCACAAAGAAAGGGGCTACCACCAGACTCTGCCATATTCACAGATGAACAGGGAAGCCCGAATCTGGCTGAAGATAGTCTGCTCATGCCTCATCCCGGGGGTACATATGACTGATGTAGCTCGGGATCGTGTTTGCCTTGTGTACGCCCTGATGAAAGGGCTGGAGATCAATGTCGGGGCGGTTATTATATCCGCCATGAAGAGAGCCCGGTTGCACCAGGGGCACAGGTATGGTTTTGGTGGACTACTTACCACCTTTATCAGGGGCCTCGATGTTGAGGAGGAGGCCCTCGATTATATCCCGTAGTTGGAGCGGCGGGCCTTGGATGTTACCAAAACTAAGGCTCCCGACACCACCCACGGGCCAGTGCTTACACTTGGCGAGCGACACGCTCGTGATGACCAGTACATGGCGCGGATGTATGGGATGCAGATGCTCCAGCTGAGGATAGGTGGGAGGCCAGCGACGGAGGAGGAGCTATGAAAGCTCGAGCTAGACTACCCGTTTGGCGAAAACGCCAGGGCTCTATGCCGAGTAGGGACAGCATTTGTAGAGCCCACGGATGATGACGTCCCCACAGACGAGGAGACGCGTCGGGAGGACTCCGATGTGGAGTCCGATGATGACGACGGAGGCGACTCGGATATGGGAGATGAAGTAGCAGCACCCGACGAAGAAGTGGAATACTTTGACTGATCAGGGAGTTCCACCACCCGATTTTGTGCTATTTAATTTTTGTGAACACTGGGACAGTGTTCGAGTTAAGTGTGGGGTGGGAGTAGTTAGGTGCTGGGCTGGGCTGTTTTGTTTGTACGTTCTCCTATGTTATTGTGTATGTTGTTTGTCCCTGTGATTTGTGAAGTGTTTAAGAATTGTTCTGTATTTGTAAATATTTGTGAAATTGCTGTGTGTTGTTGAATGTTGCCAGCTGATTCTGTAAATATTTTTATTTATCGAAATGATCGATATTTTTAAAAATTTCTTTAAAATATTGTGTACATAAATTTTTTTCTTTTTCTATCGAAATGATCGATATTTTGCAAAATTTTCAACTTTTTAATTTTGGGTTTCTCGGCGTTTGTTTTCGGTTTTTTACCGAGAATGGTCCCATTGAACCAACGTCTTAAGTAGTGACTGTTCCCTATGATGGATGGATGACGACCGTCTTAAGGGAAATGTAGTCGTTAGGAGTAGATTTTTTCAATTATTTTTAGTTTTTTTTCCTTGGTGGACTGCGTCCCAAAACCTGTAGTTACTATATGGTTGCGAGAGTTTGGTTGCGTCTTGTACATGATAATCAAAATGCAAAGGTGATTCGTATGAAAGCATGCAAATTTGTAAATATGTTGAGATACCTAGGCTGTAAAGTTCGATTCCGTGTGATTGAGGCTTAATGTTTGAATTCCTGTAATTAGCTTATTGAAGAGTCTGTGAATACATCTTGAATCGAGCATGTGCATAAAGTGTGAAGTGAGGTATTGATATTCCATGCTATTGTGAAGTGTCTAGAACTTGCCTGGTGTGTGTACAAAACGAAATGAAGGAGGTGTATTGTAGGAAAGGATGTAGGCATTTCTTTGTTTTAACCGAGAGTTTCTATATTTTTTTTCTTGTCATGTGCCCCTTTCTGTGATTGTATACCCTAGTCAGCCCGTTGAGCCTTTAGCCTATTATTTCTTTCTTTTGTCCAAAAAGTGTAAACCGAGCTTAATTCCTTCTTTTTATTAGCCGTAAAGTCTATACAAAACTCTTAAGCGCTTAAGAAGAGAAAATAATTTTCCCAAAGTGTCAAAGAGTGAGAATGGTGAAAAGAAAAAGAAAAGCAGAGTGAGGAAAGAAAAGAAGAGGTTGAAGGTGCACTGGTTATAAATAAACGATAATGAAGGTGCATGAATAATCTTTGTTATTGTGTCAAGTGTGCTTAATGAAATGGGCCATACTAAGGTAAATCATCAAGAATGGGATGATGAAAAAAAAAGAAAAGAGAGAAATAATGTCCATGAGTTGATGGGAATGTGTTGCAAAGGCGCTTAAGGATGCTAGTGGCTATTATTGGCTAATCCAATATATACTAGTTCCATAGCTTCCATTACAACCCATTAAAGTCCTGCGTAATCTTACATTGCATTTCTTTATATTAGTGGAGTAATACACTAAGGGCAAGCTTATGGGTCATGACATGATGCATGTGAATTCTTTTGGGAGAGAGAGTGAAATTATTTTTTTACATGCCCCTACTTGAATGTTTGTGTGCCAAATGAGCAAAAAGGGGAAGATTCTCTTGAGTTGTGAGGGCACATGCTTGAGGAAAGACTGATTTTCATGTCGGATATCTTGATTACCTGATTTGCATGAGTTTACCGATATCGAGAATCAATTCTTTAAGTCTAGGAAGTCTTAATGTATTGAAGGTTATTGCATTGTTGAGACCATGCATGTTTTCTTGATGATTTGCGATATTGAATGATCGGTATGACCGTAGCTTAAATTGTCGCACCATAGTAGCGAAGGTTGGGATGTAAATTGCATGAATTATATGTTTGTTGTTCGAGGACAAACAAGGATTTAAGTGTGGGGTAAGTGATCTTGGGAAGATTTATATGCCCAAGTGATACTCAAAAGTATCATTTTCGCCTTGTTTATCTAGCAATGTGTATACATTTTCATGTAATTAGTAATAAAATGTGAATTTATACTAACCAACATGATTAGCATTGTTTTGGAGGTAAAATGTGATTTCGAGAAGCTAATATGCATGTTGGATGATATCGGAGTTGGACTTGGATGCGAGCAAGGGAAAAAGCATTGGACTGCACAAATTAAAGGGGCTCCCCGATGGAGCCGTGTCACACTGGCATCGCGGAGGCATTCTGCCTGGAGGGTGAAAATTCACCAAATTTCCAGTGAGGGTCCGCGTTCATGGCGTGTCACGGAGGCAGTGCTCCGCGATGCACGCCGTGCCACGTTGAGCTTGAATTCCCGGACCCCCAGTTCCAGTGAGGGTCCGCGTTCATGGCGTGTCACGGAGGCAGTGCTCCACGATGCACTCCGTGACACGTTGCTCATTATTTCGGGAAAATTCCCAGCAATATAAATAGAACACTTAAGTTTATTTTTCATAATTCAGACTTGGTGGAGCAAGGACGTGGGTTACAGGCAGTTGAGGGACGAAAAGTTTAGGGTTTTTTCTCTCTTTCTTTCTTCTTTAATTCAATTGCTTGTATGATTAACACTCGTTTTATGATGATTAATCCACAAATGAGTGGCTAATTCCTCTCCTTGCTGAGGTTATGAACAATTGTGATGAAATTTGATTATTGATTATCTGGTTTTTCATCTTTTCTTCCATGTTGTTCTATTAATTCTTGTTCTTACTGCATTGGTGTGTGGCCTACATTAATGTACATCTAAAAAGTCCGATTTCACTCGAGAGAGCACGAAATTGGAAAGTTGTGAATTAATAGGATATTGTTCTTTACTTGGTTTGGGAAAATTGAGTTTTGATGTGCTTTCAGGATAGAAATATACCTGAAAGTCGTATTAGTCAATTTAGGAACCGGAATTGTATGGCTAGAACATGAATTGCATTTGATCACAGAAATGTAGACGGATGGTTCATGATTCTTAAGTGAGATTAAATACGAGAGTTTTAATCTCTTGGCAAATGTTCTTGGCTAGCAACAGGAAGAAAAGATTAACCAATTTATGATGATAATCAGTTTCATTACATGTTCGTTTAACCTCAGCATGCTCTTATCCATAGTTCAGATTCAAAGTAGATAATTGTTCTTAGTTTTAGTATAAAATTTATCAAACAAACTATCAACTTTTTGGTTACGTTGTTGTCAGCATATTTAGAGGTAAAATATAGTGGACTTGAGAAAATTGCACTTAACCCAAGTCTCTGTGGGATCGATACTTGGCTTACTAAATCCACTTACTACTCGTTCGACCACGTGCACTTGCGTGTCGTTTTATATACCCATATAACACACTGGACACCTCACCTACCTCAAACCATCTAATAGGTTATCTACACCTCCACTTGTAAAGAGCCTCAAATGGAGCCATCTGAATGCTGGAGTGATACTGTTATTGTAAGTAAACTCGATGGGAGGAAAGTGATCATCCTAACTACCCATGAAATTGGTCACACACGCTCTCAACATATCCTCAAGATTCTGAATAGTTCGCTCGGCCTGACCATCTACCTATGGGAGAAAAGCTATGCTAAGCTTGACCTGAGTACCAAGGCCCCTCTGAAATAATCTCTAAAACTAAGAGGTAAACTAAGTACCCCTATCTAAGATGATGGACAAAGGAACTCCATGCAACTGAACCAACTCTTGTATGTACAATCTAGCATAATCATCAATTGAATCAGTGGTTTTGACCGGTAAAAACTTAGCTGAGTTGGTCAACCTGTCCACAATCAACCATATAGAGTCATACTATTGGCGGGTATGAGCTAAGCCTGTAATGAAGTCCATATTGATCTCTTCCCACTTTCAAATAGGAATACTAATATCCTGAAGCATACCTCAAGGTCTCTAATGCTCGACCTTCACCTGTTGGCAATTCAGACACTTATCCACAACTATGCTATGTCCTTATTCATGCCATTCCACCAATAGACCTCTTGTAGATCACGGTACATCTTGGTGACACCTGAATGAAAAGAGTACTGAGATCCACGAGCCTCGCTCAACATCCGCTCTCTCAAGTAATCTACAATTGGCACATAAAATCGACCCTAATATCGGAGTACACCATCTATCCGTAGGGAGAAAACCTCCACCTTCTGATTCTAAACAACTTCCTTTAGCTTCTCCAGGATAGGATCCTCATCTTACCTAGCTTTAACTTCCGTCAACAAGGAAGATTCCAGCCCATTCTGAATGATCACACCATCATCTGCTGAATCTGTAAGGGGAACCCCTAAAAGAACCCCTAAAAGAGTAAGCCTATGCACATCCTTCACCAACTCCTTTCTCTCATCCTTCACATGAGACACACTCTCCATGGATAGCATACTAAGAGCATCCACCACTACATTGGTCTTGCCCGGATGATAAAGGACACTCATGTCATAGTCTTTGAGAAGCTTTAGCTATATCCTTTGCCGCAAATTCAAGTCCTTTTGAGTGAACACATATTGAAGGTTCTTATGGTCCGTGAATACATCCACATGCACCCATACAACTAGTGCCTCCAAATCTTCAATGCAAACACCACAGCTGCCAACTCTAGGTCATGCGTCAGATAGTTCTTCTCATGAGTCTTAAGCTGACCTAGAGGCATACATAATAACCTTACCATAATGCATCAACACACAACCAAGACCAATCCTAGAGGCATCACAATGTACCACGAAACTATCTGTGCCCTCTGGTAGGGTCAAATATGGGGTTGAAGTGAGTCGAGTATTTAACTCTTCTCACAGGCATCCAACCATGTTGCAACCCGGCAGACGCGCAAGCGTACGCGGTTGTACAAAGAATAAAGTGTCCCTTAAAGATCCGGATGTCGAACCCATAGGGACTGGGCTTATTTCAGTGAATTATCAAGTTCAAGTGTTAAATTTAAACTTCACAAGTGTTGATTCTAGAAATTTCAAAAAATTATAATTAAATTTAGGGGTGATCACAAAACAATCGAGAAATAATTCAAGAAGCAACCAGAGTTAATGCCTAATAATCATGTAATGCTACAATTTACAGTGGTTCGAGTATGAAAACTTCAGTTGTTATCTCACACAGTTAAAATGCAATGTTCATGATCTCTGGAGCCTCTAAACACGACAAACTAGTCTCGCACCTGCATCGTTCAGCAGGGATGTGACGTCCTAATTCGTGAGCAATTTAACTATGTGGACGTAATTTACGGGGTTTGTGCCCTTGATTATGGACTTTCGTACCTCTAATCATTTAACCTAACTTAGTTTCACAACTATTTCTACGAGAAGTGATGTGACAATTCTAAGTCAGTGTCTAGCTCATCCCATTTTAGTAACCGAGCAAGGGAAATTAGGTATAATTTATATCCTAACTGCTAATCCTATCGTAAAGATAAGAACCTGCTCCCTACATTCTTGTGTTCTAGCATAGGGTTACTCTTTCGAGCTTTTACCTAAGCTTAACGCATTTATTTTTCATGGTGATCAAGCATAAAAATATTAATAATCAAGAATGCAAGACAAAACACCAACTAAAACTCAAACCAAAGATGAAAATTAAGCATTCACAATCATATCATATGGCCTCAACCCTAGAGGAAGGGTTCTACCCACTGATATTCGTACAAATACTCAAAAACATGATTCAAGTAGAGTACTTACAAGAATAGATAAAAGAAATGAAAATTAGCGACCCCTAGGTAGCGTTCTTCCTTTCTCCCTTCTCTCCTTTCCGTAGTTCTCAAGAAATTTCGTGATAAAATAATTTTTAGAGCTAAGTGTTTGATTTATACTAAATGGGAAATTACAATTTTTGACTGTGCATGGGACTGTTGCGTGCCACGCTGCGTATTGTGCAGTAGCAGCTCCGTGGCACCGAGGCATCACGCAGGTGCACTGGTACTTCGGCCTTGGCATGTGTTGGGCGAGGGTGTCGAGCGTGACACGGGAGCCATCGCGCTGCTGGGCGGGCGTGGCATGCTTCTTGTCATGCGGAATGCCCATCGTGACACGGCGCTGTCGCACGTAGCTACTGCTTTGCCTGCCATAGCGCGCACACACATAGGTGTAACATGGCGCTTGTCGCACAGGTCAGTCGGCGTGGCACGCTGGCTGTGCGACAACTTGCCCTTAATGCCCATTTCATGCCATCTTCCTCCAAACTTCTCCCGAGCTTCATTTTTCCCCATATATCATCATAATTAGCCCCTCCTCGCACTTTTCACCTACAAAACAATGGGATAATCATATTGGTTAGTATATGCACTTGAATATTCAAAATCACATGAGAATGTAATTAAATAAATTGACAAACACGACTAAACTAAGTTATAAAATAGCACTTGGGCACGTAATTATGCCCAAGATCACTACCCCACACTTAAAGCCTTGTTCGTCCACGAACAACTCTATTACATCTCATGCACAAGAAGACTCACACATAGTTAGTTGAAATAAGACAATTCAATCTATGGCTATAATGATTATTTTAGATAGCAAGTTAAAAATATAACATGCAAGATTTAACCATTAAAATCAAATATAACTACGTAAAGACTTCCTAGCCTCAAGAATCAACTCTTAACCTCAACAAACTAATGCAAATTAACCAATCAAGGAATCCAACATGAATTTTATCCTTCATCAAACATATGCCCTCATAACAAGAGAGTTTCCCATTTTTTTTCACTCATTAGTTCTCAAATCATGACATATGTGGGTGTATGAATAAAAAATAAGCTTACTCTCACAAAGAATTCACACGCGACATGTATTGACCCATAATATTGCCCTTAGTGTTTTACTCTACTAATTTAGGAATGTTCAAAAGTAAGATCAAGTAGGACTTAATGGGTTGTAATGTAAGCTAAGGATGGGTAGGTACTATTGTGGCCAGTAATAGTGACTATCTTCCCTAAGCGCTTTTAAAACATCACCTTGTCATTACGAGTATCTATCCTTTTACTTCACCTTTATTATTTTTAACTCCATTTTTCTTCTTTATTTCCCTATTTCATTAGGCACACTTAAGCTATTAGTAAGGAGTACTTAAGCAATTTTTTCGATCTTTTCATCTTTTACTCCTTACTAACTCTTATTCCTTTTTAAACTAATGCACCTCTAGCCTTTTCTTTAATTCCCATAACTACTCTTTTCTTTCTTCTTCCAACTCCTCATTCCTTAACTCTCTTTTGCAATTTCACATAAGCGCTTAGGAGTTTTGGATCAAATTCAAGGCTATTGAAAAGAAGGGGTTAAGCTCATTTTGTGGCTAGCAAAGAATAGGCTAAAAGCTCAATGGGGCTAATTAGGATTAGACATTCAAGGTAGGTAAAGAAAAGGATAGAAATTAGGCTCATGCAAAGAATTGCCTAAATTATCTCCTACAATCAACATCCATCATTTCGCTGTGTATACACACCAGAAAAGTTCTAGACACTACATAATAGCATGAAATATACAAAATCCTTACACTCACCGCACATGCTCAATTCAAGACAAATTCAGTAGACTTCTTAACTCAGCTAATCCCAAGAATGCAGAATTCAACTTTAAGCACATTGAGGCACATTCAAGAGCCTAGGTGTCTCAAACAGAGTTATACAACTGTTAAGCATGCTTCAAAATTAACAACACTTGCATCCCACAATCATATATAGCACATAACAAGAGCATCAAGCCATCAATCAGCTAAGGGTTCAAAAACAAAAACCTATTGACTAATTTTCCCTCAAGACGGTCGTCATTCATCCATCGTCGGGAAAAGACCCTAACTATGACTAAAAACAGCTATGTCCAGACAAAGAAGAATTTTATTCATCGGTTCAAAGTGCCCCCCATCGGAAAAGAACCGAAAATAAAAATCAACGGGTGGTGAATTATGCTCAACTCAAGTTTTTCATCAAACAATAACGTACCAAGCACTAATTTCACCCGAATTCATTAAGCACAAAATTTTGAAATTTCCCTCAACTCACAATTAAAATATGCTAAGTTCCCAAAGCATTTATTAAGAATACTTCAAGAGTGAGAAATACTCCTTGAGGCCTCTAGGCCTAGCAAACAACATGTTTTCCTTCATTTTTTCACAGGTGGGTTATTGACCTCACATTCATCCTCTTTCCATGCTCCTTAGCTTCCTCTTCTAAGGGTACTCAGACTTCCCCTTAATCTGTGCTTAAATCACCACATCAACAACAAAAAGTGAAAATAAACCAAATCAAAACAAAAGGAAAATAAAGTTGTACCTGAGGTACCCTTGGGTTGCCTCCTAAGTAGCGCCTGATTTTACGTTGCGGCACGGCATGGACTATCCTTCTCAGGACATCCTCAAACTAGTGTTCCCTCTTGAGAACCATCTTCTTCTTCTTTTATTTTTCGAGGGAATAGCCTCTACTCTGTCCCTCTCTTCTTCCAACTTCTTCTTTAACTTAAGCCCTCCATTAGATTTGGGCTGAAATATGATCATCTCTTGTGGCCGTGGACCTATGGAATCTACCACTACACACTTAGCCTCTGACAATACACTGACCTTACAATAGTCTCTGTAGTGTGTAGGTGGGTTGATCTCTTGGTAAAATCTGAAGAGCTGTTCTTCATCATCGACCCTCATTTTAAGGGTCCCTGCTCTTACATTTATAATTGCTCCTCCAATGGACAAGAATGGTCATCCCAAGATCAGGGGTACCTTATCATCAACTTTAAAGTCAAGAATGATGAAATCAGCAGGTATAATGAACTTACCCACTTTGGTGAGAAGATCTTCAATTATTCCATATGGTGCCACTCGGGACTTGTTGCCAGCTACAACATCACTCGTGTTGGCCTCGACTGACCCAACCCCAAGTTGTTAAGCAAAGGTAGGGGCATTAGATTTAATGCTGCCCCTAAGTCACAGAGAGCTCTTATCACTTCAACTTCACCAATTTGTATGGGGAGGGTAAAACTCCCTGGGTCTTTGAGCTTTCTCGACATCTTGCTCATTACCCTGTAGCTGCACTCCTCAGTCAGTTCCACCGTTTGAACATCCACCAACATAACTTTGTTGGCCACCACATCTTTTAAGTACTTAGCGTACTTTGTCATTCCCTGCAAAACATCAAGTAAGGGCAGATTTATGTGAAGTTCTTTGAAAATATCATATCCTCCTTGCTCTTCTTGAGCCTTTGCGGGAATGGTGGTGGTGGTCTCTGTGTTGGATGCAGTGATGACTGTGCATTGTGTTGCACAACACTCTAATTATCTCCCTTGTTGGTAGACAAACCCTGTCTGACCAGCTCTGGCTGCACCTCATTTCTCTTTTATTTAGGTGGTGCATTAGCCAATTGATTGCCACTCCTCAGACTGATGACATTGACCTGTCTAGGGGTTTGTATCTATGTCACTTGGTAACCCTCCCTGTGGTCTGGTGTGTTGCGCAACTGCTAATTGACCTATCTGCTTCTTTAGATTGCGGGTGACCAACTGCTAATTTTTCAAATCTGAAGCCATCCGTGCCTGATTTTCTGCTAATTAGGTTTGAGTAGCCATAATCTTTTGCAACATCTCCTCAATGTTTCTGCTGCTCGACTGGCCACCGTTCTACCTGTTCTATTGCTGATATTGCTGCTGCTGAGGTTACTGGTAGCTCTGACTCTTATTGCCACCCCAAGAAAAACTTGGGTGACTCTGCCAACTCTTGTTGTAGGTGTTCCCATAATTTTGATTGTTTCTCTGAACATTCCCGAAAAAATCGACAGATTCTGAATTTGCCCCGCAAGATTTTGCATTGTGCCCATTGTTACCACAAATTTCACACCAACTGGGAGCCTACTTAATTGCATTCACCTATCCTCGCGGTTGGTTCATACTCCGTTTGTTGAATTGAGTCATCATCTGATGTTAAAATGATGCTAGCTGTGCCGCCAAGGCATTGACACTATCCACCTCTATAAGCACTGCTTCTCTCTTTCTTGCCCCTCTCGATGATTTACTGTGCCACTCTGGATTTCCTTGAGTAATCCTGTTCAACAGAGTGTACAACTCATTATAAGTCTTCTACAATGCTTGCCCACCCGATGCAGAGTCTAGTAAGGTTTTGGTGTGTAGGTCTAGACTCTCCACAAAGGTATGAGCTAACACCTCATTGGACTTCTAGTGATGGAGGAAGTCTTTCAACAGTGACTTGAATCTTTCCCAAGCCAAATATAAGTTCTCCTCTGGCCTCTGCTTGAAGCTTAATATCTCACTTTTGAGCTTGGGAGTCTTGCCTGAAGGGAAGAATCTGATGAGGAACTTCCTTGCTAGGTCATTCCAAGAAGTAATGGAGTTTGGTGGCTCAGCCTTCAACCACCTCTTTGCTTCTCCCAACAATGAAAATGGGAAGAGTGTGAGTCGAACATAATCAGTTGACACTCCGATGGGGACAAAAGTGTCACTAATCTCCAGGAAATTCTGTAAGTGCTGCTATGGGTCCTCATGACTCATTCCAGTGAAGTGGACACTAGAATGTAACAGCTGCACCATGTTCTATTTAAGCTCAAAGTTCCCTCTAGGCTCTGGTTTTTAGATACTGGAATCATATTCGTCGCTAGTGGGATTGTCACTTCGTGAACTGGTCCAGCTGCTCTTTGATTAGGTAACAACTCTGCTTCCCCCACTGGTGGATGTTGTTGCAACTACTTTGTAACCTTTTCAACTTTTGCTCTAGAGCTTCCCTCCTGAGCAAATGCAGTTTGTTGTCAGGTTCCAACAAAGGTTACACCAACTCTCTATTCCTTGCCAGTTTTGCAAGGACAACCTGTTACCTGCAATATAGCAGACTAACACCAAGTTTTTCAACTCTTAAGGAAATTAAAATCTCACAAAATTAGAAAAATTCATTAAACTTCGCCAATCCCCAACAACGGCATCAAAAACTTGTTGTACCCCGGCACATGCGCAAGCGTACGCGGTCGTATAAGTAATAAAATGACCCTTAAAGAGCCGGATGTCAAACCCACAGGGAATGGATTTATTTCAGCGAATTATCAAGTTCAAGTGTTAAATTAAAATTCACAAGTGTTGATTCTATAAATTTCAGAAAATTATAATTAAATTTAGGGGTGATCACAAAACAATCGAGAAATAATTCAAGAAGCAACTAGAGTTAAGGCTTAATAATCATGCAATGCTACAATTCACAGTGGTTCGAGTATGAAAACTTCAGTTGTTGTCTCACATAGTTAAAATGTGATGTTCATGGTCTCTCAAGCCTCTAAACACGACAAACTAGTCTCACACCTACATCGTTCAGCGGGGATGTGACGTCCTAATTCGTGAGCAATTTAACTACGTGGACGTAGTTTACGGGGTTTGTGCCCTTGATTATGGACTTTTGTACCTCTAATCATTTAACCTAACTTAGCTTCACAACTACTTCTATTAGTGGTGATGTGAAAATTCTAAGTCGGTGTCTAGCTCATCCCGTTTTAGTAATCGAGCAAGGCAAATTAGGTATAATTTCTATCCTAACTGCTAATCCTATCGTAAAGATAAGAACTTGCTCCCTACATTCTTGTGTTCTAGCCTAGGGTTGCTCTTTCGAGCTTTTACCTAAGCTTAACGCGTTTATTTTCATGGTGATCAAGCATAAAAACATTAATAATCAAGAATTCAAGACAGAACAACAACTAAAACTCAAACCAAAGATGAAAATTAAGCATTCACAATCATATCATGTGGCCTCAACCCTAGAGGAAGGGTTTTAGCCACTCATGTTCGTACAAATACTCAAACACATGATTCAAGTAGAGTACTTACAAGAATAGATAAAAGAGAATGAAAATTAGGGACTCCTAGGTAGTGTTCTTCCTTTCTCCCTTCGCTCCTTTCAGTTGTTCTCAAGAAATTTCGTGATAAAATAATTTTTGGAGCGAAGTGTTTGATTTATACTAAGTGGGAAATTACATTTTTTGACCGAGCATGGGATTGCTCCGTGCCAGGCTGACTATCGAGCAGTAGTAGCTCCGTGGTACAGAAGCATCACACAGGTGCACTGGAACTTCGGCCTTGGCATGTGTTGGCTAGGGCGTCGGGCGTGACACAGGAGCCATCGGGCTGCTGGGCGGTCATGGCATGCTTCTTGTCGCGCGGAATGCCCAGCGTGGCACGACGTTGTCGCACGCAGCTACTGCTTTGCCTGCCCTCGCGCGCACACGCATAGTCGTGCAGGTCAGCCGGCGTGGCACGCTGGCTGTGCGACTACTTGCCCTTCATGCCCATTTCATGCCATCTTCCTCCAAACTTCTTCCGAGCTTCATTTTTTCCCATATATCATCATAATTAGCCCCTCCTTGCATTTTTCACCTACAAAACAATGGGCTAATCATATTGGTTAGTATATGCACTTGAATATTCAAGATCACATGAGAATGTAATTAATTAAATTGACAAACATGACTAAACTAAGTTATAAAATAACACTTGGGCATGTAATTATGCCCAAGATCAAACCACTAAATTTGACCTTCTTCTGGGTCAACTTAGTCAACGGTGCTGCAATGGATGAAAATTCCTCTATGAATTTCCTGTATTAGCAAGATAAATCCAAAAAGATCCTAATATCCGAAGGGATAACTAGTCTAGGCCAATTCTTCACCGTCTTTAGCTTTTGAAAGTCCACCTGCACATCCTCACTAGACACCACATGGCCCAAATATGCTACTGAGTTCAGCCAAAACTCACACTTACTGAACTAAGCGAATAGTTGACGATCCTTGAGGTTCTGTAACACAATCCTCAAATGAGCGACATGCTCCTCCTTGCTTTAAAAGTATATGAGAATATCATCTATGAAATCAATCATGAACATATCCAAATACTTCTTGAACAGCCTGTTCATTAAATCCATAAAAGCTGCAGGAGCATTCGTTAGTCCAAAAGACATAACTACAAACTCATAGTGACTATACCGAGTCCTGATGGTTGTCTTCAGGATGTTACGCTCTCTAACTCTAAGCTGATGATAGCCGAATTTACGGTCTATCTTTGAGAAGTATTTATCACCCTAAAGCTGGTCAAACAAGTCATCAATATTGGGGAGGGGATACTTATTCTTGATCGTGGCCTTGTTCAACTGCTGATAATCAATGCACATTCTAAGGGAACCATCCTTCTTTCGAACAAATAGAATTGGATCACCCCATAGGGATTTACCAGGCCTGATGAAGCCCTTACCTAGGAGATCCTTCAATTGCTCTTTCAACTCCTTTAGCTCAACTGGAGCCTTCAGTAAGGAGGAATAGATATACGCTGCTTATCAGGGAGAAGGTCAAAATCAAAGTCAATCTTCCGCTCGGGAGGGACCCCTGGCAGATCATCTGGAAATACCTCTGCATACTCATATACTATAGGAACTAACTAAAGAGTCGGGGTCTCGGACGTAACATCCTTAACCTGAACTAAATGGTACACACAACCCTTAGAGATCATCTTCGTGGCCTTGAAATAGAAAACAAAATGACATACAAGCACAACTGAACTAGCCTTCCACTCTAGAACTGGTTCACCCGAAAATTGAAACTCTACTATACGGGTTCTACAATGGACTAAGGCATAACAGGCTTTTAGCTAATCCATGTCGAAGATAAAATCAAAATTGGTCATGTATAGGTCGATTGACGTGAATTTTTGAAGGACTGTGACAGGGAAATTTCTATACACCCATCAAGCTAAAACTGACTTACATATGGGAGTAGAGACTGAGAAGGGTTCTGATAGAATTTCGGGAATGACCCTAAAACTAAAAGCAACATAAGAAGTCATAAAAGATAAGGTAGTCCCTGGATCTAACAATGCATACATATCAAGATGGAATACTCGTAACATACCAGTGACCACATTGGGAGAGGCCTCCTACTCTTGATTAGAAGATAGTGGATATAATCTATTCTGGCATTGGCTGCCACCTGCACTAAATAAGGCATCCTGCTGAGGTGGGCGAGCTGCTGGGGTTGCTGAAGTAGTAGCTATGGCATGACCTCTACAATCGCCTGCCTAGACAAAGGACAGTCCTTACACATATGCCCGGGCTTCCCACACCCGAAGCAAACATTCATACCAACCATGCACTCGCCAGGGTGTCTGCTGCTGCACTTCCTACAAGCCGAAAAGGTAAGCTCCCTTGACATACACCTCTGGCCCCTAAAGCCTGATGCTCTGCCTCTCTAATCTCCTGTTGGTCTGGATGGAACACTAACTGCTGATGGAGTTGGGGCTAACGGTCTCTGGTAGGACTGATGGCGATGTCCACTACCGAACCTCTACTGGAACTGCCCATAACTCCCTGTCCTGGGCCTCTTAGCCTCTCTCTTCTTCTCTATCATCTGCTCTGCCTCTATGTACTGGGCATATATGACCAACTTAGAGAAATCTAGATCACTATTTAGCATGGCGGTCCTGCTCTCCTTAACCAGCGAACCTGCTACTCCATTCACAAACTTGCTCATACAAGCCCTCTGATCTGCAACCATCTTCAGTGCATATTTATTCAACCGGGTAAACTCCAAGCCATACTCTTGGACTGTACTGTGGTTCTTCTTCAAGTTGACGAACTCTTCCCCCTTTGCCTCCCTCAACTCTCTAGGGAAGAACCTGTCCAAGAAGGCAGTCATGAACTTATCCCAACTCACGGGGACTGCCCCAAGTCTCTTGCTATCCTTCCACTGGTGAAACCATATGTAAGCAACCCCCTTTAGCTAATAAGAGGCTAAGTCTGCACTTTCCTTTCTCATCAACCCCATAATCATGGTGATCTTCCACACCTCCTCGATAAACTCATGCGGGTCCTCATCCACATTCGACTCCAGAAACTAAGGTGAGTTCACCCTGAGAAAGTCTTGCACCCTTGTTGCTGCTGCATTCCCATTCTGGGGAACATGGGCAACTGCCTGCTGGTTGGCCTAAACGGTCATGGCCTATGCCAACATCTGAAATGCCACTCTGAACTCAGCGTGAGTGACCTGCTCTGGCAAAGTATCTGCTGGTGCTGGCGGGGCTTGTTGATGCCCATCTCCATTGCCATTATTATGGCCATTTCCGTTACCGTTTCTTCTACCATTAACTCCGCATGGAGGCATATTTCTACAAGCGCGTATAGCACGAATTAGAGGAATAGAGAGGTACTTCATCGCATGACATAGATCACTAAAGAAGGGAAATTTCCTAAAATGTATTGTAACCTCTTCCCCATAAGTGTGGCGCGCTTCACATCCATACAGAAGACTCTACTTAACGTGGCTTTTAGACACCCTAGGATACTCTAAACCCTTGGCTCTGATACCAAGTTTGTCATGACCTAAGCTGGGACCCCGGATTGAGACATGGGACTTAGCACCATGGGTGGCTCCAAGTCAACACTTGGCATGTACATAGTAACTCAAGAGCAGAAATTAAAGAGGAAACTTAAAACAACATGAACATGTAAAAGTCTAAAAAATAACACAGGCCAAAACATAGTCAATACTTGACAAGTTAAATCATCTACATAATGTTTGAAAAGCCTCTAAAACATCTCATGAGCTGATAGGACAGCTTCCCCAACTAGCTCGCTAGAATCTGACAACTGAAGGACCACACAAAGCAAAACTACTAACTGTCCTCGAAAAATAAGGACTCACACAAAACAAGGACTAAACTGGACTGAAGCGAAAGCTGATATCGATGATACTAAGTTGGACCACCCGAACTTATATCATGAAATGATATAGCATAAAGTATGCGGTCATTACTTAAAATGTATTGAGTATGTAAGAAAAGTAAAAAATTCTTAATAAATCATAAGATAATGAGAGTAAGGGCTGCATGTTGAAAACTGTATTTGAGGCATACATAATCATAAGCGGGTTACCATAACCGAACATAGTGACCCAAAATTTAGAAATAGAAATCATATGACTTGTCATAGCTGAAATCGTAAGTAAAATCTCATAACTGATTATTGGGTCAAATCTGCTGTAAACATACTATCATAATATATGAACATAAATATCTGAAAGCATGAGGAACAATGGGAGACTCGTCATAACTGACAACCACAACGTATGAGCGCATGATGATCCCAAGGCTTGCCCACGTGGAGGAGAGGAGAGCCACCCTAAGCCTTGTTAGGGCGAAGGACGAGTAAGGTGTGATATCACGGTGTGCCCTCGGTTGGAGGAAGCACTCTCTTGAGAGGTCTCAAATATATACCTATGTTGGCGCGTAGTTTATGAGATCGGAGAACCTCGGAACCCCTATCCTACTCGGTGCTAGACACTACTCCCAAAACATACATAGTGCTCATATAATCATATTCTCAAAATGATAGCTTAAATCAGAACATTGGGAGTCTTGATTCCAAATCATATCATAAACTACATTGGGAGTCTTGACTCCAAATCATATCATAAACTGATCTTATAAGCCTTGGCTAAATCATGATGAAACATGCTTAACTTTACACGGGCTTGCCCAAATCATGATATTTTACATACTTAAAATAGGCTTCATAATTTAAAATCATGAAATCATAAGTTTAAGAATTCATAGATATTCATGCATACTTGATAACTCATCATACTTGAAATCATGGGCTCATAAGCTTGATCTTCATAAAACATGCATGATAGGGAATAGTTTATAAAAACTTGAAAACGTGAATTTATAATCAAATTGAGTATAAAATCTGCCCATTAGACTGAAAACATACTTGAGATCATGAGGGGATTAGACCCATAAACATATCATAGGTAATATCATAAAATTGGGTTAAAACCTTAGCAATCAATTCACTTGATTAGAAACTTGAATTCATGATTTGACAAGATGCTTGGGCATGAGGGTGGAAAAAGACCCTCATGCATAGCCCTATATGCCTGGGTAAACTGATCTTCAAACTAGCCTTGAAAGCCTAAGAGAATTGAGGAAGAAATTAGGGAGAATTCTAGCTTGATCTTGAAGGGGAATCTCAATATCTTGCATGCATGGGCGTCTAATGGTGTATAATAGACTAAAACCTCTTGAAACACTCCTTTCAAGGCTTAAGATGATTAGAAATTATGAAAATGCCCTTAATGATTCATCCGAAAAAAGGGTCACTACTAGTCACTACGACTCGTACCACTAACCTACAACTCAAAGTTTCCTCCTGTGGCTAGCCAGTACATTTTTTTTCAATTCTTTGATTATTTCCATGAACGCCTACCACGACCATCGTACAATCACACGTATAACTAGAACCTAGCAACTTAGTAGCATGCTACGACTCCATGACCGCAAGTCGTACCACCAAACCACGACTTATGGTGTGGACTCGTGGTCTGGGGGATGAGCCTATGAACTTTACCACGGGTCTTTCTATGACCCAATACCAGCTAACCACAGCCCATACCAGCCAGTCGTACTAAGAGAAAATTGCAGACTCTCCTATTGAACATATTCGACTTCTCGAACCTAGTCTGAGGAAACTTTGGGATGTTACATCAACCCTATTTTAAACAAGCACACTACCTTCTTTAGAGTCTAGAGGATGAACTCCCAGGCATGAGAGTCTATGCACATTCTTTGCTAGTTCCCTCTTCTCTTCCTCTATATGAGCTGTACTTCCTATAGATAGCCTGCTAAGAACATCAACCACTATATTTGCTTTACCTGGATGGTAGAGAATACTCATGTTGTAGTCTTTGAGAAATTCAAGCCACCTCCTTTATATAATATGTAACTCTTGGCTGAACACATATTAAAGACTCTTTTGTTCTATAAACACATCAACATGCGCACCATAGAGATAATGGTGCCAAATCTTTAATACGAACACTGTCGCTACCAACTTAAGATCATGAGTCAGATAATTCTTCTCATGGACCTTAAGTTTTCTGTGAGGATAAGGTATAACCTTACCATTTTGTATCGATACATAACCGATTTCCACTTTGGATGCATCACAATACACCACAAAATCATTTGTATCCTCTAGTAGGGTCAATATTAGAATAGTAGTCAAATGAGTCTTTAGTTCATGAAATATTTTCTCACAAGCTTCAGACCGTTGAAATTTGACCTTCTTCTGAGTCAACTTAGATGGAGCAGCAATAGTTAAAAATCCTTCTACAAACCTCCTGTAATAACCTGCTAAATCCAAGAAACTTCTGATGATAGTCGGGGTTGTGAGTCTAGGACAATTACTTATTGTCTTAATCTTCTGAGAGTCAACCTCAATACCCTTGCTGGAGACTATATGGCCGCCACTGACTTCAACCAAAATTCACCCTTAGAAAATTTGGTGAATAGCTCACAGTCCTTGAGTGTCTGTAGGACTACTCTAAGATAACTAGCATGTTCCTTCTCACTTTTGGGGTAAACCAAGATGTCGTTAATGTATAATTTAACAAACATATCCAAATACTGTTTAAACACTCTATTTATGAGATCCATAAATGTTGTAGGAGTGTTAGTCAAAGCAAAGGACATAACAACAAACTCAAAGTGACCATAGTTGGACCTAAAATCTATCTTAGGAATATCACTTTCCTTAACCTTTAACTAATAATAATCTGATCGGAGGTCTATGTCATGACCCAAACATAGGCCTAGATCGATACATAGGACAAAGAACCCTGAGAGGCTCCAAATCGACTCATGGCATGAACATAGCATCTAACTCATCCAAATAAAATGAAAGATCAACATGAATAACATAACATCTGATTCATACATAAATCTAAAGCTAAATACAAACTATGTTCGAAAATCCTCTAATACTGATGAGTTGATGGGACAAGACCCCAACTAACTCACTATAGTCTGAAAACTGAAAATACTAAACATATCTGAATAGAAAAGCCCTCAAAAGATGAGGACTTACCAACTCTGATCGGGAAGTACTAATGTTGGGAATCTGGCTATTCGCAGGATTGAGTCTGGATATCGGAGCCTGTATCATAAAATGATACAACATAGAGTATGCGGTCAGTACGTGGAATGTACCGAGTATGCAAGGTAAGTAAAACCGCTAAGTAAGTAAATCATTAAACATGCATAGTATAACACATAATCAAGATAAGATTCTGAGAGTAGGGCTTGCATGCTATTTTTTGAAATCATGATATGAACATATCTGAATACCATAACTGAATCGAATGACCCAAAACTGAAAATGAATAATCATAAGTAAAATTTGCGTCAAACCTGCTGAAAAAATAATATCGTGATTAATGAACATGCATAACTAAAATCATGAGGAACAATGGGAGACTCGTCATATAATCGACATTATCACGATAGAGCTTACATGGTCCCGACTATCACACTCAAGTGGGAAGAGCCATCCAAAGCTTTTTCAGGGATAAAGATGCTACCATGATATCGATATCAATATCAACGCCCGTTTGGGGCAGGGGAAGCTCCAAGAGAGGTCCCAAAATATATATGTAAACCTACGTTGACGGGTAATTCTGAGGCACAGGGTTGACTGACCCTTAGCCTACTCGGTGCTAGACACTACTCCTAAAAACATGCATATGCTCTCCATAATTTTTCAACGAAGCTAAACCATCGTCTAATGATGAAGCTTACTCATAACATGCATACATAAATCTGAAATCATAACTTGAGGAGCCTTGGCTCAAACTATACCACAAGCTGAAAATGGTGGGAGTCTAGACTCCAAAATCATGTGGTAAGCTAATACGTGAAATCATAAAAACATACTTGATCATATGGGCTTGCCCAATCTTACACATGCTTGAAATCAACTTGATTCACTTTGAAAACATGAATATAGACATGGGTATTTTGAAATCATACTTTCTTCATAAACATCTCATCATACTTGAACACATATCTGATGGATCTCAACTTTCATGAACTTTCATTAATGGGCATCATACTTTAGAAAACATGAAAACATAATTTATAATTTAAACATTTTAAAATCTACCCATTTATCATAATTCAATATTCAAAACATACTTTCATACCCATGATTGAAACTTAGAGAATTCATACATTGGGTAAAAATCGCATAGAATCATCAATTAGAACTTTCATGGATTGAGAGGGGATTGGGCATGGGTTTGGACAATTGCACCCATTCATAACCTTACATACCTAAAAAGATCTGATTTCACAACTTCCTTGATTGTCCAATGATAATTGAGGAAGAACTTTGAAGAAACTAGGCTTGATCACCTCTCAAACCTCTAAGCTTCTATGCATGAATTAGGATAGACTTAGAATGACTTAACCCTTCTTAAAACACTCTATTCTAAGCTTAAAACGATGTAATTTAGGCCTTAGGAACTTAGGAATTATGAAAAAGCTCTTAAAAATTTGCAAGGAAAAACAAAAGATAAAGTAGCCACTAGATCTAACAATGCATATACATCAAGGTGGAATACTCGTAACATACCAGTGACTACATCTGCGGAAACCTCTTGCTCCTGACACGATGCTAGGGCATAGAATCTATTTTCGCGCTGTCTGCCACCTGTACTAGTAGATTCCCCCTACTGAGCTGGGTGTGCTGGTGGAGCTACTGAACTGGAGGTCGGGCCTCAGCCCCTATCATGACTCTATCTGGCTGATGGGCAATCTCTAAGCATATGTACAGGTTTCTCACACCTGAAACAAGCACCTGAACCTACTAGGTACTGACCCACGTGTCTCTAGCCACATCTTCTACACTCAAGAGGGCTGGTCTCTACAGGTCTGCAACTCTGGCCTCTCGAGCCTGATGCTCATCCCCTCTGATCGTGCCTAAATCTGGATGGCACACTCATAGCTGAAGGCACTGGGGCTGAAGATCTAGGATGGGACTGCTGGCGGTGACCACTAGGTCTCTGCTGTACCGCCTCCATCTGCTGGGCGTACAGGACTATCCAAGTAAAGTCAATGTCCTGAAGCAGCATCACGGTCCGGCAATCCCTGACCAAGTAGTCTGCTATCCCATGTACAAACCTGCTCACTCGGGCTCTCTGATCCACCACCGTCTCAGGTGCATACTTGGACAGACGAGTGAACTCCAGGGCATACTCCTGAACTGTCATCTTCCTTGCTTTAGATTCACAAACTCAGCTGCTTTAATCTCCCTTATCTCACTGGGGAAGAACCAATCCAAAAAAGCGACATGAAACTCATCCCAACTGATAGGGCCTGCTCCAACTACCTTACTATCCTTCCATTATTTGAACCAAATGTACGCAACCTCCATCAACTGGTATGAGGCTAAATCGACACACTCCTCCCCAGTCACCCCATAATCTGGGTGATCTTCAGAACCTCATCAATAAATTCAAGTGGAACCTCGTCCACCTTTGACCCAAGGAACTTCGGAGGGTTCATCCTCAAAAAATACCTAACTCTTACCATCGCTGCATTCCCATTTTGAGGGACATGCGCTACCTCCTACTGATTGACCTGGGCGTCAAGGCATGGGCTAACATATGAATGGATGCTCTAAACTCCACGTGGGCAACCGTCGCGGGTACATGCTCCTCATGGACTGGTGGGGCCTGCTGATGCCCGTCTCCATTGTCGTTCTCATGTCCATTCCCATTTCTGTTTCTCCTTCCTTTAACTCTGTGATGAGGCATGATTCTGCAAACGCGTATAGCACGACTTAGAAGGATAGAGAGATATTTTATCGCATGACTTAGATCACGAAAGAAGGGAACATTTCCTAAATGTATCGTAGCCTCTTCTTCATAAGTGTGGCGCGCTTCACACTCATGAAAAAAACTCTACTTAATGCGGCTTTCAGACACCCTTCTGATACCAAGTTTGTCACGATCCAAACATAGGCCCAGATCGATACACAGGATAAAGAACCCCGAGAGGCTCCAAGTTGACCTATGGCATGAACATAACATCTAACTCATCCAAATAAAATGAAAGATCAACATGAATAATATAACTGAAGTCTAACAATAACATAGCATATGAATTCATACATAAGTCTAAAGTTGAATACAAACTATGTCTGGAAAGCCTCCAATACTGATGAGTTGATGGAACAAGACCCCAACTAACTCACTATAGTCTAAAAACTGAAAATAGAAAGTCCCTTGAAAGATGAGGACTCACAAACTTTGATCGGGAAGTACTAATGCTGGGAATCTAGCTATTGGCGGGACTGAGTCTGGATATCAAAGCTTGTGTCATAAAATGATACAACATAAAGTATGCAGTCAGTACATGGAATGTACTGAATATGCAAGGTAAGTAAAATTGCTAAATAAGTAATATCATTAAACATGCATAGTATAAAACATAATCAAGATAAGATTCTGGGAGTAGGGCTTGCATGCTATTTTCTGAAATCATGATCTGAACATATCTGAATATCATAACTGAATCAAATTCCATAAGCTAAAAACTGATAATCATAAGTAAAACCGAACATTGGGTCAAACCGAAAACATAATATCGTGATTGATGAACATGCATAATTGAAATCGTGATAAATAATGGAAACTCGTCATATAACCAAAATTACCATGATAAAGCTTACGTGATCCCGACTATCTCACTCAAGTGAGCAGAGCCGTTCAAAACTTTGTCAGGGCTAAGGATGCTACCATGATATCGATATTAAGCTCAAAGCCCCTAGGGGAAGCTCCAAGGGAGGTCCCAAAGTATATATGTAAACCTATATTCGTGCGTAGTTCTGAGGCACAGGGTTGACTGACCCTTAGCCTACTCAGTGCTAGACACTACTCCCAAAAATGTGCATATGCTCTCCATTGTTTTTCAATGAAGCTGAACCATCATCTAATGACGAAGCTTACTCATAACATGCATACATAAATCTAAAACCATATTTTGAGGATCCTTGGTTCAAACCATACCACAAGCTAAAAATAGTGGGAGTCTAGACTCCAAAACCATGTGGTATGTTAATTCATGAAATCATAAAAACATACTTGATCATATAGGCTTGCCCAATTCTCACACATGCTTGAAATCAACTTGATTCACTTTGAAAACATGAACATAGACATGGGTATTTCAAAATCATACTTTCTTAATAAACATCTCATCACACTTGAACACATATCTCATGGATCTCAACTTTCATGAACTTTTATTGATGGGCATCATACTTTAGAAAACTTGAAAACATAATTTATAATTTAAACATTTTAAAATTTGCACATTTACCATAATTCAACATTCAAAACATACTTAGATCATACCTACAATTAGAACTTAGAGAATTAACACATTGTGTAAAAACCCCATAGAATCATCAATTAGAACTTTCATGAATTGAGAGGGATTGGGCATGGGTGTGGACAATTGCACCCATTCATAACCTTACATACCTAAAAAGATCTAATTTCACAACTTTCTTGATTGTCCAATGAGAATTGAGGAAGAACTTTGAAGAAACTAGGCTTGATCACCTCTCAAACCTCTAAGCTTCCATACATGAATTAGGATAGGCTTAGAATGTCTTAACCCTTCTTAAAACACTCTTGCTCCTGCTCTTGATGGGATGCTAGGGTATAAAATCTATTTTCGCATTGTTTGCCACCTGTACTAGTAGATGCCCCCTACTTAGCTGGGTGTGCTGGTGGAGCTGCTGAACTGGAGGTCAGGCCTCGACCCCTATCATGACCCTGTTTGGCTGCTGGGCAATCTCTAAGCATATGTCCGGGCTTCCTACACTCAAAAAAAGCACTTGAACCTACGAGGCACTGACCCACGTGTCTCTAGCTACATTTGCTACACTCAGAAGGGTTGGTCTCTATGGGTCTGCTACTCTGGCCTCTCGAGCCTGATGCTCGTCCCCTCTGATCGCGCCTAGATCTGGATGGCACACTCATAGCCGAATGCGCTGGGGCTGAAGATCTCGTATGGGACTACTGGTGGTTCCCACTTGGTCTCTACTGGGAGAATCCGAAGCTATCAGTCCTGGCCCTTTGGGCCTTTCTCTCCCGCTCACTCATCTATACAACCTCCATATTCTAGGCGTACAGGACTATCCGAGCAAAGTCAATGTCCTGAAGCAGCATCACAGTCTGGAAATCCCTGACCCTTAGCCTACCCGGTGCTAGACACTACTCCCAAAAATATGCATATGCTCTCTTCATTTTTCAACAAAGATGAACCATCATCTAATGTCAAAGCTGACTCATAATATGCATACATAAATCTGAAAAATCATAACTTGAGGATCCTTGGCTCAAACCATATCACAAGCTGAAAATAGTGGGAGTCTAGACTCCAAAACCATGTGGTAAGCTAATTCATGAAATCATAAAAACATACTTGATCATATGGGCTTGCCCAATACTTACACATACTTGAAATCAACTTGATTCACTTTGAAAACATGAATATAGACATGGGTATTTCGAAATCATACTTTCTTCATAAACATCTCATCATACTTGAACACATATCTCATGGATCTCAACTTTCATGAACTTTCATGGATGGGCATCATACTTTAAAAAATTTGAAAACATAATTTATAATTTAAATCATTTTAAAATCTACCCATTTATCATAATTCAACACGCAAAACATACTTAGATCATACCCATGATTGAAACTTAGAGAATTCACACATTGGGTAAAACCCCCATAGAATCATCAATTAGAACTTTTATGAATTGAGAGGAGATTGAGCATGGGTGTGGACTATTGCAGCCATTCATAACCTTACATACCTAAAAAGATCTGATTTCACAACTTCCTTGATTGCCCAATGAGAATTGAGGAAGAACTTTGAAGAAACTAGTCTTGATCACCTCTCAAACCTCTAAGCTTGCATGCATGAATTAGGATTGGCTTAGAACGGCTTAACCCTTGTTAAAACACTCTATTCTAAGCTTAAAACGATGTAGTTTAGGCCTTAGGAACTTAAGAATTATGGAAAAGCCCTTAATAAATTTGCAGGAAAAAACACACTGCCAGTCCACACGAGGGATTTGAGACTCATGGTCTGGGGTATGACTCGTCGTTTGCTTGTCGTTACTTACACTGCCAAATTTCTTTTGAGGGATACCACGTGGTGTACCCAACAATTTGTGGTGATGACCCGTTACCAACACTATCGAATTTCTTCATCTTTAATATCACCCTTGACCACAGGTGACCTAACGGATTGTGGCGCTGATCATGACTCGTGGTCACACTCGTTTTCACCCCAAAACATAAAATTTCCAATCATAGTCAAACCCCTCCTTATGAGTCACTTAACGACTCGTGGTTTCCTGATGGGTCACTGGATGACTTGTCCTGTGACCTGGTGTGGAAAATCATATTTTTTCTATTTCAACTCCCGAGTCTGATCTTAGAATTTTTGGGGTATTATAATATCTCCCCCGCAATCAGCATACTCAAATATTGAACATACATGCTGAAAACTAACGGAGTGACTGAATGTAAATTGAACTACATGGCTGAACTGAATTCCTAAATCGCACGTACGTTCATTAACATGAAAGAAACTGGGGTACATTAGCTGAACATGAAACTAAATAGAGTATTAAGGAGAAAACTGATACCTCAAGCTGAAAGTGAGCCGGAAGGGATAGATGCCAGTATTTAGCCATCACATCTTCCTCGGCTTCCCATGTAGCTCCCTCAACATGCTGATTCCTCCATAAAACCTTGACTGAAGCTACTTTTTTATTTCTTAGCTTACAAACCTGACGATCCAGTATTTCCATTAGAACCTCCTCATAACTAAGGTTGTCCTTCACACCGACACTGTCCACCGAAACAACCAGAGCTGGATCACCCAAACATTCTTTAAGAGAGATACATGAAAAACTGGATGAACTGAAGCTAATTCTAAGGACAACTCCAACTCATGTGCTACCTTGCCAACCTATTTCACAATCCGGTACGGGCCAATATAATGGGGACTGAATTTCCCTTTCTTCCCGAATCTCATCATTCGTTTCATAGGGGATACCTTCAAAAACACCCAATCATCAACTTCAAACTCAAGATCCCTCCTCCTCACATCCGCATAGGACTTTTGGCGACTCTGAGCTATTTTTAACCTGTCCCTTATAAGCTGAATCTTCTCCATAGCCTCATGGACTGAATCTGGACCTAACATTGTGTCTTTACCGACCTTAAACCAATCAATAGGCGATCTACATCTCTGCCCATAGAGAGCCTCAAATGGAGCCATATGAATGCTAGAATGGTAGCTGTTGTTATACGCAAACTCGATGAGAGGCAAATGATCATCCCAACTACCCTTGAAGTCAATCACACACACTCTAAATATGTCCTCGAGAGTCAGAATAGTCTGCTCCGCCTGACCATCTATTTGTGGGTGAAATATTGTGCTAAGCTTGACTTGAATACCAAGTCCCTTTTGAAACGACCTCCAAAACTGGGAGCTAAGCTAAATACCTCTATCCGATATGATGGATAATGGAACTCCATGCAACCTAACTAACTCCTGAATGTATAATTTAGCATAATTCTCTGTTGAATAGGTAGTTTTGACCGGTAGAAAATGAGCTGCTTTAGACAACCTGTCCACAACCACCCAAATGGAGTCATACTTTAGACGAGTGCGAGGCGACCCTGTGATGAAGTCCATATTGATTTCCTTCCACTTCCAAGTAGGAAAACTGATGTCTTGAAGTCCACCTCCTGGTCTTTGGTGCTCAACCTTCACTTCCTAACAATTCAGACACTTAGCCACAAACTCTGTTATGTCCTTCTTCATGCTTTTCCACCAATAGACTTCCCGTAGGTCACGGTGCATCTTGGTGGAACCTGGATGTATAGTGTATTTGGACCCATGAGCCTTGTGCAATATTTGATCTCTCAAATCATCAACATTCGAAACACACAAACGACCCTGATATCGAAGCACACCATCTCCCCCTTTGGAGAAGACCTCCACCTTCTAATTCTGAACAACTTCCTTTGACTTTACCAAAATAGGATCCTCATCTTGTCTAGATTTAACATCAGTCACTAAGGATGATTTTGATCCGTTCTGAAAAATAACACCACCATCCGCTGAGTCAACTAGATGAACTCCTAGTCGTGTATGCCGATGCACATCCTTTACTAAATCCTTCTTCTACTCGCCTACATGGGACACACTCTCAATAGTAAGTCTACTAAGAGTGTCTGCTACCATATTAGCCTTGCATGGATGGTAAAGGACACTCATATCATAATCCTTGAGTGGTTCCAACCACCTTCTTTGACGTAGATTTAGATCCTTCTGGGTAAACACGTATTTTAGGCTTTTGTGATCCGTAAACACATCTACATGGACCCCATACAGATAGTGTCTCCAAATCTTCAAGGCAAATACTACCACCGCCAATTCAAGATCATGAGTCGGGTAGTTCTTTTTATGGACCTTCAGCTTCGTGGAAGCATATGCTATAACTGATGAGTTGGTAATTTACCAACTCATTAGGCTCTAAAACTTGAGTTTTTGTTTAGTTTTTGAGTTGATTATTTGAATTTTATGCCCTTTTTGCTTTTGTTGTGTGTAGATGACTAAATTTGAAGAAAAGAGCAAAAATGGAATAAAAAGAAGGGAGTGAGAGTAAATCAGCGATTCACAGTTGAAAACCGGCACACCGGCCAAAGGCTGAACATCACTGCCCTAAGGATTAATGCCACCAGCGGTTCGCGAATTGCCAGCGGTGATTCACTAGTCCAGTCGCTGAAAGTCACCTAAAGTTCTAGAAAATTGCTTGAAGACCCGACGGTTCACGGATTGGCATCGGCGAAACACCGGGTGAACCGCAGATATTCACTGGAATTTAGTAAGGATTCAGAAAAGATACCCGACGATTCACAAATTAGAACCAGGAGAACAAAGTTTACATTACATCATTGTTTCCCCTTTTAGCTGAAGAACATTCTCTTAGCTGAGATAGGGAGATTCTAGCTGAAAATTATAGAAAGTACTCTGCTCTATTTCTTCTTTGTACTATTAAGTTTCAGCTATTGTTGGAGATTTTCTTGTGAAGTTGATTTTTCTACTCTTGCTATTAAATTCAATGATGCTATTGATGAATGTATTTTTGAATTTCTTAACCACGAGTAGCTAAACTCATTAACTAAAGGTGTGTGATGATGAATACTTAATTAGATTGGGTATTGCTAGAGTCATCTTCAATATGTTCAAATAAGTGTAAATCTATTAGATTCTCTTCAATCTGTAAGGGAGGGTCCATTGATTATGATATGGGTCTATTTATTCTTGCTTGATTATTGCTTGTAAAAGAACAATTAAGTATTGGAAGAGAATTTAGCAGTGGTCATAGAGAAGAGATTGTGAAATTCGGCTAGAAATAGCTGAAATTGCATTCTCATTCCTTATTAGCAGCTAATAGCTAGAAATTAGTGCAGTTGCTAATCCAAATCAAATTGAGTTGAGCTAAATTGTGACTGGAGGTTTGATAAAACTCTAGTAAGAGATAATTAGAAGGCTGAGAAGCTGTAATTACCCACCTCCCAAGATTATTTACATTTGTTGAACTTTTGAGATGACCTGGTATGTCTCGATCTAGTTAGTATTTCATCTACACTGCACCTCTAGTCTTTCACATCCTTATTGACAACTTAGCTGATCTTGCTGTTTTATTTTAGTAAATCACCCAATATAATTCTCTGCAAAATTTCAATCCCCCAATTTTATTTGTTTTTATCTTAAATCTACATGGTGCAAGTTAATGTTAATTTCTCAATCGACATATGTAACTATCATTCCCTAGTCCTCATGGGATTCGACCCCAACACTCGTCGAGTGACTTGTTTTGATACTTCGATCGTGTATATTCTTTGCATTAAGGATATATTTTGGACTTTATAAAAAATGGCGCCATTGTCGGGGACTAGCACTTGATATTCTCGTGTTGATTGTTCAGTTGAAATAGTTTTGCATCGTAGCTACTTAACGTGAGTTTGTTGTGTTGTTAGGACCTTATAACCACATGAGATCACTCCCAAGCAGGGGATAGCTCAGTGGAAGGTAACATGGAACTCGAGGAAGATAATCCGGTGATGCCAGAAGTTGCAGGAGCCATTCGCCTACCACTGACGATAGGGAATGCAGTGTTTCATGTCACGAGAACCATGCTTCACTTGTTGCAAATGAAGGGTCTCTTTGGCGGAAAACTGAGCGAGGATGCAAATCTTCATTTGAGAAACTTCTTAGAAATATGTCATCCCTTCAATATAACAAATATTAGTCAAGAGTCAATCAGGTTGAGACTCTTTCCTTTTTCATTGACGGGGGAGGCAACAATGTGGCTAGAAGAACTCCCTCTGGGATGTATTACTTCATGGAAGGAGTTAACCGAGGCCTTCTTGGACCATTTTTTTTCCTCTATCAAAGATGCTTCAGCTGAGGGATGATATTACAAATTTCAGGCAAGAACTAGGAGAGACTTTACACGAGATGTGGTTAAGGTTTAAAAAGAAGGTTGCTCTTTGCCCAAATCATGGATTGCTAGATGGAGTGCTTCTCCAAAGCTTCTACAGGGCCCTTGATTCAATCAACAAGTCCGTGGCCCAACAACCTAGCTGATGATTCTATTATGGATCAAACATATGGGTTGACCAAAGCCCTCCTAGATAGAATGACAAAGACCAATAGGGCTTGGCACATGATAGAAACAAGTGTGTACACTCATGAGATCAGTTCAAGTGCATTGGAGGCTAAGTTGCGGAAACCGGATGAAGAGGGGGATGAAAATCTTGCCAAGATGATGACACAACTAGAATTGATGATGAAGCACGTAATAGGAGCAGGGCAAAAGGTGGTAAATGCCATGGGGATGCAAGGTCCCTTGCAATATGAAGGAAGTCGTCACTGCCAAGATATGAAGAAGAATGCCAATATATGGGCAACCAAATGGGAGGTCCTCAACCTGGCTTCCAAGGAGAAAACCAAGGCCTATGGCGCCCAAGGGATGATAAACAAGGTTGGAGAAATTGTGAGCCATAGGGATGGCCTAAAAGGAATGAAAGGTGGGGTAATAGAGAGTCAAACCAAGAGGGTGATCTCTATCACTAGAGTCCGAACCCATATATTCCCCCTACAAAGTTTGGGAATCCCCACAATCAGTCGGGCGTAAGTGATGCGGGTAATTTGAAAATTGAAGAAATGCTATTGAGAGTTCTGAAGAAGGTTGAATCAACTGAGAGTGGGGTAAAAGAATTAAGAGGGGAGGTATCTAACCTCACCCAAATAGTGAGTTCACATTCCGCCTCCATCAAGCATTTGGAGGCCCAAATAAATCACTTGTCGGCTCAAATGAACCCCCGAATGAAGGGAACACTACCTAATGACACAATGTCCAATCTCAAGAAAGATGGTCAATACATGGCTATTATCACTAGGAATGGAAAGGTGATTGGAGATGCCCCGGTGAAGCCTAATGAGGTTGATGACCCAAAATCAGTTGAAAAAGATGAAGTTGACAAAACGCCAATAACTCCAAAGAATGAAGAAAAGATTGATGAAGAAAGAGAGGAAAAGGATGAAGAAATCCTCTCAAATGCTGATAATGATGAGGCAGGCATGAAGGCCCCGATTGATGACAGGGTTGAAGCAAGAATCCCAATTCCTTATCCACAACGGTTGTCCTAGAAAAAGAAGGATGACCAGTTTAGAAAGTTTGTTGACATGTTTAGCAAGTTGTCCATAAATATACCATTAGTGGATGCTTTACTCCAAATTCCCGATTATGCAAAGTTTATGAAATATTTGCTGAATAAGAAAAAGGTGGTTGATGTAGGCAATGGAGAGAAACCGCACTATTATAGTGCGGTGATGATGAGTAATCTTGCCCCCAAACGGGAGGACCCCGGAGCTTTCACAATCCCATGTACAATTGGGATATATGTGTTTAAAAAGGCTCTATGTGATCTTGTCGCCAACATAAACTTGATGCCCCTACTCATTTTCAAGAAATTAGGACTCGAAAGCACGAAACCGACTGCAATGAGGCTGCTCATTGAAAATAGGTTAATAAAAAGACCGGTGAAGGTGTTAGAAGATGTGTTGGTGAGAGTGGACAAGTTTATTCTACCCGCTGATTTTGTTATTTTGGATTGTGAGATGGATGCAGAGGTTCCCATTATTTTGGGAAGACCATTGTTGGCTACGGGGAGAGCCGTGGTGGACATGGAGCTTGGAGAGCTGAAATTTCAAGTTGGAAGTGAGGAGGTCACCTTCAAGGTGTGTCCATCAGATGAAGCACCCTCCGAATCCAAAGTGGTTGGAGTGTTGCAAAATGATGAGGAGGACAAGGGATTGAAGTTGAAGGAGACGGAGTTGGATGATGAACCATTGGAAAAGAGTTGTTGAAGAGAAAAAGGGTCTACTTCATTCCACAACATTAACTAAGGGGCTTCTTGGGAGGCAACCCAAGTGTTTAGTCAATTATTTGATGTTTTTATTTTTTTTGTTTTTTAGGAGCTGTGAAATGAGGAACAAAGGCTGAGGTTTGGATTGAAGAACCGGCGGGCTATCGGCGAACCACCAAAATGAACCCGTGGACCGCTGGTGGGTTACCGAGTGAAGACAAAAGACCGGAAGCTCAGGAACATTAACGGCGAGTAACGACCACCGACCAAGAAATAGATAACTGGGAAAAATACATGGAAAAGAAATTGAAGCGGCGAACCGTTGGTATGATTCGGTGAACCGCCGATGACACGCCGGTCGAGGTACAAGTTTATTGCAAAATGTAATTTAAAAAAGATAGCCCACAAAATCCTAAATACCTGACCAGCAGTCCTATTCTACAAATATTCCCCTAGTGCCCCTTTTTCCACCATTTTTCCCTTCCATTACCCAACATTTTCATTTCCCCATAGTCATCTATTTTCAACCTTTTCACCTTCCCACTTCCCACCAATACACCCACATTAAACCCTCCACCTTCCCCTCAACCTACCAAACTTCCATTTTTCACCTATAAATCCCCCTCCATATTTTATTAACCTACTCACTCCACTCACATTTTCTTCCTCTGCTACAATATATTTCAAAATGCCTTTGTAAAATTTAACTCAGCTCTTTGAAGTTCAAGTGTGCCAGAATACTTCAATTTGGTAAACATTTTCTTGCCCTTGTCTCAATTTTGTCATTGGTGATAAATTCTTTAGGAGTAATATTGTGTTTCTCTTCCTTGTTGAACTCATGAATATGTGATGGTTGTTGAATGGAATGGGGAATATGTGCTTTGGTGTGTGAAATTTTGAAAAGGGTGAAGTCTAAGTAACCCAATTGCATAAAATGTAACATTTTCCTCAATGATAGACCAGGTGACGCCATTCTTAAGGGCTAAACATCATAAGTATGTGTTTGAATGGTGTAGTGCTGATTTTATTATGTTGAGCGTGAGTGTGTGTTAATAGGTGTTTGTGAATAGTAAGTTTAAAATTTGGGGATGATGGGGTTCTACGTTTCGCCGATCAGATTCGGCGGATCGCCGATGGAATGCCGAATCACTTTGAAAATTGTCTTCAAGCCACTGAGTGGATCCCGCGCTACATCGGCGGTTCGAAAACCTGGATCGGTGATTCGCTGCTTGACCGCCGATACCTCCCTCACTTTCCTAGTTTTCTATAAGGTATAGGCGGACAATCGGTGGTCCGCGAAATTCCTTCTGTGAACCGTCGGTCCTTCACCGGTGTTATTGGTTCTTTTAATGATTGTTTGGTTCCCTTATTTCTCAGTTCTCCCTTAGACTAGTTTTTTTTAGTTCTGTTTTCTCTTCAAATAACTGTCACTAACATTATTATTGTAGAAAAACAAATCATGTCTTCATCAAGGAACTCAGGAAAAGAAAAGACCCCTGCTGCATCTGCTAGCAAGGGCAAGGGCAATGGCAAGGCAAAGGCCGCTCCACCGTGGGCCAACACCAAGGAAGTACTAATCTTCTGCGTCCCCAATATGCAATAGCACTACGTTATTTGTCAAGGCTGATGAATCACCATGGAGAAATGGTTTGACTTGACAGGGTTGAAAGGCAATTTTCCCAACATCACCGAGCAGTTAACAGACAGGCAATGGCATGCATTTGCCAACCCTCTCCCGTCTTATTACCCTGGCTTGGTAACAAAATTTTATGCCTCATATCAAGCCTGACAAGAGAGTATGTAGCACAGGGGCAAAGTGGATGATTTCCCATGTTTTCCATCAATTATGATCCGAGGAATGGAAGTTGATATAACTCCGGCTGCTATAAATTACTTGTTCTGGGAGGATGAAATTGACTCCGCTATGGAGTACATAGCACGAGTAGCTGATATGAAGAATCAATTCGCTTGGGTAGCCCGCATCATAGCTGTTGACAATCCTCTCTAGGCCATAATTGGTAGCAAAATCTCTCGCCACGACTTGAAGTTCAAGGATAAGTTGTGGCTGGATTTTGATTGTGCTTGGATCATCCCCTCTAAAAATGAGCAGAGGGTCAGCCTTGAAACTGTCATCCTTATTGCTTGAATAATGATGGGAGTCCCCATTAACTTCGAGGAAATTGTTGCTCAATAAATGAAAAAAAAAAGGCCCAGCAGTCCAGTACCTCAATGCCCTACGCCGTCTTGATTTCCCAGCTTTGCACAGCAGTTGGGGTGCCTCTATTCCCCGATGAAACTCCTTCTGCTACTTCTGGAGTGATAGACATAAAGCGGAAGAGAGATACCGAGGCACCGACAATGAAAAGAAAGAGACTGCATGCCTTTGGAGTGCAAGGAGGATCCCTCTCCCATGGGTCAGACCAATCATCAATCACCCTAGAGTCAAGTGTTCCCCAGCCGAAAATGTTAGGCCAAACATCAGGTGACATACCTCAACGGGGAGCATCTCCTCCTCCACAATCCTCTCAGCCAAGTGGTCTCCATAGACTTGTGGAGTTGACAAATTCACACGAAAGCCAACTCCAACGATTGGCTAAGAGCCTCCCAGCACTCATTTCCAAAACAATTAAGAAGGAGCTCAAGTCATTGTATGAGAATGTCTCCACGCTATGAAAGAGGGTAGATGCAATGGAAGGAGCAGTCACTTCCCTTCGAACCGAGGTACATGAGTGGAAAACTCGGACTCTAATAAAAGTGCCAGACATGAGCGCCATGGATGCTGCAATGGCTGCTCCTTTCTCAGGGGGCCAATTGATGATCCTTTTAAAGGGATAGGAGATGATTTCGCTGGGCTAGGTGACGCCAGCAGCGGTGATACAGGTGAGGCAGATGTTGATGATGAAAAGGAGTGACCCACTCAAGGAGTTTAATGAAAAGGAGTGACCCACTCAGGGAGTTTCTTGTCCCTTTAACTTTTGCATATTTACAATGGGGACAATGTATTCTCTTAAGTTGGGGAGGGATGTGCACAATTGAGGAGGGGACCAGGGATGGATATTTCTTGTTTCTTTGGATATTCTTATGTTTTTGTTTGAGTTTGAGTAAGTCGAGCCTTTGTCGGGCTATTGTTTTATTTTAATGTTTGATGATTTCCCTTGTTGGGCGTGTCCTGTGTTGAAATGAATGACTTGGTTCAGTTTTTTTTATGATAGATGATTAGTGACCAAATGGGGTCTTTGTTTTGAATTGTAAAATCTTGAAAATCTCAAATGAAATGACCCCAAAGTCTTGTTCCTTTTTCACCATTGTAAATAGTAGTGTAGAAATTAAAACTCCGAGGGTTTTCTTTTGGCCACAGTTCTTTCCCAAGGAGCATTCTTTATTTTTATTTATTTTTGTTGTCGAACCGGGTTGGTATTTCCCGATGAGGGATTGAGTGGAGACATTCTTAAGGAAAAATGCCATGTTGCTTTGAGTTTTTGTGAAGTTGTTTTGAGAGACACTACCAAAAAAAATTATTGAAATGGAATTTTCAAAAAAAGGGAATGAAAATGAAGATGATGAGCAAGTGTTGATACCGTAGCATAGCATTCTTTATCATACATTGTAAATTCGTTGATTGACTTATGATGTTTGCCTGCGTTGATGTCCTAATTTGGTATCTTGTGTGAGAACGACTCTTGTAGACCCTTTAAGGGTGATGCTTTGTGTAGTGAGGAAATTTTTGATGAATCTCATGCATTACATCTTGTCTAGAACTTTCCCCAAATGTGATTCAAGGCGAAAGCCTAGATGTAGTTGCGCTAAGAACACGAGTTTAGGCTTTCCTTTGTCTAGTCACTTCACCCATATGCCCTCCATGAGCATTGATCCTTGTTAGCCAAGTTGAGCCTTAGACCCTCTCTTTGGCAACCACATTACAAGCTTCAAGTCCGTTCTTAATACCTCTTTTTGGCCCCCATTCTCCCTAAATGCTAGTGACAAGATAAGTGATAAAATGAGTCTTAAAGCCTAAGAAAGAGGGAGTGATAAAAATTTTAAAAAATGAGGCAAAAGCCTAAGTTTGGGGGTGTGCAAAACAAAGAGGGAAGATAAGAATTATAGTGTAAGGGGAACACCGCATTGTGTCAAAATGCACCAAGGATAAATCAAAAAGAAAAGGACAATTTGTGTGAATCGGTGTTTCCTATTGAGGTGATAAGGTTAGTTGTGAAAGCCAAAGGGGTTATAAGGGGCATTGGTAAGAAAAATGAAAGTCATCAACAAGGAAAGAAGGGAAACAAGGTTAAGTGAGTGGAATTGATGTAAGGTATGTTCACAAAAAGCATTAGGGAGGATCTAGTCACTATAGCCAAATTTTCATCCTACCCTTACCCTGAGCCTACATCATAACCCGCAAACCCTAAATGATTCTAGGTGTAGCTACTCTACACTAGTGATAAATTACATGAAGGGCAAACCTATGGGTCAAGTGTATGCATGAAGATTTCTTTTGGGAGAGTGAGTGTGAGTGTCTCTTTCAAAAAATCCCTTGTGTGCATTCAAATGCTCACATGATCAAAAGAATAGGGATCCTTATTTTGGTGAGTGGCATCATTCCTTTTTGGGGACACAAGAGCATTCAGAATTAATGTGGGAATAGGGCACAAGGAGTGTAAAATCTAAGGAAATCTTTGAATACGCAATGATTATAACTTGAGATGCTATGTGTGTTTCTTGGTTGAGCAATGCCCTTATTTTGCTAAATGATTCCTTTCATAAGCTTTGCTTGGTGGAAAGTGGTTTCCTGTTTGAAACATCTTTATTATTTTGGTCTTTTGGGGTATTTTCTTCTCTTTTTTGGTGAGCGTGGTGAGTATTTTTGGGTCGTCATAGTTCAGGTGATTGGCGAGGTACGATTGTGAATAGAGGTGGCATATTTCTCAATAAATGAGTATTGCACTACTTGAGGATAAGCAATGATTTAAGTTTGGGAGTTTAATGAGTTGGTAATTTACCAACTCATTAATCTCTAAAACTTGAGTTTCTATTTAGTTCTTGAGTTGATTATTTGGATTTTATGCCCTTTTGCTTTTGTTTTGTGCAGATGACTAAATTTGAAGAAAAGAGAAAAAACAAAGCAAAAAGAAGGGAGTGAGAGTAAATAGGCGATTTACAGTTGAAAACCGGCGAAATGCCGACCAAAGGCCAAACATCACTACCTTGAGGAGTAATGCCACTGGCGGTTCACGAATTTCCAGCAGAGATTCACCGGTCTAGTCACCGAAAGACACCCAAAGTTTTGGAAAATTGGTTGAAGACCCCGCAGTTCACGGATTGGCATCAGCGGAACGCCGAGTGAACAGTAGATGTTCACTAGAATTTAGTAAGGATTTAGAAAAGATACCTGGTGGTTCAAGGATTGGAAACAGTGAACCACTGGTGTCGCCACCGATTCCAGAACGATGCTCATAGGGGTATAATCATCCAACACTATAAAAAAGAGATAAAAAGTGCCCTACTTTTCAGGATATAAATAGAAGAAAAAGTATTTTGTATAGAGGGAGGAAGAAGGAGAGAGAGGAATAGAGATATTAAGAGAGAACAAAGCTTACATCACATCATTGTTTTCCTTTTAGCTGAAGAACATTCTCTTAGCTGAGATAGGGAAATTCTAAATGAAAATTTTAGAAAGTACTCTGCTCTATTTCTTCTTTGTACTGGTAAGTTTCAGATGTTGTTGGAGATTATCTTGTGAAGTTGATTTTTCTACTCTTGCTATTAAATTCAATGATGCTATTGATGAATGTGTTTTTGAATTTCTTAACCATGAGTAGCTAAAATTATTAACTAGAGGTGTGTGATGATGAATACTTAATTAGATTGGGTATTGCTAGAGTCATCTTCATATTGTTCAAATAAGTGTAAATATATTAGATTCTCTTCAATCTATAAGGGAAGGTCCATCGATTATGATATGGGTCTATTTATTCTTTCTTGATTGTTGCTTGTAAAAGAATAATTAAGTATTGGAAGAGAATTTAGTAGTGAGCATGGAGAAGAGATTGTGAAATTGGGCTAGAAAGAGCTAAAATTGCATTCTCATTCCTTATTAGCAGCTAATAGCTAGAAATTAGTGCAGTTTCTAATCCAAATCAAATCGGGTTGAGCTAAATTGTGACTAGAGATATGACAAAACTCTAGTAATAGGTAATTAGAAGGTTGAGAAGTTATAATTACCCCCCTCCCAAGATTATTTACACTTTTTGAACTTGTGAGATGACCTGGCATGTCCCGATCTAGTTAGTAATTCATCTACATCGTACTTCTAGTCTTTCACATCCCTGTTGACAACTTAGCTGATCTTATTGTTTTATTTTACTAAATCATCCAATAAATTATCTGCAAATTTCAACCCTCCAATTTTATTTGTTTTTATCTTAAATCTATGTGATGCAAGCTAACATCAGTTTCTCAATCGGCACGTGTAACTATCATTCCCTAGTCTCGTGGGATTCGAACCCGGCACTCATCGGATTACCTGTTTTGATATTTCGACCGTGTATATTCTTTGCATTAAGGATATATTTTGTATGTTATCAAAAACCTTACCATGCGGCATCAATTCACAGCCAAGATGACCCTCGAAGCATCACAATATACCACAAACCCATCGGTACCCTCGGGTAGGGTCAACACCAGTGCTGAGGTGAGTCGAGTCTTCAACTCTTGGAAGCTCCTCTCATAAGCCTCCGACCATTGGAACTTCACTTTCTTTTGAGTCAATTTGGTCAATGGTACCGCAATAGATGAAAACCCCTCAACAAACCTCCTATAATAACCAGCTAAATGCAAGAAACTCCTGATATCCAAAGGACTCACTGGTCTAGGCCAATTTTTCACCGCTTCTATCTTTTGAGAGTCCACCTGCACACCCTCACTTGATACCACGTGGCTCAAAAAAGCCATTGAGTTCGAACAAAACTCGCATTTACTGAATTTAGCATATAACTGGCGATCCTTAAGAGTCTATAGCACCACCTTCAAATGAGCGGCATGCTCCTTCTCGCTCCTAGAGTATATGAGAATATCATCGATAAACACAATCATGAACATATAAAAATATGGCTTGAACACCCTGTTCATCAAATCCATAAAAGCTGCAGGAGCATTCGTTATTCCAAAATATATAACTATAAACACGTAATGATCATATCGAGTCCTAAAGGCTGTCTTCGGAATATCGCTCTCCCGAACCCTGAGATTATCCGATTCTGAGGTCTATCTTTGAAAATTACTTAGCACCCAAAAGCTAGTCAAAGAGATCATCAATCCTGAGAAGAGGATACATGTTCTTGATGGTGACCTTGTTCAATTGATGATAATCAATGCACATACGAAGAGAACCATCCTTCTTGCAGACAAAGGGAACTGGTGTGCCCCATGGGGTTTTGCTAGGTCTGATGAAATCCTTGTCTAAAAGGTCTTTCAATTATTTATTCAACTCTTTTAGCTCAGCTGAAGCCATTTTGTAAGGAGGAATAGATATAGGTTGCATATCAGGAAGAAGATCAATACCAAAATCAATCTCCCACTCAGGAGGGATTCTCGGTGGGTCATCTGGGAACACTTCTAGATACTCACACACTACAGGGACTGACTGGATAGTCGGGCTTTTGAAAGTACCATCCTTAACCCTAACTAGATGGTACACCCAACCCTTAGAAATCATCTTCTAGCCTTAAGGTAGGAAATGAAATGACCTACAGGCACAGCTGAACTACTCTTCCATTCTAAGACTAGCTCACCGGAAATTTGAACTCTACTTCACGAGTTCTACAATTGACTGAGGCATAACATGCAAACAACCAATCCATGCTGAGGATAACATCAAAATCGGTCATGGATAACTCTACTAAATCTGGAGAGGTGACTTTCTGAAGGACTGTGACAGGGCAATTTCTATACACCCGTCTAGCTATAACTGAATCACCAACTGGAGTAGAGACTGAGAAGGGTTCTGACAAGATTTCAGGATTGACTTTGAAACTACTAGAAACATAGGGCGTCACAAAATATAGAGTAGCTCCTGGATGTAACAATGCATATACATCAAGGTGGAATACTCGTAACATACTAGTGACTACATCTTGGAAGACCTCTTACTCCTGACGGGATGCTAGGGCATAAAGTCTGTTTTGGCCCTATCCGCCACCTGTACTAGTAAATGCCCCCTGTTGAACTGGGTGTGCTGGTGGAGCTACTGAACTGGAGGTCGAGCCTTGGCCCCTATCATGACCCTATCTGGCTGCTGGTCAATCTCTAAGCATATGTCTGGGCTTCCTACACCCGAAACAAGCACCTGAACCTGCGAGGCACTGGCCCACGTGTCTCTAGCCACATTTTCTACACTCAGAAGGGTTGATCTCTATGGGTATGCTACTCTGGCCTCTCGAGCCTGATGCTCGTCCCCTCTGATCGCGCCTAGAGCTGGATGGCACACTCATAGCCGAAGGCACTGGGGTTGAAGATCTCAGATGGGACTACTGGTGGTTCCCACTTGGTCTCCACTGGTAGAATCCGAAGCTATCAATCCTGGCCCTCTTGGCCTCTCTCTCCTGCTCACTCATCTATACAGCCTCCATCTTCTGGGCGTACAGGACTATCCGAGCAAAGTCAATGTCCTGAAGCAGCATCACAGTCTGGCAATCCCTGACCAAGTAATCTACTATCCCATGTACAAACCTGCTCACTCGGGCTCTCTAATCCGCCACCATCTCAGGTGCATACTTGGACAGACGAGTGAACTCTAGGGCGTACTCCTAAACTGTCATCTTCCCTTACTTTAGATTCAAACTCAGTTGCTTTGATCTCCCTCATCTTACGAGGGAAGAACCTATCTAGACAAGTGGCATGAAACTCATCCCAACTGATAGGGCCTGCTCCAACTGCCCTACTATCTTTCCATTGTTTGAACCAAATGCGCACAACCCCCTTCAACTGGTACAAGGCTAAATCGGCGCACTCCTCCCCAGTCACCCCCATAATATGGGTGATCTTCAGAACCTCATTGATAAACTCATGTGGATCCTCATCTACCTTTGGCCCAAGGAACTCCGGAGGGTTCATCCTCAGAAAATCCCTAACTCTTGCCACCGCCGCATTCCCATTCTGAGGGACATGCACTACCGCCTGCTGATTGACCTGGGCGGTCAAGGCCTGGGCAAACATATGAATGGATACCCTGAACTCCACGTGGGAAACCAGCTCGGTACATGCTCCTCATGGACTGGTGGGGCCTAGTGAAGCCCGTCTCCATTGCCGTTCTCATGGTCATTCCCATTTCCATTTCTCCTTCCATTAACTCTACGGGGAGGCATGCTTCTGCAAATGCGTATAGTACGGGTTAGAAGGATGGAGAGACATCCATCGCACGACTTAGATCATGAAAGAAGGAAACATTTCTTAAATGTCTCGTAGCCTTTTCGTCATAAGTGTGGTGCACTTCACACCCATGAAAAACACTTTACTTAACATGGCTTTCAGACACCCTAGTACGCTTTAAAACCTAATGCTCTGATACCAAGTTTGTCACGATCTGAACATAGGCTCGAATCAAGACACGGGACAAAGTACCCCGAGAGGCTCCAAATTGACCCATGGCATGAACATAACATCTAACTCATCCAAATAAAATGGAAGATCAACATGAATAACATAGCAGAAGTTTAACCATAACATAACATATGAATTCATACATAAGTCTAAAGTTAAATACAAACTATGTCCGAAAAGCCTCTAATACTGACGAGTTGATGGGAAAAGACCCCAACTAACTCACTATAGTCTGAAAACTGAAAATACTGAACATTATCTGAATAGAAATGCCCTTGAAAGATGAGAACTCACCAACTCTAATCGGGAAGTACTAATGCTGGAAATCTGGCTCTCGGGGGGATTGAGTCTGGATATCGAAGCCTGTATCATAAAATGATACAACACAGAGTATGAGGTCTGTAAGTGGAATGTACCGAGTACGCAAGGTAAGTAAAACCGCTAAGTAAGTAAGATTATTAAACATAAATAGTATAAAACATAATCAAGATAAGATTCTGAGAGTAGGGCCTGCATGTTATTTTCTGAAATCATGATCTGAACATATCTTAATATCATAACTGGATCGAATGACCCAAAGCTAAAAGTTGATAATCATTAGTAAAATTGAACATTGGGTCAAACCTGCTGAAAACATAATATTGTGACTGATGAACATGCATAACTGAAATCATGAGGAATAATGGGAGACTCTTCATCTAACTGACATTACCATGATAGAGCTTACATGGTCTCGACTATCACACTCAAGTGGGCAGAGCCATCCAAAGCTTTTCCAGGGCTAAGGACGCTACCATGATATGGATATCAAGTTCAAAGCCCCTTGGGGGCAGGGGAAGTTCCAAGGGAGGTCCCAAAGTATATATGTAAACCTATGTTGGCGCATAGTTTTGAGGCACAAGGTTGATTGACCCTTAGCCTCTCGATGCTAGACACTACAACCAAAAACATGCATATGCTCTCCATCATTTTTCAACGAAGCTGAACCATCGTCTAATGATAAAGATGACTCATAACATGCATACATAAATCTGAAATCATAACTTGAAGAGCCTTGCATACTACAAGCAGAAAATAGTGGGAGTCTAGACTCCAAAATCATGTGGTAAGCTAATTCATGAAATCATAAAAATATGCTTGATCATATGGGCTTGCCCAATACTTACACATGCTTGAAATCAACTTGATTCATTTTGAAAGCATTGAACATAGACATGAGTATTTTGAAATCATACTTTCTTCATAAACATCTCTTCATACTTGAACACATATCTCATGGATCTCAACTTTCATGAACTTTCATGGATAGGCATCATACTTTAGAAAACTTGAAAACATAATTTATAATTTAAAACATTTTAAAATATAGCCCATTTATCATAATTCAATATTCAAAACATTCTTAGATCATACCCATGAACTTAGAGAATTCACACATTGGGTAAAAACCCCATAGAATCATCAATTAGAACTTTCATGAATTGAGAGGGGATTAGGAATGGGTGTGGACTATTGCACCCATTCATAGCCTTACAAACCTGAAAAGATCTGATTTCATAACTTCCTTGATTGCCCAATGAGAATTGAGGAAGAACTTTGAAGAAACTAGGCTTGATCACCTCTCAAACCTCTAAGCTTGCATGCATGAATTAAGATAGGCTTAGAATGACTTAACCCTTCTTAAAACATTTATTCTGAGCTTAAAACAACGTAGTTTACGCCTTAGGAATTACGAAAAAGCCCTTAATAAATTCGCAGGTAAAAACACACTGTCAGTGCCCACGAGGGACTGGACGACTCGTGGTCTGGGGGATGACTTGTCGTCTGCCTGTCATTACTTACACTGCCAAATTTCTTCTAAGGGTCACCACGAGGGACACCACAACTTGTGGTGTACCCGATGATTATTGTTATGACCCATTACCGACACTGTCGAATTTCTTCATCCTTCATATCACCCTTGACCACGGGTGATCTAATGGATCGTGGTGTTAACTATGACTCATGATCACACTCGTGGTTACCCCAAAATATAAAATTTCCAATCATAGTCAAACCCCTCCCCACGAATCACTTAACAACTCGTGGTGTTCCTGACGGGTCACTGGATGACTCGTCCTGTGACCTAGTGCAGAAAATCCTTTTTTCTCCATTTCAACTCCCGGATCTAATCTTAAGGTTTTTGGGGTATTATAGCCTATTTTTGAGAAATAAGTGGCACCCTATAGTTGGTCGAACAAGTCATCAATCCTAGGAAGGTGATACTTATTCTTGATAGTGACTTTGTTCAACTGACGGTAATCGATACATATTCGAAGAGTACCATCTTTCTTGCACACGAAAAGAATTGAAGCACCCTAAGGTGAAACACTAGGTCAAACGAAATCTTTATCTAGAAGATCTCTTAACTGTTCTTTTAATTTTCTTAACTTGGATAGATCCATCCTGTATGGTGGAACAGAGAGAGGCTGAGTATTGAAAAGAACATCTACTCCGAAATCTATTTCCCTATCAGGAAGGACTCTGGGAAGATCATTTGCAAAAGACCTCTAGAAACTCATTCACAACTGGAACTAACTGAAGGTATGGTGTCTCAACATTAGAGTCTCTACCTCTTACTAAGTGGCAGACACACCCCTTAGAAATTAGCTTTCTGGCCTTAAAGTATGAAATAAAACAACCCTTATGCATAATGGGACTGCCTTTCCAAACTAGGACTGACTCATTTGGAAATTAGAACTCTACTACTCGTTTCCTACAATTAACTGTGGCGTAATAGGAACACAACCAATATATGTCTTGGATGATATCAAAATCCACCATGTCTAACTCAACTAAGTCAGTGATGGTGTCTTTATGATGGACTGAAACTATACAATTTCTGTAGATTCTCTTAGCTAGGACTGACTCACCGACTAGAGTAGAAACATTAAAAGGCTCTAAGAGTTGTTTTGGGAAAATCTATAAATTGAAGGCTACATAAGGAGTCATAAAAGATAAAGTAGTATCTAGATCAAGTAAAGTATATACATTAATAGAGAATATTTTTAACATATAGTGAAAACATTTGGGGAGTCCTCCTGATCCTGGCAATTAGACATAGCATACAGACGGTTCTGACCTCCACCAGTCCCTGAAGTAGTGCCTTTTTTGGCAACTCTTCCTACTAAAAGGGTAGCCCTGCCTTGATGGACAATCCCTCAAGAAGTGGCCCTGTTGGTCGCATCCATAACTTTCATCTCTGCCGGAACGACACTCAACCAAGTGGCTCCTACCACACTTGCGACATGGAGGATGTTGAGGGGTTCTCTTAATTGTGCTACCCTATATTTGAGACCTCTGATTGTTCCTATTTCTTAGAGCAGGTGCACTAGTGGCTGACTGTGAATTTCCAGAGGATCTCTTCCGAAAGAAGGACCTATTACTGTTTCTATTACTCTATTGTGTGGTCTAATTACCAACTGACATTTTGCTCTTACTCTGATTCTCCTCTCCGTCCTTCTGCTTTTCCTCTTCTAGCTGTTGAGCATATACCATAAGTCTGGAGATATCCATGTCACTAATCAATAGTGAGCCCTTACACTCCTTCTCATACTTTCCCAACCCAAATACAAATTTCCTCATTGTGTCTTTCATATCTGGTACAATATTCGAAGCATACCTAGACAACTAAGTGAACTTAAGGCTATATTCTTTGATTCTCATGGTAACCTACTTCAAGTTCACAAACTCCTCTGCCTTCACCTCCTTCAACTTCTGAGAAAGAAGTGGTTCAAGAATGCCTCTTCAGAACTATCCCAGGTTGCTGGAGCTGTACTCTCACCCCATCTCTGCTCCCATTGATCATATCTACATTTGCAATATCCTTGAGCTGATACGAAGCAAATTCAAATCCTTCTGTTTCTGAGGCATCCATCGCCCTCAAAATCTTCCAAATGTCATTAATAAAATTCTGGGGGTCCTCATCAATTTTATACCCTGTAAACACTAGTAGGTTCATTCTTAGAAACTCCTTAATTCTCGATGCTCCTAACAATTCATGAGGATTGAAACTAGCTGGTCCTGAGCCCTGACGGCCTGACTGAGTTGCAACCAATTGGGTGAGCATATGGATAGCTCCCCTAAACTCTGTCTCTAAAGTGCTAACTCATGGAGGCTGAGGAACTGGAATTTCTGAAACCCTTCATTAGCAGCTGGTGCATTCTGGGCTCCAACACTAGCATCCTGAACTATAGTGTGTGCTCCATTCCTGATCTGCATCCTAGTCAAGGGTGGCAGACTTGTTGTATTATTTCCAGCAAAAACCTCAACATAGCAGCATTCCTATGATTAGTGATACAATTCGGAGGTATGGTTTACAGCACGTGAATGTACAAGTTAGGAGAAAATCTTCATAGAGTTAAACTCTATTGTACGAACTAGAGTATGAAAGAAGGCAGGTGCTTCCTAACGCCCTATAGTCTCCCAATTATATATGTGGCGTGCTTCACACCTATGAGAAGAACACTACTAGACGTGATTCATAGACATCCTAGGACTCTTTGAACCTAAAGCTCTAATACTAAGTTTGTCAAACCCCGAGCCTACACCCTGGGCCTTGCCGACACTCAGACCACCTAGTGGTCCAAGCGAACCCTTGGCTTGACTTAATATTAGCTAAGATTCATAATAAAATAAATATAGAAGCAATAACTGAAGTGAGCTCAATTTATTAAAATAACATATACTAACTGAAACTGAAAAATAATATTAAAAAGTAACATTTATGAGTCAACTCTCTAACTATTCTATGGAGTCTCTAATAATTAAAAGATAGGTGTTGGGACAAAGCTCCCAACGGCTACCTTAAGCTCTATTAAAATAAAATAAGCATAACTGAGACTCTTCAGATGTAGGAAGCTTCACCAAAGCTGAAAAGATGAGATCCTAGTGATGCATCTGCTGTTGATTCTGTCTACCTGAATCTACGTGATAATGAGATGAAATGCCAATTTACAGTATATAAAATGGCTGAATGAAACAATAGGTAAACAAGAGTATCTAAACTAATCCAGTAAATTGACTGAATCTGAAACCCTGAATGATATATCAAAACTCAAGTATGAAAGATGTGTAGACAGTTATGCAATAACACTATGCATCAAAACAAGCTCTGAAAATACATGTATACACACACACACACACTCTTTAGTTTGGAGTTTCTCATAATAGACATACATCATGAATGAGCGCATAATGTCCAACTTTTTGCCCAAGATGGGAGAGTTGTCCAATTCCTTGCCAGGGCAGAGATGAACTAAACTGTGGATCCATAATAAGTCCTTACCAGGGGCTGTCTGAGGAGTCACCCGAAGTAACAACACAATCCTAACCTACACTAGCTACGTAGTTCTGGGGCTTATAAGTTATCTGAACCCTTCACCCATCTTGGTGCTAAATAATCCTCGCAAAACTATGTTCATATAAATATGCCTATCTGAGGCAGCTAAAAACATCTTTTATAAAGCACTTTAGCTATAGTTATAATAGATGTTTTAAAAACTTTATTGAGCCTTGGGTCAAAAATCTATACTTTGGAAATTGGTGAGCTTCTATGCTTAAGATCTTTGTATAAAACTTGTGAGCCTCTATGCTCAAAATCTTTGAATTCACAAGATTAAGACTTTACTTAGCTTTTGAAAATCATGCCAGAAGCTAAACTTTTTGCCTAAAATCTCTTTATGAAAAACTCTCTAAAAATCTACTCAATTTTAGTTATGAAAATAATGCATTTATCTCATAATACAAAACTTTCAAAAATAATGACTTTCATGCAATTAGGTCTATGGGATAAGAGACATGAATCAAAATAAATCAACCAAGAGAGTAAGGATTATAATCAATAATCAAGATATACAAAGATACAACACAATATGGTGAAGAATTCAATCAATGAACAATTCAACTTATAGGAAAGAAGACCAAATCAAGAAATTAGGCAAAAACCCTAGTTTTAACTTCAATGGAATCTTTACTAGATGTACGACATGAGGAAGAATGAAATTTCTCACTATGATTAGCCTTACATACCTGGAACGAAGGACCCTTGACTCTAACTTAAAAATCCCTAGATTGAAGATGAAGAATCCTAACCTTCTTGGGAGCTTAATGAGTCTTGAATTTACATTGTTATGAGAAGGAATGAGAGTTTAGACTAATAAAACCCCTTAAATATCCACCTAAGGAATCCCAAAATAATCTAGTTTAGGTGGTAAAAATATAGAAAATTACTAAAATAATTCTGAAATTTCGTCTGAAGAAACTGTCGCATAGTGACGACGATTCATTTCCATGAGTCATCCGGTATGACTACGACTTGTGGTGACCTCTCATGGTCACCAAAGCATTTTGATCAGTTTCTGATCTTTATGTCACAGATAGATAGGATAAGTCGTCCCTTGTCTCAACAAGTCGTGACATCCACCTGTGACTGTTGGAGCCAAATCAGACACTTTTTGAACCTTAAACCACAACCAGATAGGATGGTTCATACTACTGTATGATGTATCTTTGTCATGATCCAAGTTTGCACCCTGGACATGACACGGTATTTAGAGTCATGGATGACCCCAAGTTACCCATGGCATAACATATAACCAACATAATGAAATTTGAATAGAAAGAAATTTAGTGGAAGTACAAGCATCATTCATTCTAAGAAATATAAATATTTCAAACTGTCACTAATTGTCAAAAATAGAATACCATAATTATGTCTGAAAGCATCTACTAACGATGAGTTTCTGGGATAAAAGCCTTAGCTAACTCGAATATCTGCAACTAAAACTGAAAATGACTAGCACTGAAGATGAAAGCTACGATCCTAGGGAGATGAGGACTCACCAAAGATTAATGCTGGTGCTGAATTTGAAGGAGAACTAACCGAGTTGCTGGGACTGAGAACCTGAACCTATATCATAAAATGATATAGCATAGGAGGTATGCATCAATATGTTGAATGTACTGAGTATGCGAGATATAAGTTAAACATAGGAACATTGAAAATCTGCAAACTATACTGACAAGACATGCAATGACCATATCTAGAATCATAAGTACTGAAAGAATCTGAAATCTGATAATACTATAAGTACTAATAACTGTCTGAAGGTCATATGCATATCCTGAAATCTAGAAGACTGAACTGAACTGGACTGGGTTGTATTATGGGAGAGACTATAACTGGCATGCAACCACATGAGCTAAACATGGAGTCTGATGTATACCCCTCATCGGAGAAGGCCCACTATACCTTGCCAGGGTATCGTAGCTGAACTGAGTGATCACTGTCTGGGGCCTGTTCGGGCTAATAACCTAAGATAGTGACATAGTTCTGGGAATCTGGGTTCGCTGAACCCGGGCTCGCTCAGTGCCAAATACTACTCCCAACTAGAAATCCTATATGAGTCTAACTATGATGATAGCTCAAAACTGGTGTCCTAAGACTAAGTCAGAACTACTTATCTGGAAGTGTCTTGAGCATCTGAGGACCTAAAAGAAACTATGTTCTAAGACTTGTTAGAGTTGCTTTATCTGAAAGCGTCGTAACTGTCTAAAGAACAAATATTAAGATGATAAACTGATATTATTGAGTTTACTGAGTTTTCCAAAAGACTGGTAAAAATCAAACTGACCAGCTGACCATTCGGGGAAATACTAAGTTCATTCAACAATCTGGAAATACTAACTTTAAATTGAAACATACATGTTGAGGAATTTTGTTAAAATAGTATTTCATGAAAAATATAATTTCTAGAATTTTAGGCTAGGGTTACTAAAGAATTTGGGACACAAAGGTGAGAGGAAACCTTTGTTGAAGTCCCACATACCTAAAGAAGATTTTCCATAAGAAAATCCTTGAGATTCTGAGAAGAAATCGAAACCCTTGTTCTTGCCTTGGACTTTCTGTTTGAGTTTTCACGGAGGAATTCCAAGAGAGAGGTAGGAATGAGGGAGGAATGTCGTATATCCCTCTAAATTGATCAAATATATTCACAAAATGACATAGTTTAGGGATCAAAAGAGTGGGAATATACGAGAATACCCATGGGTAAATAATTTGAAATCTGAAACTCCTGGGTCGCGACGCATCTGACGGGACAAGTGACGGACCGTCGCAAGCCTGACGGTCTATCATCTCCACTGTCGGGCTTAAAAATAATTACCCTAAACTTTGCCCTAAGTGATAGTCAGGGTGACGGGATGTTAGTCACTTGACAAACCGTCATCCTCTACGTCGGCCTTAAGAAGATGACCTGGAGTTCTTGACCTAAGTGACGGTTGGCATGACGGGCCGTCACTTATTTGACAGTTTGTCGGTAGCTCCATCGACCTAAAGCTAAAGAGACCCAACCTCAACGGACCCAGTGACAGTGTCATTTGTCTGATGGCCGTCAAATCCACCATCTGAGGTGCGATGAGCCGTCACTTCCCCCGTCACTCCAGCACCAGGTCTGCAACTGTGATTCTTTTACTGCAACATTTCACTGCGGAGTCTGAGGTGTTACAATATCTTCCCCTTGGGAATATTCATCCTTGAATGGAGGCTAACTAGGCTGAAAAGGGTAGGGAAGGAGCTACAATCCCAAAACTGAGAACTATAGACTGAAATTAATGGAGTGACTGGCTCCAGACTGAAATACATGACTGGGCTGAATTCATAAATTGTAACCACATGCTATGACATGAAAGGAACTGATAGGCATGATCTTAACAAGAAACTAGATAGAGTTCTAAGGAGGAAACCTGTACTAAAAGCTGAAACTGAGCTGGAAGGGAATAAGTGAATGTACTTAGCCATCATGTCCTCTTCTGCTTCTTATGTAGCTTCATCAACTAGTTGTTTCCTCCATAAGACCTTTACTGAAGTGACTTCCTTATTTCTCAACTAACGTGACAGTCTAGAATTTGAACAGGAACATCTTCGTAAGAGAGACTATCCTTTACACCCATACTCTCTAATGGTACAACTGAAGCCATATCACCGATGCATTTCTTTAACAAAGACACATGAAAAATTGGGTTCACGATGCTAACTCTGCAGGCAACTCCAGATCATAAGCCATATTGCCAATGCATCTCAGGATTCTGTGGGGACCAATATATTTGGGACTGAGATTTCCTTTCTTCTTGAATCTCATCACCCCTTTTATAGGTGAAATTTTCAAGTATACCTAATCATCCACAGTAAACTCCAAATATCTCCTCCTTACATCTACATTCGATTTTTGTCGACTTGGAGCTATTTGCAGTCGTTCCTTGATAAGTTAAACCTTCTACAGGGCCTCATGTACTGACTCAGGTCCTATCAAGGTAGTTTTACCAACCTCAAACCACCCTATAGGAGATCTACACCTCCTACCAGATAATGCCTCGAACGGGGCCATCTGAATACTAGAGCGGTAATTTTTGTTGTATGCAAATTCAATGAAAGGTAGGTGATCATCCCAACTACCCTTGAAGTTGATCACACAAGCCTTCAACATATCCGCCAATGTCTGAATCATCCGCTTAGCCTGTCCATCGGTCTATGGGTGGAAAGTCGTGCGGAGCTTGAGTTGAGAACCAAGTCCTTTCTGAAAAGACTTCCAGAAGTATGAAGTGAACTGAGTACCCTTATCTAAGATAATGGACAAGGGAACCCCATGTAGTCTGACTAACTCCTGGATGTACAGTCTAGCATAATCCTCTACTAAGTATGTGGTCTTAACTGGTAGAAATGTGTCGACTTAGTCATCTGGTCTACGAAGTCACGTTGTCGGCGAGTACGAGGTAGGCCTGTGATAAAGTCCATATTCACTTCTTCCCACTTCCAAGTAGGAATATTAATATCCTGATTCATAACCACAGGTCTTTGATGTTCAACCTTGACCTGCTGACGATTTGGACACTTAGCCATGAATTCTGCAATGTCCTTCTTCATGCCATTCCACCAGTAGATTTCCTGTAGATCATGGTACATCTTGGTGGCATGGGTGGATGGATTACCTGGTGCTGTGAGCTTCCATTAGTATCTGCTGCCTCAAATCATCCACATCTGGAACACACAACCTGCCCTAGTAACGGAGCACACCATCTCCCTCTTTAGAGAATGCTTCCACCTCTTTCCTTAGGACTTATTTCTTTAGCTTGAGAAAAATTGGGTCTTCATCCAGCTTTGACTTAACCTCCACCACCAGGGAGGATTCTGACCCACTCTAGACTACAACTCCACCATCTGCTGACTCAACCAACTGGACCCCTAACTGAGCCAGTCTGTGAACATCTCTAACCAGTTCTTTCTTATCATCCTTAAAATGAGCAACACTCCCCATAGACGATCTGCTGAGGGCATCAACCACTACATTGGCCTTACCTCGATGATACAAAGCGCTCATGTCATAGTCTTTCAACAACTCTAAGCACCTTCTCTGATGCAGATTCAAGTCTTTCTGGCTGAACATATACTGTAAACTCCTGTGATCAGTAAAAACATCCACCTGAACCCCATAAAGATAGTGCCTCCAAATCTTCAAAGTGAACACTACCATTGCCAATTCAAGATCATGAGTTAGATAGTTCTTCTCATGAACTTTGAGCTGTATAAAACTGTAAGCTATAGCTTGACCATGCTGCATCAAAACACAACCAAGGTCAAATCTGGAGGCATCATAGTAGATCACAAACCCTTCTGAACCTTCAAGAGTCAGAACTGGGGCTGTGGTGAGTTGAGTCTTCAGCTCCTGAAAGCTCCTCTCACATGCATCAGACCACTTAAACTTCACCTTCTTCTGAGTTAGTTTGGTCAAATGGGAGGCAATAGAGGAGAACCTTTCAATGAACTGTCTGTAATAGCCGACTAAGCCTAAGAAACTCTTAATGTATGATGGAGAAGTGGGTCTTGGTCAGTCCTTGACTACCGCTATCTTTTGAGAATCCACCTGAATACCCTCTTTAGGATCCACATGGCCAAGGAAGGAAACTAATTTCAGCCAGAATTCACACTTGCTATATTTAGCGAATAATAAGCAGTCCTCGAGAGTTTGCAAAACTATTCTCAGATGATTTGCACGCTCCTCCTCTATTTTGGAGTAAACCAAAATATCATCTATAGTGATAATAACGAACATGTTAAGGTACGGCTTGAATACCCTATTCATCAAATCCACAAAAGCAAAAGGAGCATTACTTAGTCTAAAAGACATAATATGAATTCATAGTGATCATACCGAGTTCTGAAGGCTATTTTTGAAATGTCACATTCTCTGACCCTGAGCTGGTGGTATCCTAATTTGAGATCTATCTTGGAAAAATAACTAGCTCCCTGAAGTTGGTCAAACAAGTCATCAATCCTTAGTAGAGGATAACTATTCTTGACTGTGACTTTGTTCAGCTGACGGTAGTCGATGCACATTTTAAGTGTACCGTCTTTTGCACGAATAGGACTAGGGCACCCCACGAAGAGATACTGGGCCTGATGAAGCCCTTATCTAGAAGGTCTTTCAGCTATTCCTTCAACTCCTTAAGCTTAACTGGAGCCATTATGTAAGGAAGAATAGAGATGGGATAGAAATCTGGAAGAAGGTCAATGCAGAAGTCTATTTCTCGCCCGGGAGGGACTTTGGGAAGAATTCGGGAAACACATCAGGAAACTTACTTATAATTGGAACTAACTAAAATGTCGGGGTCTCAGAACTAGAATCTTTGACCCTAACCAGGTGATATATATACCCCTTTAGAGATCATCTTACTAGCCTAAGTTATGAAATGAAACGACTCTTAGACGCTGAAGTACTATCCTTCCACTCTAGGACTGGCTCATTAGGAAACTGAAACCTGATGACCCTAGTTCTGCAATTAACTGAAGCATAACAAGAATGCAGTCAGTCCATGCCAAGGATGAGGTCGAAGCCGACTATATCTAGCTCTACTAGATCAACTGAGGTGACTTTATTCAACACTATGATCAGATAATTTCTATACACTCTGCTAGCTCTAACTAACTCACCCCCGAAGTAGAAACTGAAAATGGCTCTGAGAGGATTTTTGGACTTATATCAAACTGAACAGCAATGTAAGGAGTCATGAAGGAAAGTGTGGCTCATGGATCTAATAAATCATACACCTATCTGAAAAAGATGTAACATACCAGCCACTATGTCAGATGAGTTCTCTTGGTCCTATCGGTAGGATAAAGCATAGAAGCAGTTTTGGCACTGACCGCCACCTGTACCTGAGGTGGTACCCTACTGAGCTAGATGACTTAGCAGAGCTACTGATGTGGTGGACTGGGCCTTTCCCCATCCTATTGACGGGAAATCCCTCAATCTGTGACCCAGCTGGCCACACCTAAAACAACCATCCCTGCCAACACGGAACTCCCCTGGATGATTCTTACCACACTTAGGACATGCTGGAAAAGTTCGGCTGCTAGAGACATGGCTCTGGGATTGGGAGCCTGATGTCCCACCCCTCTTATCTTTACGGGGCCTAAAAGATGGAGCACTGGCTGAGTAAGGTGCTGGAGGCCTCTATTGCTATTACTGGCGGTGATTAACATCGCCTGACCTTTGCTGGGAGTACTCAAACTTACCGGTTCTGGCCCCTTTACTCTCTTTCTCTATCTCCTTCTACTTTTCTGCCTCTATCTGCTATACATGAATGATGATGCTGGAGAGGTCTATGTCCTTAATAAGCATGGCGGTCATGCACTCCTTGACTACCAGGTATGAGACTCCATTAACAAATTTGAGTGTGCGAGCTCTAGGCTTAGAAACCATTTCTGGAGCATATCTCGATAGTTGAGTGAACTTTACTGCATATTCCTGTGTTGTCATGTTGTTCTGCCTCAACTTCATAAATTCAGCAGCCTTAGCTTATCTCAACTCTGGGGGAAAGAACCTGTCTAGGAATGTTGTAATGAACTCATCCCATTCTATCGGACTTACATCATTTTTCCTTCCTTCCTTCCATTACTTGTACCAAATCTGAGCTACCCCTTTCAGCTGGTAGGCAGCCACATCAGCACTTTCTGTAGAGGTAACACCCATGAGTTGGGTAATCTTTTGCACTTCATCAATGAATTCCTGCGGGTCTTCATCAACCTTAGACCCGTAAAATGCTGGGGGATTCATTTGAGTAAAATCCCGAACTCTGGCAACAGCTGTAGACCTATTTATATTCACTAGCACCACGACATTCTGATTCACCTGGTTGGTCACCGCCTGAGCTAGCATTTGGATAGCAGTTCAAAATTCTACGTGGAACACCTGGTCATCCTGAGGGGTTGCGGGAGCTGGTGGGCTTAGTTGGTTAACATTTTCGGTCCTCCTTCCGTTTCCCCTTTTTGAGGCATTGTTAACTGAAAAGGGTAAAGCACGAGTTAGGAGGATAATTTTTAGAGATTAAACTCTATGCACAATAAGAATAATGAAGAAAAGGTAATCTTCATAAGAACGCCTTGTAGCCTCCTCCTCATAAGTGTGGCGCGCTTCACACCTATGAAAAAGACTCTGCTAGACGTGGCTTTTAGACATCCTAGGATACTCTAAACTTGATACTTTGATACCAAGTTTGTCACGACCTGAGTTTGCACCTTGGACATGACACAGTACTTAGAGTCACGGATGACCCCAAGTGAACCCAGCATATAACCAATATAATGAAATTTGAGTAGAAAGAAATTTAGTGAAAGAACAGCATCATTCATTCCAAGAAATATAAATATTTTAAACTGACACTAATTGTCAAAAATAGAATATCATAATTATGTTTGGAAGCCTCTACTAAAGATGAATTACTGGGACAAACCCCCCAACTAACTCGAATGTCTGCAACTAAAACTGAAAATGACTAGTACTGAAGATGAAATCTATGGGACCTCTTGAGATGAGGACTCACCAAAGAGTACTGTTGTGCTAAATTCAAAGGATAACTAACCGCGTTGCTGGGCCTGAGAACCTAAACCTATATCATAAAATGATATAGCATAATAGATATGCATCAACACATTGAATGTACTGAGTATGCAAGATATAAGTTAAACATAACATTACTGAAAATCTGCAACTGTACTGGCAAGATGTGTAATGACCATATCTAGAATTGTAAGTACTGAACTGTAAGTATTAATAACTATTTGAAGGTCATAAGCATATCCGAAATCTGGAAGATTAAACTGAACTGGATACTATGACTGTATTGGATTGAGTTGTATTGTGAGAGAGACTATAATCGACATGTAACTACATGAGATAAACGTAGTGCAATGCCCCAGAAACTCAAAGCCTAGATTCGGGACTTAAATTAGACAAAACTGGAAAATCTGCACCAGGTCACAGAACAAGTCGTTCTGTGACCCGTGGGTGGTGACCACGAGTCGTTAAGTGACTCGTGGTGAGGCCTGTAGACTTAGTGAACATTTTTGGAGAATAAGGTGACCACGAGTGTGACCACGATTCGTGGTCAACACCACGATTCGTGATATGACCCATGGTTTAGGATAAATTTTAGACTGGGAAAAATGTTAGGAAGTGTACCCAACGGGTCCTCACCATGACTTATTTGGGACGTCACGAGTCGTGGTGTCACCCGTGGATACTCCAAGGATTTTTAGGCAGTGTAGTCCATGAGAGGTGACCAACAGGGGTTTCTAGGCAGTGTATCTCACAAGTGTGACCACAGGTCATGGTCACTGACCACAACCTATTAGGTCACCCGTGGGGACTGATGATCAGTTTTCACCTGCGAGATTTCAAGGGTCATTCAGTAATTTTTTACCCTCCTAGACTCTAAACTACATCGTTTTAAGCATATTTTTAGATTTATTAAAGGGGTTAAACGGTTTCTTTCCTTATTCTCCCCGTACAAACTCTTAGAAATCATCGTAGAACTTCTCTTACAGCTTTTCAGAGCAAGAGCTAGGGCAACCTTTTCTCCTCAATTTCTCAAGAAAATTTGTCGGCTTCTTCACTGGGTATGTAGGAATTCAACAAGAGAATAGTTTTTCCCTTGTGTCCCCAAATTCCTCCCTATTTCTCTCTATTAGTTGTACCCCTGAAACTACTGAATGTTAAGAAATTGCTAGTCATACTTTGCCTAAATTATGTGGAATAGTATACCATGTTAATTATAGATATTTTTCACCAGTTCGTGACTGAAACAATGTTAAATCTTGTGAAGTGAAATTTAGCCCTATTTCTTGAACTAGCAAATCTTGAATTTTGCAATAGTGTTTGAATATTGAAATTTTTCTTGATTTTATCAGTGTTGGGGACTCCCATGTTGTTAGTAGCATTGAAACTAAATCAGATTATTATCAGTTCAGTTTTAGCCAAAAATGTTAGAATTCTCGGTGTCAATCAGAAATGTCAACTGATCAGTTTGATTATAGAAATTTCTGAGGTGTCTGCAGTACCTCCTAGATATCAGAATCAGATTTAGAATTTAGTTTTTATCGGTCCTCTAGGTGTTCATGACACATTAAATAAACAGCTCTGACTAGCCTTAGGACCCCAGTTTTAGATTTTAATTTGTTTTGTAGACGGTTATGACGCTTCCAAATAAGTAGCTCTGACCAGTCCCAGAATCTAATTTAAGAATCTGGTCTGATAAGGCTCTCAAGGTATTTTCAGAAATGTATCCCTGACTAGTCTTGGCCCAGTTTTGAGTTATCAGCTTAGTAGTCAGTCTAGACCATCCAGATAGAGTAGGACTTAGCACTGAGTAGGCCGGGGTTCCAGTGCACCCAAGTTCCCAGAACTACGTTGCCACCATAGGTTTCAATTTTATTAGGTTGATGGCCCCAGAATCTTGTGATTACCCAGTTCATGCCTTTATACCCTGGCAAAGTATTGGGTCCTACTGATGGGGTGTATACATCGGACTCCATGTATAGCTCGCGTGGTTATATGTCGGTTATAGACTCTTCCACTAGTCAGTTCTGTCCAGTTTCAGTTCAGTGCAGATCAATATTCCAGATTCAGAACATGCTTTGATCATCATACAGGGTCTTTCAGACCATCTCAGTTATTTTAGTCATTCAGTTCAGTAGCTTTAGTCAGTCCTTGCATGTCTTTTCAGTTTAGCATTTTTATTCCACTGTGTTATGTTTCTCTCACTTACTCAGTACATTCAAAGTACTGACGCATATTTTTTATGTTGTATTGTTTTATGATACAGCTGCAAGATCTCCATTTTAAGTCTCCACCCCAGTTGGCGAGTCAGTTAGAGCCAACCGAGCATATAGAAACTACCCGGTCATAGTTTTTAATAAAGTCATTCCAGCTGACCTTTTAAAGCTAGACATGGTCGACTTTGACCTCATTCTTGGCATGGATTGGTTACACTCCAGGTATGCCTCAGTTGACCGCAGAACTAGGGTCGTTAGGTTTCAGTTACCTATTGAGACAACTTTAAAATGGATGGGCAGTAGTTCAGCGCCTAAGTGTAGGTTTATTTCCTACCTTAAGGCCGGGAAGATCATATCTAAGAGATGTATCGACCATTTATTTCGGGTCAAGGATTCTGACTCTGAGACCCCAACTATCCAGTCAGTCCCTGTTGTTAGCAAATTTCCAGATGTGTTCCCCGAAGATCTTCCCAGAGTTCCTCCTGAACGGGAAATTAACTTCAGTATAGACCTTATTCCACATACTTAGCCCATCTTCATCCCTCCTTATAGAATGGCCCTGGATGAACTTAAGGTGTTGAAGGAGCAGCTAAAATATCTTCTTGATAAGGGTTTTATCAGACCAAGCATCTCTCCCTGGGGTGCTCCAGTGCTTTTCGTGCAAAAGAAAGATGGTACCTTCAGAATGTGCATCGAATACCATCAGTTGAATAAGGTCACAGTTAAGAACAGGTATCCCCTACCCAGAATTGACGACCTATTTGACCAACTTCAGGGAGCCAGTTGTTTCTCCAAAATAGATCTCAGGTCGGGGTATCACCAGCTAAGAATCAGAGAGTGTGACATACCGAAAATAGCTTTCAAGACTCGGTATGGTCACTACGAGTTTGTGGTTATGTCCTTCGGACTAACAAATGCCTCAGCAACCTTTATGGACTTGATGAACAGAGTCTTTAAGCAGTATCTAGATATGTTCGTCACTGTATTTATCGATGACATTTTGGTATACTCCAGAAATGAGGAAGAGCATGTTAATCACCTGAGGATAGTGCTTCAGACACTCAGAGACCACCAGCTGCTCACCAAGTTCAGCAAATATGAATTTTGGTTGAAGTCCATGACTTTCCTGGGTCATGTGTTCTCGAGTGAGGGAATTCAGGTTGATCCTCAAAAGATAGCAGCAGTAACAGACTGGCCCAAACCTACCTCCCCAATCGAAATCAGAAGTTTCTTGGGTATAGCCCGGTATTACCGACGCTTTGTGGAGGCTTTTCTTTTATAGCATTCCCTCTGACTAGGCTGACTCAGAAGAAGATGAAATTTTAGTGGTCAGATTCATGTGAGAAGAGTTTCCGGGAGTTAAAAACTCGACTCACTACCGCTCTAGTGTTGACCCTACCAGAAGGATCAGATGGATTTATGGTATGTTGCGATGCTTCCAGAGTTGGACTCGATTGTGTTCTAATGCAGCGGGGCAAGATGATAGTCTACACCTCTAGACATCTCAAAGTTCATGAGAAGAATTATCCAACTCATGACTTGGAATTGGCAGCGGTGGTGTTTGCGTTGAAAATATGGAGACACTATATGTACGGGGCTCACATGGATGTTTTCACCGACCACAAAAGCCTTCAGTATGTATGAAGTTAGAAGGACCTAAATCTTCATCAGAGAAGGTGGTTAGAGCTCCTGAAGGATTATGACATGAGCGTATTATATCACCCGAGAAAAGCCAATGTGGTGGCTGATGCCCTCAGCAAAATTTCTATGGGTAGCGTGACTCATGTTGAAGAAGGAAAAAATGAGTTGATGAAAGATATTCACCAGCTAGCTCGATTAGGGGTGCAGTTGGTTGATTCATCTAAAGGTGGAGTGGTAATGCGAAGCAGGTCAGATTCCTCTTTGGTTGTCGAAGTTAAGCCCAAACATGATGAAGATCCCATTTTACTTCAACTTAAGGAAACAGTTCTCGGGAAAGAGGTTGAGGCTTTCTCCAAAGGGGGAGATGGCGCGCTCCGACGTCGGTGACTTGAGACAGTAGGTATTGGATGAGGCACACATCTTGAGATACTCCATCCACCCTGGTGCTACTAAAATGTACTATGATTTGCAGGATATTTACTGGTGGAACAGCATGAAGAGAGACATCACTGAATTCATAGCGAAGTGCCCAAACTGCCAGCAAGTCAAGGTAAAGCACCAAAGACCAGGAGGTATGACCCAGGATATTAGCATACCCATGTAGAAGTGGGAAAAAGTAAATATGGACTTTATTATGGGTCTACCTCAAACTAGTCATCAACACGATTCTATCTGGGTAGCAGTAGACCGGATGACTAAGTCAGCATATTTCCTCCCAATTAAAACTACAGATTCAGTTGAGGACTATGCTAGGCTTTATTTCCGAGAGTTGATCAGACTTCATGCGCTACCATTATCCATTATTTCAGACAAAGGTACCCAGTTCACCGCGCATTTCTGGAAGTCTTTCCAGAAGGGACTTGGCACCCTGGTCAAGCTCAGCACAACTTTTCACCCGCACACAGATGGGCAAGCTGAGCGGACTATTCAGACCCTAGAAGAAACGTTGAGAGCGTGCACGATAGATTTCAAGGGCGGTTGGTATGATCACTTACCTCTTATTGAGTTTGCATACAACAACAGCTACCATTCTAATATCCAGATGGCTCCGTTTGAGGCATTGTATGGTAGAAGGTACAGGTCTCCTATTGGGTGGTTTGAGGTTGGTGAAGCTACTATAATTGGGTCAGACTCGATCATAAAGCTATGCAGAAGGTACAGCTCATTAGAGAAAGATTAAAACAGCTCAGAGCCGTCAGAAATCTTATGTTGATGTGAGGAAAAGAGAATTGGAGTTTGTTGTGGATGACTGGGTCTATCTGAAAATTTCGCCCATGAAAGGGGTGATGAGATTTGGGAAGAAGGGAAAGCTAGTCCGAGATATATGGGACCCTACAGAATTATAAGGCGAATTGGCAAGGTAGCTTATGAGATGGAATTACTTTCAAAGTTGGCATCTGTGCACCCAGTATTCCATGTGTCACTATTAAAGAAGTGCATCGATGATCCAACCTCAATTGTGCCATTGGACAGTGTGGGAGTGAAAGATAGTCTCTCATACGAAGAGGTTCTAGTCCAGATCCTTCACCGTCAAGTTCGTAAGATGAGGAACAAGGAAGTAGCTTCGGTTAAATTCTTGTGGAGGAATCAGCAGGTTGAGGGAGCTATATTGGAGGCTGAAGCGGATATGATGGCTAGATACCCTCATTTGTTCCCTTCTGACTCAGTTTCAGTTTAAGGTATCAACTCCTTCCCCAAAACTGCTTTTAGTTCATATGCCTCAATTTCTTTCATGTAAATGAACATGTGCATGATTAGTGAATTCAATTTAGACTTGTGATTCAGTTCAAAGATAGTCATTCCGCTAGTTTTCAGCTTTCATGATCAGTATTTGTGTATAAAGATTGCCATTCTTTGCTTTCCTGTGTGTTTTCCAATATTTGAGGATGAATGTTTCCCAAGGGGGAGATATTGTAATGCCCTGGAAACTCAAAGAATAGACCAGGGACTTAAATTAGAGAAAATAGAAAAATTTGCACCAGGTCACAGAACGACTCGTTCTGTGACCTGAGGGTGGTGAATCGTTAATTAACTCGTGGTGAGGCCTGTAGACTTAGTGAAAATTTTTAGAGAATAAGGTGACCACGGGTGTGGCCACGAGTAGTGGTAAACACCACAAGTCATGATATGACCCGTGGTCTAGGATAAATTTTAGTTCGGGAAAAATGTTAGGTAGTGTACCCAACGGGTCCTCACCACGACTCATTTGGGACACCATAAGTCGTGGTGTCACCCGTGGGGACTCCGGGGATTTTTGGGGAAGTGTAGTCCACGAGAGGTGACCACAAATCGTGGCCACTAACAATGACTCATTAGGTCCCCCGTGGTGACCAACAGGGGGTTCCAGGCAATGTGCCTCATGAGTGTGACCATGAGTCGTGGTCACTGATCATGACCCGTTAGGTCACCTGTGGGGACTGACGATCAGTTTTCACCTGTGAGTTTTCAAGGGTCTTTAAGTAATTTTCTACACTCCTAGACTCTAAACTAAGTTGTTTTAAGTATATTTTCAGATTTATTAGAGAGGTTAAACGGTTTCTTTCCTCATTCTCCCTATCCAGACTTTCAGAAATCATCGTAGAACTTCTCTCAGAGCTTTTCAGAGCAAAAGCTACGGTAACCTTTTCTCCTCAGTTTCTCAAGGAAATTCTTTGGGCTTCTTCACCGGGTATGTGGGAATTCAACAAGGGAATATTTCTTCCCTTGTGTCCCCAAATTTCTCCCTATTTCTCTCTATCAGTTGTACCCCTGAAACTACTGAATGTCAAGAAATTGTTAGTCATACTTTGCCTAAATCATGTGCAATATTATACCATGTTAATTATAGATATTTTCCATCAGTTCATGATAGAAACAATTTTAAATCTTGTGAAGTGAAATTTAGCCCTATTTCTTGAACTAGCAAATCTTGAATTTTGCAATAGTGTTTGAATATCGAAATTTTGCTTAATTTTATCAATGTTGGGGACTCCCATGTTGTTAGTAGCATTGAAACTAAATCAGATTATTATTAGTTCAGTTTTAGCCAAAATTATTAGAATTCTCAGTGTCAGTCAAAAATGCCAACTGATTAGTTTGACTATAGAAATTCCCGAGGTGTCTGTTGTACCTCCCAGATATCAAAATCAGATTTAGAATTCTATTTTTATTGGTCCACTAGGTGGTCACGACACTTTAGATAAACAGCTCTGACTAGCATTAGGACCCCAGTTTCAGATTTAGTTTGTTCGGTAGAAGGTTACGATGCTTCTAGATAAGTAGCTGTCACCAGTCCCAAAACCTAGTTTTAGAATCTAGTCCGATAAGACTCTTAGGGTGCTTTCAGATATGTATGCCTGACTAGTCTTGGGCCCCAGTTTCGAGCTATCATCTTAGTAGTCAGTCTAGGACTATTTAGATTTGGAGTTAGTTGGGGGCTTATCCCAGCAACTCATCAGTCATAATGACTTTCAAACGCTGATTGGTTTTGTTTCAGACTTATAGTTTCGTTCTAATGTTTTCAAATATTATAAACCATCTTTATTTCTCTAAAAGTATTTATATTTTTGCCTTAGACTTCCACTGTATATATTTTCATGCTACTCAGAATGCTAGTGTTTGATAGACCAGGGGTTGACTTGGGGTTACTTGTGACTCAAAGTACTGTGTCCCGTCCATGGTGTAAGCTTGGGGCGTGACACGTAGAGTCCGATGTATAACCTCCATCAGAGAAGGCCCACTATACCTTTCCAGGATATATTAGCTGAACTGAGTAATCACTATCTGGGGCCCATTTGGTCTAATAACCTACGGTGGAAACGTAGTTCTAGGAACCTGGATATGCTGAACCCCGGCCCGCTCGGTGCTAAGTATTACTCCCAACTGAAAATCCTATATGAGTCTAACTGTGCTAATAACTCAAAATTGGTGTTCTAAGACCAAGTCAAAACTACTTATCTGGAAGTGTCTTGAGTGTTTAAGGACCTGAGAGAAACTATGTTCTAAGACTTTTCAGTGCTGCTTTATCTGAAAGCGTCGTAATTGTCTAAAGAACGACTATTAAGTTGATAAACTAATATTACTAAGTTTACTGAGTTTTCCAAAAGACTGGTAAAATTCAAACTGACCAGCTGACCATCCAGGGAAATACTAAGTGCATTCAACAATCTGGAAATACTAACTTTAAATTGAAACATATATGCTGAGAAATTTTGCTCAAATATTATTTCATGAAAAATATAACATTTCATACTAGCTATTAAATCAGACAAGAGTTCAGCCCAATAATCATATTAAAATCGATAAGTTATGAGGCATTTACAAGTTGAAAATAACATTTTTGTTATAATATGATATTAGACATGGAAACTAAAAATATTGGGGAGATAAGGAATTCCAACAACTGAAAAGAAACCCTAGGTCATAATTTCTAGAATTTTAGGCTAGGGCTACTGAAGAATTTGGGACACAAAGGTGAGAGGAAACCTTTGTTGAAGTCTCACATACCTAAAGAAGATTTCCTGTAAGAAAACCCTTGAGAGTTTGAGAAGAAATTGAAACCCTTGTTCTTGCCTTACACTTTCTGTTTGAGTTTTCACGGAGGAATTATAAGAGTGAGAGGTAGGAATGTTGTATATCCCTCTAAATTAATGAAATATATTTCCAAAATGGTGTAGTTTAGGGAAAAGAGTGGGAATATATGAGAATACCCCTGGGTAAATTTCTTAAATCTGAAACTCCTGGGTCGCGATGCATCTGACAGGACAAGTGATGGACCGTCATAGGATTGAAGTCAAAAACCAGTAGGAAACAGAAATTTTCCCACAGAACGGGCCATACCACAAGCCATGGTAAGGGACCATGAGTCGTGATGTGGCTCGTGGTGAGCAATCAAGGTCCTGTGATTCCCAAATACCACGAGTTAAGGGAAGGCTATAACACCTTGGACTTCGGAGTGAAATGTTACAGCAAAAGAATAACAGTTGCAATGGTGCTGGAGTAACGGAGGAAGTGACTACCTATCACACCTCTGACGATGGATCTAACGGCTGTCAGACAGAAGACGGACAGTCACTAGGTCCATCGAGGTCAAGTCTCTTCAGCTTGAGGGCGGAGGAGCTGTCGACGGATCATCAAATGAGTGATGGCCCATCATGCCAACCGTCAAGTCTATCTCCTTAAGGCCGACGGAGAGGACGACGGTGTGTCAAGTGAGTGACGGCCCGTCACCTTGACCATCACTTAGGGAAAAGTTTTGGGGCAATTATGTTTAAGCCCGACGGTGGAGATGACGGACCGCGTCTAGGATCTGATCTTAGGGACTTTTGGGAGTGTTACAACTCAGCATGTGATTTTTTCCCTACTTTGGTGAATGAAAAAAAAAGGGTTCTTCTGATGATTGATAGACGAAGACCGTCTTGATTGAAAATTCATCATTGTTAAATTGATTATTCAGTATTTAGCTCAATAAATGGTGCAATTACCTTACATACTCAAATCACACAATTTCAATTATTTGAATATGTTTAGTGATGTTGCCCTTATTATCCATATTGATACTTATAAGTAAGATGGGAACGCACTTGGAACACTTAGGGGACACAATCAGGTACACGTCTAACAAATGTTCATTGATTTCTAATGTTCTTTGCCAATCCTCAAATGACATGTCACTCGGAAGTGTCCCACTTTCACTCTATCTCTCTATCTCATGCCTGTTAAAACTCTAAAACCCATAAAACCCCTCATCTTCCTCTAAAACCCAAATGACTCCCACCACTCTCTTCCCGCCTTGTCAACTCAACCATCTTCATTTTCTCTCTTTCTTACCTCGCCGACACTCATGGAGTCACTGGTTTCCTAATTCTCAGTCACCTATTTGTTTGTCCACAAATCTTTCTTCTCCCAAACACCACCCTTCAGATTCTCCTCCTTCCTAAAACCCTTATTTGTTAGGTGTTAGTCAAATTGAACCAATGCCTCTAACTGAAGGGGAAATGTGTCCACCTGTTGATGTCCATCTGGGAGCCCCTGTCGTCCCCTCTTTGGCTATAGCATACTCTCCCCCTTCTCTTGGGATCATGTTGGATGGAACTTCTGCTCTCTCACCACTCCCTTCTTTTGATTTGAAAATTCTAGAGGCAAAAATTCGCGACCAGTATACCTCACAAGGAACTCCGCACGAATTTGACTTATTGGATGATGAGGACTCTAATGATAGTGGTATAGAGTCTTCAAAGGATATAAGTGCTAAGGATGTAATCTCACTATCTAATTCTGCTAGCTCTAATGATTTGGTGCCTCTTGCACATCTGAAAAAGGGTGCTCGTAAGTATGCTCTTCTCCCCATTCCTGGAGTTATGAAGAAGCTAACTTTTCCACTAGTCCTACTTCTCGAACTAGAGCTCATCAAAACTCACAAAGTGGAGGGATCTCCACTTTCCATGCTCCACCAGTGAAAAAAATGTTCAAGGTGAAGGAGTTTTCTAAGAGACAACTCTTGAAAGGTAAGATGGTATTTTCCTCCCCAAACTCTTCACTGACCATGCTCTTGACCAAATTCGTTGTTCAGGGATGGGATTTGTTGTTCTCTGATATAAGTGCTAAGAGTGGTCATCCTGAACAAGTTAAATTTTTCCATAACTTTTCAGTTTCACATGGTTGTATCACTAGCAAAGTTAGAAAGGTGTTAGTTGTGTTTGATATGCATAATTAGGCTCTTTATTAGGTATAACTTGTGATGGGTCTCTATATGTCTAAAGAACCATTGGTCTATTCTCCCTGCTCCCTTGACTCCTCTGGATATTACTAGAAAGTTCTCAGAAAATCCGACCAAATCCTCTTATTCAAAGGTTCCAAAGAAATCCATGTCTGCATATCATAAAATCCTATTCTCGTTTGTGATTAAGAATCTGATTCCTCATCAAAAACAAAGGGATGTTGCTTCTTATCTTGACCTGACATTAATGGAATTACTTAATAGGGAAATGAAAATCAATCTTCCAAGCTTAATGATATCCTGTATTACTAAGGTTTTTACTTATGTTAGACAAAATCACTCCTTGTCATATGGTTTCTTCTGACAAGGTGTTCTTGAGAAGCTTGGTATTTGCTTCTTTACCTTTGAGTCATACTCTGCCTATGATGCAATAAACGATTATGAGACTAGGGGATCTAACAAAGAAGCTGCCTGGAAGGTCATTCTACTAGTTTGGAGCATCACCATGGCTCAGTTCATTCCAACTTTGAGATTACCAGACAGTTGTTGGAGAATGAATGTCTGTGTCAGGATAATGAATATCTTCGAACTCAAATTACTCAAAATGAAGAGGTTGTTACTACAAGACACAATGATTTGGATATGATTTGAGGCCTTCTTAGACTGTACCTTTCCCTACTTCCCAACCTGTCCTCCCCTCACCTTAAGCTTATGTTATTGTACTTTGTTCTCCTTTTGTCATGAACATTAGTAATCTTTTAAACATGTTACTGGGTTGTATCTAACTTCTAGCTCATCTAACTTTTGTTTGTTCTTTTTTTATGTGTGATGACTTCATAAGGATGACCAATATCATTAGATTTTATTTTGATATTTTCTTGACTTGTGTTGCTTATGATTATTACCCATCATTACGGGGAAAAATAAGTTCGAAATGCCCTATTTTACATAGGATGTTGGTGGGAATATATTGGGTCAGTGTTAATTAAAACTTGAGGTTGAGGAATGGTATGTGTACACGGAATGGGAGATAATGGCTACTGGAGGACCACTATATGGTGGATAAAACCACTGCAGTGAGACCATTACCACTGTTGAAGGTCTGCCGTAACGGACTAGGATAGTAACTATCGAATTCGCTGTGGCCGCGTCCTGAGCACTATAGCGGGTCCACTGTAGTGAAAATATGACTGTTGTAGCGGATAATGGGAGTCAGTAAGTGGGTTTTAAGTGGAATTTCATAGGGTTTATCCCATTATTCAAAGCACGACCTGTTAAGAAACTAAAAGTGATCTTCCAAGGGAAAAGCAATTTTCCTTCCCCAAGGTAAGAACTTCAGTTTATTCTCTCTAATTTTGATTCCCTAACCCATTGAATCAAAGGGGAGACCTCTAATGGTGAAATTTCTAGTTGAAGAACCCTAGAATTGTGAAACTATGGTTGATTAATGAAGAACTAGAGGGTGTTGGTTCTTAGGTCTACAAGGGAGTAATGAGCACCTTTTTGGGAATTGTGAATGCATGTGCATAAAGGTAGGATAATGGAGACCCACAATTAATAAAGTAAGACAATGATCCCTAGTAAAATCCTAATGAGAGGTTGAGGAGTGGGAACTCCATGATTCGGGTTAGGTATGATTATTATGTGAATAGAACAAAATGAATTTCTTAGTAGGTCGCGAGGGAGATCGTAGTACCGGGTAGAATTAGGGGGCTTAAGTGTCCTAGATGATTATTTTGAAGATCAAATAATAGATTGATTACTCTGTAATTGTTGTTGTAGATTTCGAACATTCTGAGACGTTGAGGAAAGGCAAGGCTCCAGTGGAGTAATTGACATTCTAATCCTCCAAACGGGGTAGGTTATGATTTAGAAGGAGTTAGACTTTGTATAATGGCATGTATTTGTGTGGAATAATAATGTGTTGTGTTGGTCCCCAGACATTATTTGTTGTAATAATTCCCCTGTTGAATTCAATTGCTAAATGAATCTGATATGATTTCGTTATATCACACCCCGCCTTGGGGGGTATGACTGGCACCTGGTGCCCTACTAGGATCTCAACTGCTGGACTGCTAAGCCTGGGCACATCTGGTGCCTGGCTGGCTCTAACTCACATTTATGGAAACAAAGGGCTATATAACGGCTGTAAACACAGCCCCCAGCCCATTGTCCTATAGCCTCCTGTACCTGTACTTACAGCTGACCAGAAGCATATCAATATAGGGAAACCTATGCGGGCCGACAAGGCCACCATGCTGTCTAGTTATCTATAACTTAACCATGAAGTACTGGATAGCTACGTGACCAGCAAGGTCACCACTACTGTCGAACTATGGCCCCACACGGCCAACATAAAGGAAACACAAGTACTAACAGCTATACAACTGCACGGCCTCACACGACCGACTCATCTGACCACAGGGAAATATATACAGACTGCAAGCCTCTAGGAATAACCATAAAAATGATCGGGACAGGGCCCCGACCTACCCGTACTATACAACAAAAGAAAACGAAATACACCTCTGGAATTTAGTCTCCGGATGATAGGAGCTGAATACTCGATCGCTGATAGGAATCACGTGGTATCGCCTGCTTGTCTATGAGTACCTGCAGGCAAGTAATGCAGCGCCCCACCGGGCGTCAGTACCGCTGGTACTGAGTATGTAAAACAATAACTGAAAGAAATATCTGAAAACATCAATATAACTGATGAGACTGAAGTAGGAAGGAATAGATTAACTGTCTGATAATGTAAGTCATACCTTCTCTTAATTATACTGGAAGGAGTAGGAGTCATACCTGAGGATTTATCATCCTACTGTCAATCTATTCGTATCTACTGTAACATGGCATAACATATCATAACATAACATAGCACACACAAACCTTACCCGGCCCCCATAAGCCAGGGGGTACAACCAGCACAGAATCTATACCCCTACCCCGGTGATCCCATCTCCTATAATAGCTATAAGCATCCCGCCGGTCCCCTGGGTATGCACTTGGGCTCGCTGAGCCCCTGACTATAACTGCATCTGAGTCCGGAGGACTCCTGAATCAACACCCGGGCGTATCCGCTCGACAGGGGTGTGTAAGGGCCGATCAAGGCACAATATGGGGAAAAACTGGCATCCCATCTTCGTCCCCTGTGGGACGGCATGCCACTCCGTAGAGCGACGTATCCTCGTCCTTTGGCGGACGAGTCGATACAGCTATCAACCCTGGGGAGGTCATGGATGCTAGGTAGTCCAACCCCAAATAATACAACGGTCTCAACTAGTAATACTATCTGCACGTCCCACATACTGAAACTAATAGTGGTAAAGTATTTGTGTATACTATATGCTGAGCTAGTGATAGTAATATGTACGTACTTAATACATGCTGAGGCTGGTAATAGTATATATATGTATAAATATAGTCTTCTGCCAGACTGTACTGGGGCTAATGCTAAACAAGATATAGTGTTTCTGCTGAAAACTATGTTGTATACTGAGTTTCTGTATTAACATGATTTACTATTCCTAACATTCTTTCTAAACTTCATTTTAGCCTATCATTCTATTTCTGAAATGTCTTACAAATATTACATTGCTTTACTAGTTTCAACTGAGTACGATGATATCCTAACATTCTGTACTACATCACATACTGAGCATGCTGTGTAGTTTCTAACACTTGTATTAGAATCTATATCGTGCTAGCAAGTTTCACACAAGTTATAACTTGATGCTTCTAATAACGTACCAACATTCGTAATAAACATAACACATGCCTTCGGAACATTCTACTGGCCTTTAATTTACTGTACTGTACCGAGATTTCTAAGTTGCCGAGGAAACTAGCTTTACATACCTTATCCTCAAACTATCCGTCTGTCGGACGGGGCTCGGCCGGTACTTCAACTATTTTCTCCCAACTGCATTCATAAATATGTCAATTAATACTAAATATAGCTTTATTTTAAAGAGCAACGTCACTTTCGATATAGTTTATAGCCTAAACTTAGGCTTATCAAAGGACGGTCAAAAACTCGCTATTTTTCAGAGGTCCAGAAGGGAGAAATATTCACTTCATAGCTAGGAACACATAGACACTAGTTTAGAACAATTCCACTTACCTTAGCTCGGTAGCTCGACGATTCGTCGGCCGTATTTCACGAAACTAAATCCGTAGGAATGCTCTCTGCTGCTAAATACCTCGGTATCTGAGGTTAATTTGAGTTTGGACAACGTTTAGCAGCGTAATCGGATGAAAATTATATTACTTCTTCGTTCTCTCCCTGTTCTCCTGCGATTTCTGGAAATTTTAAGAGATTTTAATGAGATTAAACCAAAGTGGGGCTTTATATACTTGGGCCTGGACAAGGCCAACGTGTCACGGAGCCAACGCGGAGGCTTCACCTCCGTGAAACGTTGCCATCGCGGAGGGGTTCTGCCTCGGCCCCTTCCGCGATGGTTCGACAGGTTTCTCATCCGATCTTTTCCCGGGCCTTTCTCTAACACGTATGGCCTTCAAATATGCTTAACCAACGTGCGAATAGGTCATTTAGGTGCCGAAAATTCTACGGGGTATAACACGTTACTTATGTGATATGAAATTGGATGCTTCAGATGTTATACATGTTCTTTTGTATTATCTTGAAAGTGATTGATGAATTTTTTAAATATTCATGTTGAGGGAGATAAGATGAGGCCTTCTAAAGGCCAAGTAAATTGACTTCATGGTAAAGTACTGAGTTATGAAAATGAAAGTGGATAACATGTTTTTTCCTAAGATGAGTGGCTCGAGCCTGAGGGAAGAATCCGAGCGACTGATTATGGTTGAGTTGTTTGTGTCTGAGGGGAGCATCTGGACCAGCAGATAAGTGGTAGCGGGTACCTTGCCAGTATAGTACATGGATTTCTAGAGTCCCCTGCAGGTCATGACTAGAAGGGAAGAAATAAGACCCTATGGTATGTGTGTGCAATAATGTTCAGTTTTGAGTGATTATGGTGATGTGATGGAGGCATGTGCCCGCCACATCATCAATAGTTAAGCTACTTGATTGAATTCAAAGAATAAAGATTGGTTTGGAAATGTGAGAACTTGAATGAAACTGAATTCCTTGTTGTATAGTTTATGTGTTAGCGATGTGATGTGCTATGATGGTATGACATTAATTATAAAGTCACGTAAGATGAGTTTCGAGATCTGATATGAGTAGTCCATTGTATATCCCATGCGGTTATGGTACATTGATTGTTGGACTTATGGCTATGAATAACTTGTATGTATGTAATGAATTGCATATTGAAAAAGAGTTAAAAGAGAACTATATGTGTGCAGTTAAGTCGAGTTACTGCCAAGGTAGTACTGCAACAGCGGTACCTTTACCGCCTACCAAGATCATTGCAGCAGCCAGGTGATTGCTGCAGCGAGGCCCAATCCAGTGAGCAGGCCAGCCAAACGTTTTGCACAAATTGATTCTTGAATGAGTATTATTTAATGAATTTGTGTTTTGGATAACTACATGTTGTTATTTTGTTGTATATGTGTTATTATTTAAAGTCGGTCGATGATGCCTACCAGTATATTATGTCATACTAATGCTATTCTTACACTTCTTTTCTGAGTGTAGACCTCAATCCATGGAGTTCATCTCAACCCCATTGTAGAGCAACAGCGAGACAGTGAAGGTGAGCAAATTCGGATATGCTGCTTCATTTTGACTGCAGAGATGTCTTTTGTCCAGACATTATTTTTGTTTTGAATTTTCTTAATTTACTCCTCTCTAGACTTTGTTAGGTAGATGTCCACTTATACAATGATTTTCAGATTCTGGGGATTTTAGAAACAAGTTTACGTAATTTTCATTTTATTTAATTAATGTTGCTGCTACTTAACGTTTTGTCACGATTTACTTATGCTTGTTGTGGAGATTGAGTAACTCGCTGGGGATTCGTCGGTTTGCCCACTGGAGGGGATAAAATGGGTGTCAATCATGGTCACTCAGGTCATGATACCCAAAGGTGGTGAGCTATGTATGGTTAGTCCCTATCTTCCTCTCTTATTTTAGTCTTTTTAATGATGCCAAAAGGGGAAATATTATGAATATGCTTGAATGTAAGAATGAAATTAATCATCAATAAGGTTCGAGGGTACTTCTTTCTAACCTTCTCTCTAATTTCTGCCTTGAAGGATTGTTTATTTGCAGCAATGTAGCCTTGTGTGAAAAATTAAATTATGTAAGCATACTTTATTTTTCATCATCAAAAAAGGGAGAATACGTTGAACAAGATTTTGATGATGACAACTAAGAAAAGTAATGATAGGAAATTAGCAATTAAATAATGTCTGGCAGGAGATAATCATTGTTAATTATTGCTAATTATTCTAAAAGAATTAGTGTTGTAAGTTGCAAAAAAAGGATGAAATTGAAGCCAACAAGAAAACAATAAGATCCAAATTGGATTGAAAAGAAATCTTCTTGATATCTATTAAGTATCCTTTATCAGGTTGGACTCAAGGCAGAAACAGCGCACTTTTACTCTCAATGAAGGATGCGAATGCTGAAAAAGTTATTCATTCACAAAAATATTCTCAGCATCTAAAGATGTCAGAGCATCAAGGAAGCGAGTTTAAAATACTAAGGAGAGTTGAACGTGCTTAAGCTTGTTCCGTTATCTATTCCAGAAAGCTGTTATAGATCCTCTCAAGTGTCAACTCTAGTGAATGTAATAGGTTAAGGTTGTAATCTTTTATCTTATTGGAGTCCTCTGTTAAGATCACAAAAAGTGATTTTGAGTGTGTTGTTTTTATTTCTCAAGCTAAGGGTAGTTTGTAGGAATAGCAACAAATTAGGAACTTTGTAAGGGCTTAAGGGTAGATCTTTTAGACTAGGAAAGGTAATTCAAAAATTATCTCGGTGTTGTTTTAGTGAAGTTGAATTGAAATCCTACTAGGTGTAGGTCGTGGTTTTTATATCCATTCGAGCCTGGATGATTTTTCACGTATAAATTTTGTATCCAATATTTTCATATTTTATTTATTTACTTTCGACCCACCAAATAGGGAACGTTCTGAGGAACAATGTTCTTCAGTGCTTTCTAGAACTTTGAAAAAGGAGCTAAAGGTTAAGTAAGAAAACTTTAAGTACTGATACAACTCACCTCCTTCCCCCCTCCTCTTGAGTCTAAGCTAGAAGTCGTTTATATTATAACTCTTTCCTTCCAAAATAAATTATGTCGTTCTAACACGAATATCAAACTTTATTATGTTGAATTTGGTTTCAAATGTTTATTAATCAATTTTTAAAATAAAAAAATATAAATTAAAATTTTAATTACAATTAGTAAGATAGATATTCAGAAATATTGCAACAAAAAGAATTCAACTTTCATACTGATAACAACATATAAGTTGGACAAAAGAGTCTCGGAAACATATACATATACATATGTACATACATATATTCATACTAGTTTTGGGCAAGCGTATTGTATGTGTGTCCCATATTAATTTGTATTAACTCATTCAAATAATATATATGAGTTCTATGAAATACAGTCGTCTAATAAGTAATAGAAAATGTAACTACGAAAATTACAAGTTCATTTTGCAGAATAGTCTAGGTGTTTCATGAGTTATTATTGATAGGTTGTTTGATGAGTTTAATATCAGTGTGTAGGTGAGTCGATGTCATCTAAACCTTAAAATTGAAATCGATAATTTACACTACAAGCAAAATGTCTATTAGCGAAAAAAAAGGTTTGGTCCCTAAAAGTCAATAGAGACCAGAAAAATTTGATTGTCACTCCTCATTAAAGGCTTCTTCACTGAAAGATAATTACGACGAGATTTCATAACAGGCCCCTAAAATGTTTTAGCGACTAGGTTTTTGCTGGTCCCTAAAGCATATTTCATATTTCTGATCCTAAGATAGATGTTTGGTCCCTATATTTTGGTATATAAATACTTGACTACATTTTCTTGTCATAAAATGTCTTTGAGGATAAGGAATTTAGTCATTAGAGTTTTATATTGACAATAACTGTGGTCCTAAAGAAATACATCATCTCTTTGGTACTACTTTTTAAAAATATTACTTCAGTTTTTGAAATTAAAAATCAATCAAATGTAGGTAGAAAATCAATAATATCATGCTTTCATATTACATAATTAATTACAAAAAGAAAAAGAAAATATTAATATCCCACAAGAAGCACAGTATGACCAAAATATAAGCCACTACATTCTTTACACAAAATATAAATATTGGCCTAAGAATCCCAACAAAATGATACGTAATTTAAGTCTTCAAATCTTGCATCTTAACTTGTAACACTATCAAGTCTTTAAAACCTGTAAAAGACATACAATAAATTCTCTTAAAAACTATAAAGATCTACAATAAAATTGAACATGGTATAGACCACATAATAGCTCCAAATTCCAACCTATATGTTCAAATTGGAGCTCAAGAATTTAAAGCGAAATTAGAGATATAAATGTGCCAACTATATATGAGAACTAGTGAATTGGCCTGTGATTTGCACAGTTATAAAAAAATTCACCTTTACTATTCAATTAGGTGTGCATAATATGAAGTGGAGAATAATATTTTATTTTATTTTTTTGATAGAGAAGTGGAGTACAATATTTTTTACATAAAATATATAAAAAAAAGAATATAGTGTACAAGGTCAATGTCCAGAGATAGCTCATATAGCAAAATCGTCAAGAAATCTGCACGATGCAATTTAAACTTGAAATCTTAACCTCATCTCTCAAGACAAAAGTATGCTTCCGTAATATTGAAAGATGCAAATAATGAAATTTCTTATTGGTAAAGGAGGTCATTAAAGTTACATCTACATTTGAATCTTCACCTTTTATAAAAGAATAAAGCACACATTAGACAACATGTTCTTTCCTCTTTTATTGAAATCGCTATAATAATGCGTTAGATAAAATTACAATTATAATAAAAAAATAAAATAAAAAAATAAAATATTTTCAGACGATGGTGAGGATATTTCACTCTTTTTAAGGAGATTCAAGCGCATTGCAGCAAAACTTTATCAGTCCAGTAGTAATTTTCTTGAATTGTACCCTCCAGGATACAACAACGCAACAACACTGTATGACTCAATAAACTCTGGACAAAAGTTGAGTCCAAAGATTCACCAAAAAAACATCTTCCTTTAGCTAAATAAAACTCTCTTTTCTACTCATTTGTTATGGACTCTATGTCTTTTTCCTACTACAGCATAAGACAAGACTATCACTATTTATAGGCGAAGAATTCTTCCTTGTAATGAATTGAAAGAGTGCGGTGTAATAATGTGGGTAAAATATAGGAGAATTATGCCTTAGAGATTGCATAAGTTACAACGCATAATGAGAGAATAATGAAATAGAAACTATGAGAAAAGTAATGATCACATTCATCACAGTGAAATGAGAAATAAATATTACTAAAATGCAAAAATATAATATTTGTAATATTAAAATGCCTATAAATTCCAACATAGCTTACACAAGCTTCACTGCTTACAAAAATGGACCATAAAATGAAAGCTATTTTATATGCTTCAAGACTCATCGTGACAAAGAACACCTAAAGGAATTTTTTTATCTCTTGAACTACTAAAGATACAAAAGACTTGTCAAAAATAAAGGCGTAGATATGCAATAGTTCACAAGGAGTAGGACAACTTTCTCTTTTCAGCTATCTCAGACTGCGTCCCACTCAAAAAATAAGTTTCGATGGATGAGTTTGTTATTTGTGTTTTTTAGGGGCAAACATGTGGTAGGAGCATATCGTACCTAAATTAATTAGTTAGATTCACATGATATGTAAAAAAATTATTATTTGTGTTTTTAGGAGTAAACATGTAGTATAAGCGTATCGAACCTAAATTTGTTAAGAGTAAGCTTCACTTGTTAATGTTCTACTTGAAAGAACTTGGTAGCTAAATTGATACGTAATAATATAGTAGCATGATAAGGAGTAAAAAATAAAAATAGTAGAAATAAAAGTAACAAAATAATAGAAATGACATATACATACCTAACAATAGTGCATCTGAGGCAAAAAGAAGATAAATAAGATAATGGGATTAAAAAAAAACCTATTGTGAACATTTATATATAGCAATGTGAAAAGATTATGGGAAAAAATTAATATACAAGAAAGTAAAAAATTAAAATAATTAGTAATAACTAAGGCAGTTTACATTGCTATTAAAAAAAAATTTAAATGCAGGTAATTAATTTATAATGATGAAAATAAACTGCACACATTTAGAAAAAAGTGAATATAGAGCATTAAAATAGGGGCGCACGTAATTAAGAACTGAGTAATATGAAAAAATTGTGGGAAAAAATTTAATACATGAAAAGATGAAAAATATAAATAATTAGTAATAACTAAGATAATTTACATTGCAAAAAAAATATTGCTATTTATCTTTTTTATAGTTTTTTTTATTTTTTTATTATTTCAAAATGATATTAATAAATATGTTATTCATTAATGAATTTATTACATGAAATATAATGCACATTGTAATATAATTGTGTATCTGATTTACTTTAATATTTTTTATATCTTCTTATATTTTTAACCGACGTGATGTCAATGGTAATAAATTTAGATTTTATCTTTACTTTGTTTGTCCGTTGAGCTCCGATAATAGCAAATATGTGTTAGAGTTCTTTGATCCTTCACATATTATATTGAGCTATGTAAAGTGAAGCTGCAAGAAGAAAGTATTAGACTTATTTTTTCAGTCATCCTAAAAAATCAGCAAGGAAAAGTAATGACTTACTGAGATAAAAATCTTGTTTTTTTTCCTATTATTCATATTTATTTTCACATTTTTCCAATAAATTTACTCTGTCCAAACATTTTTTTATGTCAAACTCTATAATCTTTCTTTCAAATGCTATTAAATAAGTAAGCAAAATCATGACTTCAAAAACTTAAATGAACAGTGTTCTATGCATAAATAATTTTTGTTCTTTTCAAACATCAATTTAAGAATTGTTGTCCCTTATACCTATGTTAGAAATATATTACTTTTAACTTAATCTCAAAATCGTTGATCCAAAGTGAAAATATATATTACTGAGAATGATTTTTAGAAATTGTTATAATCTTCTAATTAGTTTGATTTGACTATGCCTCTCTTTTTTTCCGGTAAATATGAATATGTAATATATAAGCTAGAGGGATCAGAAAATATCATAGAGATATGTATTGCTGATTCACAAATATTTTATTAATAAGACTCTGGTAATTATGAAAAATTATTATTAAAATGTCAAATAAAAGAATTTTCTTAGACATCAGGAAGCTAATAAGGGTGTATATAAATGTATAAAATGCATTATAATAAATATATTTAGATACGTTTATGTAACAACATATATATTAAAGTCATATGCATTGATACTATAAATATTTTTTTACATCATTGGTGATGTTTAACTTTTGATAGCATATTAGTTACTAATTAAATTAAAAAAATTGTGAAGAAATAAATGTTATCTAAGTTCTTCATGTAAAAAGTTAAAACGATGAAGACAATAATTGATTAACTATGTCAATAGAATTGCTAATGAATGCAAATCAGTTACTTTAAAATCAGATCTTGACCCTAACATTTTAACTACCTATATATCATCAAAAACTATTTCAAATTCTGAATCAATGTTTCACTTATAATCATAAATCAAATCTTTATTTATTTGATTTATGTCGATAACAGATTAAAAATATTATTGATAAAATTATTTTCAAAATATTGGAATAAAATGATTTGTTATTCTTTAATATTTTACCAACTATATATTAATATGATTTTTAAAAATTTACTTCTATATATGTGTGGACTGGGAAAAATCAAAGTGAAAAGTTGAATTACCAAAATAATCATATAAAATATGTGACATATTTATCCTTACAATTAAACACTAGTTCAATAATATTTGTTTACTAAAAGATAAATATACTAACTAATGAAAATAACAAAAAAAATTAAATAAATTTGAAAAGTACAAATCGTGGGACTCATAATTTGAGCATTCATTTCTTTTATATTAAATTTAAATTATAATAAATGTAGCAGCTACAATTGAATATCTATATTTATTTTGTTGAATTTTCTCATCTGTCATACAAAATCTAAAAACTATTGCTATAAATTTTTTATGCTAAAAAATAAACTAACTTTCAATAAATAACTCAGACAAATATCAATAAAAAAAAATTTAATTATTCGCCTTCAAGTAACTCTTCTTTGCATAAAAATATAAGAATTTAATTAGTATCAGTTAAATGTAATAAATAGTATAAGTAATAGCAAGGATAAGTTTTCTTTCTACTCTCATAGTTTACTCTCTTTAGTTTTTGAGTTAAAATTTTGGACTATGATAACTCTAATTTTCTTTCTTGTGAATTTTAGATGGAAGAAGGTATATAGTGAAAATTGTAATTGACAGAAATATATTTTCTTAGCTAGAGTAATTTGAAAATATTTAGCGTGCAGAGAAAAAATAATTATATTTATAATTGTGATCTCATTTCGTAAATAAGTGGGGGTGTGGGGAGGGAGGATGGGTCATAACAAGGAAAACAAAGGAAACAAGAAAGAAAAAAAATAATATATATAAAGGAAAAAAGAGGAAGAAAGGAAAAAAAGAATAGAAATGAAATCAAAAGAGTATCTCTAATTAGTAGAGAAAATATAATTTATGCATTTGCAGAATTTTACTTGTGAATGGATACTTAAAATAAGGTATACAATTTAGAATTGATAAATTTTTATTTTATTCTCTGTTTATACGTTAAAGCAAAAAGAATCTATACAAATTGTATCTTTCAAGTAGACATTGTATATTTCACTTTAAATTGTTATGATTTTAGCCTATGTAAATATTTTATTATTATAATCAGAATAGAATCGTATATATCAAATATAGTAGGTCACATTAATTATTTTCTAGATTGTTTATTCTTGTAAAGAAAAAGTGTATGGATCTTTTCAACATTTTATGTAGATATTTCTTTTTCTTATACGTAATTTATAAAAATAAAACTAAAATTTCAATAGAATTTATTAGGTGACTTAAAACTCTTAATTAATTAATTTTTTTAAATGACACTTCCAAATTTTAACTTTATAAAACTGTCATCAGATCGCATATTTTTTTTTCTTTATATTATATAAAATTAAAAATGATTAATTACTTGCATAGTTTGATGGTTAAAATTGACTTTTAAAAATAAAAGAAGGTCATATAAGTATAAAATTTTAACTTTTCAAGAAAAGGTATATCACGTATATACAATTTATATAAGAAAATATTATGTACGTAATTATAAAATACGTAATTATACTTGAAATTTTTTTTAAAGAGTTAATTGTCTAAAGGGATAAAATATTTGCAAAATAAAATTGGAGATTTAAGAATCATGTCACTTATTTAGGAATTAATGAATTTGAGAAAAAAATAACTGTCAATATTATCTATAATTCAAGGGACTCAAGATGACCTTTAAAAATATATTGAACATATTAAAATATTAATTTAATAAATATGAAATTTATTATAACTGTGAAGCGCGAAAAAATTTCCTAATTAGTTTATAATGATAAAAATATAGTGAACATATTTTGGGAGGAGTAGATGTGAAACATTAAAATGGGGATGCATGCAATTAATTTAAAATAAAGAGAATAAATACACGTTTAGAGAGAAGTCAATATGGAGCATTAAAATAGGGTTGCTGAATTTCTTACTCTTTATGTAATTTAAATATTACTAGTTTTAGCGTGCGTTTTGCTCGTGTTTTTTATATTAATTTTTATGAGAATGATTTTAGCTTAATTATTTTTTTCTTTCTTTAATCTATGTGTCTAGTTAAACATCTTTAAATAAATTAACAAGGAAGAAATAGTGTACATTTAACTAAAGAAATTGAATAACAAGAGCATTCGATTAATTGAAATAATTTAAAATATGTTGTGTTTTCATATTTTATTTTCTTTTGTTTGATTATACCTTTTTTTAGAAAAAAAAAATAAGAAGAAGAAGAAGAAGAAAAAAAAAAAGGAATTCAACGTATTAATCGTAATACAATTACACTCTTAATTTTTCCGTACGTTAAAAAATTGTGGCGGATAATTAGTTAGTTTAATAAATAAAAAATTGATATGGGTTAACAAAATTGTAATTGATTTTAAAGTATCAAAATTTAGGACTTTTAATATAGTTCAAATAAAAAAAGATTATCTTTCAAATAAGGAGAGATTCAAAAAGCAAATTTTTAGTCAATTTTAAAATACTAAATATTAGGAGTTCTTACGTGTTAAAACTTTTAAATATAGTTTAAATAATGAAAGATTTAATAAGCAAAAATTTTTGTCCAATTTTAAGATATTGAATATTAGGAGTTTTTACTTTTTTACAGATAAGTAAAGATTTAGTAGCTATAACTTTAATTGATTTTGAAGTCCTAAATATTAATATAATAATTATTTTAAAAAATGTAAATAGCTAAATTATCAAAAGTTATTCCATCGGGATATTGAGTTGCATCTTCGAATGAAATAAAATTATTTGAATAAGTAACATTAAAAAAATGACTGTTGCATTCTTAAAATATAGCATTGACATTGGATCCAACCTCAATCTCCTTGTTTACTAATAGAAAATTATGATTAACACCATTAATGCATCCGTTTATGATGTAACAAATCTTGTTTGGTTATAAATATTCTTTTCACTTTTCAATGTAACTATTGAAAAATATAACGTGAACTTTTGTACCCTGTAAAATGTTAAATTTAATAGTTAAATACATACATACATACATATATATATATATAGGCCTGACATCGAGTTGAGTGTATACCGAGCCGAACTGAGCTCGAGCCGAGTCTTACCGAGTTTTAAGAAGCACTGAGTCGAGTCGAGCCGAGCTCAACTGAGTTTTTCAATATTTTAACCGAGCCCGAGCCGAGCCGCCTCTTTTTTATCTAAACTTTTTTATATTTCTTGTAAATTTTATTTACCTAATTAATACTTATAGATCTCACGACGTTTTCTCAATAATTCAAAGAAATTATACCCATCATAATAAAAGGATATCAAAGGATTATAAGTTCACAAATAATGAATTTTTTTCTAATTGTAGGAAGAAAAATAAAGAGATGAATAACATAAGATTTTTTAAAAATTTAAAAGAACAGAACCACATTCGAGAACAACCAAATTGATGAATATGTATTATGTTTGATTTGACTTGATTTGATTTTGATTATAATCAAAAATCGACCCAAATCCAACTATGAATACCTAAGTTACATTGTGGTTAAAAAATTTACTAACATTGAATAAATATTAATTATATAATGTTAAATTAACATAGTATTTTAAATTAAACTTTTAATGTACTTTGTAATTGAGTTTAATGAAAGAATATTTTTTATTAAATCGAGCCAACCGAGTCGAGCTATGCCAGCTCAATAGATCCTGAGCTTTGACTGAGCCGAGCTTGATCGAGCTTTTATTGAGTCGAGTTGAGCCAAGCTAAAATTTAACTGAAACCGAGTTGATCCTAACCGAGATTTTTTTTAAAACGAGCTGAGTAGAGCTAAAATTTAACTGAAATCGAGCCGATCCGTCCGAATTTTTCCAAAACGAGTTGAGTAGAGCCGAGTTATATATACGCGAGCTGAGCGAGCTCAGCTCCGAGCCAGCTCGGCTCTTTGCTCAAGCCTATATATATATGTATGTATATAAATATAAAAAATTATATATAATATAAAATATAATAAGAATATGCAAAAACTCAAACATATATGTAAAAATATAAAATATAAATTAAAAAAAATTAGTACTCCTTAGTCAACTAATGTCATAGTCTTTCGAGTGTAGTTTCTTTGTTCTTTTCTCTTTTACTCTTTTACTAATCCAACTTCAATTATTAAGACGTTTATTTTTCAATGAGAATCGTATCGCTTTAAGTTGTTAATTGACACAATTTCATTCGCGAAATTCTTTTCAAATTTCATTGCAAGATTATCTAAAATAAATTGCATTTGTAATTATAATAATATATAATTTTATAAAAAAAATATTTTGTCAGATGAGGAAATTACTTTTTCTGAATAGATAAAATTTGTGAATGCATGGGTCGATGAAAAATATTAGGTTTTTTCTACTATATAGAAATGCCTTAAAAGGACGACCAATGACATTTTTGTCATTTAACTCAATTATAAATTTTTATTTGTCTATATTTTATTATGTCCTGCTATGCTATTTTTATTCTTATTTAAATATCAAATATTTTGCTTTTTACACGTGGAACCATCACTTTTCACACCTTTCTTATCAATTTTGATTATTACCACACTTGTGCCAATAAATTACAGCCATGTGGTTAAAACTTTATAATACTTATTTTCTGGAATGTTTGAGATAGAAAGATAAAATAGACCCTTCCCCTTTAAGCATATCAACCATCACTTTTTCATCTTCCTCAAATCTTCATACGGCAAGTTTCAATTGCTCCTCCATTATTCTACATTCTTATTTTAAAATATAAACAATTTAATCTTCATCTATACTTCTGTTACTTTTCCATTTCGTTTATTTTTACTCTTTTCTTTTTCTCTTTCTTTCTTTATTAAATTTCATTTAAAAAAAAAATAAATCTAAAGTTGCTAATTAATATTCATTAAAATTTTACAGATTTTGCTTATTTAGTGCGTGAAAGAAAAAAATCAGTGTTAAACATTTTTAAGTTTTTGTTTGTTGTTCATTAAAATCTCACACTTTCTGGCTTCCCCTTCAGGCTCCAAAAGATTGAAATCATTCAAATCCGAGAAAAGAAAAAGAATAAGAAGCAATCAAATCCAAAAAAAAAAAAAAACTCCAAGATTTAATCATTCCAATCCACAAATCAACAAAATATACTAAAAAAAGAAGCAATCAAATCCAAAAAAGAAAAATCTCACAACATAAATAAAATGAAATTCCGCAATTAAGCACAGAACCAAAAGAAAGAAAAGATCTCCAGAATTTAAACTTTGAAACCCACAAGTTTCGAAGTTAAGAAAAACCTTACCCCAGAAGTCATCTTAGAGAGGATAAAAGAGGGAAAAGAAGAGAAGACCACCTACCTCATTGAGTGTGAACCCCCTACACCCTACAGCCAGATGGATATGAGGGAAGTTATACCTGAAAACCTAAAAAATAGTTTTTTTTTCATTTTCTTTTCCCTATAAAAATACTCCAACTTCATTTTAATTAATTTTTAAAAACTTTTTAACTTTTCCAGCATATTTGATGTCATGTATTAATACATCTTTAATAAACTTTCAACAATTCAATGAGGTCTCATTATAGTGCTTATGTATTTGTTTGGATAAAGCCAAAAATTAAGTTACCGGCGATAAACAGTAATTTGACCGGTGAAATAAGTTACCTCTTATTATTACCTTCACCACGAATTATCTGTCTTGTAGTGTCTCTTTTACGATGCTCTGCAAAAAGAATATTAATTAAATTAATTTTATTTTAAGCACAAGGAGAGCAAGTATTTCCCCGAGGAACACATAGCAAGGGAACCGTTGGCACAGGAGTTCCCCAGGATTGTCCAGAGGATCGAGGCAGCTGGGCTGAACTTCATTTTTGAAGAGCCCAAGGAATGCAACTTGCACTTGATTCGGGAATTCTACGCCAACTGGAACCCGACTCTCATAAGTCACACTATCAAAATAAGAGGGCAAATAGTCACTTTTGAGCTCCACCACCTCAATGCTATCCTAGGGGCGCGGGACACAGACGCCCACGTGCTTCGACAGCTGACTATCACTCCACCATATGCGGACATCAGACGCACTTTGCGTGGAACCCGATCGACGGTTAGGTGGAGCAGACATAAGGAGAGGGGCTACCATCAGACTTTGCCCTACTCACAGATGAACAGGGAAGCAGGGATATGGCTTAAGATCGTGTGTTCCTGCCTAATCTCGGGGGTGCATATGACAGATGTAACCCGGGATCGTGTATGCTTGGTGTACGCCTTGATGAAAGGGCCGGAGATCAATGTGGGGGCGGTGATTATCTCCGCCATGAAGAGAGCCCGGTTGCATCAGGGGCACATATACGGATTTGGTGGATTACTCACCACATTCCTGAGGGGCCTGGATATTGAGGAAGAGGCCTTTGACTACATCCCGCAGATTGAGCGGCGGGCCTTAGATATCACCAAAACTAAGGCACCCGACACCACCCATGGGCCCGTTCTTACACTAGCCGAACGACATGCTCGGGATGATCAGTACATGGCTCGCATGTACGGGATGCAGATGCTCCAGCTGCGGATAGGCGGGAGGCCGGCAACAGAAGAGGAGCTATGGCAGCTCGAGCTAGACTACCCTTTTGGCGAAAATGCCAGGGCTCTATGCCGAGTGGGGCCAGCTTTTGTAGAGCCCACAGATGATGATGTACCCACATATGAGGAGACACGTCGTGAGGACTCCGATGTGGAGTCCGATGATGACGATGGGGGTGATTCAGACATGGAAGACGAGGCAGCAACACCTGATGAAGAAGTGGAGTATTTTGATTGATCAGGGAGTTCCGCCACCCAATTTTTTGTGCTATTTTAATTTCTGTGAACACTGGGGACAGTGTTCGAGATAAGTGTGGGGTGGGAGTAGTTAGGTGCTGGTTGTGTCGTTGTGTATGTTCTGTTCTGTTGTTGTGCCTGTGGAAAAATTTTGTGACCCTGTGATTTGTGATTGTGAAGTTTTTGTTCTGTATTGTAATTAAATGTGAAACTGTTGTGTGTTGCTGAATGTTGCTAGCTGATTTCATACATATTTTTGTTTCATCGAAATGATCGATATTTTTTAATTTTTTTTCAATTCTTGGGTTTCTCGGCGTTTGTTTTCGGTTCTTTTACCGAGAAGGGTCCCATTGAACCGAAGTCTTAGTTAGTGACCGTTCCCTATGATGGATGGATGACGACCGTCTTAAGGGAAATGTAGTCGTTAGGAGTAGATTTTTTCATTTATTTTTCAGTTGTTTTCTTTTGTGGGTTGCATCCCAAAACCTGTAGTTACTTTATGGTTGCGGAATCCTGGTTGCGTGTTGTACATGATATTTGAAATGCAAAGGTGATTCGGATGAAAGCATGCAAATTTGTAAATATGTTGAGATACCTAGGCCATGGAGTCGATTCGGTGTGATTGAGGCTTAATGTTTGAATTCTTGTAATTAGCTGATTGAAGAGTCCGTGAATACGTCTTGAATTGAGCATGTGCAATAAGTGTGAAGTGAGGTTTTGTTATTCCATGCTATTGTGAAGTGTCTAGAACTTGCCTGGTGTGTGTACGAAACGAAATGAAGGACGTGTATTGTAGGAAAGGATGTAGGCATTTCTTTGTCTTCAACAGAAAGTTTCTCTTTTTCATTATCGTACCCACCTTGATTGTACACCCTAGTCAGCCCGTTGAGCCTTTAGCCTATTATTTTTTTCTTTTGTCAAAAATGTGTAAACCGGAGCTTAACCCCTTCTTTTCATTAGCCGTAAATTTGATCCAAAACTCTTAAGCGCTTAAGAAGAGAAAATAATTTTCCCAAAGTGTCAAAGAGTGAGAATGGTGAAAAGAAAAGAAAAGCAAAGTGATGAAAGGAAAGAAAAGGTTGAAGGTGCACTTTTTATAAATAAAATATAATGAAGATGTATGAATACTCTTCGTTATTGAGTCAAGTGTGCTTAATGAGTTGGGTCAAAATAAAGACAGACTTCAAGAATGGGAGGATGAAGGAAGAAACAATGCCCATGAGTTTGATGAGATGTATTGAAAAGGCGCTTAAGGATGCTAGTGGCTATTATTGGCTAGCCCAATATTTACTAGTTCCATAGCTTATATTACAACCCGTTAAAGTCCTACGTGATCTTACATCACACTTTTTTATATTAGTGGAGTAATACACTAAAGGCAAGCTTATGGTTCGTGACATGATGCATGTGAATTCTTTTGGGAGAGAGAGTGAATTTGTGTCTATATGCCCAAGCACGTAATCGTTTGAGTTCATGTGATTAAAAAGGGGAAAATTCTCTTGCATTGTGAGGGCACATGCTTGATGAGAGATTAAGTTTCGTGTTGGATATCTTGATCAGCTGATTCACGTGAGTTTGCCAATATCGAGAGTCGATTCTTAAGTCTAGGAGGTCTTGATGTGTTGAACGTCATTGCATTGATAGGACCATGCGTGTTTTCTTGATGATTTGCTGTATTGAATAATCGGTATGACCGTAGCCTGAATTGACGAACCAAAGTAGTCAGGTTGGGGTGTAAATTGCATGAGGTGTAAGATTGTTGTTCGGGGACGAACTAGGATTTAAGTGTGGGGTAAGTGATCTTGGGCAAATTTATATGCCCAAGTGATACTTAAATGTGTCATTTTAGCCTTGTTTATCTATCAATGTTTATACATTCTCATGTGATTGATAATAAAATGTGAATTTATACTAACCAACATGATTAGCGTTGTTTTGCAGGTGAAATATAATTTTGGGAAGCTAAAATGCGTGTTGGGAGAGATCGGGGTTGGACTCGGATGGTAGCAAAGGACAAAGCATTGGAAGGCACAAATTAAAGGGGCTCCGTGATGGAGCCGTGTCACGCTGCCATCGTGGAGGCCTTCTGACTGGATAGGGAATTTTTGGCCAAATTCCAGTGAAGGTGCGCGTTGGGGCCGTGGCACGTTGGCCTAGCCCCGCGTTGCACGCCGTGGCACGTTGGGCCTTATTACCTGGACACTCAATTTCCAGTAAGGGTCCGCGTCAGTGGCATGTCACGGAGGCAGTGCTCCGCGATGCACTCCGTGACACGTTGCTTGTTATTCCGGGAAAATTCCCACTAGTATAAATAGAACACTTAGGTTCATTTTTAATTATTCTGACTTGGTGGAGCAAGAACGTGGGTTACAGGCAGTTGAGGGAACGAAAATCTCAGGGTTTTTCTCTATATCCTTCTTCTTTAATTCAATTGCTTGTATGTTTAACACTCATTTAACGATGTTTAATCCACGAACGAGTGGCTAATTCCTCTTCTTGCTGAGGTTAAGAACAATGGTATTGAAATGTGATTGTTGATTAAGTTGGTTTTTCATCTTTTCTTCCATGGTTGTTCTATTGATTCTTGTTCTTACTGCATTAATGTGTGGCCTATGTTAATGTATATCTAAAAAGTCCGGTTTCACTCGAGAGAGCAAGAAATTGGAAAGTTGTGAATCAATAGGATATGATCTTTTCTTAGTTTGGGAAAATTGAGAATTGATTTACCTTCAGGATAGAAATATACCTGAAAGTCGTATTAGTCAATTAAGGAACCGGTTTTGTATGGCTAGAACATGAATTTCGTTTAATCACAGAAATGTAGGTGGACGGTTCATGATTCTTAAGTTGGGTTAAATACGAGAGTTTTAATCCATTGACAATAGTTCTTGACTAGCAACCGGAGGAAAGATTAACCACATTATATTGATAATTTATTTCTTTACATGTTCATTTAACCTCAGCATGCTCACATTCATAGTTCAGACTCACGTTAGATATTCGTTTTAGACTTAGCATAAAAATTAGAAATCAAAATATCAAACTCTTCTTTGCACTGTTGTCTTCATTGTTAGGGTTAAAATATAGTACACTTGAGTAGATTGTTACCTTATCCCAGTCCCTGTGGGATCGATACTTGGATTACTTAAGCCACTTTACTACTTGTTTGACCACGTGCACTTGCGTGTAGCTTTATACCCAAAGCAGAAAAACCCGAACACGTTTCATGATACAAGATCGGATATTCAGGCTCAGTCTCTCTTGTAGCCAGACTCTCAGTATTAGCATCTTCCAGTCTCAGTTGGTGAATCCTCATCTTCCGAGGGTCCTTTATCAGTTGTATTTAGTATTTTCAGTTTCAGACTATAGTGAGTTAGTTAGGGTCTTGTCCATCAACTCGTTAGAAATAAAGGCTATACAGACATAGTATGTATTTAGTTTCAGCCTTGTGTTTTGTATTGAGATGTTATGTTATTATCAGACATCCGTTATATTACATATGTCAGACTTCCACTTGATTATGTTGAGTTTAGATGTCATGTTCATGCCATGGGTCGACTTGGAGCCTCTCAGGGTTCTTTGTTCCGTGTCTCGATCCAGGCCTATGTTCAGGTCATGACAGTATCTATGAGATAACACATTTAGGAATCTCCTATATAAGTGTGAAGTGTAACTCACTTCAAGGAGAATTATGTAAGGCTAATTCTCTACGCACTTATGAAACCAGGCAGTGTTCATGGCTGAAACGAACAAAAAAATGAGAACCTAAGATGGTTCAAGGATTAATTGTATGACTTATGTTGTCTAGGTATACATTAAAGCTCGACGGTTCAAATATATCAAATCTACCGATTGACCGAGTATATCCGATATATGTTCACTACGAAAAATTCAAGGGGAAACCTACTTATCCAGATGCACTTAATTCTTACTTACGAATCACACAGTTTTTCCATTCATATAAAGTTTTTATATAGCCATTCACCATTCATGTGAGGGATTGTTGGAGTTAAGTATTGGGTGTGAATTGGGAAATGGAGGGAAATAAATTGGAGAGAAGAGAACTTTGAAATTTCCTTTAAGTTCTTTTCATAAAAGGAACGTTGTCCACATTGGTAGTGAAAAGGGAAATGTGTATACTTATATTGAGAAGCATATCTTCTAACTAATAAAGAGTTGAGAAGAAGGTCTTCCCTCGCGTCGTTGTCTTCACTCGACTCGGCTTCGGCTTCGCCTTTGGATTCAAATTTGGACAAATAATCTGACTAATTGATATATTTTGGACCAAATTTATTTAAAATATGAATTGACTATTTTTCTCAATTGGAAGTTTTTGACTTGGACCGGCGAACTGCGGGTCTTCACCTACGAAACGTCGGTGCCAGCGTAGAATTTCCTGAGAGATTCTGTGACAGGCCAGCATTGCACCATGCGGGCCACATATCCTCACTGGCGAAACACTGGTGCATTGCAAGTTTGGATGAAATATTTCCTTTCCCAAATGGTAATCATTCTAAACAGACATCTTCTGAACAGGTGCCAGTTAACAACTTCAGTTCTATGGCTATAGATAAAGGCCTTTTGCCTTCATTTTTGATATAGATTTTGATACTTTTTTTAGCAATTTAGAGATCATTCTGCATATTTTTGAACAAACAAGAATCAAATCTATTATGTGATTTGTTACCAGTTTTAGAGTTCACGAAGTTGTTAGTGTTTGAGGTACTTCTACTACACTACCAACAGGTATATCCATTTTATCCTGGGAGGAAGTAATCCAAAAACCTCAAGTATAGTAAGGGGATTAAATTCCTTAGGACACATAGGGAATTATGTGGTCTCGAAAATTATTCATTATTTTTGTTTTACATATTTGAACATAGGATTACAACAAAAACCACCACCAATATTATGTAAATCGAATAGGAATCGTTATTACACTAAACCCCACATTCATGGACAAATGGAGTAAATTAAGGATTTCTATTTAGACGCAAGAAAAATGTTAGAGAAGGAGAAAATGAGAGTAGAACCATCTACCACTTCTTATTTCATTAAGTATTTAGTTCTAGATAATTTTCTCCAAATTTGGGACCAAAGTCATAACTTATAATATTTCTTTAATCGAACACCCACTATAATTAATTAAACAATTTGTTATGTGCATAAACACAAACAATGAATATGGATTTAGAGCAATAGAAAGAAGAAAAAATGGTTTATAAATTTCTAGATGAAATTGTGTATGAGTTCTTGAGTATGAACTCTTTAGATCTCAGTAGAAGAACTTGAAAATAGAAAGAAGAACTTTGGGTAGAAAGATGAAGATTGAAGGAGAAGAAAAAGAAGACTCGAAAAATAGTAGTAACTTCAACCTTTTTTTCTATTCAATGTAGTATTCTTAATGATCTACAATGAAGGCATCTATTGCCTTTTATAGGGATGAGGCTTGAAGCCTCAACATCTCTAACTAACTATTCACATTTTGGTTAACTAACTTAACCAACTCCCTAATTCCCTAATTGTTTTCTCTAACAACTTTTCTGACTTCCTTAACACTCACCCTCAAGTTAGGAAGATTAAATATGTTATGAATTTCTAGCTTGGAGCTCAGGTAGAAATCTTGGACTTTGCTCAGTTCTTTGGTTAAAATATCAACAAGCTGATCTCTTGTGTATACGTACTGAGTTGTAATCAATCCATGAAGAAGTTTCTCTCTTATGAAGTGACAGTCTATATTTATATATTTAGTCCTTTCATAGAAAACTGGGTTGGCAACAATTTGAAGAGTTGATTTGCTATAACTGTATATGTTAGCTGGGAGCTTAATTTCACCTTTAATTTCTTGAGTAGTCCCAATATCCAAACCAGTTCAACGACTGTTGCAACCAGACTTCTATATTCTGCTTTATCTGAGCTTCTAGAAATTGTTGTTTGTTTCTTTAATTTCCATGAGACGATTGACTCTCCTATTTTAACCAAATAACCTGTAACTGATCTTCTAGTTTGAGGGCATGCAGCCCAAACTGCATTACAGAATGCAGTGACAGACTCCTCTTTGCTACTGGACAGAAGAATGCCTTGTACAGGTGCATTCTTTATGAACCTCACAATTCTAAATGCAACTTTTATGTGAGCTTGGGAGATTGCAAGAATCGGTTGAGTGCTTGAACACTGAAAGATATGTCTGATCTAGTTATAATTAAGTACAATAATTTGCCAATTAACCTCTAATAAACACTCTAGTTAGTTAAAGGATCTTTCATAGGTGCATTTCTTTTGATGTGATTATCATAAGCTTTTGAAGTTAGCTTGACATTAGTATCCATAGGGGTGACTACAGGTTTAGTTGCTGCAAGTCCTATTTCAGAAATCATTTCTAATGCATCTTTCCTTTGATGCATTAATTTACCTTATTTAGATCTTGCAAATTCAATTCCAAAGAAATACCTTAGTTCTCCAAGGTCCTTCTATAACACCCCAAAAGTATATTAGATTAGTAGGAAAATCTGCAATTTGCCTCAGAATGAGTCATGGTATGACTCGTCACATGGTACCATGAGTCGTGGTCAGACTCGTGATGAGCAGCAGTGAAATTCTAAGGTTCCAGATGTCACGACCCATGTAACGAGTTGTTGTGTCAAGTGACGATCTATCAAGTTCCTCGTCACAAGCCAGCAATCCAAAAATATGTTTAAGTTTTTTCAAAACCAACGAGTCAAGTGACGACTCATGGTAAGAAGTAACGGGTCATGGTATGGAGTAGTTGGATGAAGTTTAGAGAAGGTGCAAGACTGTTCCACTAACTACGAGTCATAGGACGACTCGTGGTAGGTAAGGATGAATCGTGATGAGCACCCGTTGTATGAAGATCAGAGAAGTAAATTTTTGGTCCAGCATATTACGGATGGTTACCACGAGTTGTGGTGAAAACCAATGACTTATGGTGTGAGGCATGGTCACTAGATAGGTAGTTTTTAATATGGGATCCCAGGGGAATTTTCGTAACTCTTCACTCTTTTAATTCCTAAACTACATCTTATAGGGATATTTTGGAGGGGGATTAAGGGGATTAGTCGACTTTCCCCTCTCATTCTCTCTTAGACCCTCAAAATAGACTGTAGAAGTTTCAAGAATTCTCTCAAGCCAAGCTAGGGTTCATCCCCAAAGCTCCAAGAATTCAAGCTCTAGCAAGGGAATCTTTTTCTTCAGATATGTGGGACTTCAACAAGGGTTTACTTCCAACCTTTGTGTCCTAAGAATTTTAGAAACCCTGGCAAGTTAACTTCTCCAGAACTCATGTATTAGGATTTTCATTCCATGTTTGAATACCTTTATATTTTCTCAATGCTTTAAGGTTTTCATGACTAGTATTATACAATATTCATAATACTATTTTCAGCTTGTAGAATGTATCTCCATAACCTTGATATTAGCATGTTTTCAGAGATTTTGCTCCCTAAGCTAGCCTTGTTTCCAAATAGCATGGTTTTTCAAGTACATTTGATTTCGTCATGATTTAAATATTTATGTTTCACAGTATTATTAGCATTATCAATATTATTAGTATACTTAGTATTATCAGTTTTATCAAGTCCTATAGATAGGGGTGTTCGTGGTTTGGTGAAAAACCAAACCAAACATAAACCAAATCAAACTGATTAAGAAAATGACATTTAGTTTGGATTGGTTTAATTTGATTTTAAATTTTAAAAACCGATAATATTTGATTTGGTTTTGATTTTACTAAAAAAATTGAAGAAATGACCAAACCGAACAGATGAATTTTATACATAAATTTTATAATTATTTGAATATATGTAATTAGTTTTTCATAAATAATTATAAATATTTTACATCTTTTAAATTCTACTATTTAAATTTACATGCACATACACTACAACACTTTTAAATTCTACTATTTAAAAACTATGTCCAAACACAATACTCTAAGTCTAATTTTTTTATATGCGGTGTGACATATTGTCAATTTTTTAATTTTCTTTGCTAAATCATCCATCTACTCTTCAATTGTTTGCTTCTTTGAGTTTTGAAGGGTTGACCATTCTATTTAAGGTTGTATATTATTTCTACGTGGATATTAGACATGTGAAGTGGAAAAACCTCTACATTTATGCAACTTAAACATGCTAAAACATTGAAATAGTATTGAAAAATAATAGAAGATTCAGATACATTTATCTCGTAATAGTAGAGAGAAATTTGTTGATTCCGAATATTCACTTGAAATAATTATCTCATGTCTATGTTATTTTACTATTATTAATTTATCATTATCTAGTTCTAAATTGAAAAATTGAACTAAACTGAACCAAACCAATGGTTATTTATTTTATTTTATTTGGTTTGATTTTAGAAATTTAAAAACTGACTAAATTGGTTTGGTTTTGGTTTTAATCAAAAATCGACCCAAATCGGACCATGAATACCCCTACCTATAGACTCTCAGGACACTTTCAGATAAAGTAGTTCTGACTTAGTCTTAAGGCATCAATTTTTGAGCTATCAGGATACTATCAATAACTAGTCAAAAAATTATCAATTGAGAGTAGTACTTAGTATTGAGCGGGTCAGGGTTCAGCACACCCAAATTCTCAAAACTACGTGTGACCATAGGTTATTAGCCTAAATGGGTCTCGGTTAGTTATCACACAACCATGCCTTTATACCTTGGCAAGGTATATTTGGTCCTATCGATGGGGCATATACATCGAACTCCATGTTTAGCTCACATGGTTATAGGTCGGTTAGCGGACTCTTGTACTATACAGTCTCAGTCTTTAGCTACAGTTATAGTTTTACCTTTCAGTGTATGTACATGATCATTAAAAATCAGTTTCACTATCACTGCCAGTACTTTTAGGTTATCATGTTATCTTTAGTATTTATGCATTCAGATAGGGCATGATGCATCAGTTCAGTTACACTTTTCAGATTTTGCTAGCATGTTTTTATACCTCAGTTGCATACCTCACATACTCAGTATATTCAAAGTACTGACCGCATACTCTTTATGCTATATCATTTTAGGATATAGATTTAGGTATGCATGCACCACATCGCAGTTAGACTCGCTCAAGCATTTGTCAGCAACTGTCAGTGGTGAGTCCTCATCTTTCGAGGCCTGGAGCTATTTTCTTTTATTCAGTTGTCTTATTTTAGTTTCAGACTTTTGAGTTAGATGGGGACTTGTCCTAGTAGATCATCAGTTAGTACAGGCTTTCAGACAGAGTATTAGTGTTTCAACTTATGACTTAGTGATTATTTAGCTATTTCATTTTAGTCTATTTTAGCATTTATTTACGAAATGTTTTAAAAACTCAGTTAACTTTCGCTCAGTTTTCTATTTAATTCAGGTCATGTTGGTAATATGCTATGTCATGGGTTAGCTTGGGGTCACTTGTAGCTCTAGGCACTATGTCACATCCAGGGTGTAGACTCAAATCGTGAAAAACTTAGTATCAAAGCATTAGATTTAGGGGTATCCTGGGGTGTCTAAAAATCGTGTTAAGTAGAGTCTTTTTTATGGGTGTGAAGCGCACCACACTTATGAGGAAAAGGCTACAAAACGTTGTAAGAATTTTCCTTCTTTCATGATTCTTATCATGAGATAAAGTGTGAAACTCTAGAATATCCTTCTAACTCGTGCTCTATCCATTTATAGATGATGCCTCCCAAAAGAGCTAACGGAAGGAGGAACGGGAATGAAAATAAACAAGACCCACCAGATCCAACAGACCCTCTGAACGAGCAAGTGGCTCATGCTGAGTTCAGAGCTGCATTCCAAATACTTGCTTAGGCTATGACCAACCAGTCATTCAGCAGGTCATTGCACCTACTAATTCGAATGGAAATGCAGCTACCCCCAGAGTCCGGGACTTCACTCGAATAAATCCCCAGAGTTTCATGGGTCTAAGGTGGATGAGGACCCACAAGACTTCATTGATGAGATTCAAAAGATCACCCGAATCATGGGCTTTACCTCCATTGAGAGTGCAGATTTAGCCACATATCAGTTGAAGGAAGTGACCCAGATATGGTACTGACAGTGGAAGGAGGAAAGAGGTGTTGGTACAGTCCCAATGGAGTGGGATGAATTTGTAATTGTGTTTCTGGATAGATTCCTTTCCCGTGAGTTGAGGGAAGCGAAGGTAGAGGAGTCTATCAATCTAAAGCAGAACTTCGTGACAGTTTTAAGGTATGCCCTGAAATTCACTCAAATGTCTAGATATGCTACAAATATGATTATTGAACCTAGGGCTCGGATAAGCAAGTTTGTTTCAGGTATTTCAGACTTAATTGTCAAAGAATGTAGGATTGCCATGCTCATCAATTACATAGACATCTCCAAACTTATGATCCATGCACAGCAGATTGAGGAGGAGAAGGAAAAGAAGAGCAAGAGGGCGAGGAAAGTAACTTTAACTATCCTCAGTAGAAGTCGGGAGGTGGGAATCACTCACAGCATCAGCAGAGATCTTCGTATCCAACATTATCTTCAGCTAGTGCTCCTTTTCCCAGACACCATACTGATTAGAAAGGTAGAGCATCTCGCTTTAAGTCTTAGATCAATGTTTCCAGTAGGCGCACTTTCCCAGCATGCCTCTAAGTATGGTAAGAACCATCCTAGTGAGTGTCATTTCGGCAAGAAGGATTGTTTTATTTTTGGCCAATTGGGCCATAAATTGAAGAATTGATATCCGTGCAGCGATAGCTGTAAAACCATCCACTTCCAAGACTCATGCTGCTTTCCTTGTTCCTCCTCTAGAAGAGTCTGCATTCCACTCTGGATTTCCCTGCGAAATACGATTTAACAAAGTATACAGCTCCTCATAAGTCTTTTCTAATGCTTGTCCCCCAGCTGCTGAGTCTAGCAAAATTTTTGTGTGGGGTTCCAAACCCTCTATGAAAGTATGCACCAGCACATCATTGGACTGATGGTGGTGAGGACAATCCCGTAACATGGATTTGAATCTTTCCGAAGCTTGATACAGATTCTCCCCCTCTCTTTGTTTAAAACTTAGAATCTGACTTCTAAGTCTTGATGTTTTCCCGGATGGAAAGAACCGTATCAAGAATTTTCTTGCAAGATCATCCCAAGTGGTGATGGAATTAGGTTGTTCAGCTTTCAACCACCTCTTTGCTTCTCCCAATAGTGAAAATGGGAACAATGTAAGCCTTACGTAATCAAATGATACTCCAGCAGGGATGTAAGTGTCACTTATCTCCAAAAAATTTTGCAGATGTTGTTGTGGATCCTCGTGAGGGAGACCTGTGAATTGCCTGCTGGTGTGCAGCAATTGCACCATATGCTGTTTCAGTTCAAACCTCCCTCCTGGCTCGGGTTTGCGAATGCTTGATGTAACATTGTTAGCATGTAGGATTGCCACTTCGCGAACCGGCCTAGCTGCCATTTCCTTGGGCACTAACACTGCCCTTACAAGTGGTGGATTCTGTTGTTGCTCCAGGATTGTTTGTCTGAGCAACTGCAGCTTTCTCTCTAGAGCTTCTCTCCTTTGACGATGGAATTGTCTTTCTGGCTCTAAGTATGAGTCCACCAGCTCCTTGTTTCTTTCCAGTGTTCAACAAAATTGATATCTGCAAAAGACAGGCTAAGATCAAGTTGTCAGCACAATATAGAAATCGTAAACTAACACTTAAGAAAACAATTTTACCAATTGCCAGTCCCCGGCAACGGCGCCAAAAACTTATTCGGTCTGTTTCGCAACTACACACAAGTGCACGTGGTCGAACAAGTAGTAAAATGGATAAAGTAAGCCAAGTATCGATCCCACAGGGACTGAACCAAGGTAATGATCGAATTAAGTATTAATGAACTCTAACTCTAAAATGCAGACAACAGTTTAAAGAATATTTTTGAAAATTTGTTTCCTAATTTATACTAATCTAAAACAAAATTATAAAGTGAGTCTGAACTATAGTAATGAGCAAGCTGAGGCTAAAACGAACATGCAGGGAAGTAATTTATCGATACAATTTGGTTAATCTTTCCTTCGGTTGCTAGTCAAGAATTATTGCCAATGGATAGAAACTTTCGTATTCTACCCAACTTAAGAATCATGAACCTTCAACCTACATTTCTGTGATAAAAGAATTTCATGTTCTAGCCATACAAAACCGATTCCTTAATTGACTAATACGACTTTTAGATATATTTCTATTCTGAAGGTAAATCAATTCTCAATTTTCCCAAACTAAGAAGAGATCATATCCTACCAATTCACAACTTTCCAATTTTTTTTCTTTTCAGGATAAAATTGGACTTTTTAGATATACATTAACATTGGCCAGACATTAATGCAGTAAGAACAAGAATTGATAGAACAACTATGGAAGAAAAAATGAAAAACCAAAATGATCAAAAATTACATTCCACTACAAGTGTTCTTGACCTCAGTAAGAAGTGACTTTAGCTACTCATTTGTGGATTAAACATCATCAAATGAGTATAAATCATACAAATAATTGAAATAAAGGAGAAAGAGTTAGAGAAGAACCCTAAGAATTTCGTCTCCTCAACTTCCTGTAACCCATGTTCTTGCTCAACTAAGTCAGAATAATTAAAAATAAACCTAAGTGTGCTATTTATACTAGTAAAAATTTTTCTCGGAATAACGAGCAATGTGTCACAGAGTGCATCGCAGAGCACTACCTCCGTGACACGGTGCAAACGCGGACCCTCACTGGAATTTTATGTTCCAAGTAAATATGGTCAACGTGCCACGACATGTAACGCGGGGCTTGGCCAACGTGCCACGGCCCCGACGCGGACCTTCACTGGAATTTGTCCAAGTAAACCACCAGAGGCAGACTGCCTCCGTGATGGTAGCGTGACACGGCTCCATCGCGGAGCCCCTTTATTTGCTACTTGTCCTTGACCTTTTCCAGTGCTCGCTTCCGAGTCCATTCTCGTTTTTCACCAACATGCAACTTAGCTTCCTACAATTACATTTTTCCTGCAAAACAACACTAATCATGTTGGTTAGTATAAATTCACATTTTAACTATAAATCACATGAGAATGTACAAATAACGATAGATAAACAAGACGAAATAGAGAATTTGAGCATCACTTGGGCATATAATTCTGCCCAAGATCAAGGGTCGATTTATCTCTTACCTTAAGGACAAAAAATGATTTATAAGGGTTGTATATATCATCTAGTTTGGGTCAGGGACTCTAGTTTCGAAGCCTCAACTCTTCAGTTAGTTCCAGTAGTGAATGAGTTCCCAAAAGTATTTTCCGAAAATCTTCCTAGAGTTTCTCCCGAAGGGGAAATTAACTTTGGAATAGACCTTCTTGTAGATACCCAGCCTATCTCAATTCCTCCTTGCATAATTGCTCCAACTGAACTTAAGGAGTTGAAGGAACGATTGAAAGACCTTTTAGACAAAGGCTTCATCATACCCAACATTTCTCCCTAGGGTGCTCCAGTTCTATTCGTGCATAAGAAAGACGATTCACTTAGAATGTACATCGATTATCGTCAGCTGAAAAAAGTCACAGTCAAGAAAAAGTATCCCATTTCTAGGATTGATGACTTGTTCAATCAGCTGCAGGGTGCTAGTTGCTTTTCAAAGATAGACCTCAAATCTGACTATTATCAGCTCAGAGTCAAAGAATGTGACTTTTTGAAGAAAGCCTTCAGAACTCAGTATGGTTATTATGAGTTTGTTATTATGTCTTTTGGACTAACAAATGCTCTTGCAGCTTTTATGAACTTGATGAATAGGATGTTCAAATAGTATTTGGACATATTCATTATCATCTTCATGGATGACATCCTTGTCTATTCTCAGAGTGAGGATGAGCATACAGATCATTTGAGGATAGTCTTGCAGACTCGCAAGGATCCCCAATTATTCGCGAAGTTCAACAAGTGTGAATTATAGTTGAAATTAGTAACAGTCCTTGGTCATGTCATCTCCAGCGAAGGTATTCATGTTGATCCTTAAAGGTCGAAGTAGTTAAGAACTGGCCAACACCCAGCTCTCCATCAGAAATTCGGAGTTTCTTAGGTTTAGCCAGTTATTATTAGGGATTTTGTGGAAGCATTTTCCTCTATTACCTCTCCTATGTCCAGATTGACTTAGAAGAAACTCAAATTCCAATGATTTGATGCTTTAAGAAGAGTTTTCTGGAGTTGATGACTCGACTCACTACCGCCCTAGTTTTGACTCTACCAAAAAATTCATATGGGTTCGTGATTTATTGCGACGCCTCCAAAGTTGGCCTTGGTTGCATGCTGATGCAACATGGAAAAGTTGTAGCCTATGCTTCCAGACAGCTCAAGGCTCATAAGAAGAATTACCCGACTTACGATCTTGAGCTTGCAGCGATATTTTTTGCCCTAAATATTTGGTGGAACCACCTTTATGGTGTTCATGTGGATGTGTTTACTGAACAAAAAAGCCTGCGATATGTTTCATTCAGAAGGATTCGAATCTTCATCAGAAGAGATGTCTTGAGATGTTGAAAGACTATGACATGAGTGTGTCTTATACCACTCAGGTAAAGCCAATGTAATGGCCAACGCCCTTAGCAGATTGTTAATGAATGTGTTGCTCATATTGAGGAGGGTAAGAAAGAGCTGGTTAGAGATGTTCATAGGTTCTCTTGTTTGGGAGTTCGTTTGCTTGATTCAGCCGAAGGTGGAGTTGTAGTTCAAAATTGTTCAGAGTCTTCTTTGGTGATGGATGTTAAAGTGAAGCAAGTTGAGGATCCAATATTGCTTAAGTTGAAGGAACAATCCTTAAGAAAAAGGTGGAAGCATTCTCTAAAAGGGGAGATGGTATGCTCCGTTATCAGGGCAGATTATGCGTTCTGGATATGGATGATTTGAGGCAATGGATATTAGTGAAGCCCACAGCTCTAGATATTCTATTCACCCAGGTGCCACCAAGATGTACCGTAATCTACAGGAAGTCTATTGGTGAAATGGCATGAAAAAGGATATTGTTGAACTTGTGGCTAAGTGTTCAAATTGCCAATAGGTAAAGATTGAGCATCAGAGACCGAAAGGTACAACACGGGATATCAACATTCCTATTTGAAAGTGGAAAGAGATAAACATGGATTTCATTACATGTTTACCTCGTACACGCTATCAGCATGATTCAATATGGGTGGTTGTAGATCGGATGACTAAGTCGGCACATTTTCAGCTAGTTAAGACCACTAATTCAACATGAGGATTATGCTAGACTTTACAATTTGGGAGTTGGTCAGGATGTATGGAATCCCTTTTTCCATTATTTCTGATAGGGGCACTCAGTTCACCTCACAATTTTGGAAGTTATTTTAGAAAGGGCTTGGTACTCGAGTTAAGCTTAGCACTACTTTTCATCCGCAGATAGATGGTCAGGCCGAGCAGACTATTCAAACTCTAGATGATATGTTGATAGCTTGTATGATCGATTTTAAAGGTAATTGAGATGATCACCTGCCTCTCATCGAATTTTCTTACAATAATAGTTATCACTCTAGTATTCAGATGGTCCCATTTGAGGCACTTTATGGAAAGAGATGTAGGTATCCTATAGGGTGGTTTAAGGTTGGTGAAGCTACCTTAATAGGGCTTGATTCAGTTCATGAGGTCATGGAGAAAGTTCAGCTCATCAGAGAAAGGCTAAAAACAACTCAGAACCATCAGAAATAATATGCAGATGTGAGGAGAAGAGTACTTGAGTTTGCTGTTCATGACTGGGTCTACTTGAAAATTTTATCCATGAAGGGGATGATGAGGTTTGGTAATTAAGGGAAGCTTAGTCCCCGATATGTTGGTCCTTACAAGATTTTGAGACGCATTAGCAAAGTGGCCTATGAGCTAGACTTGCTTGCGGAATTAACATTGTTGCATTCAGTCTCTCATGTGTCTCTGTTGAAGAAATGCATCAGTGATCCGACCTCAGTTATGCCTTTGAAAAGTGTGGAAGTGAAAGATAGTCTCTCTTGTAAAGAGACCCTAGTTATTATTCTTGACCGTTAGGTTCGCAAGTTAACAAACAAATAGATCACTTCAATGAAAGTTCTTTGGAGGAACCAGCTCGTAGAGGGAGCTACATGGAAAGCAAAAGCAAATATGATGGCCAAGTACCCCCACCTTTTCCCCTCCAGCTCAACTTCAGCATAAGGTACTAAGATCTTTTTAGTACTCTACTCAGTTTCATGTCCTTTAGTTTGTAACACCCCGAAACTTTTCTGAACCAAACTCAGACCTTGCAAGAAAAATCTAGAAGAAACCAGAAAAAGTTACCTCAGAACGACAGAGACAACGAGTCATGGTTAGCTCCAACGACCCGTTGTCTCAGTCGTGGTCAGTGCTGCCTTGGTCCTTCGAGAACCAATGGGACATGGAATAACCTGTTGTGAGAAACAATGGGCCGTCCTGTCACTCGTTGGTCCCCATCTCATAACTCCCTTTTCCAGGAACTCACGACTCAACCAATGAGTTGTCGTGTGAGACAACGACTCGCGGTGTGAGTTGTTAGTTGGGATTCCCAGAAACCTCCTTCAGTGATAATGAATGGCAACAACGATCCACTGTATCACACAATGAGTTGTTGTGTACACCCATGGTGAAAATTCCCGAAAATCCTTAAACTTGTTCCAGTGGGGATAACAACTCAACACAATGACCCGTTGGGTCCACTAAAGAGTCGTTGTGTTGCCCATTGTTAGGCTTCCTAGACTTTTTCTTCCAATGGCCACGGGAGGAACTAATGACCCGTTGGTTCATTCAACAAGTCGTGGTCCCTCTCATTGCCAGTTCAAGTGAGCCTAGAACCCAGGCCCTAGGACCAACGACTAGTCCCCACGAGTCGTGGTCTCAACCAATGACTCATTGAGTAACCATAAATTACGTCATTTTGGGTTATTTTTAGGGAATTTAGAGGGGTAATAGATGATTACTTCACCCCTCTCATTCCCTCAGAAGTCAAATAAAAAATATTCTCTCAAAAAAAATTAGCGTATGAACTAGGGCACTCGAAATTCTCCTTAGAATCTCAAGGGATTTTCTCTGAAATTTCTTCACCAAGTATGTGGGAATTCAACAAGATAATTGTTCTTCCCTTGTGTCCCCAAAATCGCTTCCTTAATTTTTTTATCAGTTATGGCCCTGAGATTTTGAAATTTAGAAAGTTTTCAGACATAATTCTATAAATTTCAGGTGGAGTATTATCCATGTTATTAGCTGTTATGTTTTTCCTAAATTCTTAGAAATCATGTGGAAACTAGCTCCTTATGAAATGATTTAGCCCTAGCTTTTGAATGCAGTATATTAGGGTCTAGCATAATTGAGTAGTTAATCATGTTGCTTGACTCTACTAGTGTTAGGATTCCCGTACTGTTAAAATTTGTTTAAATCTCAGTCAATTGCATGTTAGTCCAGTTTCAATATGTTAGCATGTTCAGTATTTTTCAGAAATGCCAGCTGATTAGTTTGACTACAGTCTTTTCTTGAGATGTCAGTGCTGCCTCCCAGTTATTAGTTAGTAGACTTAGATATCAGTTATCAGATTTTAGTTTGTTCTTTAGACGATTATGATGCTTCCAGATAAGCATCTGTGGCCAGTCTTTGAACACCGGTTACATAATCCGGTCCGATAAGACTCTTAGGTACTTCCAGAAAGGTATCCCTAACTTAGTCTTGGACCCCAATTTTGAGCTATCAACTTAGTAATCAGTATAGAACTATCCAGTGGGAGTAGGACTTAACACCGAGTGGACCTGGGTTCCAGCGCACCCAGATTCCCAGAACTACATTGCCACCCTAAGTTATTTTATTGGCCATATGGCCCCAAAATTATGATGATTTAGTTCATGCCTTTATACCCTGGCAAGGTATATTGGGTCCTACCGATGGGGTGTATACACCAAACTCCACGACTAGTTCACGTGGTTATACGTCAGTTATAGAATCTCCCACTAGTCAGTGTAGTTTCACTTTAGCTCAACTCAGAACGGTTTCAGTATACTCAGTTTAGAATAGTTAGCGTAGATCAGTATCTCAGATTTAGGGCATGTCTATGGCCACCAGTGATTCATTTTTGACCATTTCAGTTATATTTTAGTTGTTCATTTTTTAGTATTTCAGTTGGTCATTACATGTCATTATAGTTCAATTATTTATTCTTTATGTTATATTTTCTCCCACTTAGTACATTCAAAGTACTGACGCATACCTTTTATGTTGTATCATATCATGATACGGGCGCAGGTTCTTAGCCTCAACATTGTTAGTAGATTTCCTTCAGGTGATATCAGTAGCGGTAGTGGTGAATCCTCATCTTCCAAGGAAGATATTTTATTTTTCATTTATTTATTTCAGTTAGACTTTAGAGTTAGTCAGGGGCTTGTCCCAGCAACTCATCATTTTAGATGGCTTTCAGACATAGAATCAGACTTTTAGTTTTGTTTTCAGATGTATAAACTTTTATTATTCATCTTTTCTTAAATGGTTTTATTATTTAAGCTTCCTCTATGATTACTTAGATTGCCAGTGTTATGATAGACCATGGGTTGTCTTGGGGTTACTTGTAACTCCAAATACCGTGTCTCGTCTAGGGTATAGACTCAGGTCGTGACAAACTTGGTATTAGAGAACTAGGTTTCGAGTATCCTAGGATGCCTGAAAGCGGTATCAAGTAGAGTCATTTTCATGGGTGTGAAGTGTGTCACACTTATGACGGGGAGACTATGAGATGTTATTAGGAAAACTCCCTTTTGTTCATACTCTTTATCGTGCGTTAAAGTTCAATTCCAGAAACATTCTCCTAACTTGTGCTCTATTTTGTTTCAGTGAAACCATGCCTCCAAGACACGGAAAAGGAAGAAGAGGCGACAATGCTAACTGACCTACCCCACCAGCTCCAGCAGCCCCTCAAGACGACCAAGTGTCCTCAACGGAGTTTAGAGCGGCAATCCAGCTGCCGACACAGATAGTCACAAACCAGGTAAACCAGTAGGTGGTTCCAATTAACTCAAATGGGTCCGCAGCAGCTGCCCGAGTTAGGGACTTCACCCAAATGAACCCTCCAGCCTTTCATGGATCTAAGGTGGGAGAGGACCCATAAGATTTCGTGGATGAGATATGAAAGATCACCCGGATTATGAGTGTCAGCTTCGCTGAAAGTGCTGACCTTATTGCCTACCAGTTGAAAGGGGTAGCCCAGATCTGGTACGATTAGTGGAAAGAAGGGAGACCAGCGGGAGTGGAACCGGTGGAGTGGGAAGAGTTCACAACTGCCTTCCTAGATAGATTCTTCCCCCGGGAGTTAAGGGAGGTAATCTTGGGCAAATTTATATGCCCAAGTGATACTCAAAAGTACCATTTTAGCCTTGTTTATCTATCAATGTGTATACATTCTCATGTAATTGGTAATAAAATGTGAATTTATACTAACCAACATGATTAGCATTGTTTTGCAGGTAAAATGTAATTTTGGGAAGCATAAATGCATGTTGGATGATATCGGGGTTGGACTTGGATGCAAGCAAGGAACAAGGCATTGGACAACATGAAATAAAAGGGCTCCGTGATGGAGCCGTGTCACACTGCCATCGCGGAGGCCTTCTGCTTGGATAGGGAAATTTTGCCCAAATTCCAGAGAGGGTCCGCCTCCGGTCCGTGGCACGATGGCTTGGCTCCGCGTTGCACACCGTGCCACATTGGGCTTTAACTCCTGGACCCCCAGTTCCAGTGAGGGTCCGTGTCCGTAGCGTGTCACGGAGGAAGTGCTCCGCGATGCACTCCGTGACACGTTGCTCGTTATTCCGGGAAAAATTCCCAGCAGTATAAATAGAACACTTAGGTTCATTTTTCAATATTCTGACTTGGTGGAGCAAGAACGTGGGTTACAGGCAGTTGAGGGACGAAAATATCAGGGTTTTTTCTCTCTTTCTTTCTTCTTTAATTCAATTGCTTGTATGATTAACACTCATTTAAAGATGTTTAATCCACAAATGAGTGGCTAATTCCTCTTCTTGCTGAGGTTATGAACAATTATGATGAAATGTGATCATTGATTCTTTGGTTTTTCATCTTTTCTTCCATGTTGTTCTATTAATTCTTGTTCTTACTGCATTAATGTGTGGCCTACGTTAATGAACATCTAAAAAGTCCGGTTTCACTCGAGAGAGCAAGAAATTGGAAAGTTGTGAATTAATAGGATATGTTCTTTACTTGGTTTGGGAAAATTGAGTATTGATTTGCTTTCAGGATAGAAATATACCTGAAAATTGTATTAGTCAATTTAGGAACCGGGTTTGTATGGCTAGAACATGAATTGCATTTAATCACATAAATGTAGGTGGATGGTTCATGATTCTTAAGTGAGGTTAAATACGAGAGTTTTAATCTCTTGGCAAATGTTCTTGGCTAGCAACCGGAGGAAAAGATTAACCAATTTATGATGATAATTAATTTTATCACATGTTCGTTTAACCTCAGCATGCTCTCATTCATAGTTCAGACTCAAAGTAGATAATTGTTTTAGCTTTAGTATAAAAATTATAAAACAAACTATCAAACTCTTGGTTACACCGTTGTCTGCATTTTTAGAAGTAAAATATAGTACACTTGAGCAGATTGCACTTCATCCAAGTCTCTGTGGGATGGATACTTGGCTTACTAAAGCCACTTACTACTTGTTCGACCACGTGCACTTGCGTGTAGTTATATACCCCTATAACACAAACGCCGAACAAGTTTTTGGCGCCGTTGCCGGGGACTTGGCAATTGGTGAATTTGTTTTAAGTGTTAATTTACTGTATTTTTATTTTCTTAGTGTTGACAACTTGGTCTTAGCCTGTATTTTGCAGACTTAATTTCTGTTGAACACTGGCAAGAGACAAGGAGCTGGTGGAATCGTAGATAGAGCTAGAAAGGATATTTCACAGTAAACGGAGAGAAGCTCTACAAAGAAAGCTGCAGTTGCTCAGACAGACGATCATGGAGCAACAACTGAATTCACCGGTAGTACGGGCAGTGTTAGTGCCCGAAGAAGTAGCAGCTCGGCCGGTTCGCGAGGTGGTAATCCCACATGCTAATAATGTCACATCTAGCATCCGCAATCCTGAGCCAGGAGGGAGGTTTGAACTTAAACAGAATATGGTGCAATTGCTGCACACTAGCGGGCAGTTTACCGGTCTCCCTCATGAAGATCCACAGCAGCATCTCCAAAATTTTTTGGAGATAAGTGACACTTACATCCCCGCTGGAGTGTCATCAGATTATGTCCGGCTTACATTGTTCCCATTCTCACTATTGGGAGAAGCCAAGAGGTGGTTGAAAGCTGAGCCACCGAATTCTATTTCTACGTGGGATGATCTTGCAAGGAAATTCTTGATACGATTTTTTCCCTCCGGTAAAACAGCAAGACTTAGAAGTCAAATTCTAAGTTTCAAACAGAGAGAGGGAGAGAATTTATATCAGGCCTGGGAGAGATTCAAATCCATGTTGCGGGATTGTCCTCATCATCATCAGTCCAATGATGTGCCGATGCACACTTTTATAGAGGGTTTGGAACCCCACACCAAAATATTGCTAGACTCAGCAGCTGGAGGGAAAGCGCTGGAGAAAACTTATGAGGAGCTATATACCTTGTTGAACCGTATTTCGCAGGGCAATCCAGAATGGAATGTTGATTCATCAAGAGGTGGGACAAGGAAAGCAGCAGGAGTGCTAGAAGTGGATGGGTTTACAGCTATCACTGCACAGATAGCTGCATTACAAAATCAACTTAACACCCACTTCAGCAACATGACAATGAACCAGCCTCAAGCCCTAGTTAATGCAGTACAGCAAATGTGGTGTGAAGTGTGTGGAAGCAGTGAGCACTCAGCTGAGTGTTGTGGAGCCAATCCTAACTCGGTAAACTTTGTGGGTAATGCGCAAAGGAACCACCAACAGTATGGTAGTAGCTACAATTCCAATTGGAGGAATCACCCTAATTTCTCATGGGGTAGCAACAACCATCAGGGGCAAAGTTCGGGTCAGGGTGTGCAAAGGAATCAAGGAGGGCAGCAGAATTATCAAGCACAATTCAGAAACAACAATGCACCTCATCCACCACCATCACCCAACATTGAGGAGATGTTCAAGACCATGATAGCTAACCAAGCTCAATTGCAGGCTGACTATGTGAAATTGGCAGCCGAAGTGAAAAACAACCAGTTAGCTACCAAGGCACTTGAATATCAATTTGGGCAATTTGCTAGTGCCCAAAACACAAGGCCTAGAGGAGGACTGCCGAGCGACACGGATCCCAATCCTAAGCAGGTAAATGCAGTGACCACAAGGAGTGGTTTGCAGCTGAAAGAGGTGGAACCAGAAAGACCACCTCAACAGTCGGGAGCAGCAGAAGTTGAGAGGGAGCAAAATACTGAAAGGGGGAAGACTAAGGAAGCTGAATCAGAAAGACCTCCACCCCCATTTCCTCAACGATTAAAGAAACACAAGGAGGAGGCGTGTTTCAAGAAATTCATGGAGGTGCTGAAATAGGTACATATTAACTTACCTCTTGTTGATGTCTTGGAGGGAGTGCCGAAATATGCTAAGTATATAAAGGACATCGTGGCAAACAAAAGTCGGTTGACCGAGTATGCTACGGTGGCTCTAACGGAGGAGTGCACTTCCCGGATTCAAAATAGACTGCCCACAAAGCTCAAAGACCCTGGGAGCTTTACTATCCAGATTAGTATTGGGCAGAGCATCTGAGCTCGTGGATTGTGTGATTTAGGAGCGAGCATAAATTTGATGCCTTCATAGATATTCAGAAAGTTGGGTTTAGGGAGTCCTAGACCCACAACTGTGATCTTGCAATTGGAGGATTGGTCCTTAGCCAGACCTGATGGCATTGTGGAGGACGTTCTGGTGCAAGTTGGCTCCCTGATTTTCCCGGTAGATTTTATCGTGCTGGACTTTGAACCAGACGCGGAAGTCCCATTTATTTTGGGACGTCCTTTCTTGGTGACCCGGAAAGCACTAATTGACGTAGCTGCGGGGCAGCTAACAATGCAAGCACACGACAAAATAGAGGTATTTGATGTGTTTAAAGCCATGAAGCTGCCAGCTATACATGAGGAGCTTTCAGCAATCAATGTGGTTGAACATGAAGAAATTCGTCAGATTGTTGAATCTCAAGACCCATTGGAAAGAGTGTTGACGCACTCCGATCATTTTGGAGATAGAGAGGCGTATGAAATGGTCCAAATATTGAATGAAGCACAGAATCATCCTAGGAGACAGGAATTTCAATCATTGATGAGGTCTCTAGAACCTCTGCCGAAACCATCCATTGAGGAGGCACCGAAGCTGGAGCTGAAAGAATTGCCTCCCCATTTAAAATATATCTTTTTGGGGGAGGATGAGACGTTACCAGTCATCATCTCTGCAGACTTGATGGAGGCACAGGAGAAGGAAGCATTGGGTGTCCTCAGAAAGAGGAAGAAAGCAATGGGTTGGCAAATGTCAGACATTCAGGGTATCAATCCAGCTTTTTGCACACACAGGATATTCATGGAGACTGGAGCAAAACCAACCGTTCAGCCGCAACAGAGACTAAATCCAGCGATGAAGGATGTGGTGAGGAAAGAAATAATCAAGTGGCTTGATGCAGGTGTGGTCTACCTGATTTCAGACAGTGAATGGGTCAGCCCCGTTCAGTGTGTTCCAAAGAAAGGGGGGATGACTGTGGTCACCAATGAGAAAAATGAGTTGATTCCTACCCGAATCGTCACAGGCTGGCGGATTTGCATGGATTACAGGAAGCTTAATGAAGCCACGAGGAAAGATCATTACCCCATCCCATTTATTGATCAAATATTGGATAGGTTGGCGGGACAGAAATATTATTGTTTCCTGGATGGGTACTCTGGTTATAACCAAATAGCCATAGCTCCGGAAGATCAAGAGAAGACTACTTTTACCTATCCTTATGGGACATATGCTTTCAGGCGAATGCCGTTTGGGTTATGCAATGCACCCGCCACATTCCAGAGATGCATGATGGCTATTTTCCATGACATGGTGGAGGATTTTGTTGAGGTATTTATGGATGATTTTTCTGTTTTCGTAATTCATTTGCTACTTGTTTGCAGAATCTTGACAGGGTGCTGGCTCATTGTGAGGAATCCAACCTTGTACTAAACTGGGAGAAATGCCACTTCTTAGTGAAGGAGGGTATTGTCCTTGGCCACAAAGTTTCTCAAAAGGGGTTGGAAGATCAAAGACAGATGGATCTTGTTGTTGCAGGAGTTCGACCTTGAGATCAAAGACAGAAAGGGGAGCGAGAATCAGGTAGCAGATCACCTATCACGATTGGAAAGCCGGTCGCATGTGATGGAAAGTGATAACATAAATGAGGAGTTCCCAGATGAGCAACTCTTGGCAGTGGGGGAAGCTGAAGTTCCCTGGTACGCAGACATAGTCAACTTGCTAGTGAGCGGAGTCTACCCACCTGAGGCAACAGACCAGCAGAGAAGGAAATTGAGGCATGATTGCCGACACTTTGTTTGGGATGAACCATACTTATTTAAACAAGGACCAGATCAGGTAATGAGAAGATGCATCCCAAAGAGTCAGATTGCAGAGGTGTTGAGGGGATGTCATTCTTCATTGTATGGGGGTCATCATGGAGGCGAGAGAACAGCACACAAGGTTCTACAGTCAGGTTTCTTTTGGCCAACACTGTTCAGAGACTCTATGGCATACGTCAAGATGTGTGATAGATGTCAGCGTACAGGAGCAATTGGCAGAAGACAAGAGATGCCGTTGCAGAATATACTAGAAGTTAAGCCCTTTGTTGTATGGGGCATTGATTTCATGGGCCCATTCCCACCATCGTTTGGTAATCGTTACATCTTGGTGGCCGTAGATTATGTATCAAAATGGGTGGAAGCAATAGCTTGTCCCAGGAATGACAACAAGGTAGTAACGAAGTTTGTGAAAAAACACATCCTCACCAGGTTCGAGACACCCCGAGCCATTATCAGCGATGGAGGGGCTCATTTTGTCAATGCAAGTTTCAAGAAATTACTAGCCAAGTATGGGGTGCGTCACAAAGTGGCGATAGCATACCACCCTCAAACTAGCGGGCAAGTAGAGGTGTCAAATAGAGAAGTGAAGTAGATTCTCCAGAAAACGGTAAATACACAACGGAATGATTGGTCAAGCAAACTTGATGATGCATTGTGGGCGTACAGAACTGCTTACAAGACACCGATTGGAACCTCACCATACCGACTGGTCTATGGTAAAGCGTGTCATCTTCCGGTGGAGTTAGAGCACCGAGCCTTTTGGGCTGTCAGGAAGCTAAATATGGACTTAGAGTTGGCGGGCAAGAAGATACTAATGCAGCTCAGTGAACTTGAAGAGTTTCGCTGGCATGCCTATGAGAGTGCCAAGTACTACAAGGAAAGAACGAAAATATGGCATGAAAAGCATGTGGTGCATCGCATTTTTGAGCCGGGACAGAAAGTCTTGCTCTTCAATTCTAGATTGAAGTTGTTTCCAGGAAAGCTGAGGTCTAAATGGTCGGGACCATTTGAAGTGGTGAGAATGACCCCGCACGGGGCGGTAGAGTTGTGGCAAGAATATCGGAGTGCCACGTTCTTAGTAAATGGCCAGAGGTGTAAGCACTACTGGGGGGAGGACGGTGATCGAGAGAAATCATCCATCACCCTAGAGGACAACTGAGCTTAACGACGTCGAGCCGCGATGATAAACCAGGCGTTGCACGGGAGGCAACCCGTGAAAAAGTTTTCTTTCTTTTTGTAAAGTGTAAATAGATTTTTCTTTTTCTTTTTCTTGATTTACAACAAAATTTTTCATTTTAGTTTTTGTTTTTATTTTGTTAGTTAGGTGAAACCTATAATTCTAACCAATTTTGTATGGTGAGATGAATTTCAGGTCAAACAGAGAAAAATATGCACGGAATCACGAAGGAAAAGTCGAGGTATGAAAATTAATAAAAAGTGGCAAACAGTGAGCTGGGGCGACAGCTCCGTGTCACGGAGGTGGACCTCCGCGTTACCTCCGTGACACGTTGAGGTATAATCCGGAAATTTTAAAAATTTCCAGAACAGTCTCGCGATGGCTCCCTGTCACGGAGGCAGTGCACCGCGATGCAGTCCGTGACACGTTGCCGTGTATATCGCGACGGGTCACACCGGGTCGCCGGGTGACCCGCGTGATTTCCCTACTTTTTAACCCCGAAAACCCTCCCTTTTCCCTTATTTTTCAATCTCTCCACGACCAAACCCCCCAAAACCCATCCCCCATCAATGTGACACGGAGTAGTCCAAGAAATTCAACAAGTTTTCTTCGATTCTTCAAAGTCAAGGTATGTTTTTTGATTTCCTCTCAAATTCTCGTCGAATTTCTTCGATATTGAGCATGTGAGGTGAGCTAAATTGCCCTAAGTAGAAATTAATCATGAATTCAATTTAATTATTGTTGATGAATGTTCGGAATGTCGTTATGATTGCTTGAACTTGTCGATTGCATAAATTAATCGAATTTGCCTGATAATATCAATTCTAGGGCTTGTTTTTTAATTTGAAGTTGAAAATGTAGTGAACTTGTGAATTTCATGCCGGGATGTACATGTTGAATGAGATGAGTCGATGTACTAATTTTTAGGATGTTAATAGAACGACGGATTCTCGGGTTAAGGGAATGTTGAAATTTGTAAGAATTTGGTTGGTTGTATAGGTTCGTGTAGATAAATTTTTGTTGTTGTTTTCGTTTCTTTTTTTTTTCCTTGCTAAGTGCGATGGGTAAAATGTTAGCAATGGTAGTGATTGTGATTGGCTGTACGAAGTCTGAGTAGTACACAGAAGATATACCGTCGAATTTTTCAAACGCACTAAGCATGATTGTGTAGTTGGTTATTGTGTGTAAATAAAGATAATCTTGCCGTATTGTTGTAACTGTAGCTAAGGACTAAGTGTGGGGTAACCTAGCTTAACCCGACCTTAGCCGAAGTTAATATCTGTTAGCTTAACATTGATCTTGTCTACTTGGGTTGACAGGTAAAATGGCAAGCAGGCAAGAGAAAGGGAAAGGTGCATCAACTTCGGGCGCTGGAAGGAAGCGAATCAGACTGGGCACAGCAGTCCCAGTAGCACCAGCAATTCCATGCGGCCAACGCCGCCAATACGGAATGAGATGGGTGACTGATGAGGGGAAAAAGTGGTACGCGAAGCACAAAGAAAACAAATATTTCCCCGAGGAGCATATAGCACGGGAACCATTGGCACAGGAGTTCCCTAGGATGGTACACCGAATAGAGGCAGCTGGGCTCAATTTCATCTTTGACGAGCCCAAGGAATGTAATTTGCACCTGGTTCGGGAGTTCTATGCCAATTGGAACCCGACTATCAGAAGCCACACCATCAAGATCAGAGGGCAAATAGTTACCTTGGAGCCCCACCACCTCAATGCCATCATAGGAGCGCGGGACACAGACGCCCACGTACTTCGACAGCTGAACATTACCCCACCGTATGCGGACATCAGACGCACATTGTGTGGGACCCGATCGACATCTAGATGGAGCAGACACAAAGAGAGGGGCTACCACCAGACTCTTCCCTATTCACAGATGAACAGGGAAGCCAGAATATGGATGAAAATTATATGTTCCTGCCTCATTCCGGGGGTACATATGACAGATGTAACCCGGGATCGTGTATGCCTGGTGTACGCCCTGATGAAAGGGCTGGAGATCAACGTGGGAGCAGTAATTATCTCCGCCATGAAGAGAGCCCGGTTGCACCAGGGGCACAGGTATGGCTTTGGTGGACTACTGACCACCTTCCTCAGGGGCCTAGATGTCGAGGAGGAGGCCCTTGACTATATCTCGCAGATGGAGCGGCGGGCCTTAGATGTTACTAAAACTAAGGCTCCCGACACCACCCACGGGCCAGTGCTTACACTTGGTTAGCAACAGGCTCGTGATGATCAGTATCTGGCTCGAATGTATGGGATGCAGATGCTCCAGCTGAGGATAGGCGGGAGGCTGGCGACAGAGGAGGAGCTATGGCAGCTCGAGCTAGACTACCCCTTCGGCGAAAATGCCAGGGCTCTATGCCGAGTGGGGCCAACATTTGTAGAGCCCACAGATGATGACATCCCCACAGACGAGGAGACACGTCGAGAGGACTCCGATGTGGAGTCCGATGAAGACGACGGGGGTGACTCAGACATGGGAGATGAAGCAGCAGCACCCGACGAAGAAGTGGAATACTTTGACTGATCAGGGAGTTCCACCACCCGATTTTGTGCTATTTTAATTTTTGTGAACATTGGGGACAGTGTTCGAGCTAAGTGTGGGGTGGGAGTAGTTAGGTGTTGGGCTGTGCTGTTTTGTATGTATGCTCTAATCTGTTGTCGTGCATGTGAAATTTTGTGTTCCCTGTGAGTTGTGAATTGTTAAAGTGTTGTTCTGTATTGTAAATTTATGTGAAATTGATGTGTGTTGTTGAATGTTGCTAGTTGATTCTGATTCTGTACATATTTTTGTTATCGAAATGATCAATATTTTTTAAAACAAAATTTTAAAATATTTTGTATATATTTTCTCTATCGAAATGATCGATATTTTCAACATTTTTTTTACTTCTTGGGTTTCTCGGCGTTTGTTTTCGGTTCTTTTATCGAGAATGGTCCCATTGAACCGAAGTCATAGTAGTGACTGTTCCCTATGATGGATGGATGACGACCGTCTTAAGGAAAATGTAGTCGTTAGGAGTATATTTTTTTTTCCAATTATTTTTCAGTTTTTTTCTTTTGGTGGGTTGCATCCCAAAACCTGTAGTTATTATATGGTTTCGAAATTCTGGTTGCGTGTTGTACATGATATTTAAAATGCAAAGGTGATTCGTATGAAAGCATGCAACTTTGTAAATATGTTGAGATACCTAGGCCATAGAGTTCGATTCAATGTGATTGAGGCTTAATGTTTGAATTCCTGTAATTAGCTGATTGAAGAGTCTGTGAATACATCTTGAATTGAGCATGTGCAGAAAGTGTGAAGTGAGGTGTTGTTATTCCATGCTATTGTGAAGTGTCTAGAACTTGCCTGGTGTGTGTACAAAACGAAATGAAGGAGGTGTATTGTAGGAAAGGATGTAGGCATTTCTTTGTTTTAACCGAGAGTTTCTATTTTTCCTTGTCATACACACCTTGATTGTATACCCTAGTCAGCCCGTTGAGCCTTTAGCCTATTATTTTTTTCTTTTGTCATAAAGTGTAAACGAGCTTAATTCCTTCTTCTCATTAGCCGTAAAGTCTATACAAAACTCTTAAGCGCTTAAGAAGAGAAAATCATTTTCCCAAAGTGTCGAAGAGTGAGAATGATGAAAAGAAAAAGAAAAGCAGAGTGATAGAAGAAAAGAAAAGGTTGAAGGTGCACTTGCTATAAATAAACTATAATGAAGGTGCACGAATAATCTTTGTTGTTGTGTAAAGTGTGCTTAATACGATGGGCCATACTAGAGAAAAACATCAAGAATGGGATGATGAAAAAAAAAAAGAAACAATGTCCATGAGTTGATGGGATGTGTTGAAAAGGCGCTTAAGGATGCTAGTGGCTATTATTGGCTAATCCAATATTTACTAGTTCCGTAGCTTCCATCACAACCAGTTAAAGCCTACGTGATCTTACATCGCACTTCTTTATATTAGTGGAGTAATACACTAAGGCCAAGCTTATGGGTCATGACATGATGCATGTGAATTCTTTTGGGAGAGAGAGCGAAATTGTGTTTACATGCCCCTGCTTAAAATTTTGTGAGTCATATGAGCAAAAAGGGGAAGATTCTCTTGTGTTGTGAGGGCACATGCATTGATGAAAGATTAATTTTCGTGTCGGATATCTTGATCAGCTGATTTGCATGAGTTTGCCAATATTGAGAGTCGATTCTTAAAGTCTAGGAGGTCTTGATGTATTGAAGGTCATTGCATTGATAAGACAATGCATGTTTTCTTGATGATTTGTTGTATTGAATAATCGGTATGACCATAGCCTAAATTGTCGAACCAAAGTAGCCAGGTTGGGATGTAAATTGCATGAAGTGTAGGATTGTTGTTCGAGGACGAACAAGGATTTAAGTGTGGGGTAAGTGATCTTGGGCAAATTTATATGCCCAAGTGATACTCAAAAGTATCATTTTAGCCTTGTTTATCTATCAATGTGTATATATTCTCATGTAATTGGTAATAAAATGTGAATTTATACTAACCAACATGATTAGCATTGTTTTGCAGGTAAAATGTAATTTTGGGAAGCTTAAATGCATGTTGGATGATATCGGGGTTGGACTTGGATGCAAGCAAGGAACAAGGCATTAGACAGCATGAAATAAAGGGGCTCCGCGATGGAGCCGTGTCACGCTGCCATCGCGGAGGCCTTCTGCCTGGATAGGGAAATTTTTCCCAAATTCCAGAGAGGGTCCGTGTCCGGTCCGTGGCACGGTGGCTTGGCTCCGCGTTGCACGCCATGCCACGTTGGGCTTTAATTCCTGGACCCCCAGTTCCAGTGAGGGTCCGCGTCCGTAGCGTGTCACGGAGGTAGTGCTCCGCGATGCACTCCGTGACACGTTGCTCGTTATTCCGGGAAAAATTCCCAGCAGTATAAATAGAACACTTAGGTTCATTTTTTAATATTCTGACTTGGTGGAGCAAGAACGTGGGTTACAGGCAGTTGAGGGACGAAAATATCAGGGTTTTTTCTCTCTTTCTTTCTTCTTTAATTCAATTGCTTGTATGATTAACACTCATTTAAAGATGTTTAATCCACAAATGAGTGGCTAATTCCTCTTCTTTGGTTTTTCATCTTTTCTTCCATGTTGTTCTATTAATTCTTGTTCTTACTGCATTAATGTGTGGCCTACATTAATGTACATCTATAAAGTTCGGTTTCACTCGAGAGAGCAAGAAATTGGAAAGTTGTGAATTAATAGGATATGTTCTTTACTTGGTTTGGGAAAATTGAGTATTGATTTGCTTTCAGGATAGAAATATACCTGAAAGTCGTATTAGTCAATTTAGGAACTGGGTTTGCATGGCTAGAACATGAATTGCATTTAATCACAGAAATGTAGGTGGATGGTTCATGATTCTTAAGTGAGGTTAAATACGAGAGTTTTAATCTCTTGGCAAATGTTCTTGGCTAGCAACCGGAGGAAAAGATTAACCAATTTATGATGATAATTAATTTCATTACATGTTCGTTTAACCTCAGCATGCTCTCATTCATAGTTCAGACTCAAAGTAGATAATTGTTTTAGCTTTAGTATAAAAATTATAAAACAAACTATCAAACTCTTGGTTACACCGTTTTCTGCATTTTTAGAAGTAAAATATAGTACACTTGAGCAGATTGCACTTCATCCAAGTCTCTGTGGGATCGATACTTGGCTTACTAAAGCCACTTACTACTTGTTCGACCACGTGCACTTGCGTGTAGTTATATACCCCTATAACACAAACGCCGAACAGGAGGCTAAGGTGGCAGAATTCATGAATTTGAAATAGGGCAACAGGACGGTGGAAGAATATGCACTGGAGTTCACAGGTTGTCAAGATATGCTCCGGAGATGGTAGTTAAGACAAGGGCTCACATGCTTAACTTCGTCAACGGAGTCTCAAACTTGGTCCTTAAGGAGTGCAGGATTGCAATGCTCATCAAATACATTGACCTCTCTAGCCTCATTGTTCACGCCCAGCAGATTGAGGCAGAAAAGTTGAAAGACATAGAGTGAGAGAATAAGCAAGCTAAGACTGGCCAATCAGATTATGGCCACCAGAGGTCTGGTGGTACTAGTCGCCCACAGCAGCAGAGGGCTCCAACACCCACTTCAGCCAGCGCCACTACTTTTCGGTCCCACGAGGATCGAAAGGGTAAAGCATCTGGCTCTCAGTCCCAGAGTCACGGCACCAGCAAGCGCTATCCAGCTTGCCCTAAGTGTGGCAAGAACCATCCAAGGGAATGCCTTTAGGGCAGAGAGGGTTTTTTTGGGTGTGGACAGCAAGGTCATCGGCTCAGAGAATGCCAGTCAGTAGGACGGGGGAGATAACAGTCTACCACTTCAGCAGCTCCAGGAGGCCGACTAGCTCTGCAGGCGAACACTTCAGTACGGATGGCGGTCAGCGCCAAAACCTCTTTTATGCTTTATCCTCCCATAGGATCAGGAGAGCTCACCTGATGTGGTCACAGGTATGTTACGTCTCTTCCATCTAGATGTGTATGCCCTATTAGATCCAGGAGCCACACTATCGTTCATGACTCTCTGTGTAGCTTCCCAATTTGAGATCAGTCCAGAAGTCCTCTCAGAACCATTCTCAGTCTCTATCCCAGTTGGTGAGTCAGTTAGAGCCAACTGGGTGTATAGAAACTGTCCAGTCTCAATCTTGAATAAGGTCATTCTAGCTTATCTTGTAGAGTTAGACATGGTCTATTTCGGTCTCATTTTTGGAATGGATTGGTTACACTCCGATTATGCCTCAGGCGATTGTAGAACTAGAGTCGTCAGATTTCAGTTCCCTAATAAGCTAGGTTTAGAGTGGATGGGCAGTAGTTCAGCGCCTAAGGGTCAGTTTATTTCCTATGTTAAGGCAAGAAATCTTATTTCTAAGGGGTGCATTTATCATCTAGTTCGGATCAAAGATTCCAGCTCTGAGACCCCAATTATCCAGTAAGTTCCAGTTGTCAGCGAGTTCCCTGATGTGTTTCTCGAAGATCTTCCCGAAGTCCCTCCTGAGTGGGAAATAGATTTCAACATAGAGCTTCTTTCAGAAATTAAAACTATCTCCATCCCTCCTTACAGAATGGATCTAGCTGAGCTTAAGAAGTTGAAGGAGAAGCTAAAAGACCTTCTTGATAAAGGTTTCATCAGGCCTAGGATCTCTCTATGGGGTGCTCTAGTATTATACGTGCGAAAGAAAATGGTACTCTCAGAATGTGTATCAATTACCGTCAATTGAAAAAATTCACAATTAAAAACAGGTATCCTCTATCCAGGATTGACGACTTGTTCGATTAGCTTTAGGGAGCCAGTTGTTTATCCAAGGTGGACTCAGGTCGGGGTATTATCAGCTTAGAGTCAAAGAGTGTGACATACTGATAATAGCCTTCGAAACTCAGTATTGGTCACTATGAATTCGTGGTTATGTCCTTTGAACTAACTAATGCTCCATGGCTTTCATGGACCTGACGAATAGGGTTTTCAAGCCGTATCTAGACATGTTCGTCATTGTGTTCATTGATGATATTCTGGCATACTCCAGAAATGAGGAGGAATATGCTAACCATCTAAGGATAGTGCTACAGACGCTTAGAGACCGCCAGTTGTTCGCTAAGTTCAGCAAATGTGAATTCTGGTTGAAGTCTGTGACTTTCCTTGGTCACGTGGTCTCGAGTGAGGATATTCAGGTAGATCCTCAAAAGATAGCAGTGATGAAAGATTGTCCAAGACCAACTTCCCCAATCAAAATTAGAAGTTTCTTGGGTCTAGCCGATTATTATCGACATTTTGTGAAAGGATTTTCCTCTATTGCATCTCCTCCGACTAGGTTGACTCAGAAGAAGGTGAAGTTTCAGTGGTCAGATGCGTGTGAGAAGAGTGTCCAGGAGTTGAAGACTCGACTCACTATCACTCCAGTGTTAGCTTTACCGAGAGGAACAAATAGATTCGTGCTATATTGTGATGCTTCCAGAGTGGGACTCGGTTGCGTCCTGATGCAACGGGGTAAGGTGATAGCTTATGCCTCCAGATAACTCAAGGTTCACGAAAAGAACTATCCAACTCATGACTTTGAGTTGGCAGTAGTGATGTTTGCGTTGAAAATATGGAGACACTACTTTTACAAGGCTCACATGGATGTTTTCACTGATTACTAGAGCCTTTAGTATGTGTTCAGTCAGAAAGACTTGAGTCTTCATCAGAGAAGGTGGTTGGATCTATTAAAGGATTATGACATGAGTTTGCTATACCACCTGGGCAAGGCCAATATGGTGGTTGATTCCCTAAGCAAGATGTCCATGGGAGCGTGGCTCATGTCGAGGAGAGTAGAAAAGAATTGGCAAAAGATATTCACAAGTTATCTCAGTTGGGAGTGCAGTTGGTTAATTTAGCTGAGGGTGAAGTAGTAGTGCAGAGTGGATCAGATTCCTCATTAGTCGTTGAAGTTAAGTCGAGGCAGGATGAAGATCTCATACTGCTTAAGCTAAAGGAAGTAGTTCTCAGAAAAAAAGTGGAGGCTTTCTCCAAAGGGGGAGATGGCGTGCTCCGTTACCAAGGTAGACTATGTGTACCGGATGTAGGTGACATGAGACAACAGATATTGGCTGAAGCAAATAGTTTGAGATATTCTATCCAGCCAGGTGCCACTAAGATATACCATGATCTACGGGATATTTATTGGTGAAATGGCATGAAAAGAGACATAGCAGTATTTGTGGATAAGTCCCCGAACTGCCAGCAGGTTAAGGTGGAACATTAGAGACCAAGAGGTATGACTCAAGATATCAACAATGCCCACATGGAATAGGTAAAAAGCGAATATGGACTTTATTATAGGTATACCTCGTGCTCGTCAGCATCATGACTCAATCTGGGTGATAGTAGACCGGATGACCAAGTCAGCACATTTCCTCCCAGTTAAAACTACAGACTCAACTGAGGATTATGCTAGGCTATATATCTGGGAGTTGGTCAGACTGCATAGGGTGCCCTTGTTCATTATTTCAAATAGAGGTACCCAGTTCACCTCGCATTTCTGGAAGTCATTTCAGAAATGACTCGGTACCTAGGTCAAGCTCAGCACAACTTTTCACCTTCAGATAGATGGACAAGCTGAGCAGACTATCCAGACCTTGGAAGATATGCTGAGAGCGTGTGCGATTCCAAGGGCAGTTGGGATGTTCACCTACCTCTCATCGAGTTTATGTACAACAACAGCTACCACTACAGTATCTAGATGGCCCTGTTTGAGGCATTATATGGTACGAGGTGTAGGTATCCTATAAGGTGGTTTTAGGTTGGTGAAGCTACCCTAATAGGGCCAGACTTAGTTCGTGAAGCTATGCAGAAGATGCAACTTATCAGGGAGAGGTTGAAAACAATGCAAAGCCGATAAAAAATCCTGTGCTGATGTGAGGAAAAGAGAGTTAGAATTTGCAATAGATGATTGGGTTTATTTGAAAATTTTACCCCTGAAGAGGGTGATGAGGTTTGGGAAAAAAGGAAAACTCAGTCCGAGATATGTGGGACCCTACAAAATTTTGAAGTGAATTGGCAGTGTGGCATATGAGTTAGAATTACCTCTGAGTTAGCATCTGTGCACCCAATCTTCTATGTGTCACTATTGAAGAAGTGCATCGGTAATCCAACTTCAGTTGTGGCACTAGACAGTGTGGTAGTGAAGGATAGTCTCTCTTACGAAGAGGTCCCAGTTTAGATCCTTGGTCATCAGGTTCGTAAGTTAAGAAACAAGGAGTCGCTTTGGTGAAAGGCTTGCAGAGGAACCAGCTAGTTGAGGGAGCCACATGGGAAGAAGAAGCAGACATAATGGACAAATACCCTAATTTATTCCCTTCCATTTCAGTTCCAGCATCAAGTACTAAATTTCTCCTCAATACTCTATTCAGTTCCATACTTATTAGCTCTATGCAGTTCCATACTCATCAGCTCTATTCAGATTTTCAATGTGCATTCTAGTTGCATCAACTCTGTTATCATGGTTAAGTCAGTTCAGAGTTAGTTACTCCTTTTGAAATCAGTTCATAGCCTCAGTTTGGGAATTGCAACTCTTTTTTCGATTTTTCAGTAGTTTTAGCCTTCATTCGAGGATGAATGAACCTAAGGGGGAGATATTGTAACACCCCAAAAATCTCCTGGACCAACTTAGACCTTGCGAGAAAAACCTAGAAGAAACCAGAAAAAGTTGCCTTAGAACGGTCGAGACAACGTGTCATGGTCAGCTCCAACAACCCATTGTCTCAGTCGTGGTCAGCCCTGCCTTGGTCCTTCACGAACCAACGGGACATAGAATGACCCATTGTGAGAAACAACGAGTTGTCCTGTCTCTAGTTGGTCCCTAGATCAGAACTCCCTTTTCGAGGAACTCGCAACTCAACCAACGAGTCGTCGTGTGAGATAATGACTCGCGGTATGAGTCGTTAATTGGGATTCCCAGAAACCTCCTTCAGTGATAACGAGTGGCAACAATTATCTATTGTATCATACAATGAGTCTTGTGTCCATGCATGGTGACAATTCTCGAAAATCCTTAGACTTGTTCTAGTAGGGATGACGACTCGACACAATGACCTGTTGGGTCCACCAACCAGTCGTTGTGTTGCTCGTTGTTAGGCTTCCCAGACTTTTTCTTATAGTGGACATGGGGGGAACGAATGACCCATTGGTTCATCCAACGAGTCGTGGTCCCTCTCGTTGCCAATTCCAGTGAGCCTAAAACCTAGGCCCCAGGACCAACGAATGGTCCCAATGAGTCGTGGTCTCAACCAACTACTCGTTGAGTGATCCGTTGGTCCCTGTCAGCAGTTTTTCCAGATTTTTCCCCCGAAATATTTTTGTAATTTCCTACCTTTTTAATCCCTAAAGTGCATAGTTTTGGGTTATTTTCAAGGAATTTAGAGGGGTAATCGACGATTACTTCACCCCTCTCATTCCCTCAGAAGTCAAATAAAAAATATTCTCTCAGAAAAACTCAGCACAGGAGCTAGGGAACTCGAAATTCTCTTCAGATTCTCAAGGAACTTTCTTGGGGATTTCTTCACCAGGTATGTAGGAATTCAACAAGGAAATTGTTCTTCCCTTGTGTCCCCAAAATCCTTCCTTAATTTTTCTATCAGTTATAGCCCTAAGGTTTCAAAATTTAGAAAGTTTTCAGACAAAATTCTATAAATTTCAGGTGGAGTATTATCCATGTTATTAGCTGATATGTTTTTCCTAAATTCTTAGAAATCATGAGGAAACTAGCTCCTTGCGAAATGATTTAGCCTTTGATTTTGAATGCAATATATTAAGGTCTATCATAATTAAGTAGTTAATCATGTTGCTGGACTCTACCAGTGTTGGGATTCCCATACTGTTAAATTTTTTTGAAATCTCAATCAATTGCATGCTAGTCCAGTTTCAGTCAGAATGTTAGCATGTTCAATATTTTTCAGAAATGCCAGCTAATCAGTTTGACTACAGTCTTTCTTGAGGTGTCAGTTGTGCCTCCCAGTTATCAGTTATTAGACTCGGATATCAGTTATCAGATTTTAGTTTGTTCTTTAGACAGTTACGATGCTTCCAAATAAGCAGCTCTGGCCAGTCTTAGAACACCAGTTACAGAATCCGGTGCGATAAGACTCTCAAGGTACTTCCAGATAGGTATCCTTGACTTAGTCTTGGACCCCATTTTTGAGCTATCAGCTTAGTAGTCATTCTAGGACTATCCAGTGGGAGTAGGACTTAGCACCGAGCAGACTGGGGTTCCAGCGCACCCAGGTTCCCAGAACTAGTTTGCCACCGTAGGTTATTTTATTGGCCCTATGGCCCCAGACTTGTGATCACCCAGTTCATGCCTTTATACCCTGGCAAGGTATATTGGTTCCTACTCATGGGGTGTATACATCGGACTCCATGTCTAGCTCACGTGGTTATATGTTGGTTATAGATTCTCCCACTAGTCAATGCAGTTTTAGTTTAGCTCAGTTCAGAATGGATTCAATTTACTCATTTCAGTTCAGTTCAGTACAGTTAGCTTAGATCAGTATCTCAGATTCAGGGCATGTCTACGACCACCAGTCAAGGTCATTTTTGACCTTTTCAGTTATATTTCAGCTGTTTAGTTTTCAATATTTCAGTTGGTCATTACATGTCATTACAGTTCAGTTATTGTTTCTTTATGTTATATTTCTCCCACTTACTCAGTACATTCAAAGTACTGACGCATACCTTTTATGTTGTATCATATGATGATACAGGCGCAAGTTCCTAAGCACAGTTAGTAGATTTCCTTCAGGTGATATCAGCAGCAGTAGTGGTGAGTCCTCATCTTCCGAGGACGATATTTTATTTTTTGGTTATTTCTTTCAGTTAGACTTTAGAGTTAGCTGGGGGCTTGTCCCAGCAACTCATCATTTTAGATAGCTTTCAGACATATACTCAGACTTTCAATTTTACTTTCAGATGTATAAACTTTTATTATTCAGCTTTTCTTAAATGGTTTTATTATTTAAGCTTCCGCTATGATTACTCGGATTACTAGTGTTATGATAGACCATGGGTTGACTTGGGGTTACTTGTGACTCCATGTACCGTGTCTCATCCAGGGTATAGACTCGGGTCGTGACATAGTTCCTCTCATATCTTAGTATGCATGCATGTTAATGAATGCAGTTCAGTATAGGTATCTTAGTTCGAAGTGATTCACTCCATTAGTATTCAGTGTTTAGTTTTCAATTTTGGATTGCATCTCTTTCCATATCTTTTCAGCTTATATAATATCTATTGGAGGATGAATAATCCCAATAGGGAAATAATGTAATACCCCAAAAGTTCCTAAGATCATACCCCAGATTTGGAGTAGAAACCAGCAGAAAATCTGCAATTTGCCTCAAAAAGAGTCACGGTACGACTCGTTACATGGTACCATGAGTCGTGGTCAGACTCGTGGCAAGTAGTAGTGAAATTCTCAGTTTCTAGATGTCACGACTCATGTGACGAGTCATTGTGTCAAGTGAACAATCATCATGTGCCTCGTCACGAGCCAGTAGTCTAACAATGTGTTATGTTTTTCCAGAACCAACGAGTCAACTGATAACTCATGCTAAGAAGTAACGGGTCATGTTATGGAGTCGTTACATAAATTTCAGAGAAGGTGCAAGACTAGTCCATTGACCACTAGTCATGTGACAGTAAATTTTTGGTCCAGCATGTGATGGATGGTCTCCATGATTCGAGGTAACAACCAACAACTCGTGGTTTAGGCCATGGCCGCTAGACAACAAATTTTTAATATGGTATCCTAGGGTCATTTTCATCATTCCCCACTCTTTTAATTCCTAAATTACATCGTATTGGAATATTTTGGAGGGGGATTAAGGGGATTAGTCAACTTTCCTTTCTCATTCTCTCTCAGACACTCAAAACAGACCGTAGAAGATTCTAGAATTCTCTCAAGCCAAGTTAGGGTTCCTCCCTAAAGCTCCAAGAATTCAAGATCTAGAAAGGGAATCTTTTTCTTCAAGTATATGGGACTTCAACAAGGGTTTACTTCCACCCTTGTGTTCCTACGAATTTTAGAAACCCTAGCAAGTTAACTTTTCTAGAACTCATGTCTTAGGGTTTTCATTCCATGTTTACTTACCCTTATATTTTCTCAATGCTTTAAGTTTTTCATGACTAGTATTATATGATATTCATGATGTTATTTTTAGCTTGTAAAATGTATTTCCATAACCTTGATATTAGCATATGTTTTTAGAGATTTTTCTCCCTGAGCTAGCCTTGTCCCAAAATAGAAAGGTTTTTCAAGTACATTTGATTTCCTTATGATTTAAGTATTTATGTTTCACGAATTATTGGCATTATCAGTATAATTAGTATCCTCAGTATCATCAATGTTATCAGGTTCTATAGACTCTCAGAACATTTTCAGATAAATTAGTTCTGACTTAGTCTTAGGGCATCAGTTTTTGAGCTATCAGGATACTATCAATAAATAGTCAAAAAATTATCAATTGGGAGTAGTACTTAGCACCAAGCAGGTCCGGGTTCAGTGCACCCAGGTTTTCAAAACTATGTGTCACCGTAGGTTATCAGCCCCAGTGGGCCTCAGATAGTGATCATACAACCATGCCTTTATCACTAAGACGTAGGCATGGAAGCGAGGGCATATATCGGAGGGCTATGCAGCTCAAGAGAGCCTAGTCGCAGTGATTTCCATAAACTAATAACTCCATAGAGAATTAGAGTCAGTTCAAGTGATTACTTAACATGATTGCTAATCATCTCCTATTGGGTTAAATCCTTACATTCCAACATTATCTAGTGATAAAGGTCAAATTACTTAATTAGTTTATTTTTTGCAGTAGTTTATTAATAATCAAAACAAAACTTGTGGTGAAAATACTTTTGTGATTAAGTGATAATAGTTGATCCTGATAAACTGAAAAATCAAGTCCCTGTAGGTATGATATTAGATATTTTAGTTATTATATTACTTGGCAACCATGTATGCTTGCATGTGCGTTTGGGATCAACAAGCTTTTTGCGCCGTTGTCGAGGACTTGCAAGTTAATATTTTATTTGGTTTTTTACTATTGTTATATTTGTTTTTCAAGTGTCAATGATTTGATCTTAGTTGTTCCTATCACAAGTACTAATCTCTTAATGCAAAGGGTTTCTAGCAACAAGGATCCTAAGAGACCTTTCACCAGAGAAGGAAGGAGATGATATTCTTACAAGATCAGAAAGCTCTCCATAGGTTGAAATGGAACACTGCAAGATCCTATAGTAGTGCAAGAGCCGGCAATGCCGCTAGTGGGTAATGTCACATAGAACATTTTAAAGTCCAATTGTACTAGTGATTCGAGTTTAAACAGAGCATGATTCAATTGCTTCATGCTAATAGGCATTTCATGGGTTTGTCGCATGAGGATCCTCAACAATACATTCAAAACTTCCTAGAGATAGTGATATCTATATCACACAGCAAGGCTACAAAGTGAGATCATGTCCTTTAGGCAGAATGAGAGTGAGTTATTGAATTCTTCCTGGAGCGGTTCAAGTCATTTCTTCGAGATTGTCCTAACCTGTCACAACCCAAATAACTGTGATTGGAACCCACACTACTCTCCCTCCCTCCCCCCCGATGGGCGAACCAACAAAATTCGATACCAATCCCTAAGTGACCCAAAAGCAAAACATTTATGAATAAAGAAACTGTTATACTCTTTAAACAACTTCAAATCAATATATTTCATAAAACAAACTAGTAATACAAATCCCCAAAACCTGATTGTCATTGCACCAGACGTCTAGTTTTACAAAGTTAAGAACTAACAACTCAAAATTAAACAAAGTTTTCAAATGTCTGAAAGAAAGACATCTGCAACGAGAGAGTGAACGGCGTCCTTCTCTGCTCAACTTCTCAATCTTCAAAAACTGCTGGTTACAGGTGAGGGCATGAAGAACTACCTGGCTCAAACTCTGCACTCAGAAAAGAATGCAGGGTAAGGATCAATACATAACATGATACTGGTAGACATCATCAGCCGACCTTACATAATAACAAATACTCAAGGAAAAAGTGATATAAAAAACGTTTTTAACATCATACAGAAGTACAAACCATTTTAGGAACACTAGATCTACTCAGGTAATAGCCCGCCTACTCCCTGGATTAGGGCTCTTGCTACAGTAGTCACTTGACCGCTACAATAGTCTCGCTGCAGTAGAAGAAGTTCTATTGCAGCTGCACTGCCTTAGGTAGTAGCTCGACTTAACTGCTCCTTCAACATTTTATCCATCATCAACTCAACAGTTCCATAGTTTCAACAATTCATCATCCCTTTAAATTCAGACACCAATTCATCATCCCTTTACATTAAATTCAGACACCACACAAGTCTAGATCAAAATTGATACAACTCATATTCGCAACGGATTCAACAGTTAATTCCACGGAGAATAACTCTATGCTTACAAACGCATAATTGGAACATGCCTAGCAACCAGATTCATGTCTTTTATTTTAATATTCATAACATTGTCCGCACTATCCAACAACCACTTAGAGCGTTCTGCATTCATTCATGCACATAATTACAGAGTGACAGGAAAAAAGTAACATATATTGTGACATGTGGGGCACACGCCTCCGCCATGTCCCTTTGTCAATCAATTCATAACTCAGTATATACATATGCCAGAGGGTTTTATTTCTACCTTTTTAGTATGACATGCAGAGGAATCTAGAAATCCATGTACTATATTAGTGTGGCATTTGCTCCCACTCATTTTCTTGTTCGGATGCTCCTCTCAAACACGAGCCACTCAATAATAATATTCACTCGCTTGGATTCTCCCCTCAGGCACGAGCCTCCATCTTAGGATGTTAATGCTATCATTCATCATTCACATTAAAAGAACACATCAAGATGCATTATTTCAACATAAAGGAGGTTATCTACTCCTCAAGTAAGCCATTATCAACTAACAACCCTCTTATTCACAGAGTAAATCACTTTACTAAACACTCAGCACAATCAAATCCAATATCATATCCACAATCTTTTTTAAAAAGTTATCACAGTTCAATATCACATCATAACCACATTCTTACAATAAGTTATCGACAATAGACTCATATTGTACATAAATATCCGAAGACCAATTGTATATCAACATTGCACAATATATATGCTATTATATCGGGTATATCCCTATAAACCGTAACCTACCTCAATTTTGTAAAGTAACAATTCGACTACTCCACTGGAGTCTTGCCTTTCCTCAAAGCTTCAGAATGCGTGAAATCTACACAACAAGGGTAATTCGTTAATTACTCTTCAATCTTAGGGTCTAACATATCAAACCCTCCCCTTCAGGGTATTTTCGAGAGTAAACACCCCAATTCTACTAGGTTTTAGGTCTCTATTTGCCGCGGAACCCTTGTTCCTGACATGTAATTCTAGGGAGTGATCAAAACTTCTCAACATCACCCGAATCACCCCACAATTCCAGCTCTAGCTTAACAGCCTAAGGTTCTTCCTCTACAAAAGTTCCACCATTATAGGTCTACAAAGATTCTAGGATTAAAACTACTCATCTTAGAGATAGAGATTCACAAATCTTACCTTGGGTGAAGAGATTATTGCTCTGGAGAGTTTTCGTTCTCTAGACCTTATTATCGTGTTTTGAAAACTAATGGAGTGAAAACCCCGTAATTTCCACTTAAACACACTTTATGATACCCGTCATCTGCTACCATGGATACATTTCTGCTGTAGCGGACCCGCTACAGCGATCATAGGGTCGCTGCGGCGGTTCTAGCAGTTACTCTCTAATTTTGCCATGGTGGGGCTCCGACCACTACCACAGTCTCTCTGCAGTAGAAATTCCACCGCTGCAGTGGTTCCCCAGACTAGTAGCTACCCGAAAATGCCCAATCCCATACTTTTATTTCACAACCTCCCTATCTTTTCCTTAGTTTGTTTTCTGTGTTCTATGCCCTTAATACTCTCGTAACGACGTCTTGTTGTTACATAACCATAATCAATCCACTGAGGTTCTATCACACACTTTTATTGAGGGGATAAACCTCCATGTTAAAATTGCGTTAGATGCTTCAGCGAGAGGTCAAATCTTGGAGAAGAATTATAATCAAATATGTGCATTTTTGAATAAGTCTCAAAAAGTAAACAGCTTGGCAGGTTGATGTTAGTAGAAATATGGTGTAGAGGACAATAAAGGTATATATTAGTGTTTAATATTTTTTCATCACTGTTTCCAAAGATTCTTGAATCCCTTCCATACTCATGTCACATCGAGGTACTGTGGGAAAAAACAGTAAAATCCGATCCAATTTATCGTAATCGATTAGTTAACATGTTGGTTAACCGTATTCTGAAACATGGAAAAAAATCATTGGCTTGGTGTCTACAATTTAGAATCAGCTCAATAAGATGTCTATGGGGCTACTACATCCACTAATTTAGCAGGTAAATCGAGTACAAAATAAAAGTTTGTAGAGAAGGGCATGGTAGTAATATGTATCCTACCAATCTAGAGTCGGTACATTTTTGTGGGCAACACCAACAGGTCCCTAATAACTAAAATTAATATAGTAATACATATAATCCGAACTAGAGGAATAACCCTAACTTCTCATGGGGTGGTAACCAAGGCAATCAAAATCAGAATCGCCCTCAGGGACAATGGTAGAACTATCAGTCCAATCAAGGACCTAGTCCATCAAGTAGTGTATGAAGAGGATGATGGCTGGTCAACAAAAAATGATGGCTGACATGAATAAGTTTATGGATGAAAATCAAAATCATTATTTTATAGTGCACAATATGGAAAGACAGATACGCACCATGATAAACGGGGCACTCCCTAGGATTCAAATCCAAACCCAAAGGTGCAGGTAAATGCGGTTACTGTTAGAAGCGGTAGAGCATTGGAGGAGCTGACATCACAGAAAGCTAGAAAGTTGAATATGAAAAAGAAGAGACATCAGGAGAAGTGAAGGTGTTGGAGCAGTCAGTTGGAGTGCTAGCGGCACAGCCCATTTGTGTGGCTTCCAAGACACTGCCTCTTTTCCCTCAAAGGCTTTTTAAGTAGAAGGAAGAGGCTACTACAACTAGTTTCTGATTTGTTTAAGCATGTACATGTGAGTTTCCCATTGGTGGACATGTTGCAAGAAGTTTTGAAATATGCTAAGCATATCAAAGATATTATGGAGAACAAGAGTAGGTTCATTGAGTATACTACAGTTGCACTTACTAAGGAGTGCATATCATGGATACAGAACAAGATGAACACAAAGCTAATGTATCCAAACAATTTTAGTATTGAGATCATTATCAAAAAGTAGATTATTACTATAGCACTTTGTGACTTGGGTGTGAGCATAAATCTCATACCATCCTCACTTTTTCAGTAAGTTGGGATTGGGGAGACCTCATCCAACTAAAGTTGTTCTATAATTAAATGACAGATCATTTGTAAAGCCTAAGGGGATTATAGAAGATGTTTTAGTGTTAGTGGGGTCATTGATTTTCCCTAGAGATTTTATCACACTAGATAGTGAGCCAGATCTGGAGGTTCCATTTATTTTGGGACATCCATTCTTACCATAAGTAGAGCACTAATTGATGTAGTAGATAGGCAATTAGCTATGAGAGTTTACGATCAAGTGGAGGTACTTAATGTATATAAGACTCTCTAATTGCCAGCTTTTTATGAGGATACTTCAATGATTACTATGGAGAATTTAAACTCAAAGATATAGCTTCTTACTTTTATGATCCTCTTGAGAGAGATATGGTTTGTGAAGATGTGTTTGATGATGCAGAGGCAATCGAATGGGTACAAATTCTAGATATAGACACCATCTACACTTAGTATAAGGAATTTGAGCCTCTTGATAGACCATTGGGATCTTCTCCCAAGTTATCAATAATTGAAGCCCCGAAGCTTGACTTGAAGCCTCTGCCTGAGCCTCTCAAATATACTTACTTGGGTGAAAATGAGACTTTGCCAATGATTCTATTTGCAAGGATCACTGATTATGAAAGGGAGAAGTCATTGAAAGTGTTGAAACACTGGAAGAAAGCAATCAGGTAGTAATTGGCAGATACTCAAGGATCAACCCAGCTTTTTTCAAGAACAAAATACTCATAGAGAAAGGTCACATACCTAGTATTAAATATCATAGATAAATCAATCCAATGATGAAAGAGGTTGTGAGAAAAGAAGTCATTAAATGGCTTCATTCAGGTATCATTTATCCCATCTCTAACAATAAGTGGGTAGGTCGGTACAGTGTGTCTAGAAGAAGAGAGGTGTGAATGTAATAATGAATGATAAATAAGAGCTCACCCCAACCAGAACAGTGACAAAGTGGCGCATATGCATGAACTACAAAAAGCTGCACAATGCTACAAGGAAGGATCATTATTGCATTTCGTTCATTGATTAGATGCTTATTAGGCTAGAAGGATAAAAGTACTATTGTTTTCTTGATGGTTATTTCGACTATAATCAAATAACCATTAATCTAGAAGACCAGGAGAAGACGACTTTCACCTTCCTTATGGTACATACACTTTCAAGTGAATACCATTTGGATTATGTAACGCACTAGCAATATTTAGAGGTGCATGATGGCAATATTTCTGGTGTAATATAGGAATTTGTGGATATCTTCATGGATGATTTCTATTTATTTGGAAAGTCTTTTGAAGAATGCCTAGATCATTTGGATAAAGATATGGAGTGATGTGAAGAAACAAATTTGGTGGTAATTGGGAAAAGTGCCACGTTATGGTCCAAGAGGATCTTGTCCTTGGACATAAGGTGTCAAACTTGGGATTAGAGGTTGATAGATCTAACGAGAAGAAAATTTAAATATTATCGCCACCAGTGTCTTTGAGGGGTGTGCGGAGTTTCTTGGGCCATGGTAGTTTCCATAGATGGTTCATCAAAAATTTCTCAAAAGTATCCCAGCCTATGTGCCACTTTCTAGAGAAAGATATAAAATTTGTATTTGATGAGGCATGTGTGCAGGCATTTGAGGAGCTAAAGAGAAAGTTGGTGACTACACCAATTATTGTTGCACCAAATTAGAGCTTACCTTCTGACCTCATGTGAGATGCAAGCGACATTGTTGTAGGGGCTATTTTTGGCCAAAGAAGGAACAAGTTTTTTCATTCCATATATTACGCTAAAAGGAATCTTGATCCTGCTAAAATGAATTACACTTTGACTGAAAAAAAGCTCCTAGTTATAGTGTAATATTTGAAAATTTTTGTTCTTACTTGGTAGAAACTCATGTAATTCTATACATAAATCATGTTGTGATTTGGTACTTGTTTAACAAAAAGGATGGAAGCCCAAATTGATTAGATAGATCTTGTTACTACAAGAGTTCGATATGGAAATAAGATATACAACAGGGACTGAAAATCAAATAGCAGGCCATTTGTCCTAACTTGAGCGTAGGGTACATGTGATTGAAGATGGTCAGATTGGGAATGTACCTAGATGAGCAAAACTTTACACTTCCAACTGTAGATATACCTTGGTATGCTGATGTTATTAACTTGAAAGTAATTGGAGTCTATCCGCCTAAATCAAACTCGCATCAAAGGAAGAAGCTATATTATGATTCTTGTTTCTATGTGCAGAATGAATCATACTTATCAAATAGGGCCCAGACCAACTTATGAGGAGATGCATCACATTCAATAAGGTAAATGTATTTCTTGAGAGTTGACATGCATCGCCATATGGCAGATACTATAGTGGGGACTTGATAACGTCCAAATTCACTCCTTGTAAAGAGAGAGTGTAAACGGTCGTTGGCAAAACAATTATACCAGACGGGTGTCGGGGTTGAATCCCACAAAGAATAGTACTTAGATGGCATAAAAGTTGTCTATAAATTCAAAATAATAAGCATCATTGTATTGAAAACAAACAACTAAAAATTTCGGGGTTCAAAGGATTACAATTAAAATATGAAAACAATTATTGATCAATCAACAAGATAACCAACATGAATTACAAATTAAATGTGAGCAAGAGCTAGGGGTATGATTTTGAATGGGGTGTCAATTAAATTAGAATTGACTAGAAAATTAAATTATTACTCATAAATATAAATAATCATGGATGAGGTGGCACTCGATATTTTTCAACCACTTGGGTGCCTTTCTGCCTCGGGTTTTCTCAAATCCCAAGGTCCCAAATAACATATCCATTAAGACTTGGGTCAAATTTGAGGTATTTCTAGCCTCAAATCTCTCATGGATAAATGATTATGGGTTTTAGCTATCTCTAGCCTAACCCCACACAATTAACACCCAATTCTCTACCATTGCTTTCTCACCCATACTCAATTTCTCTTTTTCAAGCAAAAATAGAGTAAGTAAACTTAAACCGCATTTGAAACTATGAGTAATTTGATTATAAATTGGGGAAAAACAACATATTTATATTAAATGAGTAACTCTAAGATTAACCTAGCAACATCCAATCCAATTTAACCCCAATCATGCACACACCCCTAGCAAAGAGATTTAGCTAATCATTGATGAGAAATACAAAATTATATTTACAATTAAAATCATAACATTCATCATCAAGAGTTAATTTCAAGTTCACAATTGTCTTCAATAGAGGTTTTTACCTTGAAGAAAAAGAAGAAAAAGCTACTCAATATCTCTCTCTCTAAGTTTGTACAAATCTGAAATGGAATAATATGGTACTTTCTAGAGAATATACTAAAGTAGGTCAAAATATGATCCTCAAATTTCACACTGGATGATTTTTCCCTCCTAAAGGCAGCTTCACTTGTGAGTCATCGGCGTTCTGCCAGTTCCCATCCGCGGAACGCCGCTACGTCGCAGGTGCGGGGGTAGTGACTCTAGGTCTACCCGGCATTGGCATCGGTAGTTGCAGGTGATGACCCGCGTTCCTTCAGTACACATTCCACTCAAGTCCAATGTGCTCCTGTGTTTCATCCAAATTTCGACGGTTCCATTCGATGGAGCGCCAGTCCCATCCGCAAGCTTCAGTCCTCTTCTTTAATTTTCATGCTTTTTTTCAAGTTCTTATCTTATCTCCTTAAATTAAATACCTGTAAAAACTAAAGAGAAAGAGCATAAAATTCTTTCAAATGACTTGAAAACTAAGCAAAAGCTCATGCTTAAAAGCCTAATGAATTGGTAAATTACTAATTCATCAAACCCCCAAACTTGAACTATTGCTTGTCCTCAAGTAATGCAATTCTTTATATCTGAACTTTAGGAATAAGCACTTCATATGAGATTATACACAAGGGACCACTACGACCTAGACAACCCAAAGATCGCTCACCAACACAAAAAAAAAAGAAAAAAAAAGTAGACTCAACACTTTATGTAAATGCTTCAAGAGATAACCACAATCAATTGACATAATTCAAATTTGATTCCCTCATTCAAAACAAGGGGCATTGCTGGTCACAGCAAGCTTATAGAGCATCTTAAGTCATTAAAAATTCACATTCAACATTTTCCTTCAAGCTCACTACAATCTTATCTCTATCATATCTTTTGACACGTGCAAGCATGTCCCTCAAGGAGGTGATTCTACTCAACAACAAGAGAGAATCTCATTTAGTTATCAAGCAATTCACACTCAAGGGATTATAGAATGAAACAAATATGCTCACTCTCATATAGAAATTCTCATGCACATAACTTGACCCATAAGCTTGCCGTTCGTGTAACTAGCCACTAATGTAGAGTTTCTATACTTAAAATCAATTAGGACTTGGAGGTCATGATGTAAGCTATTGGTAAAGGTAGGATGACTTTTAAGTTCTAGTGACTAGAACCTCCATAATGTCTTTTTTGAACCTTATTGTATGCTCCATTTTCTTCTGAGGTTACACTCACCTTATCTTTCCTTGAACATCATGTCCACTTTTGAAACAAGGACCCTTCTTATCTCTCCTTAGTAACCACTTTTCATCTTATTTGAGCAAGAGTCAGTACCTTTTTACCCAAATAATTCATTCATTCTTTTCATAATATGGTGCTACTTCACATTGAAGTTAACATCATTTTTCCCATTTTCCTTTTTGCAATCCCCAAACTTAGGCTTTTGCCTCATATTTCCCTTTTCTATTTCCACACTTTTGGAACTTCGAGCATCAATTTTGCATTTCTTCTCACAACTAGCACTAGGGAGAATGGGTACCAAAGAGGAATTACAAAAGGGGTATTGGGCTTATAATGTGGTTTCCAAGGAAAAGGGTTAAAGGCTCATCATTGGCTAATAAGGATTCATGCTCAAGGAGGTCATATGGGTAAAGTAGCTATCCAAAAGAAAGACTAAAATCATCTTTCAAGTGCAACTACATCTAATATTTCTCCTTGAATCACACTTAAGGCAAGTTCTAGACAATTGTTCATGCAAGAGAATTAAACTAGAACCTTTCCCACAAAGTGTCACCCTTCAAGGGGTTCACACCATTTTTATCACCACATCAAAAGTTATAAAACAAGATAACATGAGAATCAAGAAGCCTAATAAAGAATGTGTAATTTATGACAGAAGAGTACTCAACTCTCAAATTCAAATGCCCCTTTCTTTCTCAAAATTCATTTTTTTCAACAACCATGCCATTTAACAAAATTTTTCTAGTGGTACCTCTCGGAAGCCATTGTAATCGTTGACTCAAAAGAACTTAATCTTGGCATTTTCCCTTAATAAAGTCACCTTTCAATCCATCATTGAGAAATACTACCCGGTTCGATAGTAAAAAAAATCGCTCATCGGGAAAGAATCGTGGTATCAAGAAAACCCTTGGAGCTTATTCACTAACTACTATAAACAAAAGGTGACAATCAAAACATGGGTCAACAACATTTTTCAATTTAAAATAACCTATCATTGACACTAATAATTTAGCAAAAGATCTTATTCATTGCAAAACCCGACATAGCCACACACTAGCAACACAAGCACTTCATGGGAGAAGACACCCACCCCTAACTAATAGAGAACATTGGTTTACAAGTTATGAATAATTAAGGAAAAGAGGGCTCCCTGAATGATCTAGAGAGGGGAACGAGGAATCCAAGAGTAGGTGGCCTCATCAAACCGTCATGAAGCAGTCTCGGATATGGAGAGCATCAATGGATCAGGTGAAAGTGTGAGTGCTTTCCCAGGTGAGGATACTTCCGAATGGTCTGGGAGGGTTCTCATTTCATGATAAGAGGTCCCATCCACCCCACCAGGCTACTAATATGGATCCACTTCATAAACAGTGTGCATTCTTGGAGGGGATGGTCTGCAGTGGTATAGTTCCTCATCTGATATCACCTCAGATGGGCTATCATATCCTACGCACCAATCATTCTGTGGGCTTCTGTTATTTATTAATTGGGTATCATTAGGGGATGGTATATTCAAATCAAAATCCTTTGGTGGTAGTGCCCCTTTTCAGTTGTCAAGGTCTGTCCTTATGTCCACCACGACACTTTTCAACATTTCAACTCTCGCACATAAACCTCCTAATTTGTTAATTACCAATTTCACAGCCTTTTTGATGGCTTGCTGTATCGTCGAGGGAATGGCCTTTGCCAATTTCAGCAATTGAGCTTCATTAGCCTGAGCCTTATGTTCTATCTGTAGGAATCCCATTATTGGTGAAGAGTGGCCCTGTTTTTTGGTGATGAAATTGTTGCATTTTCATGGGGCTTTGATTGCTAGTTCCATGGCCAACTTGGGACGTTTTGAACTTGGGGCATCCTTGTCTGTTTTAGTGGCTAGAGTAATCACTCCCTCAGCCTTCACTATTTTGTCCAATGGCCTGAATACGGGACAGTTGGCATGAAGGCAAAGAAGACTGATGAGAATAGGATAGGGCATAGAAGTTGCTTTTTGCCTGGACTTTCTTTTGAATTGCTCAACAATAATCTCCCCAACAATGATGTGCCTTCAATCCATAATGCATGCCACCAGGATTGCAGTTCTCAATGGGAACATGAGTTGTGTTCTTGGAGGGAATGATATGAGCACATACAAAATTGAACCACATTCATGCTTCAAATTTGAGATCATGTCAGTGAATCACGCCCTTTATTATAGCCCAATGCAGTTGACTCACATCAATTATCTCGACCACCCATTCAAACTGATCATCTTTGTTATCCAATGTTCTTTTAAAATCTCAACTTGGACGTACTGGATCAGCCCAATAAATAGAGTGATTTCCTCCAGGGTGATGGGAACTTCTTGGCCCCATATCAGCACTGATGATAAACATGGCATCTTATCAACTATGTCTTTATGTTTCAAGATGTCCTGTCATTCCCTATAAGAGGCATAAAACTCCTTCACCAACTTGAGAAAATAAGGATCTAAGGGCATTGTGAAAGGCTCCTAATCTCGAATTTGAAATTGATCATAAATATCTGGAAAGTCCTCCTTGAAGAAGTCAACCTCAAATCGAGTTTCTGCAGTGATAGACCGATTCTCCTTACACTGAACATAATAATTCTTTATTTTACTAAGCCCAAAGCGGATTCGATCAATCCATGTTTCCTCATTGGACTCTGCACCTAGAGTTGGGGCATCAGTAATTGGTGTTTTCTCTTTGCCACGTTATCGAGAGGTGGACATGATGCTGCAAATAAATGTTAGTGTCGCAACAAAACAACAAAGAAAAAAGCAACAGCTATGCTAACCTAAGGAACAAAACTCTAAGGATTGGATGAAAAACAAAGTGAAACAGTGAAAGAAGGCATCTATAGCACCAGCGACTCAAGTGGCGAAACGCAGGTGGAAACCCATGAAACGCAGCCGAGTCACAAGTCTGGGCAGTTCTCTGTGCTAAATTCTTATCCTTCCGGTGCTACACCGGTGTTTCACCGATCATGATCTGCGAAGCACCGATAAATTGCATGTGTTGGGAAGTGGCCTGAAGCCTCAAGACCTTCACCTGCGCTTCAGCCGGCATTTCAACGGTCTTGACTAGCGTTTCACAGGTGACACGCCATCCACTAGCTTTATCTCAAACCAATTAGCAAAAATTTCTCTCCAAAAACAAACTTATCACACCCACTCACATTAAGATTCACCATTCAAATAGCAAAATAAACCACGATGATTTGCCCTTAAGAATGACGTCACCCGATCTATCATCGGGAAAATCATGCCTTTTTAGCACCTAGGGTTATTTAGACTTCACTCCCAACTATTACATCCAACACACACATCAACTTATACTTTCAACCGAAATGAACACTCACAGCAACAATATGCAATTAATATTCCACCTCCAACATACCCACATAATGAAAAATATTCCACAAAATGGGTAATGGAAAAATTGAAAATATCAGATGCAACATGATTCACATACTCAATAGTCAGCAAGATTAAAGTAATGTAAAAGCTCACGAACACATACCAATTTGAGACTTGAGAAGAATTGAAGAAATTAAAGCTTTGTGCTTGCCCAACAATGGTGTTCCAAAGAGTGAAAGCTTATTTTGCTAAGAGACAGTTTGAGTGGGTTGTAGTTAGAAGAAGAGAATGAAGATGGGGGTTTATATAGGTTGAAGAGAGGGAGAGTGACTGGGTAGTAAAAAGGAAGGTTATAATGGAGGGAAGTTGGGAAGGTGGAAATTTATGGGAAAGTGTGTTGTTGGGAAAGAGGAAAAGTGAAAATGAAGGGTTTGTGGGGATTTAATACAAAGTTTGACTGATTTTAAAAACCTTGGGTCGGATTGGTCAATGGGTTGGTCAAGATTTATGTACCTCTACCTGCGCTGAACCATAGGTTGCCAGTGGTATCGACATTTCACTGCTTCAAGCATTTGTGGCCTCCACTTGTGCCCAATTCACTGTTTGAAATTCGCAATTGACCGGTAGTTCGCCGGTTGTCACCTGCGTTCCACCGGTGGGTTGCAGTTCGTAACTCCCTTCCCACATACACTGGTTGAAACTGGCGATAAGTCGGTGGTTCGCGGATCAGCACCGATATTTCACTGATGGACCACCGGTTCTCTCCTCTTTTCCTTCATATTTTGGACTCCACCTGCATGTGGGCAGTGTTTTGCATTTGAGAACCCGCGTTTCACAGGTCTTGTGCTGCCAGTGCCCTGTTTTTTTTTTCAACTCATTCTTCATTCAATCTACTTACAAAACAAAATTCAACAAAACATCAAAGCATCAAACATGAAAATAGTTGAGTTGCCTCCCAAGAAGCGCCTTATTTAATGTTGTGGCATGAAAAAGGTGTTTTACTATTGCTCGTCAAGATATGCAACTTTCACCATGTTGATTTCTGCCGACACTCCCAAATATTTTCTTACTTGTTGGCCATTCACTTTGAATCTCAACCCATCATCTCTTTCAAGCTCAACAACTCCATTCTAGAAAACTTGGAACACCTTAAAGGGACCTGACCACTTAGATTTAAGCTTTTTTGGGAACAACTTAAACTTAGAGTTGAAAAGTAGTATTCTCTCTCCCGAGGTAAATTCCCTTTGCCAGATTTTCTGATCATGATAGTACTTCATTCGGGCTTTGAATATTGCAACATTTTCATAAGCCCTCATCCATCTCATTGATTTTCCACTCGCCCTTGAATGGCCTTCCCCCAATCAAGGTTTAAACTCTTCAAGGTTCACATGGCCTTATGCTCCAATTCCACCGGCAAATGGCAAGCTTTTCCAAAGACCAATTGATATGAGGACATTTCGATTGGCTTTTTATATGCAATTTGGTATTCCCACAGGGTGTCATCGAGTTTCCTTGCCCAATCTGTTCTATTGATATTGACTATTTTAGTCAATATAGACTTGATTTTCCAATTGGACACTTCTTCTTGGCCACTGGTCTGAGGATGATAACGGGTAGCAACCTTGTGCTTCACGTCATAATTTTCTAGCAAGGTACTAAATAATCGATTGCAAAAATGTGATCCTCCATCCCTGATGATATCTCTAGAGGTGCCAAATCGTGAGAAGATGTGCTTCTTCAAAAAGGTTGTCACGCTCCTTCCCTCATTGTTGGGCAATGTCCTTCTCCTACGTTTACTTATGAGATTTATTATACTTTTAAATGTCCGTTTTGCTTACCTTGAATACTTAGTACATTCCACGTACTGACCGCATACCTTCTATGCTGTATCATCTCATGATACAGGGTCCGGACCTCAGGCGCATCCTCATCCTTAGTCCATCTCAACTTACATTCTCAGCTTATTGGTGAGTCCTCATGTTCCGAGGGTGGTTTGATAGACTCTTATGTTATCTTATGTTTCAGTAGTGTTCGGGTTAGTTGGGGATGTTGTCCTATTAACCCGTCTTATGTAGTAGAGGCTTTCAGACAGGATGTAGAACTCAGTTTATGTATATGTCTAGTATTTCCGATTGTTATACTATGATTTTGTTTTCTCTATGTTTTATGCTAAGTTTTCCGCTTTATTAAATGAGATTAGTTGTATGCATGTTCCATGGGTTGACTTGGGGTCTCTCGGGGTCCCTTGTCCCGTGTCTACGATTCGGGTGTACGTTCGGGTCATGACAAACTTGGTATCATAGCAATAGGTTTGAAGTGTCCTAGGGTGTATAAAAGTCGCATTAAGTAGAGTCTTTTTCATGGGTGTGAAGCGCCCACACCTATGATGAAGAGGTTGCTAGACTTTTAGGGAATGTTCCCTTCTTTCATGATTCTATGTTGTGCGATGAAAAGTTCCTCCATCCTTCTAATTAGTGCTATTCGCAATTGCAGAATCATGGCTCCTAGAAGAATGAACGGAAGAAGGAATGAAAATGATGAAGGCCACGGGGGTGGCAATGACCATGGGCATCAGCAAGCCCCACCTATTCAAGAGCCCCAAGCACCAAAGTCAGCTGCCCACGCTGAGTTTTGGGCAGCTATTCAAATGTTGGTGCAGGCCTTGGCCGCTCAGGTCAACTAGCAAGCTATTGCATAGTTCCCACATAATGGAAATGTAGCGGTGTCTCAGATTAGAGACTTCTTAAGGATAAAACCTCCTGAGTTTACAGGATCAAAGGTGGACGAGGATCCACACGAGTTCATTGAAGGGATCTTGAAGGTCACTCAAGTTATAGGGGTGACAAATGGGGGGGGGTGTGGACTTGGCCTCTTATCAGCTAAAAGAGGCCGCTCATATTTGGTACAAGCAATGGAAAGACCGCAGGGCAGTGGGAGTAGGCCCTATCAGTTGGGATGAGTTCCACATGGCTTTTCTCGATAAGTTCTTCCCTCGGGAGATGAGGGAGTTTAAAGTAGCGGAGTTTGTGAACCTCAAGCAGGGAAAGATGACAGTGCTAGAGTATTCACTTGAGTTCCCTCGTTTGTCAAAGTACGCCCCAGAGTTAGTGATGGATTAGAGGGTGCGGGTGAGCCGATTCGTTCACGGTGTGGCTGGATACTTAGACAAGGATTTCAGGACCGCCATGTTTCACAAGGATATGGACTCTCCTCGCATAGTGTTGTACGCCCAGCAGATGGAGGCGGCTCATGTGAGGGAGAGGGAGGCAAAGAGGGCTCGGATGGATAGCTGGGGGTTTTCGCATCAGAGGTCCGGTGGTGGCTACCGTCCACAGTTTCAGCAGAGATCACTAGCCCTAGCACCATCATCAGCTATTGTTCCATCCAGACCCAGGGGTGATCAGAGGAGCGGGGCTTCAAGGTCGAGGGATCAGAGGGGCACCCAGTTAGAGTATACCCCTCCAGCCTGTGGGAAGTGCGGCAAGAGTCATACCGGGGAGTGCCTACTTGGTTCATATGTTTGCTATGGGTGTGGTAGATCTGAGAACATGTTCCAAATGTGCCCATATGCCAGACAAGGTGATGATAGGGGTCGTGCACAGACCACCAGGACAGAAGCAACTCTATCCCATTCCGCTCCGCAGGGAGCATCAACTAATGGAGGTGGTGGACAGCGCCAAAACCAATTCTATGCCCTTGCCCCACGCCAAGAGCAGGAGACTTTTCCAGACGTGGTCACTGGTATGTTGCGTGCTTTTCATATTGATGCTTATGCCTTGCTAGATCCGGGAGCTACCTTGTCTTTCGTGACTCCTTACATTACTAGTAGCCTTAGAGTTCGTCTCGAGACCTTGTCAGAATCGTTTTTAGTTTCGACCCCTTTTGGTGATTCGGTCATAGCTAGACAAGTATATAGAGGATGCCCGATCACTGTGTTGCATAAGATTACCTCTGCAGACCTTGTAGAGTTAGCGATGACTGACTTTGATGTTATACTTGGTATGGATTAGTTTTTTGCATGTTATGCTTCTATTAATTGTAGGACTCGTATGGTGAAATTTCATTTTTTGGGTGAGTCAGTTTTGGAGTGGAAGGGTAGTTCGGCGGTACCAGCAGGTCGATTTATTTCCTATCTTAAGGCCAGGAAGATGATCTCTAAAGGTTGCATGTACCACTTAGTTAGGGTTAAGGATGTGGAGTCCGAGACCCCGACTATTCATTCAATCCTGGTGGTGTGCAAATACCCGGAGGTGTTTCCTGATGATTTGCCAAGTGTTCCTCCAGAAAGGGAAATTGATTTCGATATTGATCTATTACCAGATACGCATCCTATCTCTATTCCTCCTTACAGGATGGCTCCAGCCGAGCTAAAAGAGCTAAAGGGACAGTTGAAGGACTTGTTGTATAAGGGTTTCATTAGACCGATCAAGTATCCATGGGGTACAGCGGTTCTCTTCATTCAAAAGAACGATGGTTCCCTTCAGATATGTATTGATTATCGACATCTTAATAAGGTCACCGTCAAGAACAGGTACCCCTTGCCCAGGATCGATGATTTGTTTCACCAGCTTCAGGGTGCTAAGTGCTTCTCCAAGATTGATCTCAGGTCTGGGTATCCCCAGCTTAGGGTTCAAGAGGGTGATATCCCGAAGACCACTTTCAGGACTTGGTATGGTCACTAAGAATTTGTTGTTATGTCTTTCGGACTAACCAATGCCCCTGCAGCTTATATGGATCTAATGAATAGGGTGTTCAAGGAATATTTGGACATGTTCGTGATTTTGTTCATTGATGACATCTTGATATACTCACGGAGCGAGAAGGAGCATGTTGCTCACCTGAGAGTAGTACTTCAGACCCTCAAGGATCGTCAGCCATATGTTAAGTTCAGTAAGTGCAAATTTTGGCTAAACTCGATGGCATTTTTCGGTCATGTGGTATCAAGCGAAGGCATAAGGGTAGATTCCCAAAAGATCGAGGCGGTGAAGAATTGGCCGAGATCGGTAAATCCTTCATAAATTTGGAGTTTCTTGGGCTTGGCAGGCTGCTAACGAAGATTCGTTCAGGGCTTTTCATCAATTGCAGCCCCATTGACCAGGTTGACTCAGAAAAAGGTGAAGTTCCAATGGTCGGATGCTTGTGAGAAAAGGTTCAAGAGTTGAAGATCTGGCTCACTTCAGCACCAGTGTTGACCCTACCTGAGGGTACCGATGGTTTTGTGGTGTATTGTGATGCTTCACGAGTTAGACTAGGGTGTGTGTTGATGCAGCATGGGAAAGTGATAGCATATGCCTCGAGACAGTTGAAAGTTCATGAAAAGAATTACTCGACCCATGATCTGGAATTGGTCGCGGTGGTGTTTGCATTGAATATATGGCGACATTACTTGTATGGGGTCCACGTGGATGTATTCACGGATCAAAAGAGCTTGCAATATGTGTTCACGCAGAAAGACCTCAATCTTCGGCAAAGGAGGTGGTTGGAACTACTTAAGGACTATGATATGAGTGTCCTTTACCACCCAGGTAAGGCTAATGTAGTAGCGGACGCACTTGGTAGACTCTTTATGGAGAGTGTGTCCCACATGGATGAGGAAAAGAAAGAGAGAAGGATGTCCATCAATTTGCAAGGTTGGGAGTCAGATTGGTGGACTCGACCGATGGCGGCATTGTTGTGTAGAATGGATCAGAATCGTCCTTGGCAGTTGATGTCAAAACTAGGCAAGATGAGGATCCTATTTTAGTAAGGATGAAGGAAGCCATTCGAAGTCAAAAGGTGGAGGTCATCTCCCAAGGGGGAGATAGGGTACTGCGGTACCAGGGTCATCTAAGTGTTCCAAATGTCGATAATTTGAGGGACCGGATATTTCATGAGAAACATGGATCCAGGTATTTTATTCATCTGGGTGCCACCAAGATGTATCATTACTTGCGAGAAATATATTGGTGGAACAGCATGAAGAAGGATATTGCAGAATTTGTAGCCAAGTGCCCCGGAATGTCAGCAAGTGAAAGTTGAGCACCAAAGGCCGGGAGGCATATTGCAGGACATTAACATTCCTACTTGGAAGTGGGAAGAGATCAACATGGACTACATTATCGGCCTACCTCGTACTCGCTGACACGATGACTCCATTTCTGTGGTGCTCGATAGTTTGACCAAGGTTGCACACTTCCTTCCAGTTAAAACCATAGTTCGGCGGATGATTATGCCAAATTGTACATTCGGGAGTTGGTTCGACTTCATGGAGTGCCATTGTCTATTATCTCAGACCGAGGTACTCAGTTTACCTCTCAGTTTTGGCGGTCTTTCTAAAAAGGGCTTGGGACTCAGGTTAAGCTCAACACAGCATTTCATTAGCAAACGGATGGCCAGGATGAACGGACAATTCAAACTCTAGAGGATATGTTGAGAGCCTGTGTTATGGATTTTAAAGGTAGTTGGGATGACCACTTGCCCTTGATTGAGTTCGCTTACAATAACAGCTATCACTCCAGTATCCAAATGGCACCGCTCGAGGCTCTTTACTGGAGGAGGTGTAGATCTCCCATCGGATGGTTTGAGGATGGTGAGGCAACTATGATAGGGCCAGATTCGGTTCAAGAGGTGATGGTAAAGGTTCAGTTTATAAGGGACTGGTTGAAAACCTCTTACAGTTGTCAGAAATCATATGCTGATGTGAGGAGAAGGGATCTGGAGTTTAATGTGGATGACTGGGTATTTCTAAAGGTATCTCCCATGCAGAGAGTCATGCGGTTCGGAAGGAGAGGGAAACTCAATCCCCACTATGTTGGTCCCTACCGGGTGTGAGAAGAGTTGGTAAGGTGGCATATGAGTTGGACTTGCCATCGGAGTTATCTTTAGTTCATCCCGTCTTTCATGTATCGCTTTTGAAGAAGTGTTTGGGTGATCCAACCTTGGTAGTCCCGATAGACAGCATTGGGATAAAAGACAGCCTCAGTTATGAAGAAATTCCTGTTGAAATATTGGATCATCAAGTTCGAAAGTTGAGAAACAAAGAAGTAGCTTCAGTTAAAGTATTATGGAGAAATCAGCATGTTGAAGGAGCTATGTGGGAAGCCGAGACGGATATGATGGCTAGATACCCACACTTGTTCCCTACTGGCTCAGTTTCAGTATGAGGTATCAATACTTTCCCTAAACCTCTAATCAATTTTCATGTTCCGTTCTTGCGTTCAAGTTTGTTTTATGATGTGGTAAATATATGAGATGTCCGAATTCGGCTCAGCTATGTAGTTCTTTTTGGAGGTAGTCATTCTATCAGTTTTCGGCTTAAATGATTAGTATTTGTATATGGTGATTGCTTGATTCTGGGGTTTCTGCATGTTTCTAACATTCAAGGACGAATGTCCCCAAGGAGGAGATATTGTCACACCCCAGGAACCCAAGGATCAGACCCGGGAGTCAAACGGGGAAAAATCTAAAAAATATTACAGCACTGCAGGACAAGTAGTTAGACAACTCGTGAGGAGACTCTACGAGTCGTCAGGTGGCTCGTGGGAAGGCTACACTGGGCTGAGGAGTTGAGGTCCCCACGGGCGTGGGAACGACTCGTGGTCAGCTACCACGAGTCGTCATGTCACCTATGGGGGAGGTTGGGGTTAAGTTAGAAGAGACTCCCAGTGTACCTGACAGATGGGACCCCACGAGTCGTGGCCTGTCCCAACGACTCGTGAGGTGGGTCATGAGCAAGCCTATGGACTTTTAATGGAGAGTGAAGCAGTGTACTTAACGGGCGACCCGACGAGTCGTTGCCCGTCCTGACGAGTCGTCAGGTCACCCGTTAGGGTCACCTGGCAGTTATTTTCTGTGAACTAGTAAGAGCCTTCTCATAATTTTCTACACTCTTAAGGCCTAAACTATGTCGTTTTAAGATCGGAATAGGGTCTTTAAGGTGGGTTAAGTACCTAATGCATACCCATTCCCATGCAAGAGCTTTTAAAGAGGTTTTTGGGAGATTCAAGGTCTTCTCCTTCAAGTTTCCATCAACTTCTTTTTGGGTTTCCAAGGAACATCGAAATCAGTCCATCCCCAGGTATGTAGGGTTTTAGAATGGGTGAATCCTTTCACACCCATGCCCAAATTTTCGAATTAAATCATGATTTCTCCTATTTAATACCATAGGGTTTTACCCAAAGGCATGAAAATGAGATTTCTCTTTATGGGTATGATTTAATTGAATTTTAATTATTGAATTATGAATGATGGGTGGGTTTTATACTATTTTCTTTAAAATCATGTTTTAATCTTTTAAATCTAAATTGCCCATTTAATGAAAGTTCATGGAAGTTATGATTTATGATGAATACTCTATATTTTGAGCTTATTGATGATGGAAAGGCATCATTCCAAACTCCCATGTTTATGAGCATGTTTTTGAAGGAAATGAGTGTGGTAATGCATTGGACAATGCCCACATGATGAAGAATGATTTACAATTTATGAAACGAATTACATGATTTATCTATTTATGATGTCAGCCGATGAAAAGGGCCTTTGATTCTTGTCTAAGTGTGTTTTAAAGGGGATCAATAATGATAAATGTTACATTTTAGCCAATGAATCTTAATACTTGACGTTATTGATTTACCTATAAGACTATATGCATGTTTTTGGGAGCCAAAGGACTACACCGGTGTCTCATAACCACGTGCCACTGTGTTTGTAAATGATATGATGTATTGATAATGATCCCATCAAATGTGATATCACTCCTAATGCACGACCCTCGCCTGGCAAGTCAGGGTCGGCTCTGCCCACTTGAGTGAGATAGTGGGGCATCATGAAAGGCTCTACCATGATGGTGTCGGTTATGACGAGTCCTCCCATTTTTTTGCATGTTTTATGCATTGTTATATTATGTTATTGGCTCAAGTTATGTTTTGATAATGTTTATTTACGATTATGATTATGAACGCTTTATGAATGATTTGAAAGCCTTGAGCCTTATGTTTTCTTACGGAGTTTATGGTATATGTATGATGTCATTCTCCTACGTTTACTTATGAGCTTTATTTTACTTTTAAATGTTTGTTTTTCTTACCTTGCATACTCGGTACATTTCACGTACTGACCGCATACCTTCTATGTTGTACCATTTCATGATACAGGGTCCAGACCTCAGGCGCATCCTCATACTTAGTCCATCTCAGCTTACGTTCTCAGCTTATTGGTGAGTCCTCATGTTCCAAGGGCGGTTTGGAAGACTCTTATGTTATCTTATGTTTCAGTACTATTCGGTTTAGTAGGAGATGTTGTCCTATCAACCCATCTTATGTAGTAAAGGCTTTCAGACAGGATGTAGAACTCAGTTTATGTATGTGTGTAGTATTTCCGGTTGTTATACTATGATTATGTTTCCGCTATGTTTCATGCTAAGTTTTCCTCTTTATTAAATGAGATTAGTTGTATGCATGTGTCATGGGTCGACTTGGGATCTATCGGGGTCTCTTGTCTCGAGTCTACGATCCGAGTGTACGTCTGAGTAGTAACAGGGCATAAACCTCGTAAACCACATCCATAGTGTTAATTACTCAGTAATTAGGACGTCGCATCTCCGCTCAACGATGTAGGTGTGAGACTAGTTTGTTGTGTTTAGAGGCTCGAAAGACCATGAACATTGTATATTAACTCTGTGAGACAACAAATGAATTTCATATACTTGAACCATTGTGAATTTTAGCATTGCATGATTGTCAAGTCATAACTCTAGATGCTTCTCATTATTGTTTTTCCATATTAATTGTTATCATCACTTAGATTTAGATCAAATATTCAAAATCATTAAAACCAACACTTGTGAAATTTAACTTAACACTTGAACTAAATTTTCGCTAAAATAGTCTACTCCCTGTGGGTTCGACATTCGGATCTTCAAGAGTCACCATATTACTTGTACGACCGCATACGCTTGCGCGTGCACTGGGGCGCAACAAGTTTTTGGCGTTGTTGCCAGGGACTGGAAACATTTGGTGAATTTTTAGTTTTTTGTAATTCTTATTTCTCTTAAGTGTTGAAAATCTTGGTCTTAGTCTACTTCATTGCAAGTAACAGATTTGTCCTTGCAGCACTTGCAAGGACTAGAGAATTGGTGGACCCATTTTTGGAGCCAGAACGGCATTTGCACCTGCTATGGAGAGAGGCTCTTGAGCAAAATTTGCAGTTGTTACAGGAGCAGGTTCTTGAACAACAACAACATCCGCCAGTTGGGAAAAAAGAGTTGTTGCCAGAGCCAATGGTAGCAAGACCTGTTCGCGAAGTGGTAGTCCCACTCGTGATGAATGTGACCTCCAGCATCTGTAAACCGGAGCTTGGAGATATCTTTGAGCCAAAGCAGAACATGGTGCAGTTGTTGTACTCTAGTGGTCAATTCACGAGAATGACACATGAAGACCCACAGCAGCACCTACAGAACTTCTTGGAAATATGTGATACTTCCGTCCCCACCGGAGTGTCAACTGATTATGACATACTCACCCTCCTCCCATGTTCACTGTGTCACACCCTGAGTTTACACCCTAGACGAAACAGGGGCATTTGTTAGTCCGAAGGACATAACTACAAACTCGAAGTGATCATACTGAGTCCTGAAAGCTGTTTTTTGGTATGTCACATTCTCTGACTCTTAACTGATGATACCCCAACCTGAGATCTATTTTGGAGAAGCAGCTGGTTCCCTGAAGTTGGTCGAACAGGTCATCAATTCTGGGTAGGGGATACATGTTCTTGACTGTGACCTTGTTCAACTGATGGTAATCGATGCACATTCTGAGGGTACCGCCCTTCTTTCGCACGAATAACATTGGAGCACCCCAGGGAGAGATGTTGGGTTTGATAAAACCCTTATCAAAAAGATCTTTCTGCTGCTCCTTCAACTCCTTAAGCTCAGTCGGAGCCATTCTATAAGGAGGGACAGACATGGGCTGAGTATCTGGAATAAGGTCTATACCGAAGTTAATTTCCAGCTCAGGAGGAACTCCGGAAAGATCTTAGTGGAATACATCTACAAACTCGATGACAACAGGGACTGACTGGATAGTTGGGGTCTTAGAGTCGGAATCCTTGACCCGAACTAGATGATAAATACATCCCTTAGAAATAAGCTTCTTGGCCTTAAGGTAGGAAATAAACCTACCCTTCAGCACTGAACTACTGCCCGACCATTCTAGAGCTAGCTCATTAAGGAATTGAAATTTGACGACCCTAGTTCTACAACCGATTAAGACATAATCGGAGGTTAAACAATCAGTGCAAAGAATGAGGTCAAAGTCGGCCATGTCTAACTTTACAAGGTTAGCTGGAATGACTTATTACAGACTAATATTGGACAGTTTCTATACACCCGGCTGGCTCTAACTAACTGGGTAGAGAATGAAAAGGGTTCTGATAAAACTTCTGTACTGACATCGAACTGAACTGCTACATAGGGAGTCACGAATCATAGTGTGGCCCCCAGATCAAGCAGGGCATATACATCTAGATGGAAAAAACATAACATACCCGTGACCACATCCGGTGAGTTCTCCTGATCCTAATGAGATGATAATGCATAAAAATGATTTTGGCGTTGACCGCCCTCCGTACCTGATGTGTTAGTCTACTGAGATGATCGGCCTGCTGGAGCTGCTGAGGTGGTGTATTGTGATCTCCCTCATCCTGCTGACGGACATTCCTTAAGCCAATGCCCTAGCTATCCATAACCAAAACAACCTTCTCTGCCCTAAAGACACTCTCTTGGGTGGTTCTTTCCGCACTTGGGGCAACTTGGATATCTGTTCCCAGCACTGTATATCTGAGACTAAGAGTCAGATGCTCCACCCCTTAGTTCATGGCGGGACCGGAAGGTAGGGGCGCTAGCTGAGCTGGGCGTTGGAGCCCTCTACTACTACTGTTGTGGGCGGTTGCTACTTCCTAAGCTTTGGTGGCCATGATTGAACTGGCCAGTCCTTGCCCGCTTATTCTTTCTTTCCATGTCCCTCATATTTTCTACCTCAATCTACTGGGCATAGACAATCAGACTAGAGAGGTCGATATCTTTGATCAGCATCGCTGTCCTGCACTCCTTAAGGACTAGGTTTGACACCTCATTAACGAACTTCAACATGTGAGCCCTTGGCTCGGACACCATATCTGGAGCGTATTTGGACAACCTGCTGAACTCCAGAGCACTCTCTTCCATGGTTTTGTTTCCTTGCCTTAGGATCATGAACTTTGCTACCTTGGCCTCCCTGAGCTCTCTAGGGAAAATCTGTCCAAATAGGCGGTGTTGAGCTCCTCCCACTCCACCGGTCCTGCTCCCTCTGGTCGCCCCTCCTTCCACTGTTCATACCAGACCTGGGCTACCCCTTTTAGCTGGTAGGCAGCCAAGTCAGCACCCTCGGAGGAGCTGACGCCCATTATACGGGTGATCTTTCTGACCTCATCTATGAACTCTTGGGGATCCTCCCCCACCTTGGATACCTGAAATGATGGAGGGTTCATTAGGGTGAAGTCTTGCACCCTAGCAGCTACTGCGGACCCGTTGTTATTAACTGGAACCACCTACTGGTTCACCTGGTTGGTTACTGTCTAGGCTAGCAGCTGAATGGCCGCCCTAAATTTTGCAGTAGATATCGAGTCATCCTGAGGGGCTACCGAGGCTGGTGGAGTAGGTCGCTGAACATTACCGACCCTTCTTCCTTTACCATGTCGTGGAGGCATGATTCACTGAAACAAAATAGAGGACGAGTTAGGAGAATGATTTTGGAACTAAATTTCAGCGCACGATAATGAGTATGAAATGAAGGGAAGTTTCCTAATGAATCTCATAGCCTCCCCGTCATAAGTATGGCGCACTTCACACCCATAAAGAGGACTCTACTCGATGCGACTTTCAAACGTCTGAGGATACTCTGAACCTAGTGGCTCTGATACCAAGTTTTTCACGCCCCGAGTTTACACCATGGACGAAACACGATACTTGAAGCCACAAGTGACCCCAAGTCAACCCCTGGCCTATCATACACTGGTATTCTGAGTAATATACATACATACAGTGGAAGTTTAAAACGAGAATTATAAGTATTTAAAGGAAATGAAATTGACACATAGTATTAGAACATTTTAGAAACAACGCACGTCTGAAATACCAATCTGAGTCTGAGAGACACTATGTCTGATGAGTTGCTGGGACAAGCCCCCAGCTAACTCCAGATCTAAATAGAAAGCATGAAAGTATTGCAGAAAAATATAAACCACCATCCTCGAAGGATGAGGACTCACCAACTGACAAAGCTGAGGTCTTCAATGAGCGGTTGGCTAACGAAGCTGAGACTGAGATCCTGCAGTTATATCATGAAATGATACAGCATAAAAGTATGCATCAGTACTTTGAATGTACTAAGTAAGTGAGAGGAACATAATACAATGGAATAATTAACAAAGAAATGCTTAACTGTGAATAAAACATGCAATGACCAACTAATATTGCTAAGCTAAAACACTGAAGTACTGAGATAGTCTAGAAGACCATGTATGATTGTCAAAGCACGTTCTAAGTCTGTATTACTGATATGAACTGAACTGGACTGAGGCTAGACTGAATGGCTAGTGGAAGAGTCTATAACCGACATGTAACCACATGAGCTAAACGTAGAGTCTGATGTATACACCCCACTGGTAGGACCCAATATACCTTGCCAGGGTATAAAGGCATGAACTGGGTGATCACAAAACTCTGGGGCCAATTAGGCTAATAAATGTTGTAACCTATGCAGGCGATGTAGTTCTGGGAACCTAGGTGCACTGGAACCCCGGTTCGCTCGGTGCTAAGTCCTACTCCCACTGGGTAATCCTAGACTGAACACTAAGATGATAGCTCAAAACTGGGGCCCAAGACTAGTCAGGGATACATATCTGTAAGTACCCTGAAAGTCTTAACGGACTAGATTCTGGAACTAGGTTCTAGACTAGTCAAAGCTGCTTATCTAGAAGCATCGTAACCATCTAAGAACAAACTGAAATCTGACCTGGGGTCCTAAGACTAGTCAAAGCTATATGTATAAAGTGTCATGACCACCTAATGGACCAGTAAACTAGATTCTGAATCTGATTCTAACAACTGGGAGGTGATACTGAAACCTCCGGAAGTTTTGTAGTCAAACTAATCAGCTGACATTTCTAACATTCTGACTGACACTAAGAAATTTCAAATTTTTAATAAGGATATACCATCATGTAGTGACTAATAATCTATCATGTAAAATAGTAAAAGAATTCACTGAACTAGTATAATCAAGAGATATCAAGATTTATCATTCCAATAAAATTTCCAGTCTGTGCTACCCTCAAGATCTAGGGTTCAAATCAATGATTATGAATAGGCATCAATACTGCCATAAGCTGGTGGAAAATAATTTCAACTAACATACATGATAATTCCACAAGGATTAAACAAGGCATTATCAGAAAATTCTCAACATTCGAAAACCTGCAAGGCTAGAATTTCGCTTTTATGGGAGCAACATCAATTAAGTCATGAATCAATAAGAATCATGTCTAAAATACCCATAGATATCATGCTATGTGAATTCCAAGAAAATTAACATCTATCGCCTTCACAGTCAAAAATTCAAGGCTAGGATTTACAGAGAAATTAGGGAAAGAATTTTGGGGGACACAAGGGAAGAATTATTCCCTTGTTGAATTCCCACATACCTGACTAAAATTCCCTAGAAAAGCGAGCTTGAACTTCTGCAATAGATGAGGAACCCTAGACCTTGCTTGATAGTTCTTGAGAGGAAACTGCGATAGGTTTTCTAAAAATCTAAGTGAGAATGAGGGGGGAATCGTTTAATCCCTCTAAATTCTCTAAAATTATACCTAAATGACATAGTTTAGGGACTAAAAAGAGGAAATTACAAAAATGAACCTGGGATTTAAATCTGGAATCTGGCCGACAGGGTCCCAACGGGTCACTCAACAAGTCGTTGGTCGAGACCACGACTCGTTGGGACCTCTCGTTGGTTCCACTGCCTGGGATGAGAAGACACTAGATCTGGAAACGTGGTCACCACGAGGGACCTAACGAGTCGTTACATCAATCGTCAAGTACACTATCCAAAGCTTCACCTTGGACTCCTGACAGGCCACCTCACGAGTCGTTACTGTGACCACGACTCGGGGTCACCATCCATTAACCTCACTACCTCGACCTTGAACAATAAGTTACCAACTGACCATGACTCACCTGGACACCACGAATCATGGGGTCCTTCCATCAAGTACACTGCCTCCTCCTCTCATCTCTTCAACTGCCACTTCCCACGACTGACCTAACGAGTCGTGGGGACTGACCACGACTCATGGTCTCCTCTGTGGGATACCCTTCTCCCAACTTTCAAACCTCATCTCCTACCCTCCCCACGAGTCACATCACAACTCGTGGGAACCTACAACGGGTCACTTAACGACCCATTTTGTGACTGGTGCCAGATTTTCCAGTTTTTCTGAAATTTTTTATTTTTAAGTCTCGAATCCTCTTTGAGTTTTTAGGGAATTACACATTGTTGGGAGAGGCGAAGAGGTGGCTAAAGGCAGAGCCACCAAATTCCATCACATCCTGGGACGACCTAGCAAGGAAGTTCCTCATCAGATTCTTCCCTCCGGCAAGACTATAAAGCTCAGAAGCGAAATACTTAGTTTCAAGTAGAGACTGGAGGAAAATCTATACTTGGCCTGGGAGAGGTTCAAGTCATTATTGAGAGACTGCCCTCATCACCAGCAGTCTAATGAGGTGTTATCCCACACCTTTGTGGAAAGTCTAGACCCACACACTAAAACTATGCTAAACTCCACAACGGGTGGGCAAGCACTTGAGAAGACTTATGACGAGCTGTATACTCTACTAAATAGAATTGTTCAAGGGAATCCAGAGTGGCACAGTGAGTCATCCAGAGGGGAAGGTAAGAGAGCTGGGTTGATTGAAATAGATAGCATGAAATGCCTTAGCAGCTTAGCTCACCTCATTCCAACATCAGATGATGACTCAGTTCAGCAAGCTAGGTATGGCATAGCCACAGACACAGGTTAATGCAATTCAACTAGCTCCTACCTAGTGTGAGATATATGGCAACAATGGGCACAGTGTAGACTCTTGCGGGGAAAATTCAGAGTCAGTCAATTTTGTAGGTAATGTGCAGAGGAACAATAAGAACTATAGGAACTCTACAACAAGAACTGGCAGAATCACCCGAATTTCTCTTGGGGTGGTAATCAGAGTCAAAGCTACCAGCAGCAACAGTACTAGCAGCAGAACTGGCAAAATAGTGGCCAATCCAGCAATAGCAATATTGAGGAGATATTGCAAAAAATCATAGCCACCCAGACCAAGATGGAAGAAAATCAGGCAAGGATGGCCTCAGACTTGAAGAATCAACAGATGGCCACCAAAAACTTAGAGAAGTAGATGGGTCAGTTGGTAGCTGCTTAGCATAACATACCCCAGGGAGGGTTACCAAGTGATACAGATACAAACCCCCGATAGGTCAATGCCATCAGTCTGAGGAGTGGCAAAAAGTTAGCTGACGCACCATAAAATGAGAAGAGAAATGAGGTGCAGCCAAAGATAGTTAGACCGGGTCCATTAGCTAATAGAGGAGATAATGAGAGTGCTACAACATACAATGCACAATCATCATTGCAGCCAGCACAGAGACCACCACTACCATTCCCACAAAGGCTCAAGAAGAGCAAGGAGGAAGCATGTTTTAAGAAGTTCTTTGATACCTTCAAAGAACTTCACATAAACTTGCCTCTTATTGATGTTTTGCAGGGTATGCCTAAGTACGCCAAGTACTTAAAGGATGTGATGGCTAACAAAGTGAGGCTGGTGGATGTCCAGAATGTGGCACTTACTGAGGAGTGCAGTTATAGGGTAATGAGCAAAATGCCTAAAAATCTCAAAGACCTAGGGAATTTCACCCTCCTCGTACAAATAGGTGAAGCTGGAATAATGAGGGCCTTGTGTGACTTAGGGCGACAGTGAATTTGATGCCCCTATCTCTATTCAACACATTGAGTTTGGGGAAACCAAGGCCGACAAGAGTGATGCTACAGCTGGCGAACAAGTCAATAGTAGCCCCAGAGGGAATTATTGAGGACCTTCTCATCAAAGTAAGTAAATTTATTATACCTGCTGATTTCATAATTTTGGATTTTAAATTTGAAGATAAGGTACCCCTCATCCTGGGACGGCCATTTCTAGCTACTGGTGGAGCGATAATAGATGTGAGAGCTGGAACCCTAAAAATGAGGGTCAATGATGAGGAAGAGCTCTTTAGAGTCTACCAAGAGATCAACCAACCCACACACTATAGAGATCTTTGGAAGATCAGTGTGGTTACAGATGCTAAGTGTGGGGTGGTTGATTCCATGGGACCACTGTTGCAAGACATGTTGACACTTAAACCTGAGTCTGATGGGGGACAGAAGTTGAAGAAAGTAATGGAAGAAAAAAGGGACAGCGTGGAGGTTGTTCCCTCTAAAAATAAGAAGAAGAGAAAATGGTTTCCGAAAGGAAATACTTTCTTGAGGATATCCTGAAAAGGATAATTCACGTTGTGTCGCAACGTAAAATCAGACGCTGCTTGGGAGGCAACCCACGGGTACCACAGGTATAATTTTACTTTTCTTTTTCTTTTGATCTTGTTTATTTTCACTTTTTGTTGTTGTTTTTGGTGACTTAAGCACAGGAAAAGGGGGAATACTGAGTACCCTTAGAAGAAGAATCCAAGGAGCATGAAAAATTGCATGGGAGGGGTCGATGAGTCACGTGTTCAAAATGGATGAAAACGCGCTGCTAGCTAGGTCGATGAGTCACCTTTTGATTTTTCTTTTTGGTTCTTAAAAGGGGCACTTTGAACCGAGAATAATCTTTATGTATCGGTACATAGTTGTTTTAGTCATAGTTAGGGACTTTTTCCGCTGATGGATGGATGAAGACAGTCTTGAGGGAAAATTATTCAGTAAGTTTTGTGTTTGAACCCTCAGCTGATTGATAGTTTGATGTTCTTGATAAGTGTTGCACATGATTGTAAGATGCAAGTGGTTTTAATGGAGACTCATGTTTAGAAGTTGTATAACATTATTTGGGACACCTAGACTCTTGAAACTGACTTTGTATGCTTAAAGCTTAATTCTAAATTTTTGTGATTAGCTAAGTTAAGAGTCTACTGAATATGTCTTGAATTGAGCACGTGCACTGAGTGTAAGATTTTCTTGAAATTCCATACGATGGTGTAGTGTCTACAACTTGCTTGGTGTGTGTACAAAACGAAATGAGGGATGTCAATTGTAAGATATGATTTAGGCATTTCTTTCAATAAGTCAAACTTTTTATCCTTTTCTTTACCTAACCTTGATATATGATCCTAGTTATCCCCATTGAGCCTTTAGCCTATTCTTTGCTAGCCACAATAAAAGTTAATCCCTTTCCTTCAATAAGCTTTGAATTTGATCCAAAATTCCTAAGCGCTTAAGTGAAAATGCAAAAGAGTAAAGGAGTGAGAATCTTGAAAAAGAAGAAAAATAGTAGTTGTGGGAGTTGAAGAAAAGACTATAGGTGCACTTGTTGAAAAAAATGCATAAGTGTTAGGCGGGAGTAAAAGACCAAAAGAATGAAAAAGTTCATATGCTTAAGTACTACCTACTAACAATATAAGTGTGCTTAATCAAAATGGGGAAACGAAAGAGGAAATTGATGAGTTGAAAAGAGTAAGAGGTGAAGTAAAAGAAGAGATGTACTTAATGAAAGTGTGATGTATTAAAAGCGCTTAGGGAATATAGTCACTATTACTGGTCAGAATAGTACCTACACGTCCCTTAGCCTACAGTACAACCCAATAAGTTCTACTTGATCTTACTTTCAAACGTTCCTAAATTAGAGGAGTAGAACATTAAAGGCAAGCTTATAGGTCATTACATGTTGCATGTGAAGTCTTTGTGAGAGTGAGATTAATTCATATTTATATACCCATATTTGCCTAATTTGAAAAAATTGAGAGTGAAAATGGATATCTCTCTTGTTGTGAGGGCACATGTTTGAGGAAGGATGAAAATTCATGTTGGACTACTTGATTGGTTCAATTGCATGAGTTTTCTGGGTTTTAGAGTCGATTCTTGAGGCTAGGAGGTCTTAAGTTAGTTGTATGTGATTTTAGTTGGCTGTAAATATCGCATGCTCTATATTAAACTTGCTAAATCAATCGGTGTAGTCTTAGCTTGAGTCATCTTGCTTCAATTAGTTAGTTTCCAGTCCTTCATGTGCATGATATGTAAGGGAGTTGTTCAAGGAAGAACAAGGTCTTAAGTGTGGGGTAGTGACCTTGGGCATATTCACATGCCCAGTGCTACTCTATAACTAAGTTTAACTCATATTTGTCAATTAAATTAATTATAATCTCATGTATTCTATGAATATTTGTGTGCATGAACTAACCTACATGATTAGCTTATTTTACAGGTGAAAATAATAAGGAGGAAGACAATTATGAAGTTCAAAATGCACAAGAAGGGAGTTTGGAATGACTTTCAATGAAGAAGCACTACCGCACAGGCCAACGGGCCACGATGCCCATTCTTCTTGTCAGTCGTCGTGCCACGCCTACGTGTGCGCGTGCAAGTGCCAGACATACAGCAGCTACGTGTGTTAGGCATCGTTCCATGCTATGCCTTCTCTGCGCTAGACGTCGTGCCACGGCATATGAGCTTTGCGTCCACTGACGTGCCACGCCAAGCGAGGCACACAGTCTTCGTCCATGCCATGCCGACGTCCAGTAGGCCTACGTGACAAGGCTATATCACACTGGCTGTGCTATGCGACCAGCAGCGTGACACGAACTTGTTTCACCCACGGCTAAATTTTGCATTTTTTTCACTTATTATAAATTCAACACTTAGTTCCTAATTTCATTATCACGTATTTTTATTTTGGAAAAATGGAAAGAAGCGAAGGGAGAATAAAGGAACTTCACTTAGGGTTCGAATTCTTTGCTTCTATTTTAACCATTCTTGTAAGTACTTGAATTCAATCATGGCTTTGAACTATTGTATGAACATGAGTGGCTACAATCCTTCTTCTAGGGTTGAGGCCATATGATATGAGTGTAATTGCATAATTTCATCTTTTGGTTCAAGTTTTCTTTGTTGTTTTGCCTTGAAGTCTTGTTAATTATCATTTTAATGCTTGATCACCATTGAAATTCACTTGTTAAGCTTAGGCAAAAGCTCGAAAGAGTAACCCTAGGTTAGAACTAAGAATGCAGGGAGCAAGTTCTTGTGTTCAAGATAAGATTCACGGTTAGAATAGCAATATACCTAATTCGCCTTTCTTGGTTAATTAAACGAGAAGATAGCTAGACACTTAGGATTAAATTGTCACGTTACCACTCTCAAACGTAGTTGTGAAGTTAATTCTAAGTTAAATGGTTAGAGATACGAGAGACCATAACCAAGGGCATAAACCCCGTAAACCACATCCATAGAGTTAAATGCTCACTAATTAGGACGTCACATCCCCGCTCAATGATGTAGGTGTGAGACTAGTTTGTTGTGTTTAGAGGCTCGAAAGACCATGAATATTGCATATTAACTCTGTGAGACAACAAATGAATTTCATATACTTGAACCATTGTGAATGTTAGCATTGCATGATTGTCAGGCCTTAACTTTAGATGCTTCTCATTATTATTTTTCTGAATTAATTGTGATCATCACTTAGATTTAGATAAAACATTCAAAATCATTAAAACCAATACTTATGAAATTTAACTTAACACTTGAACTTAAATATTCACTGAAATAGTCTAGTCCCTGTGGGTTCGACATCCGGCTCTTTAAGAGTCACTATATTACTTGTACGATCGCGTACACTTGCGTGTGCGCTAGGATGCAACAATAGGTGGGGCGGCACGCTAGGGTTATTATGAGGCAAAAAATGCTGATTTTAAAGCAATGTTTTTGTTATACCCCGAAAGCCTAAAGATCAGACCTGGGAGTTGAAATGGGGAAAAAAGTGAAAAATTTGCAGCAGACTCAGAATGAGTCGTGAAGAGACTCATGAGGCCAACCCACGAGTCATGAGGGGTATCATGGGGAAGTCTAGGGAAAGAAATTGGAGTCTTGAGAGGAGGAGACCCCACGGGCATGACCACGACTCATGGCCAGGCCCTACGAGTCGTTGGATCAGTCGTCGGGAGGGAGATTAAGGAAAGAAAAGAAACTAGGGCAGTGGAAATCATGGGAGGTCCCCATGAGTCGTGGTAAGTCCCCACGATTCGTGGAGTAAGTTGTTAGCAAGCTTGGGAATGAAATTGTCGTAGCAAGGCAGTGTACTTCACGAACGGTGACCTCGAGTAGTGGTCACCCATAATGAGTCGTGAGGTGATCCGTGACAAGCCTGGGAGAATAGATGAGGCAGTGCACTTAGCGGACGACATAAGGAATCGTGCCCCAGAGCGACGAGTCGTCAGCTCACCTGTTAGGGCCATCTGGCAGTTATTTTCTGTGAATTTAGTAAGGGCTTTTCCATAATTCCTAAGTTCCTAAATCCTAAACTATGACATTTTGGGTTATGAATAGTGACCTTTTAAGGGGTTAAGTTCATTTTAGATGTTATTTATCCATGCATGCATTGTCTTTAAATGATTTTACTTACTTTAGCGGTCTTACTTACCCTGCATACTTGGTACATTCCACGTACTGACTGCATACTCTATGTTGTATCGTTTCATGATACAGGACTCGGCTCTCAGCTTCAGCCCCGCTCTTAGTCATCCTATCAGAGTTAGAGTTTGCATTATTGGTGAGTCCTCATCTCCTGAGGACTAGATTATCCATCTTTTCCTTTATGTATTTCAGTTTTGTTGAGTTAGTTGGGGTCTTGTCCCATCAACTCATGAGGTTTAGAGGCTTTTCAGACATATATATGTATTCAGCTTCAGATTTCATATTCTGATGTTAAATTCGAGTTAGACTTCCGCCATGATTGTGTTGTTGATTATTCAGTTTCTTGATTGAGTTAGATGTATGCCTATTCCATGGGTAGACTTAGGGTATCTTGGGGCTCCTTGTCCCGTATTACGATCCAAGCCTCTTTTCGGGTCATGACAAACTTGGTATCAGAGCAGTAGGTTTGAAGTGTCCTAGGGTGTCTGAAAGCTGCATTGAGTAGAGTCCTTTTCATGGGTGTGAAGCGCGCCACACTTATGATGAAGAGGTTACGAGACATTTAGGAAATGTTCCATTCTTTCAATGATCTATATCGTGCGAAGAAAAGTCTTTCTACCCTTCTAATTTGTGCTATCGCAATTGCAGAATAATGGCTCCACGAAGAATGAAAGGAAGAAGGAATGGAGATGGTGAAGGCCACGAGGATGGAAATGGACATGGGCATCAGCAAGCCCAACCAGTTCAGGAGCCCCAGGAACCAGAGCCAGCTACCCATGCGAAGTTTCGGGCCACGATTCAGATGCTCGCGCAAGCCTTGACCACCCAGGTCAATCAGCAGGATGTTGTGCATATCCCGCAAAATGGCAATGTCGCGACGGCTCGAGTCAGAGACTTCTTAAGAATGAATCCGCCAGAATTCCTTGGGTCCAAGGTAGATGAGGACCCGCATGAGTTCATAGACGAGATTGTCAAGATCACCCAAGTCATGGGGGTGAATAGGGTTGAGTGCACAGAGTTGGCCTTTTACCAGTTGAAAGGGGTCGCGCATATCTGGTTTCGCCATTGGAAGGATAGCAGTGTCGCCGGAGTAGGTCCCATCACTTGGGAAGAGTTCCATGTTGCATTTCTAGACCGGTTCTTCTCCCATGAGATGAGAGAGCTAAAGGCAGCTGAGTTTGTAAATCTGAAGTAAGGAAGGATGACGATGAAAGAGTATGCTCTAGAGTTCACTGGCGTGTCAAAATATGCCCCAGAGTTGGTAGCCGATCAGAGGACGCGGGTGAGTAGATTCGTCCATGGAGTAGTGGGCTATTTGGACGAGGACAATAGGAACACTGTGCTCCATAAGGATATGGATTTCCCACGGATAGTGTTGTACGCTTAGTAGATAGAGGTGGCACATTTGAGAGAGAGGGAGGCCAAGAGGGCAAGGACCGATAACCACGGATTCTCTCAGCCGAGGTCCAGTGGTAGGCACCGATAGCAAACCCACCAGAGATCATCAGCCCTAGAACCATCAGCATTGAGTGTGCCATCCAGGCCTAGATATGATCAGAGAAGGCGAGCATCAGGCTCGAGAGGTCAGAGCAGCATACCCGCAGATTCAAGTACCCCAGCTTGTTGTAGACGTGGTCGGGGGCAAACAAGCCACTGCTTGGCAGGTTCAGGTGCTAGTTTTGGGTATGGTCAGCCCAGACACGTGCTTAGAGATTGTCCAATAGCGAGATGGGATCAGGTTGAGTGCTGAGGCAGTGAAGAATTGGCCTAGACTGGTGAATCCTTCAGATATTTGGAGTTTCTTAGGATTAGTTGGCTACTATCAGAGGTTTGTTGAAGGTTTCTCATCTATTGCAGCACCTTTGACCAGGTTGACTCAGAAGAAGGTGAAATTCCAATGGTCGGAGACTTGTGAGAAGAGCTTCCAAGAGTTGAAGACTCGACTTACTTCCACACCTGTGTTGACCCTACCCGAGGGTACCAATGGATTCGTGGTGTAATGTGATGCTTCAAGGATCGTACTTGGGTGTGTGTGATGCAGCATGGGAAAATGATAGCATATGCCTCTAAATAGTTGAAAGTCCATGAGAAGAATTACCCGATCCATGATCTTAAATTGGCCGCGGTGGTATTCGCCTTGAAGATATGGCGACATTATTTGTCTAGGGTCCATGTGGATGTATTTACGGACCACAAGAGCTTACAATATGTGTTCACATAGAAATATCTCAATCTTCGGCAAAGGAGGTGGTTGGAGCTACTAAAGGACTACAATATCAGTGTCCTTTACCATTCGGGTAAGGCTAATATGGTGGTGGATGCACTGAGTAGGCTCTCTATGGAGAGTGTGTCCCATGTGGATGAGGGGAAGAAGAAGCTAGTGAAAGATGTACATCGACTTGCTAGATTGGGAGTTCAGTTGGTCGACTCGACTGATGGTAGCGTTGTTGTTCAGAATGGATCAGAATCATCCTTGGTGACTGATGTGAAACTAGACAAGATAAGGAGCCGATTTTGGTAAATTTGAAGGAATTCGTTCAAAGTCAGAAGGTGGAGGTCTTTTTCTGAGTGGGAGATGGTGTGCTTCGGTACCAGGGTTGCCTATGTGTTCTGGATGTCTATAATTTGAGGAGTCGGATGTTGCATGAGGCTCATGGATCCAGGTATTCTATCCATACGGGTGCCACCAAGATGTACCATGACCTACGGGAAATCTATTGGTGGAATGGCATGATGAAGGATATTGCAGAATTCATAGCCAAGTGTCCGAACTGTCAGCAAGTAAAGGTGGAGCATCAAAGGCCGGGAGGCGTACTTCAGGATATCAGCATTTCCACTTGGAAGTGGGAAGAGATTAACATGAATTTGATAACAGGATTACCTCGTACTCGCCAACAATATGACTCCATTGGGTACTGGTAGACAGGTTGACCAAGGCTGCTCATTTTCTACCGGTTAAAACCATGGATTCGGTGGAGGATTATGCCAAACCATATATTCGGGAGTTAGTCCGATTGCATAGGGTCCCCTTATCCATCATTTCATATCAAGGTACTTAATTTACCTCTCGATTTTGGAGGTCATTTTAAAAAGGACTTGGTACGCGGGTTAAACTCAGCTTATAATTTCACCCGCAAACGGACAATCAAGTGGAGCAGACAATTCATGCCCTCGAGGACATGGTGAGGGCATGCGTGATAGACTTCAGAGGTGGTTGGGATGATCACTTTCCCCTGATCGAGTTTGCCTACAATAACAGCTAGCACTCTAGTATTCAGATGGTGCCATTCGAGGCTTTATACGGGTAGAGATGTAGGTTGCCTATCGGATGGTTCGAGGTTGGTGAGGCAACAATGATAGGACCAGATTCGGTTCATGAGGCAATGGAGAAGGTTCAGTTAATAAGAGACAGGTTGAAAACTGCCCAGAGTCATCAAAAGTCCTATGCAGACATGAGAAAAAGAAAATTAGAATTTGAAGTCGATGAATGGGTGTTTCTGAAGGTATCTCCCATGAAGGTAGTGATGCGACTCGGAAAGAAAGGAAAACTCAGCCCTTGTTATGTTGGCCCCTACCGGATTGTTAGACGGGTTGGTAAGGTGGCATACGAGTTGGAGTTTCCCTCAGAGTTATCTTCTGTGCATCTTGTGTTTCACGTATCGCTTTTGAAGAAGTGTTTGGGTGATTTAGCTTTAGTTGTCCTGGTGGACAGCATTGGTGTAAAAGACAGCCTTAGCTATGAGGAGGTTCTGGTGGAAATACTGGATCGACAGGTTTGAAGGCTAAAGAATAAGGAAGTATCTTCAGTTAAAGTGTTATGGAGGAATCATCATGTTGAAGGAGCTATGTGGGAGATCGAAGTGGATATGATGGATAGATACCCACATTTATTCTCTACCGGCTCAGTTTCAGCTTGAGGTATCAGTTTTGACCTAAAGCTCTATTTAGTTTTCATGTTCAGTTCATGTGCGCAAGTTTCTTTTAAGTATGTGGATGTATGTATGATTCGTGAATTCAGTTCAACTGTGTAGTTTGAAATGGAGGTAGTCATTCTATCAGTTTTCGATTTAAATGATCAATATTTGAATATGACAATTGCACATCTGTGCTTTTTATGTGTTTTCCAACATTCGGAGACGAATGTTCCCAAGAGGGAGATATTGTTATACCCCGGAAGTCCGAAGATCAAACCCGGGAGTTGAATGGGGAAAAAGTGAAAAATTATAGCAGAATCAGAATGAGTCGTGAGGAGACTCGTGAGGCCAACCCACAAGTCGTGAGGTGACTCATGGGGAAGGCCAGGGAAATAAATTGGAGGCTTGAGAGGAGGAGACCCCACGAACCTGACCATGACTTTGGGCAGGCCCCATGAGTTGTTGGGTCAGTCGTAGGGAGGGGGATTAAGGAAAGAAAAGAAAATGGGGCATTGGACATCATGGGAGGTCCCATGAGTCATGGTCAGTCCCCACTATTCATGGGGTGAGTCATTAGCAAGCTTGGGAATGAATTGTTGAAGCAAGGCAGTGTACTTCACGAATGGTGACCATGAGTCGTGGTCACCCATAACGAGTCGTGAGGTGACCCTGACAACCTAGGAGAATAGATGAGGCAGTGCACTTAACGGACGACATAACATGTCGTGCCCCAGAGCGACGAGTCGTCAACTCACCCATTATGGCCACCTGGCAGTTATTTTCTTTGAATTTAGTAAGGGCTTTTCCATAATTTCTAAGTTCCTAAAGACTAAACTACGACATTTTGGGTTATGAAAAGTGGCCTTTTAAGGGGTTAAGTTCATTTTAGACATTATTCATCCATGCATTCAAAACATAAGAGAACTGAGAGGGTGAGCAAGCTTGTGATCTTCAAATTCTTTCAAATTCCTTTTGGACATTCAAGGGAGAGTAAGAATCAGATACCAACAGGTATGTAGGGTTATGAATGAGTGATTTCTTTCACACCCATACCCAATCCCTCTCTAAAAGTATGAAATCCTATGTTTAATCTATGGGGTTGTAACCCAAATGAATGAATCTTTGATTTCTATACATGGGTATGATTTGATTACGATTCTACTATTGAATTATGAAGCATGGGCAATTTTTATAATGTTTTCAATTAAAAATCATGTTTCTAGTTTATTGAATTAAAAGCCCATTATTGAGATGTTTATGAAAGATGAGATTGGTGATGAATATATGATGATGATGAGATATTATAATGAAAAGCATGTTTTAAAGCAACCCATATTTACAATATGTTTTCAATGAGAATTGAGTATTTCTAAGTATGATAAAGCTTTGTGCAATGCCCACATGTTAAGTATGAATGATGATTTTCCCGAATTGAGCTTACTACATTGTTTTGGAGCGAAGACTCCCAATTATATTCTTACCTTGTGGTATGTTTTGAGTTAAGACTTCCTATTAGCTTACCACATGGTTTTGGAGCAAAGGCTCCCAATTATGTTTTCATCTTGTGGTATGTTTTGAACTAAAAGCTTCTCATATGCATGATTTCGTATTTGAGATGTATTTGACTATTGAATTTTGTCAATAGACGATGTTGATCTTCGTTATATACGGTATAGAGCATATGCATGTTTTTGGGAGTAGTTTCTAGCACCGAGTAGGCTAAGGCTCGATCATCCTATGACTCAAAACTATACGCCAACGTAGGTTGATACTATTATATATTACTTGGGACCTCCCTTGTGAGCTATCCCCGAACCTAATGGACCATGAGCTTGATATCGATATCATGGTATCATCTTTATCCCTGGTAAGGATTTGAACAGCTCTACCGAATTTTTATACCCCAAAAACCCAAGAATCAGACCAGAAAGTGAAACCGGAGAAAAACTGAAAATTCACACCAGGTCACAGAACGACCCGCGAGGTTAGTCATGAGGAGTGACCACGAGTCGTGAGGTGACTCGTGGTCAGCATGGTGTGGCAAGGCCTGAGTGAGGAGGCCACAATCACGAGTCTTGGTCATACCTCACGACTCGTGAGGTCACCCGTGGTCAACCCTGGAGGATTGGCAAGTTGGGATGGGCAGTGTAGGCCACGGAAGGTGACCACGAGTTGTGGTCGGACCTCACAACTCGTGAATTCACCCGTGGGGTTCCCTTGGATGTTTGGGCAGTGGACTCAACGGAACGGATCTGGCCACAAGTCATGCCCTGTGGCATCGATCCGTTAGGTCCCTCGTGGGGACTGGCAACCAGAATTTTCTGCGTTATAATAAGGGTGTTTTCATAACTTCCTAAGTTCCTAAGGCCTAAACTACGTTGTTTTGGATATGTTTTTGAGTTAGATAAGATGGGTTAAGCCCTTTATGCATGCTCATTCTCATGCAAGGATTTTAGAGAGGTTTTTGGGAGATTCAAGGCCTTCTTCCCCAAATTCTCATCAATTTCTTTGTGGGTGCTCAAGGAACTTTAAGTCCATCTATTCCCAGGTATGTAGGATTTAAAAATGGGTGAAATTCTTCCTCACCCATGCCCAATTTCGAGTTAATTCATGAATTCCACTCTTCAAATTCCATGGGGTTTTACCCAAAGCATGACAATGTGATTTCTCTTTATGGGTTTGATTTAGTTGAGTTTTAATTATTGAATTATGAATGATGGACATGTTTTATTATTATTTTCTTTAGTTCATGTTTCAAGTTTTTAAATCAAAAATGCCCATTTGATGAAAGTGCATGGAAGTTATGATTTACGATGAATACTCTATAACTTGAGTTTATTGATGATAGAAAAGTATGATTTTCAAGTTATCCATGTTTATGAGCATATTTTGAAAGAATTGAATATAATGAAGTAATGGAAAATGCCCACATGTTAAAGAATGATTTATGATTTATGAAGTGAATTACATGATTTTATCGATTTATGATGTTGGCCGATGAAAAGGGCCCATAATTCTTGGCTAAGCATGTTTTAAAGGGGATAAATGATGATAATGTTATATCCTAGCCAGTGAATTTTTATGCATGACGTTAATAATTTATGTATGAGCCTATATGCATGTTTTTGGGAGTCGTGTCTAGCACCGAGCAGCCTGGCATTCAAAGGACTACGCCGGTGTCTCATAACCACGTGCCACCGTGGGTTTGTAAATGATATGATGTATTGATCATGATCCCCTCAAATGTGATATTACGCCTTATGCACGACCATCGTCGACTCTGCCCACTTGAGCGAGATAGTGGGGCATCATGAAAGGCTCTACCATGATGGTATCGGTTATGACAAGTCCTCCCATTGTTCCGCATGTTTTATGTATTGTTATGTTTATGTTATTGGCTCAAGTTATATTATGATAAAGTTATTTACGATTATGATTATGAATGATTTGAAAGTCTTGAGCCTTATATTTTATTATGAAGATTTTGATGCAAGCATGATGTCCTTTTCCTATGTCTATTTATAAGTTTACTTTACTTTTAAAATGTCTGTTTTACTTACCTTGCATACTCAGTACATTCCACGTACTGACAGCATACTTTCTATGTTGTATCGTTTCATGATACAGGGTCCAGATTTCAGGCTCATCCTCATCCTTAGTTCATCACAGCCTACGCTATCAGCTTGTTGGTGAGTCCTCATGTTCCGAAGGCCGTTTGATAAACTTTCCTATTGATTATGTTTCAGTATTTCTCTGGTTAGTTGGGGATGTTGTCCCATCAACCATCCTACGTATTAGAGGCTTTCAGAAAAATGAGTAGTACTCAGCTTATGTAGATGTTTGGTATTTTCTGATGCTATGTCATGGTTACGTTTCCGTGATGTTTTATGCTTAATATTCCATTTATTTAAATGAGATTAGTTGTATGCATGTGTCATGGGTTGACTTGGGGTCTCTCGGGGTCCCTTGTCCCGTGTCTACGATCCGGGTGTACATCCGGTTCGTGACACCACTTGAGTGTGATAGTTGGGATCACGTAAGCTCTATCGTGGTATGTCGGTTAAAAGATGAGTCTCCCATTGTTCCTCGTGATTTTAGATATGCATATTCATTACTCATGAGATTTATGTAAATGCATGTTTTAAAGCAGGTTTGACTCAATGTTCAGCTTTACTTATAAATGTCAGAATTCAGCTTTGAGTCAATCAATTCAGTTATAATATTATGAAGTATGTTATGTCATGTTACGAGAGTTCATGATTTCATAAAGAATGCATGCAAGCCCTACTCTCAGTTTACTGATGTTTGTGTTTCAATTAATGCATTGTCTTTAAATGATTTTACTTACTTTAGTGATTTTACTTATCCTGCATACTCGGTACATTTCACGTACTAACGCATACTCTATGTTGTATCGTTTTATGATACAGGACCCGTCTCTCAGCTTTAACCCCGCTCTTAGTCAGCCTATCAGAGTTAGCGTTTGCATTGTTGGTGACTCCTCATCTCCCGAGGACTAGATTATTCAGCTTTTCCTTTATGTATTTTAGTTTCAATTTTGTTGAGTTAGTTGGGGTCTTGTCCCATCAACTCATCACGTTTAGAGGCTTTTCAGACATATGTATGTATTTAGCTTCGGATTTCATATTCTGATGTTATATTTGAGTTAGACTTCCGCTATGATTGTGTAGTTGATTATTCAGTTTCTTGATTGAGTTAGATGTATGCCTATGCCATGGGTCGACTTGGGGTTTCTCGGGGCTCCTTGTCCCGTGTTACGATCTGGGCCTCCGTTCGGGTCATGAAAATTTTGGAGGGCAGAAGCATCATTTGAAGGCTCAACTATAAATATAAAACTTAGGTTGTCTGGTAAGCATCTTTTATCAATCTTTGATCACTTTTTACATTCCGTAGTTCATTTGTGGAGGCTTGCAAGCCATTTGGAAGGAAGACAAAGTTCTACACTAGGTTTTTCTCTTCTTTACTTGTATTTTCGTGATGATGACTAAGTATTCATTTTTCCGCTCGTCTATGAATGGCTAAACTTATATTCTAGAGTTAGCCATGGTCGATGGTTGAATGTTTGAAAGACTAATTTAATCTAATTTTGCTTCTTCGTTTATGGTTGTTTGTATTTATTTGTGTTAATTTATTATTTATGAGATTGATCACCTTGTAAGTAATCTATTGGCTTTCAATTGAACTTGGGAAAGGGAATCGAAAGGGTTAAAAATAAATGCAGAATGGGAATTCAAAGACCCTTGAACCCACTGGTGATAGGATAGAAGTTGTTATTGAGGATAGGGATATACCCTTCAACCCCGTTTAGTTGAAATACAAGTAGGCATAATCATAGTTTCATTGTTCTCCTACGACCATAGGGATATAGGCATTAGGGTTCATGAAATAGTTCTTAGATGCTAGGGATGATGGCAAGAAATGGGATAGTAACTTGCAACTAACAACCTAAGGAAGAATTGTACTAGTGTAATTACGTCTTGAAAACTCAGCTTGAAACCAACCAAGTGTCATTTCCCTAGACTCTCATCATCATCGAAATAGAATCAAGCTCAATCGTTTTTAGTTTATTTTGTATTTAAAGTTTTGATAGTTTCTCAAACCAATCATCATTTTAACTATTTTTGTAGATTAGTGAAATTAAAGTGACAACATTATAATAATTAAATTGACAAGTATCTGTGGGTACGATATTTGGACTTAATAATCCTATATTACTTGACGACCATGTGTGCTTGGGCGACATCAAAGCTCATTCCTCTTTTCCCTTTTTGTGCACACACTCCCAAACTTAGGCTTTTGCCTACATCAACATTTCCATTTTCAATCTCCTCCAAATCTTGGGCTTTTAGCGGTCCCCCCCCCCCTCTTTTTTTATTTCTTTTCTTAGCAATTAGGGAGGAACGGGTGCCAAAGTAGAGGATTCGAAAGGGTCAGGCTTGTAACATGGTTTCCAAGGAAAAGATTTAAGGCTCAAAAATGATTAACTAAGATCAATGTTAAAGGAGGGCATTGTTTCGATGAAGTGACTATTCAAAATGGGTCTAAGATCATTGCTTGCGCTCTGCTGCTCGGTATATATTATACACCGACACGCAAGTGTACGTGGTCAAACAAGTAATAAAGTGGCTAAGTAGCCAAGTATCGATCCAAGGAGGCTGCTCTAGATATGCAAAACTGCCTAGTTTACTATATCTCTATTCTATTTCTAACTATGTTAACAACAATCCAACCAAGATTTGAGTGAGTTTTATTTCTAAACTAATTATCTACTAAAATTAATAACTACTATTTACGTTGAGTTTAGACAATGGATATGCACATGCCAAGGTTAAGAACGAGTAATGAACTTGATAATCATGATAATTTGGTCATCTTCTTCTTCATATTGCTAGCCAAGAACGTTTGCCTAGAAATTAAAACTTCCGTATTTAATTTCACTTTAGATTCATAAACCATTCGTCTACATTTCTGTGATCAAATGCAATTTATGACCTAACACTACAATTCTGGTTCCTAAATTGACTAATACGACTTTCAAGTATATTTCTATCAAGAAAGCACATCAAAACCCAATTTTCCCAAATCAAGTTAAGAACAATACCCTATTAATTCACAACTTTCCAATTTCATGCTCTCTCGAGTGAAATTGGACTTTTTAGATATAATTAATGGTGGCCAATCAAGAATGTAATAAGCACAAGAATTAATAGAACAACATGCAAGAAGAAGAAGAAACCATATCAATTATTACCAACATTCATTACACAAGTTCAAAACCTCAGCAAGAAAGGAATTAGCCACTCATTCTTGGATTAATCATCCTAGAATGAGTGTGAATCATGCATACAATTGAAGGAAAGAAGAAGGGAAGAGAAGAAAACTCTTATCTTTTCTATTCTTCAACTGCCACAAAACCACGTTCCTGCTCCCACTTCTGAACTCAGGCTAAAAAAACTAAAACTAAAAAACTCTCCTTTAAAAATAACCTAAGTGTGTTATTTATACTAGTGGAAAATTTTTCCCGGAATAACAAGCAACGTGTCACGGAGGCCAACGCGGAGCACTGCCTCCGTGACACGGCGTGGACGCGGACCCTCTCTGGAAATTGCATGGTCCGGATAATTAGCCTCAACGTGGCACGGAGGCCATCGCAGAGGCCTGTCTCCGTGCCACGGAGCTGTCGCGAGGCCTCACTGGAATCTGCCAATTAATTTCCTCTCCAGGCAGTGTGCTACCGCGATGGCAGCGTGGCACGGCACCATCGCGGAGCCAGTGTAAAATATGCCATCCGAGGTCTTTTCCACGCTCGCATCCAAGTCCAACTCCGACATAGTTCCAACACGCATTTTAGCTCTTAAAAATCACATTATCCTGCAAAACAAATGCTAATCATGTTGGTTAGTATAAATTCGCATTTTATTACCAAATACATGATATTATATACACATTGCACAACAAACAAGGTAAAAATGATACGTTTGAGTATCACTTGGGCATATAAATCTGCCCAAGATCACTTACCCCACACTTAAATCCTTGTTCGTCCTCGAACAACACATACACAAATCATGCACATCACATCTCAACCTTTGTCACTATGGTGCAACCATTTACGTTACGGTCATACCGATTATTCGATTTTTGCAAATCATCAAGAAAACATGCTTGGTCGTACAAGACAATGACCTTAATACATCGAGGCTTCCTAGACTTTTAAGAATTGATTCTTGATATCGGCAAACTCATGCAAATCAACTAATCAAGAAATCCGACATGAAAATCAATCTTTCTTCAAGCATGTACCCTCACAACTCGAGAGAAACTTCCCCTTTTATGCTCGTGCAGCACACAAACATGCAAGTAGGGGCATATAAAAATTAATTTCACTCTCTCTCCCAAAAGAATTCACATGCATCATGTCATGACCCATAGGCTTGCCCTTAGTGTATTACTCCACTAATATAAAGAAATGCAGTGTAGGATCAAATAGGACTTTTAATGGGTTGTAACTGGGATATGGATCTAGTATATATATATTGGATTAGCCAATAATAGTCGCTAGCATCCTTAAGCGCCTTTTCAACTCATTCCCATCGACTCATGGACATTGTTCCTCTCTTTTCTCTTTTTCTCCTATTCATGCTGGTTTACTTTCATACAGCCCATTTCATCAGGCACACTTGACCCCAAACGGAAGGTTTTCATGTACCCTCAATTTCATTTAATTACAACTAGTGCCTCTTCAACATCATCTTTTCTTTCCTCACTTTGCTTTTCTTTTCTTTTCACTCTTTTCACTCTTTAACACTTTGGGAAACAATTTTCTGTTCTTTGTAAGCGCTTAAGAGCTTCTTATAGACTTTAAGGCTAATGAAAAGAAGGAATAAAGCTTAGTTCATACAATTCTGGACAAAAGAAAGAAATCGGCTAAAGGATCAACGGGCTGACTAGGGTATACAACATATAAAAAGGTAGAATTTGACAAGAAAACAATGGAAACTAACGGTTAAAACAAAGAAATGCCTACATCCTTTCCGACACTACACCTCCTTCATTTCGCTTTGTATACACGCCAGGCAAGTTCTAGACAATTCACAATGACATGGAATAGCAAAACCTCACTCACACTTCATGCACATGCTCGAATCAAGATGCATTCACAGACTCTTTAATTAGTCAATTATATGAATTCAAGATTAAGCCTCAATCATAATGAACCAAATTCTATAGCCTAGGTAACTCAACATATTTACACAATTACATGCTTTCAAACGAATCACTTTCACATTTCGAACATCAATTACACACGCAACAAAAATTTAGCAACCATAAGCAACTACAGTTTATTGATGCAATCCACCAAAGAAACTAAAAACAAAACATCTACTCCTATCGACTACATTTCCCTTAAGACGGTCGTCATCCATCCATCATAGGGAATGTTCACTAACTATGACATCGGTTCAATGGGACTATTCTCGGTAAAAGAACTGAAAACAAACTCCGAGAAACCCAAAAATAAAACTTCAAAATTTTTGCAACACATCGATCATTTCGATGAAAAAAAATATTCACAAAATATGTTGATAAGTGCAACATCTTTTCGCAAAAATTTTGAAAAATATCGATCATATCGATAGAGAAAAAAATATTTACAAAATTTACAAAATATTTACAAAGGCAATCATAACTTTTTAAAAACACACATCATTAGCCACAAACAAATATATACACATCATTCACAAATCAGTTCACAACAACAGGGAAAGCACAGACATACATAAACGTCAAGGAAGAATATACAGCAGATTTAGAGCCTATGACCCAGCACCTAACTACTCCCCACCCCACACTTAAATCGAACACTGTCCCCAGTGTTCACAAAAATACAAAGCACAAAATTTTGGGTGGTGAAACTCCCTGCTCAGTCGAAATATTCGACTTCCTCATCCGGTGCTGCGGCCTCGTCGCCCATATCTGAATCAGCTCCCTCGCCGTCATCGGACTCCACATCAGAGTCCTCACGACGTGTCTCCTCATCAGTAGGGATGTCGTCGTCAGTCGGCTCCACAAAGGCTGGCCCCACCTTGCATAAAGATCTGGCGTTCTCGCCAAAAGGGTAGTCCAGCTCCAGCTGCCATAATTCATCCTCGGTGGCTGGTCTCCCACCTATCCGTAGCTGCAGCATCTGCATACCGAACATACGGGCCATATACTGGTCGTCACGAGCATGTCGCTCGCCCAGAGTCAGCACAGATCCGTGTGTAGTGTCGGGGGCCTTGGTCTTTGTCACATCAAGGGCCCTCCGCTCCAACTGCGGAATGTAATCCAAGGCTTCTTCCTCAACGTCGAGGCCTCGGAGGAAGGTGGTGATGAGTCCGCCAAACCCGTATCTATAGCCCTGGTGTAGTCTGGCTCTCTTCATGGCGGATATTATAACCGCCCTCACATTAATCTCAAGCCCTTTCATAAGGGCATACACCAGGCAGACACGATCCCGGGTCACGTCTGTCATATATACTCCCGGGATCAAACACGAACATATAATTTTTAGCCAGATTCTGGCCTCCCTGTTCATCTGCGAATAAGGCAGAGTCTGGTGGTAACCCCTCTCTTTGTGTCTACTCCATCGGGCTGTGGATCGAGCCCCACACAACGTACGTCTGATGTCGGCGTACGGTGGGGTGATGTTGAGCTGGCGGAGAACGTGGGCGTCTGTGTCCCGCGCTCCAACGATGGCATTCAGCTGCTGGGGTTCCAGAGTGACAATCTGCCCTCTGATTTCAATAGTGTGGCTTCTGATGGCCGGGTTCTAGTTGGCATAAAATTCCTGGACCAAGTGAAGGTTGCACTCCTTGGGCTCCTGAAAAATAAAGCTGAGCCCAGCTGCCTCAATCCTCTGTACGATGCGAGGGAACTCCTGTGCGAGTGGTTCCCTTGCAATATATTCCTCCGGGAAGTACTTGTTCTCCTTATGCTTTGCGTACCACTTCTTCCCTTCATCGGTAACCCATCGTGTTCCGTATCGGCGGTGTTGACCCCGTGGAACAGCAGGTGCAGCTGGGACAGCAGTGCCCAGTCTCATTCTCTTTCTGCCGGTGCCTGAGGTTGAAGCACCCTTGCCTTTATCTTGTCGGCTGGCCATTGCACCTGTCAATTTACACAGACAAGCACAACGTTAAGCTAAAAACTTGTTAGCTTTGGCTAAGGTCGGGTTAAACAAAATTTACCCCACACTTAGTCTTTAACAATATTTACAACATGTTAGCAAGGATAGCTCTATTTACACCCCAAACACAATCACTATAAACATATTGCTTAGTGCGTTCACAAAAATTCGACAGCATAACGGCTAGCGAACTACTCAGACTTCATACAGCTAACCCAATCCTACTATCGACAGCTATTCACCCATAGCACTTAGCAACGATAACAACAACAAAATAGAAACAACAATACAAACATTTTATATACACTAATCTAAGCAATTCAACCAATTCACATATTACGCAATGTCCCACAAAAATTTGAGAATTAGTCATCTTTCACCAATTATACAATATTTACCACGACTTATCTCAAATAATAACCACACCCCGGCATCAATTTCATCAAACTATCAAGTTACCCAAGTTAAAATTCAACAACCCCAAGCCCTAGAACTCAATTCGACAATCAACAATGAATTATTCAATCAATCGATAAGTTCACACGTCAACTACAACAATCCGAACACAATCAATCGCAAAATAATTCACGTCATGTTTAATTTCTACCTAGGGTGATATATCTCACCTCACATGCTCAAAATCGACAAAAATCGCCAAAAATTTGAGATAGACGATGAAAACATACCTTGGAATTGAAGAATCGATAAAGACTTGACGTTTTCCTTGCCTCTTAACGGGGCACGGAGCTTGGGGGTAGGGGAATGGGTGTTTGGTCGCGGAGGGTAGAGGGAATGGGGAAAAATGGGCGAAAATCGGGGGTTTATTTAAAAGAAACACGCGGGTCACCCGGAAACCCGGTGTCACCCAGCACTGGGATAAGGGCAACGTGTCACGGAGGGTAACGCGGAGGCCCTTCTCCGTGACACGGAGCCAACGCGTTGGCTTACTGGAATTTTAAAAAATTCCAGATTTGCCTTCAACGTGTCACGGAGGCCAACGCGGAGCATTGCCTCCGTGACACGGCGCCAACGCGCCAGTGCTCTGTTTCACTATCAAATTTTATTTTTCATACCTCGCCTCGTTTTCTCGATTCCAAGTATTTTTCCTCCGTTATACCTGAAAATCACCTCACTAACCAAAAATTGGTTAAATTCATAGATTTCCCTACTGAAAAATAAAAATTACTAATTAAAATGCAATTCTAAACCTAGTCAAGAAAAAGAAAAGAAAATAAAATAAAATAAAAAAATTTACACTAAAGAAAGAGAAAAAGAAAAAATATAGTTTTCACGGGTTGCCTCCCGTGCAGCGCCTGGTTTAACGTCGCAGCTCGACGTACCAAGTTTCACCACTTTTTCCTCCACCTTGAGGATATGAATCTCACCCCTAATTTCTTCTCTAATTTCCTCTTATGCTCCTGGGGTGGTGGGGAAAAATTGTAAGGACCAAGCAGTAGATGCTTTCTTTTGAACTTATTGGCCCTTGAGTAAGTAAAGTCATTTCGTTGCTTCGGGTAAGCAAATTTCAGAATATACGGGGCTTGGTCCTCCTCTAGACATTTCTCCATAATCTTGGAAGACTCTATTTCTGTGTCGTCAACCAAACTTAATGTCGAGAAATGCTTCGAGTGTGGTCCAATCCACCTCAACTCTGAAACTACATTTTGCTTGACCTCCTTACTTGTATACTCCTTCTCAGCATCGACATCTATCTCTTCATTAATGTAAAATGGGGGATACTCCATCTCTTCTTCCATGAGTAGATTTTCCATAAGTGTGAGCTCATCACAGGGACACTCAAGAGATTCCAATTGTTGGGCTTCATCCACAAAGTCACCCTTGTCTTCCTCTTGTAGTTCCTCTTGAATATCGGCTAAAACTGTCACCTGCAAATTATCACAAGCTTCAGCCTCAGCACACATCTCCGTGAGTTGGACGCTCATCCTGCTTACAGCCTCTGCATTCTCCTTTTGCTGAGCTATCAATTCTGTCACCGACTCCTTCATTGCTTCTGATTGCTCCAGGAGTTGTTTCATCATGTCCTCTATTTGAACTTGGCGTCCCAAGTCCTCATTTTCAACATGCCTATATTCAGCAAAATCAACAAAAGGATCATAGTAGGGGCTTGGGGGAGGGGAATATGCCTTTGGACAATCACCCCAATGGCCATATTGACACCCACATATATTGCACGTGTTACAGTTTTGCCACAAGTGGGGTCCTTCACAGTTCAGACAAGATTCACTAAAATATGAGTATCCACCATTGAAACCATTTATATTCCACGATGTCATGTCAATAAGGGTATACGACAAGCAGAAAAATAAAATAAAATAAAGAAGAATTAAAACAAACACTAGACCAAGTTGTCAACACTTAAGAAAATAAAACAAAAATATAGTAAATTTACACTTAACACAATTTTACAAATCGCCTAGCCTCCCCGGCAACGGCGCCAAAAACTTGCTCGCGCTCTGCTGCTCGGTATATATTATACACCGACACGCAAGTGTACGTGGTCAAACAAGTAATAAAGTGGCTAAGTAGCCAAGTATCGATCCAAGTAGGCTGCTCTAGATATGCAAAACTGCCTAGTTTACTATATCTCTATTCTATTTCTAACTATGTTAACAACAATCCAACCAAGATTTGAGTGAGTTTTGTTTCTAAACTAATTATCTACTAAAATTAATAACTACTATTTACGTTGAGTTTAGACAATGGATATGCACATGCCAAGGTTAAGAACGAGTAATGAACTTGATAATCATGATAATTTGGTCATCTTCTTCTTCATATTGCTAGCCAAGAACGTTTGCCTAGAAATTAAAACTTCCGTATTTAATTTCACTTTAGATTCATAAACCATTCGTCTACATTTCTGTGATCAAATGCAATTTATGACCTAACACTACAATTCCGGTTCCTAAATTGACTAATACGGCTTTCAAGTATATTTCTATCAAGAAAGCACATCAAAACCCAATTTTCCCAAATCAAGTTAAGAACAATACCCTATTAATTCACAACTTTCCAATTTCATGCTCTCTCGAGTGAAATTGGACTTTTTAGATATACATTAATGGTGGCCAATCAAGAATGTAATAAGCACAAGAATTAATAGAACAACATGCAAGAAGAAGAAGAAACCATATCAATTATTACCAACATTCATTACACAAGTTCAAAACCTCAGCAAGAAAGGAATTAGCCACTCATTCTTGGATTAATCATCCTAGAATGAGTGTGAATCATGCATACAATTGAAGGAAAGAAGAAGGGAAGAGAAGAAAACTCTTATCTTTTCTATTCTTCAACTGCCACAAAACCACGTTCCTGCTCCCACTTCTGAACTCAGGCTAAAAAAACTAAAACTAAAAAACTCTCCTTTAAAAATAACCTAAGTGTGTTATTTATACTAGTGGGAAATTTTTCCCGGAATAACAAGCAACGTGTCACGGAGGCCAACGCGGAGCACTGCCTCCGTGACACGGCGTGGACGCGGACCCTCTCTGGAAATTGCATGGTCCGGATAATTAGCCTCAACGTGGCACGGAGGCCATCGCGGAGGCCTGTCTCCGTGCCACGGAGCTGTCGCGAGGCCTCACTGGAATCTGCCTATTAATTTCCTCTCCAGGCAGTGTGCTACCGCGATGGCAGCGTGGCACGGCACCATCGCGGAGCCAGTGTAAAATATGCCATCCGAGGTCTTTTCCACGCTCGCATCCAAGTCCAACTCCGACATAGTTCCAACACGCATTTTAGCTCTTAAAAATCACATTATCCTGCAAAACAAATGCTAATCATGTTGGTTAGTATAAATTCGCATTTTATTACCAAATACATGATATTATATACACATTGCACAACAAACAAGGTAAAAATGATACGTTTGAGTATCACTTGGGCATATAAATCTGCCCAAGATCAATCATTTTTCAAGCTTAGCCACATCTAGGATTTCACCTTGAATCACATTCGGTGAAAGTTCTAGACAACATGCATACACAAGAACATACAATAACCTTACCACACAAGGCATCACAATTCGAAGGAGTTTAGTTATTCTCAAAATCAATTGAAAAGCATGACTTTTGACAAATTGTTCCGAGTTCCGCACAACTCATATATCTTAAACTTCATATGATTTGAATTTCTTGTGAATTTGAATTTAATAAAATTTTGTTACTCATACATGGTCCTATTTATAAATGAAAGAAAGGGTTTATGACTCATAGCCATGTAAACATTTAACCCCACTCCTTTTTTGGTTGTGCCATTACCAATTGTAGGCAATCCTCAGTCCGACTACCCTAACAGAAAGAGATCCACTCGACAAAGGAGGTCGACTTTGAAAAAAAAAATTCCTTTACTCAGTGCTAGGCAAAGTAGGAAAAAAGGGCAAGTGAGCAAGTTGCGAGTAGGAGCAGTTTTGGACTTTGTGGTCATTAACAGGAACAAATGAAAAGGAGCACAACACCTTCTGCACTCGATTGGCTAAGCGGCCAGATTCTTTTGAATAGATGAAGTGATAATAAAAGTGAGAATAGAGGTAATCTAGAACAGATCGCAAAAATAGAGGTAATCTACATGTAGGCATCCAAGTCCACGCATGATTGTCCTGTTATTATGTGAACTCCTGTTATTTGAGACAACCTGCCAGCCAAGGGAAGGATCTTACGTCCTAGGGAAGGTCATCCCACAATCTGTCATAGAAACCCTTTTTAGAGCATATATCGCATCGTTCAAGACTTAGTAACCATCTTCCATGTTAGATTCATCGTTGGACCTTGTCACAGTGCCAAAAAAGATGTTTAGCAACTATCCTTGACCTTCCACTATTGTCGACTTAATCTCGAATCAAGAAAGACGTTCTTCAAGTCAAGGATCATTTAAGTATCTTATCTGAATGAAGTTGTATCTTTCGTGAGTCGGCCAATAAAAATACAAAAATAAACTTTTAAGAATACGTCATACCTTCTCAGGAAAGTCACTACTTTTCTGGAATTTCTGAATAAGTAATTTTATTTCAAAAAAGCTTGAAGCATGTATAAATTTGCACCAAAAATTAGGTAGTTCCTCCGTATAACAGCCTAAACTGGAATGAGGGAGTTAATATGTAACAACTTAGATCATTGCCCAAACAATAATGCAGTTAAAATCCAACTTTTGCCTTCACAGTTTTGTCTCATTATGGTTATTCCACTAGTGCAAATTTTTCCAAATCTGATAGATTAAAGCTTCGGATATTACATGAAAGCAGAAAGATGGTCTTCTTAATGCAAGTTTACTCAAGCCACCACTCACTACATCAAGTCAAGCTTGAGCCAACTATCGAGAAAACAAGTCAAGGACTTTGACTTGGCTCGCCTCGTCTTACAACATACCATGCTCTAATCATTTTGCATATTTTCATATCAAAATTTGAGAGACGCATTAAGAAAAATGCTGAAGAACATTCTAGGAATCAATTTGGTAATTAATACAGACAAAAAGGAGTAGCTGAGACCTCCTTTGAGGTTATCTCTTAGTATTACTACTACTACCTTTGTCTTGTGGGATATTCCGGGGGATAGAAGCCATTTACCAAGATTTAAACATATATTTTAGATTAAAAACAGAAATCTATCCTTATTTACATTGAATAAGGACAAACATCAACACTGTTACACTATAGCCATTGTATAGAGCTTTTCCTTTACTGGCTATCGGCTTTGTTCGACTTCTTGCTTTTCTTTTGTTTTTGCTTCAGCTGAGTAAGGCCTGCAGATGTGATTTTGACATTACCCATGATTGCAGCAACAAGCTCAGGATCTGTGCATGCCTTCATCAATTCCTTCTCTCTGCTCGTGGCCTCAGGCATGTGACTAAACAAATTCATGGCTGTCTTGGCCGCTGTCAAAGGAGAAGAATTGTCAGTCCAACTAAATTTTGCCTATATCACCCAAAAAAACAACGCCCATAGAAAATAAAAGTCAATGCAACAAAAAATGTTTCTAATGAAAAAGCATATAAATGAGAATATAATCCAGAATCCTATGCATACTGCAGCAAAAGTATTTCACTTCAGTGTAAGACCTTAACAGACAATTAAGAATATTTTCCAAAAACAGCGACAACATGAAAGATGTACCTTTTCCTCTCTTAACAGTGCCTGGCACCAATTTCACTCGATATTTGTAGGACTGTACCGCATTATAAGGACCACAGACGGGGACAGCATATAATAGAATATCATTTGGCAATGGATTTCCAGTCAAGTAGTCCACATCATTTAATTTCCCCCTCTCTTCTTCACCAATCTCATGGATATCCTCCTCCTCCATGGCTATCCTGTCCCTGTCATTAGCAGCATTATCCACACTGGTTAAAGAATGAGCATTCCCTCCATTTGATGTACTTTGCAGACTCTCGTCTGCATTTTCTTGACAATCCCGAGAGAGATGACCAGGCTTTTTACACTTGTAACATATTTTTGCAGCATCTTCAGGCCCTACAACCATAGAAACAAAATAAATCACAAACTCATAGTCAACAAAATACTCTACGCATATCGCATTCCTGTGTATTTATTTCAAATAATCCCTACTCCGCTTTTCCCCCAATCAATACCCAAAAGCATACAATCCACAAGGCGCTTCCAAATAGGGAAGGTAGAGATTTAGAAATTGAAGCGCTTCCATTTATGGAAATTCTTTTGGCATTTATCTCCTAAGATACACCAGCAGTCACAACAGATGTGAATAGTAATGTAAGTTACTTCCATTTAATGTACAACTCTACCACCGTTTTTTTTCGTGGGGAAACTCAGATTTCAAAATCTAATGCCATGTGCCACTTAACTTCTATCAATTGCCAAAAAGTGTTTGACCAGTGACAGACGCATAATACAGGCAAATAAAAAAATTTGCTGCAATCAAACACAAACATAAGTCAGCATTTCACACTGCAGCCAAATGTACAAAAAGTTATGTGTAAGATCCACTTGGCAGCAATATTATATCTTGCAGAAAGCCAATACAACTCTTTTGGTCAAAAGTAATACGACTTATAGCTGATTTATTTTGTTAGTCTATATAAGCAGACATAGAACTTACCTGTAGTTGCTTTTGCTCCCTCACCTTGCTCTGCATCAGCCTTTTCACTCTGCCTTGTTTGATCAACCTTTTCTACTTTTCCAGCAGACTGCAAATTCATTGGAAATGTAACTAATGCAAGCATTGCTGGATAATGAAATGCAAACATCTTGGAGAGGTTCACATATGTAGTCATTGGAAAATTGATATGCTTCTGATGGAAACCCAAGTGTGAACAAGCACCAAATCATGAACAGAAAAAGTGAAGATGGTAAATGATAAGAGGAAATAACACAAAAGAAAAACATAGATCATCTTTTCTTTTGAAGTGTGAGAAAACAATAGATCATCAAATGCATGATCTGCGCATCGAGTATGATAACAGAATCAGCAACTCCTAAATAGAGTTACTAGTATAATGGGAATGAAAGCATCTAATCATGGATTGGTAATGCTCATTGGTGAACTTGAAAAGATAGTCATGTTGGAGAACTTTTTCAAGTTTGGACAGTTTATAGGAAATACCTCTGGAAAAATAAAAAGAGACACTGTCAGTGCGTAGCATCAATAAGTCCTAATCAGAGAGCGAATTCTCTTCTATGAGAGGAAGGCATATTAACCACCCTAGATCAAATATATTTCAAACATCAAAAGTAACTTTTTTAAGGGGAATACACAGTAGCACATGTTTGATCTAGGGCTCAATCCACATTCACCTCCACTATGGTTGAAAGAAATTTTGAGGCAAGGAAGGCGTATTGACCAGATTATGTCAAATAAACTCCAAAATCCATGAAAAGAACTTTTTGATGCAGGGTATCCACATTTCCCCCTGCTACCTCTATGTTATACAACAGAAACTCTTTTATATACCTGATTCATATTGTTCAGTTCACAAGACCCAAAAGAACTGTATGGAGTGGATCCCGAGCAGGATCAGAATGAGCATCTTTACCTTAGAAGCCTGACCTTTTCTTTGGCTATTCGTGCACTCCAGACCCAATAACACACACCTTACCAAAAAAAATACGGGTTTTAACAGCACATTTATGTCAAAGCAAGCTATATCTGCCTCACTTGTATGATATCCCTAACTTTAGGCCATGTCGGAAAAACAAGATAGTCTTTATTTTATAAGGTACCAAGTTACTCCGAGCAAAAGCTTTTCAAGACCCAAAGCAGGAGGGCACATACCAAAATCATTATGCCAGCAAATATGAGGGAGCATAACAGAAGGAGCAAAACCAGACCATTGAAAATGAAACAATTATGAAAAAACACACTGTTCACAATACTCACAGCCAGCAGAGCCATTCGAATACGGCGCTCGTCCTCATCCTGATCTGCATATTTCTCTTTTATCTTCTTAAGTTTACCCTTTTGCCCACGACTGACTTTCCCGCCACCAGACTTTGCTTTGTTTACATCTCCCTCACACTGCTTCCAAGTCTTCTGATTTTCCTCTGACTGCTTTCCTCGCACAGTGGGTGCACCCTCAGTGCTATCACTGCCTTTCTTAAGCTTTCTTCTTTCAGCTTTTGTAATATAAGGCTTTTCTCTCTGTGTTACTTTTTTTTCTTCATCATTATGCTGTCGTGCAGATCCTAATGGAGAAGAGACCCCATGGTTTTTAGTAGATGCAGTGGAAGATCCAATTTCAAGAGCTCTATCAATAAGATCCTCCAGCTGCGATGTCCCAGAAGGAGCCATTATCCCCAAAGAATCAGTTGTACCATCATTATTGATACTATTAACTTCAACAGAAGAGTTGACTAAATTGTTAGCTTGATCATCAGAGATGCTCAAAACGTTATTGGATTGAGCTTCAGAAGAAATACCAGTTGGCACATCTGTCATGTCTTGCATATCTACAGCGGGTGTTTCCATTGACAACTCCTCCTCTGAGTCGGAATCAGGAATTGCTTTGGATGGCTCACTTTGTTCAGCATCATTTAATCCTTCCTCTTCGCCTCTAACCCTCCTTTCATTCAAGTGAGACCCCAACGAACTTTCATCCAGGCGAAATAATATGCCAAAGCCCATAACAAGAGGATGTGGTGGAAGAAAATTCTTTTTACCCCGGATCATGAAACTTCCAACTGTTAGATATTCACCTGTAGGAGCAGTTTTACTGACCTGATGAGGATAAACCCACCAAGCACTAGTCACAATCTTTGAGTTCCAAGCCTGGCTTTGACAAACCTGCAATGCAATTCAGTAAATATTGTGAGGTTGTTGCTTTCCACCTACAGCAGATACAATATATGAAATCTGCACAACTTACAGTGAAGCACCCCGCTTGATTCAATGTGAGAGGTGGTATTGGCATCTCAGGTTTGTGATTCTTGATCACAGTGCTGGAAGCTCCATGGAGATCTGCATGGATGTACCTATTTCACGGAAAAACTTTCTCATAAAATAATCACAGAAAAAAGGAACAAAATCCCTACAAACTTAACCAAATTCACAAGACAGTTTAGATATCTGATGTCATAAAATAACTAGACATATATTAATTGGGAATTGATCAATTAGGAAAAAATGCGTGTACAGTTATTATTAAATTTAAAAAAGAAAAAGGAAAGGGAGTGCTCAGTTTAAATGAATAAGTGGGAAATAAAGTTATTGTAGCGCCAAAAGTTAGGATCATTTTAGGGCAGAAATCCCACCATACCTGTCTTTCTTCTGTCAAACAACTATATTCTGATAGAGAATGCAAAGTTGTCACAATCTATTCCTCTGAATTGCTTATACTTGATAAAGTGTTAATTCAGTTACTCCATTCTAGCGAATTGAATGTAATCCTTTCCTTTTCGGTCATCATAAACTAATGTGTCTCTTTTCCAATAACTGAAAGTTTGAGAAATAACACAAAACAGGAAGTAACATCTCTAAACTCAATACGTTCTATCTGTATATCAGTGCTTGATGGGGCACAGAATTTAAAATGTTAATTTGACTTGTTTATTATACAAGAAGGAAATATTGAAGTAAAGATTAAAAAGACAGTTTGATAGAGATGTCATCATATCATGGGTTAAGATTTGAATAGTAAAATAAATTTGAGTCCTTCAAAATTGTGAAAGTTGTATATAGAATGATATTATTCTAAAATGGTGCCAAACATTTTGGAACGGCTCAAAAATGGAAAGAGTATCATATAAACTGAAATGGAAGGAGCATAACTTTTCGATGCATCAATATCTAAAAGAAGTAGCTTGCTGCCCCAATATGTTTACCCAATAAATGTTTGATTAAAACCACAGTTTTGATTGCCTTCTCAACACCAAAAGAAAGCATCTTAAGTGGTTCTTAATCTAAAATCAAATCATCTTGGCAACCAATTAGGTATAATTCACTTACAGATCTCCCTTGGACATGTATCTCTTGACTATCATCTCATTCTGCTGTGCATCATGTCCACTTATGACTAGATAATTCTCACTACTGATGAACCAATTAAATTTCTCAAACCAGTGAACTTTGCGCATATGTGAAATCACAGCAACCGTCTTTTCCTGCATATTTATAGTGGAAAGAGAAGTGCTGCGTCACTCAACAGTACAAAAACAGCCATATCAAATGGGTATGTTTAATGAAAGAAACTTCACGTGTAACAAATAGGATTTTTTTTCTCTTTACTTTCCAGTAACATATTCATCAACAGTAAGTAAAAGAAACTAAATATATAAAAGAACACGTTCAGGTACAGCAAAGTGCTTATAGATATTCCAAAAGAAAGATACTTTATAGATAACTGTGGGGCCAATCACTAAGCTAACAGTTCACTTTTGTTAATTCTACATTATCAACTTCAATGGATGATACACATGCAACATACTATGAAAGAAAGGCATGTCCAGACATCGTATTCACACGAGATAAAAAGAAAACACTTCTATGGAATAGATTTCTCGGAAATCACATCAATAAAAATTTCTATAACTTCCAAAGGGAACTCCAACATCGATTTCAAGAAAGGCCCAGGAGAGGGACTATCAAAAGTTCCTCAGGCCAACAAACATTAAGAAGACATAGATTTACTGAACGCCTAAACAACACAAACTGCAAATAGCCACCGATCAGATTTTTGGTTACTTGAGACAGCAGAAGACGTGTCTTTATTTCAGCAGCCTTGAATGCTTTTTCATGAGCAGTTACAGTCTTCTCTTGCTTGTTTTCTTGTCTTTTCTTCATTTCATACCAATGTCGAGCATTTGCATGGGCTGAAAGTGCCAGATCAACTTCAACCTATGAAAAGAGAGCAAAAAAATGGATGCACAATTACTGCCATTCATGCTCAGAACGCTGCATTTCTTTCAGAACAAATCATAAGCTTAAGTAAAAGACTTGAATCAACATTAATGCTACACAAACAGCATATTTAGGTAAGTAAACAAATTTGCCATATTGAAATGTGGGTTCTAGTTAAAACTTTTAGAAAAGAAAAAGGAATTTCACGTCAGCATACCTTGTCCACTGGTTGTGTCTTTTCATCATCATCCATTTCATCAAGATTGTTGCTTAAGAGCAACGTCATGCAGTTTCTTTCAAGATGGAGCTTGTCAATAAGTCCAGCTACTGGATTTCCAGATCTTTTCTCCTCTTTCACCATTCGAGCCAAATCTTCCCAGCTCATTCCATTAGCAAGAGCTACACGTACTGCTAAGATGGCAGCATCAACATCTTCCAAATTGTATTCTATCAACTCGGCCATCTTAATACAATGTTCAACTTCTTGCTTTAATGTTACAACACGGTTTTCCTGCATCATATTGGAAAAGCTTTTGAACTCAAAACATATAGTAATACAAGGTCCACTGAGATGGGACTGGACACTGATAAAGAGTCGATCAAACAAAGCTGTAGAGGTGTGTCATTTAGGAACTACTTTGAATTAGATAGTTGCAGATTTGAATCATCAGAACGTTGCTAAAATTTTCTGTATTAGTGGTCGACCCAGTTATTCTCTTTCATGAATGCGAAGGAGCTAGCCTAATAATAAAAAGAGATTATCCACACAGAAGTCATTTGACAACCTTACACAGGAAATGACTAGGGTGTTTCTTGCTTCCGTAGTCGAATAAAAAAGAACTAGATGAAAGGCAGATTCCTTTTACAGGAAATAAAGGACAGTATTTTTTGTAGGTGAAAATAAATGATATTATCTAGGAGCCATTATGCTGATCTTAGAATCTTAAAAAATATGAAGCAGATGGAGGGACCCGAGGGGAGTGATTTTTTTTCAGTCCTCTCAGTTCTTTGTTATCCTGTTGAGCACAAGGCAGAGAGTAAAACTGCTATAAAAGAAAGTCCTTTTGGGGGATGTACATTCTTTTGCATCGAATTTAACCCCCCAGCCCAGCACTCACAAATCCCATAAAATTATTAAAAAGCACAAGAGATAAGTTACTCCCACTTTTTCCCATTAAATCTGGCATGTATGCACAAGCTGAAATAAATAAATTTGTCCATTCCTCACACTAGAGAACCTTTAAAACCCTCCAAGAAAGATAGTGAGCTAATCTACCTTGCCCTCAAACATCTATTCCCAAGTATATCTCTTTCCAGAAATGCATGCTGCTTTTTTTATAGGTAAATTACATGCTGATGTTTCTGGCGTCTTGCAATATATTTACACCATGAATCCTTGATAGTTCATTTTTTTCATCAGGATTATCTCCTGTCCCAGTGGAGATTCTTTTTTTCTTTCATTGGTACATACTTTAAATGGAAAAAATAAATAGGTTTCTTCGGAAAAAGATTCAACTCTAACCAAAAGAACAATATTCGAAACCTCTATACGTCCTTGAATGATAGAAACTTTAGCTACACTCGTAAAATTAGGCCGACGGAGATAAAGAATGCCATGAAAAATATGAGGATTAGAAAAATCTAATAGTCCTATTAAAATTCCTATAGAGGTTTGGAAGTGTCTTGGAGAAGTTGGAGTAGAATGGCTAAGCTATTAAATGTTATACAAAGAAGTGGTAGGATGCCCATTGAGTGGAGAAAGAGTACTCTGATTCTGATTTATAGAAACAAAGGAAATATTCAAAGTTGTGCGAACTACCATGGAATTAAACTCATGAATCATAGGATGAAACTCTGGAAAGAGTGATAGATTGTAGGCTTAGGAATACAACAAGACTAAAAGAGAACCAATTTGGATTTATGCCTGGCAGATCTACAACATAACCTATATTCTTGCTAAGAAGATTGAAGGAAATCTACTGCAAAAAGAAGAAAGATCTACACGTGTTTGTTTATTGATCTAGAGAATGCATATGATAGAGTACCAAGCAAGGTCCTGGCTGGCTACGGAAAAGAAAGGAATTCATATTAAACATATAAATAACTAAAAGTACATGTGATAGAAGGCTGCCTACCAAAGTGAAAAGTAAGTTTTATAGAACAGTTATATGGTAGTGAATGTTGGGCTCAAAAGTCCATAAATCCCCAAGAAGAGTGTTGCAGAAATGCAGATGCTAAGATGGATGTCAATCATACCAAATTAGATAAAATTAAAAATGACCACATTTTCCAAAAGGTGCAAGTAGCACACATTGAGAATAAAATGTGAGGTCACTTGAGATGGTTTGGACAAGTTATGTATCGACCTACAGATGCACCAGTCCATAAGTATGAAACTATGTAAGTGATGATATTAAAAGAAGACGGGGTAGACATAAAATCACATGAAAGGAATTTGTCTCGAAAGACCTATAAATGGTTGGTATCAGTGCAGACACAAGTAAAGAAGGACACAACAGTGAGGAAAAACGATTCATATAGGTGATAACACTAGTTGAGGATAGGTTTTAGGCTCGTTAGGAAACTTTTAATATTATTATTTATGTATATTTTAACATATATTTTATTTTTATTTTTTTTAGTATGATGATAATATGAAATGAGCTTAAATGAAAAAGTGGGAATTCATATAACCGAATTCCAACTTGTTTGGGATTGAGTAGTTGTTTTTATGGTTGTTGTCCTTGGAAAAAACTTATCATGTCCAACTTATTTCGTCCATTTAAAGTATGTACCACTTATCCATTCGTTAAAACCATGACCTGCATCCTTACTCCCAAATCCTTCATTGCCATTTGAGACTAACTCTGGCCAATGAACTTACTCCCAAGATTAGCCAGCATTTTCACAGAGGAATTCAAGAAAGCAGTATTCACAGGCTAAAACGCATACTTCCCAGAATAATTGAGAGCAACCAACTGAAATGCTTCATGATGATAATAGAATAGATGTGATGCAGACCTGATCAGTGCGGATCTTATTGAGTTTCTGCATTGCAGTGCTTTCTTTGGACTTCTGCTGTTGTTCAGAACGCTGACTTTCAATCTTACTATAGAACTCATCCAATGCTGCATCAAATGTCTCAAACTTCATAAAATCCCGACACTTAAGCTGATTCAGTAACAGTGGGCAGAACTCATCATATATCTGCAGAAAAGAAAGTCTCAAATAAATCACTCTTCTGAAACTATATAGGTCCAGAAAAGAATAATAAATGGTCAGAGGTTAAAAAGTTCCAAAGTATAGGATAACAGTGCAACCTTCTCAGAAGATCCATCATCGCACATGCTGGAATCCTTTTTAGACAAAGCCTTTTGCTGCATTAAGATGTAGCCTTCTGGAACTTTCTCACCCAGTATAATGTCCTCCAGCCAGTCTTCAAACTGCTTAACCGCCTCTGTCAGAGAATGAAGTGTACTGCCTTCTAATTTAAAACCTGTGACAATCTTTGTATTTGGAGCCAAGCCAGCATCCAGAATAATGTGTTCAGAAAGTGCTGGACCATAACCTAGTGCCTCCCCAAGAATCACCTTCAATGTCGGAGACTTTGCACGTGCACCTTGGTTCCCTTTTTTATCAGAATTAGTAGCTTTTAGGCTTTTCTGGTTACCCCGCTTTTGTTGAGATGCATCATATCCATCATTCCCCCGTTCATTATCTTCCACATGTTCAATTTTATCAGTCTGGGCTGAAGACATCAAGGCTGCCTGCAACTTCTCAGTAGTTGTCCGTTTAAAGACACGGCATATTTCAACTGGATATCGATGGCGAGACATAATAGCAAGACCTTTATCATCATCCCTGCATTTGTGTGAGTTACATGTAAAAGTAAGCTCTGCAAAACTCATGCCCACAACAACAATCCTATATGATGTCAAATTGAGTTGCAAAATTCTGAGGATACTCAGAGACTGCAAAGATCTAGGCTTATGGCTTGATAAAATTTGTAATCAAAAATTTAAGTTGAGCAGCTCCAAGCAGCACTTCCAAAAAATAAAAAAGATTCAAGATACCCGCTAGGCCAAAAGGCTTAAATCCGATCTTTTACATTCCAGAAGACCAGAAATGAGTCATTTATGAAACCATGCACAGAAGTATCAAACAGTTTTTTGCTTGTTAAACGGAATTGTAACTGATCTAAATAGTTGAACCATCCAAAAGGCTCATCTTCAGCAATCTTCTGGGAGAATTTCATAGGGAAAGGGGAATTGTAAGTAAAATGGCAACAGAAAACATACATTGTCTGCATACACATCTACGATGATCCATTACATAGACATGTTCAGCTGAAGGAGAAAAAGTTAGCAAAATAGAAGGCAAATAATCTACCTGTGTGACCGTAGGAGAGTCATGACCTTAAAGTCAGAATCCGTAAGGAGTATATTTCCTTGGGCATATAGTTCTAATATCACATAGTGAGCATTGGCACCTAGTCCAAACTGAAAGAGAATTATCTGAACCCAAAAAGATTAAAAGCCAAGATAAGACAAAAGATCACAAAATTAACAACTAATTGAAGGAGAAAGACCACACGAATAGTTCCAAACAATGAAATAAACCCAATGCAACGATAGAACCATAGTATATGCAGTATACCCTGTCATAACCAAGTTGCCGCACATCCTCAAGCCTTCTCGTCCTTATATGCTTCCTCAATTTAAGTGTAAATCCAGATGGAGTGTTACTTTTGTCCCTAAAAAAGAAGGAAATCAAAAAATAGCACTTCAGGAAATGGAAAAAATAAAATAAATACAGCATATAGAATCCAGTGGCATATGTCATACATCAATATAGAAGCAATGCACTTTCCATGGGGAATCAACTATGGTTGACAGCAGAAAGACAACCATTAAAGCATTTGAGCTTATGTTTCTAAATTATTTATATCCTAACTTGCACTTCCTACTTATTTATTAATAACAACAACTATGTCTCAATCCCAACTAGTTGAGATCTACAAATCCTCTATACCCATTCTGCTCTATTCGGACCCATTTAGTTCCAATATGGTTAAATAACTTGACTTGGCAAATTAGGAGTTCTCTAAGACTATAGGAGGTCCTCTTAAGTCTCACACGTATCACTATCCAGACCTAATGTAAATTTAACTCTACTTTGTACGCTTTAGTTTACTTAGTATCTTCACTTACCAAAAAGAGATACTACTGCACTGAAATAATCCAAATCATATTTCATATTTCTACTTTAAGTTTCTTTTCAGTGCAGTTAGTATTTTTTTTAAAGAATAATACTAAATAAACTAAAATTTGTCAACTAATTCCAGATTGAGGCACAGTAAATTTATTCATTGACTTATATCCCTACTTGAACTTTATATTATTATGCTAAATGCAGAAAATTGAGGGATATCATTAGATTTATAGATATGTGTGCTTGAAATAACAACATGCAAAGTTATCTCAACGAGAGGCAGTTAGTTCTTTGAATCTCAACTTTGAGGGGTAGGATAAATATCATATTATTGATATTGGATACTGAAATTAGTTATTTCATTGCAATTCATATCTTGGTGCTTATTAGTGTGCGCTTCAAGCGTGCACTTCACTTCTTGCTTTTTGGGTCTAGCTCCTTGTACCTTGTCGGTTTTTTGCCCTTTTTGCTTTTAAAAAGGCGGACTAAATGAGTTAATTTGCCCCTAGGGCTTAGTTCAAGCAGCAAAATTCAAGAGAGATGTGACTAGGATCCCTAAGTTTCGAGGGATGGCAGTAGGTCCTAATGGTTGGTGCTAGAAGGATTTCTCCATCATCAAAAGAAAAAAAGCCACTGGCTAAATGCACCAAAAACCAAGGAAATCAAATTTCATATTTTTCAATTTTTGATACTGAAGTAGATATTAAAAATACTAAATGCACTGCAAAATATCAAAATCAGATTTCATGTCTACCATACAAAAGGAGAAAAGTATATAGCTACCGAAGATAAGCAGTGGTATGCAAGCGAACGCCACTTTCCATGAGCAATAAAACCTTCTCACTCTCCCCTGATTCAGTAACTCCACTACTGTTCATTAGCTTAAACACATACGTCTGCAATCCCAACACACATAACAAACATCAAGCAATCGCGGTTTGCATAAAAATCTCATCAGAAAGAAACAAAAAAAGATGAGAATGGGAACCTTTGGGGAAAGATCATAAACGTTGGAACAGCGCATCCCGATTAAGCGACGCAAGCATTTGACCTCTGCGGCCACATCCGCCGTATTCATTCGCACCTTCACCATTTCGATTACACCACTTGATTCTTCGTTTCTTCTCCTATAGTTCCTTGCAGACAAGAAAAGGGTTGACCGAAACTTCTTTTTCTCTGTTAGGGGATTTTGATTCTCGGAGCTACCTCAAATATCAAAACACCATTGAATTTAGAATCGACATCCATATATAGGTATCCCGAGACCAGAAGGAGTATCGGAGGAGAAAGAAAGGTAGTCCTCAAGGTTTGGGCCGGGTCGGGCCAGTTCCTTACACTTTTCTCTTCTCTTTTTGCCTTTTTTGACAAATTTATGGTTTTTCTCTGGAAAAATTGTCATGCTAACTTACTTTTTAAATTCACAAGCTCACTTTTAATTAATTGATACATAATAATTTTTTTATATTTACTAATTTACATATTCGTCCCTCGCGCGTATCTTTCAAATTGATAAGAATAAATATATAAAAATAGTATAAATTATATTTAAAAAATATTTTTGTATAATAATGAAAGAATTTAAGAAAAAAATTATGAATTTTAAATTGATAAATGATTATGTTTAAGAGTGATCCAATCCAACGGTTCTTTCTACAATTTGTTCTAATATTTATTTCAATGAATAAAAACATTATAGAAATAGCTTTCGATAGAAAGGTAAAAAAAAATTGTTCACATTTACATGAGCACTTACATACATTATATATATATATATATATATAAATATTAGTATTTTCTATATATTTAGAAAAAGAAAGAATTTGATACATAGCCTATATCTACAAAAAAATATTTGGTAAAGTAAATAGGAGTAAAATATTATGCATATATTGAATGTTAGATTAGTTGATGAAATCTAAAGATATTATCAAAAATTGTTTCATCGAAAGATTATATTGCATTTTCAAACGAAAAAAAATTATTTGAAAAAATAACAGTAGAGAATGTGTAGGAGTCCAAAATTAATTTTTTTTTTATTTATGAATCCTATTTTTTATCTATTTTAAAATGCTTCTGTAAAAAAAATTATAATTTCAAGGTCTTCTTCACCAACTTTATCCTAGCTTTGTCTCAATCTCCAGCAATTTTCAGCTTTATTATTTTTTTCCCCAGTAAATAATGAGATTTTGATTATTCTATTTTTATTTCTATGAGCTATTTTTGTTTCCATGTCTTCTTCATAATATATTCTCTTTTTTGGCTTCTTGCAAATTTAATTTTTTGCACTTCAATTTGATGTCTGTTGAAACTAAAAATATATGGATTATTCATATTAAATTGTGACGAAGAGCAATTAACTACTACAGTAATATAGTAATAAGGAGCACTATTTTTTTCACTTTTCAATATATAATTATTGAAAAGTATAGCATGAAATTTTGTCCCCTGTAAAAAATTAAACTTTAATGAGCAAAAATATATAGATAAAAATATAACTATATAAAATATAATAAAAATAGATAAGAACTCAAACATATATCTAAAAATATAAACTATAAATATAGAATATGATACAAAAAAAAATTATTATCTCTTCGTCAACTAATGTTATAGTCATTCATGTGTCTTCCTTTGTTCACTTTTTATACTCTTTCATTAATCCAACTCTAATTACTAAGACTTTATTATCCATTGGGAATCATATCGCCTTAAGTTATTAATTGACATAATTTTGTTCATAAAATCCTTTTTCAGATTCCATTGCAATATTATCTAAAATTATTGTGCACAAGAGTTATAATTATAATAATTTATATTTTTATAAAAAATATTTTATGAGATAAAAAGATTATTTAACCTGAATAGATGATACTTGTGGATGTATGAGCACATAAAGAATGTCAGTATAAATAACACAAAATTTTAAATCATATAATATCAATATAAGACTCAATTAAATGAGATAACATAATATTAATATTAAATTCAACTAAAGGAGACAAACTAAGTTAAATTATTTTGAATACAAAGAAGCTGATATAATTCAAATCAACAACATTAAAAAAATTCAAAACATGAAAAAGAAAAAAAAAAGAAATTTACACGAAAACATATAAGGTTGGAGATTGAATCAAAGGTATTGATCTAGGATAGTTGATGAATTAAACTATGCAATTACAAATTCTTTTATAGAAGTGAAAGAATTATAAATCAAAAAGAATTTGAAAGTATAACAATATTAGGACATTACTATTAAAAAAATTAATCAAAAAATAAAAATAAATAAATTGTGACTATGAGAAAGAACAAAAAAAAAGAACTTTTGTAAAAATTCCTACCATAAAAAAAGGAAAAAAAAGTTTCCAAGGGAAAAAAATAATTCGTGGAAGTGCTTTTTTTCTTTTTTTCTTTTTAATTTTAATGTTTTTTTTTAATTTTAAAATTTAAGATTTACACTATAAAATAAAGTTATGCCACAAATAGAATAATAAAATAAATATAAATTCTTGACTATTAAAAAGAGAAAAATTCGGTGAAAATTTTTATTTTTTTAGATTTACACCACAATAGAGTTATGTCATGAATAGAAAATCTAATATGATAAAATAAAGTGATGAAAATAATTAAAAATAATAATTTTAAACAATAATCATATAAAATAGTAAATGACAATTTTGTCTATTGTGATGTCTTTTAATGAAGGGCAAAAAGTTCAATCAACATTTCTAAGAGCCTTCACACTTTTAATATAACTAGTCTAAATATATGGGCCTTGCGCGTGTCCCTCAGTTAATAAGAATTAATTTATAAAAATGGCATAAATAATATTTTAATTATGTGTTTATGTGACAATATAAGAATTTAGAAAGAAAATTATAAATTTTAAATTAATAAATAATTATGTTTAAGAGTTTGATCCAATCTAGTTGTTCTTTCTTCAGGTTGTTCTAATATTTGTTTCAATGAACAAAAATGTCATAGAAATAGCGTTGAAAGGTGAAAAAATCATTTGTTTTTACATGAACACTTAAATATATGCATTATATGTATATATAAATATTAATATTTTTTGTATATTTCAAATGAGGAAAAATTTAATACATAAAATTTAGTTAATTTTAAAATCTTAAATATTAAAAAAATAATTAAATAACTATTTTGTCAAGTGTGAATGATATTTTTAAAAGAGTAAAATGGTGATTGATATTTTGCTTTGATACTTCGTACTTTAAATATTTAATAGTAACTTAATTTTAAACATTTCATTTTACCTTTTATGAGATGATTTCAGCTCAATTTTTTTGCTCTTTTCTATATTGACATATTATAATGAATAATTAGTTAGTAAAATAATGAATTGATACATAAGTTAACAGAATTGTAATTGATTTTTAAGTTTTAAATGTTAGAATTTTTAATATAGTTCAAATAAGGAAAGATTCAAGAAGTAAAATTTTAACCAATTTTTAAATACTATACATTAGGAGTTTTACTTTTTACAAATTAGTTAAGATCTATAATAATTAAATAACGACTAATTGAGAAAAAATAGTAAATAACAATTTTATCCATTATAAAATATTTTAATAAAGGGTAAGAAGTTCAATCAATGTTTTTAAGGATATTCATGCTTATATCTACAAAAGATATTCTATAAAGTAAATCAGAGTAAAATATTATGTATATATTGAATGTTAGATTAGTTGATGAAATCTAAAGAAATTACCAAAGATTGTTCCATCAGACGATTGTATTGCATCTTTAAGTGAAATAAAACTGTTTGAAAAAGTAACAGTAGAAAAGTGATTGTTGCATTCCTAAACAAAAGTGTTGTCATTAAATTCAGCCTCAATCTTCTTGTTTACTGATTCAAAATCAGGATTAACACTATTAAGGTGTTTGTTTATGATTTAACAGATCTTGTCTTTTTATAGATATCTTTTTCACTTTTCAATATAATTATTAAAAAATATAGCATGAATTTTTGTGCAGTGCAAAAAATTAAACTTTAATGGTCAAAAAGCTATATATAAAAATATATAGAACTCAACCTATATATAAAAATATAACATATAATAGGGAAAAAAATTATTGCTTCTTCGTCAACTAATGTTATAGTCATTCATGTGCTTTCCTTTATTCTCTTTTTATACTCTTTTAAAAATCGAGCATCAATTACTAAGACTTTTATTATCCAATGAGAATTATATCGCCTTAAGTTGTTAGTTGGCACAATTTCATTCATAAAATTCTTTTTATATTTCATTGCAAGATTATCTAAAACAAATTGTGCACAAGAGTTATAATTATAAAAATTTATAATTTTATTAAAAATATTATTTTATGAGATGAAGAGATTACTTTACTTGTATAGATGAAACTTGTGAATGTATAAATAGATGAAGAATGCTAGTTACAAATAAGATAAAATTTAAATCACATAATATTAATATAAGACTCAATTAAATTAAAGGAGATAACATAGTATCAATATTAGACTCAACTAAAGGAGAAAATCTAAATTAATTTATTTTGAATATGAACAACTTGAGATGACATAGAATCCACAACATTAAAAAAATTCATAAAATGAAAAAAGAAGAAAAAGAAGAAAGATTAACATGAAAACATACCAGGTTGGAGAGTACTGATATAGAAGAGTTGATAAATTAAATTATGCAATTATAAATCTTTTTTCTAGGTGGAAGGATTTATAAATTAAAAAAAATAAATATAAAAGTATTATGACATTAAGATTAAAAAGGAAAAAAAATTATCAAAAAAGAAAAAAAAATTCGTGTATACAAAAGGAGATTAAAATATCAAAAAGTAAAAAAAGAAGAAGAAGAAGAAGAAGAAGCAACAACAGCTTGTACCATAAGAAAAGGTAAAAGAAAATCTTTCAAACCAAAAAGGAAAAGAAAAACTTCGTAGATGTTATAAACATATTTGTGTTGTAGTGAATGTCTATAAAGGTATTTGTATTGTAATGGATACATGTGTTTATATCACTGTGAAAGTCTATCTTTTGGAGAAAAGTTAGGAGAAATTATCCCTATAAATAGAGGGGTTCTCCTTCATTGTATTTCATCCCATCAAGAGAAATAAGAACTTCTCTCCTTCTCTTTCTCTACAATATTCTTGTTCTTTCTTTATTATTTCATAACACGTTATCAGCACGAGACTCTACCGTCTCAAAATTTGAAGGCTAAGGTATTATATTATTTTCACCTCCTCTCTTTCTTTTAATATGGCTAATCTTACGAAACTTGAGTTTGTTGCCCTTCAAAGTTCGGGCAAGAACTACCTTTCATGGGTGTTAGATGCTGAAATCCATTTGGATGCAATGGGTCTTGGAGACACCATTAAAAGTGAAAATAAAGCATCAAACCAAAATCGTGCTAAGGCTATGATATTCTTACGTCATCATATTGACGAAATTCTGAAAATTGAATATCTCACGATTAAGGATCCACTTATTTTGTGGAATAGCCTGAAAGAAAGATATGACCACCTGAAGATGGTCATCCATCCAAAGACACGATATGATGGATGCATCTGAGGTTTCAAGACTATAAGTCTGTTCATGAATACAATTCTGCTATGTTCAAAATTGTGTCTCAATTGAAACTATGTGGAGAGACTATTAATGATGTTGATATGATGGAAAAGATGCTCTCCACATTTCATGCCTCGAATGTGCTTTTACAGCAACAATATCGAGAAAAAGGTTTCACGAAGTACTCTGAACTGATTTCTCATCTTCTCGTGGCTGAAAAAAATAATGATTTGTTAATTAAAAATTACGAGAACCGACCTACTGGAGCTACACCATTCCCTGAAGTGAATGAGGTTGTCACACCCTGCCTTGGGGATATAACTGGCACCTGGTGCCCTACTAGGACCTGAAATGCTAGACTACTGAGCCTGAGCACATCTGGTGACTGGCTAGCTCTAACTCAAATTCAGGGAAACAACGGGCTACATAACGGCTGTAAATATAGCCTCCGGCCGACTAGGCCTATAGCCACCTATACTTGTACTAACAGCTAACCAGAAACATATCAATATAGGGGAGCCTATGCGGGCCGACAAGGCCACCATGCGGTCTAGTTATCTGTAACTCAACAATGAAATATTGGAAAGCTACGTGACCGGCAAGGTCACCACTACTGTCAAGCTATGGCCCCACACGGCCAACATAAAAAGAACAGAAGTACTAACAGCTATACAACTGCACGGCCCCACACGACCGGCTCATCTGACCACAGGAAAATATATACAGACTGCAAGCCTCTAGGAATACTGATAAGATGGTCGGGACAGGGCCCCGACCTACCCATGTTGTACAATAAAAGAAAAGGGATAAACCTTTAGCTATCTAGCTCCGGATGACTGGAGTTGATGACCCTGTGAGCTGACTGGAATCACGAGGTATCGACCCCTCGTCTATGAGTACCTGCAGGCAAGTAATGCAGCGCCCCACCGGGCGTCAGTACCACTGGTACTGAGTATGTAAAACAATAACTGAAAGCAATATTTTAAAGCAACAACACAACTGATGGAACTGAAATAGGAAGGAATAGACTAACTGATTGGAAATGTAAAACTATGCCAACTCTTAACTGTACTGGAAGGAGTAGGAGTCATACCTGGAGATGTATCGTTTTACTGTCAATCTACTCGTATCTAGTGTAACATGGCATAACATAACATAACATAGTATAACATAGCACACGCAAACCTTACCCGGCCCCCATAAGCCGGGAGGTACAACCAACACGAAATCTATACCCCTACCCCGGTCGTCCCATCTCCTATAATAACTATAATCATCCTGCCGATCTCCTGGGTATGCACTTGGGCTCGCTGAGCCCCTGACTATAACTGTACCTGAGTCTGGAGGACTCCTGAATCAACACCCGGGCGTATCCGCTTGACGGGGGTGTATAAGGGCAGACCAAGGCACAATATGGGGAAAACTGGCATCCCATCTTCGTCCCCTGTGGGACGGCATGCCACTCCGTAGAGCGACGTATCCTCGTCCTCTGGCGGACGGATCGATACATCTATTAACCTTGGGGCGGTCATGGATGCTAGGTAATCCAACCCCAAAACAATACAATGGTCTCAACTAGTAATACTATCTGCATATCCCACATACTGAAGCTAATAGTAGTAAAGTATTGTACATACTGTGTGCTGAACTAGTGATAGTAATATGTACGTACTTAATACATGCTGAGGCTGATAATAGTATATATGTATAAATATAATCTTCTGCCATACTATGCTGAGTTTAATGATGAACAAGATATAGTCTTTCTGCTGAAAACCATGCGGTATACTGAGTCTCTATGGTAACATGGTTTACTATTTCTAACATGCTTCCTAAACTTCATTTTAACCGATCATTCTACTTCTGAGATGCCTTACGGATATTACATTGCTTTACTGGGTTTCAACTGAATACGATAATATCCTAACATTCTGTACTACATCACATACTGAGCATGCTGTGCAGTTCCTAACACTTGTATTAGAATCTATATCGTGCTAGCAAGTTTCGCGCAAAATATAACATGATGCTTCTAATATCGTACCAACATTCATGATAAACATAACACATGACTTCTGAACATTCTACTGGCCTTTAAATTACTGTACTATACCGAGATTGCTAACTTGCAGAGGAAACTAGCTTTACATACCTTTGCTTCTGATTTCCCGACTAACTGGCGTAGCTTGGCCAGTATTTCAGCTATTCCTCCCAACTGCATTCATATATATGTCAATCAGTACAAAATACTACTTTATTCTGAAGAACGACATCACTTTCGATATAGTTATAGCCTAAACTTAGGCCTATCGAAAGACGGTCGAAAACTCGCTATTTTTCAGAAGTCCAGAAGGGAGAAATACTCACTTCACCGCTAGAAACACATAGACACTAGTTTGGAGCAATTCCACTTACCTTAGTCCGGTAGCTCGACGATTCGTCGGTCGTATTTCACGAAACTAAATCCGTAGGAATGCTCTCTGCTGCTAAATATCTCGGTATCTGAGGTTAATTTGAGTTTGGACAACATTTGGCAGCGTAATCGAACGAAATTATATTACCCTCTTCGTTCTTTTCTCTCCTCTGGTTATTCATCTCTGATTTTTGGAAATTTTTATAAGTTTAAATGAATTAAAACCGAAGTGGGGCTTTATATACTTGGGTCTGGACAAGGCCAACGTGTCACGGAGCCAACGCGGAGGCTCCACCTCCGTGACACGTTGCCATCGCGGAGGGGCTCTGCCTCGGCTCCTTCCGCGATGGTTCGACAGGTTTCTCGTCCGATCTTTTTTCGGGCCTTTCTTTAGCACGTATGGCCTTCAAATATGCTTAACCAATGTGCAAGTAGGTCATCTAGGTGTCGGGAACCCTACGGGGTATAACATTCTCCCCCCCTTAAGAACATTCGTCCTCGAATGTAAACTTTTATTTAGAGGACTTCTCAACTTACTATCTAGGAAAATTTCGGCAGAGTTTCCCCTGTAATATGGACTATAGCAAAAACCTGAAATGCAGAAAAGTCCAACACAGGTACTGCACGCAATACTTTAAAATTCACTGGATAGCTAAGTATCAATCTTTCTCATTTATACATACATAACCATAAGATACTACACAAATAATAATACGGACATACCTGTCGCCTGACTAGGCCTGGAATAAGTGAGGATATCCAGTTTTCATATCTTCCTCAGCCTCCCACATCATCTCCTCTCGGTCCCTGTCATGCCACATCACTTTGACAGATGCAATATCTTTAGTTCTCAATCTGCGAATCTGTCTGTCTAGGATAGCTACTGGAACCTCTTCATAGGCCAGCTCTTCTGTAACCTGGATATCCGGGACTGGGACTGCTCTGGATGGGTCTCCTATGCATTTCCTCAACATAGATACATGGAAGACCGAATGAACGGATTCTAATTCTGGCGGCAAGTTCAACTCATATGTTACTCGGCCTATCTTTCGACGAATCTGATAAGGCCCAACAAACCTCGGGCTGAGCTTACCTTTCTTGCCGAATCTCATCACCCCTTTCATCGGAGACACTTTCAAAACTACCCAGTCATTCACATCAAACTCCAAATCTCTGCGCCGCACATCTGCATATGATTTTTGGCGGCTCTGTGCAGTCAGTAAACGTTCTCGGATAAGCTTTACCTTCTCCTCTGACTGCTGAACAATGTCTGGCCCAACTAACGCTGATTCTCCTATTTCAAATCAGCCAACTGGCGATCTGCATTTTCGCCCGTATAAAGCCTCAAAAGGTGCCATTTGGATGGCTGAGTGATAGCTGTTATTGTAGGCAAATTCAATTAACGGCAAATGCTCATCCCAGCTACCACCGAAATCTAGCACACACGCTCGCAACATATCTTCGAGCATCTGAATTGTGCGTTCAGCCTGTCCACCTGTCTGAGGATGGAATGCTGTACTCAAATTAATCTGCGTCCCCAGACCTCTCTGAAATGACTGCCAAAATCTAGCCGTAAACTGTGCTCCTCTATCAGAGATAATAGATACTGGAACACCGTGTAATCTAACTACTTCTCTGATATATAATTCAGTGTAATCCTTGGCAGAGAAAGTAGCTTTTACTGGCAGGAAATGGACTGATTTCGTCAGTCTGTCAACAAATACCCAGATTGAATCATGTCTATGCCTGGTACGGGGTAATCCTGCCACAAAGTCCATGTTTACTGCTTCCCATTTCCAGAGAGGAACAACTATGTCCTGGATCAAACTGCCTGGTTTCTGATGTTCTGCTTTCACCTGTTGGCAGTTAGGACACTGAGCTACAAATTCAGCAATTTCTCTTTTCATACCTGGCCACCAGTAGTTTTCTTTGATATCATGGTACATTTTTGTCGCGCCTGGGTGGAGAGAATAGCGGGCGTAATGCGCCTCGCTCATAATCTGCTGGCGAAGCCCCAAAATATCTGGAACACAAATGCGGCCTTTACATCGCAACACTTCATCCCCGGTTATCTGAAAATATGTCACCTCTCCTTGCTGAACCTTGTGTTCAAGTTGAACCCGTCTAGGGTCTTTATACTACCGTTCCTTTACTTCCACCACTAAAGACAACACTGCGACATTCTGTATTACCGCTCTATTGTCCTTTATTTCTGCTATGTGAACGGCGAAACCGGCTAACTGGTGTAATTCTCAGGCCAATTCTCGCCGTTCAGGCTGTAAGTATGCCAACTCCCCATAGATTTACGGCTAAGGGCATCTGCTACCACATTAGCCCTTCCTGGGTGATACAAAATATTCACTCTTTAAGGCATAAACTACTGCAGCTAACTCCAGGTCATGGGTAAGATAATTCTTTTCATGTTTCTTCAACTGCCTGCAAGCATAAGCTATTACTTTACCATGCTGCATCAACCCTCTGTACCTTCTGGCGACACTAACACTGGGGCTGATGTTAACCTGTCTTTTAACTCCTGGAAGTTCTGCTCACACGCCTCAGTCTGCTGGAACTTTGCTGCCTTCTGTGTCAATTTAGTCAGAGGTGCTGCTAAGGTGGAAAATCCTTCCACAAACCCTCTGTAGTACCCGGCTAACCGCAGGGATTGCGTACTTCGATCGGAGTGGTAGGTCTGGGATATGTCTTCTCTGCTTAGATTTTCTGTGTATCTACTTGTACACCAGCCTCCGACACAATGTGACCAAAAAGGCTACTGAACTCAGCCAAAATTCACATTTAGAAAAATTGACATATAACTGACGGTCATACTGGTTTATTATACCGGAGAATCTGACAAGTAATCTACTAGTATAGCTAGAGCTTATCTGGCCTTCTGGCCGCATGCTAAGGCTACTTGTTGCTAAGGTAACCTAAATGACTATTTGCACACCATGTGCCCGTATCTGATCAGAGGATCCTGACAATGATCATGATCTCTAATAGTCTGGCTGAATAACCTTGACTAACTAAATATCTGGGTTAAATGATCCGAATGCTGCAGTAGTCTAACGATGCTCTACATGTCCTACTCGGACATCTGTAGCTCATGCATAACTGCGGGGTTGTGGACAGCTAACTGTTTCATCCTCCTAATTGAAAAATTGTGGTGTTGTGCTTAGTCCAACCTACTCTCAAGCGATCCGTCCCTGGATCTTCATAGGGAACCTACCGATCTCCTTGTCTTAGTAAACACTGTGCTAGCAGAGCACTACCAATTTCTTACGCCTTATTCGTACCCCCTTGGATTTATATTACTGTCCTTGAAAATTCTCGGTCTTATGAGCCATTCTGTAAAGACTGGCCTGCTGTTCGAGCTCTGTATCTAAATACCTTACGAGAACCAACTGAAGTACTAGTCCGTCACTGACTACTGATATGGACTCTTTCTTGGGGTACCCACAGGTTTGTCTGACTAAGACGGTCGGCTAACTTGCGGGGTGTTCCGCATAATAGCTGCTAGGTTGACTAAGGCTGACTCTCACCTACAAGGCTGGGAAAACGATGTACGACCACTTAACATGCCCCCCTCTCTTTTGGTGAGGGGTCCTGCAGTACAATCTGTATATATTTCCTAGAAGCTAACCAAAATCTGTATGACTGTAACCCCCATTGCCAACTACTTACATCATTATCTATCATCTGTAGATATATATATATCAACAACTATGTACAATACATACTGAATTTTGTGGTGATACGTAATCTCTAACATGCCTTACTGAATTTCACACTGCACATGATATACCGCTCCTACGGTCTAATGATATCTCATATCCTCTCGTATCATTTCATAGGATTTTTTTTATTCCATTCTGGAAGCAACACACACATGCACTTTAGCTATGATCTGCTATTTGAAATTTCACCACTCTTACAATGTGGGGTCAACATCCGAACCTTGTGGCCTTACTTGGCATTATATTAAGGCCCGTGACTGTCTGTTGGACCTTGTCTCTGGGCCACACTAGATTGGAGTCTCTGGTTCGGTACCCTCTTACCTTCTCCTTGGGCGGACATACCGCAACATTCTAAACTACAACCTTACTGTCTCTTAGCTGTTTGTCTAAGGTTTAGTCCTTAATACACGATGTTCTATCAATCTATAGGTGATTCTGATTTCCCCTCAAAATCTAGTATTCATGCTCTTCACCTTCATCTTCCTTAAACTGGGCTATGGGGTTCAAGGTACCTGCCTTACACTGTCAATAAGGTTGCCAGTCAAGTTCCAACCTATACTTCTTTTGACTTGCAGTCGGACCCATCTTATTCATATAATCTCCTTGTCTTTTGATATCACAGCTAAGATTATAACTATTATCTTGCAGACATACCCTGCCGTCATTAGCATGCCACGGCGGATTCAACCCTTTCCTGACTTGAACTTGACTCTTACTGGGAGTCCATCATTGACGGATCTCCTACACCCACCTCGAGTAAGCTAGTAGTCTTGCTTTCTCTTCTGACTTATTACCGTGAAGGTTTGCACAACTTACATAATCATAAAGGCTCCTTACTCTTTCTAATACTTTCTGGAATCAACCAATCCACCTTTCACTTACTGCCTGCTTTGGGCAACATCATCTCAATCCTTATGCCCTTTGCTACACTGGGATCAAAACTAAGGGGTAGGAATGACTTTTTCTTACTGCAACGAAACGAAGACATGGAACTGTACCACACCTGAAGGAATGGAGGTGGGAATCCTACATTTTCCTCTCTTTCTCACACTTATATGATAATCTAATATTGTCTACTATCTTAATCAGGTCTTATATATATATATATAACAAATAAATCGAATCATTTATACGTTATGCTTATGACTTTCTATTCTGAAGTTATCGACATATACTGGGGATGGTACCAATAAAAAGATAACATTGGGAGGTCCCTGTTACCTCCTCCTGCTGCTGTAGTTACCTTGTAACTGGCTGATGTTCTCTCCTGTTGCTATATCTCATCTTCTGCCTGGGATAGGATTTCACTGGTCTGACTTATATCGGTATTCAAAGAATATGATAAGTTTTAAAAGGACCAACCCTGTACCGTACTATGCTATGGCACGACTGAGTATAAAAGAAGGGTAACCATCCTATTATGCATCGCAGCCTCCTGCCTATAGTATGTGGTGCACAATACATCCATAGACAAGACTCTACTTAGCACGGCTTGTAGACTCCCTAGGACACGACCTTCTCTGATACCAAGTTTGTCACGCCCCGCCTTGGGGGTATGACTGGCACCTGGTGCCCTACTTGGACCTGAACCGCTAGACTACTGAGCCTGAGCACATCTGGTGACTGGCTAGCTCTAACTCAGATTCAGGGAAACAACGGGCTACATAACGGCTGTAAATACAGCCTCCAGCCGACTAGGCCTATAGCCACCTGTACCTGTACTAACAGGATAACAGCTAACCAGAAACATATCAATATAGGGGAGCCTATGCGGGCCGACAAGGCCACCATGCGGTCTAGTTATCTGTAACTCAACAATGAAATATTGGAAAGCTACGTGACCGACAAGGTCACCACTACTGTCAAGCTATGGCCCCACACAGCCAACATAAAAAGAACAGAAGTACTAACAGCTATACAACTGCACGGCCCCACACGACCGGCTCATCTGACCACAGGAAAATATATACAGACTGCAAGCCTCTAGGAATACTGATAAGATGGTCGGGACAGGGCCCCAACCTACCCATGCTGTACAACAAAAGAAAAGGGATAAACCTTTAGCTATCTAGCTCCGGATGACTGGAGTTGATGACCCTATGAGCTGACTGGAATCACGAGGTATCGGCCCCTCGTCTATGAGTACCTACAGGCAAGTAATGCAGCGCCCCACCGGGCGTCAGTACCATTGGTACTGAGTGTGTAAAACAATAACTGAAAGCAATATCTAAAAGCAACAACACAACTGATGGAACTGAAATAGGAAGGAATAGACTAACTGATTGGAAATGTAAAACTATGCCTACTCTTAACTGTACTGGAAGGAGTAGGAGTCATACCTGGAGATGTATCATTTTACTGTCAATCTACTCATATCTAGTGTATTATGGCATAACATAACATAACATAGTATAACATAGCACACGCAAACCTTACCCGACCCCCATAAGCCGGGAGGTACAACCAACACGAAATCTATACCCCTACCCCGGTCGTCCCATCTCCTATAATAACTATAAGCATCCTGCCGGTCCCCTGGGTATGCACTTGGGCTCGCTGAGCCCCTAACTATAACTGTACCTGAGTCCGGAGGACTCCTGAATCAACACCCGGGCGTATCCGCTCGACGGGGGTGTATAAGGGCCGACCAAGGCACAATATGAGGAAAACTGGCATCCCATCTTCGTCCCCTGTGGGACGGCATGCCACTCCGTAGAGCGACGTATCCTCGTCCTCTGGCGGACGAGTCGATACAGCTATTAACATTGGGGCGGTCATGGATGCTAGGTAATCCAACCCCAAAACAATACAATGGTCTCAACTAGTAATACTATCTGCATATCCCACATACTGAAGCTAATAGTAGTAAAGTATTGTACATACTGTGTGCTGAACTAGTGATAGTAATATGTACGTACTTAATACATGCTGAGACTGATAATAGTATATATGTATAAATATAATCTTCTGCCATACTATGTTGAGTCTAATGATGAACAAGATATAGTCTTTCTGCTGAAAACCATGCGGTATACTGAGTCTCTATGGTAACATGGTTTACTATTTCTAACATGCTTCCTAAACTTCATTTTAACCTATCATTCTACTTCTGAGATGCCTTACGGATATTACATTGCTTTACTGGGTTTCAACTGAATACGATAATATCCTAACATTCTGTACTACATCACATACTGAGCATGCTGTGCAGTTCCTAACACTTGTATTAGAATCTATATCGTGCTAGCAAGTTTCGCGCAAAATATAACATGATGCTTCTAATATCGTACCAACATTCGTGATAAACATAACACATGACTTCTGAACATTCTACTGGCCTTTAAATTACTGTACTATACCGAGATTACTAACTTGCAGAGGAAACTAGCTTTACATACCTTTGCTTCTGATTTTCCGACTAACTGGTGTAGCTTGGCCAGTATTTCAGCTATTCCTTCCAACTGCATTCATATATATGTCAATCAGTACTAAATACAACTTTATTCTGAAGAACGACATCACTTTCGATATAGTTATAGACTAAACTTAGGCCTATCGAAAGACGGTCGAAAACTCGCTATTTTTCAGAAGTCCAGAAGGGAGAAATACTCACTTCACCGCTAGAAACACATAGACACTAGTTTGGAGCAATTCCACTTACCTTAGTCGGGTAGCTCGATGATTCGTCGGCCGTATTTCATGAAACTAAATTCGTAGGAATGCTCTCTACTGCTAAATATCTCGGTATCTGAGGTTAATTTGAGTTTGGACAACGTTTGGCAGCGTAATCGAACGAAATTATATTACCCTCTTCGTTCTTTTCTCTCCTCTGGTTATTCCTCTCTGATTTCTGGAAATTTTTATAAGTTTAAATGAATTAAAACCGACGTGGGGCTTTATATACTTGGGCCTGGACAAGGCCAACGTGTCACAGAGCCAACGCGGAGGCTCCACCTCCGTGACACGTTGCCATCGTGGAGGGGCTCTGCCTCGGCTCCTTCCGTGATGGTTCGACAGGTTTCTCGTCCGATCTTTTCCCGGGCCTTTCTTTAGCACCTATGACCTTCAAATATTCTTAACCAACGTGCAAGTAGGTCATCTAGGTGCCGGGAACCCTACGGGGTATAACAGAGGTGTACGCTCACCATGCTAGGCGTGAAAAAGGTCGCGGCTCTGGTCGTGGACGTGGACGTGGTCGTGATCATGGTCAAGAAAGAAATCATGTTCTTGGTGTTAATTATTCTTCAAAGAAAAAACACCATCAAAAGAAAAAAGAAAAGCATGAGAAGCGTGAAACAGTTGGATGCTTTCGATGTGGTGGAAAAGGACACTATGCACGTGACTGTCGTACTCCCAAACACTTGGTTGAGCTTTATCAAGCATCAATAAAGAAGAAAGAGAAAAATCCTGAGGATTAATTTTATCTCTGAAAATCATGTTGACATCACATGTTTGGATGTAGCAGATTTTTTCGAGCACCCTAAAGGAAAGATAGATCACTTGATTGGTGATGGTTCTGTAGCTATGGAAGAGTGAAAAAATTTCTAAATTTTTTTTTAGTGATAGTAGCTACTGAATAAAAATCATGTAAAAATAGTTATTTACATGAGTACTAATTTTTTTTATAAGTTATTAATAAAGTTTGATTTAATTTCTATTAAATGATATATATATATATATATATATTTCATTTTTTTATTCTTTCTCTTAAAAAAAAACGTAAACTCAAATTTCTGAAAGCCACAGAGGACTTCACAAAGTCCTCAACTTTTCATCAATTAGAAGCCCTCATAAATTGATTTTCATTTAATTATTCACTTAAGTTTATTTATTAAACATAATATTAAACATACATGCAACTATTAATTTGTTAATCATGTAATAAGAAGATGACTCTTAATTTGTTATATTACTTAAGTTTTTATTTTGTACAAATATTAATATATACATATATTATTTTTGTGTATGTCATTTGAAGATATGGATAATTCTCAAAACATGTTATCCAATTATGAAGACATTTGTTTGATTGATTCTGGTACCACATATACGATATTCAAAGATGAGAAATATTTTTCTTACTTAAATATGGGCAAGATAAATGTTACTACGATATCTGGTAGTACCAATTTGATTGAAGGCTTTGGGAAAGCCATTATAATCTTGCCTAAGGGAACTAAACTCATCCTAAATAATGTCATGTTTTCTCCTAAGTCTCGGAGAAATTTGTTGAGT